>OY728148.1:1475587693-1480587693 GCA_963277665.1 Viscum album | reverse complement strand
AAATAGCTTCAAATCAGAATTTAATGGAAAATTTTAAGGGAACTGGAAGAAAATGCACCTCTAAACCCAGTTGATGTTCTCAATTTAAATGTTAAATAGAGTATAAATCTCTATAATTAAACATTTTATAGTATAGGTAGATGATAAATTGATAGTACGTAGAAATATGATGGGTACCTCTAGTGAAGGTACATATATATCATACATAAAAGTATCCCTATCTCGTATAGATTGATGTTTTTATCCTATTGTTCCATGGTCCATTGTATATACATAAAATATATATACATCGCAATTTTTACCCCCATCGTTTCAATCTTCCCTACAATGATTGTGTTTTTTTCTAAACCAATTTCTAAAAAATGAAAGTGGCCACTACTGATAATAATAGTATAGAGGTAATGAATGATTCTACAAAAATGTATACTGTCCACCCATACCATTAAATCCTACTAATTCTATTTTTAATTTTTCATGATTATTAATTCATCTCCAAAATTCATAGCACATAAACTAAATTCCTATGATATATATTCTATAATATTAAATTAAAAAAATACATGAGAAATAAGACTGCTGTCAGATCCCCATCAGTAGGAACCTCACCTACCATGAAATATGTCTTCTACATCCAAATTATTTTATCTATTAGAATAAATGATGGCCTCCCAATTGGGGAAATCATACCTAATAACGAATCTAATAGAACATTTATTCTTGATTCTACACAACAATAAACATAGAAAGTAGAAATTTGATGATTTCATATATCATTATAGGGTGTAGTACCTCTACTAGAAATCCCGCTCAATAATCGACACAATAAATTAGTATTATAATGAAGTGTAAAAGTTCATTTAACATGATATAAATCTATCAAAAAATCAGGATACTATACTGAAGGGATAAAATCTCCCACTCATTACTTCATTCATTGGTGATGAAAAGAAGAGTAGATAATACTCTATTTGGAAGTCATCCCATGAAACATTTCCATTCATCTAATAATTGAGAAATTGAATAGAATATTAAATCACATTATCTCACATCTAACTGGATTCAAATATATAGATCATGGGGATCTATAATCCCATACACTAGCTAGTATCCCCATATTATGTCAGACATATTGATCTACTAAAACCATTTAAATTCCCACAAGTGTAGTCGTCGCAAGTACAAAACTCCAAGATCCAACTTATCTGTCATCCAAATTATATGATACTACTCCAACATGACCCCCTCCAATTGATAATACCCCTCACGAGTTGTCAATGGCGGAGGTGAGAGAATAACCCATAAATCCCACACAATTTTGACCCATGGATAAAGAGTTGTAATGATAGTATACATTAATACATTGTTATGGTGTCAATTACCATCAATAGAAATATAGGATTTAGAGAAACAAATACTAACCTGATAACAACACCATCATAGAAAATGAAACCAAAAATAAATACAAACCATAACAAATTAAATAAATCCATTAGAGTAAAATATATTTCTCCATGTAATCCACCAAAAGACAATATTTTGAAAGGAACCCAATAATATCACTAATTTCCAATCTAGTATTGTCCATCTCAGTCCCTAATTCACTTATTGAAACCTAATATACTATGTATATATAGGAATCCTGATCATAACATTTATTATTTTTGTAGTATCAAAAACATGTTATTTCAAACCAATGCTATAAATAATACTATTAAACTATTCAATATATAGTAGAACCAAAAAGGTCATTAATGTCTTATACCTTCCAAAGAATAGAACTATCAATGAATAATGCACAAATATACAATAACTAGAATTTATAAAATATATTTAAAGGCACCATGTATCCACTACCCAATTAATATTCCATTTTCATACCCAAAAAATTAATTTTTTTTCTAAAATTCCATCAATGCCCTTGTATCACACATATCATGAAATGTTTGATGTTGTTCATGTCACAACCCTGCCAACCTTAGCACATGGTAAGGCACATGATCTTATTATATAATCAATAAAATATTGGAAATTGTTTTCACTATAGGGTCACCACAAAAATTTTCTTTGTGTCCATATAATATGTTGATCCATTAACATTTCTTCTTACACTTTTACACATGATTTAATGTGACATGGATGAATCAGTCAATATCCATATTTCACTTCTACGTTATGTAACCAGGGAAGTATGGTATCATGAACCTGATGAAATTAAACTATGGGAACCTATCTTACAATGAATAACCAATCCCTTATAATATACAATCATTATCACAAGGAATCTCCAATGCTAACAGTCACCATCATGGGAAATAATTAATATTAGTGATCATCATCACAATGTTGGATGGAAGTTGAGGGAAGAGTTTGAAGTAACCCATATGATTCAAAAAAAACATTGAAGCTGGGTAAAATTCCAAGAACCCAAATCATTTAGGGAATTTTTGGTTAATCTAACTCAAAATGGATGTGTAAATAAATATTATTGAAATAAAATATATATATATATATATATAACAATGAATACCCATCCTTGGGGTTCTTATAAAACTATACTAGAATATCCCACAAGACCACCCCCACCATTAAATACCTCTTCCCTCAACAAACACCACAACTAATGAGACCTTTAAGACAAACAAAAAACACATAATCATTATTTATTATTTATTTTTCATGATTATTAGCATCAACATTTACTTATTTAATTTTAAATCATGTTCACCACATATGTAAGAAAACCATTCTAACCATTAAATCCAATTAAACTACCCTAATTGATTAATCATTCTGAACAACAATCCAACTATCAATTAGGTATTTCAGTCCACACATTATTAATTTCCAACCCAGACTATTTTATTTTTATTATTATGTATTAAAAATTAATAAATTAGACACTATGAATATTGTATCTACATGGAAACATCATGAAAACATCCCATCCAACATTCACCAACATAATTTCATAAATTATTTGAAATTCATCACCAAAACCTAACCATCTCCCAATAATGTCTTCATTTCACAACAATCACATATTAGGCATCATAACAATTCATTCAAACCAACTATTGATTCTGTAAGGACCCAACCGCCGTTTCCCGGAGCCGGTGCCTTATTTAATTATGTTGGAATACATACAAAGAATACAAATCCTGAAGGACCATGTATTTTAGTAGCTTTTTGAAATAAGATACATAAATAAATTCAACTATTTATTGTCAAATGAAATACAACACTAATTTATTCCATTAGAATCATCCATGCCTCCAAGATTATGCTTCCATGTCATTCAAAATTTACTTCTTCATATCCTCAGAAAAATGAAACAAAAGAAAAGGGTGACCTCAAATGAATGAGTAAGAGTATGTAATACATAGAAAAATAATATAAACATTAGACATGGTGAATAATTGAAAACACATTTCTTTAATAATAAACATAAACATATTATGGCTGGAATATTGGCTAAGTAAATAATTCCATAATGAAACATAATCATGGGTATTCTACTAGTAGAATAACCACATGAAATTTCAATTACTAGATTCATAATGAAGGAAGTTCATATGCTGACATTCTAAAAAAATTTAATGGCCTCAGCCAAGAAGTCTAATGTATAAGGCCTCGGCCAAAATCCATATCACATTGGGAAAGGCCTTGTCCACTTCCACATCTAGTTGTATCATGAGACCTACCGATGCATCGAGGTGCTATAGTGGGCCCCACCCATAAAATAATAAGTCCAATGAATTTCTCATATGAGAATGGATAAACATAAAAAAGATATATATTCATATTGAAACTATCATATGAAATGTATATATCATTCCCCAATTATTGAACAAAAACACTAATGATTCAGAATAATATAGTGAATGGTTTTAGGATAGATTATCCATAATAAAATTAGTCATAAACCATTAAATAAAATATTCTACATGAAATCATATTTTATTAACCTCAACAATACATAATAATCAACAAGGTTGTTGAATCAATCGATAATAATCTTCTAAAATCATTGAGCAAATCTTTTTTTTTACACTCTTTAATGTTTAAAAGAAGAGTTCTTTTGGAATAATATTTGTATAAAACCAGTAGTAAATTAGGATAGTATTTAATGATAAAATTAGTGTTTTTAGACGGATAATGGTTTCCAAAACTAGATTATATCTTTCCCTTGAAAATAGATATAAATTTGAGAAATTCCATTATATCTGGCACGTATTTTTGGAAACAGTTTTGAGTAATTATTTTAAAACATGTAACTATCTAGAAAAAAGGGAAGGATTATGGTTGGTGTACATATATAGAATACACACAAAAAATTTATGAGGAGTAAATAACAATAGAAAATAATTTTATTGAGAAAATTAGACAATAAATGTAACCCAAATGAAATTGATGTTTGGGTGGAAAACCCTTACCTTAACTCCAAATGTGTTCCTCTATCGAAATTAAGATCATGGAATATAAAATTATACTTATTAATAACATAAATAAAAACATATTAGACATGTATTTAGTTTATCATAATTCTGGTTAGTTCAATTATTTTCTTATTGATAAGTAATTGTTTCGAATTACGTCGCTTCAGAGTGTTCATTTTCTTTATTTTCATCATCGTTTCACTTGTTTTCAAGAATTTGGTATGAATATAAATCTCCAGAATTGAAATTATATATTATTTATGAAAATAAATAAGTTTTTTTTGTAATTTATATAACCTTCTTACATGGTAAGAGGATGAATTATCATATAGAACATTACAGATAATTGTTTCGGTTAATTAGTGGGTTTTGATTACAACAAAATCATTTTTCTTTATAACTTAACAACATTTGTAAAAAGGGATTACATAATCTTAAATAAGTTATATTATATATAATAATCATGTTCAAATATAAAAATAATGGTTTCATGACCATAATTTAGAATGATAATTGTAATTTAATGTCCACTATCCTTGAATGTGTAAAATTGACACATCTCAGATGTTGTTCTTTCTACTAGTATAAAAGAAGGTATAAAGGGAGAGATGATGAT
The DNA here is from genome assembly GCA_963277665.1 of Viscum album. Classification (NCBI taxonomy): domain Eukaryota; kingdom Viridiplantae; phylum Streptophyta; class Magnoliopsida; order Santalales; family Viscaceae; genus Viscum; species Viscum album. Next base: position 1,480,582,641 of record OY728148.1, on the reverse strand, counting down.
AACATATTCCACTATCATGACAACATTACAGTACATATATGGTACTGGATTCATCACAAAATATGGATAAGGATATGTAATTGAAAAATAAAACGAAGGAACTTGAAAGAAAAAACAATGAATTAAAAAGAGGAATTTACCTCTTGAACCAATCATCCTTGAGAGCCTCCTTAAGGGAGAGGTTTTGGACTTTTTATGAGAAAAAATATTTATTACCCTGGGATAGGAGTTTGGGAGGGTATTTGGAAAGAATTTCGAGAAGTCACAAGGCTTGAGAAGAGTGAAAGGAAGAGGGTGAGATGGGGTTTTTATAGTGGAGGAGAGAGGGGATTTCGTAATATAAATATCATTAATTAATTATGTATCCTCAAGACAAGGAATAGTGAGTATTCCCTGACCAAGAATAGTAATTTTGTCATGTGATCCCAAACTAAGTGGCCCTACATCAGCATAACATCACACATGACTCCATAATTACTGTATTATCTTAATTTTGCAATTTATGCTATGTCAATATTCATTAAAAATTCATGTATTTCACAAAAACCCAAAAAAATTATCCTAAGCATTTTTCGACATTTAGAATCCAAAAAATGAAGTATATTTTTCCAAAATAATTTTCTAAATATTAAAAATCTTATATTTAATTAAATAATAATTTATTCTAAAAATGATTTTTAAAAACATTTGATTACTTATTTTAAAGCATATGTATAACTTACATACAATTGAATATAATTTATATACTATCATAAGTAAGGTTACTGTTCATTAGGGTATATCACTATTCATAAGGGTATGTAACTATTAATAATGGTAGGTTACTATTCACAAAAATTATGTTTTTCTTATTGGACTCTAAATAAATTACTAGATGGTAACTATATATGTCAGATTTTTGAAATTCACATCACATAAGTGAAAAACATATGTTTTAAGGGCCACAAAGCACTTAGTAGTTAATTATTTTGAGATTTCATGTGATTACGACATATTTATAAGAAATTAATTTCCTTTAATAAAATATTTTTTTGTTACATTCTCCCCTCATTACAAAAAATTCTATGTCGAAATTCAAAAAATATTAGATGAAAAGATTTTGGTATGTCATTAACATATGCTCACCAGGATCCAATGTTGCTTCCTCAATCTTATTGTTCCTCCATAGAACCTTTACCAGACCATTCATCTAATTTCTCAATACATGTTCTCGAGTATCATTAATCTTGATAGTCTCTTCAATAAAAGATAGATCAGGATCAAGTTAAAATTCTTCATAAGTGTGTACATGTTTTAGGTCTGGCATGTACTTTCTAAACATTGATACGTGGAACATATTGTGAAACATGGAGAGACTTGGTGGCATTTCCAAAAGGTAAGCTACGATTCCAATTCGGTCCATAATTTCAAATGTTTCTATGTACCTGGGACATAATTTTCCATTCTTACCGAATCTTATTATACCTTTTTTTGGAGATACATTTAAGAAAACGTGATCACCTTCTTGAAATTACAAATCCTTTCTTCGGTTATTAGCATAGCTCTTTTGCCTAATTTGAGCTATTTTGATATGGTTCTAGATAATATTGACCTTTTCCATTATTTCCTCAACAATTTCTGGGCCCACGAGCTTTCCTTCACCAACATCATCCCAGCAAGTTGGTGTATGGAAACTCCTCTCATATAATCCTAATTAGGGAGTCATATGAATACATGAATGTAAGCTATTGTTGTATGAAAATTCTAAGAGATTTAAATACTGATCCCACATGCCATGAAAATCAAGTGCAAAAGAACTCAACATGTACTCCAATGTTTTAATAGTCCATTCTGATTGTCGATCATTTTGTCGGTGGTAGGCAGTGCTCAAAAGAATATCAGTATCAAGGGCTTTCTGAAGACACATCCAGAATTGTGATGTAAAACAAGAATCATGACCACAAACAATTGATGGGGGTACACTATGAAGTCTTACAACTTCATTAATATATTTTATTGCTAAACATTCAATTGGTAAATCTTCCCTTATTTCATGAAAATGTGTAGATTTTGTAAGGAGGTCAAGAATGACCCATATCGTATCATTATTTCTGGGAGTCTTTGGTATACCCATGACAAAGTCCTAAGTAATGTCATCCCATTTCCATATAGTTACAGGAAGGGGTTTCATGACTCCATTAGGATGTTTTCTTCCTGCCATCACCTGTTGACAACCTAGACTTCTCAACATGTAATCACCAATCTCTCCTTTTATGTTTTCCTACCAAAATGTTTCCTCTAGATCTCAATACATCTTGGTGCTACCCGGGTGTATATAGAAATATGATATATGATAGTCATATAATATTTCCCATTTTATCTCATCTACTGATGGAACGCATAACCTCTTCCCAAACATCAAAACTCTTTCATTCACGAAGTCATCTTGTCTTCTATCCTTAACTACATTAATTTTATTTTTCAGATTTTCATCATCAGATTGAGAAATTTTTATCTTCTCCAGTAATAATGGTTAAGAAAAAATTTGAATATGGTGTGATGTTTCCCCTTCATTAAAAATTTCCATATCCATATTCAGTAGATCCATGATAATATGATATCTTTCAATACTCATTTGAGTCAGAATGCCATGATCTTTCGTGCTTAATGCATCTACCACCTTATTCTCCTTTCCTGGGTGGTAGTTTATTGAGCAATCGTAATCTTTATGTCACTCGAGCCATCTTCTTTGATTCATGTTGAGTTCATCTTGTGTTATAATATATTTCAAACTCTTATAGTCTGTATAAATCTCACATCTCTCTTCGTAGAGATAATTCCTCCATATTTTCAGAGTAAAGATTACATATGCTAACTCAAGATCATGAGTTCGATAATTTTTCTCATGAGTCTTCAATTGTCCTGATGCATAAGTAATAACGTTATCATTTTTAATAAGGACGCAACCCAATCCATTATTTGATGCATCTCTGTATATTAAACACCCATATATTCTATATGGAAGTGTCAAAATTGGATCATTAACCAATCTTCTTTTCAATTCATTAATGAGTTATATACATTATTTGTTCCATACATACATAACTCATTTACGTGTGTGCTTGGTAAGGGGGTTAGTGAGTCGGTCAAAATTCTGAATGAAACACTGATAATAACCTGCTAGGACAATAAAACTATATACCACAGTTATGTTTGTGGGCATGGGCCAATCATGGATTGCCTTTTTTCGTATGATCAACAAGGATTCCACCTTTAGAGACAATACGACCCAGAAAAGATACTGATTGAAGCCCGAATTCGCACTTGCTAAACATCCCATATAATTTATTTCTTCTAAGAGTTCTGGGAATAACCTACAGGTGATTCTCATGGTCTTCATAGCATTTTTAGTATAAGAGGATATCATCGATGAATACCACAAAAAAGTTATCAAGATATTCCTTGAAAACACTATTCATTAAATCCATGAAAATAGAGGGTGTATTTTTCAGTCCAAAAGGATGAACTATAAACTCATAATGCCCATACCTAGTCTGAAATAATGTCTTATGAATATCTTCCTACCTCGAACGCAAATGATGATATCCGGATCTATGTTCAATCTCAAAAAAGTATTGAGCTCCATGAATTTGGTCAAATAAATCATCAATCTGTGGTAGAGGTTACTTATTCTTTATTGTAATAGCATGGAATTCCCTGTAATCAAGGAAAAGCCTCATGGATCCATCTTTCTTCTTGACAAAGAGGACATGAGATCCCCATAGAGAAACACTAGGTCGAATAAATCCTTTTTCACTCAAATCCTCTAGTTTTTTCTTTAGCTCTACTAATTCCATAGTGGCCATTCTATAGGGAGTCTTTGATATAGGTCTTGAATCTAGAATTAAATCAATAGAGAACTCAACATTCTTATCTGAAGGATGTCCGTTTAAATCCTTCAGAAATACATCATTGTACATTTTCACTATGTGCACATATTCAATATTAGGATTTCTTTCCTCATTCTTTGATATTGTCTTATCTTATTATTTATGTATTGTATTCAGTAGAGATACTGGGGGAGGTTCTAGAAATGAATCTGGTGGTGAAGTTTCCACTCAAAAGACAAGGGATTATATACCATTTTCAAAAAAATTAACTTCTTTCTTCTTAAAATAAATATTTGTATCATAATTTCACAGCTAATCCATAATGAGAAATATATCAAATTTAGTAATTGGAATGATGATATGGTTAGAAACAAGAGCACATTTTGGTGTATGGAGGGGGACTAACTGATATGCCTTTGTTGCAATGATATATCCACTAGGAGTTTTTACTGATAATGTAACATCCCGAGATTTTATGAAAAATATTCTCTTTTATTTTACTAATGTCTTGTGTTATACGCTACACCAAAAGGAGCTTGCACAACACGCATCCTTGACTTGACTTGCATTACACGCAATCGCAACCTTCCTCGATAGCGTGTGTGGTACGTAATACTGAGTTTCACGAAACAATGATATGCTATTAAAATATTATTAAAACTACCCGTTATGAATAGTAATAACCACTTTTTATATTTTAGAAATTTTAACTCTCAAAATGGACTTCATTTTTGGATTCGGAGTATCGAATTTAGCCTAAGGTGAAATTTTGGTACTTTTCGGATAACTTTCATATTCTGATGAATAGTGAAAATTACTAAATTATAATTAAAAACAACTTTTTTAATCGAAATAATTAATAGTGATAAATCATTAATTTGAGTGGTTTTAAAGTATATTTAGAATATATTTTTACAATTTAATAAAATGTTGGTCATTGTATGTAATTTCACATTTAAACTAGACATAAACAAGTGTCAATCTTTTGATAGATATTGTTTCTTAAAAACACGCTATTTGTTTTAACAGTGGGATTTAATTATAAAATTAATTAATGCAACTTTTATGTTATGAATTTGGTAAAATAGACTTCATTTTTGAATTCGGAATATGAAATATAGCTTGGGATGAAATTTTGGCATTGTTCTGAAAAACATCAATTTTTGATGAATAGTGAAACTACTAAGTGGTAGTTAAAAAAACTGAATTTTTCATAAAACTTAATTTTACCGCTTCTGTGAATGGAATTTCGAAAATCTGAGATACATGGTTAATATCAAGGACTAAAATGTGGTTCAATGAGATGAAAATAATTTTTGGTGAATAGTAACTTTTTACTTTTTTTACCGCGGTTAATAGTAAATAGGGTAACTAAGGGTAAATATGATATTAATATTACCCTAACACATGTCCTAATTCTATTGGATAAGTGTAATTCGACCAAAAACAACCTTATGAATATAATATGACCATTTAGGCCCACTTGGATTAGATTAGGACATTTATTATTAATTTATTTAAAGAAGGGTTAAAATAGTTAAAATCAAATTTTAATAAGTAAATAATTTTTAATATGGTGTTATACATAAGATAAATTCGATTGTAAATATTCATTAGAAATCTAAAATAATATCCTACATGATGGTATTTTATTTGTAATTTTTAGACATCAAATAATATATTTTATTTATGACACAAAGATGATGCAGTAATTATCTTATTAAACAAATATTGACATAATTGATAATATAAATACCAAAATAAATGTAATTTGAGACTTTTTATGAATTCCACTAATTTTCTAGGTTACTATGATATATTAGTGTTGATTTCATCAACTTGGTTCGAACATTTAATTCGGTTATGACTTTCACAAAAATCATATATCAAATAGTGTCAAAATTGACACATAATAGTTTTTAAATCAAATATTATATTACTAATTGTTATTTTATTCCTAAAAATATAAGGTTCGGCCAAATGACTTAGATAAGGATATCTATTTTAATAATAAACAATTTGGGGTTAGTTTGGCATGTTATAGTAAGTGTATTTACCATATAGTGAAAGAAAACAAAAAGACACGGTAAAAGTTAAATTATTTAACTTAGAGTTAAATCTAATTGATAAGGTTAAAATAATACCCTAAACTTGTCTAAATCATATTGGTTGATAGTATTTCGACCCATCCCCACTTTAGCTTCGAAATAAGACCCTTTGGAACCATTATAAACCGATTTTGACTTTAATATAAAATAATATTTTGAGATATTCCTAAGGTGCCCCTCTCCTCCCTTATAAAAGGGCACCTCCTCCCCCTCCTCCTCACACCAATTTGAGCACTCAAGCTCGGCCAACCCCTGCCATTTTCTCCTCTCCACTTCCCTAGAATAATCCTAGAGGTCCTGGTCTTCTCCAAAGACCAATCTTAGTTCCTTAAGTGGAGGATTCAAAGAGGCGTTCCAAAGAAGAGGTAATATCCATTACCAATCTTTTTCAATTTCATTCTTCTTCAACTTCTTCTTCTTTAGTTGTTTCATGATAAAGTAATAACACCAGTATTACTTACATACTGATATGTTATTATAAATATGAAACAACCCTAATTCACCTTCTATCCATCCTACGGAAAAATGAAATCACCGCGCGTGCGTACGTACGGAATACCGTCTCCACGCCGTGGTGTAATCTATTTTCCACCATCACCTTAAAAGGATGGGTATAATGGTGTAATGAGTAACTATATATGATTATTATGAAGTAATATTGATACTGAAATAATATATATATACTCCAATACAATTCCACGATCATAGGAACGATATCATCACTCGTGCGTACGTACGGAATACCGTCTCCACGATGTGATGCGACTCGTTCTACATGATCTTCATTTAATAATGATTATATAAATGAATTGAATGAATGAATATGGTATATACTACACTAATACCATTCTGGAAATGAATTATCTATAACCTAAAGATAAGAATAAGAATTTATTCGACAAAACACGCATAAGAACAAACAGTTATAAAGACCCGAGTAACAAGTAACAATGAAATATTACTAACAAGAAGCTAATAATATGACCATATATGATCTCATATCAATATGTATGATTCTGGAATAAGTCAATAACATTATTTAAACCATTATACAGGAGCTTCGGACACGAACAATGCAAATTGGACCTAAGGTAAGGGAAATATCACAATCTCATTTTTATCCGAGATTGTTTATTCGTAAGTATTTACTGGGGTGTATTTTATCATCCACATCCATGTTCCCTCAATATGTAATATTGTTTCCATCCACTTACAATAGTTTAAATCCAATTTTACCCTTCAGTGAGTTTTTAGTAAAAGATATGAAAGGAATCTTTTGTCGTTTTCGTACGAGGTACTTTTTGACTTTTCCGACAAAAGTACGAAGAATGTTTTTTTTAACATATACGGCATGAATGGATTTTTTAAAACATTACTTCAAAGAAGATTCCTTTACAAGTTTTCAAGTTTATTTTTAATCAACTTATTTTGTTTTAAAGTCGTATGACATGCTATGAAAGGAAAAATGTTTTTGAAGAAGAAAGGATATTTTCCTCAAGAATGGAGTTCAAGTGTTTTATCAAAATTATTTTCCATCTAAGATAATAAAGGGTTCTGTTTTTATCCTTATTATTACATTGATTTGATTATGTTGTAAGTGAATTATTTTTATGAAGTCATTTACCTTATATGATTTGTTTTATGATGTCATGATGTTTCAAGAATCCCATTTTTATTACATGTGTTATGCGATGATGTATGATTTATGATTTATGTGGCACACATAAGAAAGGATCCATTATAAGATGGGTGGGACCTATATCTCCCTCCAATGCATTGGGTAAAGACTTTATATCTCATGATATAGACATGGCTGGAACGGAAGGTTATTTCGGTTTAGTGATACAGGACTGAAACGAGGAGTGAACTCGGTTCAGAAAGGGACTTTGTCCACTAAGATAGTCTTGGCAATGAGTCATGACTAACAAGAAATGATTTTCCATGATTATGTGTGCATGCCACAAAGTTTTCAAGTTTCATGTTATGATTATGGGGATCTCATTTTCACTTCTATGATTTGTTCCATGTTAAGATATTATGATCTCTTTTGCAGGTTATGATTTTCAAAAAGATATGATATGATTTTTATTTCTTTTGTTTACCCTTACTGAGCATTTGAGCTCACCCTTTTTTGTTTTTCTTTCCCCAGGATATAAAGAAAGGTTTTAAGTAAAAAAAAGGGAAGATCTTTATGGGAGATATTGAAGATCTTTCACCACGTTTAGAAGATTACGTTCCGAGTTTCCAAAGACACTAAACTATTATGATCCTTGTGTGTGTGTTTTTGTTATGTACTAAGTATTCCGCAAATGTAATGTAATGTCCACGTACGATAAGCTTCGGGTCTCTACAGTTGGTATCAGAGGAAAGGTTTAGTCAACCTTTGGAAACTAGGATGCGAAAACATTAGTGAGATCCCTAGAGATATTTCTATGGTATGTCTAGGGATGTACCTAGGGATAAGTATACGTATAGGTTATAGTAATAGAATTACGCTAACGATCATAGAATTAAACCTAAGATGTTGGATATTGAAGGTACTCCCCCTTTATTATGTTGTTTTCCCTAGCATGATTTTTGCCTCTCACACTATTCTTTTTGGGTTTTAGACGATGGCTGGAACCCGAAGGAACCGTGTTGATCAATGCAATGGACAATGAAATGATTTCCCTCCTGAACAAACAAATGTTATGGGAGATGGAGTGCAAAATCTTATTTCTATACTTACACAAGCTATGAATCATTCTGGACTTCCAAATGAGCAGAGAAGGGAACAATATTCTATTGAGTCCTTCATGAGGCAACGTCCACCTTCTTTCAGTGGGTATTCTGATCCACTTGTGTCTGAACAATGGATCAGTACTACTGAAAAGATATTTTCAGTTCATCAATGTTCTGAACATGATAAAGTCATCCTAGCAGTGTATCGTTTGGAAGGAGATTCTGATCAATGGTGGAATCTTTTTAAGAATACGAGGCAAAGGGATGAAATTGAGTCTATGGAATGGGAAGAGTTCAAGAACTTATTTTTCAATAAGTACTTCCCTCGTATTCTCCGAACAAAGATGGAGAAATAGTTTCTTGAACTGAAGCAAAGGGATGATGAATCTGTTGGTACATATGAAGCAAATTTTACAAGACTTTCAAGGTACGCTTCTGGTATTATTATCCAACCTGAGAGTAAGATCGATCGATTCTTTAGTGGCTTAAAACCAAGTCTTCGAAGGGCATTAGCTATAAGAGACTTCAGTAGCTATGAAGAAATTGTGCGTTGTGCTATCAAGGTAGAAATGGAAGTTGGTGTTACATATCCATCTCATGGTTTTGACAAGAAACGAATGATGGAGTTCAAGGAGAAATCTCAGAATAATGGTGAAAAGAAGATGAATGTTTCCTTATGCACAATGTGTGGAAAGAAGCATGGTGGAGATTGTCTTAAAGGGACTAGAAAATGTTTTAAGTGTAGAAAAGAAGGTCATCGAGCAGCTGAGTGTCGAAGTAATGGAAAAAGGGTTTCTAATGATGTGAATAAAGCAAACACTGCAGAGAACGCATCGCCAACACTTCAATGCTTCAAGTGCAAGAAAATGGGGCATTATGCTAATAATTTCCCTACTCCAAGGGTTAGTGATGATCAACATGAGCAACCACTGAAGGCAAAGGACAAAGGGAAATCACATGCGATCACTATTGGCAATGTTGAATATGACAACGATGTGGTGGAATGATTAAGTGTTTATGTAATGGGATTCCAAAATAATGTTGTATCATTGAGTATTGCAATATTTATTGATGTGGTATTCAAAGTGATTGAGATATTTTTTGGAAATAAGATGATATGCGCATAATGAAGACGAGAAAATGAAATGTTTAATAGTATTCATGAGCTCATGATTGATATAAGGACTAAGTGTGGTAACTTTTAACTGCACTCATGTTTTCACTAAGGTATTCAAGAGAATACACGATTATGTACTTTGAATGTTTGGAATGTGACCAACAAGACATATCTTATGATATGTGGGGATCAACGACAGTATTAAATCTCTGGTAATCGTTGTCACTATATTATGAGAGTGGACTGCAGTATTATGTATAAGCCTAAAGATTAGACTGGATTATGTTGGACATAAGTTGGTATTGTTTAAGGATTAAAGATTTTCGATATTATTGATGGGATGTTATAGTAACGTAGTTTTAGAAAAAAGGACAACCTACAGGACGGGCGACAACCCATCGCTTCGGACAAGGCTGTAGGAATCGAACCCACAACCGAAGTGCGACTGGCCTTTATCGCCTACCACTAGCCTACAGGAAGTCCCTGTTTAGTAGAAACTAGTTTTATTATATTAAGCAGTATGATATATGAAGTATAAGTCCATTTTAGGAACCATATGTGATTAATCTCACTATAGAATGACTTATGTATATTTAATAACTTTTTCTAACCTTTTGTTTGAGACAGATGGAATGACCCATCATTCTATCACATAATCTGCTAACACTTCACAAATAACAAATTCAACTTCATTTATTTAAGAGATGAAGTAGAAATTGATCAAGGCACGAACAAAAGTGAGATTGTACCAAAATAAAGTAAGAATTTATTCTAAGCAAATTTTCAACTTTAGGGAAATGATCTTGAAAACCAAAAATGTTGTCCTAGTGACCTTATACCTGATGAATCAGATGGTACCTTATATCATCACAAATCTATGGATTTGTGATTACTGGCTTTTCCATAGCCATGTTCTCTACCACTTTCCATCAGAACATGATGGTTAGATTTCTCTTCCATATCCATATTTTCACCTATGTGGAAACCCAGTGATTAGTTTATTTGGGTAATCGTTACATTTCATACTTTAGTTTTTAAAGCCAAGTTTTGGTATTCCCTTTTACGATGTGGTTTTCTATTAAAGAAACTTTCGAATAGTAAACCATTTATAACCCCGACGAATTTCGAGGGCGAAATTCATTTTAAGGGGGGTAGAATGTAACAGCCCGAGATTTTATGAAAAATATTATTTTTTATTTTACTAATGTCTTGTGTTATACGCTACAGCAAAAGGAGCTTGCACAACACGCATCCTTGACTTGCCTTGCATTACACGCAATCGCAACCTTCCTCGATAGCGTGTGTGGTACGTAATACTGAGTTTCACGAAACAATGATATGCTATTAAAATATTTTTAAAACTAGCCGTTATGAATAGTAATAACCACTTTTTAAATTTTAGAAATTTTAACTCTCAAAATGGACTTCATTTTTGGATTCGGAGTATCGAATTTAGCCTAAGGTGAAATTTTGGTACTTTTCGGATAACTTTCATATTCTGATGAATAGTGAAAATTACTAAATTATAATTAAAAAGAACTTTTTTAATCGAAATAATTAAAAGTGATAAATCATTAATTTGAGTGGTTTTAAAGTATATTTAGAATATATTTTTACAATTTAATACAATGTTGGTCATTGGATGTAATTTCACATTTAAACTAGACATAAACAAGTGTCAATCTTTTGATAGATATTGTTTCTTAAAAACACGCTATTTGTTTTAACAGCGGGATTTAATTATAAAATTAATTAATCCAACTTTTATGTTATGATTTTGGTAAAATAGAATTCATTTTTGAATTCGGAATATGAAATATAGCTTGGGATGAAATTTTGGCATTGTTATGAAAAACATCAATTTTTGATGAATAGTGAAACTACTAAGTGGTAGTTAAAAAAACTGAATTTTTCATAAAACTTAATTTTACCGCTTCTGTGAATGGAATTTCGAAAATCCGAGAGACATGGTTAATATCAAGGACTAAAATGTGGTTCAATGTGATGAAAATAATTTTTGGTGAATAGTAACTTTTTACTTTTTTTTACCGCGGTTAATAGTAAATAGGGTAACTAAGGGTAAATATGATATTAATATTACCCTAACACATGTCCTAATTCTATTGGATAAGTGTAATTCGACCAAAAACAACCTTATGAATATAATATGACCATTTAGGCCCACTTGGATTAGATTAGGACATTTATTATTAATTTATTTAAAGAAGGGTTAAATTAGTTAAAATCAAAGTTTAATAAGTAAATCATTTTTAATATGGGGTTATAAATAAGATAAATTCGATTGTAAATATTCATTAGAAAGCTAAAAAGATTTCCTACATGATGGTATTTTATTTGTAATTTTTATACATCAAATAATATAATTTATTTATGACACAAAGATGATGCAGTAATTATCTTATTAATAAAATATTGACATAATTGATAATATAAATACCAAAATAAATGTAATTTGATACTTTTTATGAATTCCACTAATTTTATAGGTTACTATGATATATTAGTGTTGATTTTATCAACTTGGTTCGAACATTTAATTCTGTTATGACTTTCACAAAAATCATATATCAAATAGTGTCAAAATTGACACAAAATAGTTTTTAAATCAAATATTATATTACTAATTGTTATTTTATTCATAAAAATCTAAGGTTCGGCCAAATGACTTATATAAGGATATATATATTAATAATAAACAATTTGGGGTTCGTTTGGCATGTTATAGTAAGTGTATTAACCATATAGTGAAAGAAAACAAAAAGACACGGTAAAAGTTAAATTATTTAACTTAGAGTTAAATCCAATTGATAAGGTTAAAATAATACCCTAAATTTGTCTAAATCCTATTGGTTGATAGGATTTAGACCCATCCCCACTTTAGCTTCGAAATAAGACCCTTTGTAACCATTATAAACCGATTTTGACTTTAATATAAAATAATATTTTGAGATATTCCTAAGGTGCCCCTCTCCTCCCTTATAAAAGGGCACCTCCTCCCCCTCCTCCTCACACAAATTTGAGCACTAAAGCTCGGACAAACCCTTCCATTTTCTCCTCTCCACTTCCCTAGAATAATCCTAGAGGTCCTGGTCTTCTCCAAAGACCAATCTTAGTTCCTTAAGTGGAGGATTCAAAGAGGCGTTCCAAAGAAGAGGTAATATCCATTACCAATCTTTTTCAATTTCATTCTTCTTCAACTTCTTCTTCTTTAGTTGTTTCATGATAAAGTAATAACATAAGTATTACTTACATACTGATATGTTATTATAAATATGAAACAACCCTAATTCACCTTCTATCCATCCTACGGAAAAATGAAATCACCGCGCGTGCGTACGTACAGAATACCGTCTCCACGCCGTGGTGTAATCTATTTTCAACCATCACCATACAAGGATGGGTATAATGGTGTAATGAGTAACTATATATGATTATTATGAAGTAATATTGATACTGAAATAATATATATATACTCCAATACAATTCCACGATCATAGGAATGATATCATCACTCGTGCGTACGTACGGAATACCGTCTCCATGATGTGATGCGACTCGTTCTACATGATCTTCATTTCATAATGATTATATAAATGAATTGAATGAATGAATATGGTATATACTACAATAATACCATTCTGGAAATGATTTATCTATAACCTAAAGATAAGAATAAGAATTTATTCGACAAAACACACATAAGAACAAACAGTTATAAAGACCCGAGTAACAAGTAACAATGAAATATTACTAACAAGAAGCTAATAATATGACCATATATGATCTCATATCAATATGTATGATTCTAGAATAAGTCAATAACATTATTTAAACCATTATACAGGAGCTTCGGACACGAACAAAGCAAATCGGACCTAAGGTAAGGGAAATATCACAATCTAATTTTTATCCGAGATTGTTTATTCGTAAGTATTTACTGGGGTGTATTTTATCATCCACATCCATGTTCCCTCAATATGTAATATTTTTTCCATCCACTTACAATAGTTTAAATCCAATTTTACCCTTCGGTGAGTTTTTAGTAAAAGATATGAAAGGAATCTTCTGTCATTTTCGTACGAGGTACTTTTTGACTTTTCTGACAAAAGTACGAAGAATGTTTTTTTTAACTTATACGGCATGAATGGATTTTTTAAAACATTACTTCAAAGAAGCTTCCTTTACAAGTTTTCAATTTTATTTTTAATCAACTTATTTTGTTTTAAAGTCGTATGACATGCTATGAAAGGAAAAATGTTTTTGAAGAAGAAAGGATATTTTCCAAAAGAATGGAGTTCAAGTGTTTTATAAAAATTATTTTCCATCTAAGATAATAAAGGGTTCTGTTTTTATCCCTATTATTACATTGATTTGATTATGTTGTAAGTGAATTATTTTTATGAAGTCATTTACCTTATATGATTTGTTTTATGATGTCATGATGTTTCAAGAATCCCATTTTTATTACATGTGTTATGCGATGATGTATGATTTATGATTTATGTGGAACACATAAGAAAGGATTCATTATAAGATGGGTGGGACCTATATCTCCATCCAATGCATTGGGTAAAGACTTTATATCTCATGAGATAGACATGGATGGAACGGAAGGTTATTTCGGTTCAGTGATACAGGACTGAAATGAGGAGTGAACTCGATTCAGAAAGGGACTTTGTCCACTAAGATAGTCTTGGAAATGAGTTATGACTAACAAGAAATGATTTTCCATGATTATGTGTGCATGCCACAAAGTTTTCAAGTTTCATGTTATGATTATGGGGATCTCATTTTCACTTCTATTATTTGTTCCATGTTAAGATATTATGATCTCTTTTGCAGGTTATGATTTTCAAAAAGATATGATATGATTTTTATTTCTTTTGTTTACCCTTACTGAGCATTTGAGCTCACCCTTTTTTGTTTTTCTTTCCCCAGGATATAAAGAAAGGTTTTAAGTAAAAAAAAGGGAAGATCTTTATGGGAGATATTGAAGATCTTTCACCACGTTTAGAAGATTACGTTCCGAGTTTCCAAAGACACTAAACTATTACGATCCTTGTGTGTGTGTTTTTGTTATGTACTAAGTATTCCGCAAATGTAATGTAATGTCCATGTACGATAAGCTTCGGGTCTCTACAGATAACTCCTTTATTAAATTAAATTGTATATATCGAATTTTCTTGGAAAACTGGGAAGATATAAATGAATGCGACGTTCCAATATCAAATAATGTATTTTCTAAATTAGAGGAAATGATTAATGTACCTACCACCATGTCATCAGGAACTTCAACCTCTATTGTTGGGATTGTGTTAGCTTGTCCCTAATCCCATTTCCTTTTTTGTTCCATTTTTCTTCTATTCCTTGGACAATCATTATCATAGTGTCGCATATACCGACAAATATAGAATTGAACATCATTGGATTCCTTCTTCCCTTTTTAATCACCAGAATGATGGCCTTTCTGACCACAATTTTAGCACACTCCTTTTCCTTTTAAACATGCACCATGTTGTTTCCTTCCACAATTGTCACGTGGTGGAAATTCAACTCTTCCCTTCGTCCTCGTTTCCTTATTTCCTTTTATAGGTTTTTCAGTAGCCCTTTTCTTTTCATTCTTTCCATCAATGTCATGATACATAGAGAATTATTTTTCTATATTGATAGCACATGAAACTATATATTCATATGATGAAAAACATTGGGAGACCACTGTCTATCGGAGGAATGGCTTTATGCCATCAAAGAATCGATCAATCTTTCTCCTTGGAATTCCTATATAGTCCACAACATGTCTTGCTGACCTTGTGAACTTGGATTCATACATGGAAAAATGTTCATCCTCCTTCTACTTCAGAATGATGAATTGACTATCAATATCTGCTCGCTTCTCATGAGGTAAATATTTTTCTATGAATATTTCCTTTAAATCCTTCAATTCCATTTCTTCTATCTCCTCCTCTTCTGTGTTTTGGATTAATGAACACTACTGATATGATTCTCCCGATGGATGATATACTGCTATGATAACCTTATCTCTTTCATTACATCCCAAATAAAGAAATATCTTCTTGAGGGAACTTATACACTACTCAGATACAAATGGGTTTGTAGTCCTATTGAATGATAGAGGTTTTTGTTGCATAAAGCGATCTAATATAGATCCTCCACATAGTGGATCTGGATGCTGCATAGAGGTAAGGATATTATTTATAACTTGAGTATGTTGTCCCAATATAGTTATGAGTTTCTCAGCACCAGTCATTGATCCAGAGCTAATATCATTTTCTTAAATTAGAGGAAAATCCCTACAAGGGACACGTGTGTTTGTGCGGTTTCCATTACTTCCACTTGGAGCCATCTCTATATAATTTCATACACTAGATTAGTTTATGAATCATAATGTACAATCATTACATAAACAAATACTTAGAAAAAATTGAGATCCTACGAATGACTAATCCCATATTCACAAATATGGTCTCTTTGAGGAATATTTTACATTTAAATCATTCATAATGTATTATAATGAAAATGTGAATTATCCTAAGCATATCCCCTGAGAGTGTCATAAACACTGTGCAGAAAGGCCAGTTTTCGTGCACCAGATCTCATTCGTGTTTCTCTTAAAGTAGTGTTTTCGTGTTTTACCCCTAGATACATTTGTGGCAGAGCCGCCTCTACATGCTCCTATCCAGACAGAGATTTATTTCATGAAATATCCACATAATATATTCCTTAGAAAAATATCATTACATTATTGTATGTATATCCTCAATGACTAACTTATGGAACTCCCCTAATTCAACGTTTTCTAAATTTCGTTTCCAAGTATTATACTAAACATCCTCTGATACCAACGGTGAGGACCCGACCCCATTTTCCTGAAGATGGTTCCTTATTTGACTACGTTGGAATACATTCAAGGAATAAAAATCCCTAAGGATCAAGTAGTTTAGTAGATTTTAGAAATAGGATACACAAATAAGTTCATCATTACATAATGACGGGAAATAAAACATTATTTTATTCCAATAAAATCATCCACGACTCCTAGAATATTCTTGCAATTCATTCATACTTTACATCTTCATATCCTGGAAAAAATGAAACATATAAAGGGGGTGAGATTAAATGCTCAGTAAGAGTAAGAAATACATTGGAAGATAATATAAACGTTATATGTGGTGAATAATTGAAAACATGTTCCTTTAATAATAATCCTGAACACAGTATGGCAGGAATATGAGCTGTGTAAATAATTTCCTAATAAATCATAATCATGGGTATTATACTATTCGAATAACCACATGAAAATTCAATTACTAGCTTCAAAATGAGGGAAGTGAATATTCTGGACATTCTGAAACATTTTTTCATGGACTCTGCTAAGGCGTCTAATTATCAAGGCATCGGGAAATATCCATATCACATTGGTAAAGGGCTCAACCAATTACACATCTAGTTGTCTCAAGAGTCCTACTGATGCATCAATGGGATATAGCAGACCCCACCTTTAACAAAATTAGTCCAATGAATTCCTCATATGAGTAGGGATAAACATAAACAACTTATTCATGCATATTGAAACTATCATATCAAATGTAGCTAACTTTCCCCAATTATTGAACATAAACACTAACCATTCAGAATAATATAGTGAATGGTTTAGGACAGATCATCCAAAATAAAATTTTTCATAATCCATTCAATAAAATATAATAGATGACATCATAAATTATTAACCCCAAAAATACATAAGAATCAAAAATGTTCTTGAATCAAATGAGAATAATCTTTTAGAATCATTAAGAAAATATTGTTATAAACATTCTTTTATTTTTAAAAGAGGAGTTCTTTTGGAAATATCATTGTATAAAACCACTAGTAATGTAAGATATTATTTCGTGATGAAATGAGTTTTTTATAAGGATAATGGTTTCCGAAAATATATTATATCATTCCCTTGGAAATAGATATAAATTTGAGAAATTCCATTGTATCGGGCTCAGATTTTTGGAAACAATTTTACGAACATATTTTAAAATATGTAAATATCTAGAAAAATAGAAGAATTCTGGTTGGTGTACATATATAGAATAACCACATAGAATTCTTGAGTATTATATAACAATACATAATAATTTAATTGAGGAAATTAGACAATAAAAGTAACTCAAATGAAAATGGATGTTCGGGTAGAAACCCTTATTTTAACTCCATACGTGTTCCTCTCTCAAAATTATACTTCTAGAATATGAATTTATACTTACTGAAAACATATTTAAAAAACTTATCATACATGTATTTTGTTTATCATAATTCTGGTTAGTTCATTTATGTTCTTATTGATAATTTATTGTATCGAATTTCGCTGCTTGGGAGTGTTCATTTTCATTATTTTCATCATTGGTTCACTTGTTTTTATGTATGTGGAATGAATGTAAATCTCCAGAATTGAAATTATATATTATTTTTGAAAATAAATGGGTGTTATTGGTCATTTATATAACTTGGTTTCATAGAAATAAAATGAATTTTCATATAGAACATTAATGATAATTGTTTTAGTTAATTTGTGGGTTTTGATTACAATGAACTCATTTTTATTTATAAATTAATAACATTTGTACAAAAGGATTACAAAATATAAAATAGTTTATATTATATATAATAATCAGTTTCAACCATAACTAGAATGGTTTCATGGCCAGCTTTGAGATTGATAATAGAAATCAAAAGTCCATCGTCCTTAAATGTGTGAAATTGACACATCTCAGATAGTGTTTTTGCTACTAGTATTAAATAAGGTAAAAAGGGAGGGATGATGTTAACTTATTCCACTATCATGAAAACATTCTAGTACATATATGGTACTGGTTTAATCCCAACATTTGGATATGGAGAGGTAATATGAAATGAAATCAAATGAACTTGAATGGAAAGACAATGAATTGAAAAGAGGAATTTACCTCTTGAACCAAACTTCTTTGAGAGCCTCCTTAAGGGAGAGGTTTTGGTCTTTTTATAAGACCAAATATTAATGAACGTGGGAGAGTGGCTGGGAGGGTATTTGAACAAAATTTGGAGAAGGCACAGAGCCTAAGAGGAGTGAATTGAAGGGGGTGAGAGTGGGATTTTATAGTGGAGGAGAGAGGGGATTTATTAATATAAAACTCATAAATTTATTATTTATCTTCAATACATGGAAATGTGTGTATTCCATGACCAAGAAGAGTAATTTTATCATGTGATCCCGAACCATGTGGGCTTATATCATAAAGACATCACACATGACTCTATAATTAGTGTATTTATCTTAGTTTTTCAATTTATAGTATGTCACTATTCATCAAAAATTCATTTATTTCATAAAAATCCAAAAAATATACCCCAACCATTTTTTGACATGTAGAATGAAAAAATGATGTCTATTTTTCAAAAATAATTTTGTAAATATTATTAATTTAATATTACATTAAATCAAAATTTATTCTAAAAACAGGAGTTTTTAAAAACATTTGTTTACTTATATTAAAGCATATATATATATCGTACATACACTTGAATATTATTTATATACTATCTAAGTATGGTTATAATTCATTAGTGTTTATCACTATTCATATGGGCTTGTTACTATTAATAAGGGAAGTTCACTATTCACCGAAAATTTTGTTTTTTTATTATACTTTAAATAACTTACTGATCGGAACAGTGTATGTCAGATTTTTGAAATACACATCACAGAAGTGAAAAACATGTGTTTTAAGGGTCACATAGAACTTATTAGTTAATTATGTTGTGATTTCATGTGATTATGAAATATTTATAAGAATGGTACTTCTTTTAAAAAAAATATTGGGTCATTACAGATTCACTACCCAATAATCTCTCATTTCAAACATGTTCGTCGACCTCACTAAACAATTTCACAAGAGATTTTCTTCACCAAAAAGTAAATTAAAAAACATATTATCCCCTATATAATAAATTTAGAGTTCAAATAATTTAAATTGAATAATATTAAAAATCTATACAATCCTATTACTTTACTATTTAATTTTATATTCTAAAAACATTACACAATTTCATGGGTTATATGATTATTAAAATTAAATATGTTTATTTTTCTTTTTATTAATATTTTCTCAGGGAGTCAATATAAATAAAATAACAAATAACATTCAATATAACATAATAAATCCTCCAAATATCTATATTTATAATTAATATTAGTATATATATATATATATTAACTGATAAGATATATAGTAAAACATGTTAACAAATTATATAACTCCTATTCCATTAAATTTTAATTAAAGTGTTAAAATTTAGTTATTATGAAAAAACATACTATCCTACCAATAAAATATTCCAATAAAATTCTCTATATACACATAAATATATAGTTGAATGAGTCTTCCGGGAACAAATTGATGTTCATAATTATATGGAATGAATGAATGGTCATGAATCCCTAACACTAAGGGAAACCCCCCGATGGAAGATGGATAACTGTAGGAACCTAATCAAAATAAAAAAATTATATCGATATACTCAATTTCTATGTCATTATAGTATATTTGTACACATATACAAAAATGGGGTTGTCAATACAATAGGAGTAAATAATACACAAAAATTGAGAGGACCACGACTCACAATAACTCGATCTGGATGAATGAAGGTGGTCAAACAGCCTCATTGTTAATTTAAAAGGCCATGAGTAATCATAGTTTCATCTAGGGATCAAGATAATATTTATAAAAAAGAATAATTAAACACCACGATTTATAGTGGGGGCTTCAAAATCATTCCCCATGACCTAGGCTCTCACAAAATTTTTGTATTGTATAGTAGTGAAATCGTGATCCATAATTGAATATTTGAATCTCTCGAATGTTATGGACATTGAAAAAATTCTTCCACCAAATAAATAGATATAATGTGTTATGATTTGATTATCCAACTATATTCTCTGCAAAATCAACCACTATGACATAATATGAAAAATATGACGGTTTTTTTATCACCAAGAACCAACCATAGTGTGGTGACTTCTGACTCATTCTATCTCATCTGTGGGAACCTAAAGAGATATTCACAGAACTATGATAAAATTAGGCCTTATTAAGATTTATATTTTATATATTGATTCCCCTAAGCCATCAAAACTACATTATCAAATACAAATTTCAATCAAATGTTCGTCGTTCTTCCAATAAAATGTTGTAAACACAAAAATCATATGGGATGACCATGTCCAACAAAAATAAGTAAAACTAATCCTTAGTTATAGCATGGTAACCACCTATACCAATTCAATAATATAGTGACCATTATAAATTTAGAATCAATCATATACCATATTTTACTCTCTATACTCCATCTCAACACCACCAATCCATGAAAAAAATTAAATTTGAGGTTATTAGGAATTATTTACATAAACAATTATGTGATGTGTGGGGGTAAAATGATTTGAAACAAATAATACATTGTTTAATGGTGATATCTCATGAGATAATATTAATTTTAATATGGAGGGAACCCAATTCACTGTAGGACTCTATCAAGTATCTATATTAGATTGAGGGTGAACATAATCTTTTCTGTGAAAATATAAAAAATATACTATTGGTCATGATTCAAGTCTATGGAATGAAATATTTATATGTAAACCCAATCCATATGAATTATTATTATGATATATTCTCTTATTGAATTATTGATCATGGGTAATTCCAAACTCAAATAACTCATGTCATTTCTTCATATCCTTATTATATGACACATTATTTATACATATTAACATATTAATTATGATATCATATGTTGTGATATTGGTCTCACATCCCTATTAATAGCATATACTATCATAAAAAAATATATTGATATATCCCATGTTAACTATTTCTATGATTATTAGATTTAATTTTATTCATTATCCATTTCCACTAGTTATGATTAAAGAAATTATGTAAGATACGCCAAAGAACACATATATGTATAAAAAAATCATTGGATTAATTGAATAAATTTCAAAAAATATATTGATTTTGAACCTATCTATCAATAAAACTAATATTGGACACTTCTTTGGTGTGAATTATTTTCTTATATATCAATATTTTATCTAAAAATCACATATATATATATATATATATTTATGAAATTCCCAACAAATATCAGTTGGTATCAATATTGGGTTAATTTGTTATTATAGATCATTTTTTGGATAATATGATGAAAAATCCAAAGAAACCATACGATGAATTTAGAGTGATATAGGATGATCCTAATGTGTAATACATTGACATTAAAGTGTTATATGTTCTCACACTTACGTTGGTGTTATCTTAATTTATAACAACCCAATCAGATTATTTCTACATGTTGTTCATGAAAATAGTTTTGGTCTTTGGAAGATGTAAAATATAGAACAATGTTGTTTTCATGGTGGAAATTGAAAACAATATATAAAATAACATATTTTATCCTGGTTATATATGTTTATTAAAATAATGAATATTTTATATTTCTATTTTTTAACAACAAAAAATATTTGATTTATATTAATTATTGAAAATGCACATGAAATAATTATCACATTTCATTTATATATCTATATTATATTTGTTTTTATGGTAATATGTTTCTATAAAATCATTTTATTCTTCATCTAGATGATTTTTATCTCAATTTGGTAAATGACTTTCTCTCATATAGATATACCTTGTGAATTTTAAAAAATGGAAGCTATATTTAATTGACTGAATGAACCCCTTGATTGTGTATTTGTGAAAGAAAGAAAATGAAATATAAATGGAAATTTACTCTTTTATTTTTTTTAGAACCAAATCTTAAGGGGTATTTATTAAAATAGATTGGGAGAAACTGAATTTTGACGATATTATTTTCTTGTGGGGTTAAATATCCTATCATTTCTAACAACATCCATCACTATAATTTTGGTAAAATTCTTTGAGTTTTTCTTTATTTTAGAAATATGTAATCGATCCTTTTTTTTAATTTCTATAAATATTCATAGATATTATAAAAGGGGAGATGAAATCTTGAAATATGGAAAAAATTAAAATGTTAATATTTTAATCACAATAGGAATTATTTGTGGTAGACCCAATGAAATCCATATGATCTATGAATGGATCTATGTAAAAGTTGTTGACATCGTTTATGTCATAATTTTTTTGGAATGAACATTAATCAAAAAAATATAATAGTGGTGAAACACATGATGAGATGAAATAATTATAGGATTATAAGAGAAGGAAATTTTATCTAGAATTATTTAGAAAATTGAGATATTCACAACATTAATCCCATAAACAAAACATGAATCTTGAATTTCATGTGATGCATTTAAATATATGTTTCCTATACTTTTTTTATCATGCTTTCCATATCTGGAATTATTTTCCCTAAAATGGAAACTAACGGAAATTATCTTCTTAATAGTAGTAAACCCCATTTAATCTTTCTTTTATGATAATATGTATTAGTGGTTAGCCTGCCAGTTCTTTTTCACAATGTAATTATGATTTTCTTCATTTGAGAACCCATGGTCAGGTTCACTAAACCATAAATAATATTTCATTACTTGGGATTACAAAAATATTTGTCTTCATTTAAGGGAATGAAGTAAAAAAATATTATACACTATAGGCAATGAGTGAATTATATTTATACTCTTCCATTTAGGTGGTTTGTCTAGAACAACAATGTAGTATCTGTTTTCTTTCATCAAGTATTTGATTTATGTTCAATTACATTATAACACCATGTTCGTGACCTGATTAAATTATAATTCCACATTTTTTTATAAAACTCTCACATGTATAAATCCCATGGACCATGTTGGGTCCTATATAGTTGAGACCTAAAGTTTTAACAATCCATGTGGCCAACTAATTGTCGACAATTTATTGATTCATTGTTTAAATATTCTTAATTTTTTTATTGAAAATGTTATTTTTTATGAATTTTTAATACACATAGAATTGAAAAACATATGAATTGTGATAATTTGTAGCTTGTTGTAATTCAACATCAGTGATTCATCCAATGAAATGAAATCCAAAAAATTGATAATAAATGGAACGTTAATCAGTTAAATGGTCTAACTGAACATTATAGATTATATATATTATGATATTTTGATTATTTTTGTCTTTTATGTAATATTTTCATTATTTAGATTGCTCTATATGAAACAACAGTGACTCATCATAATACTAGAGAAACAATATGTAGTCTGAGATGCTTGGTTAGTCAATTCATACAACCAATGATATATAATGTATAAGGAGTATACAAAATTTGTTTAAAATAATTTATTACTTCCAATATACATTTACAATATGAAAACATTAGTTGAACTATAATGGTTGAGTCTCTAGTATAATATTATAACATTATTCATTGAATTGTATTTCACCCTAGAAATACATATGCGAGTCCATCACCGGTAATTAAAATAGATACCAGTATGAATGATAAAATTTTAGGTTGAAATATAATTCTACTTGAAAAGTTGTATGTTAATGTTCCATGATTTATAGTCTTGTATAGATGTTTACAGTCCACAATGGTAGGGTATTTTTCCTGCAATAATGTAAGATATTTAATTATGGGTAATTTGTATATAGATCAAAATTAATTCATCTGCAATGAATTCATCATTCCACATAGCATTTCATTACTTATGTGACATCGTATGTAATCATCACATACCATTTTATAAAATAATTATCATATACTCAAAGAAAAATTCAAAAAAGACAATTTTATCACTTTGATTGCATATCAATTTTCACTTCTCTTGTATTTTCAAGCCACCTTCAAATTGAAGAAATATGTATACCCTTCCATTCCTGTGAACTATTTTTATAATTTTTATATCTTTATTCACAAATTTTATACCAAATGTTTTAAATCAATATTATTGTTTGATGTAAATTGTGCATTACATATTTTTATTATCCTGATGACCAATATATAATATTCCATGGAATAATAGATCATTTATGGTCTGATCATTTGTTAATTCCCCATTCTAAAAATATTCAATCACATAAGGGTTTCATTCATATGAGGGATATTATATGGGATAAAGAGGATATCTCTTTCATTAATCAGATGTCCCACATTCAAACTATAAAAAATATCAGATAGCCACTGTTAGTTCAATCTCATTAATAGTCTAGTGAATAGTAACCAGTAAGTGTTTTCACATATTGGTTGTGGCTTTTATTATCTCTTAATATTATCAACCATTCCTTGATTCCCACTCCCCAAAAGGGATTTCAAGGATCAACACTGATAACACACACACACAAACCTTGGACCTACATACCCCTGGGAAATTGGCCAACCCACTTTTTAGATGAAGGTGTGAGCTCTATGAGCACTATACATGGTCTAGTAGTGAGATTATATAAGGCATACAAGTATGTGCTATCTCTCACCCTCCCACATAGTCTATTGCCTTACCCTACATGGTTATATGAGCCTTATTGACTCATGGGGTCCATATGGTCACATGTTATGTTTTCCATTGTAGGTCGTTGGTTTGGAAATGTTTTTTATGTATAAAACACATAAAATATAAGTAACAAAATATATATAATTCATATCAATTTCAAAAATTAATACCAAACAAATGTCATCATTTTATAATATTCCTAGTTGACATCAATACATTCATGGTATTCCTATTTTAAAAATATTATTCAAACTATTTTTCTTGTGTGTTCTTCAATTAAGATCATCATAAACAATTGTCACAATTATACTGACAAAACATTCCAACAATGAAATCCAATTACATAAAATGAAAAAATACTATAGTGACAACTGCTGCTATATGATGGATCTAGAAAAATTCTATACTAATCATCAATCTGTCTAAAATATTTTTCTCAGCATCAGCACTTTATCTATAATGATTTTAAAGGTAACACTACTACATGAATCCTTATCTCCTAAAATAAATTTTTTCACATATATTGAATATATTATATACTATAATCAAAGATAAAATTCATTAATAAATCATGATCTTATTCCATTAAATTATTAATATTAGTTTGTAATATAATCATTATTTTTGGTCATAATTTTTAGTTAAAAAATATGATTAGACAGGTACGTCTACATTAGGATAAGAATGAGTTAAACTAAAAATATATGTTATATATTGATCATGAATATTATCTAATTTCAGTAGGTTGGAAATTTTTTGATCATTTATATTATAATATTTTTTAATATTATATTTCTGGATTCATTTTTCTAAGAATTTAACAATATATTATTTACAACATTGAAATATATCATTTGTTCTACTCTCAATAGTTATAAAAGTGAACATTCTACCCACACATATTCTAAAAAAATAAACATTTTATATTAAAAAACTCACAAAATATATTCCAAATATCCTTATAACTTTATAGATCATTTTATCATCCCAATAGACAAGTATTAATTTCCTTACTAAAAGATCTGATGGGGGATTATCTATGTTAATTTAATTTTCTTCACAAAGAACAATGTTTGTACTTATACATTAAAAACATTATTTAATGTATCAATAATTAAAAACTATAACAATATTATCTAATATGTATATATAAATAATTATATGTATGTAAAAACCAATATCAATATCCACATCCATAAAATTGAAAATGAAACTGTTGATCTGGTGTAATAGGAACTACCCCCTCATGATCAAATACAATTCATTTTCCATCATCGGCTCTCAATTATGGCTATAATGAAAAATATAAGTTATATAAATCATATTTATAACATAATTAAAATAATTTAATTACAATATAACATCTAACTTATTCTCTAACAATCATATGGAAAATGATTACTTTCCTTGTGTGTATGTGTCAACTATCACCTCCACAAAACAATGTGATTGGTTTTTCATTTCCTTATTAAATGTATATTAAAAATGATATATTTAACTAATATATATGACATATATTATATTATAATTATTATATAACTATCAATTAATATCTAACATTCTTTTTTCCACCCATCAAATAGTAAAAACTGTGTTCATGTGTATGAATGAAATATAATCTCCCTGAACACTATTTTTCACTTTTGTATCTTCATATATATATATGAATATTTATATAATTAATATATATTAAATTGAAATTGAAAAAAGGGGTATCATATATATAAATTATATCATTTATATAAGATTCATTACATTAAAAAAATACAATCCCAATGCAAATATTAGTTTAGTGCCTTTAGAATCATGGAATCATAAACAGTGGTAGATATGTGATCAATATTATATCCTACTAGGTTCTCTATGAATAATAACCTTATCTGTAACATAATTAATAATAAACATATTCAAAACCATGGGAAATGAAATATAAGAATTTACGAGCCCATATGACCAATAAACTTAAATAAGGGTGCTATGAAATCATAATGATGAGAAGAAGGATATGATAAAAACATAACTACATTAGATGATTATATCATGTATATCAAAAATCATAATCCAATGTTACGGATTAAATTTGAAAAAATAATAAGACATAAACAATAAGGGAGTCAATGAACAATATCTATGATAGTATAAGAAATAGAATTTTTTTCATACACATATATATTGAAAATCAATTCCATGTTATTCAGGGATCATTTTCCTGGCCATCATAGCAGAAAAAATTCATTTCTAAACTGGTTTAACACCATATTTGTTCTCTTTATTATTGCACCGAATTCACTTATTATTTCATCACTTTCTTGCTGATATAATATAACTTGTAAATCTATCCCAATATTATTGAACTGTGTTCACATCCCAATCCAGCAATGTATAACTGAACCAATTTTGTTTCATATTAAAATTGGGTCTATCAAATTATATATAAATCATTTCCTAATCCATTGGAGGGAGAAATAGTTAACATCTATAAAAATAATGATTTAATACATATTTGTTCTTTATTATTAAAAAAAATAATCAAATTGTAACCCTCAAAATGTGAATGTTATCATAAAAATTATATCATATCTTGATATACGTAAAAGATACATGTTGGGACAAAATACCTCATGGCATCATTAAAGAATTTATGAGGTGATTGTGTATGTTGAAAAAGTGGACATCTGTGTTGTGATTGTTGACAAAGAAAACCATGACATACAAATTTTTTTACAAATGGGATATCATTGAGGAATGTCTAGTTCAAGAGCTGTGGTTAATGATAAATGTTTGATTCAAGAAATTTGACAATGGAATGGATTATCAGGAGGTGGAACAACAAGAACATATACATGGTGGTGTAGTATTCCAGTGTTTGCCAAATTTTTGGGCCAGAGAATCAAAAAATGATGAAAAGTGTTTTTTGGAAAAGGGTCATGCATTCCATGTACTTGATAGTGAGTAAAATTTCACGCCCGATGTTTTTCAAGATCAGAACATCAAAAAATGTCAAAGGGTAAAGGGGCACCCATTTATTGGGTAGGTTGCCCAAGTGACTTGCATGCCGAGGAAGTACTTGTGCGGCGGTGCCTAGAATTATTGGAAACTTGCACCCGTATTGTTTTTTCAGATAAGAAAAAAAAATAATTCAAAGGGAGAAGGGTGCCCATGTTTGGAAGTAGGTCATGCAAGTGTCTAAGGGGACAGAAGACTTGCATGCTGAAACATGCACGTCGAGGAGAGACTTGCGCGTTGTCGCGTAGGGTGGCCAAATACCTATCTATATAGGACCATCCCTCATCATTTTTAATTGATTTAAACACATAAAAAAATCATAGCTCTCGTCCTGCAGATGTTTTGGTCGCGCAAGTGGTTTGTGGTCACGTAGGTGGAGTTGTGCGCCAGTGTTTAAAGTTGTGTGCCGGTAGGTAGTTGCGTGCCAATATTGGATTGGGCGTAAAAGGGGCTGAGTCGCACTATTTTGGATTTGCAAAAGATTGTGTCGCACAAGTGATTGAGTTATACTTGTATGCCAGTTGTGAATTTCGTGCTGATACTTGCATGCCATATTAGACTTTTGCGCCAATTAAGGATGATTCATGGTGGTAATTCAGGGCTTCTTGAAAGCTGGATGATTGACTGATACCTTCGGTGCAAAGAGAGATTCATCTAAGGGTGAAATATGGACTTCAATAGATCATCTACATACAGGTGAAGAATCCTTCTGTAGATACCTTAAGCCTGACGTACATGGACATTACATTACTTTTACGGAATACTTAGTACATAAAAAAACACACACACAAAAACCGTAATAGTTTAGTGTCATTGGAAACTCGGAATAAAATCTTCTAATCGTGGTGAAAGATCTTCAATATCTCCCATAAAGATCTTCTTTTTTTTTCCTAAAACCTTTCTTTATATCCTGGGGAAAAGAAAACATAAAAGGGTGAGCCAAATGCTCAGTAAGGGTAAACAAAAGAAATATCAATCACATCATATACATAAGAATATAGCTTTTGGAAATCTTAACCTGCAAAAGAGATCATAATTTCATAACATTGGATAAATCATGGCAGTGAAATGTAATCACAATAATCATAACTTAAAACATGAATCATTGTGGCATACACACATAATCATAGAGAATCATTTCTTGTTAGTCAAGACTCGTTGCCAAGACAATCTTAGTGGACAAAGTCCCTTTCTGAACCGAGTCACCCTCGTTCCAGTCCAATTTCACTGAACCAGTATAACCTACCGTTCCAGCCCTGTCTATCTCATGAGATATAAAATCATTACCCAATGCATTGGAGGGAGATATAGGTCCCACCCATCTCATAATGATACCATTCTTATGTGTGCCCCAAAATCATAAACCATACATCATTGCATAACCCATGTAATAAAAATGGGAATCTTAAACATCATGACATCATAAAACAATTCATATACGATAAAGGAATTCATAAAAATAATTCCATCACAACATGAATAAATAATTGTAATAATAGGGATAAAAACAGAACCCTTTATTATCGTAGATGGAAAATAATTTTGATAAAACACTTGAACTCCATTCTTGAGGAAAATATCCTTTCTTCTTCAAAAACATTTTTCCTTTCATAACATGTCATACGACTTTAAAATAAAACAAGTTGATTAAAGATAAACATGAAAAGTTGTAAAGGAAGATTCTTGGAAATAATGTTTTAAAAATACATTCATGCCGTATAAGTTAAAAAAACAATCTTCGTACTTTTGTCGGAAAAGTCAAAAATTACCTCGTACGAAAAACGAGAAAAGATTCCTTTCATATCTTTTACTAAAAACTCACCGAAGGGTAAAATTGGATTTAAAAAATTGTAGGTGAATGGAAATAATATTACATATTGAGGAGACATGGATGTGGATGATAAAATACACCCCATTAAATACCAATGTATAAACAATGTTGGATTAAAATGAGATTGTGATAATTCCCTTACCTTAGGTCTGACTTGCTTTGTACGTGTCCGAACCTCCTCTTTTTGACGCGCCTTCACTTAACCTCCACTTAAAAAACTAAGGATGGTCTTTGAAGAAGACCAGGACCTCTAGGATGATACTAGGGAAGTGGAGAAGAGATTTTGGCAGTGTTTTTCTGAGCTTGAATGCTCAAATTTGGTGTGAGGAGAAGAGGGAGGAGGTGCCCTTTTATAAGGGAGGAGAGGGGTATCTTAGGAAAATCTCAAAATATTATTTTATATTAAGGTCAAATTCGGTTTATAATGGTTCCAAATGGTCTTTTTTCGAAGATAAAGTGGGGATGGGTTGAAATCCTCTCATCCAATAGGATTTAATCAAGTTTAGGTTATTATTTTAACCTTATCAATTATATTTAACTCTAAGTTAAATAATTTAACTTTTACCGTGTCTTTTTGTTTTCTTACACTATATGGTTAATAAACTTACTATATCAAGAAAAAATAACCCCAAGTTGTTTATTATTAATATATCTGTCCTTATCTAAGTCATTTGGCCGAACCTTAGATTTTTAGGAATTAAATAACAATTAATAATATAATATTTGTTTTAAAAACTAATTTATGTCAATTTTGACACTATTTGGTACATGATTTTTATGAAATTTCTAACAGAATGATAAGTTCTAACCAAGTTACTTAAATCAACAATAACATGTTATATTAACCTATAAAATTAGTTTATGTCATAAAAAGTTTCAAATTTCATTTATTTGGGCATTTATAACATCAATTATGTTAATATTTTCTTAAAAAGGTAATTACTGCATCATCGTTGTGTCCTGACTAAATTAAATTATTTAAAGTATAAAAATTACAAATAAAATACCATTATGTAGGAAATCTTTTTATATTTATTATGAATTTTTATAGTCGAAATTATATTATGTATAACCCTATATTAAAAATGTTTTAATAAATAAACTTTGATTTTAACTCTTTTAACTCTTCTTTGAATTAAATAATAATAAATGGCCTAATCTAATCCAAGTGGGACTAAATGATAATGTATTACACATAAGGTTGTTTTTGGTCGAGATTCACTTGTCCAATAGGATTAGGAAATGTGTTAGGGTAATATTAATATCATTTTTACCCTTAATTACCCTATTTTCTTTTAGCCGTGGTAAATAAAAGTAAAAAGTTACTATTCACCAA
This sequence comes from Viscum album, assembly GCA_963277665.1. Classification (NCBI taxonomy): domain Eukaryota; kingdom Viridiplantae; phylum Streptophyta; class Magnoliopsida; order Santalales; family Viscaceae; genus Viscum; species Viscum album. The sequence goes on along the minus strand of OY728148.1, from coordinate 1,480,551,118 downwards.
AAATTATTTTCATCTCATTGAACCACATTTTACTTACTATCATCAACCGTTTCTCTCGGATTTTTGAAATTCCATCCACAGAAGTGGTAAAATTATGATTTATGAAAAAATTAATTTTTTTTAACTACCACTTAGTAGTTTCACTATTCATCAAAAATTGAAGTTTTTCAGAAAAATGCCAAATTTTCACCCTAAGCTATAATTGATATTCCAAATTCAAAAATGATTTCTATTTTACAAAATTCCCAACATATATGTTGCAATAATTAATTTTATAATTAATTTCCGCTGTCACAACAAATAGCATGTTTTTAAGAGATAATAACTATCAAAAGATTAACACTTGTTTATGTTTGGTGTAAATGTGGAATTACATTCAATGACCAACATTGTATTAAATTGTAAAAATATATTTTAAATATACTTTAAAACCACTCAAATTAACAATTTATCACTATTAATTATTTCGAATAAAAAATGTTGTTTTTAATTAAAATTTAGTAATTTTCACTATTTATCAGAATATGAAAGTAATCCGAAAAGTACCAAAATTTCACCTTAGGCTAAATTCGATACTCAGAATCCAAAAATGAAGTCCATTTTGAGAGATAAAATTTCTAAAATTTTAAAAGGTGGTTATTACTATTCATAACATCTAGTTTTAATAATATTTTAATAGCATATCGTTGTTTAGTGAAACTCGGTATTGCGTAATACACATGCTATCAAGGAAGGTTGTGATTGCGTGTAATGCAAGGAAAGTCAAGGATGCATGTGGTGCAAGCTCCTTTTGGTGTAGTGTACAACACAAGACATTAATGAAATTAAAAAGAATTTTTTTCTTAAAATCTCGGGGTGTTACATTCTACCCCCCTTAAAATGAATTTCGCCCTCGAAATTTGTCGAGGTTATAAATGGTTTACTATTAGAAAGTTTCTTTAATAGAAACCCACATCATAAAAAGGAATACCAAAACCAATATTTAAAAACAAAATTATGAAACGTAACGGTTACCCAAATAAACTAATCACTGGGTTTCCACATAGTTGAAAATATGGATATGGAAGAGTAACCTAACTGTCATGTTCTGAGGGAGAGTGGTAGAGAACATGGCTATGGAAAATCCAACAATCACAAATCCCTAAATTTGTGATTATCTAAGCTACCATCTGATTAATCAGATATAAGAGCACTAGGACAACATTTTTGGTTTTCAAGATCATTTCCCTAAAGATGAAGAATTTGAATTAGAATAAATATTTACTTTATTTTTGTACAATCTCACTGTTGTTCGTGTCGTGACCAATTTCCACTTCATATCTTAAATAAATGAAGTTGAATTTGTTATTCGTGAAGTGTTAGCAGATCATGTGATAGAATGACTGGTCATTCCATCTGTCTCAAACAAAAGGTTAGCAAAAATTAATAAATATACATAATTCATTCTATAGTGAGATTAATCATATATGGTTCCTAAAATGGACTTATACTTCATATATCATACTGCTTAATATAATAAAACTAGTTTCTACTAAACAGGGACTTCCTGTAGGCCAGTGGTAGGTGATAAAGGCCAGTCGCACTTCGATTGTGGGTTCGATTCCCACATCCTTGTCCGACGCGATGGGCTGTCTCCCATCCTGCAGGTTTTCCTTTTTCTAAAACTACATTACTATAACATCCCATCAATAATATCGAAAATCTTATATCCTTAAACAATACTAAATTATGTCCAACATAATCCATTCTAATCTTTAGGCTTATCCATAATACTACAGTCCACTCTTATAATATAGTAAAAACGATTACGAGAGATTTAATACTGTCGTTGATCCCCATATATCATAAGATATGTCTTGTTGGTCACATTCCAAACATTCAAAGGCCTTAATCATGTATTCTCTTGAATTCCCATTGAAACATAGTGAAAACATGAATGCAGTTAAAAGTTATCTCTTTCCACATACCAAAATCCAAAAATTCTATATACTCAAACCATGATATAACCTTCTCATTATATCAGTCATGAGCTCATGAATACAATCAAACACCTCATTATCTTATTATTCCTTCATTATGCGCATATCATCTACTTTCCAAAAAAATATCTGAATAACATTTCATGGTTACTAGTACCATTAATCATACACTTTAAAAACTTAGTAAAGACAATAGTGTAACAATCCTTAGATGTCACATTATTCCATAGTACCATGAGATTACTTATACAACATTACACTTGATAAACATGTAATCATTCCACTACCTTCATAAACCATTGACCGAGCATCAACAATTCTTTCATCTCACATATCATTTGTAGTCTCTTCATCATCATCAACATAAATACTTCCCATACGACTATACTGATTCTCTTCATGAGACTTTCCCTTAGGGCAATGGTTTGCATAATTCTCGTACATTCCACATTTAAAACATTTAACCATTGTTGATGTCGTAGCAATACCATTATCCTCATCCATGGGGTTAACTGAACCTTTTCAGTTGAACTAACTTGCTTTGTGTCCATCTTTTCCACACCCAAAGCATCTTCCAGTTCCTTTGAAACATTCTCCTTGATGCCTCTTCCCACATGATTTACATAGGGGAAATTGAACTTTCTTTCCTCTATGATCATCATGAAACTCCATCTTTCTCTTATAAGCTGAGTCCGGAATCTTACCAAATTTTACTTTATTGATCATATTATGAGATTGCTGATTCGGCATAATAATGATGTTTGGACTTTCAAATCCCATTTCATTTGGTTGCTCATAATTCCATTGTCCATCATATCATCCATTATCGTGAATCAGCTTGTTTCTAGCCATTTTCTAAAACCCAAAAAAAATAGTGTGAGTGACAAAAATAATAATAAAGTGGGAGTAACTTCAATATCTAACTTCATAGGTTTAATTATATGATCGTTAGCGTAATTCTAATACTATAACCTATACGTATACTTAACCTTAGGGACATCCCTAGACATACTTTAGAAATATCTCTAGGGATCTCACTAACGTTTTCGCATCCTAGTTTCCAAATGTTGACTAAACATTTCCTCTGATACCAACTGTAGAGACCCGAAGCCTAACGTACATGGACATTACATTACTTTTGCGGAATACTTAGTACATAACAAAACACACACACAAGGACCGTAATAGTTTAGTGTCTTTCGAAACTAGGAATAAAATCTTCTAATCATGGTGAAAGATCATCGATATCTCCCATAAAGATCTTTTTCTTTTTTTCCTAAAACCTTTCTTTATATCCTGGGGAAAAGAAAACATAAAAGGGTGAGCTGAAATGCTCAGTAAGGGTAAACAAAAGAAATTTCAATCACATCATATACATAAGAATATAGCTTTTGGAAATCTTAACCTGCAAAAGAGATCATAATTTCATAACATGGGATAAATCATGGCAGTGAAATGTAATCACAATAATCATAACATAAAACATGAAACTTTATGGCATACACACATAATCATAGAGAATCATTTCTTGTTAGTCAAGACTCATTTCCAAGACTATCTTAGTGGACAAAGTCCCTTTCTGAACCGAGTCACCCTCGTTCCAGTCCTGTTTCATTGAACCGGTATAACCTACCATTCCAGCCCTGTCTATCTCATGAGATATAAAATCTTTACCCAATTCATTTGAGAGAGATATAGGTCCCATGCATATCATAATGATACCATTTTTATGTGTGCCACAAAATCATAAACCATACATCATTGCATAACCCATGTAATAAAAATGGGAATCTTAAACATCACGACATCATAAAACAATTCATATACGATAAGGGAATTCATGAAAATAATTCCATAACAACATGATCAAATCAATGTAATAATATAGATAAAAATAGAATCCTTTATTAACTTAGATGGAAAATAATTTTGATAAAACACTTGAACTCCATTCTTGAGGAAAATATCCTTTCTTCTTCAAAAACATTTTTCCTTACATAACATGTCATACGTCATTAAAATAAAAGAAGTTGATTAAAGATAAACTTGAAAACATGTAAAGGAAGCTTCTTGGAAATAATGTTTTAATAATCCATTCATTCCGTATAAGTTAAAAAAAATATTCTTCATACTTTTGTCGGAAAAGACAAAAAGTACCTCGTACAAAAAATGAGAAAAGATTCCTTTCATATCTTTTACTAAAAACTCACTGATGGGTAAAAATGGATTTAAACAATTGTATTTGAAAGGAAATAATATTACATATTGAGGAAGCATGGATGTGGATGCTAAAATACAACCCAGTAAATACCAAAGTATATACAATCTCGGATAAAAATGAGATTGTGATAATTCCCTTACCTTAGGTCCGACTTGGTTTGTACGTGTCCGAACCTCCTCTTTTTGACGCGCCTTCAATTAACCTCCACTTAAAGAACTAAGGATGGTCTTTGAAGAAGGCCAGGACCTATATGATGATTCTAGGGAAGCGGAGAAGAGATTTTGGCAGGGTTTGGCCGAGCTTGAATGCTCAAATTGGTGTGAGGAGGAGAGGGAGGAGGTGCCCTTTTATAAGGGAGGAGAGGGGCATCTTAGGAAAATCTCAAAATATTATTTTATATTAAGGTCATATTCGGTTTATAATGGTTCCAAATGGTCTTATTTAGAAGATAAAGTGGGAATAGGTCGATATCCTCTCATCCAGTAGGATTTAGACAAGTTTATGTTATTATTTTAACCTTATCAATCAGATTTAACTATAAGTTATATAATTTAACTTTTACTGTGTCTTTTTGTTTTCTTACACTATATGGTTAATAAACTTACTATATCAAGCCAAACGAACCCCAAGTTGTTTATTATTAATATATATATCCTTATCTAAGTCATTTGGAAGAACCTTAGATTTTTAGGAATTAAATAACAATTAATAATATAATATTTGTTTTAAAAACTAATTTATGTCAATTTTGACACTATTTGGTAAATGATTTTTATGAAATTTCTAACAGAATGATAAGTTCGAAACAAGTTACCTAAATCAACAATAACATGTTATATTAACCTATAAAATTAGTGTAAGTCAGAAAAAGTCTCAAATTACATTTATTTGGGCATTTATAACATCAGTTATGTTAATATTTTCTGAAAAAGGTAATTACTGCATCATCGTTGTGTCATAAATAAATTAAATTATTTAAAGTATAAAAATTACAAATAAAATACCATTATGTAGGAAATCGTTTTCGATTTCTAATGAATATTTATAGTCGAAATTATATTATGTATAACCCTATATTAAAAATGTTTTTGTAAATAAACTTTGATTTTAACTCTTTTAACTCTTCTTTGAATTAAATAATAATAAATGGCCTAATCTAATCCAAGTGGGCCCAAATGATAATATTTTACACTTAAGGTTGTTTTTGGTCGAGATACACTTGTCCAATATTATTAGGACATGTGTTAGGGTAATATTAATATCATTTTTACCCTTAATTACCCTATTTACTTTTAACCGTGGTAAATAAAAGTAAAAAGTTACTATTCACCAAAAATAATTTTCATCTCAGTGAACCACATTTTACTTACTGAAATCAACCGTGTCTCTCGGATTTTTGAAATTCCATTCACAGAAGCAGTAAAATTAAGATTTATGAAAAAATTAATTTTTTTTAACTACCACTTAGTAGTTTCACTATTCATCAAAAATTGAAGTTTTTCAGAAAAATTTCAAAATTTCACCCTAATCTATAATTGATATTCCGAATTCAAAAATAATTTCTATTTTACAAAATTCCCAACATATAAGTTGCATTAATTAATTTTATAATTAATTTCCACTGTCACAACAAATAGCGTGTTTTTAAAAGATAATAACTATCAATAGATTAACACATGTTTATGTTTGGTGTAAATGTGGAATTATATTCAATGACCAACATTGTATTAAATTGTAAAAATATATTCTAAATATACTTTAAAACCACTCAAATTAACAATTTATCACTATTAATTATTTCTATTAAAAAAAGTTGTTTTAAATTAAAATTTAATAATTTTCACTATTCATCAGAATATTAAAGTTATCCGAAATGTACCAAAATTTCACCTTAGGCTAAATTCGATATTCCGAATCCAAAAATGACGTCCATTTTGAGAGATAAAATTTCTAAAATTTTAAAAGGTGGTTATTGTTGGAACCAGGCTCTTCAAAGCATGATTTGGTGTATGGTTTGTGTTTGTTGTCAATCCTTAGTGGAAGTTCCGAATGTGTTCCAGCAAAGTGATCATACAGTTCAAGCAGACAACAGTATTGAAGGTTTTTCGCGCAAATAGTGTTTCGAAATCAGTTTGGTGAAAAATGGCAAAGGCATGGGCTGTGCGGAAAATAAGGGTTGTGCGTGAAATACTCAAGCTGGGCGAAAGATTACGCGCCAGATGAGAGGTTTTCCGCGCCGAAGGGGTTTTGCGCGCAGTGGTCTCAGTCGCCTATAAGTATGAGGTGACCCTCTTCTTTCAGTGTGTGGAGAGACTCAGAGAAGATCGGAGGTCTGATGCGTGAAAAAGGATAGTGTAAAGGCGCTTGCACGAAATATTCGAAGTTGGGCGAAAAAAGGGGATTTTTGTGCGAAATATTATTCCGCGCGAAAAGTAATTTTTGCGCGCAATAGGAAGGTTTTGCGCGCAAAGGGTTGGTGTTGCGCGCAATTGTTAGACAGGTTTGTCTACACGTTCTGGTTATCCGGTTCAGTGGTTCTGTGCGTTCTAGTGCATCTATTTCGGAATTCGATGCAGGCAGAGTCTCATGCTGAGCAGAGGCAAAGACTTCAATGCACATCTATTGAAGAGACCTTCGCGTCTATAAACTGAGTGGGACTTCACCAACGGCAGTGAGCCAGGGGGAGTCAACGGGAGTGACCCGAGGGACGCAGTGAGCTATCCCTGAACAATTGTAAAGGCAGTGTGCCTGGGACAGAGTGTCTGTACCTGAACTTTTGTATCCGCAGCTAGTGAAGCATAGTGGATTTAGGTACGACCGGCAACCTGTCGGCGTATGCTCCTTGGACGTAGCCCTTAGTGGTGAACCAAGTAAAAAATGGCTGTGTCTTCTCTGTGCATGTGAATGTTTTCATTCTGATCATAATCATCATACAGATTCAACAAGTTCCTACCAACGTGGGAACAAGATCCAACAATTTAGAAGAAAAAGTGGTCACCCTGATTCACCCCTCCCCTCTCAGGGTGTCCCGGGGTCCTTCAAGTGGTATCAGATGGTAAAGGTTGCTGGTGTTGAATCTGACCTTCTTCGTCATGGAAAACGCGGTAAATGTCAGGGGAGTCCCTCACTTCGATGGAAGCAATTTCCAGATCTGGAAGAACAGAATGAGATCTCATCTAAGATCTCTTGGAATGGAAGTTCTTTTTTCTACTGTGCAAGGAATACATGTCACTGATCCAACAGGTCTGGCTATGACTGAAACAGACAGGAAACTTCTTGATGCAGAAGCTAAAGCACAGAATGCTCTCACTGCAGCCCTTTCTGATCAGATCTACCTAAAGGTGATGAATTGCACCTCAACAAAATCCATGTGGGATAAACTTGAGAATATTTATGAAGGTGATAGCAAAGTGAAGGAGGCGAAACTACAAGTGCTGCACAATCGGTTTGATGATCTGAAGATGCATCCAGACGAGAATGCAGACTCCTTCTTCAATCGAATTACCGAAGTGGTTGGAGCTATTCGGGGTCTAGGTGAAGAAATCAAAGACATTGATATTGTAAAGAAAATATTGAGAAGACTTCCACCTCTTTATAATGCGAAGGTGTCATCCCTTGAGGAAAGAGATCTTTCCAAACTTTCTTTAGATGATCTACTGAGCAGTTTGGTAGCATATGAAATGAGAGTTAAACCTGAAGATGCTACGACTCGGGTGAGCAAGGAAATGGAATTCAAGGCCATGGATAAACTGAAAATATCAAAGGATAGTAGCGGTGAAGATGACGAAGAAAAAGAAATTATTTCTCTCATTGCAAAGAAGTTCCAGAAGGGGAAAGGGAAATTCAAAGGGAAGTTACCTCTCGCGTGTTTCCGTTGTGGAAAAGTTGGGCACATTGCTTCTCAGTGTTTAAAAATGATCAATGATGAACATAGTGAGGATGAAAACTTCAAGAAGCCTCAGAGAAGGTTCTTCAAAAAGGGAGACTTCAAATCTGGTAAGAAAATGCAAAGGAAGAGTTTTGTCTGGGAAGAGGAAGAAGATGATAATGAATTCTGTGATGAAGAAGAACCAGAATTCAAAACTGGGAACCATGCTTCTATGATGGCCACTGTTGAAAAGCCAGAAGATACTGAAGGAGAAAAACAACTGAGAACTTGTGTAGATCCTGAGATGCAATTTAAGGATGCGGTTAGTAAGCTTAAGATAAAATGTAAGAGCTGCAATAAGTGGAAATCAATTGTGGAAGAATCAACTGAATATGTTGATCAACTAGAAGCTGAAATTGAACGACTGGAAGAATTTGTGAAGGTACAATCTAAAATAATTGAATTCAATTATGATGTAGTAGATCTGAAGCTGAGAATTGAAGAGTAGGCAAAGGTCATCAATGACCTCACATCCAGACTGGATGAAAAATCCAAGACTGCTGAGGGTCTTGAGGAGGAAGTAGTTACTCTAAGGAGTAAACTGAAGACTGAATCAGTTCCAAAAGAATCAAGGAAGAAAATACAGTTTGGACGATTCTCAGATGCAGAATTACTAGCAAGAGCCAAGTGTGGTTCAGATGGGGTTGGAAAAATCTTGAGTGATCAAAGACCCGCTTGCATGGGAAAGAGTGGAATTGGCTGTGAGGCTGAGTCATCAACTGCTGGAAGTGAAAAGATCCAAAAGAAAGATAAGATGAAAGTTGAACATGTTGAAATATACCTAGAGTGCTGAAAAGGGAACCCTCAATCCAAACTAAAAGGAGAACTGAAAATTATCCTCAAACTTTCAAAAATGGCAGACAGTCTTACTTTTGTCCCAAGGAAGAAGCTATACGGAGAAATTCAAGTGAGAAGACATTTCTTCTCATGAAGTGTCAGTTCTGTGGCTATTTGGGCCATACCATGTCTTATTGTGAAGAGGCAAGAAGCTATTTGAATGGAGAAGATATAGATGCTCAACAAAGGAGAACAATTTCATATCCTAATTCTTATAGAAGAAATAATTTCTATGGATATTGTTTTCATTGTTCTAACTTTGGTCATAAGGCCATTAATTGCAGGCAGAGAAGGGACATTGACACCTCATACAGAAGTTCCAGACATGTCAAGTCTCGTCAGCAAGACAATGTTGCTATTTCAAACAGGTTCTCACCTCTTAAAGAAGACTTTGACTATGAAGAACCTGGGTTTGCGGAAATGATAGTTGAAAGGCCATCAGTTCTATTTACTCAATCTAATGTCTCATGGAAGGAAAGGAGGAAGATTGAGAAATCAAACCTTGCAGAGGTAGCCCTCAAAGCTACCAAGAACAACAGTACCTGGATTCTAGATAGCGGTTGTTCATCTCATATGACAGGTAATGCCGGCCTACTAACAAATATCATAAAGAATGTTGATGGTACAGTAAGATTTGGTAATGATGGGGCTCTGAAAATCAGAGGGAGTGGAATTACCAAATTAGCTAATGGAGAACTAAGAAGACTGAAGTCCTTTACGTAGATGGCCTACGTCATAATCTCCTCAGCGTGAGTCAACTCTGTGACTCAGGACTTATTGTTACTTTTAATCAGAAAGGCTGCACTATCAAGGGAAAAACTGGCAATTCTCTCATGAAGGGATGCAGAACAGAAGGAAACTTGTATCAGGTTGATAGTGAAGAAAATGTATGTTACATGACTGTTGAAGAAGAAAACAATCTATGGCATCGGAGATTGGGACACATCAATCAACAAGACATGGAGAAAATATCAAAATTGAGAATTGTCATGGACATTCCCAACCAGAAGCGTGAGCGTGAAAAATCGTGTGATGCTTGTATTCGTGGGAAGCTGGTCTGCAGTTCATATCGGCCAAAGAAGAAAAGGGCATCTCACCTTCTTGATCTGATTCATACAGATGTTTGTGGTCCAATAAATGTTGCAGGAACACATGGAGAAAGGTACTTTGTCCTTTTCATTGATGATTACAGTAGAATGACATGTGTGATGATCATTCACAGGAAAAGACAAGTCCTTGACTTCATGAAAACATATCGGCGAATCGCCGAGAATGATACTGGATGAACAATCAAAGTGTTGTGATCTGACAATGGAGGAGAATACACGTCCATTGAATTTGAAAATTATCTGGAGAAGCATGGGATACAACATGAGGTAGCTGCTGTGAGAACTCCACAACAAAATGGAGTTGTTGAACGAAGGAATCGACAAGTGAACAACATGGCACGAACTATGCTGATTGAGAGTCGTACTCCACGACATTACTGGAAAGAGGCTGTTCAAGCTGCAGTGTACATTCAGAATCGAACAGGACTTTATATGGGTGAGACGAAGACACCATATGAATTGTGGCATGGACGGAAGCCTTCTCTAAAATACTTTCGTGTCTTTGGAAGTAAGTGCTTCATCAGAAACAAAGAAGGAAATCAGGGGAAATATGGTGACAACGCAGATGAAGGAATCTTCCTCGGTTACTCAATGAACAGCAAAGCCTACAAATGCTTCAACAATCATTTGGGAAGGATTGTGGAAAGAAATGATGTTATGATAATTGGAGAGAAAACCACAAATGATTCACGGACGTCATATGCTGATGTGATAGAATGTCATGATGAATGTGAACATGAAGAAACTACAAATGCAGAAATAGAGGAAGCTGTTCAAAACACTCATCAATCACATAATGATGTTGACTCAGAAGAAGAATCTGAAGAAGAAACTATGGCTGAAGAGAATACTACTGAACCTCGCAGGAGAAATCGAAGAGCTGTGATTGATCCATCCAACATAATTGGGGATAAGAGTGCACCCACTCAAACCAGAAGAATGATGAATACCATGCAATCTGCATTTCTATCAGTTGTAGAGCCATCCTCATTCGAAGAAGCTGCAAAAGATGAATCTTGGGTGAAAGCCATGAATGATGAATTAGATCAGATTGATAAGAATCAGACATGGGATCTTTTCCAGAGACCCGAAGGTCACAATGTGATTGGTACCAAATGGATCTTCAAAAATAAGTTTGATGAGCATGGAAGTGTCATCAGAAACAAGGCACGACTGGTATGTAAAGGATACTCTCATATTGAAGGTATTGATGTTGAAGAAACCTTTGCTCCAGTGGCTAGACTGGAGTCAATTAGGCTTTTCCTTGCCATGGCACTCCAAAGAGGATATAAAGTATATCAAATGGTTGTCAAGACAGCATTCTTGAATGGTGTACTCGAAGAAGAAGTCTACATTGAACAACCAGTGGGCTTTGTCTTGGGTACCGATGAAACAAAGGTCTGCAAACTAAAGAAAGCTCTATATGGTTTGAAGCAGGCACCATGGGCGTGGTACTCACGGCTAGATTCATATCTCAAGAAGTTGGAATTCAAAAGGGGAGGAGTTGATCACAATCTCTATGTGAAGAATTCTCCAAAAGATCAATTCATGGTTCTTGTCTACGTTGATGATATCATATTTGGTGGCAGTAGGAAGAAATCAGTGGATGAATTTGCCAACCACATGAAATCAGAATTTGAAATGTCTATGATTGGGGAGCTCACATATTTCTTGGGGCTGCAAGTGATTCAAAATAAGGAATACACATTCATTTCTCAGGAAAAATATGCAAGAGAGCTGCTGAAGAAGTTCAATATGCAAGACTCCAAACCAATGTCAACTCCGATTGCAGTTGGAACTAAATTTGGAAAGCATGAGGATGGGAACTCTGTTGATCCCACCATGTATAGGAGGATCATTGGCAGCCTACTGTACCTGACAGTGACAAGGCTAGATATTGTCTTTGCAACATGCCTTGTGGCCCGCTTTCAGAGTAATCCAAAGGAGGAACATATGGCGGCAGTAAAAAGAATCATGAGGTACATTCAAGGTACACATAACTTCGGGTTATTTTTTGCTGCAGGCAGGGACAGTGAATTATCAGCATTTTCTGATGCTGACTGGGCTGGTGATGTCGTAGATAGAAAGTCCACTAGTGGTGGAGCTTTCTATATTGGGCAGAAATGTGTTGGCTGGTAGAGCAAGAAACAAGAAATTACTTCTCTTAGTACTGCTGAAGCTGAATATATCTCCGCCACAAAAGCATGCACTCAACTTCTTTGGATGAAGCAGCAGCTAACAGATATTGGTGATAAGGTGCAGCAACCAATGGTGATTTATTGTGATAACAAAAGTGCAATTGATCTTACGAAGAATCCAGTTCAGCATTCTCGTACAAAACATATTGAAATACGGTATCATTTTATCAAAGAAAAGGTTGAACAAGGCGTGATTAAAATGGATCATGTTGGAACTAATGAGAAAGTGGCTGATATCCTAACCAAGCCATTGTCCGCGGCTGTGTTCGAGAAGCATCGGTTGAACCTCGATGTTCGACCACCTCCTACTGCATAAGGAGGCTCCGGAAGTCCCCTCTCCCCGTTTGTTTTAATTGTTTTTATCTGCTTATGGCTGTGATGCAGTTTTATGGGGGAGATACTATCCAGGGGGAATATGGCTTGAGCTGAACGTTGAACAAACATTTCGGTCTTTGGTTTTATTGTCAATGGGGGAGAAAGGAATAAATTCAAGGCAAGAGAATTCAAGGCAAGAAATTCACGGCAAGCGGCAAGAAATACTTCCGTGATGGAAGTGTAAGATTGTGATGAGAAGTTTAATAAGGATAACATCGGGCGTCATGGAGAATTTCAAAACACTAAGACCCAATTCAAGCTTCCTCTCTTGTTTTCTACACCGAGCATTGCTCACGTAGACTTAGAGTGTTGGCTGAGTTGATTCTTGCGTTTTGGATTTGCTCATGGTTGGAGATCTATTGAATTTATTCTGATTGCCAACATACCCAAAGGGGGAGATTGTTGGAACCAGGCTCTTCAAAGCATGATTTGTTGTATGGTTTGTGTTTGTTTTCAATCCTCAGTGGAAGTTCCGAATGTGTTCTAGCAAAGTGATCATACAGTTCAAGCAGACAACAGTATTGAAAGTGGCGTTGTTTCCCAGTGTTTGCCAAATTTTTGGGCCTCAAAATCGGAAAATGAAGTCATGGATTGTCTGCAAAAGGAGCTTCACAGAAAAAGGAAGTGGTGCGCGAAATATAAGAGGCTTGCGCGAAATACTTATGTTAGGCGCGAAAAACAGCGGGATGCACGAAATAGGGGATCAAGGTTTTTCGCGCAAATAGTGTTTCTAAATCAGTTTGGTGAAAAATGGCAAAGGCATGGGTTGTGCGGAAAATAAGGGTTGTGCGCGAAATACTCAAGCTGGGCGAAATATTACGCGCCAGATGAGAGGTTTTCCGCGCCGAAGGGGTTTTGCGCGCAGTGGTCTCAGTCGCCTATAAATATGAGGTGACCCCCTTCTTTCGGTGTGTGGAGAGACTCAGAGAAGATAAGAGGTCTGATGCGCAAAAAAGGATAGCGTAAAGGGGCTTGCGCGAAATATTTGGAGTTGCGTGAAAAAAGGGGATTTTTGTGCAAAATATTATTCCGCACGAAAAGTAATTTTTGCGTGCAATAGGAAGGTTTTGCGCGCAAAGGGTTGGTGTTGCGCGCAATTGTTAGTCAGGTTTGTCTACACGTTCTGGTTATCCGGTTTCGTGGTTCTGTGCGTTCTAGTGCATCTATTTCGGAATTCGATGCAAGCAGAGTCTCATGCTGAGCAGAGGCAAAGACTTCAATGCACATCTATTGAAGAGACCTTCACGTCTATAAACTGAGTGGGACTTCACCAACGGCAGTGAGCCATGGGGAGTCAACGGGAGTGACCCGAGGGACGCAGTGAGCTTTCCCTGAACAATTGTAAAGCCAGTGTGCCTGGGATAGAGTGTCTGTACCTGAACTTTTGTATCCGCAGCTAGTGAAGCATAGTGGATTTAGGTACGACCGGCAACCTGTCGGCGTATGCTCCTTGGACGTTGCCCTTAGTGGTGAACCATGTAAAAAATGTCTGTGTCTTCTCTGTTCATGTGAATGTTTTCATTCTGATCATAATCATCATACAGATTCAACAAGTTCCTACCAACGTGGGAACAAGATCCAACACTTTAGAAGAAAAAGTGGTCACCCTGATTCACCCCTCCCCTCTCAGGGTGTCCCGGGGTCCTTCAGTTATTACTATTCATAACGACTACTTTTAATGATATTTTAATAGCATATCATTGTTTAGTAAAACTCGATATTGCGTACTACACACGCTATCAAGGAAGGTTGCGATTGCGTGTAATGCAAGGAAATTCAAGGATGTGTGTTGTGCAAGCTCATTTTGGTGTAGCGTACAACACAAGACATTAATGAAATTAAAAAGAATATTTTTCATAAAATCTCGAGGTGTTACACCTTCCTTCTTGAAGATGAAGACACCTACAAGTCTATAAACTGTGAGTGAATTCCTTCCAGAGTAGTGATCAAAGGAAGAAAAGAAGGTGAACCTCTCCACCGATAGTGACCCAGAGAGAGAGAAACAAGGAGTGACCCTTTGGAAAGTAGTGATATGATCATAAAAATTGTATACTCAGTGAGCATTGGCATATAAGTGATCTTTCACGGACCTTGTAAAAAGCAGTGTGATTTAGTGAATTTGGTATAGCGGAACATTGCCATTGTATGCTCCTTGGACGTAGCCCAGTGAGCGTGAACCAAGTAAAAATTGTTGTTTCCTTTTCATGATTTACATTTTTTTTATATTGTGCAATGGGAAAGGGAGATAAGAGGGTTTCTCTGAACAGTGAAACAAGATCAGAACATGCTGTAATTTTTAATTAGTCATCCCCTGATTAACCCCCCGCCCCTCTCAGGGTATTTGGCCTTGTGGACCTAAAAAATGGTATCATGGGAAAAGGTTATTATTTGTTATTATCTCTCAAATGGAGGTTACGAATCATAACGGGATTTTGATCTTCAATGGGAACAATTTTCATCTATGGAAGAATTAGATGCAACACTACTACTGATCATTAGTAATGGATTTGTTCACAGCAGCAATGAATGGCATAACAACTGATATTAAATGTGGTGAATTATCCGAAGCTGGGTGAAGAGAGTTGGATGCTGATGCCAAAGCAATCAATGCCTTAGTGGGTTCTCTGACCAATCCTATATAAACAAAGGTTATGTCCTGCAAAACATCACATGCCATGTGGGAAATTTTATTGAATATATATGAAGGGGATAAAATGGTTAGAGAGGAAAAGCTATAAGTTTTATGGAACAAGTATGAAGATTTGAGAATAAACCCGAATGAGTCTGTTGATGCATTCTTTGACAGGGTAAATGTTGTTGTGGAAGACATGCGATGTCTCAGAGATGTTACTGAAGACAAAAAAATTGTGAAGCACATCTTGAGGAAACTTACACCTTGGTTCAATCTGAATGTTTTAGTGCTAAAAGATAATGGAGCAAAAGAGCTGACATTGGATAACCTACACTGCACCCTTATTGCATATGAAATGATTAATGATGAGAATGAAGCTGTGAAAAATGGTATATCCAAAGAAGTGGCATTGAAGGCCTTAAAAAATATCACCATTGAATACTCTCAGGAATAAGAAGAGACAGATGAGGTAATGTCAATCCTCTCCTCAAATCTTCAAAGAGGAAAATGAATGATTAATGAGAAACTTCCATTAGCATGTTGTCGATGTGGAAAGGTTGGTCTCCTTGCAAGAAGGTGTCACAAAAAGTTCCATGAAGTAGTTGATTTTGACAAAGTCGAAATTCCCAAGAAGATGTCATCTGCTTATGGGAAAGCCAAGAAACCGTTAAAGAGAAATTTCTTCAAGAAGAAAAATCTCCATTCAAAAGAATGCAACAGTTTAGATGGGTCTGAAGCTAAAGAGGTTCAGGAGATAGTGAACTGCAAATATCGTGGAGAAAATGATATGGTGGCAGTCGTCGGTAGTTCTCAAGAGAAGAAGGAAACCAAAGGTAATGATGAAGAAGAATAAGTGCAAGGAAGAATAAATATGCAAGTTGAGTTAGACGTATCTCTTGAGGAGATAGATGTTTGGAGAGCCAAAACAAAGAAAGCCAACAATGTTTTTCCAGATGCCAAATTATATGTGCAGCAGCATGAAGAAGAGAATTCTGAGTTAAAGAAAGAAATTGAGAAATTCATGTTTTCATCACCAGAGACCTTAGAATCACTTAGTGAGTACAAGATGAAGAATGAATAATAGAAAAAAGAGATCGATGGATTAAATAAAAAATTGACAGATCACATCAAGCGTATCGAAGATCTTGAAGAAGAAGCTGTAGGTCTGCAGAGAAAATGTAAAGACCAGGAAAAATCATTGATTCACAACATATTCTTGGGAAAGCATGTCATTTTGAAGACTGAAAAGATGGGAGAGGAGCCTAGTAAATCAGAGGAAAGAAGCATAAATTGAGCTCAGACGTCAATGATGACTCAATGTTTGATCATAAGCAATAATCTGTGGCAATTGAAGTTAGAGAGCAAGCACCCGTCCTGAGATTGAAGGTTGATTTGGGCACAATGCAGAATCAGATTATTCAGATATCCCAAGGGGAAACTCATAGTGCTGAAGTAACACAAAGGAATTCATCTTATATCAGATATTATTGTTGTGGAAAGATGGGACATTCACTGTATGTGTGTTTCATTTCCAATAGATATCGAAGGGAACAAGAACAGAGGTGGTATCAAAACATAGAACGATTTTCCAGAATAAATTTTGAAGGACACTATTTTTGATGAGGAGTATTTGGGAACATGAATATGCACTACACTTTGACCATACAATGAAATGTACCAAAGAATAATCAAAACTTTTTCAAGAATCAGATCAATAAACTAACAGGTGGGTTAAAAATGCAGAATAGATTTGCGGAATTGCAAGATGAAGGTCGTCCATCATACTCTAAGAAGGAACCGAAGTCTCAATCCATGCTGAATATGAAGGCATGATTATGGACCAAGGAGAAGAAAAATGAGAAGGATGTGGTGGCAGAAATTTCCCTTAGGGCATCAGATCGCTCTGGTGTATGGATCCTTGATAGTGGTTGCACATCTGACATGACAGGTAATAAGGATCTTGTTACAGGCATAAAATCTGACAAAGAAGGAGTTTTCAAATTTGGAAATGATGAAGCCCTGAAGATTGTTGGATTAGGAAAAGCCATATATTGGTGGGAAATAAATGATACGTGCTGATGTCTTGGTAGTAGCGGGTCTTAGTCATAACATTCTCAGTGTCAGTCATCTATGTGACTCTGGGAACTCTATCTGATTTACCAAGAAGATGTGTATTGTGAAAGGAAAAGTTGGAGTATCTGTTCTATAGGAAATAAGACAAAGGTAAATCTTTACCTTGTAGGTGGGGAAGAAGATACATTCCTTTTGTCTAAAGAGGAAGAAAACCAGTTGTGGCATAAGTGACATGGTCATCTATTCCAATTATCCATGGAAGATCTGGTAAAGTGTAATGTTTCTAGAGACCATCCCAAACTATCACATGATCACACTCAAACATGTGATGCTTCCCAACAAGGAAAGATCATCATAAATAAATACATGCCAAAGGAAGAGAAATCAGTTAGAGTGCTCTAATTGGTGAAACCTGACTTATGAGGACCTATATCACCACCATCTATAAATGGGGAAAGGTACTATGCTATTTTCATTGATGATTATAATAGAATGGCAAGGGTATTTGTCATTACCCATAAAACATAGGTGTTCAGTTTCATAAAGCATAATAGGAAGGAATTAGAATGAATTATTTTGAAGAAAATTATGTTGTTTTGTACTAATAACGGTATAGAATTCACAAATAGTCAAGTTGAAGACTATCTCAAGAAACATGGGATAAGGAATCAAGTTTCATCGGTGAGAACTTCCAAATAGAATGGAGTGGTTGAGTGGAGAAATAGGATCATCAAAAACATGGCCAGAATGATGATTATTGAAAAGGTCCTACCGGAGAAATTTTGAAAGGATGCAGTTTTGACCTCAGTCTATTTTTCGAACAGGTCTCTATTGTGATTGAATAAAGGGAAGACTCCGTATGAAATTTGGTATGGAACGAAGCAAATGTTAAAATAATTTTGAATCATTGGAATTAAGTGTTTCATTCTCAACTAAAAAATCATAGGAAGATTGAGTCTCGATGAGATGAGGGAATATTCGTTGGAAACTCAGGGAATAAAAAATCATATAAATGCTTTAACAAAATAGCTGGGAAAAATTGTTGAGAAAATGATGACACTATAGTTGAAAATTAATAGAATACTCAAAAACCTAGTGACCAGTTTATAGATGAATGTGATGAGGAGGTAAGAAACACATGGGGTGTATAATTGGATGAGGATGATTTTGAAGAAGATACTGATGATGAGCAAGTGGAAAAAAAGTTTGTGTCTTCAAGGAATCCAAAGAGTCGAGCTGAAATTGATAACCAGAATAACATTGGTTATCAGACTGGTGAAGTTGAGAATAAATGAATAAAGTCACTACAGCAGTCATCATTCCTATATTAGGTAGAGCTGAAATGTTTTATTGATGCATCTGACCATTATAACTGGGTTCAGGATATGAAAGAAGAGCTTGATCAGATTGAGAAGAACCAGATGTGGGAGATTGTTTCGAGACCAGTAGATAACAATGTCATCGGGAAAAATGGGTATATCACAACAATATGAATGAAGATGGTGAAGGTTTTTGGAACAAAGGACGACTAATGTTCCAAGGGTACTCCCAGAGAGAGGGAATTGGTGTTGATGAGACATTTTCAGTGGTTGCAAGGCTGGAGACAATACGATTATTTTTAGCCATAACAGTGCAAAGAATGTTCAAAGTGTTACATATGGATGTCAAATCTGCATTTTTGAATGGGGATATGGAGGAGGATGTGTATATTGAGCATCCAGATGGTTTTCTCATTCATGAGCCTGAGAACAATGTTTGAAGAATGAAGAAGGTGTCGTTTCGGCTGAAACATGCACCAAAGGAATGGTACTCAAGGCTTGATCAGTAATTGAAGAAGCATGGTTTCCAGTATGAAGGAGTTGATTAAAATCTCTATTTCAACAATAAATGTAATCAAAGGATGTTTGTGCTAGTTTATGTTGATGACATAATTTTCGGCGGATCAGATGATGCTCAGTGCAGACAGTTTTCCGAATACATGAAAAATGAGATTGAAATGTCAATGATTGGAGAGCTAACGTTTTTCCTTGGTCTTCATGTGACCCAAGGAAGGAATGGAACATTCATTTCTCAATAAAAATATTCTAATGAGGTTCTAAGAATGTTTGGAATGTATAATTCCAAGGAGATTAAGACTCCGATTACTACCCGGCTGAAATTATCAAAAGATGAGAATGTAAAGGAAGTGAATATCACAGAATTCAAAAAAATTATTGGAAGCTTTCTATACTTGACTGCAATAAGGCCTGATATTTTTTTCGCCACATACCAAGCAGCGAGATATCAGAGTAATCCCAAGGAAAGAAACATGATCATAGTGAAAATAATACTTTGATATATCAAAGGAACCTTGGATTTTGGTCTGATGTATAATGAAAAATCTCAGTCATTGTTATTGGGTTACACAGATGCAGATTGGGCCGGATCAGCAGATGAAAAAATATCAACGTCAAGTGGTGCCTTCTATCTTGGTGGATTTTGTATTTCTTGGCTAATCAAGAAGAAAGATTTCATTTCACTATGCACTGCAGATGATTAGTATATTTCGGCCTCTCAAGCATGCACATTGTTATTATGGGTGAAGCATCAGCTTGAATACATGGGAGTTGATGTGAAGTCTCTGTTCGGAATATAGTGCGATAACTCAAGTGATATCAATCATAGAAAAAATCATGTTCATCATTCAGGTAAAAATCTCATTGAGATTAAATATCATTTCATCCTGGAGAAGGTGGAGCAAGGGATTATGAAATTGGAGTATGTTCCTACAGATCTACAGGTTGAAGACATTCTGACAAAGGCCTTACCCAAGGAAGCTCTTTAGAGGCATTGACTAGCTCTGGGAGTTCAGTCCACTCCCTTCATTTGAAAGAGTGTGGATGTGGAACCCCCCCTCTCTCCCCGAGGTATGATGTGTTTTACTCTAAGGTGATGATATGTGTTCTCTAATCCATTAGAAACTACAAAGGAATGGCCTTTGGGTTCTTTGACAAAGGGGGAGACACTAGTGGTTATTAAAGGGTGAGATAGTGTGGCTATTTGATAAATCAGGAATGAAATGGGGGGATGCTGACAAGTAGAGCAGAGAAAGGGGGAGCAATGAGAAAGGGGGTTGTATTAAATCTAAATATGCTAGAACTGATCGATCAAAGAATAGATAGCACAACAGATAAGGATCGTGATAAAATTAGAAGAGTGGTGTTTGAAGAATATTTCCAAAAATTTGTATCAGTTTGGTAAATATTGTTATCAGTTTGGTGTCAACAATGGGTGTAAGAGATGAAGTGATTCATTGATGAACATTAAATTTAGTCTTGTTTCTCATGCAGAGCATTACTCATGTGGGCTTAGATTATGTGTTGAGTAAATCCTTGATCGCTACCAGAACCACAATAGGCGAATGGTGGCTGAATAATTAACGATGTATATTTATATGGAAGAGTTCTCAACAAACCCAACGGGGGAGATTGTTGGGAAAAATCCCTAAAAACATCATTGAAGCATTTTTTAGGGTATTGTGTTTGTTGATAAAGTGTACATTTGTGTTTTGATTGTTGACAAAGAAAACCATGAAATACAAATTTTTTGAAAAATGAGATTTCATGTTGGCATGTAAAGGGGCGCTCAAGTATTGGGTAGGTCACGCAAGTGACTTGCACACCGAGGAAGGACTTGCATGTCGGTGCCTAGAAGGATTAGAAACATTCACCCCTATTTTTTTCAAGATAAGAAAAAGAAAATATTGTAAAGGGAGAAGGGTACCCATGTTTTGAAGTGGTTCATTCAAGTGTCTAGTGAGACAGTAGACTTGCGTTCCGAAACATGCTCACCGAGGAGATATTTTCATGCTATCACGCATGGTGTCGAAATGCCTATAAACACATGACCACCCCTCTTCATTTTTTATGTAGTTAAACACGTAGAAAAATCAGAGCTCCTGTCGCACAGAAGTGGGGGATGTTCGAGTGGTGTGTGGTCAAAGAGGTGGACTTGCGCGCCAGTGTTTGAAGTTATGCACCGGTTTGTAGTTGCATGCCAATATTGTCTTGGGCATACAATGGGTTGTGTCACGCAAGTTTGGAGTTGTAGAATATTGTTTCGTGCAAGTGATTGAGATAAAATTGTGTGCCAGTTGTGACTTGCGTGCCAGATTAGACTTGCACTCCATGTAAGGTTCATTCATGGTGGTAATTCAGGGCTATATGAAAGATGGAAGATTGACCGATACCGTTGGTGCAGAGAGAGATTCATCTACGGGTGTATGGTGGACTCCAACAGAGCATCTACATATAGATGAAGATGCATTCCTTCATGCAAATGATGAGACCCATAGGTCTATAAACGGTGAGTGGATTTTGTCCGGAGCAGTGAGTAAAGAAAGAGAAATAAGATGATCCTCTCCACAGGCAGTGAGCCAGAGAGAGAGAAACGGGGAGTGACCCTTGGGAAAGTAGTGAGCTAGGCCTAAACATTGTAAAGGTAGAGAGCTTGGGCATACAAGTGATCTTGCCCGAACATTGTAAACAACATTGTGTTATAGTGAATTTGGTATAGCGGCACATTATTGTTGTATGCACCTTGGATGTAGCCGAACGAGGGTGAACCAAGTAATAATTTTTGTGTCCTATGCATGCTTTACTTTCTTCTTATATTGTGAAACGAGAAAGAGACATAAGAGGCTTTTTCTTAATAGCGAAACACGATCAGAATGGGCTATAATTTCTAATTAGTCATACCCTGATTCACCCCCCCCCCCTTATCTGGGTATTCAGCTTTGTGGACCTAACAATACTAATATCATAACAATAAAATAAATGGGTATCATTATCATATAATATTTGGAAGAGGAACAAGTATCATAAACAACATCCCATCAAAACAGAAACCAATAAGTGAAATAATATGAATGGTACAAACGATTCATTTCACATTTAGTGAATGCGTAACATCAATAAAATTCATTTTTTATGTAAAATAGTTATGAAATATCATTTATTTAGGAATATTAGTTTTCTTATAAACTTTTTTAAAAAATAAATTTTTGAAAACCAGTTTTTTTAAAATCAATATACGAGAAATGTATATATATATTATATGGAAAAAATTATTTACAAATAACCATATAAACAGGACATGGTGGTTTCATAGAAATTATGGTTAAGAGGGACAGAAAATCTATACATGTTGTACATGTTAAATGAATATTTAATTTACAATGAAAAATGTTTAAGAAAGAGCATCGACCATAAAACAAAAAGAAGAAAAATTTAGAATTATTTTTTTGAAATAAATATTTTGTAAATTTTTTTTCAAAAAATAAATTTAATATTCATGAATCACATTTAGCAATAATTTTAAAAAATATTTTCTTGAAAGAAAACTTATTTTTCAACAAAGAAGGAAATATCAATGAATTTTCATTAAAATATTTTATTATTATCATAAGTTCCAAACTATGATAAAATTTACCTTTAAAATAAGATATAATTAATAAAAATGGGAAAAAATAGTGATGATAATTCTTTAGATGTTGATCATAACATTTTTTTAGTGGAAGCATTATTATAAAAAATCTCGATAGATGACGAGATAAAATCAATAAATTATTTGTACTTTGGTAGTTTAGAAGCATAATCAACAAAAAAAATATTAAAATTACATGAGGCATAAAATGTAAATTAATGAATTCGATTCAAGATATAACAAGTAAAATGGGTAGTATATACACCCCATAATAGAATATAGATGAATAACATAACATGTGTCTTGAAGAGGGAAAATTGAGATAAACTCTTCATAACTCATTGGTGAATCTGAAACCACTACTCCATGAAAAATAGATCCTAAAAGGGATATGAAAAAAACCAATAACTATTTTTATAATATCTATAAAATAAATTCATCAGAATCATATAAAAAACATATATTAAAGTGGTGGTGAATATAAAATATGTCTCACGAATGTAAAATATGAGATGGAACTCTCTAACATTAAGCATTGACTTCCATTTTACTAGTTCAATTCTTCTATATAATAAATATATGTTAATAATATATCCATTAAATAACCATATTCAGTTATATCATTCCATATAATTTTTAATATAATATTTTATTATGATTTTATTAACAATTCAATGTTAAATTTATGTTTCATGTAATAAATTATTATATATATATATATATATTATATTTGTGATCCACAAACATTAATCTATTTTTCATAATATACAGAGTTAAAATAGTGATATAAATGTCATATATTTTCATTATATATATGTTTATAATAACCTATAAATGATATAAATATGAAATGGAATACACCATTTCTGGTTATGGTTGGTCATGCATACACATGAAGATAGTTATAATTTTTCTATCGGACTGAAAGAGGAAAAAGTATATAAGATATTAAAAATAATGAGTCATATATATTTCATTTATCACAATTTTTTGTATTAACTATGTCATTAGTATATATAAACTAACGTGTGAATGAACCAAATCACATCGAGAGGCTATAGTCCTCCATGTAAATGAATGATGTTATCATATTTCATGAAATTTAAAATCATGAAGGTGTGTTTAAAATAACTATTAAAAAATAATAATGACATCATTAAAATATATATATATATAGTATTTCCGTAAATATTTCCAGCCTTTATAGGTGGTAATGTTAAGATGAATGACATCGATTTGTGATGTGGTAGTTCATCGTAAACATGAATGATGATTTTGTTACACATTTGATAGAAGTGAATTTGGTTTTCAGTCATATCCATTACACAATATAATATTAGTATATTTTATATATTGTATAAAATGAATATGATTTTTATTTAACTAATTGAAGGTTCTATAAAAATAATGAAAACAAAAATATTTGTTGATGAACATTGACTCTTCTTCGGGTATATCCATTTCATTTTCACCAATTGATTTAATTAGTTATAATTATTACCAATGGATGGATTGTACAATTTGTGTTATAATTTTAATATGTAATTTTTATAGGTATTATCCAAACTAATTTTTTTATGGGTTGAATTGAGAGGGATTTGACTTGGTGTTTTACAAGTGGTGGAGATGACTCACATGTATGTTTTGATTATATTATAGGTATACCCATGTATTTACCTACAAATCAATTAAATAAAAAAAGTAAATAAAAGACGTATTAAGGTCACAATATGCCTCTCTAAGGGGTTTTTAATCGATTATATTTCATTGATTCTCATAAGTTTAATGTTTGTGCACTTAGTAAACTTATTTTTCTCTTTGTATACGTGATAATTTTTTATTTTATTTATTTATAAATATAATAAATATTTATTTTAAAAATATTAAACATCATATATTTTTATTATTCCAAATATGGAATAAATTTTTTCAAATTCAATTCATGTTTGTGGGTGAAATTAATTTAAAAATCATCAAACAGATAGGAAGAGAAAACATGTTTTTAAAGAGAAAATATTCAAATGTTTAAAATGTTCTTCCTATCCAATTTAATTGTGAATTATATTAAAATTAAAAAAAATTAGATTTATTAATATATAATTGGAATAATTATACTTCAACACTAATTTAGAATATTACTTATCTATATAAATAATTCTAAAAATCGTTGTTTTGAATTAAAATTTCAATATTTATCAATATTCAACAAAAATTTATTATATTATGAAAAAATAATAATTCACCGCAAGATAATTTTGACTATGATATTTCAAAAATAATATTTATTTTTTCATAAAAAATTTATAAATATTTAAAAAATTTTCTTTAGAATGTGTCTTCTATTAAAGGGTGGAAAAAATTATTTTTAGAAAAATACAATTTTTTCCAAATATGGATTTATTCTTATCTATTAACACATATATAATATTATTTGAACGATAAATATTTGATAAAATATATAATTCAAAAATTTAATTAAAATAATTCATCAAAATTGGTTTGTATAATATATTGAAATAAAACATATTTGTGCATAAAAATTAATTTTTATAGAAATTAAATTTCATTACATTACAATTGTTGTATCATTCATTAATAATTAGTTGGTTACAAAATAGTGAATTTAAAATCATTTATAAAAAATATAATCATATTCATTCTTCCATTAAAACATTAATATGATAAATACTACAATATTTTAATAATACGTCCAATTTTTCTATAAATAGTGTTGAGTTTAAAGCCAGTAAGCATGGTGTTCCATGTAACATAATATAAACCTAGAATTTTGAGCAGTTGAATATTGAATATGTGATATGTGAAAAAAGTATAAACTATATGTTTCTTGTCGTTTATACCTAACATGTTACTACATATTAATAATTCATAATTTTTTATAGAATACAATGCAATCCAATAATGAATTGTTATTTATTGAAAAATATAATTCTAAAAGTAGTGGATTTAAAATAATATCTCGTTAAAATGAGATTCTCCATCAAAATGATTTTGGGTAACGTAATTTTTTAATACCTGAATTTCCATTTCATTCAAAACAACATCATGAAAATGAAAGATGAAACATCTTTTAAAAAGGAATGTTGGAAACAAAATAGTTATTAATCATACCTCATAACTAGGTATCCACATATGAAAACATAGGTAGGAAGTGAAAAAATTTACCTAGATGATGATCTTGTCATTTTTTTGATATTGATAAGGATCATTTAACAAAGGAATGTGGGTGATCCAAAGAATGTTAAAAATCACAAAACCCAAAATCAAAATTGCGGTGAAAGTGGTTTTTGACATCATAAAAAATGTTGATAATAGGAATTGATTTTATATAATGATCATATTCATAAAAATGATGAATTTTATTGAGAATATATACATACATTATTAAATTCATTTTTATATGCAAAATTTCCCCTTATGGTTGGGCACTAAAAAATTTCCCCTTCATCTTTTACCACCTGAAATTATGGATAATTTTTCATTTCTGAAGCATTAAAAAATATTAAGATCGTTATTTATGATGATTATCCATTATATGAATCTTTATTCATTATCATATAAAAATATATAACATATGTTATCCAATATATGTAATTAATTATATGGAAATATTATATTTTACACTTTAAATAATTTTATGGAAATTATCTATAACTATTCCACTAATGGTTGATCTTATAACTCTTATGAATGATTAAAATACCTGACATTTGGAATGAGGCCACTAATTTTCTCAAGATTAAATTACTATTAATCCCCCATATATCATTATGTATCTCTTGGTCATCACATACCCAGACTTTGAATAAATTTTCTACGTATTATCTTGAAACATTTTGATAACTTGAATTAAATTAAATTCATATTAAAAACATACATGCTTTGTTATACTATATATAATTTGATATATTCATAAAATAAATCAATAATACTTAATCTATATATTGTATTGAATACAAGAATTTTCAATAAATCCTTTACCAGGTCAATGGTTATAAATAATATCTCATTTAATTTATCCATATCAATTATATATTTATCAAAACTAAAAGGTATTTTCGAATCCTTAGGATAATATTTAGGGTTATATTCCCTTAATCATAAAATAAAACCCTTATATTAAATATCTTTTATCATTAATATTTCCCACTTAACGTAATCTTTCATATCCTTAACAAATAACTTATAATGAGCAATCAAAATATATTTTATAATTAATATATTATAATCATTTAATTCAATTACATAAATACTTCATTTTTCCCACTTCATTCTAAAAAATATTACTACCCTTTTTTATCCATTAACACTTGTTTCCCTTCACATATGATTTTTATACTATTCATCATTATAAATATAACCATTTTTTTAAAACCATTCAAATTTTTATCCAAAGAAATCTCCCATTTCCATCAATTTTCATAATTCCTATACATCACACATTTAAATAATTCTCCAGTTGATAACTCCTTAAGAAGACCATTATTCCCATTAATAATGTTAATTAATATTTTTATTTTCACGTCATAGTAACTTGACTTGAATCCTTCATTTGGACTGTCAAAACATCTTCCCATCTCTATGATACAATAAAATTATTGATTCTCACAACATTATCGACACATAAGAAACAAATTATTCCTTCTTCTATAGTCTCCACTGCCTGAAACATTAGTGAACCATTAACTTCACTCCATTTATGAGTATGAAAATATGCTATGGTACAAATAATTAATCAAAATCATGTGGAAACATGTTAGTTATAATAAAAAAATTCATCGATATAGTTATCATCTCATCTAACATCTTAGAAAAAAATTTATATCACATTAAATATTTACCATTTTTCTTCTGGTTCCCACCAATGACTAAAACTATAATGCATATTTTTATAAACACTTATTATATTAGAAAATCACATAATACTAAAAAATAAATAATATGATATCTAAATCATGATAGATAAAAGTTAAATTAATGAAACCATTAGTTTACCCAAGGTTATTAATAGTCATAAACTATTCAAATCATTTATGATTGTCAGAAAATATTTTGGGAATTTACATTTCATATCCCTGTTTATTTTTATATCATGTGCTCATCACACCACATTTTCACACACATATTCCTGATCAGTTCTAGGCCAGTAAATTGTTTTTAGGGTTGTTAACCATAGTTATATATGTGTCATAGGCACATCCACATGTAGTATCAATAAATATATGCATTTATATGAATCCACATGGCTTATATTTTACCAAAATTCTGTGAAAATTTCATATAATTTAAATTATTCATATATTTTTATTTAGAGGCATCCCTAGACATATCCATATTAATATCCCTATATATGTCAATAATGTTATCTCTGCATAGTTTCTAATGGTTAACTAAACAATTTCTTAGTTACTATCTATTGTTACCAAGGTTTAAAATACATGAATACTACATTATTTTAGATGAATAATTATTACATTACCCAAACTAATGATTGAGGACTATATAATTTTATTAACATTGGAACTGAAGAACACAATATTATAATATATTGAAATATATTATATTTTTTCCCAAAAGGATATTCTCCATTAATAGACATACATAACACCTTTTTTTATCCTATGAATTGGAAACAAAATAACGATTGAGCTAAACAACACAAAAAGGTAAAAGATAGAGACATGAAAGCATATTCATGATCATTATTTTTGAGAACATGATCATTACATTACAAGATAATATCCAAAATATTAGAGATAATAATCATGTGTTATAGAATAAACATTATAAATTCATAAAACATGATTCATAATAGAATCAAATAAATGTATCCATTAATGTGTAAGGCATATAATTTGTGTTATAGACATAAGATTAGAAAATAATTTCCATATTATTTAATGGTCAGATCCAAGACCATCATAGTGTAGAAATTCTATTAATGAACCTGGTTTATCCCCTATTCCATAATTGAATTACCGAACTGAGTTTACGTCCGGTTCCATCCATGTATTGTTGAATCATGTTCACTTCATGTTCCATTGTTTTATTACTGAACTGGGATCATATACAATTCCTTCCTTATATTACATGACAATTTTTACTTCCAATTCCAATCATGTCTACATCTTGTCTTATAAATATTTACCCAATCCATTGGTGGGAGACCTAGGTCTCTCCTATTACATAATGAAATAATCCATATATGTCCAAAAATATCATAAAAAATCATCATATAAAAAACAACTAAAAGAAATGTATATCATAAAATTTCATCATATATAAATCTATTCTAAAGAGATAGGTTGCATAAAAATATCAAAAACTATTATAATAAAGGACTTTCAAATGCATATAATCTGTCGATGAGAAACATGTATCATCAAAAACATTCCACCAAAACATAACACATTGATTGATATTATATAAATGGTGTACTATGATAATATATATTTTAATTTTGGAGTTAAATTAATGGATTTAATCCAATACACAACAAAATTTTTAAATATCTATAAAAAATTTCCTGAGGAAAATAACCACTTTGCTTTCATTATTTTTAAAACCAAAAAAAATCTGAAAATATTATTCTTTTAACAAAATATTAAAAAATTCAATTTCCATAATATTTTTAATAATAATCATTAAAAATATTCTATTAAATTTGATATGGATTATTTAGTGAAAATTTTGGTCTGATTGTGGGTAAATCTATACATGTCACAAATATTAAATGAATATTATTTTTGCACTGTAATTTTTTTTAAAAGTTCCTTGAACGGAATATGATAAGAAATTTACTTTAAAATAATATTTTTTAGAAAAATAAAAGGTGTGTAATGTTTTATTTATGATATAATTTCTGTGACGTTAAAAATATTTTTTAATTCATTTTTAGAATATATTATTTTGAAATAAATATATTTCTTACCGAAGAGGGAAATAAAGTCGGATTTTCTAGAAAACATTTTCATAATAATCATAAGTACCCAAGAGTGGAGAATCGTACCATTACATGAGGATATCAAGAATATATAGTGGTTTCTATGTTTTTTTGGAATTATTCATCCATTTATCATAAAAATTTATTAGTTGAATCATAATAAAAAATAATTCGGATAAATTACGTCAATGTAGTAATTAACTCTTACCACATCACTGACATTGAATCATAAACCCCATGAAATAATAAAATTACATGTGGACTAAAATATCATTAAAATGAGTATATTAATTAAATAACATATCATGTAGTATGTATATACACCTAATAAAATAAAATAAGTGCATAACATAACACGTGTCTCAAATAAGGAAATTTTACACAAAACTCCATTAACACATTATTGAATTTCAAAGCATAACTCAATTAAATAGATATAATAAAATTGATATGTAAATTCCAATATATAATTTTTTTTCTTCATATAATTTATTCATGGGTATATTAAACACCAAATACAACAATGATGTCGTTAATATTGAATGTCTCTCACAAAATAAAAAGTGAGATGAAAATCCCATATGTTAACTCATGATTTCCTATGTAGTAATTAAATCCCCTTGTTTAATAATTTTAAGTTTATTATAAATAAATAAAATATAAATATAAATTCATATAAATTTATAAATGATGTTTTATAAACTTTTATAACACCTTTATTAACAAATCAATGATAATGTTACATATTTAGAAATAAATACAATATTTGTCATATTTATATTGATTTGTAGAATTTATAGTACTATTAATTTAATCATTTTTTCATCATCTATAGAATGAAAAAATTATATAAATATCAAATATATTCAGAATGTATTTATTTATTATAATCAATAAAATGTATAAATAGGAACTGAAATATAACGTTCATGGAGAAGTTATATCGTATGTACACATGATTGCTATTTTGATTTTATTATAGTATTATATTGTAAAAGTATAAAATATTTTGTAATTTTAAAAAAATTTACTATCATTTATATCACATATTTTTATTAACTCTTCCCCCACCTCAATATTTTCAATGTAAGAAAAAAGAAATAATCACATAGCCATTCAAGGCATTAGTCCGCCGTATAAATGATTGATGTTATCATATTTCTATGAAATGGAAATCCTGAAGGTTCGTGTGACATAAAAAATTAAAAATAATAAAAATTTAATTAAAATATTATATAGTACATGATATTCTATCCATCATTATTCCCATCCTTGATAGGTGGTAATGAAGAAAATGAATGACATAGATTCGTGAGGCGGTTGTTTCTCATACACACAAACGATGATTTCAAATCCCGTTTTACAGAATTGTGTGTGGTGGTAGTTAGTACCCTTATCATTACATAAAATAATTATATTAATGATACTGGGATTATTATGAAATATTTATTTAAAATAATTGAAGTGGTAATATGATGAAAAAAATATATGTTGATAAACATTACAAATTCATTAGGTATCTCTTTTCGGATTGAAAAAAATTAAATCCTTGGTATGAGTTGTGAAAAATGTAAGGATTGTAGGTTAAGAGATTGTAATTAGAGATTTTATGTGGCCATTTATTTTGATAACCTATTTTTTTATATACTATTAATAAAGATGAATAGTGGTGTCCTTTTGTAAGTTCGGTTGAACACAAATAAGGCATTTCTAAAGAATTTTCGGTGAATGCATGATGTTAGATTAAAAAATTATTCAATAAAGAACCAAATTCTATTTATTATGCATTTAGGTTTAAATATGGCCCTAAATCATTATTTAAACATGTTTACATTTCATTTTAATACATATGTTTACATTTTTGGTCCATTGTAAACTCATTTTACACATAATTATCGTGATAAAATTTTATTTTTTTCACAATTAATTATGGTCAAATATTAATGTTTTCTTTTTATAAAATATAAATTTATTTGATTCAAAATATGGAAATTATTTTCCAAAATTAAACTGGGATAAATGAAAGAAAATAAATTTAAATTTAATCTTGCTAATGGTACGAGACACTGAGTTCTTTAAGTAAAAATGTTCAAATGTTTGAGAATATTTTATATCAAATTTCAATTTGAAATTGATTCCAATGACCTAAATAATTTTTATTTATTTCAAATTTTACTATTTTAAATTTAAAAAAAAATAAAAATATAATTGAACTACATTAATAATTAGATAAAAAATTTAGTTTTCAATTAAAATTTTTTATTTTTCCCAATCCATCAAAAAATGAATTTTTATAGATGAATAAAAAATAAATAGTTATCAGACTATTTAAAAATTAAGATTTCAAAAATAATGATTATTTTTTCAAATATATTTAACAAAATTGTAAAAATTACCTTCACAACTATGTTTTCCATTAAAATGTGGTAAAACAACTTTTTAGAAAAAAAGATATTTTATAAATAAAATCGGATTTCACAATATCGCTTGTATAGAGAAAACATAAGATGATTGTTAAATATTGGATTGAATATATAATATCTATATATAAATAAACCATTCATCGAATGTTTTTAAATTTTTTAATATTGAATGAGTTTGTGCATAGAAAAAATTTATATAGAAATGGAATTCCACTTTAATCAAATAGTTTATACAAGAATTTATAATTAATTTGATACAAAATAATTAATTTTATAAATGTTAATAAAACATATTTTTATAAATTATTTAATCCCTTTCATACCCTTCATTACAAATACAAGACTATAACTTTAATTATATTTTAATAACATGTCATGTATCATTTTAACACCATGATGCATGTAACGAAAAACTATGATCAGTTATGCATGTAAAGAATTCTACAAATGGTATTTCAATTTACAACTAAAAAATCAGTATTTTATATACCTCATTATTAGATAAGTTTTTCTTGTAGTTAAATACTAACATAGTATTATGTATAAAGAAATCGTAACATTGTGAAGCATGATATGAAATTCATCAATGAATATAATTTTATTAGAAAATTTATATATCATAAAATTTTGTGTGATAATATATATATATTATCTATAATGTGTTGGTGAAAACATAACTATAATATATGTACATAGACTGGAAATATTGGACCAAATCTTTAATGAATGATGAAACAGTTGACCCCAAAAATTATAATTTTGATATAGAATTATTAACCAATGATATTAATGATTTTATAGGTGGTTGACTTATGGTATTACAAGTATATTAATTAGTGTATATGTAATTAAAATAAATTTAAACTTATCATTATAGTGTTTTTAGTGTTTTAGGAGAAAGTGGAATTCGATGTAATGGATTTTCATTTTACTTTATCTTTTCAGACACACATGTCATATTTACCACTTTTCTATTTCATACAGTTTATATAATATCCTTGAATATATTTTATGATGTTAATAATGAAAATAATGGTGAAATAAATATTCATATAACCTTTTTTCTTTGATAAGGCTTTGATTTTAATGTTAGAATTGGGGTAAGGAATTAATGTTGTGATCTCATTGTATAATAGTATTGATTATGATTGTATTTCTGATAATGAAATTTCATGACATACCTCTTAAAAATCTGATTAATTTTTTCACTAGTTAAAAAATGTAATGAATAATAATTTCCATTCTATATTATTAAATTTTAGTATTCCTAATATAAAATGAATGTGCATAAGGGAAGCATACATTATTTCCTATTTCAATCGAATATCTATATCCTTCAAATTCCTTATTTTCTAAAAATTATATAAGAATGTTTTTAAAAATATAATATTATAAATTAAATAATTGATTACACATGTATGAAAATTTTCATATTTGTTTTTAAAGGAATAATATGGCCATTTTATGAATATCATACATTACAATTTTTATAAAAAATAAAAAAAGGAACCAATGATTTATCATATACAGATGAAAGATAATTTAACTTATTATTGGAATTAAATTCATTGATGATTCATATAAAATATTCTAGGGTTATTTTAAAATAAAAATTTGGCTTATTATTTGATAAATTGAATATTTTAAATAATATATTTCATTGTATAAAAAATATCATCCCCAAGAAATGTTGCAAGTGATATTTTAGAACAATTTCCTATCTAAGATGATAACTGTTGATATTAGTTATTTTCTAATTTGGATATAAGTGAAATATAAAATCCATATTCATCATATATATGTTTTTTTATAATTAAATGTTTATAAAGTCGTTTTATTTTCCATTGGTTACTCTTTGAGGAATTGATTGAATGTTTATGTAACCCTTTTTCAGTGAGCTAGTTATGATATTATGTTATGATTAACATTTTGTGAGAATGATGAACCAATATGCCTAGTATTCATTACATCATTGGTAGGAATATTAATTTATATATATAACCCTTCAACGAATTTGGTAATGTATTAAATATCATGAAATAATTATTGGAAACATGTCAATATTCTAGTTCTATTTTGGGAAACATGATGATGTTCTTGATCCAGTAGGGAAAAAATTTAATTTTTCATAATATTCAATGGAAAATATTTTTAGGAAATGAATCCTTAGATTGAATCTTTTTTTATATAACAAGTTGAGACATAATATGTATAATACGCTTAATCATGTATACGGAATGCACCATCGACCCTAAATGATCCACATAATATTAAAACAAAGTCATTGAATTGGTGGGTATGACTAGTATTAATCGACATATGAAATAGAAAAACATTACCAATTAAATATAAAGTCATTAATTATTTTATTGGATATATGAACTTAAATTTTTGTAATATTATTTTAGGCTTATGAAATTAATTTTATTGAAAATTATTTTAATACAATTGTGTGAAAATATTATAATTAATTTCCAGTAATTATATAATTATTATTTTATAAAATAATATCCATTTTCATGTCCTAGTATAAAAATTATCTTAATGTGATATTTTTCTTTTTTTTAAAAAATATTGATTTTTTAATTAACAGTGATAGGATCTGATTTCTTTTTACAAAACTACATTTGTTACAAGAATTTTCAATAATCAATTATATTTTTATTCCAAATAAAATAACTCTATTATATTATGAATAAGATATTTTAATTCATGTAAATTATTTTTAAGATTTAATTTAGTAAGAAAATTATACATAAACCAGCCTTTTTGAAAAAAATGTTTTTCTTTGAATTTTGTGCTTTGAATTTTAATAAGTTAATATAACATACAAAAACAAAATATTTAGAAAATATTCCATATTTCAAATAAATTGGTCCATGTTTTGAAAACATTCCACTTTCCTTTTTTTCCATTATGAATAGTATCGTAGAAAATCTTTGTCACCAAGGTATGAGTAAAAAGAATAACTAAGAATAGAAATAGTATGAAATGAACTAT
Organism: Viscum album; assembly: GCA_963277665.1. NCBI lineage: Eukaryota > Viridiplantae > Streptophyta > Magnoliopsida > Santalales > Viscaceae > Viscum > Viscum album. The sequence continues at coordinate 1,480,515,919 of OY728148.1, read as the reverse complement.
AAACTAACTCAAACTCATTCATTAACAGATATTTATGAAACGTTTCAATCTATAATGGAAATATATTTTAATATAGGATGTTTCTATGCATTTGGATAAGTTTCTGAATATTATATTTTTTTATTTTAAAAAAATTAAAAAATATCATTCTATTTGTTTTATTATCACTTACTTTTTGATGAAAGGGTAAACACAAAATATGTTTAATAATAAATTCTTATTTCAAATAGCGATAAATTTTTCAATAATTTTAGTTTATTTATTATTCCTAATGATGAAATAATTATCATAAATTCTTATGTAAAATGGAAAAATATTTATGACGTTTATTTAAAAAGTAAAATACTTTAAAAATATTAAATGTTATATAATTTTAATTAATTAAGTATTTACCACTAATTTTTTAGAAATATATGATGTTATAACTATTTTTTGAAAATTTGTATCGAGATCCCTCTATATATTCCTGTATACAATGTCATAATAAATGAATAGTGTAAATATTTAATTATTAATATTTTATAAGAAATAATATATTATTAAATGATTGAAAAGCATAAAAATAATCAATTTTGAAAAATAATTTGAAATGTTTTTAAACATAATACATGTCATATTTATGTGTCTCTTATCATTATATGGTGACATTTTGAACTATTAATATTTAAAAAACATTAATATCTTGGTCATTGTCAAAAGGGATATCACGGGGCTAAAAAATATATAAGCGTCAAAACATCTTATAATCATATAAAATTTTTATTTTATGAGTGTATTTAAACCAATCATCTTACTATATGTATGTTGGGTTTTATTTTTCAAAGAGAAATTATTTTTATTCATTTAAAAATTTATGTTATTCCATATGTACCCCTCTTCAATACTATAAATGGGAACCCCGCTCCTCTATTCTCCTCATTACAAGAGATATTTTTTTAATCCAATAAATCACCAAATAACATAATAAATTCTATTATTAAATTATATAGTTCATATTATTTGTATAATACCAATCGAAGAGGGAATATTATGTAAAGAAAAAGGGGTATTCCGAATAAGAGGTATTGTTCTTAACCATGCATTTTCATTTATTTTATTATTATAATTCATTGATTTTTATAAAACAATATTGAGATAATAAAATTTGAATCTTGTAAATATTATTATTTTATTGTTTTAATTAAATAATATATATTTATCATTTATTCCATCAAATGCTAAATAAAACTATCATTCCTTTGTAGAGAGGATTATCGCCTCCCACAAAAAAATGTGATTATTTTTTCATCAAATACTCATAGGGCTGGATTTGTAATGAATTTAATTTTTTTATATGATATTAATGTAAATTGTATAATTATAAAATATTAATATATAATATAATTTCTTACCCTACCATCCATTGTAAAATGATGGTGTCATTAATGTGTACATGTGGATTATCACTTCCACATGGAGATGTGATTTTTTTTTCATCAATACATGTCATGGAAAATAGATATGTAAAAATATTTAACTGAATAATAATTTATTTTTGATATATTTATAATTACAGATATATGAAATAATTCTTACATGTATTCCATTATGAAATTTAATTTATAAACTTATTAATCATTCATACATTTTGTATATTTTCTCCATGATTATAACATAATGATTTTTTCATGAAACTATTTTGTATATTTTTTTCGAATAATTGACATATAATAATTATTTTTATTTCATTATTATTCATATGGAATTTATGGAATAATATTCTTTTTGACCATAGTCATCTTCCCATAATAATTTTGAACTTATAAACTAAATATCATCAGAAAAACTAATGGGAACCTTCTTGATTATATAAATAAAAAAACACGTAAATAAATAATATTGATCTCATAATAATCATGAGAATATTTATTAATATTGTGAAATATTAACATAATTTTATTATCCAGCAATATATGGAACATGTATTATTTTTTCAGACCTACGGTAAGCAATTTTTGTCTCGGTTTTATTTTTCTGAGACACATTCTATATTCCCCACTTATTTATATAATGTGTTGTATGTAGTAAAAATAATTTTTTTTATTAATATTAAGAATGATATTGTGATTAAATTATTTTTATATTATTACTTTTTCTATGGGGACAATGATTCAAATTTTATATAAACTATTACAGTTTTATTTTACAATCTCCTTATTTATGAAGATTTCTTAGGAATATGTTTCAAGTGATGAAATATATTGATATACCTTTGAATAAATGATAAATATTTTTATAATATATTCATTTTATGAATGTACATGTTTTCCTTTAATTTTAATCCCTTTATGTATTTTATAAAATGAAATAATATTTTTAAGAAAAACCATATTTATTTCCCTCTTTTTTCAAAAATAATTTTTTTCAATGACCACATTTTTTAAATATGTTCTCTTGGAATTTTATTCCAATTTTGAAAAGATATTTCACATTAATTTTTACCAGTGTTTGTGTTTTAAATTTTTTTTTTCAAAGGAAATATTTTTTTAATTACCAAAAGTTTAATTATTTATTCAAGGGATTAGAGATGCTAGGATGGGATCCAATTGAGGATTTGATTTTGGGTATTCTGGTTGTGAGAAGTCATAGAAATTGGGTTCCCATTGTCACCCTTACATGAATATCCCAATGGATAACTCATTTGTAACATGGTACAAACCTTCTTTCCAATGGTAGAAGATAACCTGGGTTTTTAAGAGTAAGGAATATTGGGGACATGGATTGTTAGAGAGGATTGTGGTCGAGATCATTACACCCATTTAGAGGGGAACTATTTCCAACTCTAGGAATCTATTATAAATTTCGGATATGATTTAATATAACATCCCAGTCCTAATACGTGGGTGACTACCTTGTCAAAATGATCATGGGATAATACCCTTTTATATACCAAAGTCAAGGGGACCTATAGTGTATCAATTTGTAAGTATCTTAGGCATTAACAACATTTTTTGTTTGAGGGATCACTATCATGTGATGAAGCCATAAATTCATGTGCTTCATAGTGTACTATTTTGGAAGGAGGTATTTGCTATTCCGATATGGTGATGAATGATTATGAAGCATCCTTCGTATCTTGATTATGGATGGAATCAAAACGCACACAGTTTTTCAAACCCGTGCAGTTTAAGGTCATCAAAACAAGATATACAAGGGTACTCAAGGACACTAAGAATTCAAGATCGAGTCTCTAGGGATTTACAATGTATCTCAATTATTGTAAGAATTTGAGTTTTTATTGTTCAAATGTTTTCTAATTTATTTGAAAAACGAGGTAGAATGAATAACCCAGTATAGTGATTGGATCCCAAAGGTAGAAAATAAATGTTTCATATGGATTACATAGAAATGGATTTTTATTTTATCTTAGGACATAGGAAGTCATTATATGTATAATACTTTTTACAGGATTCATATTTCTTGTAGTTCATTCATGCACTTGGGATAGTTCCCAAGGTAGATTCACTTTTCATTAAATAAATGTTTCATAAACTCAATCGGGGTTTACATACATATTTTTTTCATTTTTTTTTTGAGATTCATGAAGGGAATTAAATTATTATTAGAACTCCCCAAGCTTACATGATCAATGATCAGTGTGTAATATAATGGAATTCAGATTACCAATATGATCATCTGCAGAGTTAGGGACATAAATATCAGTATATAAATATGGATAGAGAACCTGGTATAGGAGTCCTACAAATCCTTAATATGGTTGGAATAATTGTAGTCGTAGTTTATTTTTTCTGAAATTACCAACCGATGATTCCCTTGTGGCCTGTTTTTAGTCTTAAATGCGTTTATTATATGATTTTCCTAATATGTAGGATGGTATATGATTGAATATCTACAGACAACTAAATAATATAGTTGGTTTTTCTAATATATATCTTATAACCCATGTGAAATATACGAATGTTGATGCATGATCAATGATGAATTGTTCTAAGGATATTATAAGATCTATGTGGCATGTATTTAATGCCATAACAAGACCTAGTTGGATTTGTAGAGGGTGTTTATGTCCAATAACATTTACCTAGTTTCATTAATAATATTTGAATTAACACACATATAGGGTTTTGAGAGAGTTGATATGACATCCCTTAGATGATGTTACATTTATTATCTAACATCTATGGGGGGCCATTGTTATACCTGGATATCTTTCCCCAAGGATATCATAAGGGCTTAGTTGACATGCACCATGGAGTCCAAATGTCTTGTCTAAGATGAGATGGTGCGATTATATGAGTCATGTGATTTATATAAAGAATATCATGAGGAATGAACGTGTGTGTGAGAGGGATTCGAGAGACTAGTGTGGTGTACCAAGGAGGATTTGTGTTACTTTCACTGACATGTCCAGATGACTTCTCATGACTTGAGTGGCATACTAAAGAAGCATAGTGATATCCACGTGCCATGTATCAGTGGTTTCACATGTCCTTTGAAATCTCATATAAATAACTTGAGTATTAGTGAAATTTTTTTAGTCTTTCACCTCTAATCATTATTCATTCCCTAGTATTGTGAATAAATTATATATATTCAGTTCCATTATATTATAAGCCTCACATGATCTAGTAGATACATAGGTTGTTATTCGTATATAATTTTTTATAATTTGTGGGATATATAAATGATCACGCAAATATCTTTGTTCATGTCAGTTGATCACTCTGTCTATTTCTTAGTATACTATATGGTGGATGAATTTCTTTTCATGAGATCATCAGCTACGAGAAATCAATATTGGTGATTTTTTTAAATTCCCAGAGATTATCAACATGGTTGTGATGGGTAGGGGTGATTTTTTCATGTTCATTTTTGGAATTTATAGGCAATTTACCCCATTTTGTCTCCAATTTTCACTTTTTTTTCTGGTGTATATCCTAGTTAGAGTCGATGAATGGGTCTTGGGCCACCCATATTCATGAGCCTTTTGTGGATCACTATGATGGTGACACCATATATTCAATGACCACGTGTACATATCATAAAAGAATCCATTATTGGATTATTATAATAAATAGGGACTTTTTTATCATCAGGTAATGTCATAGGACTTATATTTTGTCATATTTACCTGTCTAATGGCCTTCTTGAGATCAAAGTTCCTATTAATAGGTGGTTTCAATATGATTGATGCCTTATTTGGTAATTTTTATGTGGGGAGTTTGGTTTTTCTAGGGATCCATAATGAAATCAGTGAGGCCTATCTAGGTGGCTTTGGTGATTTTTACAGGCTTCTATAGTGCATTGAAATCATTTTACGATTGTGTGAGGCTTCCTCCTCCCCCCTGATTTTTCCTTTTTAATGGTTTTTGAGTAATAAGAGGTCTAACATGTAATGTAACATATAATTACTATATTTTTTGATGAAATGTCATGTTACCCACTTGGTTCTTATAGAGGTGTGTGAGCATTGTATAGGAAAATTAATTTGTTCTCTTTTGGGAGACAGAAGAGAAGTTGATCGTTGTCTAGAAATACTTGAGGCTCTCAGTGTGATAAGGCTGCCAGTCCAAATAGATTTGGATATATGAGTGGGGTATGTCTCTAGGGACTCATGATTTATTGTGGACCACTAGGGGCACATCACATGATATTTATAACCATGAGTAGGCCTTTAATAAAGCAATATTATTTTCAGTGTTTATTTTATATGAAGGTTAAGGATCATACAAGATTTTTTGGATTTTGACATAGATAATTATGCATAAAATTTGGGTTTAATCACATGAACAATATGACTACATGGGGTCTCTACATTTTGGAAATGATTCCTACCATTTTAGAAGGACATTTCATTAAATTAGCAGGTTCTTTATTATGAAAAACCAGATAGCTTGGGGTATCATAATTGGATTCTATTGAATATATTTTATTTGTATAAAGATCCTTTAAAGGAGTAGATGTACTTTTCAAAAGCGAGAATGTTATAATCTACAATGGGATATGTGCTTCATGTGTAGTATTCAATAGGAAATATGAGTTTCATGTGATCACAAGTCCCTCGAGGGCTCACATGATCCATAGGTCTCATCCATGATCATTATCCTTTACATTCATACCGAAAATAATAATCATATTCCAGTATATCATCTTTTTTAAATTAGTTGATTCTCATTTATAGGGTGTCAAAATCTCCCCCCCCCCCAAGAGAGATTTCATCAGGGATAGTGGATCAGTTTTATGAAATGTAAATGCCTTCCAGATTCTTTGGTGGTTCTATGCATTTGTGTCTTTTGTGACATTTGTTCTACTATTAGAGGCTTGGTATTATGTGTAAATCCATATATATAAGGGGTGGATGAAGAATTTATCCATCTTCTACCATATCTTTAAATTTATCTCATTTTTTTCATCCATTCAGTGCATCCATCACAAAACTGTTTGGAAAGCCCCAATCACAAGACCACATCCAAAGACTTCATCACATGATTGGTCTTGCAAGTTTACTTTTTCTTAGGTTATCATTTGAATAATCTATGAAATATATTTTGGTAATAGATTGAAGTTCAACAATGAGTTACTAAAATTTCCATGAGGGTTTCATGAGATTAACTTGTTTGATAATATACTTGATTTATAATCAATCTATTCATGTAACCATACCCAATTAACATGATTGTGATGTCATCAATGATGTCATGTGGTTGTGATATATCCTGTGGTGGTTAAGTGATTGTGTATCTCCAATCAAGGTAAATGTTACCAACAAGTACTTTGGATCATAGGTGACTCCTGTACCCATAATATAGTTTATGAATCCCTTACTAATTAAGGAGATGAACATGATGATGTTCATTTATTTTTCCTTGGTTAATGAAAATATTTTATATTATACATTACTAACATATTCCACTTACATATTTTTAGATTGATTTTTCTATTCATTGATCTTAACCAGTTTCACAGATAAAAGTTCCACGATATCTAGTAATAACAATGACAATCCTCGATATCCTCTTTAAACTAAAAATTACATTTTTAATAGAATAATATCATCTAATCTTATAGACAATCATTTATCTCAATGAATCCTTCTATATGGTTTTGGACTGCTAGATGATTCCTCCATCCCCCTCTAGAATATAATTATCATTATTTTTCTGTATCAAATTCTCATGACAGCTCCAAAATGTGAATTTACATGGACATTAAAATTATTATATATGAGTCCGAGGGGGTATCTTATATATTGGAAAACTCCCCCTTAGGTGCATATATCTATATAATTTATCATCAATCGATTTCTCAACGTTATTTGAGTGTATTTCCTTCAACCTTGAACATTCTATGAACTACATGGGGTTATATGTGGTAACTCCATCTCGATGATAATTTCTCTAGTGAAATAGAATGTCCATTTTGGGTTAAGAAATGTTTCGTAGAGTTTGCAGACCAACTATATAGAGTTAATATCTATGATACTGTGTAGATTTTCCAAGTCATTATTTGTCGACATAAAGACATTATTTGGGAGATGATCAGCTATTTGATCCCTAATATAACCACATTCGATCGTCCCATGTTGTATTATGTTTCATCATATGGTATATATATATATATTTATTTATTTATATTTATATTTATATATTCCAGATGGTATCCTCCCTCTTATAGTGATGTATGATAAATTCCTCGCTGTTGTGGAAGTGTGGGAACATCCTTTAATGATCCCAATTTTTTCTTGGACAATGATAAATAATTTAATGGTTAAATTGAATAAAGTGATGAAATTTTTTTCTCTTATTAATTTTTTATGATTAGATTAATATATTGTTTCTATATTTGAGACATGCCAACTATTAAAGGTCCTCTTAGATTCCATTTCTCAATAAGACTATGAAAACTATAACTCATTTTGGGTTATCAAGGATGATGTGGATTATACCTCATGGGGTTACCAAGTGAATTTAGATAAATCTTCAAACCTTATGTTGGTAGGATTGAGAGAAATGTTTTTTAATGGATGGATCTTCCTTAATAAGGATGGATGCTTAGTAATCTATGTCAGAACATTGGTGATTAGGGAATGACCTTTGAAATGAATGCATATGAATTTTACCCTGACAGTCCTTGCATTTATTTACTATCTCTTAGACCATAATAAATAATTTATAACCCCTTAATGTATTATTAATCCTATCTACATTTTCATTTTTTCTATATATTGGAGCACTTTTACTTTTATGAATATTTCAACACCACCTAGATCCCCAATACCTCATCCTACCCTATAATTTTTAAAATATCTAGCTCTGGGGATATGTCACTATGCTCTATCATGGATGATTATGTACTAAGCTTATATAACATTTAGATTTTACAACATTTCATGCATCAACTAGAATGATTACTGATAATGGAAATGATTCAATTATTGAGAGGTTTTATATGATATTTCAATATGAAGAGGTTCACACAACCATATTGGATATGCCAATTATCATAAAACATTATTCCCCTTATCTATTTACCCATTAATGTGGTTGTATTCAAAGTGTAACACCTGTTATATTGGTTATCATTTGATGGGAGCTGCATCCTAGGGTCATCAAATTCATTATGAATATGCTAACGCATGACGATACTGAGGCTGAGATCTTAATTCCTCATATATATTCATTTATCCTTTACCTATATAAGATAATTCCCATGAATGGGTCATATATTATCATAGTGGTGTTCTTATCCAATTATTTCATCTTGGGAAAATTCTTTACTACTCGTGATTCCCATGGTTAATGGAAATGATGGAATTTATCATATATTGGGGAGGCATTAATAATGAAAACTAATTGAGGTAATAAATATTATAATCGTGAAGAATTATATTTTGATGATGTTAATCAACAAAAGTAGGCTGCATGTGATACACATATTGATAGAAGGGCATACAGAAATTCTTCTCATATTTTTGCATTGGTTTTACTAGTTAGTAATCCTCTGTTCGTGCCTACCTCGTCAGTTGGAATGGCATAGTTTTGCCATATGATGGTCAATAAAAAATTAATTCCTTAACTAATGAGGCCCAATATGAAGTAGTATATAACCCAGGAAAATACCTTCATGATTTATTTCATAAATTGTGGTGAAGGTTGTTTCGACCAATGACCAATGTATATAATTATGAATCAAATCATCTTGACCCGACAAGATCTGGCATTGAGTGAAAGGGGTTAGCATGATATTTTAGATGTGGATCATCTTTATGGAAATTGAGTGATATTTCATGTACCATCCATAACATAGGATTCACTAAATGAGTGACCCTTTCCAGGACATCATAGGACATTAATCATGCAATGAATCGACCTGTTATAAATAATGTTTCCCTTTCCGACTCAATTAAATGTAATAATTTTTAATCATGTTATAAAAAACACATGAAAATATTTTTTTATATACTTGGATTTAAAATAAAATTATTAATAATATCATTGTTAATATATTATTTTAACTTTGATCACTTGATATTTATAAATATTGTAATTTTAACAAATCTATTTGATTCGGACGTATGATGTGATGGAATCAACCAGTATAATCATGAAAAATAAAGCCAACTTATCATATCATAAAAGGAAAATATAATAACTCATGATTTCTATTTACTAATATATAGATTAAATCCAATGACCTTTGCATGTGAAATCACATTTTTGGGAGAATTTTAATCTCATCGTGATAACGACCCAAACCACATTCGTCGTAAAACCCCATGAATCTCTCACAATAAAACACCTTATTAATAGGAGTACACCATTGTAATATATAGTCATTTATCAAGTTATTAATAAAAATAATATTTATAATTTTAATTATAATTAATTTATATTTATTTCTCTTCTTTATAAATGATTTCCATTTTAATTCAACTAATCACAAAATGAATTTATGGGAACATTTCAAATTCGATTAAGGGAGTAATTTTAATTAATTAATTGATTTTTTAAATAAGTATTATTTTAATAATATTTTATCATTATATAATTTTTATTAATTATTATTGGTCAAATAATTTTTATCAAGTCAAATGTAATTTTTGTAAGGATTCAATGAAAGTTATTATCAAAAAATCCTATAATTTTTCAATGAATGGAAAATAATATTTTATGAGTAAAAATTAACATATTTAGAAAATTATTTAGATAATATTAATATTATATTTGGAATGAAAACATCTAAATTATGAAATAATAAATTTTTCATAATTTTATGAGAATAAATTTTTGAGTAATAATTAAATACCATATAAATATATGTTTGTATTATGCATCATAATGACCCAAAAAATATTTAATAAATATTATAATGTGTATCTTCTTCCAAACATATGTTTTAGCATTAAAATAATGTTATTTTTAGGTTATTTGATTTATATTATAATGTCTATAAATCCTATAATAAATGGGATATATTTTTTAGTTCTAAATTCATTAATTTCAATGTGTGACCACCCTCCACATAAGCAAGAACATTATTTTAATTTTTATGATACTTTACAAATAAAATAATTAAATACACCACACATTGGAATGTCCGTGGGAAAAATTAATGGGTTGTTTTTTGATCTAAAATATTTTATTTTGTTGAGTCTAAAACAAGAATACTAATGAAATCGCTCTCATTTCCTACATAAACATTCCAAATATCAAACCTTAAATATGTAAAAACCCATTTAACAAGATGAAACTCTGAAATCCTCTCTTATAATTCTCCCAAGGTTCCACCATGCTCTCAATAACTATCTTTTAACTATTTGGTGTCATACTCTTAAGGTCAGGGATCCTCTCTATCCCATGTTTATTCAAAAACCTCTTCCATGTTATGATATTTTATTTATAATTTACCATATTATGGAGATTGATTGTGACCCTAACCCATAAATAACTTATTATGTATAAATTATATTATAAACATTTCTCTGTCAATAAAATCTTCCATGTATATCTCTTACCATACCTATATTTTGTATGCATCCTTTACTCTGACATTTTCTTCATGTTTATTTATTAATGTATGCTTTATTTATCAAATTTTAAATATGGGGGAATTATATTTAATGTCTATATTACAATAAAATTCAAGCTAAAATTATGATAGATCCATTTCTCTATTATCAACTCATATTATGAACTATTTTGGGATGTTGTTATGCTATCAATGTTTCACCACGATTTTCCATGCCTAACCAATTGTGAAGCGAATGTGGTACAAATTTCCTCTCTAAGATATTAACATTAATTCAACTATACTATTTAATTAGTGAAATAAGTGTATATATAACACACTCCATGTTCATGGAATAAATTATTATGATGAATGAATCAATGTTTTATGATCTGTGTGGAACACTTAAGCGTAATAATGATATCAAAGTGACGGGCGCACACAAAATTACATTGAGCTCCAATGCATGGGGTATGTTTTAGTGTCATGATAAGTCATGTTGGGATAGGGTAATACATAATTCTTTTATTGGTATTTTCCACCATGGTGTCTTCGTAGTTTATCATTGTCCTATGATTCATTGTTTTAATTTTTTAACACATTTCTCAGGTTATGATTATGATTCCATATCATGCATTATTATTCATGGCCCTTTATGACTCATTGTCTTACATTGTATTGAATATATTAATATTATCATGTTATGACATGTTTATTTCCTTACAAGGATTCATATCCCACCCAATACTTATGTATTTCATCACGTTGTCCAATTCAGTTTTATGCACAATATTATTGAATAAGTGTTCAACAAAGATATTGTAATTAATGTTTGATGTTGTAATGAAATGTTCCTATTTCTCAAAGACACTATAATTATGAATCATTTTGTTGTTATTATGTATAATTTTATATAATTAAATCATGTATTAATGTTTAATAATTATAAGGGTTGTTATAGTTTTCTTTATAGGAAATGTTTAGTTTTTTTGTATTAGGATTAGAAAAATCTATAAAAATCCTTTGAGATAAAATTAAGTATAAGAATAAGTCCTTATTTTTTAAATAGATTAATTGTTTTATATATAAAATTAATTCTTTTATAGATAAAACATGTTCATGTGGTTCATGTTTATATGTTCCTGGGATTAATAACTCTAAAAATGTGTTCTGAACCTGACTTTGGATAACTTGGTACGCATAAACTATTTTTACTATGAACCAAGATTGAAAATCCTAAGGGATATGATTTAGTAATTCAAAATCTCATTAAAAAACATTTTTATTTTATAAAAAATTTCACATAAGAGTAAATTTTATGAAATATATCATGAAAAACATAGATTTAATACTATAAATTCATATGTAAATGAAATTTTTGTAAAATATAAGTTATCCATTTATACTAATTAGATTCACCATTATGAATTTAATATTTGAAAATTCTCAAACATAATTTTTCTTTTTTATAGCCAATTTCTGTAAATAGTAAGAATTAGGTAAGAAATCAAGGTGAATTTTAATGTGATGATTATTCTAATGAGATTCTGAACCCACTAAGAGTTGGAAACCCACACTTCATGATGATACATGCTTAGGTGACTCAGGTTCTGAATAGAAATGATAATCAAGAGGACTGTCTAATCCCTCCTAATAGAGAAAAATCTTAAATTGAAATCCACATGTGTCAAAGGGATCTAAAATTCAATGGGTCATTTGTTTCCATAATAACTTTACAATACAACAACTCTCTTGAGAATATCTTTTACATCCTTTAATTCTTGAATAAAGAGAATGTTCCACTAGATATTTAAAATATAGAGGGTGATAATGATCAATGGTTTACATTGATAAAAATTAAGAAGCCTGAGGGATTGATTTAAGTGATGGGATAGAAGGATTTTTGGAATGAAAATTTCGATAAATATTTTCCTTTAATGCACCATCAGAAACTGGAAATGGATTTCTTTTCCCTAAAAAATGGATGAATAATCTAGAATACATATGAGAAAAAAATTACAAGGATTTCATGACACACATTAAGCTTTTTCATTACACAATATGGTAAGGTTTACTACTTATCTTGAGGGAAACAATATAATATAGATATACCTAGTCATATTTGACTTTTATAGGTATGAGAAAAGTATCCAATGTTCCCTCAAAGTCTAAATAAAGACGGTACAATCTTAGTGGTATAAAAGGTATTATAAGAGGAATGTAGAGATCAATTTTGGTGGTCCGATTGAAATATCTAATGGTTCTATGAAATTTCAACATCCAACTTTTCAATTGTGTAGAAACAATCACATTTGTAATTGACTAATGTGGAGAAAAATTATTTATGTTTACGAAGGAACGACACCTAGCTAGCAATTACCAGTAAGAAAAAAACACTACTTCAATTAATGAAAGGAATTACCAAGTCTACCCTTTGTGTATTATTTTTTATAAAACTTCAAGAAATTTGGTTCATTTTATAAAACAATGCACAATGCAATGGGTTTTCAAGGACAACAAACAACCTCTATGGTAAAAAAGGAGAGATTTTTCCATCTCTTCCCCAAAGTTAATCCTTAAAATGAAGTGGTGACATGTATGATATTTATTCATTCAAGAATATTGAATTTACTATTCAATTCTAGTTCTATTTATTCTTTCATATAACAGATGTTTAATATAACTATGCAAACAGTAACAGAAAAGGTCAAATGTGGGGGTATAAGTGAAAACTGAAAATGTAAACTTATTTCAAATCAAGTGTATAAATCCTTTACTATCTATTTTTGTTTTTTGAATTTTGAAGAAACCCTTTTCATACACCTTTAAATGGAATGTAACGAAATTATGGGTATGGATTGGATTCCATTATATATATTCAATAGAAATTAAATAAATAAGGAAGTCACTCTGTATATTGAGAATCATCCTCATATTTTGTTAAAATACAAGGAGAATGATGAAAATGTTTTAGCACCTTCCTCTCAAGAATGGATATTATTATCATATGAGAAAGAATATCAAGATTAAGTGATTGTGTACTAGTAATTAATCACTATTTATGACATTCCCATTGTGAGGGAATATTATGATAGGTTTCCCGAGGAAGATCATGGTATTCATTCTTGCCAATATATAGAATTTTTAGTCAATCTTATAGATGTGGTGCTACCGTTATCAAACACTCTGTATTGACTGGATGTTGTGTAAATCGAGGACAAGAAGAAAAAAATAGGAGAATATTGATAATGGTTTGATATGCCCATGTTTATTTCCCTGGGGTGCAGCAGTATTCATCTTCAAAAAGAAGGATTAGTAATTGAACCTTTGAATGAATATCAAGAGCTCAACAAGATCACGATAAATGAAAACTATCTCCTGCCTTAGATTTATGACATGTTCTATCAGGTATGTGAAGAACAATACATTTCCATATTGAATCTATGGTCAGGATATTACCAAAATTTTCTGAAGAAGGAGGATATCACCAAGACTGATTTTCTTGTAAGATACATGAACATTGAATTCATATTAGTATTTTTGGACTCACTAATTCTCCAACAGTCTTTATGGAATTGATGAATATAGTATTTAGTGATTGCATATAAAATATTGTATTTGTATTTGTATATTATATTCTAATATAATCATATAGTAATAAAGAGCTTAAGAGCATTATAGTATTGTGTTAAAACACATGATAAATGAGTAAAATTATAAAATTTAGAACATCTATGTGTTATAGTTGAAGGAATTATCTTTCATGGAACATATCATCATAATCAATGGTATATCTATAGACCCTTAAATGAAAAAAACAATTGAAGGATGTATAAGGGAAACATCTATGATAGATATCCATAGTTTCCTTAGTGTTGCTGGGTATTTTCATTGATTTGAGAAATAATTTCATGATTGTCCAAACCTCTTACCCCACTAACTCAGATGGGAATTAAGTTTGATTTCATTGATGATTGTGAAGAGTGTTTCAAATATTTGACGAGTAGGCAATTCACTACCCCATTTCATACACTACAATCGAGTGGTGTAAAATTCATGGAATTTACCATTGCATCAAATAATCAAATGGTATATGTGTTGATGAAAAATGAACAAGTCATTCCCTATGTTTCTACAAATTAACTAGATAATTATCTAAACTACACAAGAATTTATCTGGATTTGTATGTAGTGATCTTCTATTAAACAATTTGGTGACATTATCTTTTTCGGGAGAAGTGTGAAATATATATGGATCACAAAATCCTCATATATATATTCACATATAAATAGTTTAATATGGTCCAATAAAGGTGGTCATAGATGACCAAAGACTATAACAGCTCCATTAACTACCATCCATGTAATATGAACAAATTAAAAGATACTATATATAGAAAGTATCTAGATTTTCAATCATTGAGGAGAATTTATAATTATTTTATCTCGTTAGATTTGGAAATTATGTATATGGTAATATTAATGGAAGGAACATCATGACCCTTTCTCAAAAGATTGTTCATCCATAATTTTTGGATAGGTTAAATGATGCTCGAAAATTTTTCATGGGAATTTAGATGAAAGTGGAAGCTATAATGAAAGGAAAATCATTTGGGATCAATTTTAATGATGAAGGTGTTGTGATATTGAAGTAAAGTCTATGTGTAAATTAAAATCATGGGTTAATGATGTTTTTATGGATGACTATCATAGATCCACCATCTATACCCACCGAGGATGAACAATGATGTATTGAGATCTCTAAGAACACTTTTGGTGGGAAGATATTAAAAAGGATATCATGATAAATAAATCATTGTATATTTGATATCATTATGTGAAAGTTTAAAGGAAAAAACCAAGGGGATTTTGAAAATATTACACATACCTATATAGAAATTTGAAAACATCACCATTGATTTTGTCAAAGATCATAAAAAGTCATTATGGGGGAACAATTATATATGGGATGTGGTTGAACTTATAACATGGACTGAACAATTAATTTCATCATGAGTGAAATTATCACTGCAACTACTTGCGTGGAAATAGATCGTGGATGAGTTTAGCCTACATAGAGTACCATAATAAATTTTATTTGATCGAGATTTGATATTTATATCTTTGTTCTAGATGTGTCTCTAATATGATCCAATAATATAATTGATCTTAAAAATGACTTATCAGCTTAAAATTGCTGGGTAATAAGAGTGGATTATCCAAATACAGGAAGTAATTTTGGTAGAATTCTTAATTAACATCAATGTTTGACTGGATCAACATCTTATTTTGGTCGAGTTCTCTTACAACAATAGTTTCCACTCGAGTTTCCATTCGGATCCCTATGAATTCCATTATGGTAACAGGTAAAGGACAACAACTTGTTGGGATTAATTTGGGGATCAAAAACATCTTGGTACTAAAATGGTCGAGGAAATGGTAGAAATGGTTAAGATTATTCAACAGTACATCAATGTAGACCATAGTTGACAGAAGAGATGTTTACATTCATCAATGATAAATACTGTATGATGTTGTAAACATTGTATTCCTCGTCATATCTCTATAGAATAATTTCATGACATTTTATATATAGGTAATTCTTAGTCAAAGATATATTGGCCCCTTTTAGATTATTTATTTCATTAGAGTTATGGCATATCACCATTCACTCCAACCCAAAATTTTTCTATTTCATGATGCATTCATTGTATCACAATTGAGGATGTAAATAACTTACCCATCACATGTTCTCAATCTAGAGGTTGTACCACTGTAGAATGATATTTTTTATTTGGAGTATCCATTGAAGATATTACATCGTACATACCAAATTACGTAGAAAAAAATATTGTGAACGTGGTCAATGTGTTGTGGCTAAACCACATGATTAATGATTATATCTGGCAACAGGGGAAGGTTTTGAATCAGAGTTACTCTTATTGTTTTTAATGTGGAAAATTTAAATTTCTATGGAGAAATTTTTTAAGGGTGGGGAGGGAATTGAAATGACCCAAACTGTTATAAATAAAGTTCCCAATTGTGGCTTAATTAAATGATTTATTATATGATATGATTATAGAAAACACATGAAAATCCATGGTGATATTTATGGATTTTAAATTTCATTAATATTTTTTCCACTGTTAATAATGTTGTTGAAGAATTATCACATGATTAGTTAAATATAAGGATTTTAGTTAATCCAATCCACTCAGACAAAGGAAGTGTTGGAGCCAACTAGTAGAATCATTCCATATGAATCCCATTTATCAAAACCTATAATGAATATAGAATATTTCGTATTTTCATTTTACCATGCCAAATATGATATCCAACAACATAAGAATGAGTGAAAATGTTTATGGGAGAAGTTCAATCTTATCGAGATCACATACCAAACCATGTTCTCTAAACGACCCAATGAATGTCACACAGTCTTACTCCCAACTAATAAAGAATATGCCAATGCATTAAAGGTATAAGTATCAAGAACATCATAGTATGAATATTTATTTTGTATAGAATAATGAATTTATTTTAATTTCTCTATTCCAAATTATAAAAGATTTTTATTTTGATTCAATTAAAAACATATTGTATTTTTTCATAATATTCAAATTAAATTAAGGGATTTAATTTCATGAATTAATGGATTTTATAAATAAATATTATTTTATTAAAATCTTATGATTAAATATATTTAATTAATTATAAATTTTCACTTAATTATTATAAAGTGAAATGTACTTTTTTAAGGGTTAAAAATTATTATTCACAAAAATATCCCAATATTTGACATTGACTGCCGAATTAAAATTTAAAAGTGAAAATTCACATATTTGGAAAATTATTTATATAAAATTATTATTAACTTTTTTATCAGAACCAAAAATTATACAAAGGTTATTTATTTTTATTTCTCATAGAATAATTGTTTTTGGAAAAAATAAATCACATATAAATGTATGATGTCTTTTATGTCATCAAAATGACCATAAAATAATTTCACAAATAATATAATGTGTATCCTCATAAAAGTATATATTTCAACATTAAAATGATGTTATTTTATGTTTATTTTAATTATTTTATAAATCATTTATGAATTCTCAAAAAAGTTTAATATAATTTAGATTTCATAATTATTTTAATTAAAATTATGACTCTCTTCCATGAAAGGAAATTAAATATTTTATTATGATTGGATCATTTCATAAAAAATTAATAAAAACTAAACTTATTTTTAAAAAAATCATGGGTAAAAATCATTGGATTTATTGTGGTATGAAATATTTAATTTTATAGAGTTTGAAACCAAAAATATTACAGAAATCTCTCTCATTTACCAAAAAAACCCACCCACGATGCCACTTATATTATCTAGAAAACCATGGTGGATGACCTCACTCTTCCCTCCTCCACAAATTATCCTCCCAAGGTTCACCCAATTTCTAATGAAGCACCATTAAAGTTTTTGGTGTCATACCCTTGAGGTACGTGATCATCGATTTCGCACATTCATTCCAGAATCTATTCAATATTATTTCCTATTATTTTTATCTACCTACTGATGTGGTATGTTTTCTCATATCCCCCTTAATTTATTTATTATGTATAAATTATGGTATAAACCCTTATCTCTCATTAATTCCATCCATGTACATTTGATACCATATTGAATGTTCGTACGCATCATTTCCTCTCCCTTTTTATTCAAGTTTATTTGTTAACAAATACCTAATTTTTATAATTCTAAATGTTTTTACATGTCCTTAAATGGCCCTATTACTATCCACATCATTTTAAAATAATAAGATACCTATTTATCTATCTTCTACTAATTTCATGAACATTTTAGTGACACTGTTATGCTGTTGAATTTTCACAAAGATTTTCCATGAGAGACAAATTGTGTGGTGAAAGATTTATGCATTTCCTATTATGTTTTTCGACATTAATAAAAAATATCTATTTATTAGGAACATACATGTATTTATCCCTCACTCATTGATCATGGGATATGTTATTTTGATTAATGAATCCTTATTTTATAATTTATGTGGAAGGCTTAAGCATCATAATGATATAAAATTGATGGGTGTGTCTATAATTAAATAGTTCCTTAATGCATTGGGTAATGTTTAGTATCATTATATATCATGATGTGATTGGATTGTACATTATTAATTTATGGAACTTTTTTAACCATGAAGTCTTGGTGTTTTTCTTGTTAATTATGATGTATTGTATTAATTTTTTTTCCTCATTTCACATGTTATGATTTACTTTCCATATCATGTCGTGCTATTCGTGTTTTATTATGACTCACTGACTTACCTTTTCTATCATGTTTTAGTATCTGTATGTAATTATGTATTTATTCATGTACCACTTTTCTATCTCATCCCTTTATTTTTAATTTCCATAGGATATCCAATGTAGTTTTAATC
The DNA here is from genome assembly GCA_963277665.1 of Viscum album. Classification (NCBI taxonomy): domain Eukaryota; kingdom Viridiplantae; phylum Streptophyta; class Magnoliopsida; order Santalales; family Viscaceae; genus Viscum; species Viscum album. The sequence continues at coordinate 1,480,496,459 of OY728148.1, read as the reverse complement.
TCAAGCATGTCAAATATGTGATCAATATAGCTGTTGTAATTCATGTTTAAATTGGCAATTAAATGTACCAAATTTCCAACTAAAATATATTTTTAGATAATTCAGATTGTACTATGTATAATTTTATGTAATTAAATCATGTATTATTGTGTAATAAAGAGTATGGTTGTCATAATGTGGGTCTCCCAATATGCTATAGGTTGCCGAAAAGTAGTGAGGGTATACATGTCATATGGGGTGACTATACCCTTTTTATCAGAGTAATTAATATAATTAAACATATAAAATAATGAAGAAACAATATTCTAATCAATGCACAAGCCTTATTAACCCTCCCCAAAATGTGTACAAACCATGGCCAATAAAAAAAAGCCATTTCTTGCTATAATGATTAGTGAACAAAACACATCATAAATACAAGAAAAAAAATCCCCAAAATGGTAATGAACCCATGGATGGAACATCACCATGCATGTCCAATGTCCAAATACACTCCCTATCATAGGTATATTTCCATTATCCGGACCTGAAAGCCTGAAATCTTCTTGGGTACCCAACTGTGGCCCGATCAGTGTGTGAGTAGAACTCAGCAGGCCACCACCATCGATGTCTATATAATATCTACTATCATTGATATTTTATGTAAATAAGATATAATAACATATAAATAAAGGAAAATTCAGAATCCATTAGTTGCCAAGGTTTCTAGGATCATTACCATCATTTTTTCTAGTTTCAATTACTTATATCATCATTATTATGTGTTTAAATTCTTCATGTGAACAGTGGAATGAGAATAAACGACAATTTTAATTCATAATATGAAATAGTCAATTACTATACCTATATAGGGATAATAAATTTCATATCCAATAAATCTCACTTACCCTAGAACATATGTCTTTGTAGATTCACTAAATACAACCAATGTGTGAATAGAGCATCAATCTAATGCCCCAACCTGTGCATTGCTGGGTGGGGTTAGAAAATCAGTCAAACCCTACCCATGGGAGGAGCCCCAAACATTTATACAAACACCAAGACATGTTAAATTTTAAATGGATTCGTGCACTAAGAAAAATTCATAACGCATCCAACACAACCAATACATACAGGAATCATAATTCAACAGTCGATATGGGAATTTAATATCATTCCATAACCCATTACCAAGTTGTACAATTACATTTCGTATCCTATTTAGCTTAATTCTCATTCCCATTATGAGCCAACTAATAATAATACTAAATTCCCTTTATTCCTATAAATAATCCTATTTAAAAATTTAACATTCCATTACCATATATACTTAATTAACAAGGGATCTACTTTGTCACATAATGACCTAGCACTTACATGGACAATTTATAGGCCCGGTAAATATTGGAAACCCCCATAAAAGGCCTCAAATTTTTTCAATCATAACTTTTTCATCCCATGAGGACCGTGAGTGTTTCCATTCATCATTTTTACACCCGTTATTCTAAACACTAACAAAGGGGTCAAAAGAAAAACATGAAGTTACAAAGAACTTTGTTGGACATGCACAAATCATGAATGAAATTATTTTATATAACATGTAGACCAACTACCGAGAATGTGATGATAGATGTGAACCCAATCAAATCCTCAAATACTAATTGAAATACCATTTTATTCTTCCACCAACATTTAATGTGAAATGACAGGTTTCATTGTGTAGTAAGGAGATGATAAAAGGATACCAACCGTAATCACAAAAAGGATGCACATAAAGATTAGACTCACTCCGGAATTTGATCTACAACAAACAACAATCCAAATGGACTAAGATCGAAGGAGGGCCACCCCAGGTAATTTTGGGGAATCCAAGATCAGATCATGGGATATATTAAGAGGGGAGGGGAAAAATCTAGAGTTAGACATAAAAATAATGTAGTGAAATTTATTATTTTTTCCAACATTAATTGAAGACATGGTTAACCCAAATGGTTTTCCTAATAGGGAACAAAGCATGTGCGAAACACTATCCTATAATCACCCTATCACCTTGTATCTGAGGAATTCTCCTTGGTTTGATCCAAGCGCACACATAACTATGTAACATACCCAGAAAACTCCCTTTTCTCCTCTTTTGTGCCCTGAACCCCAGGAAGGCCCCTAATACTTCTCATAAACATTAGGAAATAATTGTATAACCAATAATAAGGGACAAAAAAATAAAAAATCAAAACATTCCTTATAAGGAATCATGGATTTTAAACCCCCCCCCCCCCGCTTTATGATGGCTCAACCTTAAGCCTCTCTTCTTAAGCATCATTAAATTTCTAAAGAAAGGATATCACGCCACTAGGACTCAATATCTAATTCTTACTCCAAGTATCATCCTAAACATTTCCATGTTTCCATAATATATAATTCAAAGGCACAACCATAACCTACATGATCTTCTGAATAAGATCCATAGTATGAATTATATGAATCTCAAAGATGCATTGACCTTAACACCTATTCTCATTAATGTTTATCACATGAAATTGATTTGGGTGATAATGTCAGAGTTATGAATCATGAAACAAATTTTGCATCACAATATAACATTTTGGAAGATCCATTCGTAATGCCACTAGTCCAATCCTTTTGAAAATTTCAGACGGACCCACATATTTGGCACGCCCTTTCCTTGTATCAATATTAGACATTGACCCAACCATGATGACACCTGAAGGAAGACACTATCACTAACCCTGAATTATAGTGCTCTATTATTCTCTTATTCATAAATTTTTTTTCTACTCTATTATTCCATTATATGATTTGGGGTAAACTGATCATTTTCCAACAACTCGTTCATGGGACTCAGATCTGACATCTCAGACTCCCCAGCTTTTAACCAACACAATAGTGAACAACACATACTCTCATAGATATCCGAAAAAGGATCCATCTTAATCATAGCCTTGATTTTGTTTTAAGAAAACTCAATATGAAATAAATTATTCTCCCAAAAACCACTAAAATCCAAACACAAGCTCTCAACATGTCCTCTGACACTTGAATTGTACTATATTATTGTCCATCATTCTACGAGGTATAAGATGTACTGAAAAACATCAGAGTAAATAGACCCTTCAATACCCCCACCTAGATAAGTGATTTGAAATTCATATCATGATACGAAACTATCTGTTATGCTACACCATGAAATCGCCACATATCTCGAACAAATAACTAACCATACTAATCAATTGGGTTAGTCATCTTGATTGAAATGAAATGAGCCACATTAGTCAACTGATCTATAACCACCATGTTTGAATTGTTCTCCTATGGGATCCTCAAAAGATTTATTATGATGTCTATAGTTACATCTTTCTCTTTACACTCTCAAAATAGGGAATGAGTGTAAAAACACTTTGGGGTGGAAATTTTCGTCCTTTACCTATTTACATGTAAGGAATCACACCAAAACATCAAAAATATATTTCTTCATTCCTTTCCCCCAATAACACTTATGATGATCATGATACATTTTAGTTATACCAAGATGTATTTCCAAGGATTAGGCATGGAAATGACACATCACATCTTATCGCACAGGTGTCGACATCACAACATGGCCCTGAATATAAACTATTCCATCATCAACCACATCATATCTAAAAGGATATTCCCCAAAATTAATACTTTTATTCAATGATAAACAATATAAATCATCTATCAAACTCTCTTTGAAAAAGATAAAAATCATATAATCAAACACTATAGATGCAATGTTCATTTTCTCATTCCCATTATGCAAATCTAGTTGCATATCAGCCATCAAATCCATCATTATCCGCTCAGATTTTGATTCATGAATCACCTAAGTCTATGTCTTCTATATCTGAGCATCTCCGATACTATTCCACTTCTGTGGTGTGTATTCTAACTCATTTTCTAAGAGTAACAAGTACCTGGCCCCCCTTCATTTTAAAATATTCAAATCCATTATAGATAAATATTTATGAACAATAAACAGCAAGAATCATCCCTACAACATGTAATACCTCCAACAAGGTAATTCATCAACCACAATAGCTATCTCATGGACATCGGTAGGGTAATTTCATTTATGTGGTCTCAAATTTCCTGAACCATATTCTATAAATTGATTTTCATGCATAAAAACTACCCTAATTCAAAAACCGAATAAAGAATAGAACTATGTGTACTTCTTACAATCATCAGGTAAGATCAAAATTGATGTGGTATTCAACCTATTCATTAGTTCGTGATAGGAAGTCTGGCATGACTCTTACCACTCTAATGTAACCCCCTTCTTTGTTACACCTGAGAGTGGATCATCCAAATAAGATAAATACTTAATGAACATTCAGAAATAAATGCTCAATCCCAGTAAACACTGAACATCAGAAATGTTCTTGGTATTCTCTAAAGACACCACAACCAAGACCATATCGAGATCGACTAACATTACTGACTCAGAACTTTTGTGCCCCATGGAATGTTCTTTATCAATCTAGAACTAAAATTTTGATTTAATAACATAAATATTAATCTCATTTACTGTATTGAGGATTATGTCATGATATTTGGAATTATCATCAATTGTTAATTAGAATGAAAATATTTCATTAAAAAATAAAACCACAAATTGATCTACATGTAGGTGAAATATTTGAAAAAATAATTCCACAAACAAAGTAGGTGCATTGGTGTCACCAAAAAATAACCACAATTTGATTAATACGTACATGATCTGGAATTCGTCCCACGGTATGATTGATGGTATCACCCTCAACTGTTGGTATCTCAATATCAAATCAATTATAGAGAACAGTGATGAAATCTACAAATGGTAAAATATGACATTAATATATGTAAGAAGATATCAGTTCATATCCTTCATTTTATTCAATTTTTTGTAATCAACACATATCCTCATTGACCCATCAACCTTCTTAGAAAACAATGTGGGTGATTCCTAGAATGACGTACTATGAAGGATGAAACCCTATTACTACAACTATTCCAACTGAACCTTCTTTTCATGGAGTTATGCTGGAACTATTTTATATAGAGGAACTAAAATTCGTTTTTCTCCTAGATGAAACTGAATTATAAACTCAATATATCTCTTGTGTGGTGGCTATGATGAAAACATCAGGAAAGATATCCCAGAATTTATCCACATTGAGAGGGAATAATAGGTTCCCCCATTCACCTTTTTGTTGCCTGAGTCATGCCACATGTTCCAATAGTTCATCCAATTTCTGAAAAATTGGCAATGCGCAGCCTGCTTGAACATCCAACTCAGCAAAAAAGTGATATATGTCCCTATTATGGACATGAACATCACCATATATTGGAATAAATCAATATTTGTTTGGTACAACACTATTGATTTCATGGAGAAAATAACTTCACAACCCCATGTCTCAAGGAAAAATTGGTACCATATAAAATGATAACCACCAAACTATAAAGAAAAATATTTATACAATATTATATCCTCAACTCTCACCCCAACAATGTAAAAATCGACATAACCCCACATACCAATTCCGTGACCAGTAAAAACAAATGTATGAACTATGTAGAGATAAAATAGTGTGTGAACCCTATATCAAATAGATAATTATCATGTGTGGATTCTAGAAGAATCGTACCTTATTAGTGTATGGCCCATTCTCCCCACCTACACCTGTAGACTAAACTATGTGAAGCTTCCTTATCCATCTACTCAGGGTTCCAGCCTAACTACCCTACAATGTATTTCCCTAAGAGTATGGATGGTATCGACTAAGATTTCCAAATCCACCATCCATACTAGTACGACCTATGGAGCTCTAGCTACCATCCAGATACGATGTAACTAACACAATGTCAATACTCATAACTAATCTCTATCACCCATCATTTTTGTACTATCACGGATTCCTGAAAAACCTCTGCACACTGTCAATTTTTTCACATGTTATTCACTCAACTAGTGTTCAATAACACTGATGTTACTTGTGTCCAAGACCACCACACTAAAATTACTAATTTGGGTTACTAACATGAGGTGTGGTTTACTTTGTCTGATTATGTTGTCCACCACTACCCTGGTGGAAATTTTTTACGTGACGATTCCTACTTTCATAATTTGTACCACCAGTTCTCCGCACTATAACAACAAGCTTACTTCAACAAGACTATTTGAAAATTCATTCTGATATGATGTCTTAATCCATCACCCAATAATTCCTCCTAAATATAATGATATTTTCCTGGGATCTATTCTCATAATGATGTATATTCTAAAAGTTCTTTTCTAGAGATTAATCATCACCCACTAATATGGGAAAAACATTACAAGTCTCAAAAACAACCTCCATACTACATTACTAAAATCTTCCACTCATTAAATCTCATAAACACTATAGACTTGTCATACTAGAAGGTTTTTGGATATTAATGTTCAAAAATCATTTCTTGAATAACATTCCAAAACCTTCCATATGCATGTTTAGTCTACACTAAGATATCCCCCAATTACTTTTCGTGGCCCCACAACATATAGGCTGATACCATCACCCACTTTTTAGGAGGACACTCGAGATGATAATGAAGATTCTGGGTAGACTCAATCCATAACTTCCACCCCACTATCCCTCCCTCTCCAAAAATAGTCTGAGGGTGTTGTAGCTAAAACTCCTTGTTCAGCTTAAAAATTCTCCGTGCAACCCACCATGGGTACCATTCCATCATCTCCATAAAACAAGAAATTTTATCAAAAAACATCTACTAACAATTATATTTAACAATTGGATATCTTTACACCACTACTGGGGGGATATTTTGTACAAATAACATCATATTCACCAATTCTTACAAGTCTTTGTGGTACAATTTAATTACAATGCCAACCATGAAATTGAAAACAAAAAACATAACACATTGGAAAATATAAATATAGGATAATCTCTATAAAAAAAACGTCACATAACCCACCCAAACATGTTTGATTATACCAGTGTCACTAGTCTCATCTAATTATACCAAAACACTTTGGGTAATAGAGGATAAATAGCTCACAAAAAAAAAAGACGAAATATCATCAAAACCATTTTATAACTATTATCACATCGCAACTTACTCCAAAAACATTTCATTCACCATACTTCCCTTTACCAAGAATAATTCTTTTATTATTATTTAAAATTTTTCTCCCATTTTTACCCATTTATACCATTTCATTGGACACAATTTTCATCATTTTCATGAAATCGAATGAATCCCCCCTTGAATCCTACACGATCATCCATTGTGTGTACCTTCTATGATTTTTCCACTTATATGATTAGGTTACTAAAATAAAGATTCTATTAGAAAACTCATCTCATTTCGGTGATGAGAAAATTGCCATAAAATTGTCACTCCATCGAAAAAGTGCATCACCAAATTGTAAAATATCATTAAATGTTACAACACATTGTATGAATAGAAATCCCCCACCCATGGTAACATGGGTTTTCCATCATATAGGGGTTAGAAACTCCTACTCAAAATCTCCTTACTATGGCCCGAAATTATCCAAATATCCTATCTACCATCACTAATTATTATAAAATAGAATATAACACTTATGATACCACATTGTAAGATATTATATTTCGGTTCTTGTAAATTGTTTCCCTATGTTGGGTCATTCCAGGTCTTCATGAAAATATCCCAATAGTCCATAGGATTTCGACTAGTAACGAGGGTGTAAAAGTCATGTGGGTAGACGATACCCTGTTTAATAGATTTAACTATAATAAAAAATTTATAATATGGAAAAAAACATAATCTAATCAATGAAATATCATAAATAACCATATCCATAAATTTATACCAACCATGTTCAACAATAAAACATTACATGTCATTCTAAAATTCTATGTTAACAAATACCAAAATAATGGAAAATGGAGAAAAACCAAAAATGGTCTTGACCCCATGTCTGGAACCTCACCTGTGCTTGTCCCACATCATACTCAACTCCCTAACATATGTCCATTTCCCTTTTACTAGCCTATAAGCAAGACATCTTCTGGGTTACCCAAATATGGACCGACCAAAGTGTGAGTACAACCTAGTAGGCCACCACTAACAATGTCTACAAAATATCTATTCTAAAAAATAGTTCATTCTTATTGAAAATAATGAAAAGTAAATAAATTACAATTCAAAAACCCTTAGTTGAAATGGTTCTCCATGATCACAACCAACTGTAATTCGAATTTCAATTACATATATCTTCCTATCAATTTTTTTCCCTTCATCAAGTGATAAATTGAAAAGGTATAATCCAGAAGTTCAATTCATAATGAAAACATTTCAAGTACCCTATCTCACTATGGATAAAAAAAATTTATAATAGACATGTATCACATTACATGGAATCATGGTCCATATAGTTTCACTAAATACAACCATTGAGGGGCACAGATCATCAGTTAGATACCCCAACCCATGCTTTCCTAGTTTGGGTTAGAGAACAAGTCCAATTCGACTGGTGGGATGATTCTCAGTCTTTTATCCCACCAAGAAGATATGGGAAAATTCTTATTTATTCATTCATTACATAACAAACCATAAAACAACCAAAAAAACCAATGTACACTATAATCATAATAAAATAATCTATATAAGAAAATGAAATCATCCCTTGACAAGTTATCACATTTTCTATTTACATGTTATCCAATTAACACCAATTCTCATTCTGGTGTCCAGAATACAAAGAATATATAATAATTTACATACATCCAATAAATAATAATATTTCACCAATTCAAATTTCATTACCATATCAAAATACCCATCAAGGTTTCTAATTTGACACACAACAACCTAGCACATACATTGATTATTTCTAGGCCTTGTAAATATTGGAAGACCCCATTGATGGCCTCAAATGGTTCAAATCATCTTCAATGCATTCCATGGGGTCCATAAAGGTTTACATTTATCACATTAAATCCCATTATTCCAAACCCGTCCAATAAATTCAAGAGGACATAATGATGTGGAAAAGAACAAAGTTGGAAAAACATAAATCTAGAAGATATGTGATATAACTTGTAGAAAAACTACCTTGAATAATTTGACAGATACAGTCCAAATCAATGATGCCAGGACCCATCCCACAGGGCTTTTTCTATGGAAACCAAAATCCTTCATTTGATACTCCACGGTCTATAGACTAGCACCAATTAGGCATATACAATAAAATAGATTAAGTTTACAATGAAACTAAACACACACACCTATTTGGAAGCCACAAGGATGAAGATTTAAAACACTAAGAAAGTAAAATAACTGAATACCACTACAAACCAATAACATAGTATGATAGAATGAAAATTTTTAATGTAAAACATTTCCAGAATAGAAAATAACTAAAAAAAGACAAATGAAATTCATGACCCGAAAAAAAATAAACTGCTGCTGCTGTAGAAGAGACCAGAAAAACCTTGGTCTTTCTGATCTCATAAGGCACCATTGAGTCATATTCATGTTCCTGCTCTAGCTAAGACTCCACCAATGCATTATTCAACTACATATGCACAAAATGTGTGTGAGAATTCCATGTAGGGGTGATTGAAATAATACTCAGTAGGGGACCCTAAAAACCAAAAAGAAAAAAACCTTAAAGGAAACACCCTAAAGAAGGCCCCATCTTATCAACACATTTATATTTCAGCAAAACATATAACAAGAACTACCAAGTATATTCCTAATGTATTATAAGGTGCAATATATCATCCAATTTTAACTATTTTTTTCGTGGAGTCACTTGATAAATTTTGGATGACACCACTCCATGAGCTGTATGATAGTAACCACATAGAGTAAGTCTAAAAAATAATCCATGAGAACATATGGTCTGTATTCGTCATGATGTTTCCTTGAGATTTCTAGTGTCACTAAGACAAGAGGTCCTAATATCATAACCAATCCATTATAAATGGATTATGATCAATGCATTCTCATCCCAGGATGACTCTCTCCTTCATCTACAATCTCATATAAGACCTTCAAGAAGTGTTCTCACTTCTATGGGTCCCTCCCAAAGAATACACACTATGAACTACCATAATTATACTTCATTAATCGTAATGAAAAACATATTATAATGTGGAGGGAATCTTCCCTGATTATTAAATGAGGTATATCGGGCCATTGGGTACACTCATATATCTATCCGCAGAGGTTTGCTTGGCTAGGAGGCCACTGAGGTTTGATAGACACCTGGGCCACTCAACTCTACTCGGCTACTTGGCCACTAAGGTCTGCTCATCAACCAGGACATTGAGGTCCACTTGGCTACCTGGCTACTAAGGTCTGCTCATATTACATGCCACCTAGGTCCACTCATCTATCAAGCCACTAAGGTCCTATCATCTCTCAGGCCACTGAGGTATATTCAGCTAGTGGGTCACTAAGGTCCGATCATCACTTTCTTTTTGTCACATCCATCCACATGATTTTCGTTCATAGCATGGCTTATTTTAAGAGAATTATCACCTCAATCCATCAGTCATAACATAAATGAAATGGAAACAAACTTGGAGTATTTCAAATTATTTTCTTCATTGAGAGGGTCACAACACCTCAAACAACTCATTAATCATACCTAAGTTTCGATGATATGCCATTTTTTACTAAAAATGGGCTGGTTGGGTCTGGGTCCAGGTCGACCATGCCCGGGGACCACGAACACACCATGCATGTTTTGGCATGGACTGGTAGGTTCGTGGGTCCGGCCTACTAGGGCCACGTGTCCATCCCTCCCAAGCTAGGCATGGACCACCGTCTCTCTCCAGGACCACTGTGATGTGGTCCGGTCTCCTCCAGCCCTGGACACGATAATCCAGCTGAATCCCTTATCATTGCATGGTCGGCGCAGCTGACCGGAAAACTCTACATACCCATGGCATTAACCCCAGTTCCAGGTCACCATTACAGGAGAACCTGCAGCCTTTTCCACATATACATCCACCACCACTGGCTCCACCATGGAACACTGCCTACACCATCTAGCACACAGCAGTCGTCACGTACCGACATGAAAGGGGTATTTTTCTTGGGCCACCTGACGTGCTCTAGTGGTCCATTCATTAACATATAAGAATGAATGTGACCCTCATGTATTGTTATTCATCAACACATGTTTTAAATCACGTCATGACCCACGTCACCAATAAATTCATGAAAGGAGGTACCTCTCGCACCACCTCAATATATTTTCCACTGCCGTCGTCACACCTCATTCAGGCCACCGCGAGGGTGGTTCTTTGTTTTGGGATTATTGTGCCATGAAACACACTCCCAATAGAAAATCATTTGACAACCCATGAATAATGAGAATAAAATAAGGGATATTTTCACATTAAGCAACCTGAGGAATGAAACATTTCCATTTGATAATTATGGTAATGATCTGATCAGTTAGAATGATCAAGAACATAATCAAAACAGAAATCTCAATTCCCCCAAAATCAATCCGCAATCAAGAACCCCCTCATGAATGATTGAATCGGGGGTAAAAATTTTCATGGTTTGATCCACATTAATAATTTAAATCCATAAACATATAATTATATGAATAAAATAAAAACACATTCCTCGAGGATGGATTGTTTGATAGAAATGATCAATATTTCACCTACATCATTCATTATTCCTCGATCCTTAACCCACCATCAACGGGGAATCGTTGTTCCTTACTATTCGTGGAATGCCAATGGAAATCCTTCAATGGTTCATAGAAATACAATATCTCTACCAAAGATTTTATATTCAGTTAATCCATTAAAATGAGGAAACATTTATTATAATTTCTATTACGTTGAGGCATAGTGCCATTATGTAGTTTCATTCATAAAATAGTGTTTTTGTTACACTCGGGTTAAAACATTATATCGTTGCAGCAAAAATCCAATTTTTATAAAATAAACTCATAATGTTTACTTATTTATTTATTTATCTTTTTTTTAATCCCAAAAAATAAATTTTTCTATTGAATTCTGTTGATCAATGTTAGGTCCTTCATTAAAAGAACATGCATTATAATCACAATTGTGTTCTTGGATTTTTAATACGAGTTAAAAATTTTGATTTATGATTATTCAAAAATAAAATAATTCTTTTACTTAAATTATTTTATTTATGGTTACGTCCTAAAAAACAACTTTCACATCCCACCTAAACTGGTCAATGATAGGATCATCCTAATAAATGAATGCTATCATGAGATCAATGGTTATCTCAAATGATCAATATAAGCTACCGTTCATGTTTTATAAATACTTGAAAAATAAAATAATGTTATTAAATTATTTTTATTTACTATTATTCAAATACCAAATTTTCAACTAGAGATCCGTATTAACTAAACTCAGGTCACACTGAGGTTAAAACCACTGCTCTTAACACAACAGTTCCCTGAATTTCCAATTCATACAATCATTTAAGATTTTTCCACTTTTTTTTGGAAAATTGCTATGGTAACTATTTAAACAATATAATTTTTCGACAGATCGTGATGGGAACTCTAGTACTCCAAATCACCCATCATCTTAGTTCTTGGTCTCATAATTTTCCAAATAATTTTCTAATAATAGAACTAGGAAAATTTTATCCATCACATTACCCCCAGCATAAGGCATTACTTCCCCAAAATCAAAACCATGGGATTTAGAAATAAATGAGGGTATGAACATGGACCTGAGCCTCCCGCTCTCACGGTCTCTCTTGGATATTTTATTTCTTTCACCAAACATGTACTATAGTGACCAATTTCACATATAGGATCCTCTCCAATCAATCCTCTATCTCCACCAAAAACTCCACAAAAATCCCCCCAACCAAAAATTTGTAACCCCATCAATGTGAGACACAAATTAATACATGGTATTTTTCCTCAAACACTAAATGTTCCCACTATCTCCAAGAAAAAAACTTCAAATGTCCCTGTGAATTCTTCATCCACTTAAAGGTGACCTACAATAACTTTGTAAATGCCTTCTGAAATCCCTTACATAACTAGGATGAAAAATAGAGATTCAAAATCTGAAAGAATCATCGATGAAACTCCATATAGTCCAAATATTTCCAGCACATATGGGCATTTTATACTATGTAGTAATATCTTCTCCTAGTTGTTATTATGTGGGTTGACTCTATTAGTCAGTAAGAGATCACCCTACTGGTATCATGTATCAAGTACGTACGTGGTAAACTCATCAATAATTCCATCAATATACATTCACACATCATTACATCTACTCCATAAAATAGAGAGGACAACCTACGAAGATGATTCATACAAGCGTTATATATTTTTTAATCTCAACAGGTAAGATCAGCTTCAACTCATTCTTTCATCCATGGTGACAATATTTACACCTACATGCATACCTTGAGTCAACTTTCGAATTTAGGAATCACTATTACAACTATGCATCCTATGAAAATAAAATAATGATCCCCATCATTCATATTTCCGTCAAGAGTATTACATACTGTTAAAGGAGAAATTAAATACTCATTTTTGGTTTCACTGAGTTTTTCCTCCCTAACTCATTTAATAGTAGATGAATAACAACCAATGACTAGAGATAATCTTATTCACACCCATCCTTGAAGGATAATAACTATGAGGTCGACCACTCTGATGCCTCACTCATTAATAGATAACTATATTCTGGTTGGTAGCATTTGATTTTATGTTCTTCATCATCGATAACACTATAACTCCAGCGTTTGAGATACCCTATCCCAGAACAACGGACCTTCCAAATCCAAAACAGACACTCCAATAGCATTATGTGTATCTAGTTATCTCATAGTGGATCTGGGACCATCCAAATGTGTTTGGAATGCTCCTCCCCAGGCAATGATTACCCTAATATGTCCTCAACAAGGATCACATGGGCCTGACCAAGGTTAAAATCTTGGTCTCACTATTCCCTCATCTTTATGTTCCCCATTTGTACCCCTAGCTCATGATGCTGTTTGGGGGACATCTAATAGACTTGCATAAATATCAGTTTCACCACATGGTGTAGACCAACACGAATGTCTAACTATAAATGGATATGTAAACATGTAAAATATTAAAGAAATATGTTCTAACACACCACCACCACTAAGAATCCTAAGGAATATAACATCCACTAAAATGAGGGACAGACTAGATAACTAGATAGAGTTCACTACACCCTATTTATAACTCCATCAAGAGTTGCACAGAAAATCCCCCTTTATTATAAATGGAACATCAAGTTCCATCACCACATACAAACCACATCCTTTTTTAAAAAACAATCAATCTTAGTATGAACTGAATATTTAGTCCATAACAATAATGATATCAAGAGGCCTATAAAAAACTCTCAATAGATCCCAACCATAACTTTAGATTCGACGAGTCATGTCACACTATTGGCCCTAGTGTATCCTCATTACATATCCCCAAGTTAGAGTCTCTAACCTGATGATCACGTAAATGGTTAAACCATAACCTCTAGGTATCAAACAAGAAAATTAATAGTTAAGAAATCACTAGTTCAAGTGACTATCAATATAGTATATTATATAGAATGACAAAGATAATATCTTCAATTGTCACTGGAGTTTGGGGGTCATATGCCTCGACGTCCTGTAATTTTATCCTCTCATTTCCTACATCTCCCTGAGTTTGGTATGGACAACATAGAGGTGTTGATGGTCACAAACCAATTGTTAGAAACTATCTATTACATCCCTATATATCCTACCACACCCTCTGACAGATAGATCTTTATGCTCTTTTTGCAACCCCCTCCATCACATTTTATCAACCCCTGCACTAAATGAATCACAAATTATGGGACAATCTCATATGAGATTACCCTTTTATGGAAATCATAACAAATACATACCTTTATGGAATTAGCATGTCCCTTCTAATGAAACATCTGCTTCTGCATCTTATGTTGCATAACTACTATCGATAGGCCCTGCTAACCCTACATAATTGGAAATCGTTCCCTTAGAGGCCTGTGACACATGTTAGAACCATGTTCCTCATCACCCAATTCCAAAAGATCCCTCTGTGATTCTATCTTTCATGATGCATCCACCAGAACCGCTGGAGGTTGGTCTACTAGCACATTAGTAGGAGTAACTGCCACCAGCCGTCAATCCTTAAGAAGAACTGTTATGTGACTGGATCTCAACTGGAAGGCCTTATCGTGCATCAGGAGAAACATATGATCCTAATGTAGAAACCAAGCTGGATGACATCAAGAACATATTTTAAGGAAAACAAGACTTATAATTATTAACATAGTATACCTTGTGAGCTGACTCAAGAAGGACATGGAAAACACAAACCATTCATATTTTTTACATGTAAATGTTTTCCCATTAACCATTTTTTTCATGCAATAAGTCAGAAAATTGGTTTCGAGAGTCTATGTGTAAGGATTTATTGGTCATGGCACCAAAAATGGTGTCCATGGCCAGAAATATGTTCTCTAAACAGTTAACACAGTTGCCCAAAACGAATCTCTCAAACTCACAGTCCTACGCTAGAACCAAACACTATAATACCACTCATCAATACCGGTCCACTGGGGCCCATTCCATAATAACACCAAACCCACATCTGACAAGATGGGGGCTATAGACTAGTGCTGAGTGGGTATATCCTAGAAATGGGAGGCTTTTTCCTATGAAATGATATGGACACACACAATAATACGGAATAAGGATCGAGAGTGAAAATATTATGTAATGAAAAATTAAGCGTACCACTACAACAAAAAAATAGTGTATGAAAGAAAGTAATGCAGTACATAACAACATGGATAGAATGTATTCCCACTAAATTAAATAATACATCAAAGCATTCCCACAAACAAGGGTACTGAAGCGACTTCAGAAGAATCCAGAAGCACCTCTAATCATCTGATATCACAAGGAACCTTATGGTCTAGGTCCTAGTCATACTCTTCCTTTGACTTCCCCAAAGCAACATTAAACTTTACAAGACATGACATGTGTGGTGAAATCCCATGTAGGGGTCAGCAAAATAATACCCAGTCAGGGACCACAAAAACAACAAAGAAAAATATCACAAAGGAAACACCAATAAGAAGATACAGTTATCTCAACATAGGTATATGTTACCAAAAATTATAAAAAGAACATCTAGGTATACTCATAAAGGATTATAATATGAAATGTCTCATGCACTATCAATCATATTTTTCTGTGCATAGCACGCTCGATTCTGGGATATCTAACTCATCATGATATCTAATTGTTACCATGTATAGTATGTATACCAAATGAATCTGAGTGAAAATATTTTCTCGATACATCACGATGTTTTTCTATGATGCCTTGTATCACTATGATAAGATGTATTGATATCAGATCCAATCCACTGTCATTGGATTCTGCTCAATGGAACACTCATCCCAGGATTACACATTCATAATGACTAACTCATTTGAGACCCTCTCCAATAGGTCCCACTTCATTGGGACCCACCCAATGGAAACACACTATAAACTACCCAAATTACACTACTTCAGTTATATCACTGAACAACTTATAATGTTGAGAGACTCATCCATAATTAGTAACTGATTTCTACCCATCCACTGTGGTTTGATTTTATGTTGGGCCATTGTGTCTCACTCAGATACTTGTCCACTATGGTTCACTCATCTACCAGGCCACACAGGTCTGTTTGGTTAGGGGGCCACTGAGTTCCAATAACCGGTTGGGCCACTGATATAATCTCGTTTATAGGTCTATTGGGGTCCACTATTCTGTTGCGCCACAAAGGACCACTTGAATACTAGGAAAATTGAGGTCATTGTGTCTATGGGGCCACTAAGGTCCGATCGCAACTACCTTTTCATCATATCCAACTATAGATTTTCTGCTCGTAGGGTCCCTGTTTTTGGGAAAATATACTCCTCATGTCATCGGTCATAACGCCACATCCTTGAAAACTCACATAGATTTTTTCAAAAGTGTAACCAATTTGCGACACTACCAACTATTAAGATGGCTCTTCACTCAAACGTATGGTTCGAAATTCACGCCCCTTTACTGAAAAGGGTATTGTGGAGTATGGGTCTGGTTTGACCTAGAAGGACCGACCTGACCCGACCCGACCCTAGGTCAACCGACGAGCCCAGCGGGTCTGACCCGACTTGACCCACTAGGACCAAACCAGATGAGATGAACCATGGGTCTGGACCATCCCTAGCTAGGCATGTCCTGTCGGCTCTATCTCACCCTACTATAATGTGTTCCACTCTCCTCCAACCTTAGTTGCGGAAATCTTTTCGTGCCCCTCCTCATCACGTGGTTTTCATGACTGGCCTATAGCCTCTGCAGACACGTGGCTTCAGACACAGGTCCATCCCACCACCATCTCTGAAGTCATGGACTTCTTCACCTAGATGTAAACCACATTTGTGTGCCACCATTGCACACTGCATCCACTATCTAGCACACAACAACCACTTAGTGTTTCCTTTGTCACTAGCGTGTGTCTTGTATTTTCTACGGGCCATCATACATGTTATGGTGGTATGTTATTTGATCTAGAATAAAGCCTATGATTCACATGTCATGTTCTTCATCTCCATGGGTTTTAAATCACACCATGATAGACATGTATGCTCAATTATTGAATTTTGGTTTCTCCAGAACTACCTTGATCTGTTCGACACCGCCATTGTCGCACCTCCATCATGCCTCTGCTTTGTTGGTCAATGATTTGGGATCATTGCACCCTGAAATGGGTGTGAAAAGATAAATCACTCTTTAACCCACATATAATTCAATGATCATGGGGGACAAAATAACATTAAGAAACTTAAGCATCAATCCTTGACCATTTGTTCGTTCCGACCTCGATCAGATCTGTTAAAAGGTTTAATAAAAAAATAAAAATTCCAATTCCAATTCTCCAAAAATCATCCCACAATTATGAACCTCCCAAATGAAAAATCAGATCGCGAGTCATCCTATTCATGGGTTGATTTTCATTTGTCTTTTAAAATCCAAGAACAGGGAAATATATGATTTATATGATAAAACTAGCTTCGAGGTTGGATTGTTCAATGGAGAAGAATAGAGTTTCGATTTCATCGCTTGTCATTCCTTGTTCCTCAACTCATCCTCGTTATTGATTCATCATTCATCTTAATTCTTCTCTTTCTATAGGAAATCCTAAATATGTTTAGAGAATTCCAATATCTCTATGAATGCTCCATTATTTAGTTAATAATTTAATGGAGGAAACCCATTTCATCATTTCTGTTACACTGATCCACTTCTTCATTAACCTGTTTCATTTATTAATTACCATTCTTGTTAGGCTTAGTAAGCAACATCATTGTTTTGATGAAAAAATAAAATTTAAATAAAATAATCCTTTTTTGTTTATTTAATTTCCTTTAAGTATATTTACTTTTAAAAATCATAAAATATATTGTTTCTCTCATCTAGTGTTGGTTGATGATATTTCATTGTTTAGGAGAAAATATCATTAAGATCAAGTCATAGGTCTAAATTTTTTAATCTATATTACCATATGTGAGTTATGAGGATTCAAAAGAAAAAAATCTATTTATATTCTCTTATTTTCGAATACGTCCTAATAAAAAACATTCACACCCAGCCCACACTAGTTGATGTTAGGCTCTACCCATGGAAAGAATTCCCTCATCATCTCAATGGTGGTATTTGATTTTTAAACTGAGTTACCATTTAGGAGTTGTAAGGAAATGAAAATTCAAATAATATTATTTCATTACATTATTAACTATAATACAATTTTTTTCTCACTAGAGATCCATGCTGACTAAAACTATGTAACGCCAGAAATAAAATAACTTTTTTCAACACAATGGTGTCCTAATATTTAATATATAAGCACCCATTTAATATTTATTCATCTTTTTTAGGAAAATACCTCACCTATGCTATTTAAAAATATAAAATTATTTGATGGATCATTTGAGGCACTCTAGTCCTCATAATCGAACATCATCTCAGCACCTAGTCTAGTATTCTTCCAAATATTTTATTAAAACTGAACTAGGAAAATATGATCCATTACAAAATTCATAGATCCAGATTCAACCACACGTTGATGCTTTTACCTATATCCCACCGTAAAATAATGGATTGAGGGTTTTTGAGATACAGGAGATAATGATACAAACCCTAATCAGGAAAATGAAGCAAAGGAAAGATTATAATTACATTGTGGTTTTATATTCATACAACGGTGCTGCAAATGAGCAAGGATTAAAGGAGAATAACCCTTATGAATGTTGGGTTATCCAAGATTGATTGTCAGGTTGCAATATAAAGAGGTTCGAAAAATCATTAGTTAGATTAAAAATATTTGGGTGGGAGTCAATTTATTCCTTATTTTTTCCAACTTCACTAGACCGCACGATTTATAAAAAATCCATAACCAAATATGCACAAATCTATAATTCAAGAAGCACCACTTATCATAGTGTTTATGTAATTGCCCACGATTTTCACCGACCATGTTCAAACTGTGAATCATGAGCAGAATGATCTTTTTCATACTCTAGCATGCCCTATACCCCAAAAATTCCCCCAATCATTCTCATGAACACAAAGAGACACATATTTAACCAAAATATGGGACATAAAATGATGCATAAACAAACAATAACTTATTAATAATTCAGGATCTTGCATGTTTGGGATATATGATTAAGGTTGTCTATAGATATCAAAATTGTAGGCTCTAATGGGTGGTTGGACTACAAAAATCGGGATATTCAAGGAAACCATAACTCTTGTGAGGTATATAATTTTAAAGTCACTATAAACCATGGATTTGTCTAAGAATATGGTTGTACTGTTTAAATATTTCATTGAGACACTTCATCCAAGAGTAGAAGCAAAAAAAGTGGGGTGTGAGGAACTCTTGTGTTCATTATCACTTCCTGTCAGGCATATCAAAGATTGAAACCTATAATTAATGTTCATCAAAACTTTAAGGAGCCTCTAAAATGTGGAGATAACTCCCTTGTTTTTTTTTCATCAGCATTATTTTAATTATATAAAATCTCTATGAGGGGAAAACAACAGAAGAATATGACACAACAGGAGAGATGAAGAAACACCATAGGATGATGGAGAGGCCTAAAGTAGTGCATACCAATGGTGCCACCTCTGATGGGTTCTTTTCATTAATTGGGAAGGAGAGAATGACCTTATAGAGAATGACCCAGAGTCCTTACAAATCCATTGAGAAATATGATCATTAACCATATAACCCTCCCTCAATGTGTGTATGATGATAGTTCCATTATAGATAAACTTCTTAGACCTTCTTAGGACATAGTGAAGGGACTAGGGTACACTCATCATTCCATTCACGGAGTCATGTATGATGAGGGAGCCTGTCTTAACCACCTAAAGAGCAATATTACTACATTTGTAGAGTTGAAGGTCCATAAATATTTCCATTTCTTCATCTTGAAGAGATTGGACGTTACCAAGGTGAAAAGTAATATAAAAGAACACACGTCATAACGGATCCTAGACAACAGCACAACCCTTAATGTCATTCATTGAACCTGAGCCAACAATATTGAAATCAAACCAGATGGATGTGGGGACCGCCGAACCCAGTTATCAATAAGAGTGGGATAGACCACTACTGAGCCCACGTGAAAGGATCGAAATGTGGGGGACATGCGCCACTTTTTGATATCATTAACCATTTCCATTAGTAAGAATAAAGTCTTATCCACCAAGGAACATATACTAGTTAGTGAACTGTCATACATATCATTGTTACAATACATCGAAATTTACAAGAAACCCCATAACAAGGATGATGCAAGGGATTTCCTCTCAGGCCCAACATCCCTAGCACAATGGAACCATCGGTCCAAAAAAGGAAGGTCCCTTAGTGTTGTGACAAAATTACCTATGAAGTCACCAAAGGCCATACACACAATGTACACCCACTTGCTGTCAATGAATCATTGGGTAGAGCACTCATTCGTTGGGTCACTAAAGCACATGCATTGGGGAACCAATCAAATACCGGATCTCCTCACATTCTCATCCATTGATAAATCTCTATTCCAGATATTCAATTTAAGAAAACTGATTTTTTTGGAAACCTTCATTAACTTATATGAAGGATCCACACTGGTCTTGATGGGATATAACAGAAGGAACCCATTTGTAGTCCATTATCTATAAAATAACCTATATTCAATGCAAAAAAGATACATTTTTCTATTTTATGCATGATACCTATCATGTTGAAGCCAAATCCTTGATCACAATCTTGGAAAACATTGATAAATTCTAGGAATCTACATTCCTAGTTAAAGTTGATGTGAATAAATAGACAACATGGAATATCGGGGATGTTTCAAACCCAATATTGATGCCAAATATATATGTTCCCCACCTGTGAAATCTACATAGAGTGTGAACTATGAGTGGGGATGTGGGATATAACAACTGCAAGATGTGACGATTGCTACGAATTGGACCCCCCACACTATTCGGCCATGCATACAAGAAACCACACCATAGTGAGAAAACCTCGATAACATATGATGCCAGCTTTTCCTACATGTCATGTAGTGCCTTTGAGATACTATTGACCATAATACCACCCTCTTGTACCGAACTTTCAATCCTATTCCACAAAACCCAGTGCTTCATCCCCTCCTCAGTTGCATCCCAAAAAAAGGGGATATAATAGATTCGTCTTGTTAATCACCCCCTTTCAAACCATAGAGGCTGAGATAGTGCAGCATGGGATGGAGGATAGGACGTTTTTGTCCAAGGTGACCCTACCCACAAAAGATAAGAAGTAGTTGTTCAAATTATCGATACGCACCATGATTTTACCCATAATGGAAGCAAGATTATGGATTCACAATCTCCTTGTGGTCACCAGGGCACCAATGTAATCCATGGAAAATGATTTGTGTCGCATCCTAAGGAGGCTACTCTTGGGGGACACCCTACTGTTAGTGTAGGGACAAGGGACATATAATGAACTCTTTATATGGTTCACCATTTAACTACTATAGTGACAATAATCAGCAAGAATTTTATGAATCCAACATACAGACCTCAAGACAGTATTCATAAAAATAGTAGATTCATCAAAAAACATAAATTTGGTAGTAATATATGGCATCAGATTCCACTGGTACAACCTGATGGATCCATGCAAGAAGGACATGCTCTGGAGGTGACTGAAGAAATCATGGGAGAGAATAAATAGTATTTGATAGGGGGGATCCCCCTTCCTCCATCCATGCATAGCCATAAAAAAATACATATTTTCTACCCATAAAATGGATTGAAAACTATGGACAACAAAAATAGTGGAATTGAAAATCAACAGCCTTAGTGAAAAATCCAATACTTGATAAGACCTTGGTGATAAAAATCCTTTCTAATGAGTCATATGATTTCTATATATCTAGTGTAACCACTATATTACCTCAATGAACTCTATTTTTCCTACCATCAATGAGTTCTTGGGATAATTCAATGGCCCCTTGAATTACTGGTGCTTCACAAAACCATGTTTCAAGGGAGAAATCCAACGGGCTAGTCGGGGACTCAACATATTTTTTAGGATTGAGGCGAGAATATTACATGTGAAGTTTCACATACTCACTGAATGATAGTTATAATTTAGAGATAGATCTATAATTTTATTGAAAATAACCATAGTAGTGGCACTCACAACACAAGGTAGAAACTCGCCTCGAAAAATTTCATTAATGGCCCAAACCACATCACAATTAACTGTTCACTATGAATCCTGAAAGATAGTCCCCGAAAAACCATTTGGGCATAAGAATTTTCCAGTTTCAGTGAGTTTACAGTTCTTCGGATGTCATCCTCATGTTCAATGTATTCAATAACAACATTATCTTTTCCATACACCACTATAGGATTAGTCTATTTGAAGGAATCATGGCCGCTAGGATAGCCCATCGCCACTTGAGGGTTGGGACTAGCTAATTGGTTTTCAAAAAAGCATATACTAAGCCTCCAATGACATCCTTCTCATTCATGAAGGATCCATCCTCCATCTTGATGTTGGGATGGGAGTATCTACAAATTTCATCAATACATTCTTGGAAATAAGGAGTATTGTGATCCACCTCATAAGTCCATCTAACTCACGAAGCATCATGGGCTATGAATTCCTACCATATCATAATTTCATCCCTAAATTCATTTTTAGCATACATCTACCCATACATTTATTCATTCCATTCTTTCACCAATATGGACTCAAGACTCTCAATGTCAACATTGATCCCACCTAAGTCGCACACCATTGGGGAGAGGTTTCCATCCCACAGAACAATATCATCTCTGAGGGGTATCATTTTGTTTTGAACACACTCCCATGCATTCCAATTTGTGTGTCTATTTCACAGGGCTGAGATAGTGTTCTGGAAATCTAGGTGCTCAGTACATAAGGGAGAGTATCCCACATAATACATTTTTTCTGGCTTAGACAGATATCTAGATGAATAGTGGAGTGTTCTGAAAGACTACGACCTAGAAGAGACACATTGTCCCCCAAAATAACAGAGGTGGCATGAAAATTAACGAAGTAGAAG
The DNA here is from genome assembly GCA_963277665.1 of Viscum album. Classification (NCBI taxonomy): domain Eukaryota; kingdom Viridiplantae; phylum Streptophyta; class Magnoliopsida; order Santalales; family Viscaceae; genus Viscum; species Viscum album. The sequence continues at coordinate 1,480,472,757 of OY728148.1, read as the reverse complement.
TCCATCCTACACCAGTTGTGTTGGGTTCCTCTATAATTGTTACAATAGATGCAACATCACCCATAGAAGCCTATATCCATCAACACCTTATAAGATAGATATTAGGTAAACTCTTGACTCACCTTCTGAGGGAAAGACCCAATTCCCTTACTCTTTCTTGCAAACACAATTTTGTTAATGTCACCCCATACAATCTAGGGATAAATACCATTGTCGAATGTCTCAAGCTCATCCAATAAAAGAGCATGGACATAGATGTCATAGAACTCATACAAAAAGGTGAATAAACCAGAAAGAAACCCAGTATTATTCTCCATAATAATGCACTAATATGTGGTATAGACTAGATCCATGCTGATAGATGAGTTACAAAATATACATATATAGGGCCATGAGGAGTCCACTTGCAAGAATCTTGAGATATTTATCCTACAAGATAACAAAATTATTTTTCCTCTTTCTTTCACAGGTTCCAAAACAGAAAAAATTTAAAATTTAATGCATCTAAAATCATTCACATTGTAATGATTTTTCACTCTACCTCCCATCTTGTAGGAATTCCAGATAATGAGGGTTAATATTTGGATATGGAATTCCTCGTTTTAGGCCCATACAGGATTGGCATTTACATGGAATGGGAGACTTGCAACATTGTCTCATGTGGGATCTAATTTGAAAACTAATGGATTCCACAAGCGGGTAGGTGGAATATGGGAGGAGTTGAAGGCTATATAGGAAAGTTGATTGGATGAGGAACAACTAGTCTGAGTGTTCCACCAGTTGAGAGAGCCCACAAGAAGATGATTCGGGGCCACCTAGGGGATATTACCAATATGGAGTAGTCCCGGGGCTAGAAATGAAATACACTAGACTAAGAAACTCCTCTTCCTGGGGGGGGGCTCACCATTGGGTCAGTCCATAGAGACCACATTTGGCTTGAACTTGAAGATATTTCCTCTAACAAGGGGAAAATGGGGTCCTAAAGGGAGTGCATTAAAATACATAAAAAAATCAATTCACAAGAAGTTGGGGCATGATTGGTAGGTAAAAAATGAGATAGGAGGCCCCACAGGCTTGAAAGGAACCATATCCATACATGGGAGACCAATAATATCTATAGTAGTAGCCATCAGATATTCAGGATAATCCCAATCAACCACACCTGCATCCTCAAGATGGATCCTACTCAGGGGAACACATAGAGGAGGAACATAATCATCCAGCCATTTCTCCCCAGACAAAGATGCACCTGATCCAACAATAGAAACGATGTTGGAAACCATAATAGGTTTATGAGACACCTGTTGGTGTTTTCTTCTTTAGGTAGTGAGTGAGTGGTCCTAGAGGTGGAAAAAGGAATAGTACCTTGATAGTACTAGGTAGAAACGAACTCGAAACTAGTCAAAAAAGGCCTAAACCAACTATTGAATTCCGTCCAGAATAGGGGAGGATAGAACCATGTACACACCTATGCGGGCCATATAGGATACCTAAAAAAGAAGTGTCTGGTCATCCACACAATGGAATCACCCCAGGGGGTAGCCAATAGCCCAAATTAGAGTTCCCCTTTATAAGGGGAGAGGATATACTGATAATAATATCCACACCAAAGCCCATTATGACCCCTACCATTGTGTACCTCTATAGCCCAACTCATTTGGGAAAACCTATATCAACCCATAACCCTGGAGGCCATGATGCATGCAGAGATTAAGTCCACCTCAGAAACCAAGATGATACATAAATACATATAGCTCTGGTAAAAGGATCAAGTCGATACATCCATATTCCATGAGCTGACAACAATATTGAATGAGGAGAGTGGAGACCGATATTTTCCTAACCTAGCTTCTAGGCAACATTGAAGGCACTCTAGGTCCAAAGAAATGTCTTCTAACGAGATGAGCAGTCATGGGCGGGGACCCTCCAACCGAGAGGTTAGTGCAACGAGGGAGATCTCTAGGATGCAGGTAGCGAGACTTGGCTAGCATTGACCATATATGTTATCCTAGAAATATAATAATTTCTGAGTAGGTAATTACCCCCAACCTTCATCTGGAGGAAAGATGAAGGAGCAGCCAAAGAGGAAACATGATCAATAGTGATATTATGAGAATCACCAACTCAACCCATCATGTGAACATTAATTTCCAAATTCAATTAAATGAATCATAATATATTACATTCTAGATGTACTCATGATTCCCCACCAACATGAAACACTCTATAGATGATCTGTTCAAGCAATATTGAGATCACATGATTTGTAGAATGATTTCATGGGTAAAATACAAGTCATAAAGGGATATATCTCTATATTATTCCAATGATTAAAATCATGGATAGAGTGTCATGATCATTATAATGACATATAGAGGCCTTTAAAACATTTTAAATCTATGAAACTCACACTTTCTATAATTTAGACATTCAATTTGGTCCTTTGGAGCATTTTAATTTTGGGTATTTGGGCTTCCAACAAAGGTGTGATATAGATTAGGATCTCTTTTCATGGACCACTGGTTTGCTGTAATATAGGATCAATGATCACGGATCATTATTATTCTATATTTTAGGGTTTCTGATCAAGGAACTATGGACTAATGTAATTTAGTGTCTTTGAGTTTGCACCATTGGCGTGATGTAATTTAAGGTATTTGAGGATGGACATGATAGTGACGCCGATGGAATTTGGTGCATAATTCCAATAGTGACCTAAAACAAATGTCAGTGATATGTTCTTCTATGGTTTTTCTAGGGCCCATATAGATTGGAGTTTCTTTCTTTTATGGAAGGGAAGGATATAGTTGGATGGTTGAAACTATAATTCCTCAATATCAAGATTATAAAAAGTATGTATCACCTCATTTCTAATTATAAAAGAAGGCTTTTGGATTTAATATTGGTTGAAGGAGAAACACTAGGGATGTTAGGTCATCTTGGATAATAGGAATGTGGGTGAAATAAATCATACACCAAAATATTATGTCTTTATATATTTGATGTAGAGGACATACCAAGTATGTCTCATAACACTCTAATATGTTCAATTCTACCATGGTGTTATCAGGGATTGCATGTATCGATGATTGTTTCTTAGAAAGAGGACATTACTTTAGTTGGTGGGTCCAATCCCTTATTCATCGATACCGTGGCCAATAAAATATGGTCTTTAATTCATTCATATGGTTAGGAAATATGTTCAAAGCCTCAAATTCCTAGATGATGAAGTTGGGTATGTAATGAAGGCTATAACTGAAGGGTTCTACCACCTGTGACAGTTCTCCTGATTATCAAGCATGATCCCTATGATATGTGGTTTTGAATCATGATGTATTATCCATCAGAGGGTTGAGAATTTAGTGTCATATTACGAGTAGGAGAAATGGTAAAATTCACGATGACATAACATCAAGGATGGCGGATCAACATGAATAGTCTATTAAAGTTAATTTTAAATCATATCCCTAAATATCTATGTTAAAATGTGAGAAATAAAATTGGTTGGTATAGTTTGATTGATACTCTACTATTCCAAGAGTTCAAGATGACAACTTATTACTTTAAGGGGGTCTTTTGAGGATTTGATGGTCCATTTAGCAGATTGAGTCCTTATTTATAATCTGATAATTTTAGTTTTTGTTAGTTATGAGTTAAAATTCCTTATATTGTTTCATGAAATGTGTAATAATCATTAAGGGTTTAAGAGCACTAAAATTTGGACAACATCTTATAGAACATATTATCACTTGAGGAGATACCAAAAATCATTTCTCGAACTGGGTCTACTGGTTTTAACATGGATTTTATTAGTTCCCTAATGTTGACCCTGGGATATTTTTCTCTTTTTTTTGTTCAATAATTATCTTTAAATATATGGAGATGTATAGTTTTGTGTGAGAATACATTACTTCATCATGGTAAATTTTCTGAGTTTTCATCCTAATTTTTTTTTCTCATTCTCTACTTGTTTAATTTCTTTTGATCTGGACCATTATTCCCAAGAGTAAAAGGTCAAAAATCATTGAAAAAATGGAAGTTAATTTAAGGTAATGACTCACATGGACCTAATATGGGTGATGTTATATAAGAGTCGAAATAGTATTCACAGTGTTAGGAGATCTCTAATATCCTTTTGTGATGGAGTTAGAAATTTTGTAAACCAATACTCAATATTATCTAGTCATAAATAATTATATAGGGAAGAAATCCCTATTATTTTTTTTGTAATACCCTAAGATGTTAATTTCTCCATCAGTGTTGTTGGTGCTCAAAATGACTAGAAAACCCTTTATATTTGACCAGGATGTTTACATTTGTTGGGTCTAAATACCTTCTATGTCAAAATTATGGCTGGACCAGGAGGACTCTATGCTTTTCTAAGGATCATGAATGATTTGTGGATTCATCAGGTTCTCATGAAATGATGTGTGGTATATATATTGGGATTAATTTACAAGATGGTAAAATCACTACGCACTATGGTCGATCGAGGTCTGTCTCTTGTGACACTTCAATAAAAATTTAAAGAAGGTGATGGTCTTGATATTTGTTATCATGCAGTGGGGATTATTTTCAATGTATATTAACACCATATGGTAAGGTTATTTTGTGCATATATTTTCATCATTTAGTAAGGATTTATTTTTTCATGCAGTTTTAATTTCATTTGACCAAGATTTTTTATTTATTGTTTAACATCATATTGTATGGATGTACATCCCTAATGATTATAATCTTACTATAATGATTTCAGAACAGATGTTAATAGATGAAAATGTTATGGATATGCACAAATGGTGGATTTATAGGTGAAACTATGTATCTGAAGATAATTATAATAAAGACACACATTATTCTAAATGGTTGTATAGTTTAACGTCATATGGTGATGATGTATATCCCTTGATGTGAAATGGTTTTATTTCAAATGATCCCATGAATGGTATTATGGGTTTTACTATGTATCCCATTTTTATAGGGACATTCCACACATAGTTCTAAATGATGGTCCCTACATAGGAATAAACTCTACAAAAAGAGGGCGTGGTATTTTTATTTTGATTTATAGTGAATGGGCTCTGTTTGGGAAATGGGGGTGTCGTTATGTATCCTATGAAGAAATGAATCAATTTATATGTAGTTCTGCAGCGTTAAATACTATATATAGGTCTATAAAATATGTTGAGGTTGGAATTATTTTTTTATTTACTGTTTTTGGACCATGGATTGAATACCCATGCATTATAATGTATCATGTGATGAAATGAATCATGCCACATGTAGTTCTTAAGGAACTGTGTTTTTTAACACCCTGTGTCCTGGAAGAATTTGGATTGATTTTGAAATGGTGGTTCTTTTTCAGGTGGTACCATGTATGGAATACCATGCATTACTACATATATTCTGCATATGAGAAACTATATATAAAGATTTATTGTTTAATCATATGACAAGGACTCCTGTAATTCCATTTACGATCTTGCATTCAAGACTAAAGTAGACCTATTGATAGTTTTATTCCTTGATTATGAGGGGGATCTCATATTGAGACTCTAATCCCTAGGTAATTTATGATTGGTTTTTGAATGATGTAATGCTAGTGTTTCCTCCCACCATGTAGCTAAATTTATGAGTAGGACAGTTGAATTTTTTATAATGTGATGGTTGGACTAATATTTAAGACCATGTTTTTTGTATGTATCTCATTCGAAATTAAAATCATTCCATAAATAGTCCTAGTAAAATAATGTATTATAGCATCATGTTTTATGGACATGTGTGAATTGACATGAATGATGATGAATATTTTGGATTACTATAGTTTTATGTCATGTGGTATGCATTCAGATCATCATGTGTGAAGGAAAAAAGAGTTCTTGTGGATCTTGGTAGTTTTACATCATATGGTGAGGAAATTTTCCTTGATGATTCATGTCATGTGGCTGGTAAATTTTCATTGATGATTAATGTCATGTGGTATAGTCATTTTCATTGATGTTTTTTGTCATTTAATATGTACATTTGATCACTCAATGGTAATGGAAGGTTATCCAATAGATGGGCCCAAGAATAGTTGTTTAAGCATCACTACATATCAGGTTATATAAGAAATCCAGCCATATGTATTTTTTAAGGAACTATGTAGTTTGAAATAATTTAGATAAGGAGAAATCCATATAGTTTACCATCATTTGGTAAATATTATGGAAACCATTTAGTTTAAGGTGTTAATGTTAGGACATGATCCATACATTGTAACTCCTTTTTTGAGACAATTATGTCCCTAAATTTTAACGTATTAAGGTAATGACCTTGGCCATAACATTTAATGTCTTGCAGTAAGGATGATGGATATGTAGTTTATTGTCTTTCAGTAAGGAAAACGGTCATGTATATTAACATATTGTGTTAAGGACAAGGGTCAAGTAATTTAACATCATACAGTTTGGATTATGGCCATGTAGTGTAATGTCTTATGGTAAGGATAAACGACAATGGTTAATCTAATGATGATGCACATTTGATGATAGATATGCAATGTAATTATATGAAAATATTTCATTTGTAGGTGGTGTGACACACTCCCTGTCCTTGGTGTCCAATAAGTGGGAACAATTATGATAAATAATATATATGACATATGGTCCTTCCCACATTCCTTCTAGTTTTGGAAGCTTCATTCATGGTGTTATTAGGTTTTTTTGATCAAGCACCAATTCCCATTGGAGGAATGAATGGAGGTTACCCTTTTCATTTAGGAAAAATGTGATCTAATTATGATGAACCTCAAGGTAGTGTAGTGTGTGCAACATGTTATCATATTGTTGTTTCTATTTATCCATATACTTTTGTGACTGATCGTCATATGAGATATATCCACAATGGATATTCATGGTGATGGTAGTTAGACCAATATGGGTAACACTACCTCAATTATGTACAAAAATGAGTATGGTGTTTCTTATGTGGAGGTACACATGGTGGTATGATAACCCCATAAAGTATGAATGAGTTTTTTCAGACAAGAAATATTATCCTTGTTCACAATATTTTTTATTTCCTAGGAACAAGTATTATTGAAGGCCTATATATTTCGTTTTCCAATTTCATGGTAGTGAGATTAGTTATTAATATCGATACTATAATCCTTATAATGAATCATCATTTCTGTACAGAAAAAAGTTGGTGTTTTTGTCCGCAATATTGTGTGATGGACCCGAACAAAAAGATGATATATGACATCACTATGTTGATCATGTTATTCATCTCTATATCCTTGAGTTGTATTTCATATGTCAATTTCATGAAAAATTACGTAGTAGTATTTATGTACTTGAATATCTTAGTTTTGGCTGGGGAATATGGTCCCACAACATCCATTCCCCAATCAAAACAAAATTTAAATGAATAATTCGATGAATTTAGAAATTCTAAGGGATAATGAATGCTGTTTTCAATCATACGAAATGAATGAAAATTCATGCTGAATTCCATTAAGTTGTGTATCATGGTTTTCTAAAAATAACCCAACCTCCCAATTTGGTGGCATATCTGGGTCCAAGATTGATGGGCTCTATAACATCTATCATGTACTTATACCGTGATAGATATAATCACTACTTTTTCTATGAATCTATGGAGGATTCCATAAAATCATCATTCTTAGAAATATTTCTAATCATTTGGACATTATTTTTGAAAAATAATGTTTTCTAGTGAAAACTATGATCCCTTTTTACATTCAATCATGGGAGAATCCAAGTTTCTAGATATCATTGTTTGGGATCCATACATCCTGGGGTGTTGGTAGGCTCATCTTTCTCTATGGTGGAGCTAAACTAATTGATTTATTCTATATCACATATGCAGATTGATGAGACCATTATTCGTTGCCTTATGTGAAATATTTCTCCCCCCTGAGGAGGGTCATCTTGGAAAGTGGATGCATTATCTTGTGCCTTAACATGAGCATTCTATGATCAGGGAACATGGTGAAATATGAGCTAAAAATGTAACTCTTCCATCAATCCCATGGAATACCCATTAGCGGGTTATTCTTTTTTATGGAATATTAACCATTGATATATTTTTTCCTGATTTCTTTATACCCATTTATATTTAGGTAGGATATGTGTAGTTGTATAGATAGTTCCAATACACTGATGAGAGAATGATATTGAGCCTCTTTATTTGTGCAACTTTTGAATAGTGAGAAAGAGAATGGGAAGACAACTTTGTCTGGAGGGACAAGTAACATCCCTTGACCAAACCATTTGAGCTTCATGTTTACTATTCATGTACCAATAGGACCCCAGGAGGCTCTATCAATGTACATCTCACATGTCCAGGGAGCTTCATGGTCATTGAATACCTCTTTATTTGGTATCTCAAGGTCTTCTAGTATGTTTTATTTGATGCAAAGAAACCAGGCAAGGATAACTCATTCAATTAAATGTATGATATAATCTAAATTTTATATTAATGTTGAATGAATACACATTTATCCATGTTCCCTATCAATATAGGGTAGCCATTATTGTACATGAGAAGTTAAATACGAGTGACCAAATAGACTACATGGTGATAAATGTAATATCTCAGCATTCTTATCATTAAGAAAACTACAAGGCAGTTATTCTCATAATCAGCGTATTGGGTTTCAATTCCTATATTAGTATGACTAATGTATTATGGAAAATTCCCACTTCCCGTATCATTTTTATTTCAAACAAGGGAACCATGTACGTGTTCTATAAAAGCCACATATATGTTGAGTGGAACCCTTCCACCAAAGGAATCATAATTGGTGTGTCCATCATTAATTGCTTGAATCATTTGAATGATTTTTTACAGTTCTCATCTCTTTTATTTGTTATTCCCTTCTTCATTAGCTAGATGAAGGGGATAGATTATCCCGCAAGGTTGGATATAAAACTCCAAATGAATGTGGTGTTCCCACGGATTCCCCATAGTTATTTGACATTAATGGATGTAACATAATTAAAATAGAACTAGCCTTCTCTAGATCAACCTCAATGATGTGGTGGAATTCCATAATTCCATGTAATTTTATATATGTTACACAGAATTCACATTTAATCAAATTCATATTTGGTATGTTCTTTCACGGATTTTTAATAATTGTTCATTGATCCATGGAGTGTTCCCATCATTGCCTAGTTTTGTCAACCATTTATTCGGTATAACACTCTTATATCCTTCCAAATATTTAAATAATTATTTGATACATGGAACACTAGTACGCGATGCCATGATTCATTAATCCAAATGGAATTTCCTAGATAAATAAGATCCATTGAGGACCTCTAAAGGCAGTGGATTATTAATCATTAGGGGGTCATCATGATCTGATTGTACAAATATTATCCTTTCATGAAGAAAATGGCATCAAAGCTAGATGTTTCATGGATCAAGTGTATTGTGATCAGAAATGGGAAATTATCTCTTTGGGAATGTTTGGAAAGGTATCTGAATTCAGTGAAGTCCATAATATACCCTTTATTTTTTCTAGGGAGGATATTTGAAATCCATCTTGGGTATTGAATTTATCATAAAATTATGGATTTGATCAACATTTCACCTTCCACATCTATATTTCTTAAATGTTGGGGATCATCCCTCATGATTCCTCCTTTGATCCTATATTCTCATGGGGTTGTATGAGAGTGTGCATAGACAAATCAGATTTCAATCTGCACATTCATCAATAGCTCCATAAGAACACATATCTATAATGCTTTAAAAAAGCAATGTACATATCTTTCTCTTCAAGTGGCATGGAGGTAATATTCAATATTGGTTTTTTGGTTTTTATGTTATTAAATTTATCGTAATAATATCATATATGTTGGTTTATACAACTTCTTTGAATGTAGGTTAGTCATTCATGAAATCATCCACATATTCCAACAATTCTGATTTTTTGGTGAAATTTTATGAAAAAGATGGAAATACGGGGGGTTTCCCCTTTATTATGAGTGTAACATCCCAGGTAATTAAAGAATAAATAATTTTCATATTTATTAATATTAGAGAATTAAATATGAATTTTAATTAAAAGGGGTTGCTATGTTCGATAGCGTACCCGATACGCAACGATGAGTTTCTTTGAAACTTACGTAGCACACTAGTAATATAATAATATTATTTTAAATGTTAGTTAACAAGTAGCCGTTGTAATGGCGGGAATGAATAGAAATAACTAAAATATGAATAGATATGTTTTTAGATGTTTTTACATTTACCCAATAAAAGCTAAAGGCTTAAAATACGGAAAGAGTTCAATTTTAGGCTTTTATACTCTAATTTTCACTAAAGGTTCACTTATCACCTTTTAATGGTGAACCGTCATTAAATATAGTTTTGATCACTCTTATACATTCTTTTGGACCAAATAAAACTTTTATTAAGAATCGGGACATCAAATTTTACTTTGTGTAATTTTTGGTACCTTTCTGATAAAGTTCATTTTTTTTATGAATAGTGTAAAATGTTGCATTTTAAATTCAAAACCTCTTTTTGATCTAATTTATTTATATGATTAGATTATCTTTTGAATTGGTTTTAAAGTGAAATTAGAATATATTTTTACCATTTTATCCAATGGTGGTCATTGGAATCAATTTCGATTTGAAATTAGACTTAAACTGGTGTCAATCTTTTGATACTTATTGTTTTGTAAAAACACGCTATTTGCTCTGGCAGCGGGAATTAATTATTAAATTAATTAATGTGACTTATATGATTTGAATTTTGTAAAATGGACTTCATTTTTGAATTCGGAATATCAAATATAGCTTAGAGTGAATTTTTGGTAATTTTCTGAAAAACTTCAATTTTTGATGAATAGTGAAACCACTAAGTGGTAATCAAGCAAACTGATTTTTCAGTTAAATGAAAGTTTACCACTAATGTGTATTGAATTTTGAAAATCCGACATACATGGTTGTCATTAAGAAGTAAAATGTGGTTCAATGAGATTATAATAATTTTTTTGGTGAATAGTAACTTATTAAGTTTTTAATCGCGATTAGTGGTAATTACTGTAGTTTAAGGAATAAATAATGCTTTAATAATATAAAATGACCTAGACACATGTACCAACCTTATTGGTTGTGTCATGGCCGACCGAGACATGCCATGGGTCAACTTGGGGACCCCATGGATCCACTTTTGTTGGGAAATGACATAAATTACTTTTTATTAAATGTTAAAGTGAAAATGACACAAACATAATATGTTCTGCGAAAACAATTTTTAAGTGGGGTTATACAAGTCCACATTTTGATTATAAATATTAAATGGAAATCTAAAAAGATTTCCTACATCATAGTAATTTTTTTATAATTTTTAGACATTAAATAAATTTAATTATTTATGACATAATAATGATGCAGCGATGACATCATTATTTGACGATTTAAAGAAAATGGAAAGATAATGTAATATCAATGAACTACACATGTGCAAAACCAATTGGATGAGTGTATTTCGAACCCTTATCACCTTATCCACGAATCCTATCAATGTGGGACCTTTTAAAACCGAAACACATTTTCAAATTAAGTTATATTTCTTTACTTTCCAAAAGTGCCCCTCCTCTCCTCTTATAAAAGGCCCCCACCTCTACCTCATTTCACACACTCTTCAAGCCTTTGGCTCGGCCAACCCCTGCCCATTTGCTCTCTCCACATTCCTCTCCTAATCCTAGAGGATTCCCTTTGGGCAGAATCATTTCAAAGGAATCCTTTAGGCTCAACTCAAAAGGAGTTACACTTTTTAAGGTAATCCATTCTCTCATGTTCTTTTGTTTTATTTTGCTTCTCCAACCCCCTAAACTCTTTTTATTTACTTCTTTCGTAACAACACCAGTATATTCAATATACTAGGATGTTGTTATAAGATTTATTTGATCTACACTCTCACACAACTACATCAAATGGTTAAAGAACATACGGTTTCTGTGGATGGCGAAATTCTGCCTCCCGAAACGATGATTGTTCAATACTCATTTAACACCTTCAAAGGTGGCCATTATGATGTCACTAATTTTATATATGATATGTAATATGTTTATGTTTTACTTATGCTTCTTTATTATTCATTTGTGTCTTACCTTTATGGTTTCCATTATGGGTATACGCGATATCTTCATTTAAGGAAGTGCGGACTACCGCCCCCTCAAAGTGATGTGATTCGTTAATGCCATATGTGGGACGTGTAAAGGATGGATTTAAAGTTATTATATATGATGTTATACTGGAATTATAATATACCTATATATATCATTATCATTTATTTCCATTAAAGTATGAGATAGAAATGAAAGTAGCGTTCATGCGTACGTACGGACTACCGTCTCCATGAACGGTGCATTTCATTTCTTATCCCCAAATGTAATGTATTATTAAAAGTACATGTATATAATGGATATATATAATTAATGATATATCTAAATGATGAATATAATTCTGGAATTAAAATATACATACCTCTCATTTAGTTTTAATTCCGTTAATATGACAAAGAAATGAAAGTAGCGTTCATGCGTACGTACGGCTTACCGTCTCCATGAACGGTGCATTTAATTTCTTACCTCTAAATGATTATGTAATATTATAAATGAATGTATGTACTGGATATATATGACATATATGATATCTACATCATGAATACCATTCTGGATATAATGAACCTTTGACCAAATTAACAACATGTAAGTGTAAGAAGCCTATTTTTGACTTAAGAACCAAATACCGACAAAATAAACATTATTAACTTAAATAATTACATGATGTTAATAACATGGTATAAAAGGAATAATGAACTTGAAAAAGGTTCTTAAGCAAGTAGAGATTAACTAAAGTTTATTATTCAGGAGTTTAAAGAACGGTCGGGTCAAGTCAGATACGAGGTATGGGAACTTCTTAACCGAATTTCCATTCTTTGGGTTAATCTCCTACTTTCAAATTATGTCATTATATTATTATGTCGTATCTTGTATTTGTACTTTATTTATGTGTACTTATAGTGAATACACATAATGTATCTATTTTATTTTAATAATTATCTTTGTATGGGACTTCGTCTCAATCTCCTTTCGTTGAGGCATATTTTATTTTATACACAACTTTCTTTTATACAGTGTATAAACCCCTTTGACTTTTACGTTTACTCAAAAGGAATCTTTTTTATACGAAGCGTTTACTAAACGACAAAAGGGAATGTTTTTGTCGTACGTATGCGGCGACAACGACTTCTCCGCCGTCGTAACCGTTATTTGAGTTTTGGCTTCCTCTACAAGCCATACCTTTTTTTTAAAAAGAAAAATAAATACCATGTTTTACTTTGGTATTGAAAATGGTTTTCATAATGTTTTTATTATATCAATGTGTTGTATTGATATCTCGTGATTGAAATGTGGAAATGTTATGTTTCCTTTATGCATGTTTTATGTGATATGATTATGTTATGGTTCTTGGGCATTATTATGAAGACGGGTGGTTCCGTGATAAACTAAGGGCGGGTGAGCCCGTTATAGCTCTCCAATGCATTGGGTAACGTGAAGGATTGAAACGTTAAGGTTTCTCCGAAGAGATTTTTAGGGAATATACTGTGATGGGTATTCCAAACGTAACCAAGAGGGTTACTCCCTACGTAAGAATGTTATGAATGCCTCAAGTTACCTTTACGTATTATGATTTATATGATTTATTCATGTTTTTATGAGGTATGTTAAAGTGCCTATGTTTTATGGGTAAAGTATGATTTCACTCTTATGTATGTATGTACCCATGTTTCCTTTCCATGTTTTTATAACCCATACTGAGTTTTTATGCTCATCCCAAGTTTTTGAAATGTTTTTCACAGGTCAAGGGAAAGGTACATGATAAGATGATAGAGTCAAGGATGTGTCAAGAAATAATCCATGTTTTATTTTAAATGTGTTTCCATTGATGGGAATGAAGAATATTATCTTTATGTAACCACTTTGTTTATATGTGGAATGTAATGCAAGTTTTATGATCTAATTCTCTAAAACTCTAAACCCGAAAAGATCCTCAACGTGTAATCTTGTAATAACTCAAGATTAAGTAAGGTTTAAGGCTGGGGCCTTATAGTTGGTATCAGAGGTCGGTTTAGACAACTTTAGGAGTTAGAAAAGTGTTAAATTATAATATGATTGAAATGATATAGCATTTACAGATTACCATGTTGCTTCATCTAAGACATGTTTGTTCAGAATGGTTTTCCGCAGAGGAAACAAAGCAGCTATGTTGGGACGACATCAGGAGGAAGATAACCTTCCAAATCAGCAACCTGAGATGGTCGGAATCGGAACTGAACAGTTTGTTGCAGTAATGGCGCAGTTGACTCAAGCGATAAATGGCGGTGGTATCCATGCACGAGATCAGCCAGATCAACCGCAGAGGAACATGTCAGTGGTGGAACATTTCATGAGGCAACATCCCCCATCATTCAGAGGATCATCTGACCCTGTGCTAGCTGAAGGGTGGATTAAAGCACTGGAGAAGATTTTTGATGTCATGGGGTGTTCAGACAATCAAAAGGTTAGTCTTGCTATTTACCGTTTGGAGGGTGAAGCAGATCAGTGGTGGTCCATGGTTAAAAATATCAGGGACTCCGATGAGATTGATGCTCTTGACTGGGATGAATTCAAAGGTATGTTTCTTGAGAAGTATTTTCCTAAGGCTGTTCGACTTAGGATGGAAAAGCAATTCTTGGAATTGAGGCAAGAGGAAGACTCAGTGGCTGCCTATGAAGAAAGGTTCACTCGATTGGCAAGGTATGCTCCAAATTTTATCCGAGACCTTGATAGTAAAATCAATCGTTTTTACTCAGGATTAAAGCCAAAGTATCGAAGGGCATTAGCTTCTCGTGAGTTTAAAAGTTATGAAAAGCTTGTTCGATGTGCCGAGAAGGTGGAAATGGAGTTTGCCGATGACCAAGTTTTCTATAACAACCAGCAGAAGAAGAGACCGAGGTGGCAGGAGAAAGGTAAGAATTCTTCAAAAAAGTCTGATGGTAAGAAAACTAAGTTTCCAGTTTGTGATAAATGTGGAAAAAGGCATGCTGGGGAATGTCTTCTGAATTCTGGAAAGTGCTACCGATGTGGTAAGATGGGACATAAGGCTCGTGATTGCACTGAAAAGGATCAAGGTGAAGGTAAGAACAAATTTGATTTACAGTTAGTGAAATGTTTTAAGTGCAATGAGATGGGTCACTATGCAAACGAGTGTCCGACAAGGAGCTTGAGTGATGGGAAGCAGTTAGACTACAAGCAGAAAGGGGTGGTGAAATCCTTTGCAACTACTTCAGCAGATGTTGGGCCATCGAATGAAGTGGTGTCAGCTCTAGGGAGCTCAGTATTTTTCGAAGATTGACTTGAGGTCGGGGTACCATCAGTTGAAAGTAAAAGGAGAAGATGTTCCGAAGATTGTGTTCCGTACTATATATGTCCATTATGAATTTGTAGTTATGCCTTTGGGGTTAACCAATGCACCTGTTGTATTCATGGACCTTATGAAAAAAAAATTCCATGAGTTCTTGGATAAGTTTGTGTTTGTGTTTTGAGGTTTGTGAAGAGGTTATGTGTGCCTTGTGATTCACAGTTGAAGAATGAGTTGTTTTTTCATCCTGGCAGTACTAAGATGTATAGAGATCTGCGGGAGTATTACTGGTGGGATGGAATGAAAAGTGATATTGCTGATTTTACTATGAAGTGTTTGACTTGTTAGCAGGTTAAAGCAGAGCGGCAGTTACCGAAAGGGATGCTTCAGCCTTTACCAGTGCCAGAGTGGAAATGGGAGAATATATCCATGGACTTTGTTGTTGGATTACCGAAGACATCTCGAGGTAATAATGCAATCTGGGTTATTGTTGATCGCTTGACCAAATCTGCTCATTTCCTTGCTATACGAGATACTTTCTCTCTTGATCAACTTTCCCGTTTGTATCTTAAAGAGATAGTCAGGTTACATGGAGTTCCTCTCTCCATTGTATCGGATCGTGATCCCAGGTTTACTTCTAACTTTTGGAAAGGCCTTCAGAAGTCGTTGGGTACTGAATTAAATTTTAGTACAGCTTTTCATCCTCAATCAGATGGACAGTCAGAACGAACAATTCAGACATTGGATGATATGCTACGAGCTTGTTCTATGGATTATCAGGGAAGTTGGGACCAACATTTTTCTTTGGTTGAGTTTTCATATAATAACAGTTATCATTCTAGTATACAGATGGCACCATTTCAGGCATTATATGGGAAGCGGTGTCGAACTCCAGCTTTCTGGGATGAAGTGGGTGAAAGAAAGTTGATGTGACCAGAATTGGTAGAAGAGATGGCAGAAAAAGTTCAGCTGATTCAGAAGCACATGAGAACAGCTCAGAGCAGGCAGAAGAGTTATGCGGATAACCGGAGGAAGGATCTATCTTTCGAGGTAGGTGATCATGTTTTTCTCAAGGTTTCTCCTTGGAAAAGTGTGATGAGATTTGGTAAGAAAGGAAAGTTGAGTCCAAGGTTCATTGGACCATACGAAATTCTGGAAAGAGTTGGATCAGTTGCATACCGAGTGGCTTTACCTCTGAGTTTATCTCAGGTACACAATGTTTTTCACGTTTCGATGTTGAGAAAGTATATGCCAGATCCATCTCATGTTTTGAGTCCAGAGGTAGTTCAGCTGGAAGAGAACCTATCTTATGAGGAACAACCGGTCCAGATTCTTGACCATAAGGAGCAAGTGTTACGGAATAAGGTGATTCATCAGGTAAAGGTTTTTTGGAAAAACCATGTGATTGAAGAGGCAACGTGGGAATCTGAAAATGCTATGAGGTATAAATACCCCCACTTATTTTGATAAGTGAATAAAATTGCGAGGACGCAATTCCCAAAAGGGGGGAAGGATGTAACATCCCAGGTAATTAAAGAATAAATAATTTTCATATTTATTAATATTAGAGAATTAAATATGAATTTTAATTAAAAGGGGTTGCTATGTTCGATAGCGTACCCGATACGCAACGATGAGTTTCTTTGAAACTTACGTAGCACACTAGTAATATAATAATATTATTTTAAATGTTAGTTAACAAGTAGCCGTTGTACTGGCGGGAATGAATAGAAATAACTAAAATATGAATAGATATTTTTTTAGATGTTTTTACATTTACCCAATAAAAGCTAAAGGCTTAAAATACGGAAAGAGTTCAATTTTAGGCTTTTATACTCTAATTTTCACTAAAGGTTCACTTATCACCTTTTAATGGTGAACCGTCATTAAATATAGTTTTGATCACTCTTATACATTCTTTTGGACCAAATAAAACTTTTATTAAGAATCGGGACATCAAATTTTACTTTGTGTAATTTTTGGTACCTTTCTGATAAAGTTCATTTTTTTTATGAATAGTGTAAAATGTTGCATTTTAAATTCAAAACCTCTTTTTGATCTAATTTATTTATATGATTAGATTATATTTTTAATTGGTTTTAAAGTGAAATTAGAATATATTTTTACCATTTTATCCAATGGTGGTCATTGGAATCAATTTCGATTTGAAATTAGACTTAAACTGGTGTCAATCTTTTGATACTTATTGTTTTGTAAAAACACGCTATTTGCTCTGGCAGCGGGAATTAATTATTAAATTAATTAATGTGACTTATATGATTTGAATTTTTTAAAATGGACTTCATTTTTGAATTCGGAATATCAAATATAGCTTAGAGTGAATTTTTGGTAATTTTCTGAAAAACTTCAATTTTTGATGAATAGTGAAACCACTAAGTGGTAATCAAGCAAACTGATTTTTCAGTTAAATGAAAGTTTACCACTAATGTGTATTGAATTTTGAAAATCCGACATACATGGTTGTCATTAAGAAGTAAAATGTGGTTCAATGAGATTATAATAATTTTTTTGGTGAATAGTAACTTATTAAGTTTTTAATCGCGATTAGTGGTAATTAGTGTAGTTTAAGGAATAAATAATGCTTTAATAATATAAAATGACCTAGACACATGTACCAACCTTATTGGTTGTGTCATGGCCGACCAAGACATTCCATGGGTCAACTTGGGGACCCCATGGATCCACTTTTGTTGGGAAATGACATAAATTACTTTTTATTAAATGTTAAAGTGAAAATGACACAAACATAATATGTTCTGCGAAAACAATTTTTAAGTGGGGTTATACAAGTCCAAATTTTGATTATAAATATTCAATGGAAAGCTAAAAAGATTTCCTACATCATAGTAATTTTTTTATAATTTTTAGACATTAAATAAATTTAATTATTTATGACATAATAATGATGCAGCGATGACATCATTATTTGACGATTTAAAGAAAATGGAAAGATAATGTAATATCAATGAACTACACATGTCCAAAACCAATTGGATGAGTGTATTTCGAACCCTTATCACCTTATCCACGAATCCTATCAATGTGGGACCTTTTAAAACCGAAACACATTTTCAAATTAAGTTATATTTCTTTACTTTCCAAAAGTGCCCCTCCTCTCCTCTTATAAAAGGCCCCCACCTCTACCTCATTTCACACACTCTTCAAGCCTTTGGCTCGGCCAAACCCTGCCCATTTTCTCTCTCCACATTCCTCTCCTAATCCTAGAGGATTCCCTTTGGGCAGAATCATTTCAAAGGAATCCTTTAGGCTCAACTCAAAAGGAGTTACACTTTTTAAGGTAATCCATTCTCTCATGTTCTTTTGTTTTATTTTGCTTCTCCAACCCCCTAAACTCTTTTTATTTACTTCTTTCGTAACAACACCAGTATATTCAATATACTAGGATGTTGTTATAAGATTTATTTGATCTACACTCTCACACAACTACATCAAATGGTTAAAGAACATACGGTTTCTGTGGATGGCGAAATTCTGCCTCCCGAAACGATGATTGTTCAATACTCATTTAACACCTTCAAAGGTGGCCATTATGATGTCACTAATTTTATATATGATATGTAATATGTTTATGTTTTACTTATGCTTCTTTATTATTCATTTGTGTCTTACCTTTATGGTTTCCATTATGGGTATACGCGATATCTTTATTTAAGGAAGTGCGGACTACCGCCCCCTCAAAGTGATGTGATTCGTTAATGCCATATGTGGGACGTGTAAAGGATGGATTTAAAGTTATTATATATGATGTTATACTGGAATTATAATATACCTATATATATCATTATCATTTATTTCCATTAAAGTATGAGATAGAAATGAAAGTAGCGTTCATGCGTACGTACGGACTACCGTCTCCATGAACGGTGCATTTCATTTCTTATCCCCAAATGTAATGTATTATTAAAAGTACATGTATATAATGGATATATATAATTAATGATATATCTAAATGATGAATATAATTCTGGAATTAAAATATACATACCTCTCATTTAGTTTTAATTCCGTTAATATGACAAAGAAATGAAAGTAGCGTTCATGCGTACGTACGGCTTACCGTCTCCATGAACGGTGCATTTAATTTCTTACCTCTAAATGATTATGTAATATTATAAATGAATGTATGTACTGGATATATATGACATATATGATATCTACATCATGAATACCATTCTGGATATAATGAACCTTTGACCAAATTAACAACATGTAAGTGTAAGAAGCCTATTTTTGACTTAAGAACCAAATACCGACAAAATAAACATTATTAACTTAAATAATTACATGATGTTAATAACATGGTATAAAAGGAATAATGAACATGAAAAAGGTTCTTAAGCAAGTAGAGATTAACTAAAGTTTATTATTCAGGAGTTTAAAGAACGGTCGGGTCAAGTCAGATACGAGGTATGGGAACTTCTTAACCCAATTTCCATTCTTTGGGTTAATCTCCTACTTTCAAATTATGTCATTATATTATTATGTCGTATCTTGTATTTGTACTTTATTTATGTGTACTTATAGTGAATACACATAATGTATCTATTTTATTTTAATAATTATCTTTGTATGGGACTTCGTCTCAATCTCCTTTCGTTGAGGCATATTTTATTTTATACACAACTTTCTTTTATACGGTGTATAAACCCCTTTGACTTTTACGTTTACTCAAAAGGAATCTTTTTTATACGAAGCGTTTACTAAACGACAAAAGGGAATGTTTTTGTCGTACGTATGCGGCGACAACGACTTCTCCGCCGTCGTAACCGTTATTTGAGTTTTGGCTTCCTCTACAAGCCATACCTTTTTTTTAAAAAGAAAAATAAATACCATGTTTTACTTTGGTATTGAAAATGGTTTTCATAATGTTTTTATTATATCAATGTGTTGTATTGATATCTCGTGATTGAAATGTGGAAATGTTATGTTTCCTTTATGCATGTTTTATGTGATATGATTATGTTATGGTTCTTGGGCATTATTATGAAGACGGGTGGTTCCGTGATAAACTAAGGGCGGGTGAGCCCGTTATAGCTCTCCAATGCATTGGGTAACGTGAAGGATTGAAACGTTAAGGTTTCTCCGAAGAGATTTTTAGGGAATATACTGTGATGGGTATTCCAAACGTAACCAAGAGGGTTACTCCCTACGTAAGAATGTTATGAATGCCACAAGTTACCTTTACGTATTATGATTTATATGATTTATTCATGTTTTTATGAGGTATGTTAAAGTGCCTATGTTTTATGGGTAAAGTATGATTTCACTCTTATGTATGTATGTACCCATGTTTCCTTTCCATGTTTTTATAACCCATACTGAGTTTTTATGCTCATCCCAAGTTTTTGAAATGTTTTTCACAGGTCAAGGGAAAGGTACATGATAAGATGATAGAGTCAAGGATGTGTCAAGAAATAATCCATGTTTTATTTTAAATGTGTTTCCATTGATGGGAATGAAGAATATTATCTTTATGTAACCACTTTGTTTATATGTGGAATGTAATGCAAGTTTTATGATCTAATTCTCTAAAACTCTAAACCCGAAAAGATCCTCAACGTGTAATCTTGTAATAACTCAAGATTAAGTAAGGTTTAAGGCTGGGGCCTTATAATGAGGCAAAGGGAAGAAATTTTGAAAGGAATTATTAAACCTCGTAATATTTTACATCATAAATAAGTGATGGAGAAGATTTTATTTTACACAATCCTCGATTATTGAACTATCTCACACATCCTTTATTATATCATAAAAGTCAACTAGATTTGTGCAGATAATATTTCCATTATCAAACATACTCCAAATATTCATTTAGATGGCCCCAAATCCACTAGGAGATGGAACATGTATATCATCATCCTTAATTAGTGACCTTCCTCCCATAATATAGAATTCATCTTCTACATATGTGGATCTTCCAGTCCTAAAGGGAAATTTATCAACATGTATTATGCTTAAATTTATATCAATTATGTACATCATACACTGATGGAACATTGGTGGCACCACCATGTGGCAATCAAGATAGCGCCTTCAAAGAATGAAATTATATCTGGTGTCTTGCTGGTTATCCATGAAATCCATGTCAGATGTGACTTCCCCAAACTGTGCTTTGAGATTGATCTTCCCAAGAATCATTTTCTCACAATTATCACACCCTTCAATGATTAGATATTTAGGAGAACATTAACCTTCTCTATATTCCAAACTTCTATCAATTTTAACATAGATGAGGTTGATATAGATCTATTACCATTCATAACCCTTTGGGAAATGACATTATTTAGTTATCCCGAGAAATATAGGTGTCTGATGTGCCCTTGGTTTTCCTATTCGTTATATTCACTATTAAATGAGTTAGAGACATGAAATGAGAAGTAAATAGTATCCACTAAATAGAATTCAATCACTCTTTATTATATCTCAAAATCTTTTGGGATTTAGATGGATTCCAAACATTCTTATCTGATTTCGTTTGAATGTTAATGTGCATCCGGGATTGACAATATGTATGGTAAAATAGCCATCTATTTCAAAACCTAGTATTTCTATTCCAATGGTCGATGGTTCCCAATTTGGGGATACTCCTAGGAATGTGTTTAGTGAGTAAAGGAATCTAACATGGATGTGAGGGGTGCATCGGCATAAGTTCATGGGGCATCTACTACTAGCGGTGCTGGTTTCACTAACCTTTCTTGTTTCCTATGATGATTGAATTGAATCCCATCTATGTAGACATGCAAAACAATTTGATGTGGGCGGCAACTATAAGACTACGGGACACCTCATTTCAACTTTATGCCCAATGGAATTATATCTGCTGAGTTTTGGAAGTTATATTTCATCTTTGGGGATATAATCCCAATATTTGTTCTGAACACATCCATGATACAGCTTGTATCCATGGTTTCCATGCAAGCGACCTAATGTACCCCGGTTATGTGTGAGAAATTCATATTCAAGGGTATACTCATAATTTATGAAGGGGGATGCCATTTTTATCACATTGAAATAAACCATGATGGTATATTCATCTAATGATGATTCTATTTGGTGGGGTGCTGACCATACTGTGGATGTTGCAAGGAAACAATCTGATAGGGTTAGAGATTATGTTGGACAAGCATGTGATTGTACCACCTCTTTTTCTTCCAGCATTTGGTGGCAACACCATCCTTTTGTGAGGAAATTGTAATGTATCCTTTGTGGTTGGTGGAGCTATTGTGGTATGTGAAACTGTTTGTTTAGGGTGGGGTGAGTTTGATCATCTTTTTTTAGTCATACAGTTTTCAAAAAATATTATAGGCCAGATCAAATATTTATGCCAACCATCCTATTCACTTGACAATATGATAGTAATGAAATCCAATTGATCTAAGTAGTTTTCTAATTCCAGTTGTCTTGATTTGACCATTCCAGTAAGGATGTTTTTTAAGATGAATTAATATTGGAATATATGAATCAAACATCTATATTAAGGGAAATAGTCCAGATTGTTGCTGAGGTGGACCTCATCAGGCTTCCTGATATGTGGAATCTTGAGATTATAATTTTATATGGAAGACATAACATATTATGGGACCTGTTCATTTAGGAATTACTATTTTTTTGTTCATACATTACTCCAATTCTAGGTTACCATTATTTTTCCTTTTATTCTGGTATTTGGGAATTTGATAGTTTTCATTGATCAACAGTAGGTGTTGGGTATTATGGAACTTTCCTAGGTGCATGGATAGAAACTACTTCTAGCTTGAGGGAGACTACTATAGCTTCTACTCTACCATTAAATTTCTCTAATTTTGTGTTCATGAGTTTATTTTTGGATCGGGTTCAAATAATATCCTCCTCAAGAGGTAGGTCCATTGCATAAAACTCTAATAACCCACACAGATAATTTATCAGGATCAAATGTGTCTACAAAAATCCCCAAATACATTCAGTAAAGTGTTCCAATAGTTTATATTTTGATATAGAGAGGATGAGGGAATAAGTTAAACATTTCAATCTCTCTATTAAATTAGACAATTTTCGCATTCTCGAGTTGATTTAAACTAATTCGGACAACTATTGTTTTGTTCCTAAGTGTAGAGTTGAACTAATAAAGGAATTGAAAATGAAGTCATCCACAACCCTCGATGGATCCTGCTAGTTGGCTGTTATACCAAATGATTTATGTTTATGTCAGAGTTTGTATAAATCACCTCTTATATTTTCCCTCAATTTGATCTTGATGTCCAATCATCAGACCACATCAGGATATGATCTATGTGAGATGTTATTTAGGGCCAGCTTCACCGTTAATGGAAGATATCGTAGTATTTTTAAAGTTGGTGGATGGTGGAGTATAATTTATTCATTTAATATATGGATTCCACTTAGAATTCATAGGTGTGTCACCCTTCCATGTAATTCATTCGACTATCCAGGGGTTGGAAGATGTTATGTAACTATAAGGGAAATACTATTAGAATTGTATCCAATATATGGGGAATGGGAGGTGCTTTATGGGGATTCCCAACTTTCATTCCCCACTAATTATCAATTAATTACGTGATTGAATTATTACCCTATTAAGGGAGAGTCTATCATCGTAATAAAGGGAGGATACAATTCTTTTCCACTTCCTCATATATCTAGACCAGATGCTTAGATACGAATCCCATATGATGTTCAAATATTGGCATTTTTAGGATATTAGTTATTTAGTGATATCATTGTTTCTATCTAATGATGATACATAATGTGAATATTTCCGATGAGTATCTCTTCATTGAGTTTCCATAGTGTTATTTTTCGCAAACATATTGTGAAATTTTTTCCTCATGTTAAGGAATATAAATTATTCTAGGATGTTATTGGGATGTATCAGTACCATTACCCATAGAAATGTTCCATCTAAGAGGAAGCATATCTGTATTCATATGTGACATATTTTTTATCCTTATTTGGTTCTGGTTGCATGCAGCCACAGTTGGTGCATACCAGTCATCCTCCTCCAAGGGTAGATTCTCTATGTTGTGGAACACTTCATTTATGTCTTGATGAATTCCTTCCACAATGAATGTGATGAAAATCATAGAGGAAAATCTTTTAATGGTCATTATGCCATTACAATCAACCCAACATTCGAATTTATACAAACATTTATCCTTGACATTATTCAAAGTATTTACCATATTGGTTTGTTTTTTATTGTGACCTCAATGGGGTTTTATCACCTTCATCATATGATCCCCCCATCACAATTTATAAATGATTAACTTGTGGTGGTAATGATTGTTCAGTAGGGGTCCACTAGTAGATACATTTCTTGTTTTGTGAGGAACATCTGGGATGCTGACCATTTCTTTTTTCCCTCCCAACATAGTGAAGACTAATTATCTCTATGGTGATGGTGATTATAAAATTTCTACCATCCTTGTGGGGTGGGGGATATTCAATTCCATAATTGGAATTTATTGGACATGTTGTTGAGTATCCAATGATTTCAATCATGGACATGATGATTCCAGGGATATAAATGAATAAATAAATAACCTCATAACAGTGGGGTGTGTTTGATCTAGAATCTCTAATAATTAGTACGGGCCCCTCTATAGAGATAATTATCCTTAAGATAGTAATTGATATATAAATTACCCATCCCAGATGGTTGGGGGTTTACTCACATCCGGATAGGATATGTCATGAATCATCTCAAGGATTGATGATCTGAGGGGTGGAGGTGGTGGTAGATATTCTCCTAGATTAGTGGGTTGGGTCCCCTCATATATGGATGCTATAGAAGCTTCTATTATGAACCATTTGATGTGAATCAATTGTGTTATTGTTTAATCTTAGTGTAATGGAATCCCATGATGAGAACCATTCATTACATGATGATTTCATGATGATTTCAACTCAGATATATTTGTCCTATGTGCATTTACATTTCTTCTATGATTGAGTTTGATGTTATATTGGAAATAAAATCCATTCATTCATGATTTAAGGTCGTCGTTTATGTGGGCTAATCCCATTGCAGTGACTAACTGGACATAGTGTTTCCCTATCCCTAGATTTCACCAAAAGATATCACATTACTGTACAACGAATACAAGTGGTTATATTGGTCTCTGGGTACAAAATTGTTTAACACTTATTACTTTCCCCATACTCAAATAAAAATACATTATATGGATTTAGAGATCACCTAATAAAGTTTCATATTGTAGGGTTGGTAATAATGATTCATATTTGTGCTACGGTTTTTAATTTTCGATCCTAGACTACAAAAATAGAGTCTTAGTCTAACTGATAACAATTTATATTGAATGAATGAAGGTGAATGTTTTATCCTGGATAAGGGTGGTGTTGATATTTCATTTGTAGGTGATTATACCACATATTTTGGTGTACATAATGCATGAAATACTTTTCACTCTCATATGGGATATCATAGTTAGATGTAGTGAGGGGATAAAACATGACATTGATGCAATTCTAGAAAACTGTCTCCACATGTTAATGTTTTCCTCTTCCTCATTTAAATTACACACCTCTATCTGGTCAGACCAGAGAAGATATTTCTGATCATTTCCAACAGATGGGAGTTGATTTTTGCTAATTTTTGGTGGGGAGAAATATTGAGTTGACCCTGATGTTCCGTAAAACTTTCTATTTAAAGGTTTCAGAGTTATAAAAATCATACTATATGGATGTGTCTGGGAAAGGGGGTAATTCTTATCCCTGGAGGATCTCACCGTGGGTAGGTTGACCATAGTGGAAGTTAAGATTGTAATTATAGCGATCCATCGCCACACTATAATTAGGATTAATATTGTGGTATTGAAGGTTATTTTATTTTTATTTTATAGAAGAGTCGATGGAAACTTATGGTGTTGAGAATGTGTCTCAATAACCTCAAGGATATTAGGAATAAGAATTTTAGAAATATGGGCCATGTTCTTCACTGTGGATGGAATATTTCAACATGAATTTTGAAGTAGTAGAGGGTTAGAATTCCATTGTATGACATTTTTATGAATGATTACATAACTACATGGTGCTGTGGGATTATCATCCTACTACTAAGAAGATATTGTAATACACCGATGAGTTGTATCATTTTTTATAGGAATACGAGCCTGATATGAGGCCTATGTCAATCTCACATTGTGATAAATAGTCACAACATGAATATGATCCAGATACTAGTCCTTCAGAATATTCTACTTGTCTTTCATGGTTAGAGTATGAGCCTTTGTGATGGATGTTCCACTCTCACCTGGTGAGGAATGGTTGGAACATAAAAATTAGATTGCTCTGAATATGTATTCCCCATCATAATATGTTGAAGGAATTTCAGAATTTTATATGGAATATGTAACTCCCCATATGTTTCCTTGGAATTATTATGGAACAATCATTCATCAGTGGAATTATGAATATAATCTTTTCATCAAGGATCTACTAGAATATGGCGAGAAATTTAATAGATTGGAAAATGAGTTGTTCCTAAGTCTTCATCAATTCTCACATTCTCAGACCTGGATTGGATATTATATATGCTTGATCCTTATCATTTGGATTATTCTAGTGTAATTATTATATTTTAATATGATCAATTCTTGTGGATTATTCCCCTCTCACTTGTTGATCACATTCTATAAAGGGGATATGAGCCTGATCATTGGCCTTTGGAATATGCCAATGGGATTTTTCAAAAATAATGTTCCAATTTTCTGAGGAATTTTCCACTCTCACATTGTGAGCTCTAGTGGTTAGAAGAGTGTGATCCCAATTCATCTCCTCCTTATGTATCAAAATATGTTGATACTCCTCCTTGATGGGATCATGAGTTTGTTCTTTCTCTAGTACAACAACTTTTCCCCAACAATTTGATTGTTGAGTTTACCAGGTAGTAAGGAAATGAGTATTTGCATGTACCATTATCTACAATAGTTATGAAATATTATAGAAGTGTTATTTAGATATAGATAATGTAAGTTATAATTTTATAATTGTCTGTGCATGGATATCTTCGTACACATTTTTTGTCTTTATTATACCCTGGTAGACGACCTGCATTGATGTGGGTAAAAGAGACCATATTTGTCTTCCATATTCTATCACAATTTTATGATGGGATTAATGCATGGGGAATAGAAATATATTCCTCCATCATCCCTGTTGCTGGAATATTCCATCAAACATGTTTTGAGTCAACTCGGATTAGAACCTTTTTTCTGGCTCATGATTGGATATGTAAGAAGGCAGCACCAGCTAGAGTTGGGATTTGAGCCCCCTGCTCTATATCAAGTTCCATCATCCCCTAGTGAGTATTCCTTACTTCTCATTGACGGTCATCATAGGTATCATCATTTCTTGAGGTACCTACATTATGTAAATGGTGGGTACCGGTGGGATAGTGTTGGAAACATTAGTTGACTATTTCCTATCCTTGGAAGCACCTGAACCAAATGTTATCCATATTTTCCTTCATGCACCTTATTTTTTTAGAGACTATAGATGGCAGTTTTCATTCTTCGAGAATAATTTAACAAATTGGTTGGTTGTGGAGACAAGGGCTTCTAGTTTAGAAACATCCATTGTCAGACGATGCAGACTCACCAACTACCTTTCTTGGAGAACATCGTAGGAAGATTCCATGGATGGGAACATACCCTATGGATGGTACTTCCAGACCGTCATGTCTCCCATCTATTGTTGGAGATGTTGATTAGGTGAAATAACAATTATTCCCATGGGGGTTGTAGCTGTAGTTGATTTAATAGTGTTAACGTAGTAAGGTGAAGACTTTTTCTCTCATCATTATGTTATTGATCAGACAATAATATTAAATCATGCAAAAAAGGTACATTGTTATCAATAAGTGAAATATGGTTTGAATAATGTACTCAATCAGATATTCATAGATTAAAAAGTTATCTAGTTTTATGATCAAGCTATTCTGATCATGTAGACATGTCCATTTGAGGATGGAGTTATTATAATCCCAGTTATAGAGGGTTATCATTAAGATCAGACTAGTTTTACGATTATGTTTGTATTGGGAAGGGAAAACAAAGTAGTATAGAAAATGATTATTCTATCATTTGAGATATTCATATAGAGAATGTTAGTTTTTTCATACGTGATGTTAAATCAATGGCTCAAAGAATTACAATCTGAATATTTATCTATTTGAGATATTCACATCATATTCACCATTTTTTGAATATGGTGGAAAATGAAACAGATTGATATATGATAAATTGTCACATTTGTTTATATAGTTTCATTTAAGAATTAGAATTATTGATTCATTAGGATAATAGAGAGGAAATAATGGGATCTACCTATTGGATTGATTGTGGGGGATTTTGTTCACAATCATGGACATCGAGTTCGAAATTTTTTTGTTACCAAAAATTATACTTGGATCCCTCATCCATTACATGGGAAAAACCTAATTTCCAATGTCAAGTGATAACTTTGGTATTAATGGAATAATAATATTGGGTAATCTTATTTGTGAAGAGTATGGGATATCTAGATGGTCAAAAACATTTATGCAGAATTATTTCCTATTCCAGTACTCTCTTATAGATATAATATAGGTTCAAAAATCTATTCCTACTCTTGATACAATATTTGTTATATTTGAACAAAAATCATGGGTTAATCATCTCTTATGGGAAAATATTAGGCTATCATTATTGAATCCATATGTATGTATACAAATTTCTCAATAATTTTCATGTAATGGGTGCTCTTTCATGTGTTTAATACATTATACCAAGTGTTTTAGAGTGTCCAACCATATAAGAATGTGGTTAAATTTCTGATAAGGGGGTGAATTTGTTATAAGGTGTCCTACATATCCTTGTGAGGTATAGAATCAAATCCAATATACTTTTTCAAACACATAGAGTTTAATGTCATTTGGAGAGGACATATATGTATTCTCTAGGACACTATTCATTAAAGCTCGGTTCCCTTGGGGATGTCATATGTATCATGATAATAATGATATTTAAATTTGTTGAAGTTCATATGTTTTCTAATTTATTTATACTATGTGATAGAGTGATCATCCATGAGGAATGATTAGGTCTTAATGGTTGAAAAAAACATTTTCATAAGGCTTTCATCAAAATAGATTTTCATTTTATCTCATGCATTTGGAAATAATCCTACACATTCATTCTATTTAAGAATCACTGTTCTTGTAGATTAATCTTTCCCTTAGGGAATTTCTGTATGGTAGATCCCTATATGTTGAGGAAAATGTTTTATTCTACTGATTGTCAATTTACATACATTTGTTTTACTAGTTCAGGGAGAGTCATGATACAAATGACATGATTTTTCCAATAAATTATATCATAAGAGCTATGCTCGGTGGGGGAAACATGGGATGGAAAATGATCAATATCATTATCTAGATATTGGGGGACTTACGTATTGATATAGCCTTGTGGATATCAAACCATATAGAGGTGTCCTTTAAATATAGAATATGATAGGAATTATATTGGTCATAACTTTATTGATTGAAGCATACAAATGATGGTTTCCATGAATATTGGGAAATATTTTGTCATGTCACTGATTAGAACATGCACTATGAGGAGTCCCATGTGACTTGTTTTTCCTTCCCGATATGCATTGATTATCCTATTATCCTGCGATGTATAAGACTGTCTATTTGGATTGCATTAATAAAAATAAATATTCTAGTTGGCCTTTAAAAAGTATTTCATGTAACATTGGTAGAATATTTTATTGTTTTCACATGATTCAAGCTCCCTTTTACAATTTAAATATAATGATATAGGTGCTCTATCATGGAATCCATGAATTGTACCTTTCATTTCGAGGGTTTTGCATAATCGAAATGACATTTCATGGTGTCATTCAAAAGACATGTCTTGAAAAATAATGAGGGAATCATGATATTAAATACGGAATGTCTTGGAGGATGTCACGTGTCATGGATAACATCCCTGGATGGCATCAAGAGGCCAAGCTATCTTGCCTAGTTGGTATCAAAAACACATAGTCGATATGTGTAGATGAATCCTCAATTCATAGATAATGCGATTTGCTGAAGTTATGTGAGTAATGATATGTATCAAAAAGATATTGTGAGTGTTGGAAGATAGTCAAAGTGGTTTTCGTGAGTTGAATGTGGTGTTTCCAAGGGGAACTGTGTGAGTTTCTATGACATGTCTGGAAGACATTGCATTACAAGGAGGCATACTGATTGAGCATAATAAGATCCAGTGACATGTAATTTTTTTTAATGTGTATTTTTATAGCTCAACATAGTGTATTAGTGTCATAGAATAGGTTTTCAGTTGATTCATTCACCTTTAGACTTATAATTATCCCATGTATTTTGAATACCTTAGATTTATTCAATATCAGTTTATTTTAAATCTAACATGATCTGGAAGAAATTCTGGAAGTTATTCACATTTTCATACATAATTGATTTATGATATCTTTAAATGATCATAAGAAGTTATTTATTCATGAAATATGATAGCTCATGTTGTTCGATGGTATATAACCTAATGGATACTTTCTATTCACATGATTACTCACTCCATAAAATCTGCCCTTGTTATTGTGTAAAATTCCAAGAGTTATTCGCCTTATTAACAGTAGGTATTGGTTCATTTTTTGTGATGGGGTGGGGAATTTATGTGACTCACCGCCCCATTAGTTTTTAATTTTTTGCAACATATCTATCATAGATCCATGCTTGATTTCGTGAAGGAGACTGGCAACGCATGTATTCATGAGACTTTTTCATGGATCGCTCTGATGGTGTCACTATATTGTCAGTTCCCACAACTATCTCTCAAAACGAATCCATTATTGGATCCATAAAAAATAATGAGAACATATATTATAACACATTCACGTGAAAGGATTTTTATATCGTCATATTTATATTTCCAAGAGCCTTTATGAGATCAATGTGCATGTTTAATGGTTTCCTCATGATACTTTAAGCCTTGCTTGGGACATTTTGTGATGTATGAGTGGGTTGTCTTGGGATATTTGCGTAATCATGGTGTCTTGACCTGGTGTCTTATTGGAATTCACTATAGGATTACATTTCTCATCAAAATCATTTTATGACTCTATGATCAATCTGCCTCCTACCTGTTTTATTCCCATTGTTTTTTACAAAGGATTGGGAGTCAGTCCAGATTACATGAGTAATTTAAAAGACAAAAGCACTATTACTTATGATGTGTCATGTGAATGGATTATTTTTTATATTAAATGGTATATATAGAATTACTCTCCATCATGAATGAACAATTCATTGGTGAATTGTATAAATATTTACATGGTTCTTCTCAAAAAAAAAATAGCTTTCATATTATTATAAAAAAAAATAAAAAATTTAATTTCAACGCGTAAAGGGTATTTTACAGAATAATTTTTTAAATAATCGTTTTATAATTTATTCATTAATAAATTAAAATGGCCTTTTATTCTACATTTGGGCAGCTAAGGATATTATGTAATGATCACTTCTACTATGTTACTATGGATGGATAATGGCCATGTTATATTTATTGCTAGTGGCAATTATTTACATTTTGTATTCATTATTTCTCAATATGAATATTTATGTTGATTTTGATCACCCCATTCAAAGGACGAATGTATTGGGTATATTATGTGAATAGTGGATCCTTTTATTCCCCCCATATGTATCGATATATCACACGATACATAATATTTTTTCTATTTGGTTGAATCATTATCTACTTCTATAAAATATCATTGTAGTTGGAAAGGATAGTTTGTTTATGTTTCCTGGAATCATGCATTACATCAATATGAAATAAATTTTTGTTTTAAAATTAATTATATGAAATTATATGATAACTATTGAATGTTTCCTGATATCGTGACTATTTTATGCATTTTTTATCATCATTTAATCTTGATAATATTTTTTTCATGTTATTGATTAAATGGTATTTATATTCATTTATTTTCATTTTCTTATTGATTATGAATTATTTAGTCATGAAATATACCAATGTAAAAACAACATACTGAGAATTAGATCTGACATTTATTTTAATCATTTTCAATATATACAATGAATGGATCATTGAACTTGTTCAATGATGTAGAACAATTTCTTTTACTATATTTTCTATTTAATTTAACATTTAAAGTGGGATTCATGATCATATATAGTTTACTAAAACTAATAAGGTCATTATTTGATTATGATATGATCACTCGTATCTAATAAGAATGTAATAAGTTAACCAAACTCTCCAGAATAATAATGATAGAAATATTGGAGTTGGCGAAATATAATACTTACTAAAAACCATGGGATCTATATTTATAAAAAACTGATATTTTGGGTCATAACCATATGATTAAATTTTAGGATAATTAAAACAATAAGATAACATCCTAAAATTTTGGAATGGATTATAAAATGTTATCTCCCTAATAACATTTCTCTTTTTTTAATAAAAGTGGAAATGGATTTGGAACAAATTAAAATTGATGCAATAACCTCAAAAAGAGATTCTTGATTATATCACAATAATCATTTTAGTTAATGATGAATATACCCTTACTATGCACCAATATTGAATCTACCAGTAGATATTCTCTGGCATGAAAAAACATTCATTATAGACCACAATTTTATATTTTAATAGATAATAACTTGGTATGTTTTGGTATCATCCTTAGGTGTTAGAGAGTAAAAATAGTGTGTCATGATTTTGAATCCTAATGAATTATTTTTCAAGATTTCTCACTTATTATGATTTCTAATTACATGATTTTTTGGAATAATATAATGGATAATAACAAATGGAACCATATTATTAACGAAATTTATAGAAAATGTTGTGATTATGTGATAAAAGATGGAATTATTTATAGAGACAATCATATTTTGAATATGAATTATCAGTTATCATGATATATGATTGTGAAAATGCAATATAAATAACTCTTAATCTCTCTAAATAAGAAAAGTATATATTTCACAAAGAGAACGTGTAGTGGAATTTATAAAGGAATGGATTGAAAAAAAATCATGTTAGAAATGTGGAAATGGTGACCATATAGAATGTCTCAATGGAATAAAAATACGTTTTATGTCTATAAATGAAAGTCATAAAAAAATGATTGATTGAATAAAAATAAAGAGTACGATGGAATGGAATAAATCACATCATACATAACCATTTTTAGTTAAATGTCTTATATGTGGGGAATATGGGACATACCATTGTTAACACCCTAATCCACGGGTTAACTCTTAGACCGAGGACGGTCCTGTGTTATGGGAAGAATTATAGTATATGAATTGATATGTTTAGTGTTATTTATTAATATTTATTCATGAGTATTGTATCAATGAAATTTTAGATACAAAATTCATGAAAAATGTAATGGTTAATACATACTATTTTTTCAGTAGTGATTTGTATATACTGAAAAACTATAAAATTGATTTAGTGATAAGATGATACATATGGAAATAGATGATCGGTGGACTGATAACCCATAATATTGTATTAATGTTCAGATAAAATTAAACCCTCTTGAGGTGATAGGTCTATGGTCGATCATAATATTAAATACATAGATAATTTTTTTCTGTGTTTTATATGATGGAACTTAACATGATAAAGGATATCTTTAATGAAATTTCATTGAATGAATCCCTATATTTTTTTATATTTTTTATACATTTTTTTATTGAATAGTTCATTTATATTGGGTAGAAATATGTTTTATTACGTTGATATCATTTTGGATTAATTTAATGATTTAGGTTAAATTTATGTATGGTTTATTTGGATAAAAGAGTTACTAAATATGGGGAATATATCATATATAAAATCATAGAGGTTAAATAATATTTTTTATGATTAATGTTATTATTGAGTATATTGCTCATATTCAAAGGAATGTTTTTATTTTTCCAAAAAGGAAACATGTGGCCTACTTGGAATCCTTTTTTATAAATAAATGGCCTAAGGCATGAACCCATAACTATTGTTTAAAAAGGGTTTTTAACATGCAACAATATTATATTATATCCTCATTAGTAAGAAATTGTTTATAAATAGATTATTTGATAGATAATTATTATGATTATTTTGGAAACCATATAATATGACCAACTAATATTATTTTTGGATATATTGTCGTAATTAATAATATTTCATAAGATGTTTCATTGGGATAAGGTATATGTAGCATTAAGTTTTAAGGTAATAAATTATGTGGAATGAATGTTAGAAATTTTTTGTAACTATTAGTTAAAATATATGGGGTAAAATTCGGTGTTATAAATATCAAAATTTGTGGTTATTGTAGTTTTTTTTTATGTATGATTATTTATCTGTGAGTTAATAAATGACGATCAATAGATGTTACTATGAAAAATTAATGTAACATTTAGTGTCTCTTAAGATGGTAGATTATAAATTTTTGGGTATTATTTTAAAATGTGTTAACCAATTAATGTTTATTCAATATCTAATAGTATGAGAAAAATATTTTATCTTTTTGTACATTATTTTATCTATTAGTAGTTGATTTTCATCCCTCAGGAATTAAAAAAATCATCTTGATTAGTAATTGTTTGGAGAAAAAAAATAGATTATGGTGGATTATTATTAATTGAAAAATTATAATTTTCCATTAATTATATTATTTTAATATTGTTAGTCTATATGTTATTGTAATTCCTAAACTATTTGATGATATTCATTGAAAAAAAATGTTTTGTTGTTGTATTAATTCTTATGAATCAATGAAATTTACTATCCTATTTAGTTTATTGTTTTTAAGTCAATAACCTTCTCAGAATCTCTAAAATGTTTATGATAAATGATAAGTAATAATTGAGTAATATCATTCGGTGTTAGTTGATTTCATTTCGTAAACTTGAATGGATTCAAAAAATTTCCAAAAAAATGGTTGCAAAAAATTTAATTTTAAGTTTAATGTATAATGATATATATAACTCTCCCAACTTATTTGTACCCTATTTTTTATTCCATAAACACATTCTTATTCTCTTTAATTTTACCAGACATTGAATCTTATCTATCTGTTATTCTAGATGACTGTCTTATTTTCCCTTCCCCATTTCCCCATGAAATTTTTATTAAGCCTTTTATAAATTCTATTTACAAAATGTAATCATGAAATTTGAAACCCATAATTACTAATAGAATGTTAAAATTTTGTGGAAAAAATTTATATATAGGGGAGATGTAAAACCCTTGATTTTTTTAAAACACACTATTATTTATTGTATATATAACACACAACTTTGAGCCCAAATTAACCACAAATATTAAAAACCAGTTGTTGAATCAAAAATTATGAATAATATAAAATGAATTATGTGATACATATAATCTAACTACTAAATATAAATACATTGTATGATTCTCTTTAAATAAGTATTAATTATTCAGTAAATTTATATTATTATCTAGAAATATTTATAATTTAATAATTACTTTCCATCTTTTGTGAAATAGTATTATTATAGAAATAAATAAAATAAAATAAATATTATCAATTTATAAATATGGATATCAATATTATCATATGTTGATTTATTTAGATATTTCTAAAAGGTTTTATTTTTCTCAGAATAGTTCAAATTTATGATTTTTATTGAAAATTTTATTTTTGATTCAATAATATACAATGATTAATTTTATTAAAATGATTTAATAGATATATTAATTATCCTACAATATTAATAAAAAACTATTTTAATTTGAATCAATCTTAGGATATAATTTTTTATAAAAAACATTTCTATACATAAAAGGAATTTATCTGAAAGATTGTATTTCATTATGCTTTGTGTTTTTATTTTAAATAATTACTACCACTTATTAAAATTTAATCTTGACAGATGCATTTCATGTTTATGAATAGAAGCTATAAATTAATTAAAAAATATTTATTTACCTTTTTCCATTAGGAATAGTATCCTTAAAAAAATTCACCATGGTAATGGTTAATTGGGTAAATATGATTAAAACTATTTTGATAATGACTATAAAATTACTAAAACACATGCATTAGTTTCATTGGATGAACCCATTTCATCCATACTAATACAACGTTTAAATATTTGATATTTTCATTAATTTTGAATGATATTTTGACATTCATATTATTATTTTATGAAAAGAAAAAAAGTCATTCTAATTATTTTATTATCTTCAAATACTATACCTAATGATAGACATATGTTGTGTTTGTCACCTAATAGTTACCGGAAATAAATATATGTGATTTTAATTGTTTTTTATTTATAATTTTTAGTAATGAAATAATTTCTTCAACAGATTTACCATCACAAACTATATATTTTATCTAATAAATACCAAAAAATTAAAAGGATGATTTTAAAAATATTAAAAGTTATATAATCACAATGAATTAATGTTTCTAATATATTTTATATATCTATATGATTTTTAATTGATTTTTTAATTTTTATTATACTAATTAATTCGTTTGATTGATGTATTTGAGTTCATATTAAATGAATACTTTCAAAAATGAAATTATTAATATTTTATAATTAATAAAAATTTATTAACTGATTTAAAATTAATAATAATAATATGATTTTTAAAATTATTTTTGCATTGTTTGAATAATAAAACATTGTCTATTTATGAATAATTTTTCCATTCAGGTTAATATTCCTTAACAATTATTAGATGATACCATTAATATTGTGGAAATTTCTAATAGGGTAAATATGGGTTTAAAACAAAATGATGTGTGTGAAAATTTCATCTATAATTGTGAAATATAATTAGATGATGACATTTAGACACAAAATACACCAATATTATAAATATATTTATTTGGATTTATTTTCTAATGATCATTAATTTATATTAATTTATATTAATTTAATTCTATAAGAAATCCAAAACTACCAATCCCCTCTAATATAAAATGTCACCCCTCTCTTTGTATCTCTTCACAGAAAGAACTAGTTATTTCAAAAAATACCTGAAAAATCTCTTTATAATATCCCTTTAAAAATTCAGTATGTTTTATTTGATGTAAATAAAAAGAGGATTCTAAAATCAATATGTATAGTTCTAAACCATCTATTTAAATTTTGTTATTAGTTTTATTCATTAAAATATTATCCAACCAATATGTGTTAACAAATTTTTTATCTTACACATATTAGTGTTTAATTTTATATGTTATATTAATGATAACCATATCCTACACTATAAAATGGTTAAAGAAACTATTATTGTCTATATGGTGGATTGTTTCCTCGTGAACCGATGTGATATATTTTCTTTCATGTCCTCTCATTGATAGTTATAATGATGGATGAAATATTTATATTTTATATAAATGAAAATTTTATTTTTTGAATGATATTATATCATTAAAATTATTCACTTTCCATCCATTTAAAAATGATGATGTCATTTATTCATACATGTGGATATCATCCTTCATGAATTGATGTGGTTCATTTTTCGTCATCACATCACCTGGATAATATATATCATTTAATTAAAATGATCAATATTCTATTTATTATATTATTATTTTTTATAGTTAATATAATATTTTCATTCATTCCATCACAATCCATGAAGAATTGCGATGTAACTCATTCAAACTTACAACTTATTATCTCAATGATTGTAGCGTGGTTCATTTTTCACAACCATATTTCATATATTTTTTTATATGTATAATTCTTGTATATAAATTATATTAAGAAATTTATGATTATTATATAGATAATATAATAATTTCCTCTTTTAATATAGTCCACATAATAAGATAATTTTTGGCATATAATCTTATTGTCTGCAAAAATTATTTAAAAAAATTAATTAAGATACTAACTAAATTAAATGTGGTAATAATAATATAATTCTAATACTAAAAATGAAAATTTTATTAATAAATATAAAAATTAACATAAATTTAATATTTTCTCATATAAATAGCATACATGAAGATCCAGATCTGAGGTAAGGTATTTTAATTACACTTTTCTAATGCGAGAGACATGCTATATTCACAACTTGTTTATTTTATATGGTGTATATAAATCCTATGAATTTAATTTTTTTATTATTTTTAGGAAATTTTGTGGTATTTACATATCTATTTATTTCACTATATATCATGGGTCTTATAATTAAAATATTACTAATGAGGTAAAATTTTTCTGTTAAAATATCATAGTTTGTTAGTATTGTATAAGATTATGATTATGATCTTCCTCTCTAGAACTACTTAATTGTCTCATCCTATATTTTTTTCTAAAAATTAAATTTTATCTTTTAATATTCATATTTTTATATAATGATGATCCAAAATTAATTTTTTAATGGAAAATCAACTTTATATGTCACTTTTGTTGAAAATAAATTCTATTAATTGCCTATATTTTCTAAAAATCATTACAATAATTTTAAAACTATTCACTAGTAATTTAAAAGGAAATTTTTTATCATTATTGACTATTTATAAAAATATTGTAATTTAATATTTTTTTCATTTTTCTAATGATGTACATTTTGAATTTTTACAAAAGTGTTCAAGTAATGTTTTTCATTAACTCAATATCATAGAAATAATTAGACACCGTAAAAAACAATAAATAATTTCAAACATCTATTACATTTTTCTAGTGTTCCAATAAAAAATTATTTCTAAATTTTGTTTCATCAATTAATTTAAATTGATTTTTAATGTAAAATTTTTATTTTCCTAGATAATATATTTTACAATATTTAAGTTATATTTACATATATAAAATACATAAATACATTGTTATACTTATGATCCATTGGGGTTATTCTATAATGAAACAATCCAATATATTAATCAATATAGAATATAATCGTGTTATATTTATTGAATGTGGATATTATTATCATTTATTGTTATATTTTTTCTTATATGAGTTTTTATGTTGATTATATTCTATCATTTCATATAATTAATTAATTTCACATATTAAGTGATGAGTGGGTCCGAATATATCACCTTAATGTAAATCCATGTCTCATGAGACAAACTAGTTTATGAATTCGGTAGGGGAATTACACACTTATCTAAAATGTCTTGGTATGAAGACTTAACCATATGTTTATAATCTGAAAAATTATGCATTATATCTTATTTGGAATTATTTATTGATATCCACTGTATTTTTTGAATAGTTACGATATATGTGGAAATGATTAAAACACTAGGGTATATTTATATATTGTCATTAGATAATCATTTATTCCTTCCACATATTTCTTTATGATCATGATATTGATTAAATAGTATTTTTTTCTATTAATTTACATTCAAATTTCATAAATCCTAATTTTATCATGATTTTTTATATTATACAAAACCCTTAATGGGATTTTAAGCTCATCAATAATTTTTCCCCTTCACAATGATATAAATGAGGGTTCTTTTTATGTGAAGAAAATGAATAATAATTTCATTCACTCGGATATTTATTTCATTCCCAAAGTAAAATGGAAGTAATTTTAATATTAGGTTTACCAATACTAATAAGAAAATCATTTATTTGGGAAAAAATCACATATATGTAATACCAATGTAAAAAAAATAACAAGTGTCTTTAGGGTACTAGATATGTGTTATTAATAATTTATTACTAATCCATTTTGATTTTAATTTTTCAATGATTAATAATGAAAATTTTATATCCATTATACTTATGATGGTGACACACTTTTATGACATGACATTATGGTTTCCTATTTATTTATGATCATTTATTACTCTTATGATTCATTCCTTTTTAAATGACAAATCTTTATTTCAAAACCCATGATTATGATTTATGACTATTTGGGAATTACCATTGTATATTTCAATAATGATATTACAGTTTTTTTCTTATCATAGTCTCCCATATGACCATCAAATGTTATCACATATGTTTATCCTTTTTTTTCATCTGAGCTAACTATATCGTATGTTTTCATTTTATATGTTTTGACGAAAATGTCTATATAGGGCTTCCATATAGATATTACTATATGGGTAGACCATTGTCAGAGTTGTTGGTGATCCCTCATGAAAAAATAATATTTTGTTACATGAAAAAAACATGATACCTTTATGGTATTCATGAATGTACAATTGAGATGTTTTGAATAATAACATAAAATATCTTATACTTTTTATTGAAAAGATTGTGTCTCTATTATATTGTATAATATATTTTTACAAATTTAAGACATGAGTGTTTCTCCCAACCCATAAATATGTAATCATTATTTACGAATGATAAGGTTATAAGGAAAATATGAGTTGAAATGATTGTACCCCAGGAAGAAAATAAAAGTGCCAACACAATGGTTTACAACCAATCATAAAATATAGAGCATGAAAAATTATTTTTTTAACATTATGAAATTCATCCATTAATATATATAGATAAATATTATATACATCACAAATTATTTATAATGTATATATAATTCTATTCCCTCTCATGAGAATGATTGGTGATACAAAATATGATCAGCTTTTATATTTTTTTCATGAAACATCGGGTTAAAACACATAAATATCTACCAAACGAAGTAGTCCAAAATAAATTTGACAAACAAATATCCATAATATAATTTATTATATTATAAAACATTAGTAAAATACCAATCTAAAAAACACAACATCCATATAGAATATTAAGGAAACTCTATATAATCTATTGTAGAAGAATAAGGTCATAAAAAATTATAAAAAAATAATATCAAACCAAATAAATAATTGAAAACAAGTATGAAATAAAACTACACCCCCACAACATCCTGATTCCAAATGCAATAAAAATGAAACTTCAAAATGAGTCAATACATTAGAATTTGGAAATAATTGAACTAAATGACATGCCAAATTCCAAATAAAAATCATTGAACCTATATCAGTATTTCAACAGTTTTCAATGTCATCACCAGGCTTGTCATCTCCATGTGGAATTCTACCACAATATAGAATCTCAAAATACATCGACACAAATTTCACAAAAAAATAAAAATTTAATTCTATATAATTCAACGAGTATAAAATTAATTAAATTACAACACCATAACTTTCCATCGTTTTCATTTTTTCATCAATAATATTTATGTATTGTCAAATCCAATCCAAAACACATTATACATTAAAAATAATTAGTTAGATATTGTATTATATAATTCTCCAGGTTTTATTAAATCACTAAAAATCTATACTTTATCATTATAATATTGGTGTAGGAATTGACAATCCAAATTACAAAAATAATGTTATTAAATAGAACAATATTTTTAAAGGATAATTTCTTACAAAATAATTGTTTGTTATATTATATTATATAAATATTAGACATTTATATATAACATATATAAAAAATGCATTATTACTCTAAGGACCCGACCATAAAACAATACACAATATTGAATTAAATGGATAATTCAGATTGAGGATATTTTTGAGTTTAGTGTTTTAGAGAAGTAGGCCATAATAATTATATTACAACATGAATATTACATGTAGAGACTACTAAAAAGTATCCAATTTTTTCATAAAATAAAAACTCTTAAAAAGAAACATGTCTAGTCCAATGTTGTAGATAGTATGAATTTTCCATGATCCCATCGTTTACCCTATTCATCTTTATGTCATGTGGAAAACATTACAAAAACATGGGATGAGCATAAAAATATCAGTAACAATTATAAAATAAGGAAAAAATTAGACCATCAATAAATACAAATCAATGAAACTATACTTTTCAATCATAACATACCTTAGGAAATCATAATATTAGTGAATAACACACAAAAATCATAAATCATTAAGGTTACTTATGGCATCTATATCAATCATACCTTATAGCTATCATAGAAACGTAGGGATTTACACTTGAAATACCCATCATATTATATATCCTAAATCTCTTTTTAGAAACATCACGTTTACCTCCGTCACGTTACCTAATGCATTAGAGAGCTATCTCAGGCTCACCCGACCTAGGTTTATCACGGAACCACCCATATATATAAAAAATGCCCAATAACAATAACATAATCATAACATATAACACATGTATAAATCAAATATAACATTTCCATATTCTAATATATCAAATCCAGATATTGAAGTAAACAATGTCTTATCAAATCATTTTAAATACCATTTAAAAAGATATTTTTGAATCAAAGTGTCCCATACCACTTTGACGATTTTAAATGAAATTATCATTTCAAAAAATTAATGACCATATAAATAAATCCAAATACATATTTTGAAAACAAGTACATTAATGGGAAATATTTTGAAGAATAAATCATTAAAACATTTAAAATGATATTTTAGTTAAAGAGTTTTTAACAAAAAGTGAGATGCTTGAATATGAATAATTGAGGAATAAATTTTTATCAGAACATTATAATATCATGAGAAGAAAGGGATTCATGATATAATATTTTAAAGTACAGTATATACACCATATAAGAGTGAATTGCTGCATAACAACAATGAAGTCTCAATGGAAACGGAAATTGAGATAAAATCCCTCATAAAGATGGTATCCTTAAATTAAGGATAAATGAATCACATAATTATGTGTGAAAAATATAAGTACACCCAATGTAAGTGGATATTAAGTGTAAAACAATAAGAGGTCATTCACACATATTTACAGGATGACATATTCAAGAAGTACAAGTTGAACCCAAAAAATTGAAATTGGGTTAAGAGGTTCCCTTGTAAAAATTCGACAGCATAACGACATCACCTTACAATTCAGAAAATCAGTTGATGTGATAAAAATGAATCTCATCACTTGGATATACATTTTACATAAATAATGATATGTAATAACAAATCCCATCATTATAATATGTTAATTAAAATACATAAAAAAAATAAGTCTTTTATAAAGAGCAGGGTGAATGGTTCCCTTACAGATTTGGAAACATACAAAACACATGCCACATGAAAGAAGTACCATAAAATACAGATGTAAATACCCATAAATGAAAGAATATTACACAAGGATTACAATCATGGGCAGTAAATACACCACATAAAAGGAAATAGTGGCAAATATCACATGAATCTCATGGGAATAAAAAGTGAGATGATACCCTTTACGACGTTGAAATTAACCGAGTCAAATAAACTAAATTTAATAACCACCAAATGATTGACAGAATAACATGAATATAAAGATAATAATGATAATATATATCAATTTTCGGTACAAAATACACCACATGAAATAAATTAGTGTCGAATAAGGAAATCTCACGGAATTAAAAAGTGAGATAGGAGAATCCCTTACAAAAATTCGGTAGCCTAACTGCGCCACACAAAATTTAATAAAATGAATTGATGAGATTAAGAGGGGGTCTCCCATAATATTAAAATTTAAATTACATTATGGTTAATAATAAAGGACATCCTCTATCATAATAACATGGAGCGTAAAAGAAATGACATAGAAGAGTGTACTTGTAAAGAAAGAGAGAGGTCGGATCCCTCACATCGTGTCCATCTTGACTTGACCGTTATTTAATATCCTGAATAATAATCTAAATGTAATTTATACTTGCTTAAGAAACTTTATCAAGTTTATTAGTCCTTTTATATCACATATTACCATGTTATAAACATTATGTAATCATTTAAGTTAATAATGTTCATTTTGTCAAAATTTGGTACTTCAGTCAGAAATTGACTTCTTATAATTACAAGTTATTCATGTGGTCAAAGGTTCATTATATCCAGAATTATTTTCATGATTTAGATATCATATATATAATATATATCAAGTATATACAAGTATTTTTAATAGTACATAACTTTTAGATGTAAGAAATGAAATGCATCGTTCATGGAGACGGTAAGCCGTACGTACACATGAACGCTACTTTCATTTCTATTTCTTATTTTAATGGAATTAGAACATAACGATACTTATTTATATTATAATTACAGTATTATATTATATATAATAACATTAACACCATCTTTTATACATCCCACATAAGGCATTAATGAATCACATCACTTTGAGGGGGCAGTAGTCCGCACTTCCTTT
The DNA here is from genome assembly GCA_963277665.1 of Viscum album. Classification (NCBI taxonomy): domain Eukaryota; kingdom Viridiplantae; phylum Streptophyta; class Magnoliopsida; order Santalales; family Viscaceae; genus Viscum; species Viscum album. The sequence continues at coordinate 1,480,428,114 of OY728148.1, read as the reverse complement.
ATGAGATTATCACATTTACCCACAATGGAAACCATAAAGGAATGATATAAATGGAAATTAAAGAAGGTTAAATGAAAGATTAACATAATATATATCATATATAAATACAGTTTGATCATAATGGCCACCATGAAGGGCGGATGGAGATATTTGAACAATCATCGTTTCGTGAGGCATTAGTTTGCCATCCATAGAAACATAATGTTCTTCATCCATTAGATGGATGTGTGTGTATGTGTAGTTCTAATAAATCTCATAACAACATACTAGTATATATTGGACACTGGTATTGTTACAAAATAAAGGAATAAAAATAGTTTATGTGTTGGAGAAGTAAAATAATAGAAAACAATTTAAGAGAAACTTATACCTTTAATTTGGGTAACTCCCTTTGGATTGAACCAAAGGACTTCTTGAAGTGCCTTCTACATAAGGTAAGTCTTCTAGGTAAGGGAGAGGGATGTAGGGAGCTTAATTGGGAAGATTTTGGATGATCAAAATGGCATGAGAGGTGTGAGGTATTAGTTTGATGTGGTCTCCTTTTTAAGGGAGAGGAGGGGCTATTTAAAAAAGTGTGAAAATATTATTTTAATATATAATGATATTCGGTTTATAAAAGACCAAAAATCATTAAGGTATAAGCTATGATGACTAATATTCAAAATAAAATCATCGAATCAAAATTTTACATGTTTTGTATAATATTTTAATCATTATAAACTTATTTATTTAAATCATTTATGAATGAGGTAAACATTGCATCATTATTGTGTCATAAGTAATTTAATTTATTTGATGTATAAAAATTATAAAAAAAAACCATGATATAGTAAATATTTTTATATTTCCAATAAATAATTATAGATAAAAGTATACTTTATATAACACCATATAAAAATTAATTACTACAAGTTTTTTGTTTTCGTCTATTTTTCCTTTACATTAAATTAATTAGTCTAAATTGTCATTATCACTCACAAGTGGATCAAAGGGGTCCCAAAATCGACCCAAATATTCCCATGGTCGTTAATGAATCAACCAATAAGTTTTGGACATGTGTCCCGGTAATTTTTAATTATTATAATAATCTTTTTATCATTGAATTACCCTATTTACCTTTAACCACGGCAAATAAAAGTCAAAGGTTACTATTCACCGAAAAATTATCTTCATCTTATTGAATCAAATTTTACCTCCTGATAACACCCATATATTTCAGATTTTTGAAATTCAATTCATTTAAGCGGTAAAATTTCATTTAAATGAAAAAAGTCAGTTTTTTAACTACTACAAAGTGGTTTCACTATTCATCAAAAATTGATGTTTTTCAGAAAAATACCAAAAATTCAGACAAAGATATATTTGATATTAGAAATTAATAAATTAAGTCTATTTTAATAAATTCAAAACATAAAAGTGTCATTAATTGATTTTAAAATTAATTTCCATTATCAAAACCAATAGCACGTTTTTAAAAACAATAACTATCAAAAGATTGATACGAGTTTATGTCCAATTTCAATGTGAAATTAATTCCAATGACCAAAATTAGATTATATGGTAAAAATATATATTAATTAAAATTTAAAACCAATTAAAAAGATAATTTAGCGATATAAAATAAATAATATTAAAACACAGTTTTGAATTAAGAACCAATATTTTAACTATTCATTAAATAATGATCTTTATTGAAAAAATCCCAAAAATATACAAAAATTAAATATTGATGTCCTCATTCTAAAAAGGGTTTTTATTTGGTAATATAGAATGTATTAATGTAACCAAAAAAATATTTAAATATGGATCTCCATTAAAAGGTGATAAAACAACGTTTTAATGTAAATTATGATTAAAATTAGGTTCATTCATATTTTATGTCTCTAAAATTTATTGGATAAATGTAAATACATTAAAAAAATGTGTTTAATAATAGTGTAGTTAGTTTTGTTCATTCCCGACAATACAACAGATAAGAGTTAAAACCCATTTAAAATAATAATATTATATTATTATTGTGCAACGTAAGATTTCAAATATACATGTTGTTGCGTATCAGGTACACTATCCAACATAGAAACTCTTTAAAAGTAAAATTTATAATTAATTCACCAATATTAATAAATATGAAATATTTCTTATTCTTTATATACCTGGTATGTTATATCCTTCCCCCTTTTGGGAATTGCGACCTCACAATTTAAAATAAGGGCCCAAAAACTTCATTGAAAGTATCACATCAGAAAAAGAGGGAGTAAAACTATCACTTTAAAAGAAAGAAAGAGAAGCATTAAGGTCACACGAGACAAAAAATACTAGGATTCCATGAAAACATGTATATGGAGGTGAAAACAATCCATCCTGTTCTGATGGAGAGTGATAGAAAACATGTTTAGGAGAATGTTAACCACTAGAAAATCACAAACTTGTGATGGGTTAAATAGTCTTTGATTCCCCAGTAGGTAAAGTTAAAAGACAAGGTTTTTGTTTTAAGTAACTTTTCATTGAGGAATTAATTTATGAGATTAACAAAAAAAATATGGAAATATACTTACTTGTCTTGCAGATATTCATCTTTTACTAGATTTCTAACACAAATTCATATTTTCTCCAGACTGTGAGTATTCATGGTGACTTGTTCACATTAAAAGCGCTATAATCAACTTCCAAAGAATCACATAATCCAAATAAAGATAAACTATATATTTCTCTTGTCTTTAGATAATATCGAAAACCAAAAAGTATAGTACAAGATCAGATAATCCTAGAAAAGTATAAAATTTACATAAAGAGAAACTACTCTTAATCTCCAAAATTTGTCTTAACAAACCTCAAAGATCATCAAAGACCATTCAATCAACAATTGTCCTTAAAATTATTCAATAGTTATCCAAAATGTTATTGTAACCCAAATCTCATAAGGATTTAATTACATAGACTTCCAAGATACATCTTAACATTTATCTCCATGTAACACCAGTTACTCATAAAATCTCATATTGAAAAGTAATTAACCTAATCACATATTCTCCATTATAGGTTAATAATTTTCATAAATAAATAAAATCATCATGTGTCCATAATATAAACACAGATTCTTCCAATCTAAATTTTCAACAATTATTCCACAATTGAAATCCCAAGGTATTCTATCTTCCTTAGGCATATAATGTTTCCTAAAAAATAGAGAACGTCTTCCAAAACAACCTTTTATCACTTAATCACTAAATCATTTTTCAACACTATTTGATACAACATTAGTTTCAAAAATCAACTTATTCTTGTTCCATAAAAACATTTTACTAAAATAATAAGTCATACAAACCAGGGACATCATGTAGGCTAGTGGTAGGTGATGCGCCCTTGTCACCCTTCGGTTGTGGGTTTGATTCCTACAGCCTTGCTGGATGCGACGAGTGTTCACCCATCCTATGGGTTGTCCTTTTTATAAAACTCAAAAATAACCCTAACATGTTTTAACCTCAATGGTTTCTTTATACCTCTAATTTTCATCCATATTCATTATGATCTAAACTCTTAATTCATGAAGTCTTATTTCACCGCAATATGATAATATAAAACGATTCCCGAAATGAATAACATCATACCTTGATCATGGCGTCTACTAGGATTCATCTTCATCTTGTTCACGTAGGTAGAAGGTACATGCATTATAATAATGATTTAGAGATCCATAGAAACCATTTTCATCCTCCATCCAAATACACCTTGTACAATATGTGTCATATGGGTGTTCACAGAAACAAAGTTTTGGAAAATAATCAAGTATGACATATAATTTCAAAACATCTAATAAAACATTATTTATATAAAATAGTCGAACTGAATATGAGTTGAAACATTCAATTAATGGTCCTTTTAAAACACCATAAGTATTTTCTGAGAGACTATATTTTAAAATAAAATATAAATAGGTTGTGCATGGTTCTCCTTCTTCAACACCTTTTTTAAAATCATAATAAGCTTCAAAATCTTGTGATAAGGTAAAATATTTGAAAATTCCTTGATAATATTTAACTTTCTTGAAAATATGACAATATTGTGAAAACATGTTTTTTTATAAATACAACCCATGTTCCACAATGATAATCAGGTATAGTGGTGGTGTTTGATATCTCAAAAATATTCTTTCAAGTGAGTTGTATGCAGGAAAAAGGTTCACAATAATCCAAACATGACTTTGCAATAATTATTACAAGCATATAATCAGGAAGAGATAGAAATATAATTTGAGATCCTCCTCCTTCCTTTTGTAACTGACTTTCCTTGATCTGAAAATGTTATAAAACAAGGATTTAACTAAAATAATAGACAAAGGAACTAACCATGTGTCTAATGAGAACTCCTAATCCCAATGTTGTCTAAACCGACATCTAATACCAACTATAAGGACCCAACATTAAAACAATACATAATATTGAATTAAATGGATAATTCACCTTGAGTATCTTTTCAGGTTTAGAGTTTTAGAGAATTAGGCCATAAAAATTACATGACAACTTAAATATTACATGTACAAACTACTACTGAGTATCCAATTTTTTCATAAAAAAACTCTTAAAAAGAAACATGTCTAGTCCCATGTTTTAGATAGGATGACTTTTCCAAAATCCCATCCTTGACCCTACTCATCTTTATGTTCTTTTTATAAAATTAAAAAAAACTTGGGATGATCATAAAAAGCATTGTAAGGGTTATAAAATTATGTAGGAAAACATTAGACCATCAATAAATAAAAATCAATGAAACTATACTTTTCAAACATAACATACCTTAAGAAATCATAAGATTTATGAATAAAACACAAAAATCACCAATCATTAAGGTTACTTATGGAATCTATATCAAAATTACATTGTATCTATCACATATACGTAGGATGTTACACTTGGAATACCCATCACAGTATATTCCCTAAATCTCTTAGGAGAAACATCACGTTTACCTCTGTCACATTACCCAATGCATAGGAGGGATATCTCGGGCTCACCTGCCCTCAGTTTATCATGGAACCACCCATATATGTAAACAATGCACAATAATCATAACATAATCATAACATAAAACACATGTATAAGGGAACGATAATATTTACACATTCAAATATATCAAATCAATATATTGAAATAAGAAATGTTTTATCAAATCATTTTCAAACCCATTTAAAAAGAGATTTTTGAATTAAAGTGTCCCATACCACATTGATGCTTTTAAATTAATTTATCATTTGGAAACATTAATGTCCATATAAATAAATCCTAAAACCAATTTTTAAAAAAAGGGCAATAATGAGAAATATTTATAAGAATAAATATTTAAAACATTTAAAATGATTTTGTAGTTAAAAATATTTTAACAAAAAGAGACACTTGAATACAAATAATTGAAGAATAAATTTTAATCAGAACATTATAATATCATGAGAATAAAGGGATTCATGATATAATATTTCAAAGGACAGTATATACACCATATAAGAGTGAATTGGTGCATAACAACAATGATGTCTCAAAGAAAATGTTAATTGAGATAAAATCCCTTATAAATATGGTTTTCTTTAAATTAGAGATAAATCAATCAAATAATTATGTGTGAAAAAATATAAATACACCCAATTTAAGTTGATATTATGTGTAAAAAAATCAGAGTTCATTCACACGTATTCATAGGATGACATCTTCAAGAAGTAAAAGTTGAACCTGAATAATTGATATTGTGTTAAGAGGTTCCCTTGTAAAAATTCGACAGCCTAACGGCGTCACTTTAAAATTCAGAAAATGATTTGATGAGATAAAAAAGGAATCTCATCACTTGGAAATAAATTTTACAAAAATAAGGAAATTGAAGACCATATCCCAATATAATAATATGTAAATTAAACTACATAACAAAAAGAAGTCTTTTATAAAGAGGAGGTTGAAAGGTTCCCTTACCGATTTGGTAACTTACATAACATACACCACATGAATGAATTACCATATGAATTTAGATGTAAATACCGATAAATGAAAGTATATTACACAAAGAGTACAATCATGGGCAGTAAATACACCACATAAAAGGAAATAGTGTAAAATATCGCATGAATCTCACTGGAATAAAAAGTGAGATGAAACCCTTTACCACATTGTAATCAACCGAGTCGTATGAACAAAAGTTAATAACCACCAAATGATTGACATAATAACATATATATAAAGAGAATAATGATAATATATATCCATTGTTAGTACACAAAAAACCACGTGAAATAAATTAGTGGCGAACAATGGAAATCTCACAGAATTAAAAAGTTAGATAGGAAAATCCCTTACAAAAATTCGGCAACCAAACTACGCCACATAAAATTTTTTAAAATGAATTGATGAGAGTAAGAGGGGGTATATCATAATATTAGAATTAATATAATATAATGGTGAATAATAAATGACATCCTCCAACATAATAACATAGAGCATAAAAGAAATGACATAAAAGAGAGTAATTGTAAAGAAAGAGAGAGGTCGGATCCCTTACCTCATGTCCGACTTGACTCGATCATTCTTTAATCTCCTGAATAATAAACTAATGTAAATATCTACTTTCATAAGAAACTTTTTCATGTTTATTAGTTCTTCTATATCACTTATTACCATGTTATAATCATTATGTAATCATTTAAGTTAATAATGTTCATTTTGACAAAATTTGGTACTTGAGTCAAAAATGGACTTCTTATAATTACATGTTGTTCGTGTGGTAAAAATTTCATCATATACACAGTTATATTCATGATTTAGATGTCATATATATCATATATATACAGTATATAAATGTATTTATAATAGTACACAACATTTAGATGTAAGAAATGAAATGCACCATTCATGGAGACGGAAAGCCTTACGTACGCATGAACGCTACTTTCATTTCTATTTATTATTTTAATTGAATAAGAACATAATGATACATATTTATATTATAATTCTAGTATAATATTATATATAATATCATTAACTCCATCCTTTATACTTCTCATATATGGCATTAACGAATCACATAACTTTGAGGGGGCGGTAGTCCGCACTTCCTCTAATGAGATTATCGCGTTTACCCATAATGGAAACCATAAAAAAATTATATAAATAAAAATTAGAGAAGGGTAAAGTAAACATAAACGTAATATATATCATATATAGATATAGGGCCATCATAATGGCCACCATGAGAGGCAGTTGGAGATATTTGAACAATCATCGTTTTGTGATGCGTGAGTTTTCCATCCACAAAAACATTATGTTCTTCATATATTAGATGGATGTGTGTGTATGTGTAGTTTTAATAAATATAATAACAAAATCCAAGTATATTTAGGATACTTGTGTTGTGACAAAATAAAGGAATAAAAAGAGTTTAGGGTTTGGAGACGTAAAATAATAGAAAACAATTTAAGAGAAACTCTTACCTTTAATTTGGGTAACTCCCTTTGGTTTGACCAAAGGACTTATTGAAGTGCCTTATGGCTAAGTTAAGTCTTTTAGGTAGAGGATAGGGATGTATAGAGCTTAATTGGGTAGTGTTTGGAGTAGAAAAATGGATTTAGAGGTGCGAGGAATTAGTTAAAGGTGGTTACCTTTTATAAGGGGGAGGAGTGGCCCTTTAGGAATGTGTGAAATTATTATTTTATTATATTATGATATTCTATTTCTAAAGTTCCAAAAATAATTAACGTTGAAGGTAAGATTACTCATATTCGAAATAAAATCATCCAATCAAAATTGGACATCTTTTGGTTAATATTTTAATCATTATAATGTTATTTATTTAAATCATTTATTAATGAGGTAAACATTGCATCATTCTTGTGTCATAAGAAATTTAATTTATTCGATGTCTAAAAATTATAAAACAAAATACCATGATATAGGAAAATTTTTTATATTTCCAATGAATAATAATAGTCAAAAATATACCTTATATAAATCCATATAAAAATTAATTACTAGAAGATTTTTGTTTGTGTCTATTTTTCCTTTACTTTAAAATAGTTAGTCTAAATTTTAATTATCACACCCATGTGTATCAAAGGGGTCCCTAAATCGACCCATAGATGCATGTTGTTGTTAATGACTCAACCAACAAGGTTTAGACAAGTGTTAATGTAATTTTAAATTATTATAATAATATATTAAACCTTGAATTACCCTATTTACCTTTAACCGTGGTAAATAAAAGTCAAAAGTTACTATTCACCAAAAAATTATTTTAATCTTATTGAATCACATTTTACTTCTTGATAACAACCATTTATGTTATATTTTTGAAATTCAATTCACAGAAGTGGTAAAATTTCATTTAAATGAAAAAGTCAGTTTTTTAACTACCACTTAGTGGTTTCACTATTCATCAACAATTGAATTTTTTTGGAAAATACCAAAAACTCAGGCTAAGCTATATTTGATATTACAAATTCCAAAAAATATGTCTATTTTAAAAAATAAAAAACATAAAAGTGTCATTATTTAATTTTAAATTTAATTTCCGTTATCAAAACAAATAGCGTGTTTTTAAGAAAGAGTAACTATCAAAAGATTGTTACTTGTTTATGTTCAATTTCAATGTGAAATTAATTCCAATGATCAACATTTGATTATATAGTAAAAATATATTTTAATTACACTTTAAATCCAATTTAAAAGATAATTTATCAATATAAATAAATAATATTAAAACATAGTTTTGAATTAAAAACCAATATTTTCACTATTCATTAAAAAATGATCTTTATCGGAAAAATCCCAAAAATTTACACAAATTTAATATTTAGGTCCCCATTCTAAAAAAGGATTTTATTTGGTAATATAGAATGTATAAATGTAACCAAAACTATATTTAAATAGGGTTCTCCATTAAAAGGTGATAAATCAGCCTTTTAATGTCAATTATGCTTAAAATTTGGTTCATTCAAATTTTAAGTCTCTAACATTTATTTGATAAATGTAAATACATTTAACAAACATTTATAATAATATTGTAGTCAGTTTTTTTCATTCCCACTAATACAACGAGTAGGAGTAAACATCCATTTAAAATAATAATATTATATTATTAGTGTGCAACATATGATTTCAAAGAGACACGTTGTTGCGTATCGGGTACGCTATTGAACATAGTAACCCTTTAAAAGTAAAATTAAAATTTAATTCACAAATATTAATAAATATAATATATGTATTATTCATTATTTACCTGGGATGTTACAATTACCTTAATAAAAATCATTAAATTACACAATTAATCAACCCATTAAAATGAAATTATTGCTCTGGAAAAAAGAGAAAAAAAAAATTAATGTGAAAATTTAGGCCACCAAGTTAACTAAATTTATCCCTCCCAAAAAAAATACTATGGAAATTATAAAAAATAAAACCAACATTCAATATTTTATAAAATATAAATTTATAAAATTTAGATAACTTTGATAGAATAATTAATGAAGGTATAAAATAGTATTTATAAGAGGTAACAAGAACGTTGAAAAATAACATGATATTTTTTAACATTAACACTAGAATGGTGATCTGTCCTGAAGATAATAAAATTTAATATAAATTATATTTATCATGACAAATTTATGAAAATATACACATTTCATATATTTTAAATAAATATAATTATTAAAAATTAGACAAAATATAATAAAATCTTAAATAAACTAAACTTTAAGGCATTTTATAAGAAAAAATTATAGTAAAATTAAAATAACAGATTTTAGAAAATTATTTTCATAAAAATAATTTCTTTTGAAATTTTAATGGGAATTTTTTCTTGTAGTGAGTTTTTCAAAATTTTATAAAATAAATCATTTTTTATATGAATATTAATGATATACATTTTATAACTAATTTATCTTAATTACATTATTGAAGATTAAATAATTATATAGTAATGTATATAACATTAATATTTAAAGAATAGATTTTAATTTTATAAAGGAATCATTAAAAAAACAATAAACATAATTTCAAGACAAAAAAATGAATTCCCAAATTCTAGCATACACTGTATTCTAATGGAAAACATTTTTTAACTTATTCACATTCCATTTTAATGAAATATTGAATCAGATTTATAAATATCAGTAAATCCCAAAACCATTTTATTTAATTGTTATATAATACATTATGTTGTTAACAACACCATTACATGGTTTACCTTGGATGTTGTATTTTATTCAAAAATTTAATCTAAAAATTATACCTTCCTCAAGTATAAATAACCCCTCTACTTCCCCTAGGAAAACAACATCACTAACGCATTCCACTAATATAAATATATACATAAATCCTCTATCATATTCTACATAGAACACGTAGGTGTTTTCTATAATAAACTAACTGAAATCATAAATAATGTTTTGGGTTGTAAAGGACCAGAAACCCAGGTAAGAGGGTATGTTTTCATCAACAATTCCATGTGTTTTCCACTTTTCTTCAAATATTTCTATATTTTTTACATACTAGACACTATAATATTAATGTTAATGTATGTTTGACTTATTTTAATTCCTAATTCAATTTTTAATGTTTATGTTATTTAAATAGAAGTAAGTGTCATCTACAAGGTTTCAAAAGATGAGATTAAATGTGAACTAATTAAATAAAAATGGGTGATGACTCTTCATTTAATAAAAATTCATGTTAGGCCAATATTCCATAACAAAATGAAATACTACAAGATTCCTACTAAAAATGTAATACAACTCAAATAAATACCATAGATATAAAAACCATAGTATAATAGAGTACTATAATGGAGAACAAGTTACATAAAATTATATAATAGAAGAAAAAACCAAGCAAACTCAATGATAAATAACATAATTTAAAATATCTATCATGATCTATGCTCCAACTCCACAAAATAGACCATGTATCATTATGGACCACTAAGGAAGTCTGAAACAGTATATTTTCTTATGTCTAGTTAAATGATATTTGCAGAATCACAAATGTTCCAAATCATGGTTGTGTAATGAAACTTAGAAGTTTTAACAAAAATTAATTACACATCCTCACAAATAGGATAGAACATGTTATAGAATTTATATAAAACAATTTATATAATACAATTAATTTTTTTATCAATGTCATGTAGTTTAATTCCAAAACAATTTTACATAATGAAATTGTTTCTAAGGAAAATATACCATACCATACATTAAAACTATTTTGCATTCTTTTTGGGAATGACCATTCCATGATTTAATAGACACACATAAATGCATTATTTTATGAAAGTTTCATACTCATGAGGGGTTTATCATCCATCCAGTATGTTTTCACAATGTGTCCAATCCCCTTGTTCCCTAATGGCAAACAACCCTTATCTAGTGCCACATACCTCTGTACCCAAGTAATACAAGCCATTTATTTTGGGTCATGCTGAAATCATATATTCAGAAAAACCATGTATACCAAAACTATATCAATGCAACAAATTCACAAAATTTCAATAAAACCACTATTATATTGAAAACTATTTGAATAACCCACATAAATATATTACAAACAATCCATCTAGAAAAAAAAACAAAAAACCCATATTTTAAAATTACCATTTCAATATCACGAAAACAAAACACATTTCACAACCACATTCTACAATTCCACAATTTAACTAAAACCCACTAAAATACACAAAACATCACAAAAGAGGGTATCAACCATTCATTGGACAAACATTTCATGTAAAATATCAATAAATTTACCAATTTGATACTATGACTTCGTGTTCTACGATGTGGGAATGGTAGTGAAGCCACCAACCACATAAATCACAGTGAAAATGTTGAAAATCACAAAAATTCGCATAAAACCATGTGAAATCTCCAATACCCTGCATAAGATCTCTGTCCATCTCCTCAAAAAATCCAAATATAACAATTATTGGAATAAAAAACAATCATTTATCTATAGGGGACTACATATAAGAAACTAATAGAGGGAGGAATGTTGGCCCAATAAAACCCATGAAAAACAATCATAAAAAATAAATTACCATGGGAAACAGTCATCAATATTCAACGAAACACCTCAAGATCATTTTCAATTTTACGGGGAAATCTTTAATAGCCATTAGGGGGTGAAAATATTCAGTTAGGGTTAATATGGATAAAATATGTTGGGGTAAAACATAATAATGACCCAAATAAGTTTTTTGGATATTATCTTTAAAACCAATCATGGTTAGTTCCATTGCTAGGAAAAACAATCTACTAACCATGATACATCAAATACATCAAGTAGATCCTCACATGGCTAGGTTGCATAGTTATAGAAACAATGTACTAACCATGAAAAATCACACTATCACATTCTGAACGGTTCCTAATAGGTTGTCACATAGTGTGGAATAGCTATTCTCCAGCCCGTATTATTTCCACTTACCCTCTATCCCACCTTGCATGGTTTCATGTATAAGTTCTACAGTTTCCACAATCCTTTCTAAAACCAAAAACCAATAAAAAATACCCAAAAACACAGAAAAAGTTTCCCACCCAAACATCACCCAAACACTATATATACATTAAATACATAAGTGAAGGGGTATATACATGAAATCATGTCTACAAAATTCTCCCTAAAATTTCCCCTTCCATAACCAGATAATAAAAAATGACAGGTTTATTTATGTATTTCAGGTCATTACTCGATCATTTCCCTCTCTAGTTCACATTTCACATCCAGAATCGAACTATATTGTATCAAATCCTATACTAGATTGATCATTTCCCTCACCTGATTGTATCTATCCTAACCACAATATACACCAGTATATGCATCAATGATTAATCCAACTATAGTTCAATGTTTCCCCATAAAATCACATGGCCAAGATTAAGATGTTACTTTTTCGTCAATGATTCATGAAAACCATTTTGCATATAACTATACAATTGTGGTAATTCCAAACTATATGCTTCCTCACAAACCAATTCATATATATCCAAACGGAATATGTTTTGAGGAGATAACATTCCCTTAATTCAAAAATGAGGAAGCCAATCCTTTGATAGAATATCTAAAAACCATGATATCTGTCATAAAATGAAAATAATCAATTAAATTTAACAATATATTATTTATGATGATTTCAAGTTTTCTTTATTCATTTCCTAATTAGATGAATTTTATGCAATATATCTCATACATGACTTAGTGTTACTCGAAAAGTTTCACTTGATTTTACCCAACAATGACGGGAATTACAAGGACACGCATAAAATTATTCATAAGTATAAATTTGTATCATGTCTTGATGTATGTTATCATATGTAGAATCCACCAAAAATATGTGATCTTCCAAGGATCTGCCAAATTATATCACACAATATAAAAACATTTTCTACAACATTTTTATCATCCATTCGAATTGCCTATCCATCTATGGATGATAAGATATACTCATTGTGAGCTAAATCCCATGGGATTTCTATATAGATTTCTCAAAATGATACATAATGCTTGTAACTATATCCGAAATTATTGAAACTTCTAAAAAATACTTCCTTACCAGATCTCAGATATTGATTTTTAACAATTCATCCACCCTATAAGATTCATAAACATGGATGATTTGGGCCATCAAAATAAAAAAAATCCACTATATCCCATATAAAATTGTGTTTTTGAACCACTCTAGGGAGACTGGTTATAAAATCCATTCCTATCTTCTCTCATTTCCAAACCATAATGTGTAAAAACTACAATATACCTACTGGTCTAAAATTCACTTCTTTAACTTGCATACTAGTTAGGAATCCAAAAACAAACTCACCCAACATCCTTTCTATGATGACCCACTGAGGCATTCCATTCATTTACATATACATATATTGTTCCATAGGATGAACATTCCAATTGGAATGGTGTTATTTGTAAAGAAATTGTTAATGAAAATCCATATGTATTACAAATTATTTCGAAACAACAATATTGAAATCTAATATAGCTTCCATCCCTCAATGGTCTCCCCACTATTTTGTTTATTCCACACAAAAGAAAATCACAATCGAACGTGTTTTCCTATTTATACATGTTCATTAAATTATGAAAAAATGAAATTGGAAGGAAGCTTCAACAACTCCATAGTCTTCATATTCCATGTTTATGTCATATATGACACAAATAATGCCACATGTCTATAACATAATTTACTAACTGAGCAATTGAATTTATGAATAATAAATCCTTCACCATATTTCTATTACTCATTTTATACATCATCCCAAAAAAACCATTGGATATACGCTATCAATATTAATTTTCATCGATTCAAATCACTTTTTTTTAAATATATTTCCAGATGTATAGTTCTTAAAAGGAATAAATTTCATAAAAATGAGGTTATGATGATAGGAATCAAAATCATGAACTAATACAACTAACACCGACTAATGTGTTGTTTAATTTTACTCATGAATCAATAACTTTATTTTTCTTTAAGAAACTACATGACCCATTTTCATGAGATCACATACTAACCCTACTTTCGAAGCATAATTATGCACCACATACCCTTTACCTAATTCTGGAAAAATCAAGATTGGTACAGATGTGAGGTAAACATTAATCTCTTGAAAAGACATTTGGAATTTCTTATCACATTTTAATGGAACATTATACATTTTCAACGAATCCATTAGTGACTCTAGTAAATAAAAATCATTAATAAAGAAGCAATAATTATTATCTAGACCATGGAAATTGTGGATTTCAAAAAAAAATCATTGCTGCTCTCCATGAGATAATAACTTATATCTTTTCTGGATACATGGAAACAATTTTTTCTGATATTTAATGGACAATAATATTTACCTATTATTTAAAAAAAATCACACTTTGATAATTTTTCATACAATCTATGTTCTTTCAGAATTCCTAATAATTTTATTAAGTGTTTCTCAAGATCATAACATGTCCTTGAATACACCGACATATATTCCACAAATGCATACAAAAAATAACCTAGATATGATTGAAATATTTAACTTAGAAATTTCATTATTAATGTTGGTTTATTTGTAAGTACAATTTGACATAATACATATTCATAATGTCCATATATACTCATGAAATTTATCTCTATAATATCCTCACTTGGATCCTGTAATTGGTGACATCCTAACCAAAATTCAATCATCAAGAAATAAAGATATTCCCTAATTTTTTTGAATATATCATCAATATATGTAAGTGGATACTGATTACTTATCATAACATGATTAATATTCCTACAATACACACACATATGGAGAGTTTCATCCAAATGTTTGAAAATAAATATTTTTTATTCCCATAGAAGTGTTCCAGGATAAATGAACTAATTTCATTCTTATTCTTCCAACTCAACAATAATTTAATATAATTATATTTTTTGTATACTGTAATAATGAAGATAAATATGACTATTTATTTGGGATGAGATCAGTTGTATTTTCTACTTCTCTTATAGGTGGAAACCAAGAAAATTGTTTTTAGCAAAACAACTGGAACTCGATAAACCACTACTAAAAATGATATTATTGATCTCATCCATCAATGATAGAATAATATCTATGGATAAGTATGATATTTTTCTTATTGATGGTTCCAATAAGACACTTTCCCCTACTATTGCATTCTGGTATCCTTTAAAGGGATGCTTGATGCCATCTTCAGTTATAAAACAATCCCTTTGGGTATAATATTCAATGTGAGATTGAAAATTATTAACCAGTACATATTTGAAATTTTTTCATGGAGATCCAATTATCGCACAGGGAAATCCAATATTATCTTATTTCTATCAATATTTAATGAAAATAACTGAAAAAACACTCTACATTCTATTTGACAAAGAGATTTCAGCTTCAACACTGAAGAAATAATCTCAACATTTTATCTTAACAAATCAACCTCGCAGGAAGAATTAAATGAATGTAATACAACCATATAAAATAATACATGAATCAGGATTGAATTCAGAAAAATCATACCTCCCACCATCAATGGTAAACATTTATCATCCAAAATAACTTACTGTGTTCTATATAATTTCATGCTGGTGACACATTGTTCATTACTACCTCATAAAGATTTCCCATTTTGAGGATTGAGGACATTACAAGAATCAACATGGATACTACTACTCTATTGATAATGATTTCTTTTATATCCTCCTCTCATACGACACTTGAGAGCTTCCCCAAACACCTGACCTTGGAGAATTGTTACAATAAGACTAAAGATTCCCCATTTGGATTCAATTTCTTCATGATCTATGTGGTTCCATGCACTCTCACTTCATGAGGTCTAACAAACCACATTTTAAACATCCATCTATTCTTTTGGGTCATTGTGGAGGATTCCCTAGTCTAGAAATCTAATTCTGAGTCGTCATCATAACATGTATATAGTATTCCCTCACACACTATCTAATGACACTAGAGTTCCCAACATTTCTCGTAGGTATCAACATGCTCACTCTACAAGTATATCCTAAGATATATGTTTCTAAAATCATTGTTTTATTATACATTTATGTATAATTCATAATATAAAACACTTAATTCATTAAGGAAGTCTCCTACCTCATCCCCAATTCAAGGATGTGTGCCTTCAATGATTCACTGGAAGCAACTGTGGGATGAAATTAGACAAAATTCTTGAATTTATCTGCATACTCAATCACTGTGAGTCTTTCCTATTTTAAGATGTAGAAGTCCATCATGATAATGATCATTAATGTACATGTATAGAATGTATTGTGGAAATAATCTTAAAAATATTCCCATGCATGGCCTTTGTCACATTTATCCTGAAATATAAAATCCCACCATTGGTATGCATGATTCCCCTACATATACATCACCGACTTGACCTTTAACACATTATATATGCCATGTATGTAAAATATTTGATTTCCCCAGTTCATCCAATCCTATTCTTCCTATTTTTTAGTACCAACCCATATTATGGTTAGACTATATTACAGGAATTGGAAGGAGTAACCCACTTTCCTTGGTTAATCCCATAGTTTCCTCTATCCATAACTAATAAGGATTTGATAATACACAAAACTAGTTTATGGTTCACCTGTGTCTTAGGTGGATCCACTTTCTCAATATTTTCCTTTGGTTGATTTCATGATTCCAACAAGGTGCCATTTTCTATAATAATACAAAACAAAATAAGTCACACTCTCAAGCAATTGAAGTCTATAAAATTGGAAACCCTCTTTCACATCATTACTAGATCAACGTTTCCTTTCAATATTAAATATTTCCAAATTTAATAAATTTTTATAATCTCATCCTGAATATGAATATAAATCCATTTTAAAAATAACCATTTCATTCATTTTTAGTCTCTCACATTTGAAAAAATATAGTTTTTTTTCTAATAATTACTACTTTTTCAAAAAAATAATAATCACTACTCATAATGATATTTTGATTCATTGTGGGAAGTCATTTCTATAATTAATTTCATGTCAATGTCGTCGAGTAAACTTATTCCTATGGGATTCCAAATTCAATAAGTGTCTCTAAAATAATTATATACAAAATTACCTGGTAATGTGAAGTTCAACATAAAAAGTATTTCTATATATTATTATGTTCTACATTTCGTGATCTGATAATCATTCTTTTTTATACCATCCAAACACATAAAATAATCCATAATTAATTTCAACTCGAGGACTGATCGAACTGATGACCGCCTATTAGTCAAGGTTAGACTAATCCGATACCCATTATAACATCATACACCTCCTCATTGGATTAATAGTGTTGATGGAAATTTCATGGCCTTATTCAATATCTCCATTAATCCAATGGATTGAAACAAACTCTAAGAGAATGAATAAAATTGAGGGAATGTTTTACCTTTATGAAACAAAAACATTAAACCAAACATGCAATAATGAAATAATCCAACACATGATGCATGATAAATTTTTTTATACAAATCAAAGTAATTACATTTATATCAAACCCAAACTACAATAACATACCATGAGATAAGAGTACTAACATAAATGTGCATAAAGGAAGATAAAACCTTAAAAACTCAATAACACCCCAAAAAAATCCAAATCATTAACATGATCCAGGTTCTAACTCCACAAAAAAAGCACAAGTATCATGATGCCCCACAAAAAAGTTTGCTACATTACCTTCTCTTATGTTCTGATTACTGATATTTAAAAATTCACCATAATTAAAATTTATTGTTGATTAATGAAACACAATAGTATTTCCCAAAATTAATTCCCTTCTCACACCACCAAGAATTAAAATTTTATCACATTTATATAAAAAATTTAAAAAATGATTATATCAATGATAATCAGTTCAACACCAAAATAATTTCATTAGCTAAACTGTTTCCATGTAAAAGATATAAAATAATAATTTAGAACAATTTCACATTCCTCTTTTCATACCCATTCAAAGATTCACAACACACACACTCACATATTCTTATTGATAGTTATATAGTCATGAGTGGTTTCTCAACCATCCACTATGTCATCATAATGTGAACAATCTCCTAGGAAATGAAGGAAATGTGACCCTTATCATGGTTTTATTCCCATTTTACCCCAATGGTACAATCCCTTTATTTAGGGTCACACCAAAATAAAATATTCACACAACCTATTTATTCCAAAACCATTTCAAACCATACAATTCAAACCACTTCAATATAACCATGAATCCATTGGAAAAAATGAAGCAAAAAATTGAAATTATTTTAATAAAAACATTATTTTATTGAAAACATTTAAATTAAACACTTTATTATAAAATCCCAAAAACAAATATTATGAAATAAATATTTTAAATTCATTAAAAAAACACATTACACAACCACTTTCCACAATTACAAAATTTAAAAGAAAACACAAAATACATAAACCATCACAAAAGAGGGTTTCTACTATGATTTTCAAAAGAAAAAAAGTAATCAGTATCAAGAAATGTAAATAATGATGATAGTAAGACTTATTGCTTTAAGAAGAGCAGTTGAGGGTGAATTCACTATTCACAAGACTTAGTGAAGAAATAAAGAAAGACATGAAAACACCCATAAAACTGGGATAAATATCCCAAAAACCCACCATATATCTCTTTCCATATCAAAAAAATAACCAAATATATCCATGAATGGAATAAAGAACATTATATATGTCCATAGTAGAGTAGATTTAAGAAACTGAGGGAGAGATGAAACTATATCTATGGAAAACCATGAAAATGTACATTAAATGATGACTTTAACTTGGTATTATGCTTTAATTGACCATGAAACACATCCATATCACATTCAATTTTTTGTGTAGAGCTTCAAATTAATTTGGCAGGAGAAAGGGATGAGGAAAGGTAAATTGTGGGAAAAATAAAGGGTTTAAAACATAATCCAGAATCAAATCCATATTTTTGGGATCTTATTTTTAAATTGTGCATGGTCAGTCGCATGGTTAGGAATGATCATGCCCTATCCTTGTTCTAATCACTTATTGAATGTGGACCAGGTTTTTTTGGGGCACATAGTTTACCATGTTGTGCACCAATCATGATAAATCCCACTTCCCCATCTTGCAGAGACTCTCCTTGGTGGTACAATTATTTGTAAAAACCATACCCCTACCTATACAACATCCCCATAACCTCTGACTCACTATACATGATTTCCAGTAGGAGTTTCAAGGTTTCCAAAAACTATAATCAAACTGTGATGTCATATATGTACAAACAAAACACCCTAAAAGGTTTACAAACCCTCCCAAACACAATATATAATTCAAAAACATAAATTATAGTTACATGAAACTAGGTGTGATATAGGTTATTAAATTTATATTAATTGTGTTAACCAAAATATAAAATTATATTTGTGAAGTATTTATATTTCATTAATATCTTTCATCTATTTGGAAAATGTCATGTTAACAGTTGGTTAACCACTAATAAAAAAATTGTTAATTATTTCCATATAACCAAACATATAGTTGTATATAAAAGGATTTTTAGATCATATATGTTTATAAATATATGAATTCAATGATAATTAATTTATTAAAAATATGTATAAAATAAATTGAAAAAATTATGAGATCAAAGAATTGCAGGAAATATTTAAGAAAAACATGATATCAAAATGCTTCAAAATAAAAAATAGAAATTACGAAATATAATACAATGATTATAAATTATATATAGATACAAAAATTATATAAATTAACATTAGGTAAAATGTATTCATAATTTAATAATTATTATTCCATGGTGCATAATTGAAAAAATAATGTGGGAATGAAAGAATAGGTATTTTAAAACACAAACTCTTTCTCTTGGATTATATTTGGTTTACGAGTGATTTCAGTATGAATGTTCACATAATATCAGAAACAATTCTTTCCTATATTTTTTCCATTTAAATTTATTCATATATATTTTTTTATCATTACAAATTATTTTCTAAGACATTTAAAATGCGTTTTCAAAAAGACATCAATTTACAATAAATCTCTTAAATATTCATGAGTTATTTCTGCACCAAAGAATAAAATGAAAATTATTTCTTATGTACGGTCTCCTATATTCATTTTGAAAAACAAAAATTTCATTTGAAAAAGTATGATATTTTATGTCTTTTATAAAAATTACTCCTTTACATGGGTTTTTCATGACTACTATTGGAATCTTTCAATGTTCTAGGATTGATTAAGATAATTTTAAAATGAGGCGGGTTAGATTATTTTGATATAGTACCCCAATGAAATGAGAGTTGAAATATAACTCATTATATTTTTTGAAGAATGAATTAACATGATTATATCTTTATTCAAAATGACAATTTTATTATTTATATACATATGTTATGTGTGGGAATGATGTTATCTTTGTTCAAAACAAGGTTTGTTGTTTAGAAACTATAATATGTAGATTCATCATTATTAATATGCCACATTTTATGTCAATAAAACAATTCATTCCATATTTTGATGATTATCCATTGATCATAATATGATGAGGTTGATTATTATAACACATGTACTGTTGATTCATGTCCATTATTCCTCCACTAACTAGGGGTATAGATCACAGATTTCATTGATATATATCATCTTGTGAATAAAAATACTTATGATAATTTTACATTTTAGAAGGCTAAAAAAGAAGGATTGTAATTATTTTACTATAAAATTGTTGTAGGATCCTTATATTCTCAACACACTAAGCCATTAGATCCTTGATTTCAATCAGTATTATGTTTTTTATCTTTAATGGGCTATAATAGTCTTGTAATTAAATTTTTCAACATTGTAACATTATTTTGGAAACATTGTTATGAATATATTCAAAGGTTTACTTTTTGAGTAATTTAGAAATTAATATACTTGTAATAGAATATTAATAAATATTTTTATTTTATTAAATCCATCTTGAAACCCCCAATTTTCTTATACATTCCCTCATATTTTATTAAAAATAATAACATGTTTTCAACAAATACCTAATTCTTAGTGGAAAAATACGTTGATTTTTGTTATGTAAATTATTTTAGGTGTTTCTAAGTCAATCACAAAAATCTGGAGAACTATTTGAAAAAAATACCAACTACAAAGCATGTACATAACCACACACAGTGTACATTAAGAAATAGAAATGGATCGGTTGGACTAGTACATGCCCATGTTTTCAGAACAGAGACAACACGCTGTGTGGGTCATACAAACATGCTGTGTACAGGCTTCTAGATGCGGTCGGTGGAATTTTACATAGACTACTCAATGTATGAGGTGGATCCACCTGCTATATTTCTTTCATCAACTGCACTTCGACACCACATAAGTCAAGGGCGGCGCAACTGGCCACCTACCAGAGAAAATTTTCAACCAAAAACGCGTTGAAGAAAGTATATAACGTGTACTTTCAATACATGCCATGTACTTTATTTCTATAAATGGAAGAATTAGTCTCTGGTTTTAGGAATCATTATACAATACTAGAGTGAGGGAGGTTCATCTGATAAGCTACCATTACCCCGCTTCTCCACCAATCCTATATTCTACCAAAAGAACCTATATGTTTCTATAATGACCACATCAGTTATCGAGGGTTCTTTTGTTATATTTCCTTCCATGTATAACTAAACAACACGTGTGTTTTGGCTGTGGGTGATGAACGAGTGACAAAATTTGTGTTGATGGATATATTTTTGTTTGTTTTATTTAACTATTCTTATAGTTCTTCATTCATTTCTTTTTATTACTGAAAACTATAAGCCAGGATAGGGGATGTATTTTCAGGGACACAATGGAAGAATTATGATGAATATCATAACAATCATTGGATGTATTCATCAACTCATAAATGGAATGATCTCAATGATGAATTTTAAAATACATAATACCATATGAAGGAGTGTGTTTCATCACTTCCAGACATTGTCTACTGGTGTAAGGGTACCTTGAAACAATTGAAACTCAGTGTGTTATGTTATTATGAACAACACAATGTAATAAAATGTTTTTATATCCTTCATAATCACCATATCCCCAACATGCTATTTTTTCATTAAACCATGTAAAAAACCAATTTTTATTTCTTTATCATTAATTGTTAAACGTTAATTTTGTAAACAAAACATT
Organism: Viscum album; assembly: GCA_963277665.1. Classification (NCBI taxonomy): domain Eukaryota; kingdom Viridiplantae; phylum Streptophyta; class Magnoliopsida; order Santalales; family Viscaceae; genus Viscum; species Viscum album. The sequence continues at coordinate 1,480,405,407 of OY728148.1, read as the reverse complement.
TTTTATAATAATAAAAATTCCACTTTATATTCAGCCTCTTTTTTATGTTAATTCCAAAAATATTTGAATTCATTCACTCATTCAGTTCCATGCGAACATTACTGAGACATCGGCGTGAACTGGTGCATGAGCGCAACCATAACTCACCACCCATGGTGAACAAGTCGGAGGGAGAGATGGGCATTGAAAAATCAATGGGGCAAGAAAAAAAAGACCAGAAGCATCCCATTGAAGATATGACGGAGAAAACTACACATGGAGGCTTTATGGAGTTCTTCCATAAAAACTACTAGAGGCTTCCATGGAAAATCCTTACGGATTACGGCCATCCCTAATAGGAGTAGAAGATCTTTCAGTAGCAATACATCACCCCCAAGAACAACAATATGTGTTACCTACACTCCCTTATCACCCACCACAACACCATACTATAATGGAGAATAGATTTTAATTTAATCCCTGAGCTGATGTTGGCATCGTCCATCCACCAATTCAGGACCATCAATTCATGATCATTCATGATATCATGATGCTAATCCAGAACATAGTTTAGTTTGGTGGCCTACCCAACAAGGACCCAAAACCTATTATGGCATGATCACCAGAACATAGGTCGGGGTCCATAGTAGTACAATCCTAGGCCTCAGTGACTGCCCGGATTTGGTCATCCCCAATATCAAAGACATTACTGAAGAAAATAGTAGCCTTAGAAGGGTTCTTACAAGTATCAAGGGTATCTAAACCCTCACCCACAGTAGTGGAGGTAGCCACCTCCTCCACTAGCTGCACATCCACCCTAGCATAAGAACACCTCGAGGTTAGATGATCTCATGAATAAAATTATATCTTCCATTGAGACCAGATTCATGAATCATGTGTCTTCCATTCGAAGCATAGAACACCAAATCGGAATGCTGGAAAACCAAATCTCAGGGAGGCAGCCCAATACACTACCAGGTAACACTTAAAAGAACATGGGAGAGGAGGCCTGTGTCGTCACACTACGAAGTGAAAAATAGCTACAACCAAAGTAACTGGCCCAGCTAGGTGCACGTACACCCCTACTGATAATGAAGTCCATATTATAGATCCCTCCTCATACAAATACCCATCAAAAGTGGCTCCCCCACAGGGTAAATAATGGGAGGTTATCAAACCCCTCAATCATTCCTTACCCTTCAAGGAGAGGATGAAGCAGATAATGATGGACCACCTATTTGAAAAGTTCATCGAAGTTTTCGGGAAGATGCACATCAACAATCCATTTGTAGAGGCAGTGAAATAGATTCCCACACATGCAAAATTCATGAAGGATATCATATCCAACCAAAGGAAGATGTAGGATTTGGGAACCATTGCACTGACCATGGAGTACTCAAATGTCATACATCATTCGATTCTTCCCAATCTCCTCGATCCAGGTAGCTTCACGATCCCATGCACTATTTGACCATGTATGTTTGGGAAGGCCCTCTGTGTCTTAAGGGCCAGTGTCAACCTCATTCCCTACTATGTTTTATGATTCTACGACTCAATGACATGAATCCTACCCTAGTAGACCTTTATCCTGTCGATTGATCCATCTAATATATGAAGGGGCTAGTGGAAGACGTTATGGTAATGGTGGGAACGTTAATCCTCCCCACAAATTTTGTCATCCATGACACGGAGGAAGACTAGGATGTGCCACTTATTCTAGGAATCCCTTTATTGGCCACTGGGATGGCATGGATCAACGTACACCATGGTGATCTGATTTTCAGTGTAGAAGATGAAAGAGTATACTACAATGTCCTCAAAGCCATTAAGCAATCATCATTATCAGAGCTTGTCAGCTTCAATGCAGTGGCCACCGTGGATGATCACATGAGAAGAAATGGTGATTTTATGGTATATTCCTACACGATATATGACTTGGTGTTTATAGATATTCCAATTTATGAAGAACTATTGGACGTGAAAATCAAAGAAGGCCATGGCGGACACCTCTAGCATCGTGCTTTTATTCACAACATTCAAGAGTGACAGAGGTACAACCATTTGTACCTTCAATTATAAAGATTCATGTACTATAATTTATGACCATCCCATATTCTTTGATGTACAAGTATTTTGGAGAAATTTGAAATATCCCATCATACTTAGTCTAGAACATTCACAAGAGAAGGAGGATTCTCTTCTGCATGTTTTGAAGAGGAAAAAATAGGCCATTTGATGGAATGTTGCAGACTTAAAGGGTATCAGTCCTACTTTTTCACCTATAAGGTGCTACTTGAAGAAAGAGAAAACCCATCCTGGCAACAATAGTGACACTTGAATCCCCCATGAATGATGTTCTGAGGAAATGGGTAATAAAATTGCGGAATTCAAAAATCATATACCGCATCTCATATTGTTGGTGGGTAAGTCTTCTAAAAGTTATTCCAAAAAGGGATGTATCATTCTGATTTCAAATGTCACGAACAATCTCATCCCAACATGCACTATCAAAGGATAAGGATTATATATGGAATAAATAATGTTGAATGAGGCCATGAGGAAGGGTCATTTTCTCCACCCCTTCAAGGATCAGATGCTAGAGAGACTGGTTGGGCACATGTTTTACTGCTTCCTTGATGGCTATTCCGTCTACAATCATATTTCCATTGCCCCAGAGGATCAAGAGAAGAGAGCATTTAATTTATTTAATGGTACATTTTCTTACTAAAGGATGTTCTTTTTCAAGTGCAATGCTCCCACGAAATTCTAGTTATGCATGCTGGATATCTTCCATGACATGGAAGACTATATCACAGATGTTTTAGGGATGATTCTTCCATTTTCGGAAAATAATTCACCACTTTTTTGCGGCACTTAATGCTATTACTGGAACAATGTGAGAATAGGAACCTAGTTTTGAAATAGAAAATGTTTCATTCCATTGTATAGAGTGGCATCATCCATGGCCACAGAATCACAAAAAATAGGATAGTGGTCGATCTGACTAAGATAGAAGTCATTTCACGACTTTCTATTTCGACTTCCGTTAGAGGCATCCGAAACTTACCTGGACATGCATGTTTCTCCAGGTGTTTTTTCTATAATTTATTAAAGATCGATTAGCCCCATACCATCCTTCTTCCCATGGAAGCCATTTTTTAGTTCGATGATCTATGAACCACAACTATTGAGCACCTGATGAAGAGCCTAGTGGAAGATACATTGATGATTTCTCCTAAATAGGAGGATCAATTTTATGTGATGTGTGGTGCCAACGACTCTATAGTGGGAGCAGTCCTGGGCCAACAGTTTGACCAAATTATCTGACCCATATATTATTTCAATAAGATGCTCAACGGAGCATAGATTTACTACAGTATAATATATAAAGACATGTTAGCAGTGGTGTTTTTGTTTGAAATGTTTAGTTTTTACTCAGAGTAATATAAATTTATTATTAATACTACCCATATAAAAAATCAAGTACCTGCTGAATAAGAATGATATAAGTCATAACTAATATTATGGGTAAAACTCCTACCAGAATTTGATCTAGAGATTTGAGACATGAAGGGGAGAGAGAACATTATTGCTGATAATATATCCCGCATTGAGCTACAACTGTTAGAGAAGGAGAGAGATCAATAGATCATGGAGGATTTTCATGATGAGAACATATTTTATGTCAAAGAATCAACTAGGTCCTAGTATGATGATATTGCTCTATTTTTGGTTATAGGATCCATCCACCCCGACCATGCATTCTAGTAGAGGAATAGGTTTCTCTCTGATGTCAAGAGTTACTTTTGGGATGATCCTCTAGTGTTCCGATCAGGTGGAGTTGGGGTGATCCGATGTTGAATCCCATGAAATGAAATTCACAAGGGTCCGAGAATTTTTCCCCACCTTACCAGTTGGGGGAATTATGGGTCATATAGTACTATTATAATTATCCTTCAATCTGGGTTTTTTCAGTCCTACTATTCAGAGAGATGCCCGCACCTTTGTTCCCTTTTCAACTGATGCCATATAACAGGTTATGTGAGGCGCAGAGCTGAGATACCCCAAGACCCCATCCTGGAGCTCGAAATCTTCAGCATCCGGAAAATCGAATTCATGGGGCCATTTCCCACATATTTTAGAAACACATACTTCATGTCCTACATCGACTACATCTCCATGTGGGTTGAAGCCACTGCTACAACACACGACCCAACCATGGGAGTCGTGGTCATATAAAATAAACACGTTTTTGCTGGATTTTCGTTCCTCGTGTTCTTATCAATGACATTGGGAGACACATAAACAACACATTAATTAAAGGAGTATTCTCCATATATTGAGTGAAGCATTATATGGGGATGCTATATAATCCCAAGTCTAGTGGAAAAGTGGATCTCTCCAACCGTGAACTAAAGAACATTCTGGAGAAAACACTGAAAGCGTTAAGGAAAGGCTGTTCCAAGAAGCAAGATAATGATTTTTGGGAATGTTTTTCCACTTCAAAAACACCAATAAGGATTTTCCATTCTGACTCATCTATGTCATGCCATTCCATCTACCACTAGAGTTGGAGCACAAATATTTAGTGGTCATCAAGGCCATGAATTTAGATCTGAAGGTAGGTGAAGAGAAGCATATGTTCCAAATATTAGAACATCATAGAATCCATTGGGAGGCACATGATAATTCCAATCTATACAAGGATAAGTTGAGGGAAATCAATGACTAGATGATTTCATGAAATTATTTCCAACCCGGTGATCAGGTACTATGTTTTAACTCCTGCATTTGATTTTTTCCAAGAAATCTAAAGTCAATATGCTCAAAACCATTTCGGTTCATATGAGTATTCCATCATGGGGTGGTGGAAATTAATGGGGAGGATGGTCAACCGTTCAAGGTGAATGGACAGTGGCTGAAGACCTACCCTAACAAGGAAGACACGGTGGGAACTCTCTCCATCGTGCATCTTTGGTAAGCAGAGGTAAGATGGTCGACCCAACATCCTATAATAAAGGTACTTCATGGGAGGTATCCTAGAGGTTACACAGTGTGTACCACCTATATACATGGCATGTATTAAGAACTTTTAGTATATATTCCAAATATTATAAATATATGGATTAGTTAAATAATAAATTAGGATGATGCTGGTGCTTATAGAATAGACTCTAGAGTTTGTTTGATCCGTCCCCATTTTGAATCCCTCTATACCGACCATTGGCATGAGTTTTATCCATTTTATAGTCATGTTTACATACATGTAATGTGTTATATTTTTCATAATATATACATATATATATATATATATTTAAATACATGAAAACTCATGTTGGGGATAGACCGGATGGCCTGGGTCTTATCCCGGTTCCAAAACACTTGTGTTCGAATCCTAAAAACCATCATATTTAAATAATTATACCTTTTAATAAAACCAGAGAACATGTATTTCAATATACATAATGTGATACATGAATCATTAATTACTAAAATGATTTTTTTAAATAAAGGAATACACGCAGGTGAAGTTGGCAGATTGGAAAAGGCCCCTCTCGGCATCCCAAAGACCCAGGATTGATCTCTGATAATCTCTCTACTTCGTCCATTTTATTTTATTTAAATACCACACGACATGAATTTCCTTCCTCCATGGTAGTTTTGGTCCAATGATTTATAAAATATATAAATTCATAAACATGAGGAGCTGTTTAACCTTTTTTCCTCCACTGGAGGGCTTGTATTTGAAACTGTCAATCAACAGTTCGAACCTTGCCCCAAGAACTAGACCAATAATTGTACTTCTCTTCTTCCAACATTAGAACTAACAAAATGTATTTCTGAATACATTACATGTGCAGATTTACTTTTGTTAAATTATATATATTTATACATTTATCTTTATTTTAATTATCAATATTGATTATTATATAGTTAACAATAATAATTATATTAAATACATATGTTAACAAATTACTACATGTAGTGTCTACTATAGTACATTCCCTGTACTCTGGCTATAGAAGTAGGAAAACCAGTGTGACCACTCCACGTGTCACATGGACCCCCTATCGTTTAGTTATCCTAGGATCTGAATGGAATATCATCCTCAAACACACCATTATCATTCGTTTTTCAATCTGATTTCTTCTCCATTGTAATCCTCAGATATGGTACACCATTCTTCACTCCTTATTTCAATGTTTTTAGAGGAATTTGGCCATTTTTTTGGAATGTCCAATGATTCGGCTCCTGCATTACATGGGCATGCTATGAAGAACCCATGCCTTGTACTTTTGAAAAAAAACCACAGACAGGGAAATTCAAAATTTGAAATTACACGGCGTGTATGTTTGGAACACACCATATACCACCCTGAATCATGCTTGAGTATCTCATTCGCATGGCTATGAACACTATGTTTACATGCATGAAGAGTATGTTTGAAACACATCGTGTATTCCATTTCACTAGTCCAGCTAGTTTCCAACACTCAACATGACGATATGAACTATGTTTATACACATTTTGTTTCGTACCTTGACACAGCATGTAATGCATTTTTGGTTCTACTCCGACTGTTGCTGTGTCTTTGAAACATGAATGTAGGATCCCATTTTCACATACGTGGCATGCATGTTCGGTAGACAATGTGTATCCTTTCTTTTCCAGTGACATTCTCACTGGGTGGGTCAATCTAGAGAACAAGGGATGTTATTCCTCTTACACTACATGCCTTGTACTCTAGATATACATGTCATGTTTTTCTACTTTTCTGGTTTTATCACATTTTTGTATTTCCATTTTTCAGTTCTCATTTTTCTTTTGTTTTGTTTTCCATTCTTCTTCAGGATATTGAAGACAGAGGCCCTGCATGTGGGAAGATTCCGGACTCTACTAATGAGGGAAAGAGGAAAAATTTCGTTAGATAAGACTCTTTCCCATGAAAACACCAGCCATGGACTTCTCAGAGTATGAGCCTCTTCTTTAGACACCATTCCAACATGGACTGCCTCTATAGAGGATTATCCTATTACTTTACATCCACTGCACCACAAAAATCCTTATAGAACCACCCTTTCTTCAACACCAGCTATCAGACCACCATATCCCTCCTCATCTGTGGTTGATCAATCACCGACAGCCATGTCAAACGACTCTTCACCAATTGAGGCCTCTCCCCCAAAAGAACCAATCCCTCCTGCTGCCCCAACCATGACTTCCCATGCCGGTGGCTCTATCATTTCCTATAGTTTCCAATCACCGAAATGGTGCATGATTGTGTTGGGTGCTTCTCTAAACACAAGATCTAGTTGAGCAGTCAGAATCTTGACAATAGTGTGCCTTAAGAGTTGGGTATTTGAAGGGGTGGAGTTGGAGGATCTCCTCTAGAATATGCAGTTATTCAAATATTTTCAGGATACCTCACTTATTTTAAATGATTTTTATTGATGTTGTTGTCTCCTTAGAGTTCAAAAGGCTTGAGTACCAGGTGACACTTAGTGACATAGTACTGGAGGTCCAATTTCAACTGGGTTGTCAACCTTTTTCCATTACCATGTCTGATATTAGATGAGGGAGTTTCTTTTATCCCCATATAGTCACCCAACACATGGTCTCCACCCTAACATGTCTCATAAGTTCTGATCTCATTTCCATGTTGTTGGATATTTCTAGGATGAACCACTACTACACCCCCACTTCTTAGAAGAGTACCATCATCGTTCAACCTATACTCCATTTTATTCATCAGAGAGTTAGTGCCATCTTGATTCCCCATCATGAGGATATAGGATTCATGACCAGCCATGACATGGAGCCTCTCACCAATGTCATTTAACAATACTACCGAGAGATCCCCTACCTTGTTGCCTCTTACTTCCTCTCCATGTTCACTGGCTATCAATGAAACCTAAACAGTGTGTTTTACACCACCTTCCATTCCCACCACCTCAGTTCTTTCGAGCATTTTCTCTTCTCAAAATTGATTAGTTTCCCCCCAAGAGAAATAATCACAAATTCTTATTTGCATGGGATTGGTTCTGAGCAGGGGCACATACATCATTGTTCAGGCCCCACCACCACCCACTGACGACCCACCTATCTCTGAGGCTGCACCTGAACCTCCTTACCCACCCCTTCTTGTTTCCTCACTCGTCCCTACATCCTTTCCCATTCCCCCTCCTGAACATTCCACTAACCCTTCACCTTTAGAGCTGTTGTCTAACCCCCCCCCCATCACCAACCACCTGGCCAGGATAGATAACCAACTAGCCTCATCTAGAGAATCAGCATGTCGTTATCCTTCAATGATAGACTACATATGCTCAGTTCTTGGACCAACTTCGGCAGATGGTTGAGTTACTACTAAAACACCAATGGATCCCCGTTCTAATGGATGCTTATTCTTATTCCGTGCCTCTGGTATCTTCCGTACCCCCTAATGAGGTTTTCGTTGCCATGGACTCTTTCCTCATCTTTACTAATGGTACTGGATCAACTCCTCTTGTTGAGATCACTATCACTAATGATCCTTCACCAAAATAACTACCACTAGTCGAGGGATATATTCTTACAACTCCTCCATTAGATGATTCCACTTCACCTATTCTTGAATGTGCATCCCATGAACTACACTGTGAATGTGACATTTTTATTTTCTTATACAAGTTATTGTTCCCAATTTTTTGGCAGAGATGATGTTCTTTCTTGTAGTTTTTCACCCTTTTAGTGTGCCAGCACACCAGTCTCCTGTAACCCTCTACCTACTACCTCCCCAGTACCCTTTCCTTCTCTCCCACACCACCCGCGCAACTACTCAACCACACCTCCATGGTCCTGTTGCCCACCTCCTATCGCTCCCCTCTTCATAGTGCCTCCCCTATGCCTCTGGCAAAAATGGTCCCTCGCAGCCCCCGCCATCCTTTTATTTATGGTTTCACCTTATTTTTTAGTTGAAACCCCATGGAGTTCCTTCATTATCCCTCTGGTATCCTCCACCTCCACCCACATAGCACTTCCTAGACAATCCCATTCTAGTATGCTTAGTCTCCGGTCGAGACCCCCTCCTGCTCGGTGGGACCAGAACACTATTCGAGCCTCCAGCTGGCCTCTAGTGCTACATCCTCTATCTGAGCTCATGCCTTGAACCGCATCGTCACACCCTCCCTGCTGGCCAGCCCCTAGATCCTCATGTCCAACATTGTCTATTTATTTTTTTACAGCTAGTATCCCTCTGGTGTGGTTCACTTTGGGACAGCGTGAAACCCTCCAGTGCAACCCCCTATTGGACAGTGTGAATCCCCTCGATTGCACACCCTTCTTCTAGTGTAGCTCTGAGAAGACAGTGTGACTCTGGAAACCACACCACTTCCTTTCTGGTCCCCTCTTGATTTTCCAGCCTGATGTTCCCCCTTGCTGAGTCGCTGTCTTTGACCCTCAATGTTGTTTATCTTTCCCATAATCGTTGCATCACACACACTTTTTCATCCAATGAAAGACATTACTGGTGTTCGCCACCCCTTTTCAACTATTGCACGCCCTCACTGGTCGAGCATGTCTCCATGTTGAGGTGGGTTATAAACTATCCATTTGTTTAAATTAATTTATTATGGTGTTTTTATGTTGTTGTCATTTCCGGTGGCTTCCACATGTTAGCAGGTAATTCCACGTTATTGTAGGAATCAGTGCGCATGTTCTAATACCCATACGTGAGGCATGTCGCATCATTCTCATTGGTTTGAGAGTCGAGATAGGTCCCCCACTACACTCTCCATTGAATTTAGATTTTTTAGTTACATGATATTTTATTAATTTTAACACATGATAAATAATATGAGTAAATTAATTTTGGAATAATTATTTGATGTAAAAAAAGAGTTGTTTATTTTATACATGATACTTGAAATATTTTCATGATAAACTGACACAAAATAGTGAATGAATTCTCATTTGGACATTGATTATAAATCATAGAATATCAAGGGTAGTACATGTTTAATGATAACCAGTTTTTCTGAAGTGTGAACAAGTGTTTTTCTTCTCTTGAGAAATGAGGGTTTTATTTAGAGTTTTTGAAGGCCCATTTGTCACAATATTAAAATAAATTATTTTAAAAAACATTTTTTGATGTGACTCTGGGGTTATATTTTTACGTACATTGATTGTGTGACAAGTATGTGATTTTTTTGCATCGTGAGTGGTTGATTTACATTGTGGACTCACCCCTTTTTATTGCATGTGATGACCTGATATCTGGGAATAGTCGGTGAATATTCTGAGATTCATTGTTGAACAAGTTTAGAATATGCACTAGCTAGTGGCACGTAGTAGAGAGGTGTTCTGTTATCAATGTTATAGGATTGGGACCCTCAGCTTGGCCATGTAGGGCATCACCAAGCATTTGGGTGTTATGACGTCATTGGGTAGGTCATTCCTTCAGGATGTGTTGGATTTATTGTATGTTCTATATTTTCTACAGGCTCCATGGTTTGACCCATGTTTTCTTTAGAGTTTATTTTTATGTGGCGGATGATTCTGAGGTCTAGTTCGGTTGTAGGACCCTGGGTTCCACCTTTTCTATTTCCCTTAGTGTGTATTGTGTGTTGTGTGTGGTTTCCTTATGACTAACAACTAAAATTTGTATTTCTAAATTGTTTACAAAAATGATTTAAGATGAAATTCATCTGTTATTTTCAAATAGTAGTCTTTTTTTAAAATTAAAAGGGAAATGGAAGGTTTCATGTTTTAGAAAAGAAATTGTGCGTGTGGAAACCCCATATTTTGAATAATTTAGTTCAAACCTAAATTAAGTAAATGGTTTATTCAAAGGGTGTTTATTGGGAATATTTTTCTTGGAATTCCTACTGAGTTTTAATAGGCACTCCTATAGTTTTTTCCTATTTTTAGTTTTGAGGCTAGTTGAATAGAGTGTTCTCTCCACGTGAGAGAGTTGTTTTTCGATTAGTGAGCCACAATCGGAGTCACTAGGAGTTTTGGTGGTGGAAAAGTTTGTTTTTTGTTGTTGGTCTTTCATTCTTTTCGTGCTATTTATTTACTCATGGTTATTCAACATTTCTACTACTTTATTTATTTTCACCGAGATAAATTATTCCCAAATTTCCTTTTTTGATGCCATGTCGCTTTTCACCAGCCCGGGATGACTAGGAACACCTCTCGGGACTTGTTGAGGACCGGATTGGGTGATCAGTTCAGGGTCTACCTAGGTTCGTTCATGATAGGCTCCTTCAATTAGATGTTGAGATTTTCATTAGGAAAATAAAATTATTATTTCTATGGGGTTTTATAAAACCAATTTTGGAATACAATTCCACATATATTCTTAAAAATAAAAACATGTTTTCAGCAAATACCTAATGCTTAGTGGAAAAATACTTTGGTTTTGGTGATCTTATTTATTTTCAGGTGTTTAATGGACAAACACACAAATCAAGATAACATGGAGAAAAAATTCCCAACTACACGACATGTACATAATGACACACCGTGTAAATTCAGGCTCATACACTGATCAACCAGATGATTACAGACCCTAATTTCCAGAAAAGATACAAAATTCTATGTGGGTAATACCTACATGTAATATACAAGATTAAATATGTTTTTTGTGGCATTTTCCCGAATCTAAACACCATGTTAGGCGGTGCCACAAATCATGTATCATTCACAAACTAACTGTCGACACCATAGAAGCTAAGGGCGGCGCAACATGCCATCTACTAGAGAAACATTATGAAAAAACATGTTGAAAAAACTACATGGTTTGTAATTTTAATACACACAATGTACATTATTTTTTATAAATAGAGGGTTTCACCTCTAGTTTTAGGAGTCATTGTTTAATATTCATATGAGGGAGGGAATGCTACCTTGATATTGTTGCTCCGCTACTCCACTAATCCACCATTCTACAAAAATATCCTTACTAATTCAGCGATGAACACATCATGTATCAAGACTTATATTGTAATATTTTATTCCATGTATAACTAAACACCCATTGTGTTTGTGATATGGGTGATAAATGAGTGTTGTAATTTGGATAAATTGTAATTTTTGTTTTTTTTTTGTTTAATTATTCTTATTCCTCTTCAGTTATTTCTATTTATTACTAAGAATTCTAAGCCACAACAAGTGAATAATTTTCGTAGACTCAAAGGGAAAATAATGATGAATACCTTAATGATCATTGTATGTATTCAATGACTCATAATTGGACTGATCTAAAGAACTAATTGTGAAATAAAGACTATCGAATCAAGGAGTCAGTTTCTTCAGTTCCAAGCATAGTTTACTGGACCAAGGATACCACGGCAGAATTGAAACCCATAGAGTTGGGTTATTATGAACAAAACAACCTAATAAGAAGTTTTTATAACCTCAGTAATTATTGTATCCCCAACACGCTCCATTTCCTTTGAACCACATTAAAACCCACTTTGGATTTCATTATATTTAATTGTTAAACGTTATTTCTGTAAAAATTATATTTTTCATAATTAAAAAAAATTATCACTCGAAATTCATCATCATTTACTTTCTTAATTCCAATGGTAATCGAATTCATGAACTCATCTAGTTCCATATAGATCGACCTCGATCTTACGCTATACTAGCTGAGATGTGGTAATATCGATTTGGAACAATGATAACATAGCTTTGGTGAAATGAGAGTCCACATCCCCATGAATCCACTATCATAGTAATATAATTACATTATTGCCTTTATAATTCATATTTATAATATATATATATATATATAAGTATTATAAAACCACATAATTAAGTATTTCTCAACATTAAAATCTACTATTATCGTTTTTAACCTGCTATTAATATTTTTCACTAATAACTAATTTATTCTCATATATTAGAAAAAATTATTCACTTATAGAAATTAAATAAAAAAATGGTTTAAATATTTCCTATTAAAAATATCAATTGAAATTAATTAAATATTAATTTTTAGCTTTAATTTATGATACAACCATGACCCCACCACAGGTCATGTTTTTTATGTTTGCATCCATTAAAAATGTATATTTTCATTTAATTTTCGAAAAATAAGGGGTGTCCACAAAAGTACTATTATTATTAATTAAAAAAGGGGAAATTTGTGCACCAACACACAACACCCATTATTTCATCTTTGATCATGAATCGTTATAATTTATTATAACATAATGATACTAACTATCATGTACATATAAAACATTTTTTTATCATATTATATTCAATACATTTTTAGTACATTTCCAGAGACTCTAAACAAATATTTCATTTTTGGGCGAGTTCAAATTTGAACTCAGTTTGGGTGAACAATTTGGGTTGCCTTAGTGAACTTTGTTCCCTGATATTTGGTTTCATAGAGGAGATCATAGTTAGTGCAAAGGATGCAGCCTCCCAATCAAACATTTTTACGTGGGATAACACGAAATCAATGGATGGTGAACGATATACATATAATGTAACATCCCAGGTAAATAAAGAATTTGAAATTTTCATATATATTAATATTTTTGTATAAAATGTTAATATTACTTTAAAGGGAATGCTATGTTTGATGAGGAACCCAATACACAACAACAAGTTTCTTTGAAATCTTACGTTGCACAATAATAATATAATACTATTATTTTAATTGGCGGTTAACGCCTAGCCGTTGTAATTGCCAGAATAAACAGAACAAACTAAAAAAAGAGTGTATATGTTTTTTAAATATTTTAACAATTACCCAATAAATTATAGAGTCTAAAAATGTGAATGAATCCAATTTTAAGCATAAATACTCTTATATTCACTAAAAAGGATGATTTATCACCTTTTAATGGTGAACGCTCTTTAAAAATAGTTTTGATCACGCATATAAATTTTTTTGGACCAAATAAAATCCTTCTTTAGAATCGGGACATCAAAATTTACTTTGTGTCTATTTTTGTTATTTTCCCAATAATGTTCTATTTTTAATGAATATTGAAAAATGTTCAATTTTAATTCAAATACTCTTTTTAATCTAATTTATTTATATGTCTAGTTTATCTTTTTAATTAGTTTTAATTTTTAACTAGAATATATTTTTACCATTTAATCGAATGGTGGACATTTGAATTAATTTCACTTTGAAATTGATCATAAATAATTGTCAATTTTTTGATAGATATTGTTCCTTAAAAACACGCTTATTGTTTTGACAACGTGAAATAATAATAAAATTAATTAATGAAAATTATATGTTTTTAATTTTGTAAAATATACAACATTTTTGAATTTGGAATATCAAATATATCTTTGGGTAAATATTTGGTATTTTTCTGAAAAACATCATTTTTTGATGAATAGTGAAACCACTAACTGGTAGTCAAAAAACTGATATTTTTGTTTAATTAAACCTTACCGCTTCTGTGAATTTAATTTCCAAAATCTGACATACAATATTTTCATTAGTAAGTAAAATGTGGTTCAATTGGATTGAAATAATTTTTGTTGAATTGTAACTTTTAAGTTTTATTAATCGCGATTAAAGGTAATTAATAAAATTTAAGGTAAATATAATGTTAAAATAATATCAAATTACCATTACTCTTATACTACCCTTATTGGTTTTGTCATGTTCAACCAATACAATAAATTTTTTATTTTTTGGGACCCCGTGGAGCCACATGGGTAAGGTAATGATATTAATACCTTTTATTTAAAGTAAAAATAAAAATGTATCAAATATGTATTGTTTTAATAAAACAATTTTTACAAGGTGTTATAAATGTTATATTTTCAACTATAAATATTCATTATTATTCTAAATATATTTCCTACAACACTGTATTTTTTTTATAATTTTTAGACATCAAATAAATAAAATTATTTATTACACAACGATGATGCAATATTTACGTCATTAATGAATGATTTAAATAAATAAGAATATAATGTTTAAAATAATATCCAAAACATGTCCAATTATTATTTGATGATTTCATATATGACATGGGTAAAATAATCCTTAACTTTAATGATTTTAGTACCTGTGAAAATCGAAAATCATTATACCATAAAAAAATAGTTCCATTCTTTCCAAAAGAGCCCCTCCTCTCCCTTATAAAAAGACACATCTTCCTACCCATATATCACACCTCTCAAGCTCGTTGCCTCTTCCAAAATCTATATAAATAAGCTTACAATATCCCTATCTTCGTCCAAGAATCCTTACCTTTTGAAGAATTCTCTTCAAGAAACCCTTTTGGTTCAATCCAAGGGGAGTTACCCGATTTAATGGTAATGTATTCTCTTATGTTATTTTGTTTTATTTTTCTTTTCCAACCCCCCTAAACTCATTTTATTACATTATTTTATAAAAAAACCAGTATATAAAATACACTATTATGTTGTTATGGGATGTATTAGAGCTACACGTACACACATCTCCATCTAATGGGTAAAGAACATATTGATTCGGTGGATGGCGAATTACTGCCTCACGAAACGATGATTGTTCAATCTTCTCCTACCGCCTCTCATAGTGGCCATGTTGGTGGAAAAATATTTATATATCATATATATTATATTTATGTCCTCTCTATTATACTCTATTTTATATTTAAAACATACCTTTTTGGTTTACATGTTTTGCAAATTCGATAATTTCATTTGAGGAAGTGTGGACTATCGCCCGCTCCAGTGATGTGACTCGTTCATTCAATACATGGAATGTATAAAGAATTAAATTATTGAACATAAGTGACCTATATAAAATATATATTATAATTGAATTATAATATATATATCTATAATTTATTCATAATTTCATTTATATGACAAAGAAATTAAAGTAGCGCTCATGCATACGTACAACCTACCGTCTCCATGAATGGTGCATTTCAATTTTCTCTCTCCAAATTTTATGGAATAGTATAATATCAATATATACTGGATATATTAGATATTTAAATCATTAATACAATTTTTTATATGATTTAATTATAACTACATGGTCAATTCATTTCGAACAACTTTATTTTTTTGACACATGTACCGAACATCGACAGAAACATTTGATATGAGCTCACATAATTAACATATTATTATAAAATTATAATATTTGATATGAATTGAATAATAAAATTTAAAGGATTAAATTAATCAATTATAAATAGAGCATAGTTTATTATTCAGGAATATAATGAAACGACCAAGACAAGTCAGACTTGAGGTAAGGGATCCTACCTCTCTCTTTCTTTTTATGTAATATCTTTTATGTCATTTATTTTAAGTTCCATGTTATTATGTTGGAGATGTTATTTTATATTTATCATAATTTACTTTTCATGTTCAATTGATTAGATACCCCCTCTTTCTCTTATCAATTAATTTTAAGAATTTTTTAGTTGCGCCATTAGGCTGCCGATTTTTTTGCAAGGGGATTTCTTATGTCACTTTTAATTCCGTGAGATTTCCATTGTTCTCCACTTATTTGTTGCATGTTGTGAATTGTGTACTTATATTTCATATATATACTAATGATTTTATTTATATTAACTGTATTATGTTATTAATTTCGTGTTTATTATCTTTTGGTCATACAACTTGATTGATTACAACGAGGTAATGGGTTTTTATCTTACTTATTATTCCCGTGAGATTCATGCAACATTTGCCACTATTTTATTTTTTGTTGTATATACACTACACATTATTGTATTCTTTGGTAATATAATTTTATTTTTGGGTATTTAATTCTTCATTGTATGACCCTTCTTTCATGTTGTGTACATCTCAAAAGTTACCCAAATCGGTAAGGGAACCATTCACCCTCTTCTTGTTAGAAGACTTATTTTTGTTAGGTATTTTAATTTACATATTATTATGTTGGGATATGTTCTTATATATCCTTATTACTGTAAATTTTATGACCAGGTAATGAGATACCCTTTTTATCTCTCATCAACTCATTTTCATAATATTAAAGTGACGCCATTAGGTTGTCAAATTTCTGTAACGAAACTTCTTAACCCAATTTCAATTATTTTGGTTAAACCACTACTTCTTGATTATGTCGTGCTATGAATATGTTTGGATGACCTATGATAGTTTTAAAATTAATATCCACTTATATTGAGTGTATTTATATATGTCACATATAATTATTTAATTGATTTATCATTAATCTAAGGATATCATCTTTATAAGGGACTTCATCTCAATATCCTTTAATTGAGGCATATTTTGTTTTAATACAAGACTTTCTTTTATACGGTTATAAACCCAATTGAATTTTAAATTCATTCAAAAATAATATTTTTATACGAATCAGTTTACTAAATTACAAAAAGGAATGTTTCTTTTTTTTTACGTAAGCGGTGACAACGACCTTTTCTGCCACCGCGAGTATTATTTGATCTTTGGCTTCCTTAACAAGATATAATGTTTTTAAAAGAAACATAAATAAAATATACACTTTTTATGTATTTTTGAATTGAAAATAGTTTTTAGAATGGATTTATTATTTCAATATCTTAATAAGTTATATTTTTATTGCAATGTGGGAATGTTATCATTCCTTTATGGTTATGTTTTGTGTTATGGTTATGTTATCATTCTTGGGAATTTTTTATGATGTATGGTGGTTCTGTGATAAACTAAGGGTGGGGGAGACTGGGAGAGCTCTTTAATTCATTGGGTAATGTGAAGGAGTTAAATGCTAAGGTTTCTCCGAAGTTATTTAGGGAATATATTATGATGGGGATTCCAAACGTAACCATGAGGGTTGCTTACTACGTATGAATGTTATGAATGCCTAAAGTAACTTTTACATCTTATGATTTCTATGAGTTATTAATGAACCTTATGATTTCATGAGGTATGTTAAAGTTCATTTAATTTATGAGTAAAGTATGATTTCATTGATTTTTTTATATACATGGACTAATGTTTTCATTCCATATTTTTATATCTCTTACTGAGCTATTCATTCTCATATCACGTTCTTGAAATGTTTTCTACAAGACTTAAAGATGAAAAGGGTCAAGGATGGGATCATGGAAAGACATTCTATCTAAAACATGTAACTAGACATGTTTCTTTTTCAGAGTTTGTATTTTATGAAAAAATGGAAACTAAGTTGATGTGTCTACTTTGTAATCTTGTGAGATGTAATAGTTATGTCCTAATTATCTAATACTATAAACCTAAAAAGATCATCAATGTGAATTATTAATTTAATTCAATGTTATTTAATGCTTTAATTCTGTGGCCTTATAGTTGGTATCAGAGGATGTTTTAGATAAATTTAGAGGTAAGAGTATTGTTTAAGCATAAGTGACTAGTTTTGTATAACCACAATGGTTAGTATATTAGCTGGAGTCATTGTTATTTTTGAAAGTTGTAATGAGTTTGAGATAACATGGAAAAGTATATCTTAGGGTTTATCGTCCTCATTAGTACATGATTATTTTGATGATATACTCACACTGACATTTTTGGTGTTATTAAATGAATGGATCTTGCAGGCACCAAAGTGACAATAGGTTTGAAGGAACCTCTTGTGGTTCTCTGATTAAGAGACTAGATGAAATGGGGGTTCAATAAGAAATCTTGTCATTATTCTATACCTACTATCAGGAGTAATGATTAACAACTTGAACCTTGGTGAGTTATATAATGCATCATGTACGAGACAACCAACTCAATGTGGATGTTGATGTAATAATTATACCGGTATCCATTAGGGTTTATATGATCTTTACTTTTGAGGTAATTATGGGTAACTATATGTTATGATGGAAAATTAAAGGCATGAGATAAACTTGAGGTTAAATTATGTTATGGTTATTTTTGATGATTTTATCTCTTTTGGGGGAATGTATTAATAATTATATAGTTTTGGAATAAGGACAACGCGCAGACTATGTGACAACCTATCACGTTGGATGAAGCTGCGGGAATAAAACTCACAACCAAATTGCGACTGATATTTATCACCGACCACTGGGCTACGTGAAGTCCCTGGTTACTTTGAATAATTCTTTTTAGTTAGATGATAATATGAATCAGGAATAAATTGATTTTGGGTTATCTATGGAAATGATTAACCTATCATGGAGGATATGTGATTAGGTTAATTACTATTCAATATGAGACATTAAGAGTAACTGATGTTATTTTGAGATAAATGTTAAGATTTAACTTGAAATATTATGTGATTAAATCTTTCAGATACTTTGGTTTCAATCATAGTTTGGATTAATTTGATGAATTTTATGGAAATATATTTATTGAATGGTCTTTGATGAAATTTGGGTTTTGTTTGACAAATTTTGATGATTAAGAGTAGTTTTTATTTTTATAAAAGATTATATTTTTTGGGGATTATCTGATCTTGTTCTAACATTTTTGGTTTTGGTTAATGTCTAAATACATAGGAAATATATAGTTCTATTTTGTGAATTAGGTGATACTATAGAATTTGGTTATAGAACTCTTAATGTGAACAATTCATCCTAAATAATCATATTTTGGAGAAAATATGAGTTTTTGGTAGAAATATAGTAAAAGTTGAATGTATACATGACAAGTATTTTTCCTTATGTTTTAGTTAAGCACATAATAAAAAATCATTACTGAAAAGTAACTTAACCCAAAAAAATGGTTTGATAACTATTCCTAATGGAGAATCAAATACTGTTTAACCCATCAAAAGTTTTTAATTTTTCAGTGGTTAACTATCAAATAATCATTTTTCTATCACTCTATATTAAGGCCTTGATGGTTTTTTTTCTCCTCTATTTCCATGATTTCATGTAATTTTAGTATCTTTTGTCTAGGGTGACCTTTCTACATCTCTTTATTTCTTTTAAATTGATTGTTTTGATGACTCTTTTTTCGATGTGGGGCTTTCAATGATGTTTCTAAGCCCAATTTTAAAATTGCGAGGATGAAATTCCCAAAATGGGGAAGGATGTAACATTCCATGTAAATAAAGAATATAAAATTTTCATATTTATTATTATTTGTGGATAAAATATTAATATTACTTTAAATGGAATGCTATGTTCGATGGCGTACCCAATATGCAACAACATGTTTCTTTGAAATCTTACATTGCACACTAATAATGTAATAATATAATTTTAAATGGTAGTTAATGCCTAGTTGTTATAATGGTGGGAATGAAAATAACTAACTACAAAATGATTATATATATTTGTTTTATATTTTATAAATTACCCAATATATGATAGAGTCTTAGAATTCGGGTGAATCCAATTTTAGGCATAAATACTGTAATATTCACTAAATGGTTGATTTATAACCTTTCGAGGGAGAACCCTAATTAAAAATAGTTTTGATCACAATTATACATTATTTTGGACAAAATAAAATCCTTTATTAGAATCGGGACATCACAATTTACTTTTTATATGTTTTTGTTATTTTTTCGATAATGTTTATTTTTTAATGAATAGTTAAAAATGTGGAATTTTAATTCAAAACCTCTTTCTAATCAAATTTATTAAAATTTTTATGTTATCTTTTTAATTGGTATTAATCTGTAATTATAATATATTTTTTCCATTTAATCAAATGGTGGTCATTTTAATTAATTTCACTTTGAAATTGAACAAAAACAATTGCCAATCTTTTGATATATATTGTTTCTTAAAAACAGGCTAATAGTTTTGACAAAAGGAATTAATTATAAAATTAATTAATGCAAATAATATATTTTTAATTATTTAAAATGGAAATCATTTCTGAATTCGTAATATCAAATATATCTTAGGGTAAATTTTTGTTATTTTTTTTGAAAAACTTCATTTTTGGATGAATAGTGAAATCACTAAGCGGTAGTTAAAAAACTAAATTTTTCCTTAAACAAAAATTTACTGCTTCTGTGAATTGAATTTCAAAAATATGACATACATGGTTGTCATTAGTAAGTAAAATTTGGTTTAAGGGGATGAATATAATTTTTGTTGAATAGTAACTTTTAAGTTTTATTAATAACGATTAAAGGTAATTAATGTAATTTAAGGTAAATATAATGTTAACATAATATGAAATTACAATTACACTTTTACTATACTTATAGGTTGAGTCATGTACGACCAAGAAAATCCATGGGTTGATTTGTGGGTCCCCATGGAGACACTTGTGTAAGATAATGACATTAATATATTTTATTTTAAATAAAAATAAAAATGTCACAAACATGTTTTGTTTTACTAAAGAAATATTTACAAGGGTTTATACATGTTATATTTTCGACTATAATTATTCATTAGAGAGATACGGAGATTTTCTATAACACTTTAATTTGTTTATAATTTATAGACATCAAATAATAAAAATTATTTATAACACAATGATGATGTAGTGTTTACGTCATTAATGAATGATTTAAATAAATAAGAAGATAATGTTTAAAATAATATACAGCACTTGTCCAATTATTATTTGATGATTTTATTTCCTAACATGGGTCACCATATCTTCGACTTTAATGAATTTGGTAACATTAATAACCAAATAGAATTATATAATAAAATAATATTTTCATGCTTTCCAAAAGAGCCCCTCCTCTCCCTTATAAAAATACCTCACTTCCTACACATGTCTCACACTTCTCAAGCCCTTTGGATCATCCAAACGTTACCAAAATACTCTTCCAATATCCCTCTCTTCCTACTAGAATCCTTAAATAAGGCAAAAAGCTTTTCAAGAATCCCTTTTGGTTCATGTCAAGGAGAGTTACTCGATTTAAGGGTAATGTATTCTCTTATGTTCTTTTGTTTTATTTTTCTTCTACAACCCCCTACACTCTTTTTATTCCATTATTTTGTAAAAATACCAGTATCATAAATATACTAAGATGTTGTTATGGGATGTATTCGTGCTACACTTAAACACACCTCTATCTAGTGGGTAAAGAACATACAGTTTTTGTTGATGGCGAATTACTGCCTCACGAAATGATGATTGTTCAATCTTCTCCAACCACCTCTTATGGTGGCCATGATGATGGAAATATATTTATATATGATATATAATATATTTATGTTCTCTATTTTCTTCTGTATTTTATATTTAAAACATAGCTTTATGCTTTTCATGTTGTGAAAATGCAATAATTTAATTTGAGGAAGTGTAGACTACCACCCCCTCAAGTGATGTGACTCGTTCATGTAATACATGGAACGTATAAAGAAATAAATTAATGAAATTATGTGACCTATATAACATATATATTATATTTTAATTAAAATATATATCCCTCTAATTTAGTTTTAATTACATTAATATGAAAAAAAAATTAATGTAGCATTCATGTGTATGTATGGCCTACCGGCTACATAAACGATGAATTTCATTTTTTTTATTGAGAAATGTAATGGAATATTATAAATTGAATATATAATATATATATATATTATATTAAAATAATTAATAAAATTATTGAGATGATTTAATTATAACTACATGGACAATTCTTTTTAAACAAGTTCATTTTTTGATTCATGTACCTATCATCGACAAAAACTTCTGATATGAACTCACATAATTAACTAATTATTATGAAATTATAATATGTGATATGAATTGAATAATTAAAATTAAAGGAGTTCCTTAATCAAATATAAATCAAACAATGTTTATTATTTAGGAATATAACGAAACGAAAAAAACAAGTCGGACATGAGGTAAGGGATCATACCTCTCTCTCTTACTTTTTATGTACTCCCTATTATGTCATTTATTTTATGCTCCATGTTATTATGTTTGGGATGTTTTTTTATATTCATCATAATTTACTTTTCATGTTCATATGATTAGAGACCACATCTTTCTGTCACCATTTCATTTTAATAATGTTTCAGTGGCGTCGTTAGGCTGTCGAATTTGTGTAAGGGGATTTCTTATCTCATATTTAATTCTGTGATATTTACATTGTCCACAACTTATTTGTTTAATGTGGTTCATTACGTACTTAAATTTAATATATATTATCATGATTATATTTATATTCATGGTATTATGTGATTAATTTGTTGTTTATTATCTTTTGGTCATACGACTCGATTGATTACAACGATGTAAGGGGTTTTATCTCACTTTTTATTCCTGTGAGATTCATGCTACATTTGCCATTATTTATTTCTGTGTAGTGTACTTACTTACCATGATTGAATTCTTTTTGTAATATACATTAATTTATGGGTATTTACATATTCATTGTATGAACCTTCTTTCATGGGGTGTATGTCTTGAATGTTACCTAAATCGGTAAGGGAACCATTCACCCTCTTCTTTTTAAAAGTATTCTTTTTGTTAGGTCTTTTTATTTATATCTTTTTATGTTGGGATATGTTTTTATATATCCTTATTGCTTTAAATTTTATGAACAAGTGATGATATACCCTTTTTATCTCTTATCAACTCATTTTCTGAATTTTAATGTGACACCGTTAGGCTGTCGAATTTCTGTAAGGGAACTTCTTAACCCAATTTCAATTATTTGGGTTAAACCACTACTTCTTGATTATGTCATGCTATGAATATGTGAGGATGACGTATGATTTTTTTACAATTAATATACACTTATATTGAGTGTATTTATATTTTTCAAAAATTATTATGTAATTGATTTATCCTTAATATAAGGACACCATCATAATAAGGGATTTCGTCTCAATCTCCATTAATTGAGGCATATTTTATTTTAATAAAAGACATTATTTTATATGGTGTATAAACCCCATTTAATTTTAAATTCACTCAGAAAGAATCTTTTTCTAAGAATCATTTTACTAAAAGTCAAAAATTAATGATTCTTGTTTTATTTAAGCAGTGACAACGACCTTTTCCGTCGCCATGTGTATTATTTGATCTATGGCTTCCTTAACAAGTCATAATGTATTTAAAAGGAAAATATGTACCATATACTCTTTTTACATATTTTTTTTATATTGAAAATGGATTTTATAATGGTTTTATTATTGAAATATCTTCTAATTTTTTATTGTTATTGCAATGTGGGAAAGTTATCTTTCCTTTATGCTTAAGTTATGTGTTATGTTTATGTTATGGTTCTTGGGAATTGTTTATGAAGTCGGGTGGTTCCATGATAAACTAAGGGCGGGTGAGCCCGAGGTATCTCTCCAATTCATTGGGTAATGAGAAGGAGTTAAATTCGAAGGTTTCTCAAAGGAATTTTCGGGAATATACTGTGATGTGTATTCAAACGTAACCATGAGGGTTACTCTTTACATTAGAAGGTTATGAATGCCTCATGTTACCATTACACCTAATGATTTCTAGGTATTTTAAAGTGCTTATGTTTTATGAGTAAAGTATGATTTCATTGATTTTTATGTATACATGGACTAATGTTTTATTTCAGTATTTTTATATCACTTACTGAGCTTTTTTATGCTCACCCCCATGTTTTTGAAATTTTTTTCAAAGGACAGAAAGATGAATAGGGTCGAGGATTGAATCAAGTAAAGACATGCTATCTAAAACATGGAACTAGAAATGTTTCTTTTTAAGAGTTTTTATTTTATGATAAAAATGGAAACTAAGTAGAAGTGTCTACTTTGTAATCTCGTGAGATGTAATAGTGATGTCCTAATTATCTAAAACTCTAAACATGAAAAGATCCTAAATTTGAATTATTATTTTAAATCAATATTATGGAATGTTTTAAGGTTGTGTCCTTATATATAACGCATCCAATAATAGAACCATTATCATGAATCCCTAGAGGGAGAAAATTGTTGATTATTAATCTTTCAAACCATTTATCTAATCAACGATTATGTTTCAAAAATCCAATTATGGGTTCAAGGTCAACAACCCCGATAGCTATAACAGGGTGTCCTAAACCAGGAAATATTTGTAATGGATTTTAGTCCATAGAAAATTATATTTTTGAAAATAATTCTTTATTATAATTCGATAAATATTATAATCATGTATGATTTTGATTATTTTGGATATTTTAAGATATCTATTGGAAATTTTTCTCCACCAACACCTATAATCATGAAATTATGTTCAAGTAGATGTTATTGATATCTCTTAAGTATGTATTTTTACCATGATTTAGAACCCTATATTATTATCTTACCAACTAATTTTTATGTTAAGGGTTCCTAATTTTTTGTGTGGATCAAGATGATATTTTAATTTATTGTACATCTAGATATTTTTCTTTTACGTTATCCAAATCTATCCATCCATTATAAGTTCAAATCTTGAATTAATGATAGATCATGTGACTAATAGTAGGTGGTTATATAAGGAAATTCCACTCAAAATAAGCCTTTATTTCATGAATGATTTCCAATTAATATCTAATTTATTATAGATATTTTATTTGAGAGAAATTTGATATTTATTTAAAGGTCATAAAATTTATAAATAAAACATTATTTTAATTGATTTGAGTATATTTGGATGATTATTAGAAATTTTATCTTGAAATGAATGTGGTCTGTATGAAATTATTCAACAATTATTATTTAGGTAAATTAATTTAAATGTATTATGATATAAAATTTTCAAGAATTTTAATAAAACCATACAATTGTTTTATATTGGATGACTAGTTTTAATCATGGAATTTTGCATTTGAGTTATGAATGTCGTAATGAATTAATTTTAAAAAGACATATGTTTGGTTAAAAGAATATGTAATCTTGTTTAATTACAAGATGATTGGGAAAAAAATAATAGGACTCTAACAGCCTAGAAAATAATTTATTATAAAAAATATAACTAAACCACATTCAGCATGATTTTCACTGTTGCGGTGCCAATTGATTCTCTAACATCTATATTTGATATCAACTACTTTTTAAAATACATTAAATTTCTTTGGTCTCTTTCATTGTAATATGCACACATTTTAACCTTTTTAATGAGATATGACAAGTTAATCTTACGCTATAAGAAACATCGGCTTAGCTTTCGTTAAATGCAACACGTAGTTCCTATGAAACAACATTTTATTATTATTTTTATTTAAGTGAGATAGTTATAGCATATCCATTATAAATAGTTATATAAATATTAAAAGTTAATATTTAAATAATAATTATTAATGATTCATATAAAAAATGATATTTTTAATTAAATATATAATTTTCAGAAAAGTCTTCATATGTGTGAAAATGCATATTTTCTGTAATGACCATGTTTTTATGTCCTTCATTAAATAATAAATAAATAAATTTTAAACACTTATAGAAATTAAATTTGATAAATAAAATTTAATTGATAATTCATAATGAAATCATTATATTAGGGTAAATTTATCAGATTTTTTGGAAAATTTTAAATATTGGATGATTAGTGAATAATTCATAATTTCAATTGAAAATTGTTTTTTATTATAATTTATTTATATAATTCAATTATATATTAATTTGGTTCTAAATTACTATTCAATCAATTACTTATAAATTTAAAAAATTTATCTTAGTGAATCAAATTTTATATTTAAATTGGATATAAAAATATTTCAATATTTTGAATTTTTCACATTACAAACATGTCATGGAATTCCATCTACGAGATTAATTTTAAATTTATTAATTCTAGAGTTAGGATTAGATATATAAAAAATGATTAATTATTTGAAATAATAATAATGTATCATTTATATATGATAATATTTTTTGGAGCAAAAAAAGTTGTGAATATATTGTAATTAACTACAATAATTAGGAAAAATGAGTTTACATAATGGATTAACATGAATATTATAATTCCAAATGAACTATAAACTATTAAAAACTCCATTTTCTGGAGATATATAAAAAATATTCTCTTGTTTTTTGAATATGGAAAATTATTGGAGGCAGATGCAGTAATTGAAAACTGTCAATAGCGAATGACTATTTATATTTAAAAAATTCCACTCCTCCAACAATATTAAAGGGAACTCCCACCTCACATATCAGCACATATCAATCCATTTTTCAGAGTAAAAACATTCTCAAACATCCACTAAACATCTCAATAATCATCCTAGAGGGATAGAAATTGGGATAAATCCAACCAAAGAATCCCATTAGTGAAAAACAAAAATTGTTACCCAATGAATATATAACAATCATCAAAAATATATTTTTTATTATTTCATTATACACCTCTATATTTTTATTATATCTATATTATATAATAAAATAACTTCCACCAGTATAATTATATGTTGTTATGTTACGTTTTTTACATATACCCACACCCACTTCCTTTAAATGTGATATGCCATCATTTTTCATATTTAAGGAAAACTACTACCGTGAAAACTGATATCAGTCGTTCTACTATTTCCACAATCATATTGTCGAAATGATGATGGGTTTTCAATTATTATATGATATTTATTATTTATCCCTTCTTCTAGATTTATTTTTTCCATCAAAATTCTTACTTTCCATATTTTGAGAATACAAAAAATTAGTTTGTCAAGGGGTGGACTACAACCTCCTAAACGGGATTTGATTCATTCACAAATTACATAAAATGTACAATGGATCATAATAATATACATATGTTATATATATTAAATAATAATAATAATTTAATAACATATATATGTATCATTTAACATTCATTCTTTCAAATATATGTCATGAAAATGAAAACAACATTAATGAGTACGTACGACCTACCGACTCCATGAATTGGTCAATATATTTTATATTTAATATTTTCAAATACTATTATGTATATATATATACTGAATATAAATATGATATTTATATAATGTATTAAATTATGTATATAAGTAAATCTGGATATATTTTTTAGGACTATGAATGGAAACTCAAAAAATGTCAGAAAAATAAAGCAGTTAATTCCTGAAATGTAACAATAACATGGAATTATTAATAAAAGGGTAACATAAATTCACCAGTATATCAAATATGAAATTATATATATGAATATGACTCTTTTATAGACTTATAATAAAATCATATTTATTATACATGATATTCTAAAAATTATGAAGAGAGTCCTGACATAAGGTAAGGGGATTTTGAGTTGGAAATATTTTTCTATAAGACATATGTCATATTTTACATTCCTTTCTTTTGTGTGGTGTATATACAACACATGAGTTTTATGAATATTATATAACGATATAGTTTTATTTACTTATTCTTTTTTTTGTTATCTATTTTATTTTTTTTCACATCAAAACATAATAAATCAGAAAGATTTTTTTTTCAATTTTCCTTCTTCGGGACATTTGTTATGTTATGCACCAACACTATTTTATATTTTTTATATACTGACCATTGACTTCTTATTTTAGGAATCACATTATTTCATAATATTTTATGCATAATTTAGTATAATTCACTCAATTATTCTAGGATTTAATGTTTCCAAAGTTGTAATAGAATATTTATACAACGTGATCATTTATAAATATTATTTAAAATTATTCTTCAACTGACTAAATATTGTGTTACATATCTCAAGGATACTCATTAAAATTATCATCCTATGGTTATTAATGATATAATAATGCATTTTTTCAAATTTTCCTCTAATTGGTTATTTAGATATATAAGAAATGGTTTTATAGATAATTTCAGTTATTTATCACTTCATTCATAAAACATTTTTATTCCAAAACCATATATTAGAAAAAATAATTTTATTTAAATGAAATTTTAATATTATATTCAAAGATAATTTATTTAAATATTTTATAATTTTTTTCAATTCTTCTATATAGGTTTTCAAAAAAAATCATAGAATCATGTTTTCAAAAATGTTTTATGTTTTGTAAAGTGTTTTTCATAGTTGAAAGGGTATATAACTTGTAAAATGATTCTAAAAAGATATTTCAAATTTATTTTCCCTCTTGTATTAAATCTATTTACGTTAATAATTTCATTATGTGAAAATAATCCAAGGGGTCCATTCATATTAATTCTATGAATGGTTACTTTTTTTCTAGAATGATGTTTATGAAACATGTTTCCCTTCTGTGGGTAATATGTTTCTGAAACCCATTTACCATTAATGGGATTTATTCTAATGAAACCCACTTATTTAAATGGGGTTTTATTCTATTAAATGAATTAAAACAGTTCCCTTTTCCACATTTTTATGATATGATCACATGTTTATTTATGAAATTTCATTTCCTGGGTTATGATATCATTGTATATGACATCGAGGAACACATATGTGTGATTTTATTATGAAATGGGTGACACCTATATCTTCTTAAAAATAATTGGGTTATGATTTATATATCATGAGATACACATGGCCATAATGGGGGTGAAATTGATTCAGTACATGATTTTTTCTGCTTAGATGGTCTTGAGAGTTGAGATTTACTATCAAGATGGTCATGGGAGTGAACCATGACTACCAAGATGGTTCGAATAGTGAACACATTCCATTAATATGTCTAGTTAATTAATAATTTCCAGCTATGTAAATACATTTATATGATTATATATATACCACAATTCAATGTCTTATTCCTATGTTATGATTTCATCGACTATTCTATTGATATACTTCTAAATTATCTCTTATGGACTGCCAATCATTATTCCATGAATCTTGATTATGATCTTAGATATTAAGGGTAAAATAATATAATGTTATGGTAATATTATCATACCATTATGATCATGATTATTCTTACATATCTCATATTTTACATTGACATAACATTTGAGCTCACACTTTGTTCTATTTTCTTTACACATTTTATGGAGATATGTATAATGTATGATGTGTCTATGAAGGTTTCTACTCATAACGAGCATTGTCGGCTATAATGTTCTTAACTTATATACCAATTTTTAACTATCCATGTTTCCAATGAAATTAAAATAATTCAGTATTTGGAATTTTATTTTTACAATTTATTAAATATTCTACAAAATTAATATAATATCTATTTATGATAATCTATGGTTGTTGTAGTTGAATTAAAAGAAATTTTTTAGCTAAAAATAATATAATAGGATGATAAATCCTTGGTGATAAAGCTATGAAAATTATTAACAGTGTATTGAAGGAAGAGAAAACAAATATTAGAAAATGTATTAAAATTTTCTAAAATCATAGAGTGTGTGGCTTCCAATAAATACATATTAATATGCATACTATATGTAGATGAGGAGGATAGATGTTAATAGGGATAGAAACCAAAAAAATTATATTGAGTTAGACTCAATCAAGAACTAGTGGATGACAAGGGGCTTTGATGCACACCTTGTTTGACACACCCAGATGATATGATATGAGAATTCCATAACACATCATGAACAAAAAATGAAATATTTAAATAAAAGTGCATATTAATAAACTAAAATAAACCTAATCTTTCAAATATTAATACGATCCATAATTTATTCATCCTATACTTTATTTTAAAATACATTATCGTTTTCCACCATGATGATTATTTCTTGCTCTATGCTTTTTGTTTTTACTCAATGGCATGAACCGAAAAGAACCATATTAATGTTCACTATGATAGAAAATGAGATTATTGTTCTTATTAGAATCCAATTTCATTGGGATATGGAATAAAAACCACATTTTTATTCACCCATAATTTTATCTATATATGAACAATTTTAATCTTTTAAATGAAAAATGGTGTGAGAACATTTTTTCGGTCCTTAATGAGGAAATGTCCACCATCTATTAACTAGTAAATTGATCCACTGGTTGATGAAGAATGGATCTACCCCAATAAAAATATATTTATCATTCACAAATATTTATATCATGAGAATGTTATTTTTGGTTTTTATCATTTAGAAGGTGAAGTAGACAAGTGATGGTCTCTAATAATGGGTATGAATCAGTAAGAAGAAATTAAATCAATTTTTGGGATGAGTTCTTCAACATAATCTTCAATAAACTTGTTCCTATTGTTCATTATAATAAATTGGAGAATAATTGTATTCAGATATTTTAAAGGTATGATGAATAATTTGTTACATGTGAAGATAAATTTACAATACTTTTGATGATGTATTATAGAATTATCATCCCACCATAATGTATGGTAGAAATATTCATCCATGTTTTAAAGACATGTCTCATATGGGAGTTATCTATAAAATACATCACTATATATGCATAGATTTTTTTGTTGTATTGTCATGGTTGAAATATAGGTTTAAAATATATATAAACCTCATTAGTTTCTTTTGAAAAGTAAAACAAAGTTACAAAATAATCCAAAAACTGAGAAGAAAAAAAATTCTTTTCTTTTATTCTCTTTGTCTGGTTAAAATCAAAGAGGAAATTGTGTCATGGAGATTAACAAATCACTTATGTTTAGAATGGGAGTTCATTATAAATTTTATTTTGGATGTGATGGAATGAATTTAGTTAATATTTTCAATGGAAGGAAATATTCAAATAATGAATTTTTCCCACATCAGGGGTTAATGTGTAATGATAATCGTTTTTATGATAACTAGATCCACAACTAGAAGGTTAAAAATTATGATCGACATTAGAAAAATGTTTTGAAGAGGGATGATGGGAAAACTGGTGTAATAATTTTTTTAACGATGTGTGAGATCATGAAATGTTCAAAGATACAATTAACCTCCACACTAGATATATTAATTTCCTATCTTATTCTTGATACACACAATATTTCACTACTAGTTAATTTTATAATGGTATTATGATTATACCATAATAGTTACATGTGGAAATGGCATTGAAAACCCCTAATGGTACAATTATTGTATCTCATGTGTATGATTCTTCTCTAGTTGAAATTTCTAGGAGTTTTCTTCCTGTAAACCATTTTATTCATCCTCTAGGGTATTTTGAAGTCATCTTAGGAATGTATTGTGCTTATCATCATATAACCTACATTAATTTTCTCTTAAGGAATGTTAAATTTTATATATAAAACCAATCTATGATTTTCTATCACTATTATGATAATTATGAACATCTTATAGAAATTACATCCTATATATGGGTCATAAATACCACAATAAATTTTTGTTTTGTTGAAATTGTTGTGGAGGAACTCAATATTGATGATATTCCTATTGTGTTGGAAGTTTTGGATGTCTTTCCAAAATATATTCCTTGATTTTGACCAATAGATGAAGTTGTGTTCAACAAAGTTATCACACATAGTTCAACAATAATTCAAAAATTCCCTATCGAAGGAACCCATTGAGTTGGAGAAATTTCTGAGGGAACTCAAATATAACCATGATAATGGATTCAATTTTCAATGTGTATAACCTTTGGGTGCACATATTATATTTTGAAAATGATATATTGATTATTGAGACTGCGAATTGATTATCAGGAGTTTAAAAATATCACCATCAAGAACAAGTATCATCTTCAACATAATAGTGAATTTATTATCATTTACATAGAGCTCAATATATTTATATGGTTTATCATAATTACTTATATCCTTAATTGATCTTCAATAAGGATGATATAACCAAGATAATATTTTGTACAATGTATGGATACTAAAAATATATAATGTTTTATTTTTTCTTACTAATTCTTCTCTTATAATCGTGTAGTTCAAAAATAGAGTCTGTAGAGGTTTACCTAATAATTTTATTGGTAGTATTTATAGATTATATTCTTGTAGATTCAAAAAAAATTAAGGGAATGAAGATTAGTTGATAATTTTTCTAAAGAGCCTAGTTTTGGAGAAATAATTTCCCAAATTTTCAATATCTAAATTTTGGTAGAAAGGGGTTTCGTTTTTCAGTCATATAATCTCCTATGAAGGTATAAGTGTAGATACATCAAATATAGAGTTTATTGACTATTTTCCTAGACCAACCACAGGGATTGAGATCCCTAGTTTTCTTCAAATGTCTAGATACTATTATATATTTTTGATGAATATATCAAGAATATAGAATCCTATAGCCATGTTAACATAGAAGTTTTCTATGTTTTTATAGATAGATGAATGTGGGGAAAATTTCAAGTAACTAAATTGACGGATTGTTAATGCACTAGTTCTTACAATAGGAAGTAGTGGATAAGGGTTTTTAATCTATAGTGATGAAAATAAGGAGGTATTACGATGCGTTCGTCTATAGAATACCATTTTATATTCTTATTACAAATGAAAATTGATGATTCTAGAGAAGAATTGCCAAAAAAATTATTTGGATTTTGGTGTGGTAGTTTATTACTTAATATTATATAGGCATTATATTTAAGGAGAAAATGTGGCATATATACATATAAAAATTATCGAAATATATATTTAGATGATAGGTGTTGAACAAGACCCAGAGAATATGGTTGGAGATGATAATGTATTACGATTTCACCATAAATTACACGATTGAGAAAGTGAAAACAGTGGAGGATTAATTGAGAGGAAAGAATCATTCTATCTTATCCATGATGAGGTTTAAAAAGATCCATCATTTCTTTATTTTTTAAATAATTGTCCTAGAAACCTTGAAGGAAGGTGCAATATTTTATTTATTTACTGAATGTTCAACCCTATATCGAAGCGACGATTAAATGAGCTCATAAAGAAGATGTTGATCTGAAATAGATGATTAAAAATGTCTCTATGTTTAGTGTTGAATATGATGGAATGATATAGATCAGGATTCATGTATGGTTTCTATTTTTACTATATTTAAATAAATATCTATTAAATAAATCTCATAGTTATTCATTATCTATTAATTTGAAGAATAATAAGTGTAGAAACAAAAAATAAATCTTTTGGAGGGATGGAATGAAGAGACATATCACATAGTTTGTATGTCGGTGGATGGTATATCTGAAAGAAAAGGAAAAATGAAATAATTATATGGTTATGTTTCATCAAATAACCATACCAAAATAGAAATTTTTAGAAAACACTATAGATTTCTTCATTAAAATATTTAAAACCACCCATTGATATAATGATATTTTAGTGGTAGTCGATCTCCACACTAATTCATCACACAATATCACAATCATATAATAATTATCTTTGGATCCGCTTGGTAGGAAATAGAATAAGAAAATATTAAGGATACATAGAGTGTTAAATTATATAATATATTATTATGATCCATGGTTTATGTCAATGTTATAGAGAATAGTTCAGAAATCCATTAACAAAGATTTCTATTTTTGTATATACAATAACTCTCATAAAGATGGTCAATCATAATGAACAATTCAAACTATATAGTATTTTTTAAATTTTTTCCCATGAGTTGAATGATTTTTGACATCAAAACCTTCATTGAGAGGTGTAATTTTATAGTTAAATATTTTACTCAATCATTACGATATCTCTGTATGAAGCAAACAATGAAATGAAATTTAGGGAATCAATGTGTAGTAATGAAGTTGGATAATGAAATCAATTGGGAACTGAAATAAATGAAATAATGGTAGAGAATGTGAGGACCATTCAGTGACATATCAAGGCATATCAATGTAGGTAGAAACATTATGATGAAAATAATGAAAATGATTTTGAATTTGAAGCTAGTGATAAGTTATTTCAGTTATTTTTTGGGAAATAATGTTATGATATTTTGGAAGGAATGGAAACTAATACCTATGTATATCTATCACTTTGAAATTATTGTTCAAATCTATAAATACAAGAATCTATTAGTTCTCCCATAAAACATTTTAAAAATCTAAAATTAATTAAAAATATATATCCTAATGAATTATATATCTAGAAATCAACAAGTATAGAACTTATAGTTCATATGGTTAGATCATGATAATTCTTATGAGGATGAAACATCAGAATATATTAAATATATCGAGAATGTTCTAAATAATAAGTCCACAGAAAAGGTAATTGGTTTGAGGAAAAATATCCAGATTGGGAAATTTAGGATATGATGAGGTATATGTATTTTAATTTGTTTCTATAATAATGTTAAATTTCTACAGATTAATTATTTTTATGGGGGCTAAAATGTAACACCTGAAGTTTGTATGAACCTATTTTTTCAAATAATTTAAATTAATTTGATAACTTTTATTGTACTATACACCGTGTTAAACATTCATTATATACACCAAAAATATAATCTTGTTCAAAACATAACATAGTATTTGATTCTGTTTCACATAATACTGAATTTATATGAAACAACATATAGTTATTATTATTTCATAAGAAAGAAAGGTATAACCTAGTCATTAAATATAACATTTTATATAGTAATTATTTCATTCAAACTATTATATTAATGGTTTCAAATAAATAAAACATTTTAATAATGAAATATGTATTTTCTACTAAAGTCTACACATGATTGAAAAATACTATTTTCTCTAAAGAATACTTTTTATATAATATATACTACAATGAAATTAATTATTGACAATTTTGGAAATTTAATTTTATAAAATAATATATATTTTTCAATTCCCAATGTGACAATTTTCATTAAGAGAATAGTTAATATTTTTTAAATGTGACATTTTTATGAATATTTAATAATACTAAATTTTAGATCAAAAATTATACTATTTTCATTATTTATATTGATAAATTATATTTTAATTATATTTTAATGTATTATTATATCATTAATATGTAAATCGATCGATTTTATTTAATTTCTACCAAATTCACATTGAAATAATATATACACACAATTAAATATTCTAAATATTTCACATTAAAAACAGGCCATATCATCATGTACATGATTTTATTTTTAAATTTATTTCATCAAATTTCATGATAAATAATCGAGAAAATGGATTCAATATTTGGGAAAACACCATTTATAATTACCAATATGGTCACTTAGCATTTGTCGTAAAATATTAGTAACAGTAATTTAAATTAATTATTGCACTTATGGTATAATCATGTTTACATAATGGTAAACCATTGATCATATTGTTATTAATGACCTAGAAATTTATCCAAATGTAGTTATATGAAAAAATCACACCCATATACCCCCTTTTCATCAATATTGTAAATTATTTAATTATCATTACATAAGGGGGAATCCCAATAGTGTTTCCCTTGAATATTTAGTGGAATGCCACTCATCCTCCATAATAAATGGGAACCCACCAAATTTATTTCACCTCCATTGAAATTCAGGTCAACCAAATGGGGACCAAATATCTCTGAAAATTCCATCACATAATGATATGTTAATGACTTTGTAATTAAATAAGACCAAGTAAGCCCTTTTGGGAAACCCAAAAAGAGTTTCCCAATGAAGAGGTGACATCATTCTACAAGTACTTTTATTTTTTTTAATATCTGCTCCAGTTATTATATTAATATCATGATTATATAATAAACTATGTATCGTAAATATAATGGTATGTTTTTATGTTAAAGGTTCTACTTACCCTCAGAGACACATCCATAAATTGGGATATGCATTCACTGTTCATGTGTCCGTCTAACTACTGCCTCAAAAAATAATGTAGGTTATTCATTATAACATTTAATTATTGTGAATAAGGATGGATTTAATGATATTA
The DNA here is from genome assembly GCA_963277665.1 of Viscum album. Classification (NCBI taxonomy): domain Eukaryota; kingdom Viridiplantae; phylum Streptophyta; class Magnoliopsida; order Santalales; family Viscaceae; genus Viscum; species Viscum album. Next base: position 1,480,368,903 of record OY728148.1, on the reverse strand, counting down.
TATGATATATATGTTATTTATTATGTTTTTATTATTCTGGAATTAGTATGTAACAAATACCTTCATCCATTCAATTGTGTGACAACATGATTACTTCATATGTAGATTTGTAGGATACCACCTCCTCAAAACGATGTGATTCATTAACACATTACATGGAATGTATAAAGAACTATTATATTATCTATACGAGATATAAATTAAATAATAATTATAATTTAATGAATATATATACATATATCATTAACTCTTATTTTATTCAAAAGTATGATAAGAAAATGAAAGAAACATTAATGCTTATATACAGCCTACTGTATCCATGAACATTATAATTCATTTCCAATTACTATCAATTTTATATTATATGAAATAATTTTATAATCCCTATATATGATATTTATATAAGCGTTTTCATTTTTTAATTAATGGGATAAACATCTAGAATAGAGGACTAACATTGATAAAAATCAAAACATCTATAAAAAAAAGCAGTTGTTACCCAAAAAGTAATGTTAGTATGGGGTTGTTAATAAACATGCAATATAAAATAATAAGTAAATATTATATGGAACTTTATATAAGAATATGGTACTGAATTATATATATAATAAAGATATATTAATTATATTATATGTTTTAATGAGCACAACTAGAGTTAAAACATATGGTAAGTGGATTTCATGTCTCACTTTTATTTCAATGAGACATATTAATTATCACCAATAATTTCTTTTTTGTGGTCTATAAAATGACAATAAATATAATCTATGATTCATATCCTTAAATTTTTCATTATTTACATAAACATCTTATGATGAATATTTCATGTAAATTATGGATAAAAACATACCAAATCATAAGGTATTTTTTCCCCAATTATCCTTCATTGGAAGAAATGTTATGTTATGTAGCTATATTTTTTAAAGGGGTATATATACTGACCATTGACATGTGGTATCACTAATCTATATATTTTATGATATTTTAATATTCATAAAATTTTATTCATTCGTGTTTATTATGATTCAATGTTACCAAATCATTAATATTTTGTTGTTACAATCTCATTGTTTGTCTAGATTTTTTATGATTATGCTTCCATTGATGAAATATTATTACCATATCGAATAGAAAATCAAGAATTTTATTCACCAGTAATTATTAATTATATATTAATGGATTTTTATTATTTTCCACTCTCTTATACTTATAATAATAATAATAAAAGTGTTTTTATGAAAATATTACATTATTTCCATACATGTTGAGAAATTTGATTTATTCTAAAACAATATTATCAAAAAAAATTAAATATGATATTTTATGATCATTTTCAAGGAAATAAATTTTATAAAATTATAATGGGTTTTGAATCTTATTTATATGTTTTCAAATTTATTTGGAAAGTCATATTTTTTAAAAAATAATATGTACTAAAATGTATTTGTCAATTCCAAAAGGACATTTTCATCAATAAATTTTATTAAAATTATATCTAAAAATAGCAATCCATCTAAGATTATATCTGTTGGTGTCAATCATGCTTTTATTATGAAATTTCCAGAGGGTTCCACATAATATTTATTCAATAAATGGTTTATATTTGTATAGAATAATGTTTATGAGTCCTATTTATCATTCATGGGTTATACATTAATTAAAACAATTTATCATTACTTGTTTATATGAATATTTAACCAGATTTTTAACAGCTTATGAATTGATGATATAATTATGAAACCTATCTATTTTCCATAATATTTGATATGGTGATACGTTCAGGATACCTATATCATTTCATGGTTTATGATATTATTTTTTATGATCATTTTAATCATATTTGGATGATTTCATTAGGAGATGGGTGGGAACAATATCTCTACCAAGGATTGTTTATGGATTTATATTTCATTAGATAGAAATTACATGAATTATGAGTGAACGTTTTTCAGTAATGGAAATTGTTTAATAAGATGGTATTCAGTGTGAACTTTGAATACTAAGATGTTCATATGAGTGAAACATGACAACAAAGATGGATTGTGGAGTGATACCATTCCACAGAGATGCCCATGTAATTATTCTATAAATAATAGGAAAATAATTTTATATTATTATGTGTATTCCACACATCCATAACTTATTAATATGTTATGATTATAGGGATTGTTTTCTAGTTTAACCTTCAATTCATGACTTTTGAACTCCCAATCATAATAGTATGACTCTTGATTTTTTTCTTTGATATACAATGTATAATATTTTAATGTTATGATAATGTTCTTATAAAATTATGCTTATGATTATGATTACATATAACACCTATTTACCCTTATTGAGAGAATGGGTTCAACCACAATATGTATTCAATTACCTATTTTATAATGATATCTATTATGTATGATTTTTCTAAGAAGGGTTACAGTCATGAATAAGCTAGTGGGATATATAGTTTCTCTCTTCTATACTAATGATTGTGTTTTTATGTTTCCAAATGCACTAAACTAATATATTCTTTAGAAGTTTATTTTTGAACATATTAAATGTTAATAAAAAGTGATGTGTGGTGTATTCATGTGAAGATATGGTTTATGTAGATTCTTCGCAATTGGTTTGATACTTGGAGAATGTGTACACATTGATACATGAATGATTAAGTGGGTAGTTTGAGGATACTATATCCTTGAAATATCATTCAATAGGGAATACGACTATGGTTTTTTTAAATTTTATAATTTAATAAATATTGAATTATTTTTATTCATGTATATCCATTTATTAAAAAAGATCATTAATGAAAGTTGATGATATACATTTAATCTACTGGAATCCAAATATTATTTGAATAGAAATGTGAAAATTATTTTCCATGAATTTATTATATTGAATCATAAATGGTTTACTTATTATAAAAAAATATAACATTTCTTTTGGTGAATTTTTTTTGGGATATCTTACTAACACCGTAACCATCCAATCAGGCACTTCTAGACCATGTTTTTTATAGTATAGGAAAAATTAGAAACCCACTTTCTAGTGGTGTGGGTGCATTTTTCATGGTGCCTTAGGTGGCATATATGACCAATAGAGATATAATCATCTTGTTTCATAGAGATAATATGTTTTCATTTCTATTTATATTGTGTCATATTTGTTTGATATATAAATTTAAATTTTTTATCATCTTTTGGAACATTATTCAATTTTTAATGTTTCATATACCAATTACATAATATTTTATCTTCTAATTACACTTATGTGTCTGAACATATATATAATTTCATCCCTGTAAACATTAAATTAGGTTCATTCACTAGTCTTTTTACATTTATGATTCCAAACACTCGTTCTTCCATGTTAGGACCAATATGGGTATAGTTGTACCATTGTATTATTGTTTTATCAAGGAAAATATTTACCAAAATAGTGGGTTTTTTGTATTTCCATGGGTTTGTTATGAATTTATGGATGTAATTATAGGTTTTATTGAGAATTATTGGTATTTAAAAAGATATTTTATATTGAGATATTGGATTATAGTTATCATTGGAGACTTATGACCTCCATCCATGTTGGAAAGAAAATCAATGAGGAATAAATTTAGTGGATTCAAGTGTTTACCCATATTTGATATGTGTTTTTCAAAATCCTATATAATATTGTGTCATCAAATTGTATTGATGTTTTTGTATCATTTGTTGGGTTGATGATATGTATATTATTGCAATAAAATTGTTGTATGTTGATTTCATTAAGTACATAGCCACCAATTTTACATTTGAATATACATCAACATCAAGATTCAGATATTCAATAGATGTTAAAAAAAATCTTTTATTTGAACCATAATACATTATTTGTGATTTTCTTCCATGTAGTAGGACATGTAGCTACTCCCATTCTTATTTGGGATATGTCATTGGAACCTTGAATGTATAATAATATAGATGGTTTTTCATATATTCTTAAAAATAGTGAAATATATTTTCAAAGGGTGAATGATATTTAAGTGTTATGGGATTAGGTAAGAAATATTTAACTATATTTTTAGTTCATTGAATTTAATTTATTGATAAAGGTGATATGATCTATATTCATTATACAAGGTAATATAACGTGGTGATAGGATTCAATGGGTACAGTGAAGAAACATGAAAGATTTTTGTATAATTAATTTAGTTATATATTCACATAATAGTTCAATATAGATTCGATGGTGTTGTAAATGTATACAGAGCTTATATGGATTCAATTAGGTATGTAACAATGACTAAGTATGTGATCCTCTTTACTGAGTTTATTCATTTTTTCATTGTAGGTAGTACAAAATGTTACGGTGGATCCATGAATATTTGATATTATTATTTTATATCGTATTTGATATCTGGTTTTCATTATTTGTATGAAAATATATGTAGATTTATTGGATATATCATTGATGGATGGGGAGTTATGGTTGATTGGTGTTCCTCCCACCCTATGTGGTTGTCTATTTGGTTTCCTTAATGGAAATAGAATAAATGATGAGTATCATATAGTATCTCAACATTATAAATCATCCATATCTTATATGGTATCAAAAAAAAATATATTATTGCATTTAAGTTGGGTGACTTGTTCATTGGATACTTGTTTTTATAGAGGTGGTACTTATTTGTGGTTCAAGTGGTTGATTAGGCCACATTTAGAAGTTTTATCATATTAATTTCTTCAAGGCATCATAAGAACCTATAAGTTCAATCGTGAATATATATTCCATGTAAAACCAGGTGTCATAGGCATAGAAATATTGAATTATTCATCTTTAAGTAGATTTTGAGTCTCTAGATAAAACGAATGAAGGCATAGTAGTAGTGAGATGTACAATAAATATATATTAATATTAAGAGAATAATTTATTTGATATGGGTACATATAATTCATTAAAATTGAATCTAATCATGAATATTTGAATCCATCAAATGAATCATATGTCAAGTGTGATGGATTTTATATTCCCCTCAAGGTTATGAGAGTTCATGGTCTCTAATGCCCCTCTAGATCATTCTCATTATCATCGATTGAGTTCATATTTTTCTTTTACCTTTCTTTAAAACCCTTTTATTTCGTTTTAATGAAAGATTGGATGATTTCCCATAATGTCTAATTTAGTATTATTTTTTATGGTAACAATTACTAACCCATATGGAGTGTTCGATGGTTTCTATGGAGAAGGGGACCGGAGGTCACACAATTCCATACCACCTATTCCATATTTGGGTAGGATGATATCATTAAACTCATTTTTTCATGAGAACGAATCATGGAGTGGTTTTCTTCCTCCAACGGTCATAAAGTTTTCTAAGGTGTCTCTATAAATTTTCTCTTCCCTATAATTGGTTAGTGAAGTAGATATCTTGACTGAATTGGTACTAGGTATTCGTCATATCACTATAACCTCTGACCATATATAACAGGTTGATATAAATATTCAAATACAAACTTTAATTATGTATTATATAAATGATTATTTCACTAGAATATTTGACCTTCTTGTGTGCCAATTATATTTTAAAAAAATGCTGATTAAGTCATTTTCCATTCTGTTGATGTCAGAAAACTCAATCGAGTTACTTTTAAATATTTTATTTTTTTTGATCAAAATTCAAAATTTTAATGACATATTTAAATGTAATATATAGTTCACAAAAATTGATCTTTAGTCTGATCATTACTATCAATGAATCGATGACTCTGAAATCCTGAAGAGTGCCTTCTAATGTTGGAATAACCATTACAAGTTCCATGATATACCATTTTGTCTAACAAATGTCATACCATTTGTTTTGGAATTGATGATAAATATAATACTGAAGTATCATGATTCATTTGTGGTACTTTTTTGTATGACATATATGTTTAATATATAAATTATTATGACAATTTGTGCAATCAGAGAGTCGGTATAAACTTTTTGAGATCACAAACATTATTCCAAGCTATTAAAATTCCTCTTAAATATTGGAGTAGTGTTGTTCTTGAGAAATATGGTATCTACCAATGGTATCTAATTAAATACATAGAATATAATGGTTGTTAGGACATGGGATGAACCACATTTATTTTTAGATTTGGGACTTCAGTAGCATTATGGGGTAATATCGCCATTTCATTATGTATTTTTCATAATTAGATTCTACGATTTATTAAATAACATATAAATGAGTATTGATAATCTATTATAATAAATATCATGTTTTTTTTAATAAATCAATAAACATTTGATTTTTTTTCTATCATTAACACCTCTATAGGCTATGCAGGATTTCGTGGACTTATATGATGCTTATTCTTTTGGTTCGGTCAATATTATCATGAGGGTTGTTCACATGGTGGCATAATGTTTTCCACATATTAATACACACACAGAGAAATATATTTCTCATTGTCATAAAAACACAATACTTATAAATCCTGAAATTATTATTGACCTCACCTTCTTATATAAATTTTGAACATCTATTAAAATAGTAAATCCCTGAGTTATGTCTTATCGTAAAAAATATTTGAATCTCTATCATAGGAAATGAGAAGAGTAATAATAATATTTTGATTTCAAAATGTATTACATAACATTTATGGGGAATTTAATAACATATCAATTGAGTTGGAAACATTCAACCTAGGTAGTGAAATAATTAACAAAATGTTGTCATTAGATGTGTTTATTTACTTGTATTCATTCAGGAATTCTGGAGGGTGACAAATGATATTTTTTTGAATGAATTTTTTTAACAAGTATATTCTCGATACGATATCATTGGAGAATAAAATCTATGAAATGTTATATTTCAATTGGTAGTAATTTTATGGTTGGGATACCATTGGGTTTTCATGAATATGTTCCTAGTGAATCCCATAATTTTTTATATAGTACATCATGAATATTTCTATGTGGAATAATGTAATAGAAGACATTCAATATACTTAGTGGTCCGTATGCACTCTAACAATGATAATGTTCTATGATATGTGTTTATGATTATCAAATCCATGTATGAAATTGGAAATCATTGAGATATTTCTCATTTTTATACTTATAAGAAGGAAAAGGATGAGCATCAGAATACTTGTTGTCTACTTCAGATCCTTACAATAATGACATTGATCCTGAATGATATTCTGATGTTCATTTATTTTATTTCCATGTAACAATCAATTAATGAATTCAAAAAGGGTATTGATAAATCTAATACTAGATCATATTATTTCATCCCTATTTATGATATTACGTCATTTACTAAAATCTGAATCTATTTTATATAAGGTATTGATATATTTCAAGGAGTTCCATCTGTTAACGATTCAAAAAAAGTTACATAGTTTAGTTCACATTTTTAGAGAGGACTGGAAAAGGTGATTAGATCATAGGTTTATTTGATCATTTCAGATCATCCAATAATGGATAGAGAGAAAAAAAGATTTAAATATTCACAAATACTTATTTAGTTATTTTTTATCTATTTTATCAATTCATGGGATATCCACATAGGTTTGGTTGGTATTTCATATAACAACAATTACAAATCATACATTAGGATTCCACCCTTTGAGGCCTTGTATGGTCAATCACAAAAATATCCATTGTGATTGTTAGAGAATTGTGTTAATTCAATGATTATATATATATCATGATCCAAGAGAGAATTTAAATTATTTAATTGATTTTGTAGAATGCTTACACCTCATAGATGATATAAATCACAAAATGATCATCATATATGGACCATTGTAATGAAAAAATCATATACAAATGAAATTACATTATTGAATAAATAAATCCTAAACATGTAATATAGTTATAGTAAAATTATTCACAACATTATTATTTTGAACCACTACATGGTATTAATAAATAAAATGTCCTTTAGGCATCATAATAATTGATAATATAGTCATTGTGAAATGACCAATAACATTAATAAATTTTGGGATATGATAAATTCTATTTTACATAGAAAATGGAAGTTATGACCTTAACCCGCACAATGATACCTGATAAAACCAATTTACTAATGATCCTAAGTGAGATAAAATCACTTGGATTTCCCCTTGACCATGAATAAGTAGATATTATAAAAAAATTATGACTGAAATATTTAATCGGATATATTCATCCTCAGTGAGATCATGGCAGAAATCATTTTTTTGAGCCACACCGATAAAATATCACCAATGCACGCCTTACCCATATGATATTTTCTATATTAATAAATGAATATTTATCTAGACCCTAATGGTATTAAATTTTAAATTTTCTTTAGTGAAAACGTATTACAATTATCCGTTTTTTATATTTATTTTAATTGGTCAAATATTTTTTTTATAAAAATAATTCTTTCGATACGATGATACAAAAATATTAGTTTTTAAAAAATATATAGATTTATTATATATACATTTCTAAATGAATCCCAAAATTATTTAAAAAAAATACATTCAAATAAAATAATACTATTCTATTATATTTTTTAAATAAAAATGATAATATTATTTTTTATATTATAAATAATTTTCATAATGGTCGAATGGATTTTATTATGAAAAACTATAAATTTTATAAAATCGGGTTTATGATATATAAATGTAAATTCTCATAATGTTATAATTATTTTTTTAAATTAAATATTGTTTTTCAATTTATAATTATATAATTATCCAATGGTGATGTTTTCATAAATATATTAAACATTATATTTTTTAGTTATATAATAAATATAGTTAAGTTTTAAAATAAGTATTATGACGTCATAAAAAAAAACCGTGATCTAATATTTTACTTAATAGGTATCCATGACCAAAAAAAATTTCCATTAAAATAATTTTTTCTGATGTAATTTTCTTAGCTTTATAAACCCGTTTGAAAAAAATCAAAAACTATATTTCATTTTATTCATTTGAAATAAATTATTTTTTAAATTTCATTTATATTCGCATCACCAATGGTATTATATAAATTATTTTGGATAATTTCAATATAAAATAATTAAATGTACTCTTACATTACTAAAGCCATGTTTTGAAACCATCGGAAGGTTAGTGGTATTCATTATATTATCTAATAGTGTTTGAAACCATTGGAAATAAATAATGAACTATCCACTATTCCCCAATAAAAAACCACCTTGAATCCAATTAATCTCTAATGAAATCAATATTATCATCAAATTACTATACCATTCACAATCTAGTTACCTCTCAAGGTTCTCTTGAACTCTCTAGAAGCTCCTCCAAAGTAGTCAAAATTTTCCTCCATAAGTCAGTTATCCTTTCAATTATTTTCTTAATTCTATAACCCTCTTTATATTATTCCTTTTTATTCACTAATTATAATGTTGGGATTTGTTTTTATAAATCACTATAACTTTTATTAAAATTCCCAATTAATGTGAGTCCCCTTGAAGTATAATTAATCTTTACATTACTCTTTATATACCCTCGTTAGGATGCAAAACCTTACCTAGGATTTTCTATTCCAATCATTTATATTATAAAAACGCATCACAATTTCTACAAAAGGGTATTCATATAGTTCATCATATAGTAATATTAATTGATATTATTTTTTATATAACCCACAATCCTTAATAATGGGAATAAATCAAGTAAAATAACATCCTTTTGTTATATGATCTATTTTTCTCCCTTATGAATTTAGAAGAAATTAATGTTACTAGTGGGTCAATAATTATATAGATCTAAAATTATTTTAAAATTATTTTATCTCATGATATTATATGTATAGTTCATGGGATATTATCCCATGAAAACAATTATATTTATTCTTTGTGGTGGCCCATGAAAAATATTTCGGATGTCAGGTTTTATGTGTTGTCACATTATCATGTTCTATTTTTCTATATTGTTATATTATATGTCATTTTTCAAGGTTATAATCATCACCCATTTAATGTTACATTTAAATTCCACATATATACCATTTATATACTTACATAATTCTATTGTTATATATTCCCTTATTGTGATTTATTTCTCACCACTTTCTTGTGTTTATCCCCAAGTTCTCTCATTTAGTTTTAGAATATCCATGTATAATAATTGAATGGGTCCAAGTATTTAATTCATGATTTTTCATTTATTTTTAATGATTTATTTTATTTACCTTATTTTCCAAATAAACTAGGCCTCATGATCATTTGGTTTTTTACAATGTCTCACATTAAGTAATATTTCCTTACATAATGTGTTATAATGTATGGATTTTTAATGATAGTAACAGATGAAATACTGGATAATTTAGCGATTGGGATGTGAAAACAATAGATAAGACATTATGGGTATTACAAAGATAGGAAAACCAGCCTAATTTTTTATAGTATTTATTGTATTGTTTCCAATGAAAAGTCATCCTACTATGAATTAAACAAGTAGATGTGTCTTTGACACATTGGTACCTTAGGGTAATAACCGAAAAAATGGTTCATTATAAGAGACTCAATAATAAACTATTGCAATATAATGTTCCTTGTAACACACCTGCTTTAAAAAAACTGGGAGATATGCTTTGTAAATTTCATAATCAGGTTATAAACCATTATTATTTGAACAAAATGCCTATAATATTATCTTTTAATAAATTGGTCCTCGATAACTTATATTAAATCATATAAATTCATATATTAACGAATATATTTTAATCCCATAAATATTAATAGTTTCATATTATTGTTCTCAATATTCATCATCCGTAATATTCCATTACTAAATAGATAGAAATAGGAGAAAATTATCTAAAAATCAATGTAAAGGGTGATGTTGAGACTATCCAAATGTGATACCATATCTGATGGAAAAACAATATGTAAATGTTTTCTCAATTTAATTATGCTTTGAAATAAACCATGAATCAAGTGGAATGTCCAAATCCATTTAAGAAATTAAATTCATCATTTGAGATGTTTACGATATAAAGGCTCTCAAATTTTAGAGGATCATATGATACCTAAAATAAGGGAAAATCGATCAAATCCACTGAAAATTTTTTTATATCAACATATGCTCATAGAATTGGAAGGATGTGTGGACTATTTGTTATATAGAGGGAGAATCTGGTTAATGGTGATTTTTGTTCAAAAATACAATGCCTGAGAAGGAGATCGATGTGCTGGATTATAATGAATTATGAAAAAAAGCTAAATTATTTTTCCTCACACTCTATAATATATATTAGTGAGGGATTTATTTATCCTCATGATAAATGATGAAGAATTCATCAAGTACTATAAAGGAAAACAACAAACGATATAAAAAATACTCCATTGTATTTTTCATTATCTTTGTATGTAATTTGTATTGCATCAGTAGTTTTATAATGTTATATTTGTGATGAACTTGTGGAATTTGGAACACTAACAACGATGATGAAATTGTATGATGTTTCCTCAAATATTAAGTAGTGATACAAGAATCTAATGGTTCTCAGGTGGATAAGAAGTGAAAATGTAGTTAAGATAAGTTGGTATAATGGGTAAAACTAATGGATGAATGAAATTAAAACATATCACTATTCAATGTTTTGGGAACAAACATCGAAGTAATTTCAAGATGATGATGAAGAAATTCTGTAGGTCCAATGTTCAGTGGAACCTACATAGAAATTACCAACTGGATAAACCCACCAACATGGTGGGTTAATAGAATTTTTACGTCAACCATATACAAGTGATATATTGTTTCATCTACAATGAATATGGATACTATGTTAATAAATTAGTAAGTATAAGGGGTTATTGTGACAAAAAAACTAAAAGGTATAGTGAGGAAGTTTTAGCTTAACCCATCAGACATATTATTATGGATCCTGAAAATAATGTGTTGAAATGTATTCTATTAATTCATTTAATAATAGATAATTTACATTTGGATTTTTGTTATAAGATTTCATTCATATTAAATATGTTTAGGATAATAATTAAACCAAAACAAAAAAATAATGATTTTGAGTTATCAGTGGAGAACCATAACATATAAATCATTATAAATATAAATATCTACATTGAGTTTCCAAGAAAACGTTATGATACTCTTCATAGGAAATATAATGTAATTCATATATGTATATCCCTTCTTTTTATATAGGAACAATAAATTTATAAGATATGAAAATTATCCTTTTGATCACAAATTTCAATCTAATAATATAAAATTTAATAGTGGTGGATGAATATTTTTAGTACCAAAATCTCATGTTTAGGATTGTTGGATTATTATTAATTATTTATTTATCAACTACTTGAGACTAAATAATAGATTAACTTATTGATATGATTATCAATAATGAATACACTGTAGCATTTCCTAAATAATTTTTTTCCTTCCATGATGCAAGGATGTGTTATCAGTTTAGCTCAATCCCATAGCATTACTAATATCAAATAATCTTTATAGATATCCAATTTTTGATCTTGTGGATCTAAAGAAACAATTACAGCAGAGTTTTTATAAATTGATTATAAGACCAACACTATTATAATGTGGTACAATGATCCTTTTTTAGGATAAATAATGGTTGAATTCCTCTCTAAATTGATTATAGGTAGAAAAAAACTATCCTGATAAATATATGGTATCATATCCCTTGGATTGATGATAGGTTAAATCAAATATATGGAACCCAGTAATTGTTTATGGTAGATATCTTGTCAGAGTATAATCATGCACTAGTTATGATGTTTGATAACCCCAAGATAGCATTTCTTACATGGTATGGGAACTACATACTCATAGTAATGAAATTTGGACACACAAATGCTCAAGTAATTTTCATAGAAATAATGAATATATTTTTTATGGATTACAATAAAAATAATTATAGTATGAATATATGATATTCTTATCTACTCTAAAATCAAGTATGAACATGTGGAGAAATTAATAATATGCCGAATACCTTGTGATATAAATATTTATATGAAAATTATAGTAAATATTAGTATTGGTAAGAAAATGTATATTTCTTGGTTCATGTTATCTCTAAAAGGGTATATCTCTAGATCCTTAACAAATAGATGCAGTTGAAGAATGACCCTAAACAACATCTGTTATTGGTATTAATATTTTCCAAGGATCAATTTCTTCTAAGAATTATTTTTTTAGAAACATCACATGATTCAAAATCCCACAAACTATGCTTACATATTATAGATTCATGTTATTCATGACTAAAAATGTGAATAAATTTTTAAATATATGAAGAAGAGGATAATAACTATTCTTATTCTTTCATTACCCACTATTGGGGTAGGGTTTTTCTTCTATATTGATGTATCCAAAATAGTATCATGTTGTATACTCATGAAGGTTGAAATTGTGATTTCATATAACTCTCAGTAATTATTTATCCAACTGCAAAATTACCCAAAATACACTATATAATTGGAAGAAATGATCTTCATGTTGAGGACATGGTGAAACTATATATGGGGATAAAATTGTATCATATATAAAAAAGATAAAATCCTCAATTACATATTAACACAAATGAATCATAATATAAATCAGTTTTTGTGTTTAGATATGATCAAGGATTATTATTTTTCAATCCCTTATCATTCTGGTAAGGAGATCATTGAGTTCGATGCTCTAGGTAGATATGATCTTGCCACCCATCAAATGATGAGGATTAAAAGGTATCCAATCATATTTGGCATGAATATAATGGATATGGGAATAATGAATATGACTTTATCCCAACATTACCATATAACATCTCTACCATTAATTCATGAGAGGATCAAAGAGGATCATAATGATTATTAATTTCATTATAATATCTTAGAAAATATTCTAGAGTTTAACATCACTGAAGATGGAGTTATAATGTTTTGAACCAAGATCTGTTCCCCCAACAATTTCATATCTAATGGGGGAACTTGTAAATAATTCACATAGATCATCCTTTTATATCCACGTATGATGAACTATGACTTCTAAATACTTTAATGAAATCTATTTTGGGATGACATGATGAGGGAGATTGAAGTGTTTTTATATCAATTATAATATTGTCTAGATGTATTAGATGAATGATATAAGTATAAGGCTGTCATAAAAACACTTTATATACCAATAGGGAAAGGAAAAAACAAGACCATGGATTTCTACATAGGACTCCACATGACCCCTATAAGAAATAACTTCATCGGTGTATGTTGACGCTCCTTTTTGTCACAGAGTCTAAATGAATGAAAATGGTAATTCCTTAGCACAAATTCATTTATCCTTTGAAGAAAACATGAAATATCAACAAAGGAATGTATAAGGAGTCAAATACCTCTGGGTCACACAAGTTCTCTCACTGTCACGCAACTACACTTGTGTGCCGCCTAATGGTCATGCAAGTGATTGGCACGACCTCTTTGAAAACCGCCCAGGGTCTTCTCCAGCCTATAAATACCCCCAGTGGGCCCCACATTTTAGGGGGATTTTTTCCAGAATTCAGATACAAATCTCTGAACTCCCATGTCTCTTATTCAAGTCATCGAAACACTTATAAGGTAATTATTTACCTAGAATGGAAGGCCTAAACAAGAGGTATAAGGTCTAAGTGTTAGTATTCACCAACCCGTGTGCGCCTAAGTGATCTACCCTTAAGGGAAATGGAAACACTTGCGTTCCTCCTTACCTACTCATTCAAACATGTGTGCCACTCTTCTAGAAGTACCTTGGGATAATTCTAATGGCGTTGGTCAAGGATCTCCCAAGTATTACCCAACTGGTTAACAATCGCACATGTACCCTTGTGCCTCGCAGGTATACCTACTCGACCAGTACTTGCGCGCCCACGCAGTAGCTACGCGTCCCCAAGACATGCACGCCCTTCTACTTTTGGGTTCCCTTCTTTCCCATTTCACCTCCTTTATGCCATTCCACCTCTCCTATTCAAGAATCAGTCTTCACAACACTCTTTGAAGCAATTTAGGGCACTTTTTCTTGATTGACTTCCTTATTTGAAAGGAATTCCAGGGAACATCTCACAAAACCTAGTGATTTACACATCTTTATATCACTACAATTAGAGAGTTCATTCATTCAACCTCATCCCTTAATATGAGAGAATCTTTAAATTGGGCCTCCTTTTTAGGAGTATTCCCCATGTCCCCAAATTTTGGCATCCTCCTTAAGAGTAAGCCCCACATCCTCATTAATTTGGGCCTCCTTTTCAGGAGTAAGCCCCACGTCCCATAAATTACGCATCCACCTTAGGAGTAAGCCCCATCCTTAATTCCCTTAACCTGGGTATCCTTTTTAGGAGTAACCACCAGTCTCAAATATGGGCATCATTTTTAGGAGTAAGCCCAAAGTACCATAATTTTAAAATCCCTCTAACTTGGGCCTTCTTCTTAGGAGTAATCCCTAGCCTTAATTTCTCTTAACCATCCATAATTTACTGTGGAATTGGACTTCCTTCTCAGGAGTAAAACCGAATCAAAATTCCCCTCCTATCTTGGTCATCTTCTATAGGAATAATCCCCAAGATTAGAGTACCCAAATCTCCATGAAGTAAATATAACTTTATGGAACTTGTACCTGGATTTATTCCTTGAAGTAAATCTTTATCCTCATCTATTTTGGGCAGTCATACATACATAAGCCCCACATCATTGAATCTTTCATGGAACAATTGTCTGGTTTCACCAATACCTCTTATTTCTCCCACCGAGATTGACTCACATGAGGTTAGAGTGTAAAATTAATCATGATATATTTCTTTGAGCCATCAATCATGCATAAACATCATACTCCCTTTCTCATACTACGTGGGTTATGATTCCTTTTCCAAAACAATGGATACGTAGGTAGCCCATCAGCGGGTACGTTCCCAAATCTGAAATAGTCCATGTCCTTTTGAATGAAAATAAACTTCAAGTGCCCCACTGAGTGGATTTAAAACCAGTATTGTAATCATAAAAACCAATATACTTTCAGGTATTGAAGGATACCATTGACTAAAAATCATTAACAAATACAGATGATTCTTTATCGACAAAGAACCTCGAATACATATAAATGATTCTCTAAATTACCTACATATCAGTCATTGATTGTCCGATATAAAGGAATACTCATTTTATACTTGGTAACGTAATAAGGATTCACGAACATAACATAAATCTATAAAGAGTGTCCTGGAGTAGAGAATAATTACCCTCAATAAGGTGTGATAAGTCTAACCTCCCATCCTCTCGACCAATGAAAATTCATAAGCCTCATCAGTCCACAAATAATGAGTTCCTACCTTGGGAAAGTATGTCCAAATGGATATGGAATCATTGGATGTTTCTGGTTCTACGAACAAACTCGTTAGAAACTGATTGGAATTTTTTAGCCTTCAATCAACGAGGTCATCCACAATTCCAGAGGAATCAAAAAATGGTGAACCCGACGTAAATCCTTAACAAAGTAAAAATGATGTTTTTCTTATTTGTTATGCCACTATTTAAACTCAATATGAGAGCCAACAAAGAAATCAGTAACATATTTTCTCATCCAAAGGATGTACTGGATGGACTTATCTTGATTATGTCTGTTATATCAAATATGAACCCTATTCCAAGATCTTCTGAATTTCCAAAATGGATTCTCTTAAGTTCACACCCGTGAATACGTCTTCGGTGAAAGACTCTGCTATTAATGCAACTACTGCTACTCCTACAGGATCGTCGTCCACTCTGAGGATGACATCACCTACTCAGTATCTTTAATTTCTAGGTATCAAATAGGTTGGTTATAGAGTACCATCAAAATGGTACTATTCTGATTCTGGAGGCTGCTCGAAAATCCATCCAATTCAATAATTCAACCTAGTCATCCGGACAGCGATGACCAGCGATCAAGAAGCAGGCGATGCTAACAATCGTCTCCAACCAATTCAGGTCATTATCCCAGGAACGAAATCACCATTCACTCTCATATACTAAGGAGGTGAATGAGAAGGTCCCTCACAGACTTAATTCAAGGAGTCAAGAGTCCTACTAGAGGGATTCCATCAACAATCGATGCTAGACTCGTGCGGCAGTGCGCCCTCAACCTGATGAGGGTGTTGACTCTAGGCGTTCGGCTCAGGTTCCTCAAACCCGAGAAGTCATGACGAACAACCATAGGCGAAATCCGGTCAATAGTGAGTAGGTTCTCATATCTTCCATCTTCGGAGAAGTCCACCAACCTAACATGGTGTCATGCAACGAGCGGGCACACACACCTGTCTGTTGTAATTCTGCCATCCAGAAGACTCGTCTGGCATCATGACGCCAATCCCGCTAGTTAATTCCGGCCGAGTACTATAGACCGGAACATACACCTGTTTATAAATAAAAAGCTAGTCAACATGATCGTCTGACAACATATGATGGAGATCGTCAACTATGTTCAGCGAAGTGCAATCAGAAGGCACATAAACCTGCTAGTATTCATCAGGCTTATCTACAATCTCGTTTGGTAGCATTCTGAGAAGTCAGTCAGAAAGCTCCAAAGAAAACCAGAAGGCAGACCTAGCTCTATTCCCCCACACATGAGTAATATTAGGATTAATTGATAGAAAAAAAAGGACAGGAGAAGGAACACAGACCTACTCCTAGCACGAAATGGATGTATTTCCCTGTTCTGGCAGCTGAAGTTACCAAGAATATTCTATCAATGGTGAAAGAGCAGAAGCAAATTCCTTCTCATATTCTAGATGTCTGCCAGGATATTATAAAAGCATCAGTAGTATCTCAGGAAAAGACACATAAATATATCCCTATCAGTGGAGTTACACATCAACAGTTCACTATGGAATAGATACACACCTCTATTCAAGTGGAAGAGGGTTTTGGGGCGTATTCCCCCATATCACACGAACAAACAAGTCAGGCACATACCCCTAGTTTGAGAGGATATAATCAGCCTAACCAGATCATTTAACCTATGTAGGCGTATACAACTGCCAAATTGAGTATGAAGGCATCTAAGAAGAAGACCTGCCTAGCACAGTCATGAAATCAAGGTCCAATCTGTAACAAGGCCTTACTTGATGTTGTAGTTCTTGATTCACTCAGTCAACTATCTGTTGCGACTCAAGATTCTAATCTCTCGTTTCCCAATAGTGGGAACATTAATTCTGATGGTCTGCACCAGACACGTCCCCATTAAGATTTTCTTCATGATAATTCGATCGATCTCGATGTTTCATCTTCATATGAGAGCCACAAGAACCCTCTGTGTGGTCAGAAGATCATGGAGAAAAATGTTTCATCTTTTGTTGCAACCCACCATGGTGGTCCTCCCCATGATGATGAATTTCGCTGCGAAAGTCCTCTCTATAGTAGTGATTCACATTGTTTGGAAAATTCACTAATAGACAATGTAGTGATGAGAAATCCCTCTTATCATGAGGCACTTAAAAATGTGATGTCAATCATGTCTGATGCTTTTCCATTAGCTGGTGAAATAAGTTATCACCAAAAAGATAGCCCAGGGTGTAGGTCATTCTCTGAACCACCCCTATGTCACTAATCATCTAGTTTGATTAGTGATTTCTCTACCAATCTTGTTTAATCCGATGAAGAAACATGTAAGCACCATATCTGGTCTAATCAAGTAGACGAATCATTATTGTATGATAAAGAGGAGGCACTGAACATGATAAAACAACTGGTGAAAGGTAAAGTGCTAGTCATGTTTTAGCCTCTGGCTGACTCTCAGTATGACATTCCAGTGATGTTGACAGAAGATGGAATTTATGATATTCATCTCAACAAATGGAAAAAACATTGTCAGTTGAAAAATTAAGAATTATCTTTTGATGAATATGAAAATCATGTTAAAATAATAGAAGGGTTACAACGTCATATTGATTTGGCATCTCTATCAGTCTCTCGATATCCAAAGGCTGAAAAGCAGCAGAGATCCCTTCAACGTTCATGCCTTAGCGCACTAAGAATATTGTGCCAGTTAATTTCTAATGCCTTATCTGTTATTCATATTAGGCGATGGGGTGTTCATGGAGCACTATATTTCACTGTACTCTCCAGTCAGCAAACCCCGCTGAAAATGACCTCATGCAATGTTATTTCCTATGGCCAGCCACAGTAAATGGGTTTCATTTGTAATCAAAAGATTTCCCAAGAACAGGACTCAACTAGTTCTTTTCAAAATCAAGAATATATAGAACAAGTTGTTGAATTAATCCAGCATCATGAAAATGAGAATATTGAACATGCCTCTTGTTTGGAGCAAGCATATCACCAAATGACAAATGTGTCAGAAATAATCCTACGGTATTTTGAGCCGGGGTGATTAAAGTGGATGCAGGTTAATGCATCCAGCTAATTTTCTGACTAAGGTCCGCAAGATTAGGATAGTTTTCAAAAAAGTCTCAGATATAGCATGTCATGAGCCACCCCAGCATGCCAGACTGGGTACTCTATTAACTCAACCCTTAGAATAAACAAATAGTATTCGAGGAGTTGAGCAAAGACAGTAGGAACAGCCCCAGTCCACTGGACTAGGGGATTTTTCAAATCCTCAATCCATCCCTCATAGAAATACAGTCTTCTCTCGATTGGGGAAGAAGCCTCAAGAGGAACGAAGAGACAAATTATCAGGAGATTCCCTCCAAATTATGGTTCGTCAAGAAGTTCATGAGGGATCGAATAAAAAAAAGTCAATATATCATCAATGACATGGAAGAAGACAATATCACAGAAATGATAATAGAAGGGATATGATGCATTATAAATCAATTAATGTCATCAATTCTATTGTTGCTGATCCACCAGGACATGGAGATCACTTAGGGGACACTGTTGTAGAGGTTCCTTCTCAAGAAGTTGTACGCATAGACACAAATGAAGAAGGTGTGCATACACGAAATCCAAGGATTACCCAGATTCTAAGTAATCCTTCATGTAACCCACTTCCCCCTCTCCGAAAGGGAGCTAACAAGGGGAATGGAAAGAATTAGGTTACATACCCTTCCTTTGGAAAAGGCCAATCTCTCTCACAAGAGTAAATATTTGCACAACAGGATGAAGAAATGAAGGAATTAAAGAGGTTGAATGCAAAACTACATCAAATTAGTCTTCCTCCTAATCGTGCTGGAGTCATTCAGCCAAGGGAATTTGTTGTGTCTACTAAGATAGATCAATAATATCCTCCACTATCAATTCACCCTCACAAGTCTAATCCTACTGGTTATGTGCAACAACAATTGGTGGTTCTACAATTAGTTTTAGTACCAGACACCACAACTGTACCAGCTCCAGTCATTGCACCTGTTCAGGTCCAAGTTCAATCAGATGTTTCTAAAATGTTAATAACTACAATTGAGTCATTAACAGCTCAATTAAAAGTTATGGAGGGAAATCGTTCTCAAAATATACCTGAAAAGAGAGATTACCCTTAATGGGTAGATTGAATCCCCCCCGCATCAAGTTTTGGGAAACCTGTATTCTATATTTTCAATGGATCAGGAGATCCTGAACAGCATTTGACACTTTACGTGTCTTGTTGTGATCCTATGATCTGAACTCTGGAACAACAATAAGCAGTGAAACTCAGATGCTTCGTGGGAACCTTGCAAGGACTAGCTTTTTTCTGGTACACAAGTTTGCAATCTTTGTCAATTACCGGATGGGAGGATCTTCGCCAAAAATTCCTTCTTTAATTCAGCTCAACATTGCCAAAGACAACAGTTTTTAATCATAAAAACTGTAAGCAAAGGGAAAATGAAAGGGTCTCAGATTTCATTGCTCACTGGAATGGATTAACATATTCCCTATTCTTAGCACACCCTCAAAAATAACTGTTGAAAATCTGTGTGACAAATTTGCATAACGAATTACGCATGTCGTTAATCCCTGTGAAATACACATGAGGGTTTTGAAACCATACTTCAATCTCAAAACAGATTGAATATTATCTTATAATGACTAAGGATAAGGCTCATATAATTCCTTCTTCTCTAGGAAGGAGAATGAGTAAGGTAGAGACTGCTACATTTAGGCTTAAACAAGCACCTGTACCTGCTTCTACTTCAAAACCTTCACTTCTCGAAGGTCTCCACCTCCTGCACACCAACGACAGAGGCCATTTTATCAAGATGATCAAAGAGATCAAAGATGAAATCAATTTGAGGAATTGAAGTGACAATTTTACTCTATCGTAAATGAATAAGTTTCTGGTTATTTCATTTTGGCTCAGGAAAATAATTTGGTTCAATTTCCAAATCCCAAGAGGTCGAATAAGGAAGGAGATGAAGACTATCCCAATTATTACTCATTCATCAGATGTTGGGGCATAAAATTTAGGTGTGTTTTGTTTTCAAGGACCTCCTGAAAAAAATGGTCGACTTGGGACAAATCAAACTAAATGGATCTTAAGCCCAGGTAGCATGTGTTACAACTACAGTTTCAGAGGAAGGTGACTGGAAAGAAGTCATGAACAAAAATGCGCCAAAATATGATGAATGGATGGTCAGAAATACGATCAACCAAACTCATACAATTTTGCGAATGCAATTGACGAAACAAATTGTTCTATCTGCCATGAATGCCGCAGCAAAACCCTCTTTATCAGAGGGAAAATCCTCAAAGAAACTGCACGATTCATAGAAAGAAAAATAATCAGAAGAAGATGAGTATGTGTCAAAGACTATGTTGTCTTTGACTCTAGCAGAATTCATGCCATCTACTTCAAATTCATGGGCACCTCCCCACCAAACGGAACAACCTAGACAGGCTAATCAAGAAGAGTCTTCATCAGATGAAGTGTTGCTCTTCAGTTCTGTTAATATGATTCAACTAATAGATCCATATGTTAGTCGTAGTTTCGATTTTGATAATCCCTAATTCCCTGTATCAAACAGTGTAATAAGAGGAAGTTACATAGGATCAGGATACAGGGGAAGATGTGGATCTTTTAGAGGCCATTATTCCAATTCTACCCCTTCTAGAACAGTGTATGCGACAGAAACTCATGGTAGAGACCTCCAACGAGCTCAACAAGAACAACCAAGTTCTTCCACACAAGACAGACTCATCCCTAGCACAATTATTCTAGAAGATTAGTTGAAGGTTCTATATTCATCCTCTCAGCAATTAAATATGCCTAATTGGTCTAATATTCTAAAGTCAGTAGTATTAGAAACTCCTATCCCAGAACAAGATGCATCAAATTCCAAAGCATCAACTTCTAAAGAACCCTCTAAAACACATGTTTTTATTGGGAATCACCGATCTTTGGATAAAAAGTATGATATATTTAAACACCTGGCCCATGTACCGGCTAAGTTATCAAATCTAGATTCCTTGAATTTATGTAAGGATCTTCAGGAGGCACTCATTGAGGCTTTATCAAGTCCTTAAGAGTTTGAGAAAGAAATTGTTGCAGCTGAAGTCTACCATGTAAAGAATAATCCTACAGAATGCCATTCAATAATATCTTTTACTGATGAAGATGAAGATGATGTCATCCATGTACATATTTGACCTTTCTACTTATCTGTAAAGGTCAATGGTGTAGATATCTGAAGCGTTTTCATTGATAATGTCATATGAGTCAACCTCATGCCCATTCATACCCTTCGTCGATTGGGCCTCACAGAATCTGATTTATCTATTTCTACATTTAGGTTACAAGGATATGATAAAAATAAACAAGAACCACGGGGCAAGATTACACTCAGATCTCAGTTTGGAGAACTTGTATCAAATTCAGATTTCATGGTTGTTGATCAAGACTTAGCCTTCAACATCTTTCTTGGAGGACCCAGGCTACATCGGCATGCGGCTATCCCTTCGTCATACCATCAATGTCTCAAATATAGTTTTGTTGGTCAAATTGGGACATTATATGTTGATAAACACCCATTCAAGATATGTTAATCTAATTACATTGAGGTGTTATTCTATCACATAAAGGGAAATTAATAATCCATAACAAGGTAGATTACCAATGTTAATGCTCCATATGGTTTATAAAAGATTCCAGTAAACCCATTTACACATGTGAGTACAGATTATGTGTTACATATCAGTCAAATTGACAGGATAGTCACAAATCAAAATACACTTATTGAATGATCCATAATATCAATTACGACAATCGATCCAGACAACATGGGAGAAAGTGGTGATCCACTAAGGAATGATGAAAGATCAAACAGAGATTTCTTCATTTCATCTGCTGAAATCCAACAAGTCTATGCATCTCTAATCATGCCAGGGAAAGTTAAAGCAATGTCAGAGGTAAACGATGGTGTTTATTCTCATTCCATCATCGCCTCTTTGTTACCCAAAGAAGACCCTTCATCATCAATCATGTCGGAAATGGAAGCTTCTTCATCAGGATGTGAAAATTTGAACATCTCATATGATTATTGAAATTCTGGTTCATCATCTACTATGAAACTAGAAATGGAAGAAGTAATACATGCTGAAGAAGAAAAGGATGATCTTAGAGATGCTCCTCTAGTATTTGAAGAGGGTGTCATTACCACCGTGGATGAACTCATAGAAATAAATCTATGTACAAAAGAAGATCCACGGCCCACATTAATTAGTGTGGCCATGACTGTTGAAGAACAAGACATGTATATTTCCTTTTTAAAGATAAATCGAGATATATTTTCTTGGAACTGTACAGAGATTCCAGGGCTTGATCCTGATGTTTGCACTCATCGTTTGGGTTTGTAAGAAGAATATCCAGGATTCATACAAGCTTCTAGAAGAACACACCCAACCTATGCTTCCAAAATTAATGCTAAAGTGGATAATCTCCTCAAATATAACATTGTCAGAGAAGTTAAATATCACAAGTGGTTAGCTAATATTGTTCTAGTGAAAAAGAAGATTTGGAAAATCAGAGTCTGCATTGATTTCAGATATCTTAATCGGCATTGTCCTATGGATGATTTTTTAGTTCTGATTGCAAAACTCTTGATTGATGCGACATTTGGATATGAAGAACTTTCCTTTCTGGATGGATATTATGGATATAATGAAATCTGAATGGATCCAGAAGATGAGGAATCTACAACCTTCAGAGCCCCTTAGGGTTTGTTTTGCTATCGGGTAATGACCCTTGGAATAAAGAATGCAGGCACATCATAGTAGCATGCCATGCATCGTATCTTCAAAACCTTTTTAGGTAATTTTGTTAAATGTTATGTGGATTACTTGGTGGTCCAATCAAAACAATGTTATAATCACTTGGTTGATATGGAAATCATATTCCACAAACTTCGGCAATATAATTTGAAAATGAACCCCATAAAATGTCCTTTTGGGGTAACCTCAGGAAAATTTATCGGCTTTGTTGTACGCCATCATGGTATTTAAGTAGATCATAAGAAGAATAAGTCAATCCTTGATATGTCACATCCTTGAAATTTGAAATAATTGAGAGGACATCAAGGAAACTTAGCCTCTATTCGGTGTTTAGTCACCAATTTGGAAGGCAAAAGTCTACCCTTCACCAAATTGATGATGAAGGGAGTCACTTATAAGGGGACTGAATAATGTCAAGAATCATTTTATATTCTCAAGATGTATCTCTTAAGTCCACCGGTGTTAATTCCACCTTTGGAATAAAGACCACTTATCCTCTATGTGACAGCTCTAGAACGATCATTGGGTGCCTTTCTTGCTCAGAAGAATGATGTTGGGAATGAAATTAGCATCTTCAATCTTAGACGGACTATGCTTGAAGCAGCAACTCGATACTCAAATATTGAGAAGTGATGTATAGAATTAGTATTTGTAGTTCAAAACGTTGATACACTACCTACAACATCACAATGTCCAATTTGTATCTCGCAATAACCCGCTCAAATTCATCCTCAATCATCTAATGCTTACAGGATGTCTGGCAAGGTGGGCAGTTCTTTTGCAGCAGTTCGACCGTAAGTATGTGTATCAAAAGGCAATAAAGGGCCATGATTTGACAGATTTCCTGGATGAACACCCTTCATTGGAAGACACATCTTTAGATATTGAACTCCCTGATGAAGAAGTCTTCTCTATTCAAGAAAGTCTTCAATCATGGGAAATGTACCTCGATGGTGCTTCCAGAAATAGAATAGGGAAGAAAACGGATAATCCTAAAATCAACAAAGTCATCTTAGGAATTGTACTCATTTCTCTAGAAAAGGCAGTGTTACCTTATTCCTTCTCATTGTTAGGAGGCGGTACAAATAATGAATCAGAATACCAATCTCTCATCGCATGCTTTGAGTTGGTCCTTCAAGCACAAGTGAGTCACTTAAAGGTGAAAGGTGATTCATACCAGGTAATCAAACAAGTCAATAGGGATTATGCAATCAGAAAATAAGAACTAATCCCTTTTTATGATTATGTCAGAGAGTTAATTTCGGAATTCCCTTCAGAACTGACATTTTCTTATGTACCAAGATCAAAAAATTCCATTGCTGAAGCACTAGCTAATATAGCCATAGCTCTGGAAGATCCAAATCAGGACGAGACAACCATCAGTATTGCCCAATGTCATACAATTTCACCTTATGTTCAAACCAAAACAGAAGAAGTCAATGAAATTAGTCCCATCTCTGAACCATATGGTCTTACTACATGATGGATGACACCTATCAGGGAAAACCTTCAAAATGGAACACTTCCACCTGATAGATCCGAGAAAGAACAAGTCTAGAGACGTATGGTCAATTTCACTCTTTATGATAGCCCAGATCACTTAGAGAAAATTCTCAAAAAACGTGATTTTTATGGAGTTCTCTTCAGATATATTGATGGTGAAGAGACAATGGCTGTCATGAAAGAAGTGCATGTAGGAGTATGTGGTACCCACCAGTCTAGACATAGACTGTCTGATCAGATTTGAAGGATTGGATACTTTTATCCTTCAATGATACAAGGTTGTGTTGATTTCACAAAGAAGTGTCATTCATGCCAAGTATATTCCATCATCATTCATCAACATCCAGAGTTGCTTCATACAGCTAAATACTTGTGGTCATTTTGCACATGGGGAATGGAGGTGGTGGGACCTTACCCTTCAGCTACAGCCAAGCAGTTTAAATATATTCTTACTGCTACTAACTTCTTTTACAAATGGGTAGATGCAATACCTCTCAAGGAAGTTAGTTCTAAAATCATTGTTATCTTCATCAAGTCTAACATAATTACCAGATTTGGTTCCCCTCGTACCATATTGTCGGATAATGGAACCAACTTCTATTCCTTCGAGGTGAAGAAGTTGTATCAAGAATAAAACATCAAATCCAATGATTTATCTCAGTATCATGCAGTGGCCAATGGCCAGATAGATGCCTTCAACAAGACTCTGTTAAATATACTGCAAAAGATGGTGGATAAATATAATAAGTCATGGCCTGATAAACTCTTTCATGCTTTATGGGCTTATCGAACCACCACCCGCACTACCACGCGGTCAACTCCATATTCACTAGTATATGGAATGGAAGCAATCATTCCCATTGAAGTTCAATTACCTTTACTCAGAGTATCCATTTATGATCAATCAACTACAGATGAACAATCTCAAAAGAGATTGAATGAATTGGAACGGTTAGATGAGAAAATATTGTGCACTCTACACCACGTGGAAGTCTATCATAATCGAATAGCACGATCATTCCACAAAAAAGTTCGTCTTCGTTCATTCATTCAGGGAGAATTGGTATTAGTTCTCAAAACTCCAATGATACCAGGAATGAAACCTCACAAGCTTGAACCAAAGTGGGAAGGACCTTATTCAATACATAAGATCTATTCCAATGGATCTTATTCTTTAATCTCAATGGATGGAGAACTCATCACTACTCCAGCCATTGCCAGAGTTCGGAAGAAGTATTTTGTATAAACACAAAATACACAACAATCCACGGTCCATGCATATGACCTTAAACTATTTGCATGTCCCTTACTTCAATAAAGACATTAAATTGCACCATCCCTGGACCATGTATATGTCCTTAAAATATTTCCATGTCCCTTACGTCCAGCCCAACGTTAAACTACACCATCCATGTTCCATTCATATGACCTTAAACTATTTTCAGGCCGCTTACGTCCACCACGACGTTAAACTACACCATCCACGGTCTATCCATATAACCTTAAACAATTTCCATGTCCCTTACGTCTAGCACGATGTTAAACTGCACAATCCAGGGTCCTTGCATATGACATTAAACTATTGAAACTCACATCCAACATGATGTTAAAATATGACATCCAAACAACATGACGCTAAACTGTATAGAATTCCCTTACATCCAACAAAATATTAAACTTCATAACCAATAGTCCATGCATATGACCTTAAACTATTATCACTTTTTTCCAATATGATGCTAAATGTATTGTTCTTTTTTTCGTCCAACATGATGTTAAACTATGAAAAAGTCCTTAATACATTCAACACGATGTTAAATTGTGTCCTCTATTGTTCTTACTACATGACATTAATGTGCACATTACTCTTTTTTGTCCAACATGACATTAAACAATATTGTCCCAATTGTCCTAGATACATGACGCAAAACTTTATAGAAATCCCTTAATACGTCCTACATGCTGTTAAACTATATTTTGTCCCTGCTTCATGACAGTAAACTGTGTAGCACCAATAGTCCTAACTGCAAGACTTTAAACTACATAGTCCATGTATTTGTCCTACATGACATTAAACTGTGCATCATTAAGGTTGTTGTTTCCTCTTGTTTCTCACACCGAATATGACTCACGTGATCTTAGATAAAATTTCAACCATGACACCCTCTTTGGGACGCTAACCACATGTAAGTCCCAACATCATTTTTTAGTTCGTTGTCGCCCAAAACAACTTGATCACTAATTCATTCTTTAATTGAACTATGCAGACTTTGATCCTTGCCTTCCAGGCTGTGTACGTAGGAGACCTTCCAATTATCAAGCCCATAACCAATCTCTTAACATCGGTTCACCTTCATTTCATATGATATTGATTCGTGAAACCATCCCTAGAATCAATATCTTTACATTGGTTCACCTTTGTCCTTGCTATACGACTTTAAACTGTACAATACTTTTGTACGGTACAACAATAAACTACAATGTTCTTTGATACCCTCACCTGAGAGGGAATCATTATTTACGTTGACATTAAATCATGTTATATTCTAAAAACTATGTGCATACATGGATATACCTGATCCTTTTATCTTTGGTTAAACCATCATTACACTAATGTCCCCTTTCACCCTTCACATGTAAAACTAAATTTATACAAAGGGTATTTCTAAAACTACGTGTGCTTGATTCCCATCCATATGGGATACGTAGGAACATTCAAGTGTGCCTCGAATCTATCCCCAAGTAGTTTGAGCCTAACCCCAAATTCCACTTTCAGTCCCCTGGATGAAAATTCCCCATAAAAACACACATTGTGTATTTCTTATATTGTTCTGAGCTCTATGAACCTAAACTAAGATCTACCATACTTTCATCCCACATGATGTTAAACTATATTTCAATAACTACATATGTCTTGATTCCCATCCTTATGGGATACATAGTGAAGTGAAATATTACAATCTAGGACCCATCCACTAAATGATTATGGTTAGCATTGATATGTTTATCTCTACATACATTGAACAATACCCATTTTTATGTGTCATAAATACTAACCTTAAATATTTTCAGATCTTCATAACCCTTTTCTTGACTTCTAGTCAAAAAAGTAAATTTCTGAGAATTCTTTTTCCTCACCATGCAGCATGTGCCCTTAGGCGGCCTATCATAAACAGTCTACTTAATAGACGTGTCAGCCAAAATATTCTATTATTTGACTATGTAGCCAATTCCCTTAGGCGGCCCTTCATAATTCGACCACCCTAATCGGGTTTTTAAATAATAGTAACTTCATTCATAGAAAGAAAACCTCTTTTGTCCTTAGTTTTCATAACAAAAAATATGTGAGGATCCGTAGACTATAGCCATCATTAACATATTTGTCCCATATTCCTTTTAATGATATGAAAGTATACATGTCTGTGGTTTATATTTTCATTCCATGTGTTTGGGTCAGACCTTTGTAGGAGTAACAATCATCCAATTCTTAGACAATCTTGATTGAAAATATCTTCTCCATATTCAAGTACCTATTTCCATACAGAAAACTCTATATTTTGGAAAAGTGGAATCCCCATAAAAATTCATTAGCTTCTTAGTAGAGGAAAAGTAAATTTCTGAGAGTTCATTTGCCTGACTATGAATCACGCGCCCTTAGGCGACCTTTCATAAGTAGTCTACATAACAGACATGTCAGCCAAAAGATGCTATTTATTTGACTATGCATCCAATTCCCTTAGGTGGCCCTGCATAATTTAACCCCATAATGGGTTTGTTAAATAATGGTAACATCATTCTTGGGAACTTATTCTTCTAATTCCTTTTAGATATTTTTCATATCATTCCTCATATTCAAATTGTCTTAAGTCGTAGATTACATATTTTCCCTCATACTTGAGTGTGGTAATATGTTGTTAGATAAAATGTCACGGAATTGTGTCAATTCTTATCCATTTTGGTAAAATCTATTTCGACCTTAAAAATTACCCTCTTTATGTCCAACGTGCATGACTTTAAACTGCCCACAGAAGACATGGAACTATGAATAAAAGTCCAGTTCCAGCTCACTAAACATAGATTTTTTATGATTTAGGTAATATTGAGAAATTAAAAGATTCAATGTTTGTAGGGTTATTTATAATAATCCAAGTAAAAATAAAACTACGCATACTAGGCCCTTTGGAATAGGTAATATTTAAAGCAGGTATAAAAATAAGGCAAGAATAAATGATAGAAGATCAAGGTTTTTTTCATTCACGCACAAGAGTTAGAAGGGCATCCACAGACTGGAGTCTCTTCCCTTTTTTCAAGAATTACAAGAGGCATTCAACATGACTCTTCATTTGATTTAAGAAATCTTGAGTTTCATCAGAAACCACCTAGAATCCATTCATTCAACTGGATACAATAATAGATGTAGGGATACTAGATCTTCTTGGAACAATTGCAAAAGAATGTTCTTTAGTGCGGTTTGAGAAAATTTTCTGCTTATCAAACCGTGACTCTGTTTCTGTCCAAGAAACTTGGAAGATGGATACATGGATTTGTGAATGGAGCACTGGACGTAAAGAGCCATTTAGATGGAGTACTCTTTTTAGATATTGTTTCTAATGTCTTGACAGTATTCCCTTTATCAACCGACAGTGGAAAACATATCATCCCATGGTTTTCCATTTTCATATCTGCATGGAAATGGAATGAATAAAAAATTTGAAAGTTCACACCATTGTTGCTGCTCTTAATGTACATCATAATCGAAATATAGGAGTAGTAGTGCGGCTATATCTTAGGCCAATAATTTATTGAATCTGGAACGTTGAATTCATGCAGATGACCATGGGCATATAGAGGCAGGTAGATACTTTTTGGGAAATCAATATAATTCTTCCTCAAGTACTTGGCCAAATTTTGGAGAGTGCTATTGCAGATTTCAAAATTGTCATGGCCAATGATGTTCATCATATCATCAAGGAATTTCTGTTCCAGTTCATCAGTAGTTTCGACTCTCTTGGAATCCATTGAATCTAAACAAAAGTTGAATAAACTAATTCTTAAATGGGTTAACTTTTCATAAAATTTGTGATGGAATTCGAAAAAAAATGGAAAAGAAATTAAGTTGAACAAGTCTAATATTGGACAGAAAGTTTCAATGTGTTGCGCAGGTGTTAATTTTCCGCGTATGTTTTTGGCGCGCAGGTATTACCGCCCAAGTCCAGATACCTTGACAGCAGCGCGATTGCGAAGAAAAGCGGAAAAAAAGTGAGCAACTTGTGCCGTGAAGGTGACCTGCATGGTTAGAGCTCAAAAATATGAAATTCGGTGCTATACATGAAAAATGGTCGCATATTTATAGGCCAGGATGCCCACATGCATGCCAAAATCTAGCATTCTCTATCCCTAAGCGACTCCCACCTATGCAACTCACACCTGCGTGACGAGTGTTGCGCACTGAACACTTGTGTGCCTCTTTCCCTTTGGTTTTCTTCTTTTTCTTTAGAGTCACATCCTTATTCTTTCGGATCCAACTCTGAGGGGGGACTTTTGTTGATGCTCCTTTTAGTCACAGAGTCTAAACGAATGCAAAGATAAATTCCTTATTACAAATTGATTTATCCTTTGAAGAAAATATAAAAAATTGACAAAGAAATGAAAAGGAGTCAAATACCTTTGGGTCGCGCAAATTCCCTCACTGCCGCACATGTACACTTGCACGCCGCCTAATGGTCATGCAAGTGACATGCACACACTCTTTGAAAACTGCCCAGGGTCTTCACCAACCAATAAATACCCCCGGTGGGCCCCCCAATTATATGGGGATTTTTTCCAGAATTTAGATACAGAGCTCTGAATGCCCAAGTCTCTTCTTCATGTCTTCCGAACAATTATACGGTAATTCGTTACCTAGAATGGAAGGTCTAAACATGAGGAATAATGTCTAGGTGTTATAATTCACTAACACATGCACGCCTAAGTGTTTTACCCTTAAGGGAAATGGACACACTTGCGTGCCTCCTTACCTAATAAATGAAACTTGCGCGCCACTCTTTGAGAAGTACCTCGGGATAATTTTAAAGGCTTTGGTCAAGGATCACCCAATTATTACCCTACTAGTTAACAATCGCTCAAGTACCCATGCGCCACATAGGTATACCTACGTGACCAGGACTTGCGCGCCCATGCAGTACCTACGCCCCTCCCCGCCCACCCCAGGACATGCGTGCCGTTATACTTTTGGGTTCGCTTCCTGCCCATTTCACCTCTGTTATGTCATTCCACCTCTCTTATTCAAGATTCATTCTTCAAGACACTCTTCAAAGATATTTAGGGAATTTTTCTTAATTGACATCCTTATTTGAATGGAATTCTGTGGAAAATCTCTCAAAACATAGTGATTTACAAATCTGTATATCACTAAAGTTAGAGAGTTCATTATTCAACCTCATCCTTTAAGATGAGAGAATCTGTAATTTGGGCCTCCTTTTCAGGAGTAAGCCCCAAGTCCCCTAATTTGGGCATCCTCATTAGGAGTAAGCCCAATGTACTCATTAATTTGGGCCTCCTTTTCAGGAGTAAGCCCCAAGTCCCCTAATTTGTGAATCCTCCTTATGAGTAAGCCCCAACCATAATTCCCTTAACATGGGTTTCCTTTTCAGGAGTAATCCTCAGTGTCAAATATGGGAATCCTCCTTAGGAGTAATCCCTCGCCTTAATTTCTCTTAACAATCCATACTTTACATTTGATTTGTACTTCCTTCTCAAGAGTAAAACCCAATCATATGTCACCTCCTAACATGAGCATCTTCCTTAGGAATAATCCCCAAGATTAAAGTACCCAAATCTCCATGAAGTACATATACCTTTATGGACCTTGTTCCTAGATTTCTTCACTGAATTAAATCGTAATCCTCATCTATTTTAGGAATTCAAACATACATAATCACCACATCATTGCATCTTTCATGGAACAATTGTCTAGATTCACCAATACCTCTTGTTTCTCACACCGAGCAGGACTCATGTGAGCATAGAGTGTAAAATTAATCATGAAATCTTTCTTTGAACCATCAATCATGCATAAACATCATACCCCCTTACTCAAAATATGTGCTTTCTGATTCCTTTTCCAAAACCACGGATAAGAAGGTAGCCCATCAGCGGGTATGATCCCAACTCTGAAATAATCTATGTCCTTCTGAATGAAAGTAAACATCATGTTCACCACTGAGGGGATTTAAAACCAGTATGGTTATCATAATTACCAAGATACTTTTATGTATTTAAGGATAACATTGACAAAGAATCTCTAACAAATACATATGATTCTCTATCGATGATGAACCTTGAATACATATAAAATATTCTCTAAATTTCCTACATATTAGTCATTGATTGTCAGATATAAAGGAAATCTCATTTTATACTTTGTAATGTAATAAGGATTCACAAACATAACTTAAATCTATAAATAGAGTCCCATAGTAGACAATAATTCCCCTAAAAAGGTGTGTTGAGTCTAACCTCTCATCCTCTCGACCAATGAAAATTCTTAAGCCTCATCCGTCCACAACTAATGAGCGCATACCTTTGGAAATTAGGTCCAATTGGATATGGAATCATTAGAAGTTTTTGGTTCTACAAAGAAACCCATTAAAAACAGATTGGAACGTTTGAGCCTTCAAACAATGAGTTCATCCCCAATTCTAGAGGAAACAATGTTGTATTCAAAAACCACACAATGTCAACTCAATTCCTAGATACCTATTAATATTTATCTCTTTACCAACATATATAATATAAATTATAGAATTGGTATGACTACATGGATTTCCACTTGCTATTTTATTTTATTGATATCCAATGTTTACCTCAAGGTTTTGGATAAGCAGTATACATGCATTTCATATATAATTGATAGTCAATATTTATTACCACCCCCAAATGGATGGTCATTCTAAAAGGTCAACTTAAAAATTTGAGAATATGTTGAAATCATGTTCAAATGATTTAAAAGGATGTTAATAATGGTTATGTCCCCTTCTGTAATTCTCATATAATAATAATTTATAAACTAGCATTTAAATCCTACATTATTAGGATGTGTATAGGAAGAGGTGTTAGGCTCTAACATGGTGGGATGAAGATGTATTTGGTATTAGATGGGACCTGATCTTGTCTAATAGAAGATATATAATATTCAAAGAATTCTACATTATATGAAATATATATTTTTTGATAGAAAATATATGCATAAAATCAGTTAAAATATCTTGATTAGGTTGTTGGAGATAAATTTTTCCTTCATATATCATCATAGAATATAGTATTGTGGTTTTTGGAAAATAGACAATATTGTCCAAAATAAATTTTCCTTTTTGATATCACTAACTAAATTGCACTCACACCTACCATTTCATAAATATATGATGTGTTCTGTATATCCCTCTCTTGGAAAGTACATACAAGGCCCCTCACATGTATTGAATCCATAGTTGGTACAATTTTGTGAATTATAATTCATATGAGATGTATCTAGTAATGATCATAGATCTTATAGACAATGTTATAAAAAACAGGGCCTCTCAATTTTTTAATGTGATTTGGAAGAACCCAAAGATTTTTGTTGAAAAATGGAAACTCGAATAGGTGATAATAAAAATGTACCCCAATTTATTTATGTATAGTTAATGAAAAATTAATGGGAAAATTTTCAATGGGGGAAGTGTAACGACCCAAACATTCATTAATGGAAATCCTTCTCGATCAAATTAAATGTCTTATTATCGTTATATGAAATGTGAACATCATTGGTTTTATGTTTTTAGATATTAAAATACCATTATGAAATGTGAAAGTTTCTAATATACCCGTTAAACATTGATCACATGATTAGTAAAAATATTGGTCTTTAACAAATACAATTTAATAAAACAAAAGAAGTGATGGCCTCATATAGAATACTTGACATGTAAGAATCCCATTTTTAGGAGCTCTAAAAGTAGGTGTTGTCATTGGGATATTATCTTGACCATGATCATTCCGAGTTTGAAAATGGTAAGATTGAGAGGAACCTACTATGGGAGAAGTGGAAGCTAATAGTGATTAACAACCAAGCAATGTTATCTGAGCCACACCAAGAGTCTATCACAGTCGCACACCATACCCTTCGGACTAATGCAGGTGTTATTAGGGGTTATATAACAATACCATAGCAGGTTTACAATCTACATTATTTTTGTATAAATAATGTGAATTAATTTTATTATTTTTAATTTGTAAATAGTTTTTAATGCACAAATGATAATTTTAGTTAATATTCAAATAAGAAATCTATTTTGATGAATTAATTGATTTTTTAAATTAAAAAATATTTTAACAAAATATTATTATTATTAAATTACTATTTATTAAATATAAATGATCAAATATTTTTGTGAATGAAATTGTTATTTTTATTATGGTTTGAAAGCTGTTTTTGTCAAAACCCATGAATTTGGGATAAATATCAGTTTTTATTTTAAAATTAAAAATTCACATATTTATAAAATTATTTATATAAAATGAATATTATTTTTGGAATGTGGACATCGAAATTATCCAATGGTGAATTTTTCATTATTTTTCGGGACAGTAGAATTTTTGGGTAAAAATTAAATACCGTTTAAATATATAATGTGTTTTATGAAATAATAATGACCCAAAAGTGATGTAATAAAATAATATAAACATTATTTTGAAACAATATATGTTTTATAATTAAAATAATATGATTTTAGATTTGTTTGATTTATTTTTCAATGTTTTAGTGGACCCTCCAATACTTAAAAAACATTTTCTCTTGTTAAATTGTTTTCTCTCAGAGTGTAACTCACCTCCCCATGAGAACCCTTAATATTTTAAGAAGTTTGTAAATTTTATTTATGAAATATTTTTTTCTAATCCCCTTTGGAATAATCCATGTAGAAAAACCCTGGTCTAGTTTGTGGTTTTGATTAGTTTAGTGTGAGGCTTCTCAAACCTAAATAATAACGAATTATCACTCCTTTCCTATATATAACCACCAAATATCCAACTTTATCTTCACTAAAAGCCTTTGGAGTTCGTAAATACTCTACCCTTCCATTTCTATAATCCTCCCACTATGCCCCAATTTCCAAAAAATCATATCTCAAGCCTCTCTCAAGCCTTTGGGAAAACACTTCCTAGTATGGAATTTCCTCTTTTCTCATTTTTGTCTCATTTTAAATATGTTTTAATGCCATTATTTTCAAAATTATAAATGTTGGAGTATAATTTAACATATCCCCCATACATCCCTCTCTATGTTTTAATTATTAGATACCCCTTTCTCTCCCATTAAATTCCCCTTCATGTACACCCGTTACAATGCTGAAATTTTGTAAGGAATCTCTCTCTTCTCATTTACACTCAAGAAATTATTTTGTATTGTAAATATATATTCCATTACCTATGTTGGGACATGTATCTATATTACCCCATTACTTTCCATTTCAATTCAATATTATGAGACACCCATTTATCTCTCATCAACCATTTTTTAATTCCTATGTCATGCTGTTACGCTGCCAAAATTGCACCACGATTTTCCAAGCTAATGTCATTGTGTAGTGAATACCAAGCCCATTTCCCTATCCAGGGTATTCACCATTATACACATTTACTTATTTATTATAATGTTTCATGTATTAATTCCACATTTCCATTATCATGGAATAAATGATGAGATTTAATGAATCCATTTTATTTGATCCATGTGGCATATTTATGCATGAAATGAAATGCTTAAGAAGGGTGTGCCTAGATAGCGTTCCATTTCATAGGGTAAAGATTAGTATCATGATACATCAAGTACAATGAGGGTTTTATCATGCTAATTGATATTCCATGAGGGTTTATTCATGCTAATTCAGGTTCAATGATGGCTTACTCATGCTCCATGTGTAATGTGCGTTGGCTCATACTGAAATCAGGTTAAATGTTTTTGTCGCATTTCCATGTTATTATTATAATGAATTATCATGTATTTTTTTTATTTATATTATTCTCCATTGATATTACTATTTTCTAACATGTACTATATTCCCCATGTTATTCCTTATTTATTCCCTTACTATGCTTTATAGCTCACTTGTTTCTTATGCAATTCCTCAGGTTATCCCATGCAATGCTATGTATGAGGGAATGTAGTGTTCATTTAAAGAATGTAAACAATAAATAGGTTGTATTTCATGTTTTACATTGTTATGTAATTATCCAAATCCCCAAATACAGTAATACTCTTGATCATTTATGTTGTAAAAAGTTAATTTTCTATAAAAAAATCATGTTTAAGTGTGTAATAATGAGAAGGGTTGTCATAGTTGGTATTAGAGGATATGATTAGTTATTTTTTGTATTAATATTAGAAAACACAAGTAAATAAATATATAAGAAGAATAAGTGAAATAAAAACCTCCCTGTATATTTTATAGTATTGATTATGTGGGTTATCAAGTAAATACATCAATATCTAGATACGAGTAGGTAGAGGCGGCTCTAGCACAGATTTATCTTAGAGGAAAAACCTGAAAACACCGCATTAAGATAGACTCAAACGGGAACTGGGGAACGACAATGGGCCTTTCTACACTCTTGGATATGACATATTAGGTGGATAGGCTTTGGTAAATTAACAAGCTTAGTAGGAATCCTTATTAAGTGAATTTTAAAAACATGCCCCTAATAATATATGATAGAAAGTAGATCATGAATAACATAAGTTGAATCCTATATATTGATAAGTTAATGAATAAAAGTAATTTATATGCCATAATTTATTTATCCTTGGATTACCCTTTATGTGTTACCCCTAACATTTATTTTATTCTAGCCAATGACTAATAATAGGAGGACTCAGGCTAACCACCGATGTGATGATCAATGTGATGACTGTACTGATGAGATGCCCAATCCGATGGGAGCGTAGATCACAAACATTGTCATGATTCTCTCTCAGTTTTATCAAGCTTTGAATAGAAATGTGGGTCAGGAGGAACATTCAACCCCCCCCCCCCCAAGAACAAGTCCCTATCGGGAGCTTCATGAGACAAAGGCCTCCTACTTTTAAAGGATCATCTAATCCCTCAATAGATGAACAATGGGTCAACTCAATTGAAATTATCTACTCAATTATTCATTTTTGTGAACAAGATATGGTTTTCATGTATACTTTATGTATGGAGGGTGAAGTTGAAAATTTGTGGATGTTGATCAAAAATACAAAACCTAAGGTGGAGATTGATGCATTGGAATTGTAGGATTTCTGGAATATGTTTTTTGATTAATATTTTCCATGAACCCTTAGAATTAAGATTGAAAGCGACATACATTCCCTCAAGAAGAATGTCAATGAATATTCTAGAGCGTATGAGCCAAACATTACAAGGGTTGCATGATACACCTTCATCTTGGTTGTTACCCCCAAAAGCAAGGTGGACTGCTTTATTGGTGAGATGAAACCTAGCCTACAGAAAGCAATGTTGATCCATGACTTCGACAGCTATGAGCAAATTTTCTGATGTGCCCTAAAAGATGAAATAGAGATCAAATAATCATAGGGGTATCTTGGGGATACGAATCATAAGGTGGACTTCAATGCTGGAAGTCCAATGTATATATCCAATTGTGCTAAGAAGATCCAGCACCCCAATTTCCAAAGATGAAGAAAGAAGCACCCTAGAAATTTCCTGAAGGGGATGACGAAATGCTTCAGGTGTGTATGAGAAGGGCACCCATCTATTCACTATCAGTAAGGAAAACCTGTGGCTATGAAAAATGTGAGGAACGCTCTGCTCGACCCTCAACGAATTATTCATTGCTTCAACTACAACTAATTATGCGAATTTGCAAATCAGGGGCATAATCTATGGGATTATGGAGGAAACCCACAACCTCCATGGAAGCGAGGGTGAACTTTTGGCATCAGTACCACTGAAATGATCCCCGAAAATGATGTGGTGACATGTATTCTAGTTATTCATTCAATGATAGCGAACATACTTTTTGATTCTTGTTCTACACATTCTTTTATATCCCAAATGATTAGTTGAACAATCGCAACACCACCTAAAATCTTCTATGTAATGATTTTAGTGAGTATGGTAAATTGGGAAATAATTGAATCCCATGATTATAACTCATCTCCAATCATAATTTGTGGATTTAACTTTCCGGCAAACTTCGTCATAGTCCCTCTAGTGGAATTTGATGAAATTCTCAGCATAGATTGAATTTTCTTATATATAGCCAACATAAATTTCCATGAGAGGGAAATCACTCTCCAAAAGGATAATATACCTCTGTTTATGTACAGGTGCAAGGAGGATGATAATTCTTCTTCAGCTCCATCATCTCAAGCGTGGATTTTTCTACCCTATGAGGATGCACATATAGATCAGATAATGGAGTTCAAGGACCAAACCATCCATACAGACATTCCTATTGTGAGGAAATTCACATATGTGTTTCTCGATTAATTTCATGGTCTTCCACCTAGAAGAGATATTTAAGTCTCAATTGATCTTATACTTGGGGATTTTCCAATATCCAAGACTCTATATAGAATGGTTGTTGTGGAGCATTTGGAGTTGGGGAAACAACTATAAGAGAATCTGGATAAAGAGTTTTTTTTCCAAAGTGATTCAACATGGGGTGCACAAGTCCTTATCATAAAAAATTAGGATGGATCAATGCGCCATTGCATCGATTATCGTGATCATAACAAAATAAAGATATAGAACAAGAATCCTCTCCCACCAACTGATGACTTTCCAGATCAGCTGTGTGGAGCACAATACTTCCCCATGGTGGATTTGTCGTTGGGATATTATCATGTAAGGGTGAAGAATGATGATATCCCCAAGACTGCTTTTTGTACATGATATGGGCATGAAGAATTCATAGTAATTCCTATTAGACTCACTAATGCTCCAGAAGTCTTCATGTAATTGATGAATAGATTATTTTGTGATTACCTAGACAAATATGTGGTTTTATTTATATATGATATTCTAATATACTCCAAAACCAAGGAGGATCACGAGGAGCATCTTAGAGCTTTACTAGAGACCTTACAGAAGGAGAATCTCTATGAAAAGTAAATCAAGTGTGTTTTCTGGTTAAAGGATGTCT
The DNA here is from genome assembly GCA_963277665.1 of Viscum album. NCBI lineage: Eukaryota > Viridiplantae > Streptophyta > Magnoliopsida > Santalales > Viscaceae > Viscum > Viscum album. The sequence goes on along the minus strand of OY728148.1, from coordinate 1,480,329,067 downwards.
CTTTCATGGGCCATATCATCATAAGTAATGGTATATCTATGGATACCAGTAGGACAACTACAACAGTGGCATGGACGAGGACAACATTAGTAATAGAAATCCATAAATATTTGTGTTAGTTGGATATTATCAATGATTTTTAAAAAATATCTCACTATTATCCAACCATATTACCATGCTAACTCGGAAGGGAGTAATGATTAAATAGAGTGATGGATGTGAAGAAATATTCAAGGAGTTGAAAAGGTTGCTTATCACTGCATTTGTGCTCAAATTACCCACAAGTGTAGAACTTTTTGTTGTATTTCGTGATGATTCGAAGAAGGGCCTGAGATTTGTGCTGACTCAAAATGAAAAAATCATTACTTGTGCCTCAAAGCAATTAAAAAATCATTAGAATAATTATTCAACACAAGATCTGGAGTTTGATGCGGTGTTATTCACATTAAAAATTTGGCATCATTATATCTTTGGAGAGTAGTGTGAAATATATACAATCTACCAAAGCCTCAAGTAGATATTCACACAGAAGGAGTTGAACATGTTCCAATAGAGATGATTAGAGTTTATTAAATACTATGATTGCTCAACACATTTTCACCCTATTAAAGTGAAAAAAGTTGTCGATGCTATAAGTATAATGGTTCAAGCAATTCTATCATTGATGAGAATTGAGAAGGATCCAATCATCTTATATTTGATGAATATGGACATGGGAATCATAAAGAAGGGAACATCATCAATACCTTCACAAATGATTTCTTAACCGTCTCATTTGGAATGGTTAATTCATGGTCAATGAAAGAATTTTGAAATTTTGAAAAGGGTGTATGCTAACAGAAATAGAAAATCCTCAGAGATCATGGATGACATGGATGGAATTGTGAGATTTGTGTCATGATTTTGTCTACCATAAGATCCAGAGATAATGATGGAGATTCTCGATAACTAAAATAGCTCAACCATCTCAATTAACATGGGGAGCACAAATATGTATCGTGATATCCATTAAATATTTTGGTGGGAAAATATGAAAAGGGAGATTGTGGGATATATATCAATGTTCCTGGTATGTCAGCAAGTGAATTTTGAGAGTAAAAAGTCTAAGGGGATGATGCATCCACTACCCATACCAAAATGGAAGTGGGAAAACATTACCATGGATTTTGTCACTGGACATCTATGTAAATATAGAGGAAAAATACAATATGGGTCATTGTGGATCATCTTACAAAGACATCTCAGTTTATCGCGATTTAAGAGGACTTATCATTGGATCAACTTGGACGGATTTACATCAAAGAAGTGGTAATGATGCATGGAGTACCACTATCTATTGTATCTGATTACGATCTGAGATTCACACAGAAGTTCTGGAAAAAACTCCAACATGCTCTAAACACTTATGTGAAATTAGGTAAGGCCTATCATCCTCAAACTGATGGCCAATCATAGCAAACTATTCAGACACTAGAATATTTTCTAAGATCATCTTCTATGGTCTTCAAAGGTGGATGGGATTAACATACTCCACTAGTTGAATTCTATTACAGTAACAGTTTCCACTCGAGCATCCAAATGGCACCATATGAATCCATATATGGTAAGAGGTGCAAAACACTGGAATGTTGGTTGATGTCAGTGAATGTAAGATAATAGTACTAGAAATGGTCGAAGAAATGGTGGAAAAGGTGAATACCATTTAGCAGCATATCAAGGCATCCCAGAGTTGATAGAAGCTTTAAGCAGATAACCATCGATAACACTTTGAATTTAATATTGGAGACAAGGTGTTTCCATGCATATCTCTAAGGAATTAGGTCATGAGGTTTTGAAATAAAGGGAGGTTAATTCCTACGTACATCAGCTACATCAATATTCGTGATAGTGTTGGGGTTGTGGCCTATCGACTAGCACTTCCACCTACCATAGACAAAGAACATGACGTATTTCATTTATCACACATAATTAAGTACATACCAGAACCTTAATAGGTACTCTCTTTAGAGGTAGTACAACTAGAAAATGATCCGTCTTATGAGGAGCAATCAGTGAAAATAATAGATCTTAGAGAAAAATCTCCTAGTAATAAGGCAATGCCCCTCATCCAGGTGTTGTGGAGAAACCAAAAGTTTGAATATGCGATGTGGGAATCATAGGAGGAGATGAAGAAGTGTTACCAACATTTTTTTAGAGTGGGAAAAGAATCTTTTTAAGGAGAAATTTCATAAGGGGGAAGATAGTAATGACCCAAACATAAATTAATGAAAATCCCTATTAACATAATTAAATGTCTTATTATGGTTCTATGAAATGAAAAAATCATTGGTTTTACGTTTCTAGATATTAAAATTCCATTATGAATAGTAATAGTTTCTAATATAGCCATTGAATAGTGATCACATGATTAGTATAAATAATGGGCTTTAACAAATCCAATTTAATCCGACATATGAAGTGATGGCCTCATCCAGTAGACTTTCCATGTATGAAGCACATTTTTCAGAGCTAAAAAATAAGGTGGCTTCATTGATCTTTACTCTTGACGAATCCCAATCTGAGTTTGACCATGTTAAGCTTGAGTAGAACCTACTAAGGGAGATGTGGAAGTTAATAGAGATTACCACCCGAGTGATTTTATCTGAGCCACTGCGAGAGTCTTGCACCATCGCACACTTTATCCATTAGTCTTATGTAGGTGTTATAAAAGGTTATGTAACATGACTGTAGCACTATTACTATATACATTACTTTTGTTTAAATAATGTGCATTCATTTTATTATTGTAACTTTGTAAATAGTTTTTAAAGAAAAATAGTATTTTTAGTTAATATTCAAATAGGAAATCTATTTGGGCGAATTAATAGATTTTTTGAATTAAATAAAATTTTAATAAAATATTATTATAATTTGAATACGTTTTGATTAAATATAAATTATCATTTAATTTTATGAATTCAAATTTAATTTTTATTATGGTTTGAAATTCGTTTTTGTCAAAACCCCAGAATTTTAATTAAATGACGGTTTTGTTTAAAACTAAAAATTAACAGATTTAGAAAATTTATTAGATAAAATTAATATTGTTTTTGGGATCAGGATTTTGAAATTATCCAATTGTAATTTTTTCACAATTTTCTAATATAGTGGAATTTTTGGGTAAAAATTAAATACCGTTTAAATATATAATGTGTTTAATGATACAATAATGACACAATTGTGATGTAAAAAATAATCTAAAAATTATTATCGGCCAATATATGTTTTATAATTAAAATAATGTGCTTTTAGATTTGTTTTATTTATCTTACAAGTCTTTAGTGGACCCTCCATGACTTATAAAACATTTTGTCTTTTTAAATTGTTTTCTTTGAGAGTGTGACACGCCTCAACATAAGCACCCTCAATATTTTAAGAAGTTCAGACATTGTACATATAAAATATTTTTTCCCACTCCCCTTTTCCAAAGAACATAGTAAGAAACCATTGGAAGGTTTGTGGTTTTGATTAGTTTAATGTGAGGTGTCCCAAAACTAAATAATAAAGAATTACCTCCCCTTTCCAATATAATCCCACACAAACTCTCACTTCATATTGAATCAAAGCCTTTGTGAGTTCGTCCAAACTCTGAACTCCTATCTATAAAATCATTCAAGGGTTCCCCAAGCTTCCAAGAAGCCTCTCTCAAGCCTCTCCCAGGCCTTTGGGATCACACATCAATGTAACTCATTTCCTCTACTCCCATTTTTTTTTTCTAAATTTAATTTTGTTGTGATTCCATTTTGTTATAAATTTTAAATGATGGGGTATGATTTCACACCCCCCCCTTAATTCTGTCTATATGTTCGAATGATGAGAGTCCACGTTATCCCTCATTAAATGCCCCCCGTGTACTCTTGTTACCATGCCAAAATTCCGTAAGAAATCTATCTCTTCTCATTAAAATTCAAGAAATTTTTTTGTATTCTGATTATTAATTTCATTACATATGTCGGGACATGTCTCTATATGACACCATTACAGTCCATTACATGTACATATGATGAGACACCTATTTCTCTCTCGTAAACATTTTTTATGAATTCCTATGTCACGTCGTTAAACTGCCGAAATTGCCCCGTGATTTTCCAAGCCAATGTCATTGTGTAGTGAATACCATGCCATTTCCCTATCAATAGTATTAACCTTTATGAACATTTACATATTGATTATATTGCTTCATGTATGAATTAAAAATTTAATTTATCATGTAATAAATCAGTATTTTTAATGAATCCATGTTATATGATCCTTGTGACACATTTATGCATGAAATGCAATGTTTATGAATTGTGTGCCCTGATAGCACTCTAATGCATTGGGTAGAGATAAAAATCATGATACGTCAAGTGAAATGAGGGTTTTCTCGTGCATATCCATGTGAAATGAAGGGTTACTCATGCTAATTCATGTGCAATGAGGTTTTACTCAAGCCCCATGTGTAATGAGCCTTGGCACATGCTAAAATATTGATAAATTTAGTATCAACAATTCCATGTTAGGATTATCATGCTTTATCATGAATTTATGTTTATGTTTATCTTGTGCTCAATTTATATTACTATTGTCTATCATGTTCTATATTCCTCAGTTTATTCTTTTGTTGGCCTTTATAGCTCACTGTTTTCATATGAATGTCCTCAGGTTATCCCATGCAATGCTATGTATGAGGGAATTTAGTGGTCATGTAAAGGATTTTTTCAATAAATATGTTCTATTTCATGTTTTAAGTACTTTTGTAATGATCTTAACACCCAATGACACTAAAACTCTTGATCTTCTATGTTGTATCAAGTGAATTTTATGTAATAAATCATGTTTAAGTGTGTAATAGAGAGCGGGGTTATTATAGGAAAAATTTAATTACCCGAACATTTATAAATGAAATTACAATTTTGGATGAATCAATTTTATTTCAGTTAATGTAGTTATAGAATACACTGGAAGTAATTTCTACATTGGAGACCATTACATGGACTGTTAAATTTAAAATACTATTAATGATCATAACCATTGATAATATTATTGTTGTATAGTGAAATATATGATAAATATATTAAGAGTAATTATAAATTCAATTTCATAGTGAGATTTTCAAGCTCGTCATGATCAGGACCCAAACTATGACTGTTGAACCACCCCAGGAAAATATCACCACTGCACACCTTATACATAGTGAATTTACTCCTTTAATTTTTTGGATATGTATCTAAAACCTAATAGAATAAATTTTAGTATTTTATTTTTAATAAAAATTCATTTATATTTATATATTTTTAGTATTAATTTTTTAAAAGATTAAATAGTGATTTGGGAAAAATTAAATTTTGATATGGTGAAAAAAATTATATTTTTCGGATACATATAGTATTAGTAATGATAAAATTATTAATGATTTAAATATTTTTCGTAATAATTTGTATTTTAATAAAAGATTATTTTTATGTTACATTTAACAAATATATATATATATATGATAATATAATTTTAATAAAAAAAATATTTTTATAAGGGTAAAAATATTATTTTTGTCTAATAAGTGAGTATTATTAAATAAATTATTTTGTTTTATAAATACTTTAAATTTTATTATATAAATAATAATTATGATAACATAAATATAATATTTAAAATATACACATAGATATTGTTTAATGGTGATTTTTTAATAAATTTACGAGTCATTAAAAATTGTTTTCACAAAATTAAATACGACATTGTTATATGGTATGTATAATGACATCTTAATGACAAAAAATAATATAATATATATAATAAAAATAATCCAAACCCAAATTTTTATTTCTAGTTGAAGATTACATTTTTTAGGTGAATTTGAATAATTTTTAAACCCTAAATTAATCCTCCCATGCACAAGAGCCTCATCTCAGTTGTTGAGGACTCGGTATGTGCATCCAAGAGACCCCAGATCAAACCTGGGTGGAGAATGTTTTTGGGTTACTATATAAGTACATTATTAGAAAATATAACAAGAACACTATATGGTATTATTTGATACAGTAATAGAAGAAACTATTCATCGTTCTGGGCCACTGGGCCACTATTTTGGTCCTCGGGTCCTAAAAGGATTTAGGTCCACCTAAGGCCTTTCAGCTAGTTGTCTCTCAATAGAATCCAGCTACCTTTAGTCATTTGACCCACACAAATGCCTTCGGGCCACATGAATTTGATGTTGTACAAGTTAGACTACAATGAACACGTATATAGTTGAGGATTTAGTGTATGACCTCTCACCAGAGCATAGCTGACCATAATTGGAAGATGAGAGGGTATAACATTACCATCAGTACCGGGCCTATGCTGCTTTGCACCAGAAATCTATTTGACCATCCTTGTGAAGTTCGAGTGCTAATATCATGACATGTTCTAGGGAGGACTAGTTACAAGTTGTCTTATCTGGGTGATTCATTCAAAATGTATACGGGTCACAAAATTGTCTCTAAATCCATTGGGCCAAGTAGGGGTTCCACCACACCCCATGAAAGGTGGATTATCAAAATTATTCAAAAAATATAAAGGCCTTCTATCCATTTAGTTTAAATTATTCCTCCCAATCTTTTTTCATATTTTAATGATAAAAAAAATTATAAATATGAACGATATCCACATCAATAAAGTGATTATTTTAATATATTATTTTATTATCCTATTAAAATAAAAAAGGCAACTGTTATTTTCTAGAACCCATTGAAAACACCCTAGTTAGGTTGGTGATTTTGAATAAATTATTATATAGAATCTAACTCCCATTATCATTCACACAAAACCATTAGATCATTACATTACATAACATTTTTCATATTGTAGTCATAATATTTTACTATATTTTATGAATATCATCCAGTTCTTTTAAAAGTTACCTCTCAAGGAAATAAATCCTCTCATTCTCTGGTTTATTCAATAAACTTATTTATATTATGACTATTGATTCACAATTTTACTTATTGGGATATGGGTTTATGGATACCTATTACATTAATTATGATTTTAAAGGGAAGATAGTTTCCATTTACTCGAATTATTCCCTTCCATGAATATTTATGTACACCAGTTTTGATATTGAAATTTTCATGTGATTTTCCATGCAATACTTTTTTTTGTGGTGATATCACATCCCTATTCTAATCATGGGGTTTCTCCTAGATATACATATACATAATTGATTAAAAAATTTCATATAATTCACCAAAAATAATTAATTTTTGGAATAAAATTGATTAAAAACATCTTAGTGTTGGAAGACATAGGTGGAAAACATTTTCACATACTTGATATGAATGTGATGGGTGGTTGGGGAGTTACTTATCCCACCAATACATTGGGTAATGTTATTATGTCATGATATTTCATGTACGGTGAAGGGGATGTTATACTATGAAAAATTTATTCAATTTTATTAGAGATTATCCTTGACATATTAGTATGATGTTATGTTTAATTTGGTAACCATATTCTTATGTTATCATTATACTATCGTGTTATGTTATGCTTTATTGATCAGGATTTGGATTCTCACAACTATTATGTTATTGTGATATTGCTTATGTTTCACATGTAAATCTTCAACATTGTCTTGTTTTTTTAACATAATGTGGTTTATAAATCAACCCCTTCTTATGTATATCATTCAGTAATACCATATATTTTTTGAATATCCAAGGGAAATAATTGAATTTTTTGATTTTATAATTAATTGTGTTATGTTTATTTTTTAAATTTATATTTCCATGTATCTAATTTACCATATAAACTATTACATGTGATCATATTTTAATTTAATATATATCTAAAATCAATATTTTCTAATTGATTATTACATAATTTTAAATACTTATTACCCAATAAAAACAACATTATAATCTTATTGACCAAATTTCTTTAAAAAATGCTTCATAACACATCAAACCAATCCAAAACATGGCATCCTTAATTTTTTCTAAATTGTGTTCTCCAAAAATATGTTTTACATCATAAATGTTCATTGGATATTCCATGTAATATATGATGAGAAGGGGAGATTCTAAAGAGAATGTAATGGAATAAACAAGATAAGAAAGCCTAACACGTGATTCAAGGCATGGCATGATATCATAGAAGATTAGGTATGTGTGTAACAAATTTGAAGAATAACAGAATGATATTGGTATCATAATTTCGTTAAAATATGATAATTATTCTGTGAAAAAAAACTTGACACTAAAATAAATCAAGGAATATAGGCAAGACAATATCACATGGTGGACTAAGTCGCATAAAAAACTATGTTCACTCAGTAATCCCATACATGAATTCCATTAGACTAAAACATTACCTAATGAAAGGGAGAGATATATAATTACAGGTATAACTATCACATTCCATTCATGTGAATCAATATTCACAAAATATAAGGATATCAATCTTAATGAGAAAATATAATAATTTCCCTTGAAAATAAATGGGGTTTATATTATTGTCTCATAACAAAAAAATGATATTTCTTGAGGAATGAATTTTAAAATAGTTATAAGGGATATATGGAACCCAAAATATTAGGGATAATAATTTAGATAAACTTATAGTGGATACAAACACATTATTTATAATAATTTGACAACTTCAATGATATATAACCTGCATTAAGGATAGATTGGTCAAAACCCGAATAAAATGGTGGGTTAAAATGATCCCTTCCCTCAAAACCAATAATTCATATGTTTTTTTCATCTCCTTTAATACTAAATTTAATATAATTATATAATTTTTATGATCATATTCCATTTATTTTATTCAATTTGTTTTATTTGTTACCATATCACATTCAATTAATTGACAAATTAATTTCAATTTTTATATTTTTACAATAAACATATCATTTGTCAAAAATCACTTATGTATGTTGAATATGGTCAAAGTGACTAGAAATTAATCATCACGAAATGGTATATATCAAATATATATTATATATTACTCTCTATAAATTTACCATTAAATATGGGTTTTAAAAATGAACTACATTGCATTCATGGAGACAGTAGGACATACATATGCATGAGTAAGAATTTAATTTTTTGAAGATTATGATGAAATTAATATAAGGGTAATTGTATATTTATAGTATAATCCCTATTAAATATTTATCATATTATTTATTTAAAAAATAATTACGCATATCATCATGTGTTGTGGAAATTAAAAAAATATGATATCTATGTGAGGTATTTTTTTGAAATAATAAAGGAAGTTGTCATTTATTCAATGGGTGAAAAAAATTTATATGACATATAAATTTTAAATATTAATAAATATTTCATTTTTATAAAAAATAAATATAAAATTAATCATTATTCGCATACATTCAAAGTATAATTTAAAAAATAATCTTATCATTTTTCATTATGGTAGTACACCATACACACGGATGAAAAAATAATTTTATCTAAATAATCCAATAGAAATAATTTATATATGTTTTTATAATTAAAGCGGTATAATTATAAGATAAAAATAATATATAAAAAATATATAATTAATTATATTCATATGTACTAAGGGGTGATGTAAATCTAATTTTTTCAGTTCGTCAGGTAGAAGAATGCTAAACACACTATCATTGGTTTTGGTTCAAATTTGAGGGCAGAGGAGATGGATGTAGGCCTTGTACAAAATAATTGAAATATATTTACATATAAGATATTTTCGTAATTTTATCAAAAGGATTTAATTATATTTTATGGAGGTGGATGAATAAATAATATGAAACATTCAGTTAATGATGTTATATATTCTTCGATCAAATTATCTTTGTATAGACCAACGCCAGAAAATAATAGATTTATGACCAATAACATGATTATTGGTTTAGTTGAGGGAATTTTAAAAGTGTTTTTGGTAAGTATTGGATAATATAAAGATTTTTAAATGGAGTGATAGAGTGGAGATGTGATGGCCTTCCATAAGTGGGGAGGGGACCCACATAGAATTTTTTAATAGAAATAATTACACATTCATTTTTCTAATGAAACAATTGAAAAGTGGATCATTTTTTAACCTTATAGTTTATATGATTGAAATAAAACCATAAATTTTTAATTAGATATGTTTTGGGTCATTTTGGACCAATAAATGTTTAGGTTAAACCTAATATACTAATTTTACCATAAGAATGATTAATTGTTTTAACTATTTTCACTATTGGTTATTGTAAAAATTTATGTTGAGCTGATTAGATAATATAAATAAATATTATTTCTAATATGTAATCAATTTTCCAAAAATCAATAATATGATGATATCAAATTAAAATGAATCTAATAAACGTGATAAAAATTATTTTTTAAATAATAATTGTCCTAAGTTGAATAAAAAATTTAAAAACATTCATTGTGAAATTAATTATGAAAACATAATATTGATTAATTATAATATAGTTTACTTAAATGTACTTTTAAAAGAAAATTTAATTTATATGTGACATTTCAATTCATTAAATTAAATTTATGTGTTTATTAAATATTATTGAATTCATTATTCATTAAATAGTATACATTTCATTAATATCCAGAAATATTAACCTAATATTGTTTTATATTAATTATAAAAAATGAATTTATTTTTGAAATGTAATTTTTCCAAAAAATTTCACCATTAATTATAAATATTGTGTTAAAAACCAATTAAAATGTATTTCATAAAATTAAATAATTTCATAAAACATTACTTTTTCACTAAAATAGTCATAAGTTTAATTATCATTATTAAATAACCATTTAATTTATTTTAATCCAATGATAAAATAGGATTTCATGAAATAAAATATTCCCATTTATACAAACTAATGTACTATCTAGGTCATAATGTCCATGTTTAAAAAATGTATGATGTTTAATTTAGTATTTTTGTTTCATATATCACCATCTATCATAGTGATTGGATTTATTAGAAAATAAAATATATCCCATTTCCTCATGCCATTAAATTATTACCCCTTAATTAATTTCACCAATAAATGTTTATTTTACAGACATAGGTGAATATAGTTGGTGGTGCTTCTTCTTCATAACCTCTTCCAGCTCCGATGTTCGATCCTGAATCATAAGGTTTTATGACAACCCATTTACTATATTAGTGGTATGTTATTGTTGACCATTATCTCAAAAATCTAATATCTTCACAGGTGTATCAACATAGGAATTCTTATTATCCATTGGTAAAGCCACTGGTTTCAGTACATGGGAGGGATCTGGCATGTACTTCCTCAAGAGTGATTTATGGAAGTCACCATATATTTATGTTGTGTATGGTGGGAGTTCTAGTCAGTAGGACACTACTCCAATGACACAAAATATGTTAAAGGGTATGATGTATCTTGGAAAATTATTTACCTTATTCCAAAACCTCATGACATTCTTCAATTGTTAAATATGAAGGATCAAATTATCTTTATCCTCAATCTCTGGTTACCACTGATGGTTGTTGGCATATATTTTCTTTAGAAATTGGATTTATTTCTTAATATGTTCAATGTTTTGGTCTTTATCTACTATTTATTTTTAAATATAAGGTACCATTAGATTATTATCACAAACCATATCCCAATATGTTTTAGTCCTTCACTTCATCTCATGTGGATCTTCATAAATTCAAATTTTGTGGTAGAATGAAAACTTATGTTAATTGGGAACTCTAGGAGGGGAAGTTGATGATCCAAAAATCCTTTTTAATCCATTAAATATGACCTCTTCATATCCTCTAGTGTTTCGATTGTTCCCTGAGATAGACAATCACATTGAGGGTTAAACTTATTACTAAAAATGAGTTTTATATCGAATGATAGCTAAAGGGTTCTCCAAAACAATATGGTGAACCTCAGATCACAATCAAATAAAATAATGTGTGTAAATACATGAAATCATGAAATTTCACTTATTTATATCCGAACATGTTTGACAAGAGGAAAAACATACACCATGTAAAAAAACATTAAAATTTTCATAAGGTGTTAAACTAATACACATATGGTTTCATTTCCATTAGGTGTATTTGGGATTCCTAAAATGATTTCAATGATTTTACATTCCCATTTACATGTTGTTATAGTAAATTATTTCATCTTAATCATACAATCACTTCATTTGGACCAAACTAGACGGGAAAGAAATAATCGACGTACACATTCAACAATTTTTTTCTTCATGTTATCACATCGTATTTTTTTCCTTCATATATATATATATATATCATAGTTCTTATTAGATGAATAAATAATCAGAATATATGATCATCAAAAAAATTATCCCTCTTCATATCTTCATTTATATGAACAAAAATACATAATCCAAAACCATATAACCCACTTTTTAGTACTGTGGAAGTCCTAAATATTTTCAAGATTTATATGTAAAACCTCATCCTATTTCAAAGACTCGTTGGTCTTCTCTAGAATGGATGGATGAGATGTTATTTGATCAGGGTATGATGTATATCCTTTTATTATTCACATTTATATTATTTTAATGTATAGGAATATTGGATCTTTCTCAATTCACAACATTGATAAAATTTATAGATCATATCTACTTTGAGCATCATCAGCCTCATTTTCATTGATGGGATGGTAATGGAATGAAAATCCATAGTCCATGAACATCTCTAACCATCATCATTAGTCCAATTTAGCACTTAATGTGTGAATATATATTCTAGTATCTTATAATCCATATATATTTCACACTTTAATCCATATAGATATCATATCTAGATCTTAAGTTAAATTATCACTGTAACCAACTCCTGATCATGTGTTAGTAGTCATTCAAATTATGGTTGAACTACATTAAGGCACATGTTATCACTATGAAATAATAATTTTGTAAACCTATAAATCCATTTATTGATTAATTATTTTATACCACTAAAAGTTCCACACATTATATAATTACAATTTCTAATGAAGTGATTAAATTTGTTTTAAATACATATATTTCCTTTAGATACACTGGTCTAGAAAAACATTACCCCCTTCTATGATTGTTTCATATCATGGATTGGAAATTGAGAAAAAAATTCATAGATTATCATTCAAACCCCTCTTGTCTAAGGAATATACATATCATCCATATATATTATTGAAAAATGTATTCCATGATTTTATTTCTCCTAGAGATTTCTAAATATATATATTATCTTTTGACAAGATTCATCATTACTGATAATACCATCATCTTGAACCTACGTTTATTTTATTTTTCATGTATATTATCATTTCTCAATGCCAATATAGTTATATTAATATTATCCTCATGTTCCCCATTACTCTTAGTTTATATCAAAATATCATATTTAAATATATCCATAAATTTTTCAATTGAATCCTTAATGAATCTATTATATTAGTATATAATGATTTCTCGAGAATTTCTAAGTCTGAAGGGAATAAATATAAACTAATTGTGTTTATAACTTGTTCAATTGGATGTTTAGGGAATAACTTCATTATTCACCATTAATTGAGGATATCTTGGCTGAAGGTCTACCTTAGAAAAATATTGAGCCCACAAAGTTGGTCAAGAAAGTCATCTGTCATTGAAACTAAATAATTTTTATTTATCATGGTTTTGTTGAGCCCAAGATCATCAATGAAGGGGATAATTTACCCATCCATATAATTTATGAATAAGACTAGTGCACCCCATGGTGATGAAACCTGGAAATTAATGTCATTTCTTAGATTTATTTATACTTAATAATTAAACTTCTCAAGTTTCACAATAGAAATTCAATATGGTTTAATAAATTTTTGGAATTATTTTTAGTACATTCTCGATTGAACCTATCATATATGAGAAATACAAAGAAACTATTCAGAAAATAGATATGTATGATCCCACAAAATTTGCATGTGTTGATGAAAAATACATTACATGGTCTCGTTCATTAGGTCATGATGCACCAACCCTAAAAGAAAATAATATAAAAGATCTAGATGATGATACAAAAGAATAATCGCATACTTATTTGAACTTTTATAATATAATATAGTGATTAATTACTTGATGGATGATATAACCATCTTCTATTTTTTAGGTTTTATCTATATTAGTAAATCCAATAGATGCCCAATATTGTATCCAATTCCTGTAAAATAATTAAGACAAGGTTTTTTTGGAATAATCAAACCAGAAATATAGATGAGGGACGAATTATTTATTTATGAATTAATTAGACCCAACATCTAGTATCAATGATTATTAATATTTAATATATTTTCGTGGTTATTGAATATTTTTATTAAACATTTTTACTAGGAAATAATTAATATATGTAGAATAAAAAATTATGTTATCTATTAATAAATTAAAATGTATTGTACCTGTCATCATTTCATTATTGGGATCCACCTTTGATGTTGGGATAAAATAAGATTGCTCATTATCATTGGTCCTCAGAGGTTGTTTTCATCATTTTTCATCAATAACTCTTGGATTACTACATTGGTCCACATTGTAACATTTTTCTCTGTAGTAGTAAAATTAGACAACAATATAAGGGTTAGCTAGAACATTTATTTCATCCATTTCATTGGTGGGTTTCTCCTATGGGGAATCACTTCCTCATTTCCCCTCAATTATAAACCTAAATCACTTCATGATCACCTTTATACAATATCCCGAATGATTTATTGAAAGACATTATACAAGTGTGATTTTTTACATTATGTCTTCCACTATGTTTCTCCAATGTACCACAAATGATAAAATATATTTTCATGATTCTAATCCCATGAAATCCTATACATTTTCAGATATCTAAAATTAAATCCATGGAATATCCAACAATTTATTCATATATTTTGATGTTTGTAATTTCAAAACACATTAAGTGACATTTATTTTTCCCACAAAATAATGGGTCGAAAATAATTTTGTTGGTGATGAAAATAATAGAGGTTTATCATGAATGTACTTTAATTTTTTATCTTACACCACAAAATATTCTTCAAGAAAATTAATGAGGCTAAAGAAAATCATCAACATTTTATGTTGGAGACTATATGGAAAATATTTGAAAGAATACATATCCCAGAATCACTTCCACATCGTAACTTTTATCTCTTCCAATGGTTTTCTTATTTGTTATCAACGTCCACCAATGCTCGACATCTCCCTCTTTATGAGAAAAACTAGTACAATCATTTCTTTCCGAAGTCATTAAAGGATATAGAAGGTCATTTCAAAAGTTTTTATTCATTATTCCAAAATGAAAGGATAAGAAGATACATAGATATTTGTATGCATTTTTCAAATAAAGTATTCAATTGGAACATAATTTCTCTACGGGTATTTTATATTTCCACATAATTCATGTTTTAGTTTAAAATATGAGTAAGATAAGAATTTATTTTCATCATGTTCCTAACTCCCACTTCAATCGGGATGGACATCTCAATTGGATAGTCAACATGATTCCCCTAACAATGGATGTGGACATTGTATCTCATACTTCCATCCATTTGACTAATACAAAAAGATAATTGGGGATGATTAATTTTTTAGTATTAAAAAAATATAAAAAAATTAAATTTAATAATATAACACATAATGGAAAAATAATCATTATCATATGAGTTTATAGGTATTAAAATATGGTATCCATTATCTATTTCCTAATATAAAATATAATGGGAAAATTTTTCCAATCATAATGGTTTATAAATTGTTCATAAATATCCAAAACATATCAATTGTGAGTACAAACCTAGTTTATATGCAATTTCCATTTCCATGTACTTTGTAACACCCATTTGAAGACCGTTGTCCATATTTCGAAGTAATTTATTGTAAATAAATCTATTCCAATACCAAATACAACTGTAGAATACAAAAAGGGAATTAATATATTGGTAACCACTAAATATATCTTTCTATGTGAATATAGTTATTTCTTTATACTATGTATTATACATATACTTACTAATAGACTTATCACTATGTTTTCCTAAAATAATTTTCATTGTAGACTGAAATGATTAACTAAAAAATGCATATGATACTAAATATATTTAACCAATCCTTATAACATATATTATTACGTTATTCTTAAAGATAAATATACAATAGCTATATCCCATATATCATTATTTCATAGTGCCTCTAGTATACTAGTATGAAAATACATCAAAATAAACTAAAACATAGAAGTCAAAATTTATTCTCTATGGTGATCTCAAAAAAAGCATGTTAGACATTAAATATGAATTGGATAAACTAGAAATTCATGAAAAAAGATGTCAAATAAGAACATTTTAACTGAAGAAACATGATAAGGATATAGAACTTGTGAGTCAATGGTACGACATGATATCACAAAAGAGAAGTTACATGTGTAATAAAATAGAAGAATAACATATAATTAATTGAATCATAAGATCCTAGATACATGAAAAACTAGAAATCCCATAAAACCTGACATAATACTATGTCAATGATAACTATTAAAGCAATATCACATGGTGTACAATGTCCCATAATGGAATAGGTGCCCTTTCTAATACCATAAATGATGTATCCTGAGACATAAACATTACACAATGTTTTGAATGGATATATAATTCCAGTTTCATCAATTACATTCATTTCATGTAAATTAATTTTAATTATCATATGTATATCAATAATAATACATAAATATAAGAATAAACATTGGAATAAAGGGGATTCATAATCATACCTCATATAATGGTCCAAATATATTACATGAAGAAGGAATTTTTAAAAATAGCCTTTTGGAATTTATTACCCCAGAAAAGGAATGTTGAATATTCTAGGTATTCATTTAAGAGAAAAATTTAAGGAATTTTTATTTATTTCATTAAATTATGGATATATAAAATGATTTAGTGATAGAATGGTCACAACCCAAAGAAAATGACGTGATAGAAAGATATCTTACCTCAATACCTATTATAATGTGATTACTTTATAAAGATGAATAATAAATTAGACATAATTAATTTAATTAATAATATCATTTTCATCTTTATTATTCCATTTTTTGAATTTTTAACATATCATATCTATAAAAAACTCATATACCTGAAATATATATGGAATTTTTACTAAATTAGAATATATTATTTATTCATAAATACCATGATGGTAACCATGATATAATATTCATAAATAGTAATTTTTTAAAAACCATGATAAATTTTTATTAATATTGAAGTACATTATAATCATATATATGATTAGTCATATATACCCTTGAGTAATGCTCCAAATTTTAGAATATCATAATGGAAAGAAGGTGTGTGTTATTTTTTCAATCATTTGTTATAATTATATTATAAATATTATATTATATTGTTTAAATACACCTAAACAATACTTCCATGTGACGTAGAATTAAAAAACAATAACATCACATTATGCGGTGAGAGTCTACTGTACTCATAAACAATGTTTTCATTTATACAATGGATGTTAATGTAAGAAATTATAATACATATTTCTTTAGAAAAATATTAATAATTCATGAATATAATAAATAAAATTCATATTTATCTGTGTATCCTTTCATTTAATTAAAAATCCCAAAAAAATAACATCACTTCATGAGGCAGTAGTCCATCGAACAAACGAGCGACGTTATTCTATCCACTGAGAAATGACATATATGAAGGTATATGTAAAATTAATATTCAATTAGTATAATTATAGAATAAATATCATATAAAATATTATGTTGTTCATTGTATATTTCCATGAGAATCTTTATGGGAAAATGAATTATGTTGGCTCGCTAGGCTGGAGTCCACCATACACATTATCAACAATTTTGTTTCCAATTTTAAGGTAGAGGATATGGTTATAGTTAATTCCTTTAAAATAAAAAAAATATTATTATATTAACCACACATAATACATTATATAATATTGGTTCTATAATAATTGATGGAGGTGTGGGATGAAATAAAATAAAATCCTTGATAGAGGACCTCACCTCTTCAACAGACAATAATTTTTTGATTGCTCCTAAATCATTCCTCTATTGGATTTCAGACAAAAAAAACTTTTTTAATGATGTTAGTGTTGTGCACTGTGTTTCATTTGTTGTCAATAAGGTGTCAAGGATTGAATGGATGACAAGGAGTGTCAATATGTGAATGATAGAGGAAGTGATGGTGATGGTGATGATGTCAATAAGACGTCTAGGATTGAGTGGATATGTGAATGACAAGGTGATGGTGATTGTTGGAGAATGAAAATGGTACTAAGAAGAATGTCACTTATGATAATCACTAAGTGGCATAGGAGGTAATGGTTGAAACATTCTTCATATTAAATCAGACGATTGCAGAGCTGATCTTAAATTTCCCGAATTGTATTAAGTAGATACAATGTCAGAACATTGTTAGCAGTCCATGAAATGTCTTCACAATGCATGAGGAGAAAAAGAAGTGCCATACACTATCACTATGTGGATGGGGAATGAAGTAGGTATCCATCCACAACCTCCAAGTGGATGAAGTTAGAAGATGAACAATCCACAACTCCTATGTGGATGAAGTTGTTTGAATAAGACCTTGCACTACCTCTTAGTTCATGAGGATTTGAAGATGATCCAACCTCATCTATAATCAGATCATTGAATAACATTGAAAATATGGTGATTTTTAATTTATGGTTGATGAAGATAGTTTAGAGATCCTTGGGAATTCCATTTTTCAATATAAGAAGAAGAATAGATGTTGGAGAAGATATATGGAGTTATTAAGAAGCTAAAGAGGAGAAGAAGATGGTTTGGCATTTTTTTGTATTTGGTTACATTGCTTTTATACAAAGTACCAACTATGTACTTTTACAAAAAATAAGCCAACCAATGAGGCCATCCGAGGTACCTCACCTCAAGAACTTGCAGGACCCAAGGGTCAACCGCACTCAAGGGAAGGTCCTCAAGGCCAAGGCCTCCCCGAGGCATGGTGCGGGCCGTGTGTAAGCACGTGGGTGCCACACTGTGATGAATCTGTGCAGCGTGGGCGTTAGGTGCGCGCTCGGAGGAATTAGAGTGGGCGCTAGAGCGCGCACGCATGATAACCAGTGCGGGGTGGCACCAGAGAGGGAGAGAAGATTTCTGAGATGAGGATGGGGGCTATGGTTGTTAAACCACCGAAAAACCGCAGCGCGTTTCGATATGGGACAAGTTTTTAATGGCGCGGATCTAATCTGCACCGTCTATCTAATCCGCATGTAATCGCGACCACTCATCTAATCTCTCTTCGCCACAATATAATCCTCGCCGTCTGTGTTCATTAAATGACAATACAACTGTCCTGGAGTCATATCCTACCTCTCGGTGAGCCTAGGACTCCCTACGACACCTCCCACGAACTAGAGGCACCCGAACGATGGAGAAGGAGATCACGACCGCCTTTAATAAAGTGAAGTCCTCCATTGTGTTCGTATCCCATCACGAACACATGCATGCATTAAATGATGCATGCATGCAGAGAGATAATGAATTCGAGGGAGCCCGAGGCAAAAGAAGTTGTCGAGGGTGCAATGACCATTCGACGAACAAGGAAAGCCTTTACATGTGTTCGTAAACTCATGAACATGAAGACCATGTGCCATGAAGAAACCCACACTAAAGAGAGAATAAAAACAAGATTTGAAGAAAATCTTGAAATCCCGAAGTTTTCGGGAAATCAAGATTTATCCACGTGGAAGATCGGAGCAATCCTCTGCCTAAAAAAGCAGGAGCTGATGCCTTGAAGAATACTGCTGATCGTCTGAGAGAAGAAGTCCCGCAAAGCTCCAATACTAGGGAAGTTCGAATCTCTGTGCAACACTTGCATGGTAGAGTAGCCCGGATCCACTAGAGGCTTCGTGAGTTCCTTTTGCGCAATCCCTACACGAAAGAAGTAAGAAGGAGACCTCCATGCGTGCTCCCTTGTGCGGCAGGGAAGAAGCCGAGCCTTCTGCACCCGCTGCCCGCATTCTTGCGCTGTAGCAGGTGGCCACACACTCTGTTCCCGCACACTCACTCGGAAGGAGGAAGCCACAACATTCCCACTGTGCGGTAGAAATTATCTGAGCCTCGCACACTTGCACGCCTTCTCTTCCCGTGAACTCTCTAGGCAGGAGAAAGCCGCTGCGCCACATGTGCGGTAGGAGCTGCGCACCTGCGGAGAAGAAGTAGTTGTCGTGCCACCCACACGGTTGAAGCCCCTCCTGCACCCGGTCCGGTTGAAGACAGGAGGTGGCTACATAACTTGCGCGCCCTCCTTTGGTGAGAAGTGGAAGGCCACACGTTTGTGTATGTGTTTGCTAAGAGGAGAGGAAGCCCATAACACACTTGGATGTGTGTGTGTGCACGGGTTGAAGAAGGAAGGTCGTGTGTGCAAAGTGGAATGGAAGGCCATGTGTGAAATGTGGAAAGGAAGGTCCTTTGTGCAAAAGGAGAGGAAGGCCACACTACCATTGAGTGTGTGTGTTCAAATTGACAAGGAGGCCGAACCCTTAGTGTGTGCACAAGTGGAGTGTGCACACCTTAAAGAAGAAGAAAAGAAAAAAGTGTGTGTAAGGAAACAAGAAGGCCGAAGCCTTAGTGTGTGCACAAGTGAAGGAGGCCAAACCTATTTTGTTTTCCCAAGTGAATGAAGAAGATACATGCATATCCATGAATGTATGAGTAAGTGAACAAGTGGCTGAACACATTGAGAAGAACAAGAGAAGGAGAAATTCACACTAAAGAACAACACAAAATTTGGTGTGTGTGAAAATGAATTAAAAAGTATGACTCGACGAAGAAGGTGTTGTGCTAAAAGAGTTTAAACCCTTTTAAGGGTTTATCACACCAAGAAGAAAAGGGGAGTGAATTCATTCATTCATGCACATGCACACCTAAACAATGCTTTAATAAGTGTGTGTGCATATGAGAAGACCAAGAACAATGGTTCTTGAAGAAATTTGAGAAGCCATGCAATCAGTGCACGAAGATTCAGAGATGCCATGCACTCAGTGCATGAAGTTGAATTGAAGAGAGACTGAGGAATGACTGAAGTTAAAGACATCATTCATTTGAGTTTTCAGTAGTTGAGAAGACCAAGAAGATTTAGTGGGAATACTCAGTGCAGGAACATTTTTTCCAATAAAGTTTCTTGAATACATTGGTCGGGTCATCCTTAGATGATGGAGGTAAAGCCCGAGCAACGAAGAGGAGTCCTGATCACCACAAGTGATCAGAAGAAGTGAGAAAGGCCAGCAGACCTTATCCAAGGCTGTTGACGACTCTTGAAGAGCTTCAAAAGAAGAAGAGATACTCGTGTGACTCGAGGAGCCAAGTGAAGTCCCCCTGTGAGACTCAGGGTGGAGAAGTCTTTGATGGAATCTAAAGCAAGCCAGTGGGACTCTGGTAAAATTGTGGGATGCTGTATAAAGAACCTCCTGTGGGACTCAGGAGAGATACATTGTGACTCAGTATCGACCATTGTAATTACTAACTGAATTATAGTGGAGAAACCATGTTGGGGCGTTTAACCAACATGGAAAGGACGTAGGCCTTTGTAGTAGAACCTTGTAAATCCTTGTGTCATGTGCTTTTACATTTTCTGAATCACTCGAGGAAAGGCTGAGAGATACAAGAAGAGTGGATCGAGGCCTTAACAATCCATAGAGGTTTAATTGATAAAGAATCAATTAGTAAAAATATTTAAAGGATCATTGATTCACCCCTCCCTCTCTCAGTGATCACACTGATCTGGGCACTTCAATTGGTATCAGAGAGAGGTTTCCTCTAAAAGATCCGAAGGATTCTTTTTGAAGTGCATATTTGAGGAAATGAGAGAACACCCTCAAATAAAGATATCTGCCAAGACTCAGAGAAATAGAAAGAAGAAACAGGTCAAAAGGATGAAGAATAAGGTTGCTAATAATAGAGAAACACCTTCCACTAAATGTAATGTGAATGTCCCAACAGATTACAATTCCTTTTATCACTCTTCTAATGAAGCTTGCTCTAGCTGTGATGATGATGGAACTATCAATGATCTTCTAAATGCACTCAAATATCTTCAGAAGACAGGCCCCAGGGAAGTGGCAATGTGCATTGCTACAAGTATCCATGATCTTCAAGAAGAAAAATTACAGCTAGAAGAAGAAGCCAATTCTATGTAAGATCAATTGGCAAGAAGGTTTGGAATAACCAACACTCTCACAATGCTGGTGAAGGATAAAGATGAAACCATTTCCCTTTGTAGTGAAAGAATTGATGTTTTCACTGAATAAGTACAAAGAAGCATTTGTGAGAAATAATTATTTGAGATAGTGTTTAAAGAAGTTTTTCATGCACTGGAATAGATACAGAGAGTGTCAATGGTTGTCAAAGATGCTCAACTAGAAGACAATGTAAAAAGGGTAATGGAGAATGAAAATTCATTGCAAGAAATAAAGAAGGTTCATGAAGACCAGATGAATCAACTGAAAGAAAATTGAGGAGGAAGGCTAATATTTGTTGAGGATGAGAATATCTCTCTCAACATGAAATGCTTACATCTAGAGGTGATATTGAAAAATCAGAAATCACCCAAAACTAAAGGCTCCCAATCAGCTAAAAGAAGAAATTTTTCAACTCAAGTGAGCATTGAGAAGGATGATTCCAAAATGAGGACATCTTCTAATGAAAGGGAAACATCTTCTCAGAAGAAGGAACCACCCATACCATCTTTTACTAATGATTATAAATGTGTTTCCACAAAAAGTGAAGGATGGAACAATAACTCTAAACAAGTATGGATGAAGAAGATGAAGAAAGAGATCTATCCTGAAAAAACACAGCAATTCAAGAAAAAGAATTAACAATCAGAAGAAGTCAATAAGGAGAGATTTTTGGTTCAATGTTGGAGTTGCAGCAGGTATGGATATTGTGCAATGGATTGTTGGTACAATTCTATAAATGAAAAATCACAAAGGAAGCCCATGCCCAGGGGGAGCAATCTATATAAGAAGAAGTAACATCCACAGTTCCAGAAACATCTATTTACTACAAACAGATTTGGAATGTTTGATAACATCTGGGATGAATGCAAAAGTGGTCACAAGAATGATACATACCAATCTCCAAATGTTTTCAAAGGTTAAAAGAAGAGAAGATCATAAAACCTGGCTAAGAATGAAGAAGTATCCTTGGGAAGCCAGCAGAAGAAAGTTGAAAATTCTCTCAAGAAGATCTTGAGAAATAAAGAGAAGTCCTTGGATTTCAAATCCAAGAAGGGTGATGCATCTAGAAGGACCACCAAGAAAAAATTCTTCTACTGTGGAAAGATTGGTCATACCATGGATCTTTGTAAACAAGACATGGAACTAAATAGAAGCAAACCGCACTCAACATGACAATCAATCCAGAAGATGAAGGGATTGATTAAAAATAAGATGCCTAAGAAGGGTAACTTAAAAGCATCAAAGGAACCATGTGGAATATCCAAATCTGAAGCCTCACTTCCAAATGACATATTAATCATCTTCCCAGAAGATTTGGAAAGAATGAGAAAGGAATAAAATTTCCATGCCAAAGCTCGTACAAAAGGAAATAAAAAGATTTCCCATGAAGATGAAGTTCTATGTGTGAGGTGCAATAAAGCTGGTCATATCAGTAATAAATGCATGACACTCATTCCAGCTCAAAAAGAATTCTTCAAGAGAATGAAGATTGCACCAGGAGATTCTATTGCCCATAAGGAACATATAAATAGAGGAGTCCCACACAAATAAGATGAGGAGGTGTTAAGATACACACCAGCACAATCATCATTGAAGATAAAATGTGCAAGTGTGAATAATGGAGAAAGTGGAACATCTCGATTTAGAGAAACTTATCAACCTTGTTGTTCGAACTGATGAACAATGGAGGTTCCATCTTATTCCCTAATCAATGGTATATACATGTGCTTACTTTTCAGGTAATTGAAGATGATGATCACTCTCAAATTAAGAATTGTATAGACAGAATGGAGTGCACCCCTTGAGGGGGAGCCAATCTGTAGAAGAGGATATTTTGATATACAGATCATCTTGTGAAGAATGAAGGTATTCCAATCAAACTTTCATCCATTGTTTCCTAATTGTATTTAACATGTAAATGAAGGGGGAGTAATTGATTTAAGACAAATGAATGAATGAGGGAGCTTTATCTTTGCATCCGAACATTCAAATGAGTTTTGTGAAGTGTGTGTAGGATATAGCAATTCATTGATATAATTGAATAATTTCAACCCATTGAAGCCTAAGAATGATCTCACATGTATAGTGAATTGTGGACAACATTGAATTCTTTCATTAGATCACTGTTTTTTTCTACATCGGGTTATCCCAAGTAGACTTAGAGATGATTTACTAAAGGCTCTTTGCTAAAGTGAACATGTGACATCATCCCTCTCTTAGTGATTTTCAAGAAGATGATATTCAAAGGGAGGAAGTTATGTTTTGAAGAGAACCACACCACACCATTGCATTTGGTTGGAAATAATGGGATGAAAATCTTGAAACACATATTGACCCATTCATATGTGTTCTAGTGAGACTGAAAACAAATAAAAAGGGGGAGATTGTTGTGCACTATGTTGAATTTGATGTCAATAAGGTGTCAAGGATTGAATGGATGACAATGAGTGTCAATATGTGAATGACAGAGGAAGTGATGGTGATGGTGATGTTGTCAATAAGATGTCAAGGATTGAGTGGATATGTGAATGACAAGGTGATGGTGATTGTTGGAGAATGACCATGGTATTAAGAAGAATGTCACTTAGGAGAATCACATAGTGGCATAGGAGGTAATGGTTGAAACATTATCCATATTAAATCAGATGATTGCAGAGCTGATCCTAATGTTCACAGACTTGTATTAAGTAGATACAATGTCACAACATTGTTAGCAGTCCATGAATTGTCTTCACAATGCATGAGGATATAAAGAAGTGCCATCCACTATCACTAAGTGGATGAGGAATGAAGAAGGGATCCATCCACAACCTCCAAGTGGATGAAGTGAGATGATAACCCATCCACAACTCCTAAGTGGATGAAGTGGTTTGAATAATACCATGAAATATCTCTTAGTTCATGAGGATTTGAAGATGATCCAACCTCATCTATAATTGGATCATTTAAGAACATTAAAAATTAGGTGACTGTTAATTTATGGTTGATGAAGATAGTTGAGAGATCCTTGGGAATTCCATTCTTCACTAGAAGAAGAAGAAGAGATGTTGGAGAAGATATATGGAGTTATTAAGAAGATGAAGAGGAGAAGAATATGGTTTGACATTTTTTGTACATGGTTACTTTGCTTTTATACAATGTTCCAACTATGTACTTTAACAAAAAATAAGCCAACCATGGAGGCCAGCCAAGGTCCCTCACCTCAAGCACTAGCGGGACCCAAGGTTCAACCACACTCAAGGGAAGGTCCTCAAGGCTAGGGCCACCCCGAGGCATGGTGCGGGCTGTGTGTAAGCCCGCGGGTGCCACACGGTGATGAAACCGTGCAGCGTGGGAACTAGGTGCGTGCCCGAGGGAAGCAGATTGGGCACTAGAGCGCGGCCACAGGAGAACCGTTGTGGGGAGGCATCAGAGGGGGAAGAGGAGATTTCTGAGCTGAGGATGGGAGGTGATGGTTGTTAAACCACGGAAAACCTGCAGCGCGTTTCGATATGGGACAAGTTTTTAAATGGGCAGAGCTGATCTGCACCGTCTATCTGATCTGCGTGTAATCGCGGCCTCTCATCTAATCTCTCCGCGCCACAATATAATCTGAGACGTCCGTGTTCATTAAACAATGATCCAACGGTGCTGAAATCATCTCCCACCTCTCACTGAGCCAAGGACTCCCAACGACACCTCCCACAAACCAGAGGCACCCGAGATATGGAGAAGGAGATCACGTCCACCTCTGATGAAGTGAAGGCCTCCATTGTGTTCGTCACCCATTCACGAACACATGCATGCGTTATAAGTCTCATGCATGCAGAGAGATAAAGAATTCGAGGGAGCCCGAGGAAAACAATGTTGTTGAGGGTGCCATGCCCATCTAACGAAAAAGTAAAGGCCTTACTTGTGTTCGTAAATGCATGAACGTGAAGACCATGCACCATGAAGAAACCCGCACTGAACAGAGAAGAAAAACAAGATTTGAGGAAAATCTTGAAATCCCGATGTTTTCGGGAAATCAATATTTATCCATGCGGAAGATCTGAGGCATCCTCTGCCTACAAAAGGAGGAGTTGATGCCTTGAAGAATGCTGCTAATCGTCTAAGAGAAGAAGTCCCATAAAGCTCCTAGCCCAGCGATGTTCAAATCACTGTGCACCACTTGCGCAGTAGAGCAGCCCGGAGCCACCCAAGGCTTCATGAGTTCCTTTTGCGCAATACCTGCACGAAAAATTAAGAAGGAGGCCTCCCTGCGTGCTCCCTTGTGCGGCTGGAAATAATCTGAGTCGTGCGTGCCCGCTGCCCGCATTCTTGCGTGGTAGCAAGTGGCCGCACCCTCTATGCCTGCAGACTCACGCGGCAGGAGGAAGCCACAACATTCCCTTTGTGTGGTAGGAAGAAGCTGAGCCGCGCACACTTGCGTGCCTTCTCTGCCCATGAACTCACGCAGCAGGGGGAAGCCACCGCGCAACCTTCGCGGTAGAAGCTCCCGCACCTGTGTGGCAGAAGAAGTTTCCGCCCCACCAGCACGGTTGATGCCCCTCTTGCACCCTATCTCGTGTACAACAAGAGGTGGCCGCATAAGTTGCGCACCCTCCTTTGGTGAGAAGTGGAAGGACACACGTTTGTGTATGTGTGTGCTAAGTGGAGAGGAAGCCCATAACACACTTGGTTGTGTGTGGGTGCATGGGTTGAAGAAGGAAGGTCGTGTGTGCAAAGTGGAAAGGAAGTCTGTGTGTGCCAATTGAGAGGAAGGCCACACCATCTTTGAGTGTGTGTGTGTGTGCAAATTAACAAGGAGGCTGAACCCTTAGTGTGTGCACAAGTCTAGTGTGCACACCTTAAAGAAGAAGAAAAGAACAAAGTGTGTGCAAGGAAA
The DNA here is from genome assembly GCA_963277665.1 of Viscum album. NCBI lineage: Eukaryota > Viridiplantae > Streptophyta > Magnoliopsida > Santalales > Viscaceae > Viscum > Viscum album. The sequence continues at coordinate 1,480,301,941 of OY728148.1, read as the reverse complement.
CAAGAAGCCCGAATCCTTAGTGTTTTCACAAGTGAGGGAGGCCATACCTCTTATGTGTGCCAAAGTGAATGAAGAAGATACATGCATATCCATGCATGTATGAATAAGTGAACAAGTGGGTGAACACCTTGAGAAGAATGAGAGAAGGAGAAATTCACACTAAAGAACAACTCACAATCTGGTGTGTGTGAAAAGTAATTAAAAAGTGTGACTCGAAGAAGAAGGTGTGTGTGCCAAAAGAGTTTAAACCCTTTTAAGGGTTTATCACACCAAGAAGAAAATGGGAGTGCATGAATTCATGCATGCACATGCACACGTAAACAAAGCTTAAATCAGTGTGTGTGCATTTGAGAAGACCAAGAACAAAGGTTATTGAGGAAATTTGAGAAGCCTTGCAATCAGTGCATGAAGATTCAGAGATGCCTAGAACTCAGTGCATGAAGTTGAATTGAAGAGAGACTGAGGCCAGACTGAAGTTAAAGACATCATTCATTTGTGTTTTCAGTAGTTGAGAAGACCAAGAAGATTGAGTGGGCATACTCAGTGCAAGATCATTTTTTCCAATCAAGTTTCTTGAAGACAATGGTCGGGTCATCCTTAGAAGAAGGAGATAAAGCCCACGAAATGAAGAGGAGTCCTGATCAACACAAGTGATTAGAAGAAGTGATCAAGGCCAGCAAGAACTTATCCAAGTCTATTGAAGACACTTGAAGAGAATCAAAAGAAGAAGAGCTACTTGTGGGACTCATGGAGCTAGGAGAAGACCCCATATGAGACTCAGGGTGGAGAAGTCTTTGGTGGAAGCAGAAGCAGGCCAGTGGGACTCTGGTAACATTGTGGGATGTAGTATAAAGAACCTCATGTGGGACTCAAGAGAGATACAATGTTACTCGGTATTGAACTTTGTAATTACTAACCGTATTATAGTGGATAAACCATGTTGGGGCGTTTAACCAACATGGCAACGACGTAGGCATTTGGAGCCAAACCCTGTAAATCCTTGTGTCCTGTGCTTTTACATTTACTGCATCACTCGAGGAAAGGTAAAGAGATACCAGAAGAGTGGATCGAGGCCTTAACAAGACATAGAGGTTTAATTGATAAAGAATCAATTAGTAAAAATATTTAATGGATCACTGATTCACCCCCTCCCCCTCTCAGTGATCACGCTGATCCGGGCACCGCAATTGGTATCAAAGAGAGGTTGCCTCTAAAAGATCCAAGGGAGTCTTTTTGAAGTGCAGATTTGAGGAAATGAGGGAACACCCTCAAATGAAGATATCTTCCAAGACTCAGAAAAATAGAAATAAGAAATAGGTAAAAAAGACGAAGAAGGAGGTTGCTACTAATAGAGAAACACCTTCCACTGATGGTAATGTGAAAGTCCCAACAGATGACAATTCCTTTTATCACTCTTATAATGAATCATGCTCTATCTGTGATGATGATGGAACTATAAATGATCTTATAAATTCACTCAAATATCATCAGAAGACAGTCACCAGGGAAGTGGAAATGTGCATTGCTACAAGTATCCATGATCATCAAGAAGAAAAATTACAACTAGAAGTAGATTCCAATTCTATGGAAGATCAATTGTCAAGAAGGGTTGGCATAACCAACACTCTCACAAAGCTGGTGAAGGCTAAAGATGAAACTATTTCCCTTTTCAGTAAAAGAATTGATGATGTCACTGAAGAACAACAAAGAATCATTTGTGAGAAATAATTATTTGAGACAGTGTTTAAAGAATTTTTCCATGCACTGGAAAAGAGGCAGAGAGTTTCAATGGTTTTCAAAGATGATCAACTAGATGAAAAAGTAAAAAGGTTAAAGGATCATGAAAATTCATTGCAAGAAATGAAGAAGGTGCATGATGACCAGATGAAACAACTGAAAGAGAATTGGGAAGGAGGGCTAAGATTTGTTGAGGATGAGAATAACTCTCTCAACATGAAATGCTTAGAGCTATATGTGATATTGAAAAATCACCAATCACCCAAAACTGAAGGCTCCCATTCAGCTGAAAAAAGAAATGTTGCACTCAAGTGTGCATTGAGAAGGATGATTCCAAAAGGAGGACATCCTCTAGTGAAAGGGAAACATCTTCTAAGAAGAGGGTACCATCCATACCAACTTTTACTAATGATTATAAATGTGTTTCCTCAAAAAGTGAAGGATGGAAGAACAAATATAAACTAGTATGTATGATGAAGATGAAGAAAGAGAGCTCTCTTGAAAAACACACTAATTCAAGAGAAAGACTCAACAATCAGAAGAAGTCAAGAAGAAAAGATTTGTGGGTCAGTGTTGGTGTTTCAATAGGTATGGACATTGCACAACAGATTGTTGGTACAATACTCTAAATGAAAAATCATAAAGGAAGCCCATGCCAAGAGGGAGCAAGTCAGACAAGAAGAAGCAACATCAACAAGTCCAAAAACATCTGTTTACTGCAAACAGATTTGGAATGTTTGATAACATTTGGGATGAATGAAAAAGTGGTCACCAGAATGATACATACCAATCTCCAAATGTTTTCAACGATGAAAAGAAGGGAAGATCATAGAACCTGGCTAAGAATGAAGAAGTATCCTTTGGAAGCCAGTAGAAGAAAGTTGAAAATTCTCCCATGAAGATATTGAAAAATAAAGAGAAGTCCATGGATTTAAAATCTAAGAAGGGTGATGCATCCAGAATGACCACCAAGAAAAAATGCTTCTACTGTGGAAAGACAGTTCATACCATGGATCTTTGTAAACAAGCCATGGAACTAAATAGATGCAAACCGCACTCAACAGGATAATAAATCCAGAAGAAGAAGGGACTGATTGAAAATAAGATGCCTAAGAAGGGTAACTTAAAATCATCAAAGGAACCATGTGGAACATCCAAATATAAAGCCTCACTTCCAAATGACATATTAATCATCTGGCCAGAATATTTGGAAATAATGAGAAAGGAAGAAACATCCCTTGCCAAAGCTAGTACAAAAGGAAATCAAAATATTTCACATGAAGATGAAGTTCTGTGTGTGAGGTGCAATAATGCTGGTCATATCAGTAATAAATGCATGACACTCATTCCAGCTCAAAAATAATTCTTCAAGAGAATGAAGATTGCACCAGGAGATTCTAGTGCTTAGAAGGCACTTATAAAGAGAGGAGTCACACACAAAGAAGTTGAAGAGGTGTTAAGATCCACACCAGCACAATCATAATTGAAGATCAAATGTTCAAATGTGAAGAATGGAGAAAGTGGAAAATATCGGTTGAGAGAAAAATCTCAACCTTGCTGTTCAAACTGATGAACAAAGGATGTTCCATATTATTCCCTAATCACTGGTATATACATGTTCTTACATTTCAGGGAATTTAAGATGATGGTCACTCTAAAATTTAGAATTGTATATACAGAATGGAGTGCACCCCTTGAGGGGGAGCCAATCTGTAGAAGATGATATTTTGAGATACATATCATCATGTGAAGAATGAAGGTATTCCAATCACACTTCCATCCCTTGTTTCCTAATTGTATTTAACATGTCCATTAAGGGGGAGTAATTGATTTAAGAAAAATGAATGAATGGGGGAGATTTATCTTTGCAACTAAAGTTTCTAATGAGTTTGGTGAAGTGTGTGATAGATTTATCAATTCATTGATATCTCTGAAAAATTTCAACCCCCTGAAGCCTTAGCATGATCTCACATGTATAGTGAACTGTGGACAACATTTAATTCTTTGGCCACATCACTCTTGTTTTCTACATCGGGTTAGCCCAAGTAGACTTAGAGATGATTTACTAAAGGATCCTTGCTAAAGTTAACATGTGACATCATCCCTCTCATAGATATTTTCAAGAAGATGTTATTCAAATGGAGGAAGTTATGTTTTGAAGAGAACCACACTACACCTTTGAATTTGGTTGCTAATAAAGTCGAGAAAAGCTTGGTAACATATTGATCCATTCATATGTGTCCTAGTGATATTGAAAACAAATACAATGGGGGAGATTGTTGAGCACTATGTTGCATTTGTTGTCAATAAGGTTTCATGGATTGAATGGACGACAAGGAGTGTCAATATGTGAATGACAGGGGAAGTGATGGTGACAGTGATGTTTTCAATAAGATGTCAAGGATTGAGTGGATATGTGAATGACAAGGCAATGATGATTGTTGGAGAATGACCTTGGTAATAAGAAGAATGTCACTAAAGAGAATCACTAAGTGGCATAGGAGGTAATGGTTGAAACATTCTCTATATTAAATCAGACGATTAAAGAGCTGATCCTAAAGTTCCTAGACTTGTATTAAGTAGATACAATGTCACAACATTGTGAGCAGTCCATGCATTGTCTTCACAATGTGTGAGGAGATAAAGAAGTGACATCCACTATCACTAAGTGGATGAGGAATGAATAAGGGTTCCATCCACAACCTCCAAGTGGATGAAGTTAGAAGATGAACCATCCATAACTCCTAAGTGGATGAAGTGGTTCGAAGAAGACCATGCACTATCTCTTAGTTCATGAGGATTTGAAGATGATCCAACCTCATCTATAATTGGATCATTGAAGAACATTGAAAATTAGGTGATTCTTAATTTATGGATGATGAAGATAGTTGAGAGAACCTTGGCAAATACATTATTTAATAGAAGAAGAAGAAGAGATGTTGGAGAAGATATATAGAGTTCTTAAGAAGATGAAGAGGAGAAGAAGATGATTTGTCATTTTTTGTATTTGGTTACTTTTTTTTATACAATGTACCAACAATGTACTTTAACAAAAAATAAGGCAACCAAGGAGGACAGCCAAGGTCCCTCACCTCAATAACTTGCGGGACACGAGGGTCAACCATGCTCAAGGGAAGGTACTCAAGGAAAAGGCCTCCCCGAGGCATGGTGCGGGTCGTTTGTATGCCCGCGGGTGCCACACGGTGATGAATCCGTGCAGCGTGGGCGCTAGGTGCGCGCCCAAAGGAAGTAGAGTGGGCGCTAGAGTGCGCCTGCAGGAGAACCGGTGCGGGGTGGAACCAGAGGGGGGAGAAGAGATTTCTTAGTAGAGGATGGGAGGAGATTGTTGTTAAACCATAGAAAAACCGCAGCACGTTTTGATATGGGACAAGTTTTTAAATGCGCAAGGCTTATCTGCACCATCCTTCTGATCCGCATGTAATCGTGACCGCTCATCTAATCTCGCTACGCAACAATATAATCCCACCCATCTACGTTCATTAAATGATGATCCAACGACGCTTGAGTCATCTCCTACCTATCGCTGAGCCGAGAACTCCCCGCAACACCTCCCACGAACCAAAGGCACTTGAGCGATGGAGAAGGACCTTATGGCCAACTCTGATGAAGTGAAGTCCTCCGTTGTTTTCGTCTCCCATTCACGAACACATGCATGCGATAAAAGTCTCATGCATGAAGAGAGATAATGAATTTGAGGGAACCTGAGGTAAACGAAGTTTCCGAGGGTGCAATGCCCATTCGACGAACAAGGAAAGGCCTTACATGTGTTCTTAAATGGATGAACATGAAGACCATGCGCCATGAAGAAACATGCACTGAACAGAGAAGAAAAACAAGATTTGAGGAAAATGTTGAAATCCTGAAGTTTTTTTGAAATCAATATTTATCCACACGGATGATCCGAGGCATCCTATGACTACAAAATGAAGAGCCGATGCCTTGAAGAATGATGCTAATCGTCTGGGAGCAGAAGTCCCACAATGCTCATTGCCTAGAGAACATCGAATCTATGCGCACCACTTGCACGGTAGAGTAGCCTGGAGCCACATGAGGCTTCATGAGTTCCTTTTGCGCAATCCCTGCGCGAAATATGTAAGAAGGGTGCCTCCATGCGTGCTCTCTTGTGCGGTAGGGAAGAAGACAAGCATTGTGCGCCTGCTGCCTGCATTCTTGAGCGGTAGCAAGTGGTCGCACCGTCTGTGCCCGCACACTCACACGGCAGGAGGAAGAAACATCATTCCCTTTTTGCAGTAGGAAGAAGCTGAGCCGCGCACACTTGCACACCTTCTCTGCCCGTGAACTCATACGGCAGGAGGACTCCACCGCGCCACCTGCGTGGTAGGAGCTTTTTCACCTACGCGGTAGAAGAAGTTTCCATGCCACCCGCACGGTTGATGCCCCTCATGCACCCTGTCTGGTTGAAGACAGGAGGTGGCTGCATAACTTGCGCGCCTTCCTATGGTGAGAATTGGATGTCCACACGTTTGTGTATGTGTGTTCTAAGTGGAGAGGAAGCCCATAACACACTTGGGTGTGTGTGTGTGCATGGGTTGAAGAAGGAAGGTCGTGTGTGCAATGTGGAAAGGAAGGCCATGTGTGCAAAGTGGAAAGGAAGGCCGTGTGTGCAAAAGGAGAGGAAGGCCACACCATCTTTGAGTGTGTTTGTGTGTGAAAATTAACAAGGAGGCCTAACCCTTAGTGTGTGCACAATTGGAGTGTGCACAAATTAAAGGAGAAGTAAAGAACAATGTGTGTTCAAGGAAACAAGAAGGTCGAATCCTTAGTGTGTGCCCAAGTGAATGAAGAAGATACATGCATATCTATTCATGTATGAATAAGTGGACAAGTGGGTGAACACCTTGAGAAGAAATAGTGTAGGAGAAATTCACACTAAAGAACAAAACACAATTTTGTGTGTGTAAAAATGAATTAAAAAGTGTGACTCGAAGAAGAAGGTGTGTGTGCTAAAAGAGTTTAAAACCTTTTAAGGTTTATCACACCAAGAATAAAAGGGGAGTGCATGCATTCATGCATGCACATGCACACGTAAACAAAGCTTAAATCAGTGTGTGTGTATTTGAGAAGACCAAGAACAACGGTTCTTGAGAAAATTTGAGAAGCCATGCAATCAGTGCATGAAGATTCAGAGATTCCATGCACTCTGTGCATGATGTTGAATTGAAGAGAGACTGAGGCCAGACTGAAGTTAAAGACATCATTCATTTGTGTTTTCAGTAGTTGAGAAGACCAAGAAGATTGAGTGGGAATACTCAGTGCAAGATCATTTTTTCCAATCAAGTTTCTTGAAGACAATGGTCGGGTCATCCTTAGAAGAAGGAGATAAAGCCCACGAAATGAAGAGGAGTCCTGATCACCACAAGTGATCAGAAGAAGTGAGCAAGGCCAGCAAGAACTTATCCAAGTCTATTGAAGACACTTGAAGAGCATCAAAAGAAGAAGAGCTACTTGTGGGACTCAAGGAGCTAGGAGAAGACCCCATATGAGACTCAGGGTGGAGAAGTCTTTGGTGGAAGCAGAAGCAGGCCAGTGGGACTCTGGTAACATTGTGGGATGTAGTATAAAGAACCTCCTGTGGGACTCAAGAGAGATACAATGTTACTCGGTATTGACCATTGTAATTACTAACCGTATTATAGTGGAGAAACCATGTTGGGGCGTTTAACCAACATGGCAACGACGTAGGCATTTGGAGCCAAACCTTGTAAATCCTTGTGTCCTGTGCTTTTACATTTACTGCATCACTCGAGGAAAGGCAAAGAGATACCAAAAGAGTGGATCAAGGACTTAACAAGACATAGAGGTTTAATTGATAAAGAATCAATTAGTAAAAATATTTAATGGATCACCGATTCACCCCCTCCCCCTCTCAGTGATCACGCTGATCCGGGCACTGCAATTGGTATCAAAGAGAGGTTGCCTCTAAAAGATCCAAGGGAGTCTTTATGAAGTGCAGATTTGAGGAAATGAGGGAACACCCTCAAATGAAGATATCTTCCAAGACTCAGAAAAATAGAAATAAGAAACAGGTAAAAAAGATGAAGAAGGAGGTTGCTACTAATAGAGAAACACCTTCCACTGATGGTAATGTGAAAGTCCCAACAGATGACAATTCCTTTTATCACTCTTATAATGAATCGTGCTCTATCTGTGATGATTATGGAACTATAAATGATCTTATAAATTCACTCAAATATCATCAGAAGACAGTCCCCAGGGAAGTGGCAATGTGCATTGCTACAAGTATCCATGATCATCAAGAAGAAAAATTACAACTAGAAGTAGATTACAATTCTATGGAAGATCAATTGTCAAGAAGGGTTGGCATAACCAACACTCTCACAAAGCTGGTGAAGGCTAAAGATGAAACCATTTCCCTTTTCAGTAAAAGAATTGATGATGTCACTGAAGAACAACAAAGAAGCATTTGTGAGAAAGAATTATTTGAGACAGTGTTTAAAGAATTTTTCCATGCACTGGAAAAGAGGCAGAGAGTGTCAATGGTTTTCAAAGATGATCAACTAGATGAAAAAGTAAAAAGGTTAAAGGATCATGAAAATTCATTGCAAGAAATGAAGAAGGTGCATGATGACCAGATGAAACAACTGAAAGAGAATTGGGAAGGAGGGCTAAGATTTGTTGAGGATGAGAATAACTCTCTCAACATGAAATGCTTAGAGCTATATGTGATATTGAAAAATCACCAATCACCCAAAACTGAAGGCTCCCATTCAGCTGAAAGAAGAAATGTTGCACTCAAGTGTGCATTGGGAAGGATGATTCCAAAAGGAGGACATCCTCTAATGAAAGGGAAACATCTTCTAAGAAGAGGGTACCATCCATACCATCTTTTACTAATTATTATAAATGTGTTTCCTCAAAATGTGAAGGATGGAAGAACAAATCTAAACTAGTATGGATGAAGAAGATGAAGAAAGAGAGCTCTCCTGAAAAACACATTAATTCAAGAGAAAGACTCAACAATAAGAAGAAGTCAAGAAGAAATGATTTGTGGGTTAGTGTTGGTGTTTCAATAGGTATGGACATTGCGCAACAGATTGTTGGTACAGTACTCTAAATGAAAAATCATAAAGGAAGCCCATGCCAATGGGGAGCAAGTCAGATAAGAAGAAGCAACATCAACAAGTCCAGAAACATCTGTTTACTGCAAACAGATTTGGAATGTTTGATAACATTTTGGATGAATGAATAAGTGGTCACCAGAATGATACATACCAATCTCCAAATGTTTTCAAAGATGAAAAGAAGGGAAGATCATAGAACCTGGCTAAGAATGAAGAAGTATCCTTTGGAAGCTAGTAGAAGAAAGTTGAAAATTCTCCCATGAAGATATTGAAAAATAAAGAGAAGTCCATGGATTTAAAATCTAAGAAGGGTGATGCATCCAGAATGACCACCAAGAAAAAATGCTTCTACTGTGGAAAGACAGTTCATACCATGAATCTTTGTAAACAAGCCATGGAACTAAATAGATGCAAACTGCTCTCAACAGGATAATAAATCCAGAAAAAGAAGGGATTGATTGAAAATAAGATGCCTAAGAAGGGTAACTTAAAATCATCAAAGGAACCATGTGGAACATCCAAATATAAAGCCTCACTTCCAAATGACATATTAATCATCTGGCCAGAATATTTGGAAATAATGAGAAAGGAAGAAACTGCCCTTGCCAAAGCTAGTAAAAAAGGAAATCAAAATATTTCACATGAAGATGAAGTTCTGTGTGTGAGGTGTAATAATGCTGGTCATATCAGTAATAAATGCATGACACTCATTCCAGCTCAAAAATAATTCTTCAAGAGAATGAAGATTGCACCCGGAGATTCTAGTGCTTAGAAGGCAGTTATAAAGAGAGGAGTCACACACAAAGAAGTTGAAGAGGTGTTAAGATCCACACCAGCACAATCATCATTGAAGATCAAATGTTCAAATGTGAAGAATGGAGAAAGTGGAAAATATCGGTTGAGAGAAAAATCTCAACCTTGTTGTTCAAACTGATGAACAAAAGATGTTCCATATTATTCCCTAATCACTGGTATATACATGTTCTTACATTTCAGGGAATTGAAGATGATGATCACTCTAAAATATAGAATTGTATATACAGAATGGAGTGCACCCCTTGAGGGGGAGCCAATCTGTAGAAGATGATATTTTGAGATACATATCATCATGTGAAGAATGAAGGTATTCCAATCACACATCCATCCCTTGTTTCCTAATTGTATTTAACATGTCCATTAAGGGGGAGTAATTGATTGAAGAAAAATGAATGAATGGGGGAGATTTATCTTTGCAACTGAAGTTTCTAATGAGTTTGGTGAAGTGTGTGATAGATTTATCAATTCATTGATATCTATGAAAAATTTCAACCCCCTGAAGCCTTAGCATGATCTCACATGTATAGTGAACTGTGGACAACATTTAATTCTTTGGCCACATCACTCTTGTTTTCTACACCAGGTTAGCCCAAGTAGACTTAGAGATGATTTACTAAAGGATCCTTGCTAAAGTGAACATGTGATATCATCCCTCTCATAGTGATTTTCAAGAAGATGTTATTCAAATGGAGGATGTTATGTTTTGAAGAGAACCACACCACACCTTTGAATTTGGTTGCTAATAAGGTCGAGAAAAGCTTGGAAACATATTGATCCATTCATATTTGTCCTAGTGATATTGAAAACAAATACAATGGGGGAGATTGTTGTGCACTATGTTGCATTTGTTGTCAAAAAGGTGTCATGGATTGAATGGATGACAAGGAGTGTCAATATGTGAATGACAGGGGAAGTGATGGTGACAGTGATGTTTTCAATAAGATGTCAAGGATTGAGTGGATATGTGAATGACAAGGCGATGATGATTGTTGGAGAATGACCTTTGTAATAAGAAGAATGTCACTAAGGAGAATCACTAAGTGGCATAGGAGGTAATGGTTGAAACATTCTCTATATTAAATCAGATGATTAAAGAGCTGATCCTAAAGTTCCCAGACTTGTATTAAGTAGATACAATGTCACAACATTGTGAGCAGTCCATGCATTGTCTTCAAAATGTGTGAGGAGATAAAGAAGTGCCATCCACTATCACTAAGTGGATGAGGAATGAAGAAGGGTTCCATCCACAACCTCCAAGTGGATGAAGTGAGAAGATGAACCATCCATAACTCCTAAGTGGATGAAGTGGTTTGAAGAAGACCATGCACTATCTCTTAGTTCATGAGGATTTGAAGATGATCCAACCTCATCTATAATTGGATCATTGAAGAACATTGAAAATTAGGTGATTCTTAATTTATGGTTGATGAAGATAGTTGAGAGATCCTTGGGAAATACATTATTTAATAGAAGAAGAAGAAGAGATGTTGGAGAAGATATATAGAGTTCTTAAGAAGATGAAGAGGAGAAGAAGATGATTTGTCATTTTTTTATTTGGTTACTTTTCTTTTATACAATGTACCAACAATGTACTTTAACAAAAAATAAGGCAACCAAGGAGGCCAGCCAAGGTCCCTCACCTCAATAACTTGCGGGACACGAGGGTCAACCATGCTCAAAGGAAGGTACTCAAGGAAAAGGCCTCCCCGAGGCATGGTGTGGGTCGTTTGTATGCCCGCGGGTGCCACACGGTGATGAATCCGTGCAGCGTGGGCTCTAGGTGCGCGCCCAAAGGAAGTAGAGTGGGCGCTAGAGTGCGCCTGCAAGAGAACCGGTGCGGGGTGGAACCAGAGGGGGGAGAAGAGATTTCTTAGTAGATGATGGGAGGCGATTGTTGTTAAACCATAGAAAAACCGCAGCGCGTTTCGATATGGGACAAGTTTTTAAATGCGCAAGGCTTATCTGCACCGTCCTTCTGATCCGCGTGTAATCGCGACCGCTCATCTAATCTCGCTGCGCAACAATATAATCCCACCCATCTATGTTCATTAAACGATGATCCAACGGCGCTTGAGTCATCTCCTACCTATCGCTGAGCCGAGAACTCCCTGCAACACCTCCCGCGAACCAAAGGCACTTGAGTGATGGAGAAGGACCTTCTGGCCAACTCTAATGAAGTGAAGTCCTCCGTTGTTTTCGTCTCCCACTCACGAACACATGCATGCGTTAAAAGTCTCATTCATGAAGCGAGATAATGAATTTGAGGGAACCTGAGGCAAACGAAGTTGCCGAGGGTGCAATGCCCATTCGACGAACAAGGAAAGACCTTACATGTGTTCTTAAATGGATGAACATGAAGACCATGCTCCTTGAAGAAACATGCACTGAACAGAGAAGAAAAATAAGATTTGAGGAAAATCATGAAATCCTGAAGTTTTTTGGAAATCAATATTTATCCACACGGATGATCCGAGGCATCCTATGACTACAAAATGAAGAGCCGATGCCTTGAAGAATGATGCTGATCGTCTGAGAGCAGAAGTCCCGCAATGCTCATTGCCTAGAGAACATCGAATCTATGCGCACCACTTGCACGGTAGAGTAGCCCGGAGCCACATGAGGCTTCGTGAGTTCCTTTTGCGCAATCCCTGCGCGAAATATGTAAGAAGGGTGCCTCCATGCGCGCTCTATTGTGCGGTAGGGAAGAAGACAAGCATTGCGCGCCCGCTGCCTGCATTCTTGTGCGGTAGCAAGTTGTCGCACCGTCTGTGCCCGCACACTCACACGGCAGGAGGAAGAAACATCATTCCCTTTTTGCAGTAGGAAGAAGCTGAGCCACGCACAGTTGCACACCTTCTCTGCCCGTGAACTCATACGGCAGGAGGACTCCACCGCGCCACCTGCGTGGTAGGAGCTATGGCACCTACGCGGTAGAAGAAGTTTCCATGCCACCCGCACGGTTGAAGCCCCTCATGCACCCTGTCTGGTTGAAGATAGGAGGTGGCTGCATAACTTGCGCGCCCTCCTATGGTGAGAATTGGATGGCCACACGTTTGTGTATGTGTGTGATAAGTGGAGAGGAAGCCCATAACACACTTGGGTGTGTGTGTGTGCATGGGTTGAAGAAGGAAGGTCGTGTGTGCAATGTGGAAAGGAAGGCCATGTGTGCAAAGTGGAATGGAAGGCCATGTGTGCAAAAGGAGAGGAAGGCCACACCATCTTTGAGTGTGTTTGTGTGTGCAAATTAACAAGAGGCCTAACCCTTAGTGTGTGCACAAGTGGAGTGTGCACAAATTAAAGAAGAAGTAAAGAACAAAGTGTGTTCAAGGAAACAAGAAAGTCGAAGCCTTAGTGTGTGCCCAAGTGAATGAAGAAGATACATGCATATCTATGCATGTATGAATAAGTGGACAAGTGGGTGAACACCTTGAGAAGAAATAGTGTAGGAGAAATTCACACTAAAGAACAAAACACAATTTTGTGTGTGTAAAAATGAATTAAAAAGTGTGACTCGAAGAAGAAGGTGTGTGTGCTAAAAGAGTTTAAAACCTTTTAAGGTTTTATCACACCAAGAATAAAATGGGAGTGCATGCATTCATGCATGCACATACACACGTAAACAAAGCTTAAATCAATGTGTGTGTATTTGAGAAGACCAAGAACAACGGTTCTTGAGAAAATTTGAGAAGCCATGCAAGCAGTGCATGAAGAATCAGAGATTCCATGCACTCTGTGCATGAAGTTGAATTGAAGAGAGACTGAGGCCAGAAAGAAGTTAAAGACATCATTCATTTGAGTTTTCAGCAGTTGAGAAGACCAAGAAGATTGAGTGGGCATACTCAGTGCAAGAACATTTTTTCCAATCATGTTTCTTGATGACATTGGTCGGGTCATCCTTAGAAGAAAGAGATAAAGCTCGAGCAAAGAAGAGGAGTCCTGATCACCACAAGTGATCAGAAGAAGTGACCAAGGCCATCAGACCTTATCCAAGGCTGTTGAAGACTATTGAAGAGCTTCAAAATAAGAAGAGCTACTCGTGTGACTCGAGGAGCCAGGAGAAGACCCCCAGTGAGACTCAGGGTGGAGAAGTCTTTGGTGGAAGCGGAAGCAGGCCAGTGGGACTCTAGTAACACTGTGGGATGCTGTATAAAGAACCTCATGTGGGACTGAGGAGAGATACAGTGTGACTCTGTATCGATCATTGTAATTACTAACCGAATTATAGTTGAGAAACCATGTTGGGGCGTTTAACCAACATGGTAAGGACGTAGGCCTTTGGAGCCGGACCGGGTAAATCCTTGTGTCCCATGGCTTTACATTTACTACATCACTCTAGGAAAGGCTGAGAGATACAACAAGAGTGGATCGAGTCCTTAACAAGCCATAGAGGATTAATTGATAAAGAATCAATTAGTAAAAATATTTAATGGATCACTGATTCACCTCCTCCCCCTCTCAGGGATCAAACTGATCCGGGCAATTCAGTTAGGAATTTAAAAATTTTATTTGCGTGGGTATTATACCAAACAATGGGGTGTGTATGTGTGTAACGGAGAATAGAGGGTTGTCCTAGTATAAGTGGTGGAGAGGACACAATAGGAATATTGGAAAAACAAGTATTGTGCACATGAATTTATCATCTCATAAGGATAAAAAATGTAACATTATAGTACCATTTAATATATTTTTTTATATATGACGATAAAATTTTAATAATAATAGTTTTGGGTTATTTTACTTATCTATATTTTAATTTTAACCCTTAGTGTAACCATTTTTTCATTAGGTGAGATAAATAGTTTTTCATTATAATTATTCATTATGGTAAAAAATATTTTGAAAATATTAGATATTATAAATTATTATAATTAATTGTATTGAATTCCTTGGTAAAAATTCTTCTAACAAAATTTTACTGATAAAATTTATTTTAAAACCAAAAAAACCATTCGAATAAATGTTTTTCAATTAGAAAAAAATTCAAAAGTTGAAAATGTGTTTAAATAAATAATAACTATGATTTTGATTGAAAAGAAATATATTTAATTATTTAATATATAAGAAAACTAAATTTTGTTTTAAAACATAAATAAAATAAAATTTGTCTTTTAAATTAATTAAATGAAAAAGAATGATTTACTATATATAATTATTTTTCACTATTAATCAAAAAATTAAACTTTTTAGAAAAAAAACATGACCTAATGTTCTTAGTGATATGGTAATTTTAAATATTATTTTCAATATATAAGATACATTTTATAGATTTAGTAAAATTAAATTTCAAAAAATGCGTTAAATCATGAAAAAATGATCTTTTTTAAAAATAATAAACTTTTTGATAATAAATTCATCTACTTCATAATGTTTATTATTTTATTTATATTTTTTATAAAACAATTAATATATTTTATACATGTATATGGCACATATTATTTTTATATTTTACAATGTCAAACTCATTTCTTCCATCATAATGGCTAAGTTATAATAGCTGTGTTTAAAATTAGAATCATATTTTCATTAAAAATTATGTTGTGTGAATCACCGAATATCGATGGTATTGAATTTATATTAAATAATATATAATAAATTCTTATGGTGATACACTATGTGTAGATTTATGTAATAATTCATTAAATAGGCTATTAAAAACCATTATTTATCATACCTTTTGAGTTTTCCATTGGTGACTTCATGTTCTTGAGTTTCTCTCCACCGTTAGGTCAATGAGGGCTTTGAAAATTTGGAATAATTAACTGATATGTGTTGTAATATTTGAGGATTTTGAATAGATAGTAATTGAGTATTACCTTTTGTTTTTTCAACTAAGTTGTTATAAATTTAGAAATTTTGTAACATATTGTATATATTTTTAAATTTTACATTGACCCATCTCATATCGTGATCTTGGAGGACCTAGATATAGATCTAGACTTATCAAGGATACATTAGTTAGTTATAAATTTTTTTCTCATATGAAGGTTTATTGTAGTAATTCCAAACCAATGGATCCATTGATTTGGTATCACTGATCTATTGAAAATTTGGCTTTCGAGAATTAGAAATTGAAAAGATATAATTGGACTCACCAATTTGATATAAATTCTTCAAGAAAATATTTATAGGGGATGAAAAAATATATAGTTGGAATATTATAACACATAGATAACATCATTCTTGTACTTCAACAACCTAATATTATTGAACATTATTTGGATCATCTCTCATGTCATTATTTGGGGGTTTTAGTTTATTTTATTATTTTTAGTCCTTTAGATAGTAGGATAACGATTGATGAAAATAATTCATGTTTTCCAATGGAAACGTGTTCCCAGGTATAATTTTGTGGTTGGGGATCATGGTTAGTTCAATCCATGTGGACTCTATCTAATACTAGGTTAAATGAGATAATAGTAATAGTATATTTGGATTATGGTATCTAATCAATGGGTCCAAAAAATGAACCCTTACCCAGTTTCCAAGACCATAACACATTATTTGCACATAAATTTTATAACCCTTCTTCCAAATGATGAAACTATCTTAAGAAGCCAAAAAATGGTACACATATTGTCTGGTAGTTGGAATTAATTGTGCTAACTGAACAAGGGAATAATATGAATGGGTTTGTAATCAACAATTTTTTTTTATTTTTATACATGAAACACCTATTATAAATGATCAAAAAATCATTATCATGACTAATATTGACCATTTGGGTTTTAGAGTCTCTTCGGAGTGGCTTATTGATCATCCAAAATCATATTTCTCAAATAATATTTTCGGTGTTTTTTATTGATCTTACCTTGATATATATATATATATATACTCCATAATTTTTATCTCCCAATCCATCTATTTTCATCTCCATTCAGGGAGATGGATAATAATTTTTTTGGATGATATAAACCTGGTCTATATGGATTATAATTATATGGATTCCACTTTAACTAAACTCTCCTTTGACTCTTAATTGGGTTTTCATCTGTCGGGTGATTGAATGATCATGTGAATAAGGGTAGGTCATTCGTTATGTCCTTTCCATGTCATTAAATCCTTTATTTTATGAATTATTTGAAAAAAATGAATTGTTTTATATTCTTTGATATGTCAATATAGAGTAGGTTTATTATAAGAAGGAATGATATTATGAATGTGAACCATTTTTAAATGCTTTCGAATATATTGGTTAGACTATGGGAAAATATGTCTATAAATGAAAGGTTATTTGGCCAAAATATATGATGTTTATTATAGGTGGAATTTATTTAACTGAATGATTGTTTCTAAAATCAATTATTTGATAAATAAATCTGATTTTTTAATATTTAATAAGAATTTTTAAATTTAAACATTGTAATTTTAACTAATAATAATAAAATGAATCATTTTTTCCATAATTCATAACAGATTAATTTATTTATTTAAATATAATTTTATACAGAGTAGTTTTTATGTTATTATTAAAAGAAAACTAGTACTCAAACAAACTTGAAAGGTATTGATGATAAATGATATAACTATACCATGATTATTATGATTTTACCTTATTGGGTGTTGATTGTTTCTCCAATGATGGCATGGAACCTAGAAATGTGTGCAGATTTCGATACATAATTTGATGAAAGGGTAGTTATAGGATCAAAGTGTTAGGAATTATCTACATATATTGTATATAGAAATGGTGATTTGTTTTTTGGTCCTGTTATTATATACTATTGATTGTTGAACTATTTTCAATCATCGCCATTCTTTTTTTGAAAATGATTATTTTAACCTATTAATTATATAAAATAAGTCTAATAGATTCAAAATAATTTTGTGATAGATATGTTATCATTATTTTCAATGAATTACATTATTTTAATTTAATTATAAATAGATTCTTTGTGGTGGATCTACATAGATATATTTTGGTGAAATCCTACTAGTGTTTTTGGTTATTACATTCCGTTGTATTGATTATTTTGAACACAATTACATTATAAATTTCCAAAAATGGAAATAAACACTATGATTTGGGGGTATTATATATTCAAGGTACATTGGGTGATGATAGTTACTACTAGAGCTATGATCCCCTCATTGCTGGGAGATCCTCATTTTTTATCTTGATAAATATAGTGTAATATTGTAGATTTTATAGTGTTTTTTATATTTTTGGGAATTATATTATTAATTTTTCCAATTTTTGGTTTTTTTAATAATTAATGTTTTCTGAAATATCTTCCACTTTTTCAATATTCTTTTTCTAGTGAAAAAATTGTTCCCTTGGACAGTTTATTCATGCCCTGTAACTAGACACTAGCACGTTAGTATTGAAAATGCCCTTCAAACTGTGATAAAAAAATTTAAGAACATGTGTTCTAGTGTATTCTAGGTGGATCATGACATGTTATATCCTCCTTGAATCTTTTATAATGTTAATAAGCCTATATTATTAAATTTTTATAACCTTATTTTATTTGGACATTTTTAAGAGAATGTTCAAGTAATCTAGTGGGTATTATTTAATACTTCTCTAATTAATGTTATCAAATACCTTCCAAAATATTCAATCCCTAGATATATAATGAACATAGTATCAATATTATAATCAATTAATAATATTAAAAAAGAAACAATATCTTTATATATTCATTTTAATGTTTAGGAGAACCGCTAAAAACAACAATCATATGTTATGTGAGATACCACCTCCACAAAGAGGAATCATCATTTTAATACCACCACCTATCATCAATGAATATAATGATTTAAATTATAAATAAAATTTTACTATTTAATATAATTATTTTTATTAACATTACAATATATTACACCATTCATCCCTCTAATTATTTTTTATAAATAATATGATAGTCATTCTCTTGGAAATACTATAGCCTCTAGTATATAATATATATCCATTTTAATTAGTTTAATTATTATTAACTATATCAAATAAGAATATGATTCATGATGTTAAATGTAAAATAATATTTTTTTATTCTTATTAACAATGACATAATTCATAATTGAGAAGCTTTCAAATTCATAATAATGCATTATTTTGGGCATGTTCATGTTTGGTTTTATCTAACCACATACATGAACAATTCATTAAAATAATATCATGGATGGATATAAGTGTATTATTATTAGTAATACTTAATAGAAATTTAAAAATTATTTGTTATTATTTGTTATTAAATAGTTATAGTTATTTTAGGTAAATAATTATCATAATAATGACTGTTTGTCAAATATTATCATAAAATGCTCATTGAAAATTTCATTTTTATTGATCATAAAAAAATTTCATAAAATAAAATTATAACTCTAAAAATATTCAACAAATAATAGTTATTGTACATTTTTGGAACACAGAGTTTTGATTTTTTTGAGATGAATGATGATCCATGTTGTAATTTCGAAACTATTTCAAAAATGTTGCTGATTATACACAAATGAAATTGAAAATATATAATAACTATATAATATAACTGTATAAAATAAATGAAAATGAATATAATAATGGTTTGTTATTCTATTTTTTTTATCAAATTTATGATTATGATATTTAATTGTTTCGTATATGATATTCAAAATCATTAGTGAATGATGGAAATTTTTATAGGGGTTCCGTATCTATACATTCAAATAATTATAAAGAATTTCTATTTACACAAATGGCTTTATAAATAATGGTGTATCTACATCAAACATAATAATTTAAATCATCATCATGTCATTATTAATGGTACTATATTTTTCATTAGAATGAAAATCCTTGAATTGGTCTTCCCTCCATTGTTTATAAAGTGATAATGGTTAGTGTCTAATCTGTTATCATCTCATAGGTAACAATAAATCATACTAGAAACATTTATTCCATCCTTGATACATTCATCCTATTGAATCTACTAAATTTTATTTAATACATCACTTATGAGGTTCTCAAAATATCCCTTATAACCACATTGTCCCATAATTTATACCTCAATGATTATGTTAATTGAAATGGATTTTTAGTATTAAATTTTTACTACTTGAGACTTAATCATTGTTATATACCTTTTTTTAGATTGGACTATCTATTTCCTCTTTAATATTTATATATCATGGTCCCATAATTATTAATTACATTAAATTTTTCATCTGATCTCATTACAATCAATGTGTTTTCACTTGAATTTTTATAAAGTTTTATGGGGTTTTCTAATAAAATTGATATCTAATGTCATACAAACATTATTATCAATGTTTATTATTAAATAATTGCTTTATTCTTCAAAATATATAATTTTCATTTTATTATGACCAAATTTAATTGGGTTCTACTATTATTCTTTGTATATTAATAATGAAATGATTTTCACTTTAATGATTATAACACATGAAATGGGATTCATTCATTTATTTACACTAAATGAGTCAAATTTCTTATATTGTAACATGTGATCATTTTTAATGTAATGATTTTTCAAAAACAATACATCTAATTTGAGAAAAATTATTATTCACTATATTTAGTCAGTCTTTTTAAATCATATCCCTTATGTTGTTTAGATCTGAATGTTTCTATGATTGTAATGGTTCCATTACCTCATATTCAAATAAATGAGACTTTTTTGATATTTTTACATCCTAATTAAATTTATATAGTAAATAAAATACCCTATTTATTAAATAATTTTCAATATCTTTGTTTTTATTATATATTAATTTCATGGTATCCTTATCAAATTCTATCATTGTTTATATTATTATTACCATAATAGATGTTTCATCTCAGTTTTCAAAAAGTAAGATATAACTTTTAATAATTACATTAATCTACAATATGGTTCATATATCTTACGTAGAATACATTCTAAACACTAACATAAATTTTTTCATTGAGGTATTAATCTAATAGAAATCAGTCACAATCTTTTTCATCCCAAAATCATCTTCTATTATAGGCATGCTTTTTATCCCAATGAACTTCCATTGTAAATAGATTATATTTACATAATTTTATTGAATCTTGTTATCCTTTACGACATAAATTATATTTTGGGTTATACTAATTACATAAATATATAACCCTTAGTGTATGCAGCGTTAGTCTAGATAATGTCTACATAGAAGTTTATTCGATTTATTGATTCTTGAAATAATGAAAATAAACCTAAAATTTACTCTAATAATGATGATGATTTATTAAAAATGATTATTTTTTATTTATTTTTTATATCATTCATTCCATCATATAATGAATATATATGACATGATTTTAAATGGGGGTGGATTGTTATAAATTTCTCATTAATTTAATGATATGTTTATTAGGAAATAATAGAATTTGTAGTTTTTTATAACTCCCAAATTCAATATATTTTATAAAAACATGAACATTAAGGTAAAATATTGATATATAATTTCATGATGTATTATCATTTGTAATAGAATTAGTTTTATGAGATTATATATTTCATCTCAAAAGAATCATCTATTTTCATCCAATTTATATTTAAATTTCAATTGTGATCTGCGTATATATTATTCTATTATTTTTTTTATATAATGAAATATCATTATTATATATTCATTACATTTTATTATGGATAAAACACTCTATCTCCTAATCTACGACTGTACACAATTATATTAATCCTTATCAAGTGTTTTTACTCAACAATTATCAGGTTTCCATTTCCCTAGGTTATGGAAAATGTTTCTCACATTATATATATAAAAAGATTTCATGTCTATACAAATTTGGGGGAAATATTCCAAACTTGTTAAATTTTATGTAATTTCATATATTATTGAAACAATTTTAATTTTATTAGATATGCTTCTTATTTATTTAATAATATATGTTTCTTATAATACATAATAGTAAAAATAATTGGTCCTATGATTTAATGTGTCTTAAATATTTTTAGTGATATTGTATTAATTGAAAAAAAATTAGGGTCACTCAAATTCATTACATAGCTACTATGTAAAGAATGTTATTATTTTCATTGAAATCCTACAGTGTGGTGGACTGCATTATTAAATATTATGGAGTATGTTTCACTATTCTTAGTATTATTTTATGTTAAGGATGAATGAAAAATGTTTATGGGGGTGATGTAACCATTAACCATCACTCAATGGAATTTTAAAACCAAACTATGGATTACATCTCAGGACACCCAATTATAAATAAAGTCATTTATGACATTTCAGTAATTGGTGATGGCTTGTAACATACACACCAGGTGCCACATACTTTTACCGACAGTCAGTTGGTTGCATGACCTCAGGAACACCTTCCAATATGCAAGAGGATTTTGACTAGTTGGGAGTGTTAAAAATCGATATTATGGTAGAAATGTGTCTTCTTTTACAAAGAAACACAAAATGGAAATAAATCAACAAAATAAAAATGAAAATAACAAATAACATGAATAATACCATAAACAATATATACCAGTATTACATGGTGATGCAGAACCATAAAACAGTATCAAAACAAAAGTAGTATGTTTTTCATGCCATATATGTTTAATTATTCAAAAAAAACAAACAAAAAAACACTTAGAACGCACAAGAGGATCACGATATCATAAATGGTTCCCTCAACCAGGATCATTCCCAACTCATCCATCATAAATAGGTTACATAACATTATCTTTTACTATATAGATGATGTCTTTTCAAGTACCAAATAATAATTCTATGCATCAAGTGAGTAAAACATAGTATGCCACCACCAATATTGTCTAAAAAACCCAGTTTGTTATAGTTTATATAGTGGTGTAAAAAATAATTTACCAAAGATTAGTAAATAGTTTTCACATTTAAAATTATTCAATAATTAACTCCATAAACCCCGGTTTCAAGACGACACCTCATCAATCAATACAATCATCATCACGTTCTAGGGTCCAAAATGTATCACATAGGGAAGCATTATTCATTTTATCATGGTATTTCATTAATTAATTTAAATAAAATTTCATAACATAGATACATCAGATTTCTGTTCAATTCTAATATCATGGGCCATAGAATGTCATGTTTGGAACCTCATGGGTCTATTTAGATTCCTTACCTATAATAAATCCCATTGGTATTTGGATCATAAGTCCATATCCCAAACATTAATATTCACAAGCATGGATTGAGTCATAAAATTGCATGTATGGAACCCCGTGGGTATTTAGATTATCACACCATATCTCATGCCTCATTTATCAATCAATAACATATATCAAATTTATCAGTGTACGAATCATTAAAATTCTTATAAAAAATCACATCATTGTAAACCATTTCAAATTGACACTACAATCATGGTACTTTACTTGATAACAGAAAATAAAATGGATAATTCACCATTACAACATTTATCCAAATTTAATAATATAATCTATTTTCCCTTCTAGTTTATGAAATCCATCTCATATTCTAATTATCAAATATTTCAAACAAACCAAATCATCCAATTTCATACACCCACTGATCATCTCATACAAAATTCACATTATCCCACCAGTATAATAATATATTTAATAAATTAATTAATTAAATTCAAAAATATAATTTCCCAATGTGGAAACTAAAATTTGAAAAATAATTATTAAAAATTAAAATGAAGACTATGCCCAAACGGCCCGAAGACCGTTATTTTTATTGAATTTGATAACCCCCATTCAAGGGATGCGAGGGAACCCTTACACGGCTCGTAGGCTCAGGGATTACATGGAATGTAGGATTATGAGATAACATGCCCCGAAGGTCTTAGGTAATTGAACCAGACTATATATGAGGAACATCCCCTCCCCAGCATCTTCCTCATGATAGTAGATCTCCACCGTTGCATGTCTATATGGCTAGGCTTCCTGTGAAAGCACATGCTAGTCCCGATGTCATAGTCATACCCTCTCATTCTGACAAATCCATTTGACTCTACTCTGATGAGTGCACCTGCTTTGAAGCATCTTCTAGGACTGCTTCTTTTTTTTTGTAGTGTGTCTAGGGAAATTGCATGTGACCTGAAGTCCATGAGAGGCCTGAAGGTCTTAATAGTGGCCCAAAATCCCTACTGACCTAATGGCCTGGGTGGCTTGAAAGCCTTAAGGTCTCCATGCCCAAACCGGTGGCCCAAGGTGAATTGTTCCAAATACTACAATACTGAACTGTTCATGCTACAATAATTTTTTCAGTGCCTGCAATAGTACCTACACAGTGTATAGTTCTACTACAGTACATGTACAATTTATAGTTCTACTACAGTACCCGCATAGTGTAAAATAATGCTACAATACTGCTACATTACCTACTACAATGCTGCTATAGTACCAGAAATATGCCTCTACCTGGGTTTCAAAATGGGTCTTGTGGATGCACTTAAGGATACCTCACGAACTGGGATGAGGCTCATATGCAATAAAGACTACTAGAATTATAAATTAGACAACTTATCACATTTTTGCTGATTGATGTTCTCCAATATGAGATACCCAAAATGTAGTTTAATGATCCAGAATAAAATGTTATGGGTGATCTAATAAAACATACAATTAATATCAATTGGAACATGATCCCTCAAAACCTATCTCCAAGACTACCCCAATAAATGAAAAATATCTCCTCTTCAATAAGGAAGGGGGATTTATGAGTGGGGAAGTCATACAGATAATAAATTACATACAAATGGAGAGATGCTACTTTAAAAATATCAATGATTTGTCATAAAATGCGTTTTATGATCATTAGAATCCATCTAAGAGTAAATAAAATCAATTGAATAGGTTTAGGGTCATGTGGATGTGAATATGTGATAAAATTTTGGAGATTTGAAATTTAAATTTAATTTTCATGAAATGACAAAACAAACATGTATGTTTTCATAGGTGTGGCACACTTTTTGTTTAACTATGTTCTTTAACAATGGAACTATTCTCAAGGGGGCTCATTATTTCTCCTTAGTGGAACATGGTTTGAAAAACTATACGACAACAATGAACCCCTCTAATTGTTTAGGGTTCATGTTTTTGGGAGCTTGGCCGCATAGTTTCTCCAAACTATGCATCAACTATACAGTATCACATATCACCCAACAATTAAAGGAAAGATTTTTCTAGAAAGTATCACTCTTTTATCTAATTGTGCACCAATCCTTAACATCCCCATGGGATCCCACACTTCTCCAATTAAAAAAAATAATACAAAATGAAAAACCCATCCATTATATTAACATAAAAAGTTAAAAGATTACAAAACAAAGCATGAAACATCACTAGAACGGTTTTAGAATTACAATCTCCCTAATTTCTAATAACTCTTACATGATAAATACAAAAAATTGTCACTATGATTCAGAGAAAAAACTATCTGTCCACTAAGCCTGAATATATTCATCCCTCTAACAATTTGAACCTACATCACATCCATGTTTCCTTAACTGTCAAACCGCTGACACAATGTTTTCCCACAACACTTTATCACTTTGATCCATATCATTAATTAGATTCTCCTCAAAGGTCACATCGATATCAACTCAACATTATAAATATCTATATTATGAGATGTTTTTGGGTGAAATCGCTGATGGTGTGACATATAAAAAACATCATTCACAATACAATATCTCTGTGCAAGAGACCGTCGATATGCCAAATTCCATATTATACCCAAAACCTAAAAAGTCCATCATACATTGGAAAAAAATTTCCATAAATAATATACATTGACCTTCCTAATCTAGGAGACATGGGAAAATAGAATCCATTATATACTCTATGGGTCATATGTTTTTATCTTTATATTAATTAACTCGACAATAATACTAAGAAATATTATTCCGAAACATTTTAATCATATCCAATATATCATTCCTAAGAATTGGCCCAAAAAACTACGATTGAAACACATAGATATTTTAATTTATAGATTAATTTAAATTTCATTGATGTGTCATGTTGTATGTTACACTAATATTAGCTTTCACTATATGCAACACCCTATTATCATGCAGTATATGCAACAATATTCTTGGATTGTGTGGTACACTATTTCATGTTCTTTGGTATAATATATTTCACACCATACTAAGTATAGATTTTTTTCAATTTATAACTAATCAATGATTAGGTTATTTTATAAACAACGACAATGTAAGATTTCAAAACACACATCACTGTCATGGCTTATGTTACACATAAGTGTGACCTTGCTTCACAACATGCATTGTACATAATACCGAGTTTCAGTAAACAACGTTTTGTTACTATAAAAGTATATTATAAGTTTTATGAATGTTATTAAACCCATTATTAACTTTATATAACATTATAATTTTTCTTACTCATTTTATAAAAATTGAGATGAGGACAAAATAAATTTGTTTGGATAAAAGATGTACATTACAAAAAACACAATTTTTCAGCATTTTTATGGAGCACCCATTTCAATTATAGTTTTTTACACTTTTAAAAGTTAAATATGAAAAAATAAACGTCTTATTTCAATTCTGGACTTAAATTTTGTTTTTGTATTTTACTAATAAAATTAAAATGTAATGGAATAGTGAAAAATAATGCTTTTTAATTTGAAACTGCATTTTATGTAGATTATATATATATATATATATATTATATTTTTAATTGGTTTTAAAGTGTAATGTGGATATATTTTTTTAATTTAATCTAATTTTGGTCATTTAAAAAATTACTTTTATATTTTACATAATCACATGTAAATATTATGATAGATATTACTTCTTAAAAACCTGCATTTTGGAATTGGAAAAGAGAATTAATCAATAATTACTTACTACAACTTCTGTGTATTGAATATGAAAAATTGGATTCCCTATTTGGAAAAAAATGTTGAAAATTTATAAATATACACCTTTTATTTTTTGACATTATGAACACAAAATTCTGTAAATATTTTATTTGCAATGGTTAAATAGAAATTTTTTGAAAAATAAGGGTAAAAATAATGTTATAATAATACAAAACTACCCTAACACATTTCCTAATCCTATTGGATGATATATTTCTGACCATTGAAATCGTTGGGTTGATTTTGGGACCTCGTGGGTCCACTTGGATGTGAAAATGACATTATATGACAATTAATTTAATGTAAAGATAATTATAACCAAAACATATATATTTAATTAAATAGAATTTAATATAGGGTTATATAAATGATATCTATATCTATAAATATTCATTAAAAATATTAAATTATTTCCTACATCATGGTATATTAATTATTATTTTTAGGCATTAAATAAATATAATTATTTATGACATAATTAGAATTGTTATGAATTTCGTAAAAATGATATATTCCAATAAATGAAATTATAAATACTAATATAAATTTAATTTTAACATATTTATTCCATCAAAGAATTTATTGGAGGACATTGACATATTGGAGATGATCTCATGCATTTTTTTGATGTAATATATTTTTTATGATTATTTAGAAAAGTAAATTTTGAATTGTGTCCAATATTTATGTTTTTCCAAACATAAATATAAAATAGTTTATTAAATTATATAATTTTATTAAAATTATATGTTTCATAAAAATGGTTAATATAAGTTCATATATTACATAAAAAACATTTTTGGGTCTTTTTACATGATATGGTAATTACCTTAACCCCCAATGGATAAATAACATGATATCATAATAAGATTTAAAAGGGTAAAATAAATGTTAAACACAAAAGATAAGGATAAAAAATATTCATAGCTTGTAAAAAAATTGTGGGATTATGGGTATTCATACAAACATCTCATATTTCAATTAAATAAGTTTTGGAGCATTTTTAATCAAATCTGAATTTATAATAAATTAATATTTTTGGACTTCCCTAATGATCTCCTCATCTCTCTTATAAAAGGGCAGCTTCTCCCTCTCATCTTTACTCCATTTTGTGGCTTAAATATCATCAAAAACCTGCCCATTTCACTTATAAAATTCGTTAGTTAAATTATAGATGATTTGGTCTTCTAAAAAGCCCAACTCCAGTTCCCTGTGATGAAATTTAAATGAGGAATTCATGTCGAGGAAGAGGTAATCTCTTCTACCAATTATTTAAAAATTTATTTTTTCTTATACATATACTTCATTAGTTTTTTCAATTCAATGTAATAACATTATAATAAATAATATAATGATATGTTATTATAAACATAAAACTACAACATTTCACATTCTATCCATCCTTTGAAAAATGAAATCACTATGCGTGCGTATGTACGGCTTACTATCTACACATCGTGGTGTAATCTTTTTTTCACCACCACCTTACATGGATGGGTATAATGATGGAAATATTATCTATATATGATTATTAATACATGATACTAAATATTATATATTTTAAAGTATCTACTTTAATACGATTAAACAATTATACGAATGACATATTTTCTCGTGTGTACGTACGACTTACCATCTCCATGATGCGATGATATTCCTTCACCACATTGAACATTCAAGTATGATAATAAAGTATAAATACTAAATTTTCATGAAATATATGAAATAATAATACTATATATATATATATTTCATTTACTTACTTCCTTTAAATTTAATATGGAAATGTAAACCAGGATCATGCATACATACGACCTACCATCTCCTTGAATGGTGTATTCAGTTTCTTTGACTATCTATTATATATTTATTGTTACACTAAAAATATAATATATATTTAATGAACCATGTTTTTATAGAACACTACTTATTTATTTGTATTTATACATATAAATAAGATATTGAAATTATGTTAAAGGGGACTCTTTTTGTGATAGCGTACACGACACAGATCAACGGTATTCACTGAAATCATCCATTGCATGCTACATTGAGTTATAATAAAAAATAATAATATAATGTTATTATTTTAAATGTTTTTAATGCATAGTTCCTGGAATGGATAGAATTAATAGTATCAAATAAATTTTGAAATATAGATAAAACATGTTTAAATGATGATTTATTGATTTCCAAATTAATTAGAAATGAAAATAAAAACCTATTGAATAAAATGGATGTGTTTTTATGAAAAAATATTTAAAATAGAATTATTAGGTTTTTATATAAATCTTTACAGATTTTTATGTAATGAAAAATATATAATATACATTTATTGTTATGTTTTATATTCATCTTATATGTTATATATATATCATACTATAATAAATTCATTTTTTCAGATAAAAGAATGTTTTTCTAAATATACAATTTTACAGCCTTTTGATGGATATCCCTTTTTAAATCTAATTTTTAACACCTTTATATGTTTTATTTAACTAAAAATTCTGTATTTATAAGAGGAACATAATAATTTAATTTGGATTAAATTTTAGAATTTTTCTTCTAATATTCATTTTTAATTAATATTGAAAAACTACAACATTTTAATTCAAAACTACCTTCATATATAATTTAATTACACAGTTAGATTGTAAATTTAATAAGTTTTAAATTGTAATTGGATTATATTTTTAACAATTAATCCAGTTTATGTAATTTTATGTAATTCCACTTTGAAATTGGACATAAATACATGACAATATTTTGATTGATTTTACATCATAAAAACACTATTTTTGGTTTGGACAACGACATTTAATTTTAAATTAATTTTTGAAAATTATATGTTTTGAATATATAAAAATGTATTCCATATTATCAATAAGGTGTAATAATATTTTAAATTCGTAACTTTTATTTTTAGACATTACTAATATTAACATTACTAAATAATTTTTTTACAATGGGTAAAGGCTAAATCTGATAAATAATGGTTAAAAATAATATTATAATAAAATTAAATTTCTCTAAAACATGATCTAACTATATTGTATGAGATACGTCCATCCCAATGAATCTTTTGATCGATTTTAGGACCCCATGGATCCACTTGGGTGTGACAATGACATTTAATTACTTGTAATTTAATTATTAGGAAAATATAATCTAAACATGTATATTTTAGTAAAAATAATTAATATGGGGTTATATAAGTAATATTTTTTACTATAAATTGCCATTAGAAAAAGAAAAATATTTCCTACAACTTTGTTTTTTATGTACAATTTTTATAAATCATATAAATAAATATATTTATGAGAATGAAGATGTATAGATTACTTTATTAATGAAACATTTTAATAAATGTGATTACAAATATTAAAGTAAATTTATATTAAACATTTTAGGTCATCTAAGAATTTTTTGGATGAATATGAGTAATTATATTTTAATTTATGCATTTTTATTCTGAAAAAATCTTGTTATCATAGATTTTTAGAAAAATCATGTTATGAATAGTATAAAATTTGACATATATGAGTTTTTAAAAAATTACTATGTTTTTAAATTATATAATATTCATAAAAAAATATGCAGAAATATGGATTAAATAATTTTTTAAATGTTCTAAATGAACCACATTAGGATTTATTGAAATTTTATGGTAAATATATTAACTATATAGTATGAAAATACAAGAAAACATTATAAGATTGAAATTTTTTATCTAATGGTTAAAGCTAAATGATAAGGTTAAATTTAAAAACAGAACATGTCTAAAACCTATTGGTTGAAAATATTTTTAATAATTATCACCTTATATTTGCATTAAATAATTTTTAACCTTTTTAAATCAATATTTAGTTTATAATAAAATAATCATTCAAGAAATCCCTAAATAGCCTCATCCTCCCACTTATAAAAGGCCACCAACTCGAACCCATTACTCTCATATCTCAACCCTATGTCTCATCCAAACACTATTCCAATAAGATCCCAACTTCCCTCTCATCCTTCTAGATATCACACTCTAGGAAAAAAGCAATTCAAGAAATCCTTTTGGCTCAAATAAACAAAATTTACCCATTTTAAGAGGTAACATCTTCACTAAATATTTTTTCCAATATAATACTTCTTCACTCACTAATATGTTATTATTATTAGATTACATAATAGAAACAGTATCCTAAATATACTATTATTCCTTTATCTGATTTATTTATAACTAAAATTACACACACCTACATTTAACGTATTTAGAACATACTATTTCTGTGGACGATGTATTATTGCCTCATGAAATGATGATCGATCAATTGTCTTCTACCACCTCTCATGGTGGCCATTATGACAGAACTATAGTTATATGATATATATTATTTTAATATTATCTTTATTGTTCTGTAATTTTTATTTATGACATACCTTTATGATTTTCAAGATGTGTAAACATGATAATTTCATTTGATGAAGCTTGGACAACCGCCCCTCAATGTGATATGACACGTTAATGCCGTACTGGGAACATATAAAGGATAATGTTATTGAACTTATGTAACATCTATAAAATATTATTTTTTTATAATTATAATATACCTATCTACAAATTTGTTTTATTTTCATTAAATAATTAATAGAAATTAATGTTTCATTTATGCATATGTATCACTTATCATTTTCATGATTTGTATATTTCATTTATTACCTTTATATATTTTAAAATATTGTATATACCTATATACTTGATAAATATGATATATATATATATATATTAATAATATTTTGGATATATTGATTATTTTACAACATTGAAAAATTGAAATTCTAATAAGATCATTTTTGACTCAATTACCCAATATCAACAAAACGATAGATATTAACAAAAATAGTTATGAATTATTTATAAGGTGATAATAAGTTCTATAAAATGAATAAAAACATGAAAAATGTGCCGAAGAATGTATAAATTAATTTAATTTTATTATTAAGGAAGAACAAGGAACATATTTGATTAGTCAGACTCATAGTAAGGGAACTTCTTAATCCAATTTCAATTCATTAGGATAATTTTATACCTCCCGATTATGTCGTTCTATGATATGTTGAGAAATATATTTTGATATCCTATCATAAATTAACAATTTATTTATGTGTACTTATACTGCATACACATAATCAATATGTTTAATTTAAAAAATGATCTTTTTAGGGGACTCTATCTCAATCTTCTTTCATAGAGGCATATTTTGATTAATACATGACATGATTTTATACAGTGTATAAAACCCATTTAATTTTAATTTCATTCAAATAAAATCATTTTTCTATATTGCATTTTTTTACTAACCAAAAAAGAGAATCATTCTTTTTAATGTATGTAGTGAGAATGACCTTTCCATCACTACGATCAATATTTGATATTTTCCTTCCTCTACACGTTGTAGTGTTTTTTAAAATGAAAATAAATACCATATACCCTTTCTATGTATTTTAGTACTGAAAATGGTTTTTATCGTCGATTTATTATGTGAATATCTTAAATTGATATTTTGTGATTTCAAAGTGTAAATGTTATCATTAATTTTATGTGTTAGGATTTTATTATAGTTCAGGGGAATTTTTTATGTACACAGGTAGTTCTGTGATTATCCTAGGGTGGGTGAGCCAATTATAGCTCTAAAATACATTGGGTAACATGATATAGGTAAGCATTAATGTTTCTCTTAAGAGATGTATGGAATTTTCTGTATTTGGTATTTCAAATGTAACACCCTACATAGTTTTGATAACTACAATTTATGTTTTTTATGGTTTCCAAAAATTACCTTTGTGGTTTATGATTTCAATTTTATATTCATAAATCATAGGATTTAATGAGTTATGGTAAAGATATTACGTTTTATGATTGAAAATTATGATTTTACAGATTTTAGGAAATGATGGACTAATGTTTTATTTTATAATTTTATAACACTTTCTGAGTTTTTATGCTCATCCCATGTTTTCAAATGTTTTTCACAGGAATTAATGATAAATAGGGTCATGTATGAGATTAAAGAAAATTCATGTTGTCTAAAACATGGAACTAGACATGTTTCATTATTTAAGAGATTTTTATGAAAAATAGGATTTTGAGTAGAACTGTCTACTTGTAATATTCATGTTGTTATATATAATTTATGACCTAATTCTCTAAATATCTAAAGCTGAAATGATCATTATTGTGAATTAATAACTTAATTCAATATTATGTAATATTTATGTTTGGGGACTTATAGTTGGTATCATAATTCAGTTAAGATAACTTTAGTGGTTTGGGAGTTATTTAACCATAAGTGACATAAACATAATCATTATCATATTAGAAAGAGTCGTAATTATTATAGATAAATTTATTTAGTTAAGAAAAAATGAATAATTATATCATTGAATTTACCCTCCTCATAAGATATTATATGATGATTATAATTATTTACTAACATCGACATTTTTGGTTTTAGTAAATGGTGGGATCTAGTATGAACCAAAGTAATAATGAATGTGAAGATAACTGGGAATGTTTTTAGAATATGTAACTGAATTAAATGGGAGATACAATAAGAAATTAGGTGGGTAATCTCAACCAACTATCCAGAGTCATGATTGACCACCTCAACCATGGTGATTTTTATAAGGAACTGTATAGAAACAAATCCCTACGGAAGTCGAGGTAATAATCATAAATGTAAATATATTCAAAAATCCAATGTGTCAAATATGTGAAAATAAACACCAAAAAAATTCATTAAATATATGTTAAAATTATAGAGAATTGGTAATTATGGTTATAAAACAAGAACCTTCCATAGAAAAAGTAATCTTCCAATTGACTCTGGGAATGGGAATGAAGTTATTTTTGTGGGATGAATTGAAATTTTTAAATGTGGGGTGTATGGTAATTATAAAAATATATCTTCTATGTAGAATATTCAATAATGGGATGAAATGTACCATAAAAATATATATATATATACAAATACCTAATTCAATTATCACAGAGGATGGGGAAACTGACAATAACCAATGGTTAAAGAGTATGATGGAAAATTATTCATGATTTTGTTTGTAGGAAACAAGTATTTTAGAGTATGATGGAAAATAATGGTTAATGTATAATTAAGAATGATTAATGAGTAGTAATTCAACATAAAAATGATTTAAGAGTTATAGAAAATTTTATGATGATGAACTGAATAATAGTATTGAGGCTCTTATGATAATGGGATTACATTGGAATCCTTTTTCTAGTATTTTTATCCCTGCAGATTGAAATGTGATTATTTTTTTCAAGAATGAATTATCATTTGTTTTATGTACATAAGTGATAACAATTGGGGTACATATGTGATTTTTTGAGGTGATAAATGGTTATTACATATTGGGATGAAAAATTAATTGTATTAGATAACTATTGAGCATAAAATAGGTTATGGTTAATTATGAGGAAAATATATTATTTTTGAAAATACTATAAGAATGATATGGTTTTTGAAAAATGACAACCTTCAGGTTGGGTGACATCCCATCATGTCTGGTAAGGTTATGGTAATCGAACCCACAACTAAAGGGTGACAAGTGCGCATCGCCTACCTCGTGCCTATGTGAAGTCCCTGGTTAGTATAACTTCTTCTTTTGGGATAAATGGTTTTATTGATAAATAATAAGTTTTTATTGGAACTTACATTTTTTAAAATGTATGTCCATTGTATAGGAAAAAAATTAGGTGATTTAGAGATAAATGTTATTATGGAGGACGTTTGTTTTTTTGGAAACTATATTCCAAATGAAAATAGAATCTAATAGGATTTTATTTTATCAGCAATGGAGGAATTTTATTTTGGAATAATATATATTTTTATTGTGTACTTTTAAATATTTGGGTTATTTATGGTAGTGATCATCCTATCTTGGATAATATTTTATTAGGCTAAATATTCTTCAGTATTGGACATTATGAGTTGTCGAAATAATTTGGAGATAAATGATTAGATTTATTATTGAAGACTATGTGATCAAATTCTTATATGTTTTATTTTTCAATAATATTTGTGATTTTATTGAATAATTTTATGGACAATATTTTATTAAATGGTCTTTGCTGATATTTTGGTATTATTTGTTTAATTTTTGAGAATAAGAGTAGCATTTTTTTTAAAAAAATATCCTTTTCTGGGAATATATGATCTTAGACAAACTATATTGGTTTTCGTTAATGTATATGGATATGGGGAATATATGGTTATTTTTTTGAATAATTTTTTTCTATATATGTGAATTCTAATGCTTCAGTTGTGACAAAGTCATTCTGAATACTCATCGATTGGTGAAAAGTAGTGTTTTTGGTAGAAAGTTATTAAATGATGAAACTCTAAATGAAAAGTAATTCCTTATATTCTTATTCAATATCATAAATAAATTCTACAGATTCATGAATGGAAACCTGAAACATAAAATTTTGTCCTTTTAATTTTCCTATAGGGGAATCAAATATAATGTAACATATCAGAAGTTCGTGATTTTTTGTTGGTTAACTTTCTCTTAATATTGTTTTCTATCACTCTCAGTCTAAACATGATTGTTATTTTTCACATACATATCTATACATTCATGTAATACTAGTATGTGTCATATTTTTTGAAATTTATACTTGTATTAATTTCTTTTTAAGTTTTAGTTTTATTGACTCTTTTTCCAATGTGGGACATTCAATGATGTTTCCGAGCCCAATTTTAAAATTTTGAGGACACAATTTCCAAATGGGTAGTTGGTTGTAATGATCATGGTATTTATAAAATGATTAATTTTCTATTTCTATTAATACTTACGAAATAGATATTAATTTTTAGTTAATGGTTTTTTTAATGATAGCGTATTAGGCACCCAATAACAAGCTTCTCTCAAATCATAGATTGCACACAACATTTAGATATATTGAAAAATTTTATTATAATAATATTATTATTTTAAATGGTAGTAAACAAAAAGATATTGGAATTAATGGAATGAATAGAATAAAATAATTTTTAAAATATGGTTTAAATATTTTTTTTTTTGATTATTCAGTTATTACCATATTTATGAGAAGTGGAAATAAAAACCAATTGAATATAATGAATGTGTTTTTATGAAAACCTATTTAAATGAGAATAATTTTGTTTTAAAATCATTAGTTAGAGATTTTTTAATTAAAAATATATGAAACGTATTCAATGTAATGTTTATGTTTATTCTTATATGTTTTCTAGATATGATATAATAATAAATTTATTTTTTTAGGTAAAAGAAGTAGTTTTTTAAATAGGTATTTTTACTGCCTTTTGATAGTAAACCCTTGTTGAATCTAGTTTTTGACACCTATATTTATATTATATGAAAAAATTATATAATTAGTCATTATAAGAGGAACATAAAAAATTACTTTGGATAAGATTTTGGTATTTTTCTACTAAAGTTTATTTTTTTATGATTTTTGACAAATTACTGCATTTTAATTCAAAATAGCCTTTTTGTCTAACTAATTAATATAGTTATATTATAATTTTAATTAGTTATAAACTATAGTTGGATTATATTTTTATAATTTAATCCAATTATAGTATTTTTATTTAATTTAACTTGGAAATTTGACTAAAAAATCATGTAAATATTTTGTTAGTTTTTACTTCTTAAAAACACGTTTTTTGGTTTAAAAAATGGGAATGAATATTAAATTAATTTCTGAAAAATTTGTTTTTTTAATTTGGAAAAATGGATTCAGTATATTTAATTTGGAGGACTGAATTGTTTAAATATATAACTTATATTTTTAGACCTTAATAATGAAAACTTGAGTAAATATATTATTTACCATGGTTAAAGGAAAAAAATGTAAATAAGGGGGAAAATAATATTATAATACTATTTAATTACCCTAAAACTTATCCTAACCATATTTAATGATATTTTTCTGACCTTGGGCATCCTTGGGTCTATTTTTGGACCCCATGTATCTCTTTTTTGTGAAAATTACTTTTTATTTTTTATTTTATGATATCGAAAATATAACATAATCTTAATTTTTTTAGTAAAAATTTATTTTATATGGGGTTATATAAAATATAATTTCTACTATAAATAGTCATTTTAAAGATAAAATTATTTCCTAAATCATGGTATTATATTTATAATTTTTATAAATCATATAAATTAATCTATTTACGACACATTGATTATATAGTGATTACTTTATTAATGAATGATTTAAATATATGATATTATAAATTTTTAAATAAAATCATTTTGATACATTTCATGCAATCCAAAAATTTTATGTTTGATTATTACTTATCAGATTTTAATTTATTTTGTTGTTTTAGAAATAATCATTTTGTTTTGAATTTTTGAATAATGTAATTATATGAATAACATAAAAATTTACGTGAATGTGTTTTTATGATAAATACTATTTTATTAATTGATATAATATTTCTACACAACTAATATTCAGAAAAATTACATAAATAATGTTGATTTTTTTTTGATTAACCACATGAGGTTCTATTATCATTTAAGGATAACTATATTAACCATATAGTAAGAAAATAACTTAAGACATGGTCAGAGATAAAATAGGAAACTTAGGGTTAAATTTAAATAATAAGGTCAAATTTAAAATCAAAACTTGTTTAAAATCTATTTCATGAGTGTATTTGGAACATTAAACACCGTATATTCTAATTAAATTAGTTGGGGTTTTTATAAATGTAAATTATGTTTTTAATAAAATAATCTTCCAAGATATTCCTAAGGTGACCATCTTCCCTCTTATAATAGGCCAACATCTCTAACCCCTTACTCACACATCTCATGCCCCTTGGATCATCAAAAAACTACTCGAATATTCTATCAACATCCCCCTATACCTACAAGATTCTTTGACATATGCATATGGATATTCAGTAAATACTTTTTGCTCAAATCAAAGGGAGTTAGCAGTTTTAAGAGGTTGTGTTTTATCTACGGTTTCATTCCAATATTCTACTACATCACTCCTTATAAAATTTTTATTCTCTGATAACATAAAAACACCAGAATCTTCAATATACTTTGATTTTTTATGACATGGATTAAAACTACAGTTACACACAGTTCTATCTAATGGATTTAGAACATACTATTTCTGTGGACGACGAACTACTGGCTCACGAAACGATGATTGTTCAATTATCTCCTACCGTGTCTCATATTGGCCATTATGAGTTAAATATTTTTATATTATATATATTATGTTTATAATGTATTTATTTTTCATTAATTTTTATTTACCACAAACCTTTATTCTTTTCATAACCTGTAAACATGATAATTTCATTTGAGAAAGCATGGACTGCTACCCCCTCATAGTGATATGACTCATTATTTCCATACATGTAATATATAAATAATGTATTTAATGAAATTATGTAACATATATAATATATTATATTATACTTGAATTATACTATAGCTATGTATTAATTTTTTTTATTTTAATTAAATTTGAAATTGAAATTAATGTAGCGTTTATCCGTATGTATGGCTTATCGTCTACATGAATGATGCTTTTCATTTCTTATCTCTAAATGGTATGGATTATTATAACTACATATATAATGGATATATAGGATATATATATGTGAATAATATAATGGATATAATGGAATTTCTACCATATAGAAAAATTGTAATTATAACAATATCATTTTCAACTCAAGTACCCAATATCGACAAAATGACTGATATTAACATAAATAATAATTTAATTTTAATAACATTATAATAAGTTATATAAGGAAAAATAAAAATGAAAATGGTTATTATGAAATTATAAATTAAATTATGTTTATTATTAATGAAGAACATGGAACATGTGTGACAAGTTACACTTAATGTAAGGGATCTTCTAAACACAATTTCCATTATTTGGGATAATCATTTATTTTTGGACTATGTTGTGCTATGATTATGTGAAAAATAAATATTGATATCATATCATGTATTTAAATGTTATTTATGTGTATTTATTGGTAAGATTCACAATCAATATATTTTAATTACAAAATGATCTTTGTAAGGGACTTCGTCTCAACCAACTTTCCTTGAAGAATATTTTGATTTATACATGACTTGATTTAATATGGTGTATAATCAACTTTAAAATTTAATTTCATTCAAAATAATCATTATTCTATATATAGTTTTACTCAATGAAAAACAGAATGTTTCTTTTTAACGTAAATGGTGACAATGACCATTCTGCCTCTACGAACATTATTTGATATTTGGATTCCTCTACAAGCACAAATGTTTTTAAAAAGTAAATAAATACAATATACACATTCTTTGTATTTTGTTATTGAAAATGGTTTTTATAATGGACTGATTATGTCAATATTTTTTGACTATGATATTCTGATTTCCATTTGTAAATGTTATCTTTCATTTATGTGTTATGATTATGTTATGGTTCATGGACATTTATTATGTATACAACTGGTTCCGTGATAATCCTTCAGATGGATAGCCCGATATACCTCTCCAATGCATTTTGTAATATGATTAAATTAAACATTAATGTTTCTTCAATGTGATTTAGGTAATATTCTTTCATTGGTATTCCAAACATAACGCCCAACATAACTGTAAAAGTTACCATGTATGTATGTTTTGGATGCCACAAGTTACCTTTCTGATTTATGATTTCTATGTGATATCCTTAAATCATATGATTATACGAGGATTGTTAAAGATATTATGTTTTATTATTTAAATTTATGATTTTATTGATATCTTTGTATTTATGTACTATTTTTTTATTTCCTTATATTATAACCCTTTTAGAACATTTTTTGTTCATCCTGAGTTTTGTAATGTTTTTCAAAATACTTAATGATGAATATGGTCAAGGATGGGATCTAGAAAAATTCATATTATGTAAAACATGGGACTATATGTGTTATTTTTTTAATGAAAATAATTTGAAGTGAGTATAAGTTTCTACATGTAATAATCAAGTTGTTTTTTATAATTTATGACCAAATTATTTAATCCTCTAAACCTAAAAAGATTGTCAATGTGAGTTATTAAATAAATTCAAGATTATGTAATGTTTAAAGATTTATAATCTTAATATAAATCATGTTTTATATTCTATAAGTATTTAAATCATGATATATTTAATAATATCATGAATATAAATTCAAAACAAGTACGATAAATAGAATGATTATTACCCAAATTTTTTCATTAACATGGAATTGCCAAATGGATGTTTAATATAAAGTCATAAGTGAATCGTATATGATAACATAAATATTAAAATGGTTCTTTTACAATTTAATATTATATTTAATCCCACTATACAAATGTTTTGGACACATATAAAAGAAATTGGGCCTTACGGTAAGGGATAATTTTGCAATCTCATTTTTATGTCAGATTGTTTATATATATGTATTTACTGTGGATATATTTATTATCCATGTCCACATTTTCTAGTAATCTTATCATAAAATGTATATTAATATTATATGTATGTTTAAAATAATTTCTAACCATTTTAAAATATTTCTACAGGGTATGTAAGGAATCATTTTTTTATACCATACGAGGAACTTTTTGACTTTTCTAGTAAATTAATGAGGTGAGCGTATTTTTAAAACTTATACACAATGAATGTATTTTTACTGCGTCTTCTCACTTTATTTCCTTGATTATTCTTCTACATGATTTCAAAATTATTTTCAAATAAATTATATTGTTTTATAATTGGTTTTCATCTTGAGAAAATAATACATTTTTAAAAATAATGGATATTTTCCTCATTAATTAATTTTCAAGTGGTTTATAAAAATTATATTCCATATATGATTACATAGGGTTGTAGTTTTATACCTATATTTTATTTTATTTTATTTTTTTAGGATGGAATTATATTTATAATTTTCATTTATATTGTATGGATAAATTTATGATGAAATGATGTTTATGAATCCCTTTTTTTCAGGGGTTATAATATGATGAAAGACTTATGTATTCGTGGAACATGTAGAATGATTAAATTATTAGATAGTATGGACCAATATATCCCTCCAATGCATTGGGTAATGATTTATGTCTCATGAGATATACATGGTTGGAATGGGAAGTAAATCCAGTTAAGTAATGCATTGCTGGAATGACAAGTAACCTGGTTCAATAATGGACTTCTTCCACATTGATGGTCTTGGTTGCAATTCTGTGGCTACTGTGGATATTAAATTATGTTAATATTAGTTTCCTACAATTCCATGTTTAATTCCCATGCTATATTATAATGATTAATGTTCCTTTATGATCTATGCCTTTAAAACTATCCATATTTCTTTCATAACTCAATATTTTTATATTTAAACCTTATAGTCATTTTTTACGTTCAAATGTATATCCTTTTGTTTTATATTATATATGTTTACCCTTACTGAGAATTTGAGATCACCCTTTGCATAATTTATTTTCCCCAGGATATAAATAACAGTTATAGGTAAGGAATAAAGGGGAAGATATTTATGTGATATCTTGAAGATCATTCCTTATTATTTGATGATTATGTTCCCAGTTTCCAATGACAATAAACTAATATTGTCTTTGGGAGTCTATTTGTGTCAGGTATTATGTATTCCACAAATAAAATGTAATCTTCATGTACATTGTACTTGGGTCTCTACACTAACTCACCTACCTCCAACCAATATAGACGTGATGTTCATGTTCTACCATAAAAATAATCATATTGTTCCTTCTAGATAATTTCATAATGACATTACTTATAGGTGAACTGACTGAGTGTTATGTGATTCTCATATAACCCAAAACCGTATTAGTCATGAAACCATAGAATATGCTTCAAACCCCGTATGGTATGTTCCAACTACCCAGTACTCTGCGGGTAAAAATATTTACTCAAAATATGTTCATAAAATTCACAATCTACAATCATATATAGAAGATTGAATTGAAATGTGAGTCTTGGTATGAAAATACCCTCTTTGAAACTCTCTGATTATAGGATATCTCATGAATTTATATGTATCCTAAATATTCCATAGATAAAGTCTCCC
This sequence comes from Viscum album, assembly GCA_963277665.1. Classification (NCBI taxonomy): domain Eukaryota; kingdom Viridiplantae; phylum Streptophyta; class Magnoliopsida; order Santalales; family Viscaceae; genus Viscum; species Viscum album. Next base: position 1,480,260,291 of record OY728148.1, on the reverse strand, counting down.
AGATAAGAAATAAATAATCTACATTCATCATTCTCTCTACAATCACCCAATTTTAGTCATTATTATATGGCGTCCTTTGTAAACCCACCATGAGGTCCATGGTAGCATAATCCCACATCCATTTCAGAAAGTGTAATGTAAAAACTAAAACATCAACTTGTTAATTCTTTACCCTTCACCTATTGACTGGTGTAACCCCATGTCACAATCCTGAAATTTCATTCTCTGTGCCTGGACAACAATACTATCAATGTTGGTCACAATACATTTTGGTCAAACTCAAAGGAATTACACAAATCAAGGAATTATATTCATGTATCATCTCTTATCTCATAATATTAGGAATAGTGACATTATTGTTGATAAAATAATCTCATTATCATTTATTGTCCACTGTGATATTCACACCCCACCTTCATGTATTTAAATCAATGACAGAATCATTAAATCATCATACTAACTCTTTCTTATCAAGTTTAAAATTGAGGATTCCACTTATTCATATATTAGTATCATCATCTATTTGAAAACATAGACAAAAAAACCATCTCAGCAGGCAAGGTCAACTTCATCAACATATATCTAGACATAAGAAAAAGATGAGTCTGAGGATTCCAACTTAGAACATCACCAACATTTTTTCCCTTTCTTTTTTTATATTCCTTTACAAAATAAATTTTTTGCATAAGATCGACCCATCACCACTATTGGAGGATTTATTTTTCATGGAACATCCCTCATATCCCATTCTGTGACTACGCCAAGCCCACCATCCATAAGCAAGGGGTTGGAGACTAGCACTGAAAGGCGTAATCTATAAAACGAGAAGGCATTTCCTTTTTTACCTATACAACCACATAGACTGGAATGAAATAAGAAACAAAAAAAAAAGCAAGCCTTTGTAATATAAAGAGTGATAAATTTAAATGGGGCCGAAAATACAAGAACTACTGTAAATTATAAGTTAAAATGAAAGTATAATGCCTCCTGAATCATCCACCAAGATTCCTACCTGAAGGGTAGGTATAGACCAGCTCATCAGCACTCCGCAACATGTCCTGTCAGATGGTCACCACCGATTCACGTCTGGTACTGGATACCTAAACTCCAGTCAATTATATCTATCTTCTATACAAGACACTGCAAGGTACGAGCAGATCCTGTGCAGGGGGAGTATAAAAATACCCAGTGGGGACCCCGAGGCTTCTGAAGATCTCTCAACATCCACAAATAATATACCACAAGTAAGAGACAACTTGACCTAGGTATATGTCCAGATATATACCTATGTTATAAAAGGAATTTTTCACAACAAGAATATCCAACTGATCCAAAAAGGATAGGGTTACCACATTGGTAACACAACTAAGATGACACCACAAAGGTTATATCACGAAGACAATTCCATGAAGGCAATACCACAAATGTAACTTTAGAGGTACGAAACACGAAGAATGATATAGCTCACACTAGGTATATAACATAGTGTACATGAATAAAGATTATAATATATATCATTTTATTAAAATAATTTATTCATCTACTAATCCACGAAGGGTCGGGATGCTACTAATACACAAAAAGTCGTTGTATCGCTAGTCCTCAACGGGCCACTCTACAGACGGTCCTCCTTGGGTTGCACTACTTCTTATCAACGGAGGGTCACACAGGTGTCAATCTACAATGGATCGAGACACCACTGATCCAAAAAGGGTTGTGTCTCTACTGATACACATAGGATCAGGTCACTACCGATCCACATAGGGTTATGTCACAGTCAACCCCTGAAGGGTCATTCTTCACTTGACAACCATCCACAGGGTTCCTTGCCCTAAGCGTGCTTGATTCAGGGAGATTCCGCTCCTCAGTAATTCATTAATAACTCTACCTCCATGAAAATCCATGAATATTTATCCCAATGTACAGTAATATCGTAATGGTACTAACACAATAGATGGAACGTCAATCGGACGCTCAGTTTGTGAGTTATTAGCGTTATAGTTCCAAGGGCTCGATTGGATTCTTGTTCGATCCAAACCCTCCATACTACAACTTTATCCAAAACCCTATTGTAGTATATAAAAAGAACCGTCCTGATCCAAGGATTATGGCGTTGTATACGGTTCTACAAATAGACACTTGGTGCTGATGTTATGGCAAAAAAGGTGATTCTGGTTCTAGTTGGGCCCGGGTCCAGTCCCACCCTGCCTGAGTCGACCCGACCTGGTTCCGGTCGACCCGAGTGTGGCCCGGCCCACACTGGGTGGCCCATGGAATGACCCATGGTGGGGTCCACCATAGCCGCACCCGGGGGGATTCGTGCACCCCCCAGTCTCCCCATCACCGAAAGACAATGTCGTTCGGTTTATAGAAGGGTGACGCCAAGTGGACGTCGCCTGGTCACCCCAGAACCCGACAGAAGAATGGGTTTTGGTCTACTTTTCCACCATGGCTTCGGCCATGGAACCTGTTCACCAATGGCACATCCAACACCGCCCTCCTCTATGTATGAATGGACACCGATCACCTCTTGTTCTCCAATACGTCCAAGCAGGCCGCAACCACCAGATCCGGTTGCGGCACGCAGTCGATCAGCCCATTCCCCCACGGCTGGGCGAAGTGTCGACCAACCCTATCCATTTTCACATCCGGCAATAGATACCCGCCCTCTAGCTTTCGTTGTAGTCTCTTCCTTTACCAGCATCATGGATGCACGCTACACCTGTTCAGTGTGGCTAGACCTGGTGCTGGCCACCACCCTCCTCTGCCATGATCACCTCCGGTGATGAGGTTTTTCCACCTCCATCTTGCAGTCCATGAAGAACACAACAACAATGATGATGCGGGGGGTGGGGGGTGGGTGGGGGGGTCTAACCAAGTTCATTGGATCCAAACCATTAATGTTATATTGATATCAAGTGGCTTATGGAAATGAGGTTTCAATATAATTTCATGAAGAAAAAATATAAAAAAATCCCTACCTAAACATTCGTTGGAGTTTGATGAAGGAAGAACATTGATTTGTCGATGACCATCACTCTCGTAACATGTCTCGGATCCAAGCTCGTTCATCGGATATTTTCTCTTTGATGGAGGTTTTTCTTCATTGAAGAATTTCTCAAATATTTATCTCTTTCCAACCATCCTCTCTACCTATAGTGACTTGTTTTCCTAAACAATCAACATGAGATATTAATAAATTAATCTCATTAATGTCTTCATTATTGTAGTGGTTACACATCTTCTGTAACTGCACATTTTATGTTCTGCCGTAAATGTCCGACTAACTGTGTGGTCCCCGTCATCAAATTTAAAAAGGTTGTTTGATAATATAAATTAAATAAAAATATTTCTATTTTACTGTTTTTTTCCACAAATACACATAAATTAACTTCTGCCCTGACTTGATTATGATAGAGGTGAATCTCTCCTTAAATGAACATTGGCACTACGAGTTTAACAGTGTCCTCAAAATTACAATTCCGAGAACCAGTTGAAAAGTTAATATATCCTTCTCACACTTACACTAAACGTACTTAAGAATGTTCATAAAAAATTTCCCAGGACACTGGGCCACAGAATCATGTGCCGTCAAAAACTGCGTACTCCTAAAATTCCATTATAAATTAAAAAATATTATATGAAAAAACAGGTTTTTACACTATTATAAATTATAAATTATTTAATTTATTCATTTTATTCATTTTATTTAGTATAAAAAGTAAATTTTTAGAATAAAATATTATTCCACCGACACTTCAAATCATAAAGCACCTTTGATAACTCAAGATCATGTGTTAGGTAACATTGTTCATGGTCCCACAACCTACATTACTGATATGCTATAGCTTCATATCCCTTCATTTATACTTATATTATTCAAACACTATAAGAATAAGAAATATGTATACTCCTTACTTGTATTGGGTTGTATCATGATCAGTGGGGTAGTAAAATTCTTATTCGACTCTTGGAAAGAATTCAAAAATTCTTTAGACTATTGAAATATTGTTTCCCTCATGGTTAATCCTGAAAGTAGTTTTTCCTAGATGAAACATTATTTGGTGAACCTGTGATGATATCCCTTCAAACCCAGAAAGCTACAAATATCAGAAGAAATCTTAATCTTTTTTCATGAAACCACTTCATGTTGCTTCTTTGGTACCACTAACACACCTTATTTTTAGATGATGTGACATAAGGAATGTTACCCATTGATCCATAATTGAATCATAGATTGCTTTTGGTATAGTTGATGCTCTATCTCTATATTAGGGATGATGCCAATTCATTGTCCATGATAATGATGGGTGTTGGATTACACAAAGATGTCATCCACAGAACAAAAACAAACCGATCTAGTTAAGGGTGGAATATCCAATCCATCAAGGCCATTAATTTTGTTGGTGTGTTTTTTCAGACCAAATGAAATTATGAAAATATTATATAGTACATACAAAAATCTGAATGATATATGGAATATATCTAATGGTTGAACTCTTAGATGGTGATAGTATAATCTTATATAATTCTTGGTGAAAACAATTGAGACTCCCAACTAGTAAATTAGATCATCGATATGGTGTGGAGGATAATGGTACTTCTCTGCCACCTGGTTCAACAACCTGTAATCAATATATAAATCCAAGGCACCATCATAATTTTTAGAAAATATATTTAACCCCAAGGTGACGTGAATCGATATAAAAATTCATTACCCACTAACTCTTCTAGATGAATTATATTATCTGAAAGCCCTAATGGTGTTATCCTACACGGTGGAATGGAAAGTGGCTCATCTATAGATTTGTGCTCTATTTTAAACATGATATCCCACTCCGCTGAAAATCCTAAGAAAACCATAGAATACACATCCTAGAACCAATAACATCTTAGAATTAACATATATTCATATTACATCATTTTATATGAATATTTATAATATTAAAAATGTACATGCCTATGTAAAATAATAATATATTGTATTTGAAATCATAGAACATTATATTCTTACATTTTGATTGATCTTGAATGTTTCCCATGAAGGTCATCCCGTTTATTATTCAAACTCAAAATGATTCTATACAAAATGGGGAAATAAAAGATAACATAGGGTGATCTCAGATTCATAGTGTGGGTAAAAACATGATATATGAAAGAATAATAATTTGAATAAGCTTTTTGGAATAAGATCATAACAGAATAAGACCACACTCCATATATCAAAGACCATAATCAAGAGCCTTGGAATAAATATTTGAAGTTTACAAGACGTAAATTATAATAGAAACAAGAGAATAATCCTGGGAATTATAAAATCAGAATAATAGATGATGTTTTAGTTGAAAAAAAGAAACAAATAAAATCATTCCCTATATGATAAAGAACATTTATAAAACATTTCTAGGAACTTCAATGGGGATACTACAACTAGGAGGGAGAAACCATCATTCCTATTCACATCCCTTTCTTTATAGTGTAATTAGTTCACTCCCAAACCATATTAGTAGTCCGCATTCACCCTAAAGACCATCAATCTAGTCTACAATCAATACCAACAATGTCGTAGTATTCATGTTTTACCTCCAATACTATCATTGTAAATAAAATCAATTACTAAACCTAGTTCACTAACCATTCCATCCTTGTCAATCCATGATATATAAACCAATACCCAATTAATTGGAGGGAGGTATAGGTCAAATCCATCTCATAATGATATCATATATATTTTTTCATTTAGATCATAAACAAGCATCATATCATAATCCATGAAATTAAAATATTGGTATCATAGTCACTTCATCATATCATAAACCATGGACATGAGACATGTGTAATAATCATTTCATCATAGAATAAACTATTAAATGAAATGATTTTACTAATTTTTTTATTATATGTCCCATGGGGAGGAAACTAGTTTCATAAACCACACATTATCCAAAGCATGACCATTCATTGAATTATAAGAATTTTATCCTTGGATAATAACTCTAGAAAAGAAAAATATATATATATATATATCAATGGACATCATCTTTGATGGATAAGGATTTTGAAATATCCCAAGGAGAAATTTCATAAGAAAAAAAATGATTAAATAATTTCATAATATAAATTATTTTCAAAACAATACTTCAAAATAACTATTAAAAATAATTATTTAAGTTTCAAAAATTATTTAAAACATTTATTGTGAAAAATATCATTTTGGATTTCAAAAAAAAATATTCATATAACATTTCAAAATATTTTTCATTAGTAAATAACCCTCAAATAAGGTAATAAGAACCTTGAAAATTATTTTGAACTCACTATAATGTAGATAATATTTTTAATAACATTTTCCTTAAAAGGGTTCTTATAAAATCATTTGAAAAAAAATTAGAATTTTTTAGAAATAATTTTTTTGAAAAAAATAAACTTCAAACAAAAAAGAAAAATAAGGTCATATTTTCTTAAAAAATTATTATTTATATTAATTACCAATAGTGGATAAATTCTACGATTATATGAAAATATCATTATTAAGCTAAGGAAAATAAATTTCATGATAGTCCATGAGAGGTGGACCATAATATTTCATCAATGGAAGCATAATCTTAAACAATTATGTTAAACGATGAGACTAATTCAATAAAAAATTACAACGCTGGTAACATTGATTCAAAATAAAAATGATATAATAAGATAAAATTAAACATATAATATCATTAAAATAACTATATTTATGATATAAATTTTAAAAAGTTAGTATATATACATCCTAACAATTGTAGAGAAATAACAAAACTTATGTCTAAACGATGGAATCGTGAGATAAAATTAAAATTACTATTTAGAAACTGAATAAATATAATTACCATGAAAGATAGATCATAAAATTAATACTCAAAGACTCATAAATTTAAGGATAAGAATAAAATAATAAATTTATTGTCATCATATGCACCACACAAAAGAAATGAGTGGTTAATATGGAATAAGTCTTATAAAAATAAAATTATTCCTATAAATCCCCTTACTATATGAGATACTTTTTAGTAGTGATCCCTGTGACGGAATAACATAAAATGAAAATTTAAATATAAATAAATATATTAATTTACTATTGTAATAGTTCATAGGTAATTATATACATCATAAAAATAATAAGTAGTGAATACATATAATATATCACGAGAAGAAAATTGAGATGTGGAAACCCTTGCATTATGTATAGAATTTATTCGTACACGTTAAAAGATATTGTTAAATAAATATGATATTTTTATATATCTAAAAATTATTCATATTCATATATATCATACATTATATTATTTTATTATTACTTTATATTAATTTTTTTAAACATTTTCATTTTACTCTTATGTTTCAGTTAATAATCACCTCAGTTTTCTAATTTGTTTTATAGGATATTCTTAATAAAATTACATTGATATTGATTTAATTATTTCTAGAATTTAAAACATGATATAAATATTAAAAAATTTCTTTATATATTACTTTTTAAAAGAAATAAATATTAAACGGAATACACAATTCTTGGAGATAGTAGTTTGTATGTATGCATTAACATTGCTTCAATTTTCTTGTCATATTATAGAAAGAAATTAATAAAAATATTTAGATATATTATAATTTTAGAAGAATTATTATTTAAAATATGTTATATATATTTTATATAAGCATCAATAACACATTCTGTGTAATGAATGAATAAATAAAATTACTTTGAGAAGGTGATAGTATAGAAATCTAGAAATAAAGTTATCGAATTCCCACAAAATGTAATGCGTGGAGGTATATGTTATAAAATAAATCTGGAAGAAAAAACATCATAAACATCATATATATCATATAAAATACTTATGACCACTATTATTGTAATCTTTGAAAGGTGGTAACATAATAATGAAGGATGTTGGTTCACGAGGTGGTAGTCCTCCTTATACAAGAACAATAACTATGTATACAATTTGATGGAAGAGTGTGTATGTATATGTATAACCATTAAAATATTATTATATAAATGTACTAAGGATACTAAGGATTTTATATGTCAACATAAAAATAATATGTAGGGAGTGGAGAAACAAATAAAATAAAAGTGCTTAATGAATAATGCTATATCTTCTTTGGGTAATTTTTTTAATTTGAACCAATTGTCTAATGTGATTCAATTTATTTAAAAATTAAGAATTCAATGATGATATTACTGAGTTTGGGAGATTATTTATTTAGTTTATGGATGATAAAAAGGTATCTATAGATGTGATTAACTACTATGGGGTGGGGGGGGGGGGGTTAATGCTCTTTATAGGGGAGGGGATGTTTCTTTCTCATAAATATAAAAAGATAAACAATACTGGGATGCATTCATTAAATTATATTATCTTATATATTGGTAAATATTTTATAAAATGGATTAAATTTTTGAGATATGTCTATTAAATGGTTTTTGGACTTGGTTCTATGTTATTTTGTCTCTTAATTTAATATTTAACAATTATAGAAAATCGTTTTTACAATTATCATTGTAATTAATTTTAATTAATTTCACTAATATTAATGGTAAAAATTAATATTAACTTAATAGATAATATATATAATTATTATTAAAAATATGTATTCTATTTTGTCCAAATAAAAACAGAAAAGATGAAGAAATTAATTTAATATTAATATCATATATAGTCCAATACAACCTGTTTTTAAATAGAATATGTTCAAAATATTAAAAAATTTATATACCCCATTTCAATGATAAATTGATACTAATGACATTAATTGTATTAATATATATGTATATATAATATTTTTAATTATACTTTAAAAAAATTGAAAATATAAATATTTTAATAAATTAAATTATAAAAAACCGATTTTTTCATTTTTAATTCAATATTATTAGTTATTCATCAAAAAATGAAACATCTCATAAAAATACCAAAAATTCACAAAAGTAAATTTTTATATTTATATTTAAAAATTTATATTCCTTTTTCAAATAAAATATATAAATATGTCTAAAATAAAATTTAAAATATTTTTTTAATAACAAGTAGTAAAATTATTATATAGAAATGTATATCTTTTTATTCCAAAAAATATATTTTTTTCTTATGCCTAATAAATATATTAGATGAATGTAATTTCATTTTTGAATTATAATATATAAATTTTATTATTATATATCACTGATATTGATTACATTAATTAATTATGGTAAAAGGCATTTTTTTATAAAAATAGTTTATCTTAAAAAATTCATTAATTTGAAATTTGTTTTTTTATTTATAATGATTTGATATGAAAATATTTTTTTGATAAAAATTAGTAAACACTAGATTCTAATTTTATTTAATGTTATTTATATCATCATCACTAATGTCTATGTGATAACTATAATAATATTATAATAATAATATGAATGTTATTTTGTAGTTCGATTTAACAATATAATGTGTGTATTGTAGGTTATTGATGGAAAATATCATTGTTCTTAAAAGATGCCAAACTTAGTTTTTCATTTACCAAAATAGAATCTATGTTTTTTCTAGTGATATGTTAATATGGTGTTGTTTTTGTAGAAATTCGATTCAGTTTATTTATATAAAAAAACTAAATAATGTGTTTCTTCAATATAAAAGGAAAAAGATTAAATGAATTCGATAAATTATTTCAAAAAATATCGAGTTGTTTCATTCTATCCTGAATAAAATTAATTTCACCCTCTAAATTAATCTATTTTATATATGATTTAATACCTAATTTTTTTTAGAATCTTGTATTGTAATGATGAATTCTAAGACATCCCTTAAAAATAAAACAATGGTAACATAATGGTTTTCCAAATTAATCCTTAATTAGGAATGCATATATGATATCATAGAAATAGATTTGGGTATGTATGAAAATACAAAATAATTATATGGAGTGATAGTTATCACTTATTTTAAGAAATTGGGATATGTAATTAAGGTTATCAATAAAAAAACAAAATTTACCCGAAATAGGTAATTGGAATCATAAAATGATTATAATAAGAAAACAATTTTTTTCAATATCCAATTCCAAAAATTGATTAATTTTTATGAGAACCTATTCTTACAGGATTTTGTTCCATTACATGTAAACAATATCACCCTTTAGTTGTGTCTTTGCCTATTTGATCTTCATCTCTTACTCAAAAAATGAAGGTTATATTTATATGCCTAAATCACTAACGGATCAGAAGATCAATTTATTGAAAATTAATTCATTCCATATGTCTTTAGTTATCATCACAAAATAATGGTCAGCACATGACTTCCAATAAGTTGAAATTATTACATATAGATAAAATACATTATTCTCAAAATTCTCATCATATGTTTATTATAAACAATTCCATAAATGGTTGACCTTATAAAACTTCTGAAATAGAAAAATATTAAAAATTAGAAAGAAGGTCACTAAATTTTTTAATAATAAATATAACATATATCACTTTTATATCATAATGTTTTTCAAGTTTTTCATATAACAAACATGTCAATACCATAATAATGTATTATCATGAAAGATGGAAATAATCAGATTTACCATAAATCATGATTCAAAAAATTCATGCTTTCTTATAGAAAATATTATTTTAAATATACCTTAAATAAAAAAAGATTGTAATCTTCATCCATGATATCATGGATCACTTCGTCCAAAAACCACATATCATCTTTGAGGGCACAAATACTATCAAATTTAAATTATTCCTCGAATATATTTTTTATCCAAAACAAAACAAAAAGTGTCATAAATTCATAAATATATTAACTTTTAAAAAATTTGATAATGGGTTTTCAATAAAATGTAACATTTACACTAATTATATTTTCAGGTATACATTTACAATATAATATTTTCTTGAAAATACTTAATTAATATTCATTAAATAAATATTTATGTATTTTACAATTCAAATAAAAATAATATTGATTTAAAATAAATAAAAACTTAATTTCTTCCAAACCATTATTTAAAAATTTACAAGTATTCCTCATATTATGCTATATAACCTTTTTCTGGTCACATTACAGTTGTATTTTATAGATTATCTATAATATAACCATTACTCATTCAACTTTTGTGGATTCTCTTCATGATCATTCCACTTCGATTATTGATTTACATGATTCCCATTATTTCGAAATTTAATTTATACATCAATAAATGATTTCATAGTTATTATATACTAATTTTTTATTGAATTAAAATATAATTTCATTTTCCCTCTGCAGTTACATGCTTGTTGTCCTTTTTTATACAAAATACATATTCATGTTCTAATAAGTCAAATATTTGTTTATTTGTTTATTCATTCTCAAAACAAATGAGACTAAATATTCATTAATACGTGGTATCCATTACCTAAACTCATTGTAAACTCTATACATGACTTCTATAGGGATTTCCTGGGTTGTTTATGGTACATGTTGTTAATCACGTTCCATGAATACTGATTAGACATTACCAAAACATCAGTTTCTTTAGTCATCACCCAATTTTACATCTCAATGAAAAATTTTATGTCATGTTAATTTTTATCCCATTTCTATTAGTTTCCCAGCATTTAATAAATGATTATTACTGGTGTTGAAAACACTTATCAGATTATGAAATCACATAATCATTAAAAATAACATAAAGGATGTCAAAATCATGACATATTATTCTTTAATTTATAACCCATAGGATTATCATTGGTTATTCATATTCATGTTAGATTCAAATCCTTAATGATGGATTATAATGTTTTTTAAATGTCAGAATAATATCTCTCAAGAGTGTAAAACAAACCGTCAATAATGGAATGTTGTCGTGTTATAGTTTCTGATCATGTGTTTTTTAATATGTTTTTTATGAGTTATTTCTCCTATGTATATCTATTGTAAAGAAAAATACACTTTTTATCTATATAGTGAATTATTTCAATGAAACCACTCTTTATAATTAACTAAATTTTAGGAAATTTCCAAGTATTTCAATCATCCATACACTTATCCTTAGAGACATCCCTTGAAATATCCTTAGAAATATCCCTTTAGTTCTCACTATGTTTTTTTCATCCTAGTTTATAACTTTTCAACAAACCATTCCTTTTATACCAACTAGAGTGACCCATCAATACCATACATGGATATTAAAATATTATTTATGAATATTTATATCATTACTAAAGTACATGCCTGAGGAATATAACAGTGTACTTTATTTTGAATCATGTCAGCGATATTCTAACTTAGTGAAATATCGTCAATGTTACGCACATGGATATTTACTTTTAGTACTCCTACTCGAAACCCTTATTTATAACCTATCAAAGGAATCATAATAAAGGGTTATCTAAGATTATAGGTAAGGGTCAATAAGGTGTATATGTAAGAATAATCATGAGCTTAAGGGTATTAAAATTGGATCACAACATTGTAAGAGCATAACCTACATATAAAATATTATAATAAGAAGTAATATGATAAATATGTGTATTTAATATGATTTGAATCATAAGGGAACATGACCATAAGACATGAAATCATCAAATATGAATAATTCATTAAATTTTAGATGACACCTAAATATAAAAATATATTCATATAAGTAAATGTTAATATCAAAGATTACACGGCCAATAAATGAAACATATTGTATCCATAAACAACACATTGATAATTTCTCATACACATAATGATCTCTCATGATTCCCAAAAATGTCTCCAGGTATTTCTCGTGCTCCTCCCCTTTCATAAAATACTCCAATATGTCATCCAAATAAACAACCAAAATAGAATCCATATATCTATGAAATATTTGATTCATCAATTAAATAAATTTTTATTGTTCATTATTAAGATCTAAATGAATTTACACTTATTGATAATGTAAATATCTTCTAATGAAATCTATTTTTTTTTGAATATGCTCCTTCTAAACTCGTATTTGAAGATATCTTAATCCCATGAAATGTTTAAATAACCATTGATATGACCTCAATTTGGCAAACAGTTCATCAATGTATGGAAGTGGATATCTATACTTTAGTATAACATGGTATATATTAGGATTAATGAAACAAATAAGAAAATATAAATCTTTATTCTTTGCAAAAAAAATGGTGCTACCTATAGAGATGTGGTCATCCATCGGAAAACCTTTATTTCCAACTCTTCCAATTAAACTATTAGCACTCTTATTTATGTTGGTTCCATTTTATTAGATACAATGGAAATAGAAATGGTCCTTAAATGGTAATAAATTGTAAACTCCACATTCTTTATATGTGGTAACCATAATAAGTTCTTGGGAAACAATATTTGAAAATTTATCCCTGACTACTGGAAACATATTATAATTTTTTTCCTCCATTACTAATAAATTAATAATGTCGACTAAAAATATATTATTCCTAGTGATAGTGAAAAAATCCCATTGCACATGTCATTACTATCCTTTCACCTCTGAAGAGATTCATGATGGAATCCATAAACATGAAACTTACTATTATTCTATAATTATTGATGCGAGACCTGAATATTGTCATCTAATCAATTATTAGGATTAAATCAAAGAAATAAATATCAAAAAATGTTAAATACAATTTCATCTCATCTACATAAACATTTATATTACACAATCTAAACACAAAGGCTTGACATAATATTATACCAAGAAGAGTTTGATGTTTTATCGCATAAGGAATCATCTCAGGTTTTAAGAATATAATTTTAACATGATGAGTAGTAATGAAGGAATAAGATAAACCATTATCAGATAACATTTTCATAAAGGCATAATTCACAAAATTGAACCTCTCACCATAAATGGCATATCCTATCTTCCCCAAAAACATGATCAGCTCGAAATAATTTCTTCATCAAAACATATTGATTCATGTTTCCTTGCTAAGAATTTCCTTTTTGGGGAGTCATGGAATTCCAAGAATCAGCCTAGATATCTCGACTCAACAGATGTGACAGAATTTATCTTCCTCACCCTATTTAATAATATGATTATTATGACACATGAGAACTTTCATGAGCACCTAACAACAGAGAGTTTCCAAAATAACACTACAGTTGTCCTATGTTGTTGCATTTGTGGCATGATCATGGTGTGGTTGTATGCTATCACTTCATGTGGTCGAAGGGACCACATTAAAAAAATCCTTCTTCACACATTTCTCATGGAGGAAGATTCAAATATCCATCAATTTTATTCTATTTCCAACTCTCACCTTGGATGTGGGTTCCCCTCTTCTTCATTCTCCCAACATTAGAGTTCCCACAATTTCCTGTATGAATCATGAATCTTCTTCCTCCTATAGCTCCAAATATGTCATATTCAGACATAGTTTCTCAATTCACCATATTTTTTTAGTCTTTAATACAGAGCACAACTAACTTCGGTCAATTCTCTTATCCCATACCTGATTTAATGATACATGCCATCATTGATGAACTATCGGCAACCTCAGGAGAAAAGATCACTAAATTCAACGACTTAGCTACATACTCATTGAAAGGGATATTTTACTTCTTTTAGATGAAGAATAGTTTCAAACATTGAATATTGAACTTGTGAATATAGAATTTATTTTTGAACAAATCCTTAAAATCATACCAACTATTTCCTTTATATACTCCATATTGTATATCTAGATCCTACAACTGTCATGAATGATTCTCTAAAATATACGTTTTGAAATTGACATTCTACACTATGGGTGTGATGATGAGATAAAAGATATCATTCACCATATTCAGACACATCATAGCCTTTTAAATTTTAGAAAAACCACAAATTATTTGTGGATTGTATTTATTTAACACGATGGAAGGATACACTGGTCATGGTACATCCCTACAGTTCCATGCATCCATAGCTTGAAAAGCGTTGATGATACTCTAATGTAGCTCTTGGTTAACATGTGGCTTTGGTGAGAACACATTCTCTATGGATTAATTTGATTGGTTTCGACGATGCCTACTAGGTGTCATTTCCTAAACTTCCCAACCACTCTATTTGTCTCCCTCTTTTAAAATTGAAGGTTTAAAATTTCAAACACTAGCACATCAACGATTAGAATATTTTTTCTCGGAAATTCATCATTTTTTTCATATTTAATAACTTTTGAAAACAATCAACAGTCTTTATGAATATTCAAAATACACCAAATACACTCTTATGAAATTAAATCATTTGAAAACAAATAAAATATTTTTCAAAAATCAAGATAGTTCTTCAAATAAAATTATATTTATCAAAAGGAGATATGAGTCCCACATGGATGTAATTCATCTAATTCATGTCAGGCATATATCCCTGGATAAATCGATGAAATTTAGAATCCAATAATATATCAATTTATGTGAAACCCTTATGTACCCAACTCTATGGTATCATTATGATAATAATATAATCGATAGATAAGTATTTTTGTGCTCTATATTTCATGTCACAATAATCCGACTACATTCTATGAGAACAACGAAAGGAATATACAAGAATTAATTAAACATAAATACCATGAATACTAATAAACACTTGTTCCACAAGGAATGTGTTGGACTCCTCATGTACTAATCATGTTTTAGTGATCACAAATCATATTACTATTAATTAATCTCAATATTAACTACACATCATGTTTTAATGCTATCAAATCTTATTGATTTTAGTTGCTCACATTATTATTTACAAGTATTATTCATGATCACAAATCTCACATATATTATCAAGCCTTTATATTTATGATTCAAGTTCTATTACTCTTTAAAGGTGAAACATAATTCATATTCTTCATATCATTGTCTAAGTTTAAATATAGAGATTTTTCTAAGTATAGACACACCGTGAAGAATAAACCTTTAAGGACACACCGTGAAGAAAACATCGTGAAGGACACACTGTGAAGGACACACCGTGAAGGACACATAATGAAGGGCACACCATGAAGGACACACCGTGAAGGAAAATCCGTGAAGGAAAAAATGTGAAGGACAAACTGTGACCCAGACACCGTGAGCTACACACCGTGACATGGAGACACTATGAACCACTTACCGTGAAGACCATATCGTGAAGAAGACACCGTTTACATAATCACTATGACAGTATTTCTTAAATTTTTTTCAAAAACATTTAAATATTGCTAACAGTCATATTTGATGGTTTTAATGCAATTAATGTTATTTAATGATAGTTGTTGGCATTTCAGGAAACTGTATATCATAACTATGAAAACGAAATAACTTTTACTGCTAGAACTCATGGAATATTATGAATATTGAGATGCAGTATACTTGTGGAAGTATGATGACACAACAAGAATAACTTATATACGCTCTAGAGCACTATGCAGAACTAGGAGAACAATACTGAGCAGGAAGGAGATTGCAAGACATTCAATGAAATCTCATGAGTGCAATCCAACACCACTGAATAACACACGACGAATCAAGAGATAATCTTTCACTCCTGTAGAACACAATGTGAACTACAACACTTTGTTTTTCAATAGAAAAACTAGAGAAGGACTAAGAAGCAATTCTGTTGAATCCAATGAGTCCAGAGCTGCATTGATAATCACTAGAGCTTTCTAAACTCTTATCTATTCTATCTATGTGATTTTTTTATTTACATTCAAGCAGTTTGGTGTACTCTGTTTATCTTACACAAACACATTGTCTCCTGCACTGAACTGGAGGATATCAAAATCCTCACTCATAAACTCATAACTCTTATTTACCCATGTCAACTGTGGAAGAGGTCCTTGTGTGGCCTGGTCTTTGTTTTGTTTCCTACAAAGAATTGTGGTAGATTTCCCTACATGCCCTGGACAGTTTTTTAAACTTATGTTAACCCCGATCCAGGGTGTGGATCCAATTTATATAAATTTTAGAGGACTAAGTCTCAGCTTGAGACTAAACCTCTTGTTGAATCTTCTGTGCATATTTAGTTTATGTTTAAAGTATATTACATATATCTTTTATATTCCACTACTGTTACATTGAAATACAAAACTATTTTAAAGATACTTTGATAGTTAAATTAGAAAGTGTTTATACTTATTGTAAATCATTAGGTTAGTTTCAAATGTTAGTTTAATCTTGTGGTTAAATTACCTGAGACCAAATCAATATTTGAGAAGCTATGTGAACATCTACAATCTGTATAAATTCACTACAGTTTAACTTTTTTTATAAATTCGGGGATTTTAAATAGAAAATATTTTAACAGAAATTTTAATTCGAACTCAATTAACCCCCCCCCCCCACCTCTTGAGTATCCACTCCAACCAACATTTGGTATCAGAGGATTTGTTTTTGTTTTAGGATTTTTTTAAACACTCTATTTTTCAACTATGATTTTAGTTTCATCTTTAAATATCTTAAATTTATGTTTGTTATAAATTTGTATCTATTTAAAATTACTTTATAAAATCTAGTTATGGATAATAGACTAGAGGGTGCTACTACTAATAGGCCACCTTTCTTCAATGGCACAAACTATGCTCAGTGGAAGCTTAAAATGAAAAATCAATTGGAAAACATGGGTTTTGATATTTGGACTGCTATAGAATCTCTATATAAATTCCAGAAAATAAAAGAACAATTTGGGATGAACCTAATAAGACATCTTACAATAATAATTGTAAAGCCATGAATTCCATGTACTGTGCATTAGAAGATTTGGAATTTAACAGAATATCTGCTTGCAGAACTTCTTCTGAAATTTGGGATACTTTGGGTGCTTCTCATGAAGGAACAACTAATATTAAAGAAATGAGATTAAATACTTATAATATTAAATATGATGAATTTAAAATGAAGACTGATGAACCTATTTTTCATATGTATCTCAGGTTCAATGAGATAGTCAATACAATGAATTCACTCGGAAAGGCTGTTCCTGCAAAGGAACAAATTATGAGGATATTGAGTTGTCTACCAGACCGATGTAGGGGCACATCTGTTTCAAGCAGCGGGTCATGTGACATTGCTGCTCTACCTGTCAAAGAACTCATTGGTAATCTTATGATGTATGAGGAAGAACTCAAGGTGAATAATGAGGAAGAGGATGAACCAAAAACGAAATCAGTGGCTTTCAAGACTACTGCTTCAAAGAAAAAGGATAAAGAAAAATCTCAAATACAAACTGACAATTCAACAAGTGAATGTTCAGACTCTGACAGTGATGCTGAAACGGCTCAGATAGCCAGAAGGTTTAAGAAATTTATAGGAAGAAGAAATTCTTCTGAAAATAAAATTACAAGGGAAAGTTTGAAAATAGGGGACATTGGAAGAGGGGATAGAAAAAGCCAGATAAAAGTGATGAAGTTGTTTTCTACAAGTGAAAATGAAAAGGACACATTAAAGAAGACTGAACAAAGCTAAAATTCAAGAAGAAATATAATTACAAGGACAGTAAGTACAAGTAAGATATGAAGGCTACCTAGAGAGATTTTGAAGACAACACAAGTGAATCTGAAATGTATGATTCTCAACAGAAACGTGCCAACATGTGTTTCATGACAAACACATCTGAGGTAACCTTATATACTCTTGATTTAAATTCCTATTATTCTGGAACTGAATCTGATTAGGATTCCACGAACATGACTAGTGATGAATTATTTGAATACTGTAATATGCTTGAAGAGACATGCAATGAGCTTAATGATAAATTCAAATCATTGAAGATACATGATAATCTCACTACAACTGTTAGAACTGAACTTACTATTAAAAAAGAGAAGAATGCTCAATTGTTAAAAGAGAACACTGAACGAAAAATGTCAAATGAGAAACATAGAAAGGACTTAGAGAGGTTCACAAATAGAAAGGATACACTGAATCAAATTCTAGTAAAGTAAGTGGAACCAAAATACACTACTAGAATAGGCTACAACCCTAGATAGAGACAGATTACTAAGATTAGATTTATTCCTAAATCTGGATAGAATACTGCTTGTTCAAGTTATGGAAATCCCTATGCTTCAACCAGTTACTCTTATGGTTATAGATCAACTAAAGTTTTTATCTAAAAATATTTTGATTCTGAAAATTATATGAGACCCAAAAGATAAATATGGGTAACTAATGCTTTGATTTATTACCTATCTGGACCCAAGAAGATCTGGGTACAAAAATCATTCTCTATCTAAATCTGTATTGTAGGAATCCTGGTTGAATAGTTCCCACAAGAAGACATGGTATTTGAACAGTGGATGTTAAAGACATATTTCTGGGTATTTCTGATACTTCAAGAGTTTAATAAAGTTTTATGGAGTCAATGTCACCTTTGGTGATAAATCAAAAGGAAAGATCACCGGCCTAGGCCAAATTGGTAACATTGATTCAGTTTTAATTTCCAAAGTATTATTTTATGATGGACTGAAATATAATCTGTTAAGTATTTCTCAATTGTGTGATGATGGTTTTAATGTCAAGTTCAAAAATGATTCTAGTAGTGTTTATAATTATATAAATGTTTTAGTATTTTCTGCTAAAATAAATGAAAATGTTTATTTTTTTGATTAAAATTTGTTAGCTAAGAAAAATGTTACTTGTTTAAATTGTTTTTATAAAGAGTAATGGTTATGGAATAGATTATTAGGACACTACAATATATACTCACTTAGAAAACTAAATAGAAAAAACTTTGTAAGATACATTCCCAAACTTGAGTTTCCAAATGACAAAGTTTGTAATCCCTATCAAAAGGGAAAAAACATAAAGTTTCTTTTAAATCAAAGAAAGAAGTCTCAACTTCTCAACCTCTCAAGTTGGTTCACATGGATTTGTTTGGACCATATAGTGTTTCTAGTTTCAATGGTAATCACTATGTCTATGTCGTAGTAGATGACCTTTCTAGATATACATGGGTATACATCTTAGCTCACATAAGTGAAGCTTTTTCGTACATTGTTAAATACTCCATGTCAGTAGAAAACCTTAGTGGACATAAGATTAAAACTCTAATAAGTGATCATGTTCGTGAGTTTGAAAATCATGAATTTGAATCTTATTTCTCACACAATTACTATAGTCATAACTTTTCTACACATAGGACACCTCAGTAGAATGGTTTAGTAGAAAGAAGAAATAGAACCCTTCAAGAAATAGCTGGAACCATGCTTAATGAATATGACCTACCTATTTTCTTTTTGGCTAAAGTAGTAAATATAGCTTGTTATATCATAAATAGCGTCTTGATTAGTCCTGTTATTAAGATGGATCCTTATGAACTATGGAATAATAGAAATCTTAAAGTTAGTTTCTTTAGAGTCTTTGGCTGTAAAGTCTTTATTCTTAATACAAAGGATAATCTGGATATGTTTTCTTCTAAGAGTGATGAAGGAATCTTTTTAGGATTTTTTTAACTATCAAAGCCTATAGAGTTTTCAATAAGATAACCAAGTGTATAGAAGAATCTGTTCACATCATATTTGATGAAACTGATCCACATGAGTCTAAAACCTCTCTTGAAAATCATGAAGAAGATTTATGTGTTCTAGACTTTAATGAAAAATCTAATTAACCTATTATAAAGACATCTAGTTCTGGACATATTTCAAAATCTACTTCTGTTGAACCCGAAATTATAGATGAACCTGAAATTTCTAGTCCTACCATTACTAGTTCAAATAGAATTCTAATGAATCATAATTTAGATGCTGTTGTTGGAAATCTGGATAGAGGGACACAGAATAGAGTTTCTCTTAGAAATTATGTTGAACATCAAACCTTCTTGTCACAGCTTGAACCTAAAAACATTGATTATTCTATTAATGATTACATTTTGGGTGATTTCTATGCAAGAGGAACTCAATCAATTTGAATGAAATAACTTTTGGAATCTTGTTGAAAGAACTAAGGACACTTTCACCATAGGCACTAAATGGGTGTTTAGAAATAAATTAGATGAATATAGAAACATAGTTATAAACAAAGCTAGGATAGTTGCACAAGGCTATAGTCAAGTGGAAGGATTTGACTATGAGGAGACTTTTTCTCCAGTAGCCAGATTAGAAGTCATTAGGATTTTACTTCCTTATGCAGCACATCTAAAATTCAAACTATATCAAATGGATGTCATGAGTGCATTCTTAAATGGATATATTGCTGAGAATGTTTTTGTTGAACAACCACCTGTATTTTCAAACCCTCATTTTCCAAATCATATTTTCAAATTATCAAAATCTTTATATGGTTTAAAGAAATCTCCAAGAGCTTTGTATAACAGATTAAGTACATATCGAATTTCTAAAGGTTTTACAAAATGTATAGCTTATTATAATATTTTTATAAAAATAATTTCTAATGATGTTTTATATGTACAAATTTATGTAGATGATATTATCTTTGGATCATCAAGGAATTTCCTATGTAATGATTTTTCTAAAATGATGCAAAATGAATTTGAAATGATTTTAATGGTTGAAATAAAACTATTTCTTGGATTTCAAATCTTTCAAAATGATGATGGAATTATTTTAACTCAATGAAAATATACTAGAGATCTTTTAAAACTTTTTTGGACTGGATAACACAAAAAGTAGTGACACTCCTATGAGTACAACCTGTATGTTGGATCTTGAGGAAGAGGGTAAATCTGTTTATCAATCCACATATAGAGGAATGATTGGAAGTCTACTCTATCTAACTTCTAGTCATCTTGATATTATGTTTAGTGTCTGTATGTGTGCTCATTTTCAAGTAAACCCTAATGAGTCATATTTAAATGCTGTAAAAAGAATTTTTAAATACCTCAAGCATACTCCCAATTTAGGACTGTTCTATTCCAAAGCAAGATATTTTTATTTAGTTAGTTATTCTGATACCGATTTTGTTGGTTGTATGTTAGATAGAAAAAGAAACTCTGGAACATGTCACCTTTTAGGCAAGTCACTAGTTTCATGGTGTAGTATGAAACAAAATTCTATTTCATTATCTACTGCAGAATCTGAATACAGAGCTGCTGGATGTTGTTGTGCACAAATTTTGTGGATGAAACACACATTATTTGACTCTGGATTTCAATTCAGACATGTACCAATAAATTGTGATAACACAAGTGCTATTAATATTTCTAAGAATCTTTTTTCTCATATGAGGACAAAACATATTGATGTAAGACATCATTTTTTGAGGGATCATTATCAAAAAGGTGATACCACTTTGGAATTCATTGGTACTGAATATCAACAAGCTGATCTATTCACTAAACCATTAAATTATGAGAGATTAGACTACATCATACATGATCTTTTCATGATTAATCATAAATAGATATCTTAATGATCTTAATGTTTAATACATTATTGTGTTTTACTTTACGGTTTCATGCATACTATTTTACAGTTACTATTTTATGCTTACGGTCTCACCATTAAGTCCTTGTGCTCATGGCTTCTCAAATCATTGTCTTACCATGACTGCACATGATGGTCATTGTCTCACTGTGAATGCACAGGATGGTCGCTGTCTCACCGTGACTGCACAGGATGGTTACTGTCTCACCATGACTGCACATGATGGTCACTATCTCAACATGACGATCACCAACTGTCTCACCGTGATGACTGTTTTCCTTCACACCGTAATGCATACTCATGGTCTCACTGTGAAGATTTTTTTTACAATTATTTTAACCCATATCACGGTAATATTTATTTCACTGCTATTTGATTTCCTGCGTTTTTGTTTTTATGACGTTTGAAATTACAAAATTATAAAACATAATGGTTTTTTTGATTCCTTACGTCAACTCTCTCCTGAACCTTATCATTCTTGAAAAAAATTCTCTTCCCTCTTTCACGAACCTTCTGTGGATGCCAAGGATGAAGCGTTCGTCTTCACCCTCGTCTGAGAAGCGCCGCTCTAAGAAATGGAAGAGAATACCGAGGATAGCTCCCAAAGGACCTCTAAACCCAAACATGGTAAGCATACTGTTGTACCTAAAAAATAAATTTTCCCTAAATGGTTGTTGTCTAGCAGAACTTTGGTCATGAATGTCTTGAGATAACATGGTTCGTTTAAGTGGTTCTCTAGACAAGATAGGCTGATTTACCCATGATTGGTATCTCAATTCAACAAATATGTGAAGTTTTCCATTTATTTTGGTGAATGATTTTTGGTGACAAGCTGGATAAATGGATAAAAGTGTTATTTCTCTTCAAGGTTGTGGGATGCATGCCTCAGAATTACGTATGAAAGAGTTGGTAAAGACTACCAGAGAGATACTCCTCTAACAACCGACATCATTGATCTAGAAAATGCCTTGGAAATTCTAACTGGTAATGGAACCAAGCGAAGGGCAATTGCTGAAGATCTAGATAGAGAAACTAGACTTCTATTCAAATTTATTCAGAATTTGATCAGTCCAGGAAAATGGGATTTTTCTGTAATTAAGTATCATAATGTGTTCTTGATTCACCTATTGAAGAATGACCATAAGATCAACATATGAAAGTATGTTATTAACCATATCTGATAGCTGATTAATGACACTTCCAATTCCAACTCCTTGTTTTACTCAAGGATGATTTCACCCATGATAGTTTCCAATGGAATGGTTGGACCGAATGAACAAAAGTTAGAGGAATTTGATTTCTTCCTATCCAGGCCTATCATTAGAAGGATGAAGATTAGTTGGAACCCTTAGAAGATGCAATGGGTTGATGATAATGATCAATTGTATAAGAAGTTTAATCATGTGGATTATCCAAGATGACCTAAGAACATAGTTGATCCTGGTTTGGAACGATATGAAGTAGCTGAGTATTCAGAAGAAGAAGAAGAAGAAGATGATGAAGTGGCAGCTGAAGTACCACCTAGAGAAGAAGCTGGAATACCTCCAATGGAAACAGCCCCTGTTCAAAATGAAAGGGATGTTGTCCCTATTGTTATCCCTGCTGAAATAAATCAAGGAGAGGAAGTTGCTGTCGAAAATGAAAGGATTGTGGGTCCTTCAGTTGTTCTTAGTGAGGAAGAAGCTCATCCTACTACTGCAATAATATTGGTTTTTTCTAATTTAGAGTATCAAGAAGTGGTGGTTACAAATCCTATTGAAGAGGATCTCCCAGTTGAAAAGAAAGCCAATCTGGAAGCACTGCCTGAGGAACAATCGGTTCCTGAGATAATTCCCTCTGCTGAAGAGAGGATGGAAATTCCCTTTCAGCTGGCAAGGAAAGTGTTCGCTGAAGAGATTAGAGATGATCCTGTGGATCTTAACCATGTTACTGAGCCTATATTCTCTGAATTGGAAGCACAATCTTAGTGGGAGGAAACTCAAAACCTTGAGATTATAGATTCTGGATCTGATGAAGCTTCTCAACCTACTTTCTTATACTCTGTGTACACCCGTTATGTTTTCCCAAGATTTTATGATGTGAATGAGTCAAAGAAAGTGACTAAAACTAGAATTGATCTTTCTTAGGTGTTTTAACTGAAGTTTGTAGCTCATCCAGAACTAGTACTAGAACCATAGCCTCAATGTGAATCAGAATCTGAGTATGAAGATGACTCTGAACCAAAACAAGAACCTTCTCCACTTTACCTGCACTCTTACTAGAGAGACACTCCATTGTAACTAAATATTATTTGAATGTTTTTGGAGAGACTCAATTAGCTGGAGTTGAGAAGATCTTATCTACTCTACCTCATTCAGTGACTCAGTTAAGTCAAGAAGATGCATCAATTCTCTTGGAAAATATTATATTTCATATTCAACCAAGAATGATCTAAAAACATCAAGAAGTCAGAGTAGAAAATAAGTTACTGAGTGATGATGTTGCAAACCAGAAAAGTATGGTAGCAAACTTGTTTAATGAGTTTTCTTTCATATCAGAGCATGCTCCTATTTCTGTCCCTACACCTATGGATGCATCTCTTGAGCCAATCGATTCTACATTTTCTAGAGAGATTGTGTCTCAAGTTCATCCATATCTACTATCTTTTGATGAAAATATTGGAAAAAGACTCACCAAGATGCTGGAATGCATGAGGGAGATGGTGAACAATTTGAATAAACTCACAGATGAGTACACTGGGTGCCTGCAAAAAGTTTTGAAATAGCTCAATGTTCTATCTATAGTCATAAAAGCTTCTCTTACTTCAGGTCAACCTTTTGTTCCTCATTTGGATGATTCTCTGATGTGATCCATAATCAAGTAAGAACATCAGAATGCCTTCAGTGGCTTGGATCTGTCTTCTTTGTCAGAAGTGGTTAAGAACAGTGATCGAGCAATGGACTTGGTTAGAATTCATTTTAAAATAGCCAATGATTCTCAACATGAGATCACCAAGAAAATATATTTTTATCTCACCGGGATTTTCTCCAAAAGTGATATGACATATCACTTTAGATATCTTTTGGAAAACCTGAAAATCCCCCTTGTAACTCAAGATTTTAATGTTAAAGTTCAGAAGCTTACAGAATTCACCAGTTTGTTGGATGAATTAATGGACAATAAGGATGATTTTGACAAGGCTATGCAATATGGTGGAGAAATACTTACTGAATTCATCAATATTTTGAAGCCATATCTTCATGTGTAGAGTACTGCTATAGTTGCTTCAGCTGTTGCACCTCTTAGACCAGATATGCCTACCCTTGCCTCCACTTCCATGTCAGTTAGCCAAGCTCTTTCTTAGATTCGGCCAGTCATTCTTGACCAACCACAACCTAGATCTTTTAATGCTCTTACTTTGGCTCCATCCATTTTTTAACGTTTGCCCTTACCCTCTTTATTTACCACATCTATGGCTTCTTCTACTTCATCCCCAGCTCTTGCTGCTGATAAAGGGAAGGAATGGTGGATCCCTGAAGTCTCCAGGGACTGTTTTCTTTTTGATGGAATGTCATTTGTTGTTTACTATTTGTATTTCTCTTATTTGTTATATTCTGAACCATTTTCAATGACAAATGCAGTGTTTCATTTCATTTTCTCTACATTTTGATAATCCCGAAAGGGGGAGGAAATCTACAAGTATCAGTACTATAATTAGATATGTTATTATCGAATCTATTATTCTATAATTTTTTCTATTTGAATATGCTAGTTTCTTTAATGTTACATTTCATTTATATTTTTACTTTATATGATTTGTGATCATCAAAAAGGGGGAGATTGTTGGACTCCTCGTGTACT
Source organism: Viscum album (assembly GCA_963277665.1). Classification (NCBI taxonomy): domain Eukaryota; kingdom Viridiplantae; phylum Streptophyta; class Magnoliopsida; order Santalales; family Viscaceae; genus Viscum; species Viscum album. The sequence goes on along the minus strand of OY728148.1, from coordinate 1,480,234,094 downwards.
AATCAAGTTATAATGATCACAAATCCTATTATTATTAATTAATCTCAATCTTAACTACACATCATGTTATACTGCTAATAAATTTTATTGATTTTAATTACTCTATTTATTATTACAAGTATTATGCATGATGAAATATCTCACTTATATTATCAAGCCTTTATATTTATGATTCAAGTTCTCTTACTCTATACTGGCTAAACATAATTGATATTCTACATATCACTGTCTATGTCTAAATACAGACATTTTTCTATGTATAGACACACCATAAAGGAAACCCGTGAAGGACACACCGTGAAGGACACACCGTGAATGACAAACCGTGAAGGAAAAATTGTGACCTAGACACCGTGAGCTACACACCGTGACATGGAGACACCGTAAACCACATACCGTGAAGATCAAACCATGAATAAGACACCGTTTACATAATCACAGTGACACTGTTTCTTATCTTTTTGTCAATATTATTTAAATAATTCTAATGGTCATATTTTATGGTTTTAATGCAATTAATGTTATTTAATGATAGTTGTTGGCATGTCAGGAAACTGTATCTCATACCTATGAAAAGGGAATCATTCCTACTACCAGAACTCGTGGAATATAAGGATGATTGAGATGCAGTACACATGTGGAAGCGTGATGACACAACAAGAAGAACTTACATATGCCCGAGAGCACTTTGCTGAACTAGGAGAACAATCCTGAGAAAGAAGAAGATTTCAATACTTTCAAAAAACTATCATGAGTGAAATCCAACACCACTAAAGAACACATGAAGAATCAAGAGATCATCTTTCAATCTTGTAGAACACAAGTTGATCTATGACAGACTGTTTTTCAAAAGAAAAACCAGAGAAGGACAAATAAGAAATTCTGTTGAATCCAACGTGTCCAGAGCTACATTGATAATCACTAGATCTTTCTAAACTCTTATCTGTTCTCTATAAGTGATTTTTTATTTACTTTTGAGAAGTGTGGTGTACTCTTTATATCTTACACATACACACTGTCTCCAGAACTGAATTGGATAATATCAAAATCCTCACTCCTAAACTCTTAACTCTTGTTTACCCACGTCAACTGTGGAAGAGGTCCTTGTGTGGCCTGGTCTTTGTTTTGTTTCCCATGATGAACTGTGGTAGCCTGGACAGTTTTGTAAATAGTTGTTAACCCCGATCCAGGTTGTGGATCAAATTTATATAAATTTGAGAGGACTAAGTCTCTTCTTGAGACTGAACATATTGTTGAATCTGTTGTGTATATTTAGTTTATTTTTAAAGTACATTACATATATCTTTTATATTCCTTTGTTGTTACTTTGAAATACAAAACTATTTTAAAGCTACTTTGATAGTAAAATTAGTAACTATTTATACTTATTGTAAATCAGTAGGTTAGTTTCAAATGTTAGTTTAATCTTGTGGTTTAATTAACTGAGAGATAATAAATTTTTGAGAAGCTAAGTTAACGTCTATAATCTGTATAAACTCACTACATTTTATCTTGTTATATAAATTGGGTGATTTTATATAGACAATAATTTAACAGAAATTTTAATTGGAACCCAATTCACCCCCCCCCCTCATGAGTATCCACTCCGACCAATAGTACAGAATAATCTAATACTGATTATCTAAAAATCATTTTATAATGAACAAAACCGACACCATTTGTGGAATCCCCCATTCTCCTGATTTTATTGAAAATGTGGGAGGGTTTTATTTGGCCTTAAGCGACATACCAAAGACACTAATGGTTGGAAATAAATGCCGAAGGGTTTCAATACATGTGGAGTATAATGTTCCATTTTATAATAAAACTACTCAACAAATACAACCACACGAAGAAAAAAAGTATATTATTCATCATAAAAATAAAGACAACTCAACCAATTCTTTTTTATCAAAACCCACAAATGTTGAAAAAAATAGAATCCAATATAACATCAACGTAAACATTGGAAGATAAATAATAAAAATTCAATACAGCCTCTGAAATTTGTGCTCTGTATTCTTCATGATCCAACACAAATAAAAAGCCTAAGTATAATGATGTATTGCTAAATATGTGTTATAATTTACCTTTACATATGACTCGGTATATTACATATGAAAATTCACCAATGTTAAAAAGTGTGTGTGAGTACTAAATCTAAATGAGTATTCACCAATAAAATACCTACTCATAATACTAGTATAGAAATTTTCATCAAAATTATATAAAATTGTTCACATAAAACAATTCCCAAAAAAATTTCAAAAAAAATATAAAAAAAATATAAATACAATTTATAACCAATTATAAACTAGTACCATGTCACCGATTTTATCAAGAAAAACTATTTTACATGAAAACAATCAACTAATTCATTGAATCCATTTGTAAAAATACCTTTTGGAATAAAAAATCCATTCCACCAATCCAGACATCCAACAATGCGTGTATCCTAGAGCTCCCTATAATTGAGAATGGTGATTCATCCTTTCACTAAGCCATCACTTTGTAAACTATTTGAAGGTAGAAAATCAAATCCCTTTTCCATAACAATAATTATTTAGGACACTCCTTAAAATTATCCTTCTGAAACATACAAAAACATACATTACTATTATTCAAAAAATAGATTAAAAAAACCTCATCATCTATTTCAAGGAATACATTCTTCTTATTGAAACCCACTAAACAAATAAATTCAAATGAGCCATTCAAATTTACTTTTAATAAACTAATAAATTTTAATGATTTTTTTTATAAATCCTCTTAACAAGTCTATAGAAAAATACAGTGTTTAAAATAAATATTTTCAAACCTAGAACAGAATAACTTTTGTAATAACACCCAATAATAATGTTTCCAAAATTCGTCACTCTTGAGGGTTTTCAACAATAACTAAAAATATATTTCAAAAAACATTTCTCATGAACATATTAATATGAAATTAAGATAATAAGTTCAAGAAATAGGTGTCTATAGTGAATCCACATACCACAGATGTCTTGGAATAAATGATAAATTAATGAAAAACAACAATGAAACAAGGTTATATCTTTGTGAACCTGCATTAAATCTCTTCCCCTAGCAAAAATAATCCCAAATATACATTTATTCAGAATAAATATCACTATATCTACCAAAAATAAAAATAGTTATATGTAACTGAGAATAAGAGTAATTTAGATCAAATATATTCAATATGAATAACGAGGAAAGAACACATACCATGATGTATGAGCTTCTAATAACCATTTGAATCCTTCAGATTTCCGTCGAATTGATGTGAGATTCTCTTTTGATGTATGGGGGAGATAAATCCATATTATTGGATGTATATGCGGAAAAATTGTACGATAATGCAATAAATGTGTTATAAACACTTTTTAATTATAATCCTTTGACATGCACACTGTTTTGTTGTACAGTTATGCAAACTATGCACTATCTATATATTATACACTTCCTTAAGGATGACCCTTTTAATAGTCCCCTAACAATGTCTCCAAAGTGGTAACAAACCGTGCTAAATACCAAACCTAAAAAGACCCAAGAAAAATAGTTTCTCCCACTATATCAAATATTTTGTAATATCTATGCGACAACTTTGTGCTTTCCCTTTAGCCCCCAAAACACAATTAATGTTCTACAAAATATTCCAATATTCACTATTATAATTTATAAACATCAAAACCATAATTAATGGTTTATATACCCAAAAACATGGTTGATATTGATAGGATTTTACTAAATAAAAAAATATTTAAAAAATATTTATAAATAATCTTTCATTAAAATTTAATTGGAAAACAAAAAATCCTTTTGAAAATGAAAGGAATCATTTTTTCAAAAAAACATTTTAAATGTGACAGACTGTGTTCAATACCAATAATATTCCAAAAAAGTTGTTTTAAAATATATTACTAAAATTTCATTTAAATATATTCAATCTATGTTTTAAAATTTTTCAAATGTGCTTTCTAGAAAAAAATTGAAAATAAATAATATTCCACGAATAAATCACTTATTTTTTTTCAAAAAATAAGTTTTGTCAACATTTCATAACACACGTAATTATAATATAATATTAAAAAATTCATACAATTTTTATTTGGAAGAAAAACATTAATTTTATATTAGATTAATTACAAAAATTTCTTATGTATAATTTTGGGAATTTTTCTGAAAAGATACAATTTTTGAGGAATAGTGATAAATAATGATATTTAATTGAATGCTATATTGTGAAAAAAAAATTAATTTTAATAGTTAATTTAAATATTGAGTTTTTCTCAAAGTACCAATTATTTAATAATATATATATTAATCCAATAAATTTCATTATAGTATTTTTCATATTTTTATGAAAACATTGGGATTTTTTAAATAATTTCATATATTTTTTCATATCGTATTTCTAGGGATAATTATAAATTAAAATTTTCCAGTTACATAAATTGAATTTGGAAATATGGATTCCAATTTTAGAATCTTAATAATTTAGATTTCCTAATATTTGTCAATTAATTTTTTACCAAATTGATTAGTGAAATTAGTTAAAAGTAATTACATTGAATAAGGTAAAAACGAGTGTACACAGTGAATAAATAGTGAATATATGGGGTAAATATGACCAGATACATGTACAACACCCTTTTTTGGACATATTTAGACACTTATGAATTTATTATCATATGGTATGATAATTCTTCATACTTATCTTTGAAATTTACTCATATAATAATTTAAGAAAATAAAAATATAGGAAATGTGTGTTTATTGTTTTTGGATTCTTCAAGGCATCGAGGATATGGAACACTAAGTATGTTTAGTTATATTTTTTGCAATAAAAAATAATAATTTTAATTAAAATAAATGCTGTTTAATTATATGATATGATATAATTATAATAAATTCATTTAAATTTCCAACACATTGATTATTTAGTTAATAACTAAATAAAATATATCATTCTAAAAATATTAAATGTATAGAAAGTAGAATGAATTTTGGTTTTAAATAATTTTTTTATTAGAATATATATTTATTCAAATATGTGAACGTAATATATTTTAATTCTATGGTTTTATCGATATTTATAAATTCAAATTAAATAAATAATGTCAAAATTTACATTAATTTTATTTTATAACAATTTATATTTAGAATATGATTTCAATTTAATGAAAATACAAACCTATTTAAATTTATTTTAAAATTTCAATAAAAATAACAAAATATACATTAATTGAACAATTTATCTTTTATAATGATCATATTCACCCATAAATAGTAAAAACATTATTGGCACGGTTATGATTAATTTACATTTTTTCTCATTACATTCACTGTTGTTATAATTAATTTCAAACAAACATATAATTTTTATTTTATAATTTTGGTGTTATATTTAATATAAGTGGTTACAAAATATATAATAAATTAAAATTAAAATTAGTATTGTTTTAAGAATTTTATATGTTAGATAACTTGTTTCCATAATGAAAAACCAATAAGAAAAAAATAGAAAAAAATAGGTGTTAAGGAACAAAATGTTTAAAAAATATATTATATTTGTGCGATGGAGGTGTTCTTCGAACTAATAATTCATACCCTAAATTATTATTAATTTTTTTGCGGACATGAGGTATAGGATACCTCCCACAAGTAAAAACATTTGAGTATTTAAAGGAATGTCACTCATCCTTGACAGTAAAATAAACTCGTTGTCATCACTTGTTCACAAGACAACTGAAAATTTAATCAACCAAACTCTAACCAAATACAAGTGAAACATCCCTTATAATATCGTATAAGATAAGATTCAGTCATAAAGAAAACCCAGGATAGAATTTGGTGAAATACAAAAAGAAATACCTCATAAAGATGACGCATTCATTAACATGAATTTTTTTATTTATTTCTACCAAAATATTAATTATTCATAAAAAATGATTATATAATCACAAAAGTATTCTAGATATAATGATATTTTTTATGATATGTTAATTTCTTACTACCACAAAAACATCCAACAAATGTGTAACAAAATCATAATTAGTGTGTACGAAATACTATTGTCTCACGAACTGATGCCATTTCTTTTTCAGTTACCTTCAATCATGGTAGGGAATAATTATTTCAATACTATTTAGTAATTATGTAAAATATACCTTATTTATATATTATTCTGTATGGGATACTATAACACCAATTGTGTGTACGATAGGCTACTGCATAGTAAAACATTTTGAAGTGTTTTTCATAGATGTGTTACATTGAAAGAGTTAATGATGTCCATAATTAATATATACTATATAAATTACATAATTATGTTATTAATTACAAAATTATATTTATATAAATACAATATATATCATTTTTCACTAAAAATTTCAATAGATTGAAAAAGTGATATTGACATATGTAGATGTGTGGACAACCTTCTCCAAAAAGGGATGTGGTTTTTTTAAATCACTAGAATAGTATATAAAAATATTTTTAAAAAATATAACTGAATTTATTATATAGTTATTATTTTTGAATGATAAAATCTTATTTACCTTCTTTCTATTGTGATCAATAAAAAAAGATATTGTTACTCAATCGTAAGTATGATTGTTTCCCTCGGAATTCGGGGATGACCTCCTAGATGGGAGATTCAAATGATCTGATCGGTTTCTAACGGGTTTGTTCGTAGAACCAGAAACATCCAATGATTCCACATCCATTTGGACCTACTTTCCAAAGGTAGGCGCTTCATTAGTTTGTGAACTGATGAGGCTTAGGAATTTTTATTGGTCGAGAGGATGGGAGGTCGGACTAATCACACCTTTTTGAGGGGAATTATTGTCTATTCTGGGACTCGCTTTCTAGATTTAAGTTATGTTCGTGAATCCTTAGTACATTACCAAGTATAAAATGAGCTTTCCTTCATATCTAACAATCAATGATTAAATATATAAGAAATTTAGTGAATACTTTGTATGTATTCGAGGTTCTTCATAAATAGAGAATCATCTGTATTTGTTAGGGATTCTTGGTCAATGGTACCCTTCGACACATTTATACAAAAGTCTCTTGGTCATTATGATGACCATGCTGGTTTTAAAGCCACTCAGTGGGGCACTTGAAGTTTATTTTCATTCAGATGGACATGGATTATATCAGAGTTGGCATCGAACCCGTAGATGGGCTACCTACGTATCCTTTGTTTTGGAAAAGGAATCAGAACCCATGTAGTTCGTTTAAGGGAGTATTATGTTTATGATTTATGGCTCAAAGAAGGATGTCATAGTTACTTTTACCCTCTAAGATCACGTGAGTCATGCTCAGTGTGAGAAACAAGATGTATTGGTAATAAAATAGACAATTGGTCCATGAAAGATGTAATCATAAGAAATGGTTTGGGGCTTTTGTATGTATGACTGCCCAGATAAATGAAGGTTAGGATTTAACTTAGGTAGAAAATCCAGGAACATGGTCCATAAAGGTATATGTGCTTCATGGGGATTTGAATATTCTAACTTGGGACTTATTCCTGAAAAGGAAACCCAAATTAGGAGAGGATTGATAATTGGGTTTTACTCCTGAGAAGGAATCCCAGATCAAACGTAAATTATGACTGGTTAAAGAGAAATAAAGGGACTTGGGGCTTACTCCTTAAAAGGAAGCCTAGGTTAGGGGACTTGGGGCTTACTCCTGAAAAGGAAGCCCAAAAATTATGATTGGGACTTACTTCTGAAAAGGAATCCCAAAAATTATGACTGAGACATACTCCTGAAAAGGAAGTCCAGGTTAAAGGACTTATAACTGAGGATTATTCCGGAAAAGGAGACCCAGGTTAAGGATTCTCTCATCTTAAAGGATGAGGTTGAATGAATGAACTCTCACTTTGTAGTGACATAAAGATGTAAAAATCACTATGATTTGAGAGATATTCCACGGAATTCTTTTCAGATAAGGAATTCAAATCAAGAAATCATGCCATAAATGGATTTGAAAAGTGTCTTGAAGACTGAATCTTGAATAAGAAAGGTGTAATGGATTAAGAGGGGTAAAATGGGCAAGATGGGCACCCAAAAAGGAAGGGGCGTGCAAGTCTTGGAAGGCGCATAGGTACTGCGTGGGCATGCAAGTATTGGTCACGCAGGTATACCTGCGCGACATGTGTGGGGTACATGCGCGATGTTCAACCAGTATTGAAACACTTAAGAGACTCATTATTAAAGCCTTTAGAAACCTCTTGAGGTACTTCCATAAAAGGGATGCGCCAGTTCTATCGAAGGAGTAAGGCAGTGCGCAAGTGTGGCCACTTCCTTTAAAGGTTGGCCACTCAGGCGTGCAAGTATTGATGAGTTTCAATACTTAGGCTTTCCTTCCTCTCTTTAGAACTTTTGTTCTAGGTAAGAAATTACCTTAGAAGTGTTTCAGATGCTTTGAGAAGAGACTTGGGTGTCGGGAGCTTCAATCCGAGTTTCTGGAAAAAATACTTTTTTTGAATTGGGGGCCCACAGGGTCTATTTATAGGCAGGAGAAGAACCCAGGCGGTTACCGGGAGGTTTATCAATTAGGTCGCGCAAGTCACTTGCGTGCCAAAGTGCGTCGCGCAAGTCCACTTGCTCGACCATGAGGAAACTTGCGTGGCATATGGGCAAATTTATCCTTGTTCATCCCTTTTTCAATTTTTTGATGTTTTCTTCAAAGGTCGAACAATTTTATTCTCAGATTTTCACCTTTTCCAATCATTAGATTTTATGAAAAAAGGAGCGTCAACAAATGTCCCCCCTCAGAGTTGGATCCAGAGAGAAAAGATAATTTGACTCTGAGGAAAAAGAAGAAATCATGGGTCCTTGTGGTTATTGGCAGTTTAAATTCATGCATGTCAGACATAAAAAGGCTAATGTTTAATGTCGAAATAGATTTGACCAAAATGGATTAAAAATGATTCAATTTCATGAAAATTTATCTGAAAAAATATTACCATACTCATGTATGAGAGACAATATGTAAAATATGGCTTAAGAGAATTTGAATCTGATTAATGATATGAAAAAGATCTAAAAGGCATAAGAAGAAGTAGTTTCTAAGAATGAAGTTACCATCATTTAACAAACCCGTTAGGGGGTTGAATTATGCAGGACCACCTAAGGGCATTGGCTACATGGTTAAACAAATAGCATCTTTTGGCTGACAAGTCTGTTATGTGGGCTGTTTATGAAAGGCCACCTATGGGTACGTGCTGCATAGTCAGGAAAAAGAACTCTCAGAAATTTACTTTCCTAGAGTTAAAAGCCAGTTAATGTTTATGGAGATTGAAATTTTCCAAAGTATAGAGTTTGTTGTATGGAAAGAGGTACTTGAATATGGAGAAGATATTTCCGAACAAGACTATTGAAGAATTGAATAGATATCACTCTTACGAAGGTCTGACCTAAACGTAGGGAAGAAGAATAAACCATAAACTTGAATACTTTCAGATCATGAAAAAGGATATGGGAAAAATATGTTATGGATGGCTATTTTTTTGCAGATCCCTACATACCATCATTTAAGACAAATAAGGAAAAAGAGGCATTATTACCAATAATGAAGATACTATTATTTAACAAACCCGTTAGGGGGTTGAATTATGCAGGGCCAACAAAGGGCATTGGCTGGATAGTCAAATAAATAGTATCCTTCGGCTGACAAGTCTGTTATGTAGACTGTTTATACAAGGCCGCCTATGGGCACATGCAGCATAGTCAGGAAAAAGAATTCTCAGAAGTTTGACATTTTTGTAACCTAAAGTCATGAAAAGGGTTATGAAGATCTTAGAATATTTAAGATTAGGTTTATAACACATAAACATGGGTATTTTCCAATGTATACAGATATACATAGGTCAATGATAACCATAATCATGTTGTGGATGGGTCCTGAATTGAAATTTTGGACTTCACTACGTATCTCATAAGAATGAGAATCAAGCCATACGTAGTTCTTGAGATGCATTTTAGTGTCATGCCGGAAGAAAGTATGAGAGATCATAGTTTAGGGTCATAGAGTTCAGACCATAATAATGAATACACAGTGTGTGTTTTCATGGGGTCTTTTCAGCTAAGGGACTGAAAGTGAAATTTGGGGTTACGGCCAAAAGACTTGGGGCTGGATTCGAGGGATACTTGAATGTTCCTACGTATCCCATGAGGATGTGAATCAATCCCACATAGTTCTAGATATACCCTTTGTACAAATTTGGTTTGTACATGTGAAGGGTGAAAAAGGACTTTAGTACAATGATGGTTTAACCCGAGATAAAAAGTTTAGACATTACCATGTATGCACATGGTCTTTTGAAAATGAAACATGATTGAAAAATCAATGTAAAAAATGGTTCCCTCTCAAATGAGGAAATCAAAGAGTATTGTAATTTATTGTCGTACAGGACAAAAGTGTTGTATAGTATAATGTCGTATAACAAGGACGAAAGTGAATCAAATGTAAAGATATTGATTCTAAGGGTGGTTTCACAAATCAGCATCGTATGAGATGATGGTGAACTGAATTGAAGAGATTGTTTTTTGGATGGAACCTTGGGAGGTTCCCTACATACCCAGCCTAGAAGGCAAGGATCAAAATCCGCGTAGTTGAAGAATAAATTAATGATCAAATTATTATTGGGGACAACGACCTAAAAAATGATGTTGGGACTTACACATGGTTAGCATCCCAGGGAGAGTGTTATGGTTGAGGTTTTCTCTATGCTCACGTGAGTCATACTCATTGTGAGAAACAAGAGGTAGCAACAAACTTAACGATGCACAGATTAATGTCATGCAGCGGGGACAAAGTACAGTTTAGCATCATTTAAGCCATATCAAGGTCTTTCTGTACAGTTTAGCGTCATGTAATTTGGACGATGGGGACAATACAGTTTAATGTCATGTTGGACAAAAGGACGAATAGTTTAAGGTCATATACATAGACCGTGGATGGTGTAGTTTAATGCCATGTTGGACATAAGTAAAGTATAAGGTCATACATGAGCTTTGACGATTATGTAGTTTAACGTCTATCCGGACGTAAGGGACTTTCAAATAGTTTAGGGTCTTATGCATGGACCGTTGCTGTATAGTTTAACGTCGTATAGCAAGGAAAAACTGGTGCTGCACAGTTTAATGTCATGTTGCAGGGTCAATACAATTTAACATCATGTTGGACGAAAGGGGGACTGTGCAGTTTAATGTCATGCAGTGAGGACAGATTAGGGATTTTTTTTTCTGTTTAATGTCATGCTGGACAAAAGTGTGAATAGTTTAGGGTCATATTCATGGACCATTGATGGTGTAGTTTAAAGTAATACAGGACATTTTAGAGGGATTTTTCACATTTTTCCGTCGTGTGGGATGAAGTTGCAGTTTAAGGTCATACTGGACCATTGCTGTATAGTTTAATGTCATATAGCAAGGAGGAACTGGTGCCGCAAAGTTTAGTGTCATGTTGCGGGGACATCTTATGGATAGTTTAAGGTCATACTAGACCAAGGAGGATTTTAAGGTCATACTGGACCGTTGCAGTATAGTTTAACGTCATAAAGCAAGGACGAACTGGTGCCGCACAGTTTAGTGTCATGTTGCAGGGACATCTAATGAATAGTTTAATGTCATACTGGACTAAGGAAGAGTTTAAGGTCATACTGGACCATTGCTATATAGTTTAACGTCATATAGCAAGGATAAACTGGTGCCGCATAGTTTACTGTCATGTTGCGGGGACATCTTATGGATAGTTTAAGGTCATACTGGACCATTGATGTATAGTTTAACGTCATATAGGAAGGACGAACTGGTGCCGCACAGTTTAGTGTCATTTTGCAGGGACATCTTCTGAATACTTTGTAGTTTATACAAAATACTTTTTTAAAAATCTGGCATTAGTTGGAGTAGTAATGAGTTCTCCATCCATCGAGATTAATGAATAAGCTCCATTGGAGTAGACCCTATGTATTGAATAAGGTCCTTCACATTTTGGCTCAAGCTTGGGAGGTTTCTTTCCTGGTATCATTGGAGTTATGAGAACTAATACCAATTCTCCCTGAATGAATGAATGAAGATGAACATTTTTGTTAAAAGCTCGTGCTATTCAATTCTGATAGATTTCCAAGTGGTGCAAAGTGCAAAATATTTTCTAATCTAACCGTTCCAATTCATTCAATCGCTTTTGGGATTTCTCATATATAGATAACTGATCACAGATGGTTACTCTGAGTGAGGGCAATTGAAGTTCAATTGGAAAGACTGCTTCCGTTCCATATACTAGCGAATATGGAGTTGATTGCGTTGCATTGCGGGTGGTAGTCCGATAAGCCCATAAAGCATGAAAGAGTTTATCAGGCCATGACCTCTTATCTTTATCCACCATCTTTTGTAGTATATATGAAGGAGTCTTGTTAAAGGCTTCTATTTGGACATTGGCTGCCGCATGATACCAAGATGAATGGTTGGATTTAATGTTGTAATCTTGATAAAATTTCTTCACCTCAGAAGAACAGAAGTTGGGGATGTTGTCTGTCAATATGGTGTGAGGGAAACCAAATCTAGTAATGATGTTAGACTTTATGAAGCTAACAATGCATTTAGAACTGACTTCATTATGAGGTACTGCCTCTTCCCATTTGGAAAAATAAATCAGTAGTAGTAAGAATGTATTTAAACTGCTTGGCCGTAGCTGAAGGGTAAGGTCCCACCACATCCATTCCCCATGTGGAAAATGGCCACAAGTATTTAGATGTATGAAGCAACTCTAGAGGTTGATGAATGAAGTTGGCATGTACATGGCATGAATGACACTTCTTTGTGAAATTAACCCAATCTTGTATCATTGAAGTCCAAAAGTATCCAAGCCTTCGAATTTGATCAGACAATATATGTCCAGATTGGTGGGCACCACAGACTCCTGCATGCACTTCTTTCATGACAGCCATTGTCTCTTCAACATTAATGCATCTGAAGAGAAATCCATCAAAACCACATTTTTAGAGAATTTTCTCTTGGTGGTTTGGGCTATCATAAAGAGTAAAATTGACCACACGTTGCCGGATTTGTTCGTTCTCGGCTCTATTAGGTGGAAGTGTTCCATTTTGAAGGTATTTCCTGATAGGTGACATCCATCCTGTAGTATGACCATACGGTTTAGGAATGGGACTAATTTCATTAATTTCTTCTATTCTGGCTTAAATATAAGGTGAAATTGCATGACTATGGGCAATACTGATGGTTGTCTCGTCGAGATTTGGATCTGCTAGAGTTGCGGCTATATTAGCCAGCGCATCAGCTTGAGCATTTTGTTATCTTGAGACATAAGAAAATGTCGGTTTTGAAGGGAATTCTGCCATTAGCTCTCTGACGTAATCATACAAAGGGATTAATTCTTATTTTCTAATGGCATAATCCCCATTTACTTGTTTGATTACTAGGTCTGAATTACCTTTCACCTTTAACTGATTCACTTGTGCTTGAAGCGCTAACTCTAAGCCTGTGATAAGATCTTGGTATTCGGCTTCATTATTGGTACCACCTTCCCACAATAAAAAGGAATAAGGTAAAAATTCCTTATCTGGATAAATGAGCACAATTCCTTAACCAACAATGTTGAATTTAGGATTTTCCATTTACTTACCTGTTGGACTTCTGGAAGCACCATCAAAATACATTTACCATGTTTGAGGACTCTCTTGAATAGAGAAAACTTCCTCATTAGGGAGTTCAATATCTGAAGACTTATCTTCCACTGAAGGATGTTCAGCTAGGAAATCAGCTAGAGCTTGGCCCTTTATTTCCTTTTGAGACACATACTGAATGTCGAACTGCTGCAAAATATCTTCCCACCTTGCTAGACGTCCTGTAAGCATTGGATGACTAAGGATGAATTTGAGCGGATTATTGAGACATACCAATTGGACCTAATGATGTTGCAGGTAGTGTCTCAGTTTCTGGACTGCAAATATTAATGCCAGGCAGCACTTTTCAATACTTGAATACCGGGTTTCGGCTTCAAACATAGTTCTACTGATATAGTAGAGGCTATTTTCATTCCCAGCATCATTCTTTTGATCAAGAAAGGATCCCCATGATTTCTCTAGAGTTGTCACATAGAGGATAAGTGATCTTCCTTCAACAGGTGGAATGAGTACCGATGGACTCAAGAGGTATTTCTTGAGAACATCAAACACTTCTTGACATTCTTCAGTCCACTGGTAAGTGACTCTTTTTTTCAATAATTTGGTAAAGGTTAAACTTTTTCCTGCCAAATTGGCGATGAAACACCGAATATAGGCTAATTGTCCTTGAAGTCCTCTTAAATCATTCAAATTTTGAGGAGGTGACATACCAAGGATTGACTTGGTCTTCTCAGGATCGACTTCAATACCACGATGGTGTACAGAAAAGCCAAGAAATTTTCCTGAGGTTACCCCAAAAGCACATTTTAAGGGGTTTATCTTCAAATTATGTTGTCGAAGCTTGTGGAATACGGCATCCAAATCAGCGAAGTGATTAGAACTTTGTTTGGATTTAACCACCAAATCGTCTACATAGAATTCAACAAACATCCCTAAGAAAGGTTTGAAGATACGATGCATGGCGCGTTGATATGTTGCACCTGCATTCTTTAAACCAAAGGGAATCACCCGGTAACAAAACACACATTGAGGTATCTGAAGGCTATGGATTCCTCATCTTCTAGGGCCATTCGGATCTGATTATATCCAGAATATCCATCCATTAAGGAAAGTACTTCATAACCAACTGTCGCATGAATTAAGAGTTCTGTAATTGGAACATGGAAATCATCTTTAGGAAAATACCGATTAAGATCTCTGAAATCGATGCAAACCCTAATTTTTCAATTCTTCTTCTTTACAGGGACAATATTAGCCAACCACATGGGATACTGAAATTCTCTGATGATGTTAGCTTTGATCAGCTTATGCACTTTAACTTCAATTTTGGAAGCATACGTTGGGTGTGTTCTTCTCGCGGCATGCTTAAATCCTCGTTGTTCTTTTGGTAAAACCAAATGATGAGTAGCAACATCAGGATCAAGCCCATGAATTTCTGTATAGTTCCAAGAAAAAATTTCTTTATTTTTCTTTAGAAAAGAAATATACATCTATTGCTCTTCAAGGGTCATGGCCGCACTAATTAAAGTGGGGCGTGGATCTTTCTATTTACCTAGATTTATTTCTCTGAGTTCATCCATAGTGGTAGAGATACCGTCTTCAAATGCTGGAGGAGCATCTCTAAGATCTTCCTCTTCCTCTTCATCATGTGCTATTTCTTCTGTTTCTACTTGCATAGTAGATGAAAAAATGAAATTTTCATGATCAAAAGAGATGTCAAAATTTGCACATTTTGAAGAAGAAGCTTCCATTTCCGACCCTATTGATGATAAAGGGTCTTCTTTGGGAAATAAAGAGAAGATTATGGATTGAGAATTGACATCATTATTCTCATCTGATGTTGCTATAACTTCTTCTGGACTAATTGGAGAAGTATAGACCTGTTGGATTTTAGATGATGAAATTGAAACGTCACCACTTGTGCTTTCATCACTGTTTGGTCGGTTACAAATTTCTCCCATGTAGTCTGGCTTGATTGCCGCAATTGACATTTTGGATCTTTCCATAAGAGTATTTTGATTTGGGTCTATTTTTTCAATTTGACTGATAGGTAACACATAATTTTTACCCACATGTGTAAATGGATTTATTGGAATCTTCTCTAAACCATATAGAGCATTATCTTTGGTAATTTCTTTTATTGTAGATTTCTCTCTTCCCTTCATGTGATAAAATTATGCCTCAATGTATTGAGACTCACATGTCTTGAACATTGCCTTATCACCATACAATGTTCCAAATTGACCATTGAACAAGTATTTGAGGAATTGATGGTATGATAAAGGGATAGCTGCATGTTGATGTAGCTAGGGTCTTCCAAGCAAGACGTTGAAAGATGAGTCTTGATCAACAATCATGAAATCTGAATTGGATACAAGATCTCCAAAATGAGTTCTGAGTGTAACTTCACCCAGTGGTTCTTGTTCATTTTTATCATATCCTTGTAACATCATGGTAGAATGAGATAAATCAGATTCTGTGAGGCCCAATCGATGAAGCGTACGAATGGGCAAGAGGTTGACTCCTGAACCATTGTCAATGAAAGCTCTTCGGATATCTACACCATCGATTTTTTCAGATAAGTACAGAGGTTTTATGTGACCATGCACAGCATCATCTTCATCATTATCAGAAAAATATATCACTGCATGGCATTCTGCAGGATTATTCTCTATATGATAGACTTCAGCTGCAGCAATTTCAGCTTCAAACTCTTGAGGACTTGACAAAGCTTCGATGAGTGCTTCTCGAAGATCTTTTGACAGATTCAAAGCATCTAAAATTGATAACATGGCTAGTACTTGGGCCAAGTGTTTCAATATATCATACTTTTGATCTGGAGGTCTGCGTTTCCCAACAGGAATATGTGGTTTAGCATGTACCTTGGAAGCAGATGCTTTGGAAGCTGATGCATCTTGTATTGGGATAGAAGTTGGAAACATCCTCGGTTTACGAAGATTAGAACGATTAGATCCATTTACTTTCTGAGATAAAGAAGATGGATCCTTCAATTGGTCTACCAAAATAACTGTGCCAAGGCTGAGTTGGATATTGGCAGAAGAACATGCTTGTTCTTTTTGAGCTCGCTGAAGGGCTCTACCAAGAGTTTCTGCTGCATACACAATGCTAGCAGGGGTAGAATTGGATTAGTGGCTTCGGAAAGATCCACGTCATCCCCTGTATCCTGAACCTATGGAACTTCCTCATATTCCGTTATTTAATACAGGGAATTCAGGCTCATCAATATTGAAATTATGACTAGAATACGGATCTGTTAATTGAATCATATTAACAGAACCGAAGATTAACTCTTGGTCTGATAAAGACTCTGCCTGATTATCCTGTTTAGGCTGTGCCGTTTGATGGGGCGGTGCTCGTGGCTTTGAAGTAGATGGAATAATGTTTTCCAGAGTCAAAGGCAATTTAGGCTTTGACACATACTCATATTCTTCGGATTCTTTTTCCTTCTTTGAATCAAACCATTTCATTGAGGACTTTCCCTCTGATGAAGAGGGTTTTACCGCAATATTCATTGTAGAAGACACAATTGGTTTCTTTAATTGTGTTCGCAAAATGGCATGAGTCCTATTGATTGTCTTTCTAACCATCCAATCATCATACTTCTGTGCATTTCTACTTTTGACTTATTGCCATTCACCTTCTTCCCCTGGAACTGTAGCAGTAACACATGATACCTGAGTCGAAGAACCATTCAACTTGACGTGTCCCAAGTCGACCATCTTTTGCATGAGGTCTTTGAAGACAAAACACTCTTGGATGGGATTCCACAACATTTGATGAAATGGAAAATAATTGGGACGGTCTTCATCTCCTTCCTTGTTTGGCCTCTTGGGCACTGGAAATTGAACCAAATTATTTTCCAGAGCTGAAATGAAGTAACCAGGAACTTTCTCATTTCGGAAAGAGTATGTTTTACTCTTAAAATTGTCAAAAAAAAATTCGTCATTGATCTCTTTGATCAATTGGACTAAATGGCCATTTTTTGGCATTTAGGAGGTGGAGCCCTTTGAGAAGATGAAGGTTTTGAAGTAGAAATAGGTCAAGCGCTTGTTTAAGCATAACTGTAGCAGTTTCCACATTACCCATTCTTCTTCCGGAAGCTAATGGAATTACACGAGATTTGGCCTTACCCCGTATAAGGGAATCATCAATCTACTGAGCAATTGAAGTAAGGTCTCGAAACCCTCCTGTGTATTTCATATGGATCAATGGCGTGTGTAATTCGTCATGAAAAGTTTCCACACAGATTGGCAACATCTCCTCCTGAGGAAGTGCTAAACTCAGGGAATATGTTAATCCCTTCCAGCGAGAAATGAAATCAGAGACGCTTTCATTCTCTCTTTTCTTATAGTTTGTAAGATCGAAAACTGTCATTTTTGGCAAATTTCAGCTGAACTGAAGAAGGAATTTTTGGCGAAGATCCTTCCATCTGATGATTGACCGGGATTGAAAGCTTGTATACCAGACAAAAGCTGGTCCTTGCAAGGTTCGCACGAAGCATCTGAGTTTCACTGCTTCTTGCTGCTCTGGAGTTCCCATCATAGGATCACAACAAGATACGTAATGTTTCAAATGTTGTTCAGGGCCGCCTAATCCATTGAAAGTTTGGAAAATAGGGTTTCCAAAATTGGATGGAGGAGAAATTGAATCTACCCATTCAGGGTAAACTTTCTTTTCTGGTTGAACTTGTTCCCGTTTCCCTTCCATACTTTCTAACCAAGCTGTTAATGAATCAATAGTAGTTATTAACTTTTGAGAAACATCCATTTGAATTTGGTCTTGTGTAGGTGCAATGAATGGAGCTTGGACAGATGTGGTGGTTGGTGCTGCAACTGATGGTAGTACTGCCAATCGTTGTTGCGCTTGACCCATATGATTAGACCTTTGAGGGTGTACTGATAATAGAGGATATTCCTGATCTATCTCAGTAGCTGCAACAAATTAATTTGGCTGTCGGACTCCAGAATTCTTAAGAAGAAGACTACTCTGAAGTAGTTCTGCATTCAACCTTCTTAATTCATTCAGTTCTTCCTCCTGTTGGGAAACCTTTGCTCTAATTAGAGCGATTGACCTTCTCCAGAGGAAGGATATGTATCCTGATTCTTTCCCCTCCCTTTGTTGGATAATTTTTGGATAGAGGGAAGTGGATTACCTAGGTTCTGAGTAATCCTTTGACTTCGTGTACGCACACCTTCTTAATGTATATTGATGCGTACATTTTCTTGAGAAGGACACTCTTCATCTGAGTCCCCTGAATGAGCCTCCTCTGGTGGATTAGCAACAATGAAATTGATGACATTGATTGATGCATAATGCATCACATCTCTTCTATCAAAATTTCTGTGATATTGTCTTCTTTCATGTATTTGATGAGACATTGCCTTTTGTTGATTCAATCCTTTAGGAACTTCTTGACGAGCTATAACTTGGATGGAATCTCCTGATAATTGGGATCTTAGTTCCTCTTGGGGCTTCTTACCCAATAGAGAAAATACCGACATTCTATGAGGAGGGGATTGATGATTTGAAAGAGTCCCCAGTCTCATGAACTGGGGATGTTCCTACTATTCCCGCTCAACTCCTCGGATCTCATTTGTTGATTCTGAGGGTTGGGTTAAAGGAGTCCCCAGTCTGACATGATGGGGTGGCTCTTGACATGCTATGTCTGAGATCTTCTTAATAGTTCTCTTGATCTTGCGAATATTATTTCGGAA
The DNA here is from genome assembly GCA_963277665.1 of Viscum album. Taxonomy (NCBI): domain Eukaryota; kingdom Viridiplantae; phylum Streptophyta; class Magnoliopsida; order Santalales; family Viscaceae; genus Viscum; species Viscum album. The sequence continues at coordinate 1,480,214,696 of OY728148.1, read as the reverse complement.
ATTAGCTAGATGAATTAACCTGTATCCACTTTTATCACCTGTTTCAACAGACCATTGGATGATTTCAGAAACTTATGTCATTTGATGATGAGTTTGCTCTATTCTAGAGGCTTGTGCAATATTCTCTCCTGCTTGATGTAGGAATAGATAAACAACTTGTTCTCTATATGCTTGATTTTGAGAGGAACTAGTTGGAGCCTATTCTTGAGCAAACATTTGATTACAAAAAAAGCCCATTGACAGTTGCTGACCATGGGAAATAACGTTGCATGAGACCATTTTCGGCGGGCTTTGCTGACTAGAAAGCACTATGAAATGTAGTGCTCCGTGAAGACCCCATCCTCTGATATGAACACCAGATGGGGCATTGGCAATTAACTGACACTATTTTCATAGTGCGCCAAGGCATGAACGTTGAAGGGTTCTCTACTGCTTTTCAGCCTTCGGATACCGAGAGACTGATAGAGATTCCAAATCAATCTGACGTTATAGCCCTTCTATTATCTTAATATGATTTCCATATTCATCATAAGATAATACCTTTTTCTTCAATTGACAAATATTTTTCAATATGTTGAGACGAATATCATGGACTTCATCTTCCGTCAACATTTTTGGAATGTCATACTAGGAGTCAGCCAAAGGCCAAAACATGATGGGTACCTCACTTTTCGCCAGTTATTCCTCATGTTCAGCATTTCCTCTTCATCATTAAATGATGATTATTATACCTGTTTTGACCAGAGTTGGTGTTTCCTTGTTGCTTCATCAGATTTAACAAGATTGGAAGAGAGATCATTGATCAAACTAGAAGATTCATGACTTAGGGGTGGTTCGGAGAATGACCTACACCTTGGGCTATCTTCTGATTGAGAATGTATTTCACTTGCTAGTGATAAAGCATCAGACATGAATGGTTTCGAATTTTCAAATGCCTCAAGATAAGAGGGATTTCTCGGCACTACATTGTCCATTGGAGTATTTTCCAGGCAATGTGAATCACTACTGCGGAGAGAGATTTTGTAGAGAAATTCATCATCATGGGGAGGACCACCATAATGGGTTACAACAAAAGATGAGATCTCTTGCTCGTTGGTCTTCTGACCACACAGAGGGTTCCGGTGGCTCTCATCTGAAGACGAAACTTCATGATTGACCGAATTGTCACGAAGCAAGCCTTCATGAGGAAGTGTCTGTTGAAGACATTATGAATTAAAGTTCCCATTATTGGGAGCTGAGGGAGTAGAATCTTGAATTCCAACAGATAAATGTCTGAGGGCTTCAAGATCTCCAGCATCGAGCAAGGCCTTGTTACAGATTGGCCTTTGATCTCCTGACTGTGCTGGGTGGATATTTTTCTTATATTACTTCTTACTCGCTTTGGAAACCACTTGTTGATGAAAGTGGTTGCTCTGAGCAGGTGTATGTTCCTGATCAAGAAAGATGGTCAGGTTAGGCTGACGATCTTCACTCAAATCAGGTGTATGTGGCTGACATGGTTGTCTGTATGATATGGGGGAGTATGCCCCATAACCCACTTGGAATGGAACAGATGTGTGTGTCTATTCCGATGTGAATCGTTGATGTGTCACTCCACTACTAGGGATATATCTATGTGTCTTTCCCTGAGTTGATGCTGAAGCTGTTATGATATCCTGGTAAGCATCAAGAATATGAGAAGGAATTTGCTTCTACTCTTTCACCATTGTCAAAATATTCTTGGTGACTTCAGCTACCGGAATGGGGATATACGTCCATTCCGGTCTTGGAGTATGTGTATGTGCCTGCTCCTGTCCTCCTTTTCCTATCAGGTAATCCTTATAGTACTCTAGTGTGGGGGCAGAGAGTTGAGTCTGCCTCCTGTTTGTCATCGGAGTTTTCCGACTGACTTCTCCGTGCACTACCAAGCGAGACTGTTGGTAGGCTTGATTAGTATTAGCAGATGTATGTGCCTACTGATTACACTTCATCAAACGCGGTTGACGAGATCCATCATATGTAGTCAGGCGAGCCTGCTGACTAACTAATGATGTATAAGCAGCTGTATGTTCCTGCTTATAGTACTCCGTCGGAATTGTCTGGAGGGATTTGCGTGATGCTGCCAGACGAGTCTACTGGATAGAGGAATTAAAATAGGTAGGTGTGTGTTCCTGCTCTTGTTCACCACCAATTTAGGTAGGTGGACTTCTCCGGAGATGGTAGGGATGAGAACCTTCCCATTGTTAAATGGATTCCACCTCTGGCAGTTCGTCTTGCCAGCTCGGGTTCGAGGAACCTGAGCCGAACGCCTGGAGTCCGTACCCTCATCATGTTGAGGGCGCACTGCGACACGAGTCTGGCGGCGATTGTTGATTGGAGCCCTCGGGAAGGTCTCCTGGATTTTTAAATTACGGTCCTGAGGGAACTTCTCATTCACTTATTCGGAGTAAGGGAGAGAATGGAAATTGCATTCCGGGGATAGCAACCCGAAACAGTTGCAGACGGTAGTCAGCACCACCTGCCTCTTGATCACTGGTCGTCATTGTCCGGACGAATTGTGTGAGTTGTTCACTTGGAGGGCCTGTCGGGAAGCCTCCAGAGTTGGGATGGTACCGTGTTGACGGCACTCCTTAACCAGCGCATTTGATACCCAGCGTTGAAGATGCTGAGTAGGTGATGTCATCCTTAGAGCGGATGAAGATCCAGTAGGAATAGCATCAGTAGTATTTGCAGCAGCAGTATTTACAAGTGTGACTTTGAGAGCAACCATTATGGAAATACAGACGATCTTGGAAAAGAGTTCCTGTTTGATATAACAGACGTAATCAAGATAAATTCAGCCACTTCATCTTTTGGATGAGAACACATGTCAATGATTGTTTTTGTTAGCCCTCTTATTTAGTTTAAAATAGGGGCTTAATAAATAGGTAAAACATCATTTTAACTTGGTTAAGGATTCACGTCAGGTTCACCATTTTTTGATTCCCTCGGAATTTGGGGATGACCTCCTAGATGGGAGATTCAAACGTTCCGATCAGTTTCTAACAGGTTTTTTCGTAGAACCAGAAACATCCAATGATTCCACATCCATTAGGACCTACATTCCAAAGGTAGGCGCTTCCTTAGTTTGTGAACTGATGAGGCTTAGGAATTTTCATTGGTCGAGAGGATGGGAGGTCGAACTCATCACACCATTTTGAGGGGAATTATTGTCTATTCTGGGACTCTCTTTATAGATTTAAGTTATGTTTGTGAATCCTTATTACATTACCAAGTATAAAATGATCTTTCCTTCAGATTTAACAATCAATGATTAAATATGAAGGAGATTTAGAGAATCCTTTGTATGTATTTTAGGTTCTTCATCAATAGAGAATCATCTGTATTTGTTAGAGATTCATGGTCAATGGTACCCTTCAACACATTTATACAAAAGTATCTTGGTCATTATGATGACCATGCTAGTTTTAAAGCCACTTAGTGGGGCACTTGAAGTTTATTATCATTCAGAAGGACATGGATTATTTCAAAGTTGGGATCGAACTTGTAGATCGGCTACCTACGTATCCTTTGTTTTGGAAAGGGAATCAGAACCCACGTAGTTTGAGTAAGGGAGTATGATGTTTATGATTGATGGCTCAAAAAGGGATGCCATAATTAATTTTACCCTATAAGCTCACGTGAGTCATGCTCGGTGTGAGAAACAAGAGGTATTGGTAATAAAATAGACAATTGGTCCATGAAAGAGGTAATCATAAGAAATGGTTTGTGGTTTATGTATGTATGACTGCCCAGATAAATGAAGGTTAGGATTTACTTTAGAGTGAAAATCCAGAAACATGGTCCATAAAGGTATATGTGCATCATGGAGATTTTAATACTCTAACATGGGACTTATCCCTAAAAAGGAAACCCAAACTATGAGAGGATTGATAATTGGGTTTTACTCCTGAGAAGTAATCCCAGATCAAACGTAAATTAGGACTGGTTAAAGAGAAGTTAAGGGACATGTGGCTTAATACTGAAAAGGAAGCCCAGGATAGGGGACTTGGGGCTTACTCCTAAAAAGGAAGACCAAAAATTATGACTGGGACTTACTCCTGAAATGGAAGCCCAAAAATTATGACTGGGACATACTCCTGAAATGGAAGCCCATGTTAAAGGACTTATAACTGAGGATTATTCCTGAAATGGGGACCCAGGTTAAGGATTATCTCATCTTAAAGGATGAGGTTGAATGAATGAACTCTCACTTTTTAGTGACATAAAGATGTAAAAATCACGATGTTTGGAGAGATATTTCACAGAATTCCTTTCAGATAAGGAAGTCAAATCAAGAAATTATGCCATAAATGGCTTTGAAGAGTGTCTTGAAGACTGAATCTTGAATAGGAAAGGTGTAATGGCTTAAGAGGGGTAAAATGGGCAAGATGGGAACCCAAAAAGGAAGGGGCGCACAAGTCTTGGATGGCGCGCAGGTATTGCGTGGGCGCGCAAGTATTGGTCGCACAGGTATACATGCGTGACATGTGTGGGGTACTTGCTTGATGTTCAACCAGCATTGAAATACTTAAGCATCTCTTTATTAAAGCCTTTAGAATTCTCTTGAGGTTCTTCCAGAAAAGGGACGCGCAAGTTCAATCGAAGGAGTAAGGCGGCGAGCAAGTGTGGCCACTTTTCTTAAGGGATGGCCACTCAGGCGCTCAAATATTGATGAGTTTCAACACTTAGGCTTTCCTTACTCTCTTTAGATCTTCCGTTCTAGGTAAGAAATTACCTTAGAAGTGTTCTAGAAGATTTAAGAAGAGACTTGGGCATCAGGAGCTTCAATCTGAGTTTCTGGAAAAAAATATTTTTTTGAATGGGGGGCCCACAGGGTCTATTTATAGGCAGGAGAAGACCCCAGGCGGTTACCGGGGGGTTTTTCAATTAGGTCGCGCAAGTCACTTGCACGCCAAAGTGCATCGTGCAAGTCCACTTGCGTGACCATGAGGAAACTTGCGCGGCATAAGGGAAAATTTTTCATTGTTCATCCCTTTGTCAATTTTTTGATGTTTTCATCAAAGGTTGAACCATTTTAATCTCAGAACTTCCCCTTTTCTAATCTTTATATTTTTTTGAAAAAAGGAGCGTCAACAATGGTGAACAATATCCAAGGTCATAATGTTGGTTTATTATTCATAAAAATCATTAATTGTGGGTTTTAATTGTATGATTTATATACAAATAATATAACTATGTCATAATTATTATTATTTGAATGTTTAAAGAGTGACATTTCATACAATTGTCTACATACGTAGGTATTTTTGGACACACAATTATAATATGATCAAAACATATTACTGAAATATAATTTATTAGGTAATACTATATAACTCATTTATAAGTCAAATTAATGTAATAATTAATATTTAAAATTTTACCATGAATGTAATTAATTAGGATATGTTTATTATTCAAGATGATAATGATCGAGCATGATAGAATAGAGTCAAGGTAATGGATTTTCTCCTGTCACTATTTTATGAGATGTATGAAATAATCCCCGCATATTTTTTTTGTTGTGTGTGTAATTTCAATGAATTTTTAATATTTTTATTATAAATAATTTATTTTTTTATTTTCATATATATGTTATGATATCTATTTCTTAGGGTTTATGTTTTAAATGATACCAAATCTATAATGTCTTTATTTCAATTTGGTTTCTTGGAAAATTATGTCATTTTATGAACCTATCTTCTTTTATTAGATGTATATTCATTACCTTTAAAATTAAATATCATCAATTTCCATATTACAATGATATTCTATCTATATTTGAAATTCATTCATGGGGATTAATATTATACATTACCAAAGTCGTAATGATTTTATGTTGTAAAGTCATCATTTATCGAGATTGGGTATGATTAATTATCCAATGATATAATCCTATAATTTACATGAAATATATTCATTCCATGTTTTTCCTGAAATTTTAATTTAATTTTAATTTTTTCATTATTTTTAATTATAATTTTGGGAACATTTTTTAATAAAATCTGACATCAATTATAGTATCACTCGGAAATCTATTTTATTTCAAAAAAAATGTTTTCTAAAAATGTATTCAAACATATTTTAAATAGTGTTTTCAATGAAAAATAGTAATTCTCACAAATACATGTTTAAAATTATTTTCCAAATAACCATCATAACATTTCATGGTTTTTAAAAGAAATTATTTTTAATATTTATTATGATTTATATTGTGATTTTCATATAGAAATTTATATTTTTCACAAAAATATTTAATGATATTTTAACGTTATATACATACATCAATTTCAAAAAACGTGCTTTTTACATATCCTAAACATTGAATATCTTTATTAATATGATGATAATTCTTTCTCTGTATGTTTAATGTTTGTTTCAAAAAGACTATTATGTACCATGTTTCTTTTCCAAGGTCAAATCATGTTTCTAAAATATTGACATGGAAAACATTTATTTTCAATGGGTATATTAGGTTATGAAATAATAGTAATTTTTTATATGTGTTTTATTTTTAATTGAAATAACTATGTACATTATTAATGTTTTTCATTATAGAAATTATACATGACAAATTGGGTGGCATAGATACCACATGGTCAGCTAGTTACTGCTTAACATGGGTTGGCCCTGATAATATTAGTAATACCAATATATCATAAACAATGGGTGTCCCATATCCTTTCAATTAATTACAATACTAGTTAATAAGTTGTGGCCTAAATAGCATTGTGTTTGACTATAATATCTTAACTATTGGGTGAAACTAGACAAAACACCAATGAATTGGTTAATTATTATATTTGAAATGGGTAGTTTGGTTATATTTATTGAAATGTTAATTGAAATGGTTTCATGAATATGATGATACAAAAAACAAAAATGTGTTTTAATTTCTTTTTATGGATTTATAATGGTTATCATGATCCTGATTGATTTCACATGGCTCATGATTATTGATTCTAATGACTATTTTATTTTCCATATTTTCATATTTGAAGATTAATGTCTTTATGGTATTAGTTCATTTATGATTCTCTCATACATGATGATTTCGTTATCATACCCTCATGAAATTATTATTCTCATTGATGAAATTAAATTTTTAATTTTTTATGTTTATACTTATATAACATTTTCTCTATTTCTTATTAAATTTTCCACTTACTGATGATATAAATAATGAGGATAAATTAATTATTTGTATAATGGATTTTACAAAAATGATGTTGATAACATAATATGAGATAAGAAAAGATGGGTCAAATTGGATAAATGATCATTTAATAACAAGGGAAGTTTTTATGTATGAGTTAATCCTAAAAATATAAAAATATAATCCTATATGGTCAATTGGTATTTATGTGAAAAATTATTTTATTATTATGTTGTATGTTTTTATTTTAGAATATTGGTTCTCCTTGTTCTGTATCATAATTGAAAATGTACATTATAATAATGTATCCCATGATTTTGGAGTGTGTATTCTATGATGTTATAGTTGGTATCATAACATGGTTTATAAAACATTATATATTATTATGCTTCATGCGAGGTTATTTATAAAAAATGGATACCATTAGAAATTTATTAGTTTAGGGATGAAAACATGTTCAATGTTATACACACCCCCATCGGGAATTTTAAAGATGTGATCTTTTTGATTTGTTATTTTGTGTTGGTGTATTTGTAACCCCTATTAGTTTCATTGTGTATAATTTATTGTGGAGTTGTTATTAATTATTAATAATAAATAAGGGAAAAATATATTTTTTTATAAAGCATCGTATCCAGCGAGGTGGTGAGGATTAAACCCATGAATGAAGGATGGTAAGGGTTTCAATCTAACCACTAGACAACATGATGGATTGGTAATTATGACACTATTTAAAGGTAATATATGGTTTATTTTGGAAACATATGACATTTTGATTTAATAATAGTTGATGGTTCATATTAGAATAATATATGATAAAATAATTATAATTATTAGGTTTAAAAATGTTTAGTAAATGATTAAATTTTTTAAGAATATTTATTTATTGATAAAGTTAGTTTGATCTTTTGGTATTACTATTTATTTTTTCATATTTTTTATCATATTAACATTTATTCATTTTGTGAGTTATCATAACCTATGATAACCATTTTATTTTTTTTAATTTATAAATAGATTAGGAATGTCTTTTTATTAATTTTATGTTAATGTGGTATCTAAATATTGATTTTACCTCTTAGTGTATTAAAATATCTTCTTGAATATGATACATTTTGATAAAATAGTTGATATTATGTTCGAAATTGAAAAGAGGATAAAATTATACAGATCAAATAAGTATCCATTATTCGTTTATTGTTGATTGTAATTGAATTCCTCAAATCTATTGAAATTCTATTGAACAAATATGTTATCATAGTAATGCCAATTATTATTAATCCATAATCTTATTTACCATAACAGATTTCTGTTTTTAGGCCCTTACCTTTCTAGAGATCTATTACATGTGAGTGATCAACACACTCAAACTCTCTCTATACATATTTATAGGTTTCTATAATTCACACTTATATTATACTTTTACGAAACCTAGTCATTTGTAGTCACATATGAACATTTTACTCCCCTTTATAAATAATTATGATGATGATTCCTTAGAAAAATTAACATATCTGTATCCAAAAAATTATTTTCAAATTTCATACCTATGATTATAGGGAAATACTTCATATTTTAAGGATTTATTTTATTTAATGTGGGACGATGTTACAAACTAATATTTTAAAAGAAGAATAAAATATTTGTTAGAGTAAATGGTATGAAAATTTGAATTTATATTTTGAAACAGACTCTAATGATATTTTTAATACCTTGCATTACACGTAAGAAAAAATATTATTGAAAAATATTAAACTATTAAATTTATTAATAAAAATTGTAGTTATCACCAAGTCATTGGAATGGTGGTTATAAATAAGATTGACTAAATTAAGAAAATATTTTTTACAAATTTGAATTTAATGAATTCGTTATTGAGAATTTAATTAAAAATTTAAATTACACTCCTTTAAAAATAAAATTAAATATATTTATGAAAAATTATTTAAATGCTCCGAACAATGCATTATTCTAATAAAATTAAAAAATTCATAAATTTTGGATTATATAAAATAAATTTTTATATAACTTATTCAATATATGATGAAAACCTAATCATATTTCTTTTAAAGAAAATAGATAAAAATAAATCTAATTTTAAGATTGAAGCCATGTTGTTTTTTTCTAAAAAATAGTTTTTCACCTTTTATTGTGATCTTTTTCAAAAACATATTTTTAAATATTTAATATATTTTACATGATGAAATAAAAATAAAATTTTAAATATGAGAATTAAAATTATCTTAGGAAGATTATTTTTATAATTTTGGACTACATTAAATTTGGATGAATAATGTAAAATATTGATTTTAAATTGAAAACTACCTTTTTACCAAAATTATGTAAAATTAAAAATTATTTTCTGAAATATTATTTATAAAAAATTATTTTAATTATATATCTATAAAAAAATATAGTTCATTAGAATAATTTTCATATTGAGTTTATAAAAAATTAAATTTTTTTACTTTTCAACATTTTCACTTTAAAACATGCATTCTATTCATTTCTTCCTTATTAATTTAAATATATATTTATCCACTTATATGGAATAAATTTTAATAAATGGAATAAATACATATAATAAAAATAATTAATATTATCTAATAATGGGAAAATAATATTTGGCCAATGTGATTTGTGAAAACAATTTAAACTGATTACAATGATTAAGGTAAAATGAGTATATAAATTGGATTAACATAGAACAAAACGTAAAAAAAATGACCCCACACATGTAAAAAACCTTATTCGATACATATTTTGGACCCTTATTACTATATTATCTAAATATATGAGTTTTTGGGTGACTTTTTTTTAAAATTTACCCATATAATAATTTATGAAATGGAAAACATCAAAATGTTCAATTTTTTCCTTTTAATTTCTATAAAGAGTTGGTGATAGGGAAAACAACGTAGGTTTATGTGTAAATATTTTTTTGGGAGAAAATTTTATTACTTTTATAATGATAGTTTATATTTTATATAGAAATGGAATAATTAAATAAAATTATTTATAAATTCCAATGCAATGATTATTTATATATCAATTAAATAAAATAGATAATAATAAAAATATTAAAATTAAAGTAATAAATAATGATTTATATTTTAGAATTATTTTTTAGATGATTATATCATAAAGATTCATTTTGAACATATTATAGTTTAATTCCATTATTATATCGATATTTTTTAAATTCATGTGAAATAAATAATGTCAAAATTGACATTAATTTTTTTTATTAATGTTATTTCATAAAATAATATCATATAACTAAAAATCATATCTCCAATAATTTTTATTTAAATGATAATATATATAAATTTAGATCTTTTAATTAACCTATTAATCTTTTATATTGAACAAATTGTTTATAAAGTGTAAAATTGATGTTCGTAAGGATAGGGTTAAGGTAGTAATTTTTCATGTAACATGGAATTATTTAAAAAAAATTCCATTTTTTTTTTAATTTTATAAATTATATTTGATATTACAAATAAATGGGTCAAAAATGTATAATAATTATATCTTTAATTTTGTTTTAATTGGTGAAATGATGGTTATAAAACTAGTTAACATAATAATAAACCAAAATGAAAAAATAAGGTAACAAGGTAGTTATGGATAAAAAAATTTAAATCATGCATTAATTTCTATTATAGTAGAGTTAAAGATCAAATAGTCTTTACACTACATTATTATTATATTTCGGAGTCACATGAGTTAATAGAGACTTCCTGATATTAATTACTTTTGATTATTTATACGATTTTTACTCCACCACAACTATATAAAGGCACTCACTCTCCTCACTTCTTCACACCTAAAAAAATATTTTTAACTTCTAAAATACTCCAATATTACCGATAAACATACCTTATCACATCCTATAAGTCTCACTTTTGGATTACCATTAACTAATGAAGGCATATGATCAATCAAAAATGAGATTCCCGAAGAAGAGTAAATGATCATCACATGAGTTTTTGTTTTATTTCATCATCCACACACATAAATTATACTAATAACACGAATATATAATAAAAATTTATAATAAATATTAATATATATATATATATATTGGTTAATACGTTCAAAAACCAAACATCCATCAAATGGGTTATGAAATCATTATTCATCTATATGGAGAACTACTGCCTCGCGAAGTGATATCTCTTATTTTTTCCATTACCACCTATCATGGATGTTAAAAATGATGTAAATAATTTTTATCTATTTTTTTATATTTATGTCTTCATTATACCTATTAATACATTATATCATATCCAGCCTTTTTAAATTTCATTCGTTAATTTGTACCTTAACATCACTCTATTGTACGACAGACTACCCACTCGAAAAGTAATGTGAAGCATTTTACACTAACTTTTAACATGAAAAGAAATTAGGTTAACTATAAAGAGATTATATGATATAAATTAAATAATTATAATACTCATCAAATAATTTTGTTTGATGTAATTTATCATTCTATTTTTACAACATTACAAACTGAAAAACTTATAACTACGTCTGTAGAAGTTTGGAATACTACCTCTACTAAGAATTGTGATTACATTTACATAAAAGTAATTATATATATGTAATTATATACAATTAAAAATAATTTTACCTGTTATATAAATATATTTTTGGAATTTTTAAATATAACATACCTTCTTTCTATAATAATCATTAATATATATTTATTTTACTCACTCGTATGTAAAACTGACCATATCCATGATCATAACCTTAGTTAATATTGGAAAACCATATTTCATTATTGGTTTTAGAAGTATAATTAATTTATTATTTTTATAATTATTTAATTATTATAAACAATATATGTTTTATAAATTAACATTTTGACCATTTTCAACCAACTATGTTGTTTTTAACACGTAAGTTGAATACGGTCAAAACATAACATAAAAACATAATTAGATAACTAATAATATATACCTCGTTTTTAAATAAAATTATATTAGTAAGACTATTTTAAATTTTTAACAAGAAAGTAAATAAATAAAATGATTTCATTGTTAATGATGATAAAGAACACGTGTGACGAATTAGACTCATGTTAAGGGGTTTTCTCATCTCACATTTATTTTGGAGAGATAAATGACAAATTCTCAACTTATTTTTTTTGTCAATATATATTTACCATGAATGTATTTTATGATAGTTATAAAAAAAATATATAGTTATTTACATATATATTTATTGATCTATAATTTGTGGGGATTACAGTTTCAATGTAATATATTTTAGTCGATTTTTATCAAAATTTTCCATCATTGAGACTTATCAAATTTTATGAACATATATTATATTATCAGTGTATATAAAACCCCTTGGACATGTACTATAATGATTTTATTTATTATTTTCATATTATAAATTTATTTTAAATTCTTTCACGGGGCTTACATTTCCATACTACCAAAGTGGTAATGACTATATGTTTCAATATGATCATTTGTCATGATTTCTTATTGTTATGTTTCAAATGATGAAATATTATAAGTTTCATTAAATATATTATCTTATAGTAAATAATGTAATTTTAATGTAATTTATCATTTTAATTCTCATTGGTGAAGAAAATTTCTGAGAATGTTTTTTATGAAAATCAGACATCATTTCACTCTTCAGTCTGAAATCAATTTTTCATCCAAAAAACAAATTTTCTAAATATGTTTTGAAAAATGTAATAGATGGTTTTTATCAATGCTAAAATTTTATTTTTTTGAATTTTTTTAAATGTTTTTACATCTTCAATTATAAATTTTCAATATTAATTTAAATAAATAAAATTTTTAAAAAGTTTTATGATTTAAAAAGTAATTTTTAAAAGTAAATGGGTATTTAACTAAAAGCTATTTTAATGATATTTTAATGGGATTTCTCTTTATAAACATCAACACCCATTTTTGTTATATATAGTAAACTGAGGTTATTTTTTATTCATACAGTTATCATTATTTATCTTTACGTAAATTTTTTTTTTAAAAGATTGCTATAAAATCCATTTGTTTTCCACACATTATTAATTATTCTATATGATTGTCATGGAATAAATAGTTTTCCATGGGATAATTGGTTTATGAATGAATAATTATTATATCTATGAGTTTTATAATGATTTTAAATCTATTTGTACTTTATTAATGTAATGGTTCTTGAACTTTATACAATAATAATGATGTTTCTTAGAAAGAAACGATTAATCCCATTATAGACTAAAATTTGGTGGCCGAGATTGCCCCCGATATGCCTGTTATATATTAAACAAGGGGTGGCCTAGACAACGCTAGGATATACAATTACCGATTTACTTTGGCTGGCCCATATAGATTTATCTAATCCTTTAATATCATAATAGAGTGTTCACATAGATTGATCAGTAATGAATTATGTACTAATTATATTGGATGTTAGTTGTAAGGTTATTCTATTTAAAAAGTGATTTGAATGGGTCCTATGTAAATGTTTTTCCATGATATCAAATAGATTTTTGATTTATTTGTAATGGGTTGGTAATTTTTGTCATGACCAATATTGATATCACATGGCTCACAATTATTGATTTATAACTATTTTATTTTAAAAAATTTCATATTTTATAGTCCATGTATTTAAATGAATGAGTTATTTTAAGATTAACTCATACACTATGATATTATAATCATTCTATTATAAAATAATTATACACTTTGATGAAATCAAATTGTTAATGATTATGTTTATCTTTACTATAAATTTGATCTCACCCTATTTAGGGTTTCCTTTTTTACTAGGATATATAAAATGACATTGAATGAACTATGACTATAATGTATTTCCCATGTATTATGCTGATGAACTAATTTTAAACAATAAAATCCAGGTTCAATGGGATAAATGATCATTTAAATCTATCCGAGTTTTATATGTAGTATTTTTTCATATTCCTTTAAAACTATAATCCTAACAGGTATGTGAGTATTCAAATTATACAATATTTATTTTTTATATAGTATGTTTGGATTGGTGAAAATTGGATCTCCTTATATAATATCAATACACTAAAATGTAATGTTCATAAATTTACAAGCAGATTTGGGATTGATGGTTATAGTTTTTTTATATATTTATATTGAATCCCAACCCATTATTTAGTGTCCCCTAACATTAATGACAACATTCTGAGGAGATCCCCCATTAACCTATCATTGGATTTTTCTTTATTTAATGATATTGACTCTAATCCATCCACAATTGTTCTCATCAAATGTTCATTGTTGAGTTAATCATTTAACATTTTCATTTCATTATTTATATTCTTATCGATTGACTTATTTTTTTGTATGATGATATGAAATATTTTCTAGGGATTTTTTCTACTTCTTTCTATCAATCTCATTCGATTCAGATGTGAATACTAGAAGTTTGTTTTACCACAGGTATATGGTATGTGGTCTATAAATTTCCCTTAAATATTGGGGTTTGATATAGCTTTATTTCATTGTCCCACACAACATATAATTTAGTGTTTCCCCTAAAATTAATAAAATACCACTCTTAAATTTTTGGGACCTTTTTATGTACCCAATTTTTATCATTATACTATTGGAGGGCATTAAACTCAATATGTTACACTATTAATATTTTTAATTTATTTCCCAATTATAAAGACCATAATTGGGGGTGTGTGTGAGATCTATATAATTATTGGGAGTGTAGTAAATTTAATTATAATTAAATGAATGAATTATATAACGTCATTCCTTCTTTCCATGTGATACATGAATGGTAAATGTGGAATATGTTAGTTAACGAGAATAAAGGTAAAAATTTTAATGAGTTGGATGATCTCAAAGACTAATTATTATTATGATGTGATATATAATTGATGAATTACATGAATATGGTAGTGGATTCCATGGACATTTCTACTCATGTGTTGTAATTCTATAATATTCTTGGGAAATTTATACTGATGGATGTTTATAATGGTAGTTTATTCTTTGTACATTTCTACTGCTCATATCTTAATTCCATTGGATTCCACTAAAATATTTACTCCATGTATCAGTATTGATAATGATATTGGATTACATGTACATTTATACACATTAGACAATGATTCAATTAGATTCTTTTGAAATTTATACATCATAGATCTATATTGATGATGGTAGTTGATGTATTGTACATTTATAATCCATGAATCATAATACCATAATATTGTAAGGGAATTGCTACACCTTGTACATGTATTTAATGGAATAACATTTCCCATGCTATGTGTAAATTCTCATTAAAATCCACCCATGTTTTTAAAGAGTTTCCTTGAATATTCTCCATGATATTTACAAGGATTCCATGGTCATTTATTCTTTTTATATGGACATTAATGTTCTAACACTACATTACATAATTGTTTTATGATAAATAATATTAGAAAACACATATGATAAAAAATTGTATAGCTAGTGCTGGGAAGTCTATACCTTTTAATTTTTTGTTGGATATACCATAGTTAAATGATTTCAAGTCAAGTTCACCACATTTTATTCATCATAAATATTTGGATGGCTTGTCCTGATGGTTATAATATGTGGCATCAATGTCTTGTACTATTAATCAAGTAGGTATAAACATTTTCTGATCTATAATAGAATCTCCCAATATCTCCCACGTCCATAATTGAGACTGTAACTACATTCCAAAGTCAAGTGGATCATTGGGTTTTTAAGACCAATGATTCATAGGAACTCTCATTGATCAAAAGGATTGGAGGTCAATATCATCACACCTTAGGGGGGTTGTTTTCTACTCTTAATATCTCTTATAAGATTATGATATGTTCTAAAATATCTCCTAATCCATATACGATATCCATTACCTTAATAATGTGCCCAATGGTTAAATCTATTAATAGGAAAATAATAATCCTTTTAGTGAATCAATCTATATGTATGTGATGTTATTCCAAAATTTCATGTTAGTTGGTTTATTATTATATGTTGATGTCATATAACAATGAAATCTATTGTTTTATGTATTCTATGGAGGAGGATAATATTAAAATGATGGGATTAATCCATTATGAGGAATCCTAAATACCCTACATTATAATAAGAATCAAAACCCATAGAGTTCATTAAACCCATCTAGATTGAAATCGTATTGAAATGACATATATTGGGGTTCATAGGTACTACATATTGAGTACTTGTGGCCAAGAGGTGCCTACATATCCTTGTTAAGGAAGATATCAAATTTATCATAGTTCAAACACACACATAGGAAATGCCCTGAGGTAGATTCCCTTGTATTGTGGATGTAATTTCATAGCACTAATCAGGGCCTACACATAGACATTTCACTAGCTTGTAGGGTTCATGATTCAAATGATATGATCATTTAAAATCCCTATTAACTAATGAGACGTGATCGTTTTGAGAAATGAGGGATAGAAAGTAACATATCTCACTAAATTTGGATGTCAGATTTTTGTGATGAGATATCTATTTATTTTCTTAATATCAAGAAATGGCCTTAATAAATAATAATATATATATTTTTTATGGTTGGAATCAATTTCAGCATAGTTATATTGTCTACTCAATCATCTAGTAGATGGTTCAGAAAAATCATCCCATGGGAGGTTTAGTTTCTTGATAGTGGGAATTTCATGGACATGGAGGGGCAGACACTGAGTTGGATATGCATTTGAGATTATTCTTTAAAAATACTTCATAAATTTGCTAATTATGGTTGAAATTAAAGTCATCATTGTTGGATTTCTTCATTCCATTCAAAATGAGGATTTCTGTTGTATTTTTGATATGTATATCATGTCTTCAGAAGGAATACTATGTATCATGGTTATAGATGGACACTAAGTCATCGAAGATCAATTTGATCATTGATTACACATAGAGGCAGACCATTATATCTTTGATATTGAGCTCATTCCTTAAAAATGAATCATTTGTGTCTGGGATAAGGAATTGATGGGATTGACCATAGGTTTATTAGTTTGGAGACTACAAAATATAGATTCCTATATATATCCACTACACTGGGTTATCATGATTTGTGGTTCAGTCTTTGAATGTCATGATTTCCCATTTAACATTCTCTAATTTTCTTCCTGTAATTATTAATAATATTTGTAGATACCCTTGTTAACTATCAGAAAAATCCGTACATTACCACATGATCTATTTGTCATGTCTATAAGACTATTTATAACCATAAAGACAAATATGGACTCTGTTTCTTGATCAAGGTTTTCATGTACTTAAGTTTTCAAAATGCACTGCTGACATGCTTGGAGGGTCGAACATGATATAGTTGGAATTCCTAGAGTTCTTCATGAAACATAGAATACATTCACTGGTGTAACCACATTACATTTGAAACACATATAGAGGAAATCATATGATCTAGGTGATAATCCTGGAGAGAATAGTTAGTCTTAGTTGGTATGCATGGAAGCTATGGTCTAAATTTCATCACATGTATAGGGTAAATTAAAAATCCAAATAGTATGTCTAATGGATATCATATAACAGGACTAACATGACCATGTTTTTTCACATGATATGGATGTTTCATTTAAAGATCATGATGATATGAAAAATTTTCTTCACAAATGTCCCCAAAAATTTATTCATTATTTCATATTTCTTCACAAAAGTTTTCATATTTTTATCACCTCTAGATCTTTATCATTATTTACGATACATTATTCCATCACATCTTGCTTTTGGATACGAGTCCCTATGATTTTATTCTACCCAAAATATTATTTATTCTCATTTTGTAAAATGATCAATACATTTTAACAAGATCATATCCTACAATATTCTATCTCCAAATCATGTACCATTTATTTTAGTACTTTTAAATACCATGTATTATTAAATGTGGCTTCTCAAAACTCCTCCAAAAATGATTCCCTATTAAAAACAAATTGAGCATATATTTTTAATCGACTCTACAATGTCTAATTATAGTTTTAAAATTTCATGAATTATTTCCATGTTCCATTACATCACAATCCATTTGATTTTTCCACATAATGATCTTATTTTATGATCTGTTATTAATTCATGACAATACATGAAACGTTTTCAAATCTGATCTAATATAAATAATTGATTATCTTAAAATTTTTTGGAACACCTATTTTAAATTCAATTGACATTGAATAAACATTAATCTTTCCTCATGATTATAAAAATATGTAACGGTGTATTGTAAAAATTTTAAGGATTACAAAATTAAATCAAATCACTTTTGTATAATTTTTGCCTCTAAATATGTTGAACCTAAATAGGGTTTCAGAGGTGGTTTTCATGAAGATTAAACAACATTTTTATCATCAACATTATATTTCCATTTGAAAAAATCATTTTTTTCATATGAATCTCAAAAAATAACGAAATTTTTATCTGCATAAATATCATCATCAATAGTCATCTAATATTTTTCACCTTCATCTTATTTTATTAATGATGACTTTTCTTCCTCTTATAATAATGAATTATAATTCATTTATGTTGTCTAATTTTCTTGAGTAAATTCAAAATATGCATCCTTATGAGACTAAGAAGGTAATGATATTTATTATGAATATGAATATGATTAATTATATATCATTAACTAGTTTTATGATTATATTTTTTCATCATCTTCTTCTTCTACCTCTTCATATTCTCCTTAATCTTCTTCTTCCAACTATTGATCTTACTGCCTTATTGTACGATGGAAACATTTCCCAAATATATTTGATACCAATTATTTATCTCTCTTAGAATCATAGTGAACATCCTTAAGGACATATTCTTCATTAAAAACATTATCTTTTCCCTTGTGTGTGATATAAGGGAAAATTGAAGGCACATTGTGAGTTTCTTCAATCTATTGTCAGAAATAAAGAAATAATTGATCTAAATGATATATTAGTGTAATATAATTTATAGTATCTTTATCTACATTCATCTATAAACATTCATAAATCTAGGATTCATGAAAACTCTTAGTCTACTTCTTTTTATTTTCATCATCTTTCAATAGATATGTTAAGTAAAATCTTAATTATTTTTATTCAGAAAGAACTATACAAAATTATAGATCCCCTCAATTTCTTTTATGACTTATGTCCCATAAATTTTTCATAACCATCATCTGATATTTTTTTCTCATTCATTTTTTCACTTGTGGGAAAGAGTTAACATTTCTTATTTTTAATATCCTAAAAAATTATCTTCTTGGGTTTACTCCAAAATAAAACCATATACCTCATAAAGAAAAATATTTTTCATTTTCTAAAAAATAAATTTCATTCCAAAAATTGGGTTTTCATTAATAAATGAAATCATCACTCCCATTGGATAATACTAGTTCTCAGTATTTAAAATAATTATATCTTTTATGAGTAACATGTTGATTAATGAGTAATAAATGATTTTATTTGACTTTAATGACTCAATTTAAAGTATTTTATATCTGTGGAAACAAAAATTAAAAGAGTTAGTTAAATAATATTGATAAATAAATGAAATAAATGAAATAAATGTAATATTTAATACCATAAGGGTGTTACTATAAAACTTCCTTAAGTTTTAAATACCTCAGTTTCCAAAAAGCATTAAATATAGTGTTCGATTATAGACTTGATACGTTAAATAAATTATTGTAAAAAAGAAACATAGAATCCTCCAGTTTCATTATTTCAAACGAACCAAGACTATAAGGTAATTTTATGAGTTTATGAAGGGTTTTCCTTTTATAATAATTATACAAAATAATCGACACCTTTATAATAAATTCATTAGTTTATTCAAAAAATGATAATGAAAATAGATTATTATCGATTTCATTTAAAAAACATGAAATATACAACTCTCTTATGATTGATAAAAAATATAGATCAAAATTATTATACATTTCTTATGTAGATACATCTTCCCATCCTAGAAAAGTGATGATGTTTTTTACAAAATAATCATAATTATCAAAATAATACCATTTGATGAGTCATTTTCTAAACTCATAACTTTTGGGTAACATTTCATTGTTTAACTAATAATGAGATATAATTCAGAGATTTAATGAATTCCAAATCAATTAGATTAAAACTAATGAGAAAAAAGAGGGTTTAAGATAAAATATTTTGGAAACCAATGGGGAATAGGGGTTTTCACAACCATATATAGGTGTTAGATAACATTTATTCATATTCTGAAACATTTTTAGTGGCTGATATTAATCCCAAATTATTATGAAGACCTGTATTTATTCAATGATATTTTTTAAAAAAAATTATATTTATTCTCAATATATTAAGAAATGTTTTACTACAATATTTAATTTTTTTATTGGAAACAATTTTTTCGATTCAAAACAAAAAAATATTTTAAAAAACTTAAGTAAACAAAATCATGTTTAAACAAATGTCTTTAGTTAGAGGGAAAACTATCAAACAAATACCTTTATTTTTAGAATGCGTAATCAGTATGAATAATTAGTTAACATTTAATTTTATAAATGATTAAAATTATGATGGTTTATAATGAAACATCATTATAATAGTTTTATAACCAAAAGTGATTAAGATAGTTTAAAAATACATATTACAATTTTTTCGAAATAAATCATATTATTATAATTTTAATATAAATATTTATTACAATATAAATTATTTTCTAAAAAATTTTAATGATATTTTATTTCAAAAATATCATTACGATAGAAAATTTATCAAAATTAAATGATTTATAAAACCAATTTTTTTCTAGGGATTATTAACATATGAAATCCCCCTTTGAAAAAAGTATATTTGTGTTAGTATATAGGTAAATAAGAAGTTGATAAAAATAATAAATTAACATTTATAATTCATAATTTCTGTTTAATTTATTTAAATCTGTCAAAAATATTTGATTTAGTAAAATTATCAGCATGATGATATTCCATTCCAATGAATTGTTCAATTTTTTTCTCCCTGATGTGTGTGATCCTAATGGATATGGTGTCTTATACCTATTCTTACATCACATGAGTGATGTTTTATCATTTCTACTAAATGAAATTTATTTTCTTCATGATGTGTTTGAGTATTAGTAAAACTTATTTCAAAATTTTTTAGTGTATATTTCATCTAGAACATATGAGCTCAACAACAATCAGCTACCACTTATTCAGATTCATCTATGGAATGTTCTAATGAGTGTTTTTTCTTACAAAACCAGTAAACATAATAGTCTCCTATGAAATGAATTTCTATAAATGTACTTTTCAAATCCATTATTCATCAGTAAGGTTTAGAATTTGAAAAACATTTATGTTCAGAACCATTTCTAGAATTATTTTTATATTCTAAATTCCATAGTTCCCTTAAGTTAGAGAATGAATCATTTTACACCATTAATGTGTGATCATTTCTATTCGATTGATATATAGATTATAAAAAAAATTAAAAAAATTCTGTATTTCCATTAGATATGTGAAATAATATTCCAATCACACCTCTAATTTTTTACTGATGATCTAGTTTTGCTACATCATTATGATTTAATGTATTATAGAAACTAATGAGAGTACTAATATTTTTGTATTATTATACAGATATTTCAAAAATAAATTTTTTATAATATTATATTTAAATTCATAAATTACTTCTGAATTTTTGGGTAATTTGATTAACAAGAAAATATGTTGACCCACCCATCGTATTAATATCAAACACTGACATCATAATACATTCATTGATTCGACCAATGATTTTTGTGTGTAACCTATTATAATTTCATCAACATAAATTTATAAATTTATATTTGTTTTATTTTATTATTTTATAAAAAAATTGTATCCCTGACTACGTTTAAAAAATTAAAAAAAATCATTAGGATTATTAGACCATGGATAATGGGAATATTTTATTCTATAACATTCCATTGTATGATTAGGAAGATGTTATGGATATTTTTTATTTTAAAATCCATTTCGGTTTTTCTACATTTAATTTCACATGGAAATCTACATTTTGGAAAAAAACTAAGCAACCTATTTTCAATGTATGAAATTAAATAATGTTGTATATAATAAAAGTATTTGAATATCTTAAAGTGTTATTCATAGGAATAATATTCTTCATAGTTTTTTCCCACATACTAATTATTTCCATTAGAAATAACTCTATCTTTGTTTCCAACTACAATTACACTATCATAAAATGTTTTCTAAAAACCCATTTTTATCTAATTATAGATTTTCTTTTAGTTCATTTATATAAACTCAAGACTTTCTTCATTAAAACTAATTGAGATCATTTTTGTACATGTTTTATCCAATAATTTTCACCTAATGTCTCATTGGTATTTTTAGATTCAAAATGAGATAAAAATGATAAATTATAAATTTTCATTTCAAAATGAACATTTAGTCCTAATTATTTTATCTACATCATCAATGATACATTCACTAGAATGATATCTATGAAATACCTATTTTCATTGGGTGTAAAATGGATGGACTTCAAAAATAGTTTGAAAATATTTTGGAGAAATATATTTGGAAAAAAATACCTTAGTTATATTCATATGAGAATAATTATATTGAAATGGGTGAAAATAATATTTAGAAATAATATATGACTATGTTTTTTGATCTTATTTTAAGAGAAAAGTATCAATTTCATCAAACATATCATGAATTGTTTCCTCAATAAAACAAATATTTTTATTAAAAACTCTATATTACATATGACAGTTGGAAAAATATAATAATACTCCTTCATTATAATTTTTTCAAATATATGTATTTTTATCATTAATATTTAGAAATGACATATTTCATCCAAAATAATTAATGTTACTAATATTTGGATTTCATTATATACAGAACTCAGAATGAGTTTTATTATGAAATAATATAATAAACAAACAATTTATAATATATATGTTAAAACTAAACTCTTTAGAACCAAAAGGATTTATAAGTGAGTATTCACTCAGTATGGTTCATGTAATTTTTTGTAGATTTCTATTTTTTATTTCAACTACAACATTTTTATGTGGTTTTATATAGTGAAAAGTTATGTTCAAAAAATCATTCAAAAAAACTGATAATCCAAATTTTCAAATTCTTTGTCATGACTAAAATGAATTGTTACCAAGGAAAGGTTTTCTTAATTTATAATTAATGTTAAAATGGTTTTAATATAGATAATTTCTCTATCTTGTCTTATTTGAAAATACACCCCATGTGTATCATCTGTAACCATCAAATAAGAAATATACATAGTATTTCAACCAATACATCCAATTTTCATATAAAATAATAAATCCATGTTCACTAACTATAATGATTTATAATTTGAGACTTACCTAATATATTTTGAACTAGAATTATGTTTCGTACCATATTGGAATGTGTCAATAACTATTGAAGTATAAATATTTTTTCCAATATATAATTCACTGGTCTTTTATTAGTCAACATTGTAAAATCTCAGGTAAATAAAGAATAATACATTTTCATATTATTAATATTTGATAATTAAATATTAATTTTACTTTAATGGGGTTGGTATGTTCGATAGCGTACCTGATACCCAACAAAGAGTTTCATTGAAATCTTACTTTGCGCACTAGTAATAAAATAATTTTATTTTAAAAGGTAGTTAACACGTAGTCCTCGTATTGGCGGTAACGGATATAAATAACTAAAATATGATTATATATGTTTTTACATTTATCCAATAACAGATAAAGGCTTAAAATACGAAAAGAATTCAATTTTAGGCATATATACTCTAACATTCACAAAAGGTCGACTTATCGCCTTTTGATGGAGAACCCTCTATAAATATAGTTTTGGTCACTCTTATACATTATATTGGACCAAATAAAATTCTTCTCTAGAATCGGGACACCAAAATTTACTTTGTGTAAATTTTTGGTATTTTTCCGATAAAGTTCATTTTTTTAATGAATAGTGAAAAATGATGTATTTTAATTCAAAACCACTTTTTAATATAATTTTTTTAAAATGATTAGATTATCTTTTTAATTGGTTTTAAAGTGAAATTAGAATATATTTTTACCATTTAATCCAATAGTGTTCGTTGGAATTAATTTCACTTTGAAATTGGACTTAAACTAGAGTCAATCTTTTGATACTTTTTGTTTTGATAAAAACACGTTATTTACTCTGACATCATGAATTAATTATTAAATTAATTAAATTAACTTATATGTTGTTTTTTTAAAATAGACATCATTATTGAGTTTGGAATATCAAATATATCTTAGGGTGATGTTTCGGTATTTTTCTAAAAAACATCAATTTTTGATGAATAGTGAATCCACTAAGTGGTTCTTAAAAAAACGGATTCTTCTTTTAAATGAAAATTTACCACCTCTCTGTTTTGAATTTAAAAAATCCGACATACATGGTTGTCATTAGGAAGTATAACGTGGTTCAATGGGATTAAAATAATTTTTTTGGTGAATAGTTACTTTTATGTTTTTAATCGCGATTATAGGTAGTTAGTGTAGTTTAACGTAAAAATAATGTTTTAATAATATTAAATGACATAGACACATGTCCTACCAATATTGGATGTGTCATGGCCAATCAAGACAATCCATGGCTCAACTTGGGGACCCCATGGAGACACTTTGGTAGGAAAATGACATTAATATCTTTTTTTTAAAGTTAAAATAAAAATGTCACAAACATGAGTTGTTTTACTAAAACAAATTTTAAATGAGGATATACAAGTCATAATTTCAACTATAAATATTCATTAGAAATTTAAAACGATTTCCTAAATCATGATATTTTATTTTTAATTTTTAGACATTAAATAAATTAAATTAATTATGACATAATGATGATGCAATGATTACCACATTAATGAATGATTTAAATAAAATGAAAAGATAATGTACAATCAAAGACTTACACTTGTCAAAGACCTATTGGATGAGTATATTCCGAACCCTTATCACCTTATCCTCAAATTATTTCAATGTGGGACCTTTAAAATCCGAATCTCATTTTATAATAATGTATCGTTTCTTAACATTCCTAGAGTGCCCCTCCTCTCCTCCTATAAAAGGCCCCCACCTCTGCCACCACACCCACACATCTCACGCCTTTGGTTCGGACATGATCTGATATTTTTGTCTCTCCACATCCCTATCTTACTCCTAGAAGCCTCAATTTGGGCATAACTCATCCTAAGGAATCCTTTGAGCTCAAATCTGAGAGAGTTACACGATTTTAAGGTAATGTCTTCACTTTTGTTCTTTTGTTTTATTTAACTTCCCCAAACCCCTAAACTCTTTTTATTCATTTATTTTGTAACAACTACAGTATCTTAAATATACTAGGATGTTGTTATAAGAATAATTTGATCTAGACTTACACACACCTACTTCTAATGGTTAATGAATATATTGTTTCTGTGGATGGCGAATTTCTGCCTCATGAAACGATGATTGTTCAATCTTCTTTTAACACCTTTTATGGTGGCCATTAAGATTTAACTCTATTTATATATGATATATATAATGTTTATATTTTTCTTTATTCATATTTATTTTTCATTTGTGGTATACCTTTATGGCTTTCATTATGGGTATACGCGAAATCCTCATTTTACGAAATGCGGACTACCGCCCCCTCAAAGTGATTTCATTCGTTAATGCCATATGTGGGACGTATAAAGGATGGATTTAAAGTTATTTTATATGATGTTATACTAGAATTATAACATACCTTTATATAATTGTTATTTCATTCCATTAAATTATGAGATAGAAATCAAAGTAGCGTTCATGCGTACGTACGGCTTACCGTCTCCATGAATAGTGCATTTCATTTCTTATCCCCAAATTTAATGTACTATTATAAGTACATATATATAATGGATATATATGATTTATGTTACATCTAAATGATTAATATAATTCTGGAATTAAAATATACATATCTCTCATTTAGTTTTTAATTCCATTAATATGACATTTAAATGACAGTAGTGTTCATGTGTATGTACGGCTTACCGTCTCCATGAACGGTACATTTCATTTCTTACCTCTAAATTATTATGTAATATTATAAATACATGTATATGATGGATATAGATGATATATATGATATCCAGATCATGAATATCATTCTGGATATAACGAATATTTGACAACATGAACAACATGTAATTATAAGAAGTCCACTTTCGACTTAAGGATCAAATATCGACAAAACAAACATTATCAACTTAAATGATTACATAATGTTTATAACATGGAAAGAAGTTATATAAAAGGAATAATTAACTGGAAAAAGGTTCTTAATCAAGTAGAAATTAACTTACGTTTATTATTCAGGACGTTAAAGAATGATCGAATCAAGTCGGACCCAAGGTAAGGGACTTCGTCTCAATCTCATTTCATTGGGGCAGATTTCATTTTATACAGAACTTTATTTTATATGGTTTATAATACCATTTGAATTTTACTTTTATACAAAAAGAATATTTTTCCACGAAGCATTTTACTAAATGACAAAAAGGAATATTTCTTTTAACATATGCAGTGACAATGACCTTTTCCTCCGCCGCGAGTATTATTTGGTCTTTGGCTACCTCAACAAGTTGTACTGTTTTAATGTAAAATAAATACCATATACTCTTTTATTTATTTTTGTATTGAAAATAGTTTTTATAATGTATTTGTTATGTCAATATATTTATGTGATATATTGTGATCAAATTGTTGTAATGATTTCTTTCAATTATATTTGTTTTATGTCTTATGATTTTATAATGGTAGATTGACATTGGACGGGTGGTTACGTGATAAACCATATGACGGGTGGTGCCGTGAATACCAGGACGGGTGGTTACGTTATAAACTCCAATTCATTGGGTATGTAAGTCGGTCGTATGGCTATTCTATTAAGTGATATGTGTGGAAGTCGACCTTATGCTTACTCCATTAAAGTATGTTTATGTCCCAAGATACATTTATATGTTATGTGATCTTTATATGGGTTTTATGGTATGATTTTGGTTACAAAAGGGAAAGTAATGATCTTTTATTCAGTGAAGTTTTTTTACTACTTCATAAAGGTGAAATGTATTACTTTGATAATGTATACATGGTTTACTTTTTGTTTTGAAAAACTAATAGTTTTCATTCCTTGTGAATCCCTTACTGAGCTTTTTATGCTCAACCCTAGTTTTTTTGAAATGTTTTCCACTGGGCGTAATGTGGAATAGGTTCAAGGATGGGATCAAGGGAAAGTCATGCTATTTAAAACATGGAACTAGAGATGTTTCTTTTTAAGAGTGTTTATTTTATGGAAACTTAGTAGAAGTGTCTACTTTGTAATCTTTTGAGATGTAATAGTTATGTCCTAAATCTATAAAACTCTAAACCTGAAATGATCCTCAATGTTAATTATTCATTTAATTAATTATTAAGTAAGGTTTACGGCCGAGGCCTTATAGTTGGTATCAAAGGTCAGTTTAGACAACTTTAGGAGTTAGAAAAGTGTAAAATTATAAATTAATTTATGGTATGACTGAAATGATATAGCATTTAATGATTACCATATTGATTCGCCTAAGATATTTCTATATTCAGAATGGTTTTCCGTAGAGGAAACAATGAAGCTATGTTGGGATGACATCAAGAGGAAGACAACCTTCCAAATCAGTAACCTGAGATGGTCAGAATTGGAACTGAACAATTTGTTTCAGTGATGGCACAATTGACTGAGGCTATAAATGGTGGTGGTATCCATGCACAAGATAAACCAGATCAACCGCAGAGGAACATGCCATTGGTGGAACATTTCATGAGGGAACATCCTCCGTCATTCAGAGGACCATATGACCTCATGCTAGCTGAAGGGTGGATTAAAGCACTAGAGAAGATTTTTTATGTCATGGGGTGTTTAGAACATCAAATGGTTAGTCTTGATGTTTACCATTTTGAAGGTGAAGCTGATCAGTGGTGGTCGATGGTAAAAAATATCAAGGATAGTGATGAGATTGATGATCTTCACTGGGAAGAATTCAAAGGTTTGTTTCTTGAGAAATATTTTCCTAAGGTGGTTCATTTTAGAATGGAAAAACAGTTCCTAGAATTGAGGCAGGAGGATGACCTAGTGGATGCTTATGAAGCAATGCTCACTCGACTGGCAAGGTATGATCCAAACTTCATACGAGATCTTGATAGTAAAAAGAACCGTTTTTACTTAGGGATAATGCCAAATTATCGAAGGGATTTAGCTTCTCGTGAGTTCAAAAGTTATGAAAACCATGATCGATGTGCGGAGGAGGTGGAAATGGAGTTTGCCGATGATCAGGTGTTCTTAAAAAAAACAGAATAAGAGGTCCAGTTGGTAGGAAAATGAGAAGAATTCATCAATGAAGCAAGGAGGTAAGAAATCAAAATATCCATCCTGTGACAAGTGTGGTAAAATACATCATGGAAAATTTTTATCCAAGTCTGGAATGTGCTTTCGGTTTGGTAATTCAGGACATATTGCTCGTAACTGTAAGGAAGATGATCAATCAAGAAATTAAAAGACAACAGTAAGATGTTTTATGTGTAATGAAATGGGTCATTATGAAAATAACTGTCTAATGAGGAACTCAAATATGGGAAAGAAGCCAAACTACAAACAGAAAGGGGTGGTGAAATCCTTCACAACTACTTCAGCAGATGTTGTGCCGTCGAATTAAGTAGTATCATGTACACTATTTGTTTGATCAGATTATGCCAATGTGTTGTTTGATTCAGGGTCTACACATTCTTTCTTTTCTGAGATGTTTTCTTAAAAATTGGGAATTCCATCTCAAGATATAAATCCTGAACTTATGGTAAAAACACCTGGAGGGAACGTTGAGACAAAAAGGAATTATAAGAATCTTCATATCCTTGTGTGTGGAATGAATCTACCAGAAAACCTTATTGTTTTGCCTCTAGTAGAGTTTGATGATATTTTGGGCATGGATTGGCTTTCTGTTTATCATTATAAGATTGACTGTAGAGCTAAAATGGTTTCTTTTCAGAAATATTTTTAGTTTGTGTACACGAATGAACCCATGATTTTGATAACATATCAGGAAGTTAAGAAACGAGAAAAATATTGAAATGAATGTTACCTTGCACATATTGTTGAAAATAAAGGAACTGTTGAGATTAATGATGTGCTAGTGGTAAATGAGTATCTTGATATTTTTCCTGATGAGTTTCCTGTTATTATTCATGATCGAGAAGTTGTATTTACTATTGACTTATTTATTGATTCTAATCCAATTTTCAAAACCCCCATATCGAATGGCTCAAGTTGAACTTTTATAGTTAATGAAACAATTGTAGGAGTTATTAGATAAAGGTTTCATTCGACATAGAACATCAGCGTGGGGTGCTCCTTTCTTGTTTGTTAAAAAGATATATGGTTCAATGAGACTTTGTATTGATTATAGATCCTTTAATAACATTAATTTTAAGAACAAGTATCCTTTGGATCATATCGATGATTTGTTTGATCAGCTCCCAGGAGCTCAATATTTTTCGAAGAATGACTTGAGGTCGGGGTACCATAAGTTCAAATTAAAATAAGCAGACGTTCCAAAGACTGCGTTCCGTACTAGATATGGCCATTATGAATTTTTAGTTATTCCTTTTGGGTTAACCAATGCACCTGCTGTATTCAGGGACCTTATGAATAGAATTTTCCATGAGTGCTTGGATAAGTTTGTGGTTGTAAATATCGATGATATTTTGGTGTTTTCTAAATGTAAAGAGGAGCATGAATGTCATTTAAGGGTTATCTTGAAAACCTTAAAATAAAAGAAACTATATGGAAAATTTATCTAGTGTATGTTTTGGTTACAACAAATTTATTTCCCTGGTCACATTATTTCAAAAATGGCATAACTGTTGATCCTGCTAAAACAAAAGTTATTGAAAAATGGCCAATACCCACAAATGTAACCGAGATCTGTAGTTTTCTTGGATTGGAAGGTTACTACCGAAGTATTTTTGAAACTTTTTCATGGTTATCTTGTCCCATGACTAAGATAACTCAGCAGGGTGTTAAGTTTATCTGGAGAAAAGAATGTGATGATTGTTTTCAGGAGTTGAAATGAGGATTGGTGAATGCTCTAGTTTTGGCACTTCCTTCCAGGAATGGTGAGTTTGTTATATACAGTGATGCTTCGTTAAATGAACATGGATGTTTCCTTATGCAGAATGATCAGGTAATTGCATATGCTTCACGTCAGTTGAAAACTCATGAGGTAAATTACCCTACACATGACTTGGAATTAGCTGCTGTTGTTTTTTCTCTTAAAATTTGGAGGCATCATTTGTATGGAGTAAAGTGTGAAATATATACTGATCACAAAAGTTCAAAGTATATATTCACTTAGAAATAATTGAACATGGGACAAAGGAGATGGCTAGAATTAATCAAGGATTACGATTGTAAAATTCATTACCATCCGGGAAAAGAAAATAAAGTGGCTGCTACTTTGAGTCGAAAAAGTAATGCTTCATTAACCATGCTACGTTTGGAATGAGATCCTTTTGTTAAGAATTTGATGAAAATTGGCATAGTATTTTTTGGTGCAGGATGTCCTTATGTTATGATTCATGTATCAGTGAAATCTTCTCTATCAGATAGAATCAAGGAAGCACAGAAGAAAGAAAGTGTGTTGCAAAAAAAGGTATAGCTGGTTCAGAAGGGTAAGTTGCCTAATTTAACATTGATAATGATTGTGTTTTGAGGCATGGGAAGAGATTATGTGTGGCTAGTGATTCACAGTTGAAGAATGAGTTGTTATGTGAGGATCATAGTTCCCCGTTTTTAGTTCATCCTAGCAGTTCTAAGATGTACAGAGATCTGCGAGAGTATTACTAGTGGGATAGAATGAAAAGAGATATGGCTGATTTTACTGTGAAGTTTATGACTTGTC
This sequence comes from Viscum album, assembly GCA_963277665.1. Taxonomy (NCBI): domain Eukaryota; kingdom Viridiplantae; phylum Streptophyta; class Magnoliopsida; order Santalales; family Viscaceae; genus Viscum; species Viscum album. The sequence goes on along the minus strand of OY728148.1, from coordinate 1,480,183,500 downwards.
AGTAGGTTAAAGTAGAGCGGCAATTACCGAAAGGGATGCTTCAGCCATTACTAGTGCTAGAGTGGAAATGGAAAAATATATCTGTGGACTTTGTTGTGGGATTACCAAGGACATCTTGAGGCAATAATTCAATCTGGGTTATTTTTGATTGATTGACTAAATCTACTCATTTACTTACTATTCGAGATACATTCTCTCTAGATCAACTTTATCAATTGTATCTTAATGAGATAGTGAGGTTGCATGGAGTTCCCCTCTCCATTGTATCTAATCGTGATCCCAGGTTTACATCTAACTTTTTGAAAGGCCTTCAGAAGTCATTGGGTACTGAATTAAATTTTAGTACAGCTTTTTATCCGCAATCTGATGGGCAGTCAGAACGAAAAATTCAGACCATTGAGGATATTCTATGATCTTGCTCTAGGGATTATCAGGGAAGTTGGGACCAACATCTTTCTTTGGTTGAGTTTTCTTATAATAATAGTTTTCATTCTAGTATACAGATGGCACCATTTGAGGCATTATATGGGAAGCGGTGTCGAACTCCAGCATTTTGGGATGGTGTGGGTGAAAGGATGTTGATGGGACCAGACTTGGTAGAAGAGATGGGAAAAAAGTTCAGTTGATTCAGAAACACATGAGAACAACTCAGAGCAGGCAGAAGAGTTATGTGGATAACCGGAGGAAGGATCTATCTTTCGAGGTAGGTTATCATATTTTTTCTCAAAGTTTCACAATGGAAATATGTGATGCGATTTGGTAAGAAAGGAAATCTAAGTCCAAGGTTCATTGGAACATATGAAATTCTGGAGAGAGTTGGATCAGTTGTATACCGAGTGGATTTACCTTCGAGTTTATCTCAGGTACATAATGTTTTTCATGTTTCGATGTTGAGAAAGTATATGCCAGATTCTTCTCATGGTTTGAGGCCAGAGGTAGTTCAGTTGGAAGAGAATCACTCTTATAAAGAACAACCAGTCCATATTCATGAACAAAGAGAGCAAGTGTTTCGAAATAAGGTAATTCACCAGGTAAAGGTTTTGTGGAAAAACCATATGGTTGAAGAGGCAACGTGGGAATCTGAAAATTCTATGAGGGATAAATACCGCCACTTAGTTTGAGAAGTGAATAAAATTGCGAGGACACAATTCCCAAAATGGGGGATGGATGTAAAATCCTAGGTATATAAAGAATAATACATTTTCATATTTATTAAAATTTTAGAATTAAATATTAATTTTACCTTAAAGGGGTTGCTATGTTTGATAGCGTACCCGATACGCAACAAAGAGTTTCTTTGAAATCTTACGTTGCACACTAGTAATAAAATAATATTATTTTAAATGGTAGTTGACACGTAGCCTTTATATTGGCAGGATTGGATATAAATAACTAAAATATTATTATACATGTTTTTACATTTATCCAATAAAAGATAAAGGCTTAAAATATGAAAGAATTCAATTTTAGGAATATATACTCTAACATTCACAAAAGGTCGACTTATAGCCTTTTGATGGAGAACCGTATATAAATATAGTTTTGGTCACTCTTATACATTCTATTGAACCAAATAAAATTATTCTTTATAATCGGGAGATCAAAATTTACTTTGTGTAAAATTTTCGTATTTTTCCGATAATGTTCATTTTTTAATGAATAGCGAAAAATGTTGTATTTTAATTCAAAACCTCTTTTTAATATAATTTTTCTACATTATTATATTATATTTTGAATTTGTTTTAAAGTTAAATTAGTATATATTTTTACCATTTAATCCAATTGTGGTTGTTGGAATTAATTTCATTTAGAAATCGGACTTAAACTAGTGTCAATCTTTTGATACTTATTGTTTCATAAAAACAAGCTATTTTCTCTGAGAGCGGGAATTAATTATTAAATTAATTAATATAACATATATGTTTTGAATATTTTAAAATAGACTTCATTTTTGAATTCATAATATCAAATACAGGTTCGGGTGATGATTTGGTATTTTTCTGAAAAACATCAATTTTTGATGAATAGTGAAACCACTAAGTGGTACTTAAAAAAACTGATTCTTTGATTAAATGAAATTTTACCACCTATGTACTTTTAATTTCAAAAATCCGACATACATGGTGTCATTAGGAAGTAAAATTTTGTTCAATGGGATTAAAATAATTTTTTGGTGAATAGAAACTTTTAGGTTTTTAATCGCGATTATAGGTAATTAGTGTAGTTAAAGTTAAAAATATTTATTCAATAATATGAAATGACCTAGACACATGTCCTACACTTATTGGATGTGTCATGGCCGAACGAGACAATCCATGGGTCAACTTGTGGACCCCATGGAGCCACTTTGGTAGGAAAATGACATTAATATCTTTTTATTTAATGTTAAAATAAAAATATCACAAACATGAGTTGTTTTACTAAAACAATTTTTAAATGGGGTTATAAAAGTCATAATTTCGACTATAAATATTTTTTAGAAAGATAAAAATATTTCCAAAATCATGATATTTCTTTTATAATTATTAGACATTAAATAAATTGTGTTATTTTTTACATCATGATGATGCAACGATTACCTCATTAATGCACGATTTAAATAAAGTGAAAAGATAATGTAAAATCTAAGACTTACACTTGTCAAAGACCTATTGGATGAGTATATTCCGAACCCTTATCACATTTTCCTCGAATTATATCAATGTTGGACCTTTAAAATCCGAAAATAATTTTATAATAAAGTATCATTTCTTAACGTTCCAAGAGTGCCCCTCCTATCTTCTTATAATGAAGTATCTTTTCATAACATTCCAAGAGTGCCCTTCCTCTCCTCTTATAAAAGGCCCCCACCTCTACCACCTTACCCACACCTCTAAAGATTTTGGTTCGGCCAAGATATGATCTTTGTGTATCTCCAAATCCCTCTCTTACTCCTAGAATCCTCACTTTGGGAAGAAGTCTTCCCAAGGAAGCCTTTGAGCACAAATCTAAGAGAGTTACCCACTTTTAAGGTAATGTCTTCACATGTGTTTTTTTTATTATTTTCTTCTCCAACCCCCTAAACTCTTATTATTCATTTATTTTGTAACATCTACAGTATCTTCAATATACAAGTATGTTTTTATAAGAACCATTCGAGATACACATACACACGCCTATATCTAATGGTTAATGAACATATTGTTTCGGTGATTGGAAAATTTCTTCCTCACAAAATGATGATTGTTCAATCTTTTTTAACACAATTAATGGTTGCCATTAAGATATCACTCTATTTATATATGATATATATTATGTTTGTGTTTTTCCTATGCTTTTGTATTGTTCATTTTTGGTATACCTTTATGGTTTCCATTATGGGTATACGCGATATCTTCATTTTAGGAAGTGCGGACTACCACCCCCTCAATGTGATTTGATTCATTAATACCATATGTGGGACGTATAAAGGATGGATTTAAAGTTATTATATATGATGTTATACTAGAATTATAATATACCTTTATGTCATTATTATTTCATTCAATTAAGATATGAGATAGAAATGAATGTAGCATTCATGCCTACGTACGACTTACTGTCTCCATGAACGATGCATTTCATTTCTTATCCCCAAATGTAATGTACTATTATAAGTACATATATATAATGGATATATATGATGTATGTTACATATAAATGACTAATATAATTATGGAATTAAAATATACATATCTCTTATTTAGTTTTAATTCCATTAATATGACATAGAAATGAAAGTAGTATTCATTCGTACGTACGGCTTACCGTCTCCATGAACGGTGCATTTCATTTATTTCCTCTAAATGATTATGTAATATTTTAAATACATGTATATTCTAGATATATATGATATATATGATATCCAAATAAGGAATATCATTCTGGATATAATGAATATTTGACCACACGAACAACATGTAATTGTAGAAAGTCCACTTTCAACTTAAGGAAAAAATATCTAAAAAACAAACATTATTAACTTAAATGATTAAATAATGTTTATAACATGGAAATAAGTGATATAAAAGGAATAATGACCTTTAAAAAGGTTCTTAATCAAGTAGAAATCAACTCAAGTTTATTATTCAGGATGCTAAATAACGATCGAGTCAAGTCGGACCCGAAGTAAGGGACATCGTCTCAATCTCCATTCATTGAAGAATATTTAGTTTTATACACAACTTTCTATTATACGGCGTATAAACCCATTTTAATTTTACTTTTATACAAAAGGAATCATTTTCTACAAAGCGTTTTACTAAATGAAAAAAAGGAATGTTTCTTTTAGTGTACGTGGTGACAACGACCTTTTCCGCTGCCGCGATTATTATTTTGTCTTTGTCTTCCTCAACAAGTCGTAATGTTTTTAAAGTGAAATAAATACCATATACTCTATTATGTATTTTGGTATTGAAAATGGTCTTTATAATGGATTTTTTATGTCAATATATTTATGTGATATATTGTGATCAAAGTGTGTAAATGTTTTCATTCAATTATATTTGTTTTATGTCTTATGATTTTATAATGGTCCGTGGACATTTGACAGGTGGTTACATGATAAACCATATGACAGGTGGTTCCGTGAATACCAGGACTGGTGGTTACATTATAACCTCCAATGCATTGGGTATGGAATTTGGCCGTATGGCTATTTTATTATGTGATATGTGTGGATGTTGACCGTATGGTTGTTCCATTTAAGTATATTTTTGTCCCAAGTTACCTTTATATGTTATGTGATCTTTATGAGGGTTTTATGGTAATAATTTTGTTACAAAAGGGTAAGTAATGATCTTTTATTTAGTGAAGAGTTTTTACTAATTGATAAAGGTGAAAATTATTACTTTGATAAAGTATACATGGTTTTCTTGCTGTTTTGAAAAACTAAAAGTTTTCATTCATTGTGTATCCCTTACTAAGCTTTTTATGCTCACCCCATGTTTTTTTGAAATGATTTTCAACGGACTTAATGTGGAATAGGGTCAAGGATGGGATCATGGTAAATTGATGCTATCTAAAACAAGGAACTGGACATGTTTCTTTTTAAGAGTTTTTATATTATGGAAACTTAGTAGAAGTGTCTACTTTGTAATCTTTTGAGATGAAATAGTTATTTCTTAATTCTCTAATACTGTAAACCTAAAAATATCCTCAATGTGAATTATTCATTTAATTCAATATTAAGTAAGGTTTATGTCTGGGGCCTTATAAACATTGATAATGTTATAAGGTTATAGTTTCCTAAAAATATATTTGAAAACTATTATTTATCTTTTCTTTTACCATTTCAAGCTACATCTTAGATTATATGCTCTTCAATGTTTAGGGCCTAATCATTTTTTTCTCGAAAAGAGAAAAGAATAAATTAATCTTTAGAACTATGTACCATACATTTAACATTATAATGTTCTCATGACAAACATCATCACATAATTGATTTGTCCATACAGGTTCGTTCTTATGTCATACTAAAAATAAAAAAATTGAAATTAATTATTTTTAAGATGTATAATGGTTCTTATAAAATTATTTTTCATCGATATTTTTATCAGAATGTTACTTTTAAACATTTCATGTTGATATTCTTATAAATGAAATCAATGTTTCCAGTCATATGTCTGAAGAAACAACTATCCATATCCCAAATGGTTTATCGGTTTTAAATATGATTTATTCCATGAAAATGAAGAAATTATTTTTTTAGAACCCAAACAATCTCATGTTTGATATTCTTAACAAATAGAAATTTAAGAAACCCTAATGGACCCATTTTATTATAATAAAATTTAATTTCATATTAAAAATATTCATTATGATTTCCTAAATAATGAACTCTATATAAAAAAAGTTTCTCTAATAATGAACACCACAATGATAGTTTATGAAAAATGTGAACACTTAGGAAAAAATTAGTTTTTACTAAATATAGGTAAATTACATGTAAAACCCATTCTAATAATGTTTTAATGAGGACATATTTTTTGGTACATATTATAACAATTTTCCTTAACAATGGTAAATATATATAATATTTTATTTAAACTAGATATTTATGGAAGTATTTTTACAACTAAATTCTATTCCTAGTTAGAAATAGAACTAATACAATGTTTTATAAAATCTTTTTGTAAACTATTTTTCAAAGAAATTTATGTCAAATGTTATTTTTAGAAAAAATATTTTAGAAATTAGTTTTATCAACACCTTTATAATGATATAAAATTTCACTAATTAAAACCTTAATTTTTGAATATGAATTTTCATATTTATGTTGACTATTATCATGTTTTTAAAAAACATTAAAATTATCAATTTTAAATGATTTTAAAGACTAAATACATCATCATAACATGGTAATGTATTATATTGTTCTGGTGATTATTATTAATCATAATATGTACATTATTTTCTAATTATTAGTATAATTTTTATTTAATTACTGAATTCAATGTGATTCAATAGTTTTTACATTATCTATTAGAAATTTTTTTCAAATGGTATATTAGAAAAAAGATCAATATTCTTTTCTCTAGAATAATTATTGTCGAATGAAATATTTGATTAACTATCTAAAAAACTAGCACTACATGTGTCAGAATCATTCAAAATTTTGTTTTTTAAAGATTTGTAATACATCATTGAATATATAGAATATTTAAACTCTTTAATTTCTTTTCACTTTATCATAAGAGAATATTTAAACTCTTTAATTTCATTCCCATAGCCTTTTGTATCCTTCTAGAATAATTATCCAACTCATTCAATGAATGTTTTAATGCACATGAATCAGAGTAAAAAATTATCGTACTCATCCATGAATACTTCCTAATTTTTTCATGTCATTGTACTTTAGTTGGAATATTAGATATTCAAAAAAATTAAAATAAACCAATTTTCTTTTTATCTTTTTCAAAAAATCAATTTTCCCAGTCTTTATATTTATTGATGGTTCTGATATGATCATTAAGAGGGAGATTGTTAATCCTTATCATGTCATCCATAGATGTTATTTTAGATTCCAACACGTTATGAATTCTTCCATTAATCCTTTTTACCAAAATTTTATCATAATGACTTTTCATCAAGTTACTATCAATGAATTAAATGTTTCATAAACCTGTAGTGAATCATGGACAATGTATCACCAGGTAAGAGATCAATGTCTTGGTAATCGTAATAAGTCATGGATCTTAGTGTATCAATTAAATTACATGTAATAATGTTTATTACTTATATCTTACTATATCTACTACTGTAAACTTCACTACATTGTGTATGAATTTATATATTTCTCATCAAATAACACAACAAAGTACATTTGAATTTTTAAATAAATTGATATTGTATATTCTCATCATTAATAAAATCATAAATATCATTAGCATGTATATTGTAATTTATAGTAATCATTAAGAAATTATCAACTAAATTTTTGATTAGAAATTTTTTCATTCTATCTCTCCAATACTCATATTCATTCCAATTAAAAATGTATAGAAGACTAGGATTCAGATTACCAAAAGGTAAAAAATTAATACCTTTCATTTTAACAAAAACAGAAAACTATTTTTATAATAAAACGTATTAGTGTAAAGACAATTCATAATCATGTATTTTATAAAACATTCTATTGATAAAATATATAAAAACATATTATTTTAAAGGAGTAAATCGTGCATTGATTCCAGTTTTTTGATCAAAAGATTAACTAAGATGGAAAATATTTTATGAGATGGTAAATTATAGTAAATGTTTTTTATCATAAACAAAACAGAACACATATTTTTGAAAAAAAAATCATACTCCCATATCATCCAATTTTATGATTATTAAAATTATAATATCGGATTTATGAATAATAACAAATTATATTTTAATCATTATTAAAATTAAACCAAAAAAATATAAGATGAAATTATTTAAAAAAACATGTGATTATAATATTTAAAAAATAGAATAAGAATTTTTATAAATAAAAAATAAAATATCTAGTAAATTTAATATTGACTTTTAATCTATATTAAAGTAATTCAAACAGAAAACCATAAAAGATAAGTTAATAAAAAACAATGAGTAAAGGTATCTGTAAGTTTATACTTACTATAATGTTAATATTTCTATAAGAGGAAATCCGTTGATAAGATGATCAGAATAGCTATGTCATACTGTCCTTGAAATACTTCAATGTGATGATTAGTGTCTATATTATTAGCCTAGAAAGCCCTTAGTTGTATGGATAAGATTCACCATATTTTAATTCTTAGATGGCCTTGATTGATAAAATTATCAAATGTAGAATAATAAAGACTTTTTTCAATGAATTATCCCAGAAACTGATTCTTTATAACTTCAAATGTCTAATGTATTAAAAAGTCTATGAATAACTTGTTCACAATAATAAAACATTATATGACTTGATTTGGGAAATTTTATCATCTCCCAACTATTCAAATGAAATTTTGTTTGTAGGAGAAAAATAAATTGTCATATTATCATGTTAGTTACATAAAATCAGATATCCTTGACATGACATATCATCTGTATATGAATTTCTGATATCAATTTTTTAGAACAATTAAAATTTATTATTATAGTCTACACAATAAAAAAATTTCTAGATATTATGATTATTATATTTTGATAGTCCAAAAAAATAAATATTGTATTTCAATATAATAAACCATATAATGTTCAATATTGTGTAACATTTCAATTTTCTCTATGATGATCATGAGTTTTTTTTATACGATAGACAAGTAAAAATAATATCCACTGTTCATGATAGTGGTTAGTAAAATTAATCGGAATCATCCATGATCTGATGGATTATATTGTGGAATTATATGATAATATACATAATATATTAGAATTGTTTCTATTTCAGAAAAAATTTATTTCTTTTCAAAATACATACCAAATTAATTTATATATAACATTACATTTAACTTTGACAATGTTTGTGATTCCCAAAATTAAATTAAAAGAAATCTAATATGTAGAAGATCTAAATATAAAATAATTGAATTAATTTTGGAATGGGGAAGAAAGATTTTTATAAGAAGGGATGTTATACTGTATTTATAATTGGACATTTTAAATATTAAAATTAATTAGTGTTTCCACTTGAATACTCTCTATGTCGACAACCTTTTTATGTTCTTGATTTCTAACATTTTTGTATTAATGAAATAAATTCCAGATCCAACATATATGATCTACTATAGAGGAATAGATTTTGAATCGTAATGTTTCTATAAATATGAACCTATATAGATTCATTAGAATAGATATCATGTGTTTCAAAATTGGATAACTCAATTTGGGAAACTTATATGGAGAAATAATATACTATAAGTGGCGATCAGGGAGACTGGAGATGAAATTAAGAAGTATAACAAAATAAATTAATATATAATATATACCATAATTTCATATAAAATGTATATTTGTGGGATGTAATAGCTGAGATCCTATTAATGTAGGTATACATCAAATTCTAACATATAACATAATGAGTAGTCTAACATGTCTTTATTCATGATATTATTTAACATTTTAATTATAAATTTTCCTAATATGAGTTTATTAAGATAAAATTAATACTGAAATTGATAATAAATATATTATATTAAGATGGGTTATTGGGATTTTTCGAATTTTTTTTTGTTATGTGAATAGTGAAAATAATGTTTTCTCCCAAATCAAAACTATTATGGCTTTATAATATATAAAAAATTTCAATATGTTAATAAAAAAATTAAATGTCAAATATAATTTTTTGGAGTAAAAATATATATATTTGAAATGTTATTTTAATAATATAAAACTAACGATTTATCTTTATAAGTATAAGTAATATTTTCCTACAAATGAAATTGATATTGGAAATTGATTTTAAATATTTATATTTTGTAATTTTTTTGTTTTAGATTTCTAATGATGAAATATCATTTTTATCTATTTTTTAATTATTCAGTATATACAATAAAAATAATAGTAATTGAAAATTTAATCTTAAATATAATTTTGATTTATTAAATTATACTATTTCTAAAAATGAGTTTCCACAAACAAATATAAATATTATTTTTTATTCACAATATTAAGTTTATTTGATTGAAATAATTTTATATTTTGAGAAAGTGATTCAATATTATGTATCATTTCAATAATTATTTTAGATATTAAATATTAATTAAATACATTAAAGGTGTATTGCCATGGTAGATGTAAAATTGGTGCCCTAAATGATTTAATTTTTCATGAATTATATAAATTTCATGAAAAAAATAATATTAATATATTTTATATTATGAAAATTTTACATTTTTGGACACATAATAATATATAATAACCTTAATTAAATTAATAATTAATAATAAATAATATTAAAACCCATTTAATGTTAAAAAGTTATTTTTATTATAAAATATTTGATCATATATATTATATTTCAATTTAATAGTTTTTTTATAAAATGAGTTAACTTAATTTGATTAACTGTAATACATATTCAATTTCGTTATGTCAAAACAAATTATGAGGGGTCATATTATAGTTTTAGTTATAAAATAATTCCATAGTTATTTTTTTCAAATTTAGTATAGGTAAAAGAAATAAATGGTATTTTCAAAAATAATTGTTTTATCATGGTCACATAATCATTTTAGATAACCTTTTTATGATTAAAATTCATTGACATGTTATCGACCTACCATATTTCACCAAACTCACCTATCCCACCTAAAAACCATTTTATTTATTTAATTATTAATTATGTTTAGATTCCATTAAAAATATACGAGTTTTGTATCTTTAAAAGGTTTTTATTACAAAAAACTCTATTATCCCACTATTCCTTATAGGAATTGATCTATAATTTTGCATCAAAATCGCACTCTAAATACATCCTACATAGTTCGTAGAAATCAAAGGAGTCCTACAAATATTTGACAATATAAATTGAAAAGTGATGTTATCTGATCAATGACTTCTTTTTAATTAAATTTTTTTTATAATACCATTTTAAAATATTTCATTTATATTAATATCATTTATTATACAACACTTTTTATGATATGTGACTATTTATCCCTACTCATTATATCATTTTTTTCATTTTCCTTAATTATACCAACATGATGGGTATTTTTTCGACCACTACACTTTAAATTAAAAAATATTATTATATTTTCATATGGGATGTAATAATGTGTAATTCTATAAAAATAAAAATATTTTAAATGAAATTCACATTCATTAATTCATTTTACGAAGCTTGTAAATTTTCCAAAAAAAGGCCATTTTCAATGTAATGTGTGTATTGTTTAAATAGAAATGTAATCCTTATCTATAAAACATCATGTGGATAAGAATGTTCAATATATTCACCTAAAAGTCAAAAATACAAAAATTAATCATTGAGAAATGAGCCAATAATCACTCTGATGCATGTTGAGTATGAGTAAAAATGAAAACCTCTAAAAAAGATGCATGGAAAATGTTTAGGATTATTCACATCCCCATTATGAACCATGAAGAATAATTTCTCAACCCATTAAATTTGTGTCCTTTAAATGAAAAATTATGAATACAATTTCTATCTTTTATGTAAAAACTCTCACGTTGAGAGCACCTTATCCGTAACATATATTTTATACGGGATCATTTTGTCAAATTGATGATACCAGATAGATGAAATTTTTACAAAGGGATGTTTTCTTAGAGACCCATTTCATTCTATAGAATATGGAATTATTTTATTTCTATATTTTTTATTTTATGAAGAGACATATTTATATACAGAAATAAGTTACGCAAGGAATTGTATGACATGTTGATTGCCATGTAGAATTCATTGGCCTAAATACAGAGATGGGTGGGGCCTAAAATTTTATACCCACTTGACACATCGACATATCTCATGAGATAAAAGATATTGGGTTTTGGTCTATATTAATCCACATGATAGATTAATGTATTGGAGTGCCTCCTTGAATGTATATTTTGATGTATTGTATTATGAATTAGATCAATATGAAAAAAAATTAACATTAGTATCCATGTTTTCATTTATTTTTGTTTATATTTTTATCCAAAAAAATAGTTGATTATGCATTCATGTTGATTATTCATTAATTTGATTACAGGTATTCCATGTTCATATTGTGACTGGATTAATTGTTTTCTACTCCTTATTAAAAAACTATGTTCAGATTTATTTTTTAACCATTCTCTAGGGAACTAAGATGAGAGCTATATGTAATTTTTGGAAATATGTATGAATGTATAGAAATGTTAGCTTAATGTATTCATTTTTCTCATGTATTTTGTAATCAAATTATGATATATATATATATATATAGTCATCCATCATCAATAAGTAGTTGTATTTGATATGAACTGACATATTTGAATACAATAATATATTATAAATAAAACCACATGTTTTTAATTTTGTTTGTTACAATTGGTATTAGATACTGTTTAATAAGAGACAATGGAACCATGTTTAGGGGAAAATAGTTATATATAAAATGTACTTGAAAAAAACCCCATAGATTTAAAGATAATTCTCTATAAAATATTATTGGAATTGAATTTATTAATTAAATATGGTGATATAATTAATACTATATATGAATAATAATAAATGTAATGGGAACTATGAAACAGTTATAGTAACGGTATGTTTTCCACCCCTGAGAATGAAAATAATGAAATACTATAGGCTGATTAGATCATTACCATATTTGGAAAGATGAACCAGGATATGAAGAATAATATCACCCATAGATAGATACCTATGGATTCAAATCATTATGTATCCCTGTTTCACTTATTCCTATATCAGTAACATCAAAAATTCCGTTCAACTAACAATACATTGATACCTGGATAATGGTTAGTGTTCCTCCGAAATATCATTATGACATTATCAAGTACTGAATCTAAAGAAGCATCCATGGATTTCTATCATTTCAATGGATATGAAATATAATAGTGGTTCTTTATTCAAAAAGTCGATGATTAAGATATTAAAAATTGTAAGGAATGTGGAACTTTTAAGAGGTATTCAATGAAATATATTTTCGTCTACAAATAATGTAAGCGGAAATTCACTTTTTCGATCATATAAAAAATATGGATTGAAATATTCTTGTGTATAAGAATAATGAAACATGATTATAGGTGTAATAGACTTGTTTTTTATTTAAAATAATGGGGTATATATAAATAAATATGTTCAGAATAAGTTTTTGAGATGGAGGTATTCACCCATAACTAATGATTTTTTATGTTAATATACTTTGAATTTTAAATATATTATATTATAGGCATGAATTTTAATGTAATGTAATAAACCTGGAATGGAGTCTCAAATCAGAAATATAAAATCATCATTGAAATTTAAGTGGAAGTTTTACCCAATTAATTACATAACCTTTTTTGATTTCGGATACCAATTGAAATTGAAATTAAGGGCATATTAGAATGATAATATATATATACACGTATTTATTACTTATTATAATTTCACAACCTATAATCCATTATATATTCATATTTATTCCATTACCTAGGGTTATTTACCTATCCATAGATTGAGAGAGGTGTCATTTAATGAGATTTTGTTGCAACCACATTAGATTATTATTTTTATATCGGTAAAACAATATAGTTAATGAATGTTTTTATAGAGGATCGTAAAGAATAGTTATTCAAATGTAATTAATCTTACATTGAGGTAAGATATTTCATTGTTTAATATTTTTTATTTTTTATAAAACATTGTCCAACACAAATAAATTATTCTAATTTATTTGTTGTTTGGTGTATGGTAAAACATTGATTGATGATATATCTCATTATAATATTAGAAATTGATATTAATTTTTTTTCATTTTAAACCCCCATCGTTCATTAATTATATGATAATCATTATTTTCAAACATGATCATTGAATGAGGTTCATACCTCATGTATTTCTTTCATGAATTTCTCTCCCTGTTATTCTAGTTGTAATGCCCCTACCCCAATTACACAGAGTCGGTGCATTATTGCATAACTTAGGAATGATACACGAAATCATGTACTGAAAGACTGATCCGTTTAGTAGCCATGGAAGTACTAGATACATTAATATGTTTTACATTATCTCAAGAAATAAGAACATCCATAAGATTTTCCCCCTTTTGAACACACTTATATCCATATCCTATCCATGCAGGTCAACTATAAAATACTTCTACAAATCATTAGAAAAATAAAACATTAAAAGGGGTGACCTTAGATGCACAGTAAGGATAAAAATATAGCGTAAACTTTCATAAATAATTATAAACATTTATGGAAATGTATAAGACTAAAATGAAATCCTTTGAAATATAATCTTCAGCATAATATGTAAAATATAAAATCAAATAATTTCATTTACATAATCACAAGGAAATTCTACTAGTTGAGTAATCACATGGATTATCAATAGTCATGTTCATAATGATGGAAGGCATAATTCTAGACTTCATTACCACATAGTCAAGGACCTATGTCAAGACTACGAATAAGATTTTGTCACGGCCTTATGCCAAAACACTATTTTGTCTCATGAGACCTACTGATGAATCAAGAAGCTATAGTAGGATCCACCCATCACTTACAAAGGTCAATTTATTCTTCATATGGAATGGATTAAAAATAACATAAATCATTATATTAAAACTAGAATAATAAATGTCAATAAATTGTCCATAAACCATGAATGGTATAAAAATAACACATAAACATTCAAATATATCAAAAAAAATTCAATACAATATAAATGATTTGTATCATAATAAATCAACATAAAACAAGTTTAAAATCCATCAAAGGATATTGACATAGATGTAATAAAAACTTTTTTATGAGAAATATATATTTCTATTTTCATATCATTTAAATGTAATATACTTATAAAAGAAAACATTCATTTTTATAATATTCATATAATACATTATGGGAATCTTAGACAATGATATAATTGACGAAAATAGCCACACCCACGTTTATGTTAAACAAATACATTCTTACATTAATTTTGTCAAAAAGGTCATAAAGTACCGTGTTTGGAAAACAATAGAAAGAATTATTTGAATACATAAATGGTAAAATAAGTGTATAAATTACATTAACCCATAGTATATTAAATTGTAAAAAATAGTAATGACCTTTTTAAAAAAACATGGATGTGGATGACAAACTGGTCCCAGTACACACTTATGTAAAAAAACATCGGAGAATAAAGAGATTGTGAATTTAACCCTTAACATGTACTTTTCCTTAGACGATGGTATGTTAACCTCATGTATAATAGTTATTAAATTTTATTATATTATATAATAACTATATACATATATATTATATCATATACAATCCTATTATATTTCTTTATTAATAATATTTCAGTAGTATCATCATTTAATGTGTTAGCATATTCATTTTCGTTTATATTCATAATAATAGAAGCCATTTTTTTTATGAATATGATGTATTTGATTAATATAATTAATGATATTATGTTCATAAAAATTATTTTTAATCTTAAAATGAAAATTATGTTTGAATGATTGCGATGGGGAAAGATTCTCATCATGTTCGTGGAGACATTAATTCGTACGTACGAACGATTGAAAATTGCATTATATTGATGGATAAATCGTATGTAAAAGAATGATATATAATATATAAATATTCATTAAAATGTTATATTTTTTATTTAAATTAGTTTATCTAATTATTATTCCCATCCAAATATTGATTTGTTTGAATAACAAACTACATCACGACGTGGAGACGGTAAGACGTACGAACACACATATGTTGACATTCTCATTCATATGATGGATAGAATAATGAATATGGATGTAGATTGTTTTTAGTTACATCACAGTATATAAAAGATAATGTAGTTATTATTTTATAGTGGAAATAACAAAGAAAGAGGAAATGGAAGAAAAAAGAACTTGAAAGAGGTGAGGAAATATTTACCTCTTATTCGGGTTCTTCCTTTTGATTTGATCAAAAGGAATCCATAGGATAGATTACTAATTAAAAGTAGTACTCTTGGATGAATAAAGGAACTTTTAGAGCATATTTGGGTAGAGGGTGGGCGAGCGAAAAGGCTTTGGTGGTGTGAAATTAAGAGAAGGGGAAGTTCCCTTTTATTAGAGAGGTGAGGGTCAATTTAGGAAAAGCTTGAAATATTACATTATAATAAAATCATTTTCGGTTTCTAATGGATCCAAAATTATTTATTTAGAGTTTAATGTGGGGATGTGTCTAAATCTCTCACCTGTATGTTTTAGAGAGGTTTAGTTTACCATATTATCCTTATATTTTCTATTTAACTCTTAGTTAAATAGTTTGTCATTTTCTATGACTCATTATATTTTTATGTTTAATGTTAAATAAAATTACTAAAAACATAAAAGTGAACCACAATATGTAAATTATTATTATATATAACTTTATATAAATAATTTTTCATAACAATAGATTTTTAGGAATATTATATCCATTATTAATATTGTATTTTTTTTAAAAACTCAATTATGTCTATTTTGACACTATTTAGTATTTGATAATTTAAAAAATCATAACAACATGATTACTTTTAAAAGAAATTATTTAATATAACGTAAAATTTCATATTAACTTATAATTTTTTTAATTCATCAAAAGTCTCAAATTACATTTATTTGGATATTATAATATCATTTATTTTAATATTTCTTTAATAAGGTAACTACTACATCATCATTGTGTCAAAAATAAATTAAATTATTTAATATCAAAAAATTATAAATAATATTTCATTATGTTGGAAATCAATTGAACATTCTAATTAATATTTATAGTTGAATTTATATTGTCTGTAACAATATATTGAAATTGGTTTAGTTATTAAACATTGAATTAATGTCTTTTAACTCTTCATTAAATAAAATAATAATAAATGTCCTAAACTAGACCTTTTGGATCCAAGGGGATCATATATTATTTATAAGTTTTTTTTAGTATAATTTCACTTATTCAATAGAATTACGACATGTGTTAGGGTAACTATCATATCATTTTTACCCTTATTTACGCTATTTACTTTTAATCGTGGTAAATAATATTCAAAAGTTACTATTCACCAAAAAAATTCATCATATTGAACCGCATTTCTACATATTGATATTAACTGTGTCTCTTGTATTTTTGAAATTCAACTAACAAAAGCGGGAAAATTATGTGTTATGAAAATTTGCAAATTCTTATGGGAGGTGGGTAAAAGACGGTAAAAAGATCAATAAATTTTTAAGGTATCTAAGTTTATTATAAAATGAATCCAGTGAATTACATTGAACTTATATAGGTATTATGTATATATTTTGAACTAAAATAAATTTAAATAAAATAAATAATTATTTAAATTAAAATTCAGTTTTAACCAATAACGTATCGTTTTTCACTATTCATAAAAAAATGAATGTTTATAGAAAAATACCAAAAAACCACCCTAATATAATTTTGAAATTCTGAATCCAAAAAAGTCCATTTTTAAGATAAAATTTATAAAATTTCAAAAAGTGCATATAACTATTAATAATGGCTAGTTGGATTGGTTGCGGTGTCTTAGAATCTCGAAGTTGCATACAATGCAAATTATTGAATTATTCAAAGGAAAATGTATCATGGAAGCATGTGGTGTTACATTATACCCTCCATAAAATAATTTCATCCTCCAAATTTCTATAATATTACTACATAAAAAGTTTCTGGTGGTTCTTCATCATAAGTTCCTCAGGTTGCCACATTTCCTCTTCCATCTTATGGTTTCTCAATAGAATTTTGACCAGTCGAGTTGTCCAGTTTCTCAACACTTGTTCTTTGGCATCAAGAATTTTTACATGCTCTTCATAATAAGACTGATGAGGTTCCAGTTCAATTTCCTCATAGGTGAGTATCTGGGTTAGGTCAAGCATGTATTTTCTAAACAGTGATATGTGGAGCACATCGTGAACTTCAGAGAGACATGGAGGCATTTCAAAAAGATAAGATAAAACTCCAACTTGTTATAGAATTTCGAAAGGTCTGAAGTACCTAGGACTCAATTTACCCTTCTTACCAAAACCTATAACACCCTTCCATGAAGTTTCCTTAAAGAAAACATCTTCTCCTACTTAAAATTCCAAATCCTTCCTTCATTTATCGGCATAAGTATTTTGCCTAATTTGAGCGGCTTTGATGTGGGTTTGGATAATCTTCCCATATTCCATTGTTTCCTCATCACATTCCGGGCCTAACAATTTCCTTTCACCAACATCAACCCATGAAGTTTGTGTGTGACATCTCATTCTATATAATGCTTCATATGGTGACATCAAAATACTTAAATGGAAGCTATAGTTTTTGGAAAATTATACTAGAGGTAAATATTGATCCCAGAAACATAGAAAGTCAAGCAAGAAATATCTCAACATGTCTTCTATGGTGTTAATAGTCCATTCTAATTTTCCATTGAATTGGGGGTGGTAGGAAGTTCTCAAATACAGGGCCTTATAGATACTTTTCTATAATCATGATGTAAAATAGGGATCACGATCAGAAACAATCGATATAGTTACTCCATGAAGTCTTACAACTTCATTAATATATAGTCCTTGAAATTGTTGAAATGGTAAATCTTATCTTATAGAAATAAAATGTGTTGACATGGTAAAATGATCAACAATGACCCATATTACATCATTCCTTCTAGGTGTTTTTTGGTATGCCCATGTCAAAGTCCATAGTAATATTATCCCATTTCAACTCATGAGTGGGAAGTGGTTGCATGAATCCAACATGCTATTTCCTTACAACATTCACTTATATACAAACCATAAATCTTGACACAAAATCACCAATCACCGTCTTCATGTCATCTCACCAAAAATGTACCTCCAAATTTCTATACATCTTTTTCCTACTATGGTGTATAGAGAAATTGGAGCTATGAGAATCATCCAACCATTCCCTTTTTAGATAATGTATACCGGGAACACAAATTCACTTCCATATTTTCAAAATGCCTTCTTCATATATGAATTCAATCAATATCCCATCATAAACAGCTTTAATAATCTATTGAAATTAATCATCGTCAGTTTGAGAAACTTTTTATCCTTTCTAGTAAACATGGTTTTGGAATACATTAAAAAAATTTAATGTATAACTATCCGTGTATATTCCCATACTCATAATTTCTAGTTACATATATATAAAATTCTTTTTAACTCTCATCTTGTTAAAAACTCCATGATCATTTCTGTTCAAACGATTTTCCACCTTATTTTCTTCCCCCTACTAGATGTGTATAGTGAAATAATAATCCTTGAGTTATTCAATCCATCACCATTGCCTCATGTTGAGTTACTATTGTGTGAAATATATACTTCAAACTCTTTTGATCAGTATAAATCTGTCATTTTTTCACAATAAAGATAGTGTCTCTATATTTTCAGAGTAATGATTACAACTGCTAACTCAAGATCCTGAGTGGGATAGTTTTTTTTATTTTTTTTTCTTTTATGATGCATAATAAATAACTATATCATTATTCTTAAGGACACAACCAATTCCATTCTTTGAAGAATCACTAAAAATAACAAACCCATCGTTACTTTATGGTAGAGTCAAGGTAGTATTATTGACTATTCTTATCTTCAGTTCTTCAAAAAATTCTTCACACTATTTTTTCCAAATAAATTTAACCACTTTATGTGTGATATTGGTTAATGGGTTAGCCAACCAGGCAAAATTCTAGACAAAATGACGATAATAACCTTCTAAACCAATACCAATGGGTACCTTGTGTATACTTATTGGTGCTGGCCATTCTGGGATTTCCATGGTCTTTGAATGATCAACAAGGATTCCTTCCATAAAGATAATATGGCCATGAAATGAAATCTCCCAAACCCAAAAATCACAATCACTAAACTTCCTCCATAATTCATTTCTTTTATGTGTCTTTAGAATAATGTGCATGTTATTTTTATGACCTTCTTATAATTTAGTGTATACCAAGATGTCATAAATAATTACCACTACAAAGCCAACAAGATATTTCTTGAAAACTCTATTCATTATATCCATGAGGACAGAGGGTGCATTAGTCAATCCAAAACGCAATACTGTAAACTCAAAATGACTATACCTGGTTCGAAATGTTGTTTTCAGAATGTCTTCCTCACAAACAACTGACGATATCCATATCAAAGGTCAATATTTGTAAAATATTTAGCTCCATGAAGTTGTCAAAATAAATCATCAATGCGAGGTAGTGGATACTTATTCATTATTGTTATATAATTTATCTCCATGTAGTCCATGCACAACCTCATATATCCATCATTCCTCTTAACAAAAAGAACATGGTCTCCACATTGAGAAACACTAGGGAAAATAAATCCCTTATTACTCAACTCCATTAGATATTTCTTTAGTTACACTAATTGCATAGTGGAAATTCAATAAGGGGTCTTCAATATGTGCCTTCAGCTAAGAATTAAATAAATAGAAAATTAAATTTATCATTCTAGAGGATGCTCGGGTAAATACTATATAAACACATAAACATATTATTTCACAATAGTTACATCATCTATTTGAACCTTTTATTCCTCACACATAGTTTTTTAGTTCTCCTCCTCCCAAATAATTGAATTTAGTTGAGCTTCTAGGGGTGGATCTAGATAAGAATTATGTTGTGACTTTTCTGTAATAAAGATATGGTACAACATATCATCATCTGGAATAGTAACCTCTATAATTATACAATAAAAATTCACATCATGGTCTGAAAGCCAATCCAAACCAATGATTATATCAAATTCAATCATGTGTATGATGATGAGATCATAAGATAAAGAACAATTATATGCCCTAATGGAAATTGATTCACAAAACTATGTTGCAATGATACTTCCCTTAGTAGTTTTGACTAACAAGTAATTGGTTAAATCAAATTGAAAATATCTAATTTTCTTAGAGAATTGTGGAGAAATGAAATAATTCAATGATCCAGACATAAATAAAGAATTGGATAAACATTAGTAAACCATTAAATAACCTGCCACCACATCTTTCATAGCTTCAACCTCAGTAGTAGTGATTGCATAAGCTTATCCATGACCCCTTGGCCTTTTCTAAGGTAAGTTACCTTGTCTCTTAGGATATTTATTTCCATAATTCCCCTTTTCTCCACAATAGTATCATTCAACATTGACAGCCACTTTTTCCCCCATGTAATCATGAACATGGTTGCCTTTTTCACCACACTAGTAACAGAATCTCATTCCCTTCAAGTATGTACCGAGGTGTTTCTTCCCACATTTACCATAGGATGGATATTCAACTTTTTCCATCATCCCCTTATTTCCATTTCCAATGTCTCTAGTAGGTCTCTTCTTCTCTTTCTGTGTTTAAATTTGTTAGGCCTAGAGAATTCATTTTTTGTCTTAATGGAACATGAGAAAATATCTTTGTATTATAAGAAAGACCGTGAGACTAATTCTCACATGAGAAATTGTTTTAACGCATCAATGAATCGATCAAACATACTCCATGGGTTACATATATAATTTATAACATTACTTTCTAACCTTGTAAAGGTAGCCTCATACTTTGTGACATTCTCATCCTCCTTTATCCTCAAACTCAAAAATTTTCTTTCTATATCTGCTTGATGGTCATGAGGAAAGTATTTTTGAATGAAAATATCGTTAAATTCAACCATTCTAAGTTTGATAATTCTTTATATTCGATTGGGTTTTGTATTAATGACCACTATTGAACTACATCCCCCATGAGGTGATAACCTACCATAAAAACATTTTCCCTTTCACTACTCCCCAAAGAATTAAATATTTTTTCTATGAATTTATCCATTTCTTGTCCACTAATGGATTTGTACTCCCATTGAATGTTGGTGGTTGTTACCTAATTAAGTGGTCTGACATAGATACTCCGTGTTGTGGATCAGGGTGCTCCATACTAGTAAGGTTATTATTCATAACCTGAGAAAGTTTTCTTAGTATGGTGATAAGTGGATCAGCACCGGTTGCATCACCAAATCAACTATAATTATCTTTATTATGAGGGAAATAACTTCATGGATTATGTACATTGATACGGTTTCCATTATTTCCACTGGGCACCATTTTTAAATAATGGCATATACTATATTAGTTTATGAATTGCAATACATAATTCGAAACTTGTAAAACACTTAACATAAATTGATGAGTTTATAGATATAATACATAATCATAAAATTGTTTTTTTGGGAGGGATTATACTCATATTCCCTTAATAATGGTTTGTAAATAACGATAGAACATTCTTAAGCATATCCCCTCTGAGTGTCGTAACCAAGAGTGCAGCAAGGCCCGTTGTTGAACACCAGTTCATGTTCGAGTATAGATCAATATAGTTTTTTTGGGTTTTACCCCTAGGTACATCTGTAACAGATCTGACTCTAGCTCCCCATATCCATAAATGGATGTATTTCATGGAAAACTCACAAAATCCCAACAATATAGAAATTCTAGGATGTTATTATATACTAATCATCAATGTCTATCTTTAGATAATGTTTTATAATAATAGTTTTTATAAATTTAATTTCCAAGGTTTGTACAAAACTCCCTCTGATACAAACTGTAACTCCCTGACTCTAGTTACCTAGAGTCAATGCATTATAACATAACATTGGAATGATACAAGGAATCATGTCTTGAAAGACTGATCGGTTTAGTATCCTTAGAAGTACAAGATGAATTCATATGTTTTACATTATTTCATGAAATAAATAATTCAACAACATTTTCCCACCTTTTGAACACAATTATATCCTTATCCTATCCCTAAAGGTCAACTATAAAATACTTATTCACATCCTGGGAAAAATAAAACATAGAAAGGGGTGAGCTCAGATGCTCAGTAAGGATAAGAATATAGAGGAAACTTTTATAAATAAACATAAACATTTAAGGCAATGTATAAGACTAAAATAATAATTTTAAACACAAACATTAGTATAATATGGAAAATATATAATCAAATAATTCCATTTACATAAACACATGGATATTCTACTAGTCGAATAATCACAATCAATATAAATAACAACTGTTTTTAATGATGGAATGCATAATGCCAGACTTCATAAAAACATTGACAAGGCCTTGTCCAAGACTAAAAATAAGATATTGCCAAGGCCTTGTGCCAAGACACTAGTTTGTCCCATGATACCTACTGATGCATCGAGGAGCTATAACAAGCTCCACCTGTCACTTACTAAGTCTAATTCATTCCTCATATTAAACTGATTAAACATAACATAAACATTCGTATTAAAATTAGCACATGGAATGTCAATACATTATACATAAACCATGAATGGTATAAAAATAACACATCCACATAAAAATATATCACAAAAAATAAAATAAAATATTGAATATTTCTATCATAATAAATCAAATTCAAACAAGAATAAAATCCATCATATTATGTTGACATTGATGAAATCGATACATTTTTAGAAAAATATCTCTTTATATTTTGAAATCATTTAAATGTAATAAAATTATAAAAGAAAAAATTTATTTTGAAAATATTCTTATAATTTTGTATGGGATTGTTTTATTATTACATAATGGTGAAAAATAGCCACACCCACTGTATAAGTTAAAAAAAATCATTCTTACCTTAATTTTGTCGAAAAGGACAAAAAATACCTTGTTTGGAAAATGACTGATAGATTCTTTTCAAAACATATATGCTCATATAAGGTTTATAATTTTTTTAAATTAAATTTTTAAGAAAACACGAATGTGGATGATAAAGAGGTCCTAGTAGATACTATCCTAAAAACAACATCAAATAATAAAGAGATTGTGAAATTAATGATTATCTTTTATTTTTCCTTTGTCGTTGGCCTGTTAACCTCCAATATAATTGTTAAAACATTTTTTTTAAATTATAAATGAACCATATCATTAATATGATATCATATATGAACCTCTAATATTTCTTTGTTAATTATTTTTCAGTAGTATTATTGTTTCGGGTGTTTACTGATTCATTTAACTTTATATTATTAGATACATAAGCCATATTTTCTTTGGATAGTAAGTATATAATTCATATACCGAACAATATTATCATCATAAAAAATATATTTAATCATAAAATGAAAAGTATTCATGAATTATTACATTGTGGAATTAATCTCATCGCATTCGTGGGGACAATAATCCCTACGTATGCACGAGCGACATTATCATTATATTGATGGTGAAATAGTATGTAATTGAATGGTATATCATATATGCAGAATAATTGTCATGTTATACTTATTATTTATATTAGTTATACTCATTATTAATCCGGGCAAAATAATTAAGTGTTTGAATAACAAACAACACCACGACTTGGAGTTGTTAAGTCATATGTATGCACGTTTTGTGACATTGTCATTCTTATGATGGATTGAAAAATAAATATGGTTGTACCATTTTTATAATAGCGTCATCATATATTGACTATACTAGATTTATTATTTTACAACAGAAACAACAAAGAATGGGGATGTGGATGAAAAAAAGAACTTGAAAGAGGTGATGAAATATTTACCTCTTCTTCAGGTTCTTTCTTTTTATTTGATCAAACGGGCTCGTTAGGTTGGATTTATGACCAAAGTAAGGAATCTTTGATGAATATAGGAAAGTTGGGAAGATACTTGAGGAGGGTTTTCTAGAGGCAAAAGGCATTGGAGGTGTGAAATTAAGAGAGTGATAAGAGCCCTTTTATAAGAATTGTGAGTGTCGCCTTAGGAAAGGCTTGACATATTATTTTATAATGGAATCATTTTAAAAATATTAATTGTAAAAAATTATTTATTAAGATCCTATTGTGTGGATGGGTCTAAAAATTCTTAACCAATAGGGATTATATAGCTTTAGGTCTCTATATTAACATTATCTTTAAGATTTAACTCATTGTTAAAAAGTTTGTCATTTACCATGTCTCTTTGTATTTGTATTTTATATGTTTAGTAAACATACTATAAACTTCCAAGAGAACACCAAGTAGTTTATTATTAATATATATAACCTTATCTATGTATTTTGGACAAACCATATATTTTTAGTAATATTATATCTATTAATAATAGATTATTTTTTTAAAAACTCAATTATGTCAATTTTGACACTCTTTAGTATTTGATTTCTGTGATAATCATAACATCATGATTATTTCAAAAAAAATTATTTACTAAATCATATATTGTCATTTTAAAATATAAAATTATTTTAATTCATCAGAATCCTAAAATTACATTTATTTAGATTTTTATAATATCAATTATTTTAATCCTTCGTTAATAATGTAATTATGACATCATTATAGTGTCATTAATAAATTAAATTATTTATCATCTAACAATTATAAATAAAATACCATTATTTAGGAAATAGTTTTATCTTTATAATGAATAATTATAGTCAAATTTATATTTTTTATAACCCTATATTTAAAATGTTTTAGTTATTAATCACTAAATTTAACTCTTTTAACTCTTATTTACATAAAATAATAATAAATGTTCTAATCTAAAATAAGTGGACCAATGGAGATCAAATTTTATTTCTAAGGTTTTTTTTGGTCGAATTACACTTATATAATAGAATTAGTACATCTGTTAAGGTAAATATGATATCATTTTTACCCTTAATTACCCAATTTTCTTTTAATCGTGGTAAATAAAAGTCAATAGTTACATTTCACCGAAAATTATTTTCATCTTATTGAACCAAATTTTACCTACTGATATTTGTTGCATCTCTTGAATTTTTCAAATTCAATTCAATGAAGCTGTAAAATTATGTATTCTGCAAATTTGAAAATGCTCTTAGGAGGTGTGTAAAAGACGGTACAAAATACAATATAATTTTTATATATATAAGCATATTATAAAATGAATCCAATTAATTAAATTGAACATATATAGTTATTATATATATATTTTGACCTAAAATAAATTTAAAAAAAAATTCGTTTTTAACCAATAACACATTGTTTTTCACTATTTATCAAAAATTGAAAGTTCTCAGAAAAATATTAATAATTCCCCCTAAGCTAATTTTGAAATTCATAATAAAAAAATGAAGTAAATTTTTAATGAAAAAATTTATAAAATTTCAAAAAGTCGGTTTTACTATTCATAACGGCTAGTTTGATTGGTTGCGGTGTGTTAGAATCTCGAAGTTGCGTACAATGCAAGATATTGCATTATTCAAGGGGAAACGTACCGTGGATGATTGAGTTGTTACATTCTCCCCTCCTTAAAATAATTTCATCCTTGAAATTTCTAGAATATTACTGCAGAAAAACATATGGGTAGTTCATCATCATAAGTCTCTCTGGTTTCCACACTGACACTTCTATCTTATGTTTTCTCAATTGAACTTTACCATATGAGTTGTCTGGTTTCTCAGCACTTGTTCTTATGTATAAAGAATTTTGTAAATCTCTTCACAATAAGATAAATCAGGTTCCATTTCAATTTTCACATAGGTGAGTACATGCATTCGTTCAAGAATGTATTTTTTTAATAGTGAAACATGGAAGAAATCATGAACTTTTGAGGGACTTGGAGGCATTGCCCAATGATAAGCTAAAACTCCAATTTTATCAAGAATTTCAAAAGGTCTGATGAATCTGTGACTCAATTTACCCTTCTTATTGAATCGTATAATACCCTTCCATGGTGATACCTTCAAAAAACAGTCTCCTACATGAAATTCCAAATCCTTCCTTCGGTTATTGGCATAACTCTTTTTTCTTATATGGGATGATTTGATGTGGGTTTGGATAATCTTCACCTTTTCCATTATTTCCTCAACATGTTCTGGGACTACAATTTTTCTTTCACCAACATCATCCCAACAAGTTGGTGTGCAACATCTCTTTCCATATAATGATTCATATGGTTCCATCTGAATACATTAATGGAAGCTATTTTTTTAGGAAAATTCAACTAGACGTAAATATTGATCGCACATACCGTGAATGTCAAGTGAGAAAGATATCAACATGTATTCAAAGGATTGAATAGTCTATTATGATTTCCTATTGTTTTGAGCATGGTAGGATGTGGTGCAAAGAAGTTCACTATCCATGGATTTCTGAATACATTTCCAGAATATTATTGTAAAACGGGGATCACAATCAGAAACAATTGATATAGGTTCTCCATGAAGTCTTACTACTTTATTAATATAATGTATTTCCAGATGTTCAAGTGGTAAATCTTCTTTTATAGAAGAAAATGTGTTTACTTTTTAAGAATATCAACAATGAACGATATTGCATCATTATTCTAGGAGTATTTGGTATCCCCATGACAAAGTCCATCGTAATATTATCAGATTTCCACACAGGAATGGGATGTGGTTTTATGAATCGTCCAGTTTGTTGCCTTCCTACATTCACTTTTTGACAAACCATACATCTTGACACAAAATCAGCAATATCCCTCATCATGTTGTCCCACCAATAATTCTCCTTCAAGTATCTATACATATTAGTTCTTACAGGGTGTATAGAGAAATTTGAGCTATGAGGATCATCCAAAAATTCCATTTTTAGATCTGGTATACCGGGAACACAAGGTCTCTCCTAAAATTTAAAAATGAAATCTTCATATAGGAAGTCAATCAATCTCCCATCATTAACTACTTTAATCTTCTTTTTAAATTTCTCATCATTAGTCGGAGAACCTCATATCCATTCTAGAAATGATGGTTTGGAATCTATTTGAATAATAAATAATGTTTCATCTTCAATAGTTATTCCTATAAGTTCCACAAGGCTGAACACCCTGAGAGGGGGAATGAATCAGGTTACGAATAATTTTAAATAAAAGCCTCAATTGATTTGGATTTGCTATTAATAAAATAATATTCTCTCTCTTTCCCATGGCCCAAAAAATTATAATGTAAATAATTCACATGACACATCAATTTTTACTTGGTTCACCGCTAAGGGATACGTCCAAGGAGCATACGCCGACAGGTTGTCAGTCATACCAAATCCCACTAAACTTCACTAGCTATGGATTACAAGGTTCGAGCACAGTCACTCAATCCCAGGCTCACTGCCTTTACAAGGTTTAGGGTTAGCTCACTGCATTCCCAAGGGTCAATCCCTATTTCTCTCTCTGGCTCACTACCGGTGGAGAGGATCACCTACTTCCTGTTCCTTTTCTCACTGCTCAGGAAAGGATCCACTCACAGTTTATAGACTTGTAGGTCTCTTCATTATCTCAAATGAATACATCTTTTATAGTATGTGGATGCTCTGTTGAAGTAAAACCTTCACCCATAGATGAATCTCTCTTTGCACCGAAGGAATCGGGCAAACATCCAGCTTCCACGCAGTATGAAAACACTGCCGAGGAATCAACCTTACTTGTTGTACAGTTCTAACCTGGCACGCAAGTCTCGGCACGCAAGACACAATTTTCACGAAAGTCCACCTCAGACACTTGCGCGACACAAGATTATTCAACTCTACAGTTGGCGACATACTTCCCTTTATTCCCAAACCAATATTGGCGCGTAACAAACAAAAATCACCCTTCTTCAAATCTGGCGCACAAGTCCTACTTACGCGACACACCGCCACTTGCGCGACCACCACACCTGTGCGACGAGAGCTCTGATTTTTAAAATTGTTGAACTCCGTTAAATATGTGGAGGGGTGGTCCATTATTTATGGGCATTTGATCAACCTACGTGATGGCATGCAAGACACCCTTCGGCGCGCCCGTTTCGGCGAGCAGGTCTCTTCCCCAACAAGTCACTTGCGCGACCGACTTCCAAACGTGCACGGACCTCTTCCCTTTTCCATATTTTGAATTTATGATCTTGAAAAATAGTAGGCTCACAATTTTTCAATCCTCCATGGAATCAACATTCATGTCACTTGCGTGAACAACACAATAATTGAGAAACCATCTTTTCTTTGCCATATTTTGTTTCTTTGATCTTGAAAAACATATGGCGCAAATGTTTCCTCTCTTTCAAGTGCTCTGCGCACAAGTCTCTTAGCCAAAACCACTTTTCTCCTTTCGTCGATTTTTGGGCCCAAAATTTTGGAAAACACTGGAAAATGGCACCACCTTGTATCTGTTCTTTTTCATACTACCTCCAGATCATTCATTCCTTTGTCGACGTTCTTGAATAAAACATGGATTGTTGACCACAACTCTTGAACTCGACATGCCACTATGAAGACCCCTTTGTCAAAAAATTTGTATGTCATGGTTTTCATTGTCAACAATCACAGCACAGCTGTCCACATTTTCAATAAATACAATAACCTCAAAAATGATTCAATGATACCTTGAGGGATTTTTTCCCAACAATCCCCCCTTTGGGTTTTTTAAAAAATCTTCCATAAAAATATACATCGTTAATTCTTCATCCACTAATCACATTTTTCGATTCAGATAGTGATCAAGGATTTAATCAACACATACTCTAAGCCAACATGAGCAATGCTCGGTGTGAGAAATAAGAGTAAATGAAAAGTTCGTAAATGAATAACTTCATCTATTACACCCATTTTTAATATCAAATTGATACCATTTTCTTGAAATATTCTTCCAAAACCACTCTTCTACTTTTTTCATGATCCTCAGCTATCGTGATTTCTATTTTTTGATCGATCAATTCTAGCTTCATCAGTTCTAATACTATCCCCCTTTGTCATTGATCCCCTATCTCGTTGCTTCACTTACTAGCTTCTCCCCATATCTATCATGATTTATCAAAATAGCCACACTGTATCCCCCTTGAACAATCATTATTTTCTCCCCCTTTGTCAACGAACCCAAAGGTCATAGCTTTGCAGTCAGTAACAGAGTAGAGAACACATATCATCACATTAGGAAAAAACACATCATAACTCAGGGAGAGGGGGGGGGGTTCATCATCCACACTCTTTCATCTGCGGGAAGTCGACTGAACTCCCAGATATAGTCGATGTCTCTCAAAAGCTTCCTTGGGTAAGGCCTTTATCAGAATATCTTCAACCTGTAGCTCTATAGGCCCATACTCCAACTTCACGATTCCCTTATCAACATCCTCCTTGATAAAAATATATTTGATCCCAATGTGCTTCATCCTTGAGTGATGAACTAGATTTTTTCTAAGATTTATAGAACATGAGTTATCACATTGGATTCCTATTGGAGACTTCACTTCAACTACCATATCTTCAAGTTACTGATCGATCCACAATAACGGTGTGCATGCTTGAGTTGGAGCAATATACTCATCTTCTGTGGTGCTAAATGAAACGCAGTCTTGCATTTTTCTAAGCTGTGAAATACACAATCCACCAAGATAGAATGAACCACCTGATGTTGATTTTCTATCATCTACTGATCCATCCCAATCTGCATCTCTGTAACGCAATAACACTGATTTATATTTATCATTACACATCAGACTGAAATTCATGGTGCCTTTTGATATACTAAAATATTATTTTCACTGCAATCTTGTGGATTTCCATGGGATTACTCTGATATTTTGCTTCTTGACATGTGGAGAAAACAATATCAGGCATTGTCATTGTCAAGTATAACAAACATCCAAAATATTTCATGTATTCTGTGATATTAACTGCGTTTCCATCATCGTCATTTGATAATTTGATCTGGGTTGCAACTGTAGTTTTCATCTACATGGAATTATCCATGAAAACCCTTCTCAAAACCTCCTTGGCATATTTGGATTGAGAAATGAATGTTCCATTCAATCCGTGTGTCACCTATAGACCAAGGAAAAACGTTATCTCTCCAATCATTTACATTTCAGAGTCATTTTTCATGAATTCAGAAAACTGTCTTCACTGATCTTCATCTAATCCACCAAATATTATGTCAGCGTCATACACCAACACCATCATCCTTTTATTACTATTATTGTTGAAATAGATATTTTAATAAACTCCCCTATACTGGTAACCATGTTTAATCAAGTACTAATCAAGCCTTGATTACCATTCTCTTGGTGCTTGTTTCATCTCATACAATGCCTTCTTCATCCTGAAAACATTGTTCTCATCCTCATGAAAGAGAAAACCATCAGGATACTCAATATACACCACCTCTTCTAGAACACCATTCAATAATGTAGATTTGACATCCATCTGGAATACATTGTACATTCTTTTCACTGTTATGGAAAAAAATAATCATATTGTCTCCATCCTTGCAACCGGTGAAAATGCCTCATCAACATCAATTCCATCTATCTGGGAGTATCCCTTGCACACTAGCCGTGATTTGTTCTGATTCAATGTTCTATATTCATTCATCTTATTGCGATAGACCCATTTAGTCCTGATGGATTTTTTTCCTACTATCCTTGAAACAATCTCCCATGTCAGGTTCTTCTCAATCGGATCATGCTCTTCATTCATAGCCTGAACCCAATTTTCATCTCCACCTGCATTTGAAAAAAAATTTGGCTCCACTTGAGAAAAAAACAATGTTTGTTGTAATGATTTCATTCTTCGAGTATAAACTGGAGTTTTCTAATCACCAATGATATTTTTCCTTTCAATTTCAGCTCGACTCTTTGGCTTCCTTGTAGGCACAGACTAGACACTTTCTTGTTCATCATCAGTATCTTCTTCTGAGTCCGCCTCTGCCACTTCTACTCCCCCTGTGTTATTTACATCATCATCACTGTCATCTAGAAAATGGTCACAAGGTCATTGAGTT
Organism: Viscum album; assembly: GCA_963277665.1. Lineage (NCBI taxonomy): Eukaryota > Viridiplantae > Streptophyta > Magnoliopsida > Santalales > Viscaceae > Viscum > Viscum album. The sequence continues at coordinate 1,480,151,597 of OY728148.1, read as the reverse complement.
TTCTTTTCATATTGAACTATAGTGACATCATTGCTCTCAACAATTTTTACAAGCCTTTTGTTAAAGCATTTATATGATTTGCACTCCCTGAGTATCCAAGTAATATCCACTCATCTCCTCGTGACTCAAACATCCTGTGATTTTCTTTGTTGAGAATAAAAAACCGTCTCCCAAATACTCTAAATTATTTCAACGTTGGATTTTTTCCATACCACATTTCATACAGAGTCTTTCCTTCCTTCGGACACAACAGAGACCTGTTCGAAATATAGACTGATGTCAAAACTGCTTCCTTCCAAAATTTCTCTGGTAGGTCCTTTTCAGTAAGCATCGTTATGGCTAGGTTGTTGATGATACGATTTCTCCACTCAACCAATCCATTCTGTTGGAGAGTTCTCACTGATGAATCTTGATGCCTTATCCAGTGCTTCTTGAGATAGTATTAAACATTACTGTTTTTGAATTCTGTACCATTATAAGTATGAAACTTCATAATTTTCTGCCCGAGCATCCTTTCTGAATCCCTTGTATAATTATTTATGAAACTAAACAACTCTGTCTTATGGGTAACGAAAAATACCTAGGCCATTCTGCTATAATCATCAATAAAAAGAACATAGTACCTTTTCCCATTTTTGGCTCATGGTGAGATAGGTCCACATACATCATCATTCACCAATTTGATTACTCTAGTTGATTTTTGTTCCTTTGGCATATATGTCTTTCTGATCATATTACCTTGTTGGAATGCATCATACATATGAGTATGATTACATGATAGTTTGGGATGGTCTCTAGCAGCATCACACTTTAGCAAATCTTCCATGGATGGTTGGAATAGATGTCCAAGTCACTTATTCCATAAATGATTTTCTTCCTCTTAAGATAAAAGGAATGTATCTTCTTCCCCCCTACAAGATAAATATTTCCCTTTTTCCTTTTTACCTATAGAAAAATTGCTCCATATTTTCCTTTCACAACACACATCATCTTGGTAAAACAGATAGAGTTCCCAAAGTCACATAGTTGACTGACACAGTGCATGTTATGACTAAGACCCTCTACAACCAAGACATCCGTACTTCTCATTTCTTTTCCCCTAAACATGGATTTTACTGAGCCAACAATCATCAGGCCTTTATCGTTTCCAAATTTAAAAACTCCTTATTTGTCATATTTTATCCATGTAACATGATCCTTATTACCTATCATGTGATAAGTGCAATCACTATCAAGGATCAATACACTAGAGTGATCTTATGCCTTATTGGCAATTTCAGCCACCACATCCATCTCATTTTTATTCTTATTGGTCCATACATTTTCCTTCACACTTGGAATGGATTGAGAATTTCGTTCTTTCGCATAGTATGACGGACCATCTTCATCTTGCAAAGCCAAAAATCAATTCTTCATTTTTAACACACATGTTGGATTATTGATATGCTACTTGCGAACGTTTTTATTCTTCTTTGGCACATTTCTATATAGGGTAGACTTGAAGTACCTAGCCATGTGCCCAAATCCACCACACCAAAAATAGTGTCCTTCAAAATATGTTCTAAAAAATAGTTCTCCATTTGGTTTCCACATCTGTTCTTGTTCCCTTCAATATCTCTTGGCTATGTAACACACATAATGTGAATGTCCCATCTTTCCACAAAAATAAAACCTGATATGAGGCGCACTCTTTTGTGTGACTTCTAAACTAAACTTTTCCCTTTGTGATATCTGAATATTGTGATTCTGCCTTGTGCCCATATCAAACATCAATATCAGAGTGGGTGCTTGCAGTCTGAACTCTGTTTTCACATCATTTTGTTTCTGATAAATAACTAAATCAGTCTTAACATCTAAGCCCAGTTGTTGCTTCATCCCTGCTGAACCACTTTCCTCATATTTCATCTTTTATGTCTTCTGATTGACCTTCTTTTCTAATATCACATTAGTGGTCAAAATATTTTCCTGATCCTATATTTTTTATCACATACTGACTACTTCTTCTTCAATCTCTTCGATACACCTGACTTGATCATTAACTTTTCTATTCAAGCCATCGATCAAACTTTTCTGCTCTTCAATTTTGATCTTCAACCCATGAACCGAATCTGAGTCCTCTGGTGTTGATGACTTGAGATTCTCGATTTCTTCCATCAATTCAGACTTCTCTTCTTATAGTTACTGCATATAGATTTTGGCATCATGAAAAACACTGTTAGCTTTCTTTTTTTGGGTATCTAAACATCTATCTCTTAAAGAGAAGCCTCTAACTCAGCTTGCATATCAACTCTTCCCTCAACTTAATCTTCTTCATCATCACCTTCTATTTCGTTCTGATCTTGAGAAGTACCGACGACTGCCACCATAGAATTTTCTCCACGATCTTTGAAATTTTCAATCTCCTCTACCACTTCATCCTCAGACTCATCTGAACTATCTATTTCTTGTGAAAGAAGATTCTTATTCATGAAGAAATTTCTCTTGAACTACTTCTTACCTTTCCCATAGGCAGATGACTTCTTCATGGGAATTTAGACTTCATCAACATCGTCATCTTCGTGGAACGTTTTGGGACACCTTGCTGCAAGATGACCATCTTTTCCACATCTAATGCAAGGAAGAAGAAGTTTCCCTTTGAAATTTCCTTTTCCGCTTTGAATATTCGAGGATAGGAATGACATAACCTCATATGTTTCTTCATCCTCCTGAGAATCTTCAATAGTGATATTTTTCAAGGCCTTGAATTCCACCTCTTTGGATTTCCCCCTTTTCACATCATCATTATCCTCATTTCTTATTTCATATGCAACAAGGGTGTTGTGTAGGTTATCCAATGTCAGCTCTTTTGGATCTTTATCTTAAAGACCTGAAACTTTCGGATTGAACCGCGATGGATGTTTTCTCAGGATGTTCTTTAAAGTTTTAATATCTTCAATAACATTAACAAGACCTCGCATGTCTTCCACTAAAACATTTACATTGTTGAAGCATGCATCAACAGACTCATTTGAGTTCATTCTCAGATCTTCATACTTGTTCCATAACACATGCATCTTTTCCTCTCTGACAATTGTATCCCCTTCACATATATTCAATAACATTTCCCACATGGCATGTTATGTTTTTCATGACATCACCTTTGTATAGATATGATTGGATAGGGCTCCCCCTAATGCATTAATTTATTTGTCATCTGCATCCAACTCTCAACGTTTAGCTTCTGATAATGAGACACTATTAATTTCAGCTGTTATGCCATGCATTGCTGCTGTGAATACATCTATTCCCAATGATTGGAAGTAGTGTTGCATTTGATTCTTCCATAGCAGAATGTTGTTCCCGTCGAAGATTAGAATCCCTTTATTATTGGTGACCTTAATTGAGATAGAAGAACGTTAACCTCCCTCTTATACGAATTGTATGTTCCACAAGGATGAAATACCCTAATAGGGGGTGAATCAGGTTATGACTAATTTTAAATAAAATCCTCTTTGATCTTGTTTTGTTGTTAAGAAAACACTCTTCTATTTCTTTCCCGATGCACAAAATAAACAGAAAGTAAAGATGCACAAAACACATCAATTTTTTCTTGGTTCACCGCTAAGGGCTACGCCCAAAGAGCATACACTGGCAAGTTGTCGGTTGTTCCAAATCCCACTAAACATCACTAGTTTTGGATTACATTTTTCGGGCACAGTCACTCTGTTTCCAGCTCACTTCCTTTACAAGGTTTAGAGTCAACTCACTGCTTTCCCAAGGGTCACTCCCTATTTCTATCCTTCTGGATCACTGTCGGTGGAGAGGATCACCTTCTTCCTCTTCCTTTGCTCACATCTCTGGAATGGATCCACTCACTGTTTATAGGCTTATAGGTTTCTTCATTATCTCTAATGAATACATCCTCTATTATATGTGGATGCTATTTTGATGTCCAACCATCACCCGTAGATGAATCTTTCTTTGCAGCGAAGGTATTAGTCAAACTACCAGATTCCACGCAGAATGAAAACACTACCAAGAAATCAACCTTATGTGGCATGCAGGTCTAAGCCGGCGCACAAGTCTCTACGCGCAAGTCACAACTGGCGTGCAAGTGCATCTCAGACACTTGCGTGACACAAGCGTCTTCAACTCCACACTTGCGTGACACAAATCCCATTATTCCCGAACCACTATTGGCATACAACAAACAAAAATCGCCATTCATCAAATCTGGTGCACAATTTCTACTTGCGCGACACACCACCTCTTGCATGACCACCACACCTGCTTGACAGGAGCTCTGATTTTTCAAATTTTTGAACTCCGTTCAAAATGAGGAAGGGTGGTCATGTATTTATAGGCATTTTCTCAACCTATGCGATGGAACGCAAGTCTCCCATCGGTGCGCATGTTTCGGCACGTATGTATCTTCTCCTGCAAGTCACTTGCGCGACCTACTTCCAAAGATGCGCAATCCACTTCCCTTTTCCATATTTTGATGTTCTGATCTTGAAAAACTACAGGCGCGCATGTTTCCAATCTTCCAAGGAATCGACGTGCAGGTCACTTTTGTGACCATCACAATACATGTGAGAACCTCTTTCCTTTTCCATATTATTATGCTTTGATCTTGAGAAACATATGGAAAGCATGTCTCCTCTATTTCAAGTACACAGTGGGAAATTCTCTTTGCCAAAACTACTTTTCTCCTTTCATTTATTTTCAGGCACAAAAATTTGAAAAAACACTGTAAAACGGCGCCTCCTATATATGTTCTTTTTGTACCGCCTCTAGATCATTCATTTCTTTGTCGAAGTTCTTGAATCAAACATGGACCATTGACCATAGATCTTGAACTCGACATGCCACCATCAAATCCCCTTTTTATACAAGTTTTTTATGTCATGGTTTTCCTTGTCATCAATCACAACACAGTTTTCCACATTATCAACAAACACAATCACCTAAAAAATGCTTCAATAAAACCTTTTGGGATTTTTTCCCAACAATTCCCATATACATCATTACCAGATCCATGTTTATTTGATTTTTTTCAAACTCATTTTTTCAAATTCCATGATCCTTTCTTCTCAATGAATATGCAACATTACTTTCCTTCCCCAGGTAGTCGTTTATAGTGCAATCATAATCTTTGAGTAGTTCAAGCCATCGCCATTTCCTCATATAGAGTTCTTTTTCTGAGAAAATATAAATCAAACTCTTGTGATTAGTATAAATCTCATATTTTTCACCATAGAGATATTTTCTCCATTTTTTCAAATCAATGATTACTTCTGCTAACTCATTATCATAAGTGGGATAGTTTTGTTAATGAAATTTTAGCTAATGTGATGCATAAGAAATAAATTTATTATTTAACATAAGGACACTACCATTTCCTTTCTTTGATGCATACCTATAAATAAAAAACCCATCATTACCTGATGGTATATTCTAGATAAGATCATTGACTAATCTTCCCTTAAGTTCTTCAAAAAATTCATCAAACTGTTTTGTCCAAAAAAATTAACCCCTTTAAATGTCATCTTTGTTAATGGGGTTTCCAATTAGGAAAAATTCTTGAAAAAATGTCGAAAATAACCTACTAAACTAATAAAAATTCATAACTCAGTTTTACTTTTCGGTGATGGAAATTATTGTAATGCCTTGTTCTTTGAAGGATCAATTGAGATTCCACCCCTAGAGACAATATAGCCAATAAAAGAAATCTCCTGAAACTATAATTCACATTTTCTAAACATCCCATATAATTCATTTCTTTTAAGAGTCTTTAGAATAATGATCAAGTTATTTTCATAGTCTTCGTAGAACTTAGATTATACCATTATATCATCAATAAATAACGATACAAAGTCAACAAGATATTCCTTAAAAAATATATTAATTAGATCAATAAAGACAGAGTGTGCATTAGTCAATCGAAAATGAATTACTGTAAACTCGTAATGCCCGTACATTGTTAGAAATGTTGTTTTGGTTATTTCATCCTTCTTCACACAAAACTAATGATATTTAGATTAATGGCCAATCTTTGAAAATTATTGACCTCCATGAAGTTGGTAGAATTAATCATCAATTCGAGGTATGTGATTCATTTTATTTATTTTTATATCATTGATCTCCTTGTAGTTAATCCAAAACCTCATAAATCCATCGTTCTTCATAACAAAAAGAACTAGGGCTCCCCTTGGAGAAAAACTAGGGAGAATAAATCCCTTATTACTCAATTCATCAAGTTGTATCTTTAGTTCCACTAATTCCAAAAGTGGCCATTCTATAAGGGGTCTTCATTAAGGGCCTTGAACCATGAATTAAATCAATGGGAAACCCAATTTATCATTTTGGAGGACGTCCTACTAAATCCTTTGGAAACACATCAACATATTCTTGAAGAATAGGTACATCCCCTACTTGTACATTCCATTCCTCACCCATAGTTATATCATTTTCTTCCACCAAAATTATTGAATTTAGTTCATCTACTAGGGGTGGATCAATATAAAAATTAGGTGGTGACATTTAAACTATAAAGATAGGGGACACTTTATCATAATAGAGAATTGTAACCACCCTCTTCTTATAAAATTTTTTGTATCATGGTCCAAAATCCAATCCTTACCGAAGATTATATCAAATTCAATTGTGGGTATCATGATGAGATTAGCAGTTAAAAAACAAAATATTCCCTAATAAGAACAGATTCACAAAATATTTGTTGAAATGATACATCTCATATGAGTTTTGAGTGAAATATACCTTGTTAAATCAAATTGAAAATATATAATTTTAATAGAAAACTGAGAAGATATGAAACAGTACGATGGTCTAGAATCAAATAAAGCATTGGATAAACATGAGGATACCATTAAATTACCTGTCACCGTACCTTTTAGAGGATAAAACTCAGCAATAGTGATTGCATATTCTTAACCCTCTTACCATGGATTTTTCTATTGTATTCTCATTTGATGATTATGAATTTCATTTGCATTATGCCCCTTTTCTCTATAATTGTACATTCAAAATTGACAGCCTTTTTCTTTCCCTTGCAATAACAATCTTGGTGGCCTTTTCCCCCACACTTATAACAGACTCACATTCTCTTCAGGCAACTACCAGGGTGTTTCTTCCCACATTTTCCAAAAGATGTATATTCACATTTCCCTTATTCCCCTTATTTATATTTCACATGTGTTCTGCCTGTCTCTTCTTCTCCGAATTTACTTTAATGCCATAAGACATAAATAATTCTTTTTCTGTCTTTATAGAACATGAGGAAATATCTTCATATAAAAAGATGGGTTGTGAGAATAATGCTCACCAAATAATTGGTTTTAACCCTTCATGGAATTGATAAATCATAGTCATTGGGATATGTATATAATATCTATCAATCCTTGCTAACCATGGAATGATAACCTCATACTTTGTGATATTCTCTTCCTCTTTTTGCCTCAGACTCAGAAATTTTCTTACGATATCCACTCGATGGTCAAGAGAAAATTATTTTTCTAATAAAATATCATTAAACTCCATCCATTCTATATTATATACTTTATCAACTTCCTTTGTGCTTTGGATTAATTACCACCATTGAGCTGCATCTCTCGTGAGCTGATAATCTACCATGAAAACATTTCCCCTTTTGCTACTCCCCATAGAATGAAATATATTCTATAAAGAATTTATCCATTTCGTATGTACTAATGGACTTTAACACCCATTGAATGTCGGTGGTTGTTTCATCATGAAGTGATCTAACATTGATCCTTAGAGATGTGGATCCGGGTTCTCTACATGGTTAATGTTACTATTGATAACCTATATTAGTTGTCCCAGTATGGTGATAAGATGATTAGAACTCGTTGCATCACTATCTCCACTATAATTATCTTGAGTAGGATCGAAATACATACATGGATTACATGAATTGATACAGTTTCCATTCATTCCACTAGGTTCCATTTCTAAACAATGTCATTCCCTAGATTAGTTTATTAATTGAAATACCTAATTGCAAACTTGTAAAACAATTAACATAAATTGAAAGGTTTATTGATATAATCCATAATCATAATAAAAATTAAAAAGGTACATACTCATAAACCCTTAATAATGGTTTTTAATGAAAATGATAATTATCCAAAAAATATCCACTGGGAGTGTCATAACCAAGAGTGCAGCAAGGCCCGTTATCATGCACCAGTTCCTATTTGAGTCTAGATCAAAGAGGTGTTTTGGGGTTTTACCCCAAGGTACAACTACACTAGAGCTACCTCTACATTATCATATCCTGACAGGGATATATTGTTTGGAAAACTCACAAAATCTCTACAATACCAAATTTATAAGAAGTTCTTTTACACTAATTCTCAATTTTTATCTTAGGGTAATGTTCTCTAATAAGATTTTTTCTAAATCTAGTATCCACGTTTTGTAATAAACTTCTTATGATACCAACTATAATGCTCCAACCCCAGTTAACCAATGTCAGTGAATTATTACATTACATTGTAATGATATAAGGAATCATGTATGGAAAGACATATCAGTTTAATAGCCATGGAAGTACAAGATACATTCATAAGTTTTACATTAAATCATGAATTAAAAACACCGACAACATTTTATCCCATATTGATCACAATTATATCCTTATCCTATCCCTGTAGGTCAAACCTAAAATAATTCTTCACATATTGGGAAAAATAAAACACAGAAAGGGGTGAGCTCAGATGCTCAGTAAGGATAACAATATACCTGAAACATTAAAAAATAAGCATAAACATTTTAGGGAATATATAAAACTAAAACAAAATCCATTTAAACATAAACATCAGAAGAATATAGAAATGATAAAATCAAATAATTTCATTACATAATGACATGGATATTCTTCTAGTCTAATTATCACATGAAATATCAATATCCACATTTATAATGATGGAATGCATAATGCTAGACTTCATAACCACATAGTCATGGCCTTGTTCCAAGACAAAATATAACATTTTGTCAAGGCCTTGTTCCCAGACCATAGTTTGTCTCATGGGATCTAACAATGCATCCAGGAGATATAGCAGGCTCCACCCATCAATTACTATGTCAGGTGCATTCCTCATATGAAAAGGTTCAGACATTTCATAAACATTCATATTAAAATTAGCACATGAAATGTCAATACATTATCTATAAATCATGAATTGTATAAAAATAAAACATGCACAATCAAAAATATCACAAAACCTTCAATACCATTTGGAACAATTGTATCATAATAAATCATCTTCAAACATGTTTAAAATCTATCAAAGGATGTTGACCTATAATGAAATAAAAACTTTCTTAGAGAAATATATCATTATATTATGAAATCATTTAAAAGTTAGATAATTATAAAAGAAATAATTTATTTTGATAATATTATTATTATCTTTTATGGTAAGCTTCAATGATGATATAATTGAGGAAAATATGCACAGTCGGCTTATAAGTTAAACAATACATTCTTACATTAATTCTATTGAAATGGTCATAAAGTATCGTGTTTGGAAAATGATGGAAAGATTCCTTTCAAAACAAATATAGTGAAACAAGGGTATAAATTACTTTAACCCATAGTATATTAAATATTAAAAATGTTTTGAGTTAAACTTTTATTAAAACCCAGATTTGGAGGTTAAAGAGATCCCAGAAGATACTAACGTAAAAACAACTTCACATAATAAAGAGATTGTGAAATTAACCATTAACTTCTACTTTTCTTTAGTCGATGGTATGTTAACCACTTATATAATAGTTAAAATATTTCCACTAAATTATAAAAGAACTATATACCTAAATATGATATCATATATGATCTTATAATATAGCTTTCTTAATACTATTTCAGTAGTATCATCATTTCAGGTGTTAACTTATTCATTTTAATTTATATGTGTGGCTACATAAGCCAGGGTTGTTATGGGAAATATGTATTTTATTCATATACAGAATGATATTATGTTCATAAATATTATTTTTAATCATAAAATTTAAATTATTCTTGAATGATTATGATGGGGAATGAATCTCATCATGTTTGAGGAGATGGTAATTCGTACGTATGCACGAGCGACAATATCAATACATTGATAGTGAAATAATATGTAACTGGATGGTACATAATATATATAGAATCATTAACATGTTATATTTATTATTTAATTTATTAATACTCATTATTATACACATCCAAATAATGAAGTCTTTGAAATAAAACCCACACCACGACGTGGAGATGGTAAGCCGTACGCACGCATGTATGGTGACATTGTCAATCATATGATTGATAGAATAATGAATATGGTTGTACCATTTTTATAATAATATAAATGTATATATAATTTACTGGAGTTATTATTTTATAATGGATACAACAATGAAAGGGGATGCAGAAGAAGAAAAGAACCTAAAATATGTGATGGAATATTTACCTCTTCTTCGGATTCTTCCAATTTATTTGACCAAAAAAGCTCTTTATGTTAGATTTATGAACATATGAAGGCATATAGGATTAGTATAGTAATTTTGGAGGATATTTGGTTAGGTTTGGGCTATGCCAAAAGGCTTTGGAGGATTGAAATTAAGAGAAGGAGAAGTTCCCTTTTATAAGAGAGGTGGGTCACTTTAAGAAATGATTGAATTATTATTTTATAATGAAATCATATTTATTATCTAATGTATAGAAAATTATTTATTTTGAGGATAAGGTGTGGATGAGTATAAAAACACTCAAAAAATAGGTTTTAGACTGGTTTGGGTCAATATATTAACATTATTTTTAGATATTACTCTTAGTTAAATAGTTAGTCATTTACCATGTATCTTTGTATTTTTATAATATAGGGTTAATTAACATACTATAATCTTCCAAGAGAACCCCAAGTAGTTCACTATTAATATATATATTCTTATCTATGTTCTTTGGCAGATAAATAGATTTTTTGGAATATTATATCCATTAATAATATAGTATTTGTTTTAAAAACACAATTATTTCAATTTTGACATATTTTGTATTTGATTATTGTGAAAATCATAACAGCATTATTACTTCGAAAAAAATTAATTATTCATCCATAACATGACATATTAACTTAGTAATGTAGTGGGATTCATCAAAATTATAAAATTACATTTATTTTGCTAATTATAATATCCATTATTTTTAATATTTCATCAACAATGTAATTACTTCATCTTCATTGTGACATAATTAAATAAAATTACATAATTTCTAAAAATTATAAATAAAATAACATTATGGGGGAAATATTTTTATCATTCTAATGAATATTTATAGTATAATTTATATTTTCTGTAACCTCATATTTGTTAAATATTGAATTTAACTATTTTAACTCCTCTTTATATAAAATAATAATTAATGTCCTAATCTAATCCAATTTGACCAAATGGGATCATATTTTATTCTTAAGGTTGTTTTCGGTCAAATTTCACTTATACAATAGAATTATGACATGTCTTGGGGAAATTATGATATCATTTTGATCATTAATTACCCTATTTACTTGTAACTATGGTAAATAAAACTTAAAATTTACTATTTACCAACAATTACATTTTTCTTATTGAACCGAATTTTACATACTGATATTAAATTTGTATCTCAGATTTTTGAAATTCAACTCACAAAAGAGGTAAAATTAATTTTTAAGCAAATTTTCAAATGCTCTTAGGAAGAGGGTTAAAGTTGGTAAGATGTTCAAATTCTTTTTATATATCTAAAATTATTATAAAATGAATAAAATGATTAAAAATGAACTTATATAGGTATTTTCTATCTATTTGGAACTAAATTAAAATTTAAATAAAATTAATAATTATTTAAATAAAAAGTTGGTTTTACCAATAACGTAATGTTTTTCACTATTCATAAAAAATTGGATGTTTTCAGAAAAATACCAAATATTCACCCTAAGATAATTTCAATATTATGAATCTAAAAATGAAGTCAATATTGAAAGATAAAATTAATTTTTTTTAAATTTTAGGTATTACTACTCATAATGACTTGTTTGATTGGTTGTGGTGTGTTATAATTTCAGTGTTGTGTACAATACAAGTTATTGCATTATTCAAAGGGAATCAAATCATGGATGCATGAAGTGTTATACTTGTGATAACCATGGATAATTAGTTTTCTTAATGGATCATCAAATACCGGATAATCAATCATTGTGTAGCCGTGTATTGGGACAACGTATTTATACCATGTGTTCATGTTAGATATTCATGATATGATTGAGGTGGAAGGTATATGATAATGGATCTAGGTCAGATCAATGTATCTAGATTATTTTTTGGCCGGTGGCGACTGTATGGTGTGACATTTGATATTATATGAGTAGATCAAAGATCTAATTCTGAAACAGATGAATGATTGAGTTTAATCAACTATAGATATTATTTTATTAGTGTTTTTGTTAGTGTAAACAATAGAGTCGTGATTCTGGTTGATGAAGTGTGATAATTATAGACATTCAAAAAAATTCATCATTACATGAAATGAGGCTTGATTTAACACACTACATATAGTCCTTCATTTTAGGATGGTAGGGTTCCTTTATATAGATAATTGTCACATGTTGTGTGACACATGTCATATGTTTATTGGAAAAACCTAGAGGCTCGATGCATTCCTTTGGGTTACATGATCATAGACATGTTCAGTTAAATAGTCACAATTAAATTACATGTGCAAAGCCTAGTACTCAGACATGACCAGGTACCCGGACCTGTCCTCCTACATAAATATGACAGGTGTACATTTGAATGGCCTAATGTACATGGGCACATGTAAGACCACATGAGATGATCATGTTTAGGAATGAAACAAAATGATCTAAATGTACATTTTGTATACACTCTGTTGTATATCTTGTGTTACATTCTCATTGCTATATGAAATAGTTTCCATTGTGTGTGCTTCCTTGGTTCATCCCCACAAGGGTAGAATGAGACGTCATGTCTGCAGTGTAGGATGTGCTCCCTTCTCTAGGGATTGTCTGAGATAAGGTTTTTAAAAAAACCTATGGGGCCTATGGTAGGATCTTCTATTGTATATTCATCTCCACATGGTTTTAATGTAATGACATCACAATCATTCACTGGTGCTGCTCCCCTACATAGTGGTTTAATCCATTTACGGTCTGTGGTGTCCCCACAACAATGGGTGCGATCACCTATATGTGTATCAATATATTTTGACTTCTAGTAAGTGATTTTTCATTGAATGACTAATCCTTCATGAATTATATTGTACAAAATATTAGTATAATTCGTATTATTGAGTGAGTTATTATGGAAGAGTGTCATCTTTATCCTCAGGTGGGAATCATATATGGTTATTAATGTTGTTGACTTACCTTGATATCTAGTGTCTATCACATATTAATATGGATGTTATTATTTTATATATCATATGATAAATGGAATTACCTTATGATGATTTAACAATGATCTTGTTGTTTTATGTTTGGTGATTTCCTGGGGTCCTCCTAAGAATTTTTATACTCACAAAAACATTAGATCTAAAGGTATATAGAACATATTATGTTATTCCAAATATGTTCGATATGGTCCTCATTGGATCAGGTTAAGAAAACTATTATATATTATATGATATAATTGGTCTCTTACAAAGTGTTTTAGTTGAATTTAGTCTCCTCATTATTGTAGATTATATTTATTTTGATGTTTTGTGGGATTCTTTTAACCCTATTATGCCTTCCAGTATTATTATTATATTCTAGTTTTGGAATTTATATGACTTGTTGAAATGGTACAAGTTGTCTTTAAAATTCAAAATTGTATGGTAATTTTTATTTGTGTGGGTTGATTCAGGTACCATAGGACACGAAACTCATTGTGTATGATATGAATTCATAACAAATTTGGTCATCCATGGACCTATTGAATATGGGATTTGGGGATTATCTATAGCCAGGCGGGCCTCATTGGGCCAGGTCCTGACAAAGTTTAATTTCAAGAGTGTTTTTATTAATACGAGAGTTTAGATATTGTATATATATGGGGATTGGGTTAGGATTTTTTGAAATAATTTTAATGTCTTTTGAGTTTATCACGTAGGCTAAAGAATCTGGTGATGGTTTTGTATAAAATGAATTCATTCACCATGAATCTGATAACCTACCTTTTGAATCGATACATGAGGGCACTCGATACAGGGAAAACAATGGTAAATTCTACATGTAGGAATGATTTAAAGATTCTATGTCCATATTGTGTCTAACTCTCTATATATACTCTTCAATATGGTAGTCACAAACAAACCATGGTCGAACCTGAACTGATCACCCAAGCCGGTCCATGACATGATTCGAGGGGTGTTCCCGATCCACATGGCTTGAAACCACTATCAGGCATCAATATTTAATCATTGGGATGGGTTTTCCCATGAAAAAATGGTAAACAAATATATAAAAATAGATGATAATAATAAAACCAGAAGAAAAAAGAACGTAAAACTGCACAAAAATCCGCATGACCTCCCAGGTCACCACCCAACCAAAGGTTGACCTTGCTCCAATAATGTGAATCTAATCAAAGAGAACCTAGGATAAGGGAAATTGAAACTGATATGATTGAATCTTTCTGAGAATTAAAATTCTCAATTGGGTTTCCATGATAAACCAATGAATCCGTCTTCTTCTTTCCCAAAATAATCAATTAATACAAGTTTGAAATACAAATATAAAGGTATGATTTTCAAATTTTAATATACTAATTTATTTCTCATTTAAAAAAACGCAACATACACAATCTAATATTTCTAACTCAATTATTCATTTAATAAACAAAACCACAATCAAATGATACCAAAAATGGGGTAATGTAAAAAAGGTGTACACAACATGCGGAAAATAAACTAGTATAATTGAATGTAAATAAGAAATGAAAATACTTATGTAACCACGGGTGATCCTAATCATCCCTTGAATACCCGAGGACATACATGGTTCAGAACCACCTGTTATTGTCTGATGAGCCTCCTATTTATATACCAAATTGGTTAGCCTCACATTAATGGAAACCAGTAGAACTCCCCATCTGGCCAATATACCTACTAGTGTGTACAAATCTGACTAATCAAGACTGACAAGAAACCATCACACGATCAACTAAAATACACACAAGAACCCATGGTGGTTATAATAAGACTGTATATGTAGGAGGATCTCGCACGCAAGACTCGTCTCACCAAACTTTCCTACATCAAATATTGATGCTTATTATACATTCATCCATAAAGGTCTACCTTAAACGTGATCACCCTATTTACATAATAAATCATTTCATATCACACAATGGTCCCAACTGGGCCTCCATAGAATTTCAAATTTAAACCATTTCATAAAATGATCAATGTTTCCAACAGGGAATAAACTACCACCAAAACCCAATCTTCTTTATATTTTATTAAAAACATTACACTTGGGATAAAAGTGACACATGGTACATTAACTAAACATATCGTAAATTTTTACCCAAAAAATCACACAAACACCAATTTTTCATTTACAATGCCTTATGGAAAATTCTCAAATATCTTATTTCAAACCATTTTATAAACCACACAAATATCAAAACATTATTTAGAAAGAATGAATAATTTTCACAAAATTTTTGTTCCCTTTCAAACCTAACCCAAACACTTGCTGAAACACTCTATACCCATGAGTTGGAAGATCCAAATGGGATTTAATTCCTAAACACACATTTGAACACTCCATAGTTACCAAACATTCTTTCACTCTTTTAAATCCACACAAACCCATGTTTCATCCCAACTGGATAGACCTTAAAGAACCCATTAAAACCCATGTTTTCAAAATCAGATAGAGAAACATGCTATGAAACATAATTTAAACTCTCTTTAGAAACCACATGAGTGGACCAAATTTATTTGAAAGCCAAAAAACCATTTATGAAACTGAGGATTCTATAACATATCATTTTAAAAATTCTTTCTTAATTTGAGGACACATCTATGCGTGAACCTTGAGCACTGATGGATGTGTCGACATCTAATGGCCCTCTAAAATACCAAGAGAAAATTTGAAAACCATTCTTACAAAACACACCATTTGTCACAAAACCATGTTCTACCAACCACCTCGTTTTGAAAACATAAAAAATCTCACAATAAACATCAAAACGCTTTTTAAAAAAGCTTCAATATGACCAAAAATCTATATATAGACCCAATAAAATACACACCAAAATTAATTCCAAACATGATTCGAAATCACATACGCATTTTGATAAATTGTACAAACCATAAAAACACTTTTATGTAGTACCATAAGGATTCCCACCAAATACTCAATCAATGTCCTCTTTTAAAATCAAAGACACAGTAATAACCTACCAATATATGTTTTGCAAACTTCCACACAATTTAATAAGCATCACAAATAATTTCTGGAATTTTATAAAGAGAATCAACAAGTTTACCATAAATTCAAAAAGAGTTAGAAAATAATAAAATTCCTGAGATATATATCATTTAAATGATAAACTGGAATTTAATCCAAAAATTAATTAAATATTCCAACCCACCAGGATGATTTAGAAACATGGTCTGAAAAATTTCATAAATAGGAATACACTATACACAAACTAGTCTCAAGCATAGTTAAGGTGTGAAAGACACTAAAATTAAATTTATTTTAAAAAATAAATTTTGATAAGAAATTATTAGGAATAAAATATATTCACGAATTCACCTTTATCAAATCAAGCGCTGATGTGACAAAACTCCAATAGAAGGAGGAAGAATCCCCCATGGGAAAACCATTCATGCTAAACCGTGTAAAAACACAAGAAACACAACCTGTGATGGAATTAGCATTTAAAAAAATTAAATAGAGGAAAAAAATATTAAATTAAAGGAATTAGTGAATAAATAATTAAATAAATATACAATTCATGGGGTTTGGAACACACAAGCGGATGCTGGTTCAAGCTGGGCGAAGCAGGTTCACTGGAGAGAGATACAAGAGTGATAAGGGGGGTTCGGGTGCGTTGATAGTCGGTGAAAGGGAGGGCATGGTGGTAGGCTGTAGAAAATGTAATGAAGGGGATTTCAGCTAGTGTGGAGTGTTGTTGGGAAAAAATCCCTCAAGGTAACATTGCAGCATTTTTTGTTAATTGTGTTTGTTGACAAAGCAGGTTTCCATGGAGAATTGTCGAGTTCCCGAGAAGTTGTTGACATTCCATGTTGACAAAGAACTATGACAAAGGAAAGGACGATCTGGAGGCGGTACAAAAGAGCAGTACAAGGTGGCGCCGTTTCCCAGTGTTTTCCAAATTTATGGGCCTGAAAATCGCCAATGGAAAATGGAGTGATATGTTTTTGGCAAAGGTTGAGGAGAGAGAAATGAAAGAGGTGCGCGGAAAAATTAAGCATGGCGCGCAAAATTAGCTTGTTGCGCGAAATCTTGAAGTGTGGCACGCAAAACAGCGAGTTGCGCGAAATTTTATTTCGTGCAAAAGATGTTTCGAGGTCCGAAGCTCGGAAAATGGCAAAGGCATGAGGTGCGCGAAATTATGGAGTAGTGCGCGGAAAATGGTTGTGCACGGAAGATTTGTATTTCGCGATCAAAGCGGATTACGCGCTCAAGAAGGGTTTTTCGCGCGGGGTCGATGTTGCCTATAAATATGAAGTGACCCTCTTCCATTCGACAGAGTTCAAGACATAGAAAATACCCGAGCTCGGGTGCACGAAATTGAAGTTAGACAGGGTGTTGCGCGTAAACTTAAAGTTTGTGCGTAAAGTCATCTGTTTCGCGAAAAGCTAAGGCTGCGCAGAAAGTTGGTGTTGGCGCGTGAAAGGAAGGATGCGCGAAAAGTGGATATCACGCAAAAGCAGTGAATTGCGCGCAAGGCAGTTTTCAGGCTGCGCGTAATTTTTGGAGGTTGCGTGAAAAAGGAATTTCGCGCAAATCATAGAAATTGCGCGCAAGACACCGTAAGGGTTGCGCGTAAAAACTGAGGTTGCCCGGTACATCCGGTGCGAAGTGAGATTCATCTACAGGTGAAAGTTGGACTTCAACAGAGCATCTACATACAGAGGAAGATGCATTCCTTCATGAAAATGAAGAGACCTACAGGTCTATAAACTGTGAGTGGATTCCTTCCAAGAGCAGTAAGCTTAGGAAGAGGAAGAAGGTGATCCTCTCCACCGGTAGTGAGCCAGAGAGAGAGAAACAGGGAGTGACCCTTGGGAAAGCAGTGAGCTGACCCTAAACATTGTATAGGCAGTGAGCCTCGGCATAGAAGTGATCTAGCCCGAACATTTTAATCCACAGCTAGTGAAGTTTAGTGGACTTGGTACGACCGGCAACCTGTCGGCGTATGCTCCTTGGACGTATCCCTTAGCGGTGAACCAAGTAAAATTGTTGTGTCCTGTGCTTGCTTTACTTTCTGTTCATATTGTGCAGCAGGAAAGAGAGAGAAGAGTGTTTTTCTTAACAGCGAAACAAGATAAGAAAGGGCTTTAATTTTTAATTAGTCATACCCTGATTCACCCCCCCCCCCTCTCAGGGTATTCAGCCTAGTGGACCTAACAAGTGGTATCAGAGCGAAAGGTTAACAGTTGGTCTTCTCTCAAAGGAGGTCACTAATCATAGAGGGATTCTGATCTTCCACGGATGTAATTTTCAGATATGGAAGAATCGAATGCAACACAATATCCGATCTTTGGGAATGTATGTGTTTTCAGCAGCTATGCATGGTATCACAGCTGATATTACTAGTGGTGCATTATCAGAAGCTGAGCACAAAGAGTTGGATGCTGATTCCAATGCAATCAACGCCTTAGGGGGAGCCCTCTCTAATTCCATTTATACAAAGGTGATGTCATGCAAAACGTCACATGCCATGTGGGAAAAGCTTTTGAATATTTATGAAGGGGATACAAAAGTCAGAGATGCAAAGCTGCAAGTGTTGTGGAACAAGTATGAAGATCTTAGAATGAACCCAAATGAGTCTGTTGATGCATTCTTTGACAGGGTAAATGCTGTGGTAGAAGACATGCGGGGTCTTGGAGAAATTATCGAAGACATTAAAATCGTAAAGCGCATATTGAGAAAGCTTCCACCTCGGTTCAATACGAAAGTTTCTGTGTTGGAAGATAAAGATCCGAAAGAGCTAACATTGGATAACCTACACATCACTCTTGTTGCATATGAAATGAGAAATGATGACAACGATGCTGTGGAAAAGGGGAAATCCAAAGAGGTGGCATTTAAGGGCATGAAGAGGCTCACTATTGAATATTCCCAGGAGGAAGAAGAGTCATATGAGGTGATGTCGTTCCTTTCTTCAAATCTGCAAAGAGGAAAAGGAAAGTCTAAAGGGAAACTTCCACTAGCATGCTTCCGGTGCGGAAAGGTTGGTCATCTTGCTGCAAGATGTCCCAAAAAGTTTCAAGAAGAAAGCGATGAAGATGAAGTTGAGATTCCCATGAAAAAATCTTCAGCCTTTGTGAAAGGGAAGAAGCAGTTCAAGAGAAATTTCTTTAAGAAGAAGAATCTTCTTTCCCAAGAAATTGACAGTTCAGCTGAGTCTGAGGGTGAATAAGTTGAAGAGATCGAAAACTGCAAAGATCATGGTCAAAATGCGATGGTGGCTGTTGCTAGTAGTGCTCTAGAAAAGAAAGAAACCAAAACTGATGAAGAAGAAGAAGAAATTTAAGGGAGAGTTGACATGGAAGCTGAATTAGAAGCAGCTCTTGAAGAGATAGATGTTTGGTGAGCAAAAACAAAGAAAGCCAACAAGATAGTACGTGATGCCATACTCTACATCCAACAACAAGAAGAAGAGAAGTCTGAGCTTGAGAAAGAGATTGAGAATCTTAAGTCTTCTAGGCCAGAGCGCACAGAAAAGGTTGATGAGCATAAGCTCAAGATTGAAGAGCAGAAAAGGGAGATCGATTGCTTGAGTCGAAAAGTGAAAGATCACGTCAAGCGTATTGAAGAGCTTGAAGAGGAAGTTGTCGGTCTGTGGAGAAAATTTAAAGACCAAGAAAAACCTTTGAATCCCAACACATTCTTGGGAAATCAGGTCGTTACGAAGATGGAAAAGAAGAAAGAAGAGCCTAGTAGTTCAGCAGGGAAGAAGCAGCAATTGAACTCAGATGTTAAGGCTGATTCACGGCTTAATCAGAAACAAAAATCCGCGGCAGTTAAAGTTAGACCGCAAGCACCTGTCCCGAGATTGAAAGTGGATTTGAGCACAAAGCAGGATCAGAATACTTAGAGATCCAAAGGGGAAACTCGTAATGCTGAAGTAACACGAAGGAATGCACCTTATATCAGGTGTTATTGTTGTGGAAAGATGGGACATTCACAGTATGTGTGTTCCATAGCCAAAAGATATCGAAGGGAACAAGAACAGAGATGGCAGCCAAACAGAGAACGGTTTTCCAGAACATTTTTTGAAGGACACTGTTTTTGGTGTGGAGGATTTGGACACATGGCTAGGTACTGCACTCCGACCATTCATAAAAATGTGCCAAAGCAGAATCAAAATGTTTGCAAGCAGCAGATCAGTAAACAGACAAGTGAGTTAAACGTTCAGAACAGATTTGCAGTTTTGCAAGATGAAGCCGGTCCATCATACTCTGAGAAAGAACAGAAGCCTCAATCCATGCCGAGTATGAATGAAAAAGTATGGACTAGGAAGATGAAAAGTGAGAAGGCCGTAGTTGCTGAAATTTCCATTAAAGCATCAGATCGTTCTGGTGTTTGGATCCTTGACAGTGGTTGCACATCCCACATGATGGGTAATAAGGATCTGGTTACAGGCATAAAATATGACAAAGAATGAGTTGTCAAGTTTGGAAATGATGAAGGCCTGAAGATTGTTGGCTCAGGAAAAGCCATGTTTGGGGGCAAAGAAATGAGACATGCTGATGTCTTGGTGGTAGAGGGTCTCAGTCATAATTTGCTTAGCGTCAGTCAACTATGTGACACTGGGCACTCTATCATATTTACCACGAAGATTGGTATTGTTAAAGGAAAATATGGAATAGCCATTCTTCAGGGAAAGCGAACAAAGTGGAATCTTTACCTGGTAGGTGGGGAAGAAGATTCATTCCTTTTATCCAGAGAAGAAGAAAATCAGCTGTGGCATAAGCGACTTGGTCATCTATGTCAACCATCTATGGAAGATCTGGTAAAGTGTGATGCTGCTAGAGACCTTCCCAAACTATCATGTGATCGCACTCATACATGTGATTCTTGTCAACAGGGGAAGATCATCAGGAAGACATACAGGCCAAAGGAACAAAAAGCAACTCGAGTGCTCGAATTGGTGCATGCTGATGTATGTGGACCTATCTCACCACGAGCTATAGATGGGCAAAGGTACTATGTTCTTTTCATTGATGACTACAACAGAATGGCCTAGGTATTCATCATTACCCATAAGACAGAGGTGTTCAGTTGCATAAAGCAGTACAGGAGGGAATCAGAAAAGATGTTTGAGCAGAAAATTCTGAAGTTTCGTACTTATAACGGTACAGAATTTAAAACAGTCAGGTTAAAAACTATCTCGAGAAACATGGGATAAGACATCAAGTTTCATCAGTAAGAACTCCCCAACAGAATGGAGTGGTTTAAAGGAGAAATCGGATCATCAACAGCATGGCCAGAACAATGCTTATTGATAAGGACCTACCAGATAAATTTTGGAAGGAATCAGTTTTGACATCGGTCTATGTTTCAAACAGGTCCCTGTTATGTCCGAAGCATGGGAAGACTCCGTATGAACTGTGGTACGGAAAGAAGCCAATGTTGAAATACTTTCGAATCTTTGGAAGTAAGTGTTTCATTTTCAACAAAGAACATCATAGGAAGTTTGAGGCACGAGGAGATGAAGGGATATTCTTTGGCTATTCAGGGAAAAGCAAAGCATATAAATTCTTTAACAAGAGGCTGGGAAATTTTTTTGAAAGCAATGATGTCACTATAGTCGAAAATGAACAGACTACTCAACGACCCAGTGAACAGTTTCTGGATGAAAGTGATGATGAGGTAAGCAACACAGGGGGAGTAGAAGTGGCAGAGGCTGACTCAGAAGAAGATTCTGATGATGAACAAGAAAGTGTCAAGTCTGTATCTGCAAAGAAGCCAAAGAATCGAGCTGAAATTGATAGGAAAAATATCATTGGTAATCAGACAGCTCCAGTTCAGACTCGAAGAATGAAATCATTATAGCAAACATCATTTTTATCTCAGGTTGAGCCAAAATGTTTTTCCGATGCAGCTGAAGATGAAAACTGGCTTCAGGCTATGAATGAAGAGCTTGATCAAATTGAGAAGAACCAGACATGGGAGATTGTTTCGAGGCCAGCAGACAAGAATGTCATCGGGACTAAATGGGTCTATCGCAACAAGATGAATGAAGATGGCACAGTGATTCGGAACAAAGCACGACTAGTGTGCAAGGGATACTCCCAGATAGAGGGAATAGATGTTGATGAGACATTTGCACCGGTTGCAAGGCTGGAGACAATCAGATTATTTTTGGCCATAACAGTGCAAAGAAAGTTCAAAGTGTTCCAGATGGATGTCAAATCCGCATTCATGAATGGGGTTCTGGAAGAAGAGGTGTATATTGAGCAGCCAGATGGTTTTCTCATTCATGAGGATGAGAACAAAGTTTTCAGGCTGAAGAAGGCGTTGTATGGGCTGAAGCAAGCACCAAGGGCATGGTACTCAAGGCTTGATCAGTACTTGAAGAAGCTTGGTTTCCAGCGTGGAGGAGTTGACTACAACCTCTATTTCAGCAATGACAGTAATCAAAGGATGATGGTGCTAGTGTATGTCGATGACATAATTTTTAGCAGATCAGATGAAGCTCAGTGCAGACAGTTTTCCGAATTCATGAAAAATGAGTTTGAAATGTCAATGATTGGAGAGCTAACGTTTTTCCTTGGTCTACAGGTGACACAAGGAAGGAATGGAACATTCATTTCTCAATCCAAATATTCCAAGGAGGTTCTAAGAAGGATTAGAATGGATAATTCCAAGGAAATGAAGACTCCGGTTGCTACCCGGATGAAATTATCAAAAGATGAGGATGGCAAGGCAGTTAATATCACAGAATACAGGCAAATCATTGGAAGTCTGTTGTACTTAACCGCAACAAGGCCTGATATTGTTTTTTCCACATGCCAAGCAGCGAGATATCAGAGTAATCCCAAGGAAAGTCACATGCTTGCAGTTAAAAGAATACTTCGTTATATCAAGGGCACAGTGGACTTCGGCTTGACATACAACGACAAATCTCAGACAGAGTTATTGGGATATACTGATGCAAACTGGGCCGGTTCAAAAGATGATATAAAATCAACGTCAGGTGGTGCATTCTATCTTGGTGGATTGTGTATTTCTTGGCTAAGCAAGAAACAAGATTTCATTTCATTGAGCACCGCAGAAGCTGAGTTTATTGCAGCCAATCAAGCATGCACACAGTTATTGTGGATGAAGCAGCAGCTTGATGATATGGGAGTTTAAGTGAAGTCTCCGATCGGAATCCAGTGTGACAACTCAAGTGCTATAAATCTTAGCAAAAATCCCGTCCATCATTCAAGGAAAAGCACATTGAGATTAAGTATCATTTTATCAAGGAGAAGGTTGAGCAGGGAATCATGAAATTGGAGTACGTGCCTACAGAGCTATAGGTTGCAGACATTCTGACAAAGGCCTTACCCAAAGAAGCTTTTGAAAGGCATCGACTGGCTCTGGGAGTTCAGTCAATTCCCCGCACTTGAAATAGAGTGGATGTGGTCCACTCCCCCTCTCCCCGAGGTATGTTATGTTTTCCCTACTGTGCTAATGTGTTCTCTACTATGTTATAGACTACAAAGGACTGTCCTTTGGGTTTGTTGACAAAGGGGGAGAAAATAGTGTGTTAAAAGGGGAGAAAATAGTGACTGGGAGATAGTGTGAAGATTTGATAAATCATAATTGATACGGGGAGAAGCTGACAGGTGGAGCAGCTAGAAAGGGGGAGCAATGAGAAAGGGGGAGTGTATTAAATCTGCCGATGCTAGAAGTGATCGATCAAATCATAGAAATCACGACAGCTGAGGATCATGATAAAAGCAGAACAGTGGTGTTGGAATGGCGTGAGATGGTGTCCAGCTATCAACAATTGGTATCAACTTAAGAATTCATCAATTGGTATCAGTGTGGTTCAACAACTGGTTTTATTTTAAGAATTGGTATCAGGGTGGAATCGACAATTGGGGTCTGACATGAAGTGATTCATTGATGAACTTTTCACACTACTCTTGTTTCTCACGCCGAGCATTGATTATGTGGGCTTAGAGTACATGTTAAGTGAATCCTTGAACTCTTCCATAATCGCAAGAGGCGAATGGTGGTAGCAGCTGGAAGAAGACTCGGTGAGGTATCAACATGTAGAAAATGTTTCTGAGCAAATTTGTGAAGAGTTGTCAACAAACCCAAAGGGGGAGATTGTGGGGCAAAAATCCCTCAAGGTAACATTGCAGCATTTTTGGTTAATTGTGTTTGTTGACAAATCAGGTTTCCATGGAGAATTGTCGAGTTCCCGAGAAGTTGTTGACATTCCATGTTGACAAAGAACTATGACAAAGGAAAGGACGATCTGGAGGCGGTACAAAAGAGCAGTACAAGGTGGCGCCGTTTCCCAGTGTTTTCCAAATTTATGGGCCTGAAAATCGCCAATGGAAAATGGAGTGATATGTTTTTGGAAAAGGTTGAGAGGAGAGAAATTAAAGAGGTGCGCGGAAAAATTAAGCGGGGCGCGTAAAATTAGCGGGTTGCGCGAAATCTTGAAGTGTGGCGCGCAAAAGAGCGGGTTGCGCGAAATTGTATTTCGCGCAAAAGATGTTTCGAGGTCCAAAGCTCGGAAAATGGCAAAGGCATGAGGTGCGCGAAATTATGGAGCAGTGCGCGGAAAATGGTTGTGCGCGGAAGATTTGTATTTCGCGATCAAAGAGGATTACGCGCTCAAGAAGGGTTTTTCGTGCGGGGTCGATGTTGCCTATAAATATGAAGTGACCCTCTTCCATTCGACAGAGTTCAAGACATAGAAAATACCCGAGCTCTGGTGCGCGAAATTGAAGTTAGAAAGGGTGTTGCGCGTAAACTTAAAGTTTGCGCGTAGAGTCAGCTGTTGCGCGAAAAGCTAAGGCTGCGCAGAAAGTTGGTGTTGGCGCGTGAAAGGAAGGCTGCGCGAAAAGTGGATATCGCGCAAAAGAAGTGAATTGCGCGCAAGGCAGTTTTCAGGCTGCGCGTAATTTTTGGAGGTTGCGCGAAAAAGGAATTTCGCGCAAACCATAGAAATTGCGTGCAAGACACCGTAAGGGTTGCGCGTAAAAACTGAGGTTGCCCGGTACATCCGGTGCGAAGTGAGATTCATCTACGGGTGAAAGTTGGACTTCAACAGAGCATCTACATACAGAGGAAGATGCATTCCTTCATGAAAATGAAGAGACCTACAGGTCTATAAATTGTGAGTGTATTCCTTCCAAGAGCAGTGAGCTTTGGAAGAGGAAGAAGGTGATCCTCTCCACCGGCAGTGAGCTAGAGAGAAAGAAACAGGGATTGACCCTTGGGAAAGCAGTGAGATGACCCTAAACATTGTATAGGCAGTGAGCCTGGGCATAGAAGTGATCTAGCCCGAACATTGTAATCCACAGCTAGTGAAGTTTAGTGGACTTGGTACGACCGGCAACCTGTCAGCGTATTCTCCTTGGACATAGCCCTTAGCGGTGAACCAAGTAAAATTGTTGTGTCCTGTGTTTGCTTTACTTTCTGTTCATATTGTGCAGCAGGAAAGAGAGAGAAGAGTGTTTTGCTTAACATCGAAACAAGATAAGAAAGGGATTTAATTTTTAATTAGTCATACCCTGATTCACCCCCCCCCCCCCTCTCAGGGTATTCAGCCTAGTGGACCTAACAAGTGTTTTGAGGGTTCTAAGGGGTGAGGCCAGAGTGGCCGAATGTTGGGAAGAAGGTCAGATTTAGGGTTGGAGCGGCTGTGCATAGAGGACCGGGATGGCGAACGAATGGTTAGGCGAGGACCCAAAGGATTCCAAGAGGAAAAGGGCCAAGATACTATGACAATGTGTACTGGAAAGAACGTGTTGACGAGGAGAGGGATGTTTGAGGGCTAGGGGTATGGGTGCAGCATTACTTGAAAGAGGATAAGGTGAGGAGAGATTGGTGTCTAGCTGTATCACCATTGGGAGGAGGATATGGGGAGAAGGGCTGGGGGTCTGGTTGTAGTGCCGTTGGAAGGGATGTTGGAGCACAGGGGACAAGAGACGATGGGAGACTTGAGCGTAGGGGAGACCATGGGGTGACCTAGGTGCAACACACATCGGGAACGGGGGATAAGGTTTCAATATTTTTTTAATTTTATAATAATAATAAAAATGATGATGATGATGATGATAAAAATAATAATAATAATATAAAAACAATAAAAATAATTATAATAATAACATTATAATAATAATAATGATAATAAATGATGATGATTATGATGATGATTATGATAATAATAATAATAATAATAAGTACTTACATGACACATGGGTTGATTGTGCGGCTACCACCAACCATACGGTAACCGCACGCGAGCTTAAATCCCAATAAATTTATTAAATGTCAAAAAATTAGACCCACACTCAAACTAAGCCATGATGAGGAAACCCAAAGCTAATAAGTAAAAAAAATAAAAATTAATTTAAATTTTAGGGTGTTCCAATTCTCCCTACAATAGAAGATTTCTTCCCCCAAAAGTCACCAAGTCAAAAAATAGACAAACCTACAATCCATGTAAGTTTTAAAAAGAATGAAACCAAAAAAAAGAGAATGAGAGAACATGAGAGGTTTATCCCAACTTAAGAACCCAAATAGTGTGGAAATTTAACACCCAAACATACACCCTATGAGGGGGGTGCGATAACTCCCAATTGAATCACAATAATTTTGATATCATGAGTGAAACAACACCTCCACTAACACATGGAACTCTTGACCAAGACCAAAAACCTCCAACACTATAAAAACGCCTATAAGAAGAAAATTACCAATGAAGTGAACCTGTGAGCACCTACAAACATCCATTACTGTTAATGAACAAACATATACAAATGGACATCGATAAACTGAGATCAACCAATACATGGGCCAAACACACTTTTAAGGAAAACACACAATTCTGAAAATAGTAATTAGACAAATAGAACTGCTGGATTATAAATAAACACATACATTATAAATTCATGATGATAACATGAAACTACAACAACATCAAAAAATTAATTGTAGAAAAAAATAATGAAAATACTTTAAAAGTTCCACCTCCATCATGGAACTGAAAACCCAAATAGAGGCTTCACACCCCCGACAACTCCTCACTGCCTGCAGTCATCACTCTTGGACCTATGTTTGGGGCTCTGATGACCGAAGAATCTTCTTCCACATAGTTAGGAACAAGAATTAATATTTTAAAATGACTTATTCAAGTGATTCTTCTTTCAAAACATCTACATGTAACCCATATAGTTGCAATGATTACATGTCATCAGAGAGATGTGACATGATGGATTCACGTGCCCAAACTGACCACACTGGTGGAACACCAATGAACAGTCCGGAAAACTATATTATAGAACCACGATATAAAAATCATTAAAAAAATGACACTTGTGTACATACTTATCACCAGATGGGGAACCTTCATGGTTAACTCAATATGAAGGATTGCCAAATACCTGGGCTCCGGAGACCAATTTAGCTAAGAATACCTCATGCACCAGCTTCTCAAAACAATGGTCCCAAGAAGAGGTCACTAGCTCTTTTACATCTTGGAAAACTACACTAATGATGAAATAATTAATCATTAAATCTAGTGATGCTACTTCTAGAGAAATTGACTCAATTTACTTAAAATGGTCAACATATGGGTTCACCATTTGTTGGGCTTGTTTAATAAACAAGAGCTCTTCCATTTATTTCTTCTTCACCTCTTCAGGCATAAACCACCCAATGATGACAGATTTAAAGAATTCCCACATCATCCAAACATGCATTGATGGCATGGAAAACATCACCGATTATTCTAGTGTAGGACCTTTGAACAGACCCAAAAAGAATGCACTCTGACAGCTTTGGGATTACCTAATATCCTAATGATTTTCTCGACCAGTTCGAGCCACTTTTCTACCTCTAATGGACCTCAATCACTATGAAGGATATAAAATTTCCTAGAAGGACGAAAAACATTCCACAACTTATCAAAAACCCATATCACTTTCTGGGTCGCATTTTTTGAACAACATATATGTAATAATGAAAAGACTAATATCAAATCAATGTATAATTAAAAGTAACATTATAAGCCAATATGAACATCTATAAAATAGAACATATACAAACACTACCCTAAATTCCCTTTTCAAAATACCCTTTTCATTTTTTATTTCATAACTATATTCTTTCAAAGGCACTTTTCGAAAACCAATCCCACCTTTCAAACCAAATCCTACTTCAAAAATCGTCTCCCCTTTTTAAATTAAAATTTTAAAAACAAGGTTAGGCACTTAATTAAAAGTACACAACCCAGTAATCCAATGAAAAGTTTCACATTTCATCATTCACATTCATCCCTATGCACCCACACCCACTTCCCATGAATTACTTCACAAGTTGCAAATGTTCATACAGAGTACTCGAGGATTCAACCAAACAATTTATCTACTAATTCAAAAAACACAGAATTTATAGACCATGAACATTTAGTATTAAAAACAAATTCATAAATTTAATTCCCCATAAACAATTATTCTCATTTCAAAAACCCATTTCCCATTTTCAAAATTTCACTCACACAAATAAGAATGACCACTAACCTGCATCCAACAAATGGAGTGAGGGACTAGTAGTCATGCTTGACCTAGCAACATGTTAGTGGTCTGTTCCCCATGAAAGTGTAAAAAAAGAGTAACATAAAGAGTTTACATAGGCTCCACATGGGTCACTACTCCATGGGAAATCATGATGTAACATCGACATTCCTCTCTTTTCATTCCCTAATAAAAAACAAACTAGAATGAGACAAGGACTCAATTCCCAGACTATCCCCGGAGGCTCGACGATAGAAATGATCCAGGGTTCACGAAGCCCTTCCCATACAAACCTCCTGACTCTAAAAAATTATTATCTTAATCTCTTAGACTCCACAAATAACAAGAACCTCACATGATCCTATTTTTTTATGCACCATCCTAGGTCAAACCAGAACTGGTCACCCAATCCAGCATGTGATGTGTCCCAAGTGGTGTTTACAATCCCCACGGGCTGGCCACTAGTTTCGTGCATCATAATATAATTATTGGGAACTATATTTTCCTTGATTAAAAGATAAAAAAATAAATAAAAACAAATGTTAAGAATATATCTAGAAATAGAAAGTACATAGAACTATATCTACCTCTGCATGACCATCCAGGTCACCAGCCAACCAAAGACCGACCTTGCTCCAATAATTAGAAATCATCCAAGGGAACCTGATCAAAGAGAACCTGGAACTGAAATGATATAATTGGTGAGAGAAATAAAAAATTTAGTAGGGTTTACAAGATAAAACACAGAATCCAACATATGTTTTCCTAAAATAGTTCATTAACACAAGTTTGAAATAAAAATATAAAAGTATGGATTTCAACATTTTAAAATAAGAAAAAAATACCTTTTTTAAAAAAATCACACAAAAACTACCTTCCATTTCCAACACCATTTTTCATTTTATAAAAAAATTCCAAAAAAAATGATACCATAACTGGGATAAGTTGAAATAAGTGTAACGTGCAAGACTAAAATAAATTAGTACACTATAATGTAAACAAGAAATGAAAATAATTAAGTGACCACGAGTGATTCTAAACATCCCGAGAAGACACTTGGAAGTTTTTGGTTTGGAACCACCTACCAGTTTATGGTGAGGCTTATAATTCTATAACCAAGTGGGTGCCATCATGAAAATAGAAATCAGCGGCACTCCACATCTGGTCTCTATACCTACCAATGGGTACCAACCCTTCTAATCGAGGTATTCAGGAAACCATCACTTGATCAACTAAAAGTCACTTAGGAACCCATGGTGGTCATAATAATACTCTGTTAATAGTAGGCCCCCTCACGCATGACTCATATCACTATACTTGCCTCCCCAAAAATGGATTCTTTTTATGAATTCACCCATAAAGGGTTACCCTAGACATGAGCACCCCATATACATATTCGATCATTTCATATCACATGAAGGCTCCAGTTGGGAAGCCATACCATTAATTATTTAAAAAATTTCATAAAATGATCAACGTCACCAATTGTGCATACACTTTATTCAATACAAAATAACCTTTAAATATCATTACAAACATTGACATTGGGTTAAAATTTCAAAACATGCCTTTATATCAACATGTATAATTGTATTACCAAAAAAATCACAAAAACAACACTTATTATTTTTCAAAGAAAAACATCATATTCTCAATGATTTCATTTAAAAACATTGTAGAAACCACAAAAAGAAACAATTTAATTTATAAATAATGTATCATTTTTCAAAAAAAATTCTTTCACCTTAAATCCAAACCCAAACGCACACTTAAACACTTTTCACACATGAGTTGGAAGATCCAAATGGGCATTTATGTCCCAAAAACACATTGGAACACTCCCCAGTTACCAAACAATCCATCAATATTTTCAAAGCACACATTATCATTTGTCAAACCAAATATCAAAACAATAAATGATCCATTAAAACACATTTTTTCAAAAACACATGGAGTAACACTCTATAAAACCAAATTTAAACCCTATTTAGAATCCACACAAGTGGACTAGCATTATTTAGAAACCAAAAAACCATTTATAAAACATTGTTTTATATTAAATATCATTTCATAGATTTCATCTTCATTTGAGTACACATACATGTGTGCAACTAGTGCACCTGTGGATGTGTCGACATCCAATGCAGCAATAAAATACAAATATATCATTTAAAAACCATTTCTGAAAAACCCAAAAATTTTCTTAAAACAATCTTCTACCATCCCCCAATATAAAAAATATAAAATAACTCTAAATACACCACAAAACTAATTTTAAAACATTTCTAGATGACCACTATACCATTAATTGACCAAATAAAACACAGACCAATTTTTTTAAAACATGATTTTAAATCACATAAAGATTTGGATAAATTATTTAAACCATAAAAAAACAATTCTATGTAGAACGGTAAGTATTACCAAATAATAAGAAAATTTTAAAACTCTTTTGAAAGAAAACAAACACCAAGGACATACCAAAATATGTTTTGAAAACATCCAAACAATTTAATAAACCAGCTTCACAATTTATGGAATGCTATAAAAAAACTCAACCAGTATACCAGAAATTAAAAAAAATTATGAACACCATACACATAACCAGAATTATATCATTTAAATTTTAAACTGGAATTTAATCCAATACTAAAAATAAAATACCAAACCACCAACATGATTTAAAAACTAGTTATGACAAATTTCATCAAAAGGAATACACTATCAAAAAATTAGTCGCAAGAATAAATACAGTGTGAAAAACATTGAAATAAATTTTAATTGAATGAAATAATGTTTTAATGGAATGGTTTAAAATGAAAAAACTCATGAATTAATTTACCAAAAATCAATTGTGTATGTGAATAGACATCAATAGAAGGAAGAAAAATATCTCGTGGGCCATCTGTGCACTCTAAACCACTAGAAAAACAGATGTCACACAAACTGAAATGGTATTTGGATTTATAAAAATTAAATATAGTGACCAAATATTGAATGAAAAGAACAAGTGAATAAATAAATAAATAAGTAAATTAATGGATGAATGAATGAATTTAATGGAATATGGGTTTTTATATACAGAAGGGGAAGCTGGTCGGAGTATTGCAGAGCGGATTCGTCGGTGCGAGTTGCAAGAGAGAGCAGAGGTTCCAAGTGCCTCACTGGATGAAGAAATGAAGATACATGGGTTATATAGAGAAATTGGAGACACTGGGAGTTCTTTAGGGTTTCATAATGCTTGGATCATTGAAAGGGTCTTGAAGGGCGAGGACAGAGCAGTCGACAGTTTGGAAGAAGGCCAGAGAGGCAGTTAGAGCAGCTGTGTTCAGAGGTCCGAGAGGTGGAGGGATGGGATGCCAAACAAAGTGCATGGCAGGGACCTACAAGGGGTGAGGGGTGTAGAGATGGTGATATGGTCGAGGTTTTCTGGACAGAATGTGTTGAGTAGGGGAGTGAAGTGTGTAGGCAATGGGTCTGGGAGTAGCGCCTCTGGGTGGAGAAGAAGGTAAGGAAGGATGAGGGTCTGGGTGTAGCCCTACTGATAAAATGAGAAGGTGAGGAGGGCATGGGTTATGTGTGCAACACCACTAGAAGGGTGGCTGGAGAACTAGGGTGCATATGCGATTTGTGGCAAGAGAATTTGGGAGAACCAGAGAGACCTGGGCAGGGCGTGCAATATGATGGGGGCAAAGGGTTTCCGTGATTTTATTCATTTTATTATGTTAATAATAATAATTATATTGAAAATAATATTATAATAATACTATTAATAAAATAATTACAATAAAACCAGTAATAATAATAATAATATAAAGAATAATTATAATAATAATAATATAAAAACAACAACAACCACAAAAAAATTAATAATAATATAAAGAATTATAATAATAGTACAATAACAACAAAAACAACCACAACAACAACAACAACCACAAAAACAACAATAACAGACACTAAAAAAACAACAACAACAACAATAATAATAATAATAATAATAATAATAATAAATTGGAAGACACCTAAGATGATTTCATGGATACCGCCTACCACGCAATAACAACACATAGGTACGTAACCCGGTAAAATTTATAAATGTCAAAATTTTATGACCCACACTCAAACCGAGCCTTGATGAGTGAACAAGTATCCAAAAAGTAAAAATATAAAAATAAATTGAAAAATTCGAGTGTGACAATGGTACATAATTTCAACGTCATTATTCCTACCCGAAAAATTAAATTTAGATTTCTATAGAAGGATCTTGAGAATGATCCTCTAATTAAAAAGGTTTTGATACATGGATTTACTAGGAAATGATACCTCTTGGAGGTCTTCTAGTGATTCCTACACCATTCATGGAACATATTATAATATTATTACAAGAATATAGTTTGGGTAGGTTAATTGATCATTATGAGTTATAAAAAAAATTACACCATATCATTATGGATGTTCTATATACCCAATTATATTAGGACATTATTCAAGTTTTTATGTGAGTATTGTGACACATTATATCACATACCGACTAGGTATTGGTCCTAATGGGGAGCCTTATTCATGGAACTACAAGGGGATGAGGTGGGATACTGACTCTATCATACGACAAGTTGTCTCCTTCACTAACATATCATGATACTCCATTGGTATGGTTCATGAGTATTTAGTCAAAAAAAGACCTTTGATTGCGGTTATGAAGTGATATCTTGGATATCATAATATGTATCTTCATTCCTACCAATAATGGGTTGTTATGGAATTCTTAGGTCATAGGGGTATTTCTGGTAGAAGAGTCATCGACTATGGGTGATAGAAGTGGGAAAAC
Organism: Viscum album; assembly: GCA_963277665.1. Taxonomy (NCBI): domain Eukaryota; kingdom Viridiplantae; phylum Streptophyta; class Magnoliopsida; order Santalales; family Viscaceae; genus Viscum; species Viscum album. The sequence goes on along the minus strand of OY728148.1, from coordinate 1,480,117,761 downwards.
ATGAGTTGAGACATGACATAAATAATAGAATAGTAGAAATAGTGTTCAGAGAATATAAAACAATTCAATAGTTGATCTTGAGATAGGTGGTCTACGGTTCCAAGAACTCCTAATTGTCATAATATCCTAAGGACATGTAGTTATAGTATTATGGTGGTTAGGTACATCATATGAATTATTTTATAACTCAGAATATTGCTAATACAGAGAATATTAGTGGAATGGATAGTCAAAGGAAGTGATTGGAGTTGGGAGGTTCACAGAGTTGAAGGTGTGAAAGGGGAGGAGGGAGTGAACCTTGAGGTGGTAGAGGGTCTAACCCATTACCACCGATACCCATAGTGGTCTCCACCATGCCCAAGGAGATGTTGTTTTGTTGTGAGTAAAACTAAAAAATATGGAGGTCAATAACTAAGAGGCCCCATATAAGATTATATGTATGGTCTATTTTAGTTATACCTTAGAAATACTACTACTATATAGAAAAATGAACAACTTCATTCATTCCCCTCCTCTTATTGAATACCAATATATTCTTTTTTTCTATTAGATTAACCTATTTGTTTTTAGAATCAAACTACAGGATATTAAATGGTTACACACATCTACTTGTCTTGTTACTCGGCTCTTGCAAGACAGATCACCCTTTGGAATCACATTGTGTATGTTAATAGGCTTTAAGACATAAAATTATGTTTAGAATTCTTATTTATAGTTAATTCATATATTGACTAGTTCAACTAGATAATGTTATGTGATCGTGGTGAGGTGATATGGTTTTCCTTACTCGGTTAAATAGAAATTAGGTACAATTTTAATGGGATAGTATTTAGAAGTTTATAAATAATTACTCACTAGTTGTCTTGTATTACCATTGGAGATGTGGTTGTTATGATTTATCAATTTTCTATAATGAAGGATGTGTACAATGGTAGATTTCAAGGTTCAATATCAATCATACATCCACACAATGAAATATACATCATCACTAAAATTTGTCCAATAAATGCCTCAATATCTACACATGTTTATTAGGTTTCTATTATAGAGCATTCTGATATAATTGTACAATTTGAGAACATAAAAATAAAGGAAAATGTCTGATCAAGTGTGTCACCATTAGTATCCGCTATATTGTTCTCTAATATAAAATATGTGATAATGATGTTTAGCGTAGATTACATTCACATGAACCCAGTGACAGTGATGAATAAGTACCCACTATTGAGATGTTACGACATATTCTATCATTTGGAAAGGTAGAGATAGTTATTGAAGTTATAACCCAATTTCATTTTATCCCCAACATTATGAATGTGACATGAAAATAGAGAAAATTAATTTTCATTCTTATATGTTTATTATAAATACATTTCCATGCCTTTAGTTGTTATTAAAATCAATAGGTTTTAATGGGAAACATGAATCCGAACATTTATCCTTCCATACACTATATTGGTGTGGTCTTAGTTTATTAAATTATAGTGTACTTTGTGTTTGAGTAGGATAACACTAAAAACATGAGGATCTTCCTAGAAAAACTTGGAGAGTTCATCCATTATGGTAAGATCATGATGTGGTAGTTCTATAATTGGGAGAACAAAATTTGAGTACCTCTCAACTAAGGAGATGGTGTAGTAGTGGATCGTGAGAAGGAAGAGGTTGTGCTAGCATGGGTGCCTCCCAATGTCATTAATAGGGTGTTCTTATTATCAAGGATATTGGTATACTATATGATATTTTACCAAATTTAATTATTATATTTATACCCTCAACTACGTTGATGTTAGATTGGTATATATTCCTTTGGATTTTTACATTCAAATATATATTTGAAGGGTTGTGGATATGGTTGAATGATGATCCCATATTTGGATATCATGAGAATTGTGTGAAGTATGTATTGTTCAGTGATTCATTAGGGAAAAACATGTTTATGATCTGATGGATAGATAGGAATTGAATACTTCAGGTTCCTAGTAGTTGAGACCATACATGTTGAAATACTCAACCTAATGTTTGGAGCTGTCAGCCGGTAGACTTAGATATAAAGATGTGGCCACACTACCTTATGTGTGATTGGTTTATTTTCTATTTTTACCACATGAGTATAATTCATATCTTCTCCTGGATTAATATGAACATGATATAGAGAAAAATGATATAGTTCCTCTCTGATTATAACTACTGAATTTTATATGCACTAGAGAAGTGTAATGAGGTTGTATATTATCTCTGTTTTTGATCCAATTCACAGAGACGTAAGAGTAGATTTTCTTGCTAAATATTTCCATATTTTATGAATATTGTTTGTAATATATAATTATATGGTTCTTATCCCACCATTTCTATAGTGTTTTACTGAGTCTCATCATTGAGATATGCATTGTGAGTCCTTGCATACATAGGAATCCACTTGAACCTATTTTTATTGATTACATGATGGTGGGTATAATATGTTATTTTTTAGATCACCTCTGATGATACTGTTATTGTTTCATGAAAAGGTTATAAGGGAGTTTAATTCATCACTCTTCATGGTACATATATATGTTGTTATGTATTACCAACTCCATTAAAATCATTTTTTTGACGCCATTATGTGTAGGAGATAGTGATTTCATAATGTTTCCTGGACAATAATTTATGAAAATATTATCATTTAACATCATGATTATGTAGGGGACTGTTGGAGAACTTTGGGAATCAGACACCGTAGATAATGATGCTTCTCCCCAAGAAGGATGTCAATAATGAGTATGTCATTCAGGTTCTATAAGACATTCTATAGTTATCCATGTTAGTCTTTTTTTCATTATATGTAGGCTTCTATATCATTATTTAATCATATGTAAAATAATAATTAACATTTGACAGTAATTATTGAACAATTTATTTCTGTTTGTGGGAGACCCTATATATAGCCATGTGGCTGGACAAATATGTTGAGTCATCACACATTGGCTCAGAGTTGGTCTGAGCTACGATAGAGATATTGAAAATCAACCTAAAGTATAGGGAATTTTCTTAGATATGTAAGACGACTTTTTCTAAATAGATATTATGGAATTTGGTGTTTGGGGTGCAAGAAAAATTATTCCTAAAGGTATCAAAATATTGTGAATTACAATGATTTGTCAATGGAAAATGTCATATGTTTGATTAATTGGACATTTATAAATATTTGTGGGGAGATTGTGAGGAAGAATACTACTTTGATATATTTTCATTGTTAGGATAGTTACTAGGCATGTTCCATATGTCACATCTAAGGTGATATTTCCATGACTCATCACATGATATCCAATGATAATGAATGGATATTGAGGATGTGGAATCATTTTTATAGTACAAATTATTGATTTAGGATAGAAGTTATAATATCATCCATTGGTGGGTGATTCCCTTGGTGTGTGTCTAGTTGATTCTAGAGAATCTGGAGGAGGGATCCTGGTTGTGGGTGGCCAAGATGTTATCTCATTACCGACGTCATTTCGTGAATTTTTTACACATTGTTAGAAAAAAATGAAAAATTGTGTGGAGATGTAACATCCCTGGTTTTTCATTGTAAAACATTGGGATACATTATGTAATAATATTAGATCATTGAAATAATATGAAATTAGATTCAAGGTCATACTTAGCCTCATAATTGATATAATAAAAATATATTTAAAATTTATAACATTTTAATTTTCAGAAATTAATTTATATCATTAAAAAAGAGTCATATATAAGAAGTCTGAGAGCTGTACTCAATCCCTAAGGCAATTTTCAGAATATGAACATTGTTACAATTTTCAGCATTGATTTTTTATTGAAATTTCCGCCGTTCATAGTTTAGTCAATTAATTAAATAATTTTTTTATTTGTTTGTTTTTTAGAACTGTGACCAATATTCCTCTATATAAGAGTATTTTTTTAAAATGCCTAACTTTTATCAAATAACCCTGGTATTGATAGTGGTGTAGTTGGTGGTGATTTCATGGATGAAAAATTTCAGTTAGTGTTTTGGACACATGTGAGGAAAAGGAGGTCATGGATCTCACCAACGATGATGACACAAAACTGGTCTTCTATAAAAATTGATTTAAACATGTCATATGATTGTACACGGTGCACATTATCAACTTTTTTATTATCTCATGTTATGTTCAAATAAATTATTTTAACAATTCTAGTTTTGTGTTGATGGATAATGTTTTATTGATGATTTTATCTTCGTATAATATTAATATTTTAATTGATTTATTTTATCTTTTTTTAATCTTATTCATTCAATATTACTATGGAAATTAAATGAATCCAACATGAATATTGGAAATGGTTCATTTTTCATGATATTGTTTTATAAAATTCATTTCATTTTTGTTGTGAAATGAACTTTTGTATTTGGTTTGGTTAGAGTTTTGAGAAATAATAGACAATCAATTCTTACAAAAATATTCTTTAGATCAAAAAATTGATACCATGAGTTTATGATTAAGATAAATGATATAAATGGGGTTTGATGGATTTGATTAAATATCAGGATGTGGTTAGTTATTCACACCTATAATAAGTTGTGGAAAAACAAATTTTTATTTTCCATGTGCAACATAGAGGCTGCCTAGGGTCGTCTCACTTGAGGTGCATTCTCAGTTGTTTACTCACTTAATCAAATTCCCGATAACTAATTATTTTTTATGTTTTTTTATTTATATGATTGAAATAGAATTATAAGAATAAATGGAATGGAAATAACCATTTATAATTAATATAAAATTCTAAACAAAATGGAATAAGTGAAGAAAAGATTTTCTCCCGATAGAACTTTCAGGGAGCACCTTAATTGATGAGCTTCAAATATTCTTAGTTAAAAAAATCCATTGAATGCGTACACACATTAGTTTACCATAGTTTTGAAAGAAATTTCCACATAGAGATCACCATGCACACCCTCTATCCACCTCCTCAATCGAGGGAAAATCGTTTTAGATCACGAAGATAAACCTTAGACATTCATATTTAAAATTACACCCACAATAAATTATCCTTAGTATTAACAAAACTAATTTTAATAACATGGTCTTGGGTTCATCAAACACATTTCTACCTTAGTATATTCCTCGGATCTTTTACTCATGATCAAATGTACTATTGTTCATGATGGCAGGACATGAAAAAGATATGAGGGATGATGGAGGGAATAAAAACAAAAAGAATACATGAATATAATATAAATATCTAATAAAATTTAAAACTATAAGAAAAATAAATAAATTAAAAATAATGGTGGAATATTTTTTGCCAGCCTCCCTTGGTAGAGATCCCATATTTGGTCTTTTTAAGGAATGATATAGAAAATTTGATGATTTGAGAGGTAGGTGCTCATCTCCATTGATAGGAATATATCTATCCTCCAAAATTTGATGCATTTTGTGCCATTTTAATGGAAACTTCATGTGGTTCTCCATTCATGAAAGTTGAATCCTATTTTATTATGTGTACCCTTGACAAATTTCGGCTGATTTTTCCACCGTTTGTAGGATATATAATTTTATATTTAATTTTTTTAAAAACATTCTAGGATGCTTCCTCCAAACATATGTCATTAAATGGCCACCTTAATGGCTTCAAAACTCCATGGAATTTAATATAGAAATACACCTATCTATACATGTTCTTTTTACAGCAACATAACCTCGATTGGAAGAGAATAATATGAGATGTGTTTCTGTTACTATGGTGGATTCCACAATATCCTCTTAGAAACATCATCAACATCATTTATTTTTTAAAGCCTCTAGATGATATAACCATCAACTGGTCTAAAAAATTTTAAAGTAAATTAAATAAGAATTATAAAAAAGATTCAATCAATTTGGAATTATATGTTTTAGAGAATAAAAAAATACCCTTGATGGAAAAATCTCCAAAAAATTCCAGAAATAAGCGTTTTTATTCATTTTTCTCAAAAAACATTAGAAATAAAAAAGTGATTCATATAAGATGAAATTGATCAATTGGAATGGTTAAAACTATTAAAATTTATTAAAAAAATGTGTAAAATATTATCTCTATAAATTACCCCACACATAAGCCACGATTTCGTAATGTATAAAATCTTTACATGGAATTCAAAGGACACCAATGTTTTGAATATTCAAATTCAAAAGAAATAAAATCAAAAACATTAAATGTAATTTTTTATTAAAAAAATACACTTAATATTCCAGTTTAATTTTCCAATTTTTAAAGAAACAATTAATTCATATATTTTAATTTTTATCTTGGAATAAAGATGCACTATATTCTTTTATTCATTCAGGGTTCTCAATTCATTATTATCAAACATGCCACATCATGATTTACCAATCCATTTTATTTTTTATTCACATATACCCGGATAAAATTCATGTAGAGTTATGATTATATAAATTGATCATGATCCTTATCCATAATCTCTAAAAATATGTTCTTTCTCCACTTTGTAAATGAAAAAAGTCACATAAATAATAACGATTTTCTAATAAATGTTCAAATTAATCTTAGGATTATGTTTTCTAGGATTTCATTTTTAAAAAATTATGGCACATGAAAGAGGATTATCACTTTAGTATAATACAAAATATCAAATAGTTCAATGAAATTCTTACCTTAGATGTAGCAACAACCTCTTCTCCCAAAACATAAATTAAGGTTATGATCAATGTAAAGCATCATAAATGGTTAATTCGCACTCTTTAATTATTTAAATTAAAAAAACATAAAAAGTTATTATTAGATAAAACCTCACATCCATCACTTGACCACATATGATTATAGTATTGTTGGTCTAAATAATAATGATTTATGGTTCTCCAAAATCACATTAAATTTTTTACTTTTTTTCTATTATTTTTTTCATTTTTATTTTTTTAATTCAAAATGGGAAAACAATTATTTACAATTAATTATTTCACAAACATTTACAATAATCACAACATCACTTCATGAATTTTTCTGTAAAAATTAAATCATCCCTTCAACCAATAATCCATTCACCCTACACTTAATTTATAAAATTACTGTAATATTCCAAGAGTAGGGTAGGAAAAGAAATAAATGTCTTGAAACATAGATATTTTTTATAAATATCATTTGTGGTGTCAATGGGATAAATGAAGGACCGATGTAAATATTGTCTTTAAGGATAAGGTCTTTTCAAAATATGACTCAATAATTTTTAATGTGTTTTTGTACATTCATAGATTTGAAATGTTTAGCTAAATGTTTTGGAATGTGAAATTTACTGTGATCACTAAAGAAGTATTCTCATGAATAAATAGAAAATACATGTCTTAAAAAACCTCTCAGTAATAAGACATAGGATATTGGGAAATGACTAAAGGAATTATCAATAATAACAAATTAATTCACATTAATTTCTGAAATAAAAATCCCGAAAAATTGTAGGGATATTTTATTTACATAAATCCACTAATTACATTAAATAATGAGTACTCATTTCAATATCAATTCTCAATTACAATCACTTTATTCTACAATTTACTCATTAAATATCATTAACATTGAAATATAAAAAGTTGCATCACTTGATTCCTAAGAGACTCATGTCCCATAGATAAGTCAAGAAAAGAATTAATTCATGCGTGGGAATATCATTCTTATGATTAAATCTCTAAATATGTTTTAGACTAAATAATGTAAGTAGTTTAATAGATAATCATAAAAAAGTGAACTCCATTTTTAAATAAATTTTTTTATCTTCCTCCATTACATGGGGTTTCCTTCTTACATCATGATCCTAGAAAACCAAAATGATTCAATTAATCACAATGATCATTTCATTTTAGCTAAAAATGAAATGAAGAAGGGGTTGCATGCTAGACTAATTCCTACGAATGAATATGAAATCAAAATTACTAATAATGAAAATGAATGTACTACAATGAAGGTAATGGATAAATCATTGTTTGATCCCCCAAGTGGGCCCTGGTATAATTTATTGCCTCAAGATGCCAGTGCGAGGTTTTATCCATAGTTTGTAGTGGGAGTATTTTTTTTGGATTTGAACCACCACTTATAGTCCCCTATAGCGTGGACTTATTCTTATTTTTTGAGGAGGACACCATGAATAGTTTAAACTCGATCCTCCACCATTAATATTGTGTACATCTTACATGGTAGGGGTATGATGATGTATGGAACCCCCACCTACTTCATTGATTCTTGGGAGACGTCTTCTAATAAATAAATTGGTTGTTCCAAATGTACTGCATGAAATTAATAATCAAAGTGAGATTCCAAATTACAAAATTAGGATTCAATTTCAAAATAATACCTTTTAATGTGGGGAGAATATTAATTTTATTCGACAAGTAGAGCCTCTAGGATCTATTCATGTACTCCCTCTTCTAAATGTTCAACTTATCTTTGGTGCTCCATGTGTTCCTCAACAAGTGAATCCTCTTTTTCATCATCTTCCTATCGGGATTATTTTATGTTGGAGGAATATAGAAATTGAAATGAATTAAGAGAGATACTCTAATTAGAATCAACAAAATTAATTGAATTTTAGTTCGAGCATATATATTTTACTTGAATTGGTTCCTCATTAATATCCCCTCAAATTGAAAGTTCCTCTTGTAGTGGATCTTCACTGGATAGAGGATGGTAGTCATGTACTTCCATATTTACATCAAATTCCACCAAATGGGTGGTGTATCCTTTTAAGTGTGCCAACTTTCTATATTTTTGAGGTTTGGTAACATCATGTATTGCCTCTCATTCATTCAAAAATTCATTATGTTCTTAGTAATCACCCACAGGTAGCTCAGTAGGGAATTAATTTTCAACTATCTCTTGAATAATATGTTTAGTGAGGATGAATTATCTTTAGGTTCCTCAATATTTACATCCCCGAGTTCATCAATTTCACTGATCAGTGGTGAAATATATTCAACGTCTAGTTAAGTTCTTACTCTGGATTATGGTCAGGTTTCTCAACGGTAGAATAGACATATTATATTATCCATTCTATATGAATCATTAGAAACTATATGGGCTCTTTATGTTCAATCAATTCTCTAAAATAGCACCCTATTGTTGTTTTTTCACTTATGAGAAGTCATTCCATGCATTTTAATTGTAGTTCAGATACATCATGAAAAATTTTCTTTTTTTTCTCTGAATCATGGTTTTGGAATAGAGAAATGAAAATATATCTACAATGAAAAAATTATTGTGTTTATTTAAAATAATAATTGGATCCCCAAAAAACATTCCAGTTTTGACGTACACATCTCTTAGGGTTTTTTAAGATCTATTTAATTTTCCTAGTGGAACATAGTGGCTGACAAAGGTCATCTCACTTGAGATGAATTCTCAATTGTTTCCTCACTTAAAAAATTACTCAATTCTAATTATTTTTGTTGTTTTTATTATTTGTATGATTGAAATGGAATTTATAAAATTAAATAGAATGAAAAAATTAAATTTTAATTAATATGATATTCAAAATATAATGGAATTATTGATGAATGGATGTTCTCCCGAGAGAACATTCAAGGAGCACCTTCATCAATTGGCTTCAAATATTCATATTGAAAACACTCCATTTTATGTGTGCATACCTTTTTCTAACCCATTTATGACTGAAATTTCCACATATCAATCACCAATAACACCCTCCATCCCCCTCACATATCGAGGTGAAATATTTGTATATAAAAAAGATAATCATTAGAAAACAAATATGAGTATTACAACTATAGTAAATTATCCATATAATTATATAAAAGAATAATATAATCATGTCTATGGGATCAAACACGTTATTACCCACTCATAATATTACTTGGAGAAATTTCTCATGATCATGATTATCATAGTTCAAGATGATAAGATGAGAAAAATAAAACAGTGTGGATGGGTGGACATTGAAATGTAAACAATGCATGGATTTATTATAAATATAAATGATAAATGAAAACTAAAACAAAAAAATAATATAAAGAAATAAAATTGAAAGGGGGATGATTTCCAACTGGCCTCTATCAGGGGAGATCTCCTTATTGATTCCTTGAAGGTAATTCCTAAAAATATGGGATGATTTGAGATGTAGGTGCTCCTATATTTTTATATGTAGATTTATATACACAGAATGTTGACATTTTTAAGAACCATTAAATGGAAAATTCATGCATCACCCCTTCATGAATTTTTCTCCCCATTTTCGTCTACATCCCCTCTATAAATTTAATCTCATTTGGACACCATATGAATGAGTTATTAGTTATTAATTAAGGATTTATTTTCATTGGAAAAGGTACCACTAAATTTCCTCTATAAATATTTCATTCAATGGACATATTAATTGATTCGAAACTCTATAAAATTTAATAAATAGACATTTCTATGTATCATAGTTCCACTCTAGGTGTAATCGTTCTGATTGATGCTGTGTTGGCTGGGATGTCATTTTGTTACCATAGTGGGGTCCATGATGTCTACCTGGAAAAGTCCTGAAATTCTTTTACATTTTAAAGCATCTAGATGATTGAATAATCACTTGGTTCTAATGAAAAGTTTTCAGAAAATAAAATAAGAATTATAAAAAGCATTTATTTATTTTGGAATTATATTATTCATAAAATGAAAAAAATAACACTAACGGGAAATTGTGTCCAAAAATCAAGAATAATGTGCTTTACCACAGTTTTATCAAATATTACCATAAATCAAAAATTTATCCATATAATATGAAATTTATTATTTGGTAAGTTTACAACTATTAAAATGAATACAAATAATGTGGTAATGAGTTGCTCTATCAATTCCCCCAAAAATAATACATGGTTTTCCTCAAAAATTAAATCTCAACATGGAATTCATAGGACATCAATGTTACGAATATTCAAATTCCATAGTAATAAAACAAAAAAATATCATATTAAATATTTAAAATTACACATAATAAAAAATCAATTTCTCTATTTTTGATGAAACAATTGATTCATATATTTTATTTTCTCCCAAGGAAAAATTAAGGAACTTTTGTTTTATTAATTCATGCTACACAAATCATTATTATTATGCATGAAACACCATGATTTAATTCAGATTTGAATTTTTTCCCAGTGATATATCGTGATATAATTCATTTAGTGTTATGATCATATTGTGAGAAGATGAACTTTACCCATAAGCTTGTAAAAGAACTAATTTATACACATTTTGATGACAAAAGGCACAAAAAATCATGATGAATTTTTAATAATGGTTAAAATGACTCTAAGGAATATTGTTTGTAGGATTTAATGTTTTAAAATTTAAAGCTCAAGGACGAGGTTTATCTGTAATTTATAGTGCATAATTTCAAAAAGTATAATGAAATTCACCCCCCCAAATTAGAAACACCAACTTTCCAAAAAACTCAAAATAAGGTCATGACAAATGTAACACACATTTAATGATTAATACACCCTCTTGAATTTTTTATATTTATTATTTTTTTTCGTTTTTTATAATTTTATGATTTTATAAAACCTCGCATCCATCAACTAAACACACATTTCATTTTTAAAATTTCATGGAAATACCACTAGTTGGGTTGGAAGGGATAAAATTTTATTGAACATTGATCATCCCTATAAAGGATTCTCATGGTATCTTTGGGCTAAAATAATCATTGAAATAACGGCGGAATTTAATGATAAGGGATTTTGAAAATATTCCTCACTCATTTAAAATGTTTTTTATAGACATAGCTTTGAAATGATCAAATGAATGTTCAATAAGGTGACATGTCCCAAGATCACTCAAGAAATATGATCATGTATAAATAGGAATGACTTTGTCAATAAATCGGTTTGAGCATGAGACATATGATATTGGAAAATCACTCAACGGTTTATCAATAAAAAAATTATTTGACATAACTTTTAGAAATTCAAAGCATAGAAAATTTTCAGGAAATTTCATTTACATAAATATATTAATTCCCTAAAAGCATGATTCCTGATTTAAATATCATTGATTTATTAAAATCATATAATTCAAAATTTTAATTATTCAATCTCATTAACATTGAAATATAAAAAATGGAATCAATGAATTATTAAGAATCTAACATATCCTAGATAGGTCAGGTTAAGCATTAATTAAAATTTTTCCATGTACTTCATATCATTAAATCTCAAAACATATTTTGGAACAAAAAAAAAATAAAATGTTTAAAAGATAATCCTAAAATTTGAGCTCCATTTATAAATAATACTTTGTTCCTCTTCCACCATTGCATGGGGATTCGTTCTTCCTTCATGATCCTAAAAAGAAAAATTATTCAGTTAATCACAAGTATCATTTCAATTATGTTTAAAATAAATTAAAGAAGGGGTGCATTGTACTATAATTCCTAAGACTGAATTTGAAATCTAAATTCCAAATTTTGAAAATAAAAGTACTATAATCAATGTAACAAATAAATCTTTTTTTGATCCCCCATGTGGTCTATGGCATCTTTAACATCCTATAGGGGAAGTACCATCTTTTATACATAATCATTAAATGGGTGGATTCTCTTGTATTTGAACCACCACATATGGTCTTTTCTAGATTGGACATATTCTTCCCTATTGAGGAGAATTCCAAGAATATGGTACACTAGATCCTCCCCCTTAAAAATTTTGTACAACTTTCTTGGTGGGGGTAGTATGAAGTATGAAACAACCTCCTTCTTCATTGATACTTGTGCAACATCTTCCATAATATCTAATGGTCTCCCTATATGTGATGCATGAAAATAATAATCAATGGGAGATTTAAATTTTAGATTTTTTGTATTTATTTTAAAACCATCCCTTTATATGTGGCCATATTTTAGATTTGGATCATCAGGTAGAGCTAATCAAATATATTCTTGTACTCCCTCTAGTAAATGTTTAACTTTATCAGGGAGCTTGAGGTGTTACTAAATAAGAGAATATTATTTTTCATCATATTTTTTCATGTCAAAATATATTTTGGACGAATCTGTATATTTTAATGATTTAAGAGATATAATAAAATTAGTTTCAACAATATTAATAAGAATTGAGTTCAAGAATGTATCATCTCTATAAGTTGGTTCTACATTAATATCCTCTTCAACAAAAAGTGCCTCATGGAGTCAATATTTACTAGATAGAGGTAGGTAGTCAAACTCTTCTAGTGTTACATAAAATCCATCCACATTGGTGGTTTCAACCGTTATTGGTGCTGATTCATATTCTTTTCAAGGTTTGGGATGATCAAGTAGTTCCTCACATTCAATCAAAAATCGTCCAGTTCACATTGATCTCCCTAGTGTAGCTCATCCGGGAAGTCATTTTCATCTATCTCTCAAATAATTGGTTGTGTGAGGATGAATGAATATTTACATGCCACATAATTTATCTACTCTTGTTCTTCATTTTCAATGATTAGTGGTGAAATGTTTTCCACTACCAACTTAGGTTTTTTCTCCATCATAGGGTCAATTTGCTCATGGTTAGTATGAACATATTCTATTAGCCCTATTACTTGATTCTTTAGTCATTATATGGACTCTTTATGTTCATTCACATGATCCCTGTATTACTCTAAATAGCTTCCCCTTGTTTTTGATTCACCTGTGGGTAGCCATTCCATGCATTCTAATTGTAGTTTGGATACATCAAGGTTTTTTTAATGAAAAATGAAAATCTATATACAATGTGAAAATTGAAAAGGATAATTAATTTACTTATTGGATCCCCATAAATTGTTCTATTTTTTATGCACACATGTCATAGGGTATGCAAAAGTCAATTTAATTTTCCAAGTGCAGCATATAGGCTGACCAGGGTCATCTCACTTGAAGTGTGTTCTCAGTTGTTCACTCAGTTAAGAGCATTCTTCAAAGATAATTATTTTTTTTCTTATTATTTAAATGAATAAAATGGAATTGAGAAAATATATAGAACGATAAAAAATTTCTAATAAATATGAATTGCTAAACAAATTGGTATTAGAGAAGAAAGAATTTTCCATCAAGATAATTTTCAGGGAGAACCTTCAATGATCAGCATTAAATATTTTTAGTGAACACACTCAATACAAGGAATTCACACATTATTCTACCCGAATTATTAATGAAAATCCCACTTAGTGTTATCCAATCACACCCTCCATCCACCTCTTTAATCGGGGGAAAATAATTGTAGATCATGAAGTTAAACATTGGATATCCACAGTGAGAATTACACCAACAACAAATTATACATAAAAATTAGTCAAATAATATTAAAAACATTCTCTTCATTTAAAGAACACGATTACTCCCTCAATATATTCCATGGATTAGTAACTCATGATCATGAGTATTATAGCTCACGATGGAAATCTGAGAAGAAGAAAAGCTGGTGGACATAGAAAACAAATATAATGCCTGAATATTTTAGAAATCAAAATTACAATTGAAACAAAAATCCAATATAAATTAAAAATAAAGTGGAATGATTTTTGGGTTCCATCCCTAGGTTTAGATCTCCTCATTTGTGCCTTTAAGGAATGAGACGAAAAAAGGTATGATTAGAGATGTAGGAGCTTCTCTCCTTACATATTGGTATTTCTATTTTCCAAAATTTGACACATTTTGGACACATTAAATAGACAATTCATGTCTTTCCCCATTGATGACAGTTAATCCCCATTTTATTACTGTTCCCATCAAAACATTTATCTCATTTGGAATCCTTATATATGATTTATGATTTTTTTAATTAACGGATAGATTTTCTGGATGATGGTTCTTGGAAGCTTCCAAAAAAAATATGCCATCGAATAGCCTCTATAATGGATTCAAATATTCATGAACATTAATTGAAAAATGACCTTGTGTATCTGTGTTCTATTCCTATTGGAATAACCTCATGTTATGTATTTTATATTGAGATGTTCCTTTATTATTATGTTGTGATCCACACTGTCTACCTGGAAAAGTCTTCAACTTCCTTGATTTGAAATGCCTTTAGATGATCGAATCATCCCATTATACAGAAGACAATAGTTCAGATAGTAAAATAAAAAATATAGAAAAATGATTTATTCAATTTGGAATTTTAATTTTGTATAAATGGAATGTATACTCTTTATGGAAAAATATGTCAAAAAATTCCAAATTATGCAATTTTCACCATTTTACTCGAAACACATCATAAATCCAAAATTGATCCACATTTGCACAAATTGATAATTCAAGAATGTTGAAACCATTAAAATGAATATGAAAAACGTGCCAAAATATTAGTTTTATCAATTCCCCCACAATTAAACTATGATTTTTCTCAAGCATAACATCGCAACATGGAATTTAGAGGACACCTATTTTACGAATATTGAAATTAGAAATTAATAAAATCAACTAATTTTTAATGTAAACTAAAATTTTAAAAAATCCACATAATATATCAATATAATTACCCAATTTTTAAGAAAATAATTAATTCATATATTTTACTTTTCCCCTTTGAAACATGAAGGAAATTCTTTTTTAATTTATTCAAACTTATCAATTTATTATGATTAATCATTACACGTCATTATTTACCTCATCATTGTATTTTTCCCTCTTATTTCTCATAATAGAATTCAAGTAGTGTTATTATCATATCATAAAAATATGAACCTTATTAATATTCTTATAAAAGATCTACTTTTGGAACACTGAAAATTTAAATGTCTCATAAAACCATGAAGACCTTTCAATAATGGTTAAAATGACACAATGGCTAGTTGTTGGTTAGATTTGACATTTTATAACTTAAGGCTCAAGGAGGACGTTTGTCTCTTATGTAAATTCATGATATCAAAAAGTGTCTTGATATTCTCCCTTTTAAAGTAGAAATACTCACTTCCCCCAAAACTCGAACTATAGTCAATATCAAAGTAATGCATAATCAATGATTAATGCACCCTCTTGATTTTTTTAAATTTTAATTTTTCTTTAATTTTTTTTAATGTTCTTATTAAATAAAACCTCCAATCCATAACCTAATTGTATAATATTATATAATCAATGGTCTGGTAAATTTTGATTTTTTGTATTCTAATAGCATTACCCATTTATCACTTTTTTGTTCTTTTTGACATTTTTTTCGGTTTTTAATTCATATGGGGAAATAATGAACTACAATGAATGATTTCAAGAACCATTTAAAATTGACAAAATATGACCCCAAAGTTTTTTCTTTACAATGTAAATAATCTCCTTCGCCATGAATCTCTTCACCCACACACAAAATTTTTAAAATATAATTGAAATACCAAGAGCTGGGTAGGAATGGATAAATTTTTTTGAAAACGTGTCTCATTCCTATTAAAGGCATTTATTGTCTCTATGGGATAAAATTAATATTTATGTATAGGTGTTATTCAAGGCTAATGAATTTTCAAAATATTACTCAATCATTTTAAATTTGTTTTTGTACATTCATAGCTTTGACAAGTTTAAATGCATGTTTAATAAGTTGACATGTCCCAAGATCACTCAAAAATATGATCAAGTATAATTAAGAAGTACATGGTATTGAAATCCTCTTGGGAATGAGACATATGATATTGGAAAAACATTCCAGGAATATTCAATAATAATAAATTAATTCACATAAATTACCAAAATTCAATTCATGAAAAATGATTGGGGAATTTTATTTACATAAATCAACTAATTCCATTAAATAATGAGTCCCAATTTCAATATGTATGATTTTTTTTCAATCATTTGATTCTCTATTTTACTCATTAATTCTCATTAAAATTGAATCGTAAAGCATGTAATCACTGTATTTTTAAGAAACACATATCTTTTATACCACTCATGTTAATCATTAATTCAAGTGTGCGCATGTACTTCTTATCATTAAGGATAAATAAAATTTTGAAAAAAGTTATTGTATTTCAGAAGATAATATTATAAAATTAACTCCCCTTTTAAATAAATCATTGGGCCTCTACATCCAATTCTAGATTCTTCCTTCTACAATCATGAATCTAAAAAATAAAAATTACTCAATTAGTCAAAAGGATCGTTTTATTTAAGCTCAAAAAGAATTGTGGGTGGAGGCTACATGATAGTCTAATTCCTAAGATTGAATTTGAAATCAAGATTCCTTATATTGAAAATTAAACTAATATAATGAATGTAAAGGATAAATCTTGGTTTTATCCACGAAGTAGGCCCTAACATCTTTTACTTCCTCTAGAGGGATATGCCATCATTTATCCATAATATATTGGTGGGTAGATTTTCTTAGATTTGAAGCCTCAAATTTGGTCCCTTCTAGAATGGACTTCTTATTCAATATTTACGACGACTCCATGAAAAAATTATACTAGATCCTCTAAATTTACAATTTTGTAAAACATTCATGTCATGGGTAGGATGAAGTATAGAACCTCCTCGTCCTTCATTAATACTTGTGCAACGTTTTCAATAAAATCTTGTGGTCTCTCTAGATGTTCTAAATAACTTTTATGTATTAATTTCAAAATTATCCCTTTAAATGTGGGAAACTTTTAGATTTGGATCATCTGGTAGAGCCACTAGGATATCTTCTTATACTCCCTCAGGTAAATGTTCAACATCTTAATGGAGCTCCTATTGTTCCTCAACAAGTGAATATTATTTGTCATAATCGTTCTACATTCAATAATTTGAGTTTGAATAATATGAAAATTCAAAAGAATTAAGAGTGTCACTCAAATGAGCTTCCAAAAAATAAATAAATAATTATTTCAATAATGTATAATCTCCCTGAGATGGTTTGACATTAATATCATCTTCAGTTAAAAGTTCCTCATGGAGTAGATCATCCCTGGATGAATTAATGTAGTCAATATCCTCAACCATGACTTAAAATTCCACCACATTGGTGTTGTATTCAATTAATGGTGCTGCATTTTCTTCTTTGAAAGATTTTGGATGATAATGTAGTTCCGCACATTCATTCCAAAATTTCTCATGTTATTGTTGATCTCCCCCATGTAGCTGAGTAGGGATGTCCTTTTCTATTATCTCTCAAATTGTTTGTTGATTTAGGATGATTTAATCCTTTGGAGCCTCAATATTTTACTTTTTTGGTTCTACAATAACAATGATTAGTAGTGAAATTTCATTAACCACGACCTTAGGTTCTCGCTCCAGCATAGGGTTGGGTTTATCTTTGGTAGTATGGGAATATTCTATTAGACAATCTATTTGACTAGTAAGTCTTTGTAAGGCCTATTTAATTTCGTTCATTTGAGATCTATAATAAACAAAAATAGCATCCTCTTTTAGTTTTTTCTCCTGTGATTAGTCATTCCACACATAGTACTTGTATTTCGAACAAATCATTGAAATTTTTCATTATTTTGGATTTTTGGTTTTCTAATGAAAAAGGAAATTATATTTACAATCTGAAAATTTAAAAAGATAAGAAAAAAAATGATTGGATCCCATGAAACAATTCCATTTTTGACGCACAACAATGGTTGTGTGTGGGAAAATAAATTTAATTTTCTTATGAGAACAATGAGGCTAAAAAAGATAATCTCATTTGAGGAGCATTCTAGGTTTCCCAATAACATAATCAAATTCACTAAAACTAATTCATTTTTATATGAATGAAATGGAATATATGAAAATAAATGCAATGATAAAATTATATTATAATTAATATAAAATGTGAAATAAAACAGAATTAGTAAGGAATGGTTGTTCTCCTGGAAAAAATTTCAGGGAGCACCTTCAATGACCAACATCAAATATTCTTAGTGAACTCACTCCATCGTATGTGTGCACACTACAGTCTAACTTGATTTTGAATGAAAATTACACTTAGTGATCAGAAATAACACCCTCCATACACATCCTCAATCGAGAGAAATTTATTGAATATAAAGAAGTTAATCATTATTCAACCACAATGAGGTGTCCACCAAATATTAATTTTACATTGAAATAACTCAAAAAATATTAAAAACATGGTCTTCAGTACAAAACCGTCATTAATCCCGAATGATATTTATCGGATATATTAAGCATGATCATGAATATTATATTTCATGATGGTAATATGACAAGAAGAGAAGAGGGTGGATGGCTGGACAAAAAAATGCATGAATTTAATATAAATCGTAATTATAATTTAAAACTAAAACAAAATTAAATTAAATTAATTAATATTAAATAAAGGGGGAAGATTTGGGGGAAGCCTCCCTCAGTAGAGATATCATCTATTTTCCATGATGGAATGATATGGTAAATCGGATGATTTGAGTGGTAAAGGATCTTCTCCTTTTATAGAAAGATATATATGCTACAAAAGTTGATGTGTTCGAAACCTTTAAATGGAAAATTCATCTATTTTACCTTTTATGAATGTAGTTACCCATTGTGTTTTTTGTCTCCACTAAAACATTAATCTCATTTTTTCACCATATATATGAGATTTGATTTTTAAATTAACAATTTCTTTTTATGGATGAAGGTTCCTTGAAGATTCCACCCAAAATATGCCATTAAATGGTCACCTTAATGGATAGTATACTCCATGAAATTTAATAGAGAAATGATCCTATGATTCATTGTTCCATTCTAGGTATCATCAACTCAATTGAAGTTATATTGGATATGATGTGCTTCAATTACTATGGTGAGGTCCACATTGTCCACCCAAAATGTCTTCAAATTCTATAATTTTTTTAAAAAATACTGATGATCGAATTATCCCCTGGACCAGAAGATATTGTTTTGTGAAATAAAATAAATATTATAAAAAATGATATAGTCAATATGGAATTATATTTTTCTATAAATGAAAAAAATTGATTGACAGAAATATCTGTAAATAAATCCATAATTAAGCACTTTTTACCAATTTCCTCAAAAGACATCACAAAACCAAAATTGTTCCATATAAGCTCTAATTGGTAATTGGGGAATGCTAAAACTATTAAACTGAATATAAATAATGTGGAAAATATTGGATCTATAATTTCCTCCACAAGTAAACCATGATTGTCCTCAAGTATAAAATCTCAACATGGAACTAAGAGAACACTAATGTTATGAATATTCAAATTCCAATGTAATAAAAACTATAATTTTCAAAGTGAAATATAATTTTCAAATATATAAATAATATATCGACATAATTTCCCATTTTTTAAAGAAACAATTTATTCATATATTTTACTTTTCCCCTATTAAAAATGATGGAAATTATTCAATCATTTATTCAACCATCTCTATTCACGATTATTAAGCATGCCACATAATGATTTACAACACGTTTTAATTTTTTCCTCTCATCTCTCGTGATAGAATTAAAGTAGATTTATGCTAAAATCATGAGAAAATGAGCCATATACATAAGTTTATAAAATCACATCTTTCTCTAATATTTAAAGACAATGTGAACACAAAATCATGAGGACTTATCAACAAAGGTTCAATTGACTCTGAGGATTATAGTTGGTGAGATTTGATGTTTTAAAAATTTAGTCTCAAGGATTTGTTTTCTCTATTATATAAAATTCATGATAATAAAAAGATTATTGATATTCTACCCTTCAATGTAGCAACATCCACTTCCCCCAAAACATAATGTATAGTCATAATAAATGTAAAGCATAATGAAAGAATAATGCACCAACATAAATTTTTAAAATTTTGACATTTTTTTCTTCTAAAGTAATGATTATACCAAACCTAAAATTTATCACATAACCACATATGTTTATAATAAAATTAGTCTGGAAAACAATTAAGGTGTTTAAAAGATAATCATAAAATTTAATTCCCTTTTTAAATAAAGCATTGTTCTTCTTCACCCAATTCTTGGGGTTTCCATCATCCATCATGATCTAAAAAAAGATAATTTACTCAATTAATCAAAAGGATCATTTAATTTCAGATCAAAACTGAAGGGAGGGGTATTCATGTTATTATAATTAATAAGACATAATATTAAATGTAAATTCATTATATTGAATTGAAATTAATAGAATGAATGTAAAGGATATTTCTTGGTTTGATCCACCAAGATGGCCCTAACATTTTTACTTTCTACAAAAGGTAGTACCATATTTTAACCATAGTATTTCTGTGGGTGGATTTTATTTGAATTAAACTACCACATGTTGTTACTTATAGCTTATAATTTTCTTCTTTGTTGAGATGGAATCCATGAAAAGTTTATACTAGATCCTCCCGCTTTACAATTTTTTATAGCTTTTATGGTCAGGGTTGGAAAATGTATTGAACTTCCTCCTCCTATATTATTACTTATGGAACATATTCTTTAAAATAAAGTGGTGTCTCTAGATGTGATGCATGAAAATAAAAATCATAGGGAGATTAAAATTTTAAATTTGATGTTTATATTTTTGAATCATCCCCTTAAATGATAGTAGCATTTAGATTTGGATCATCAGTTAGAGCCTCTAGGATATCATCTTATTCTCCATATGGAAAATGTGCATCTTCCCTAGGGATCCCTAAGTATTCATCAAAAACTGTATATTATTGTTCATCATATTTCTCCTGGGTATAGTATCTGTAAATATAATTTGAAAATTCATATAAATTTGTCTAGATATTCAAATTAGTTTCAACAAAAATAAAAGAATTTTAGTTCGGGAATGTATCTTCTCCCTGAGTTTGTTCGATATTAATATCTTCTTCAATTGAAAGTGTCTCTTAAAGTTGATCTTCTCTGCATATCGGTCGGTAGTCAATCTCCTTCATAATAAAATAAATTTACACCATTTTTGTGGTCTATTCCATTAAGGGTGCTGAGTGTTATTCTTTTTATGGTTCGGGAAGATCAAGTAGTTCCTCACATTCATTAAAACATTCATCCAGTTCTTGTTGTTCTCCCCTATATAGCTCACGGGGGAAGTCAATTTCTTCAATAACTCCAATAATCGATTGAGTAAGGATGAATTTATTGTTTGGTTCCACAACATTTACCACTTGTGATTCTTCAATATAAATGATGAGTGGTGAAATTTCATCCATAACTACCTTAGGTTCTTACTCAGGCTGAGTGTCGGGTTGCTCTTGGGTAGTATGGACATATAGTGTTAGCCATATTATTTGACTATGTAGTCCTTCTAGGGCCACATAATGTTAATTCAATTTATTTCTGTTGTACTCTTAAATATATTTCCCTTATTGTTGTTTCACCTTGGAGTTGTCATTATATGCATAATAATTTTAGTTAAGATAAATTATGGATTTATTTTCTAATTTTGGATTTTTATTTTAAAATGAAAATTTATCTATATTCTGGAAATTGAAAAATTCATGTAAACTACATATTGGATCACTAGAAAAGGGAAAAGATTTGATTCAAACATGTCGTAGTTATTGGAAAAACTAATTTAATTTTCATTGTGCAACAAAGTTTCTAAATGGGGTCATCCCACTTGAGGAGCATTATCAGTTGTTCACTCAAAATAATTCACCAAAAATAATTCTTTTTGATTTTTTATTTCAATGAATGAAAAGTAATTAATTAAAAAAGATATAATAAAAAAATTATTTCTAATTAATTTAAAATTAAAAACAAAATGTAATTAGTGATGAAAATAAGTTCCCCTAAAATAACATTTAGGGATCACCATCATTGACTAGCTTAAAATATTATTAGTGAACACACTCTATTGAAACTTTGCACACCCTATTCTACCCATGTTATGAATGAAAAGTACAATTAGAGTTCACCATGTAATACCACCATCAATCTACTCACTCTTGGAAAAATGGTTGTAGATCAAGAAGATAAAATTTTGACAAAAATGTTAAAGATTACACACAATATAAATTATCCTTTGAATTATCATAGAGAATATTAAAAACATTTTATTGGGTAAAATAACTTGATTATTCCTCAGGATATTTCTTAAATCATTTACCCATGATCATGAGTAATTATAGTTCACAATGGTAGGATGAGAATAAGAAAATATGATCGATGAGTGGACACAGAAATAAAAACAACGCATGTATTTATTAAAAATCTAAAATACACATGATAACTAAAAAAAATTAAGAAAATAAAAAATTAAAAATAATGGTGACAGATTTATGACCAGCCTTTCTTGGTGGAGCTCTGCACTTTAGTTTCATGAAATAATGACATAGAAAATGGAATAATTTGAGGTGTAGGAGCTCTTATTCTTTTATTAGAAGATTTATTTCGTCTGAAATTTGACTTTTTTTTGGAAATAATATATATAAATTTCACACATTTATCCATTCGTAAAATCTTTTCCACATTTTTTGTAACATACCCTAAGCAAATTTAATCTCATTTGGTCGCTTTATATATGAGTATTCATTTTTTAATTAATGGTTTCATTTATTGGATGAATGTTCTTGGAAGCTTCCTCCAAAAATATTTCATCCAATGACCAAATTAATGGATTTAAAACACCATGTATTGTTTTGGAGAAAATAACCAATGTATCATTGATACACTATTGGTGTAATAACATCAATTTAATAAGTCTAGGGTGAGATGTTCTTTTGTTACTATGTTGGGGTCCAAGTTGTTTGCCTTCAATATTCATCAACTCCAATGATTTATTAACACCACTAGATGACTTAATCATCACCTATTGAAGAGGAAAAATTCCAGGAAATAAAATAAGGATTATAAAAAATTATTAAATCAATTTTGAATTATATTTTTCCTAAAATTAAAAAATTACACTTTGAGAGAATAATCTATCAAAACAACTAGAATTTAGCGATTTTAACTATTTTTTTTCAAAAAGCATCATAAATTTAATATTAATTCATAAGAGATAAAATTCATAATTTGGGATGGTTAAAAATATTAATAATAATATAAAATTGTGGAAAATATTAGCTCTAACTATTGTAATTTTACTATTTCCATTTTCTACTGTTGCAATGAAGGGTTCAATTGATTATGTTTTCCCAGATGGTCGAAGGCCATATTCTACTACCCATAGATGGATTGAGGGCTACAAACCATATATCCATATCAATTGGAAATTATTATGAAGGGATCATGGTAGTAGATTTGTGGATGGATGACACACAAGTCTTATGTAATTTCATAAAAACTGTATCTTCCACATCATGTGTTATGAAAAAAACACATAGTGCTTTCTCCCATTAAGTAGTTATAGGAATTACCTGCATATATAAATATAAAATTCTATGTCACATATATCGCACTCCATGTTAAATGACCCATCAACTCCGTGTGTTCTCCTAGTTACACAGTTAGGGACACATATTGTTGAATTGGTATGTCCAATGTACACCAACTTGACCTGATAATCATACATGACCAAGTATCTAATGGTTGATTAATAAACAAAAATAGCCAAAGTATACTAGTAAAACTTGTAATACATGGGAACTAGTTAAGGGAAAAGGTAATACATGAATTTGATATTACAATCCTATACTACAAATACAATCCATTTAATTTATCATTTATAACTTAAGGTCAATTATCTCTTTAAAATAGACTACATTCTATAGGGTATGTTCACTTGGTTCGTCCATAATTATGATATAGTGATTCATCTTGACCTGAGCATGTGATGTGATCCACCGTATGGTATTGGATTTAGATAGAGTTTTTTGAACCCCCTATGAAACCCACTGTGAGAATCTATATTATATATTATTCCATTGGTGAGGTTTTATGTATCGACATGATGAATAAACTCAAGTGTTTACCCCCTACATAGGTGGTTGATTTAGTGTTTGATAGTAGTGTCCCAAAAATCAAGGGATGTGATCCACTATATGTTTAACGATATCATTATAAATACAGTAGAATAAACTTTATTGTGAGACCCAAGAGGAACATCCTGAAAATTGAGAACCATAAGTATTATCTATATCATGGAGTGATTCCTCCCGGAGGAGAACTATCTTGTATCTCACTATGAATCAAAGGATAGATTTGTAGTTTTAAACATACCATGAGTCTTAATGTCTATCGTGGGTATATTTGGATGTTATTATTATATGTATTATTTTCTAATTTAATTCCATTGAATATATATATCTACTCAGTTGATGTTTTATATTTATTTAATCCCTAGGTCCATTTTGGGTGTTGTAATACTAACCTCTACATGGTCTCTATATTCAAATTTTATGTCTCCCGAAAATGAAAATTCCTTCGATAGTGTAATTGGTGGACATGGAGATGATAATTAGTCGTTAATATAAGGAATATATGTTTTTTAATATGCGATTAATTTAGCAATAATAACATACATTAAGTAGGATGGATAGTCTATATAGTTTTTTAGGGATTGTGTTTAGAAAATTTATTCTTTCTTTTGATATTTTTTTAATCTGATAGTAGGATGTACATATAAGCATCCAATTTTTTAGTTTTATATTTCATTCAACATTTTTTTGTATTTTTAGATGTTTGCATTTATATAGGTACTAAAATCTAAGGATTACCATGTGTGTTATATTCCTACACAGCACATGAAACTAGAATTTAGCCTTTTTAGGGAGGGATTGTGGTTTTACACTCAGCATATCACAGACATTCCAGGCCCTACTAGGATGGGTCATGAAAATGTTGAGAAGATTCATACTATATATATAGACATAAAATAATGATTTATCATTTCATTAATGGGTTAATATTGATCCTTCGAAGGGTATTGGACAACCAAACCTTTTTATCATATAATGGAATAATATCACTTATTATTAAGATGTAAATTATTTCAATAATAATATGTATTAAATTTATATTTATAGAATATGTGGTTGGTTGAGAATCATTGAAAGAACATTGATGGAAAAAATTTGGAATTAATGATAATATTTCTATTATGTGATAACTAGTTGAAGAAACATATTAGGGATTATAGGAAGGGAATATGAGTATTTTAATATATAACAATCAATGTCATAAATATGACTAATGAAAATTATACGAGGATGATATTTATTTTAAATGAATTAAAAATATCGATAAGGGACATTATGTTAACTAATTCCTTATAAATTATAGGAATTTACCTCTGAAAAGGCATAAAAAATTTCCTATGTTATTTGATTACTAAATATATATTCAAATTTTCTAATGAATTAGTAGATGATAATTTCATCATTGACAAAAATTTAGGAAATGATTTATTTTATTCTGGATGATAATACACTATATTGTAATTTATGTTTAAAATGAAAATTAAAAATTTCCATAGATCTTTAGTAAGTGAGTTATAAATTATTAACCCCAGTGGAACTCTTTTTTTGATAATGATATGTAATTAAGTTCATATATTATGAATATAATTAACCTATTTCCAAACAAGGTTATTATAAAAGTGGTTGAGTTGTTCTTTAACCATATTATTAATTTTATTTCTAATTATAATGATTATGTTTTTTTCGGAAGATGAGTTCATTCACTCACAATAGGTTCGAACTAGTGGAATTGGTGGAGTTTATGAAACAATTTTAGGAGTAATCTGATAAGGTACTTACATTCCTTATTCATTCACTATTTAGATCCTATATTTTAATCCCAATGAAACGAAAAGGTTGTATAATTATATTAAGAATCAATTACATGTGGTTAATGGAATTTTATATAAATAATAATTATCATTGACTTCATTGAAGAGATACATGATCTCCACCAAAGAACTAAATAATTTTTAATTTCTAATAATCACATTGGTTATAACCATTAAATAGTGACGAATAATGAAGTAAAAATGAATATATTTCATATAATATTTTTTCATATGAGTTTATTATAATTAAATTTATATTTAAAAATTCACTTTTTATATTTTTATCAGATGAATGTAGTGTAGATGGATCATCATGGTATTTTTTTGAATTAATTGATGATATATTCATAGACCATAGGATCTATGATGATAATGAGAGTCATAATTAAATAATCCTTGGGACATTTGGAATATAATAACTATATTTGAAATATAGTAACATTAAATATTCTCTCAATTATGTCTATTTTTAATATTTTATAGATAAAAGGATTATCTATTAATCCTTAAATTAAATGTAATTAAATAATGGAATACACTGATAAAAAAAACTTATATTTAATTCTTCATTGGTATAGTTGGTTACTATCATCAGTTCGTTCATAATTTATTCTCATTGGTAAAACATTTGAAAATTTATACTAGTAATGGCTTTATGTTCATATGGTTTTGCGAATGTGAGGAATGTTTGGAAGTGTTTCAGTAGATATTTCATTCATTACAAGTATTCAATTTTCATTTGGTAAGACATCCTTTTTAATATATACTTATACATAAAGTAAATGGATTGATTTTTTCTTCTATATAGAACGATATGATGGTCAGCTCTATATTATGGAAATAAAAAAAAATACATGAATATAATAATCAAAGTCATTAACATGACATTGAATCCATAATCATTGATTTGAAAATATAGATACAATATCATTATGGTGAGATATTAGTCATATAAAACAAAATATGAGTTCTAAATATATCTTACATATTATGGATTTTAACATTGGGATAAATATATGTATTAAACAACTCAAGGGATATTATTTCATGATTCATTACAACCATGGGATGGAAAAAAACTAGTTGATGCATTGATTAGGATGGACTATTGAATTATAACCATAATTATTATTTTCAAGGATCCAATGTATTGAGATGTAGTATATATGGATATGGTGATTTTTATGTAAGGGTATCAAAAAAATTTATCTATTCAATTATTAAACCATAAACGTGAATATATATATATATATACTGATAGGATAATGAGAAAATAAATTTGAATAATAATAAATAAATTTATTTTAATATAATAATATTTTTATACAGGGATGGATTGTTGTATTTATACAATATGTTATTGGATTAATCCATATTATAGTTGTATATATACTTTCTATATGTTTTAAAAATCTCAAATATATCCTTACACCCTAGTAAATTCACAATATATATGGTTTTAACCGAAAGTTAATTGTGGTATAGTATGATGCCCAATGGAAAAATATTTGCCTAGATCCTAATTATTCCAACAGGTAAATGTTGGTAGACAACATCCTACGTGATATATGAAACATTTTTGTATAGATATATAGAAGTGGGAAAATATTACATAGAATTTTTTTCATTGAACTTATGAATACCCAAAGATATAGAAAAAAATGAATGTTTTATTTTTAGTCACCTGGAAAAGTCTTCCCACAACAAAGTGATAAGTGATGTTTTATCCATAACTCTTTTAAATGGTCAATATTATTGAAATTAAATGTCTTCATTGGGATCATCTCTCGATGTTCTTTTATCAATAAACCCAGTTAAATTTAAATTCCACAATTTCATTCAACGAGATATTGGTGGTGAGATGCATTTATGAAACTCTTGCCATCCCAAAACAAATGGGTTGTTTAAAAGGACTTTACATACATTGGAATATATATTAAGAAAAATTTCAATTTACATCCATGTTATATGGGATTTTTATATACGTTTTCTCTAAATTAAAAATAGTTAAATCATCGATTTTACTATCTATACTGGTCCATATAAAGTAATTTATCATCAGTGGTTTCATACATCATCATGTATGGATGAATTTGGATAATTAAATCTATTTTTCCATAGCTTAAATTTTAAATGGTTATTAAATTATGAACTATTTAGTATAATATTAATGTATCCTATGATATAAAATGTAGTAACATTGATAATAAAAGGAAATAATGGAATTTTATGATAATGATTAGGTATTCATGATATTTTATCCTTGACATGGAGTTATAATATTTGAAAAAGATCAATATAAGACCTAGTTATATTGGCGATTTTGAAATACTATGAATAATTAGATATGTAGTTTACAAATTGAATATTCCATCCAACCATTATAAATTACATGACGTTTTCCAAGTTTCATTACTGATAAAATTAACACTTTTTCTAATTAATGTTCTCACATATTTATGAATAGAGTTTGAAAATAACTTTTCATATGAATAATTAGTTTTCTTACTTATTCATAACATAGAGATGTTGTTCTAGAATTATAAAACAAGATAGGTGATAGTCTTATGGAAATTTCAAATACAAGAAGTTAAATTCTGAGAAACTAAACAAACTATTGGAAAATAGTATCCATAGTTTCTAAATATATAATATTCAACCGTGCTTATAGAAAAACATTATTAAAGTGGGGGGATAATGTAAAATCTGAGACACTATAATGATAGGAAGACATAAAATACTTAACTGTCACAATATGCACACTTTAAATAACCAATATTATATTGAATTTTTAATTACATATATTTGAAAGTAATAATTATATTTTAACCGAGTAATAATTTTGAACACATATAAATGATATAATATTAATATGAAAGTTGGGGATTTTACCAGAACAATTTATTTTCATGTCAATAGTAAATATATAATTTATAGAAAATCGATAATATTTATTTCATTATCATTAAATATTAATATATTAAAAATATTAAAAATTGAAAAATAATAAATTATGTATCAATAGTGAAAAACTATAATTTTATTCAAATACTATTTTAAATTATAAAACGAGTCATTAAGAAAATTGAACTTATGTATTTTTTTGGACAATATATTATTTATTATATATTATATTTAAATTAAATATTACTTTTGAAAATATTGGGTTTTTGATTGATAAATACGTTATATAAAAAATATTTGTTTATAATAAACCCTCTTATTTCATGAAATTAAAACTAACTACTAATTTGATA
The DNA here is from genome assembly GCA_963277665.1 of Viscum album. Taxonomy (NCBI): domain Eukaryota; kingdom Viridiplantae; phylum Streptophyta; class Magnoliopsida; order Santalales; family Viscaceae; genus Viscum; species Viscum album. The sequence continues at coordinate 1,480,087,933 of OY728148.1, read as the reverse complement.
TATACATATTTTTATGCTAAAAAATAAACGTTCTCTCAAAACAGTTTTTTACACATACTAATGTTAAAAATCATCTTCCCTAATTATATTATTTTAATTCGATAAAATGAAATTTATTCTATGAACCTGTTGGTATAAATAATATAATATTAACAATAATATTTTAGTCATTAAATATAAATTACATTGATTAAATAATAATAATAGATGTTAATGTATAATTTTTTTTAATGTATGATTTCTGTTAGAGTTGTATAAATTTCATATAAATTATTTATATCAATATATTTTCATTTAATACACTAATTTTATGATTAAAAATAAAAACTAAATTTTAATGACTAGTTTTATTTATAATTAATTTGATATAAGAAAAAAATTATTAATATATTCAAAGTAATCATTCTATAATAACATTTTTTCTTATCCCGTTTTATATAATTTCAATGTAGTTAACCTTATATATTTAAATTTAAGTGAAATAAATTGTGTTCATATTAGGATCCATAATTTCCAATAAGAACTAATTTATTTCAGCAGAGTTTTTTAATAAATTAATTTATATATTTGATTTTTTATCATGAATAATAATAGTAAAATGTGTTAATAATGTATCATAGATTTTTTGTAATAAAATACCCACATAAACCTTTTATAAAACATTATTAGGTTTGGAAACATTACATTTATATATCACCTATAATTGTTTTACCAACCCACTCTAACTTATCTAATCCACCTGACACCCATGTGATCCTATTCCAACCCCTTAAAGAATAATATTTTTAATGAAGAATTTCCTCTTTTCACCAGTATATGGAGCTCCCTCACATGCCTTGTCCCTACCCACTGAACCCCAAACACATTAAACATGAATTTTATATCAATATAACCCTCTAAATCCCTCCAAATGTTTTTCTTTAGTTCCATGGATTCCTCTAAAATGTATATAATCTACATATGATTGTAAGAGTTTTCAATCTCCCTTTTTATTTTAAAATAAAATTCAATTGTTTTAATACCATTTCATAAATATATTATGGCCTATAATTTCTTTTAGTTATATACCATTAGATATATTAAGTGTATAATTATACTGTCTCATTATATATATTACAAAATTACAATATTATTCCAATATATGGTTTATCATTCCTCTCATTCAATTTTTAATTACATGCCTTTACAGAAATTTCATCATTCATATAATTTTATTTAATATTTATCATTTGAAAAATTTAAAATGTTATTTCATATCAATATATAGATTACATACGTCATCATAATTCCAAAAATTCCTAATATTTGGGAATGTTAAGAGTGAATGGTTTTCCTAGAAATTATATCTATGACTATATTTTAGAAATTGGAATTAGTTATGGTATAAATGATTCTTGTACTAATAACCCAAAAATGGTTGGTTTTTTAATTATTCACCAAATACCCTTCAACATAATGAGTATTCCTATTATTTCACACACCCATAAAAACATGTATATTATATTCCCTCCAATATTCACATTATCATTTGGAATCTTGTTGAGGAAGTTTCCCTTTCATTCACATGATCTTTTATGAAATTTAGTTATTTATCCCAATTAATAACATATCATATATTTTTTACCCATACTAACTTACTTTCTTGATAATGGAACATCCCATTACTTCAATGATACAACAATGATCAAGGTTGATTAATTAATGTTCTGAGACACATACACATTATTCTATTGAATATGGAAGTATTTTTTTATTTAATTTTAATAATAGAGAAATTAATTTTTTTATAATTTTAACAGGATCATTAGGATAGTGTTTAAAATATAATATTTATTCTTATAGTAAATTAATTGTAATTAATTAGCTGATATATAGGGCCCATAATTATATAGACCCTTGAAGAATCAAAAAGTCACATGAGAAAAAAACAACAACATGGTTTTCTATGATACCTTTCAAAATATTAGTTGTGTTATGGAAGATGTCCTTGAAAATGATATATAATGTATTAATAATATATTCCATCATTATAATATCAAGTAAAAATTTATTAATTATTTCAATTATTTTCATTGATATTGTTTTCCCAATTTTTTATTTGATAATGTATTTATTTTGTTACATTAATATTTTAATATCACATATGATAGATTATTCAATGTTAAATTCATTAATAATTATATAACATATTTTTACTTTTTTCTATTACCTAAGAATCCTATAATATATATATGTGTATTTATTTGGATATTAAGGGAGTGCTAATAATGTTCTAACAGAGTATTCTTGTTCTATATTATATTTCCAAATGTAATGTATGTATGAATCTATTTTTCATTGACTAATAAAATTTTGAATCACCATTAAACTCTCATATATAATTATAAAAATGTAACAATAGTACTAGATATGGGATACTAAAAATAGGGATATAATTGCAACACTTGATTTTGTTCTTATAATTGAAATTAATTAAGTCAAATTTTAAATTCATTTTGAATGTTTATTTAAAAAAAAGTATTTTTTCCATGTGTAGGGTAGAATCCATTAAAATTGATTCTATATTATAAATAATCATTAAATATATTAGCTAGAATGGTCAAATTAATTTTTTTTCATATAGGTATGTTACATTGGTAAAAATTAATCATTACGGTAACAGTTATAATGGCTAACAAGGAGGATATAATAATTGATAAGGATAAAATATCTCTAATATTATTAAATAATTTGATGGATGTGTGTATTTTTACATTAAAATATCCTATTCATAAAATTTTTAAATTTATATCAATATTCCAAAGAATATGAATTAATATAATTTTAATACATTGATTATTTTTATGGGTGGCACTCTACTATCTTATCAACTGGAAAACCATCCCTACACGTTGTCATATAAATTATGAACTCTATCATACCCATTCAAATATATTACTTAATATACCCCCCCACATCCAAGATAATATTGATTCACAAATGGACCTTCCAAGTAATGTTTGACGCCTATTCCAATAAAATATGCTCAAATAAGAGTTAATTATCTTAAGTGGATTTTTATGTTTATTTCAACATAAACTAATATAAAATCTATCGAATAAATCATGGTTAAATTTAATAGATATATTCAATATAATTAAATTAAATAACACTAATGGTTTAAAAATTATCTGTTTCTATACTGTCTAAATGAAAATGAATGTGTCTCTCAAGAATATATATAGGCTAACATATCCATAATGTGACATGATTTATTTTCATGACTTCCTCATATAGATTTTTATATTTTTTTTATAGCATGAATATATTTGATATTAATAAAATTATTATGATTTTAAAATGTGAATTTATTATATTATTTTTTTCATTTAATTCAATTAAAATTGAAATCATCTTTCAATCATACATGAAGAATACAACCTTGATTATATAACAATGTTCATTTGTCATCACCTCCAAACATGGATATTAAAATTTTATATTTTATGAATAAATATGATATTTGTTTTATTAATTTAATTCTGTAGATGATGAAAGAATCAACGAGAAGCCTGAAATAGTATCTCCAAACTAAAACATGCCTGAAATTTTTAAAATTTATGACATAGAATAATTTATTAAGTTGAAGAATATTAATTTCAGTGTGGTTGATAATTAAAAATGAATAATATATGGTATAATATGTTTTAACATTTTTCTTATAAAAATATATAGTATAAAAATATATTTTGTTTTTTGATCAAGTATAGAGAAATTCAGAACATGAAGTAATATTTTATGTTGTAATGTCATCATTAATTAAAATTGTTCAATATTAAATCATCATTGGTGAAATTAAAATTTAAATATATTAAATCGTTTTCATATTGATATGAATTATTATTGTTTGTATTCATATATTCATTATGTTATTCTCTTAATTATTTATTTAATTCCTAAATGAATGTTTTTTAAAAGCCAATCATATTTTTATTTTTTGAATCCAATTTTTTCGTTTATATATTGAATAAATTGTTTCCTAAATGTTAATTTATTTTATATAATAATTTATTGTTTTAATTTTATTTAATTAAAATATTTTAAAATACTAAAGTTCTTTCCTTAGAAGGCTTCACTTATTGGTTACATTTTAATTTTTCTAAATGTGTTAATATAATCATATGTGAATACATTAAAAATGAATAGTTTTTATAGACATCATTCCTATTATTTCTAGTATGTATCTTTAAAAAATAGATGGATTTAAAAGGAAAATACAAATCCTATTTATCTTTTATTTTTTATATTAAAAATGTTACAATAATGTTATTATTCTTGTTTTTTTCAAACGATATTTATAATGTTGTAATAAATATATATTTTATCTATGTCAACAACCATCATTTATATTTAGGGTTCACTTGGGATATGATATTATGATTTATCTTATTTCCATTCTATTAATTTATTTGGATGATGATAATTAAATTATGATTTTAGTTAACCTTTATCTTCCTCAAAAGTTAATTATAATTTTATAAAATTAATAATATTTTAATGATCTTGAGAAAAAATTTGTATTATTGTAATTATGATATGGATGGGATTGAAATTATATATCACGCAATTATTTTATAATACTGAGATCAAAATAAATTATATGTATGAGAGTCTGGATATAAACTTATAAATAATGAGACTCCATCCACTATATTTATTTGAAGTAGTTCCGCAAATATATTTCATTACTGCATCTATTATTATTTTCGTGGATATTGGACAAGAGTCATAAAATGATTTTATATGGTTATGTTTATTTTAAATACTTATTTCATATAATTATGAAATTACCACATTGATCAAGATTTATTATTGATAACTACACACTACAAAGAACCATATCAATTTTTATGACAATGTATTATTCCAAAACATGGATTTATTGCCTATAAATTTCCATATATTATTTTGTTAGTTATTATAATTTGATCATATCATTATGATTATATTTATATCACATGTTTTCATGAAAAGATATCTCAAATTTTTACCATTATTGTGTATCATAAATAATTATTTCAAATTCTTCCACTTCACATGGTTAGACATAACATATTTCTATAGTATTTTCCTTCATAAAGTATTATATGAGAAAATATTTTAGGGTGATGTTGACGATTTTATTATAATATATATTCATTACTTTATCTTAATTAAAGACACATGTTTTTTCACTATTATTTGGTTTACACAAACATCGTTTGATTCTTCTTCAAATTTGATAGAATTTTACCTACTTGATTTATACATTAATGCCTGAAAACAATTATTTTATAATGGGAAACTCCACCATGTGATGGAATGGGCATGGTTGAATGATTTTGGGATTCTATGTTGGGTCAATTTTGTATGCCCTACCTGGATGGGGATACATTGTGTTGAATAAAAATATTCTATAGTGGAAATTTTATTTCCTTTCGTATAATATTTTTTTCAAATATTATTTTTTCTCATATATCTTTTACATATGATAACAATAATTTTATTGATTTAGGATATATGTATTTGGAGATAATCTATTCTTTTCATTATGGAAAGTTTGAGACGTTTCAAGGGGTGTTATCCCCAAGGGTTTTTACTCAACCATCAATATAAAACATAATTCAAATTATGATTATGTTTATCAAGATAGAAATAAGATCAGAGTTACTAATTTTATATATTGAATAACCATGATGTATTCTTCATTTAATATAGAGTTTGTTGTATGAAGAAATTCATGGGATGAATTTTGGGGTAGTTTCACCTATGGATTTTTTGTTTATATAGTTTTTTTATTCATATGAAATTTGTTTTGTATGTTATTATTAATTGATATATGGATTAGTTCAAGGTATTGTGTTCATGGATTGACTTTATTATTCATGGTTAATATCTATGTTATATTTTTATCATTTTTAAATATATTATAATTATTATATAATGTTAATTCATCACATTAAAATGATGTTTACCATAGGAATTCATTAATTTTATTTGGTGTTTGTTGGATTCACCTATGGTGAGGAGATTTATAATAATATAAAATCCCATGTTATTAGGATGGGATTTTATAAATGACATTAGGATCAAAGGCTTAGTTTTGGATAGATGGAGTAGAGATATGTTGAGTTATAACATAAAATTAACAATATATTAATGTTTACACAACCACTTTATAACAAAATATTTTATCATGTTGGTATTGGTACCTAAAATGTTTTTAATGGATTAAATTTATAACATCAACTCATTATACACAATTTTTCAAATGAGTCATGTCAATCTGAACTTTGAAAAGGTAAATACCACAAGGAAATAATCATTTATATGATATTATATTAGAGTTGTTTAAATAATTTATATTATTGAATAATTATTATGAAAATGTATAATATGTATCAATAAACTAATGTCTGGATGGTGAATAAAAATTGATTTATCCAGATAATAGAGGAAACATCCCCTATCTAGATGTTTGAGGAATCATCAATAATGTGGTGATGATAATTTTGTTCTTTATGAACACCCTGTTAACCATAATATTATTTTCTTTTTTGAATATAATATTCCTAAAATATTAAATTGAACTCACAAATGTAATTATGAATCATTGTTCACTCAATAGAATTTCAAAATCAAAATCCATATCCTATTTGGTGTGGCTCGGTACCAAAAAAATTTGATTCTTATTGGGGAATTATGAACAACATAATGAAATTATTTTATATACGATAAGATAATAAATAAAATTTAGTAATTTATATGATTGAATAAATCTCACAAAAATGGATGAATGAAGATGTCCATGATAATGTTGAAAAATTCGTTATTCAGGATAGCTTTGAGAAATGTCTGATGTAAAAATTATATACACGTGCCTTTCACATAAATTTGAAAATATATTTCTTTATCCTTAATAAAGGAGATAATTAGTTTAAGGAATTCAAAGTCATATTATCAAACATATGTCAGTTACCCATCGATTTATCTAATTATGAATCTCCTAAATCTAGTATAAATTTTTTTGGAATACTGGTAGTTTTTATGTCATGTGTGAAAATGTCTCTATTGAAAAAATAAGGATGATTCCAATAATTTCATTTCTATTGAAAATGAGATTTTATAGAATCTTTTCTAAGTTAAAACATTATCCATCAAAACACATATGAAATACCATGCATTGGGAGTAATGATAGGAGTAAGAGTTACTCACATGGTAATAAATGAACTTATACCCATTAACTAAGGAATGTTTCTATATATACTCTTTTTATTAATCATGATGGTTACATTTAATTTTTATTCATTAGACCACATCAATATGGAATGTACCACCCATCATTATTATGGTCGTAAATTTTCTCTGATGGAGAATGTAATTAATTTTATATTTATAAAAGTAATAAACGTGGTTAAAATAAAAAAATTCCCATATTAATCCACTAAGACAATATCTATTCATTTTATATCATCCTATAGATCATCCAACACACTATGAGTCCATGATGACTTCTGTACCACAACATGATCATTCATAAAATATGATAAAGGATTAACATTTGTGTATTGATTGGAATTATACATGATCTCATTAGATTGCGGTTAATTGTTAATTAGATTCTAGTATGGTCTGAGGTATTATTCATCTAAATTAGAAAATAAAATATGTTCTACCAGTAACATTAACATTCCATATTTCTATTTTACCAACTTTTGTTCCATAAAATAGGATAAACATTGAAATTTTATCTTTTTTTCTTTATATAAAGACACCTATTGGGGAATGGAAGTACATTATATTATAGTGGGCATCATGTTTCATCATGATTGGTGAAATATTGTTTTCTGTGAGTTCACAATGATAGACATGGATATTGTTGATTGAAAAATATTGATGGAATGGTTTTTTTGATTAATTTATTGTGTACTTCTACTTAAATGGGAATGTGATTTAAAATTTGGTAAAGTGGGGAATTTAATTACACTTTTATGGACTATATAGTTTACATTAGAAATTATTACCATGATATTTATTCTTTTTATTATATGTGATTATAATTTTATGTTATATAATAATTCAATAATATTTTTAAATAAAATTTCACATGACTACAATATTAAAGTAAAGCCTAACATTCCATGTATGTATTAACTATAAAAAATCCTATTTTTTATTACACATTCATATTGAAACTACAAAATTTAGGCAACTACTGATTTAGTTGGATGATTGATAACATAAGTGAAATATAATATAGTGTACATAAAATTATGAAATCATAGTTTTATATGAAATTAAAATTATAGTACTCTTTAATTGTGTGAATATTTTTATTATCAAAATCTTGTTATACTAATAAATATATATCTCCATAAACAAATATATTATTTATATGATCAATTTGATGCATCCATGTTGATCTCTACCATTTATGAAGGATTGGGTTACTATCAAAATTTTTAGGACAGTTGATATTCTCCAAATCACAATACAATATCATTGTGACCATTATAAATACATTTTCATACCTTTAGGGCTTAAAAATTCACATGATTCCATAATGAAAATCATAAATTATATCATCCATTGATTGTTGGAAATTGTTATTATAGAGATTTTTAATGAAATCATATTGTACAATCAAACTTGACGGTACTATAAATGGAATATTAAACTTTTATATACAACATTATGATATAAACAAATCAATGAAAATTTATTAATTTTTCACTTGATCAATGAAAAAAATTATTCCTATATCATTTTATTTATTATAAATTTTTATCGATAAATCCACAGAAATATGAGGTATTTATTTCTCTGAAACGACATTAAAATGTTTGGGAGGTATGTAATTTTCATGGTTTATGAGGATTTTATAACAATATTTCAATCTATTTCTCACACAAAGATCAAATATGATTACTGTAACTATAAATTGGAATTCAATCCATCATACAATCAATTTTGATAATATGTTTGAAGAGATTATATCATGTATCTTATTTGAAAATGAACTTTTCATTCTAGAACAAGGTAAATGAGAGATAATCATTTATAATGTTTTTATATTAGTATTGGGTTTTGTGCACTATTTTGTATGATTATAGTGGTGTGGAATGGGTTTCGCTTGTCGGGAAACCATTTTACCGTTTCTTATAAACTAATAATGGTTCACCCATATATTGTTACGTACAAACATACATTCCATTATATGGTGGTAATTTGGGTTTTCAGGTCAATAGTCTATTGGTGTCTCGCAATGATCAAGAGTGTGACATCCCCGAGTGAGGAGAAACTAATTTGGTGCCCTGAACTAGGTTGTTAAATGACCTCAGGCACACCTCCTTGTAATCTAGATGTTGTGGACTAGCATAATGGGTCTAAATTTTCCACAAGGGGTGTCAATACACACGTTATCAGATTAATCCCCCAAAGTTCACAATATAACTAGAATAATCAATAAGAAACAACCAAACATCTCCCAACTGGGTTCAAACCACATGTAATAGTAAATATGTCAAGTCATGAAATAATTACATTTGAAAAAACCCAAAATAATGGAAACAATGGTATCCCTAAAATAGTCCTAACTCCATCTCAGGAACCAGTTCCTTGCATGTCCCATGTTCAACTCAATTAAATTGAATATGGAAATAGAACTTGTTCGGACATGCAATCATGAAATCATATCGGGTTCCCAAGAGAGGCCTAAGAAGGGTTTCAATAAAAGTCAGTAGGCCACCACCAATACTGTCTGGAAAATATCATGTCTAATAGGTAGTGCATACAATAAAAAATAAAGAGAAATGAATGGATAGGTAGTTCATGGTTCACTCATTAACCATTCACTATACTTCTATTATTATTATGATTGTTGCCCCTAGTTCATTTTGTACATCATCTCCTAATTTCATTCATCATTAACATGTTATCCATGAGTAAGACATTTAACATATTCACACAATATTCACAAAATGTTTCATTCTTCATAAGAGATCAAGTGAATTCTATGTCTCACTAGAGACGATTATATCATGTAATCACTATTCATAACATGGATACTTCGTCCTAGTATTTTCATTTAATACCACCATTGGAGGTGTAGAAACATTAGTCTGACTTCCCTACCCATGTACTCATACGTAGGTTAGAGTATCAGTCCAACACTATACATGAGGGGAGAATCAATCCTTTATACTACAACCATGCCAATTAAACATTCAGATTTATCCATTCACAACACACAAACCATATCATGTCTAATAGAAAAAAAATTCAACAATCATGACTCACAACAATCAATATGAGATTCAATGATTTTTCATAGACCATTCACAATTCCATTTATCACCACCCAACCCAATATCACAAATATCATTCCTAATTATTTCCCCATTTACCATATTCATTAAATCAAAATCCATTACCACTCCCATGTGTCAACATTTTTCACACACCCACCCTCTTACGGTTTTAAAAAACAATTCGTTTTCCACCAAGAATGATCCCCATTTAACTAATTTACCCCATTTTTATAACCATTATAAAAAATACCTTAAACAATTAAATGGAATTGGCATATTATAATAATGCATTTTCAGTCTCTTTCAAAATTTCAAAATTCTTATCTAATGCTCTATATTGTCACAAGTAATCCTTTCTCATACATAGCTAACTTTTAGGTCTTGATTGTATCGTTGCATGCCATGGGTATCTCATTAGGACCATGAGGGTTTTCATTAATAATTTATACACCAATCAAACGAAAACTCATCAATGTATTGAAATCACAACATGGGTGACAACAAAATAAAATCATTCATGCACAAATCTCAACTAAACTAAGGGATATAGCATTTACACAACATACCTTGGATCCGTTGGAGAAAACAACCATAATCAATACCTTGGAGTCTAATTCAACATCCCTCTAAATTATGGACGTAGATAGAATTGGAAAAGTAGTAGTTTAGAGCTTCATATTAAGATAAGGATTAAATAAGATCCCTAAACCATGAAAAGACACAAAGGGGGGACTAGCCTTAGCTGGATCATTTATTTCTAACTGAAATCACTCTAAATGACCTAGTAATGAGGGTGAATCACCCATGAATTCCCTTGGAATTTTTGGTATGTCACTAGTGTCAAAAGGTGGAATAAAGGAGGAAATCTTGAGTTGGGGTTTAGAATCATGTAGTCGAATGTTTTCTAAATTTATCAAATTTATTTCGAACAACGGTTTACCCGTTCAATTTTTCAAACTATGCACAAATCATGCGAGAGATACTTTCCCAAAATACCCCTTCACCATAGTTTCTAAGGAAATTTTCATGGTTAGTATAACCATTTGGTAACTGTTCCAAATTCTCTATCTAAGGATGAGTGGTTACCTGGGATGATCTGCACTATTTTCACTAACTGTGTATAAACCTTGAAACATTCATTGAAACACTATTTTTCTGTATTTTCATTTCCCAAACCTATAGAACACCCCCAATCCGTCACATGATATTTTGAAAAAAAAAATTTAACTATATAAAATTTCATAGACTAAAACATGAACAAGAAAGACCTTACAAAAGGCTCCGGATCATTCAAACTCCCATCATTTGGACGTCTCATCCATGAGCCTACCTTCTCGTGCATCATGGAGTTTGTAAAGAAAAGTGATTTGGCTACTACGCTAAAAAATATGACACTATATCCCCTGTTTATACGTATATTTTTCAATGGTTCCATAAAATATTAACCAAAGTTAATGCTTTACATAGTAAAACCATCACACAATGATGCACAACATGAACCAGATTCATCTCAAAGGAAACGTCTAGATCAAACCCAAAATATTCAACATTTACCACCTCAGATTGATCTGGATGAAACTGATGATGTTGAGAATGATAAAAAAGATAATGCATCCCACTATACCACTATATATACTCTAAATGTTATGCCAACAATCAAATCCTCTCCACAATATCGAATGTAACAACATACCTAAACTCTAACTTTCCATATCTCTGAATTCGATTAGGACCCAAACATGGAGGCATCTAAAGAAATAAACAACCCATCCCCCCCCCCCCACACTAAAAATTGAACATATTTACGATGTCGACCCACATATGATGTCATCATACTCTGAGCTACCAGCAGGAACATAAAAATTAATTGATCTTTGACAAATGTCTTATGCACGATACTTGGTCCAAACAACTCGGGTTCCCCAATATATAACAAACCAAACAAAGATCTACAAGGTCTCTCATAAAGTACCTCTGAAGGCACCATCTTAATCATATCTTGGAAACAATTATTGTATAAATATCCTGGAGGGATAATTTATTTCCACATAAACCACCAAAATATGGTAAATATTATCCTTATATGTCCTCCATTATATGAATTGAATGATTAGACTAACCTTTCATTTTGTAGTGGTAATACATACTCAACAAAACCTAGGAAGAAAACTCCTTCCCTAATCCCTACAAAAAATATGATGTGGAATTTGGATCATGATATGAATCTATGGTTCCTCTTACACCATTAAATCTTACTACTTTTCAAACATATAGCTCACCCAAATGATCCAATGATCAACCTCCATGATCGACATGAAATGTTACACTTTACTCATCCAATCCACAACAACCCATAATGTTCCATTCTACCAGGGCTTTAATGGGAGTCACTCTATGAATTCCATCATTACACCATTACACTTCAATCCCAGAATATGAAATTACTATAACAAACTACATTTATCATGATGCTCAACATTCACCCTTTTATAGGAAAGGCATCACACCACAAAAACCACAGCTTCCTTCATCATCATCGTCCACTAATATTGCCTATGAAGATCATGATACATCATTTTCAAGCCCGAATGCACTTCCCTCCCCAATTCAATGAACTCAGACATCAAATATTCACGCAAACCCATTGGTACCACCACACTACCATTAAAAGAGATGATTGCATCACCTCCAAAGGCAGAACTAGAAGAATGCTCCCACCGTTTATGAAATTCCTTCACAGCCAAACACTCTGGATCTTTCATCTATCTCTAAATTACCAAACCCAAAAGTACAGAATCAATAACTAAGAATGCAAGGGATATTTTTGTTCCCATCCAAAACCTCTAGGTGGATCTATCAAAACAAAAACATCATTTTCCATTCAAGGATGGATTCAAGAACTACACAATTCTATGATGTTTTTCTCATTGAATAGACCAAAATATTCAAGTTTTCTAATTTTTAATGCAAATAAAAATCTATGTATTACATGTACTCGAACATCCTTCAATACTGAGTATTTATATACCTCTGAGAGAATATGGATATAAAACTCTAATGATCATAAAAATAAATGAATCATTCCCGCAACAAGTAGTTTATCCAACAATTTAAGAAATAAAGTACATATTTTAGATCATGATCATGTGTAGGGTTGTTTTTTCATGTTCTCAAAATAGACATGACCCATTGTCTACAACTCTAAAATCTCCATCATCAATGCCCAAATTCTAACATGAGACACATCACAAAACGAAGTGTAATTCTTACAAGTTCTAGGTAAAATTAGAATCAATGTAGTAGTCAAATGCTTTTTCATTTCTTGAAAAATGTTTTGCACATGCCTCCAGCCACTAAAACATAACACCGTTATTAGTTAATCTTTATAGATTCCCTTCAAAAATAGATAAATCCCTATTAAAACACTATTAATAACTGGGTTTAACCTGAAATCTACAAGTATCATAAACATTCTTGTGATACTCCGAAGACACCACAGTCTCCGCCTTCTCTGGATCCACTGATTCTCCTAACATAGAAATGATTTTTCCCATGAAATGAACATCATTAATTATAAACTAGAACGTTTATAGCTTGGAATAAATCCTATGATGTCTTAATGTACTTAAGAATATGTGTTGATGTTAGGAAGGATCATTAAGGGTTCGTGAGTACACCATGATTTCATCAAAAATACAACCATATACTGACCTAGATGGGGGTTAAATATCTAGTTCAATATCACAAAAAAAATAAGTGTCACATTGGTCAAACCGAATGAAATAATGAGAAATTCGAAAAACACATACCTACTATATAAAGTTATCCTCTATAAGTCTCATGTTCTCACCCTTAAATGATGGTATATTGATCTCAAAATAGTCATGCAGAACACTATTACACACTGCAATTTTTGAAAATGGTCATCAATTCTAGGAATACAGAATCTATTTTTAGCTGCCTTAGGATTCAACTTCCTATAGTCATGATAGAACATTAAATACATGTCATCCTTATTAGGAAACAAGGTGGGTAATCTCCATGGAATCATACTTGTTTGAATGAATCCATTCCTCTAAAACTCTTCCAACTATGATTTAAACTCCTAGAGTTCCATTATCTCTATTAAATTTGGAAGAATGGATACCATTTCTTCCTCTGACAATAAATCGGTCATTAACTCAGCATATCTATTAGGTGGTAGCCCTATAAATTCCTTCGAAAACACATCTAGTAACTGATACCCCGCATGTAGAATTACACGTTTCTCCACTTTTACATCGTCAAGAACAAAAAATTCTAATTGGGTTGTGAGTTCTCCCATATTCTGCAAAATGGACCTTTTGGGATTGCTTAAACATCCCACTCACCACGGAGGGAAGTGTCTCTATTGAGAGACGTAAACATTACCTAACCTAGATAACAATTGATACGACCTTGATACTCTACTAACCAATCAATTACTATGATCAGGTCAAAACAAGGAATCTCTAGAATAAAAATATCCCATATGAAATTATATCCACCATCCTCTATGAAACATATTTTACAATGCCTTATATTCTAAACATTCACCCCCAATGGAGTATCAAGTGACATAAATTTATTCATACTTTCCATAGTTAGGCCCACCTATTATCTAAATTATATTGAAATAAAAAATGGTGTGGAATATATTTCAAATAGATATTTTTCAAGTGAGGAATAAACATGAATCATACCTAAAATAGAAGAAGGAATAGCCTCACTTCCTCGAGGTGTAGACAAGAATGTGTGTAGATGGACTATACCTCCACCCTGGGATCTAACCTAAGTACAATGCATTGCACTACCCTGCTAGTAATAATGGTCTATCCCTAGAGTTTCATGACGACCAACCATACCCGTACAAATTTAGGAGATACATATTAATTTCTATTATGGCGTAATCGATCCCTACCTGCACTCTTCGCTGATCTCTTCCCTCTAAAAAATTCTGAATACTCTGGGTTAATATATATAACCTCTAATCATGAACCATCATGTAACATATTTTATGCTGAATTGATGTTCAGTAAGACTGAATATGAATGTGTCTCGGCCACCCACACTAGTATAAGAAAACAATATCACTAATATGAGATATTGTTTCCTTTATATGCCCATGTTTTCCACCACTGACCTAGTAGAAATTCTCAAAATGATGCTTCCTAGTAATGAAATTTGTCCCACTTGTTCTTTCTAGTAGAACTTTATGTCTTCTTCCCAATGCCTCTTTTATTCATCCTTCTGATATGAGGGTATTATACATCAACTCAGCAAACATCATCAGCCGAATGTTATTTTCCTATGATTTGATCTCATACTGATGGAAAACATGATAGTTCCTTACCATAGTATCCTCATCTCTGACTAAAACATGAAAAAAAATTTGCATGTCCCAGAACCGATCAACCTAATCCATTACTAACATTTCCCCTACACCATACTCATCAAATCCACATCATTATCCTTCAAAATGGTTTCTATGTAGTAATTCCCATGAAATTTTTCATTAAAACATATTTACATCTATCCTTCTGCTTGTTTCGTATGAGCTATGATTTTCCACTAATGATTTTCATGGCCCCACAACATAGAGGCATCCAACTTAAGTCACTTATAATAATAAATCCCTAAAAGTTCAATAATTGGATGTATAGATTCTATTTATAAATTAGATTCCACTTTTCCACCCTCTCTGGTAATGGTCAGAGGTTGTTCTAGCTAAAACTCTATATTCAATTTGAAAATAAGCTATGCAACCCACCCTAGGCCCCATTCCATCTTCTGCATAAAAGAAAAAATTTATTCACTGGTCTTTTCTTCATTATCACCTTGGACCACATGGTCTTCTTTATCCACTACTAAGGATCATTATTAAAAACATCACCAAGTCTCCCAACCAACTCATGCATTCATTGTGTCATTTACCAACAATGACATACATGAAACTTTGGTACCAAAACCATGAAACATTCATGAGTCATAAAATAATTCTCAACACTATCTATAAACAATCCATTACATGTACACTTCTATTTGGATATATTAAATCTTAAATAATACCCTCAACTATCCTTCTTAATTATATGGCTAACATTGGTTAACTAACTTATATGGTTACATGATTTACCTTTTAAACATTTTTAAAATGATTTCAATTTCTCTATTTACTTCCATTATATTCTAATTCACGTACCATTATTTATCAAGAATCATTTTTTAATTGTCACGTAGAATTGTGATTTCGATTTTTACTCATTTATATCATCCCATTATACAATATTTCACTATTTTCATGGAAATCAAATTCATTATACCACTTATTTCCCACCCTCTCATCTCGCGTGTGTGTTCCCACTATGATGCATGTCACATATATACATTGGTTCCTAGATTGTTGCATGAATTAATAACTACTTTTAATTTCATCCACAAGGAAAATATCAGAAATCTATCACATCACACCATATATGCATAACCCATTTATGAAATATCATCAAATGTGACAACACACAATAAGAACAACAATTTATACTCTAGGATACTTTGTTTTTCCATCATATATGGGTTATATACTCCTAGGAATGAGTTCATTATCAAGTCCGGACACTATCCAAATCCTCTACGTACCACCCCAAAATAGTTAGAAGGAGAAAATATCTCTTATGATATAGCATTGTAATGTCTCCGACCTTAGTGCCACTATACTGATGTCCCGAGATGGGTCGTCACATAACCTCAATTACACCTCCCTTTATTCTAGATGTTTTCATATAGTATTGAGGGTCTGGATTAGTTTTGTAGGTATTATACACTCTATAAATGAAATCCACATAAGATCAAAATATTAATAGAAGAAAAAATAATAAAAAACAATAGCCTTCATAGCCCACCAATTTCATTCTAGGTACAAACCATGAAAAATTGTAAATATGTCATTTCATGATACAATTCCTTGTGAGAAAACACCCAAATAAATACATTAATAGAATCACCAAAATGATCTAGACTCAAAGTTGATAACCTCTTCAATTAATGTCCCATGTCCAACTCAATTTCCTAGCATCGGGACCTTTCCCTTGTCCTCAACTTCAAGCATAAAATCTACTTGGATTCACAATAGATTCCCATGCTCGGTGTAAGTAAACCTCGGAAATCAACCACCAACAGAGTCTTCCAAATATATAGTCTAATGGGTAGTGTATGTAATTATCAATAAACAGAAAGGTTATGAAATAAAGTTTAGGATCTACTTATTAAACAATATTTACATTTATATTACTATTAGGATTATTATTCCATGTTCGATTTTTACATCATCTGATCATTTAGTTTATCATTAACATTTTATCCAAGAGTGATACAGTTAACATATTCACACAAAATTTATGGAATTTATCATTACAAAAAATGTGAAAATGATATGTATATATATCAAAAGGTATGAGAATAACATGTAATCACCACTATTACAATGGAGCCTCAATCTAGGTATTTTCATTGAATAAAACCATTGGGGAATAGAGAATCACTCCGACTCCACAACCCCTGCATTCCTAGGTAGGTGAGAGAATTAGTCAACCACTATCCATGAGGGAAGTGTTATTCCTTAATCCCACAACCAATCAATTTGAAAATTATTCTTTATCCAATCACTAAACACAAAACATTTAACAACCTATAAAACCAAAAAATATAACAATCATGATTCAAAAAAATCAAGATGAAATTCAATTTTAATTCATGGCCCCTTAAACAATTCCATTTGACACTACATGGCCCAATATCCCAAATCACATTCCCATTACACACCCCATTAACCATATTCATTAATTCATAGGTCATTACCACTCCTTGGTGACAAAATTTCTCATACACCCACCCACATCGAGTTTTCATCATAATTCGTTATCTAGTAGGAACAAGCCCCGTATAATGAATTTAACACTTTTTTATTAAAATTCCAAACAATCCATTAAACCATTACAAAGAATAAACAAAATCCAATAATTCATTTTCACCCCCATTCAGCATTTCAACATTCTTATCATATGATCTTATAACAGCCCGCCTTTTACCACATTAACTTCTAGAACATTATACAAAACTGATGATCTTTAATGTTTAGTGTCTTGGAATCCAAGAACTTAATACATGAAAACATAAATCATTCTTCTTAAAAACTTAAAAGGATTATTCATTTGGTCATCCTAAGTACATTACAGAATCTCATAACCTCGGGACATACATCAAAAGAAAGGGTGAGCAGAAGGCCCAGTAAGGAAAACAAGGGAAACATTTAACATGTGAACATGAGATACATCAATAAAGTCATGAAAAATAACTTTAATGCATGAGAAAGAAATCATGAGGCATATCATAATAAAAATAACATATTTCATAACTTGATGATATGGCTACAACATTTATCTTAGAAAATCATGAACATATCACAAAGGTAAACCCCAATGTGTCCTTAAAAATTTACAAGGTAAACCCCAAGGTATCATTAAAATTGTATTATTTAGAGATTACATAATTACCCAATGCATTGAACCACTATCAGGGTGCACCCTAAAATTTGTAATCTCTAGTGGTTACATCATTACCCAATGCATTGGAGTGCTATCAGGGCGCACCCTTAAATTTTTATTTATTATCATGTGATCCACATATATCATAATAAAAAATTTCATAAATAACCCATATAGGATAATATAAATGGGTTTCCTTTCATAATCATAAAGTTTAAAAAACTACTTTAAAAACATGATCTATATGTCACTTTAAACCCACGGAATAGGAAAGCGGGCTTTATGTATGTAAATCAAAAAATTTAAAATAGTTCATTTTGATATATATGTGAATACCACTATTGAATAAATATCTTTGAGTATTCACTTAATAACATATAATAATTTGATAAAAATAAAGATACATTTTGAGATGAAAATTCTGCAGCATAACGGTTATATTACAGGGTTTTAGAAAATTTTGATAAAAGCGGGGACATGGGTAACCCATTCATAAAAGATCCATAAAAAATACGGGGACAGAATATAAATGATTTAATAACATGTTAAATAAATTTTAATGAAATACCATATGAAATGAAAAACATTGTAGGAAGACAAAAATAAGATTTCTCTTATGAGAATTCGGCAGCCTAACGGCGTCACTTAAAACAAAAAAAATTGAATTGAACAGATCAAATAGGGTCTCTCATCATATGAACATAAAATATTAGTATGATTGATATATAGATCATTACCAAAAATAATAAAAGTAACTTGGAGGGCTTGACATTAAAATAGATCTTGAAAACGAGAAGTGTGAAAGAACCCCTTAAAAATTCGACAGCTTAACGGCACCACATAAAACATCAAAAAATGAATTGACGAGATCAAATAGGGTCTGTCATAATGTGAACATAAAACTTAAGTATGATAGATATAGAGATCATACCCCAACAAAATAAGAAGGAACTTTAAATAATTTACTTGAAAATAGATCTTGAAAACGAGAACCGTGAAAGAATCCGTTATAAAAATTTCGGCAGCCTAACGACGCCACATAAAAATTCATAAAAAAAATGGCGCAGGTAAGGTGGGATATCTCATCATATTAACAATAAAAGTGAATTAATATTAATTTAAAATAACATACTCTAACATAAGAAATTGGGGATTAATAAAAATGACATAAAAGAGAGTACTTGGAAAGAAAGAGAGAGGTATGATCTCATACCTTAAAACGTAACTCTTAAAACTCAAAGGTTGGGACCTTGAGGGCTTGGGGGCACCTTTGGGGGACCCTTTGGGAAATAATGAGACCCGAAATTATTTTGGGGAGAGGTGGGAGTGAAAACTAAAGGAGTAAAGGGTGTGTATTTATAGGGAAAGGGAAGTAATACTTTAATAATTTCAAGGGACACCTCACTAGTGGTTTTGGAAAAACCATGGCCTTGACCATGGTATTTTTCCATGGTATTGTCCACATGGGACCCCTCATAAAACTTTATCCCCTTTAGTTGACCATACATTGAAATATCTCATGAAATCATCACGATGTAGTCATGATGTCATTAAACATACCGAAACCCTAAAACTGTATTTTTACTATTCACTGAAAATTCAACTTGTTCCAAAAAATCCAAAAAAATTATCTTAACATAAAATCAATGTAATGAATTCAAAAAAACTCCATTTCATAAATATAATTTTCTAAATATTTTTAATTTAATTTTTAAAAAAAACACTATTCCCTGAAAATGCAATTTTTTCATAAAAACCCCAAAATTACCTTCACATAATAGCGATGCTATAAGTTCAAAAATATATTCCATTTATAAAAACAATTTTCTAAATATTTTTAATTTAATTTCTAATTAAAAAACACTATTCACCCCAAAAAAACTAATACTTGACTAATAATTAATTAAATAGTTATTTATCTATTTTATTGAATCACACTACTTAATCAAGGTGCCTAAATTATATTAATACTTTCATTAAATGAGATTACTAATCCATTTGGTCACATTAATATTCCTAAGCATAAAATCAATATTCATAATTTTCTATTTATCAATAATTATGTTGATCTTATTAGACTATAAATTTCTTACTGAACATAATTGTATAAGACCATTTTTTGAAAATCATTACACAATTTTAATTATTTAAGGTTTACATTAACATTTTTAAAATATCCTTTTTATAAAACTCATCAATAGTATACATCCTACATTTATTCGAACATTTGAAAATTCACAAACATCACCATAAGATGAAAACCCAATTTTATTTATAAAAAAAGTATTATGGTCTCCTTACATAGCCCCATATAACCCCACCATAAGACCTAAGTGTATGGTGTGATAAGGTAAGAGAATCTGAGGGCGGCTTGGCCAACATCAAATGAGTAGTAAATTCTATCAGTTTGAACTTCTCACGAAGGCGATTTCGTTCTAGCCTCACACGATAAAGTTCGACTTGGGATTGGTCCAGAGCACAGCCCTGTGGTGCTAACTCTTCCCCGATTTTTGTTATATGGGCTTTGATAAGTCCAACACTACTGGATGAGCCCATGGAATTTTGATTCTATATTAATTAAGCAAGATCATTTGTATTTAGATACAATATTCGCGTCGTTTAGTTTCCAACGGTCATACTGACAAACGGTCATATAATAGTCAAAACCCAATAGTATCATTTTAATTATACTCATGCTACCAATTGAAAAAGTTTTGTTCAGTATGAAAATTAAAATAACACAAAAAATTAGGAAGCAAGATTT
Source organism: Viscum album (assembly GCA_963277665.1). Lineage (NCBI taxonomy): Eukaryota > Viridiplantae > Streptophyta > Magnoliopsida > Santalales > Viscaceae > Viscum > Viscum album. Next base: position 1,480,066,282 of record OY728148.1, on the reverse strand, counting down.
ATTCAATATTTCGTGTTGTTGCATTCTTTCCCCCTTAAGAAATTGCATCCTCACAATTTTTAAAATTTGGCATGGAAATTTCATTGAAACTCCCACATCAGAAAAAGACTCAGTAACACTATTACATTAAAAGAATGAAAAGTAAGTACAAAGTCCACCCGAGTTAACCCATACTAGGATTCCATGTTTGAAAACATGGACATGGGAGAGAAAACAAAGGGTCATATTCTGAGGGAGAGTGATAAAAATCTTGATTAGGAAAAAGTTAACAAGAAGAAAATCACAAACTTATGATGGGTTAATCGGTATTTGATTTCCCAGTATGAAACATTAATATACAACATTTTTGTTTTATATTTCTTTTCATAGTATTAAGGAATTAATTTATTACATAGAATAAAAACCCAAGGAAATATATTTACCTTCATGTAGAGTTTCATCCCTTAATATGTTTCTACCAAAAGTAATATTTTCTCCAAACTATGATCATTAAAAAAACACTTGATCTCATCAAAATCAAAAAAATAATCTTCTAGAGAATCACATAATCTACCAAAGATTAACTATCTATTTCTTCTATCTTTAAATATTATCCCAAAAACTGTAAGGGTAAGATAAAACAACTCTTCCAAAATAAAGTACCCCATTGGAAGGTAAAATACTTTTAAATCTTCTAAATTCCGTGGTACTACCCAAAGTTCATCATAGACCATTCAACAAATAATTGTCCTTAAAATTCCTCAAAAGAAACCAAACTATGATAGAAACCAAAATACAAGAACGATTTGATAAGATAGTCTTCCAAGATAAAATTTATCGTTCATATCCTAACAACATCTACCACTCCTAACATCTTATAACAAAAGAACCTAACCTAAAAATATTTTCCCCAAGATAGGTTAACCATTTCCGATATTAACATAAGTTCACCTTAAATTCTTTGATTCTTCAAAGTATAAATCAACCTTTATTCATCAATGAAAATACCATAATAATATCATTACCTTGATCATATAGGGTTCCCAAAATAGTGAACGCCATCCAAAATAATGGTCATCTTTTAATCCCCTAATAACCTTTTTTAAGAAGAACTGCTTCACTACATCAACATGTGGTACATAACAATAGATGTTTTCCATAATAATATAAAACCAACTTTGGTAGTGAATCAATGTTCTTAGAAAACATTACAGAAATTCTATTGGAGCACGAACTAAAATACAACATAACATAGACAATTATTGCAAAGAAGTTTCATGTACATTAGTCATCATGATCCATCTCAGCATAGGACTTGCATTGTTCCCTTGTCCTTGAAGATTATTGATGCTCATCATGCTTCTTATCCCATCCAAGAGAGCATCAACATGGATAATGTTCAACATCTCTTCATTTATGAAATTAAAAAGTATAAGGTACATTAGATCGAACCTTATCTCCATTCATCACATTATCCATTTTTTTAAAGCAATTTGATACTTTATTCCCTATCTTCCCACACTTAAAACATCTACCTGTTCCTGTGTGACATTATCCTTGGTGCCTCTTCCCACATTTATTGAAAAAGGATATTGGGTCTTTTTACCCTTATCATCTTTATCATATGAACATCTTTGAGACTTTTTCTTCTTCTAACATGATGAATTTTTTCATTCAACTATGTACCAATTATTAATTGTGATTTTTGATATCTGGTTTGGCATAATCACAAAATGATCAACTTGATCTCTCGTCATCTATTTCACATTAATAGGGAAATCATGACATTTTCTGTCACATTGGTTGTTGGGACATGTTCTTCCATTTCCTGCCATTAACTAAGAAAATAATGTATAATTAGGGGCTTAAATAATTAGCCAATAATCATGAAAAGGAAACTATAATCATAGAAGGATAAACTTGTAGAAGAAAACAATATCCTACCTTGTGATACCCTAGGTTCCAAACTAGGTTATCCATTATCTTATATTGTTATCTGAATCTTTATTTTATTTTATCATTGTCCTTTTAATAATGGTTCATACTAATCTTATGAATTTACCGAAGCATATCCCCGGTAGTGTCGTAACCATGAGTGCAACATGGCCCGTAGTCGTGTATGAGTTCCCATTCAAGTCTAGATCAAAGCAGTGTTTTCAGGTTTTACACATAAGTACATCTGGGCCAGAGCCACCTCTACCTACTCGTATCCAGACAGGAATGTATTTATTTGGAAAAACCATACTCAATACTCACCAAAATACTAGGAATATTTCCTATACTTAAACATTTATATAGGGTTCTTCCCAAAGTTTTCATATCCAAATTTCTAAAAATAACTAAACCATCCATTGATACCAACTATAACATATTTCCTTTTAAATACATAAACTTTCATAACATAATACAAAACTGAGGATCTATAAGGTTTAGTGTCTTGGAAACCAGGAACTTAATACATGAAAACATAAAATATTCTTCTTAAACACTTGAAAGGATTCTTCATTTGTTCATCCTATTTTCATTACAACATCTCATATCCTGAGGACATACATCAAATGAAAGTGTGAGCGGAAGGCCTAGTAAGGGAAACAAGGTAAACATTTAACATGTGAACTTTATATACATCAATAAATTCATTAAAATGGACTTTAAGGTATGAAAAAGAAATCATGAGGCATATCATAATAAAAATAGTGTATTTCCTAACATGAAGATGTGTCTACAACATTTACCTTAGACAATCATGAACATATCACCAAGGTAAACCCCAAGGTGTCATAAAAAATCCCCAAGGTAAACCGAAAGGTATCATTAAAATTGTAATAGTTAGAGATTACATCATTACCTAATACATTGGAGCGCTATCAGGGTGCACCATTAAATTTTTAATCTCTATTGGTTACATCATTACCCAATGCATTGGAGCGCTATCAAGGCACACCATTAAATTTTTCATTATTTTCATGGGAGCCACATATATCTTCATTAAACATTTCATAAATAACCCATATAGCATAAAAGAAATGGGTTTCCTTTCATAATCAAAACGTTTTAAAAACTACTTTAAAGATATGATCTTTATGTCACTTTAAACCCATGGAATAGGAAAGGAGGATTCCTGTATGTAAATCCAAAAATTTAAAATAAATTATTTTGATATATATTTTAATACCACTGTACAAGAAATAGCTTTGAGTATTCACTTAATAACAAAAAATAATATGACAAAAAGAGAGAGACATTTTGAAACGAAAATTTTGCAGCATAACGGCTATGTTACAGGGTTTTAGAAAAATTTTGAAGAGAGAGGGGACATGGGTAACTCATTCATTATTGATCCATAAAATAGTAGGGGGACATAATATAAAGGATTTAATAACATGGTAAATAAATTTTAATTATATACCATATGAAATGAAAAACATGGAAGGAAGACAAAAATAAGATTTCTCTTATGAAAATTCGGCCGCCTAACAGCGTCACATAAAACAAAAAGAATTGAATTGACGAGATCAAATAGGATCTCTCATCATATAAACATTAAAGATAAATATTATAGATATATATATCATTCCTTGACATAATAAAAGTAACTTGAAAGACTTGACATTAAAATGGATCTTTAAAACGAGAAGGGGGAAAGAACCCCTTAAAATATTGGCAGCCTAACGACGCCACATAAAACGTCAAAAAATGAATTGATGAGATCATATAAGGTCTCTCATCATATTAAAATAAAATATCATTATTATATATATAGAGATAATACCCCAACAAAATAAAAAGTAACGTGAATGACTTGACATGAAAATAGATCTTGAAAACGAGAAGGGTGAAAGAATCCGTTATAAAAAGTTCGGTATCCTAACGACACCACTTAAACAATAATAAAACAAAATTATGAGGGTAAAAGGGGATATCTAAACATATTAACATGAAATTTTCAGTAAAAGTAATATAAAATAACAGCCTCAATCATAAGAACTTGAGACCTAAAAGAAATGACATAAAATTGAGTACATGGAAAGAAAGAGAGAGGTAGGATCCTTTACCTTAAAACGTAACTATTAAAACTCTATGGTTGGGAGCTTGAGGGATTGAGGGCACCTTTGGAGAACTCTTTGGTAGGTATTAACACCAGAGTATAGTTGGGGGATAGTTTGGAATGAAAACTAAAAGTGGAAAGATTGGGTATTTATAGGGAAAGAGAGGTGATAATTTAATAATTTCATGGGACACCTCACTAGTGGTTTTGGAAAAACCATGGGCTTGCCCATGGTATTTGCCCATGGTTTTGGCCACATGGGACCCCTCATACAAATTCATCCCCTTTAGTCTACCATCCCTTAAAATATCTCATGACATCATCATGATGCAGTCATGATGTCATTAAAAATACTGAAACCCTAAAACTGTATTTTTACTATTCACTAAAAATTCAACTTTTTCCAAAAACACCCAAAAATTTATCATAACATAATATCAATGATATGAATTAAAAAATAAACTCCTTTTTATTAAAATATTTTTATAAATATATTTAATTTAATTTTTAAATAAAAACAATATTTGCAGAAAATTCATTTTTTTCAGAAAAAACCCCAAAATTACCATAACATAATATTGATGCTATAAGTTCAAAAATAAAGTCCATTTTATAAAAATAATTTTCTAAATATTTTTAATTTTATTTTTAATTAAAAAAACTCTTCACCCGGAAAATCTAATACTTGACTAATAGTTAATGAAATAGTTATTTACATATTTTATTGAATCGCACTACTTAATCAAGGTGCCTAAATTATATTAATATTTATTTAAGTGAGATTACTAATACATTTGTTCACATTACTAATCCAAAGAATAAAATCAATATTCATAATTTACTATTCATCAAAAATTAAGTTCATCTTATTAGACTATAAATTTCTTACTGAACATAATTGTAGAAGACCATTTTTTGAAAATCATTACACATTCTTAATTATTTAAGGATTACATAAACATTTTTAAAATATCCTTTTTCTAAAATTCATGAATAATATACATCCTACATTTATCCAAACATTTGAAAATTTACAAACAACACCATAATAAGAAAACATAATTTTACTTATAATAAAAGATTATGGCCTCCTTACATATCCCCTTATTACCCTATCAAAGGACCTAAGTGTAAGGTGTGCTAAGATGAGAGAATCAGAGGGTAGCTCGACCAACATCGCACAAGTAGTAATTTCTATCAGTCTTAACTTCTGGCGAAGGAGATTTTGTTCTAGCTTCACACGATGAAGTTCGGCATGGGTTTTTTCCAGAGAAAATCCCAGTGGTGATACCTCCTTCCCTTGTTCTGATCGATGGGATTCGATTGGTCCAAGACTACTGGATGAGGCCATCGAACCTTAATTCAATATAAATTAACCAATATAACTTGTATTTAGAGACAATAGTCGCAATATTCATTTTCCAATGGTCATACTAACTAACAGTCATATAATAGTCAAAACCCAACAGTATCATTGTAATTATACTCATGTTATCAAATGAAACAAATTTGTTGAGTGTGGAAAATAAAATAACACAAAAAATTAAGAAACAATATTTATTCAAAATTTTAGGTCATTACAAATCTAAATTATCACAATGTTACCAGGCACATACTTATCTAATATCTAGGTCTAAAATGTATCAGTGCATCCCATGGATGGCCCTATAGAGATAAAGTCATCCTCCATGTGTACCATGGAGAACCTGAGTGTTTCCATTAATCATGAAGACACACATCACCGAGAAAATAATGAAAAGAAAATAATCACAACAATTGTAACAATTAAATCAACACAATTATCCCAAAATATAAATGAAACTATGGGATATAACATCCAAACCACCTACCATGGATCCATTGGCGAAGACACCACTAATCGGTGCATTAGATCCTGAGTCAACACCCATTTGATGTCATAACCTATATCTCATGCATCCAGTGGTCACACTCACCATTGGAGTGCACATTTTGTGTCTCCTTATTGGGTGGTGGAGTTATTATAGTATTTAACAACTATTCTCATAGAGGGGGTTGGGCTGGATCAGCTGTCTTCTGGGTCATCTAGTCATCGGACAATCATTCTTATTTAGCTGAGACATTTTTCCTACCACCAATATATTCCAGTTGAATAATGGATATAAAAGTCACTTTCTATAGGTAGTTATCAAACACCACTATCATGTAATCGATCATTCTTTGATTTACCTATTTAAAGATGATAATGTTATGGATATTCTAACACATCCATCTATGGAAAAGTAAAGTATTTGGGATGATTGTGGAGGTTATCCTCATTGTTCTTCCTCAGTTTTGGAAGTGTGAGAAGGTTATTTTCCATGGTTTCTAGGAAATAACAAGGTACATGTTCATTCTATATGGTTTACACATTATCCATCCATTTGTCTAATATCACACCACCAAACTTTATTAATGCTTCTAGCTGAGGGTTATTTGGTTGTTTTTACGTCTTAAATGGAGGTGTTGGTTGTTTAGGGAATGCATTTTTATTTAGATGTGTACCCCCACATACTTAAGAATAATATCTCTTGCTTCATATGTAGCTATATTGTCCCCTATTCTATAGAAATGGGTCATGTTTTGGATTAGGTCTGATGGATGAATTCTTCTAGAAGTTTGTCCATTTATATAGAATCGTAGAATCCTCCTAGTTATTTAATTTGAATCCTAAGAATTTAAATCTCATCCATGATATTTTGATCATCGAGTTGAAGTAGCTACTCTTGCGAGAGAGGGATACAGAGTGAGCAAGATAAACCCTTTAATATAGATATGATGTCGGTAAACATATCAATCTCGAATTTTTTTCAATTATTCAGGTCAAAAATTATGTTATTCCGCAATGTAGAATAAAATTGATAAGGAAATTGACGATAATGGTCTTCCCAACTTAACTCAGATCTTTTGGGTAGACGGTTATAGCAAACAAATGTTAGCCATGTTAGTTTTAGTAAAAAATAACTCATTTTTGCCTCATATTTATCTCAAGGGACTATCAATGGCCAAAATTGGGATATGAAGTGTTTGAAATGTTGTTCGGGGTATCCCATGCCATAAAATTTTGAAAATATAGGAATATCAAAATTGGGAATGGATAATGTGTCATCCACCTATCCCGGATAAGGATTCCTCTCAGGCTACATAGTGTCATCACCCTTCCATTGATTCTATTCAAGTAGTAAGAGACTCGATAATGTGAAGAATCTATGGGGTAACATCTACCAAGAAGTCTCTCATCATATGGTAGACATAGGGGGTTGATGAAGTGAACCACTTTTATCTCCTATTAATTTTCAATTAATCACATTATTGAATGGTTTTCATATAGAGGGAGAGACTATTTCAATAATAGAGGGATTTCATAATCATTTACAACTTACTTTTGTATATGGAATAGATTTCTAGATATAGAGCAAATTTGATGTTCAGATACTGCACTTACTAGTAGACCAACCCTGGGAGGGATAATAATCTTCTCTTCATTAATACAATACCTAGTTGGAATATTCTCCTTCAGTAGCTCCCCATTATATTGTTGGACAGTTTTTATATCACACTCGTATTGTGACATAGTAAATATGATGAATGAACCATGTTTCTTTTGGGAGGTGATTAGTATGTGGTTGTACTCTTCCCCTTGTCAATATTCAATTATGGAGCTAGTAACTCGATATTTAAAGGTTCCATGTTTTGGAGCATTCTTTTGTTCCTGGGGTGTGTTGCCTCATTTATTGGATCCATGTAACCCTTCTCATGAGGCATGTTTTCTGTGTCAAAGCCTTATGCACTTGCATCTTGATCAATATCATCCATGTTGGCTCTTACAAATTTTACATTTGAATGTCGGGAATAGGTGGTTGTTATACTACTCTTGATGCAACATATTGATTCAACACTATCTTATAGGGTAATTATTTGAAACATTTCCATGATTTGACATTTTTATTATGGCCTCAGTGGGTTCTTATTATCTTCACCATTTGTTACACATGTTTCAGTCTATAAAAATAGCAATCCTTATCATTATTACACATTAATACATTATTTTATTACAAAAAATTACTCTTGATATAACCCAAAATATCAAAATGTCAATTGTATTTTGGAAATAGGTACATTTCATTGAAATTTTAAACATGAATTATAACATCTTTATTAAAAACTACATTAACATGCCTGAGATTAAAATTGAAATTGATAACATGGAAAAATACATAATAATGGGGTGATCCCTAAATACAAGTAAGGTATAAAATATGACATAATGTGAAGATGAAAATACAAGTTATAATGTACAAGTAAATGAGGCATAATAGAACATGAATAATATTTCTATTTATAACATTATAATCAAAAAATTGGAAGTTTTGTAATAACTTAATAAATTGAATCATAAAAATAGGATAAGTAAAACCACCAAGAATTCATTGTTTAAAAATTCCCATAATGGAATATGGTAAACCCCTATCCAAACATGACAAATCATGATACAAAAAATTACCCCATGCATTGGAGCACTATATATATTCAGGTGTATCCATTAATTTTCATTCATTCCCATTCTTTACTATGCCACATTGATCATATAACATGGATCCATTAATCCTCATAATTTCAGCTAGTATTATGAAGTGTGTAATACAATCATTTTAATCCCCAATAAAAAGGTATATGTGTATAAAATTGAAAACCCTTGATAGGAAATTAGTACACCATTCACTGAATAATTGGTTAGGCATGGAAAATCACAGTGAAAATTCGGCAGCATAATGATATAACTTAAAAAATCATAAAATGGGTAGATTAGAAAGAAATGGTTCTATAGTAATTTTGAAATGAATTGGATAATAATGGGGATGTGGTGGGACACATATTCTTTTTTATAATTAGAAAAGGAATTCATATAATGATAAATAATCTAGAATAAAAATAGAATGAAATGGATATGTATGAAATGTTTTCATGGTAACAGGTGTCCATGGGAATGCATAATGACAGAGAAATGGGTCTTTCATAAATTAGAAAATATTATTGATGTATGGTGAAGGTGTGAAACATAAATCAACCTTAGTAATTGAAAATAAAATGGCATACCAATATTAAGAAACATGGATGTAGATGATAAATAAAAGAACCTTTACATGAATGTGTGGCATCAAATACATGAAAAGGGATTCCTGGGAGGTCCGGCTACATCATAGTATTAAATATATGGTAGGTCAGACAATGGATATGTTCCATGGATTTTGATTGAATATATATATAAGATATTTGGTGAGTTTTAATATGTAATGTTAGGGGAATTCATTAATATTTTATATATATAAATTTTTGAAATTATTTGATAAAATATTCCAATCCAAAAATCATCCCATGGTTTTCCCCATGGTTTTTTCCAATGTGGTGAGGTTTTTATTATTTTATTTGAAAAATTAACTAATATATTATAATAAAACCTTCTCAAATGTTGACATGAGTGACTCTTTTAATGTAATGAATTTAAAATTATAAAATTCATTATATATATATATATGACGATTCATAATGGAATTATAAAATTAATCCACTAAATAAACAATCACATTATATTAAGGGGTAAAATATTTGTCCATGGATACCTGCTATAGTATTTATTAAATATTTTTGAGTCATTATGATGTTTTAAATCACACTGTATATTTATAGAATATTTAATTTTTACAGGAAATATTTAACATCTCATATATTTATTAAAAATCAACCAGTTGATAATGTTTACTTTCCTTTCCACAATATAATATATCTTTTATATAAATAATTAAAAAAATCATTTTCAATTTTAGAAAAATATTCAACATATATAAAAGAATAATTTTTTTTGACAATAACAGTTTTTTACCCTTATAAAATGTACATTTCACATCAAAACAATAATTTTATCATTTATAATTAATAAAAAACATAATTTTAAAATTATGTTAAAATAATATTTATTTCTAATTTTTGTTAATTAATTAGAATAAGTCCTTCAATTGAATTTTAATAGTACCCAAAAATACAATTTTTTTTAATTGAATCAAAATCCAATTCATTTAAAAAGTAATAATAAAAATGAAAACAAAATTCATTATTCCATAATATATACATATTCATATTATTATTATATTCATAAATATCCATTTATAACACTAGAACATGCCTGATGAGTATGGTGCACAATGGTGAGACTTTCATGAGGTCATTCGAAAAACAAGTTTTGGGTTGTGATCTCGATGATCTTGAACCTCACTTGTAAATAGTTTCACTCATGCTTAAGTTGATCAATCTTAGCATGGTATTTTTTCTGCCAAAATGGCAATAGATGTTATCTCCCCTGGAATCTGTTATTAATGGGATTTTTAGAAAAACTATTATTCGGTTTGAGGTCATCATATACATTGTCTAATTCATTTGGATTAGTTAAGAGAAGTGTATTTATACTATTAATGTTATCAATGTCCAATGGATATATTAAAAATGATTAATATTATTAATTGTTTTTTAATATAATTATATAATGAAGGAATTTAATTTTTTCAATTACCATTACATTATAAGATATTTAATTAATTCGCAATGGGAATCATTCTTTATAAATGTCTTGTTCGTTACAATCTTCCCCCATTAAGAAATTTCATCCTCAAAAGTTTTATTTTTCAAATTAAAACAGATACGGGTAACTCTATTATTTCACCACCTACATTAACCGTACATTTTTTTCGAACTTATGGTTTATCCACACCACATTGACCATGTGTATTGTCTCATTACATAAAACATTGTCTCTATGATCTATGATATTCACTTTCAACTCCTCATATCAATGATCACTATACAATGGTACCACCATTAGAATAGGTACATATGAGGGGATATGTATGTATGTTCTCAATAGTTATACATGGAATACACAATAAACTCGAGATAGGTTAGGCGGGAGTGCAAGTTGAGACCCACCTCTCTGATGTGATCATTGATCTCAATGTGGTCGATGTATCTTGTGATAAGATTTCTATTTATGCTTAAAATCATCAATTTCATCCATTGTGATATTTGAAGTTATAACATGTCTCCCACATCATACACTATGTCTCATTAACGATTGTTATCATAACTCTTTTGTCGACTCTGATCATCCTTAATGAACAGATGAATGGCCTTAACATCATCCACCATTTCCTTGACCGTTTCAGGATATAGAATTATTGGTTCCCCAAAATCATCCTTGAATTTAGGTTTCCTCCACCTCTTCACATAATGGTCTTCATTGGGAGCTATTTGGATGCTCGTGTGGAAACTTTTGTTCGGGAGTACTCGGACAGGGGAATATATTGATCCCATCCTCCTTAGATGTCAATTGAGCATGCTCTCAACATGTCCTCAATTTTTGGATAGTCATATCTAATTGGACACCATTTTGAGGGTGACAAGACACACAGTTTCTAAATTATTTATTTATAAAATACTGATGAATTTTCGAGAACATGGTAGGGAATCTTGTATCTCGGTCGAAAACAATCGGTAGTAGTACTACATGCATCACAACCACTTCTCTAATGTATATTTGTGATAGTAAATCAAGTGAGATTTTTTATCATAACTAAATAATGTGTGTAGGAGTTTCATGAAAACCCACCAAAACCCATATATCAGTATTCCCACTTTATTTATTTTTATGAATATTGAAAATTTCCATGGTGATTTTTCCCATTTTCATATAGGTATCGTTAATTGTTGGATCATCCCATTGTAATTTTTTTCAGTTTTCACTTGATAACGTACAATACATCATGATATATATTATAAAATATCTTTCTACATATTTTCCCACCAATATTGTTCATGTATATCTTGATACATATTTCTGCTTCATGAGTGTATGGAGAAAGTTGAGCTATGTGCCCCATCCAATAGCTAAATCATTAACTCGTGATTTTATGCTACACATAAAATTGACCAAAATCTCAATACACCTTCATCCTTAAAATTTATGTCCAAGGTTTTACCTTTCCGTATAGCTTCCAATTTTGACTGAATCTTAAAAAAATGCATTGAGAATCCATTAACCTCTATAGAAGTGAATGTTATTCAATCATTTCTGAAAGGATTGATGATGTTTCTTCCTTTAAGTTTACAATGTAAATCCATTCCTAATATATGTATATTTGATCCTTCTCAATTATCATCAATTAGAGATTTATTGAATCCTTTCTACATTTAGAATCATCTATATTATACACAATCCCAGGATGGTAGTGAGTTGAGTAGTCATGGACTTTGATCAGCTTCGACCATCTTCATTGTTGCATTTTCAACTCTTTCGTTGTGAATATATACTTTAAAAAATTGTGATCTGTATATATTTCACACTTCTCCCCAATGAAATAATTATTTCAAATATTTAAATAGAAAATAAATACATCCAACTATACATCTTGTTTTCGGTAGTTATTTTTGACATATTCAACTCCCTTGACGCATATGTAGTGAATTATTCATTTTCCATCAAGACACAACCTATTCCCTTCTTTGAAGCATCCCTGAATACCACGAATGTATCTCCATTTGTGGGTTGTGTGAGAATAGGTTCATTGATAGGAATCCTTTTAAACTCCATGAAATATACTTCATGTTCATTAATATATGAAAACAAGACTCCCTTAATATTTATATTGGTGGGTGGTTTTGAACATCATGATAAATTTATCCTGAATCATAGATAATAGACAACTATCCCAAGGAAAATATGGATATCTGTCAAAAATGATGGCCTCAACAATACATTAATTGATTCTATTTTCAAATTACATAACAATACCCATTTATTGCAATGATATTCCCTAAATAATAGGATTATTTTAACTGGAACTCATTTTTTTTACTTCTCATAAAGAATTTCCATTCACAAGGACTTTATCACATTACTCAATTTCTTCATATACTCCTCTTTACATTTGGATTATATTAGAATGTAATCTATAAAAACAACCAAATTTTTCTATGGTAATTTATAAAGACATTATTCATAACATCCAAGAATATATCTAAAAATGGCTACTCTCAATGTCATTAATGTGAATTTATAGTGCACGTACATTGTACAAAAACTAGTCTTGGGGAAATCGTTCTTATTCACCCTAACATAAAAATACAATGAAATAATATCCACATTGGAATAGTATTGTGATCCATGTATATTATTATAAATTTCATCAATCACTAGAAAAGTATATTTTTTTCTAATCATGTTCTCATTGACTTCCAGATAATCATTACAATGGCACATTAAGGAATTATTCGTCTTAATGAAGTGAATCGGTTCCCCTAAAGGCCAAGAACATGGTAATATGAATCCTTTACTAATATTCTCATGTTTTTTTTTCTTCAACTTTTAAAAGTCCATAAAATCCATTCTACAAATATTATATTGGTAACACACTTCATATAATCTTGATTGAAATTAAACATCACGTATAGGATGAATACCATGAAATTCCTAAAGATACAACTCAGCGTATTACATCCAAAATGGCGTGTCTTCAAAGATGATTCTTTTGATAGACATAATCATTAGATAAATATAAAATTTCATATTGGGAAAAAATATCAATTCTTTAGAAGATATGGCTAAGGAATATTTTCCACTTCATTGCACATGTACATAATCGAAGGTTGTGTCACAATACGGAGAGTGATTTTCTTCTTGCGGAAACTTATGTTTTCCATATATAGAGAATGATAATCCATTCCCAGAATAGAAAAAATTCCACCAAATGGATTATGATATGTTTAAATAGGATTTTCATCCCAAAATTGTTACATGGGAGGTGTTATATACTTTGAATTCAATATTTTTTCATTTATTGATTTCATTGATTATTCGACTACCAATCGTTTTGATGGTCTTTGAATAGTTCTAATAATTTTTTTTGATATGATGGAATGAATATAATCATAATGAAAATGTATGTTCACTATTGTTTAATGAATAACTAGAATCACTATCACAACCTCAATGTTAGGATCCACATCAGAAATTGTGGTGCTAAATGCACTCCCTTTCTGCATTGTATGATATTTGTTGTCACACAAAACCCCTGTCTAAGTGAATTTTTTGAAAACATACATGGTTTCTTGTAATTTTAGCATTGAAAAATATGTCTTGTTTTGATTGGATCATTTCATTCCTCCACCATAGGAGCAAGTTTTTCCTACTGTAAATAACTGTCTAGGTTCCCTTCTCACACATAATGTATTTCCTCTCCCGCCTATGAAATTTATATGATTATTATTTCAGCACCTTATCCATGTGGGATATTAATATTTAATTTATATATTAGATGTATCTATCTATCTACTTGAATTGATCTCTATTTTATGATTCTTATCCCCATGATACTCTTCTAATTCATGGATAACTATTTCAACATTAATGGAAAGTCAAAATTTTTTATCAGAGCTATCAATGTCACATAATGGAAGGGTTTTATATAGGATTTGTTTTATCCCACTAAATAGGTATTCAATCTTGAACATGGTGGTAATGATAAAAGTGTTTTAGAGAATTGGTGGAAATTGGGATTTTTATTAGAGCTATGATTTTCTAGTTTAGGATCTCGATCCATGAAGATAACAACAAATTCTAACTGATAATAGGTATATTTATTATCTGAAAGAGAAACTAGTATCATGTATTAGGGAGATGCAGATCTTATAGTTGCAGATAAGGAGACCTCATTTTGTTTTGCAGATAATGCATCCAATAGTTTTTTATATTTTCTATGATTTCATATTCTAGTAGTAGTGCGGGCCCATAACATGTTGGGGAGGTTTTTCCAACTAACAATAATCTTATGTCAATGTCATATCCTCCTCATCAAAAAGAAACACCTCAATCTTGCCATATGATAGAAGATTGATCTGATAATAGAATACTAATAAGATTGTGGGGATACTAGATGTTGATGGGAAACAACATAATAATGACATAAGGATTCAAACAATTATCTAAATAAAGGTTTTGGAGTATTTTATACCTCTCTATATTGTTTTTTTTCAACAAGGGATGGATTCTCATTCCCTTGGGAGATATTGTTGGGGGGATTTTGAGCACTATGGATATTTGGAGAATGGTCCCTTAAATCCATATCCACACAACCATGGGGAGGACTATCATTGTAAGGAATTTCATTTTCAACCTCATTGATAGAAGGGTTGACAGACCATAGTGGTGTTGAGGATCTGTCTTAAAAAAACTCAATGATATAAGAAATGAGTAAATAATGAGTATAGATCGTAATCTATGTTGTGGTCAGAATATGAAGACATGTCTTTTGTAGTTGTGGTAGGAAATTAGAATATTGTGTGATGAATAGCTAAATTTTTTTATACATTCATCGTGTTCTGTGAGTTTGAGCATAAAAATGATAATTTGTCAAAATATACTAATGATCTATCTCATTATTGACAGAAATGTGAACCTATACCAAGGAATATTCCTTTCTTACTTGGTGAGCCTCAATTTGGACAATGACATGAGTAAAATCTTACGCCTTTGGAATATGTTGTTGTTATATCATGAAAAAATATGATCTTTCCCTGTAGTATGTGTCTATCTCACATGGTGGGCCCCAGTTAGATCAGGAAGATGAGATGGGTCCGAATTTACATTCACTAATGAAATATGTCAGTAGACCATCAGAATAATGTAAGAAATATGTGCCACCATTATCTTTCCTTGTAATGGTGTTTTCACAATCATTCATCAGCATATGTATGAATATTCGGGATGATTCCATGTTCTTCCGGACGATTATAGGTATATTTACATAAATAAATGTGAGCCTATCCTGAGGATTGTTCCATTCAGACTTGGTTATCCATCTTCAGGACAGTGATATGGGCCCAATCCTTTGACTTTTAAAATTTCATCCAGACCCTTCGATAGTAATGTGATCCCATACCAAGGCATGTGTTGCTCTCATGTGGTGAGCTCCATCGAAATCATGGATACCGGCCAAATCATAGGCCTCAGGAATATTCAATTAGGCTCCTTTGATAGGAATTTTCCGATATCCTATGTTATTTGTTTCTCTCACATTGAGAGATTTGATTGAAAAAATTATATGAGACTGTCTTGAAGCCACACCCTTAACCATAATTGGTCAATATTCTTCTCAATTGTGAGAAAGAGTGTTAATATGATAATGTACAACCACTCATTTGAGATGATTAGAGTCATCGGTTTCCATATATATATGGATAGGAATATTCACTGGTTCTTACATTGGATTAAGTTCTAGAAAATTCTGGTGGATTTCTTTAGCTATTTCTAAAATATATTTTCATTTTAGAAATTTGTGTGTAGTGGTATGATACTTAAGATTTTCCATCTCCATGATGAACTAGAATATGTATGCGATTGAATTGTGGATATGTTCTAACTTTTATCAACATTATGTGAATGGAATATTTTAATGAACTTCATCCATAGGGGTGGTAGAATGAGTATATTCCATGTCGGGGGTGGATATTCCTATATAATTATTCCGAATGAGTAGGGATATGATCCGGCATGATGGTTCTTGCCTAATTATACCGAAAAGAATCATCAGATGGAGTTGTAATATTGGTCTTCTCTTGTATATCCAATGCCTTTCTCATGATATGATTCTTTCTTGTAGACAATACATAGGCATCAATGGTTTTTGTGTGTCAGATGGAACCCTTAACAAGATTCTATTGGTTTCCATTGGGATGGTGTTGGTGTTTTCGGATGATTGGTGCCATCCTCGATGGAAAATGAACTGAGTGAGATCTATATTATGCCTCCTAGTCCACCATCATTAGATATGTAAGATGGAGGTTGTCATAATCCATGGAAAATATGTGGAAGATATTTTTTTTGTGAAATAAGGTATACTGGCTTAGCATCAGTATTTCCCTAGCGATGCACACTCTCCAGACATCGTGCTTAGAGAACATCCCAAGTAGCTTCATCAGTTGGGATTTTACCATGTCGGTGGTACTCCCAGTCCATGTTAATAGTCACCTATCATTACAATTATCAATCATGTGATGTTTTTTTGAGACTATGAGGGTTGTAGTCATGAATGATTTACCAAAGTGAATGGAGGATGAAAAAGAAAATTTATTGAATCATAATTTTATCAATTTATGGAGTCATGTAGGAAACAAGGAACAAAATTAAAAATTATTGAAATATCATAGGCATAATATTATCAATCATATATTCATGATAAAAAATATTTTCATGATATTCCATAATTCCTCGATTTCACTTTTTTGGACTAATAAAAATAAAGATGGACTAATGAGAAACCTATAAAAACAGGATCACTTGTATGACACTTCTAGTATTACTACTTTTTTTCTCTAGGGATTTCAAAAAAATGTATCCTAAGACATTATAAACCCATCATTCTATTATTATAGAAATTCATGTTGGGTTAACCATTTTTGATTGTATAAAGGGACAATATAATATGAAGGAATAATAATAAACAATCATTATTTCATTGGAGAGATTCGCATCTGGTTCCCAAATTTGGTTTCATTTGGTTTTAGAGGGATGAAATGGGTTTTTCTCATTGGGCTACAATTGTCACTTTTCATAAAAACAACCAATGGTTCCCCAATCAATTGTTTGGTATTAATATGTAATCTAAAGGATGACGGAAATCTGGGATTTCATACCAAGAGGCTCTTGGGGACTTTCGTTGGTCAAGAGGAAGGGAGGTCCGGAACATAGCATCCTTTTTAGTGGAATTTCTTCGTACATTGGGACTCTCTTATGGATTACATACATGTTCATGAATCACTTCTTAACCACAATATAGTGTCATTTACCCATAAAAAATAATTCATTGGTTAATTGTATCATTAAAAATTGAAATAAAGCCTCATTGATGAACATAGGATGTTTATTCTCATTAGTAAATCCATTTGTATGTATTTGAGGTTCTTCATCAATTTTCTTAATGGAAAATAAATGCATTATTTGATGAATTTGAATGAATAAATTCTTTGGAATGTGTTTCCACATGTGGAAGAAGATATTGTTATTAAGAGGGGATTTAGAAATAACGAGGCTTTTCGCATATCCATATCATTATAGGAATAAAAATTACATAGTTTGTTAATTCCATATAGTTTTGTATAATACTTAGGGGACATATGTGATGGTAAAAAACCACCAAATATAAAAGCTCGGGTTATAGAAAGATTTCCAACATATCTTGGTTATGGTAGGGATCATAGTCATCATAGTTGAATCCTTCCCATGGGACTAGCCCGATGTCATATGGCCATATATTAGGGGTGTTCATACCTGGAAACTCATCCTGGGATACATAATGGGATCTCCCAAGTTATTAAATCTTCATGGAAACATATTAGTTGTACCTTTAATACCCCTTTTTCCGACTGATTAGTTCTTGGTGTGAGAAAAAATGGGGAATTGGTGATCAATCTAATTTAGTGTAGATGTGGGACTTATGTACTGGGACATTCCATGGGATGTTTTGTGTAGTGATCCTGCCTTAAGAAGGCATCCTACATATCTTAATCAATTCTATTTCATTGGGTAAGGGGTTCAGATACTAGGATCTTCTTGGTTGGTAAATATGGAACTAGAACATTGAAGACACAACCAACATATCTTCAATATATTAGGAATCATATTCAATGTAATCCCATTTATTTCAGGGTATTACATAAAAATTATTCCCTATTGATTGGGGATTACATTATAATGTATCCATGTTGATCGGGGTTTACACTTTGGGGTTTCCAAATTTCTTGCCTATATTGTACTGTATGACCCATTTTGATCAATCTGGAAGCCACGACATGACCTATATTGAAACAAATGAGAGGTGTTTCATGATTCAATGTGACATGGTTTGATCGATGTCACATATCATGTCTAACATGATTGAGAGTCATTGCATGACATGACCATCATGCCTGGAGGGTGTCGTGGGAGCTTAGATGGCCTTCCTAGAGGGTGTTTTGAATTCTTGTTTATTATGATCGGCTGAAACACTGAGACTTCACTGATATTGATGAATTCCATTATATGAGTTAGTAAATGTATCTTATGTACATTGCATGGATCAGGTGATACACCCTGATGGTTTTACGTGACCAAGTTGTTGTGTTAAGGGGGGCATGTAAATTTCTTTGACATGAATAGAGGATCTCTCATGTCTTGATTATAATGATAAAGGAATGTCATGAGGTCTAGGATACATGTCTTGGGACTGTATCATGTCATTTTTTGGCTCATACGATGCACATGAGGGATCGTGATCATTCCATTATATCAATTATTCCACTTTTTATCTTGGTTATAGACCCTGTATTGTGATTACCTTAGGTTTTCTCTATATTAGTTTATTTCGATTCTTTTCTGATCTAGAATACATTCCATATATTTTTATCATTCTTTTCCAGCATCCTTTCATTTGATCGATGAATGATCTCACAATGTTCTTTATGTATGGGGCATGATTGAATCATCCATTTGTCTTTATATTACCCGAAAACAGACATATTAGTTGTGAGATCTAATACTATGAGGAGTCTTCTCTAGCCAAGGAGTCCATAATCAAAGAGTAAAATCATTTACAGTTCAACCGTACAACCTCTTTTTCATGTTGGGGTGGTGAATTTATAGGCGTCGCCACCACAATTGTTTATGGATTTCTGTGGTGTATATGGCGTGGGTCTGGGTTTGAGTTAGTTTGGGGTGGTTGCAACATGAATCTTTAGGAGACTTTGTTTTGGGTAATTATGAGTGAGTCTCCTTATTTTCACTGATCATGAGTCTCATACTTCAATGACTCTTTTATCATATGATTTTCGATTTGGGATAACTTCCATGTTCACATAAATATTTCAAATCACATTACATCTTATTCTATGGAAAATATTGAGATCTTTCTCGATATCTCAATGCCTAACCAAAAATACATCATCAGGATGGGGTGGATTGTCCCTAGATCATTACGAAATCTTGTTGACCTTTCATGAGGTGTCATGGGACCACGTTGTGGACATCCTAGCACATCACACGTCATTCAATGACGATGATAACTATCACCTCCTACATTTTGACCCCATTCATTCTATTTTAAAAATCCTAGGGATTATATGAATTTGAATGGGGAATGTTAAGGTTGTTTACTCAATTTTTTATGGTGCCTCATGTGACCCATAAGGGTCACATGGGGGTGTGTAATAATATAATTCTATGAATTCCCTAATGCATCACACATATTTCCGCTATCGTGATAGCTCTCGCCACCCCAATTGTTATCCCATTTTATTTATTTTTCAATGGAAATGATTATGAGTGTTTTAAAAAGGAATTTCAATGAAATTTAATCTATTTTTAGATGATTCCTCCTTAGACCAATATAGTTTATATGGTGGTGTGTGATCATGTTGTGGAAATATTTGTCTATTTGTCTCTAGAGTGCCAAATCGGAATCCATGTGTCACTTAGACATACATGAACACTTTCTTGTGGTGAGGTTGAAATAAAACAGGATTTGGTAAGACTTGGAGAACATGTCATTGAGGCCTTGCAGTGTATTGCGAGTTACTAGGGGATTTACTCGTGTCATTCAGTGACTACGAGAACCTATTTTATCCTCCCCATTTTATCCATTGTTTTACTGTAAAATTTTTCAGGGGTCAAAAAATTTTACATGGATTTCCCCAAATATTAATATCCCTTAGAATGATGATATAGATCATTATTTTTACAAACACATATTGTCTCTCTATTTGGACATCATTCATTTTTATTTTCCAAATAATTTTAGAGTGTCTTTCATTAACATTATATTGACAAACCACATGTTCGAGGGCTATTCTTTGGTTGTCTAGAAAGACTTCACAACAGAGTGGATGATTATTAATGAATGGTGGGGGACTCTATGGGATTCTCTATATGTCATTTTCTTTGCGTGGATTCTTCACATGACAAAGAATTGATGACGTGATTTCATGTCCCGTGGATGGTCATGTTATTCGCATGTCTTGAATTGTTCTCTTTTGTGGGGAAGGTAATACCAATATTCAGTTATTTCATCCATTGGTATTTTTTATTATTCGTATTTAGTTAGTGTCAACATTTTCATGAAAGGAGAAAATGAGGTGTTCTGTGTCTCATGTTATCTGATGACACAACAAGATAATATTCTAATTATTACCCTATAATTTTATATAGTGATCTATGCATTGAAAAAATTGTTCAACTCTCTTTTTAGAGTGAAGTATACATGGTCACCGATTAAATAATAATTAATCACATATTCAAAAAAATGTATTTTCATCTAACAAATTGATGATCTATAGAAAACCATTGATATTTTAAATTTACATGGTCATTACACATTTTAATGTGAATTATAGGTTTGATGAATTATATATAAAGGTATATAACCATGTAATAAAATATGTCATTGTCAATGAATATTAATGGAAGTGATAGCTTAAAATAATGGACATTATGAATAACTAAATTGATCAATAAATTACATTTTCAGCCCACATGTTCATTACATGGTTCAGAATGTAAAGGATACTCAATTAGTCGGTCATCAGTAACTTATAATTAGGTCTATTAACAATTATGAGTAGACAATATATGGTTTGGTAAATGATAGGAATTTTGTGTTTTACACTAGATAATAAAATGTATATCAATTTTCAATACAATAAATACAACATTTATATTACAATTACTCAATGTTGGCTATCAATTATGGTGTTTTAAAATTTTATAATGCATTAAATGAAGAAAAATTGGTTGGGAATAATGTTTAATGAGGTAGAGTATATTGAGAAATATCACTCCTATCTATAATTGATATATATATATTAAATAATACTCAACATATTACATTCTCTACCTCTTATTTTTGGTTTATAAGATAATTTGTATATTTAATTCACCACCAAATTACCATATTTGATTCCACACAACATTTCAATTTTTTATAGTTGAATAATATTCAATTTAATTTAAATTTATTACAATTTGTAATATGAATTCATTGTAGTATTTGAAAATTTTATACACCCAATATGTTATAATTTATAATGTTGTAGCAATTTTTATAGTCTCTAAAGTAGAAAATATATTTACATTTGGATTTTATTTGTCATTAAAGTAAGACATTGGATCATAATTGATAATGATCTCACCATACTATCCATAACAGATTGGATTATTATACCATACAATATAAACCTTGAAAGATTAAACAATATAATTTTTTATTTACTTTTGTGGTACATTATAATAGAAAATATTTTTTTCGCATTATTATATTTACTTATTTTAATGGATCAATACATATAGATATGTTTTAAGATTTCAACGGGAGACCATAAAAATATTTTCTTCATAACATATAGGATGTTGAATAATCATTAATTGGACCTATTCATATCGATTATAGATATATGAATGTCTCGATTATCCAAAAAAGGATGATAATTCCCAAAATTTGCTAGAAATTATATACAGATCATTATTTTTATCCTTTATCATTGCATATGGTGATAATTATTTCATAAGAGTATACCCATGGGTTTTAAACTTATGTCGGTTTATAATGGTTATGTTTTTAACATGATGTGTTGTATATTATATTATTTTATATAAAATAAATGAATTTCTTTACAATATTTAGTTACAAATGTAATATAATTCATTAAATGATTTTTTCCAAATTTATTCTAACAATCAACCATAGAGATCCATCCCATTTAATTAGTTAGGATTTAGTTACAAAATACACACATTAGTCATTCATCTATATCCATATACATGGATAGTAATGAAAATTAAATTTTATAAAAATGGAAATCCTTGTTATAGTTATAATGGAATCACAGAATCATTGAAGAAGAGTATGATTATTTAGAGTATTTCATAATACACCTATGGATATAGAATTTATAACAAAACATAGATCTATTTCTTTTAATGGATTTAAATAAGAACTGTCCATATAATTTTACACTCCTCTATTTGAGTTATTTTATAGAATAATTATATGTGTTGAGATATGTGATATTTTCTTAATTTATAGAGGTGATGGAAATTTTTTGGAAGTGTTATTTTTAGGGATATATATGATTCATATTGGTGAATTAATAGTCATAGTGTAGGTCATCTTACAAGGTATGTATATGTTTAGAATGTGTTGATCCTTCCATGGGAAAAGACATTACTATTTCATGCACTAAACATGTTAAACAAGCATATATCATGTATTGACTACTTATGTGAAATATAAAAACTAACACCGTCTAGTTGTTGGGATGGGTGGATTATAAATATCTGGGTCAGACTCTTGAAATCATAATAAAATGAGTTGTGGGGTTCGCCATGTGGTGGTTTAATCCATTATATGACAAAGTTGTGATGGGATCATACATAGGGAATTAGAGGATTCCTTAGTGGGGGTCATTGGTAGGGGTCCCATGATGATGCTGAATAACATTGAAATATGGTTCCAATAATCTAAATTTTAAATAAATTTTTAAATATATTGATTTTTGGCATCATGAAATACATTACAAAATAAAAAAGGAGTGAAATATCGTGGATATTTGTAACTTTTATATTTATACATGTTTACTCCCCAAAAAACCATCATTCATCATTTATTCCATTGGATTCTTGATAAATAGGATCAATATGATGATTTAATGTGATATTTTCCTTGAATATATATTTTATAACCAATATATAAGATGTATGTGTAAATGGATGTTTAAATTTTGTCACAACACTAGAATCATCAAAATGAAATAAATTGATATATATATGGATAATGTTTTTTATTAATGGTGTAACAATATGAATTCACCAATAATAAACTTCTATTTTTATTTTTTTTTCCAGAGAATGACTTTTTATACTGTCTAACTAGGATTTATAATGGATTAGAGTACACTTATATTACATTTGAATTTGGGTTAATTTTTTCAGACATGTTGTGTACTATAAAATAATGGCATCTATTGTTACTATTTAAGGTATGTATTGGGTTTGTGGAAATTGTATTTTCTTAAGGGTTTGGTATGTACAATGATCCCTTCATGGTCGTGGATACATTAGGCTCATGAAATTAATTCAATGTTGGGGTATATAGTAATTGTTGTGGGTTTTATTTAGTTTTTAAACATTATATTTATGTATTTCATGCACTATTTATCCAACATACTATTGATTACATATATTTTTTTTGTTAATAAAGGTTTTTTACCTTTGTGTCATATGTGGGATGTCTCTGGGGAGATTATGTAATGGGTTCAATACACACCTCAATATATTCACATTTTTGTATATACATAAATTGCCGATCATGATATAGTAATGGGGTATTATTTATAAATCATGAAAAGTAAACATTTATTTGGTGTAATAGGATAATATTTTTTTAATAAAAATTGTTCTGGGAATTTAACACTATATAGTTCCTCCTATGGAACCAATTTGTCCATTATGGTTTCATATGATGTTGAATTAATCCTTGTTATTCTCTACCTGGTATAAATTTTAATATTTTATGTAGTACCTATAAATAATAATATGTTTGTATTCATTGATCATAATAATGAATTTTCTTCATTCTATGTAATTTCATGAGGAGTTGTATATAAAATTATACATTCATCCAACGATGTTGTAAGCCCTTGGAATTTATTGAAACCATTTTGTGTCATGTAGATGTAGATAATTTTAGTGGAATTCCACTCCCAGAAATGCTAATGGATTTCAGATAGAATGTTACAATAGTTTTAAACTCATTAAATTATATCATATTCATTTTAGTGTTATTTATCTTATATCCACGTGATGTGTTTAATTGCACCATAAATCATAGAGTTAGGGAATTCAATATTGGATATATTTTAAAATCCCATATGATATGTCTCTCACTCATGAACCCTCACATTCAGTGATGACCTAGTGGTGAATCATACATCACCCAGCTCGTCACATCCTCATGATTATATGGGAGGGTCTCACTATTACTATTACATCAGGGTTTATGATGTTTTTTAAAAAACTATTTTAATATGGACAAGTGTATTTTAAACTAATAATCATAAAATATCCCTTTTTGGATTTTAAAAATTCAATATATTTATATATAATTTTCAATCTAATATTTAACATTCATTTAATATTTTTTGAAGTCATAATATTAGAACAAATACAATTTTTACTCATAAATGATGTATTTTTAAAGAATCCATTTTCCCCACCTTTCGATAGATTAATTATTAAAATAAACCTTTTAAAAATTCATATATTCTATTTTTAAGAAATGAACATTCCATTGAAATCATAGTATTAGAATTTATTTTTGTTTTATTTATTGTTTTGTATTTTTATGACAAGTACCATGCTTTGTTGAATAGTAAAAAATTATACATTTTTATTGGAAGCATTATTTTCAACAGTGTTATTTAAAGTGTTAAATGTTATATTTGAATGGTTTTAAATTAAAAATAGATAATTTTTTTTCATTTAATCAAATTTATTTCATTTGAATAAATTTCACATTAAAATTGGATAAAAACATTTGTGTACATTCTATTGTTTTTATTTTAAAAACACATTTTATTGTTCTGTCAAAAGGATTATTTTTTAATTATAATTTTACATTTTTATGTTTCCAATTTTGATATATAGATTTAATATTTAGATTCTTAGTGTCCAAATTTGGTAAATAGTATTCGTTTTTTTTAAAACATGAATAATGAATTTAGTAATTTTTTATTCACTATAGTTTAGGATAAATTCATTAATGAAGGGTAAAATTAATATTATTATTATTAAAAAATTACAATAACACTTTTAATAGTTTTATTGGATGATTATTTTTAATTCCCATTAATTATATGATTTTTTATGTGGAAATTTATTGAATTTTGATGATAATATAACCTTTATAAATTTATATTCAAAGTAAATTCATTTTGTCATACTTTTTATTTTAATAATAGAAATATTAATAATATACTTCTATATTGGTGATATTATCTATAATAACTATTCATATTAAGTAAAATAGTTACATATAAGTAATTTTTATTTATTTATAATGTTTAGTTATAATATAATTAAATTATATGTTTTCACAATGATTATGATGTCTTTCTTTAATTATGGGAAGAATCAAAACAATGATCATAAAATAATAAAATAAATATAATTATATAGAATTAGAGTCATCCACTAATTTTATGGATTAATATTACATATTATTGATAAGTTAGAGGAGTTTTTATCTAGTATATAATATTTTTATAACATATTTATATTGACCTGTATTTAATGGTTTCAAAAATGATATAAAAGATAATTTAAAAGAATTAATATTTTATTAAATGATATAAAATTTAAAAAAAAATTACATTATTTTTAAATTATTTTTATAAGTCCTAAAATTCTATCAATGAATCATTTATTAGATATTTATATTTTCATTTTAAATATATTATATTTAAAGTTTTACAAAACTTGAAATCATGATAAGAATAAAAAAAATTAAATTAGTGTTAAAATTGATAATGAATAAAAAGATGACCAATTTTTTTCCCTTTTCAATAGATGAATTTATTTCAACCCAAAATCATCATATAATCTATTTAAATCAATTTTTTTCCATTTTTATCATAAAATTAATTTATATTTATTTAACAATGAAAGAATTCAATGAGCGCTCCTCCCATGTCATATAAAACAGAAACCATTATTCTCTTTTATTTACATACCAAAACCTACTTAATTTAGAAAATATAACCCAGAATACTATATTAGAATCTCTATACCCAAATTATAGAGATCATATTTTAGGATTAACACTCTCCATATTACTGTTAATCTGTTGATCAGTTAAGATATTCTGAAGATGATATATCATTTTTAATTATGTATTTCTATTATATTTCTTCTTCCACATCATTAATATACTCTTCAAACATGATGAAATTAAAAATAAAGTATCATAAATATAGTTAGATGTTTTTAAGCTAATACGATCACCTAAATCCTTCTCCACTCACATTAAATGAGAAAATAATTATCATTTCTGTGTACTACAATCTACCGTATCGCAACACGATATGATTAGTTTTCCATAAAAAAACTCACAAGAGTGGTTTTAAGGATGGAAATAATATTTTTATATGATAATAATAATTTATTTATCATTAATATAAAATAATATATCATTTAAATTCTTATATTTCCATGAATATTCAACTAATAATGTCATTTGTGCATACATGTGGACTGTTACCTCCACAAAGCGATATGATTTGCTTTTCATCAACCCATCAGATGTATGACATATATATAAGTATATTTCAATGACTAATATGATATTAAGTATATTATAATAATTTTTAAAGAAACAATGACACTTACATTCTTTCCAAAATGACCATTGATTAAAGAGAATATTACTCATGCGTATCTATGGCCTATTGTCTCTGTGATTTTTACATAGTTCATCTTTACATAACCTTAATTAATGGTTTGATTTAAAATTATAATTTATTTATAAATATGATGATATTATTATGATTATTATGAACTAATTAATAATTCGACCATTGAAATCATATTAAGGAATTTTGGACTCAAATACAGAATATAGTGAATACATCAGACAAAGACGTACATAGTTAAGTAATTTTAATAAAATTAATAAAAATGATATAAAATAAATAATAAACAATATAAAGGTTATCATAAAATTAAATAATTAACTTTTTATTATTCCAGAAGATATAGAATGTGTGTGGTGAGTTAGACATTACGTACGAGATTTTGTCTGAATATCCTTTAACTGATGCATCTCTTGATGATATGCATATTTAATCTTTTATAAGGTGTATACACAACTAATCTGATATTTAATATTCTTATTTTAACTATAAACTTTTAATTGTTTTTAAAAAAATTATTCTTTCAAGGATATTTCTATTTAAATAGTCTATGTGTTATAGAACAACATGACTGTATATTAATGTAATTTTCAAATATATTTTTATGCCAATATTATTGATAATATTTTAAATATGTATTTATATGGATATAAATATATTATAAAAGAAACATAATTTCTATTTTTAATTTCATTAAAAAAATTCAAAAAGGAATATTTTTATGTTTTTGTCACTGATTGTTCTCCCAAATGTCAAAAAGAATGTTTTATTTTCAATATGAATTAATATAATAATTTTTCTTCTAACATAGACACTATTTTACATTATCCTTTCATTGAATGAATGCATTCATATTTAAATGAAAATAAATTATTAAATTTTTTAGATTATTTTATTGAAAAGGGTTCTTCATTAAAAATGATATTTTAGTATTGAAAATAGTTTTGAAAATCAAATGGTATTTTTATATGAATGTGTTTTTCATATTAGGAAAAACAAATATTTTCGAAGTGTTTTATTTTAAAAGTTTTAAATTAATGATATTAGACAAGGAAATGGATGAGCTTGATATATATTATTAATGGGTTGGACTATATATCATTGGGAAATCCTTTTGAATCATAACATGATGTGGCCTAGAAAGTACTGGAAATAACCATTATATCATAGAATTGGGAGGCCTATAAAGCTATTAGTAATCCCACAATAGCTTAATTGGGTGTTGGACATATGTTTATTCCTATTGAAATGGTTTTTCATGGTATTTATGTATATAATTCTCTATGTCACCAAAAAAATAAATTTCATTATATGGGTTTTAATGATTTTCATTGAGAATATTGTGTGTTTTTTCCATTTAAAAATGATTTATTTCTTATAATTAATAAACATTAAGGATAAAGGTTAAAATTATATATCTTTTAATTTTTTCACTAAATTAATGATTTCATTTCAATATTTATCCCTTATAGATGTTTTTCGGTGGTTCCATGTTTAAAATTTCATTCACATTATTTATGTGATAATAGAGGTAATTATGATATTAAGATAAAAATTTTGAAGTGTGCTCATGGAAATAAATATTATTTTTAATTGTTTACTATGGTGGAAAAAATGGATATTATGTAGAAGTGTCACCATGAAATTTATGGATTTTGTTTGTATGAAATTTTCCAAATTATAAAAAATGGTAAACTGAAAGGGTCCGTGAAATTTATTATTAGTTCAAAATATCAGAATATGTAATGTTTAAGGTTAGGGTCATAAAGATTATATTAAATAATGCATAAGAAAATAATGGATAATTCAGATATTTTCTTATGATTTATATATTTCATCATGGTTTCATAATTTAAAGGTTGATTATATTTCCATTGCCTTATATTACTCAAAGATGAATTATTTTATGAAATTTTGAGTGGGATAATATTATATTGGGAGAAAATATTTTTTGAATTTATTAAGGGGTAATATATTTTGGGATGAAATTGAAATGTTATCAGATAACCATTAAGTTATAACATATTATTGTTATATTTGTTGTTGATTCTCATATTTCTATATATATATATATATATATATTATTTTTATATATTTTAGTAAAATGAAAAACTGTATGATGCAGGAAAACCCATCAAATGTGGAAATGTCGTGGGAATAAACTCCATAATAGAAATGAAATAATGGTGCATTTCCTACTACTACCCTATAGTATGTATCCATTATTAAGAATTTTGTCTTCATAGATTGAATATTTATTAGAGGAAGAATATTTTTATTTTTGAAACATATATTGTAATGAATATATCTCTATGGCATTGGAAAATGATTTAGTGATTTAGTGAATAATCTAATTTCGAGAGACATTCATCATTTTTTGATTCATATATGATCAAGGGATTTTATTTGAGAAATAATGGTTTTATTATATTTTATAATAATATATGATTTTTTTGTAGATATATAGATTTATGTAAATTGTTAGTGTACTATAAATATTACTAGGGAAATTACTATTTTTCAAGAGAAATTAAGAGTGATTAATGTTATTTAAAGGTAAATGGATAAATTTATCTTCTAATACTATGTTATAAAATAATAATAAATTTTGAGATTCAATATTACTTTGTATTATTTTGATGAGTTCTAAAAAATTATTTTTTAATGGTCAATGTTGAACTTTTGGATTCATTGTTTAATTGGGGTAATTAAAATATTTTTATCAAATAAATGTATATAAACTTTGGGTAATTATCTAATATTTTCATAGAAATTATTGTTCTCGTAAATTTCTAATCACAGGAGGAATTATTATTCATCCTTTTATGAATTTAGTGATTAGTAGAAGATGATTCAAATACTAGGGGTATAAATATTAATTTAAATTCACTTAATTAAGAGAAAAATGTGATTTGGTGTCAGAATTTGATTAAAGGATGAAACTATATTGGTTAGGGGAGAATATTTCTTTATGTTATTATTCTATGTAGTAAAAGTATTCATGAAATATTTGGAAAGGATATAAAAAATGTGATAAATTTTAGATTCTTACTAAGAAGTAAATGATCTTTTAACTCACATTATAATTATGGTTTTTTTATTATTAATAGTATAATGACCATTTACTCTACCACTCTCCATCAGAACATGATATTTAGTTTTCTCATCCTTGTAAATGTTTTCTTATATTGATTCCTTTTATGTATTATCAATGCTCACCATGGTACATTCTTTTCACTATTTTAAAGTGGATGTTTTATTAAAACTTTTTTTGTTGTTGTGGGATTACAAAAAAAAGTCTTTTCAAAATATATAAATCTAGTTTCAATCTAGAGTTCATATTTCTTATATTAAATCTATTAATGTTGGTGATAATGTAATATCATAAGTCTATAAATATAATTCATTTTAAAAAAATATTTAAATGCACACAATTTTATTTTATACAATTAAATAAAAAATCAGTTTTTTTATTTTAGTAATGGAATTTATATATAATACTAAATACAAGGTTTTACATTAATAGTTTATTTTTTAGACCTGATAGTAGAATAAATTATGTTTTCTCTAAAAAAACATTTTCCAAAAAGGAATTTTCCACCTTTTTATGGTACAATTTTCTTTAAAATCTAGTTTTTGACACATTAATATGTTCCATGTGAAAAAAAATTATTTATATTGGATAATTAAAATTTACTTTTTTTTAATTTTTATAAATTTTTAAATGTGTTCTATGTTTTGATGAATTATGAAAAATACTGTTTTTTAATTGAAAAAATAATATTCATATAATATATTTATAGTGTTATATTATATATATCTATAGATATATATTATAATAATATATTTTTTTATCATTGAACAAAATTTAGGTCAATGGAATCTATTTTACATTGAAATTTGGTATGAAAACATTTACAAACATTAACATTTTTACTTTAAAAACATGTTTTCTAATTACATCAATGAGATTGATTTTTCTTAATTTATAATAATTATGTTTTTCTTATTTTAAAAAAATTATTAAATATTTGGAATAATAAGATCCAAATATATTAAATTGGTGCCTTTTATATCTGAAAATTTTGAAATGTTATTTAGAAAACGTTTTACTGCCACACTAAAGCGTAAATCATGTAATTTGTGTTAAAAATAATATTGTTAATTTCATACAATTACCCCAATAGTAATCCAAATTTTATCAGACGCATATTTTTCATCATTAATAATTTAATGTTAAGTTATGAGACCATTTTTGACAGTTTGGACGCCTATACACCATTTATAATATTATATTAAAAGGAATGATAATTTTTGTATACTGTTGTATTTCACAAAAAAATGTTTTTAATATGATGTAATATAGGTCATATGTTCTTCTATAAAAATTAATTTAAAATCTAAAAGATTTATATAAATCATGGTAATTTATTTAAAATTATTATGGATAAAATAACTAAATTAAATGGTGACACAATGATGATGTATAAATTGATTAATTTATAGGAGAATAAAATAAATTATATGAAAATTTCTTAAATAAATATCATTTTATAAAATTAATGACATCCATGAATTTTATTGATTAATTTTTCATATTATATAAGTGTTAAAAAATTTATTTCATAATATTATTTTTTTAATGATATTTATAGAATGTCAGGTAATTAATAGTCTCAAAATTGTTAAAAATTCTATTTTATAATAAATAATATTTTATTAATTTATTTAAATATAATAAAAATATAAAATTTGGATAAATAATTAGTATAAGAACTAAAAGACTATAAATTAATCATTTATCGGTCTTTTGGAATTTTATATAAAATATATTTACCCTCAAATTTAAAATAGGATGATATCAATGTAGGAATTAAAAAGGTTAATTAAGGGTAAAAACTAAATGATAAGGATTAAAAATTAGACAAAAATGTTCTAATATTCATTGGATGAATTTATTTCGAAAAAATGATAATATAATATAAATAACATAGTTTTAAGATATTTTTAATAGAAAATAAATTTATATTTATTTAATAATTTAAATACTTCCAAGAATGCCTCTCCCAAAACATATTAAAGCGCATCCATTATTCTCTTTTCTCCAAACCTCATAACAAATTTTGATCAACCTAAATCCTCATATTTACATTATTATAAACCCAAAACAGATTGATGTGTTATTATTTTAGTAATAACATTGACCTTAGAAGTGTTATGGTTTTAATTAAAAGAGACTGTCTGAAGACGATGTATTATTTTTTATTAATTGTTTCAATATATATCCAATTACACTTCCTAAATATAATTTTCAAACCTGCTCAAATAATAACTCAAATATAAGGAATATAATTATATGTTATTACATTTCTATCACCTCCTAAATCCATATCAACTTCTATTAAATCAGAAATGAATTTTGGATTATGTGTATAGTGTACTACCACATCGCGGGAAAATATCATTCGTTTTTCATCACTTTATATCAATAATCAATTTAATAATATAAATAATGTTAATATATGACATTTATAAAAAAAAATCATTATTTAAAAAAAATTATCATTTACCCTCTTACCTTTCCATTGACAAGAAAATGGGAATGTCATTTATTATTTATGGTAATTATCACCTCTATGAAGATATGTGATTCCTTTTTCCTAACCACGTCACATGGTTTATATATATAAATGTTTTTTAATTATTAATATGATATTAATAAACATTTTTTTTTTCTATAATGATAAAATTATACTAAATTTATTTCCATAATAATCATTGAAAAATGAAAACCTCACTCATGCGTACATATAACCTATTGTCTCAGTGATTATATTGTAGTCTATTTTTCATAAACATAAATAAATGTATGCGTTAAAATAATAATTTATATATTTAAAATAATAATATTTTAAAAATTATGATTTTTTATAATGTGTACTAATAACCACCATCATTGCTGACATCATATCAATAACATTTTAGACTAAAGTAACAAATATCATAAAAAATCTGATATAAACATAAATATATAATAAATTATTATACTTTTTTTAAAAGTTATATTAGATAAATAATAAAAAATTAAATGTTTATAATGAAATTAAATATTTAACAAATTATTATTATTTTGGAATATATAAAACTAAGGTGACAAGTCAGACATCTGGTAAGGGTTTTCGTCTCAATCTCTTTTCCTTGTGGAATTTCATGATGATATGAACAATTATTCTTTTATAATGTGTATATTAAGTTATCATGACCTTCAATATTCGTATTGTTTCTATAATTTTTTTAATGATTTTGATATGTATTCTATAATTTATATTATGATTTAAATGGTTAAATTGGTTTGGGACAGCTTGAATATTTAAATATTTAATTATCAAATATTTTATCAATTTTAATATTCATGATATTAGTTTACATATTTATTTAAATGATTATAAGATGACATAAATAACATTATTCATAATTTGAATAACAGTAATTTTTTTTTTAAAAAAATTACATTTTTTATATGGAATATTTTGACATTTGAAAAATATCATATATTCTTAAAGAATACTTCAAAAACTAATTATATACAAGTATGAATATAATATTATTTACATCATAATTTTCAGGGTTGAATGTTTCTATAATTTAAAACCCATATTTACGTTTTTGTGTATTTTAGTATTGAATAATCTTTATTAATGAAAAGTCATTTATCAGATTGAAATTTTTTTTATAGAGAATTGTATTATTTTACTGAAGTTTTTTTAATATGATATTAAAATATGTTTTCGAGGGGTTTAAAGTTGAAAGTTTTTTTGTTGATGATATGTTACATTAAAATGAAATGAAAATGGTGAAGATGATATATCATATTCAAGGGGGACATAGATAGTTCTAGGAAAGCCAATTATAGTTTAACATGGGGTGGCCCAGATAGTGACATGAAATCTAGTAATAACTTAAAATGGGGTGGCCCAGACAAAACATGGTATCCCATAATATATTAATTGGGTATCATCTATATGTTTATATTAATTGAAAGTGTTCTGAATGGTTTTTATATATAAAATTCTATATTTCCCTGAAATGAGTTTTAATTCGTTGTTAAGGGTTTTAATGATTTTCTATGACAGAATTATTTGTTTCTTTTTAATGAGAATATGTTTTATTTCATATTATAAAAACAATTGAAGATAAACAACATATGTAAATGAGTATTCATATTTTTACTTTACTAATGATTTATTTTCTCTTGTTATCACTTATTGAATTTTTCTTGTCATTTCATATTTAAAATGTCCCTCATAGGTATTAATGGAGAAATGGGGAAAGGATGAGATCAAGGGGGAAATAATGCAGAGTGATATAGGAATGAATGCTTGTATTTACGGGTTTTATTTGGTGGTAAAATGAAACAATATTTATTCTTCCACATTAAATATATGGATTTAGTTTTTTATATTTTTTCTCAATCCGTTAAAATTAAAAAACGATGAGATCTTAAATTTTAATTCTATATCAAAAACACTAAAATATGTAATGTTTTTATACAATGTCTTACATTTATCGTAAAATAGACATACCTTTTGGATTTCAATTCCCCCCCCCATATACCTTCTCTCATCGATCCATTATATAGTGATTTAATTAAAGGATCCTCCATATTGAAAAAGGATATTAATGATTATTTTTTTACGAAATGCCTTCAATATATATTTAGTTATCCATAATGTATTTATAGTGTACTGATTCTACCATATATATCTATCAATAGAGGATTTTGATATAATTTTGTTACCACTCCCTGTGATTGTACAATTTCTTATGGAAAGAGTTACAACATTCTCACAAATTATTTATTCCTTATTACTATGATTATGTTTATATTTTCTTATGTTTAAAATAAATGTGATACATTATGGTAATAAACATATTTCATGTCAATTCATCCCATCAGTTTGAAATTATTGAAGACACTATATTCTACCCCATTAGGATCATTGTTCTATAACTATTTATTTCAGTTCATATTAATTCTTTTTTATCATTATTATGATTATTTTTCATTATTACAAATTTCTATAAGAACATTGTCCTTGTAGAACACTATTTATCGATGTATATTTGTCAAAATAAAATTCTAAATTCCCTATATTAATTTCGCTTGTATTTTTATTTTGGATGTATTTTTTGGTTTCTAAAATGATCTTGTTGAGATTAATGGTGGATTTTTAAACCATAAAATTAATTAAGACACCTCTATAAATTCATTCACAACTCTAATTTAAGGAAGATCTAAGTTTCAAAAATTCTCCAAAATTTATTAATAAATGTTAAATGATGTTAGTTGTGCATGTAGGGCCTCATGTAATCTATTTATAAATTCCTACAATGATATAATGTTAGAATTATTGTAATAAAGGTTTCTGTTGGTTGTCAAGATTCATTTGTTAATATTTCCTATTATTATATAATTATCCATGAAAAAATTTCATGAATTATTAATGATATTATATCCACCTAATGTTGAATGACTATGTTTAACCATTAAACACAGATAATTGGGTTAGATTCCTTTTATTTAGCAAAACATGAATGATAATACCATTTTCCATTTTTAGAGAATATTATGGATAGAAACGAGGATCTAGAGGGATATACTCTATCCTCTATTGGGGGAGTTGTTACACATAATAATTTCTCTTTTTCCATGTTGTATTATATATTTTTAATGCATAGTGAAGTGACGATGAGTCAAAATCATTTTAAATGATGAAAAATGGAAATGTTGAAATTGATATTGAAGCTTATCCATGGGTAGGTACACAAAATTATTATATCAGAAAAATTTAATCATATGAGATCAGATGATTCATCTAAAACGAAAAATCAGATATGAGATATTTCAATGTCATAATATGACTTATAAGTGGAATTATAATAGATGAAATTCAGTAATTATTTGTATCGAATAAAATTTTGGGGGTGTTTTGAGTCTTCATTTTGTTATTCTAAAAACTATTGAAAATTGTAACTTGGATGGATTGTTGAATGATACCCAATATACATTAACTAGATTTGAAACTAAATATATTATAGATAAAGTGATAGTTTATTCTACAATAAAAATGGATTCTATATAATATGTGTCTCTGGGAAATCATAAATTAAGGAATGAAATATATTCTATAATGATAGAATATTAAACAACTATTAATAATTGCATCAAATTTATATTATACAAAACAATGTTTTCGGTTTTAAGGGTTGCAAGGATGATAAATATTTTGTATCTTATTAAATTAATTGATTCCTAGATACCAGTGGTTAGCTACATCACATAAATGGATGAGGATAAAAATTTGTTTGAATAGTGAATGGAATGCCTATACCTTGCATGGAATAACATCACACTCTGAGGCTGTCGTTCTTAATAATTAGTTAAAACCCAATGTGAAAATTTTATAAATCTCAATAATCTATGAAAAAACCAAATTTAAATTAATGTGTTACAAATGTTCTGGATCAATTCCCATAACATATTTTACTCTTCTATTTAAAGGAGGTGAATATTTTCAAGGAAGACTGTATTAATTCCTTTTTAATAGTGTCCTATTGATTATATAATCTCATTAATATTGACATAAATGGGATTGAATTTTCAATCAAATGTGTTGTGAAATGGGTAAATAAACCCAACTTTGGATTATTTTTTTAATAGATTTGTGTTTCCTTATTTTGATTGATTTCATAGATCAGATATTGGTGTACCAATTCAATACCAAAAATAGATTTCTTGGAATATTCTTATAATATTTGTATTTAGGGTCATGGATTTATATTCTGGAAAGTGGTAATTCTAAAAATCTTTTAATATTATTTATTTTTTTGTGCTATGGTGGTTAATTTTGCACCATGATTAAATTCTGTAGATTTTTTTATTATTAAAAGAATATTCTATATAATTTAAGAAATTTAATGGTTTATATATGAAATTTATATGTATATGTTATCTTTGTAAGACCTATAAAATTATATATTAATTTTCTTCAATATCATTGGATTTTAATTGAATCATGCCGAAAAAATCCCAAAAATATAATGAGATGGTCTTTATTACAAGAGAAGAAAAGTACTCGATGAAAAAAAACAAATATTTTGAGGGATTATATATGATTTGGTGGGAGATTGTTTTTTTATAATTATATTTTTTAATGGTTAATATATTTCATGCAAAATGTGTTTGAATAAAATTGCCCTTATAAGCTCTATGTCAAAACTAGTTAATATAAAAAAGATACAATCATGAGAGAATTATTCCTAGTATGAAATATAATGTATATATATTTATATACACAAAAAAAATTACAAGAGATTCCAAAATGAAATAAAAAAAATGGATACTAACCATTGATGTATTCAAACAAGATAGATTTCCCAGACATTGCATAGTAATAATGACTATTTATATTCACTATGAAATTTTATAAAAAACCAACTAACTATATCCCTTATAAAATTATTCCACATGTATTCTAAATGGTGATAAATGATACAATACATGATTAAGATTCAAAATAATTCTATCTCTAATGACCGTGTTCTACTTCATTACCTTATGAACATAAAAATGAGTCCATACATGTATTGAGAGGTGATAATAATTGCTGTTAAAATAAAAAACCATAAATATAATTACCACCAACCATTAGAGATCTGTCATAAACACATATATGTAAAAATATTATATATTTTTAGTGATTTCAAATAAATATAAAACATGTTTATTCTACTTTTATGAATTATATTTACGAATAAAATAAGAAAATCCTGATACTGAGAGTTTCCCTACGAATCAAATATGATTTCAAATAATCCAAGAATCTGAGAAAACATAAGACGTGTATCTGGGTGAATCATCAATTCAATTTGGTGGATTGAGAATAATGTTTTTTCATATTTATTATATCTATGATGACTTTTCCATTCAGTGATCTTTAAAATGTCATAATAGATTCATTGAACTATTAGCTAGTCACATTCTGTGAAAATAATAGAGGATAAAATTTAAACATAAGAATAATTCTATTCTCTATTTATTTTAGTTACTCATAATTATATTTACACCCCCAATCATGAAGTTAATAACCAACCAATTTTTTTATAAAAATCATAAAATCATTTAAGAGAAATGAAAACAAGTAAAACAAAATAATCATTTGGGTAGTAAAAAATTCAATAGTAATGACATATATTTATATATTTTATCTATAATATTTGTGTGAATAGATTTCTTATTTATCAAATAGGGAAAAAGTGTACATTTCATAAAAGTGACATTCCAATTTTTTTATCTAATTAATGCCCCAAAAACATAGTAAATTTATCATAATATAATATAATTTTCATGTATTAAACGAAAATGAGATGTATTTAATTACATTATCTAATAAAAAATATGGTGATGTGTAAATTGTTAATTAATATGAAATAATGGGACATGATACAAATAAGAATACAAATAGTTTATTTGGTTTCATTGGAATATGATAAAACTATACCATATAATGTCTATCATTATCCATGAGATATAATAGTGTATATAGTATGATTATTTTTCAAATAAATAATGGAATCAGTAATGAAAATCAATGTATTATCTTGATATAATACATGTTAAGGTCAAATAGAAACTAGTTTGTATGAATATTTATGAAGTTAAACGGTGTAATAAGAACTATAAATTATAACAGTTAATTATAACCGCTTACATGAAAAATAAATAGATAATGAAAATATAGTGAATTAATATCCTTAAAGGGGTAATGTTTCAATACTATGTTATAATAATTGCAAATGAAGATATTGGGAATGCTTTATTGACTAATGATTGAATAAGTCAGGTAGAAGATCCATGAAGATTCATTCTAATATTTTATGATATTAAATCCCTATAAAAGTGATTGAAAGTTTTAATTTATTGTCATAGAAATGGAAATTATCACATTATTATGTGGATTTTTTAATGAAGATATATGGAACATGTTAGTAAGACAAATAGAATCTAGTGGACCTGATCAATATACCATATAAATAGGACTGTTATTGGATGTTTCTTCAAGATATCTACGCAACAAATTCCTTTTAAACCATTTCCTTCCTCAAAACTTGTAATGAATTAAATTTCATACCCCTATATTCCAATAATAATATAGAAATGCAATAAAAAATGAATTAAAATACTAATATTTATATGATTTTTATATATTGAGAGTTAAAAATTCATTGAAATCCCAACCTTTAGGCTTTAAATACCATTGATTCGCCTATAAACATTATAATGGAAAATAAATGGTTGTTCAATAATTATTTTTATTCCCACTAAAACAAATCATCATAGTGATTTATATGGATCCACCCAAACCTAAAAATTGGAACCAAAATTCCAAGTACCACCACTTTACTCTAAGAAGTGATTCATATAGGATTATATTTATTAGATTTCGTAATTTTATGATATATATCATCACATGGTAGTATTTTGGGGAAATATATCGTGTACATCCTAAAATTAGTGTTGGAAAAATTTTGGTACATACAATAATATATTGGGAAGTAATGTTAGCCGGTTTGCTAAAAAAATATCAATAAAAATTATTTTGAGAGGAAAATCATACATTTTAGTCAAAAACCCCTATACACCCACCCATTAGAGAACAAACCATGGAGATACTTAAAGTAATATTCTATCTCAAACATTATATAGCATGTTTCTCCATAGATGTTCTTCAAAACATTTTTCTTTTGATTTAGAATCCATGAGTTTTTTCTTATTTAATAGATCATAATATTTCATTTTTAAAAAAATATAATATAATATTACAGTAGTTATTTTTTCTCTATTATGAAAAGATGGTAGAAATAATCTATACATAAATAGTTTATTAATGATGAGATTTAGATAATAAAATAGAATGAATTATTATTAGAAAAATATATTATTGACAACTGATCATCCGATTAGCCTACAAAATAAAAATAATGGATCAAAGTATATATTTTGGATTTTCTATTTTTTTAAAAAAAATTTATTCTCCTTTGGGAGAAAATTTTACTCAGTTTAAGTATGGTACCCAATTCTAATTTATTCTCTTACTAGGATGGATATTTTGAAATTGGGTCCCCTCTATAGTAAAAAATTGTTTGTATGCCATGATTAATTTTGATATAACATAAACTCTATATTCTCATATCATCAATTCTATATTCCAACATATTAAGAGGAATGTTATTTTTCTTAGTCATATTTTCCATGATCTCTATTAACACATCCTTATACATAGTTGATCTATTTTATTAGGTTACTCATACTCTAATAAAATAAAAAATAAATTTTTATGGTATTAGGGAATACTATTATATTGATTTTATTTTGTATCCTTGAAAAAAATCCTATTTGTACTATATTTAAGAAAACGTATCATTCTCCCAAAAAATTATAATGTGATTAATATATTTAATAGGTAAACATGAGGTTTTTTATTTCACTATTTTAAGAGTTCAAAAAATTAACATTTATAAAGATAATAAATTTCATAATACAACGATGCATTTCAATATTATATCATGATGTTCTAATGACCATCCATGTCTTTAACCCTCAAAATAAAAATAAGTCAAAAATCGCAACCACATGGAATTATCACTACTCATACAAGTGAAATCTTTACTATAATCATGAATAGAGAATGGAATTATAGAAAATTAAGTTGTATCAGTTTCCTCATCCATCATCCATGGGATGAAATTACATGAAAAACTAGTGAGGTAGTCTTCAGGATTTCCCATTATTCTCATTATATTCCATATAATTTCTAAATATCCTCATTGTAGTTCTCAATTAATTATTATCCTCATATTTCAGAAAATATAATCATTTTCCAATATTAATTAAATCAATATTTCTGCCAAAATATTGAAATTTGAACTCTTTCTATATGGGAAAAAATTTATTACAAATTGATATCAAAATTATTTTCAAATTTATTCTATTTATTTGATGTTATCAGTCATTAATGATATGAATTTAAAATGAATTATTTGAACTACATCATGAAAAAATGGGTTTGGTTTCATTAAAATTTTATTTTTTCCAATACAGTTTAGTTTTTCCCCAAAAAATCAGTATTCAACATTTCAAGCCTCTAAAAACATTTCCATTTATGCACATAATGCCACCTTTTTTTAACCATCTCAAAGAAATATTTTATAATAAAAAAAATATACTAGTATAGTGATAAAAAAATCATTATAAGAAAACAACAATAACATTTATTGTAAATTTATTACAAAAACTTCATCTCTATAGATTTCTCATTATATTTCTAATGAATTTTAGATTTACTAAAAATTCATTATACCATTAATATACTAACAATTTATTAATATAATTAAACTCTTATCTAGATAATATTTTTAGGTGAGTCACCAAATATTATGATATACTGATATCTAATTATGTATTTTGATAGGTTATATATATGACTATAATGGTCAATATCCAAACTATTAAATTAAATTCTTTTTTCTCATATGTTTTAAAAAAATTAAAAAAATAAATATTTATATTTAAATTTCCAACCTTATTATTTTACTAAAATATTTTAACTCTAGTAATTTTATATGAAATATTTATAGAAAATTCATTTTATAGGTCTTTAATAAATAATT
This sequence comes from Viscum album, assembly GCA_963277665.1. Taxonomy (NCBI): domain Eukaryota; kingdom Viridiplantae; phylum Streptophyta; class Magnoliopsida; order Santalales; family Viscaceae; genus Viscum; species Viscum album. The sequence goes on along the minus strand of OY728148.1, from coordinate 1,480,023,972 downwards.
TACATAATTATACATAAATCTGTAAACACTCTAATGCCTCAAATGCTCAACACAAGGAAATTAATTTAAAAACATGATCCCCATTGAGGAATTTTGTCAAACATTTAAAAAAACAACAGAATATTTTATTGATTTTTAGAGATCAATCAACCCTATAAATTTATTTTAAATATATTATCTCATTTAATATGAAACAATTTTTTGAATACATTACAAATAATACAGTGTATTACTAAATAACTAATCATTAACACTATTAATATGTAAGATATTCTCATAATGTGAAATATATGTTAAACGAGAAGTTTCCCATCAGTATAATTCTATGGCCATTATTCCCTTCAACACAACACATTTAAGAAAATATGCATCCTAAAAAATCTTATCTGTTCATTTTCCTCTTTAATACTTCATGTCATAAGAAGGATCCCCATTTAAAGGCACACATGTACATGAAATAAAATTAAATTTTTATCAACATTATTTTATGGTAAAACTAACCACAGGATATAAATATTGAATAATTAAGCCAAATCTAAATTATAGATGAATTCCACCCATTTTGAGGAAAAAACTAAAATCTAAACTTAATTATAGAGGAATTGAAATTTATAAAGCATTCCATTATAATTAAAAAAACATTATAGATATCATTTTTGGGGATAATTAATATCAAATAATGGAATAATTTACTCTTTTCTGAATTGAGGACCCCTTCTCTATAAAAAGTACATAGGAGAGAAGGTTGGATTATAATACCCATTATATTCTATTGAAAATTATCCATGACTGTGTCTTATTTTTTTCTATATTAACTTATGTTAATATATTTACTCAAAAATAATTTTTCCTTCATTTATATTCCCCCCGATGAAATGATATTGATAACAATTTATATATAAGAGTGAACAATAGTTTACCTAATATGATTGATAATAGTTGTGATGTCATAGTTGATAAAAATAAATGATTTAATAAAAATACAAATTTAAAAGCCTAATATATTATAATTTTCTATTGAAATAAAGTTTTTTCTCATAACAAGTAATAAAGAATACAATTAGCATTTTCAAATAGTGATATAATGGAGAAATTCTATAATTTAAATAGAATTGATATTAAATATCCATTTTTTCAATGGTATAAATAGATGTAAACCCATACTGAATTAGATGTTTAAAATTATAAATTACAAAAAATTACATATTTATAGCAATCAAATAACAAAAATATATTCACATATATGAATTATATCATATAATAATAAGAACTAATAATGAATAAAAGTTTGATTTTTCTATAAAACAATGTTTTCATAATATTTTTCATTTTAATTTAATATATAAAAATATGATTTTTTATTTTTTAATACTTATAATATGATTTATTTTTTTATGTTATGATATATGTGTTATTATATGAGTAATTAATGTTACTTATAATAAAAATTAGGTTTTCCCTTAACAATCTAAGGATTTTTTAGAACTCTCATTTCATTTATTGTTTCTAAAATGTAACCTAATATTGTTGAACTTTGTTAAAGTGAAATTATCCCAATAAAATTTAAAATAATCCAATTAATTCAATGCCAAAAAAATATATACGTGATATTATTATAAAATTATTTTTATGCATAAATTGTTTATTATTCTAAAAACTGGATTTTATTAGTTTTCATAATCATATTTTAATAGTAATTTTTCATAAAAATCAAATTAAATCATATAAAAAGGATTCCATGTCTTCAATTATTATATTTAAATTAGGTAATAATGTCAATTTAATTTTTAATCATAATTAATAAAAACCATGGAAAAATTATCAAATTAGTAAATGGTAAATAATGATTAACAAGGTCAAAATTACTTTATAAGATTATAAAATCATATCAAGACATTGAATTAATATATTTTTATAATTTTATATTTACCTTAATCATAAAAATGTATAAATATTGGGAAAAATTCTCAACATTCTTATTATGGTGACCATTATATTATTTTATGAGAATAATAATTACAAAATTTCACTACATTTCATTTAATATATAATATATAATTTCATATATATAAAAATAATTAATTAATGATTTTAAATGGTTATTTTTAATATTAATATGTTTTATTTATGAATTTAATTTAATTTTTATTTTCTAAAACAATTATAATTTATTAAAATACATAAAAATCATAAACCCAACACTAGTACTAAAAGTAAAAAAATAATTGAAAATATTATAGAAATATTAAAAGTTCTATGTTATTAAGGAACAATGATGTTCATTGAATTTTATGTATATTTAAAATATAAAGGTTTCAAAAAAGTGTTTTTATTTTGATTATCTGTTATTGTGATCTGTTTATTATCACATATTTTAAATAGTATATCAACTGATTTTAAATGTTATTAATGGATTATAAACATGATGTAAACCATTTGAAAATAAAAATAAATATATATAACAAAATAATTATATGATCCATTGGTGGGTATATAGTTAATTGGACATGTATCTTTCACTTATAATATTTAAAATTACATTAAAGACCATTATATATTCAAATATTTCTTAATATATTAATGATATAAGTGTTACCAAAGGTGTTAAACAATTAGATATTGATCCAAATTCAAGAGAAGAATATTTTGATAGTTTTGGATGAATATATTTTGACCATAGCCTTATTATTATGAAATTTATTTTTGTAAAATTTGTGGAATTTAACAGGATTTATACTAATATTATTTTTAAATATTTCATGTATTTAAGATATTTCCACCCAGAACACTTATAAAAATACACATACTATTTTCACTCATCATTCGTTGTTGTGAAGTATAAATCATCCAAATTATACACAAAACTCTTTTCAAAATAACCAGCCATATTCAAGAGGTTACTGTATTATTAGAAAACCCAATGGTCCATAAAAATTGAACCAATTCTAATTTAAGAACTCAATTTATGTAGAGAACATCTACAATGAAATCATGGACCTATGGAATAAATTTATCATATCACTTTATCTTTTTGAGTCATATGAAATATTCAACACTTTTTTTCTATATAATACCCATGAATGTATTTTTTTTAATTCATTTAAAAATGATTATGAGTATTTAAAAATCCATTAAGGGTTCCAACATTAATTGGTTTTATTCAAATATTACTATTTTCTAATAATTCATCTTTTCAATGTTATTTTATGGATAAATTATTCATATTATGGACCATTTTTTGTTTATATGGTCTCTGTACTATAACAGTGATATATTATACAAGACATCACTACATATTAATATAATTTAAATTTTCATTAGATTTTATTTCATTTACATGGGTGAAAATAAAATGGTTAACAAGTTAGTAAGTTTTTATAATATAACAAAATTTATTTTATTATTTATATTTGTTAAATTTATATTAAGTTATATTATATTATATATACACATAAATAATTTTTATTTGTTATAATTTAATTTTAATAATAATATTTCTTTAAATGCTATATTTTTATATCTATTGTACATAAAATGATCATGAAAACATTTAAAAAATTTAGTATATTTATATTTTGGTCAAAAAAATTCCTCCATATGTATATTAATAATAAATTATAATGGATTTTATTTATATATTCATTGATTATTGTGACCCAAAATTTCTCAAAATTATTGTTACATAGTTTTAAAGATAAAATGTATTAAATTAATATAGTGCATGATCCAATGATTTAATATATTTTGAATATTAGACTCATACATTTGATGTAAATGATAAATATTAACCATTATTTAGATCCATCATATAAATCCTCCAAAAATATATATCATTTTTCATAGTACATGTAATCGCATATGGATATATATCAAAGGATTAAATGAGATGAAATGATAATGAGTGCAGGAATATCATGGGATTAATAAGGGACATGAATCAATAAGATATATATAAGAATAATCAAAATCCTAATATCATAACCACAGTATAATAATCATAATGATGAGGAAAACATTTTATAACCACATGTAATGTCGTATTTTCAAAATAGAAAAAAACATTATATCATAGTGTTTATATATTACACGTAGATTTGAAAAACATCTAGAATCATGTTTATGTGTATAAAATGTTCATAGATCATAACATCATAACCATCGAAAAATATAACATCATGATCATACATAATAAACATAGAATCATGATATATATCTCACTACCCATTTTATTATAGTGATATATAATTTCTACCCCACCAATATCATCGTTAAATCTCATAATTTTCAATGCCATAGGAAAATAGAATAAACATAGTAATGAAATAAAATAATCTAATGGAATGGGTCACATAAAAAATTTGTAATGGAAAATTAAATTGATATCCTTTGGGGTCACCAAATTAATTAGGGAAATTGGAAATTGGATGAAATAATATCCATTCCATAATCGAGGAGTAATTGCTCAAGAAGAATCAATGCGGTGTTTTGGAACATAATGTATCTTTGAGAAAAATGAATGAATTTTGAAAAAGAATCATTTTGAAAATGTTAGATAATTTATCTATCCAAAAAGGTAATGTAATTAATATTCAAATAAAAATTTAATAATATTATAGGAATACCCATAATCATAACAATGTGATATAGGAGATAACATTAATGAATGAGTTGGGGTTGTGATTTACTTGAACATAAAGTGCACATTATTTTATTATTTATCTACCTCCAGAATAATAAACATAGGTCTATTAATATGAGGAATTTTATGTGACTTGTGTTCAATTTTCTTAGAATCTATAACGTAAAAAAATTGATTATATTTCAATTTTAATTCTAATGTTGATGCAATTAATTATCATATAATCTTTCAAATTTCCCATTACACTTAGATTTATGAATATAAATTTATCATTTTATTTAAATCCTTAATATTACCACCATGAAAGTATAAATTCATATATTTATATATCCATATATTACAAAATATTTATTATAATTATATATAATTGCGTGATAATAAATTAATAAGAATAATATTTATTGGGTGTTAACAATATGTTATCATAAATTAACAAAGATATGGTGTGTTATATACAATCTATACTTATATTATTTGAGATTATATAGTATATTAAAATTAACCTGATCATGTTAACATAAATTTTAGTTTTTCTAATAACATTAATATTGAAAATTAAATGGGTGATATAAAATTATAATAGTAAAATGATATAAAAGGATACATGGTCATTACTTCTTTCTTAATGTTTTTCATTTTAGAGACATTTAACTACATGAAATCCTGGAGTTTCCTTAATATATAACATACCTAAATATTTTAATGGTATTAATAGATAATATTTCTTTATAAAAATTTTTTTGGTAACAAAATTTGAAGTATTATTCTAATGAGGTATGAGGTGATTCTTATACATCAAGATATGGGAATTTCTATGTTGTTATATAAAATAAAATACAGTATACAAGAAAAATAGTTCATTAGTATTGTTTTTTACAATATTAATCAAATAAAAATAAATTAAAAATATATTAGGACTTAAAACAAATTTTTTATCCAATTGAAATATTTTATTACATGTAAATTGTGAAAAATGAATGTTTTATTATTTTCAATGAATAAATTTAACATTATAATTTGAAAATTATGTTTTAGGTTTATAATTTAGGTTTTTTTATAAATTACTCACTTTTAATAACAAATAACCTCTTGGTATAAATATCATATTTAACATTATTAACTAATTATTTCATAATAAATATTTCATAAATAGTGTGGCATTTGGTCAATAGTATCAATACTATTCATGTAAAAATTAATGTATTTTTTAATTTTATAAAAAATTCCAACGAAAATTTAAATTTCATGGTTATAAAAATTAAAATCAATATATAACAACAATTTTAAAAATACATATTTTTATTTTGAACATAAAAATTATTACTCTTATGAAATTAATTAAAATCATGTCTATTAAAAACATGCTTATATTTTTCTTAGTTTTTAAACATGTTTGTTACTTTTTGGAATTTAAGTATTAATATTTTAAAAAATTACTCATGGTAAATATTATTAACACAAACATATAAAAATTTAAGATGAAATGTCTAATCCAAAATTCATATTACTATTTCATGAGAGACATTACCTTATATATATATATCTCTTAATTTCACTATAAATTATTTACTAATATTTATCTCAATGTTCCATATTTTAATTTTATAAGATATTGATTGGTTTATTAATATTCTATTTGTTTTCTATAATTTAGAAATCAAGAGATATAATTATAAAATTTTGAAATGATGCCTGTATTAATATTCAAATTTTTCTAATTAATATTTTTCCCAAAATAATATTTGGAATATTAAGGGGTTTAGTTATTAACTGATGTAATGATATTAATCACTGAATTATATGTGATTTACATTGTTTCATTTTACTCTGTGTCTACATGATTACATCATTACACAATTCTCCTCATTTAAGAGGTAATTCTTTTTTTTCACCTCTAGAATCGGTACTTGTGAGGGATCTTCTATGTACATCCCCATGGAATATAAATGGACCACAATGTCAACATGATCTCTGGTTGCTGGATCTGATTGATATATACCACTACTCATATGTGATAAGGATTATAAATGGGTAAATGTACCTATAACTTGGATTTATTTTCTAATAAAACTATAGGAACCACTTCTATGGTGATATATGATTGAAAAATTTATCATTGTAACTAGACATAATTTCTCATTGATGGTTATCAGATTATCTATTCTTCTATGTTAGAGATTATGTTTTATGTTTTTTAGGAATTGAAACATATATGTCAGCTCCAGTGAAATTTAAAATCGACATATCATTCATTAAAAATCATCATCCCAAAATATTGATGTTCTATATCACTTCCCACACATAGATTCATATGAATAAATTTTATTATCTGATATTAATATATTATTGTGTGATAATTTAACTAATAGGATACGTTTATCACAACCACCATTATATTTTGTTGGGAATTATATATGAATTATGTTGAGTGTCTGAATGGTTCTTTTTTATTGAATATCACTTTGGGGGGGGGATACGCCCAACTGATATTCATTTATTTATTTGGATCATGTAGCAGAATTATCATGTGTTTATAAGTGAAACTGTATAATGATATTAAATTATCAATGGTAGTTCTCCATGCATTTTTGTCTTTAAATTTACTGATATAACATTATTTTTTTAATAGATAAATCAACATGAATAGGGATGAAGTGGTAATTCATGGTGATTTGAACCACCTCAACATATATCACAATGAATTTTCTGGTTTTATTAGAAATAATAGTTAAATATATTATAGTTATATTCTCCCATTTGAATGTGGGTATAGTGTTTGGCTACATAATCACATTTTTCTTCTGTAATTCTACTTCTACATTTTTAAAAACTATGAACTACGAGTTGTACACATGGAATTCATAATTTATATTTTCCCACTGTATAATAACATATAGATCACTATTAATATTTTCTTACTTCTATAAAGGGAGGAGAAATATGAGTTATGGGAATTTTCTAACAGTTTATTATTGCTATCTTGTGATGAAAGAATAAAACATCTACTTTCAAACCAACTGATATGATGTTTTTCAATTTTTTATTCATGTATCCATTAATTATTCCACTACATTTTGTTTATATATAACATAGATTTTGGCCTCCACAATCTTCTCTTGAATAGAAGGTGAAAAAATAATTTTTCCATTGTATTATCTGTTCCATATAATAATGATTCGTATATAAATAAATTTCAATATTCATGAAGTTGTGGTCATTGTTAGTCTGCATTATGTATAGAGAGGCATGTTATGTTTTTATAAGACCATCTTCTACTATATGCACCTTTTCATGATGATTGTGAATATAGAAATATTATTCTTTTATCATCTCTAAACATCTTTGTTATTACATGTTACACTCTTTTTTATTAACATATAATCTAGAATCATTTGATAATTATATATATCTCACTGCTCTCTATAGATCTTCAGTCATTAAATCATCATGAATAAGATAAAAGTAGATAACTACAAATCATGAATCTTATTGTTTGGATGATTGATCATTTACATTTTTTAGGAATATTTCATAGATTATCATAATAAATTACTGAAAGAACCAATATATTATTTTATGAACAAATATATACCACAAACCCTTCTCCCCATAATGGTATTGTGAATATCGTAAAATTTATTATATTCTTCTTGGATTTCTTAAAGATTTTGTCACATTCATTCGTCCATAAATACATAATCCATATCCATGTTTACATTTTTAGAGGGATTGATAATCATTTTAAATTTCGAAGAATGTTTCTATAATACCCATCTAATCCAATTAAACTATGTAATTTTGTGTATGTTCTGGGTTTGGTCCATTCATAAATTTCATTCTTCTTAGAATGGTAAATTGAAATCTCTTCATTTATAATAATATTCCCCATGTATATGGCATACTTCATCGAAAATTAAAACATGTTGAATATTTTTTAAATTACATATATTCATTTTGAATACATTATAATTATTATATTATCATTATGTTCCATATATATCTTTGATTATGTGATAACATTTCCAATAATTAATACTACATATTTTTCAATCTATTCTCAGAATACTATATTTATAAAATCAATAATTATTTTAGGGTCGTTAATAAGTTTAATTGGAATCATTATGAACTCATACTATATATACCATATAAATAAGATAATTTATATAACATATTCTTTCATATTATTCATTTTATGATTTCATGAATTACACTTTTTCAATGATAATTATTGTTATAAATGTCGTTGATCAAACAAGTCTTTAATTCCTATAAGGGTATAATTATTATTATAATTTTCTTGTTATTCTCCTATTTATTGATAAATAACATAATCAATACATCTATTTTTATAAAAAAAAATATGATTGTAGCACCTTATAGAGATACACCCAGGTATATGAGCACTTTTTGTAACTATTTTCACCTTCTTCATTAAATCCCCTAGTTCGATTAGCAATATCTTATACAGGAATTTAGATATAAGAGTGGATTTCGGTATAACATTTATTTATAACTCTACATTGGAATATTTTTTATGTGTGGGTATGTATTCAAATAATAAATAAATAAATTTTCATTCAATTTGAATTTCGTCAAGGTTAATGATTTCATTTTCCCTAATTATTTACGAACGTAATGATTATTTGGAAGGTTTTAACACACACAGAATTTGTGGACGTGCCAAAGGAGATTTATGAAATTCACATCATTATTTTTGGATAATGGGACAATTTATATGATTGAATGATATTTCATTTTCATAAAATTTTATGTTTGATCTATAAAACTTATTCTTTTCTATTCCAAGTATAGCATCAAATTACACCAAGAGATGTATTACTTGATTTCCTAGAAGAATCATATCACTGATACCTACATTAGAAGATTCAAACACCTAGGATGAGTTAATCATGCCAATATGTGTTTTTATAAATATATAGTTGTCATGTTAACATGTTTATGATTCATTATTTATAGAATACATGTAGGATAAGAACGAATGTGTATAACAATAAAAAAATAAAAACATTAAATTATCTTTTAATATGGATTGTACATTATACAACATAATTTTCCTTTTCCAAAATTGTGGTAGTGAAGGAATATTCATTTCTTGTTCCTTTATAATTGGTTTTTTCACATTTATTACCCTCAATGACCCAATGTTTAGTTCGGTAGCTTGAATGATAGCCATACTCCATACAATTAAATCATTTTTTGATTTGTGTTTCCTTCTTTTCCATAATCATGATGGGTAGTATATTCATCTTTCTTCAACATTAATTATTTTTTGTCCTTTTCTTCCATACCTAGATAATTTCAATGTCCCCATGAGACAATTAAAATGTTTTTTTTTCTAAAATATTTTTTATATGTGAGTTTTTGGTTCTTCCCCCTCCATTTCTATTTGATTTAGAAATTTGAAATTCAATTATCTATTCTAATAATCATGTCCCTAATTCCATTATATAAAAAAATCTCTACATTTATATCACACCAAACTAATTATTAAATAATACCAATGTCTCAGAAAGATAAGGCCTTATAGAGGTATTCTTTTAAACTACTAACATATCTATCAATTTATATATCATTTTTATAACAAAACTGTTGGCATTCCATTCAATAATTGAAAATATTTCCTCATATTCTATAACTAATTCAACTTCTAATTACTTATGTACTAGTAATTCTCCCACTATATTTTGTATGGATTTTTTTGGAAATACATGTTATGTAATAACATCATAAATTCACACCACTCTATTTCGTCCATTTCACCCTTCGTCTTTATATTCATTATAAATTAACTCCACAGAATATCATCTGCATATAAATAATACATATTCAATATATATATCTTCACATAAAACAAAAAATAATATAAATGATATTATTTATATAGTTAACCCACTATTCAAGGACTAGTGGATTCGGAGATCCACTAAACATTAAGCATTGTTGATACATAATTGACATAATGTATATTTTGATCCTTTTTAGTATAAGGAAGATGTTCCACAATATTTTTTTTATTTTTTATAGACTAGTATTGGTGTGTGAGAATCACCATGATTTTTTAACTCCACTCTTAGTAATTTTGGATTTTTTAAGCAATAATTCAATTGCCCCGCACAGGGGTAGTTGATATACTTTTTAATGGTCCACAAAATTTTCTAAAATATAAATATTTTTTGTTTAATGTATGACAATAAAAATTGAATAATAAATTTTTTCTTTAGTGAAAACAAATTATAAATTCATATTTCAATGGATCCCTATGTTTATATTTTTTTTCTAAATGATGAGTTTTTGATTAACTAAACCAGATCTCCATTGTGTTCATAAAACAAGGGTTGTTGACTACTATAATTGTCATACACCAATTGATGATAAACTTGAAAATAGATATATCATTATTATTGTTACTCCCAATGTATAATTTTTCAGGGTCCACATCCAAATTATATATATATATGGATTTCATTTCTCATAAAATACATGCTCTTATACATTACCAAAACATAGGATGTTTACCAATACATAGACTCATCCTTATAGTTTCCACTAATATTTTCTAATCCAAATCCCAAATTTATGAAAATTATGTTATGATACCTACAATATTAACCCATGATTTTTGTACTAGAAAATTTCGTATATAAACGGAAAAATAAAAAATATTGATAGGATCCATGATATAATGGTTTAGTATCATGGGAAATGTGGGCTCATTAATTACTTCTAAAAAATAAATGTAATTTTTTTTAAACCCTTCTTCTTTATACTTATAAAATTTATCACATTTTAATTAGTACATATAAAAAAATTAATACATATATCAATGATATTGGTGAGTTAAATCCCATTATTTAAATAATATCATGAGAGGAATAAGGGACATAAATCAATAGTATACTGGTTAGAATAATCAAAATAATAATATCATAAACATAGGTCCATAATCATAATCATTATGGAAATTATTTATAAATTTATTGATTGATTTATATATATAATGATGCAAAAACATAAGAAGATTTAAAATAAACATATAGTTGTGAATATATATAGCAACATCATTGTTAATAATATATTTGCATAAATCATAACATCATATTTATGAATAAGTATAACAGAATTGTAAACAAAAATACATATATGCTCATGAGATATATCAAATTACCCAATTTATTTGATGGATATATAATTCATGGGTCCCCCACTACATAATAAAAAACTTATAATCTTGAATAAAATGTGTAATGATAAAAATCATAGTCATAAAATAAACAAGAGAAGTGAATTTGTTTAATAAATGGATTGTATAGAATATATTCATTAATACACATTGGGTTTCCCAAATAAATTATGGAAATAATAATTTGGTATAAAGCATAATTATTCTCTATTTAAAGAAAAATAACATGAGATAAGTCAATTTGTGGTTTCAAAAAATAAAATTATATTTCTAAAATTAATTGTATTGGGCGTAAAAATAATCTCAAAAAGACGAAATAATTTATTTCCCCAAATAATGAATGAAATTAACATTTAAAGTAAATATTATGTATATTGTAGGAAAATATATATTTATAAAAATTTGAAATATAAGATATCTCAAATTATGTTTTTGAGTTTTAGAATCCCCATTAATGAAATCCTGGTTTATTTTATTTCATTCTGGAATAAACTATAAGTAAAATAGATTTAATGAAAAAATCAAAACAGATGTGAGTTGTGTTCATTTTTCCACTATATATCAATTGTACAAAATAAATTGCATTTTTCATTTCTATTGTTTTGTTGAATTATTTTGATATCAAATTTTCAATAAAATATCTCATCACGCTTTGGTTTAAAGACACTTCATTACTATTATTTATAAATCATTAAGATTTAATAAAATCAAATATAGAAATAAATTTATAAATTTTTTTATTAAAATATAATTATTTATAATCATCCATAAGGGTTGTGATAATAAATGAATTGGAGGCATCCTTGATGGTGGTTAATTGACTGTTAAAAATTGATTTTGCAAATCGATAGTGGAAGATAAAAAAAGTAATTATATTAACATAAATTATGAGTATATTTACAATAAAAAGTTAATTTTAATAAATATGTTAAATTCTCTATGAAGGTTAATATTATAAAATAAATGTAGGATTTCTTATTACAAGTGGAAAATTAAATAAAATTACAGATTGATCTTTACACTTTCTAAAATAGATTCCTTTTCCACTGACCAAAACTTTTTGTATTCACGGTGTAAGATAACTCTAAAAATTCAATATGTATTAAAAATTCATTTAAAGATGGTATTTAAATTTAACATTATCATTGTTAAGTGTAACTAATTTGTTTTTTCAGGGCATGGGTGAGGGTTCACATGTAATTGACTATAAGATTATTTTTTAGATTTTTTAAATTTTTATATATTATATTAAACTAAAACATATCACTAGTAATTTATTTGGAATATTGAATCTTATATCAATAAAATACAATGGATTTAACTATTTAATCAACTTAATAACCCTAATTCAGTTTTTTTGTAGATAAAAGGAAAAAACCTAAATAATTTTTATATTAATGGAATACTTTTCACATTATTCTTTGGAAAATAATTATTAGGAATTGAAATTATGTGTACAGTTTTTAAATATCCCATTAAACTGATTAAATGTATTTGGGGAATAAATAAATAAGATTTAATTTTTTATTTTCATTACCGAATCTTACCTGTGATTTTTAAAAAATATTATTTTTACTATTCACATAGATATTGAATTACTTCGTAAAATTTCAAAAAAAATATCTTTCAAGGAACATCGACACGATGATTCTAAAACTTCAAAAAATTAAATTATTTTTATATAATTATATATCTAACATAAGGATTTTTAATTTTTAAAAATAAAAATTATTATTTTTCTAAATTTATAAAAATACATTTTATTATATATGGGATTATATTTTTATGAGCTTTTTATATTGACATTTATTTTAAGCAATTATAATGTATTTATTTTCCTAATTTACTCATGAAAATTATTATTTACAATAAATTTTATTATTTTTTGCTGAAATTCCTATACCAACTATATAAAAAATATTCACTATAGCGTAGTTGCTATTCCAACTTCTATATTTCTATTCTAACTGTCAGAGTACCTCTTATAAATATCCCTTAAATACTCCAAAAATTAATCATCACAATTCAACCCATGGTTACCTTTTTTTCTTTAATATGATATCGATTGGTTTGATAATATTAGTAATATTTTTGATAATATTGTTAATGGGGTGATAATTATAGCAGGTCAAGATTATCGATTTTTTTTGAATTTTTCATTTTTTATTTCATATTTTTCTTTCCCATTCTAGTATTTTTAAAAATAATATTTTTAGTTGATGACTAATTTAATGATCTTAATTTATGAAATAATGGGGTTCTCATGTTTTTTTTGTATATATATATTATTACATAATATTTCATAAATGTATGTATAAAATAAATATAACATATATAATCTGTGTAGTCACAAAATTTCTTGAGAATAATTATTTTTTCAACCTTATAAATTCTATAAAAATTAATCAAATGAATCATTACAAATAATTTTTATGAGATTAAAAACAGACATTTTATAAAATCCAGAAAAGAATATTATCTTTTATTTTATAATACTTGAATGAATTTTCCTAAAATGATTAAAATTCATTGATTTTATTTGGAATCAAATATTGGTTACCAATTTTATATTAATTTGAAATATCTTTAATAGTATTCTATGAATTCTTAGTTTTGAATTATAAATAATGAAATATATACATTCAATATTTTCAAAAAAAAATTTCAATTTTTTTTCTTAAATATATTTATCATATTTTTTAAAATCATTGATGGATTTTTATTATTCATTGGGAATATAATTTCATTATACCACCCACATATTTTACATATATTTATAATGATTAAGTTTTATTCAAAATTTAAAATTATATTTTTATTGGATTTATCATGTTATAAATGATATGATGGTTTTCTTATGAGTATTATGAAAAATTGAAATATGTATATGAATTCATCTTGATATAGTTCATGGTCATTGTTGATGATGATAGTTGAGCCCTGTATATGATACTTATAATGGGTTAACATGATAAAGAACCCAATTATGGTGATCATGATATGGATCATTATGATATGTGTGAATGAAATAGATCATGATGAATTTTTATCACAATATAGCTCTATGAATCAATGGGTAATGTGATAGAACTAACTAGATTGAATTTACATCAAAAAGAAGAAAGTGTTTACCGAATATATGCATCACCTAATCATTGATAATGTAAACTAAATGTATATTGTACGAATATTATGTTTTCATTTTCAACATAGTCCATTCCATGTTAAATCTATTATGTCACAAGATATGACCATGACTTCCCTTTTCTTTTTATGAGTTATAATTACTCCTTGAACATGATTCATTTTATAATTTTCATGATTATTTTCAAAAATGACTCTTATCTATGGAGAATACTATTATTTATGATATACATACTAATTGGTATAAATTTACATTTATTACAGACATGGACTGGAATTATTTTGGAAAACCCTAATGATCAAATTTTTCTCCTAGATCATATCCAATTCTTGCTTATGTTTTCAATTTCTGAGTGTTTGAGCTCACATTTTATATCGTTTAATATCTCCTAGATTTAACAAATGATATTATTATACTACATGTTTCTATAGGGGTATCATGTTTGGCTAATTGTATGTAAATGATATAACCTATGAAATGAAGATAAATTTATAATAGGGATTTACTTGTACAAATGGATCAATACAAGTTTTAAAATGTACTTTATTTTTCATAATACTCTAGAACTCTAATCTTTAGAGGTTTTGCGTATATAGGTGACATTATGTTTCTTTTATTATGATGTATTTTTGGAAGTCTAATAGTTAATCACATCTTCTATTTTCAAATCCAGATTTATAGAGAGTTATTAATTTGAAATATGTCTATGTGTATGGGTGTTTGGAAATATTTTTTGGCAAAAAATATTTTATTACATTTATCTAGAGGTTAAGATGATATTAGATAAATATATAGTATTATTTGAGGATAAAATTATATTTGGATATGTATAAATAAAATAACATGATTAATGGTATATATTTTTTTGATTTCATTTTATTGAATATTTTTGTCCCTGATGATTTTTGGGAAATATTTAATCATTTATAATTTATAATTTATGTATATAGAACCTTTAAATTTAACATATTATGTAATGTGAATTTATTTGGGAAAACATTAGGGTCTTTAGTAGAAATAAATACATACCCATTATGATTATAACATTTACCAATGACAAAGTCATATTTATTAATGAGAAAATAGATATTATATTTGTTGAATATATCTTTAGTTATCCACTATATTGAAATGTGATTTTTTGACTAAGTGATTCATTTTATTAAAAAAATTTCTTTATAGGAAACACTATATGGTTTATTTAATCTAAATATTAATTTCTTTGAGTGTATTTTATTAAATATATAATGTTTGAGTTAGTTTTTAGAAGAATTTGTATTGTTTTGTTGTTATCTATGTTATTTTGGGAATTTAATTCAATATATTGGAGAAAATATAATTTCGGTATATTTAATATTTCTATGAGAAATTATGAGTGATTAATGATAGTTGTTGACAATTTTTTTTTTTGATGTTGAATGAATATGTGATGAAATCCTTCTAGTTCTAAATTTCAAATTTAGTCTTCTATATTTTGGAAGAGTTATAAGGTTAAATTTTTATTGAATGATATATGTTAAAAATTGGGTGTTTTGATATGGTTTTAGATATATATGTTAAATTATTTGTTTATAATGGATAATATATTGAGATATGCTAAACATTTTGTTTTTGATTAATGCGAAAAAATAGGAAGAATAATTTTTCCATATTTTTTAGATATATTGATATATTAAAGGATAATTTCAGTTCATTGGTTGTGAAAAATTAATCATATGAATTTATTATATGGAATTATCAATATGTTGAATGATTCTTGAATAAAACCATTAGATTATAGTTTTGAAAGATTTTAGGTAAAAATATTATTTTACATTCCCTATCCCGACACAAATAATAATTACATAATATCAGGAATGAAAAAAATATCATAAACTATATGGAAAATATTTATCAATTATTATAATACGGTTTATGAAATTAATTTAATTTATGAATATCATAATTATAAACACTTGTAATTCATGAATGTAACATTATTATCTTATCATTTCCGGAATCATTAATACATAAATATTTATGGACCCCAAAACTATATTAAATTTTTATTTTTATGAAAAAAAATATATAATAAATTCAATGTCCACCTAAGTATAATTTCACAAGAATACACCATTAATTATATATATTAGATATCTAGAAGTTATCATTTTGAAAATTTTAAAAAATTGTTTTTATAACATGATCAACAAATACACATCATAATTTCATGTCCATGGGTGAATATAAATTTAAATATTCATATTATTATCCCAAAATAATTCTATATATGGAATTATAATTAGAATAATAATTTTTTACACCATTAAATTAATTGCCTTCAATGGATTTTTATTCGTCATTATTCCCTTATTTCGTTTAGACATAAGATATTAATGTCGAATTTTTTATTTTATGTTATCCATAGTAATATATTCTAATTACTCACATGTTGTAACAACATATATTTTATATCATTCATTTTTATACATATAAAATTAAAAAATATTCTATATATTGATGCTCCTAGCACAATGTAATATTTTCCAATAATCATGAAAGGAATTTGATATAATGAAAAAAATTTCGAATATTTTATCATTAATTCCTTTATCATTTTTATTTAAATTTTCATCACAATTATAATACAATATCATCAACATTCCAAAAATATATATGATCATAGGTATCACTAATCTCAAGAAATTAAAATTAATTCCCCTAATATGATAGATTTATTAGTGTATTTATGTGTGAAGAGAATCTAAAATATATTTATTTATTTAACTAAAATCATATTTTTTTTATACTAATCATTTGTTGTATCTTAACCTGGAGCACCCACTGAGAATGAGTAAATCTAATAATACAATAATTATTATTTCTTATTTCATTTATATCCATTGTTTTTATAGATTCATATGGATAAACCAAATAAAAAATATTGATAATAATAATAAACCATGAACAAAATAAAAATATTTCACATGGTTTACCACTGAGGGTTAATCTAATGAGATTACCAATAGTTATGTTCTACTATACATGAAACCAAGACACTCAAATTTGATGATTTCATGTGTCTATATCACTTACACTCTCTTATTTGGATTCATACACTAATGAGTTATATAATATCATGTTATCTATCCTATGTTCACTCCATATACTAAAAAATATATTAATGAGGAATTTAAATTTTTCAATTTTTGTTATTCTTTCCATGTTTGTCATTTATTTCTAATTTTTTCATTATTATATATTTAATTATCCATTTACCTATATTATATTGTGATTAAATTGTTGATTGTATAATAAGATCAATTTATAGATAAGAGAATTTATTACTTTAATTCTATAATATCACAATAGTTCAAATTATCTTCAAAGGGATGTCAATTACATATAATAAATTAACATTTTACAATCATTAATATTCTTTATAAATGTATAAAAACAACACTCATTCATTTTAATATATTTAAAAATTTCTATTAAATGAATTATACATATAAATGGAATCATTTCTGAATTTATCATTCTTATATTGTAAAAAATAGATTTATCAAAATTATCAATATCATTTGTTATCATATTTTTATTAATATATTTCAATAACATTACCTAACATAAAAAAATTAGATAAGTATTTTTTATAGATATTCCATGAGAGAACAACATGATCATTCGGTTGGGATCATTTAAAGATCTCTTTATTTTATTTAGATATTAATGATAAATGAATGTGGTCTGTTTATTAATTTCTTATAAAACCATGTACAATCATGAAATCATATCCAATGATTCCATGAATTATTTTTATATAAATATTTCCAAATA
The DNA here is from genome assembly GCA_963277665.1 of Viscum album. NCBI lineage: Eukaryota > Viridiplantae > Streptophyta > Magnoliopsida > Santalales > Viscaceae > Viscum > Viscum album. The sequence goes on along the minus strand of OY728148.1, from coordinate 1,480,005,165 downwards.
AGCATTGACTACATGATTATGATATAATATAAATATTTATTCTATGACATTATACTTACATAATATGATCGCTATGTGTTATCATTCATCATTAAATGATTACGAACTATATTCCTGATTCACCAAAAAAGTTGAAAAATTCAATTTATTTCTTTAAAATATCGATTCAGGATTTATTAAATTCTACTATGTTCAGAAGCTCCCCATAACATACTCAACTAATTAATGATGTGATATAGGATTGAATGAATAAAATGATAGTTTATTATATTTCATGGCCTTAATAATGTCTCCTTCTCTAACGAATAATTTTATGGACCCTTACTTCATGATATCAACTTTCATGAATTTATGTTTCAAAATTATGCTATTATTTATCAGTAAACAATTTCATGTGGGAATATAATCAACAACATGAGTAATTTCACCTTGGTGGAACCATAATATTTGATAAAATATTATTCATGTTGAGGACCCAGTATCGTTGTTTATTGAAGCATTAACATAAAATAGATTACATAAATGAAGAAATCCATATGAAAAACAAATAATGGAATCGATTTTATATTAATTTGGAAAAATATAGGATCAATGGAAAATCGTCTTCAAAATATGGTGTTACATAAATTAATATTTATTTTTCATCTAATGGGTACTATTGTGGGAGAGTTATTCATCTGGGTAACCACATACAGGATGATATTGAGCCCTATAAATTAACCTTTGTATCGCCCTTCTAGGAATTCACCAATTTGAAATCCATGATAAATTTTTCTACCCATCAAAACATATAACTTCATGGACTCATAAAACAAATTAGGGGAAATTTTTTACTATAGAGGAGGATCTTATGTAAATTTCCTCACATGATTCATTCAATGTATTGGATTTTGTTTTTGATATAATTTATATAACCCATGGGCATTATTTTTAATTTCATGAAAGACATAATAACTCATGAAACAAGATATTTCATAAATCTCCAAATTTACACGAGTCCCATTATATGGATTGCATAAAAACCATCATCTCTATAGGATGATAACTCATTAAGATTCAATATTTATTTCACATTCAATATTCATAAAATCTATTATATCATAAAATACCATTATCCTCTTTTAAAAAGTGTAATTCAATGGGTTTTGATTAATGTATGGTACCAGACCTGATTATTCAAAAAGTTATATATCAAAATCCACAATCATGAAAAGTATCATAGATATTCATTCAATAGACATTTTTATTATATGTGGGTTTTGAAGTATTAATGCAAGTTGATCCATATAACTAGATGGGTTGTTTTCGTGACTATTACACATCGATCATCACATGTTTAATTCCCACTCATTCTCACCTAGTTCCCAAGAAGCACCCATTTCCATATATTAGTTATATTACCTACTCAAGTCCTAATCAAAGGAAACATCCATAGTCAACCCAATGATGCATTCTAAAAGCCATAATCGCAATGTGTTAGACCCACACCCACACTTGTTATCTTTTCATTATCAACATATCTATCCTTATCGCATGATGATAAAGAAAAAAATATGAACTTCTCACATGACCTTAAACTTAATATAATGAAAAATATAGGTTTTTAATCATGTTTTCCAGTATCAATAATATAATGACTCTCTATAATTTAATCCCAACTAACCCACCATTACATCACCCTACATGTCATGGTATACCTACTACAAGATCATCTATCTAGATTAATACCCACTTCTAGAATTTCATTAAATAATTATCAAGAGGAAATTGAAATATATGGAGTCTTATAATGGTGATAAATTATGTGTTTTTCACTACATATCATGATTATTTTGTTGAAGAACCAATATAGGCATTCATGTGGTTGGTCCATATATGTTGAGTGTATATATAAGAATCCCTAAAAGATAAAATAATATGACCATGAATTGTGTCCTGATTTTATAAGGTTTATGTTAATTGCATTGGGAAATTTCATCTTAATGTTTCAAAAAACCATCCCATAGTGATATTTTAATGTTTCATAATGATAAATGAATAATTATCCCATGTGTCCCAAATGGGATATATGCACCCTTTCCAATAGTGAGGATCCTATGTACCCCCTTCAGTGTAATGAAAACATTATTCCTTTTGACTAAAATTTTATATTACTTATTTTGTGAGAATAATATACACATGTGACGATCGAGCTATATATATATATGTTCCTTGTGGAGATTTTTTAATGTTCTTCACTAGCTGTGACTATAATATAATACGTACTTTTTTCCTGAGATGAAATAATCGATAAAAATAAATATATTATTTCATGAACGTATAATATTTCTAACCATTATACAAGCAATAATATTATGACTATGACTTCACTATGTGATGATTATTTGAAAAAATATTTGATGACAAAAAGGATCCTCTAGTGAGAACATGTGATTATTCAATTGATTTTATTAGTATATCATATATGTTGAGCTTCTTATCCCATACATAATGGAGAAAAGAGTCATAAAGTCAAAATATTTAGTTTACTATATTGATAAGTAAGGGTTTCCAATAGAGACAATTATATGACACCTTGTTTAATGAAATTAATTTGGTCTATGTGAAAATAATTGAATACCATAGGTTATAAACCTATGATTTTCTTCTTCAAAATAATATGATCTCTTATGGATTTTTCTATGGAAAATATTTATCAATAATGAAAACAATCATTTATTCCTAAGTATACATAAATACTCGGTGTCTCCAACCACTTCCATTTACCATAATATGTCATCCAATGATGTCATTAATTATTTTAAAATTTTTATTATTGTTGGGAATATGATTAAAACAAATATTTCATATTCCAAAGTGAGAACCCAACTATTCCATGATAATCAATTAATAATCCATGGAAAAAGATAAAATATTACATCATCTAATTTCAATAGTGGATAAAAAACCATAAACCCTAGTGGTGATAGACTGTTATCTAATTAATTGTGGGGAAGATTTATTTTTTCATCAAAACTATCAATGACATAATCAAATATTTTAGTTCTATTAAAATTATACAAAAAATAATGGATATCCTAATGTAATTACATTATAACAACCATGCTATTTATTTGAGACATAAATATAATTTATTACATTAACAAATAATTTGATAAAGCATATAATATTGAGAGGTATAGTGTATTTAGGGCTTAGTAACATTACATTAATAGTAAAAAATATATATATACAACCTTTTTGAAAACACCTTTTACATGACGACAAACATTCCTTCGTACTTATCATTAAATGGGATAACCTAAGGAAATTCATAATAAATGTGTGAGCTATACATCCCAGTAAAAATGTAAAAAAGTAATAACATGAATATTATAGTATATTTAATGAAATAGTTATATCAATAGATCATAAGAGAAACATGAACATAATGTCCGGATATAGCATGATTATCATACATAATAATGTGGAAACAACATTTAACGTAATATTTGCATGATCCAAGGTTCATTGCATGTAGATCACGAGTAAAAAAAATTTAAATTGAATTATAATGAATAAATCCAGATTCCCTTGACATGTCATGATACTAATCTGTACCCAATTATTTGGAGCGCTATCGGGGTCCATCCTTCTTAATCATTTCATTGAATGCATAAGTGTACCACATGGATCATATAACAAGGATTCATTATAAATCATCATTTATTCCACAATAATGGAATGTGGAATTCGTACATAAAACTATATAATCAATATGTAAATTTGAATAATGTTTAATACCCTTGATAGGGATAATGGCATGGTATTCACTACATAATTATTTTGGATTGGAAAATCACAGAGCAATTTCATCAGTATAATAGCATGGCATAAGAATTCATAAACAAATGGTTGAGTAGAGGTAAATGGGTATCTCATAATAAGTACATGAAATATATATTAATGGATCATATAGATACATGTCCCAACATGTGTAATATAATTTATATTCATAATATAAACAAATTTCTTGAATCTAAATGAGAAGAGATAAATTCCATACAGAATTTCCAAATGATAACATTTGTACATGGGAGTCATTTGTGAAACAGAAAGAGGTATATAATCATTAAAACATAAGGTGGTCATTATGGAGGAGGTGAAAAATCATACGTAAACATTTATTATTGAAAAAAGTGGTATAAAACACAATAATATTTTGACAAAAATAAGAAATGAAGAAATATCTTATATAGAAGTGTAATCCCAAATGCTTGGGAGGGGATTGAGAGAGGATTCACGGGATCTTGGAGATCCTTGCAAGGATTTTAGAGAGAGGGGAGAAAGGTATAGACGTTCTCATAAGATTTTGATTCATGATATGTGGGAGCTTGGGTGGTGTTTATATTGGAAAAGAGAGGGAATTCATTATTATTTAGGTTTTGAACACCACACATTAAACTAATCAAAACCACAAACAAAATCTTGGTTAATGATAATGTTTTTTCCAAAGGCGAGTGGAGTAAAGTACATTACATTTCTATGGCTGAACATTTTAAAATATTAGTCTTGCTTATATAGAGGTGAGTTTCCCTCTCAAAGAAAACATTTTAAAATGATAAAATATTTTCTAAGCATTGGAGAGTCCACTAAAACTTTTTAAAAAAAAACATAAAATAAAAATTTTAAATTATAAAACATATACTGGTCGAACATCCCATTTATCTTATTTTATAACATTGCTATTAAGTCATTATGATGTCATAAAACATATTATATAATTAAACGGTATTTAATTTTTACCCCAAAATTCGATGGTGTTATAAAATCATGAAAAAATCACCATTGGATAATTTCAACATCCTGATTCCAAAATTACAATTAATTTTATATAAATAATTTTTCAAAAATGATAATTTTCTATTTTAAAATATAACTCAATATTTATTTAGAATTCATGGGTTTTGACAAAAAAATGCCTTTAGAACCATAAAAAAAATTAAAATTCTATTCCTAGAACCTATAAGATAACTTATATTAAATAGGTAATTTATTAATAAAATCTTATTAAAATATTATTTAATTAAAAATTCCATTAATTCATAAAAATATATTTTGTAATTGAATAATTTCTAAACATACTATTTCTTCTTTAAAAACCCTTAACAAAGTAACTATAACAAAATGAATGTATATTATTTATTACATACAAAGAATAATGCACATAATCATAGTGATAATGTATTATTACATAACCCCTTATAACACCAGCATAATACCTAATGGTAAGGTGTGTGATAGTGACAGACAGTTGGTGTGGCTCAGATAACATTGCTTGGGTGGTAAACTGTATTAGCATCCACTTCTCTCATATAAGATTCCATTAAAACATAATATGTTTATGCTTGTGATGGGCTTGGTCTTGAGAGAATTCCAATGATGCCAACTCCTTTCTGATCTCTGACAAAGGGATTTTAATGGATCAATTGTATTGGATTAAGTCATTGCTTCCTTTGTATGAGTAAATTGGATTTATTAAAGCCCTATATTTATACTAATCATGTGATCACATTTCAATGGATATATTAGTAGTGGTAAAAGTTAATAATGGTATTTTAAAATAAAATAAAAACATAAAACCAAGGAAGTGTATATGTTATATAAAATTTTTACATAATTAGACACGTATTTATATCAAGATGAATTTTCATTAATAAATGTTTGAGTTGTTACAATCTTCCCCCATAATAAAATCTCACAGTAAAAATTTCCTTCTCTCACACTAAATAGATGTAGCTAACTCTACATCATCACTTCCTCAGATTCCAACATTGCTTCTTCAATATTGTGGTTCACCATAACACCTAGATGAGGGGAATTTCATTATTTCATATAATTGTTTCCCAAAAATCTATGACCTTTACTATCTTCTCTTTTTGTAGGAGTTCATTCTTTAATGGTACCAAATTTGGATTTAGAACATTTTATGGGTCAGTTATGTACATCCTCAATAGTGATACATGGAAGACATCATGTAATTGAGATAGGTTCAGTGGGAGACCTATTCTATAGGCCACTAGTCCAATGTGATAAAATATCTCAAAAGGGATGATGTACCTTGGACTAAAATTTTCCTTCTTCCCAAATCTCATAGTTATCTTCAATCGTGATATTCATAGGAATACCATTTATCTAACTTCAATCACTTGGTCTCTTTGGCTATTATCAGTATATCTCTTTTGTCATCTCTGAGCAGCTTTAGAGTATTGCTGTATGGTCTTACCCCTCTCCACTATTTCATCAACCATTTTTGGACATTTGAGCTTTTTCTCCCCAACTTCATCCCAACATTATGATTTTTTAAACCTTCACCCGTAATTTTATTCATAAGGCTCCATATGGATGAATGAGTGGAAACTATTTTTATAAAAGAACACAACAAGAGGAAAATGTTGATCCCAGCCTCCTTTGAAATCCATTTTATGTGACCTAAACTTGTCCTCAACTGTTTGGGTAGTCCAATCAAATTTTCCATCTGTTTGAGGATGATAAGTCGAGCAGATGTTCTTCTCAGTATTCAGAGCATGTTAATGACTCTTCCAAAACATAGATGTGAATCTTGGATCTCGATCGGATACAACAGAATGTGGTTCTTCAAGAATCTTTGACACTTATCTAATATATATTTGGGCGACTCGATCTAATGAGAAATTATCTTGTATTTCAAGGATGTGTGTAGTATTTGTAAGAAGATCCACAATAATCAAGATATATTTGTTTCCTTTGGTTGTATTATGATGTCTGGTGATAATTTATATGGTGATATTCTCCCATTTCCATACAGGTATGGGTAATGGTTTCATCATCAACATATATTTCTTCCTCCTAGCCATAACATGATGACATAGCAGGCAGTTTGATGTATTATCAGTGATTCCATTCTTATTGTTATCACACCAATAATCCTATCTGAGACCTCAATAAATTGTTGTGTTTCCTAGGTGAATCGAGAAATTCTAACTATGTGAATCATCCAAATGATTTTTCTTTAACTCGGAATTTGATGGAATACAATTTCTTGTCGTAAATTTCACAATTCCTTCTTCATTAACATTTAACTCTGAGGATTACACTTTTCAGATAGTTTCCACTTTCTTCATAATTCCAACGTCAACCTTTTGAGCATCGTTAAACCATTCCAAAAGATATGTTTAAGCAAAAATTTCTTAATGGATTAATGATGTTCCCTTATTTACGATTCTCATGTCCATCTTCATCAAATCTAAGTTGATTGGATTCTTTTTTATTCTTATTAATGATAACATTTCTTGGTCCTTTATACATAGATCATCACCCACCTTGTTCCCTTTCCTAGCGTGGAAATTTATCGAGAAATCATTTTCTTTTCTCAGTTCTACCATTATTGTTAGCGAATATTCAACTCTTTCTTTGTGAATATATAATTGAGGCATTTGTGATCCATTTATATTTCTCACTTGTCCTCAAGTAGGTCATGTCTCAAAATTTTGAATGTGAAGATTATTTCATTAATCTCCAGATCATGTTATGGATCGGTTTTATCATGAACAATCAATTTTCTTGATTCATATGCCATGGATTTGTCATTTTCCCTCAAAGAACCATCGAGAACCTTCTTTGAATATTCCCTAAATAACAAAAAAATCATTCACATGTATGTAGTGTGAGAACACTTGTAGTGATAAGACTCCTTTTCCAATCCTTCATGATCCTTTTGCAATCATCACTTCATGAATCCATTTCTCCCTTCTGAGTTAGATTCATAATTGGGTTGGAAAATCGTGAGAAATTACTCACAAATCATAGATAATATCCATGTAACCCTAGGAAGTTATAGATATCTGTTACTGATGTTGGCCTTAGTATTCCCTCAATTGTATCTTTCTTGGAGGGATCCAAAGATTTCTCATTACTTATGATGATATGAACCAGGAATTAGACATTGTTCAAGAAGGAGTCTCACTCTTTTTACTTGGAATAGAGATTATACTTTCGCAATGTCTCTAGTATAGTACATAGATTATCCTCAAGATCCATCTTGGTTTCGGAGTATATTAGAATATTATCTATAAATAATACCAAAAATTTGTCGCGGTAATTAATAATGAATATATTCATCACGTACATTATGATTTCTAGAGCATTAGTGAGTCTGAAAGGCATTACTATGAATTCATAGTGCTCGTATCATATATGAAATTGAGTCTTGGGGATATCTTCCTTCTTCACCTATACTTGTCAATATTTGACCACAAATCCACTTTTGAGAATTATTTTTCTCCATGTATTTAATTGAACATATCTAAAATCATGGTAGAGGACACTTGTCCTTTATCGTGATTTTGTTGATCTCCCGATAATCAATGCAAAGGTGCATTGACCCATTCTTCTTCTTGAAGAAGTGGACTGGTGAACCCCATGGAGAAGAACATTGTGTATAAACCCATTATCTATATTCTCATGTAATAGTTTCTTCACCTACTAAAGCTCCATAATAGCCATTTTATACAGAGTATTGGATACTAGCAACACCCTAGTTATAAGATCAATAGAGAATTCAACATGTCTTATAAGAGTATGACCAAACAGTTACATGGGAAAGACGTCAGTGGATTCCCTCACAATAAGAACATATTAAAGGATGGTTTCTTCGATATAATGAATCATCCAATCAATAAAAAAGGGCATATATGTTAGTAATATCTATGATAGAGATGATGGTTCTAAGGAAGATTCATCCTCCTCCTTGAAGTTTTACAAAATCAGTGGTCGATTCTATACATGGAGAGTGATATTCATGTCATGGTAATTTATATTGGATCTATATAAGAAAAATCTATCCATTCCAAGAATTTCATCAAATTCCAACAAATCGAGTATGACCAGCTTTATCGTGATGTTAAAATAAAAAATTGTGATAGGGGAGGAATCATAATCATGGGTTGAAATTTTTTCCACATTTTCTATTCTCACCGACATCATAACATCAATGATATGTTGTGGTGTGGATATTTTTCTACTAAACATTCAGGATATAATAGAATTCATAGAACTAGAATCAATAAGTATGTTCACTATTCTTCAATGAATAACTACAATACCTATCCCCACATTATTATCAGGTTCACTTTGAAGGTAGTGATGAATATAGCTCACCCTTGTTGCCATGGAGGTTGTTGTTTACCTCTGATAACCCTTGGCATAGTTCACTGTTTTGAAAAGTTCGTGGATCATTGTAGTTGAAGGAATGAAAGATGTGTTGAGGGTCAAATGGAGTGTTCCACTCCAATATAGCAGTCACAAATTTTTCTTGTTGGTAGTTAATGGCTAGTTTCCATTCTATTTCACACCTAAATAATTTCTTCATCCCCTTCATGATATTTCTCGGGAGCTTATTCCCACACCTTTGCTATTGTGGTATTGAATTTTTTAGCACTATTAGATTTATCTATCAGACTTTCGTAATTGAATTCCACCATACTCTTCTTATCCCCATGATACCCTTAAGATTATATGATATCCATTTCGACTTTTAGTGAACATCGGAGAATTTCCTCATGGCTCTCAATGTCATGGGTTTCAATGTATTTCCATAATCTTGGCCTTATTCCACCAAATAAGCGGAAAACCATTCATTCAGGGATAATGATAAAGTCATAGGATTATCATGAAGGCCTTGTAATTTTTTCCTCAAATGCTCTGATGGATTCTTCATCTTTTTTGTTGGGGATATGGAAGTACCTTTCTATCAAAATTCGGAGGGTTCAAGGAAAGTATTTTTTTAAAAACATTTTCCAGAAATCCTACAATTACATTGCCTCCATCACTTCCTTAGGCTTCATATTTTTTTATCAATGTCCCACTTTGATCTTCTTCCCCATCCATATGATAATTAGCCAGATGGACCTTAAATTGTTCAAGAAATTGAAGGACGGAGAAGACCATCTCAATGGAGTTGAACCATTGTTTGGTGATTGAGGGGTCAAATTATCCATTAAATGTAAGAGGCATTTGTATCATGAATCTCTCAACTAAATTTTTTTTTCTTCAGGGATGGGGGGTTAAATATTCCCCTTGAATCAATTTTCTATTCAAAACATGATTTAACTAATAGTGTATCATAATAATTTTTGTGATAATCGCTCCCATCAGATTGGGAATCTCATTAGAACAGTCATCACATTGATCTTCACATTGGTTGTTAGCCTATGTCCTCCAAATATAGACCATTGGAGAGAATAAAATTTTATTTAGGGATAACAAAAAAATGTTAATCCAAAAAAAATATGACTTATAATTTACTTTAATTTCCTTAACTAATAAATTTATAGGCTTCAATAAATGTTATACATGATCTAAATTCCAAAATATATTCATAGGGGAATTTTTTTATTCCCTTAATAATGTTTTGTACTAAGATTATTAATTTACCAAAAAATATCCCGTGTTATTTTTATAACCATGAGTGAATAAATACCCATTATTGTGCACTAGTTCATGTTTGAGTCTTGATCAAAGCAGTGTTTTCAGGTTATTCCCCTAGATACACTTATACCATAGCCACCTCAAGCAGGTCATATCTAGACATGGATGTATTTTCCTGATAACCCACTTACTCAATACTCACCAAATTCTAGGGTTGTTTTTATTATAAATATTCTTCTCCATTTGGAATTAAATAGGTTTTTCTAATCCTAATCCTAAAAATAACTAAACAGATCCCCTAATACAATCTATAATAACCTTGCTCTATATTTCGCACAAATACATAATTTATTAAATAAGATATTTACTTGATACAACATAGAAGATCAATATGTATATTTTTCTTGGTGATTGTGAATATTACATAACTACATAAAACATGAAATGCACATTTTTATTGAAAACATCTTTTACATGACTACACACATTCCATCGTACATTGCATTGCATGGGATAACCTGAGGACATTCAAAAGAAAAGGGTGAGATTTAAATCTAATTAAGGGATTAAAAAAGTCATAAAATGAAGAAAATAGTACATGTTAGGATTTAGGCATATCAATGGAGCATATTATAAACAATTACATAAAGGCATAACATATCATGATTATCATAACATGTAAAATTGGAAACAACAATTAACATGATATTTTAATTAGGAAACAATAATTGAACATGGAGAATGAGTAAAACCGCATTGAACATGAATTATCATGAGTAAAAATTCATTCAATTTTATGTATCATGATACTGATCATTAACCAATTATTTAGAGTGACATTAGGGTGAAAACTTCTTAGTCATTTCATTTCATGCATAAGTGTGCCACATTGATCATATAACATGGATTTATTAAACATTATCATTTCTTCCATTATAAAGGAATGATGAATTCATAAATCAAACTATATAAACAATAAGTAAAGATGCATAATGGTTAATTACATTGATAGAGAAATGGGCATGGTATTCACTTCACAATAACTTTGGCTTTGAAAATTGCTGACTAATTTCAACCGCATAATGGAGTGATATAAGAATTCATAAAAAAATATATAATGAGAGAGAAATTATAGCCTCATAAAATTTATATAAAATTTATATAAATGGGTTCATATAGTTGCTTTTCCTAACATATGTAATGAAATACAGATGCATAATATAATATAATTTCCTCAATGTAAATGAGAAGACTGGAATTTCTTATGGAATTTTGGCTTGGTAATGGGTGTACATGGGTGGATTTAATGAGATAGAAATAGGTATCTCATCATTCATATATAAGTATGGAATTGTTCAGGAGGTTATAAATCATACACAAACATTTTAAATTTAAAGAAATGGTATTTCTAAATAATGAAATTTGGGAAAAATAAGAATAGAAGAAATCCCTTGTTTGGAACTGCGATCCCAATGGATTGGGAGGGTTTTGAGAGAGGATTCATGGGAGCCTGGGAGCATTGGGAGGAATTTAGAGAGTGGATGGAAGGGTAGAGAAGTTCCTTAATTGTTTTTAGGGAAGATATGTGGGAGCATGGGTGGGTATTATATAGTAAAAGAGAGGAAATTCTTTATTGTTTCGGTTTTGGACACCACACATTAAACTATTCAAAACCAGAAAACAAATCATGGTTTTTTACCATGGTTTTTAAAAAATCAAAATCAAAATCATTATTTTATATGTCAAATTTCTGACCATCTTAATATATTAGGCATTCTCATGTGGAGGTGAGTCTCACTCTCAATGAAAACATTTTAAAAGGGTAAAATATTTTATATACCTTATAGGATCCACAATTTCTTTTTAAAATAAATCAAACATAAAATCACATTATTTTAATGATAAAACATATATTTTATGAAAAAACATTTTATATTATTTTATTACATCACAATTAGGTCATTATGATGTCATAATAAACATTATATTATTAAACGGTATTTAAATTCTCCCAAAAATTCAACTGTGTAATAAAATAATGAAAGAATCAAAGTTAGATAATTTCAACGTCCTGATTCCAAAAATAATATTCATTATAAATAAATAATATTTTATGAATTTTAATTTTTACTTTTATTAGGAAAACAAACATATATTAAAAATGCATGGGTTTTGGAAAAACAGATTTCATACGTTAATAACAATTACAATTTTATTCATAAAAATTATATACTAATTTATATGCAAAAATTAATTTATTCATAATATGTTTAAAAAAAATTAATTTACTAAAAAATCCATTAATTCATCATAATTGATTTTTTAATTGAATAATACCAAAAAATACTAGTTTTGCATCAAAAACCATTTACAATGTATCAATAATAAAATTAATTTAGATAAGTTATACTATTAAAAAATAATGCACATAATAATAGTGCAATGGTATTGTTACATAAACTCTTATAAAAACCTCACATGAACTAAGGTTAAGGTGTGCGATGTTGATAGACTCTTGGTGTGGCTCAGATAACATCACATTGGTGGTAATATCATTCAACATCCACTTCTCCCATAGGGTATTCTGTTTGAGATGAACACGTTAATGCTCATCTTGGGCTTGGTAAAGAGTGAAGCCCAATGATGCCTTCACCATTCTATTCTGCAAAAAATGGGATTCATATGGAGAATTTCTACTGGATGAGGCCATCACATCATTTTTCTGAGTAGGTTTTATTTTTAAAGCCCTATATTTTTACTAATAGTGTGATCCTTGTTCAAAAACAATACTAGTAATGGTCACAATTCATAATGTTATTTTAGAATATAAAAACATAAAACCAAGGAAGTGCATATGTTATATAACTATTTTACATAATAAAAAATTTAATTTGGTCTAGTTTAATTTTCATAAACAAAATATTGGGTTGTTTCATCCATTCCCCTTTAAAAATTAAAGGTTGTGTAATTTTAGGCCCTTAAAAAATTGACTTCCATTAAGATCATGTTTTTTTAGAATGTTCCACCATCATCCATTTTGAAATATATTATTTGTTATCTATTTTTGTATAATTATATACAAATATTATTCTAAAAAATGTGTCTAATATAAACAAATGGTACTGGGGCATAGGAGAACAAATCCTATCAAAACACCTCACACATATTCGAGGATTGAGACAAACCCCTATTTCCCTACTCATGGGTACCCTTATCCCATTTATACAAAATATTACATAAATTTTTTTCCTCTAATGCTAGATTCACCTATATGGGAATGAAGGATTCATTCATACATGATTAATGATGAATACGAAACTAGATGTTGTAGTGCGTGGTTGAAGACATCAATAACTTGCATTAACAGAAACTCATCTCCCCCAAAATCATGAAAATTTTTTAATCTATCCTTATATAATAACACATAGAAGAAAGCATAAAAGGGACCATATATTTAGGGTAATATGGATCTTTTTAACCCTACTCTGCACATGGGAGTCCCTACAGTGGTTTCCTATGAGCAGATATCATCGAAAGTGTAGAGAATTAAAATTAATAGGAGGAATTGTTGATTGAAATATTTTTTCATATATCAAGATAGAATGTATCCCATACTGGATGGATGTAATCAACCCTACCTAAAATAAGGTCAAACTTAATAGTCAGGTGTCCCCACCCACCATCGATGTATCACCCCTCATCACCACCACATAAAATTTATGGTTGGGCGTCTAAAATTGGATTCAGATCATTGATGCATGTCAGGCGTTCTCAGTTAACTAACATATCCATACTTCCCACCATGACCTATATTTCATTTTCAGCATGCTAATGAATTTATCCTTATATAATGTCGTACTCCATGAATAGATGATATATTTAATTGTTGGGGTCTTCCCATTTTTTCCAATTATAATTATTGTGGAAGATAACCACATGAATCACTGATGGTCATGCGTATGTAAATACCACATTGACAACATTGGTATTATAGAGGAACTAGTATCTGGTCAAACCTAATCCTTTATAATTTATTATTATTAATTATTCAATAATGATATTAAATCCATTATTTCTAGATGTGGGGGTATGCACTAATCATGAAAGGGTTTTATAACTATAATGGATTTATAAATAGTACTAACATCCCTATAAATGTACTTTTAGATAAAGGAATCACTGTATAAATTTTTAGACTATATATAAACAATCCATAAAACTACCATCATATCATCTCTATAACTGTTCACTATATATTTACGTCATGTAGAGATCTATATTATAACCCAACAATAACATTCATAGTTTGATCTATTAATTGGAAAATAATGGAATTCCTCTCCAATATGAGGTTGTTGACCATCTACCCATTATGAATATTGTGATGAAACAAAATGACCTTCATAGAATGGATTATCTACACATGGAAGTTTGTCTCAAATGTCACCCCTAAAACTAAAAGAATATGTGAATAGATGGTTGGTGTAACTTACTCCTTTAACTTTTAAGATATCTTATTTGGTGGCATAGGGTGATTTAGAAAAATAATTCAATCATTGTGAAGAATATAATGATGAATGTCTATGGGTTATCTTTTTCAACTGACTAGTTTCTTGTATGGTTCTAACCATTGATAACCATACACATAACAATCACAGTCTCTTTCACTAAAAAATAGATTGAATTTCATTGTTTATGTATTGGGATGATGTACGACCGACATTATTGAAATTAGTTTATCTATATAGGATGATAAAATCACTATAAATTACATAAAAATATTTTTCAAATACTTTACCTTACAATGGTTCATGTGACAAATCATCATCACTAAAATGGGTACTACATGTGCTTCCAATAATCATATACTAAAATCAATATAGTAGTAAATTTCATTAAAGAATAGGAATATATCCATGTAAAACTATCATTCCAACGGATAAATTACTTTATTTATCCAATTCCCTTATGATAAAAAAATATATCCCTCTAGTCATCTTGAAAATAGGGTTTGTTGATTCTATAACAAAGACCACTACTATGGTGAATGTCCTCATAAAAAATCCTCTTAATTACCTAAAATAAAATACATACTATGTGGTTCATCGGGATTATCTATTATAAGAAACTAAGAATAGTTGGTGAATCCACATATATGTATTCTCACCTATTATTTATCATAGTCTATATCCCTTCTAAATCTACCAAGAGAACCACTTATATGTGTGGATTTTATGTTCCTCAAAAAATGAAATGGAGTGGTTGATTATTCTAGTACCCATGATTCCAATGATGATGCAAATGAGGAATAAAAAGTTATTTAATTTCAAAATAGACAAGAGTTTTCATTTCCCTATAATTATGTTCCCACACATTGATAAAATTCGTTGAGAGGTGATGATTTTAAAAAATAACCATCATCACATCGTAATTTATATGATTGAAAATCTGTATCTCCTCAACCATGATAGAAACTAGTGGCACTGACCAAGAAATCTATGATATGTATAGTGGTTGCAACCATCAAAGAAACAAAAAAAATTATAGTAAATCTGTCTATAGGTTATTATCATGATATCTCATCATTGTAACCGCACAAAAAATCCTTACGATCTATAATGCCTTTCCGGAGACCAACACAAATCAATTCCCATGTGTTTTTGTTCATCAGTGCTCCAACCGTTCACCTCAAATCTATTTACATTAAATGAGACTTATTATTTTCCTATAGATATCCATAATAATTATTTTATAATTATAATATTATATTTATTTATTATTGGTACCCAAGATTCACCTTAATCAATTGTACATGTGACCTAGTGTAACGATATTATATTATTTCTGCACAGTTTTTCATTATGTTATTAAATAAAAATCATCATGTGGGATAAATATTATTTTCCATTATATAGAAAGTATATGGAAAAATTATTTTCCAGTTTAACTATAAATCAATATTTTTAACCATTGTATTGGAGGATGACTAAATTAATATTATCTATATCTTCATCTCCACTATTCACATGATAAGTGTCATTTATCTCTCAATGTCAATAGGGAGAATAAATGAATGTATTTCTGATGTCATGAACTAGTGTAAGGTAATAGTCAATTTTATTGATGTGTTCCATCCCCTGCAATAGTTTTTTGGGTTCTTTTTGTGAATGCTCTATATAAGCTCGTCTGAATCCTCATCTCCTTACTGTTTCATGTCTATTATTATAAAATCACCATGATAACCCATAATTTAGATCAATTATTGAAGAAACCCCCAAAAAATATCATTAATTATATCCATAATCTTTACATGGTCCTTATAATGTAAAAGATCCTTTCATTAAATTGACTATAACCCCTCACAAAATATGACACTATGAATACCTATAATACATGAACTATTATTCACATGTAAACACTATGAATATTAATTAGGGCCACATAAGGGTCATGAAATCATGATTTCATTTGGAGAGAAGAATATCATGGTTTACTCATTCATGGATAATTTAGTCCTAATACTCTTCATCTGTTCCTTGGTAAATATTTTTCTCAAAATCACACTTATATTGATGTCATAAGATTTTGACATAAAATAATCATCCAACCTATTTACGATACGAAGCATTAATCTTATGTACTAACAAGGAATGGACAAAAATAAATAAGTGGATTCATACCATATTATATCATATAATAATTTGATTTGTTACCTCTTTTATTCATGTCCCATGAATCTCTTATAACCCTGATAGTTGTAAAAATATCATGAGGTGAAAGAAAATATATATCCACTGTCCTTAGTTTTACGATTATTGGAGGGTTAAAATATTGATCACTCTATCATAGAAGATCAATATTGTTTAATTGATCCAAATGGAACCCTGTATGGTTAACCGTCATAATATAGTTACAATGTGAACCTCTGATCTCTTAATGGATTTAATTAATTTATGTCATCCTTATTGGGATAATCACAAACCAATTCTAGGGAAAAATCGCGTGTTCACCCTCATAAACTGTATCTCCACCCCATAATTTGGGGATCATCCATGACATTTATTAAATGTAATTTTATTTATTTATGGAGAACATAAATTTGTGTCCACTATTATATTCATGTTTCTGTGACAATTAAAAGAGTTTAATGATGGGACTTTACAGTCTGCTCTTCTAAATGCCCATCAACCATCATGGGGTAATTTAAATGTCCCTCTATAATGATCTTTTGTCGATGTGATATCTATGAGAATTTTTCTAAATTGAAATGATAGAAATTCTATAATTTATCTTGGTTAAAAAAACATGTCCCATTTAGGAGGTTACCATTAGTGTTTCTATCTATTTAATCATGTAAAATTAACCATTTTTTAAGAAAACGTTTCACAATTATTGGGTTTTGTTATATAGGAGACAGATAATTAATGATTATTGAATTTGTTCACAATTACCAAATAGATCCCTTCCACCCACACAAATCTTCATCAAGTTAACACTCATGAAAAAATATATTTCCCTAGATGATATATGTGATTTGTTCACAAAAATTGTCGGATTCCCATATTATGTCTAAATTATGGGGTTATATACCATCCAAATGAGTTTTTGGAATAACCCTTTGAGTCATTGAATATACCATCCGGTTTAAAACTGAAGGGGTTTCATATAATGTTTAACATTTTTATGAGTAGTCACAAAAGTATATCAAAACAATAATATCCTTATTTATGTAAAATGTGGGAGAAATAATAACACATATCACAATTATTATTTACTTCTCATTTATTATATGTGACATAGAAGTCAGACTAATTTAAGTTGATAGTGGCTTCGAGATAAATATCATATTGTATCCACTTTTCTATAATATGAGGTTTATATTGACTAATCCTCCCATGTTAATCATTATAATTAAATTTTATGATTGGAGTGACAAGAAGATTCATGGGAAGATCTAGTTAAAGATATTATTTATCATTTAGGTATTTAATGATAATATCATAGTTCTCTTTCATGTATTAACATTTAGTTCCTTATTGGGAACTCCTGATATATATTTATCTGAAACCATCCCATCATTATATCACAAATACATTAAATATTTCCTCAGTGGTTGATTGTGGGGAGTGCATATTGTCTCCCCTCCCATTGAGACATTTGAATCATACAACATTGATCTTGTGTATTATAATAGGTAGTTAAAGAAAACAAATATCAAATATCATGAGTTCGTTATTAGTTTTAAATATATGAAAACTGCCTCAGTATGTCATTGGGTGGGGATGATTTTTTAAATTATTCGCATCTATCATCTTGAAGAATCAACCACATAAAATGGAATCCACATATCTATCAATAAGAAGATTTAGTACATTAAAATAAATGAACTCTCCTATTATCTGATGGTGCCTCAAAAAAAGGACAAATGTTCTATCATGCAATGGAATTTTTATTATTTAGCAAATAATTTTTCATCCACTATGTATATAAGTGAAAAATATTAAAGCACTAGTAATCCAATAATCCTTAATTTTTTATCATGGTTGATCCCAAACAATGGAAATAAAACTATATAATATATTCATCCTTTGTTGTGAATATTTTTAAATAATAGGAAGCTCTTAAAATATCTTTTAATCATTCCAAATCAACACAATAAGATGATTCTGTTTCAATGTATCTCAGGCATGAAGATTCATTTCTCATCTTCATTCCTCACACATCAGATGAATTATATATAGATTATTTTATTCTATAATCTGAGGATATTGTATCCACCATTATGGATATAATTCAATGGGTGTTAATTATCACAAAGGATAATCTATGACAAAAAATTATTAATTACATCACTTCTCCTAATGAGAAAATGTGGTAAATTTTATTTACAAAATATAAATTTTAAAAAATTATTGTAATATATATGTATTCCATAGTGCAATAAAGACGTATTAATCCACCATCATGGCCTTCCCATAGAACCCCATATATTAAAGAATGTTATAGGAATGATGTATCCCCCATATGAATCCATGTTTGAGGATGAATGTTTGCAATATTTTTATTTTTGACCACTTCAAGAGTTAAAATACACCATGGGGTTCCCTAATATAAACATTGAAAAAAATGATTATAAAGTTAGATTTTGTAAGAAATTATTTCTGCTAAGACACTATTTATTATATGGATATTTCCTCATATACATCAAAATGTAACAGATTGAAATAATAATTGAATTTAAATTGTTTTTCATAATGGACTACTATTTTAACTATAATCAACACTACATGTATCCTAATGATGATAAAGCCACCACATCCCAAGAAATATTTTTAAACTATTACTATTTAGTTATTTCCATGAGCATGAACAACCCTAAATATCAAAAACTTTTCTATCAATCATATATTCAATCCAATCATTGGAGAAATGGGAGATTGTTATGAGGATGATATTGTTCTCAATACACTTTAACTTTATGATTACATAAAATATCTTGTAAAATTTATTTTAATGATCAACATCTACCATTTAATTATGTATCCCAATATGTGTTTTATAGGATTATCCTATATAAAATTACATTGAATCATTTTCTAATATTGTGTCATAGATATCTCTATAAATGAAAGTAATTACCTCATTAAAATATATCTTTCATGCCATTTTATAGTGCTTCAAGGAATAAAATGATAGATATCCATAATACATCATATGATTTCTAATATATGAGAATTATTTATTCTATTTTAGATGGAAATTAATAAATTGGTATCATATTTTTGGTATAGAAAATTTGTGGCCACATTTTATGACATCATACAATATCCATTTTTTCCTCCAATTTGAATCAACATGTAATGGGGGAAACTATTGATTCTCTAAATTTAATCCTTTATGAATATCTATGAAAACATTAATCATAGTCAAAAATGGGGGGAAATTGAATATTCTGCACACCCTTTATAACTCTATTATTGATATTATAATTATGTACTCTGCTATGGAGGGAAACTACCATGATATTATGGTTATGATCCAGATGTTGCATCCCAATTTCTAGTATCCTGATATCTTATTTGTCTATTATAATAACCTAATAAATTATATCACAAATGATTCCATAAAAAAAAGATTTTGATAGTGTGAATGGAATGATCACCAATTTTACATTAGGTACATCCTTTTGAAATGTTTCTTTGGAATGGTCTATGAAAAATTTTATAGAGACTCGAGCCAGAGATACTGTAATCAACCCATATAAATGTTTTTAAATTTTTTTATAAAATCATTTGATAAAATAACAACATTTTTTTAGAAAATATGACCTTTTAATAGTCTATATTTTATATAATTAGATACAAAACCTGCATTTTAAAAAAACAAAATAAATTAAAAATTAAATAATCAATGAATCTTCAGGGCACATACTCCACTGTATAAATTTGTTATGGAAATTTTTCTAAGCATTTAATAGTGATTATAATATATAGAGTAAAAATAAAATTCCCAATATAGTGTTTTCAAAAAAACCAATAAATGACAATAAATATTCTATGAAATAAATATACATATTTTAAATATATTTTTATGCATACATGAATATATATAGAAAATCATTTTTTCAAAAAATAATTATACTTCTAATGCCATTTGGAATCATCCTTAAAAAAATTTAATTTTCTATAGGTCATTAAAGATACTTGGAAAAACATATTAAAAACTATAAATATGGCTAATAGTCTTCCTTAAGACATATGTGATCACTCCCCAAAACCTCAAATAACTCACCAGTGCCAATTTTAAAATCATTTTTCCATAGACCTACCTTTTATATTACACACCAAAAATAATCTCCAAAATAATTACATAATGTCATTTTCTTCAGAATAAAACAATCCCCTTCATATCATTACAATATCCTCTGCTGGGTTTTAAAATATATTTCCGGAGAATCAAATTTTTTTTTGAAAAAACCCACCATTATTTGGAATGGTTCGTTACATGAAATATGGAGTTAAGTGCGTGCAAGATCACTTAATAAAAGGATTGTAACATACGATATACATGATTGTTATACATATTCATGAATTACATCATACAAGATGAAGATTTAATTTTTTACATAAAATATTAACTTGACACATAATTACACATATATTGATAATAATTATCACATTCAATTATGTAACCTTGGTGAATATATGAAATTAATCATACATAAATCTTAAAACACTTGTATTATGGAAGACAAGTAACATTTATAACTTCTATATATATGAAAAAAATATATAAATTGTTCATATTTATTTTCATATATATGATTATATATATGTGTGTGTGTCTATATGCACATATTTGTGTGTTTTGAAAACATGAAGCCCTTGCATCAGTAGGTTTTAGAATCTAATAATTGAAAACAAAAACCCTATTATACGTACTTTTACCAAAAACAGTTGATATATATGTATATATATTCATATATATATACATATGAATATATATATATATACATCACCATTTTATAATAAATTTGAAAGCAAATACATTCCAATATTCACATAAGATTTAGAAATAAGGGTTAAGACATATGAAAACCATAATATATATATTTATTGAAAAAAATTAATCTATATATGTATATATATGATATTATAATATATATATATATATATATATATATATATATATGAAAACATTTTAAAAACAATAATAAAATTACACCCTTAAAATGAAAATATTTTAGAAAATAGAGGCTTTAAATCAATAAAATCTACCATATATGTGATTTTATTTAGAGAGATATGATCATTCATAGTTATATATTTATATATATGTACATGTAATTCATGGAAAAATAAATTATAAAAAATAAAAAGAAATATTCAATTAACTAATAGATGAGGTGGGTTTCTGGAAAGAGGGGAGAGCTCAGTAGAGAGAAATTTGTGTAAAAAATGAGTGTGTATAGTTGGGTTTCAAAGAACCCATGTTTCAATTAGAATTAATTATATTTAAAAAATAATATTTTGTAAATATAATTAATCAAAATAATTCTTTTGGGAAAATAAATGAGCATGTTGTTCTATTAACACCATAAAATATAATATTAATCAATGAGGTGGATCTGAGTCAGAAATAGGGGTTTGGATTTAAAAAAAAAATACATCCCTAAATATATTTGGAGGGCCAAAAGAATAGGTTATTGAAATTATTTATAATAATATCATCACTATAATGTGATTCTAAAGGAGGGATGACAGTTTACAAGGTGGGATGATGAATGGTGCATCTCAAAAATAAGAGGAATGAAAAAATAATGGACAACTCATATCAATATTGATCTAATCCAAGGGTGCTCTTACTACATAGAATTTTTTTAAAATAGTATATAATCATTTTAATGATGGGAGAAAACTGAGAATAAATGTGGTCGTATAATATTTCATGGAGTGGGTCTTGTTTGTATTGATTAGAGATAAGGGAGGGACAAATTAGATTAGTCTATAGGTATAGAAAAATGGATAAGAAAGTTTTGCACATTTTAAATGAGATGGATGGATTGGATTATATTATGTAGGATCGGACAACTGGGATGGTTTATTCATTTTAAAAATGGATCATATATTAGGTGACACTATCTTAGACGGTCTGTAAAAAAATATGGTGCTTAACTGATGTTGAAGTGGTTTAATCGGTTGACCGACACATGTGGAGAGGATCTCGCATGGAGGGATCCTATTGATGAGATCATGTGCCCCAGAAAATTGACCATCCCACATCGAAACAATATAATTTTGAGTGCTACCTTGTATGGTATTGCGCAATGCTTATGTTCGATGAAACAAACTAGCAGACTAAGGGGTCCTAATACACAAGACCCCACCAACGGGCCTTGGTCCCACATCCACATGTGGTTTACAAGGGCGCTAAACATGGGTCCCTGCATGTGACACACCAAACCATGCATTTATGGTTCACCTCCTACGCTAATATAGTGCAATTAATGTAAGTTTTCATCAGAACATGAGGGCCTGGCCCATAGGGATTCTCTCAATTGTGGTTTCATAGAGAATGTTTTGGTAAAAATTTAACACATACAACAGAAATATATATTAATGAATACAAATATGACTATCCTTATACGTTTAACAGAATAAATAAATTATTTCTTTTATTAAAATTTCATTTTCATTGTTTTTATTTTTATATCATTAATAATAACATTAATTTAAAATTTACACATTAAAAATCTATCTCTAATTAAAAAACAAAATATAGTTTAACTAAATACTTTAAAATATTTTAGATGGAAGACACATGAATTACATTATAACTTTATAAAATTTATAAAAAACCAACAATGGTAACTTTGAAACACAATATCTATTTACAATTGTCATATAAATCATATCAATACCCACTCAAGGTATTCAAAAGATCAAAGATCATTTCATTATTCAGAATAACGTTTCCATTCGTTTTTTTTTGAATCATGGTATTAGTGTTACAGTACTTGTGAAAAAAATTTGTTACAACCAATCAAAGTGATTTAAACTACACTATCGGCCATCTTTTCATAGTTGATCGTACTATATTTATTCTAAAATTCCTTGAAATGCGTTTTCATGATTAGTTTTAATCACTTTTATAAATATAATATTTTATTGTTTGAATAAAATTATCTCCATTGTCTTCAATGTATTAAATAAATCAAATTTAGATAAAATAATAAAAATATTATTATTTTAGTTACAATTATGTTTGGGGAATAACATTTTCCCATATGTATAACTAGCATATTAGATGTTTTTACCGGTAACGTATTCAATATATAATAGTAATTAAATATTCTTATCAAATATCTATAAAAAAACAATTAAATTTGGAAGGTGACGCCCATGTTTAACTAAATGGGTGCTCAAAAAATAGAAACTCAATATAGACATACGTAGATATGACAACATCTATCTCTCTATCTCTCTATGTCCCCCTAGTGTTATACAATTACATTTTATTATACGTACTCATAAACAATGAAGTATGCTATGAATACAATACTAAAGGATCTATAAAAGTCCACAAAATTGAGGTTCTATGGTTGGAGTAGAAGGATGCTCGAATCCAGTTATCATGAATGTTAATGGTGACTATACCATCAAGAAACATTATCATGTTCGAATCATGAATTTTTAATTATTTTAATTTAACAATTTACCAATAAATAGATGGTGAATTATTCCCCAAGACGCATTATGTAAAGACCCAAACATTCTAATTATATTTGTTTCCTAATTTTGTGTGTTATTTTATTTAATACTTATTATAATTAAATCCTATAATTAATGAAGTGGGTACAATTAAAATGAGACTGTTGGGTTTTGACTTTTATATGACAGTTCGTCAATATGGCCATTGTATACTATAATCTTAACAATGTATTTTTATAAATACGGTTATCATGGTTAATTAATATAGAAAGAAGATTGAATGGCCTCATCCAGTAGAATCGAGCCATATGAAGCCCATCTGTCAGAGCATGGGAAGGAGGTAGCATCACTAGGATTTGCTCTGGACCAAGCCCAAGCTGAACTTCAATGAATAAAGCTTGAAAGAAATATCCTAAGGGAGAAGTTCAATCTAATAGAAATCATCACTCGAGCAATGTTTTCTGAGCCACCACACAATTCTATCGTTATTGTAGACCATACACTTAGGACCTATGTTGGTGTTATAAGGGGCTATGTAATGAGACCATAGCTGTTTTGTGTAATCCATTTATATAAATAAAATTTTTATTTATTCTTATAAGGATTTTGTGAATTTCAAATATTCAGATAAATATAGGATGTGTATTATTGAAGAATTTATAAAAATGGGGTATTTTAAAATGTTTTTATATTCATTAAATAATTAATATTGAGAAATGATTTTCAAAAAATGGTATTCTATAGTTGTGATCAGTAAGAAATTTAGATTCTGATAAGATCAAAATGGTTTTTATTGAAAAATGAAGTAGGATAGTAACATATCCATATTAATAGTAATGAATTTTAAGGAATAGTAATTTGACCTAAAAATAGAAACCTCACCCATGAATTTATATATACATTTTAGACATCTTAAAAGTCAAAACACAATCGTAGTTTATGTTTTGATATTTTTGTATGCCATAAATATTTTATTTACAATTTTATAATTAATATAATGATTTAAAATGGAAGATTATTTTAAAAAATTTAATGATAAATTATTACATTATTGTCTTATGGGTATATAATATTTTTATGGGACCATGATTATATTTATAAGGTTTTACAAAAATATTTATAGTTTTAAAGATGTATTTTTGGAATAAATAATGATTTTGTTTAAAAACTAAATGAAAAATATATAGAATATTATTTTCTTAAAATGGACTTCATTTTTGAATTCAATGAATCTAAATTAGGTTAGGGTGATTTTTTGTGATTTTTCTGAAACAGTTGAATTATAGGTGTGTAGTAAAAAAGGAAATTTTGAGTTTCAGGTGTTTAATGACATCATTAATGATATAATAATAATTTAATATTTCTGGTCGACTTATGAATGGTGAGATATTATAAAAGGTGTCCCATGTGGCCAATACCATAGGCATGCCCATGGTTTTGAAAATACCACTGATGAGTTGTCCCATGGAAATTAATAATTTATTCACTCATTTTTTTCTACAAATCTAAAGACATTTTCCTCATTCATTTTATTCCAAAATCATCCTCAATGAATTTCCATTATCGTTACCTCCCAAGGAGTCATCTCATGGTTCCCTTAAGCCTCTCAAAGTCCCAACCTTTAATCTTTCGAAGAAACATTTCAAGGTAAGGGATCCTTTCACCATCCTCTTTTAAGTAATGACTTCTTTTATGTTGTGTCTTATATATTCCATGCCTATATATTGATGGTATGTTATTATATGTTCTGATTATAGTCCATTTCACATCTAATTTTTGAGAGATCCTTTCTTCTCTCATCAATTGTTTTTATGAATTTTTAAGTGATGCCATTAGGCTACCGAATTTCTCATAAATGAAATCGCATCTTCTCTTTCCTTTCAGGTTTCATTTTAACAATTAATTTCATTTAAATATATATACCATGATCTTATTATGTAACCATACCATATTATGAAATATTTATGAGTGGGGGACCCTTGTCCCCTCTCTTTTCAATGTTTTCTAAAACCATGTTATATAGCAGTTATGTTGTAGAAATTTCATCTCAAAATTTATATCTCTTTCTCTCAAGAAATTATCGTATTTTATTTATGTGAAAACCCATACCTATTTAATTTATATGGTTGTTCATAAATATTTAAATATTATATATTGGATTCTATAATTGACATACATATAATTCTCACTCCTTTTCCCTGGTATATAATTGACAAAATGATCTTATTATTATGCTCTTTTTAAAAGTCATGATTTTGACATTAAACCCTTTTAAATGATTCTATTTGGGTTATTTATAAAAAAATTTATTATGATTTATGGCACTCACATGAAGGTAAAGACATATTAAGGGTGCAACCTGATAGCTCTAAAATAAATTGGGTAAATAATTAATCTGTAGAGATGAAAAGTTTCATGATACCTTGGTGAATAACCTTTGTAATATTTATGACACCCCGGGGATAACCCATGGTTATATGTTCATGAATGTAAAAACGAAATTTTTTAGCCACATATTCATGTTATAATTCAATTTTTTAATTATAATATTTTTATTCTCCCATTTATCATGCCTTTATGACTTTTATCATGTTTTTATTAAAATTGCTCAAGATCACATGTCACATGTTTCACTTGTTTTCCTTACCGAGACTTCTACTCACCCTTTTCATTGATTATCTATCCAAGATATGAGATGCAGTAATTGTTCATATGGTGAACCAATGATAAAGCCTTAAAATTTGTTTAGAAGAATGTTTTATGTTGTTTTCTTGTACTATGTTCTTGATTTCCAAGACACTAGACATTAATGATCCTCTATTTGTAAAATGTAATGAAATGTTATGTAATAAAAATCCAGGATGCCACAGTTGGTATCAATGGATATTATAGTTATTTTTGGATGTTAGGATATGAAATAATTAACAAGAATCCTATTTATAAATTATAAATACAATAAAACTTCCTTGAATTATGTTGAGTATTATGTAAGTTGTTAATCAAGAAAATATATCCCTACCTGGATACGAGCAGGTAGAGGTGGCTCTAGAACAGGTGTACCTAGGAGTGAAAAATCTTACAATGAGTTTCGGGATTGACCCTAGGTATCCTGGTACATGACAACAGTCCTTGCTTCACTCTTGGTTACGACACTCCCGAGGGGTATGTTTGGTTAATCATAACATTTTAATGAATAATTAGGTATGATTTATATAGAAATGTAATTGTTTAAATAAGTTTTAAGACATAAATCCTTTATAGTTAAAAGATTTTCAAATGAAATATGTTTCTCACTAAAGATTAATTCTTTTAGAAATTGCTTGAAATGGGAGGAACCATGAAAATGGTGATTGGAATGGATCATACACTTACGACTCTACAATGGAAGCCGGAATGGAAACATTCATGCGAATGATGAACAAACTGACACATGTTATGGGAAATTACTTGAATCATGTTGAGAGACCGATCTCACTACGAAGGGAACAACATTATATTGAGTCATTTATGAATCAACGAACTTCATCCTTCAGTGGATCAACTAACCCATTGATTGTGGTGTAGTGGATCAGCTCTATCGAGAAGATATTTTCTGTGCTCCACTGTTTAGAGTAAGAGATGGTCACCCTAGTAGTCTATCTCTTAGATGGTGATGTTGATCAGTGGTGGGAGCTGATTAAAATCATAAGGAAAAGATAGGAGGTTGAATCTATGGAGTGGGAAGAGTTCAGAGGACTCTTCATCAGTAATTATTTCCTTCATTCCATGAGAACAAGAATGGAGAAGGAGCTTCTAGATCTGGAGAAAAAGGAGAAGGAATATGTGGGAAGCTACAAGATTAAATTCAAAAGGAATTCACGTAACACCTCTATCTTTTTCATGGATCCAAATATAATGTTTCACAGATTCATCAGTAGAATGAGACTTCATTTGTGGAAGAATCAAGCCAACCAAGATTATGAAATCTATGAGTAGATCGTGCAAAGTGCGATGAAAGTCAAACTAGTGTTTACTGAGATGTTGTGGTCTCATAAATCCAATGAAAAAATTAGATCAATATATCCATGCTTATGGAGGAGCTTTGATCAAAGAAGAGGTGGAAATAAGTACAATGTCCCAAGTGTAATAAATGTGGGAAGAAGCATTCGAGGGAACTGCCTGCTTGGGAGCGGGAAAAACTACAGGTGTGGAAGAGATAGCCATATCATGAGGAATTATCGTAGTGAGGTAAAACCAAAACATCCAAACACAAATGACAAGGGGAAGTCGGTGCATGACCTACCATATGTCTAGTGCTTTATGTGTGGACAACTTCGGATCTTTTCCAATCACTGTCAAAATATGAGGGAAGTAGAGGGGAACCACCAACAGCCTTAGCAATGGCCATGGGAGCAAGGTCGTGCTTTTTCTATAAAGACAGATGATGTTAAATATCCAAATGATGTGGTTGCAGGTACTCTTTTTGTTCTCTCAAATCTATCAAGGACATTATTTCATTCTGGTTCTACACATTCCTTTATTTCCTCCATGATTTCAATGAATTTTGAATCAACTCCCAATTTTCTAAAAATAGAGTTATCAGTCAAGAATCTTGGTGGGATTATCTAACAATCATCAGTGTTTAGAAACTCTATTATGTACATTGGTGAGAAAAATCTTGTCTAATTTCTAATATTCATTCACTTGATGGAATTCGGCATTATACTAGTGATGGGCTGGCTCTCAAAGTATAAATTCTAAGATATAATGCAGAATTAAGGAAATCTCAATAGTCATGAATGGAAAACATACAGGTATCTTCCAAGGAGAGATATATCATCATGATATTTTTCAAGAAGAACCTCTTATATCCTTCTTTATGGAATTGATCGACGATGAAGTATAAAAAAATTAGAGTTTGAGGATTGAAAATGTACCCATCATCCAGAAAAACATTGACATATTTAATGATGAGTTTCCCAGACCACCCCCAGAAAGATAGGTAGAGTTCTCCATTGATCGCGTACCTGGATCCCATCCAATATCAATGAACCCATATAGGATGTCAAATGTGGAGCTGGAAGAATTAAAGAAACTTTTCCAATATCTTTTTGAGAAGGGGTTTATCCGACCGAGTGTCTCTCATTTGGGATCACATGTTCTCTTTGTGAAGAAGAAGGATGGATCGATGCAGATATGCATTGATTATAGAGAACTAAATGGGATCACCATAAAGAAAAACAATACCCTCTTCCAAGAATTTATGACTTATTTGACCAACTTCGTGGGGTATAATTCCTCTCAATGATCGATCTTCGATATGGTTATCATCAATTGATGGTGATGAAAAAAGATATTCCAAAAACCGCCTTCCGATCAATATATGGTCACTATGAGTTTATTGTTATGACTTTTGGACTGACTAATGCACCTGCTATTTTCATGGATTTTCTAAATAGATTCATTAAAAACTACCTTGATAAATTTGTGGGAGTTTTTATTGATGATAGTTTGATACATTGCAAAATTAGTTAGGAGCATATGGATCATCCTAGGGTTATTTTTCAAAATCTACGGAAGGAGTGACTTTTTGGAAGATTAGTAAATGTGAATTCTAGTAACAACATATTTCTTTCTTGGGGCACATTGTTACCAATGAAGGAATCATACATGACCCTACAAATAGAAAAGTTGAAGAGGTGTAGACATAACCTATAAAAATAACTGAGATTTGTAGTTTCATTGGATTAGTGGGATATTATATGAGGTTTTTAAAAACATTCATGGCTTTCTAATCAATTAACCAAGTTAACTCTAAATGGGTTGAAGGTCATCTGGAAAAAGGAGTGTGAGGAAAGTTTCCAGGAGTTGAAGAAGAAATTGGTTACTGCACCTGTGTTAACTCTGCCCTCAAGTGGAGAAGGATTTGTTATTTTTAGCGATTCTTCTCTAAAGTTTCATGGGTGAATCATCATGAAAAATGACAAGGTCATTGCTTATGAATCTTGATAGTTGAAGACTGATGAGATGATCTATCCTATGGATGATCGGGAGCGGGATGCGGTGATTTTTTCTCTAGTGATATGGAGTAACTATCATTTTGGGGAGAAATGTGATATATTCACATACTATCAAAGTTTGAAGTATATTTTCATACCAAAATAATATAACATGAGACAAAGGAGATGGTTGGAACTCCTTAAATACTATGACTGTTCCATTAATTATCATCCCAAAAGATCAAACAAAGTTACTGATGCATTAAGCAGGAAAGAACCTGTTGTTCTATCCATAATGAGGATTAAAACAGATCCATGGATATATGACCTATTAAAAATTGAAATGGGAATTATAACGGAAGGGAAATCATCAACACTAACCCAAATGATTTGTCAACTGTCACTATTAGAGAAGATCATGAAAGATCAGAAAGATTATCCTTTGTTACAGAAGAAGATAGAGGATGTGAATGATGGGATGTTTCCTATGTTCAATAATTATCAAGAAGGTGTTTTGAAATTTTAGACAAGACTATGTGTTCCATTCATTCCAGAAATAAATAAGGATCTAATGGATGGTTCTCATAGATCTACTTTCTCTATACATCCTGGATGCACGAAAATGTGTAGGGACCATCATGATCATTATTGGTGGGATAATATAAAAAGGGATATTGTGGACTACACTTCAAGGTACCTGGTATGTAAGCATGTGAAGGTAGAGATACAACTTCCTAAAGGGTTATTGCAACCAACACTCATACCAGTATGGAAGTGGGATAATATCACAATGGACTTCGTCAGTAGTCTCACAAGAACTTTAAAAAGAAATTAATACGATATGGGTTATTATGAACTGTTTCACCAAGATTTCCCACTTTATCTCCATTGAGGATGATTAATCTCTTGATCAACGTGCCAAAATTTACCTGAAGGATGTTGTAAGGCTGCATGGATTTCCACTTTCTATCATATTTGATCATGTTCCAAGGTTCACATCAAAATTCTGGAGAAGTCTTCAACATGCTCTGATAACTGAATTGAATTTCAGTACAACCTATCACACCCAAACTGATGGCCATTTTGAATGGAATATTCATATACTCGAGGAAATACTGAGAACTTGTTCAATGGAATTTAAAGGTATATGGGATCAACATATCTCTTTAGTTGAGTTCTCATAAAACAAGAGATTCCACTAGAACATTCAAATGGAACCCTATGGAGCTCTATATGGGATGTGATGTAGAACTCTTACTTGTTGGGATGATGCTGGTGGGAGAATGCTTCATGAGCCTGATCTTGTGCAAGAGATGACAGAAATGGTCCATGCCATCCAACAACACATTAAGGCTGCTCAGAGTTGGAAAAAGATCAATGCCAAAAACCGTCAAAGGCCCGTGGAGTTTGATGTTGGTGACCTAGTCTTTCTTCGAATTTCACCTTGGAAGAGAGTCATGAGGTTTGTGAAGAAAGGGAAGCTCAGCCCTAGGTACATTTGGCCCTTATGAAATCCGTAGTCTTGTGGGAGCAGTGTCCTATCAGCTTGCACTTCCTTCAAATCATGCACATGTTCATGATTTCTTCCATGTATTCCTTCTGAGGAAGTACATACATGACCCTTCACATATACTAATTCCAGAGGTTAAACAAATGGAACATGACCTCTCTTATAAGGAAAAGCTGGTGGAGATCTTGGATCGTAGGGAAAAGGTTCTATGCAACAAGACTACAAACCTTTTTAAGATGTCATGGAGGAACCACAAATGCGAATAAGCCACGTGGGAACCGTAGAAGTCCCTGAGAAAGAATTACCCACACCTTTTCCCATCAAATGTTATGAGATAAAATTTTGGGGATGAAATTTCTTACAGGGGAGAATGTTAAAACCTGAACTTTTTAATTATATTTGTCTCATAATTTTGAGTGTTATTTTATTTTATACTCAACAAAACTATATCCTTTAATTAAAGAAGTGGGTATAATGAAATTCAGTCCGTTTGGTTTTGACTGTTATATGACTATTGATCAATATGGTCATTAGAAACTATAATCGTAACATTGAATTTTTTTAAATACGGTTATATTTGTTAATTAATATTGAAAAAATATTGAATGGCCTCATCCATTAGACTCAATCCATATGATTTCCATCTGTCAGATCTTAGGAAGGAGGTAGTATCATTGGGCTTTGCTCTAGACCATGCCCAACCCGAACCTCAACATATGAAGCTTGAACGAAATCGCCTAAGGGAGAGTTCAAGATGATAAAAATCACCACTTAGGAAATGTTTTCCAAGAATCCCCAAGATTATATAACTATACAACACCTTACACTTTGGTCCTATGCTAGTGTTATAAGGGGATTTGTAATGAGACCTTAACTGCTTTGTTTAATCCTTTTCAATAAATAAAATTGTTATTTATTCTAATGGCATGTTTGTTAATTTAAAATATCTGGATAAATATAGGATGTGTATTATTGATGAATTTTAGAAAAATGGAGTATTTTAAAATATTTTTTTATTCATTAAATTATAAATAATGAGAAATGATTTTCAAAAAAATTGTTTTCTACAGATGTGATTAGGGAGAAATTAAAAGTCTAATAAGATCAACATCGTTTTTATTGAATAGTAAAGTAAGAATAGTAACATACCCACATGAATTGTAATAAATATTAATGATTAGTAATGAATCTTAATTATAACAAAAAATAGAAACATTACCCATGAATGTATAAAAAAAATTTAGACATCTTAAAAGTTAAAATACAATCATAGTTTATGTTTTGGTATTTTTTACGCCATAAATATTATATTTAAAATTTTATAAATAATTTAATAAATTAAAATGGAAATTTTTTTCATAAAATGTAATAATAAATTTTTACTTTATTGTTTTATGGGAATACGATATTTTTTGGGACCTTTATTACTTTTTTAAGGTGTAACAAAATGAGTTATAGTTTTAAACCTGTATTTATGGAATAAATAAGGATTATATTTAAAATTTAAATTAAAAATATATAGAAATATATATTCATAAAATGGACATAATTTTTTAATTTAGAGCATCGATATTAGGTTAGAGAAATTTTTGGTATTTCTCTGAAATAATTGAATTATCAATGAATAGTAAAAATGTAGTTTTGAGTTTCAGGTTTTTAATGACATCATTAATGATGTAATAATGATGTATGATTTATTGTTGACTTATGAATTGTTATATATTATATGAGGTGTCCCAAAAGGGCAATAAAATTAAAAATTACCATGTACCAGACCATGGTTTTTCAAATACAACTGATGAGTTGTCCTTTGGAAATTAATCATTTATTCACTCACTTTTCCTATAAATCGAAAGCCATTAACCTCATTAATTTCATTCCAAAAGCATCCTCAACGAATTTTGTGTCTCCTTACCTCCAAAGGATTCATACCAAGGTTACATCAAGCCTACCACGTTCCCGACCTTCTAGATTTTGAAGTTACTGTTCAAGATAAGGGATCCTTTCTCCCTCCTCTTTTAAGTCATGACTTCGTTTAGGTTGTGTCTTCTAGTTTCCTTCTCATTGAATTGAGGGTATGTTCTTATATGTTGACATTAAATTTCATTTCATGTATAATTTATGAGTGACCCATTCTGCTCTCATCAATTTTTTTATGAATTTTTAATTGTCATTGTTAGGCTGCCGAGTTTCTCGTAAAAGAAATCGCATATTCTCTTTCCTTTAATGCTTCCTTTTCACATGGTAAGTTCATTGAAATATACTTACAATGATATTATTATGTACCCATATATTATTATGAATTATTTATTATTGTGTGACCCTTGTACATTATCTTTTCAATGTTTTCTAAAACCATGTTATATAGCCATTATGCTGCCGAAATTTCGTCTCAAAATTTCTATCTCTTTCTCTGAAGAAATTACCTTATTTTACTTATGTGAATACCTAGACCTTTTTAGTTTCTATGGGTGTTAATAAATATATAAAGATGATATATTTTATGGTGTAAATTACATACATATAACTCCCACTTCAATTCAAGAGGATATAAATGACATAATTATCTAATTGTTAAGCACTTTTTAAACGTCATGATTTTGACATGAAACCCATTTCGTTGATTATATATGGATTATATATGAAATGTATGATTATAATCTATGTGTATCACATTAAATTAAAAACATATTAAGGGTGTTCCTTGATAGAACTCTAATTCGTTGGGTAAAGAATAAATCTCTAGATATGACAAGTTTCACAATACCTTGGTGAATAACCTTGGTAATTTTTATGACACCTCGGGAATAATCCTTGGTGAGATGATCCTGAATTTATAAATTGAATGTTGTATCCACATATTCATGTTATGAATCAATTTATTTTTATTATTAAATTCATATTCATCCATTTCTCAAGCCTTTATGACTTTTATCATGTTCTTATTAATATTGCTCAAGATCACATGACAATTGTTTCACTTGTTTTCTTTACTGAGCCTTATGCTCACCCTTTTCATTGATTTATGTCTCTAGGATATGAAATGTAGTAATTTTACATACTATAGACCTATGATTCTGCCTTACAAGTGGTTTATAAGATTTTTTTATGTTGTTTTCATGTATTATGTTTCTAATTTCCAAGACACTAGACTTTAAAGATCCTCTATTCCTAAAATGTAGTGAAATGTTATGTTATAAAAAGGTGGGATGACATAAAATATGAGAGAGTTATTACACCAGAATTCTTGAATGTGTTCCAATATGAAATGAACAGTTAATATGTCTTCAACCTAGTGGAGAATTAGAAGCATGTGGTGTCTATAAATGTTGATAAAAACTTTTTTGATGTAAACCAACTCTCAACAATATCATCCTCATAATGGAGTACAAATAAAATATTTGTTGATGATAATTCCTAAAAAAATAACTCTTATTATTGTATATATACATAATGTACATTTATGGCGTAACTATAATGATCTTTAGAAAATTAGATTTTGTGTACTGAATATCATCCTCTATGATGGCACATGGTTAGAGATGGTTTTCTGATGAAATATCATTAATGGAATACATATCATTTACATTCATGGAATGAAATACACTTCGGTTTATTAAAATTTTATTTTTATTCCTGTTGGGATAAATAGTTAGGACTCAAAAAATATCATAATATATTTTGATTGAAATACATTTGGCCATGTGTGGTTCATGACTGTAAAAATGAAGCATGTATTGTAATGAGCATTGGATTAATGAAAAGAAATGTATTATCAAATGGTGATTCTCCACACTACAATGTATTCATTAACCCTTTATATGTGTACAATTATGGTCTTTTGTACATGCATGCCAATGATATCCTACTAGTTACTATTCATCTCTATTATCGCTAATATATTTTTATTGTCATCTAATATCATTCCATGTAAGGTAGTAATGATTATATTTCTGATTATGTAAATGAAATCCCACATAATTAATCAATATTTTATCCCTCATAGAATTAATAGTGAATAATGATCTAGAATTCGAACTATAGAGATGATGATGCTTTTCCATAGTAAAACATTTTTATGAACTATATATCCCACATTAATACATCAACATATGGGACGATTATGACATTAAAAACCATATCACACATTCTATATATAATATTAGATCATATCATAGAGATTCATATTTATTTTCACTCCATTTCTCTATAATAATATCATTAAATGACTCATACCTCCACATGATTGACTATTTAATCATAAAATATTCAAAAAGTATTATGTTGTAAATTCTGTTCAAGCTCTCATCCATTCAGACTACTGTCTACGATCATCTATGTTTGGATTGAATATCAAATTAAAACCCGAATAGAATCAATCCATAGAATAAACTATGATCCATGAATCACATACATTGGAGGTCCATCAAAACAATATGTCAAAAGTATATTAAATTAAGGCCCAACTCTTGTATTTCCCCCAACATTACATAGTGATAGCATTGGGAACACCAATAATAAAAATACTACCACAAGACTGGTCAAGGCAGGCGCCTGCCTTTATCATCGCTAACGGGAAAGCACTGAAAAAGGACTAGGCCTTTATCAGTGCTAAAATAAGAACTGATAAAGGTGTACCCTTTATCATAGTTTTTAGTGCTGATAAATGATACATTTATAACCACTTTTATATGTGCTGATAAAGGTTAAATTTATCATCAGATTACTTCATATGAAATAATAATATTAATATTCTAAAATAGTTTTCATTGTATACATTAAATAAAAATCACATGTTATAACTATATATATATATATATAATTATATAATTATATGATTGATAATAAATATATTTATTAGATTTATATGATTTATTACATATATTAATTCATCATATTTATTAGATTTAGTAATTCATCATATTTAATATATTTTTGTTAAATTTTTTTATATTTAATGTATTTTTTTATTTATAAATATATAATACTTTTTAATATATATATATAATTAAAATTATTCATATGTGTTTTCCAATGAATTGGGGTTAATGAATATATCATGTGTATATGATATGTTATCATATATGTGCATGAATAATGCTCATTTATAGATTATAATTACATATCATGTTGATGTGTTATTGATTTATAGTTCATTTTGTTACCCATATAATATATATGTTCTAAAAAAGTACACTTGTAATTTAAATTACATTATATTTTAAAAATAAATATTTAATTAACTATATTATCAAAGAAATATATATAAATATAACTTTCAAATACATTTGTAATAATAATTACAATTAACTATATATAATTAATGTATTTGTAATATTTTAAATATATTTAATTAATATATTTATTTTATATATTTTTATGATTATAAATATAATATCTATATTTATTATAATATTATAAGTATAAATAATGAAATATTTATTTAGAGTTATAATTACGAATAAATATATATATTTATCAAAAATATCATTTCAAATAAATATATAATAATATAAATAAAAAATTAAATTCAAACATTTATCAACACTTCTATTATTGCTGATAAAGTATGGATTTATCAGTGCTACAAAAGTCCTGATAAAGATGGTATTTATCAGTGAAAAAATGAAAAGCACTGATAATGACATCCTTTATCAGTGCTACAAAAGCGTTAATAATGTCATACATTTATCAGTGATAAAAATCATAGATAAAGGTCCCTGCAGAATTTATAAATGCCATAGAGTCCTCCTCCTTTTCCCTACACCCTGTCAATCTCCTGTGGAAGCCCTACCCTATAACTCCACCTCTGCCTCCTTCTCCTCCTCCTCTGCTGTGGCCGCCGCCTTATTTTCCTTGTATGTCACCTAGTTCTCCCCCTCCTCCTCCCCTTTCCATGGCTCCTCCTCCCCGCACCCTGTCAATCTATTGTTGAAGCCCTACCCTGTTCCTCCACCGCTACCTCCTCTCCGTCGCTGCCTCCATCTCCACCTGCTCTACCACGGTTGTCGCCTCATTCCCCTTCTCGGGTGCCTACTTATCCTCTTCCTCATCTTTTCACGGCTCCTCCTCCAACTCCTCCTCCACCACGGCTCCTCCTCCTCCTCCTCCTCTGATGTGTCTCCTCTTCCTCCTCCCCCTCCCCCTCCACATATACTGTAACATCCCAGGTAAATAAATAATATTACATTCTAATTTTTATCAAAATTTGTTAATAAAATGTTGATATTACTTTAAAGGGAGTGCTATGCTCTATGGCGTACTCAATACGCAATAATGAGTTTCTTTGAAATCTGTCATTGCACACTAATAATATAATAATATTCTAATAGTTAACGCCTAGTCGTTGTAATGGTGGGAATGAACAAAAATAACTACAAAATGATTATATATGTTTTTTAAATATTTTTACATTTATCCAATAAATTTTAGAGGCTTCAAATCCAAATTAATCCAATTTTAAGAAAAAATCCTCTAATATTTTTAAAAGAGTGTTTTACTACCTTTTTATGGTGAACCTTTTTTAAATCTGACATTTGACAATTTCTTTAAGCTCTATTTTTTAAAATAAACTTAATCTTTATGATCGAGACATTGAAATTTACTTTGGTAAAATTTTTGGTATGTTTATGACATTGTTCATTTTTTTTAATGAATAGAAAAAAAAATACTTCATTTAACATCAAAACTTCTTTTTCACCTAATTTAAATATATTGTTATATTATCTATTAAATTATTTTTAAATTGTAATTATAATATATCTTTACCTTTTAATTCAATGGTGTTCATTATAATTAATTTCACATTGAAAATGGACATAAACAAGTGCCAATCATTTCATAGATATTGCTTCAAAAAAACATGCTATTTGTTTTGACAACGGGAAATATATTTAAATTAATTATTGCAATTTATGTGTTTGTAATTTAGTAAAATGGATTCCGTATTTGGAATCATAAGTTCCAGAATATGTAATTAAGACTCTTTTGTTTTTGGACATTATGAATAGTATCGATTGTAATTATCTTTAATTATCGTGATTAATTAGTAATTGGCTAGTTAAGGATAATAAAATAATATCATAATAATACAAAATGACTCCAAAAGGTGTACTAATGATACTGGTTGTGTCATGGACGACCATGGGATTCCATGTTCCAAACTTTGGGAACCCATGGAATCACTTTTGTGTGATAGATACGCTTTATCTATTTATTTTTAAATAAAAGAGAATATAACAAAATTATGTATCACCCAAGTAAAAAAATTAGTTTTTTCTGTGTAAATGATATATTATACTCTAAATATTCTTTGGAAAGATAAAAATATTTCCTACATCATAGTATTTTATTAATAATTTTTAGACATTAAATAAATTAATATATTTTTGACACCATGATGATGCAGTGATAACCCCATTAATGAACGATTTAAATAAAATGAATAGATAATGTAAAATCTAAGAAATTCCTTTGGAAAAACCTATTGGATGAGTATATGTCCAACCCTTATCACCTTATCCTAGAAATATATCATTTTTGGACCTTTAAAATATGAAACACATTTAAAAAAAAAGTAACATTTCTTGACTTACATTAGTGCCCCTCCTCCCTCTTATAAAAGGCCCCCAACTCTACCTCCTTACCCACACCTCTCAAGCCTTTGGCTCGGCAAACCCCTGCCCATATAATATCTCTACATCCCTCTCTTAATCATTGAAGCCTCACCTTAGGCATAAATCTCTTCAAGATACCCTTTTGGTTCAAACCAAAGGGAGTTACCCGATTTAAAGGTAATGTCTTCTTTTATGTTCTTTTGTTTTTTTTTTGCTTCTCCAACCCTCTAAACTCTTTTTATTCCTTTATATTATAAATAATATAGTATCTTTAATATACTATTATTTTTTTATAAGAATTATTCGATCTATACTTTTACAAACATCCCTCTAATTGTTAAAGAACATACTGTTTCGGTGGATGGTGAATTACTGCCTCACAAAACGATGATTGTTCAATATTCTTTTAACACCAATAAAGGTGGCCATTATGATGTCAATGTATTTTATATATGATATATATAGTATTTATGTTTTCTATATTCTTATGTGTTTTATATTTAAAACATTTCTTTATTCTTGTCATGTTGTGCAAATGCGATAATTTCATATGAGGAAGTGTGGACTTCCGCCCCCTCAAGTGACGTAACTCGTTCATGCAATAAATTGAATGTATAAAGAATGAAATTAATGAAAAGATGTGTCCTATATAACATATATATTATACTGTAATTATAATATATACATCTCTCATTTAATTTTAATTCCATTAATATGACAAAGAAATGAAAGTAGCGTTCATGTGTACGTACGGCCTACCATCTCCATGAACAGTGCATTTCATTTCTTTTATTCTCCAAATGTTATGGAATAGTATAAAATGAATATTTAATTGATATATATGATATTTAAATCATTAATACTATTCTAGAGATGATGTACTTATAACTACATGGATGATTATTTTCAAACAAGTTCATTTTTGACTCATGTACCAAACATCGACAAAAAACATTTGATATGAACCCACATAATTAAATAATTATTATAACATTATAATATGTGATATGAATTGAATAATAAAAATTTAAGTAGGTCCATAAGAAATTATAAATTAAAAAAAAGTTTATTATTCCATAATTTAAAGAAATGAACAAGACAAGTCGGACTTGAGGTAAGGGATCCGACCTCTCTCTTTCTTTTCAAGTACCCTCTGTTATGTCATTCCATTTTTGCTCCATTTTTTATGTTGTAGGATATTATTTTATATAAACCATACCATAATTTGAATTTTCATATGATGATATACCACCTCTTACTCTCATAAATTCAATTTTATAATTTTTATGTGGTGCCGTTAGGCTGCTGAATTTTTGTAAGGGATCATACCTCTCTCTTTCTTTTTAAGTACTCTTTTTTATGCAACAAACATTAAGCTACTATTTCATATGTTGGGGGATGTTCTTTTATATTCCTGTCTCTATGTACATTTTATTTTAATATGATTATATACCCTAATTGATCTCATCAATCCATTTTTGGATGTTTTATATGGCGTCGTTTGGATGCCAAATTTTCATAAAGGGATTTTTATCTCACTTTTTATTCCTGTTAGATTCATGCAACATTGGACACTATTTCCTT
The DNA here is from genome assembly GCA_963277665.1 of Viscum album. Lineage (NCBI taxonomy): Eukaryota > Viridiplantae > Streptophyta > Magnoliopsida > Santalales > Viscaceae > Viscum > Viscum album. Next base: position 1,479,963,821 of record OY728148.1, on the reverse strand, counting down.
TTGTGTGGTGTATTTACTGCCCATTATTTTACTATTTATATAATATAATATCATTTATGGGTAGTTACATGTTCATTGTATGACCCTTCTTTCATGGGGTGTACTTTTAGAATGTTCCCAAATCGGAAGGGGAACCTTTCACACTCCTCTTTTAAGAAGACTTATTTTGTTATGTCTTCTAATTTACATATTTGTATGTTGAGATATGTTTTTATATATCCTTATTGATGTAAATTTTATGTCCAAGTGATGAGATACCATTTTCTCTCTCATCAACTAATTTTATGATTTTTAAAGTGACGCCGTTAGGCTGTTGAATTTTACCAAGGGAACTTCCTAACCCAATTTCGAATTCTTTGGGTTCAACATGTAGTTATTGAATATGTTGCCCTATGTATATGTGTGAATGAAATATGGTTGTTTTACACTTAATACACAATTATATTGGGTGTATTTATACATGTCACCCATAATTATGAGATTGATTTATCTTTAATTTAAGGATACCTTCTTTATAAGGGATTTCATCTCATTTTTCATTTCTATTGAGACTTCATTGTTGTTATGCACCAATTCGCTCTTATATGGTGTATATACTACACTTTGGAATAATATATCTTGAATCCATTTATTCTCATGATATTATAAAGTTCTGATTAAATGTTATTCCTCAATTATTGTATTCAAGTGTCACTCACTTGGTTAAAAAACCCTTTAACTAATATATCGTTTTAAATGTTTTAATGATTTATTCTTATAAATATTTATTATTAATATCCATGTTTTCAAAATGGTTTTAAGTATTTATTTATATGTATATTAATGGTTTAAATTTTTAAAAGCTTAAAAGTGTTATGTGAAACTTTGATTCAAAAATATCTTTATTAAAATTTTTAAATGGTTTTGAAAATTTTTTTTAGAATGGATTCATTATTTAAATATCTAAAAAAGTTATATTTTTATTGCAATGTGGGAATGTTAGCTTTCCTTTATGCTTAAGTTATGTGCTATGAATATGTTATGGTTCTTGGGCATTGTTTATGAAGACGGTTGGTTCCGTGATAAACAAAGGGCGGGTGAGCCCGATATAGCTCTCCAAGGCATTGGGTAACGTGAAGGGGTTAAACACTAAGGTTTACCCGAAGAGATTTATGGAATATACTATGACGGGTATTCCAAACGTAACCAGTAGGGTTACTCCCTACGTAAGAATGTTATGAATGCCTCAAGTTACCTTTATGTATTATTATTTCTATGAGTAATTCGTAAATTTTATGATTTCATGAGGTATGATAATGTACTTATATTTTATGAGTAAAGTATGATTTCATTGATTCTTATGTATACATGGACTGATGTTTTCTTTTCGCATTGTTATAACCCCTACTGAGATTTTTATGATCATCACACATTTTTTAAATTTTCTTCACAGGACATAAAGTTGAATAGGGTTAAGGATGGGATCAAGGAAATGTTAGGCAGTCTAAAACAAGGAACTTGACATGACTATTTTGTTCAAGAGTTTTTAATTTGTGGAAAAAATGGAAATTAAGTAGATGTGTCTACTTTGTAATCTCTGAGATGTAATAGTTATGTCATTATTCTCTAAAACTCTAAACCTAAAAAGATCCTCAATGTGAATTATTAAATTTAATACAAGATTAAGTAAGGTTTAAGGTCGGGTCCTTATTGTTGGAATCAAAGGGAGGTTTAGATAACTTTAGAGGTTAGAGTGTTTTTTAAGAAAAATTGACAAGTTGGGTATAACCACAATGGTTAGTATATTAGATGGAGTCATTGTTTTTTTTGAAAGTTAGAATGAGATTGAGATAACTTTGATTAGTATATCTCGGTGTTTATCTTCCTCTTTATTATATGATGATTTTACTGATATACTCACACGGACCTTTTGGGTTTTAGTAAATGGATGTATCTAGAAGTCACCAATGTAACATGGGATTTGAAGAAAAATGTGAGGGTTTATGAAAGAACAACTGGATGATATAGGAGCTGCAATGAGAACTCTGGTGGTTATCCACAAACAACTATCTAGAGTCATGATTGACCACCTAAACTTTAGTGATTTTTATAAGGCATCGCATAAGTGAAAAACAAATCACTATGGATGTTCATGTAATATTCATAAAGGTATGTTTGTTCAAAATCATACGTGTCAAATATGAGGAAAGAAACACATAGGAAAATGATTCAAATGGACATAAAGATGCTATATATGTGGAAATGAAGGTCATAAAGCAAGAACCTGCCATGGAAAAAGGAAACATCTAGTTGACTCTAGGAAAGGGAATGATGTTCTTTCTGAAGGATCAATTGAATGTTGTAAATGTGGTGTGCATGGTCATTTTTCAAAAACATGTCCTACGAAGAAGTTTCGGGAATGGGGTCACCATGATCGTACAAATATTCATTTACCAATACCTAATGTCATTCCGATTGAGGATGAAGAAACTGACAATGACCAATGAAAGGTATGGATTATTTCTTAACATATGTTTTCCTATTATTGGAAACATATGATACGATTCGTGATTTTTTTTAGGAAATAAGTATTTCAGACTAAGTTAAAAATGAATGGTTAATGGATCATGATAAATGTTGATTGACTAAGAAGTCAACATATAAAGGATTCAAGACTTATGGTAGATTTTAGGATGGTGAAATTCTTAAATGTATTAAGTCTGTTTTTAATGTTGGGGTTACATTAGAAGAATTTTTATATTATATTTAACCCTGATTTTTGATATATGAAAATTTTATTCAAGGAATAATTATCATTTCTTTTGTGGATATTGTTATAAAGAACCATTTGGGTTTATATGATCCTTGAATTTGAGGCAATTACTGGTTAATACATTTTGGGTTGAAAAATGGAAGATATTAGATATCCTTTGTTTTTAAAATATGTTATGGTTATTATTGAAGATTTTATCTCTTTTTGGGGAATGTCTTAAGAATTATATAGTTTTGGAAAAAGGACAACACGCAGACTGTGTGACAACCCGCCGCGTCAGACGAAGCAGCGAGAATCAAACCCACAACCAAAGTGGAACTGGTATTTATCGCCTACCACTAGACTATGTGAAGTCCTTGGATAGTTTTATTGATTCTTTTTAGACATATGATTTTATGAAATAAGATTAATTTGATTTTGGGTTATTTATGGAAATGATTATCCTATCATGGAGGATATGTGATTAGGTTAATTGCTTTTATGTAAGAGACTTTAACTAATGTTATTTTGGAGAAAAATGTTATGATTTATCTTAGAAAACTATATGATTATATCCTTTAGAGATTTGGGTTTCAATATTAGTTTTGTTTACATTGAATAATTTTATGGATAGATTTTTATTTAATGGTCATTGTTGATTTTGGGTTTTTTTGAAAAATTTTGGAGATTAGGAGTAGTTTTTCTTTTTGTAAAAAAATATCTGTTTTGGGTATTATCTGATCTCGTACTAAAATTTTAGGTTTGGTTTTTGTTAAGTTCTATGGGCATGGAAAATATATAGTTCTCTTTTGTGGATTATGTGATTCTCAACAAGTTGATTATAGTATTCTTAATGCGAACAAGTCTTCCTAAATACGCATCTTTTAGAGAAAATATGAGTTTGAGTAAGGAATCTAGTAAAAGTTGAAAGTCTAAATGACAATTAAGTATGTTTCATTATGATTTATTTAAGCTCAAAAATAAATTCCTCAATAAAAAGTAAATTAAAACAAAAATGTTGTCTGTTAGCTTTTCCTACTGGGGAATCGAATAATGTTTAACCCACCACAAGTTTGTGATTTTCTTGTGGTTAATTTTCTCCTAGACATGTTTAATATCACTCTCTGTCATAACATGACCCTTTGTTTTCTCGTCCATGTCCATATTTTCCTACATGGAATCCTAGTATGGGTTAACTCGGGTGACCATTGTATTTCTCTCCCTTTCTTTTAAAGTGATTGTTTTACTGACTCTTGTTCCGATGTGGGACTTTCAATGATGTTTCCAAGTCCATTTTTGAAATTGCGAGGACGCAATTCCTAAAAGGGGGGAAGGATGTAACATCCCAGGTAAATAAATAATATTACATTATAATTTTTATCAAAATTTGTGTATAAAATGTTAATATTACTTTAAATGGGGTGCTAGGATTGATTGCGTACCCAATACGCAACAATGAGTTTCTTTGAAATCTTACGTTGCACACTAATAATATAATAATATTATAATAGTTAACTCCTAGCCATTGTAATGGTGGGAATGAACAGAAATAACTACAAAATAATTTCATATGTTTGTTAAATATTTTTACATTTATCCAATAAATGTTAGAGGCTTAAAATCCAAATGAATCCAATTTGAAGAATAAATACTCTAATATTTTTAAATGATTTTTTTACCGCCTTTTGATGGCGAACCTTTTTTAAATATAACTTTTGAAAATTTTATAAGCCCTATTTTTCAAAATAAACTTATTTTTTATGATTGGGACATTTAAATTTACATTGGTTAAATTTTTGGTATGTTTCTGACATTGTTCATTATTTTTAATGAATAGTGAAAAAATAGGCATTTTACATAAAAACTGATTTTCCATATAATTTAAATATATAGATAGATTACATTTTTAATTTGTTTTAAAGTGTAATTAGAATATATTTTTACCATTTAATTCAATGGTGGTCATTAGAATTAATTTCACTTTGAAAATGGACATAAACAAGTGCCAAACCTTTTATAGATATTGTTTTGAAAAACCCACTATTTGTTTTGACAATAGGAAATATTTTTAAATTAATTATTGAAATTTATGTGTTTGGAATTTGTTAAAATGGATTTCATATTTGAAATCATTAGGTACAAATTATGTAATTAAGACTCATTTTTTGGACATTATAAATAGTAACATTGGTAATTATCATTAATTATCGTGATTAATTAGTAATCGGGTAGTTAAAGATAATAAAATAATATCATAATAATAACAAATGACCCCAACATGTGTCCTAATTCTTCTATTTTTTTCATGGCCGACCATGGGATGCCTTCTTCCAAACTTTGGGACCCCATGGAATCACTTTTGTGTGATAGTGACACTTTATCATTTTATTTTTAAAGAAAGGAAAATATAACAAAAGTATGTATCACCCAAGTAAAACAATTTTAGTTTTATCTATGTAAATGATATCTTAGAAAATAAATATTCATTGGAAATATAAATATATTTCCTACATCATAGTAGTTTTTTTTAAATTTTTAGACATTATATAAATTAATTAATTTATGACACCATGATGATGCAGTGATTACCTCATTAATGAACGGTTTAAATAAAATGAAACTTTAATGTAAACTCAAAGAATTACACTTGGAAAAAACCTATTGGATGAGAATATTTCGACCCCTTATAACCTTATCCTCTAAATATATCACTTTGGGACCTTTAAAATCCAAAACTCATTTTAAAATAAAGTAACATTTCTTGACATTCCATGAGTTTCCCTCCTCCCTATTTTAAAATGCCCCCACCTCTACCTCCATAAAGACACCTATAAAGATTTTTTCTAGTGAAAACCCTACCCATTTCATCTCTACACATCCCTCTATTCATCATTGAAGCCTCACCATAGGCATAAACCTCTTCAAGAAACCCTTTTGGTTCAAACCAAAGGGAGGTACCCGATTTAAAGGTAATGTCTTCTCTTATGTTCTTTTGTTTTATTTTTCTTCTCCAACCCCCTAAACTCTTTTTATTAATTTATTTTGTAACATAACAAGTATATAAAATATACTAGGGTGTTTTTATAAGAATTATTCCAGCTACACTTACACACACATCCATCTAATGGTTAAAGAACATACTGTTTCTGTGGATGGCGAATTACGACCTCATGAAATGATGATTGTTCAATATTATTTTAACACCTTTAATGGTGGCCATTATTATGTAACTGTATTTTATATATGATATATATGGTATTTATGTTTTCTATATTCTTCTGTATTTTATATTTTAAACATACATTTATTCTTTGCATGTTGTGCAAATGCGATAATTTCATATGAGGAAGTGTGGACTACCGCCCCCTCAAGTGATGTGACTCGTTCATGCAATACATGTAATGTATAAAGAATGAAATTAATGAAAATGTTTGACCTATATAACATATATATTATACATTAATTATAATATATATCTCTCTCAATTAATTTTAATTCCATTAATATGACAAAGAAATGAAAGTAGCGTTAATGCATACGTACGGCCTACCACCTACATGAACGGTGCATTTCATTTATTTTTATATCCAAATGTTATGTAATAGTATAAAATGAATATTTACTGGATATATATGATATTAAAATCATTAATAATATTCTGTAGATGATATACTTATAACTACCTGGATGATTCTTTTCAAACAAGTACATTTTTTACTCTTGTACCAAACATCGACAAAAAACATTTGATATGAACCAACAGACTGAACAAATTGCTTTAAAATTATAATATATAATATGAATTTAACAATAAAATTTAAAAGAGTTCCTTATGAAATTGTAAATTTACAAAAGTTTATTATTCAGGAATATAATGAAACGAACCCGACAAGTCGGACTTGAGGTAATTGCTCTGACCTCTCTCTTTCTTTTCAAGTACCCTCTTTTTTGTCATTTCATTTATGATCCATGTTATTATGTTGGAGGTTGTTTTTTTATTTTAAACATACTGTAATTTTTATTTCTAAATTATGAGATACCCCCTCTTACTCTCATTAATTCATTTTTAAAATTTTTATGTGGCACCGTTAGGCTGCCGAATTTTCGTAATGGATCCTACCTCCCTCTTTATTTTTAAGTAATCTTTTTATATAACCTACTTTAATATCCTCTTTATTATTTTGGGGGATGTTGTTTTATATTCCTCTTTCTATACATTTTATGATAATATGATGTGATACCCTAATTGATCTCATCAATCCATTTTTGGATGTTTTATGTGGCGTTGTTATGCTGCTGAATTTTCATAAGGTGATTTTCATCTCACTTTGTATTCCCATGAGATTCATGCTGTATTGGCCACTATTTCGATTTGTGTGGTGTATTTAAAGAGCATTATATTACTATTTTTATATTATAATCTCATTTACGGGTAGTTAAATTTTCATTGTATGAACCTTCTTTCATGGGGTGTACGTTTCAAAAGATTCCCAAATCTTTAAGGGAACCTTTCACACTCCTCTTCTAAAAAGACTTATTTTGATAAATCTTTTTATTTACATATTCTTATGTTGGGATATGTTATTATATGTCCTTATTGATGTAAATTTTATGTCCATGTGATTAGATACCATTTTCTCTCTCATCAACTAATTTTATGAATTTGAAAGTTACGCAGTTAGGCTGTCAAATTATACCAAGGGAACTTCTTAACACTATTTAGATTTCTTTGAGTTCATCTTGTACTTATTGAATATGTCACCCTATGAATATGTGTGAATGACCTATGGTTTTTTTTACATAATATACACTTATATTGGGTGAATTTATACTTGTAACCCATATTTATGAGATTGATTTATCCTTAATTTAAGGATACCTTCTTTATAAAGGATTTCATCCCATTTTACTTTTCTATTGAGACTTCATTGTTTTTATTCACCAATTCACTCTTATACGGTGTATATACTGTCATTTGGAATATTATATCATGAATCCCTATATTATCATGATATTATAATGTTATGATTAAATGATACTCCTCAATTATTGTATTCAAGTGTCACTCACTTTGTTAAAAACCCATTTAACTAAAATATCATTTTAAATGTTTTAATGATTTATTCTTGTAAATATTTCTAATTAATATCCATGTTTTAAAAATGGTTTGAAGGATTTTTTTTATATGGATACTAATGGTTTAAAATGTTAAAAGTTTCGAAGTGGTATGGGACACTTCGATTAAAAAATATCTATATTAAATTGTTTAAATGGTTTTGAAATAGGTTTTTAGAATGGATTTTTTATTAAAATATCTTAAAATTTTATATTGTTATTGAAATGTGGGAATGTCAGCTTTCAATTATTCTTATGTTATGTGCTATGAATGTTTTATGGTTCTTGGGCATTTTTTATGAAGAAGGGTGGTTCTGGGATAAACTAAGGGTGAGTGAGCCCGATATAGCTCTCTAATTCTTTGGGTAATGTGAAGGGGTTAAACACTATGGTTTCTCCGAATAGTTTTATGGAATAAACCTTGATGGGTATTCCAAATGTAACCATGAGGGTTACTCCCTATGTAATAATGTTATGAATGCCTCATGTTACCTTTATTTCTTATGATTTCTATGAGTTATTCGTAAATCATATGATTTCATGAGGTATGATAAAGTGATTATGTTTTATGAGTAAAGTATGATTTCATTGATTCATATATATACATGGGATAATGGTTTCTTTCCATATTTTTATACCCCTTATTGAGATTTTTATGCTCATCCCATGTTTTTGAAATGTTCTTCACATGACATACAGTTGAATAGGTTCAAGGATGGGATCATGGAAATGGCAGGCTGTCTAAAACAAGGAACTAAACATGACCCTTTTTTTCAAGAGTTTTTATTTTGTGGAAATAATGAATCTGAGTAGATGTGTCTTCTTTGTAATCATTGAGATGTAATAGTTATGTCATAATTATCTAAAACTCAAAACCTGAAAAGATCCTCAATATGAATTATACAATTTAATTCAAGATTAATTTAGGTTTAAGGTCGGGTCCTTATATCTGCCTCCTCCTCCTCCTCCTCCTCCTCCTCCACCACCTACTCTGCTTCCCACACTAACTCTGCTGCCTCTGAGTTGCCTTCGCTACATATTCTACCTTCGCTGCCTCCGTTTCCTCTACCTCGGTTTCCTCTGCTACCTCAACTGCCTCCGCTGTCATTGCTTCCTCCTCCGCCATCAGGTTCTCCTCCTTAAGGTGAATAAAAATTAATTTGCATGAAATAATTATGTTTTATTTACTATAAATATTGAGATTAATTATGATTTGGCGTAATTCTTGTGTTTTATTCATGTTCTTGTGACACATGTATATTTGGTTGGTTAGTTGTTTGATCATGATTAGCTCTCCCCACTATATCCTTGTGATAGAAACCTGAATATAGATAGAATTTTTTGTGAATGTTTGTTACACTATATTAGGATTCCACTCCGTCTAGTGTCCCATAGTAGGGATCATTTTCTGATTTTGGATACTACCCCATATTTAGGCCAGGTGGGGTTTGAACCGTCCATGTTGGTGAATTCAAGTCATCTAGTAAGGCATGCCAACAGGATGAGACATATGTTTAGTATGTTCTATATTGTACACTATTTTCCTTGGGTTAGAAAAAAATGAACCTTATTAGCATTTCTACCAATTCATGCCCACTACACACTCTCTCTGGGATTGGTCATATACCAATATAAATATCACATCCTTTCTTAAAACATAAAAGTGCCTCAATCATCTCACATTGGGTTTGATTCACATGTCATCTAATTTCACAACATAGTTGCTTCTCACTCTCACTTACAGTGGGTCTCACCATCACATCATATAAAAAACAATTTGAGGACGAAATATCTATAGACAACCTCTCACAATAATACTCCAAACAAATTCTATGTGATCCCCATTTCTATATCTCACATCATATAATCAGAAAAAAAATTATCTAAGGAGGGAATCATAATATCCAACCTCTATCTGAAGTCAATATGAACCATCAATAGGTGGATCACACTGAAGTCACACACCAATCCCCTTTGACCAATGCCTTCTCACTTAATGTAGGGTCCTACCAACACCTTATCACTTAAATAAAGGATATACATCATGTCACATGCCACAATACATACAAATAGTAATCTAAGGAGGGTATATCGATAGAAAACCTCTCTTACTACCTAAACCACATCATAAATAGGTGGTCCCCTTGGATGATCACACTTCAACTAGTTGAAAGTCATAGGAAGTCCCGATCTCTTAGTCAGACTAACCATAAATGATAAAATTCACCATCTATTTAGCCTTTCATAATAATCTCTTAAAAAGCTTCTTGGTTATACATTAAAATTATTCTCAACCTATAAACATTCTATTTCCTCTTATAAGGGAATCTACTGGATTCTAAAAACCTAACCCATCTCTACTCATTGATACCACCACACACACACATCTTTACATGGTAATGTTATAACCCACAAGCTATACATGATCTAGGCCTCGATAGTCTAGCCTATATTATCTTCTAATTCCGACATTAAAACTAATTAAGACAAAATAATGACCATCCTAAGAAAATCACACTTAGAGAATTGGATTACATATGATAAGTCATCCAGACTATTACCATGACCATAACTTAGATAACATATCATATCTCCCCTTGGAGATCTCTTAATCCAAATATAAGGTGGAATTCCTCTATGTCACACTTCACCAATCCCTATATGAAATATCCTACTCATCACACACACCATGACTCTTATATATCCTTATGTGGGTGTTCAACATTATACGTGCGATATAAAACTATATTACCCATCTTCTTTCGGCCTAACACACTAATACCTACTCAAATAGACATAGAAAACCTAACTAGGCTATAAAAATATCACACCAAACTCGATCCTCTCATAAACACAACTAGAAACGTAACCCCCATGAAGACATAATCTATGGATGATCACAAAATCCCAATAATTCAATAGAAACCTCAATCAATCTCTTGTTGGATCAAAAAACCCTAATTATTTACCTAGGTTTCTCTTGATTTCTATCCCTTACACTGGAACACATTTACTAATTCATGAATGCACAATCATGTATAAATTGGAACATGGTTTTATATTATATGGTCCACCTACCTCAAAAAATGGAGTAACCCCTTCACCAAGATCAAATCATCCTCAAACAAGACTATACATGCATTATCTAATCTTGAATAAATGATTGATACCCAATATCAAGGAACAATTCTCAAATAATTAATTATAGAAACTTATAATTAATTATTCACATTAATATAACTAGGAATTATCTTTTAAAAACTCACTGGTAAACACAACACCACCTAAACCACACAAAACATGGTGTGTTCATCATTCGAGGAGAACCTCTAGCCAATACAAACAAAATCTACATCATCTAAATTGATTTGATGATGATATAGTGATATCCTCAAAACAATCCTAGTTAAAATCATCCCAAATAATAGGTAAATAAAGGATAACAGTAATGGAGGAATTATTAGTGAATAACTCACCAAGACACTATAACAAACTCTCAAAAACCACCCCTCATCAGGGGGATCGAAGAGATTAAGAGAATGGACGAATCCCAAGAACCACACAAGATTTGTTTCTAATGAGCACACCCCCACAATTTTTTAAGTATCTATTTTTTATCTAAATTATATTCATATTACTTCCCCTCTAACCTATATACCCTTCCGTTGGATTTCAAATAGGATAAATATAAATAAATAATGAATGAATGCCAATCAGATGACAAAAGAGTATGAAGAAGGCGTGGAAGTGTTAATCTAGTTTGCAAAAGATCATTCCTATAACCCCACACAAATCCATTTTTCGTGTTAATGTTGTTGTTATGATAAACAAATTAGTCCAGTGGAGTTGGAAGAACACTTGATCTCTCATGGAATAGATTGGATTTATATAAGGTGTAATAAACACTGTGAAACATTTAATGTAGGTAGTGGATTAGATAACACTTTGTTTTATGAATCATCTAATATGATTACAGTCATGAACAATGAATATGACCATATGGATGATTTGATTACATATGTGAATGATGATGAAGATCATATTGATTAAATGACAAGCACCATCGAAGATGAACTTCGTGATTTCCCAAAATTGTTTGAGAAGTTAAAAAGTTGTGCAAAGACACCATTGTGTGCTGGTTGCAGTAAATATACAGCACTGTCAGCCGTATTGAATCTATATAATTTGAAAGCATACAACGGGTGGAGTGATGACAGTTTTACGGAACTACATTATCTCCTAAATGACTTTCTCCCAGATGATAATGAGCACCCACGCCAAAACATACAACGCCAAACAAATTCTAGGCCTGATGGTTATGATCTCTGAAAGAATACACACATGCCCAAATGACTGTATAATATTTTGCAAGGACTGAAAATCACATAAAGAATTCTCAATGTGTGGTGAATCTCGTTAAAAGAATGATTATTCCTACCCTACTAAAGATGTATGGTACTTTTTAATCATTACAATGTTTAGGCGCCTATATGGAAGTGAGGACACTGGTGGACAAATGACATGGCATATAGATACATGAATTAAAGATGGGATACTACGTCACCCGGAAGACCCTCCTCAGTGGAAGAGAATTGACATGAGTATCCTGAAATTTGAAACGAGTCAAGAAACCTTCATCTTTTTTTATATTCAGCTGGAGTGAATCCTTTTGTTTTCAAAGCAATAGTTATATCACATGGCCGGTTCTATTGGTAAATTATAACTTACCACCGTGGTTATGCATGAAACTAATATACATCATGTTATCTATGCATATATTAGAACCAAAACAACCAGTTAATGATATTGATGGTTATATAGCTCCCTTGATCAAAGTTTTGAAATTTTTGTGGCATTAAGGTGTTACATTTTATGATTCTTACAAAAAGGAAGATTTGAAATTGAGGGAAATGTTCTATGGGATGATAAATGACATCCCTAATTGTGAAAATTTGTCTGGATATAGAATTAAAGGAACATATGGGTGTCCCGTTTGCGAACAAGGTTCAAAAAAAATTATGTTGAAGCATTTATCAAAAATCGTGTTTCTAGAACATCACAAATTTATACCCCGACGACATAAGTACCGATCTTGGATGAAATCATTCGATGGAGGATCAGATGAACATAAAAAACCATCTCCACTAATAAGAGATCAATTGTTTGAGAAAGTTAAAAATGTGGAAACTACTTTTGGTAAACCGGTTTCAAAAAACCTTATGAAAATAGGTTGGAAAAAGATATTAGCTTTTTCTAGTTACCATAATGGAATTGTCTATATGTTAGACATTTTCCTGTTGTTATGCATCATGAAAAAAAATTTATTTGATAGTGTCATCGTCACATTGCTAAATAAACCGGAAAAAACAATAGATGTAATTATGGCTAGGCTGGACATGGTGGAGGTGGGAATTTGAGAGGATATGGCACCAATGAAGGGTGAAAAAATTAACATTTCTTCCTCCTGCTTCATACACTCTTTCCAGGCAGGAAAGATATAAGTTTTGCAACTTCTTTAATGACGTAACAGTTCCAGAGGGATATTCGTCAAATATTAGGAACCTCATGTCAAAGAGTGATTTGAAGTTAAATGGTCGGAAATCACATGACTTCCATATTTTGATGCAATATCTCATTTTTATTGCATTACGTTTCATTTTTCCCAAGAATTTTTACCATACATTAACAAAATTGGGTTTCTACTTCAATGTTATATGAAGCAAAGTTATAGACCCAGCGAAATTTCCAACTATGGAATGAGAAATTGTCGTCATAGGATGTGAATTAGAAATTTTTTTCTCACCTTGATTTTTTGATATGATGGTTCATTTGATGGTCCACTTGGTGAGAGATATTCAACTATGTGGTCTAGTACATTACATATAGAAATACCTCATTGAATGGTATATGAATATTTTTAAAGGGTATATCAAAAATCAATGTCAGCAACAGGGTTGTATTAAAGAGTGATATATTGTTGAGGAAGTAATTAAATTCTATCCTGAATACCTTTCTGGTGTGGAATGCATTGCCCTACTAAAATCTCATCAAATTGGGTGGCTTGAGGGTGAAGTAATTCTTAGATGACATGTTGTCACAATCAATATTACAGATCATGAGTAGTCCCACCTTAATGTTTTTTCATAACAGTATTGATGTTGACCCATATATTGAAACCCAAAAAGAAATTATTAGTTATTAGAATCCATATAGGGCTTAAAAATTAATATTATATACACATAATCGATAGTTTATAGGATGGTTTTAGGACCATATTTTGAAGGAGTAAGATGAAAATCCATAGTAAATTTCATAACGGCTTCGATGGCTATCTGGAGGACCATGTGTGTATGTATTATCTTACAATTCATTTGTAGTTAATGGTTATACATTTTCTAATAATAATCTTGAAAAAGATAATACCATGCATAATTGTGGGGTTACACTTGTGGCTGAATTGATGCATGTTTCTAGAGATAAGGACAGAAATCCAATTTATCCAAATTTGTCATACTTTTTCATCATCAAACAAATATGGGAGTCGGATTATACGGAATTCCATGTTCCAATTATTCTATGAAAGTGGGTTGATAATAGGAGTGCAGTTAAAATATATGAATTGGGATTGGTGAAATTTGATTTAAGTGCGGAAGGGGTGAAAGAAAAACCATTTATAATGGAATCACAGGCAGTGCAAGTATTTTATGTTTTAGATCCTTCAAACCAAAACTCGACAATTATTCTGTTATTGACCAAAACAACTAATAGGTTAGATGAACATTCATTATATGATTATGCTTTCATTAGGACGTCACAATCATTTTTCTTTGGTCCCAATGTATATGATGATTTTTATGTAAAAGGAGACAACAATTAAGGGATATGGATAATCGATAGAGGGGTCAAATACCATCCGTCATTAAAAAAAGAGAGTTCAATAATCAGTTTATTTTTTTATTATAATATAGATTGTGTTAGATTTTGTTATTATCTGTTCACTACTTCTTTTATGTGATCTAAATAAAATGTTAAACCACTACTGCAGATAATGAATTCTGCACCTGCTGATGCACCAGATCTTGAGACACAATAGGTTTCTCAACCATTTGTAGCTGGTCCCACTACTGAGGTACAACAAGTCTCTCAACCTGTTGCAGCTGGTCCCACTATTGAGGTACAATAGGTTTCTCAACCTATTGTTGGTGGTCCCACTCCGTAGGTACAACGGGTTTATCAGCCTATTGTTTCTTGTCCCAGTGCTAATGCTAGTGCTTTAGAACAACATAATTATGATGCATAAACTGAGAAAATGGTAGGCAATGAAACCCTGGCAGCACAAAAAAATAGGTGCACCGTAGTTTGACAGTTTTATCCAAACTAATTAAGGAAAAAGCAAAAGGCATCAAATATGAGGTGGTATGGAATAAGCGAGGCCAGCATGTAAACCCCAACAAAGCAATGTTTAGTAGCTACATTGGAATCGTCACTCGGCAACACATGTCGATTGATATGGATTCGGGGAACCATGTTGTTAGTGGGCCGGAAAATTTAGTGTGGGTAGAGATTACGGTAACATTTTGATATCATTTATTTAATTAATTAAAATAACAGAAAATATTGAAATATTGGAAAACTCTTCATCATCTCTTCCAGAGTAAATTTATTGTAGATGTCAGGCACAAAGAATATGTATTAAGACTGGAAGAAAGGGATCATAAAGGCTTTCATACCATTTTAATTAAATTTCATCAGATAGATGCTAAATGGAAAATAAAGACGCACCAACCTCCTATTTATGCACACTTGATATACCAAGGAGCGTGGGATTCATTTTTCAACCGTTCTGTGGAGAAAATTTTCATGTACATTGTGTTTGGTAACACATTATTTAATATTTCTTGTATTCATCACTTTGATTGATAGTTTTTTATTTATGAAATAGCAATTGAGTGCTGAAAAATAAAGAACGGGTTACAAAACCAGCGTACCCCAACCATAAAGCAAGGCTGGGGTATGCTTCAATTGGAAAACAATTGGTACATATTTTAAAAGTACTGTAATAATTTTATGGGACATAAAACAACACAGTAACCATGTTTCTCTAATTACATGCATATTTATGATTCAAAATCCCATGCCACTTCCATCCCACACCATGTGGTTTGGAATGAGGCTTGTGTTAATAAAGATGGGAAACTAGTAGATGAAAACACACAAAAAGTGTGGGAAACATGTGTAAGTGTGACATAATATAAATTTGTTTTTCTTTAATTCAATATTACATTATGATGATTAATTATTTTCCCATATTTTCTATTGCACATAATGACTGGAATCAACAACACCCACACCCGATGCGGACATACACTCAGTGGCCTTGAAATAGCCAGAACAGTATGGCTACATCAGACCATGTGGTTTGGAATGAGGCTTGTGTTAATAAAGATGGGAAACTAGTAGATGAAAACACACAAAAAGTGTGGGAAACATGTGTAAGTGTGACATAATATAAATTTGTTTTTCTTTAATTCAATATTACATTATGATGATTAATTATTTTCCCATATTTTCTATTGCACATAATGACTGGAATCAACAACACCCACACCCGATGCGGACATACACTCAGTGGCCTTGAAATAGCCAGAACAGTATGGCTACATCAGAGGTGTTGGCTTTGGGGTGACACCCCAGACATATTTTCAGAAAAAATTACAAGAGGAGGAGCAGAATAATGAAATCAAAATGATGAGAGATATATTAGCTACCCTTGAATAAAAATTCCAATGTCCAGGAGAGATGCTAGAAACTTTGACAGGGGAGAGGTAAAGAGAAGAAACAACTCAAGAACAACCCGCACGAGAAGATCCTGCCCCCCCCCCCCCACTAGATTTGAGGAGAGCCATTCCCCTCAAATACCTGACTTAACCAAGGTAATAAATGTTCTAATATTTCTTTCACTATGATGTGAATCACATAGACACTAATACCTTTCATGTAATGATAATCTACAGGGTCAAACTGATTATGATTTATATTTGTCAACTCCTACCCATCTTCTTATAGTGAGGGCTACGATGTTCAATATACAGAATGACATACTACACTCCAGACCACTTCCAAATGGTCATGTCAAAGTGTCGATTAACTTAGCTCATGAGCTGAGAGATAATCTCCCTATGCCAAATGATGATGAAGACATTCATAGGGTGGAAAAGGCTATTGGAACATTCATTTCATGTCCATCGAATCTTGTAAAAAACATGTCGACTAGGAGGTATTCATTTCCAATTCATTTTTCAAGCATAACCTTTAACATTAAATTAAAAAATCGATGAACGGATTAATGTTATTATAGATGGAAAAAAAAGTAGCTAAAAAAGAATGATTGGCTCAAATAGATCAACCAACCAATCAAAACGATCTACTGAGAGCACCTTCACCCAGCCCATTATATATCCATATTTAATATCATTGCAATCTCATGTGGATATGAACATGAAAGGCATCAATAATAAAACAATTTTTTGTGAAATAGATATGTATGGAGATGAAACATTAGAATTCATTTGTGCTGATGTAGTAGCTAAAATCATCACATACGACTGGCTAGGCGCCTCAGTTTTAAATGTATATATTAGGTATGTTTTCATGATTTTATTTTACAAAAACTGATATACTATGATAATTTTGGCTAAATACATTTCATATTTTTCTCAGGCTTATATATAAAAAAATTGAAGGGATTTTCCCATGAATAAAAATTTGGACTCATTTGTCCTCACACCATGTCTATACAACAAAAAGAAATATATTCTGATTTTTAGGATGAATTAATGTCAATCCTGCTCAAAACGATTCAATGAAAAATTACGAATGACATGCTCTTTTTAATACCAACGTTCTAGAGGTAAAACTGTACATTTTAATCATATCAGTTATATTTTCATTTCTGTCATTACTTATTCCTTTTTTTTGTTTTTAGGCAGCATTGTGTTCTCATTGCAGTCAATTTTGATACTCCAAAGATCAATTTATTGAATTCACTGCATGGATATACAAAAAACCGACCACACATTATAGAGATTGAAAATTTTTAATACACTAGATCCAACATATTACAAATAAATATCTATTTACATAATTTATATTATCATTTAATGAGGATTCTGTTATGATAGGGTGGTGTATGAATATCGTATAAAGGATGGAATGAATCCAAGGCCTAAAAAGGACAAGGAACATGAGATATACAAATGGACAAGTATCAGGGTATATATAATTATATTTCACTATCCAAATACATATCAAAATAGATTAATTATTTTTTTAGATGTTTCCCCAGTGTCCAAAAAAAACAAACGGAAATGACTGTGGTTATTATGTTTATAAATTTTTGAAAGAGATCATATTTCATTAATAAACTAGAATCCATTAAGCGGTATTTTTGAAAATAATTACTAGTTCATTTAATATAATTATTAATCCTTTTTTTATTTATATTTTTTCATTAATACTATGATTGTCGTAAAAACTCATATTCACAAAATGATATTGATATGTTTAGAAATGAATGGGCAGCGTACCTGGTGGAAGAATGTAAACAAATAGGACAGTGAAGGTGAATTCATAATACTTATGTAATCATTATATGATCATTGATATATCCATTTTTTACACTTATTGAGCATATATGATCACCATTTATTATTTTTCATATCCAAAGATTATGAACAATGGTTTTAGAAGTGATTTGAGTTTCTAGTAAAGAATAACTTAATGAGGGACTCCAATGAACAACTGACATATGGAATAACGAGAAAACACATTTGGATTGGTCTAATACATTTGGAAAACGATCCATGAGTCATTTGTGACGTGTGAGAATCAACCACACCTCAATCCGTTGCAAGGTGTGACCGGTATGGCTAAATGTGTCTGATATCAGTTTGAAATTGACATTAACATTAGAAAACAACACAGGTGACTTACGTAAATCTGAGAAAACACCTTCGAATTGTTTTCATACTTTAGGAAAACAATCCATGTGTCATTTGTGATGTGTACGAATCAAACGCACCTCAATCTGACGCATAGTGTGATAGGAATTGCATAAAGTGTCTAATATCAGTTTCAAATTAACATTAACATTACAAAACAACACAATTGACATACGACAAATGAAGAGAATTCATTTGGATTGTTTGGATACATTAGGAGAATGACCCATGAGTCATTTGTGATGTTTCCGAATCAATTTCACCTCAATCCAATGCACAATATTACTGGTATGGCTAAAAGTGTCTGATATCAGTTTGAAGTTGACAGTAACTTTAGAAAAAAACACAAGTGACATATGGAATACAGAGAAAACACGTTTTGATTGTTTCTATAGTCTATGAAAATGATCCATGAGTCATTTGTGACATTTATGAATCAACCACACCTCAATCTGACACACATTGTGACTGGTATGGCTAAAAGTGTCTGATATCAGTTTCAAACTGACATTAACTATAGAAAACAACACAAGTGACATACTGAAAACCAAGAAAACACATTCGTATTGTTTTGATACTTTAGGAAAATGATCCACGAGTCATTTGTTTCATGTAAGAATCAATTGCACCTCAATCTGACGCATGATGTGATTAGTATGACTAAAAGTGTTTGATATCAGTTTGAAAGTAACATTAAATTTAGAAAAACAACACAAGTGACATACATAAAACTGTGAAAATGCATTCAGATTGTTTTAACACACTAGTATAATGATCCATGATTAATTTGTGACTTTTATGAATCAATTTCACCTCAATATGATGCACAGTGTGACCAGTATGGCTAAAAGTGTCTGATATCAGTTTGAAATTGAAATTAGCTTTAGAAAACAACACTAGTGACATACATAATATAGAGAAAATGCATTCATATTGTTTTGAAACATTAGGAAAATGATCCATTAGTCATTTTTTATTTGAAATTATTAACCTCACCTCAATCTGATGGATGGTGTGACTTGTATAGATAAAAGTGTCTCATATCAGTTTCAAAATGACATTAACTTTAGAAAACAACACAAGTGACATACGGAAAACCGTGAAAACACATTCTTATTGTTATGATATGTTAGGAAAATGGTCCATGAGTAATTTGTGACGTGTAAGAATCAACCGCACCTCACTCTGATGCACGGTGAGACAGGTATGGCTAAAAGTGTCTGATATAAGTTTGAAACTCACAATAACATTAAAAACAACACAAGGGACATTTGTAAAACCGAGAAAACACGATTGGATTGTTTTGATACTTTAGGAAAATTATCCATGAGTCATTTGTGACGTGTAATAATCAACCACACCTAAATCCAACACATGGTGTGACCGGTATGGGTAAAAGTATCTAATATCAGTTTGAAATTAACATTAACATTAAAAAACAACACAAGTGACATATAGAATTCCAAAAAAAAGCATTTTGATTGTTTTGATAATTTAAGAAAATGATCCATGAGTAATTTGAGATGTGAAGGAATCCCCCACACCTCAATCTGATGCATGGTGTGATAGGTATGGCTAAAAGTGTCTGATATCAGTTTCAAACTGACATTATCTTTAGAAAAAAACACAAGTAACATACGGAAAACTGAGAAAACGCGTTCGAATTGTTTTAATACTTTAAGAAAATGATCCATGAGTCATTCTGGACGTGTACGAATCAACCACACCTCAATCCACCACATGGTGTGACTAGTATGTCTAATAGTGTCTGATATCAGTTTCAAACTGACATTAAATTTAGAAAATAAAACAAGAGACATATGGAAAACCGAACAAACGCATTCGTATGGTTTTGATACTTTAATACCAGATCCATGAGTCATTTGTGACATGTACAAATCAACCATCCCTTGATCCAAAAAACGGTGTTAACAGTATGGATAAAAATGTCTGATATCAGTTTGAAATTGACATTGACTTTAGAAAACAACACAAGTGACAAACGGAATATGAAGAAAATGCGTTCAGATTGGTTTTATACTTTAGGACAACGATCCATGAGTCATTTTTTATGTTTACGAATCAACTGCAGCTCAATCCGACTCACTTTGTGACTGGTATGGCTAAAAGTGTCTGATATCTTCTTGAAACTGACATTAACATTAGAAAACAACACAATTTACATATGGAATACCAATAAAACACACTCGTATTGGTTTGATACTTTAGGACAATGATCCATGAGTCATTTGTGATGTTTACAAATCAAACACTCCTCAATCCGATGCACGGTGTGACTGGTATTAAAGAAAGTGTAACTCCCTGAGATTTTATGAGAGATATTTTTTTCTGTGTTATGTTATACGCAACACCAAATGAATCTTTCACTACCCACAACACAGACTTGGCTTTCGTTACACGCAATCACGACCTTCCTCGATAGCGTGTGTAGTACGCAATACCAAGTTTCATTAAATAATGATATATTGTTATAATATTATTATGGACTAGACATTATGAAGATTATAAAATAAAATTTGAATTTCATAAAATTATTATTCATCTTACATATTTTCTAGAACATGGTATGAGAAGAAAATAAATTTTTTAAGTAAAATATGTATTTTTGAAAAAATGCAGTTTGACCACCTTTTAATGGCACGCCAACTTTAAATCTAGTTTTTAACATGCGTATAAGTTCAATTTGAAAAAATAAAATTCTTCTTTTGAATCAGGATATTAAAATTTACTATGGACAAATTTTTCATATTATTCCGATAACTTTCATATTTTAATGAATATTAAAAACACGCTATATTTTAATTAAAAACAACTTTTTTCATCGCATTAATTTATATGGATAAATTATAATATTGAATGGTTTTAAAGTATAAATATAACAAATTTTTACCTTTTAATATAATGTATTTATTTACATTAATTTTACATTGAATTCATAGGTAAAAATATTTCAATCTTTGGAAATGTTTTAACTTTTAAAACTCGTTTTCTTGACAATGGTATTAATTTCAAATTAATTACTGCAACTTATGTGATTTTAATTTTGATGAATGTATTACTTAATTGGATTCATTGGGTCCAAATAATGTTAATAGGTTACATTTATTTTTTTGATATTATGAATAGTAATTACGGTAATTTTTATTTACTACAGTTAAAGGTAAATCAGGTAATTAGGGGTATAAATAAGATTATAAAGTTACCCTAACACTTTGAAAAATACTATTGGATGAATAAAAGGCTTCCAATGTCACCTAATGGTCGTAAAAGATTCATTTCATGGACTTTTGACAATGAAATAATATAATTATTATTAAAAACAATGAAAGTGAGAACATGTCAATCTCTTAAATAATATAACTGTAATAATTTTAATTTAATGATAAATATCATAAAACTTCTAATATAAATAATACCTAGAAATATAATAAAATTATCTATATAATAATAATTTATTTATAATTTTTAGGGATTAAATAATTTTCATTAATTATGACACAATAGTGATGTTGAAATTATTTTATTGATTGAAATATCAAATAAATGATTTTAAAATTATTAAAATAAATATTATATGAAATATTTAATGTGATCCAATAATATTCCAGCTAAAAATTTCATGTTAAGAATCTAATAAATATTTTAGTTTGATCATATATTCTGTATATATTTTATTTAAATTCAAATAAATGAATAGTGTCAAAATTGATAGTATTGTTATTTTATAAAATTTACATATTATAAAATTGTTTAAAAATCAACAAAATATTTTAAATTTAGAATTTTAAATTTATATAGAAAAAAATTTAATAATGAATACAATTATGGACAATTAACAACACATAAGTAATTATTTATAAGGATTTAAAATTTATAATATTATTACAACAAATAAAATTAAACAGATTATATAAGGATAAATCAAGTTGATAATGTTTAAAATAAATTCCCAACTTGTCTAAATTTTATTGGTTGATGATATTACAACCCTATATCAACTAAGCTTTGGATTTGAGTCATTTTTGAGGTTTTTATGTGGTTTTAGAATTTATTATAAATTAATATTTCATATAATTCCAAAGGTGCCCCTCTCATCCCTTATAAAGGGGCACCTCCTCCCACTCCTCCTCACACCATTTGTAGCCATCAATATCATCCAACCCATGAAAATATTCTTTATGAACTTCCTTAGAAACATACTAGAGGTCCTCAAAGTCCAATTTTAGTGCCCTAAGAAGATGTTTAAAGGAGGTGCGTTGAGGAAGAGGTAATCTCTTCTACCGAATCTTTCTGGTTTTCTTTCATCCTCAACTTCTTCTTATTTATTTGTTTCATTATAAAGTAATAACATTAGTATCAATAATATAAAGACATGTTATTATAAATATGAAAAACACCATGTCACTTTCTCTCCATCCTACTGAAAATGAAATCACCGCGTATGCATACGTACGGAATACCGTCTCCACGCTGTGGTGTAATCTATTTTCCCACCACAACTTTACTTGGATGGGTATAATGGTGTGATGAATTACTATATATATGGTTATTATAACATAATAATTAATCTATAATATTATATCATCCACTTCAATTCAATTCAATATGTATGGGAACAATACCATCGCTCGTGCGTACGTACGGATTACCATCTCCACGACGTCATGAGATTCAATCTCCTTGTTAACCATTCAAGAATGATTATAATGTATATATAATGAATAATAATTGACTATATGACATGATAAATATATTGGATTTATGTATATATATATATATGTCATCTACTTACTTCCATTCAAGTCAATAAGGAAAGGAAAACAGTGTTCATGCGTATGTACGACCTACGTCTCCATGAACGGTGTATTTCATTTCAATTATCTATCTATTGTATATATATATATATATGATATATAGATCATGATTTAAATTCTGTAAGTAAGTAGAAAAAGATATAATTAATAACAATATCAATAACAAGAAGTCCAAACACTTACGATAAATAAAATGATTTTACCCAAAACGTTCTTTTAACATTGAATTTACAAAATAACGATTAATATAAAGTCAAAAGTGAACAATATATGATATAATAACAATTAATAGGATTCTGTAATAAGTCAATGAAATTATTTAAATCATTATACAGATGGATCGGATACGTACGAAGCATATGAGACCTAAGGTAATGGATAACTTTTCTAATCTCATTTTTATCCGAGATTGTTTATTCGTATGTCTTTACTGGGGTTATATTTATCATCCATATCCTTGTCTTCTAAAAATGGTTTCATTTAGGATTAATGTTATTTTTACCAATTTTTTGACTTTTACTACATGGTATGTAAGGAATCTTTTTTTGTTTATCATACGAGGTACTTTTTGACTTTTTCGAAAAAAGTACGAGAAGATTGATATTTTTAACTTATACAGCATGAACTTATTTTTATGATTTCATAACGCCTCAATTTCATGAATCTTACAGTATAAGATTTTATGACTATTTTCATGAAAATAATTTTATTTTAAAATTGCTTAGAATTTTTTGACAAGAAAATGATTTTGAAGAAGAAAGGTTATTTTCCTCAAGAATTCATTTCAAGTGTTTTATCAAAACCATTTTCCATATAAGATGACATTATTTCATATGTCTATGTTTCAAGTATAATGTCTCTATGATTTACATGGTTTAACCATTCCTATGATAAAATATCTATTTTTTATATGGATTGTGTGATGATGGGATGATGTTTATGAAACTCAATTTATTATTTGGGTTATGATGAATGTTTTAGGTTTATTTTGTGGCACAAGTAATAATGATTTCATTACGAGATGAATGGGACCTATATCTACCTCCAATGCATTGGGTAAAGATTTATATCTCATTAGATAGACATGAATGGAATGAAATGTTAGTCTAGTTCAGTGATACAGGACTGGAACAAGGAGTGAACTCGATTTAGAAAGAGAATTTTTCCACTAATATGGTCTTGGCAGCAATGGCTTGGCTACTATGTAAATAATATCATTTGCTTAATGTTTTACACAATTACATGTTTTATTCTCATGATATTTTATCATGAGTAATGTTTCTTTATGATCTATGCCTTATGTACTGCCATGTTTTATGTTATTGCTCAATATTTTGTTGTTTAAATACTATGTTCATGTTTTGATGTTCAAATGTATATGGTTTGTTTTATTTTCTCCATTCATACCCTTACTGAGCATTTGAGCTCACTCTTTATATGTTTTCTTTTCCCCTTGATATAAAGAAAGGTTTTAGGTAAGAAAAAAATGGTAGATCATTATGGGAGATATTTAAGATCTTTCCCCACGATTAGAAGATTTTGATCTGTGTTTCCAAAGACACTAAACTATTACAGTCCTTCGGTATTTTTTTTGTTATGTATTGATTATTCCTCTAATGTAATGTAATGTCCATGTACGTCAAGCTTTGGGTCTCTATAGTTGGTATCTGAGGTTCATTTTAGTCATCCTTTGAAAACCAGGATTCGAAAACATAAGTGAAATCCCTAGAGATATTTATAAGGTATGTCTAGGGATGTCTCTAAGGTTAATTATAAGTATAGGTTATAGTCCTAAAATTATGGTAACGATATAATAATTAAATCCAAGATGTTAGATATTGATGTTACTACACCTTGATTATGATTTTGGCCTCTCACACTATTCTTTTTTTGTTTTATAAAATTGATGGAAACATGAAGATTAACGATAATGGAGGATATAATGGACAATAGAATTATATTATTCATGAGCAACCAAATTAAATTGTAATTCGAATTCTACATATCGTTATTATTCCGAATCATCAATCTCATAATATTATCAATAATATCAACCCCGGTAAGTTTCCAAACTCATCTAATAAGAGAAAGATGGAGTTTCATGATGATCATAGAGGAAAGAAAGTTCAATTTCCCTCATGTAAATCATGTGGTAAGAGGCATCAGGGAGAATGTTTCAAAGGAACTAGAAGATGCTTTGGGTGTGGAAAAGAAGGACACAATGCTAGTAATTGTAAAGGACAAGTTTCAGTTAACACCATGGACAAAGATAATGGTATTGTTAATACATCAACAACGGTTAAGTGTTTTAAATGTGGAATGTACGAGCATTAAGCAAACCAATGCCCAAAGGGAAAATCTCATTAATATAATCAGCATGGTCATATGGGTAGTATTTATGTGGATGATGATGAAGAGACTACAAATGATATATGATATGGAATAAATGATGAAGCTCAGTCAGTGGTTTAAGAAGGTACTGTAATGATTGTATGTTTATCAAGAATAATGTATGGTACTATGGAACAAAGAAAAATCTAAGGATTTGTACCCTATTGCCTTTTCTTTAGTTTTGAATGTATATGTTGAATGGTACCGGTAACCATGGAAGTTTATTCAAATATTTTTGGAAAGTAGATAATAAGCGCCTAATGAAGGGATAATAATATAATGATATGTTTGATAGTATTAATGATCTCATGACTGATATAAGGACAATGTGATATCATGGTTTGAGTATATATAAAATTTTGTATTTTTGTATGAAAACAGAGTTAACTATTGGCAAAATTCATGTTTTCACTAAGGATATATGGTAATTTGGGATTCAAGAGAATACATGATTAAGGTATCCACATGTAAGGAATGTGATCAACAAGATATATCTTATGATATATGGTTAATAAATGATGGTATTCACGTGCTTGTTATGTGAACATTCATGTAATGATTTTCATTATACAATTAGATTGGACAGATGTATTTTAGATATGTCTAAAGATTGGAATGCATTAGGTTGGGCATCAGATTGTATTGTTTAAGGCTATAAATCATTGATATTATTTCTGGAATGTTGTAATAGTATTGTTTTAGAAAAAGGACTACCTGTAGGACGGGGGACTACCCATCGCATCGGACAAGGCTGTGGGAATCGAACCCAAAACCGAAGTGAAAAAGGCCTTTATTTCCTACCACTAGCCTACAGGAAGTCACTAGATAATAGAAACTAGTTTTATTAAGCCGTATGATATATGAAGTATAAGTTCATTTTTCGAATCATATACAATTAACATCACCATAGATGGACTTATGTATATTTGATAACTTTTTCTAACCTATTGATTGAGACATAAGGAATGACCCGTCATTCTATCACATGATCTGCTAACACTTCACGAATGAAAAATTCAACTTCATTTCTTTAAGAGATGAAGTGGAAATTGTTCAAGGTACCAACAACAGTGAGATTTTACCGAAATCATGTAAGTATTTATCTAATTCAAATTCTTCAACTTTTTGGAAATCATCTTGAAAACAAAAAATGTTGTCCTGGTACACTTATATTCGATGAATCTGATGGAACCTTAGATCATCAGAAATTTATATCTTTGTGATATTTGACATTTTCATAGCCATGTTCTCTAACACTCTCCATAAAAACTTGATGGTCAGATTTATATTCCATATCCATATTTTCACCAATGTTATCCTATGTGGAAACCTAGTGATTAGTTAATTTTGGTTACCATTACATTTCATTCTTTAGTTTTTAATGATATGTTTTGGTATTCTTTTTTATGATGTGGGTTTCTATTAAAACATTTAAGTAGTAAACCATTTATAACCCCAAAGAATTTCGAGGGAGAAATTCATTTTAAACGGGGTAGAATGTAACACCCTGATATTTTATGATAAATATTTTCTTATGTCTTATGTTATATGCAACACCAAAGGAATATTTCACTACACACAACACCGACTTGGCTTGCGTTACACGCAATCACGACCTTCCTTGATAGCGTGTATAGTACTCAATACCAAGTTTCACTAAACAACAATATATTGTTATATTATTATTATGGATTAGACGTTATGAATATTATTAACTAAATTTTTAATTTTATAACATTATTATTCATCTTACACATTTTCTAGAAGATGGTATGAGAAGAAAATAAATTTTTCTGGTAAAATATGTATTTTTAAAAAAATGCAATTTTGTCACCTTTTGATGGCACACCCACATTAAATATAGTTTCTGACATGTTTATAAGTTCAAATTGACAAAATAAAATTCATCTTTGGAATATTTATATAAAAATTTACTTTGGATAAATTTTTCATATTATTCTGATAACTTTCATATTTTAATGAATAGTAAAAACACGATATATTTTAATTAAAAACAACTTTTTTCCTCGCAATAATTTATATGGTTAAATTATAATATTGAATGGTTTTAATGTATAAATAGAATATATTTTTACTGTTTAATATAATTTACTTCATTACCATTATTTTTACATTGAATTCATTGATAAAAACATTTCAATCCTTGGAAATTTTTTAACTTTTAAAACCCATTTTTTTAACAACGGGATTAATTTTAAATTAATTACTACAACTTATGTGTTTTGAATTTTGAAAAAAGGATTCCATATATAGATTCAGTGGGTCCAAATTATTTTAATAGGTTACTTTTAATTTTTTCTATTATGAATTGTAACTACGGTAATTTTTATTTACTATAGCTAAAGGTAAATCGGGTAATTAAGGGTACAAATAAGATTATAGAATTACCCTAATACTTTAAAAAATCTTATTGGATGAATAAAAGTCGACCCATATCACCTAAGGGTCAGAATATATTCATTTCATGGACTTTTGACCATGAAATGATATAATTATTATTAAAACCAAACAATGTGACAACATGTCACTCTCTTAAATCTTATAAGTGTAATAATATTAATTTAATGATAAAAATTATAAAACTACGGATATAAATCATACCTTGAAATATAATAAAATTATCTACATCATAAAAAACTATTTTTAATTTTTAGGGATTAAATAATTATCATGAATTATGATACAATAGTTATGTTGAAATTATTTTATTAATTGAATTATCAAATAAATGATTTAAAAAGTATTAAAATAAAAATTATATGAACTATTTAATGTACTACACTAATTTTCTAGATAAAAATTACATGTTATGAATCTATTAAATGTTATAGTTATAACATATCTTCTATATATATTATATTTAAATTCAAATAATTAAATAGTGTCAAAATTGACACAATTGTTATTTTATAAAAATTACATCTTATAAAATTGTTTTAAAATAAAAAAAATATTTAAAAATTATAAATTAAATTTAATATGGACGAAAATGTAAAAAATAATACAATTATGGATAATTTACAACATATAAGTGATTATTTATAATGATTCAAAATTTAGAATCTTTCTACCACAAATAAAATTAAATAGATTATATAAGGATAAATCAAGTTGATAATGTTTAAAATAAATTTCCAACTTGTCTAAATTTAATTCGTTAATGATATTACAAACCTATATCATCTTAGATTCGTATTTGAGTAATTTTGGAGGTTTTTATGTGGGGTTGGAATTTATTATAAATTAATATTTCTTATAATTCCAAAGGTGCATCTCTCCTCCGTTATAAAATGGAACCTCCTCCCTTTCCTCCTCACACCATTTTGAACCTTCAAGATCGGCCAACCCCTGATATTTTCCCTTATAAACTTCCTTAGCAACATTCTAAAGGTCCTGATCTTCTTCAAATACCAATTTCTGTGCCCTAAGAAGAAGATTAAAGGAGGTGCGTCGAGGAATAGGTAATCTCTTCTACTGATTCTTTCAAGTTTTCTTTCTTCTTCAACTTCTTCTTCTTTAGTTGTTTCATTATAAAGTAATAAAATCAGTATCAATAATATACTGATATGTTATTATATATATTAAACAATCACATTTCACCTTCTATCCATCCTATGGAAAATGAAATCACCGTGCGTGCGTATGTACGAAATACCGTCTCCACGCCGTGGTGTAATATATTTTTCCACCACCACCTTACTTGGATGGGTATAATGGTGTGAAGAATAAATATATATAGTTATTATAAAATCATACTGATTCTATAATATTATATCATCCACTACAAATCAATTCAATAATTATGGGAACGATATCATCGCTCGTGCGTATGTAAGGATTACCGTCTCCACGACGCGATGAGATTCATTCTCCATGTTAACCATTCAAGAATGATTATAAAGTATATATAATGAATAATAATGAAATAATGACATGATAATGCTATTATATTTATATATATATATATGTAATCTACTTACTTCCATTCAATTCAATATGGAATGGAAAACAACATTCATGCATACGTACGGCCTACCGTCTCCATGAACGGTGTATTTCATTTCATTTATATATCTATTATATATATATATATATACAAAATATATATATGATATATAAATCATGATCTACATTCTGGAAGTAAGTAAATAAAGATATAATTAATAATAATATCATGAACAACAAGTACAAACACGTACGATAAATAAAATCATTTTACCAAAAATGCTGCTTTAACATGGAATTTACAAAACAATTAGTAATATAAAGTCATAAGTGAACCATATATGATATAATAACAATGAATATGAAAATTTAATAAGTCAATTACATTATTAAAAGCATTATAAAGGAGGTTAGGATATGTATGACGCAAATCGGACCTAAGGTAAGGGATAACTTATCCAATCTCATTTTTATCCATGATTGTTTATTCATAATTTTTTACTAGGGTTATATTTATCATCCATGTCCCTATTTTCTAAAAATAGTTTCCTGTATGATTAAAGTACTTTTTACCCATTTTTGACTTTTACTACATGGTATGTAAGGAATCTTTTTCTCTTTACCATATGAGGTACTTTTTGACTTCACCGAAAAAAGAATGAGAAGAATGATATTTTTAACTTATACAGCAAGAACAGATTATTACGGTTTCATAATGCCTCGTTTTAATGATGCTTACACTACAAGATATTATGACTATTTTCAAAAAAATACTTTTCTTTAAAAATTTCATGGCATTTTGTGAAAAGAAAATGGTTTTAAAGAAGAAAGGATATTTTCCTGATGAATTTATTTCAAGTGTTTTATCAAAACCATTTTCAATCTAAGATGTCATTATTTCATATGTGTATGTTTCAAGTATAATTTATCTATGATTTACGTGGTTTCAATTATCTTATGATGAAATATCCATTTGTTTTATATGGATTACGTGATTATGGGATGATGTTTATGAAACCCATCTTATTCTTTGGGTTATGATGAATGTTTTAAGTTTATTTTGTGGCACATGTAAGAATGATTTCATTATGAGATTGGTGGGACCAATATCTCCCTCCAATGCATTGGCTAATGATTTATATCTAATGAGATAGACATGGATGGAACGGAAAGTTATTCAGGTTCAGTGATATAGGACTGGAACGAGGAGTGAACTCGATTCAGAAAGGGACATTGTCCAATAAGATGGTCATGACAGCAATGCCATGGCTTCTATGGAAATCATATCATGTGATTAATGTTTTTCCACAATTACATGTTTTATTACCATGTTATTTTATCATGATTAATGTTTCTTGATGATCTATTCCTTACATACTGCCATGTTCTATGTCATTGCTCATGATTTTTATGTTTAAATATTATGTTCATGTTTTGAAATTCAGATGTATATGGTTTGATTTATTTTCTACATGCTTACCCTTACTGAGAATTTGTGATCACCCTTTATATGTTTTCTTTTCACCAGGATATAAAGAAAGGTTTTAGGTAAGAAAAAAATGGTTGAACTGTATGGGAGATGTTGAAGATCTATCATCATGATTAGAATATTTTTTTCCGAGTTCCCAAAGACACTAAACTATTACGGTACTTCGGTGTTTTTTTTGTAATGTATTAAGTATTCTCCCAAAGTAATGTAACGTCCATGTACATCAAGCTTTGGGTCTCTACAAAATGTCTTTGATATCAGTTTCAAAATGACATTAACATTTGAAAAAAACACAAGTGACATATGCAAAACTGATCAAACACGTTTGGATTGATTTGATAATGTAGGAAAACGATCCATGATTCATTTTTGATGTGTAAAAATCAGCCTCACCTTAATCTGATGCACGGTGTGACCAGTATGGATAAAAGTGTCTGATATCAGTTTGAAACTATCATTAACATTAGGAAACAATATAAAGGACATATGGAATACCAATAAAACACATTCGTATTGTTATGATTCTTTATAACAATGATTCATGAGTCATTTGGGACATGTACGAATCAACCACACCATAATACAATGCATGGTGAGACCGATATGGCTAAAAGTGTCTGATATCAGTGTGAAACTGACATTAACTTTATAAAAAGACACAAGTGACATACAGAATACCATGAAAAAATGACCAGATTGTTTGGATACATTAAAAAAAAGATACATGAGTCATTTGTGATGTGTATGAATCAAACGCACCTCAATCCGACGCACGGTGTGACCATTATGGCTAAAAGTGTCTGATATCAGTTTCAAACAGACTTTAACTTTAGAAAACAACAAAAGTTACATATGTAAAACTGAGAAAATGCGTTTATATTGTTTTGATACATTAGGAAAATGATCCATGAGTCATTTGTGATGTGTAAGAATCGACAACACCACAATCCGATGCACGGTGTGACCGGTATGATCAAAAGTGTCTGATATCAGTTTGAAATTGACATTAACTTTAGAAAACAAAACAAGTGACATACGGAAAACATAGAAAACACATTTGGATGGTTTTTATACTTTAGGAAAATAATCCACGAGTCATTGTTGACATGTACGAACCAACCACAACACAATCCGATGCACGGTGTGACTGGTATGGCAAAAAGTGTCCGATATCAATTTGAAATTGACGTTAACTTTAGAAATCAATGCAATTGACATACGGAAAACCGATCAAAAGCATTTGGATTGTTTTAAAAAATTAGGATAACTACATATGAGTCATTTGTGATGTGTTCGAATCATATTCACCTCAATACAAAGCAGAATGTGACTGGTATGGCTAAAAGAGTTTGATATTAGTTTGAAATTGCCATTAACTTTAGAAAACAACATAAGTGACATAAAGAATACAAATAAAACACGTTCATATTGTTTTGATACTTTATTAAAATCATCCACAAGTAATTTTTTATGCATAATAATAAACTGCACCTCAATCCGATGCACAGTTTGACCGGTATGGCTAAAAGTGTCTGATATTAGTTTCAAACTGACATAAACATTAAGAAACAACACAAGTGTCATACTGGAAGCTGAGAAAAAGCATTAAGATTGTTTTGATACTTTAGAAAAAATTCCACGAGTCATTTATGATGTGTAAGAAACAACTGCACCTCAATACGACGCATGGTGTGACTGGTATGACTAATAGTGTATGATATCAGTTTGAAATTGACATTTACTTTAGAAAACAACACATGTGTCATATAGAAACCATGAAAAGTCGTTCTTATTGATTTGATACTTTGGTCAAACAATCCATGAGTCATTTGTGATGTTTAGAAATCAACCACATCTCAATCTGATGCACGGTGTGACCGGTATGGGTAAAAGTGTATGATATTAGTTTGAAATTGATATTAACTTTAGAAAACAACGTAATTGACATACTAACAACCAAGGAAAAACCATCAGATTGTTTTGATACATCAGTACAACAACCCATGAGTCATTTTTCACGTGTCCGAAGTAACTGTGACTTAATACAACACACGATGTACTGGTATGGCTAAAAGTGTCTGATATCAGTTTGAAATTGACATTAACTTTAGAAAACAACATAAGTGACATATGGAATACCAACCAAACACATTTATATTGTTTTGATACATTAGTAAAATGACCCATGAGTCATTTGAGACACTTAAGAATCAACCGCACCTCAATTTGATGCATGTTGTGACCAGTATGGAAAAAAGTGTCTAATATCAGTTTCAAACTGACACTAACTTTAGAAAACAACACAACAGACACGCTGAAAACTGATAAAACACGTTAGGATTATTGTTATACTTTAGGAAATAGATACATGAGTCATTTTTGATGTGTAAGAATCAACTACACCTCATTCCGACACACGGTGTGACTGGTATGGCTAAATGTGTCTGATATTAGTTTGAAACTGACATTAAATTTAGAAAACAACACAAGTGACATATGGAAAACAGAGAAAATGCCTTAGGATTGTTTTGATACATTAGTAAAACAATCCATTAGTCATGTTTGATGTTTTAGAATCAACCTCTCCTAAATCTGACACACGGTGTGACAGGTATGGCCAAATGTGTATGATATCGGTTTGAAATTGACATTAACATTAGAAAACAACAGAAGTGACATACAGAATACCGAGCAAACACATTTGGATTGATTTGATACATTAGAAAAACGATCCATTAGTCATTATTTATGTGTATGAATAAACCAAAATTCAATCCGACTCATGGTGTGACCGGTATGGATAAAAGTGTCTAATATCAGTTTCAAACTGACATTAACTTTAGAAAACAACAAAAGTAACATATGGAAAACAAAGAAAACGCATTCGGATAGTCATGATAAATTAGGAAAATGATCCATGAGTCATTTGGTAGTTATAAGAATCAACCACACCTCTATCTGACACACGGTGTGACCGGTATGGCTAAATGTGTCTGATATCAGTTTGAAACTGACATTAACTTTAGAAAACAACACAAGTGACATTCGGAAAACCAAGAATACACAATTGGATTCTTTTGATACATTAGCACAATAATTCATGAGTAATGTTTTACTTATAAAATTAAACCACACCTTAATCGAACACATGGTGTGACCGATATGGCTAAAAGTTTCTGATATATGTTTGAAATTGACATGAACTTTAAAAAACAACATAATGGACATACAGAATACAGAGAAAATGCATTCAGATTGTTCTGATAATTTAGGACAATGATCCATGAGTAATTTTGGATGTGTACGAATTGACCACACCTCAATCCAACACATTTTTGATCAGTATGGATAAAAGTGTCTGATATCAGTTTCAAACTGACATTAACTTTAGAAAACAACACAAGTGGCAAACAAAAAACCTAGAAAATGTGATCGGATTGTTTTGATACTTTAATACAATGATCCATCAGTCATTTTGGATGTGTATGAATCAACCAAAGCTCAATCCAATGCACGGTGTGACCGGTATGGCTCAAAGTGTCTGATAACAGTTTCAAACTGACATTATCTTTAGAAAACAACACAAGAAACATACATCATATCGAGAAAACGCATTCTAAAGGTTTTGATGCTTTCGTACAAAAATCCATGAGTTATTTTTGACATGTATGAATCAAACTCACCTCAATAAAAAACACGATGTTCCAAGTATTCCTATAAGTGTCTGATATCAGTTTGAAATTGTCATTAACTTTAGAAAACAACACATGTGATATATTGAATAGCGAGAAAACGTGTTCTGATTGTTTTGATACTTTAGTACAATGATCGATGAGTCATTTGTGATGTGTAAGTTTCAACCGCACCTCAATCGGACACATGGTGTGACCGGTATGGCTAAAAGTGTCGAATATCAGTTTGAAACTGACATTAACTTTAGAAAACAACATAAGTGACATACGAAATACCAATAAAACACATTCGGATGGTTTTTATACTTTATTATAATGATCCATGAGTCATTTTTGATGTGTAAGAATAAACCCCACCTCAATCCGACCCATGGTGTGACTGGTATGGCTAAAAGTGTCTGATATCAGATTAGAAATGACATTAACTTTTAAAAATAACACAACTGACATACGGAAAACCCAGAAAACACCTTCGGATTGTTTTGATAATTTAGGAAAATGATCCATGAGTCATTTGTGACATGCACGAATCAACTACACCTTAATCTGACACATGATGTGACCTGTATCACTAAATGTTTCTGATATTAGTTTGAAACTGACATTATCTTTAGGAAATAATATATGTGACATATGGAATACAAAGAAAACATGTTCGGATTGATATGATACTTTAGAAAAATGATCTATGAGTCATTTTAGACATATACAATTCAACCACACCTCAATACAATGCACAGAGTAACCAGTATGAATAAAAGTGTCTGATATCCATTTGAAACTGAAATTAACTATAGAAAAAAACACATGTGACATATGTAATATCAAGAAAACATGTTCGTATTGTTATGATACTTTAGGAAAATGATCCCTGAGTCATTTTTGACTTGTATGAATCAATCGAACCTCAAACTGACACATGGTGTGACTGGTATGGATAAAAGTGTCTGAAATAAGTTCCAAACAGACATTAACTTTAGAAAACAACACAAGTTTCATTGGGAAAACAGAGCAAATGAGTTCGTATTTTTTTGATATTTTAGGACAACGATCCTTGAGTCATTTTTGATGTGTAATAATCAACCACACCTCAACAAAATGAACGATGTGACCGGTATGGATAAAAGTATCTTATATCAGTTTCAAACTAACATTAACTTTATAAAACAACACAAGTGACTTATGGAATACTGATGAAATGCATTATAATTGTTTTGATACTTTAGGAAAAAGATCCATGAGTCATTTTTGATGTGTATGAATCAAATGTACCTCAATCCGATGCACGGTGTGACCATTATGGCTAAAAGTCTCTAATATCAGTTTCAAACTGACATTAACATTAGAAAACAATAAAAGTCACATACAACAAACCGATCAAAAGCAATTGGATTATTTTGATACATTGGTAAAATTATCCAAGAGTCATTTTTAATGTGTATGAATCAACCTCAACCCAATATGACACGTGGTGTGATTGGTATGGATAAAATTGTCTGATATCAGTTTCAAACTGACATTAACTTTATAAAACAATACAAGTGATATAAGGAAAACCATGAGAACATGTTCGGATTTTTTTTATACTTTAGGAAAACGAACCATCATTCATTTTTGACATGTAAAAATCAACTGAACCTCAATCTGACACACAGTGTGACCAATATGGCTAAAAGTGTCTGATATCAGTTTCAAATTGACATTAACTTTAGAAAACAACATAAGTGACATATAGAATACTGATAAAATGCATTCGTATTGTTTTGATACATTAAGAAAATGATCCATGAGTCATTTTTGATGTGTAAGAATCAACCACACCTCAATCTGATGCATGGTTTGACCGGTATGGCTAAAAGTGTCTGATCTCAGTTTCAAACTGAAAATAACTTTAGAAAACAACAAATGTGACTTACAGAAAACCAAGAAAACACATTTAGAGTGTATTGATAATTTATAAAAACTATCCATGAGTCATTTGTGATGTGTACGAATCAAATGTACCTCAGTCTGATGCATGATGTGACTAATATGGCTAAAAGTGTCTGATATCAATTTCAAATTGACATTATCTTTAGAAAACAACAGATTTGACATAAAGAATAATGATAAAACACATTCATATTTTTTTGATACATTAGGAAAATGATCCATGAGTCATTGGTGGCGAGTATGAATCCCCCACACCTCAATTAGACGCACGGTGTGAATAGTATGGCTAAAAGTGTCTGATATCAGTTTCAAATTGACATTAACTTTAGAAAACAACACAAGTGACATAAGACAAACTAAGAAAACGCATCCATATTATTTTTATACATTAGTAAAATTATCCATGAGTCATTTGTGATATGTACAAATCAACCGCACCTTAATACGACACATAGTGTGACTAGTATGACTAAAAGTGTCTAATATCAGTTTCAAATTGACATTAACTTTAGAAAAAAACACATGTGACATATGGAAACTGAGAAAACACGTTAGGATATATTGATAATTTAGGAAAACGATCCATGAGTCCTTTTTGACGTGTACGAATCAACTGCACCTCAATCCAATGAATGATGTGATCGGTAATGCTTTTTATTATAATCCTCCTGATATCACATTTAACCCCCATCATTGTGAAAACCTCCATTGATCACAAAACAACATCACCCACGCGACTCCATAGTATTTAATTAGAGAATGTGGTGGTCATGAAATAAAATTGAAATGGTATGATCCTAGACCTATAGGCCTTATGAGTAGGTTTCTATATATAAATTCTGGTTATGAAAATCTACTCAAGGAAGTCTATGACATGGGAGGTGACTCCCCTCACTAGTAATAACAACTTTGGGAAACTCTCCCATGATAATGAAAATAAATTCCTTCAATTCCTAGTGATGAGGATAGAGGGATCGACTATGGATCTATCAATATTTGGGTACCTCCATGGAGGGCTCATGTTAACCGAAACCACCAACACCATCCCACAAAAATCCCCAGTCACCTGTAGAATGTACTACAAGAATAGTGAACTCCTTGACACTAAATCCACAGAAACCTGGAGATCTTATAGGGTGTGAAAAGATTCATAACAAGGGAACCGGTTCATATATCTACCTCCCATAAGTAATCCAACTCGAATATTCTAGAATCATCTATTGATTAGGATAATATTCATTCTATCAAAGGTCATGTCTTCCCACATATTCTTTTAGAGATAATGGGAGATGCACATATCCAAATCCCTATATAGGAATCCCATCATGATATTATTATCTCCCAAGGATTATAGTAATGGGATTATATATCCGTGTTAATTGAAGTCTTGTTAGATTACATATTAGAGACCAAGAACATACATACCTATATACTTACACATAATATGTTGTAGTTCCACTATATTTTTGAAATTATAGAATGGATCCATTGAGATATTCTGTCACTTGTATGGATATATGGATTTTAAAATATCACTATCCCAACAAAACAAAGTAGTATTTTTTCAATAAAAACATCAACAAGTGGATACACACAAGAAAACGCATATTTTAACTTATGAGAGATTCCCTTCAACATGAGAACTATAGAAAAAACTACAATAATTAAATTATTGATATCATAAATCCAATCATTGGTACAATGGTGGAGTATTATAAGGATGAAATTTTAATCAATACGTAATAACATTAATACCCCAGTAGTGATCTCCTGAAATTTAATGGATATCATTGCATCCACCATCGAATGATGTATTCCTACATGTGTAACACCCCAAGATTTCATAGTGTGTTATTTCTTCAAAATAATTCAATAACTTGCACTACACGCAACACTGAGTTCAATCACACCATGACTTAAAAAAAAATCCATTCAAAAGAGGTTATGAATAGTGTTAACTAAATTTTAAACTTTATATAATCCTTAAAATTTTAGAATTCATATTATGAGTTTCTTAGACATAATGTAAGAACAAATTCATTTTCAGTATTGCACTTTTACCAAATTTTAATAGTGAACCCTTTTTAGATACTATATTTTAAACTTTTTGACTAAATGGGGACATCAAAAATTTAAAATGAAACATCCCAAGCTTCCACGGTACGCTAGCGTGTGTTGTACGCAACACCGAGTTCTAACACACCGTAACCAATCAAACTAGCTATTATGAATAGTAATACCTACTTTTTGAAATTATATATATTATATATTTTAAAATGGACTTCATTTTTGGATTCGGAATATCGAATTTAGCCTAAGGTGAAATTTTGGTACATTTCGGATAACTTTCATATTTTGATGAATAGTGAAAATTACTAAATTTTAATTAAAAACAACTTTTTTAATCAAAATAATTAATAGTGATAAATTATGAATTTTAGTGTTTTTAAAGTATATTTAGAATATATTTTTACCATTTAATATAATTTTGGTCATTGGACATAATTTTACAATTAAACCGAACATAAACAAGTGTCAATCTTTTGATAGTTATTATCTCTTAAAAACACGCTTTTTGTTTTGACAGCGGGAATTAATTTTAAATTAATTTCTGCCACTTCTGTGTTTAGAATTTAGGAAAATGGATTCCATATTTGGAATAAGGATGTTCAAATTGTGTAAATAGGTAACTTTTATTTTTAGACATTTTGAATAATTACTGCGGTAAATATTTTATTTACCATGGTTAAGGGTAAATCCGGTAAATAAGGGTTAAAAAATAATATTATAATAATACTAAATTACCCTAAAACGTGTCTTAAACCTATTGGTTGATACATGGTCGACCATGAGAATCTTTGGGTCGATTTTGGGACCCCATGGATCCACATGTAAGTGATAATGACACTTTATTTTAATTAAGTCAAAATGAATACAAAAATGACACAAGCATATATCTTTTAGAAAAATAATTGTTACATAGGGTTATATAAGTTGTATTTTAGATTATAAATATTCATTATAAATCTGAAAATATTTCCTACATAATGATATTTTATTTATAATTTTTAGACATTAAATAATTTATTTTATTTATGACACAATGATGATGCAGTAATTACTATAATAGTGAAAAATTAAAATAATTGATATTATAAATACCCAAACAAATATAATATGAAACTTTTAATGAATTAAACTAATTTTCTAGGATAATATGATATATTAGGATTGATTTAATTGACTTTTTTCGAAGTAATCAATCTGTTATGAGTTTCACAAAAATCAACTATTGAATAGTGTCAAAATTGACATAAAAGAGTTCTTCAAACAAATATTATATTATTAATTGATATTAAATTCCTAAAAATCTAAGGTTCGGCCATGAGACTTATATCATGATAGGTTCATCATTAATGTACCACTTGGGGGTCTCTTGTATGTATATAGTAAGTTTATTAACCATATTATATAAAAATACAAAGAGACATTGTAAAAGTGAAACTAATTAACTTAGAGTTAATACTTAAAGATAATATTAATATAAGTACCCAAACCTGTCTAAATTCTATTGGTTGAGTGGTTTTCGACCTATCCCCACCTTAACCTTTGAATAATCAACTTTGGAGCCATTAGAAACCGAATATGAATTTATTATAAATTAATATTTCTAGCTTTTCCAAAGGTGCCCCTCACCCCTCTTATAAAAGGGCACTCCTCCTTATCATTTCTTCACACCTTCAAAGCCTTTTGGTTCGTCCAAAATCTGACCAAATAAGCTCCCCACATCCCTCTCCTCCTCCTTGAAGCTTCCCCTTAGGCAGAAAGCATTTCAGGAAGTCCTTTGGTTCCAACCAAAGTGAGTTACCTAAATTAAAGGTAACGATTTCTCTTAAATTATTTTCATTTATTTTGCTTCTCCAACCCCCAAACTCTTTTTATTTACTTTATTTTGTAACAACACCAGTATCCACAATATACTAGGATGTTGTTATAAGAAGGATTCAAACTACACATACACACAACTCCATCTAATGGATGATGAACATAATGTTTCTGTGGATGGCAAACTAACGCCTCACGAAACGATGATTGTTCAAATAGATCTTACCGCCTCTCATGGTGGCCATTATGATGGCACTGTACTTAAATATGATATTAATGATATATATTTTATATATAAGCTTCTGAAATTCCATTTTATTTCATACCATTATTCGTTTCATGTTGTATATACATACGATAATTTCATTTGAGGAAGTGCGGACTACCGCCCCCTTAAAATGATATGACTCGTTCATACCACACATGAAACGTATAAAGGATGGTGTTAATGAACTTAAGTAACATATATAAAATATTATATTATACGGGAATAGTAATATACCTATGTATCATTTGGATTTGATTCTTTTAAGATAAAAATTAAATGGAAGTAGCGTTCGTGCGTACGTACGGACTACCGTCTCCACGAACGTGATAAGATTCATTCTCCATCGTATCCATTCAAGACTTATTCTCATTTTAGGGTTAAAAATAATTTTAATATCATTCTGAATATGATTAAGATATAATCTATCCATTACAAACATGTCTTACGTAACCAAACATTTAAGAAGAACGAATCGGTTATCACCCGAAACAACGATAATACTAAGATATTATTATCAAATCAATATTAAAAGATCATATAGGATATCATATTAATTTATATGATTCTTGTATAATTTAATAACAATTATTTCACCATTATACAGGAGGTTAACCTACCCCAACAAAATAAAAGTACAAGGTAAGGGTTATTTCACAATCTCTTCATTATCCGAGGTTGTTTATACGTAATAATCTACTGGGATATCTTTATCATCCACATCCATGTTTCTTAAAAATTTATTTCAAAACATTTTTAATATTTACAAGAATATGGGTTAATGTCATTTATACCCTTGTTTTACTTTTTATAAGAGGTTTATAAAGGAATCTTTCCGTCGTTTTCAAAACAAGGTCCTTTTTAACCTTTTCGACAGAATTGAGGTAAGAATGTTTTTTTAACTTATACGGCGGGTGCGGTTATTTTACGCCGTTATAAAATCTTCAGAGCTTTCCTTACAAGCTTATAAGATTATTTTCAAAGAAAATGTTTTATATGGATCTTAAATGATTTCAAAATAAAAGGAGACATTTCTTTAAAAAGAATTTTGATTTCATCTATGTCAACATCCTTTGATGGATTTTAAGATTATTTGAAGTTGATTTATTATATTGTATTAAAGGTTTTGTGATATGTTTGACTGTGGATGTGCTATTTTTATACCTTTCATAGTTTATGGTGAAAGTATTGACATTTCGTATGCTAGTTTTAATACGAATGTTTATGTTATATTTAAACCTTTTCATATGGGAATGCATTGGACTTAATATGTGACGGGTGGAGCCCGCTATAGCTCCTCGATGCATCGGTAGGTCTCATGAGACAAACTAGTGTCTTGGCACAAGGCCTTGACAAAATCTTATTTGTAGTCTTGGCACGAGGCCTTGGCTATGTGGTTATGATAGTCTGGCATTATGCATTCCAACATATTGAAAGTGGTTATTGATTTTTGCATGTGATTATTCGATTAGTAGAATATCCATGTTAATAAGTAAATGGCATTATTTCATTTTATTTATGCCATACCATGTTGAGAGTTCATGTTTGAAAGGCTTTTGTTTTAGTTATACATCGCCTTAAATGTTTATTCTTATTTATGAAAGTTTTCTCTATATTGTTATCCTCACTGGGCATTTGAGCTCACCCCTTTTCTATGTTTTATTTCTCCCAGGAAGTGAAGAAGTAAATTATGAATGACCTGCAGGGATATTATGTGGGGATATGAGTGTGGATTATGGGGACAATATGTTGTTGTAGTAGTTTTTCATTTTATGATGTAATGTAAGACTTATGAATATATCTAGTGTTTCCAAGGCTACTAAACCAATCGATCTTTCAAGATTTGATCTTTCTTGTGATCATGCCAATGTTACGAAGTAATGCACCGACTCTGGGTAGCTGGGGTCGGGGCGTTACAACATGTGTGAAACAAGGGTCACCTCTAGGAAAATCCTTATTAATATTTTAATAAATATTATCATTGATATTGGCTCTAATAAAATTGATTTCATCATGAGAATGAATCTTAAAAATAATATTCATGTTTTTTATGACATAAATGATAGATATCATGTATACGTCATATTATTTACAATGTGTTATGAATATTGATACCAAATTACAAGATTATTAAGAAATAGGTAATCAATCAGTGAGATATTGAATTATAGGATGCTTTCGCTGACATTATTCAATATTTTTTGTATTCATCAATTATTATTCATCTTGTTAAGGAAAATAATTTAGTCCTATAAAAATAATCCATGTAATTTTATCTTCAAACACATTAATCATAGAATAAAACTAAGGGAAAATGGAATCTTATACACTCACATAGTCATACTAGGATCCTAACTAAGGCATTGTGATCTACTATATACAGAAGGTACCATTATTTCATATTCAAGGTCTAGATGTTGCATCCATATATTCAAAATCATGTGGTGTAGATGATCTCCAAAAATAACCTACTGAAAAATTCTTAAATTTTCATATAATTAATATATTATTTACATAGTGTGAAGGGAATGATAACTAGTGTAACATCATCTCCATCCCTTTAAATAGCGTCATTGTAATAGTGCTAGATTATTTCATTTCTAAACAACATAACTATGAGTCATTTCTAATAGTAATTGATTCACTATATGATATTCATTAATATTTAAGGAAGTAACTATATCAAGAAAGACACACCTTGTGGGTGAAGCTTCATCCTGGATGAAAGGAGTCCCAATAAACATAAAATCAATACATGCATCAATTGATATGTCTTAATCCATCTCTAAAAGGACCTTATTAAATACAAATTTCTCTTATCATAAGGATTCATAAAAATTGAAGAAGACTATCAGTCTCACATTAATATTTTTACTAAATACATAATTATTGATGATCGCGTGTTTTTGGTGATAGGGTACTCATAGGTTATCATCATGAGAATTTATGGTGACTATACAATTGAGAAACATGAATGTTTTCCCAATATTAAGATTACTATTACAATGATTTCGAAATTTACCCATTATTGGAATGTGACAAATGTCCCGTGAACCAATATGATTTAGTTAAAATAATGTAATGCATGTGTGGATGGCTTACTGAGCTAGGAAATGACGGTTTTTTCATCCATGTGGAGCATCAGAAGTTGTTTGACAGTGTAATTATTGATGAATAATTTTGTGATGTAAACAAATTATCTAATAGAA
Organism: Viscum album; assembly: GCA_963277665.1. Lineage (NCBI taxonomy): Eukaryota > Viridiplantae > Streptophyta > Magnoliopsida > Santalales > Viscaceae > Viscum > Viscum album. The sequence goes on along the minus strand of OY728148.1, from coordinate 1,479,919,311 downwards.
ATCACATGAATGGGATGATATGTAACATAATGGTTGATGATAATTATGATTAAATGAATTAAATGATTGGATATTTCCAAAATGGAGCTCTATTTTCCCCACCAGTTGATGCAAGTAAAATATTCTTGTGTATAGTAAATATCATCCTCTATGATGGCCCATATCTAGGAAGGTCCTCTATAGATATTTCCATAAATGAATCATAATCAATTAAATTACAAGAGACTAAAAAATTGTTTTAATACATATCCATGTTGATTATTATTGGGCATTACAGTCAGGACTGAACAAATCCTATAAGATCTATGTATTTTGATACATTTGGCCAACAATGTGTCGTGAATGTATAAAATTAACCATTTAGTGTAATGAAATTATGATTTATGTGAATGTCAAGTATAATCCAATGTATCCTATTTTGGATACCATGTATTCAAAGACAAATTTTATGTATGGAATTAATGTTTTGGGTCTTTTCATTCCAGTGAATTCCTAGTAGTTACCATTCATCACTACTACCACTAATTTCATTCGTTGTTGTCTATGGCCATTACCCTCTAAATGGTAAAGTCTATATATGTTCAGAACATCGTAAATAATTCAGTTGTATGAAATTCCTCAGATTATTAGTAGTAAACATTGTAGATGTATAACATCTATAGAGTGGATAATGATATACCATATGTACAACATCATGAATAACAAGACATAAAACATTCAGTCATCTAAAATGGAATGTTTAATTCATTAAATAATCACTATGAAACATTATTTAGACGATTTTAGGTCCTAAAAATATATATTTTTTAAATTTTATACAAATCCTTATATGTATATTTGATAATGACTCAAACCTCCACCTAGGGTACCATTTATACATAAAATATAGAATATATATAGTGTTTGGCCTTGTGGTCCAACTATAATCCCTCCAAAAATCCATATATGATCATCAAAGTGCGTATATTATATGAAATGAAAAAATAAGAAAAAAAGAAATACATTTATTAAAATAGGATCCCCGAGATAAATAATTATGATGTTTATAAAAACTATATGGACAAAGACTTGTACAATAAATTCTAGAAAAATTTATATTAAAAACCATTACGTCTAACAACATGCACCCATAAATAATAAATAATTCCTTTATGGAAAAAATATTGAACTATAGAACTATATAATATTCTTTTCATGAGATGGGTACCCACCTTTGTTGTTACTCTTCTATAACACCATTTTCTAGAAATATTTGTCTCTTAATTCTTATCATTAGAGATATATAAGAACACCTAGACCTCCCACCTCATTCTTAGAAAACTTCTTTACCTCACTATAGTAAACATAAATTAATTTGCGTTATAGAACACCTATTTTATTGAACACATCCTAAATATCATAATATATTTACATTGATCTATCTTTTATTCAACAATTTTTATCCCTTTAATCCATTATATATAGATACACACCCATATCATGCATGCATAATACCCCAAATTCTAGCCTCTCATATAGGTTACATGCCTTAAATGACTAAGTGAGAGAAAAAATATGATTCTAGATTTGAATATGTTTTAATTTTTCATTTACTATTTCTTTTATTTTTGACTAAAAATATGGTTGTAAAACCTTCATTTCAAATGTTTTCAGTATTTATCCAAAAACAATTTATCTCTATCCTATTAATGACAACACTTTTGTGTTGAATAAATTTTCATCAACCATACATTGTTTTGGTGGAATTTCTATTTCTCATGTGACTTAACATCATTGAGATTCACCCATTAGTGAAAAAATTATCTATTTTATAATAATTAACTGATCTTAGTCAACTTCTTAGGAAACCAATAATGTTTTTTTTTTGCAATTTGGACCTTCATATATTCATTGTTTTTGTATATTCAAAGTAAAAAAGTAATTTCACCTTAAAATCCATATTTATCACATCAAGGATTACTCTAATTGGTATAGTAGAAACTAATGATTAATCCACAACATGATTTAGGAACTATATGATTATAATTAATGATAAATTTTATTACTAGTGGTATAAAATTAAATGGTAAGGATACATTCATATATCGTGAGGCTTTTTATATATCATTGGGAACTATAATACATGTTGGTATTTACTATACCACATAAACTTAAGACAAAACCTCACCCACATTATATTTGTAGTCAAATTTATTAAATCACTAAAACCAAATTTCATATCCCCAATACATTAAGTTATATAGAATAGTCCCCATGAATTGACATAAAATTATATAATGTTTAGGATCTATTAAAGATTTGATTCCCTCATATGGTGTTAGTCTCTATGAAAACCACCATTTAAGAATAATTTGTCTTCATTATTAATGTTATAATTGATACATTTTGATACTAAGTTCTCATATAATAGACAGAACTAGGGGTTCTATATTGTATTATCTGTATAATTTTATCAGACACTTCATTGACTAGTTTTTTCCTCTAGGTGGTGACATGACTCCACCCTAATATGGTGAAGTTATACGATGTAACACCTTTAGTTAAACCTACAACATATTTCATGCATTTTGATAACAATTTTTGATCCATGTACATATATATAATTTAAATCTCTTTTTTTACTTCAATTCATATTTTCTTTTCTCATTGTTTCAATAATTATACATTATCCCACACTTGGTCTTGTTTTCTGGTTAATAAACTATGTAATTCTATTCATGTGCATCCATTCATTTGTATTTCATCAGAGAGATCATTTTATCAGGATATCTTCACCTTTAGCACATAGAGAAATAATTACTTTCAGATGTAAATGTTCTAGTCTACTTTATCAGTAAGTGGATATGCAACTCTGAAATGTCATCTATATCCATATGATGTATTATAATTAATCATTCTTCATCATCTTCCTATTTCTAAAAAAACTACCCCATCACACTACCAATGATTTTTAACCATAATATAGGAATAGATTGCATTGTAGTTCTATTACATTAAATCATACCAATCCCCTAGTCTATGTTCCATTAACATAATCTATGATCCATTCCCTTGGATACTATGTTATATTTTGATGTGGAATCATCAATAAATCATCTGTTTGACCCTTAAAACATGATAGTAATAGAACCCCACATTTCGTCAAATCACAAGGACTGAAATAGTGTATAACCCATATATAACGTGATATGTAAAAAATCATTATCACTCAATCATGTTAGGTTTTACCCTCACCACTAATAAATAGATCTCAAATCCTTTGTTCTAAAATCATTGAAAAAAATAAATAAAATTGTTAGGCCTAATTTGTGTGACTATAATCTATATTTTCCTTTTTTTGTATTACTCTAAAATATCCATGGAAGGAGGTACAAATTCCCATCTAGAAAAAACCCACAAATGGTGGCCTATTCAAATTTAATTAAACTAATAAAAAATTTATCTCCATTTTTATAGTTATAATATTTTAGAGCTAAATTAGAATAGTCATTGAACATGTAGGGAATAATGTATTACATTGTCAAAAGACTAACCCTTTTCGATTTTCAACCCAGTACTAATAAAAAAATTACCTCTTGCCATTTTTTCACTCATTAAAATATATTAAAATTAAATATATATATATATATATATATATATATATAATAATATACATCTCTTATGATATTAATATGATTATTATGTGTCATGGTTTAATTAAAATGAAATGCTGGCCCCTACAGTCCAATCATCATATACATAAACATTATGCACAAACAATATACATTATACATCATTTTTGCGACATAAATTTCATGAATTATATATTTCACCAAATATATGATTATTTCATTCCTCTCGATGTCAAAGAATCCTTACCTTAATAAATATTTTTCTTTCCACTCGATTAAATCTATATATTCATTTAGACTACTATTTCAAATTGTATTTTACCAATATCTGATTTAATAAATATCAACTAACATTTCTCCCACTCTCCATGATCGTAAACTAGTAGAGCTTGATGATATGAGATTAATGAAATTAAACTATTCAACATAATGGAATAACCTCATATAACCCATGGCATAATGAAATCATTCCACAAGGCTTTTCTGGGATTCACAAACCTTCATTCCATAAGAATCCTGATAATATGAAAAATTATCAAAAGCATTCCCCAATGTTCTAAAATGTAGCATTGAGAATTTTCTATCATCTCCACACATCATAAACATAGAAATGATATTTCCCCACATAGTGTATACATCAAAATATAATCCTAATTTTTATTGTAACATTTCTCCCAAGTACCTCCTCCCTTTCAAGAAACATGTCCAATATGAATCCACGAAATTACATGATAGACCTCATATTTAGAATGGAATGGTATGTGATAGATTGTTGATTTATTTTTCCAATTCATACTGATATATTAGTGGAATTATTTTTAGATCATGTTAAATAATTATCCTTATCCTATCAGTATCTTCCCATGTAATTTTGATTCATGAAGGAAAAATTATCATTCACCAACAATAATTTTATAAATATGAGTCTTAGTATCATGTGTGTTGGATTATTGTACATTTTGGTATATTACATGGGTTGGTCAAAATTATAGAAGCCTACAAAAGTGGTATCCAAATCATCATGGAATCTCTCACTAGTTGGTGCATCATTCTAATATCATTCCTTCCTTACTCTAGTTCACACTCATGTACATTAGTATCCCCAAATTACTAATTATTTTCCACACCTATAATGAATTTCATGGGAATATGAGTTTTGGATATGTTTCATCATTTTCAAGGTTGTTGATCAACTATATTCCTCCAAAATTAATGGTTCCAAACAATGTGTTTTGTTTTATTTATCTTACAACATAAAATTTCTATGAATTATTACACATACATGACATATATCATTGTGATGTCTTCTTTCTCACTAAATATAAATTCCCCTGTATAACATCAGCATCTTACTAGCCCCCGATTTCAGAGCTGGTAAACAACGGAACCCTTTATAGAACCTCATGTATTATTATTCCCACTACTAGTGATATGAAGTGGCATATGAGAACATTCCCTTATAAAAAAATATAATATATGGCCTCATTCAATTGTAGAAATTATGATTTTTAGTCTTTTCATGTAAATACCAATACATTTCACTACTACAGTTTGCTTCCAAAATTTTCCTAATAATATTCATATCAATACGTAGGATGTTCTTGTTTTTATCTAGGGATGGGTCCTTGGCTCACATAAAATTGGTCATACATTCCACATATCATTTAGGACACCCAATCATTTCACCCAACACAATCTATGTATGTTCAATATAATTATTGAGATGTTCAACACTCTATAATTACATTTGGTCTGATACCCGTTCGATGGGATATGTAGTGAAACCCAAATTATCTATTTTAGAATAATAAATCTACCACATTAATCTATTTTAAGACCATACAAAAAATTTATATTCCGCATGACATCATTTTGGTAACCAAGCACTCCATGAAGTTACCTTTCACTGACATGGCAATGAGATGATTCCTTTTCCCAAATGATGGTTCATGCTACATGATCCAAAGTGGATATCCCTTTATATCATTAAATTTATATGACCTTATACTCAAATATCTCCCCCATTCCAAGAATGATGTCCTTATATAAGAGTAATCTACTGAAGGCAATCCAAATGTGTTTTAGGAAGGAAAATTATAATATACTAAATTACAACCTCAATTTTAATATTGAACATATCATGTCATGGTTTATAAAGTAGAAGCCTAATTTTAACACCACTGGCCATTGATATTTTACCAAGAATCATTATCCTCATATTGGGAAAGTATATTTTACATAAACTAAGAATTCATGGGAACACATTTTATCTCCTCTTTAAAGAAAAATTGAGTCTCATTCTTCTATCTTCCATCTAATTGGTATTTCCATTTACCCCGTCGGCCTAAATGTCTTCAAGATGAATTATATGCCCCATATAAATGAATGATTTAATATGGCTCAACCATTTGATTGATCATAACTTTATTATGTACAGAACTCTTACATAGGAACTCATTGTTTCAACTAATCTAGACAATCATCCTTGTACATGTTAAATTAGGTTCCCCTATAGTTTTGAAAAAATTCCTTAAATGTGTCCCTCAAATACGTGGAAAAAACCCTAGCTGGACTAATATTATCCTTTATAAATTTATACTACTATGGTTATGAAACAATTTTCTAAAAACCTAGTACCAATCTTGGTTGAAAATACACAAGGAGTTATCTCTATTTGTAAAGTAGAAGAAAATATCATTCAAATGGAGTCAACATTCATTATTAACATGTTTTCCTCCAACATTTAATGATTTGTACAAAAGGAGTCACAAATTACCTCTCTCAACATTATCTTAAATATTTTTTAATTGAAACACATTTGGGGTTGTTATCCCCTATCTCATATATTTTGATAAAAAATTTATCTCCTATAATTGATAAAAAATGTTTCCAATGACTTTAAGAGTTCCCATAAGGTTCGATTGGATTTTTTGAACCTAAGCCATCACCCATTACATGAAACCATTGTATGATTATGTGGCCTTTCAAATATATCTTGATTCTAACCCCAAGTGTTATTAATAAGGGATTAGATATTTTTAATAAATGATTTATTATAATAATTAAGAATAAATGTTAAAATGATTGGAACATAAATATGTAAAGAAGTATTATATTTTAAAAAATATAGATACATTAATGTTAGAAATCAAATAACGTCAAAATTCCATTATGGTTATTCCTGGGAAATCAACTTCTCATTCACTTATTTTCATTGGATTGATGAATCAATAGTCAATCTCCCCCTAGACATTCCTCAAGGATCCTCCCTTCAATTGGATAACCAATTTCTATACATCTTCTTTTCATTTATCATCACCAGATCATTATGAACATCAAAAAAATTTAGGTCCTAATGTATAACTAATACTCATTCTAGTATACCTGGATTGTTAATTGGTAATAAAGGTTTACTCTCATCTACCTCAATATATAGGGTTTACGACAGGAAATTATAGTTCCCACTAACTGATGGGTCTATATTATTAATGAGGGTCCTCTCCCTCATTGATAAATGGACATAGATAGATTTACCCCCATCATCTTCCATAAATGGTTCATAGTGGGTAATAGAATATTAGTTATATCCACTAATATAATATCTATATCTATCAAATAGGATACATTATGCTATGTAAATCTCATTTTGATGTTTCCTCTTCTAGAATAAGAGCTTAATATTGTGTCTTTGGATCATGATTAGGTTGGTCACACCTAACATTCTCTCCAATGTTGTTCCTGACAACCATGAATATCTTATCTAATGTCATTGTGATTCCACTAGTGTTATATTAATCTTAAATCACTATCATTGAAACCGATTAAATAAATCCAACCGGATAACTTGGTACCTTAGTAATGTTATCTGTTTTATTTCTGACTAACATTTAATGTTCAAAATGAGTACCTTCATAAATGTTTCATAAGATGGAAGGTGGTTTTTTATATGTGTTCCTTAATTGGTTAACATTTTCCAATGTTAAAAGAGTACCCTAGAGTATATATGATATTTCATTTCTTGAAACATCCATGGTGTGGGCCACTAAAGGCATTAAAACTAGAGTGTCAAATGATATAGGGTGTGCAGTTAATAAAAAGTAATCTCATCAATGGAAGGAAAAAGAGTCTAGTATAATTAAGATGTGTTTTTGTTGCTTTTATTTTCAGTTAGTGTTTGAACTATTGTTTTGACTCTTTTCCTCAAATGTTTCTTTGATAATAAAAAATTAAAATTTGAGGTGTCTCTTTAATAGATGTAACAATGTACTATATGAAAATTGTCTTGAAGGTAAAAAAACATTGTAATGATTCCATGGTTTTTTTCCACAATAAGGTATATCTGATTGGAAGATAAATTACGAAATGTTATAGTCTTCCAATATTGGAAATTATTTCTTCAGTATTTATCATTCATTTTTATCATCCAATATCTTATAACATTAGGGCATAAAGTTGGAGTTGGGATTGTTCATGATGTTCAAGTATTGATTAAATAATTTTTTTTTTCAGAAACCCAACTGTATAGGAATGAAAATTCATCAAACAATCATTTACAGGACATCCCCTTACAGATACTCGTCGTCTTGTTATGTCGACTCACATGCACCATGCTGATATGATTAATGCATACTAAACTTTAATGTATCATCATCATGGTGAAAGACTCATTTCCAAATCCCATGTTGTATCATGGATTGGAAGTGTCTATCTAGTGATGAATAAGTTTATACACAATTATAAAATTATTTTATGGGTGTGGGTCGTAATGATATATCCCCATTTTGTCATACCTTTTATATTAATATCCAATATAATGTTGTTTTCTGCACTATATAATCGTCTTTAATTTCCTCATCCATCCCATTATTCAATTCCAACAAATTTTAAAGAAGACATTGAACCAAATCATTAGTGGGATATCTAGATAAAAGTGTAGGATTTTTAAACTAAAACCCCACATCCGCTTATAGTTGAATTATTTTTTTGTTCTAAGGTAAACTATATTTAATCAATGTAAATTACTATTAGTAGGAATTTATTTTTTATCTATCAATAAATGGGGGTCTGATTAAATAGGTAGTGGTCCCACGACCTGATCTTAACCTCTCCATGGTGAATGTAAAATGAAATCAAATCTAGAGTCCACCAACTCAAAAACCATGAAATGATATCAAGGGGAGGATTTACTTATAACAAAGAGTTATTTTAATCATCATTCAACCAAAACAATTTATGATAATACCAATACTAATAATGTTTTTTATGATCCTAGAATAAACATTCCTATTCATCTATAAAGCATCCCAAAAGTCATAATACTAATTATATCATAGATCCTTGATGGATCACCTCTATGAATGACATGGAAACAATGGAATTACATAACAGAGTAACAATCATGATATATACATCCTTTTTTATCATATTGTTTAGATAAAATATCATATACATCGTCATAATATTTTTATGTCATATCATGTGGAAAATAGTATCGTAATTCCCCTTTACATAATACATAGAAATACTAAAGGATAAATTGCAGAGAGGTGTTTAGCAATGAAGATATAGACATCATCCCATATCACATCATTAACAAAATTTATTCCAAAAATATTTGCCTCATTTATCTTCAATAAGATTAATAGTGTCTAATAAATGGGAAATTAAAATACATTTGATCAAATATCAGGATTCCATGACTTCTCCCTCTATAACGCAACAATGTATTCAACTTCCCTAATTCTAATTTGATGAGTTTATATTAATATATCATAGAATATTCCATATAAATTTTTATTCATGAAATATTTTATTCATTAAACATTACATTATGGTTTTAATAAAACACAATTATAGAAACCCTATACATGGATATTTATTTCAAAAAATTGACAATCATAAACACAAAGGATATTTTCACATGATTTTTGTGAAATTATCACTATTATGAAATCAAGAAACATTTATATTTCTTTAAGGGGGTCCAAATTTATTCTTTTTCCCCTTAAAATTAATTTATGGAAATGGATTTACTAGAGTTACACAATACTAGAGATCAAATATGACATGTTTTTTTTTGTTTTATAATAATTTTACATCACCCAGTACAATAACTTCTATTATTTATAGATAAGTTATTTTTTGATGTAAAAATTAATATTGATAATGTAATCATATTGGAAAATGTAAAGCCATAGAAATTTATTTATTTTTTGATCAATTTTCTATGTAATGTTCAAGATATTTTTGCAATCAAGGTTTTACATAAAATAATAATACTATTAAGGAAAATTTTGTTACACAAGAACATTAATCTATGTGTAATTGTTAACTTAGATGATATTATGTCTATTAAATATCACATACAATACCATTTAATGAGATTTGACATTTGGATATCCATAAATAATCTCGCATCTCACACGTCATGGATGTTTTTGAACTCATATATTCATGGAAATTGACTTCCATAGTTGTGGATATTTTTTGAATGACTTGTAGAGAGGCCATAAATTTGTATGAGTTTGTATGGTATATATCTTCCATAAATACCATGCATGATTAACTAATTAATTATATTTTATCACCACCTTTGGGATTGTATGATTTTGAAACATATAAGCTTCAAAAAATCCTTTCCATTGTTTCTATGAAGACCACCTATAGTCGTTGAACTAATCTGAAAAAATTTCATTCTTTGTGGAACATCGAATTTGAGAGATTTAATATTTTTTAATTTGGTCCAATGCACAAATGTCAAACAATGAGGATTTCCATGATCTCAAATAAACATGTAAAATGAATTCAAGAGTAGATGATATTTTGTGAATCACATCTCGTGAGTCCATAAAATTATATTACACCATAAGAGATATGTTTTTCATAAATACCTTATATAATTAAAATATTCATTATAGTGTATAAAATCATTTTGGAATCTATTTTTCTTAAACAAATGATTTTCAAAAATACATCACATAGGTTCCATTAAGGTCATCTATACTTGAGCCCTCAACCATGAAAAACATCAAGAGTTATTCAACTCCAACGTTATATGAACTGCATTCCATGATGAATTGACTCATGATTCCTTTTCTATGGATACATGTTTTGTATTTAATATAATAAAAGTTTCATATAAATACTATCTACTTATACTCATCAAAACCCCACATGAAAATGACATATTGTTAACTTTTCATCACAATTCTATTGCATAAGATTCAATGTTATCATCATAAACAAATTGGTGTAATATGTGACCATTACCATTTCTAGGGCATTGGTGTATTGACCACTCACTCTAACCAAACACTCATTTAAAATGTAGGCCTCTTATTAGGTGTAACCACAAGTCATTGACTCGTAATAGGAAACCACTCTAGCCCAACCCATTATCCATGCTCCAATTACATTTCCTTAATAATTGTTTTCATGATCCATGTTATCTCCCTATCCATGAAACAATAATCCACTATACGTAAGTATAAAATTAATTTTATTATTTTTATCACATGAACAATATTATTACACATCAATCAACAAGCGTTTTTTATTCCTTGTGTCCAAAAGGATACATGTGCCTCCTTGATTTTGAGTCCCAACTTCACCACCATTAAATAAAAACATTTGTTCACTGTGTGTATGAACACTAATAATCATACTATATAATATGTTATATATTTATAAACACACCTTATGAATCCAAAAAACGTAAAACTTTATGGTCACTCCCATTTAAAGTAGAATATTTTATCTCCCACACAAGATGAAGGTTTGTGGATTTTCCCCACAAGACGTTATCTAATGCGAAAACTATATTTAAATAACAAACATAGATGTTTCCACAATTAATTATATACCATGAAAATATTTAGGGTTATGATAGTAAGAGGAATTTATTGATGTTCATAATATAACATCAAATAAGATACATTGGAAACAAAACACTGGGTAACATATAAAGGATATCTTATGTGAAAATAGAAAGAAGCATGTGTGATGAGCATAATATATTTTTAATATACTTTAGTTAATAAGATTTTTTTTTCTGCATGAAGTTCCCAGATCAGTGTGAATCATTGTGAGGGGGAAGGGGTGAATCAGTTATCCCTTTACATCTTTTTACAAATGTATTCATTTCAATAAAATGTATATGGCTGGTTAAAGCCTCAATCCACTCCTCATGTGTCTCTAAGCCTTACCTCGAATGATGTTGTAAATGTAGAGGCATGAAACACAATGATTTACAAGGTTCAGATCAAAGACCAACTCCTTGTTGTTTTGGTTATTCTCCCTAACACAGATTCTCCACTGTAATTTAGTTAGTAATTACAATCGTTGATACATAGTCATATTGTATCTCTCCTGAGTCACATAGGAAGTTCGTTATACAACTTCACATAGTGTTACCAATGTCCTACTAGCCTGCTCAAGAGTATCACTAATGTCTTCTTCTCCTACCTGAATATCACAGGTTTCTTCTAGCTCTCGAGTCACATGAGTAGCTTATTTCTTTAATTTCTTCTTTGATTCACTATAGATGATATTCTGATCTCTTTTCACAATTATACTAAATCACACTAGCCTCTGAATCTCTTTAAGGATCTTCATCAACCTTTGATAAGGTCTATTGGCCTTTCTCAACAACTCTGATCACTTTAGTTGACCAGTGATCAACACAATAGTGATCAAGAAATTCTTTTTTCTTATGAAGAAGTCCTGGCCTCGCATAGATTTGTTCCAATGGTGCACAAAACCTCATAATGAATATTAATATGCAATACTGATCTTGAACAATATCATAGCTACATTTCTTCTTGGATTCTCAATTATTGAAATCTCATATAGAATAGTTTCTTTAATTCAGTTTGGCTTCAGTCTCAGTTCACATTAACTTCATGCATGGATTTCATGGGTATCTCAAATTATTCTTCCTTACTGAAATAGAAAGATGCAGTAAACCGTCTACATATTTTTGGAAAGAATCACATACACCAATGTGATTATTCAAACACTGAAGATCATCTCACTTTCCATCATCTGAATTTATACACGTGTAGGTCTTCATGCATTTTTTCATGCATGTGTCTCAAACTTTTCTACATGCACTATATTTTCTTCTATTATCAATATTCATACACACATTTAATTCATTAATTTATGTGTGTATGTTCATGCATGCAATCATGAAAAATTCTTCACTGCTTTCTTGTTTGAGAATTCCAATGGGTGTAACACTTTGAGCACACACACAATCTCTTCTCTTTACACCTTCTCTCTTTCTCTTCTTCTATTTATCTTCTTATTTTGGGTCATAGCACTCTCACACTAGTCATACATAATTCATTAAATTTTATGTGTTTATGAATGGGTCTTCTTCATTCACAAATTAGTTTTTCCCACGGTTCACCTTGTTCTTAGACACTAGAGTGTCTCAACGCATGCATATGCATGCATGTGCATCCTGCATGAATTTTCATCATATCTTTGCACACACAATCCCTTTTTCTTCTTAATATTGGACACCGTATATCAAGAGGTTATAAAATCCTTGGACTCATGCATTGTTCTTTTTGTGAACAACACAGGTAATCATGTTCGTCTTCTTCCTGTAAAATAGAAGGCCACAATTTGTTTTCTTCTCTAAGGGCCTCAGGTTTTATCTCCTTCAAATAATGCACAGACAACCAGAATTGATATGTGAATGGTGTTTGTGTGGGTTCTTCTCCTTTGTGAAATATGGGAGGAATCATCATCTCGGGTAACTTCACAGAGTATCACAAGGGTGAATTCACCAATTGCGTACTTTTGGTTTCTTCTTCATGCACGAAACACAAAGATGTTTTGAAGGAACCTTTCACGCGCTTGTAGGTAGCTTCGAACGGAGGGTGCATACATCCTCTTTCCCAAAAAAAGGGGGTTTGTGCTATTTCACTTCATGAAAGGGATGTGTGGGACTACTTCATGCAAGAGTTTTTCCGTTCTCCTACGCGTAGCAAGAGCTGCACGGAACCTTTCAAGTAGTGCTCTGTTTCTCAGAGAAACAAGAGCATTCATTCAATATATTGAACTACAGAGCCTCAGTCGAGGGCTCTATATTTATAGGCGTGGAATAACGTTTACCCTTGTTTAGATCCCATGAGATATGCTGAGATTTTGAAATCATTATAGGTCTGAGATCTTCAACATTGAAAATACAAAGCACGACATAAAAATCTATGGTTAAATCTTGGTTGTTTCCTTTTCAACCGATGACATAACCATTATAGCATGATCCTATCATGTATGAATTTAAGAACACATATAGATAATTTCCCTGAAGTCTTTGAGAATTATAACATGACCTCCCAACTCTGTTTTCTTCGACCACATTCGAATTCATCGTCCAGATCTAGGAATGCAAATTTTAATCCATGCATGTATTTGGTTTTTTGGGACGATCTCTTTAGACTTTACCAGAGCTCGAATGGTGGCCAGAGTGATGAGTTGGGTGACCAACGGGGGCTGCTAGTTTGTGAGTGTAGCGGAAGTTGATGGAGGTTGAAGAAACCTCATCAAGAGAGATCATATGGGGCTAATTTAAATCTGTGAAGTGCGAGGTAAAATGATCAGCCTGGATTGGTGGGATCAATCTTGCAATTGATCGAATGGAAGAACACATGTCTGTGATGCATCTGACAGCTCAGATCGCGTCCCTAGATTTTTTGGTCAACCCACATTGAAACAGAGACACGGGCATGACCTGTTTATTTTACATGTTGTGGAACTCGAAGCTCAAATTACTTTTTCCCCCTCCATGAACTACCCCGTACCAGGTTCTCCTTGCGGGCATGCTCACAGTGCCCACTCTACTCCTCCGGGCGCACACCTAGCGCTCATGCTACATGGGTTTATCACCGTGTGGTACCTGAGGGGATACACATGGTCCCCACACACATTCCTCATACAGGGCTGGCCTCGAGGGCCTCCTTCAAGCATGGTTGACCCTTGGGTCCTGCAAGTTCTTAATGTGAGGACCTCAATTGTCCCTCCATGGTTGGATCATTTTTTTTAAGGAATTGTCTAAGTAATTAGTATAAACACTAAGTAAACAAGTATTAATTTCTCCTTAAAATGCCAAACCATACGTCTAAATTCATATACCATTCTCCACTCTTCATCATCTTCAAACATCATCCATTCCTTTTTTTAAGATCATAAATCCCAAACATCTTCAATAAATTCTTTTAATCAAATCATGGATGATGCATGGATCATGTCTTCATTCCACATGCATTAAGACATAATACAAGGCCTTCATTACTTCGTCCTCATTGTTATTATTGATGGATGTATCTTCTTTCCTTATGAAATTTAGTAATTCATATGCATGAGCATCTTCAAGTGTTGTAACACTATATCACCTTTATACATGTCTTAGAACATAAGACAAGTTCAATAATCATCATAGTTTTCCTCTTAGATAATTGATCAAGTGTTGAATTCTATTGTTTGAATCAACAACAATTCTCCAAGGCTTCACTAAATTATTTCTCAATAGTTTCCATTCACATATTGAATTCTCATTGACAACAAATGCAACTCTTATTCACTTCAATCCATGTTGACAAAAACTGCAAATCTTATGCACTTCACTAAACTTTCAAACAATATATGGAAATAAACATTGAATAAAATTAATTCTAGTAATAATGTTTTCACAAGAAGAAACTATGTGTTCAAACCTGAACTATTAACTATGAATCTTTTATATAATTTCTAGTCTCACATCATCAATAATAAAACATCTCTTCGGTGAAATAAATTAATTTAATATAAACATGAATATATGGACCATGTGAATTAATTATATTTTCTATACATATACAACACATCTCTATCTCTATTAGATTTTACTATATGTTATACGATGTTGTGTTAAAATATTCTTTTTCGAATTCTACCAAGACAAATATTTCACAACAACATTATTTCACATAGATATTTTCATGGTTACCATTATATATAAGGGATAGGTTCTTCATTTTATATTCATTTGTGCAAAAAATTTAAAACATTATACCATACCCAAATACATTGGACACTCTTTATTTTGAAATCCTTTACCATCCTTTTCCAAAATACACCAAGCATGATCTAGCATCTTACACACCCATATGAAAAAATTATAATCATGTTATGAACATCATTAAATCCACTAATTATAGATTACATAATATTTATTATATGTATTGAAAATACAAATCCTTATAATATAGGGAAATCAATCTTCATTCCTCCACAATATTGACATCCATCATACAATAAAATGTATATCATTCCCTTCATAAAACTATATTTACAACTATTTCATTGAAAATATCCAACTAATGATTCTTATCCATATCCAACTTATATTTTCATATAATCCAATATATAACCTCCCACATGTAGTTATATATTAATTTTATTATCCCATCACTAGATTATCAAAGATTCCAATGAAATTTTACCACCATAATTTATTCTTATGAACTAATTATTCATTCATTGAGGTATGATATTTTATCAATAAAAATGTCTTCTAATATATATACATTACCTCATTTTTGTTCGTTGTATTTTATTCACACTATTCAGAAAGATGTATAATTTTCATATTATCAACATATTGTAGATCAATTATTAACATTACTAAATATGACACTGTTTGGGAAAAAATCAAATATTATTTTCAGTAGTTCTAATAATTATTCATATTCATTCATACAAAAAAGAATATTTTTCTTTTCTATAATGGTAAAAATATATTAAAAGCATTTGATATATTATTTCAGATCATTTATCTTTTAAATTAAAGTTTAAATTAAATTTATTTATGTGTTTTATTTTTAATGGTAACAAATGATATTATTTTAATTTATTAATAATTTCATATAATTTAATATATAATTCTTCCTCATTTTAATTATGTAATTTAAATAATATTTTATAATGATGAATAATATTAAAAATGATGGTTTGATGATTTTTTCGAAACATGTGAATAGGATTTTTTAAAATTGATTATAATTGTATTATAATGAAAATATTACCATAATGATATGTGAAATAATTTCTTGTTTTTTTACTATTCCCCGATCTATACATCATATTGAAATAATTTACTAGATTTATTATCATTTTTTGTTGTAATAATATTTCATTTTAATATATTTATTATGATTAAAATCTAATGTTTATAAATTTATTCAAAAAGTAATTTTTTACATTTACATAAAAATATAAAAAAGAAATTTATTCACTATGTATTCATTCTTGCCTTATATTCAACAAAATATACTTCCATCTATGACTATATCTATATCCATATTTCTCCTCTTATTATATTTTTTAATATAGAATTTCTATGATAATGATTCTCTTGATTTATTACAATAATTCTTGTATAATATAGATCATAGGGAAATCAAATATCTTTTTTAAATTGATAAATAAATTCCATTTTCTTCCATTGTAATCAAATATACATAAATATAATTTTTTTGTCTAATATCCTTCCATTATGAATAATCAATACATACTTCTTCTATTTGATATGAAATTAATTAGAATACCATATTGTGGGATTATATGAAGATAAATATTAACATTACCATATAAAAAATTCTTCAATTTGGTGTAAATTTAATTTCTTTAATAAATATAATTCTTGTTATTTTACCAAGATAGATGCCTTATCTATCTATATCATTACAAGTAAAAAATATTTTCTATCCATTTTTATTATAATACATTGTATATGATAATTGTTTGTTGAATATAAAATTATTTTCAATATTGAGCGGTGTTGATATATATTTATATATTAATTGCTTATTTTGTTGGATAATGAATTATAAATCCCTATAATACTATGGGTAATTCATTATAACTCACAAGATCACAATTATATATATATATTTGCATATACATAAAATCATTTATTTTTATAGGATAGTGGAGTAACCCTAAGAAACTATGTCTAAGGTATTTGGGAGTAAATGAAACCCCAAATTTTATTAAAGAAATGGTAGTCAATATTATCCATTATGTTATTATGATACGGGTGCATTATCCATGTCATGTTATCAAATTTTTTTTCATATTATAGTTACATATTATTATTTTATAGGAACATGGTCAATTAATTTTTATATATGATATATTATTTTAAAAACATACTGTAAGTCATGTATTAAAACACTTATTTTTATATTCTTTCTTCCATTTCATATGATTATACATAAAAACTCATAATTACATCATGATATTACTTAATAGGACAATATTAATCGTGATTTTTAGCCAATTACACAATTTATAAATTGATTTTGATCAATTGAAAACTCTATTATGTATTATTGATAATAGTTTACTCCAAAATAAATTTATATTTTCACCATTCTAGTGATTTATTATTTAAAAATGAATTATTATACAAGTATATGTGCTGGGTATACATATTCTTGTATAATTCATGGGAATGAAGTAAATAGTTCAATAATAAATATATTTCTAAATAGACAATCATTAATGATATCACGACATAAGATTATGACATGCTATTTTATTATTGTAATTACATCAATAACCATTTTAAAAAATATAAAATAATTTCTATTCATTTGTATTATCATCAATGTAACATGGTAAATATATACACCCAAAAAATTTGGCTTGTAATATTTTGGTTTGTCGAAAAACCCAAATGTAATGTATTATTTTATCATAATGGATAGAAAAAATATTTATGGTAACCAATCATGTTTTAGGTATAGAATATTCTTGTGAAAAAAACTAAATATCTTGATCACATGTCCAAAGGGAAATCACATGATTTGATTGGGATTACACACTCAACATGAGGTTTCTATAAATCCCATTAATCTAGATCCATAAATCTTTTCTAATACCTATATTCCCCTCAAGCAAGTCTTATTATTCATGTGTCATGTTTATTGAAAAATTCCTGAAAACTATTGATGGATTTATCTGTAGGATGATAAAAAAAATGGAATCATTTCAAGAAGTGATCTTCATTTATCTTAAGGTGAGTATGTTATCAAAATTTCATTATTTTTCCCCATATCACATTATGTTACATAAACATTCCATATTGATTATACATAAGAACCTCCAATGTAATATCTTTATCTCATGAAGATCCTCAGACGTGTCACTATTATCTTAAGAACGACCTCAGCCATGTTGGTCTCATTGGGAGAAGTCCCATAGACTTTTCAACATTTATAATGAAATTAATTAGTCAAAAACTAGTGAATAAGACATTATAAACAAATATAAATTAATTCAAATAAATATAGAAACAAAGAGATATTTATATAAAAGAAGGAACACTATTTTTTTCACATGATGTAATTAGGCGCTTCATGTGATCAATTCATAGATCATGTGAAGTCCCTATAACATGCCATCTAGATCACATGAAAACCCTCTATCATGTTGGATTGATCAAATGAAATCCCTTTGATAAGACATCCCAGATCTTGAAAAGGCTCCCAAACTATTTGGCCTGATCTCGTGAAGGCACTCTGACATGTAAGGTTGATCACATGGAACAATATTGAGATTCCATGAATTCATGAATCTAGTAAGGATAGAACAATAAAGAGGACATATTTTATCACTTGATATGTGGATTGAGTTATTTTGGACAAAAGGATTTATCATGTTAAAAACATTATAAATTATTAACATCTATGAATGATTCCTCTACTAACTCAAGACATGATATTAGACATAATTTTCACAAATAGCTGTATATATATGAGGATGTGATACCTAACCCCCCTAAAACACATAAGAAATACTATGATAGGGATTATATTTATAATAAACCTGCATTAAACCTTACTTAATATTGAATAAATTGAATAATTCGCATTGAGGTTCTTTTCACGGTTTAGAGTTTTAGAGAATTAGGACATAACTATTACATTTCAAAAGATTACAAAGTAGAAACTTCTACTATGTTTCCACAAAATAACCATTCGGTCGACTTCCACACATATCACTTAACGGAATAGCCATACGGCCGACTTCCATACCCAATGCATTGGAGGTTATAATGTAACCACCCATCCTAGTATTCACGGCACCACCCGTCATATGGTTTATCACGTAACCACCCGTCAAATGTCCATGTACCATTATAAAATCATAAGACATAAAACAAATATAATTGAAAGAAAACATTTCCAAACTTTGATCACAATATATCAAATAAATATATTGACATAACAAATCCATTATAAAAAC
The DNA here is from genome assembly GCA_963277665.1 of Viscum album. Taxonomy (NCBI): domain Eukaryota; kingdom Viridiplantae; phylum Streptophyta; class Magnoliopsida; order Santalales; family Viscaceae; genus Viscum; species Viscum album. Next base: position 1,479,899,398 of record OY728148.1, on the reverse strand, counting down.
CATTTTCAATACCATAATACATAAAAGAGTATATGGAATTTATTTCACTTTAAAAACATTATGACTTGTTGAGGAAGCCAAAAACCAAATAATACTCGCGATGGCGGAAAAGGTCGTTGTCACCGCGTACGTTAAAAGAAACATTCCTTTTTTTCATTTAGTAAAATGCTTTGTAGAAAAATATTCCTTTTGTGTAAAAGTAATAGTCAAAGGGGTTTATACACCGTATAAAAGAAATTTTTGTATAAAACGAAATATGCCTCAATGAAAGGAGATTGAGACGAAGTCCCTTACCTTGGGTCCGACTTGACTCGATCGTTCTTTAATGTCCTAAATAATAAACTTGAGTTAATTTCTACATGATTAATATCCTTTTTCAAGTTCATCTTTCCTTTTATATCACTTATTTCCATTTTATAAACATTATGTAATCATTTAAGTTAATAATGTTTGTTTTGTCGATATTTGGTCCTTAAGTCGAAAGTGGACTTCTTACAATTACGTGTTGTTCGTCTGGTCAAATATTCATTATATCCAAAATGATATTCATGATTTGGATATCATATATATCATATATATCCAGAATATACATGTGTTTATAATATTACATAATCATTTAGTGGTATGAAATGAAATGCATCATTCATGGAGACGGTAAGTCGTACGTACGCATGAACACTACTTCCATTTCTATGTCTTATTAATGGAATTAAAACTAAATGAGAGATATGTATATTTTATTTCCAGAATTATATTAATCATTTAGATGTAACATACATCATATATATCCATTATATATATGTACTTATAATAGTACATTACATTTGGGGATAAAAAATGAAATGCACCATTCATGGAGACGGTAAGCCGTACGTACGCATGAACGCTACTTTCATTTCTATGTCATATTAATGGAATGAAATAATAATTATATAAAGGTATATTATAATTCCAGTATAACATAATATATAATAACATTAAATCCATCCTTTATACATCCCACATATGGCATTAACGAATCAAATCACTTTGAGGGGACGGTAGTCCGCACTTCCTGAAATGAAGATATCGCGTATGCCCATAATGGAAGCCATAATGGTGTGCCATAAATGAAAAATGCAGAAGCTTATGGTAGACATAAACATATTATATATCATATATAAATATAGTGACATCTTAATGGCCACCTTTGAAGATGTTGGAATAATATTGAACAATCATCGTTTCATGAGGCAGAAATTCACCGCCCACGGAAACCGTATGTTCTTTAACCATTAGATGTAGGTGTTTGTAAGTTTACCTCGAATTACTCTTATAACAACATCCTAGTTTATTGAATATTTTGTATTTTTTACAAAAGAAATGAATAAAAAGTGTTTAGGGGGTTGGAGAACCAAAATAAAACAAAAGAACAGAAGTGAAGACATTACCGTAAAATCGGGTAACTCTCTTAGATTTGAGCTCAAAGGCTTCCTTGGGAAGCCTTATACCCAAAGTGAGGCTTCTAGGAGTAATATAGGGATGTGGAGAGACAAAATGGATAGGGTTTGTCCGATCCAATGGCTTTGGAAGTGTGGGTAAGGTGGTAGAGGTGGGGGTCTTTTATAAGAAGAGACGATGGGCACTCTGGGATAGTTAAGAAAAGATACTTTATTATAAAATGATTTTCGGATAAAAAGGGTCCCACAATAATATATTTAGAGTATAAGGTTATTTGGGTTAGAAATCCACCCATCCAATAGGGTTTTGACATGTTTAGGTCCTATATTTCACATAATCTTTTCATTTTATTTAAATCATTAAATAATGAGGTAATCGATGCATCATCATGATGTCATAAATAATTTAATTTATATAATGTCTAAAAATTATGAAAAAAATACTATGATGTAGTAACTATTGTTTGAGTTTCAATTAATATTTATAGTCAAACAAATGACTTGTATAACCCCATTTAATTTTTTTAGTAAAACTACTCATGTTTGTGTCATTTTAATTTTAACATTAAATAAAAAGTTATTAATGTCATTTTCCTACCAAAGTGGCTCCATGGGGTCCCAAAGTTAACTCATGGATTCTCTTGGTCATCCATGACACGTCCAATAATGTTATGATATGTGTCATGTTCATTTCATATTATTAAAACATTATTTTTACATTAAACTACTCTAATTACCTCTAATCGTGATTAATAAACATAAAAGTTACTATTCACCAAAAAAAATTCTTTTAATCCCATTCAACCACATTTAACATCTTAATGACAACAATGTATGTCTGATTTTGGAAATTCAAAACACAGAGGTGGTAAAATTTCATTTAAATGAAAAATCACTTTTTTATGTACCACTTAGTGGTTTCACTATTCATCAAAAATTGTAGATTTTCGGAAAAATACCAAGACATCACCCTAAGCTATATTTGATATTCTGAATTCAAAATTGATGTCCATTTTAAAAAATTCAAAACATATAAGTTTCATTAATAAATTTAATAATTAATTCCCGTTGTCAGAGAAAATAGCGTGTTTTTATGAAATAATAAGTATCAAAAGAATGACACTAGTTTAAGTTTGATTTCAAAGTGAAATTAATTCCAGTGACCACTATTTGATTAAATGATAAAAATATATTCTAATTTAACTTTAAAACAAATTCATAAGATAGACTAATCATATAAATAAATTAAATTAAAAAGAAGTTTTGCGTTAAAATACAACATTTTTCACTATTCATTAAAAAATGAACTTTATCGGAAAAATACCAAAAATTTACCCAAAGTAAATTTCAATGTCCTAATAATAAAGAATAAGTTTGTTTAGATAAATAGAGCTTATAAAATTGTCAAATGTTTGATTTAAAAATGGTTTTCCATCAAAATGAAGTAAAACAATCATTTAAAAATATTAGTGTATTTCATGCTTAAGATTGGATTTATTCTCATTTTAATCCTCTAAAACACTATCTAATTCAATAATAGACATAGATAAAAATTTATATTAATCATTACTTACTTAGGATGTTACATCCTTCCCCCCTTTAGAAAATTGTGTCCCCGCAATTTATTTACTTATCGAATAATTGGGGGTATTTAGACCTCATTGAATTTTCAGATTCCCATGTTGCCTCTTCAACCATATGGTTTTTCCAAAAAACCTTTACCTGGTGAATTACCTTATTTCGCAACACTTTCTATCTTCGGTAAAGAATCTGGGCTGGTTGTTCTTCATATGAGAGATTCTCTTCCAACTGAACTACCTCTGGGATCAAAACATGAGATGAATCTGGCATATACTTTCTCAACATCGAAACATGAAAAACATTGTGTACCTCAGATTAAATCAGTGGTAAAGCCACTCGGTAAGTAACTAATCCAACATTCTCCAGAATTTCATATGGTCCAATAAACATTGGACTCATCTTTCCTTTCTTACCAAATGGCATCTCACTTTTCCATGGAGAAACCTTGAAAAAACATGATCACCAACCTCGAAAGACAGATCCTTCCTCCGGTTATCCGCATAACTTTTCTATCTGCTCTGAGCTGTTCTCATGTGTTTCTGAATCAAGTGAACATTTTCTGCCATCTCTTCTACCAATTCTGGTCCCATCAGCTTCCTTTCACCCACATCAACCCAAAAAGCTGGAGTTCAACACCACTTCCCATATAATTCCTCAAATGGTTCCATCTGTATGCTGGAATGAAAACTGTTATTGTAAGAAAACTCAACCAAAGAAAGATGTTGGTCCCAAAATCCCTAATAATCCATAGAGAAAGCTCGTAGCATATCCTCCAATGTCTGAATTGTTCATTCTGACTGCCCATCAAATTGCAGATGAAAAGCTGTACTAAAATTTAATTCAGTACCCAACGACTTCTGAAAGTCTTTCCAAAAGTTAGAAGTAAACCTGGGATCACGATCAGATACAATGGAGAGTGGAACTACATACAACCGAACTATCTCTTTAAGATACAATAGAGAAAGTTGATCTAGAGAGAATGTTTCTCGAATAGGAAGGAAATGTGCAGATTTAGTCAATCGATCAACAATAACCCTGATTGCATTATTTCCTCAAGATGTCCTCGGTAATCCTACAACAACGTCCATGGATATATTTTCCCATTTCTACTCTGGCACTCGTAATGACTGAAGCATCCCTTTCTGTAACTGCCGCTCTACTTTAACCTGCTGAAAAGTCAAATACTTCACAGTAAAATCAGCAATATCTCTTTTCATTCCATCCCACCAGTAATACTCCTACAGATCTCTGTACATCATAGTACTCCCAGGATGAACTGAAAACGGGGAACTATGAGCCTCACATAACAACTCATTCTTCAATTGTGAATCACTAGGCACACATAATCTCTCCCCAAACCTCAAAACACAATCATTATCAATGTTAAATTCATGAAACTTACCCTTCTGAACCAGCTCTAACTTTTTCTGCAACTCGCGATCTTGCCATTGTGCTTGCTAAATTCTGTTTGATAGAGAAGATTTCACTGATACCTAAAACAAAACAAGAGGAAATCCTTCATAAACAACTTCCATGCCAAATTTCATGAAATCATTAACCAAAGGATAACATTCCAAATGCAACATTTTTAATGAAGCATTACTTTTTCGACTCAATTCATCATCCATTTTATTTGATTTTCCCGGATGGTAATGAATTGTACAATCATAATCCTTGATTAATTATAGCCATCTCCTCTGTCTCATGTTCAATTCTTTTTGAGTGAATATGTACTTTTAACTTTTGTGATCAGTATATATTTCACACTTTAGTCCTTACAAATTATGCCTCCAAATTTTTAAGGCAAAAACAACAGCTTCTAATTCCAAGTCATGTGTAGGGTAATTTACCTCATGAGTTTTCAACTGACATGAAGCATATGAAATTACCTGATCAGTCTGCATAAGGACACAACCAAGTCCCTTAAACGATGCATCACTGAATATAACAAACTCACCATTCCTGCAAGGAAGTTCCAAAACTGGCGCATTCACCAATCTTCTTTTCAACTCCTAAAAACAATCATCACATTCTATTGTCCAGATAAACTTAACACCCTTCTGTGTTATCTTAGTCATTGGACAAGAAAACCGTGAAAAATTTTCTACAAAGGTTCGGTAGTAACCTGTCAATCCAAGAAAACTACAGATCTCGGTTATATTTCTGGGTCTTGGCCATTCTTTAACAACTTTTCTTTTAGCAGGATCAACAGTTATGCCTTCTTTTGAAACAATGTGACCAAGGATAGAAATTTGTTGTAACCAATACTCACACTTGATAAATTTTCCATACAGTTTCATTTCTTTTAAGGTTTTCAAGATAACCCTTAAATGACTTCCTTACTCCTCTTTAATTTTAGAAAACACCAAAACATCATCGATGAAAACAACCACAAACTTATCCAAGAACTCATGGAAAATTCTATTCATAAGGTCCATGAATACAGCAGGTGCATTGGTTAACCCAAAAGTAATACCTACAAATTCATAATGGCCATATCTAGTACGGAACGCTGTCTTCGGAACATCTTCTTCTTTTACTTTCAACTGATGGTACACGGAACTCAAGTCAATCATCAAAACATACTGAGCTCCCTAGAACTGATCAAACAAATCATCGATATGAGGCAAAGGATACTTGTTCGTAATAGTAATGTTATTCAAGGATCGATAATCAATGCAATGTCCCATTGAACCATATTTCTTTTTAACAAACAAGACAGGAGCACCCCGTGGTGATGTGCTAGGTTGAATGAAACCTTTATCTAATAACTCCTGAAATTGTTTCTTTAACTCTAAAATTTCAAATTGAGTCATTAGATAAGGGGGTTTTGAAATTTTCATAGAATCAGGAACTAGTTCAACATTAAATTCAACTTCCCGGTCATGAAGAATACCAGGCAACTCATCGGGAAAAATATCAAGATACTCATTTACCACTGGAACATCATTAATATGAACAGTTCCTTTATTTTCATCAATATGTGAAAGGTAACATTAATTTACATCTTTAAATAGTTTCTCAACTTCTTGATATGTTATCAAAATCAAGGGTTCATTCTTGTACACAAACTGAAAATCTTTGTCAAAATAAACCATTTTAGCTCTTCAGTCAATCTTAGAATGATAAACAGAAAGCCAATCCATGCCCAAAAAAAACATCAAACTCTACAAGAGGCAAAACAATATGGTTTGCTAGTATATTCATTCAGAACACAAGGATATGAAGATTCTTATAATTCATTTTTGTATCAATGTTCCCTCCGGGTGTTTTTACCATAAGTTCAGGATTCATATCTTGAGATGGAATTCCCAATTTACTATAAAACTTCTTAGAAATGAAAGAATGTGTAGACCCTAAATCAAACAACACATTGGAATAATCTGAACAAACAAATAGTGTACCTGATACAACTTCATTCGATGGCCGAACATCTGCTAAAGTGGTTGCAAAGGATTTCACCACCCCTTTTTGCTTTTAGTCTGGCTGCTTTCCCCCAGTTTAGTTCTTCGTTAGACACTCATTTGCATAATTACCCATTTCATTACACTTAAAACATCCTACCACTGACTTTTCATTGCCTGGTTGATCATCTTCCTTACAGTTAATAGAAATATGACCAGACTTACCACAGCGAAAGCACATTCTAGACATGGATAAACATTCTCCAAGATGCATTTTACCGCACTTATGACAGGATGGATATTTGGTTTTCTTACCTCCTTGTTTCATTGATGAATTCTTCCCCTTTGCCTACCAACTGGACCTCTTATTTTGTTGTTTTTCAAAGAACACTTGATCATCAACAAAATCCATTTCCACCTTCTTCGCACATCGAACAAGCTTTTCATAACTTTTGAACTCATGAGAAGCTAAATCCCTTCGATACCTGGGCTTTAACCCTAGGTAGAAATGGTTGATTTTGCTATCAAGATCTCATATAAAGTTTGGAGCATACCTTTCCAGTCGAGTGAACTTTGCTTAATAAGTAGCCACTGAGTCATCCTCCTGCCTCAATTCTAGGAACATTTTTCCATCCTAAGACGAACCACCGTAGGAAAATATTTCTCAGGAAATATACCTTTGAATTCGTCCCAGTGAAGATCATAAATCTCATCACTATCCCTGATATTTTTCACCATTGACCACCACTGATCATCTTCTCCTTCAAAACGGTAAACAACAAGAGTAACCTTTTGTTGTTCTGAACACCCCATGACATCAAAAATCTTCTCCAGTGGTTTAATCCACCCTTCAGCTAGCACAGGGTCAGTTGATCCATTAAATGATGGGGGATGTTTCCTAATGAAATGTTCCACCACTGACATGTTCCTCTACCGTTGATCTGGATGATCTCATGTATCAATACCACCACCATTTATAGCCTGAGTCAATTGTGCCATCATTGCAACAAACTGTTCAGTTCCAATTCTGACCATCTTAGGTTGCTGATTTGGAAGGTTGTCTTCCTCTTGATGTCGTCCCAACATTGCTGCTTTGTTTCCTCTGCGGAAAACCATTCTGAAAACAGAAATATCTTAGGCGAAGCAAAATGATAATCATAAAATGCTATATCATTTCAGTCATACTATAAATTAATTTGTAATTTTACACTTTTCTAACTACTAAAGTTATCTAAAACGACATTTGATACCTACTATAAGGCCCCAACCTTAATCCTTACTTAATATTGAATTAAATGAATAATTCACATTGAGGATCTTTTCACAGTTTAGAGTTTTAGAGAATTTGGACATAACTATTACATCTCAAAAGATTACAAAGTAGAAACTTCTACTTAGTTTCCATAAAATAGCCATACAGTCGACTTTGAAACATATCACTTAATGGAATAGCCATAAGGCCGACTTTCAAACCCAATTAATTGAAGGTTATAACGTAACCACCCATCCTGGTATTCACGGCACAACCCATCATATGGTTTATCACGTAACCACCCATCAAATGTCTATGTACCATTATAAAATCATAAGACATAAATCCAATATAATTGAAAGAAAACATTTCCACACTTTGATCACAATATATCACATAAATATATTGTCATAAAAAATCCATTATAAAAACCATTTTCAATACCAAAATACATAAAAGAGTATATGGTATTTATTTCACATTTAAAACATTACGGCTTGTTGAGGAAGCCAAAGACCAAATAATACTCGCGGTGGCAGAAAAGGTCGTTGTCACCGCGTACATTAAAAGAAACATTTCTTTTTGTCGTTTAGTAAAACCCTTCAAAGAAAAAGATTAATTTTGTATAAAAGTAAAATTCAAAGGGTTTTATAAACCGTATAAAAGAAAGATGTGTATAAAACGAAATATGCCTCAATGAAAGGAGATTGAGACGATGTCCCTTACCTCGGGTCCGACTTGACTCGATCATCCTTTATCGTCCTGAATAATAAACTAGAGTTAATTTTTACTTGATTAAGAACCTTTTTCAAGTTCAGTATTCCTTTTATATCACTTATTTCCATGTTATAAACAATATGTAATCATTTACGTTAATAATGTTTGTTTTGTCGATATTTGGTCCTTAAGTCAATAGTCGACTTCTTACAATTACATGTTGTTCGTGTGGTCAAATATTCATTATATCCAGAATGATATTCACGATTTGGATATCATATATATCAAATATATCCAGCATATACATTTATTTATAATCTTACATAATCATTTAGAGGTAAGAAATGAAATGCACCGTTCATTGAGACGGTAAGCCGTACGTACGCATGAATGCTACTTTCATTTCTATGTCATATTAATTGAATTAAAACTAAATGAGAGATATGTATATTTTAATTCCAGAATTATATTAATCTTTTAGATGTATCATACATCATATATATCCATTATATATATGTACATATAATAGTACATTACATTTGGGGATAAGAAATGAAATGCACCGTTCATGGAGACCGTAAGCCATACGTATGCATGAACGTTAAATTAATTTATATGAAATATTAATGGAATGAAATATTAATGAAATATAGATATATTATAATTCTAGTATAATATAATATATAATAACTTTAAATCCATCCCTTATACGTCCCACATATGGCATTAACAAATCAAATCTCTTTTAGGGGGCGGTAGTCTGCCCTTCCTAAAATAAAGATTTTGCATATACCCATAATGGAACCCTTAAAGGTGTGAAATAAATGAAATATACATAAGCTTAAGGAAGAAATAAACATGTTATATATCATATATAAATATAATGAAATCTTAATGGCCACCTTTGAAGAAGTTGGATGAATATGGAACAATCATCGTTTCGTGAGGCAGAAATTCGCCATCCACGGAAACAGTATGTTCTTTAACCATTAGATGTAGGTGTGTGTAAGTGTAGCTCAAATGATTCTTATATCAAAATCCTAGTATATTGAAGATACTGGATTTGTTACAACATAATTGAATAAAAATAGTTTAGGGGGTTGGAGAAGCAAAATAAAACAAAAGAATACAAGTGAAGGCATTACCTTAAAATCGGGTAACTCTCTTAGATTTGAGCTCAAAGGATTCCTTGGGAAGACTTCTGCCCAATGTGAGGCTTCTAGGAGTAATAGAGGGATGTGGAGAGACAAAATGGAGAGTGTTTGGATGAGCCAAAGGCTTTTGAAGTGTGGGTAAGGTGGTAGAGGCGGGGGACTTTTATGAGGGGAGAGGAGGGGCACTCTTGGAAAGTTATGAAAAGATACGTTATTATAAATGATTTTTAGGTAAAATGGGTCCCAAAATTTTATATTTAAGGGATAAGGTGATAAGGGTTCTAAATCCACACATCCAATAGGTTTTTGACATGTGTAGGTCTTAGATTTTACATTATCTTTTCATTTTATTTAAATATTTACATAATGAGGTAATCGATGCATCATCATGATGTCATAAATAATTTAATTTATTTAATGTCTAAAAATTATAAAAAAAATACTATGATTTAGGAAATCTTTTTAGATTTCCAATGAATATTTATAGTAAAAAATATGACTTGAATAACCCCATTTACAAATTGTTTTAGTAAAACTACTCATGTTTGTGACATTTTAATTTTATCATTAAATAAAAGTTATTAATTTCATTTTCCTACCAAAGTGGCACCATGGGGTCCCCAAGTTGACCCGTGGATTGTCTTGGTCGGAAATGACACATCCAATAATGGTACGACATGTGTCAAGTTCATTTATTATTATTAAAACATTATTTTTACCATAAACTACACTAATTACCTCTAATCGCTATTAATAAGCATAAAAGTTACTATTCACAAAAAAATTATTTTAATCCCATTGAACCACATTTTAATCCTTAATGAAAACCATGTATTTTTGATTTTTTAAATTCAAAATACAAAGGTGGTAAAATTACATTTAAACAAAAAATCAGTTTTTTAAGTACCACATAGTGGTTTCACTATTCGTCAAAAATTTATGTTTTTCAGAAAAATACCAAAACTTCACCCTAATATATATTTGATACTCCAAATTCAAAAATGAAATCTATTTTAAAAAATTCAAAACATATAAGTTGCATTAATTAATTTAATAATTAATTCCCGCTGTCAGAGAAAATATCATGTTTTTATGAAACAATAATTATCAAAATATTGACACTAGTTTAAGTCTGATTTAATGTGAAATTAATTCCAACAACCACTATTGGATTAAATTATAAAAATATATTCTAATTTAACTTTAAAAAAAATTCAAAAGATTATCTAATCATATAAATAAATTAGATTAAAAAAAGGTTTTGAATTAAAATACAACATTTTTCACTATTCATTAAAAATGAACTTTATCAGAAAAAAACCAAAAATTTACCCAAAGTAAATTTCAATGTCCCAATCATAAAGAATAAATTTATTTTGACAAATAGAGCATATAAAATTGTCACCAGTTTGATTTAAAAATGGTTTTCCATCAAAAGGTAGTAAACAATATTTTAAAAATATTAGTGTATTCCATGCTAAAGATTGGATTTATTCTCATTTTAAGCCCCCAAAACACTATCTAATTCATTAATAGTAATAGATAAAAATATCTATTATTCCTTACATACATGGGATTTAACATCCTTCCCCCCTTTATAAAATTGCATCCCCAAAATTTATTTACTTATCGAATAAGTGGGGGTATTTAGCCCTCATTGCATTTTGAGATTCTCATGTTGCCTCTTCAACCATATGGTTTTTCCACAGACCCTTTACCTAGTGAATTACCTTATTTCACAACACATTCTCTCTTCGGTCAAGAATCTAGGCTGGTTGTTCTTCATAATAGAGATTCTCTTCCAACTGAACTACCTCTAGGCTCAAAACATGAGATGAATCCATAAAATATTTTCTAAACATCGAAACATGAAAAAAATTGTGTACCTGAGATAAACATCAGAGGTAAAGCCACTCTGTAAGCAACTGATCCAACTTTCTTCAGAATTTCATATGGTCCAATGAACCTTGGACTCAGCTTTCATTTCTTACCAAATCGCATCACACCTTTCCATGGAGAAACCTTGAGAAGAACATGATCACCTACCACAAAAGATAGATCCTTCCTCTGGTTATCCGCATAACATTTCTGTCTACTCTGAGCTATTCTCATGTGTTTCTGAATCAACTGAACTTTTTCTGCCATCTCTTCTACCAATTCTAGTCCCATCAGCTTCCTTTCACCCACATCATCCCAAAAAGCTAGAGTTCGACACCGCTTCCCATATAATGCCTCAAATGGTTCCATCTGTATACTGGAATGAAAAAACTTATTATAAGAAAACTCAACCAAAGAAAGTTGTTGGTCCCAACTTCCATGATAATCCATAGATCAAGCTCATATCATAACCTCCAAGGTCTAAATTTTACGTTCTGACTGCCCATCTGATTTCGGATGAAAAGCTGTACTAAAGTTTAATTCTGTACCCAAGGACTTCTGAAGTCCTTTTCAAAAGTTAAATGTAAACCTGGGATCACGATCAGATACAATGGAGAGGGAAACTACATACAACCTGACTATCTATTTAAGATACAATCGAGAATGTTGATCTAGAGATAATGTATATCAAATAGGAAGGAAATGAGCAGATTTAATCAACAGATCAACAATAACCCAAATTGCATTATTACCTTGAGATGTCCTCAGTAATCCCAAAACAAAGCCCATGGATATATTTTCCCATGACCAATCTGGCACTGGTAATGGCTGAAGAATCCCTTTCGGTAACTGCCGATCTACTATAACCTGCAGACAAGTCAAACACTTCACAGTAAAATCAGCAATATCTCTTTTCATTGCATCCCACCAGTAATACTCCCGCAGATCACTGTACATCTTAGTACTGCCAGGATGAACTAAAAACAGGGAACTATGAGCCTAAATAACAACTCATTCTTCAATTTTGAATCACTAGGAACACATAATCTCTCCCCAAATCTCAAAACTCAATCATTATCAATGTTAAATTCAGGAAACATACATTTCTAAACTAGCCCTACCTTTTTCTGCAACTTACTATCTTGCTTCTATGATTGCATAATTCTTTCTGATATAGAATATTTCACTGATACCTGAAACAAAACAGAAGGACATCCTGCACAAAAAACGTCCATGCCAAAGTTCATCAAATCCTTAACCAAAGGATCACATTCCAAATGCAACATTTTTAATGAATCATTACTTTTTCGACTCAAAGTATCAGCCACTTTATTTGCTTTTCCCGGATGGTAATGAATTGTACAATCATAATCCTTGATTAATTCTAGCCATCTCCTTTGTATCATGTTCAATTCATTATCAGTGAATATATATTTTAAACTTTTGGTATCAGTATATATTTCACACTTTACTCCATATCAATGATGCCTACAAATTTTTAAGGCAAAAACAAAAGAATCTAATTCCAAGTCATGTGTAGGGTAATTTACCTCATGAGTTTTCAACTGACATGAAGCATATGCAATTACCTGATCATTCTGCATAAAGACACAACCAAGTCCCTTCAACGAAGCACCACTGTATATAACAAACCCACCATTCCTGGAAGAAAGTTCCAAAACCGGCGCATTCACCAATGTTCTTTCCAACTGCTAAAAAAATCATCACATTATTTTGTCCAGATAAACTTAACACCCTTCCATGTTATCTTAGTCATTGGACTAGATAACTGTGAAAAAATTTCAACAAAGCTTCGGTTGTAACCTGTCAATCCAAGAAAACTACGGATCTCGGTTACATTTTTGGGTCTTGTCCATTCTTTAACAACTATTGTTTTAGTAGGATCAACATTTATGCCATCTTTTGAAACAATGTGACCAAGGAAAGAAATTTGTTGTAACCAAAACTCATACTTTTTAAATTTTCCATACAGTTTCTTTTCTTTTATGGTCTACAAGATAACCCTTAAATGACTTTCATGCTCCTTTTTACATTTATAAAACACCAAAATATCATCGATGAAAACAACTAAAAACTTATCCAATACCCCATGGAAAATTCTATTCATAAGGTCCATGAATACAGTAGGTGCATTAGTTAACCAAAAAGGCATAACTACAAATTCATAATGGCCATATCTTGTACAGAACACAGTCTTCGGAACGCCTGCTTCTTTTACATTCAACAGATGGTACCCCGACCTCAAGTCAATCTTCGAAAAATACTGAGCTCCCTGGAGCTGATCAAACAAATCATCAATATGAGGAAAAGGATACTTTTTCTTAACAACAATGTTATTCAAGGAAATATAATAAATGTAAAGTCTCATTGAACCATCTTTCATCTTAACAAACAAGACAAGAGCACCCCATGGTGATGTGCTAGGTCGAATGAAACCATTGTCTAATAACTCCTGTAATTTTTTATTTAACTCTAAAAGTTCAACTTGATCCATTCGATAAGGGGGTTTGGAAATTGGCTTAGAATCAGGAACTAAGTCAACAGTAAATTCAACTTCCCGATCATGAATAATACCAGGCAACTCATCAGGAAAAACATCAAGATACTCATTTACAACTATCAAGTCATTAATCTAAACAGTTCCTTTATTTTCGACAATATGTGCATGGTAACATTCATTTCCATATTTTACTAGTTTCTCAACTTCTTGATATGTTATCAAAATCAAGATTTCATTCTTGTACACAAACTGAAATATTTCTGAAAAGAAACCATTTTAGCTCTTCAGTCAATCATAGAATGATAAACAGAAATCCAATCCATTCCCAAAATAAGATCAAACTCTGCTAGAGGAAAAACAATAATGTTTGCTGGTAGATTCTTTCCGCACAAAAGGATTTGAAGATTCATATAATTCCTTTTTGTCTCAACGTTCCCTCTAGATGTTTTTACCATAAGTTCAGGATTCATATCTTGAGATGAAATTCCCAATTTACTAGAAAACTTCTCAGAAATGAAAGAATGTGTAGACCCTGAATCAAACAACACATTGGAATAATCTAAACAAACAAAAATTGTACCTGATACTACTTCATTCGAAGGTCCAACGTCTGCTTAAGTGATTGCAAAGGATTTCACCACCCCTTTCTACTTATAGTCATGCTGTTTTCCCCCAGTTGAGTTCTTAGTTAGACACTCATTTTCATAATGACCCATTTCATTACACGTAAAACATCTTACCGCTCTCTTTTCATTGCCTGCTTGATCATATTCCTTACAGTTACGAGCAATATGACCAGACTTACCACACCAAAAGCACTTTCCAGACTTGGATAAACATTATCCAGGATGAATTTTACCACACTTCTCACAGGATGGATATTTTGTTTTCTTACCTCCTTGCTTATTTGATGAATTCTTCCCCTTTTCCTGCCAACTGGAGCTCTTTTATTATTGTTTGTCAAAGAACACCTGATCATCGTCAAACTCCACTTCCACCTTCTCCGCACATAGAACAAGCTTTTCATAACTTTTTAACTCACGAGAAGCTAAAGCACTTCGATACCATGGATTTAACCCTGAGTAAAAACGGTTGATTTTACTATCGTGATCTCATATAATGTTTGGAGCATACCTTGCCACTCGAGTGAACTTTTCTTCATCAGAAGCCATTGAGTCATCATACTGCCTCAATTATAGGAACTGTTTTTTCACCTAAGACGAACCACCATAGGAATGTATTTCTCAAGAAACATACCTTTGGATTCGTCCCAATGAAGATCATCAATCTCATCACTATCCCTGATATTTTTCACCATCGACCACCACTGATCACCTTCTCCATCAAATCGGTAAACAAAAAGACTAAACTTTTGATGTTCTGAACACCCCATGACATCAAAAATATTTTCCAGTGCTTTAATTTACCCTTCATCTAGCACGGGGTCAGATGATCCTCTGAATGATGGGGGGATGTTGCCTCATAAAATGTTCCACCACTGACATGTTCCTCTGCAGTTGATCTGGCTGATCTTGTGCATGGTTACCACCTCCATTTATAGCCTGAGTCAACGGATCTATCACTACAACAAACTATTCAGTTCCAATTCCGACCATCTCAGGTTGCTGATTTGGAAGGTTTCCTTCCTCTTGATGATAGCCCAACATTGTTTCTTTGTTTCCTCTGCGGAAAACCATTCTGAACATAGAATTATCTTAGGTGAAGCAACATGATAATCTTTAAATTCTATATCATTTCAGTCATACCATAAATTAATTTATAATTTTCCACTTTTCTAACCCCTAAAGTTGTCTAAACTGACCTTTGATACCATCTATAAGGCCCCGACCTTAAACCATACTTAATATTGAATTGAATGAATAATTAACATTGAGGATCTTTTCACGGTTTAGAGATTTAGAGAATTAGGACATAACTATTACATCTCAAAAGATTACAAAGTAGAAACTTCTACTATGATTCCGTAAACAAGCCATACGGTTGACTTCCACACATATCACTTAATGGAATAGCCATATGACCGACTTCCATACCAAATGCATTGGAGGGTATAATGTAACCACCCATCCTGGTATTCACGGAACCACCTGTCATATGTTTTATCACGTATCCACCCATCAAATGTCCAAGTACCATTACAAAATCATATGACATAAAACAAATATAATTGAATGAAAACATTTCCATACTTTGATCACAATATATCACATAAATATATTGACCTAACAAATCCATTATAAAAACCATTTTCAATACCAAAATACATAAAAGAGTATATTGTATTTATTTCACTTTAAAAACATTATTGCTTGTTGAGGAATCCAAAGACCAAATAATACTCGTGGTGGCGGAAACAGTCGTTGTCACCGCGTACATTAAAAGAAACATTCCTTTTTGTCGTTTAGTAAAAAGCTTCATAGAAAAATATTCATTTTGTATAAAAGTAAAAGTCAAAGGGGTTTATACACCATATAAAATAAAGTTGTGTATAAAATGAAATATTCCTCAATGAAAGGAGATTGAGACGAAGTCCCTTAGCTCGAGTCCGACTTGACTCGATCGTTCTTTAACGTCCTGAATAATAAACTTGAGTTAATTTCTACTTGATTAAGAACATTTTTCAAGTTCATTATTCGTTTTATATTACTTATATCCATGTTATAAACATTATGTAATCATTTACGTTAATAATGATTGTTTTTTCGATATTTGGTCTTTAAGTCGAAAGTGGACTTCTTACAATTTCATGTTGTTCGTGTGGTCAAATATTCATTATATCCAAAATGATATTCATGATTTGGATATCATATATATCATATATATCCAGAATATACATGTATTTATAATATTACATAATCATTTAGTGGAACGAAATGAAATTCACCGTTCATGGAGACGGTAAGCCGTACGTACGCATGAACACAACTTTCATTTATATGTCATATTAATGGAATTAAAAATAAATGAGAGATATGTATATTTTAATTACAGAATTATATTAATCATTTATATATAACATAAATCATATAGATCTATTATATATATGTACTTATAATAGTACATTACATTTGGGGATTAGAAATTAAATGCACCGTTCATGGAGACGGTAAGACGTACGTACGCATGAATGCTACTTTCATTTCTATGTCATACTAATGGAATGAAATAATAATGATATAAAGGTATATTATAATTCCAGTATAACATCATATATAATATCTTTAAATCCATCTTTTATACGTCCCACATATGGCATTAATGAATCAAATCACTTTGAGGGGGCGGTTGTCCGCACTTCCTAAAATGAAGATATCACGTATACCCATAATGGAAGCCATAAAGCTGTTCCATAAATGACAAATACAGAAGCTTAAGTAAGTCATAAACATATTATATATCATATATAAATATAGTGACATCTTAATGTCCACCTTCGAAGATGTTGGAAGAATATTGAACAATCATCGTTTCGTGAGGTAGAAATTCGCCATCCATGGAAACAATATGTTCTTTTTGTAGGTGTGTGTAAGTGTAGCTCGAATTCTTCTTAAAACAACATCCTAGTATATTTAAGATACCATATTTGTTACAAATGAAATTAATAGAAAGTGTTTAGTGGTTTGGTGAAGCAAAATAAAACTAAAGTACCCAAGTGAAGACATTACCTTAAAATCGGGTAACTCTCTTAAATTTGAGCTCAAAGGCTTCCTTGGGAAGACTTCTGCCCAATGTGAGGCCTCTAGGTGTAATATAGTGATTTGGAGAGACAAAATGGACAGGGGTTGGCCGAGCCAAAGGCTTTGGAGGTGTGGTTAAGGTGGTAGAGGTAGGGTCCTTTTATAAGAGGAGAGGAGGGGCACTCATGGAAAGTTAAGAAAATGTACTTAATTATAAAATTATTTTCGGATAAAAAGGGTAAAAAAATTATATATTTAGATGATAAGGTGATAAGGGTTCGAAATACACCCATCCAACAGGTTTTTGACATGTTTTGGTCTTATATTTTACATTATCTTTTCATTTTATTTAAATCATTAAATAATGAGGTAATCGCTTCATCATCATGATGTCATAAATAATTTAATTTATTTAATGTCTAAAAATTTTAAAAAAATTATTATGATGTGGAAAATATTTTTAGATTTTCAATGAATATTTATAGTCAAAACTATGACTTGTATAACCCCATTTAAAAATTTTTTTATTAAAACTACTCATGTTGGTGACATTTTAATTTTAACATTAAATAAAAAGTTATTAATGTCATTTTTATACCAAAGTGGCTCCATGGGGTCCCCAAGTTGACCCATGGATCGTCATGGTCGGTCATGACACATCCAATTAGGGTAGGACATGTGTCATGTTAATTTCATATTATTAAAATAGTAATTTTTATCTTAAACTACACTAATTACCTCTAATCGCGATTAATAAACATAAAAGTTACTATTCACCAAAAAATTATTTTAATCCCATTGAACCACATTTGTTTTCTTAATAACAACCATGTATGTCATATTTTTTAAATTCAAAACACATAGGTGGTAAAATTTCATTAAAACGAAAAATCAGTTTTTTAAGTAACAATTAGTGGTTTCACTATTCATCAAAAATTGAAGTTTTTCAGAAAAATACCAAAACTTCACCTTAAGCTATATTTGATATTCTGAATTAAAAAATGAAGTCTATTTTAAAATATTCAAAACATATATGTTGCATTAATGAATTTAATAATTAATTCCCACTGTTAGTGCAAATAGCGTGTTTTTATGAAACAATATGTTTCAAAAGATTGACACTAGTTTAAGTCTGATTTCAAAGTGAAATTAATTTCAACAACCACTATTGGATTAAATGGTAAAAATATATTCTAATTTAACTGTAAAACCAATTCAAATGATAATCTATTCATATAAATAAATTATATTAAAAAGAGGTTTTGAATTAAAATACAACATTATTCACTATTCATTAAAAAATGAACTTTATCGGAAAAATACAAAAAATTTACCCAAAGTAAATTTTAATGTCCCAATCATAAAGAATAAGTTTATTTGTACAAATATAGCTTATAAAATTGTCAAAAGTTTGATTTAAAAATGGTTTTCCATTAAAAGGCATTAAAACAATCTTTTAAAAATATTAGTGTATTCCATGCTTAAGATTGGATTTATTCTCATTTTAAGCCTCTAAAACACTATCTAATTCATTAATAGACATAGATAAAAATATATATTATTCATTACATACTTGGGATTTAAAATATTTCTTTCTAGAGCATAAGATTATTTCATCTAAATATTTTTCCACCATAAAGGATTATAGAATTATTTATGGAATTATGATTCAGGATTATGTGCATTGCATGATGATTTTATTGATTGAATTAATGTTATAAATTATGTTGTCCAGATAAAATAAAGAAAATTTTCATTTTTAGATTGCTCATGTGATTCTTCAGTAGGTATATTCCTAACAGACAATGATGTATTTACGTGACAAAAGATGTAAATTAATAAACCTTCATTTAATAGAAAATTGGGATATCTTCATTTTAAGGTGTCATGTGTTTTGGGTTATCCGTTCTTCGATCATTTCACAACATACAAAAAATCAGTGAGATTACACAATGTAAACAAAAAATGTCATCATTTATCACATGAAAACCATAGGACATGTTATCATGGTTTATGTGAATCCTGAGGATAAGATAAGATTATCACCCTACAGAATGTGGACACATCATCTAGGACCATGTAAAGGAGTCCAAACATAAATTATTTGATAATGTGAACAGAGTCAACAATGTAATCCTTTATCATGTGTTGTAATATATTCATGTACCCTATGATCATGTGATGATATCAACAACTATTAGTTATCATCACACAAATCCCCTATTCATGTCAGTAAGATATCATTAAGGACTCCAATCATATAATTTGTGACACATAATATCCCCAAGTCATGTCATCATGAATCATGTTAGGCCCCCACAAATGTGAGTGATATCACATGAATGACACTGTAGAGGTCTTTCAGATCCTATGAAACCCTCAAAGATATCATTTTTGACGTACAAATATGGTCCCACATGTCAGGTAGACATCATATAGTATGATATCCTTTTATGAAATACAATCTTATACTTGTCATCCTTGTCAAAAAGATATACCCAGGCATGTATAGTGGATATACTCCTACATTTCTGCCTTATAAATTATACATTCCTGGATATGTATGCTCGATCTATGTGGACATGTATCAATAAATACTCATCTGAGAATCCCCCTATATGTGGGGATTTTAGTAAGGGGTTATTTATATTATGATCATGTAACCTTGTTCATCCCATTTCCTTTTAAGGATTCTTCATGCCATCCAAGAACAATAAATATACCTCTCATAGTCCTGAGTATTTTTTCTTCAGAGGATAAGAGTTATATATGTCACATGTGAATCCACCTTAGTGTAGTTCCCATAACATTGAAATTACTATATCACATATGTAAAATCATACATAACGATCACTTAAATTTATCCAGACATTGTTGGTAACATAGGCACAAGCATGACTCCCTTTCGGCTAATTGATCTTGAGTAGTACCAGGTGGACTATAATCCTAAGATTGTGTTTCTATACCATCATTATCAGAAAATTATTACAATAGTGAAAATTAATTGTAAGAAATAGAGTCAATACAATGAAAAATAGTAAAAGAAATCCTCTAGATATAATAATAAACAGAAAGTTAACATCACAAGGAGTGACACAACCACATAAATTATCAAATAAAAAATCATATCTGGACAACATTTTAAAACAATTTATTACAAGGAAATAAATCAGTAGGCATACAAAAACTTTTATCAAAATTTAACCAAATACAACAATTTATTTTAATAGTTTCACTATAATAATATTGGTTATATACCCATTTACTCTATATTAACAGAATAATTCAACCAATCGAAAGTTGTTATCTTCCCCATGTTCCTACCAGCATCCATGAAGACTACATGGGTACTAATATCCAATGAAAACATGGTCTGAGAAATACTCAATAGGTATCCACCAATTATGTTGAGTGATATCCATCTAGTGATTATAATATAAAGAAATTTATGGATTAATGAATAAAGAAATTAGATTAATAAAACATGTCATTTTTGGTTCCCCATATAAAATTCATCTACTGCGACCAGGTTTGGTCAAATAATAAAGGTCTATGAACAAGTTAAATCAAAATAACATATATGTAGGTGAATATAATTAGGAAATATCTAGATTCATGGAATTAATATAAGGCATCTAGGAAAATTAATCAGATAATGGAAATATTAGTTTCCATAAATGTTATGTCATTAGTAGTGAAGTGTATGTTAAAAACTGGTGTAACCCATGAATATCACCACACAATTTCTACCAAATCCCAAAAAATATGTTCCGGGTGACTCAAATCTATGATTAATACAGTCAATATTATAATAAGTCATATGGTTCCTAGTCATTCTAGTATTCATGTAACATAAGGATTCGGATAATAATTCACCCCATCATATTTGAGGAGAATGAATTCCATGTCCAGAAATACATAACAATATGTGGAATCTCCATTTACAACCTTCATTTCATTAATAAGGGGAACCATGCCAATTATTTTAAACCAAGGACAAGTGTTTGAATAAAATAACATGTCCAAAACATTCCATGTCAACAAATTAAAATGCGACAACCATTAATAATAATCAACTATCCATAATCATGGTGATTGTAATTTTAATACATTATAATTATGAAAGGTCTGGGTGATATCGATTAACCATAAACTATTTAGTTAGCCAAAATAGACACTTATTAATACAAATATATGGGAGGTCAAGTCATCCCACCATATAATTCTGTTCAATTTCATACCATAGGCTTATATGGCTTAAAAATTTATCAACCCTTTTATTTAATTAAATTATCCCACGAAATATATATGTTATAATACAAAATCAACATAGAAGGTGGATAAAAAACATATCCATGTATAATGGGATACCATGATGTAATTCCATCAATGAAGTTAATTAATCAATTTCATTTAATGAAACATATTCAACTCACCTCGATGGTGGTTTAATTTAACAATATGTCATAACATGCTTATTAATTTTAAGAAATACACTCTATGGGTTGGCTCATGTCGAGGTAGATAACCTCTAATGATGTGTTCACTAAGTATATAATAAAAGAATAGTTATCTAGGTTGATAATCCACCTTGCATAGGTTTATATGGTCTACATCAAGCTGCTTGGATATATCATTATCCATTGTGAATATAGTCACAACCCTCGGGTGATTTGAAATCCTTCTTTCTGTGATTTAAATTGACATGAAAATGATAAGATATTAAGAAGTTAATTTCAAAACTTCTCTAAAATACAATTATTGAAAGGATAAAATGGTACAATACGATATGATATCCACCTATCTCAAGGGGGTATTTCTTAAAATAATGTGTGTTATATGATCACCCGCCTAATGGTGAATAAAGATTCATCAATTCAATTAAATGATGAGTCAATAGCCCAAGAAGATGCATAATATAAACATATATGAAAAATTAGACGTGGATAATACAAATAAATAATATATTAATGTAGAGGATTGTAAATTCAAAAATTCTACTATAGAAGGCCTAACACATATATCTTTAGGGGGAGTGGGAAATACACCAAAATTATAGATTAATCAGTAACCTGGAGATACAAAATGAAAACTATTGGTATGTCCTCTATAATGCAATTATATTTCATGTGTCTAAATCCTTTTTAAATATTCACATCTACTTCTTGAATGGATTTTAGTACTCCAACTACTCAAATAGAAATTTCCAACTGACCTTACTCTTGAGTATGGTGTTAGTTAATATCCTCTATCACAAATTATTTGCTACAAATTTCAGAAATATTAATGATGATTCCCCGTATTTCTAAAATACCAACACTAAACAGGGTGAGTAAGGAACATGGGCTTCATATGAAATAGCTTCCCATAGTAAGGGGAAAACCCTTGGATACTAGGGTGGCTGTGATGGATACTAGGGTGGCTATGTTTGCTACAACTTTGGTACCTACACTTCAGGTAAGAACATTGGAGGACGAACTAGTAGTTTTTTTCCTTTTTCATTAGTTGTACATGTACTTCTAGCTTCTTGTACCTTTACTTTTGTTCTTTTATTTCCAGCCCCATTTACATTCATCACTATTTTTGTTATACCATTTTCTTGTGTTCATATCTTGATGTATGTTTGGTTACATCAGTTTGTAGGTTATAAAGGCAATGCCTTCCATGTTTTAGGGAAAATGCCTTTCTATAGTAGTCGTCGGCCCCTAGCCTATGGAAGGATGGATTGGGGTAGTCACAGCATAGGCCCTGAGGGATGGGTCGTCACAAATTGGTATCAGAGGAGTCAGTACTGCTGAAGAACTAAGTCTTTGATCTCTATTTCGAACAGATATAGTGTTAATTGTAGTGAGTGAGGATTTCAGTTCGGGGAGTCTTGTGTTGGTGCAACATCCGATGTATCCATATACTAGGACCCTGACATCTGATTTCTAACTCAGTTTAGGAAAAAAATGATGGCGTGTGTTTTCAAGAGTCCTCCTTGGGAATTCTTTGTGTCAACTAACCTTGTATAAATTATTAACTGTGGTGGACCTGTTCTTTTCAGAATTCATCCACTTAGATAGTCTGCTAGGGTTCTGAGAGTTGTATATACGAATATCCCACCAAGTGACGAGGCCATAGTGTAGGGTTTTTTTTCCAGTAGAGGTACTAGTGGAGGAACTAGCTGTACCACTCCCCATTGTGCCACTGATGCCACCTACCCCAGATGTAGACGATGCACACTGCTTGAGCACGTTTCACGTGTTCTACTGCTAGGGGCCACCCAGTTTCAGGGGAGAGATAGACCCGGAGGTGGCTGAGGACTAGCTGGAGGCTGTGGAGAGAGTCTTCCAACTTGTAGGGACAACAGTCGTTCTCATGGTGATCCTTGCCGCCATTCTTCTACAAGAAGTAGCATGCAGATGGTGGAGAATGATGTTCAAGGTTCACGACGAGTTGACACGTCTCTGGGCTGACATCAAGAGCCTATTTCAGGCAGAGTTTGTCCCATAGAAACTTCACACAGTGCTCATTCAAGAGCTTCTTCATCTGTAGTAGGGTAGCGTGACTGTGGCTCAGTACTCAGTGAGGTTCACTGACATCTCATGCTACTCCACATATATGGTTTGAGACTGTTTCATCAGGGCCCAGACCTTTGAGTAGTAGATCAGGTGAGAGATCTGGACTTCAAGGATCTCACTTGGAATCACAATGCATGTAGTGGTATTAGAGAGAGTTCTCTTGGTGGAGAGTTTCCTTGCTATGAAGTCACCAGCAGAGAGACCCACAACCAGTAATCACATAGTGGAGTCTTCTGGAGCTGGCAGCAGACAGACATCACAGACGTCTAAGAGTACCAGACAAACAGGTGGACAACCGCATGGCTTAGGATCGATTGTGTGGGGCACCCGAGGTGGATACAGTTATACCTGTAGTGGGCAGTTTTTCACATGCGGAGGGCAAGGTCACATGGCTTGTGATTGTCTGGCCCATCATACAGATGATTAGCAGATGGTTGAAGGACCGCCCAAGAAGAGACATAGGTTCGACCAAGGTATTCTATAGGGAGTAGGAAGACAAGGCAGAAGAGGTAGCCATGTAGCTGTCGGTGTGTGACGATTTGAGATGTTACTGCCACCACTACTAGGAGGTCCACCCCGACCGCAGGGAGCAGGTGGACAGGGGAGAACTCAGCTCCAGGCAGCTGAGGCCTATGATCATGGTGCTCTGGAGATGATACGAGGTACGATCTATTTCTACTCCACCATAGCTGTAGTACTTATAGACACAGGTGCTAGTAATTCTATTAATTCCCATGCCCTCGTTCGGAGCTCGGAGATTCCGATGAATCCGTTGGCTCGATCCTTAAGGCTAGAGACTCTTACAGGAGAGGATTCAACAATAACACACTGGTTTTTGTAGTGTGAGCGTAATATAGGAGGTGAGTTCTTCGGTTGGGATCTCTTAGTAGTGTCATTGAGGCTTTAAGACATCATCTTGGGGATGGAATAGTTATCTACAGTCCATGCTCAGATAGACTACATTAGGTACAAGGTCCAGTGTGTCCACACAGATGAGAAGAAGATTACCTTCACTAGTGAGAATGGAGACTTTCCAGTGTAGGATGGACTTACCTGGTAGAGAGTGAATCTGAACACTCATTAGTTGGTTAGCCTTACCCTCGGAGCTGTTGATATGGAGAGTCTGAGATATCCTATAATGGTGGACCCGTACACTAATGTTTTACCAGTTGATCTTCCAGGTCTACCTCCTCACAGAGAGGTGGAATTTTACATTTTCTTGTAACCTTGGATGACACTGATATCTACACCAGCATATCAGATGGCTCCTGTAGAGATTCGTGTGATGCAGGTACAATTAGAGGACTTGTAGGGGAAGAGATTCATCTCACCCAGTGTTTCTCCTTGGACAACCCCAATTCTGTTCTCCAAGAAGGCCAATGATAGCTTGAGGCTTTGTGTTGACTATCGACACCTGAACCAAGTGATATTGAAGAAAAAGTACCAACTCATGAGGACTGACAGCCTCTTTGATAAGCTTAAAGGATCACAATGGTTCTCAAAGATGGACCTCAGATCAGGCTATCACTAGCTCAGAGTACGAGACGAGGATGTGTAGAAGACGACCTTTAGGTGTTAGTACGACCATTATGAGTTCTTGGTTATTCCATTCGGTGTGACCAAATAATCTAGAATAGTTCATGGGACTCATGAAAATGATCTTTAATCCATACCTTGATCGCTTTGTAGTGATCTTCTTCAATGAAATTCCGATCTACTCGACAACAGAGGAGGAGCATGCCTATCATTTTCAGATAGTATTGGACACACTCTGAGGGCACCAGATTTTGGGTAGGCTCTCAATGTTCAGGTTCTAGATACGAGAGGTTCACTTTCTGGGACATGTTTGTTGAGTCAATAAGGTTTTCCTTATGACTTTTCCATTCCTTCTTGTTTTGAAAATCACAAACACCTTATCTTAAGGAAAGTTTCTTTTATAAGAAAAATTGCTTTGATAAGAAAAATTGCTTTCTTAAGGAAAATCGATTTTATAAGGAAAATCGCTTTTATAAAAAAAAATTATCTTTATCATATTTTCATCCATATTTTTGTTAAGTATGAGATTCAGATTCATTTCTATTTTCATGGAACCATTGAAACTTTGATATGAAGCATTCTATTTTAGGATCTGATTTCTGTATAAGAACTGTAAGGAAGTTTCATTCTAAATTCCGGATATGAACTCTGACTATGTTCTATTCCAGATTCAGGATATGAATTCTTATGAAGTTTGATAACAAATTCTCAATATGAATTCTAATGATCAATTCTCATTACGAATTCTGATGACGAATTCTCATTCTGAATTCTGATGAGGAATTCTCATTACGAATTCTGAACAGGAATTCTCATTACGAATTCTGAAGAAGAATTATCATTACGAATTCTGATGATGAATTCTCATTCCGAATTCCCATTCCGAATTCACCTATTAAACAAAATCTGATCATCTTTGTTTTATACACTTTGAATTAATTCAGACTCCAAAAAATATTTTTGGTTAGACTCTGAACTTTCATTTTGATTATACCATTATATTTTGACTACTCTTTATTATTGTTCCTTACACTCCGAACCTTCACTCCGAAGTCTTCATTCCGCACTTTTGAGTTCGATTGAAAAACGATGTCGTACATTCTGTTACACTTGTTTTGTTATAAAACGATGTCGTCTATTATGTTTCTTATTAACCATTTTATGAGTGTCACGTGTACAGGTCCCTCCGATCATTAAGGAAAATATGACCATTGGAGAAGGACCCGACCTTGCCTATAAATAAGAGCTCATTTGAAAGAGCTCGGTGCTGAAAGCTGATAACTACTGCTGAAAGGCTGACTAATCTGCTTAAAGTGATTTCTTGAGAGAGAGGCACGTATTAACTCTCAATGCTACGTGCGACTCCGAATGTTGGTGATTACATTCGAGGGCTTTCGAGGATAGGAAAATAGAGGTGCCGACTACATTGAAGTTCGAGGGCTTCCTTGCTAAGGAAGACATAGTTTTCCAACTACCTTGAAGTTGAGGGCTTGCGGGGATAGCAAGACAGAGAATCCGATCTTCGTATCGAGGGCTTACCCTGGTGTGAGTTAGACAAACTTTCTGGAAAGTATAAATCAAGGGACCTTTATCCAAGGTTGTTGGATACCATTCTCTTTGGGATAAAAGACTTAAATCTTGTTACTTGTAGTTCTACTACTTGTTTATATTCCGCTGCATATTGTATTGTAAGGAAAGTATAACTTTTTTATACTTCCTTACTTGTACTCTATTTCTTTTAGATTCTATAAGCTTTAAGGTAGAATCTCATATTGTAATCTTTTGTTAACTTTCAATTTCCAGAACCATATTTCCGGAACTTACTTTCGGAATCTCTTTCCATGTTTGCATTCGGTGTTAGAGGTGTTGTGAATTTTCTTAGTTTAACTTTGTTAAACTTAGTCCTTTCCTTTGCTTAAGGAAACCATTGTTATTCTTTACTAACTTTAAAGGTTCCAAAGGAATTTTTAAAGTGTACAATTCACCCCCCTCTTGTAAATTGAGCATCTAAATCACTATTTCGATCCTATAATTGGTATAAAAGGAGGTCTCTGAAATACTTATACTCACGAATAAGTTTTTCTTGCTCACTTTCTCATTCTGAACTTTACCATTCCGAATCCCATTCCAAAAATTGTTATTACAAAACTTATGCTACTAACAAGTTTGTGTGAAATGTTATTTTAAGTATGGCAGGAGTCAATGTTGGTTCGATTGACAATCTAAATCCTACAAGAACACCTATCATTGATGGTAATGATTATGAATGCTAGAGAGATCGTATGAAGTCTTTTGTTATCAATACTGGAGTAGACAACTTTGTTATGCTTACTGGTGATTATAAAATACCTGACAAGGAAGTCAGAACATTTACTAACCAGGAAAAGCAAGAATATCAACTCAATTATAAGGTACGAAATACTCTACTATGTTCAATGACTAGAAATATATACATCCAAATTTCTTCTTGTGAAGAAGCTAACTGTATCTGGAAGAAGTTAGAGGTTACACACTTTGGGTCTTCTAAGGTGATTGAGACTAGAAGATCTATGCTTAGAGATGAATATCATGGCTTCAATTTTCCTTATGAAGAACCTATCTGTAAAGTTCAACAGAGATTTATGACTATAGTCAACAGTATACAATCTATGGGAGAGAAAGGTCTAGATGATGAAGCTCTTGTGGACAAAATAATTGATATTATGCCCAATGAGTGGGAGTCCAGTAGAACATCTATAGATGAGAACAGGAAGGTTACTCAAATTACTCTTGATGAGCTTTTTGGAACTCTTCTACAACATGAAACAAGAATGAAGAGAGATGCAGACAACATCAAGAAGAAGAATGGAAATGGTACTGTTGCTTTTACAACAACTTCAAATCAGATGAAAGCTAAGACTCCTGAGAGAGTAACCAGATCCAAGTCTAAGAAAGTTATTTTCCAATCCGAATATAGTGAGAGTGAAGTCTCAGAAAATGAACTAGAAAATCTTGCTTGAAGGATGAACAAGATAGCTGGTCAGAGAAATTTTCAATCTAAGATTAAGAAAAAGGACAGGAAAGATAAGAAAGATGGAGAAGTTTCTTGTTATGAATGA
Source organism: Viscum album (assembly GCA_963277665.1). Lineage (NCBI taxonomy): Eukaryota > Viridiplantae > Streptophyta > Magnoliopsida > Santalales > Viscaceae > Viscum > Viscum album. Next base: position 1,479,870,557 of record OY728148.1, on the reverse strand, counting down.
AAGAGAGATGGACATATTAGACCAGATTGCCCTTTGGTCAAAAAGAAAGAAAGGAAAGAAAGGAATTCAGAAAGGAATAGAAAGAAGTATTATAAATCCAAAGCTACGAAAGTTCTGAAAGATAATGACACCTAGAGTGCCAGTGGTGGTGACTCTTCAGATGAATCTTCTAATTATGAATCTTCAATACATAAGAATCTTGGTCTTATAGCCAGATTAACTATCAATAATCATTGTTTTATGGATAAGGTACGAAATTCTGAATCATTGACCAATGTTTCTTTAAATTATAAGGATAGTAAGTATTATAAATCTTTTGATTAATAATCATCTTCTGATGAAGAAAATACTTTACCTACTTATTAATAAGTCTCTAGGATTTCTGAACTTCTTGAAATTGAGAATTCCAAACTCAACAAGAAACTGAATAAGGCAAACTCTAGGAATTCTATTCTTACAAAAGAGATATCAGATATTTCTAAATATCTTGATAGGAAAAATGCTGATTTTGAAAGTATTTCAAAAAATCTTGAGGAATATGTTCTGAGAGAAAAAACATTCTAAATAATTAGAAAAATTAATTTCTAATAAAAATGTTTTCGAGCCTAACTCTAGTTCAAAAACCGATGATTTTGAGGATAAAAACTCGGTTGTAAAACTGAAGTCTGAAATTTTTTCCTTAAATAAGTGTTTATCAAACTTTACCCATGGTAAGGAAAATTTTGAAAAAATGTATTCTCAAATATGAACATTAAGAAATAAATTCGGATTTGGTTATACCCATGCAAAACAAATTTTCAGTAACAATTATTTTGTTCCTCAAAGTGCCCCATTTTGTACTAAATGTCAATGTGGAGGTCACTGGGCAAAGAATTGTTCATTGAACAAAACCCAATCATTTGGATTTCACAAAGCTTATTTCTCTAAGAAAATGTGGGTACCTAAAATTTTATTGTCTGGAAATCTTGGATCCAAACAAGTTTGGATTCTGAAAGTCTAATTTTCTTCTTGATTTTAGGAAGATAAAGAGAGTACCAGCAACAATACATGGTACATGGATAGTGGATGTCCCCGAAACATGACTGGTAACAAAAGCTATTTTGAAAAGACTATCAAAACGAAAGGAGGAAAGGTAACTTTTGGAGATAATGCTAAGGGAGAGATTGTTGGTATTGGTAATATTGTTATTCTTGGTAAAACATTGATTTCAAATGTTCTTTTTGTTAAGGGTCTTAAGCACAACCTCATTAGCATAAGTCATTTATGTGATGAAGGTTACCTTGTGAATTTTAGGAATGATAAGTGTTTAGTTCACAATTCCAAGGAAGAATTTATTCACATAGCCAAGAGGCAAGAGAATGTTTACACTCTAAACTTAGAAGACCTTAGAAGCCCAGATTTACCTTGTCTACGTGCAATGGAAGATCACTCCTGGTTATGGCATAGAAGATTAGGTCACTGTAACCTTAGAAACCTATGTAAACTCTCTAAGAAGAAACTAGTTAAGGATCTACCAGAGATTAGATTTGATTCTTCTAAATTTTGTGATCCTTGTCAATATGGAAAGAAACATAAATATAGTTTTATGTCAATCGGTGAAGTCTCAACAACTGATGCATTATAGTTAGTGCACATGGATCTTTTTGGTCCAACACAAACTGGAAGTATTGGAGGCAAATACTATGTGTTTGTTCTAGTTGATGATTACACCAGATTTACTTGGGTCTATTTTCTAGCAAAGAAATCTGAAGCTTTTTCTTATTTCAAATGTTTTAGTGCTCAAGTTAAAAATGAGAAAAACCTTCCATTTAAAACTATTCATAGTGATCATGTAGGAGAATTTCAAAATTCTTATTTTGAAACTTATTGTCCTAAGAAAGGTATTAATCACAATTTTTCAGCACCTAGAACTCCTCAACAGAATGGTGTAGTTGAAAGAAGAAATAGAATTCTTCATGAAATAACTAGAACCATGTTGAGTGAATATTCTATTGCTAGAAATTTCTGGGCTGAAGCTGTATGTACTTCTTGCTATACTATAAATCGAGTTTTGATTAGACATTTTCTTAATAAAACTCCTTATGAGTTATGGAATGGTAGAAAAACTAGAATATCCTACTTCAAGGTTTTTTGTTGGAAAGTATTCATTTTGAATAATAAAGATAACTTACATAAATTCGCACCAAAATCTGATGAAGGGATTTTCTTAGGATATTCCACAACCTCTAAGGCTTATAGAGTTTTTGATAAATATACTTGCACTATTGAGGAAACATTACATGTAAAATTTGATGATTCGGATCCTTTTGTTTTTAAACCATCCCAGCCTATATCATCAGATGTGTTTTCAAAAACTGATTATCAACCTTTGATAGAAGAACCTTCTGATAAGGAAATTGTTCAAGAAGATACTTCTGAAACATTTACCCCAGAAGACTTTCTACCATATGTTGATGAACTGGTTTTACAAAACCCAAATCAGGGGTTTCTTAAGAATCATCCCAGTGATAGCATCATTGGTGATGTAAATCAACCTGTAAGGACTAGAAGTTCCTTATGAAATGAAGTAGAACAACTAGCATTTCATTCCCAATTAGAACCTAAAAGCACTGATGATGCTTTAGGCGATGATGATTGGATCAAAGCAATGCAAGATGAACTAAATGAATTCGAAAGGAATATAGTCTGGACCTTGGTTGAATGACCTAAAGAAACATATGTTATTGGAGTAAAATGGGTTTTCAGAAATAAATGTGATGAAAATGGAGTCATAGTATGAAATAAAGCTAGACTTGTTGCTAAAGGCTATAATCAGCAAGAAGGAATAGACTATGAAGAAACCTATGCTCTAGTAGCTAGACTTGAATCTATCCGTATTCTACTTGTTTTTACAGAATTTTTTAATTTCAAACTTTTTCAAATGGATGTGAAATGTTCTTTTCTTAACGGTTATGTTCAAGAGGAAGTTTTTGTTGAACAACCTCCTGGATTTGATGATACAAAACATCTGGATCATGTTTTTAGACTTAACAAAGCTTTGTATGGTCTTAAACAAGCCCCACGAGCATGGTATGATAGACTCACTGGATTTTTTCTTCAAAAAAACTATGTTAAGGGAAATGAAGATCAAACCCTTTTTATAAATAAAGATAAGATAAATGTTTTGATTGTTCTAATTTATGTTGATGACATTATATTTGGTTCAACTCAGCAATCTTTGACTGACTCTTTTGCAAGTCTAATGAAATCTGAGTTTGAAATGAGTATGATGGGTGGGTTAACATTTTTCCATGGTTTTCAAATTTCTAAAAAACCAGAAGGAACCTACATATCTCAACATAATTATATTAATGATCTTCTTAAAAAGTATGGTTATGACAACACTAAGAGTATAAGTACTCCCATTGGTACCTCAAACTCTTTAGATCTTGATGAAGCTGGGAATCCAGTAGATCAAACATCTTTTAGAGGTATTATAGGAAGTCTACTATACGTAATAGCTAGTCGACCAGACTTAATGTTTTCAGTATGCTTATGTGCAAGATATCAATCCAATCCTATGGAATCTCACTTAAAGCCATACAAACAATGTTTCTCTACCTTAAGGGAACCATGGATCTAGGATTATTTTATACTTCTGGAAATGATTTTGTTCTAAAATGATTTTCTGATGCTGACTTTGGTGGATGTAGAATGGATATAAAAAGTACATCCGGAACTTGTCATTTCTTAAGAGATTCACTAGTTTCTTGGTCCTGCAAGAAGCAACATTCCGTAGCACTTTCCACTACTGAAGCTGATTATGTAGCAGCTGGATGTTGTTGTGCTCAAGTGTTGTGGATGCAACACACACTCACAGACTATGGCTTGAGTTTTACTAAAACTCAAATTTTGTGTGATAACACAAGTTCCATTGCCCTCAGTAAGAACCCTGCACATCACTCCCATGCAAAACACATAGATATTAGGCATCACTTTCTTAGGGATCACACACTTAAAGGAGATATTATTCTTCAGTTTATTGGAACGCAAGATCAACTTGCTGATATTTTCTCAAAATCCTTGCCTTCTGATAGATTTGAGTACATTAAACAGAAGTTAGGGATGATAACCATGGGGTAATCCTCCTTAATTAACTTTCTGTTGAAAAAGTCTCCTTAGAGCAGTAAACTCCTTTTCATAGGGGGAGTACATTTGATTTTTAGTTTAACAACGTTTTTCAAGGTTTGATTTCAAATTTTTCGGAACGAAGATTTCCGGAATGGAACTTCCGGAACTAAATTTTTTCAGAATTGACATGTTCGTACAGAATACTTCTGAAATGGAAGTGTTCGTATTGAAAATTTCCAGAATGGAAAATTTCGTACTGGTATTTTCATAATGGGATTTTCATATAGAATCCTTCATAATTTTTTTGAAACTTTCGTACTAAGTTTTTTTTTATTTTTCATACTGAGTTTTTCGTAATATATAGTAAAGTTTTTGTGAACTTTGTCTTTTCATAATAAATATTTTCTTTATCATTTTTATATTAACCATTACGAATAATCCTCATAATCCAATCTGATAGGTATAAATTCCTTACTCAAGTTTTCGTAGTAATTTTTTTTCTTGCTGGCATTTTGTTGAATTATGTTTGCGGATTATTTTTTTCATAATTCTTTGTTTTAATAAAAACCTCAAAAAGATCGGATTCAAGTTTTCAACCGTCAGATCTGATCTCCTATTATCCCAACCGTTAGATCAACCGAGGAAGTTGAACCGTCATCCCATTGCCTATATAAAGGAGACTCAAATACTCGTCCCACATCGATTTAATGCTCTCGCGTCTCGAATCTCTGCCTCTCTGTTTTAAAGCCGTTCCGAACTTCAGATTTCTCCGTTACGAACTTCTCAGAGGACTTCAGATCTGAATGTCTGTGGAGTTAGTGTCTCAAGAGATGTCATCCACCAAACCTATTTCACAATGGTTAGTTTACAGAGAAAGGTTAGTCCATCCGGATTTCTTCAATAACTATGATTCTCTTATTTCGAAAGACATTAAGTTGAATGGCTGGGAAGATGTTGTTGTATCCAAACCAGGGAATCAAGACGATGTTTTTATGGAGTTACTTATTGTGTTCTATGAAACAGTTTCCTTCTCTCATGAAGATAATAGGGAGAATTTTTCTTTTAGGTCTTATGGAAAGACCTATAATCTTTCTTATACCAAGGCAGCAAGCTTGGTAGGGTTGTCCTATGAAGGAGAAGCCAAATTTATTTCTCATGTATTGCCAGACTCTAAGGGTAGCTTCGAAAAGGAAAAAGCCTTAGAAACTCTCGGACTGGCTGATGACAAGGCTCCAAAGATTGCTTGTTTTCCTACAAATTTCCGGATTCTAGAGTTGTGGGTGAAAGGTCTTATCGTACCGAGGAAAGGTGATAAAGACAGCTTGAAGAAGAGTGAGATCTATATCTTATATTTCCTGATAAATCTAAGGATGTTTAACTTCATGAGGCATATTCTTATAACCATTGAGAATCTTAATAAAGGAAATCTCAGACCCCAGATCGTAATGTACCCAGCAATATTATCAAAGTTGATAGTTCGGTGCCTCGAGTCATTTAAGGAAGCTTGCAGATCTAAGCCAAGGGTTTGTAAAATTTTGTTGGTCAGTGATGATACCCTTAAGAGGATGGATGTGGCATTCAACAAGGAGATTGGTGAGTTTGTCGATTTGCCTAATCAAGAAGAAGCGGATCCGAAGGCTGCTGAACCGGAATCATCTAAGCCAGTAAATAAAATAATGTTGAAAGAAGTTTCAGCTGAAGTACAGGATCCTAAGTCTAAGGAATTTCAAACCGCACCTCCCAAACCAAAGAAGAAGATGGCATATCCTGATGAGGTTGTTGCAAAGTGGAGAGCAGATAAAGAGAAAAGGAAAGAAGGGGATCCGCAGTTCGGATTGGACCCTGCGGAGGCTAAGGCCTTGAAGGAGAAAACTGCTAATGAGCTTGAAAAACAAGTAAAGGAAAAGAAGCTCAAGAAAAAGATGTCAGATGCCGAGGTTGTCCGAGCGTTGTTGAAGTTTAATGAAATGGTATCCGGAAGCAATCCAGTTCCGAGATCTTTATCCTTGGAATCTCTACCTGAGACTCCAAGATGAAACCTTGATTTTCTGGAAGAGACTACAGCTGAACATGTTGAGCTACTCGAGAAGATTCAACAAGTGGAAGAGTAAGAAGTAGTTGCTGAAGGAAGTGGTGAAACAGGAGATCTTTTGAAACGAGTAGAAGATTATAAAGGATCACCTTTGGAACATCTATCACTCTAAACTTCAGAGGCTGAATCCTCTAAGTTAGTAACTCTAGAGAAGGATAAGAATGAGGAAGATGTTGTTCAAAAAGTTGTTGATGATATTATTCCAGTGTCTACTGGTGAGCAGAAAACTCATGATCAAGAATCGATTCCAAAAAAGGACAAGGGAAAGCAACTACTTGTTGAGACTCTGAAATCAGTGGAATGTAAGAAAAGAGAATGTGGTGATTCGTCTAAAATGAAGTTGGATCTTATTGAGGAAGAAAATTCTCCAAGCAAAGTTTCAGATTCGGAGTCATCCTCGTTGGGGCATGACTTTGTTGTTCAATCCTTAAAGATGTTGGTGGGAACCATTCCGACCTTATAAGTATTGACTCAAGGTTCCAGATGCTCCAACATGCTCTAAATCAGAAAACAGACTCTGTATCTATGGTTATGGATAAATGTGTTGAAATAGACGCTCATTTCAAAACGTTTTTTGTTGGATACGAAGCTCATAGAAAATTTTGCAAGAGGATGACAAACTTGTCAAAGAAGATTGTTGAAGAGATGAGGTTATTCGATGAGTTTCAAGACAATGTTAAAGATTCCTTTGAGACCGAGGACAAGAAGATAAATGAGTTAACTTCATCCTTTGAAGAGAAGCTGACAGAAGAAAAGAACATCCAGATTCAAGAAGTGAGAGATCTGAATGGGAAGCTGAATTTCATTTCTCAAAACTGGAAGTTTGAAAGGGATCATCAGATTGAATTTGAAGAAAGGATGAAGGCTCAGGAAGAAAAGATCAAAGCTCAGGACGAAGAGCTGAAAGCCCAGGAAGAAAAAATTGAAGCTCAATCTGCAAGAATAGTTGTCTTAGAGAAGCAAGCTGAAGAAGATCATAAAGACCTAAAGAATATCAAGACTATTCTAAAGGGGCTCATGTAGAAGGAAAAAGATCTGAAATAACCAAATCCGATCTTTTTGTTGTATTTTTTTGTTGCCGAGATTTCAAACTTAATGAAATTCGTGCTTGACGTTTCTATTGTTGTCATTACTAATTTTTTAGGTACTTTGTTATTATTTTCCATTCCCTCTAATTCTTTTTGAAAATCACAAAGGGGGAGAAGGAAAAGATCCTTAAGAAAAAAAAGAACTCTAAAAAGAGTTTATCAAAGGGGGAGAAGGAAAAGATCCTTAAGAAAAAAACTCTAATAAGAGTTTGTTTAAGGGGGAGTTTTTCATTAAAGAAGACCTTCTTATTTGTAATGATTTATCACTCCGGAAATCTGAATACGATCCTTATAATTTCAAAGCCTAAGGGGGAGTTAGTCGTATTCACCAATATCCTTAAAGGAAAGAGAGATAATCCTTAATGATTTTTTTTTCTTCTTAAAATTTCTTTTTCATAAATATGTTTGTGCTTTCCAAAAAGTGGGAGATTGTTGAGTCAATAAGGTTTTCCTTATGATTTTTCCATTCCTTCTTGTTCTGAAAATCACAAACACCTTATCTTAAGGAAAGTTGCTTTTATAAGAAAAATTGCTTTTATAAGAAAAATTGCTTTCTTAAGGAAAATCACTTTTATAAGGTAAATCTCTTTTATACGAAAAATTATCCTTATCATATTTTCATCCATATTTTTCTTAAGTATGAGATTCGGATTCATTTCTATTTTCACGGAATCGTTGAAACTTTGATATGAAGCATTCTGTTTTAGGATCAGATTTCTGGATAAGAACTGTAAGGAAGTTTCATTCCGAATTCCAGATATGAACTCTGACTAAGTTCTATTCCAGATTCAGGATAAGAATTCTTATGAAGTTCGATAACAAATTCTCAATACGAATTCTAATGATCAATTCTCATTACGAATTCTGATGACGAATTCTCATTCTGAATTCTTATGAGGAATTCTCATTACGAATTCTAAAGAATAATTCTCATTACGAATTCTGATGAAGAATTCTCATTACGAATTCTGATGACGAATTCTCATTCCGAATTCCCATTCCGAATTCACCTATTAAACAAAATTTGATCATCTTTGTTTTATAGACTCTGAATTAATTCAGACTCCGAAAATTATTTTTGGTTAGAATCCGAACATTCATTTAGATTATGCCTTTATATTTTGACTACTCTTTATTATTGTTCCTTACACTCTGAACCTTCACTCTGAATTCTTTATTTCGAACTTTTGAGTTAGATTTAAAAACGATGTCGTACATTCTGTTACACTTGTTTTGTTATAAAACGATGTCGTCTATTCTGTTTCTTATTAACCGTTGTCTAAGGGACACGTGTACAGTTCCCTCTGATATTTAAGGAAAATATGACCATTGGAGAAGGAGCCGACCTTACCTATAAATAGGATCTCATTTGAAAGAGCTCGGTGCTGAAAGAAGATAGCTACTGCTGAAAGGCTGACTAATCTGCTTAAAGTGATTTCTAGAGAGAGAGGCTTTTATTAACTCTCAAAGATACGTGCGACTCTGAATGTTGGTGATTACATTCGAGGGCTTCCGGGGATAGGAAGACAGAGGTGCCGACTACCTTGAAGTTTGAGGGCTTCCTTGCCGAGGAAGACATAGGTTGCCAACTACCTTGAAGTTGAGGGCTTGTGGGGATAGCAAGACAGAGACTCCGATCTTCGTATCGAGGTCTTACCCTGGTGTGGGTAAGATAGACTTTCTTGAAAGTATAAATCAAGGGACCTTTATCCAAGGATGTTGGATACCCTTCTCTTTGGGTTAAAAGACTTAAATATTGTTACTTGTATTTCTACTACTTGTTTATATTCTGCTGCATATTGTATTGTAAGGAAAGTATAACTTTCTTATACTTCCTTACTTGTACTCTGTTTATTTTAGATTCTATACGCTTTAAGGTAGAATCTCATATTGTAATCTTTTGTTAACTTTCATTTTCCAGAACCATATTTCCAGAACATACTTTCGGAATCTCTTTCCAAGTTTGCATTCGTTGTTAGAGGTGTTGTGAATTTGCTTAGTTTAACTTTGTTAAACATAGTCCTTTACTTTGCTTAAGGAAACCATAGTTATTCATAACTAACATTAAAGGTTCCAAAGGAATTTTTAAAGTGTACAATTCACCCCCCCCCCCCCTCTTGTAAATTGAGCATCTACATCACTATTTCGATCCTACAATGTTTTATTAGAGGTTGGAGTTTCAGTAGATCCATCAATGATTGAGGCGGTACCTGCTTAGGATCCACCAAAGAGTGTGACGAAGCTCTGACGTTTTCTGGGATTCAACAGATATTACCGTCAGTTTGTGGAAGATTTCTCCAGAATTTCCACACCACTATCAGCCATGAGGAAGAAGGGGAAGCCAATCTTTTGGTCAAATAGATGCAAGTAAAGTGTTCAAGAGCTGAGGTAGAGGCTGACTAGTGCCCCCATCTTGATGCTACCAGAAGAGGGAATAGGATACGTAGTGTACTGTGATGCATCATGTACCAGACTCCAATGTGTTCTGATGCAGAAGAGAGTAGTGAACGCAAATGCTTCTCGAAAACTAATATAGAAGGAGAAAAATTATTCTACCCATGACAAGGATTTAGCAGCAGCGGTCTTCACCTTAACGATATGGCATCACTCTCTAATGGGTGGGAATTTTACTGTGTACTTTAATCACAAGAGTATCAGGTATATCTTCTCTCAGAAGGACCGAAACAAGAGAAAGAGATGTTTTCTTGAGTACCTATTGAAAAATGAATTCGAAAAAGTCTATACTCCTATAAATGGGGATATTGTTGCATTTGCACTCAACAGGAGGTCTAGAATACAGATGTTAGGTGAGGTGATGAAGTAGCTGGCCGCTTTACAGATGTCGTTTGGGGATAGAGACTGAGAATATTTTCTACAGTATCTTATAGTCACTCCCCCCACTTCATCAGCGTGTCATAGAGGCACAACATGGGGATGGTGACTGCGAGGCATGACGTGCTCAGATATCCACATGACATGAACTTGATAGATTTTTTGAAGGTGGGGAGAATGACATTCTATTTAGAGGATGTACCATGGTACCAATGTCACTTCAGGAGGATGTATTAAGGGAGTTACACACATCCCCTCTAGAGGTAAATCTAGGAGTGGCGAAGATGTACCAAGATCTATGATGACAACACTTGTGGCTGGGAATGATTTTATTAGTAACATAGTTTGTCTCTTGGTGCCTCACTTGTCAGCATGTGAAGGCAGAGCATCAGGTACCCTCAGGCTTGGTTCCTCCTTAAGAGGCCCTCATGTGTAAGTGGTATGGGATATCCACAGACTTCGTGATAGGACTTCCCATACATCAAGGGTTTATGACTCTATTTGGGTGTTCACCGACTGAATCACCAAGTCGGCCCACTTCCTACCAATTAGAGAGAAGGGTTTAGTAGAGATCATGGAACACCTCTATGTTTATGAGATTGTGCGGTTACATTGACTACCCCAGAAGATTGTCTCTGATTATGATTCACATTTTACATCTCTGCTATAGAAGGGGTTGCAGGAGGTTTTCGGGATGCAACATCATTTGAGCACCACCTTCCATCCTCAGACGGATGGCCAGACTAAGCGGACCATTCAAACCCTTAAAGACATGTTGTGTGCCTATATCCTCGAATTCGGTCGTAGCAGGGAGGATCACTTGTCGTTGGTATAGTTTGTATACAACAATTTCTATAACTCCACCATTAGGATGACACCTTTTGAGGAATTGTATGGGAAACCATGCAGATCACATTTGTGCTGGACTGATGTAGGGGAGTAAGCACTAGTGGGACCAGAGATAGTACGAGCTACAATAGAGAAGGTGCAGATCAATCAATGGGGGATGAAGACTGGACAGAGCAGGCAGAAGTCGTATGCCGACAGGAGAAGAAGACCTCAGTAGTTCGAGGATGGCGACCTCATCTTTTTACGGGTCTCACCCCGACGAGGTCTATAGAGGTTTGGCCGAGCCAGAAAGTTATCTCTGAGATAAATCGGACCTAATTAGGTCCTCCACAGAGTTGGAGAGAAGGCATACCTCATAGCTCTTTCACCAATGTTGCACCAGGTGCATGAAGTCTTCCATGAGTCCCAGTTAAATAGATATGTGCATCACCCTTCTCAAATAATCGACCATGGAAAGCTAGATGTCGATGATGGGGAGAATTTTATAGAGTTTCTAGTAGGGTATGAGGATCAACAAGAGAAGGTCCTTCGTGGATTGATGATACCTCTAGTGAATTTTTTTTGGCAGCACGAGAACCTCTAGGAGGGAACATGGGAGTAGGAGGCTCAGATGTCTGATCAATACCCCCCTCATGTTTACGTAGTTTGAGTTATGTCTTAAGGGACTTAGATCCCTAATTTGGAGAGATTGTGAAGACCTGGAATTTCCATGTAATTTTTTTAAATAAATATGAATTTTATGACTCCGTTAAAATTAACGGCACCTGAATTTGAGGCCAAGAATTCCTAGAATTAATTTATGAACTTTATTTATGGTACGTTTAGTGAACGTGTGAGTGGGTTTTTCTAACTTTTGAACCGATGATTAGAAATGAAATATGAGGGTACAGTTGAACTCGCAGCATCGATATTCACTTAAAGAAACCTTCCCCTCGACCATAGTAGTTCGATGGTGGATGTTATATTTTCACATAATTGTGAAAGAAATAAAATAAAAATAAAATTGTGTAGCATTAATTTCTTTATTCCATGTGGAGGTAGAGATGTGGGGACCACCAAAACTGACCTCCGATGAGAGGTTATGGGGTGTGGACCACCCGATCCCAAAGCCTCAGAAATGTGATTCAAGAGGTGGGGACCACCTGATTCTCTTAATGAGAAGAAAACTCCTAGATCCTTCTTTAAAGTGGAGGAACCTCTTGAGCGTCCTGCACATTAATTATACCAATACACCACACTTAATTATGCCAACCTATGTGATTAATTTACCCAATTTGAAATTCAAACAAAAATTAAATTGGGGAATCAAATAACATTTTGGATACTCTAAAATTTATGTGGATTTGGGAGAGGAGAAATATTGGGAGAATTCTCTCCAATGAAGATTGTGTTCTTCCATGAAGAACCCTCTCTCTGACAAGGATCACATTCTATTACTAAGTACCAATAAATGAGCCTGTGATCGGAAGCATGTGGCGGGCGCAAAGAATGTGTATATCCTTGACTTCCTCCAGTGTGAGATATCTTCATCTACGACGAATCGATGTCTGTACTTCCTTCACATGGAAACTTCAACGAACAACCCAATTTAGGGGTTTATTTCTATTTTTTATCACTTCCCCTATACACCCTTCTTTTTGAGCTATATGCTACCACCCTAACGTGAAGAGTATAGGCCAAACCAACCTGTTCCAACACTTATACAAATCTTGTGGTGTTCTTTGTGATGGTGGAGGATGGAAACCATCCATGGTTGGGGCATGAAAACAGCGGCTCACACCTCCTCCGGTCGAGATGAAGGTGGCGGTGCAACGACACCACCCTATAGCCCCTACCGCCGTCCCACAGCCTCCACGGTGACAGAGGCCCCCGCCGCCATCTACGGATCTACACTGCCGCATGGCCCCCACATCTGAACTGCAGCCGGCTACCACTCAATGGCCTGACCGCCTCCCCTCTGGCCGACCACACCCACCCCCCCCCCTCCCACGCGGCCAGACCACTGCCCCGCGAGTACACTGCCACCCCGCAGCCAGACCGTCGCCCCTCTGTCGGACCATCGCCCCACGGCCGTACCACCGAGCCGGAAGAGCCACCTTGCAACCACGTGCCCTCGTAGTACCTCTGTGGACTCGCGGCCCCCCATATCCCTCTGCGCCCCCTCACGACCTATCGGGACGGACCCAGCTGGTTGGGCCGCCCAGCGGGCCGGGTTGAACCCAACAAGCCAGGCCGCCCAATGGGCCGGGCCGGACCTAGGGGTTAGGACATGTTGACAAAAACAGGGTTGGCCCAGGCTGGGTCAGGCCAAGTCATTCCGACTGTGTCGGACCAGAACTAGGCCCACAACAACCCAATTGCATTATTTTGTCCATAACATTGGCACCCGACGTCCGTTAGACGAACTGTCAGCGACATTGTGAAACATGGAGTGAGTTAATCACATTGATTGATACACCATTTTATTTTGGATTATGATGGGGAATATTCATGTTGTATTGAGAATGAATCCAACCAGGCCCCGGGGACTAAAAGGCTAATTACTCACATACCAGAAGTCTGATTGATGCTCTATCTATAAAATTGAGACCCATATGACGTGGCAGACCATTGCGATACTTCTTCGTGGGACATCATGTCAGTTGGAGTATCGAAAAGTATATTTTGGAGAGGATCCTCCTAGAGATGGGTGAACATAGTATGGTATCCCAGTGGCAGGCTGATACTTGATGATTGGTGACCATTTTGACTGGGAGTGACTTGATAGGCCCAGTGGGGAGCACCTTGGTGACATGGAAAACCGACGATACTCGACCGGAAGAGTACCTTATTAGGCCAAAAATGGGAGCACTATGGTGATGTGGCAGACCCACTATGGGATGTACCTTGAGGAAATGGAAGACCCACTATACTCGATACGAGGAGTACCTCACCAGTCCAAGGTTAGTGGGAAGTTCATCTTTGTGATGCAGCAGGCCCACTGTACTCGATAGAGGAAGAGTTCACTATCAGCTAAGGTGTTCGACATTGTGACTGGGAATGTTACTTGATACTACCCCTAGAATAAATCCTGGTGTTAGCTGAGTAAGTATCTATGTGTATTTCCTCATGATTGGGATGAATTACTTGATAACTTAGCTATATGTATGGGCATATACCTAAGTATGGCTGTTAGTTAATTTCATATTTTGTGGTTTATCTATGGTGGTTTTTGTGAGACCTTGAGGGTCTCTCGATCCCTACTGAGTATCATTATAATCTCCCCGATATGGGCTATGCCTTTAGTTCATTATGTTTGGTGGAGACGACATACAACTTTGATCGAGACAAGGAGTACCAAGACTGGATGGTGCCAGGAGGTGGAACATACGACAAGTCGGTACATGGAGGAGACAAAAAAACATGGAGTGCTAAGGAGGAGATCTGTACCTACCCTTCCAGTAGGACCCTTGGAGGACGACCCAGTAACTATTATCCTTTTTCATCAGTTGTACATGTACATTCAGTTGCTTCTACCTTTACTATTGGTCTTCTATTTCCGACCCCCTTTACGTTCAGAACACTTTTGGTTATACATTTCTCCGGTGTTTGTATCTTGATATGTGCTTAGTTATGTTATTTTGTAGATTATAAAGGCAATGCCTTTCCATTTTTAGGGAAAACGCCTTTTGGTGCTAGTCGTCAGACCTTGGCCTATTGAAGGTGGGCATGGGGTAGTCATGGCATGACCACGATGTATGGGTCATGACACAATGATTGAATTTTATGTTTACTAAAATTAATCATAGATGGATTTTCTTGTTCATTTTAGGAAAATTCTTTCCTGGGGTTTAGAGTTTAATGGTTATCAAGGTAGTATGGGATTTTATTTTGGGTTTTAACCATTTTGACGTATGTTATGATATAAAAATCTATTATTCTATAAAGTCTATATAGAGATCATTTTAAATGATATATATTTAATAAAATTATTCTTAGGATATTCGAATTTAATTAAACTTTTTTCTTTCATGGGTATTACAACTCAACGTTATGGAAGTCACAAGAGTATAATAGTACAATCTCCTCAACAATCAGGACCTTTTATGAATAAGGAACCAATATTGAAATCAAATGATATACCATTCAGTAATTATCAACAAATATCATCTCCTTTCATTATTAAATATATATTCATAAAATGGAACTCTTTTTCCACTCATTGGTTCCTATAATAATTGATAACTTTTTTATAAAACAAAACACTATGTCTCTCTTCCGCAAGAAATATGATTTCTAGAAAAAAATATATTTTATTAAATTGTTTTTAATATGTTTTCAATTGATCATTTAATAATATTTTCAATGAAAATGATTTGGAAAATGTTTTATTTAAAAAAAATTGAATGATTTTCAAATAATCCATTAATAGTTTTCAAGAATATTTTAAAATATTAGGATTTCCATTATATTTTATGTTTTAAAAATATATTTTCTATGATGAAAGGAAATTTTCTCCAATAATGTTTTTCATTTTTTTTAATTTTATTTTTATTCATAAAAATCAATAACCCATGTTGTTATTTATCCTCTATTGAAAATATTTTATAGTGATATTATCCCAAAACTTTTTCAATATGGAATAATATTATTTCAAAAAGATTGAAATGACACCCATTTCTCTTCCACATGATAATTATTTTTCATAGAAGTTGTTATAGATCATTTTCCATTCATAGATATTAATAAATCATCAAGAGATTTAAATTAGACCCCTATATTATATATAGATTAATAATGTTGTAAATGTAATAATGATTTATTACATAGGTTTAATTTTTTTAGGATTAATTTTCTTTTTTACATTATTCATGTTGTGTTTCATGGATTTTAATTATATAATGTGGTGGCCCATATAACACAAAGAGATCCCGTTACATCTTATATGATAGGGTCACTCATAGAGAACTATGTGATCCTCTTATAGATTATATGATGAAGTGAACCAGATAGCGTTGGGTGAGCCTATAACAACTTATACGTTTTGGATCTCAATATAGAGTCATGTGATCATGTTGTAGCTTATATAATGTGTGTCCCTTATATTTCATAAATTCATCAGTTAATGAATATATTGGAATTTTTTCATACTATTACTAGTATTAAATGGGGTTTGACAGGTTATGTTAATAAATTTATCCATGTTATAGAAAAAGGGATTTAATTTCCTGTTTTGGGTTTATATTATTACTTATGATAAATTTTGATAATACATGGATTTCAATTTTTTTACAACAATTACTCTATTATTTTACAAGTATTCATATTTGATGTTCCAGTTATTGATGGGTATTAGTTATTTTATATTTCACTCATTCACTTTGATGATGTCGTAATACAATTTTTCTCTTCTTATTCTCATTGATTACATTCAATTGTTAATTATTTTTTTTCCCATATGGGTTGTTTGATATCACCCTTAATATGTTTTCCCTTCACTTGTTTATAATGAATGGGGTTGTATGAATATTTTCTATGAGTTATTTCATATGGATATTTTTTGGGGTGAAATGTGAAATAATAAATTCTCTATGTAACGTGATATCATGTTCTTATTTTTGAACTAGTTTTTTAAGAATTTTAGTTGATATGAGTTAGTCAAAATTTTATTGAACTCAAAACAAAAATTTTCAGTGTGTCTTCATGTGAAAAATTGATACTTTCTGTGTTTAATGTTTTGATTCATGAAAATATATACCTTTTTCGGTATCATGATGAAAATTTAATGTTTATGAATTGAGATCTATAATTGTGAATGTCTGTTCTGGGTTATTATACACTTTCTAAAAAAGAATACAAAACCCAAGAATCCAAATTTGGACCTTCCAAATGTTCCTACATACACTGATGATATCTATATAGGTACCGATCGCTGAACCAAATTTGATCTAAGATAAAAATAGTAGGACACCTCCAAAAAGTTTATAGGGTTATTCAGCCAGGGACTATAGTGTGAATAGTTTATTGTCACAATGAATAAGGATGACAGATAAATAACCCTATTATTATTTTTTACCAATAGGACACCCTTCTCAGGATACCTGCATCATCCTAAGTCGTACAATCTCTAAACATGGGACATTATAAAAAAAATATTATGGGAGTAAGTATAATAAAGCTAAATACCATTGGCATATAGCTGAGGTGACCATGTAACATAGTTATATAATTGATTTACAAATCATAATTTCAATTATTCCATTCACATTATTGTATAATATGAAAATAGGTGTACCATTATCATTAACCATAAGGATCTCTACTATAAAAATATAAATATGATTTAGTTTCATTAGTGTTTTCTGTTATATTGTCCAAAATAATAATAATTCGTGTGGTTTTTGGATCATCACGTCTTCATGTCATAACCTTAACCATATTACAGTTTTCAATATCATATATATGTAGAAATAAAATCATATTAAACAATATAAACCAACTATAGGAAACCCCAAGTCACAACTCCCTTTCAAGAATAAGGGTCGTAATTCCCATTATTCAAAAATATTGAAAACTGTGAGAGTGGAGAGACATATCAAACTCCATCCCCATAAACAAATTGGAACCCCATTATATGTAAAAATAAAAAACAATCCAAAATTAAATTTTATACATGATGACAATTTATAATTATGAATGGGTAATGTGTCATGGTTATACCATCCACCATAAAATTAACAGAAATAGAAACTTGGTATATAGATTCATTCACGAAAACATTTAGTGTATGGGAAGACATGGTGTACCACCATCAATTATCCTAATTTAGTGGTTTTATATAATTAACAATATAAAACACCCATCCAGGGTGGTTTAATTACATAATAAGGAATAACATTCTTATTTAATATAAGATACACACCCAAATGAGTGGATATAAATATGGTAGAAACCCTCCAAAAAAATTACATTTCTAGGGATAACATAATCATCGTAGAAAAAATTCAATATTTTAATATAAAATTAAATGAGTGATGCATGGAAGATCTAGTGTACTATAAAATCACGCATAACATATTCAACATGAACGTTAGGGAAAATAATTATAATTTTTGACTTAGATGCGTAGTATACACCTCATACCATATATTACTATATTTCAGGATATAATGGATGAAATTAATGAAATAGATAGACACCATAAAAATTGGTAACATTAGCTCAGATCAATTTAATGTATAATATGGTGAGATAAATAAAGAAAATATTAAAGGGGAATTATATTCTTACAAATAGTATACAAAGTGACTAACATTATTTGAATTGGATTCCATATAAATAAGGTATAAATAATCATAGAATGATATTAGATAAGGTATTATGTGATACTATTAGATGATATAATGAGAGAGGAGGATGAAAATGGGTTAGAAGGAAATAGAGGTAAAATAGAATTTCCCCTTTTTCATTTCAATAAGAAGGAAGTATTAAGGACATAAATGTTGCATTAATGTGGTAAAATCACCTTTAGTTTATAGGATCTATGGTATTAATAAATTATATATTAAATATATATCATAAATTCCCTTTTCACAGGGTCTTCCTGAGCCACATATTTTTTAAAAATGGTTTGCAGTATTTCTTAATAATTTATATTGTAAACCCATTATTAATGCCATAAGTTTGTCTATATCTAGTGTTCTCTTACAGATTCACTATTGAGGTTGGTTTCTCCAAGAAGCACATAAATATGAAAAACATTATCCTTTAACATGGTACAAACTAACATAACCAAACACATTATAGTTTTATTGGAAAAAAACATGTACCATGAATAATTTGGGATCCTACTTTATGGGACCCTCATCATGTGGGTCTAATATCTAACCTAATTCATCAATGATTTAGGAAATAAATTAAAATATGATGGATTTTATTCTTGTTATAAATTATATACATTGATTTCCTTCATAAGGCACAACCTCTAAATCAAAAATTAATATTATATCATTCTTTTTGGGGTTATAAAATTCACTTGGATTATAGTAATATTAAATCAGGGTTTCATCAACACATTTTTCACACACGTATAGGTTCTTTTTCTTATCCCATTTTATCTCATTTGGGTCACACTAATCTTGAGTGATGTGATATTACATATTTGAAATTATCAATCCAATAGAATACAAAATCCAATCATGGGTTCATTAGTGTGCTCATCCTTCTCAAATATCAACACAACCTCAATGTGTATTCCCCAAAATTTAACTGCAATTAATCATAGTCCTATTACAAATATAATACATAATATCATTTTTAAGACTCAATATCTATAACTTATTCTAGGATTCCCTAATATACATCCATTTTTTATGAAGTTATACTACTTCGTGTGGCCATAAATGAACTATGTGTGGTATGATTACAATTATCAAAGGATCTTTTGGATTCCTCTTAGTGGTTTAATTCTAATACAAAAACAACAATCACACTCTCGAATATAATTAAACATTATATTTCTTATAAATATTTCAAACAGGTAAATTATTATAAAAACATAAACTATAACTAATAGAGAACCTAGGATACAAACTTTTTGTTACATTAATAGAATTCATTATCTCATGTACAATATGTCAACACTCGATAATTTTATAATTGTAACTAGACCCATATCATAATTCTGTAAAGATTCGTGAAAATATATCAAATCTATAAGAGAGTTTATGAGTAAGAAATAACTTCCCCCAAAAGTGTGTGATGATCCTAAACTCTTGTCCTCTCAAATAATATGATTTATTATGATTCATTTATTTTGAAACATCGATGACGGCATGCCATTGGATTCCATGACAGTGGGTATTTATAGAATTTGGCTCCATTAAGAGTTTACCTTAGAGGTAAAAAATAAACAATCTATAATAATTGATTGTGCAACTAAACTCAGTCACTCACAATCAAACATCAGGCATCACACAAATAATTTTTTTTAAAAATTTGGTGACACTAAAAGGGATGCTTGTGGTATTAAAATAATTTTGTTACTATAGACTTTGGTAATCTTGATTCCAAAACCCCTATGGAAAATATCCAATCAATATAAATCAGAATTTATGAACATGACATGATTCTTTGTATAATAAAATGTAATCAGGTTTTCTCATAAAACATTTCCATTTTCAAAAAACCCATGCTAGGAAAATTTCCAAACTCACCAAAATGGTTATAAATTATTTTACATAGGCCTATATTATTTAGTATGATTCATACATTAATAGATAAATTGATTAATGGATCTACTCTTTATTTTACATGTTACATCAAATGATTTTTTCAAAAACCTCACCCAAACCTAGTACTATATCATTGTCAATAAAAAATGCTAGTACCTCAGATGTGACAATAACCTATATGTATCACAAAATAAAACATATCATTCCCAACACCAAAGGAATCATGTTGCTAAGGTAAGGATCAATAAATACCACTAGAATGATATTTTTTTATCCTATATGTGGGGTGTATACTTTTCAAGATACTAAACACCACAAGAACACCACAGTTAGTGAAGGTTGCAGGGAAAGAGATGACTCCCATCGTCACTAGTAATCACTTTTAGAACATATCCTTATAGAAGTATAATAAAGGTAGTTCATACAATGAAAAGGTTGATCTAAGGGTAAACTATTGATCAATAATTATTTTAGAGCTACCATGGATGGATCTTGTTATCTTCTTCCACCGGTGTTATCAATCTAGTGTCATTTAGTTACCTGATGAGGGTACTTAAAAATAGATTACCTCCATTGAAACTCAGTACTAGGAACTAATTTCATATCATTGTGTGTGAAAATTTGTATAACAGTGGTATATGGTTTGTATATTCTCTTCCGTTTATAAAATACAATAGCATGTCATAGGGGATTCTAGTGCGGAGTCTCATATCCCTACCCACTATAGCTATGTATGCCCGAATGTTCTAGGTGAAAGCACGATAAAGGCACATATCCCCCTACATGAATCCCAATGAAATATTTTAATGGGATAATGAGAAAAATAGTGGGGTTATATCCTCATGACAAATAAATAAAAATTTCAATAAATCCTTGAAACCAAAGCAGTGTATTCATATATTTTTTCATATACTTTAATGGTGTTCTTTATATATAGAAATGACATTAGATATCCACATAGATATTTAATCACTTGTATTGTTAAATGTATATGAACATATCCTTATCCCCACAACATTTACAGTATACCGCGTTGATGAACATGAATAGTTGGATACTATGGAGAATGAAAATAATATTTCACCATTCTAAGTGGATTATCAATATATTATGAAAAATAAAGAGTCACTAGAATCAGATAACATTCCCTTTTTGACTTGGGTCAATCAATGTAGATTTTAAATAACCTCATTATTGGTTCACATGCATGTCAATTACATTAATTGGAAATTTCTAAATTCAAAATAGGATCAGACATATATCCCCTATAAAATAGAGTTCCATTATCATGGTTTAAAAATCACCTAAAGGTAGGCTCATATTCCCATCAAAGAAGATACTCAACATATTCCACTACCTTATTAGATCATGAATCACATTTCTTCTATAAATGAATAAATAATTATTAATTTCCATTAATAATAAATATAATAGGATGCTCATATCCCTTCTCCCTTTTCGGAGGAATATTTATATATTTTCACAAGGAATTAATATTTGAATTGGTATCATACCCTATATCATCTATGGTCAACATTAATGTTCCCTTAACCACTAAATTTAATTCTCATATCCCTACATATGTAATAGTAGATCACCTGCACACTCTATATAGTTCATAAGAGTATAGTTATATAACCATTTTAATATATGGTCATTGACTTATTACGAAACTACCGTGCGGTAGGTTCATATCATTTATAAATCCAAAAATATAGGTTGAAATATTTTGGCCAAGACATAGGAGGAGGATCTTAATCCCACTATGATTAATGCCAGTGTCCTCATGGTTGTGTGAAAAATATATATATATAAACATTGTGGATATTCGAACTCTTCATCTGATGTATATGATGATTAATACCATGATAGTCCTCTTCATGGTTGTATAATTATGTATTATCTTACCCTAATTTGGGATATACTCTGTGGAAAACCCCTCTATGATGATAGCTCACCCAGATATGGATATCCTCCCCATCTCGTGATTCCTTCATATAGAAGTGATATCGAAAAACTACTATTAAATATATATATATTTCCTCTTTAACTACCATAAACACCTCCCCACAATTATTAGGAATCCCAAGGAAGTAATCATTTTGGTTTGACTAAGTGGAGAAATATGACCCTAATTAAGAAGTTGTTGACATAAAAATATAGAGGGAAATAGTTAGATACATCAATTCATCATTTGTAGCAAATATATTTTTCTAGTTATGATGTCTTAGATGATATAAAATATGAGTGTCTGACTTAATTATTCTATATAATGTTGTAAACCATTTAGAGGTTAAAAATCGATACATATACCTCATTTAGGATAGGAGGACCACCGCTAGGATTTGAATATGCAATTTTATCAAATATACACAAATTATATCTCTATGGATATAAACCAAGAATTCATAATGGAACATCTTGATCCTATAATATACTTTCCTCCATAGAAAAGAATTACATTAGGAACTAATCACCTAATCCTCTTCAGACATCCATTTCTAAGGATTGGTGAGTATGGAGCATTACACTTCAACCCTTCCTCAAGACAACAATTCTCTACAGTTGTATAATTAAGAAATATCATAACTGCATGAGATACAATAGTTATAGAGATTGGGTAGTCTAGATGGATAATCCAATTAGACTCTTATTCCATGATAAATTATTGAATGTATGAATGGAGTTATAGGGACACCAATTAGGTCATAAGTTGGTCCTCTTGAAAAAATGTGAACACATCTAAAATATAAAAACTAAGTTCACTGACTATATGAAATACCCTATAGTCAGTGGATCCAATCACAAGTATCCACTAGACCTATTCTATTTGTTAGAATTTTTCCCAAAATCATGATTATTTCCCTAGAATAATCCATTATGGCCATCCAGGAAAATAACCAACCAACATGTCTGGGTGATTTTTACCACCTCTATGACCCCCATGGTCATCAAACCTTAATAGGGCCCTAATGAAATTGATGGTGACCCTGATCCAACCCCATATCATGTTTTCGGGGTAATTTTAATCTCAATTTAATTCACATGAGTTATCATGTCATGAACCAACCTTGGTCGACCCCAAAATGATCCCCTAAGATATCTTGTGAGGTGGAATGAGAGAATATTATAATCCACCTATTGTAGGAACTATTTTTATAAATCAAAATTAACTCAACATTGAATGATTCCACCAACGAATAAATGACAAATAGAATAGTATCAAAAAAATGGAAGTGGAAAGGAATCATGAAACTTGCAGATAAGAAATAAACATAATACATACATCCATGAAACTTAATAGGTCACCACCTACTACAAAATGACACTAAATTTATTAGAAAAAAAAGACATTGATAAGAGATTTATACTATAAAATAATAATTAATAATTCATCAGAACAAAAATAATATTTTTGGTTTTTAAGGAAAAAGAAATCTTGTTTCATTACATATAATGAGATATAAAATAATGTTATTCGGAAAATAAGATATCATAAAAAGAGGGGTTTATACTCCTTTAAATAAAATAATAATAATAATAATAATTAGAAAGTAAATTATTTTATTTTATTTGGAAAAAAATTCAAAATATTGTGGTATTTATCCTTAATAAGTTATAAAGAAAAGATTCATTGAAAATATAATAGTTTTAGTGAGGAAAATACATACTAAAGTATAATATAATGTGATAAAAAAATTATTTATGAAATCATTTTATTTTTTATTTTATACATGAATAAGAAACAATTATGGGGATCATATAAAACAATATCAACGAAACCAAAGCATGCATGAGAATGAGCCATGGGTAATTCCAAATAAGAATTGTTATTTTGATTTTTGGGACACTCGTAGTCATATTCATCATTCCATATAACTCTTGTAATAGAAAACCCATTAGATAGTATGTATATAATGTTCTCGATATCCCCAATTAATCATCATGTTTTTAATAGTTTTTTATTGTAATCCTACGAAGGATTCTATGATAGGTTCTTACTAACTCATCTAAAATACTAGTCTCTTGTCAACCAACCTAGGTACCTAGGATTTATATCCTCTATACTCTAATGGAGGTGATTGTTTACTAGGATAGAATATAAATACATATCATATACTTTATATAAATTCGCATGCACCTTTCCACTTTTGGCCTCCCATTCAAAGAAAAAACTCTTTTCAAGTCACCTAATCCATCATTTATCGCATTTATCACCTACAAATATCTCTATTACAATGTGAATATAATATGAGGGGATTTATGTTTCTAGTAAGACATTTAAATATGATAATTTTGCCTTATTACATTAATAAAAAATATTTCCTTTTAGGAAAAACCTTTGGGTTTCAAAACATTTATAATGAAAACCATTTGGAATTCCAATTAATAGTTTTTTTATTCATAACGGTTATAAAAAATTCTAGAAAACATTGGTAAACCATGGAAATTCATATTGAAATAATAGTAGAAAAAATAAAAAAAATTAGAATCCATTTCGAAAAAAATAAAACCATTTAAATAGATTATTGAATTTATATAATATTAAAATCATACTTTTAAAAAATAATTCTTATAATTCTATATAAAGTTCTGGAAATGGGTAACCTAACATAAAACATACGTCATTTGATGAAGTCCACTTGGAACCATCCTTTTATAATTACACATATGTACAGCTTCATAAATATAAATAAAAACCTACCCAAAATCCACATATTCATATTACTATTAGGGAATTGGTACAAGTGGATCTTTATATAAATGGTTGTATTCCAATATCCATGTAAGTCTCATATATCGAGTAGTAAGACACCACAAACACACATACAACATCATATATATATATATACACCTATTTTATATTCTATATTTAACTATATTCATGTTGGAAGAAATGTAATGTGGTTATATATGTATACAAAACTATAAATTTAAACATGTTTATCTCATAGCCATGGAGCCACAATCCAACACCTTCACCAACATCGTTCTAAAACTACCTCAATAATGTCAAAGGGGAACAAAAAAAGTACTAGAAACTCAATGGCCATAAATTACCAAAATTAAATTCAGAAAAAGAATTAAAATATATAATCCTTAACCAAAGTACTAGAAACTCAATGGCCATCATTATCGAGACTAATAGACCCAAACCATCAATAATAAATAAAAGAAAAAACCAAAATTGTTTTATGTATTTCCCTTGGTTTCATTCACCCCATGGGGAAATGTGAATCTATGACATATGAACATAGATAAGTGAGGTTAAAAGAGTATTTCTTGCTATTGATGACAACACCAAGAATTAGCATTAAAACCAGACACTGAAGGGAGAGGAAGAGGGGGCATGTATGAGGAACCATTTTGGTCATCAAATGATAGGGGCGAGGGGGACATGTAACGCCCCGACCATAGATACCTAGAGTTGGTGAATTATTACATAATACTGGAATAATCATAAGGAAATAATGTCTTGAAAGACCGATCGGTTTAGTATTATTGGAAACAAGATTCGTACATAAGTTCAACTTTACAACATGAAAAGAAATATACCAGGAATTTACTCTATTAGAAACATCCAAGCCTCCTAGATAATGCCAGCAAGTCATTCATAACTAACATCTTCATATCCTGGGAAAACGAAACATAAGATAGG
This sequence comes from Viscum album, assembly GCA_963277665.1. Classification (NCBI taxonomy): domain Eukaryota; kingdom Viridiplantae; phylum Streptophyta; class Magnoliopsida; order Santalales; family Viscaceae; genus Viscum; species Viscum album. The sequence continues at coordinate 1,479,844,715 of OY728148.1, read as the reverse complement.
GGTGATCACAAATACTCAGTAAGGGTATGTAATATAGCAGAAAATGACATAAATATTAAGCATGGTAAATAATTGAATGTACATGATATTACCAATAATAAACATGAATAATTTTATGGAAAGAATATGAACTATGTAAATAATTCCATAATAAAACATAATCATGCGTATTCTACTAGTCGAATGACCACATGAAATATAAATTTATTTCCATAATGAAGGATGTATAATGTCAAACATTCTGAAACTTTTTTTCAATGCCTCGACCAAGACGTCTGAAAATGATTAGGCCTCATCCAAAACCATAAATCATGTTCGGAAAGGGCCTCAGTGAATTCAACATCTAGTTGTCTCATGATACCTACCGATGCATTGAGGAGATATAGCGGGCTCCACTTGTCACTTACTAAGTCCAATACATTCCTCATATGAAAAGGATTTAACATATCATAAAAATTCGTATTAAAATTACCATATTAAATGTCAATACTTTAACCATAAATCAGGAATGTTATAAAAATAGCACATATATAGTCAAACAAATCACAAAACCTTCAATACAATATGAAATTTTTTATCATAATAAATCAACTCCAAATAATATTAAAGTCCATCAAAGGATGTTGAAATAGATGAAATCAAAACCCTTTTTAGAGAAATATTTCTTTCTATTTTGAAATCATTTAAGTGTCAGATAATTATAAAATAAAACATTTACTTTGAAAATATTCTTATAATATTGTAAGGGAATCTTCTATGTGTTTTTAATGGTATAAAATAGCCTCACCCTCCTTATATGTTAAAAATCATTCTTACCTTAATTTTTTCAAAAAGGTTAAAAAGGACCTTGTTTGGAAAACGACAGAAATATTCCTTTCAAACCATTTTATAAAAATCATAACAATGGTATAAATTAATTTACCCCATAGTCTAGAAAATAGTAAAAATGTTTTGAAATACATTTTCAAGAAACATGTATGTGGATGATAAAGAAGTCCCAGTAGATAATTACATATAAACAAACTAGGATAATGAAGAGATTGTGAACTAAACCATTACCTTGTACTTTTCCTTGGTTGAGGGTAGGATAAACTCCTGTATAATGGTGAAACAATTGATATTAAATTAAAAAAAAATCATATACATTAATATGATATCATATATGATCCTTTAACATTTCTTTTTTAATAATATCTTAGTAGTATCGTCATTTTGCGCGTTAACTTGTGCATTTTCTTTTATATGTTTTGTTAAAAAATCCATGTTTATTAGGGATAGGTTGTATCTTATTCATATAAAGAATAATATCATGTCTTTAAACATTATTTTTAATCATAAAATGATTATTATACTTGAATGGATACGATGGGGAATGAATCTCATCGCCTTCGTGGAGACGGTAGTCCGTACGTACGCACGAGCGACAATATCTTTCTTTTCTAATTAGAATAATATATACATTGATATTATATCATTTATACACAATAATTATCATTTTATATTTATTATTTACATTAATTACACATCATTATCATACCCATCCAAATAATATATATTGAATACCAATTACACCATGACGTGGAGACGGTAGGCCGTACGTACGCACGTATGGTGACATGTCATACAAAGGATGGATATAATACTGAATATGGATGTACCATATTTATAATAAAATCATAGTATATATAATATTCTGGAGTTATTATTTTAGAATGTAAATAACAACGAAAGAAGAAGTGGAAGAAAAAAGGAGCATGAAAGAGGGTGGGGAAAACATTACCTCGTTTTCGGGTTATTCCTTTGGATTTGATCAAAAGTGCTCCTTAAGTTGGATTTATGACTAAATTAAGGACTCTAGGTTGAATAGAGGGAAGTTGGGAGGATATTTGGTCAATTTGTGGCCGAAATAAGGCTTCGATTGTGTGAATAATTGGTTAATAGTGGTGTCCTTTTATAAGGGCGAGGAGGGGCTCTTTAGGAAATACTTAATGTATTATTTTATAATAAATTCATATTCAGTTTATAATGGATCCACAATGAATTATTCAAATTCTAAGGTGGTTATGGGTCGAAATACTTTCAACCAATATATTTTAGACAGGTTTGTGTCATTTTATTAACCTTATCATTAATTTTTAACTCTTAGTTAATTAGTTTGACATTTACCATGTCACTTTGTATTTTTATATTATATAGTTAATAAACAGACTATATAAATCCATGATACCCCCAAGTGGTCCATTAATGATACAACTATCATGATATATGTATTTTTTCCGAACCTTATATTTTTAGGAATATAATATAAATTAATAATATAATATTTATTTAAAAAACACTTTTATGACAATTTTGACAATATTTAATAAATTTTTTTAATCTCTGATAATATTTATTTATTAGAAAAAAATTTATTTATGAAATCCTAAAATTTCATATTAACCAATAAAATTATTGGATTTCATAAAAACAAAGAAATTATATTTATTTTCACATTTATAATACCATTTATATGATTCTTTAATTAATAAGGAAAATTCTGCATCATTATTATATCATAAATATATTTAATTATTTAATTTCTAAATATTATAAATAAAATACCATCATGTAGTAAATGATTTTATATTTCTAATTCATATTTATAGTCTAAAATATAACATATATAACCATATGTAAAAATTGTTTTGTTATAAGAAATAAGCTTATATCATTTTTGTATTTACTTTATCATAATTAATATAAAGTGACTTTATCACCTACAAGTGGCTCCATGGGGTCCCCAAATCGACCTAATGATGCCCATGGTCGGACATGTATCAACCAATAAAGTTAGGATACGTTTTATGGTAATTTATAATTATAATAATATTATTTTTGTACCCTTATTTACCATATTTACCCTTTAACCATGGTAAATTAAATATTTATCCACGTAATTATTCAAAATGTCTAAAAATCAATGTTAGAAATTTACACAATTTGGAAATCATGATTCCAAATATGGACTCCATTTTTCCAATTTCAAAACACTGAAGTGGTAGAAATTAATTTAATATTAATTCCATTTTTTAAAACAAAAAGCATGTTGTTAAGTGATAATAACTATCAAAAGATTGACTCCTGTTTATGTCCTGTTTAATTGTGAAATTATGTCCAATGACCAAAATTGTATTAAAAAGTAAAAATATATTCTAAATATACTGTAAAATCACTCAAATGAATAATCTATCACTATTAATTATTTCAATTTAAAAAGTTGTTTTTAATTAAAATTTAGTAATTTTCAATATTAATCAAAATATTAACGTTATCAGAAAAGAACCAAAATTTTACCGTAAGATAATTTTGATATTCCAAATAAAAAAATGAATTCTATTTTACCAAATTCAAAACATAAAATTTTCCTTTATTAATTTAAAATTAATTACCATTATTAAAACCTTAAGGCCTATTTTTAAGAAATAATAACTATCAAAAGATTGACACTTTTATATGTCCAATTTCAAAGTGAAATTACTTAAAATTACAATAATTGGATTAAATGGTAAAAATATAATCTATTTATACTTAAAACCCATTAAAATTTATAATTTAACAATATAAATATTTTTGATTTAAAAAGTTGTTTTCAGTTAAAATTGAGCATTTTTCACTATCCACCCTTATATGAAAGTCATCAGAAAAACACAAAAACATTGTTGAAACTAAATTATTATGTCCCAATTCTAAATAAGAAGTAAATTTTGTTAAATATAATATATAAATGTTTCAAATATTGGATTTAAAAATTCATCTCCATTAAATGGCGGTAAAATTGCATTTTCTGAAAAATAATTCATTTATCTGAAAAAAATGAATTTGTTCATAAATTATTTCTTATAAACTCAAAATATGGATTGTAAAATTATAAGGATAATATAAAATTTATAATTTAGTTAATAATATTTATAACCTCTTTTGAACGACTAGTTTTGAAAGTCGTGGTGCGCTTGAACTCAGTGTTGCGTACAACACCCGCTATTGTATTATTGAATGAGAAGTGAACCGTGGAAGCATGGGGTGTTACATTATCCCCTCCTTCAATAAATTACATCCTCTCAATTTGAAATATTACTTTGAAAATAAAAGGCTGAAAATATAAAATACATTTTTAGAAAACCCACATCAGAAATTAGGTTAGTAAAATTTACTCTTAATAAGAGGAAAAGGGAAATGAATGGGTCACCACCAAATTATGATCTCGATTAAGAGAACATTGGTGGAAATTAAAGATATATAATTGGAGGAAAAACATAAATATTTATAGGTAGTGATTGAGATCATCAATCACAAAAAAGTGGAAAATTGAGGGCCTTAAATTCATCAATCTATTATTATTTAAAATCCCATCGGTTCAATAAAACATGTCGTATTATGATAACACATTTTTTTGTTATAAAATAACTTCACTAACTTATAAGAATTAATTTCTTCAATGAATTAGAGTAGAAGAAAAATATATAATTGACTTGTAGAGTCCCATCCTTTAACTAAGTTCTACCAAAAACTCTTCTTTCACTCTAAAAGATAATCAAACATAAAAATAATATTCTATTTATCCTAGTCATATAGGGTTCAAAAATAAAATGAATTTATAATTAATCTAGAAGAACCACTAAAAAACTACATTATTCAATCCAGAACATCAAGTGGGTCAGTGGTAGGTGATACACCATTCTCTCCCTTCGGTTGTTGGTTCAATTCTTGCATCCTTGGTGGACGCGATGGGTTTTCGCCCGACCTCAGGGTTGCCCTTTTTGTGGAAATCCAAAAATAATCTAAAAATAGTCTTCTCTAAAATACTTCTGTCCAAACTCATAGTCCAAAATTTATAAATTTGGTAAACACAATGAAGATCCTTTATTCCACGTAATAGCATGTGAACACCTTCATCATGTTTTCTTTTAAAACACTACAACATACTAAAATACCATAAAACCATATTGATTACATTCATGATCCCTTATTACTTATAGAATACTGGATATGCTTCATCCATCCAAAAATGTTGTAAACAGAAACAATGATGCAATATAGATATCTTTAATCAGTTTCAAGGTAGTCAATAATATCGAAAATAATTTAACCAAATCAACCATATCTTATTCCAAAATCAGTACCTCAACATTAGGACCATATTTTGGTTTATCATTCCTTCAACCATGTAATTTCCAAAACTTTTAATTCACTGTAGAGTCACTTTTCTAAGTACCATAAAATCTCAAATCCTCAATGAAATAGTACTACAACAAATCCATATTTATCTCCATAATTCATATAACCAGTACATCGTTGTTATAACACTCAAATGAAATAATTCATTAACAACAACATAAGAAAACAAATCATTCCTCTTCATCTATGGTAGTAACATAACTTTATTATTATCCAAAAGCATCATTTGGGGCATACTATGATGATTTCAACATTGATTAGCATAGTGTCCCCACTCCTTTCAAATGAAGCATTGTACATTTGAAACCTTTTTCTAACCCACACAATCATGAATGTGGTTTCCATTTTCTCCACACTTATAACATACTCCCATTCCCTTAATGCATTTTCCAAGGTGATTCTTTCCATATTTATCACATATGAGAAAATCCTTCTTTACCTTCTTCCCTTTATCTGTCCTTCTCTCTACCATCCCTTTCTTCTCTGGCTTCCCTTCGAATCCTTAGGACTCTTAGAACTCTGTACGTATCTTATCAACACATTATACTATTTGTTCATATGATGATAATATGTGGGAGACTATTTCCCTTCTAAATTATGGCTTAATACCATGATAGAGATGATCTTTCTTACTCATTGGATCATGTGTATTGCTGAAATTCTCATTCCTTCTACTGGGTGCCATTTCTAAACAATTCCATACAATAGGTTAGTTTTTAAATAGAGATACCTAATCCAAAACTTGTAAAACAATTAACATAAATTAAACAGTTTATGGATGTAATCCATAATCACAAAAACATCTTCTTTGAGAAAGTATATACTCATAAACCCTTCATAAATTTTTGTAAAGAAAATGATAATTATCCTAAGCATATCCACTTGGAGTGTCATAACCAAGAGTGTGGCAAGGCCCGTTGTCATGCACCAGTTCATATTCGAGTCTAGCTCAAAGCGGTGTTTTCAGGTTTCACCCCAAGGTACTTCGGTGCCAGAGCTACCTCAACCTACTCGTATCCAGAAAGGGATGTATTTCTTGGAAAACTCACAAAATCTCTAAAATACCAAAATTTTACGAATTTCTTCTATACTAATCATCAAACCATATCTTATGGCTATTTTTTGTAATCAGAGTTTATCTAAATCTAGTTTCTAAGGATTGTACTAAACTTCTTCTGATACCAACTATAATGCCCCGACCCCAGTTACCCAGAGTCGGTTCATTATTACATAATATTGGCATGATCATAAGGAAATAATATCTAGAAAGACCGATCAGTTTAGTATTATTGGATATAAGATTCATACAGAAGTTCAACATTACAACTTGAAAATAAATACAACATGATTTTATTCTATTAGAAAGGTCCATGCCTCCTAGATTATGCCATTAAGTCACTCATAACTAACATCTTCATATCCTATGAAAATGAAACATAAGAAAGGGGTGAGCTCAAATACTCAGTAAGGGTAAGTAATATAGCAGAAAATGACATATATATTAAGCCTAGTAAATAATTAAAACACCATGTCTTTACCAATAATAAACATGAATACTTTTATGGAATGAATATGATCTGAGAAAATAATACAATAATAAAACATAATCATGGGTATTATACTAGTCGAATGACCACATGAACCATCAATATTATTTCCATAATGTGGGAATGTATAATTCCGGACATTCTGAAACTTTTTGTCAAGGCCTCGTCCAAGACGTCTAAAAATGACTAAGTCCTCGACCAAAAACATAAATCAAATTGGGAAAGGGCCTCAGCCAATTCCACGTCTAGTTGTCTCATGATACATACTGATGCATCTAGGAGCTTTAGCGGGCTCCACTCATCACTTACTAAGTCCAATACATTTCTCATATGAAAAGGTTTAAACATATCATAAACATTCGTATTAAAACTAGAATACGAAATTTCAATACTTTAAACATAAATCATGAATGTTATAAAAATAGCACATCCACATTAAAACATTTCACAATACCTTCAATAAAATATTTATGTTTTGTATCATAATAAATCAACTCCAAATAAACATAAAATCCATCAAAGGATGTTGACATAGATGAAATCAAAACCCTTTTTAGAGAAATATCTCTTTCTATTTTGAAATCATTTAAGTGTCACATAATTATAAATTAAAACATTTACATTGAAAATATTATTATAATATTTTAAGGGAAGCTTCGACAAGTTTAAAATTGTATAAAATAGCCGCACCCGCCGTATAAGTTAAAAAAACATTCTTACCATAATTTTGTCAGAAAGGTTAAAAAGGAACTTGTTTGGAAACCGACAGAAATATTACTTTCAAACCATTTTAATAAAAATCATAAAAAGGGTATGAATGTCATTAACCCGTAGTCTAGTAAATAGTAAAAATGTTTTGAAATACATTTTCATGAAACATGGATGTGGATGATAAAGAAATCCCACTAGATAATTACATATAAACAACCTCAGATTATGATGAGATTGTGAAATAAACCCTTACCTGGTACTTTTACATGGATGAGGGTAGCTTAACCTCCTATATAATGGTGAGATAATTGTTATGAAATTAGAAAAAAACATATACTATAATATGATATCATATATGATACTTTAACATTTCTTTGTTAATAATATCTTAGTATTATCGTCGTTTTGGGTGTTAACTTATTTGTTTTCTTTTATATGTTTTGTTACATAAGTCGTTCTTGTTATGGATATGTTGTATATTATTCATATACAGAATGATATCAAGTCTTTAAACATTATTTTTAATCAAAAAATTATTATTATACTTAAATGGATACGATGGGGAATGAATCTCGTCGTGTTCGTGGAGACGATTGTCCGTATGTACGTACGAGCAACAATATCATTCTTTTGATATTATTAAAATATATATTTGGATATTATATCTTGTATAAAGAGTCATTATCATGTTATATTTATTAGTTACATTAATTACACATCATTATCATACGCATCCAATTAATATGTATTGAAAAACAATTACACCACAACGTGGAGACGGTAGGCCGTACATACGCATGTATGGTGACATGTCATTTAAAGGATGGATAGAACACTGAATATGGATGTACCATATTTATAATAATATCATAGTATATAGAAGATACTGGAGTAATTATTTTAGAAAGTAAATAACAAAGAAAGAAGAAGTGGAAGAAGAAATGAACTTGAAAGAGGGTGGTGAAAACATTACCTCTTCTTCGGGTTCTTCCTTTTGATTTGAACAAAAGGGATCCATAGGATTGCTTTCTGACTAAATTAAGGCATCTAGGGTGAATTGAGGGATGTTGGGAGGATATTTAGGTAGATTTTGGCTGGACCAAAAAGATTTGATGGTGTTAATAATTGGTTAGAAGTGGTGTCCTTTTATAAGGGGGAGGAGGTGCTCTTTAGGAAAAAATGAAAGTATTATTTTATAATAAATTCATATTCGGTTTCTAATGGCTCCAAAGTAGTTTATTCAAAGTATATGGTGTGTATGGGTCGATAGCGTTTCGACCAAAGTATTTTATATAGGTTTGTGTCATTATATTAAACTTATCATTTAGTTTTAACTCTTAGTTAATTAGTTTGACATTTACCATGTCACTTTGTATTTTTTCATTATATAGTTAATAAACTTACTATTTTCTTCCAAGAGACCCCCATGTTGTCAATTAATGATACTAATATCATGATATAATTTATTTGACTGAACCTTAGATTTTTAGGAATAGAATATCAATTAATAATATAATATTTGTTTTACAAACTCTTTTATGTCAATTTTGACACTATTTAATAATTTATTTTTTATGTCTTATAATCATTAATAATTATAAAACAATTCATTTAAGAAATAATAACATGTCATATTAAAAAAAATATGTTAATGTCATCAAAACATTCAAATTATATTCATTTTAACATTTATAATAACAATTATTTGATTCTTTCTTTAATAAGGAAAATACTGCATCATTATTGTGTCGTAAATTAATTTTATTATTCAATGTAGAAAAATTATAAATAAAATACCATCATGTAGGAAATATTTTTATATTTATAATTGATATTTTTAGTTGAAAATATAACATATATTACTCAATGTAAAAATTGTTTTGCTAAAAGTTATATGCTTATATAATTTTTTATTTACTTTAACTTAATTAGTATAAAGTGTCCTTATCACCAACAACTGGCTCCATGGGGTCCCAAAATATTCCCAAAGATTACAATGGTCATACATGTATCAACAAATAATGTTAGGACACGTTTTAGGATAATTATGTATTATTATAATATTATTTTTGTACCCTTATTTACCGGATTTTCCCTTTAAGCATGGTAAATAAAATATTTACAAATTAATTATTCAAAATGTCTAAAAATAAAAGTTACCTATTTTGACAATTTGGAGATCCTGATTAAAAATATGGAATCTATTTTACCAAATTCAAAACATCGAATTGGAAGAAATTAATTTAAAATTAATTCTCGTTGTTAAAATAAAAAGTGTGTTTTTAAGAGATAATAACTATAAAAAAATTGACTCTTGTTTATGTCCGGTTTAATTGTGAAATTATTTCCAATGACCAACATTGTATTAAATGGATAAAAAAATATTTTCTAAATATACATTAAATTCACGGAAATGCATAATTTATCACTATTAATTATTTTGATTAAAAATGTCATTTTTAATTAAAATTTAGTAATTTTCACTATTGATAAAAATATGAAATATATCAGAAAAGTACCAAAATTTCACCCTATGATAATTTAAATATTCCAAATCCAAAAAATGAAGTCAATTTTACCAAATTAAAAACATAAAATTTGAAATTATTAATTTAAAATTAATTCCCGTTATTAAAACCAAAAGGCGTATTTTTAAAAAATAATAACTATCAAAAGTTTGACACTTGTTTATGTACAATTTCAAAGTGAAATTACATAGAATAACAATCATTTGATTAAATGGTAAAAATATAATCTATTTATACTTCCAACCCATTAAAATGTATAATATAACCATATAAATTATTTTTATTAATAAAGTTGTTTTCAGATAAAATATAGTATTTTTCACTATTCACCCAAATATGAAAGTCATCAAAAAAACAAAAAAAAATTATTAAAACTAAATTATTATGTCCGAATTCTAAATAAGAATTTCATTTTGTTAAATTTAATATATAAAAGTTTCAAATATTGGATTTAAAAAGGCTTCTCCACTAAATGGCTGTAAAATTGATTTTTTTTAAAATACTTATTTTATATGAAAATAATTAATTTGTTCTTAAATTATTTCATAGAAACTCATAATAAGGATTCTAAAATTATAAGGATAATATAAAATAAAAAATTTAGTTAAAACTATTCATAGCCTCTTTGGAAATGCTAGTTTGGTAAGTCGTGGTGCGCTTGAACTCATTGTTGCGTACAACACACGCTATTGTATTGTTGAATGAGAAACGTATCTTGGAAGCTTGGGGTGTCACAAGATGAGACAGATGTTGGGAGGGATACAAGAAAACTATTTATGTTTAGGGTTATTATTATTATTATTCCTATTATTATCATTATTATTTAAAACATGGACACCAAAATGATTTTTCCTCGTGGCTGTCGAAACTGTGCACTAACTGTGAGCCTCTATAGGAACCATATACTCCACACATATAATGGGAAAATGATTATAAAATCCCTGTTTTGACATTGCGTTAATATTTTTAATAAAATTAAAACATCCTCACACGGTATCAACATGTTTTCTACAAACATTACGCTTACCATGAGCCTATGTGAAAAAATAAAAAAAATTAAAATTTTTGAACTTTTGAAGGACCAAAACTCATAAATGAAGATATATATAATAAATAAATAATGTTTTAGTTTTGAAATTTATCCCCATAATTGAAGAATTTATACCCTCTAAAAGACATACAGTCTAAAAAGAGGACATCAACAGAACCCTCTATCCCCAAATAAGAACCTCTGAAATGTGATTTCCAATTCCAACCTAAAACTGAAAAAAAACAAAGTAAGAAAGAAAAAAAATGAGAATAGAACCTAAATCCCATAGAGATAAAAAATATAAAACAACCTACAGATATAAATAAATAACTGAGATTTGTAATATACAGTGAGACATTTCAACATCACAAGTCAGAAACAAAATGTTCTAGACTAAACAATATGGAAAATATACATTGTGTGTCTAAATATAATTTACGAAACCACTAAAAATTGGGGTTGAACTAAGATTAATTCACAATAGATAAACCTGGAAACATGATAGTGGTTCACTAAATGAATCTCAAATAGGTATCTTCACCAAAATATTATTCATAATTACCCAATATAGTTGAATCTCTTTAAAAACACCTCCAAAAAACTAAAAAAGATCCAATGGAAGGATATAAATTTTGAAGAAGACATCGACACATAACAACTGAAACAAATATATGAAAACATGGTCAATAAATTTACAAAACCATCAATTCCAAATTTAGAAGCATCAATAAGGAAAAAATCATACATTTTAAATAGACAGTTGAAATCAACAATGTGAATCTATATACTCCATGAAAATCAGATCTTTGAATTAAGAATAAGACTCGTCCTGTGATGTATGAATAAAGAATATATGACTTATCCTTAATATTTCCTCATAATTAAGTGATGATAATTCCTAAATGATACATCCAATTCTAGGAATGTGACATACAAAATCTCTCTATGAGTCCCAAGCAGCCACACCAATGATAAGATGCTGAAACTAACATGTAATAAATTTCTGGTATAGGTTCCAATTATCCAAAATAATTGGGAAATAAGAGATTTAATTACCAAAAAAATCACTAAATGGTGGTAATTATTGAAAAACAAAAGAAATAAGATCGTAAACTAACATTGGATACCCATTTAGAAATACATCTGCCAGGAATTCAACATCCATTAGCATGACGAATATGAATTTTTTTGAATGAAGGATTGTGATCCCTAGTATTTGTATAGAGACCTCACATGAAAATATGATATTTAAAATGATAAATAAATATTATATTTGAATAAAAAATGAAACCATATCATTTAAATGTTCAACATACCCCTTCACCAGCAGCTAACCTTGCCAGAAATCCTTGAGCTCTACCACTTTCATCTCCTTCACTTATTTTGGAAAAAACAATTGGATAAAATTGTTCTTTTGGTTCCACAAATACATACCAACATGCATTGAAGATGGATTTAAACCCTTACCATTTTTTAGTAATGTTCCTTCAAAAAGATCCATGACAACTCACACCCTCACAATATCATCAGTGCCCAATGTCCTTAAGGAACCTCCAACCTCCTCAGTTCACTCAAAAGTCTCTAATGTAACTTGAACACCATTGGTTTTTAGAAATGAGTAAAAATAGATCATGTAAAATAATTTGGTAGGAATTTGGACATGTCTAATGATTATAAGAGACACCTTAGGAACCTTCTCTTTCATTTTAAATAGTATACTCCAAACAATGTAAATCATAAAACAAAATACACATTTTACCAAAACACAATCAATTTACATTTAAAAAAACATGAAAATCATAAAAAAACCCATCATAAATCCAAATCAAAACCAAAATAAATCTAAAATTCAAAAAACTAGGACAACTTCTCAAAATAAGACAATTATCAACTTTTAATATAATCCATTTATAATACCATCCCAAAAACTAAAGACCATTTTCAAATAAATTTCCATTTTCATACTCTGTTGGTCAAAAAATCATAACATAAAAACTTTTTAAGAAACAATTACCTAGTTGGTTACACTTTGAATACATAAATTCCATTAATATTAATCCTTATTTATTAATTATAAAACAATAAAAATCAATTTACCACACCAAAAAGTATTTTCCTTTTAAAATGCACTCATTCTTAAACAAAATCCCAGAAAAATACATCCCACAAACCAAAAACAATCAATTGGGAATTATAGGTCACACATATCTCTGCCACGTAAGTAAAAACACCATCAATTATTCATGTACTAAATACTGGGTACATTTGATTTTTGCATTAATTTCCCATATGGTTTGTTAAACCATATAATACAACCTTTCTTTTGGAGCCACTTTGTGTCTAAGGTTGTATTTTTTGTCAATAGTTGTCAATGAAGATCAAAATGAAGGAGATCAAGAAGTACTACAATGAAATGGACGAATGGATGATCAAAATGAAGGAGATCATGAAGTACTCCGATGAAGTAGAGGAATGTTAATTCAGACAATTGTTGTACTGATCATAAGTTCAAATAACATGTGTCAAAGGTGATAAATTGTTTACAGCAATGAAAAAAGTGAGGTGTAATCCATCTTAGGATGATTAAAGAAGAATGGGGTTTTGGATGAAGACCATGCAATTCCTCCTTATTGCAAGAGAACCATGGGTTTTGATGAAGACCATGCAATTCCTCATTATTACATGAGAACCATGGGTTTTTTATGAAGACCATGAAATTACACATGATTTCATGAGAACCATGAAAGTGACTTCTTGATGAATTGGATAATGTGGTTTTCCTGAAGTAGATCATGACGATTGATGAAGAAGACAATGTGTAAATTATTGGAATTCTAAGATGTCTGTGCGGAGATTGGAATTCTGAGATATCCATGCACATCACATTGCCATAGAAGATGATGATGCTAGAGTTATGCCTTAAAAGAATACACATCATAATATTGGAGCTTGTGATAAAATCACAAGAGTTGCTGAAGGATATATATCACCAAGAAGAAGTGATTTTGAGGTGATCGTGCTTGTTGACAAACAAAACATACGACATACAAATTTGTTTCTAGAAGAGATTTCATGGTGGCATATCGACTTTGAGGGCTATGGCTAATGATCCATGTTTGATTCAAGAATATCAACAAAGGAATGGATGATCTGGAAGCGGTACAAAAAGAACAGATACAAGGTGGCACTGTTTCTTAGTGTTTGCCAAATTTTTGGGCCTCAAAATCGGGAAATGAAGACATGGATTGTCTGCAAAAGTAGGTGCGCCCAAAGAGGAAGTAGTGTGTGGAAAATTAGGGTTGTGCACGAAATACATGAGTTGGGAGCAAACAATAGCGTGGTGCACAAAATATTGGAGAGAAGTTTTTCGTGCAAACAGTGTTTCAAAATCAGAATGTTGAAAAACGGTAAAGGCATGAGCTGTGCGAAAAAACCCGAGCTGTGCGCAGAAAAATGGGAATGTGCGCATAATGTGGCTTTGAGGTATTACATGGAAGAGGGGATTCATGTTCAGAATGATGAACAATGTAGAAGTAATGAGATGTGTGAAAAACCAAGGCAGTGCGCGAGAGTAAAAGGAAGGTGGGAGTAATTCAAAGAACTAATAGACAGCTTTACGCGTAGGAAGGGGTTTTACGCGTAGGATAAACAATGCCTATAAATATGAGGTGAACCCCTCTCATTCAGAGCAGATCGACACTTATACAGATCCTGCGCTCTGGCGCGCAGAAATTTTGAGGTATATAGTGGTTCATGAAAAGAATAAGGGTGGCGCGAACAAGAAGTTGTTGCGCAAAAAAGGAAGATTTGCGCGAAAAAGAAGAGTTGTGCGAAAAGCCTGTTACGTGCCAAAAGATATTTTTACGCGCATGTTTTAAATTTTACGTGCAAGGCCCCATGAAGGGTGCGTGATAATTTGGGGGTCCCGCAGGCCTTTGACAGGTTCTTAACACTCTCAAATAGGCATTGCAAAGATGGAAGAATAGCAAACCATGTGGTTCTATGAAGAGAAGTGGTACCGCACACACATGACTAGTGTTTAGCATCCTCATTGTGCTTTGCGAAGAGAAGAAGAATGGTCTGTGAAAATAAACACATATCTACACAGAAAGAGGGGATTATTCATTACACTCAGGTGTTAGAATTGTGAATCAAAGGAAGATAAGAATAAGATATACTGCATTCAGTTATTTCACTAAAGTAGAAGGTTTATTACAAAAGAGCATCAACTCAAGACTCTGATGCAAGTAGAGTCTCATGCGGAACATGAGACAAAGACTTAAATGCAAATCTATTGAAGAGACCTTCACGTCTATAAACTGAGAGGGACTTCACCAATGGTAGTAGGCTAGGGGGAGTCAACAGGAGTGACCCGAGGGACGCAGTGAGCTATCCCTGAACCTTTTTTAAAGGCAGTGAGCCAGGGACGAGTGACTATTCCTCAACCATTGTACTCCACAACTAGTGAAGATTAGTGGAATTTGGTACGACCGGAAATTTGTCGTCGTATTCTCCTTGGACGTAGACCTTAGTGGTGAACCAATAAAATTGTTGTGTTATCTCTTTTCATGTGAATGTTTCATTGCTGATCATATCCATCATACAGGTTTAATTAGTTCCTACCAACGTGGGAACAAGATGCACAACATTAAGAAGAAAATGTTGACACCCCGATTCACCCCTCCCCTCTCAGGGTGTCTCGGGGTCCTCAACTTATGACACCGTCTCACATTTATTTTCATACCCCATCTTGAAAATCTCATCAATCCAAGAGAAAACTCATAGCCTAATCCTAATATGAAATTGTATGACTCAAAGAAAAATTTTCCCTAGAAACACATGGTTGAGAATGACATATGTGGTCATGAATCTCTTCCTACCCCTAGTCTCAAGTTAATAAATTGTTATCTATAGACCGTATAACACCAAATATATTAAAGGGTTTATATGATACCATTTAAATAACTACAGATGTCCGTAAACAAATTACCTATGCTAACCTACAATACGGTATGATAGCTATTCCTGATCCTCGATAGTCAGAAACTAGTTCAGGGAATCAATTGTTAATCAGTTGATAATCGTTTATCCAATTAAAAATTGATAAATAAACCTCTAGAAAAAATAATACCAATAATTAAAGCATGAAATAAGTAACCACAATATCAGTATAAATTGTAGACCTAACTCCATGCAATCTCATAGGTCACCACCAATAACAAGACTACACTCTCTCCATTAATGAACTTGATCTCGAGAAATATCCTGGAAAAAAAATGATAATGAATTTATGTATTGGATTAAAAATTCAAAGTAGGCATGATAATGAATAAACAAGACCGAATTCATTTCATTTAATGAATAATATAATAAAGAATGTTTTAAAATAAGATATATTAATAATAAGTAATTCTAATCCCCTGAAGAAAACAAATCATAAACTATTCATTTAGAAACAACAGAATCATTTTTGAGATAAAAACAATTTCCAAAGAATAAGGAATTTTACATTAAACCATTATATAGATTGAATGTGTAGATAAATTAATACTGTCTGTGAGGAAATAACGAATAATATATAACATTAGGTGTTAAAAAATATGATTAAATATAAAATATTTTATTATTTTAGACATGAAATAGAAAAAAAGTTGAGGGTCTTATAAAAATATCAATGGATATAAAATAATTTATCAAAATGAATCATTGAAAATCCGTATGAATCTGGATTATTTATGTCCCTACTATCCTCTTGCTCTAAGTGATCGAACCATATAACCCTTCTCATGAATGGGATAATATATATGATTAAATGAATTATAATAGTCCTCTATGTATCATCAGTTTTTTTAGTTTGTTTTTTTTCAAATATTCATACCACTGAGCTCAGGTTGGGCCCCTACCGACTCATTCAATTTACTAGTCCATAGTCCACACAACTAGGTACCAATTATTTTCACATTCCATGGATACATGTTTGTGATATTTTAACTACATTGACTATACACATATATTTAATAGTCTATGAAAAACTCACCCACATTATCACCTCTGACATTCTATTCTATGCACAACCACATTTCCAGTCACACAACAAGTATTTCACACAATTATCACACACACAAAGTTTTATTCCATGGGAAATTTCATAAGAGGGATTTTCCATTTTCAATATAATATTTTAGTGTGTAAAATATTCATCATTACATTAAGAGAAATACATTCCATTTAGAAAACACATTTGGTAATCTATTCTATTTTGATGCAAACCATTAGAAAATAAAATTGAATATTTAGAATTCATTTTTTTTCCAAAAAATCAGGAATTTTTTTATAACCCCATGTTGAAATATTACAATAAAACATATAAAATTACTAAGATTCAATTTCCAAAAACCAAAACCATGTAAATAGAATAAATAATTCATATTACATATGTTGAAATGACTCAAAATACTATGCAAACAATGATTTCAAAATAAAGTCTTGTACATAGGAAACCTATCTTAAAACAAATTTCTATAGATGATGACCACTTAAATTCACACACTAATACATACATGAATTTATGAATTCACGTATAATTAAGAACACCTAGACCCAATATACATATTCATATTACTATTTATGAATATGTATAACAAGGTAATTATATATATTTCAATATATTGATATACATATAAGTTGCTTTCAATTATTCATAAGACACCCTAAACACATATTCTCCATGATATATATATATATATACACTCATTACGATATCTATGTGGGATGATGTAAAATTTTGGTACAGAATCACACATATGTATATATTTATAAGTGAATAAGTCACATATAAAGAGCCACAATCCATCACCTTAACCAATAGCAGTCTAACACATCCTCAAAAGAGGTACAAGGCTCACTAGAAAAATACAATAATATAAAAGGTCCCAAAATCAATGAATGAAATTGGGTGAATAAATAAAAATTGAATAAATCGTAGACAAAATCATTGTAAAACACAATTACATAATCAGTATATGATAAAAAAATCCATTACATGAATCTTGAACTATAACCATCCAAAATTAACAAAATAAAAACCCAAAATTTGGTTATTGTTCTCCATAGGTTGTGTGTAATGCAAGTTGGAAAAGAGAAACCAACCAAATGTGAAATGGAGAAAAGTGGAAGAGGAATTATTATAGTTCAAGATTTCACCAATAGTTGATAATTAAATCATACACTATAAGTAGATAACAAGTATGTTCCACATATAAGAAATCATATTTGGCCAATAAATAAGATGGGGTGAGGGTCCTGGGTCAATTAATGTGGGGCATCGGGGTGAGGGGTACCCATTTTGGTTTTTTATTTTATTAATATTAATATGATAATTATTTTAATATTCTACACTTCAAATGGTTTGGTCACACGGTTTGAAAACACTTTCAATAATCATGTTCTTCTAGAAGAGTACCTGCGAACCCTTCATGGGATATATTCAATATTTGGGAATCATTTGTATGATTATGTAGTTGGGTCTTATATCAGTTATAGTAAAGCTCATATATTTGACACACAGTTTCTATAAACCATACATCCACCACTGGACTAGGATGCAAAAACCAAAAAATATAATTTTAAAATCTGATCTAACCCAAAACTAAAAAACAATGTTTAATATCATTAACATTTTAAATTAAATTAAATAACTATTGTATATAGTGACATATCAAATATTATATGATACGATCAGTTAGTATCACCTACAATACAAAATCAACCACATTTTATAGGGATAGGAAAATTATTGTCATCATATTAGAAGAAATAATCTTTTTCAAGGATATGGGTAAAAATTATTAGACTATATCCTAGTTGTTCCTCCCACTATGAGTCTCACACAATCAATTCGAGGATCACTAATCATAAATGACAAAAAAATCTCACAGGGTCACAATTCATAGGCTATGAAATGTGAAAATCTAAAAAAACAAACAAAACACATAAGGGTTTTAAACCATGAAATTCTAATAAGATAAATTGATAGGGTTAAGGCCCTAACATAATTATCAAAAAAGTATTTGGTAATAAAAATAACCAACAATTTAGAAAGTGAAGGGGTGAATACATTCTCCCTGTATGCATCTCTAAATGTAATAAATATAAATTAGGAAAATGTTGTAGACTATGAGCCAAAAAAAGATTGTAAAAACACATAAAAAGTAAAATGAGAGGTTGGTGATATTGATAAAAAAACTAGGTCTAAAAATATATACATTCCATGGTGGAACGAGAAACTAGCTTTCCTGAATGATGGGTTTCCACCTCCTCAATGTAATTTCTCTTATTATTAAGGTAAGGGTGTAGCTAAATCCCACCCTCAACTATTATGCCATGAAATCCCCTTAGTAGAGGAAAAACTATCCCAGTATAAGAATGAGAGACAAAACCTCCAATAGCTCATTGAAAAGCTACATAGTATAAAAATCCGTACTATGTATCACCTATAAGAAGAAAAATTTGTCTGCCCTCTAACCCAAAAATGGAGATCCAATCCACCAATAAGGGTATAATTATAGCGTTACAATAGCTCTGGATCAAGGAAACTGGTTTGTATAAATGTTGTGGTTGAATATGGACATAATTTTCATTGGTTATGGACATGATGTCATTTTTGTCAGGGATATCATTCGTCCTCAGAAATTATTGAAAATAATAAGGATAGTAATGTAGGAAAACGACATCATGCATTTACTACTCCCCATGAATTGAAAGTGTTCCTGATAGTGGTGCCTTTGGAACTCCTCAACATGATTGAGTTTCTAGTGGCCCATATTGAATAAATGTTGGAGTAATGTGCCTTTATACATCATACAAATGAATCCAAACCCTAAATGGATGTGTGATACTCTACCCCAACCTAATTTTCGTAACCCAAAATTATGAATATTTGAGGTACAAGGGGATCCATACAAATTAATAATGAAATTCATTTCCCAAATGTGTATATATGATTGTAAAATGAGACCAAAAATAGCTGAAAAAACTATAATGCATTGTATAGACTCTAGCTGGTATATCCTTTTTTGTTATAGAAGCCTTCTAGTCGGAAAAATCATGGGATGGGATTAAATTTTCATTAATTAAATTATAAAATATACTCAATTATAAATTAAACAATGATTATTTTCATCACAGTTTCAAACAACACTAGAGACTGAATGAAAATTATGTTTTTATTCATAAAATAGACCACCTTTTATGGTCTGAGGGGGAACCCATGATATGGCCGTTGAAATTATCACTAAATGGAATTGTCTATCTGACTCACTAAGTATCCCAAACATATAAGAGAATTTACAAAAACTCCCTAATGAGAACCTTCAATATGAGTTGCAATTAACTTTTTAACCAATGAAATGACCTGGTGGATTACAAAAGTTACCAAAATTCAAGAAAAAACTAGAGGATACAATTGAAAAATATATGTCCAAATATAAACTCCCTCTAATGGAATACAAATAAAAATATGGAAAAGACAGAAATACGTCAATAATTCTCGAACTAGTAACAGTACCCACTAGAACACATAAGTAAGAAAAAATCCCATGAAACTTCTTTCCGAGTGGGAAAAAAGAAAAAAACCTTCAAATTGTTGTAAAAAAGAAATATTTTATACAAATAATTTTTTCCTTACTGAATAAAAAATTATATTCCTTATGAAATGATAATTTTCAAAATAATTTCCTCATAGCCCTTGAAAATAACAATTTCAAAATAATCGTTCCTCTAAATCCAAATGATAAAATACTTAGTTACCATCATAACTGCTTCCCCTTCAATAGGAGATTGGGAACCAATATCCAAGACAATTATGTCATCAAATACATCATCTAGAGAATGGTCAGTTAAAGATAAGTGATATTAGGAAAATCCCTAGCATAACTAACATGTATGACTACGACTGAATTATAATAATAATGTGACTAGAATGATGTCCCTACTTGAAATGAATTTTTTTTCCATATCTAATTTACATATATGATTGCTAAACATTCTAACAAAACACTCAAAGAATATATTAATTTAAAAATTATGATTATAGAACATAGGTAGTTGACACTAAATCCTTCTCCTAAATAAATATGCAATCACCATATATAGAAAAATCCATAAGAAAAATAGTTATTTCCAAATCTCACACTATCCTTAAATAATACATATTAAATTAACTCTCCATATGGAAATTGGGAACCACCCCATTATGTGGAATCCTCACCAAAAAATGTTCCCTAGTTGGTCTATTTTATCTTTATTCACATAAGAGACCCTTTCTATAATGATAATTACACCATTGAATATAAGTTCCATGTACCTGACCATGTTGGAATAGGTAGAAGTCACTGAAGAAGATGGTACATGGGATGATGTAGTCATCACTGAATCCAATACTTTGTTCACATCCATTTAGAACATATATATGATTCTAAGACCCATTCGAGAGTTCTTTTTTAAGACCAAAAGTATAACATAAATTCTATAGATACCTTCACCAATAATTTGAACATAATCACATTGAACATCCATTTATTGTGGATGAAGCTGTCAGATTAGACATAATAGAGGGGTGGTGTAGCAATTATTTTACAATTAATCATTGATTCCCCTACAACCAACACCAAAATAACATGCCCATCTACCTCTTACACTTTATCTCTTAATCTACATTATATAGTTGAACCCCACCTGAGGAAGTGCTGTCATATGTCATTGAAATACGTGAATATAAGGCATTTGGTTTTTGTACAATACCAACTCCCAATAATCAATGTTATAATTCATTAAAAATTTGTTAGACTGGAACATATTGAGGCCCTTTAGAGTCACTAGATGTTGGAAGGAGAATTCTCATCAGTCGTGGTTCTCCAGGTAGAAACAAAAAATGTAATATTCCATTCAACAATCTCATTAATTGATAATAATATGAATAATCTATCTAAGGACATATCAAAACAATATATAAGTGAAAAAGTCATAGTATTTCTTATATCCAATGGGATATGGTTGAAAAATGGTTCCTATATCAACCTCTTCCCAGTTGGACCCTCCATCCATTGGGTTATAGATAGGTGAATTTTTCTCCAATAAAGATATCCATTCAAGGGTATGACAGCAATGCGAAAACAACCCAAATAAAGATCAATATCAAGCCTCAATTTATGGGACTCACATCTGAGTATGAGTTAATTTTTATCTATAATGACAAAATATAAAATTCATACCTTAAAAATAGCGGAATAATATCCTTGTGGTGAGGCCATCATCATTCCATCAATGTTTGAAATACCACATCAATAGAATGTTTAGAAAAATATATGTTAATAAATCGACATTTGTATCATGCAACTCTATTAATTCATTGGAATTTTTTTTATAAAAGGGATGGTAAATAGCCAATAATAGTTGTTGATATGCTATTGTATGCTGCCAATGGCCTGGGAACCACCCATGAAAATCCATGAAGATTCCTCGCATTGATATTGTGCAACACATTAACATAATCAAGATGTAGAATCAATTCTGAAAATCATTTATGAACCAAAAAACTTCACTAGCTTCTGTATATGTGATAATAATTATTCCATGTGAAGTGAGACCATGAATAGAATTATAGACACATCACTACTGGAAAACAGACCTATACCCACAGTTTTCAAAAACCGTGGGTATATGGATAATATGGGGACCTATACACACGGTTTCCAAAAACTGTGGGTATATGTGACCTATACCCACAGTTTTCCTAGAACCGTGGGTATAACTTATTTTTAAAGACCTATACCCACGGTTTTGGCCAAACCGTGGGTATAGAGTTTTTTCAGAATACCTATACCGACAGTTTTGAAAAACCGTGGGTATTGGGGTATTTTTTTTGAAGACCTATACACACAAATTTTCAAAACCGTGGGTATAGCTGGTGGAAGAAAATAAAATTACACGGGACAATGATAAAACATTGTCGGGAACATGATATTGGTTAATATAATTACAAATATATGTAAACAGATAGATGACAATATAAACAAAATATTTCTAGCTCAGTTGTCCAGGTCATAAATCATCTTCGCCGTGGTCACGGGTTCAAGTCCCGCTTTTTACCTTTTCTCGATTACCGGTAATATTAATATATTTATATAAATATATATATATATATATGTATACCAAATGATTCGATAGCTTGGTTGTTCAGAGAGGTACTTCCCCCTGTGCAGCGTCCTGGGTTCGAATTCCACCTGTAGTGATTATTTTCATGCGTTTTATTTTTCGTACACGGGAAATATTAATATATTTATATAAATATATACGTATATATCAAAAAAGCCAGTAGCTCAGTTGGTCAGAGGCATTGTTCAATGGTGAATCGCACCAGGTTCGATTCCCACATGCCCTATTTTTTGAGATATAAATTCCCACGGTTTTCAAACTGTGGGTAATTCCTACGCCACCTGTGAAGCATTGTGGTATACGGTGACCCCTATATATACCCACAGTTTGGAAGAACTATGGGGATAGCCTAATACCCATATTGTGACACCACTCATCCCCACGGTTCCCAAAACCATGGGTATAGGCTATACCCATGGTTTTGGGGGCAATACCCACAGTTTTGAACCATGGGTATATGTAGTTTTTCCAGTAGTGCATGCTATATATGGATCAAAAAAATAATTTATTCCATTAGGTGAAATAAATAATGCCCACCCCCCCCCCCAATTATATACAACTCATATTATCCCAGCCTATCTGGACACCAATAGTGGAATAATGGAATAAATTCATCCCATGAATACCCAAGCATTGCCTATCATAGTTTATAATGTCAATGTACCTATTTTTAGCCTCTTTTACATTAATTTGGTTATATATTCATTTTAATTATCCATAATTCATGAAGATATTATTATAGAGACATATATTGAATAAGGGTATGATGACTTTAAGAACAGTCATCCCATGTTTTAGGATGTTATCTTCAACAGCATAAATGATCATTGTAAGTAAAATATGGAATCATAAAAAATATGCATGGATCATTTTTATTAATGTCTCCATACCTCCATAAGAAGATGGGATGTATATTTCCATTCCAAAGATGCCTGAAAATATGTTATCATGGAAATATATGGTGAATCATGAGACGAACCCCATTGTTGTTACCTATCATCCTAGATTTTCTGATGACCATTGAGGTTTCAAGTTAGAATCAAGAATAATACACCCCTTTCATGATACCATCGTAGAATTAATTGTTGATATGTTGATCAAATACCTCAATGATTGAGAAGGTCTAGTTCCCAAAATGGATTTCCAACACCATCCCCATTATAGAGAAAAATCAGAAGATTATGGTTGGTATTAATTTGGGGGAAAGTTAATTTACAATTCTTGAAGGATGATTTCCCAGTAATGATCTCAGAAAACTTAATCAATGAAACTACTAAATTCAAATAATATTCCATTCTGAGTGACTTTTCATGGTATAACCAGATCAAGATAGCCAATGAAGATTAGTATTCAATGACCATCACACCACCTCAGAGGATATTCTTCTACCAGTTCATTCCCTCAGTCATAATGAAAACGAGTTCCACTTATCAACTTATAAAGCATAACATATTTAAACAATTCAGGGTGTTAATTGTGGAGTTATATGTTAAAAAAATGTTGTTATATCTTCACTTCATTGGGATTAATTCACCAATATTCATGAAACCATAAATAAATTATAGTATAATAGATTGATGATGTACTATCACAATTGAAATTTTGGATTAATGTTATGTAAATTTAATGTCTTTGAGTTATGCACCCACTATATAGTGGTTTCTTCAGAAAAGGTATGTGAAACCCTATAAATATCACACCAAAAGAATATGAGACTTTTAATATGGATCCAATATACTCATTCTTATAATAGTATATTAATATTTACCCTAATAAAAAATAACACACATTGACTATGTTAATGATAATTATATTCACATACCAATGGGATAAAAAATACCAATGATATATTGATATCCTTAAGCAGTGATTGCTACAACCACCATTCCTGATTTTACTAGATGAAGGAATTCCACTGATGTTAAACATATATTCCATGGATAGATCACTATGTTCCATTCTATCAAAAAAAATTATGTGGGGTATGAATATAGTCTCTATTATCTTATTCAAAAAATTAAATATATTAACACTCAATATTTTGATAATAAGAATTATTTCCTAACACTTATCTTCATAATAAAAAAGCTAATTCATTAAATGAAATATCACAAAGTACACATTTTATCTCATTTCAATCCGATCAGTAATATTCTTGGACACCCTATGTTATCATGGTGTTTTCCTTGTAAGAGTTAATTCTAAAATAGTATTACATTATATTCATGTCATGGACGAAAATAATAGGGTGGGTGATGGATGATTTTCTTGCATCAAATTATGCACCAAAAAACATTCTTGTAGATATGTAACCTCAATAATATGATTCATTTATTCTCATGAAACTACCCAAATTATGGAGATATATTTTGATGGTGCATCCAAACGGGCATGTGGAAATAAAATGGAAAACATGACGTTAAAACTAGTTGGTATAAGTATAATATTTGTATTCATAATCAAGGAAATTCATTGTTATTAATTATCACTACTTAAGGGATATAATAATAATAATGTCAAATAGAAGTCACATGTCGAAGGATTAAAGATAGATCGACAGTTTTTGAAAGATTACCTTGATATAAATGGTGAATCGGAGTTTGTCTCCAAATATATCAATAATGAATATTCCATTAATTTGGAAGTATTGGACATCCTCATCAGTTTTGAGAGAGTATTAATAGAAGAATTACCATTTAAAAATTGTTTTATCATTCACCAAAATCAAAAAAAAATCATGTTGTTTCATATGATAATGCAAAAATTTCCCTTGATGATCTTAATCATGATAAATTAGTTTTCCACATCACACATGGAATGGTCGACTCACCAATCAATTTCTATGACCTAGAAAAAGTAATATAATTAATTCCTCCCTAGACAATGATGAGTTAACATATACCCATGTGTGGATAGATCCCATAATAGATTACTTCAAAAATAGAAGCATCTTGGGGGATCAATCTGAAAGAGAATAAATTTCACACTTAGTAGAAAACATCACCCTTCAAGATGGACCAAAGGTAAAGAAATCACTTCATAAATGAGGATTAAATGGATTCATATTAAAATGATTTATATATAGGGACACTCCTTCCATCAAGAAGGATGTCCATCTAGGATCTGGTTGTTCTCACCATTCTAACAATAATCCCTCACAGCTAATTATCTAGTTTATAAAGTATTGAAAGATTAAAATTCAAGGATTGTATTTAATTCACCAAGATGTCTCTTAAATTTTATATTCATGGAATCATCATCCATCATCACTGAAAATTACAAAAAATATCTACATTCTCAAATTATTTTTTACAGTGTACTTAAGGATTAGGTCATTGTCCACAATATAATAGAAAGAATTAAAATTAAACCACTACATACAAATAATTAATATCAAAATTAATTTATGTTATGAACCTTAATGATAATAGGATGACAATTATCTATACCATCTAGATGTCTAATATTATCACTAAATTTGATGTCCCTCGCAAGATACTGATGGAAATAAACAATACCTTATGTTCTTCAATGTTGATGATGTTGTATAAATTGTATAATATCATGTCCAATCACTGATATCACACTAATTTAGTACCAAAATAATTATTATATGCATTGAATATGAATCATTCAAATATAATCAAAAAAATAATAGACATAAACAAATAGTATTTGACAGAAAACATCTTACAAACTTTATTATCCTACTATAAAGTAACACGTATTTTCACATAGAGAACCCAAATGCACTGGTTTATAGAAAAGAGGTAGTTTTAACCATTTATGTCCAATTTCGGTGACTCATAACAGCTATATGTTGATAACTATCAGATGAATAAATATAAAAAATTTGTCCAAAATTGATAGAATGAAACAATGAGAAAATGTTATGTAATTTTTAGTACCATAAATTCCATCCAAATTTGAATTTTATTTATTTAAAAAGAGTTTCACCTTCATTGATTCAACAATTGAGGATTATTATTTCTTATCAGAAAACATGTGATACTAGGGAAGAAACCAACATTGCTAGAACCCAAGTGGGAAGGGCCTTACACAATACACAAGTTATACTAAAATGGGTTATACAATTGCACAAAATGTATGGGGAACACATTTCACCACTACGAAAATGGGGTTTATTGAGAAATACATTTCATAAATTCCAAAATGAGAAACAATAACCTTGTGGAAAGACATTAAAATACACAACATTTCGTCTCCTTACTGTATGATGTTAAACTGTACATGAGACATCATTATCACATGATTTTGAACTACATGGAGAAAGTATAGGTGGAAGGAAATGAAATTTCACATAATCCCACATGATTAAAATGTGTTATTTATGTAAATAGAATATGTATATCATATATAGAATTATGATACAATATGCATATCCTTGTCACGTGATGATAAACAACATGACATATTGTTTCCTTGTATGATGTAAATTGAATTCTAATGAATGCACCAAATCATTATAGAGAGTGTCATGAGTACGGGGTTTCAAGATGACAAAGATTCCATTACAAAACTGCACATAAATATAAATTAGTCTCACTAGAAAATGACATTAATACCTAATCTATATAGTTTATTTCATTCTCTATCAAGAACAATACTTCATTAATAACTCACTATAATTGATGTGGATCTATGAGGAAGAAATGTTGGTGAATTCCCCCATCCATATGTGTGGATAATATCTCTATAATGGATCATGCCAATGAATAGTGTGCTTATTGTTTCCAATTCCCAAGGGATACATTGTGATTCATGGTGGTCAAATTATTTTTCCATCCATAATATGAAAAATAAATAATACCCCTCAATGAATGGGATAGGTGTTCATTGATGTAAAATCACATTACATTTTCAAGTACATTAGATGTTTCTAAGTAACGCTTTTTTGGAGTAGTGACATATGAGAAATTTGGGAGAACATTAAATGATGTTTCAAGGAAAAGGGGAAGTGGCACGGTTTGTGCATGGTTTTTCTAAACCATGCGTCCAAACGTGCGTAGTTGTTCTTGGAGGTAGTATCATCCACACGGGTGGTGCTCGATATGTCTAATAGGGCGGTCGAACCGTGCATGGAGTGTCTGCTGAGGTAGTAGCTAATGCCCGACTAGCGCACAGTTTGTCAAACTGTGCGAACTAACAGTGCGGGCACTCAAATGAGATCCTTAAATTTTGGATATCACTCATTTTGAATTTTGTGCCTCGTTTTTCCTCCTAAGCAGCCCTAACTTGGGATTTTCCGTATCCTTAGGTCAGAGAATGTTCTCCCATCATTCTGAAGGTGATCCAAAGGCTACTCTTTGTGAATCAAAGTCATATTCTTGAGGTATGTGATCATTGTTCATTATTATTGATTGTTTTTTAGATATACTTAGATCTATTTCTCCTCTTCTCTCAATTTCATAGATATACTTCCGTTATGGGTAGATCTAAGTGTGTGGATGCCAAATATGGTGAGATTTGGTCTTGATCTAGCTAGGAGACTATATCTAAGGTGGGTTTTTTAAGGGGTAACCCGGTTTTCTTAAGAGTTCTCGACTGTTTTGGTTCTGGATAAAACCTTTGAGGTAGGTGGTTCCGTCCCGACCTACCAATTTGATTATCATTGTATTATCTTGATTTATTTCAATTGTTGGTTTATATTAAATTTCTATAATTTGAATTCAATGAAATTTATAAAAACCCGATTCTAGTGAATTGAGATATTTGAAATGGTTTTGGAATCGAAATTTCGAAAACCTAAATTCCATTGATTTGGGTGTGTTTATAGAAAATTGCTGATTTAAATTTTTCAATTTAAATTGTGGATTTTATGGAAATGATTTCAATTTAATTTTTTAATTTTCTTTTGAAAATAAATTGTGTGATGATGAAATTGGTGTTCAATGGATTTCAAACTGGTGAAAATGTCATAGAATGATTTGATAGAAACCCAGTGGTTTTATCTTGTGAAAAAGGAATATTTTGAAAAAAAACTTTTATTGGTTTTAAACGGAATGAAATTGGATCTTTTGAAATTGAAGAATGGGATTGATCATATTTTGGGCATTACTAAAATAGTTCGTCCATCATGTGAATGATCATGAAAGCCTTAGGTAGTTAGCGAGTTAATTCTATACACACTACGCTCTGACAACTTTCTAAAACATACTTGTGATGGGTCACATACCCAACGGGTTAGTGATGAGTCTCCTTTGGCCTGTTTTATAGGGACACGTGTATACACATTTGCTGATTTCACATAGAGAGTGTGGAATCCTATAACTGGTTAATACTATCTTACCTTTTGGCAGATGACCATGTTGCTCGCTTGTTTATTTATATTTGTGATATAAATGTATGCCAGTGCTTTTGAACTACTTACATGCCTTCTGAATTTATATAAACTATTTTATATAAATTTTTTACTTAATCCATTATTTTAGAAATATTCCATCATTTTTAAATCCTTTGCATAAAATATTTATTTCCATCATTTGAAAATGTATAGCATATTTTGTTAGACAATGATTTTAATTTCCAAACATGTTCATTTAAAAATTGAATATATTTCTTTGGATAAACAATATTTAGCATCTATTATAGAATATTTGGTGGTATCCTACTAGGATTAGTCTAATACCATAGTTTTCCTTAGGGTGTTTTTAGACTATGTTCTTCCATGATCGAGTAGAGGGAAGGGATCTCTTTGAGGTGGATCCAGTTATTGATCTATGGTCTTGGGGAGTTGTGTCCTTTGGACCTTGGGGATATTTTCCCATTTTTAGTAATTAGGTTGCAGTACTTTGGGATTTTTATGCTTCATTGTATTATGTTACATTACTCCTAGTGGAGTTTATTTTGCAATGCATACTGTTTTGTTTTTTGTTGCTTCTATAATCTTGTGGAATTTTTTTTCCTTCTTGTATGTTGTACGATGCCAGGTGCTAGTCATAGACCCATGCGGATCAGGAATTCCCTTCGTGCTATGTTAGGGCCGGCTCGGTTATCAAGTTACCAGGGTACCCGGGATGGTTCGTGAAAAAATGGTATCAGTGTGAGGTTAAGCATCTTTCCTTGATGACAGTATGTGTTTGAGTATTCTTTTCGAGACTCAGTAGGTAGTTGTGATTGAGATCCCGACCATCTCTCAACGCAATGAAACTTATGTCACTAGGGTTGGTTAGGGAAATATGTCTTGTGGATTAGTTCTAGTATTTTCTATGTTTTTATTTGGATAGAGTTGAATCCAAATCGTGTTTTTCCCTTCTATTAAGAATAATTTTCCTTGTTACTCTATTTGAGTGTTAATCAAATATCATTTTATGTTGTTGTGCAACAAGCCTCCAAAAATATGTGACAATAGAATCCAAAAATTGGCTACTACTGAATCTAATCAGGAGAGTCCTATTGTGGTTCTGTGTCTGGTTGAGGTGATTGTTCACACTATCGAAGCTATAGGACATGCACCACCTCCAGTTCATGTTCAGACACTAGCTATAGATACTCATAGTGATATTCTCCAAAGTCATTCTCAAGAGTTCCTATGCCAGAAGTCACCAGTTTTCAAATGCTCCACTAGCCCTCAACATGCTGAGGAATGTTTGAGTAAGATTGAAAATCTGTTTGGGTTCATGGAAACACCTTATGTTATCAAGGTGAAGTGTTCCACCTTCGTGCTGGAGGGGACAAGTAGGAGAGGGTGGGACATGATTGTGACGGCTGGGAATCATGAGGCTTTGGAGTGGAAAGGCTTTTGGGTTCTTTTCACTAAGCAGTTCTATCCAGAATCAGTGGTGTTGGCCAAGGTTGTGGAGTTTTTCAAGCATGAGTAGGCCAAAAAAACCGTGACTGAGTACTCACATAACTTTTCTATGTTGGTACAGTTTGATCCTGAGATTGTATCTAATGAGAATATGAAGGGTGAACGATTCAAGTTGGGACATCGATCAGAGATTCGATCTTAGGTTTTCTTACTGAAGCTACCCACTTATACCGATGTGCTGGATAGGGTCATGATGTTTGAGATGGACATGGTAGGAAAGTCAGGGTTGAAGGAGGTTCTTTTCCCTCCCAGTGGAAGTGTTAGATCCTTTAAAGGAAAATGGAAGCATGACGTTTCACCAGGAATTTCTCAATAACAGAGTCATTCCAGACCAATGGTAGAAATGGGAGGGGCTTTTTGACTTTCTATCAGTGTGGAATGCCAGGACATTCTAAGAGGGCTTGCACAGAGGCACCCAAGAAATGTAGCTCCTGCAGATGTTTACGGCTCATACAGAGATTCTTCCATCAAATCTCTACTCCACATGGTGTAACAGGATCTTCAACACCTCCAGAAACTACGGGGCAATAAATTGATTCACATACAAATGGGTTCCAGCCATAGGAATCTAGAACAAAGTATATTCATGCAATAGAAGAGTCGCCAGAGGTATCTGATACTAGTCCTGCAACTGTGAGATGTACCATTAATATAGATTCTTCTTTACTGACAACCCTTTTTGATACTGGTGCATCTCATTCATATATTTCAACCCATATTGTTAATCTGCTTAATCTACCTATGGAAATTTTATCTTGTGTGCTGTATATTACTACACCCTGTGGTATAATGAGAGAGAAGGGTCTCTGTAGTCCTGCTTGTGACTTCTCCCTATTAGATGTTGATGATTCTTGGAGTTTTCTGGTTGTCAACATGAGATCATTTGACATCATATTTGGGATGGATTCTCATTTCCAATAAATCCCAGATTGATTGTTATCTTCGATGGGTCTACCTTACTATACCCAGTGGTGTGCCTCCTATTTTTCAAGGAGAATGGGGCCCATGGTTAAGAAGACTTGGTCCCTCTTATCCAGAGTTTTGGAAAGTTATATATTTGTTTGCTTTGGATCTAGAGAGAGATTCAATGTTTTGTGATCTTCCTTCAGTCGTCACTATGTTTCCTGACGTGTTTACTTCTGACTTATCTAGTCTGCCACTAGTACGGGAGGTTGATTTTTCTATTGACTTAATGCCTTGTACTCAACCAGTTTATATTCCTTCTTACCATATGGCACTTGATGAACTAAAAGAAATGAAGTATCAGTTAGAAGATCTTCTTGAGAAAGAATTTATACACACGAGTGTGTCACCTTGGGCAGCACTAGTTCTCTTCGCCAAGAAGGATGATGGTTATCTTCGCTTATGTGTTGATTATCGAAAGCTCAATCGAGTTAGAATAAAGCCCAAATATCCATTACCTCTAATTGATGATTTGATTGATCAATTGAAAGGGGAAAAGTGGTTTTCAAAATTAT
Source organism: Viscum album (assembly GCA_963277665.1). Classification (NCBI taxonomy): domain Eukaryota; kingdom Viridiplantae; phylum Streptophyta; class Magnoliopsida; order Santalales; family Viscaceae; genus Viscum; species Viscum album. The sequence continues at coordinate 1,479,812,160 of OY728148.1, read as the reverse complement.
ATCTTCGATCTGGTTACAATCAGTTTACGATTAAAGAATCTGACATTCATAAGACAACTTTTTAGAGTGGGTATAGGCATTATGAGTATCTTGTTATGCCTTTGGCCTAACAAATTCTCCTGATGTTTTCATGGTTTGGATGAGCAAGGTTTTCTGTGAGTATCTAGATACTTTTGTGGTAGTATTTTTGGATGAAATTATCATTTACTCTATGTTTGAGGAGGATCATCTGCATCATCTGAGAACAGTTATGAGTCTTCTAAGGAATCACGGACTTCATTCCATTCTTTCAACGTGTGATTTCTGGAATTGGAAAGTGAAATTATTGTGACAATTCTTGTCAAAACAAGGAATATAAGTTGATCCTAATATGGTGAAGGCTGTTATGACTTGGGAACAACAACAAAATGTTTCAAGATACAGAGATTCTTGGGCTTAGCAGGATATTATCGATGATTTGTTAAAGACTTCTCAAAGTTAGCTTCTCCAATGACTGCTCTAACGTGAAAGGGAGTGATGCTTTCCTGGAATGATAAATTCCAGAGTTCATTTGTTGTTCTAAAGCATATTTTGACGACTGCATCAGTGTTAACTCTTCCTGAGGCTGGGATAGGTTACGAGGTCTTCTGTGATGCATTGTGTTCAGGTTTGGGATGTTTCCTTATGCAAGGTAATCATGTTGTTTCCTATGGATCTCGTCAGCTTAAGACTCTTGAGAAGAACTATCCTACCCATGAAATTTAACTTGTAGTTGTAATGCACATACATAAGTGTTGGATACATTAAATTTATGGAGAAATTTTTACTGTGTATTCAGACCATAAGTGTGTGAGTTATATATTCTCTCAGAAATATTTGAATCTCCACAAAAAGGCATTGGGTGGAGAACCTGCAATATTTCGACTATGACATTGGCTATACCCTGGAGAAACGGAATGTAGTTACATATGCGCTAATTAGTAAACTTTCATCACATGCTGTGAAAGAATCTTCTGACTAGTGGAGTTTGATGTCTCTTTTTTCTCAGATGCATATTAGAATTCATTGGAAGGGGAGAGATGTTTGTTTAGCCAGTGTCTAGCTAACATCTCATCTTCTCGAGTTAATTATTCAAGAATAGAAACTGGATGATGAATTACATAGTGTTTGGGACTCTCTTTATGGTGGGGAGACTGAAACACAGTGGTCGTTCTCCAAAGAGGGTGTTCTATGTTATCGAAACCATTAGGTTGTGCTGTTATCAGTAAAGAAGGATGTGATAGGGGATTTCCATAACTCTCAGTGGGTTGTACACCCAGGAACCATGAAGATGTTCTATGACATGAGGCGATAGTTCTGGTGGCCATGTATGAGGGGAGACAATGTTGTGATTGTATCTCATTGCTATACATGCCAGAAGAAGAAATATTAGCACTAGAAACCTTCTGGTTTGCTTCAACCACTTCCAGTCCCTACATGGAAGTGGGATGAAATATCTACTGAATTTGTGGTTGGGTTACCTCAAGCCCAGAGGAAGAATAATGTGGTATGGGATGTGATTTAAAGGCTGACCAAGTTGGATCAATTTATACCAATTTGAGATAAAACCAATATTGATGAGTTGGGAAATATCTATGTGAATGAAATTGTTCGTTTTCATGGAGTTCCATCTAATATAATCTCTGATAGGTATCCTCGGTTCACTTCTCACTTTTGGAGACGCCTTCAAGAGTCACTGGGATATCAGGTCCGTTTGAGCATGACCTAGCATCCACAGTCAGATAGCCAGACATAGAGACCTATTCATATCCTTAAGGATATTCTCTCTGCTTGTGTTCTCGACTATAGTGTATTTGGGGGTGATCATCTTGGGCCTGTTGAGTTTTCTTATAAAAACAGTTGCCAGTCTACAATCAAAATGGATCTTTTTGAGGAATTGAATGTTCATCCTTATAAATATCCTTTTTATTGGTAGGAGATTGGTGAATGTTCCTTGGTAAGACAGAGTTTGGTCGATGAGACGTCAGCTATGATCCAGTTGATTTGTCAGAGAATGTTGACATCACATAATTGGTACAAGTCTTATGTTGATAGTCACCTTAATCCTTTAGAGTTCTCAACTGGTGACCAAGTGTTCTTGAAATCTTCACCCCGATTAGGTCATCGAAGGCTTGGGAGGCAAGGGAAGCTTTCTCCTCATTTTGTGGGACCTTTCAAGGTTTTTGGAATTGTAGGGAAAGTTGCGAACCGTCTAGCTCTACCACCACAGTTGTCGTCAATACATATATTGTACCATGTATCACAGCTATGAATGTATTTCTTTGATCCATCTCATGTTGTGAGTTGGAGTGATCTTGAGATTGAACCATATTTATCTGTGACTGAATGACCAGTCATGGTTGTTGATTCTGAGACCAAGGTAATTCGTTGGAGAATGATACCTCTAGTCTTTGTACATTGGTAGCATGGTTCTGATTCTCATGGTACGTGGGAATATAAGGCATTAATGAGAGAGTATTGGCCTCATCTTTTTGACATAGATGACTCTTCATAGAAATTCTGGGGAAAGAAAGTTCTTATGAAGAGTAGGTTGTAACATCAGGATACGTTTTCAGGTACTTGTGATTTTTTTAAGTATCTATATTTTTGTGTAGTGACATATGAGAGATTCGGGAGGACAATAAATGATGTTTTGAGGAAAAGGGGAAGACGCACATGCAGTGCATGTGTTGTCTAAACTGTGCAACCAAATCGTGCATAGTTGGACTTGGAGGTAGTAGATTCCGCACGGGTGGTGCACGGTTTGTCTAACCATGCGGCCAAACTATTCATGGAGTGTCTACCGAGGCAGTAGCTAACACATGGCTAACACACTATTTTTCAAACCATGTGAACTAACCATGTAGGAACTCAAATGAGATCCTTAAATTGTCAATCTCACTCGTTTTTCATCTAAGTGCCTTGTTTTCCCCCCTAAGCGGCCCTAGCTCGGGATTTTTCTTCTCCTAACATCAGATAATGTTCTGCCATTTATTCGGAAATGATATAAAGTCTTCTCTTAGTGAATTGAAGCTGTATTCATGAGGTATGTGATTGTTCTTCATCATTCTTGATCAGTTTCTTAGATCTACTTAGATCTACTTTTCCTCTTCTCTCGGTTTCTTAGATGTAGACCCACTATGGGTATATCTATGTATGTGGATTCCAAATATGATGAGATTTGGGTTTGAGCTTTCAATTAGCTGATATATAAGGTGGGTTTTTGATGTAGCAACCCAGTTTTCTTGAGCGTTCTCGACCGTTGTGGTTTTGGTCAAAACCATTGATGTAGGTGGTTCCGTCCCGACTTACCAATTTGAATATCTTTGTATTTTCTTGATATATTTCAATTGTGTAATTAAATTCAATTGCTCATATATGATTTCAATTAAATTTAAAAAAAACTCGATTCAAGTTATTTGTGATATTTGAAATGGTTTTGGCATAGAAATTTGGAAAACCCCAATTCCATTGAATTGGGTGTGGTTAAGGAAATTTACTCATTTAAATTGTTCAATATAAATTGTGGATTTGATGGAATTGATTTCAATTAAATTTTTTAATTTAATTGTGAAAATAAATTGTGTGATGATGGATTTGGTTTTGAATGGATTTCAAACTAGTGAAAATGGCTTAAAATGATTTGATAGAAACCCAGTGGTATTATCTTGTGAAAAGATCATGTTTTGAATAAAATGTGTTTTGGTTTTAAATAGAATGAATGTGGATGTTTTGAAATGGAAGAATGAGAATTATTGTGTTTTAAGAACTCTAAAAATAGTTCTCACGTCATGTAAGAGCGAATGTAATCCTTAGGTAGTTAGTGAGTTATTTTGATACACTCTACGATATGACATTGTTATAAAACATAATTACAGAAAGTCACATCCCTAATGGGTTGGTGAAGAGTCTCCTTTGGCCAGTGTCATAGGGATGTGTGTATACAAATTTGGTGAGTTCACAATAAAAGAGTGTGGAATCCTATAACTCGTTAATACTATCATAACTTTTGGGAGATGACCATGTTGCTCGCATGTTTATTTATATTTGAGATATAAATGTATGCCAATTCTATTTAACTACTTACATTCCGGCTTAATTTATATATAATGTTTTATATAAATTTTTTACATAAGCCATTGTTTTAGAAATATTCCATCATTTGTAAAGCCTTTGCTTAAAATATTTATTTCCATCATTTGTAAATGTATAGCATATTTTCTAATAATATGATTTGAATTATCAAACCTATTTATTTGAAAATTGAAACATTTTATTTGGATAATATATATTTGGAATATGTTATAGAATATTTGGTGTTATCCAACTGGGAATAGACTCACACCCTACTTTTTCCTTCAGGTGTTTGTAGACTTTCTTCTTCCAGGACCGAGCAATAGGAAGAGATATCTTTGAGGTGGATCCAATTGTTCATCACTGGTCATGGTGAGTTGTGTCCATGGGAACCTTGGGGTTGTTTTCCCACTTTTAGTAATTGAGTTGTAGTACATTGGGTTTTTTATTCCTCTTTTTATTCTGGTACAATACTCTCGGTGGAGTTTCTTTTATAATTCATACTGTTTTGTTTTCTGTTTCTTCCGCATTCATTATAGAGAAAATTGATCCCACTTTTATAATATACATTTCCATGAGATAGTCACTGACCCATGGGGATTGGGAACACCCTACATGTTATGTTAGGGTCGGCTCGGTAATCGGGTTACCAGGGTACCCAGGCTGGTTCGTGACAATAGAGGAAATTTATATATTATAAATACATGTTTCTTGATTAATGTTACACAAATATACGTAGTTATTCTCGAATTAAAAATCATAGCACTAGAATTGATATATGTGAAAAATAATAAGAAATACCCTCATATCTGGTTATGGGACAAACCAATGAAGTAAAATTTCTCTTGAAAAAATTTCACCTTGATTCCTTTTAGAGAAATATATGTAGTGATCCTTAGATCTCGAATCATTGGTCAACCCTGAATAAACTAATTCCCCTTCCCTTGAAAATATTCCAACACTACAGAAGTGGTTATTCTATATGAACTACATGTTGATTTATTTTTATTATCGTTGGATATGTAGTGATTAGTAGTCCCAAATCCAATTTTAGTCATTACATATAATGTTGAAAACTCCCTCATCCCTTCGTATGTAGTAGAATAGTTCTATGAGATTTCTATTATAACAACAAAATGTAGCTTAATTTATATTATAAAGGGATACGTAGTGATGCTTGGGATATCCATTTTAGAAAAAAGAAACAAATAATCAACAATCTTGAACATATCCACCATGAGAATCCGATCCATGTAGTTCTTCTAGACAATATTAAAATGTGAATTCCCTAAAATAAAAATATCATTCCATGAAATATCATAAAGTGTAATAAGCTTCACGGTAGTTCCTTGATTCTCAAATCAAATATTTCGCATGTGAGATTAGGGAACCTAGATAGATATTTTATGTATCATTATTAAGATCTATATTACTCAAGGAATGGGAGTAATTTCATATTCTTACAAATTTATACATCATGAAAGTGTCTTTATCACAAGTTGATAAACTATAAAAAAATTAGTCTCCACATTGAATCGATCATCCCTCCTGGTGGGTTTTTATTCATGGACGGATGTTTTATTCTTTCAAGAAGAAGATATGTTTATTATCAGATAAAACAAAATTTATATTTCCTTAACCATTATTTAAAATATTATTCTCCTTGATCCACCTTCATATCCTTTTTATATATTTAAATACCCAGAAATTACTTTAGTTGAAACACTTATCTTAGAACCCCATGGGTCTTGATCACAGATAATCTTGGTTATTCCTTGTTGTGTATAAGAAAATAATATTGTCTTACTAATAAGGTCCATGTTATGATTCTCTAATGAATAACATAATGCCTTAGAGGTTCTTCCATTTGATTTTTTGGTCCTTTAAAAAACGGACACCTTAAATCCCCGAGAAATTGTCCTGACTACTCATTGTATATTCATATTTCATTATTAATAGTCCACTAATAACAGTGAGTTCTTTCCCCATTTTTCCCTTATATTCATTGGTTGTGATTTAAACATACCATAACCCAACCATTCTATCAATCATGTGTTCCATTGACTTTTTTCATCATTGCATCATACTATTTGTGTAAAAAAGATTATAATATCAAATTCATGTACCATTTAATTTTTTTGGGAATATAACTATAATGATTAACCATTTTCTAGTAGATTTTACATCTATTTGGACAACCCCTTTTCCATTATATAATTTTTAGGTTCCATTTTCATGTCAAAAATCAATTGTTACCTTTAGCGCATAGTCTCATTGAATTTCATAAACCTTCACCTAGCATTCCCCAAAATTGTCTTTATAGAATATTTTTAATATGTATTGACCTATCCTGAGGGTTCCCATAGCATTCACTTTTGAACAACATAATTCACAAAAAAATTCCTATATTAAATTTTTTCATAAACGAAAAGCACCCCATAACTACATATGAAATTTATATAATGTTGTGACTAGAATCAAACAACTCATCAACCCATCATCCACGATACATGTGTTTAACGTACTGATTTATCTCATCCGTTTTAAATTATTCACAAGAGGGATCATGAAAATATCAGTAATATATGCCATCTTCTTCTAAGTCCTTAGAAAAATACACTAAATCAGACTGTTTTAATGTCTTCATTGCAATAATGTAATCCACAAGACACTTATATCCATGTTTTATAATATGAATATGCATAGAATATGGTATATCATTAAATATGTTAAAAGTATATATTGTGTTTCTCCATTTAACCCATGATAGGCATGATTTTTGGATATTTACTAGAAATTAAATATAACTCCAACCAATATATATAGTTCAAGACTTTGTCAGGAGTTTTTACTACCTGAACTACATGTGGATTGATTATTATTACATTTAGATATGAAGTGATGCATACATTTCTCTTTCACGATATTATCCAAAAATTTCCACACATTTGATAACTATATTCTTGTAGAATTATTTAAATCATGGACCCCAATATGGTATAAAAGATAAAAATAAGATTCCTTTATCCTTATGTGGGATTCAAATCAAAAAAAAATATTATATACGAACTACAAGTTTATTTATTATTTTTTCGAAAAGATATTTCATGATACTAGAAAATAATGTATTATACATAACGATAATACATTTACAAAAATACTTTTATATAAATATGGGTCAAACATATGCATTCAATGTGACTATATTTATTTCATGCAGATTGATTCATTTTAGAATAGATATGTAGTAACACATGGATTTTAATTCCTAGACCTAGTCATAATATATAAAATATTATATCGCCATAAATGCACATTGGTAATCCAAATGTATGTAATTCTTACATATATAAAATATTTGTGGCTTGATTGCTTTTTTTACAGGATACGTTGTGATGCATGGTAATTTATATTAAGTCCATCCAAAAATGTTTTTTTAACTATGTTCTTTGATAAGAACAATATTTTGTTATTGATTACTATTCTTGGTGAAATGTAGATTCCCCCACATAATCCCTATCATTAACAATCACGTGGATTAATCGACTACCCATTGGAATATTTTCTCTTATTCAAGGAATGACACATGAGAGCTTAGAGGGATTGGAAATGTTTTATTATCATTGAGATTTTTCTGTCTCATATTCCAAGACACTTAACCATCTCAGAATCACACTATGTTTAAATACATTATTTTTTCCTCGTTACATGATGTTAAACTACATGAAAATAGGTTTTCAAATTGAATAGAATATCGCAATGATTACTACGTACTAAATAATTACTTCTTTTATTCCATCCCCATGAAAATATGATCCATACACATTGTTGTAGCCTTTAGGGTTCTTGAACCCCTATTGTTCATTATGTTATCTATGAACCAACATTATATACTCTATATATGAGTTAATGCCAACAAATTAATTTAATTAATACACTTATCTTAGAACCCCATGGAGATCAATCCCACATACACATGGTTCGACTGTGTAATGAATTGGTAATAAATACTGCTTGATCTGAATGGCATGTTCTATGACTCATTCTTAAAAACAATGTTGCCTCAGAGATCATTCATAGAAGATATTTTGGTCCAAGATGAAACTCCTCTCTTACACTCCAAATCTATTTTCCTGAATGGGAATAATATTTGTTTTTTTCATTATAAATCATTGAACTATACCCACTAGTTTCCATCACCCAATTAATATGATATTCTCCAATTCTGAATTACATTTTCCACTTCCTAAAAATTAAATTGGATTTAGATTCAGTGTATTTTAACAACATTTGTATTATACCCACTATAAAAAAAATATTCTAACATTGAATCATTTTACCCATTCATTATATGGTTTGTATCTACTGTAAATACCCATATTCCATGATTTAATCATTTCCCTTAATGATTCATCCTATTCAATTGCCATTAAACTACACTGCATATGGACTATCCGGGAAATACCTAAATCTTTTATGATAAGGAATCATTTCCATTATATCTAGAAATATTCACTAAGTATGAATTATTGACTTTCATGACCAGATTTGATATGGATGTTCTCATTTCCTATGTGTGACTTTGATATGTGAAGATGACCCTTAAAAAACAATATCACAGTTCGCTGAGGGAAAATAAAAACTACCCATCCTTGTATAATATATATATATGTAGGTATTCGTCCTTATGAGAACCATGTGTTTCTTGATTAATGTTTTATTTGGATAGGTAGTGATTTCTTGGTTCCATAATCATTGGATATCCATATTATGCAGAACAATAATCCCCCCTCCTTGCACATGATCTTGGTATATATAGTGAATCATATATTACATGAAATTTGAGTAGATTTATTTTTATCATGTATGGAAAATTAGTGTTGACCACTTATACAATTTAAATCATAGGCCCAAACTCACTACGCTCACTACCTTCCCTAGTGCATGGCCTATAAAAGAAGCTATCAACCTAGTTTAATGGATTGAATTTAAGGATTCCCGCACCAGTGAAAGCCTCTCATTATTAGATATCCATTTTCCCCATGATATAATTTCTAAAGGCTATAGATAATAAAACAATGTGATATTGGGTGAAGTATATTTCAAGGGAAACATTCACATCATCTATCCATACGAGTCATAATTATGTAAGGGGACATTTAAATTCAAAAAAACAATTTATAGATAGATTTATATCCATATATATTATGTAGTTATGATCAAACCACATATCACTGAGTCGATCAATACAAAAAATTAATGTATTAACTACCAATGTTTTTTATCCTTTGAAAAGATACTTTTCATCAATATTTTATTTATGATGGGATAAAAAATAATTCTTATTTCATACAAGATAGTTTGATCCCTTGAGTGGAATCCCCCAAAATATTGTTTACAATTTGTAAAATATCACCTTCCCCATATAAATTTTTTATTTATTTGGGTATCTAGATGATAAAAATGAATTACTTCGTCCCTATTATCATAGAAAATGACGTGATTCCTAGAATCCTTCAATCCTAGGTCAAACCACAGAATAAGACTAAAGAAGTCCTTCCCACTTTCGTATATGAAAAAGATATTTAGAAGGTGTCTCTTTGAGGGAGCTAGATATTTAGGGATTCATACACATACAAAATGAATAAGGATTCATAGGGAATCCCCTCCACAAATGTAGTATATTTCCCAAAAGTCTGGTATATATTATATGAACTCAACATACTTAAGGATCATCAAGTTATATATGAAATATTTACTAATGCAGAAATCAGATCTGTATATGGATTGTTTTCACATGAATTTTATCAACACAAAAGGAACACCAATATTTGTAAACCCACCAGTATGCCTATGGTGGGATAATGAATTTTTCTAGTATTCAAATTCAACTGAACAATGTAAGGTGTCGCTTTGATTACATTTCACAATTTCATATGCATTCCCATATTCAAATTGTATGATGTTAAACCTAATGGAATACATGCTTTTCAAATAATGTTTAAATTATGGAATGAATCATATACACTACATGATGTTGAACCATATAGACTATCACCCATATTCACTCATTATCAACGGCCCCAAGGGCCTAACATGTCCGACAAATATTTGGGGTTCTTCCATCATCATTCTAACTACATAAATACATAAATCGAACTTCTTGTCTTGTGAATATCATGTTGCCCAAAATCATCCATGACCCTCATAAATGAGGAATGATCCCTCTCTTTGACGATGTACAAGTCAGATATATAAGGTAAATTGACGAATAAACTAGTCGTATTTTTGAATTCTTTGAAGGAAATTCTTTTTTTTGTAGACCCTGGCATAATCACAGTAGAACACGCCACCATAATATGATTTTCTATCATCCTTGACCGGACTGTCCCCTTCCATCACTCATGTTATATGAACATTGAAATATGATTTGAAAGATATAAAACTCTTAAAACAATATTTTGGATTACTATTGACCATGGAAAACCTAATTTGGGAATTGGTATGACACTCCCTAGGCACTAAATTCGAGTTCCTCGTGAAAACCATTTATATGAAAATTAGTCAATGTTGTTTGAATTTATACTTTATCACTAAACAACCCAAATCACAATACCCTAAAATAATAGTGAATGAAAAATAAAACATTTCAGGTTAGAACCCCTCAATGTTCTATCTATGAAAAGGAATTGTATCCTATCACATAAATATTAAACTCTATAATTTAGGAAATATACAGAGCATAAATTAAAAATTAAAAAATATCATATATCCCGTTTTTTGTCATTGTAAATGATGAAACATGATAATTAGAAACCTATGGTTCATGATTATTCTAGAAAAATTATTTATCACATTCTGTCATCGTGATTCAACATTTATTAGGTAGTGATACAATATTTAGGGTTCTCAAATGCTTATTGAATATTAAATTTTTCAATGAGCCAACATCATGTCCTTGAATTTTGTGGAAATGAAAACTAATTCATTGAGTTTTTATACTTTCTACCATGTAAGTTATTTTGAACATGGGCGAAATGATATGTAGATACCCCTCTAGATTCGCAGGTGAATAACAAAATGACATAGAGCTTATTCCGAGTAGATATATTAGTCCTAGAAGAGAGGTCCCCCTTAAAACCATGTTTTATTATACTTAATATTAATGATATTATTGTACACAATTTTTAATGCTTTACCTATTCCCAACAGTCCCCCCTTTTATTAGAGTGATATATTATTAGATCACACATTACAATTTCTATGACTATACTATTCAAGTGGATTCAACATCACTAACGGTCTACCACCATGTATTGTTCACATTCTCAATTCGGAATATTGTACTCAATTTTCAAACATCTTGATTGTACTCATTCTTTGACCTAAAATCATGTGATGTAGGTCCCAAGATTCCTAATAATAAACCAAACTACCCAAAGGGTTCCTGAACCCTTCATGGATAGCTTGTTCCCTTTATTCAATTTCATTACACAAATGTTTGAATATTTATAAATATTACCCATACATTAGAAAAGATCACAACACCCCACATATTGACCCTAAATTTAATCTCATATATACTCATTCAGAAGGTCCCTTGACACATCAACTATAGGTATCTACATGTTGCAGAATAGGACATATAATCCTTCTGATCCCTTGCAGCATCGATGTAGAACACATCCACTCAATGCGATTTGTGATCATCCTTAACATGTCATACCCATATCATCATACTACATTCAAAATCCTTTGAGGCATGATTTGTGTATCTCATAGTCATTGTTGTTGATTAAACATCCCTAACATGATTTCCTCATCTACTACTAAATATTTATGCTAGTATATAGTGTTCCAAAACATTTCATGAATATTTATCCATGAAAAATTCCACAAGAACACAGTGTGTCAGAGATCTTTAAAAATATTCATTTTTCAATATTCATGTTTGAATTCATGGTTTAAGAACCCTTCCAAATTATACATACCCACGTTCCTCATCTTCATAATCAATAGAAATCTGGAGTTATAAGAACCTAAACAATAACAATAGTAGGCCTGATCTAGATGACCCAAAAAAAGAAACATATGAGAATATAAGACTCTAAACTAATATAATAGTACTTATAATATATAATTACATAATCTCTATTAACAATTGCTCAATAGATGATGATCCTAAACTATGGTAATAGATGGTCTGAACAATATGAACCTAAACTATATCACCTCATTAGTCGGACTCTCAAGATCATAATTATCCAAATGAATGTGACACAATTCTCACCATGTTGAAAAATATAAAATGGATCCCTGGTAAAATTTTAGTCTTTTCTCACAAGAAACAAACCCTTTGTGATCTATGAAAAATTATAAAATTATGAAATAGATCATGCCCAAAACATTATGGGATAAAAAAAATCATGGGTATCCTAGGAAAATTCCATTTTTGGTCTCTCTAATTCATTTCTTCAATAGTTTAGGAAACAATTATTATTAATTATATGGAAATATATCTTGTAGGGACCGTTATATGTCCTTCTTAAAATTCATTATACTTATTCATGGTCCATTACTTTAGGAACAAATTAGAGTACTCTCCCTATAGATTTTTTTTTCAAAGTATATATCTTGAATGTCACTATCTTATAAATAATTTTATAAATTCAAATCGAAGAGTGATTATTCCAGTACCCATTCATGGTTATTTATCATGGAAGGTCAATTATGATTCAACCACAAGAGTTCTTGTTTGGGTTCACTTGGTATTTTACAATGATGGATGAATTTGACTGTACATATGAAACAAAGTTGATGAAATGCCATGTAAATAATGAAATAAATAATTATTCAAAAAAACACATAAAATTTGAGGTATTTTTTCATTAATGTTGTACAATGGACGCAGAATATTTATGGTATGGAACCTCTCCCAAGGTCCCCAGTTTACCATATAATAAGATAACAATAAAATTGGTTTTTTGATTCCTCAATATCAGATAGAATCTAGTTATAAGAATCAACAAAATTTGGAAGCATCATCACCTTCATTTCATTTACATCAAATATTTCTCAAAGAGCCTTAATTGAGGATGATAACTCCAGGTCCACTTTTAGAGTTCCTTCTAGTAAAGAAGATACATTGTGAAATTAGACATTACCTAAGGTATGAGTGCTTAATATTACATTACATGTTTACGATAGTTTCTCATCAGATCACACAACTGGTGAACTATATGATGGTTTTTATCTAGAGCATCGAAGGTATCACTCATATATTGAGGTTTGAAATCATTGTATTCATATATACACAAATTTCTCTCATGACTGCAAATTTTTTCAAGGATAGGATAATCTAATGTATGATTTCATATGATCAACAATAATTGAATTTGTCTACACCAATGTTGTAGAAAACCTAAGGGGGATTGTCCTATTGACCAAGAAGTCCCTCAATGGGATTATTTAAAATAATAATGGGAATTGTTTAAATATAATTTTTATTGAAATATATATTTCTATGTTTTTCTCTTAGGGAACAATAGTATGATGGGAGGAGGGTGAAATATCGTCAGGTGTAATATCTATCCATTGAAGGAATGACATAATATATAAAGAAGTAAAACGAGTGGTTGTGACTTCTCTCCCTTCTCGAATGATATGCTCGAGCCTTCCTTGGATCATCACAACAACTATTATAGGTTTTGAGGGGATGGTTTGGCAAGAAAAACTCAACCACTTAATCAGAAGAATATTTTTCATGATGAGGGTGATTGTTTTGAAGGCCTCATATGTCAGGAATCATTTCAATCATGTTCTTGATCATGGTTTTTAGAGAGTCATAAATAGTACCTACTCATTGAACTGGTTGGTTCAATACGTTAATCAGATGTGATTCCATCCATGATTGGGCATAGTCATGAGATTACTAAGTCGATGAATCTACATGAATCATGTTAATCTTTTCATTATTATCATCAGATGTAACCATCTTCCACATAAGATAGATAAACATAGAATTTATTTCCCCCATAAAATAACAAATATCAAAGAATTAAACTTCATAATACCTATGAACTGATGATAAAATCCATAAAGTGAGTAGGGATAATAAATTACTACTTCATCTCAATGGAATATAAGAACCTTGTCTTAGATGGATTCTTTAGTTGACATCTCAAAGAGGGAACCTCTATCATCATCAATTATCACCCAGTTGGTTGTAGAGTATGGAATCAATTTGAAGAATTTATGTTATTTAAATATTTTTATTGCCTCATGGATGTCTAGTGGATTTTCCGGAACCATGGAGAAACTTATTATTCAGTGCTAGAATAAAAATTAGGAACTGTAGTGGTATTATGGTACACATAACACATGAAGTGCTCTAATATATTGAAAAATATAAACTATAATTTCCCACAACTTTGGTAAATTGTATATACATAATGCTTATTTCTATGAAAGTTGATAAGGATAATCATGGTTTGAAACATGTAGGTTCAGAGGCCTCTCTTCTTCCATTTAAGATCCCATCACCAATGAATTGACCTACATTCAATATGTTCATCCTTATGAGGGTAATTCCATCAATTTAAAAATAGGGCCTATATTTTTACCATCCAATGACATGATGAATTTCTAGGTTTCACTTTATATAATAATGATTTATTTTCCACGACCTCAATATTGGACCAAAGAGATCACTATGACCAAGACCAATCGATGAGGGAATCAATGTGGATATATCACTGAATGTTGGTCAACACATCAATAATAAAACACATTTATCCAATCCTTTATTGAAATGGTTGATTATAGTTTCAAATCCTTCGTTAAAATATCCATAAAAATAGTGAAAATAGCATTTTCTAGAGTTATATTCTATTCATGTTCATCTATGACATCCACAATAGGGATAAATTCATTATACATCATCCTAAGAGGGAGTATTCCCCTAGATAATAAGTTCCTCATAAGATAATTTATACATCTCCATGGGTGAGATTAAATTATTTTATACACTAACACATAGTAATGATCACATATCTATGGTGTTCTAATTGGCGGGTACATGATGAGTTGAGAAATTCATGTCACCCAATAATGATGGATGGTGAAAAATTGATTTGAAAATTTTTCTATATCTTTGTCGAACCCAAAATTACTATCCTATTTTATCTAAAAAATAACCTCCTAGTTAGAGGTCCCATTGTGAACTCTATTCTCATCTTGGATTTTCTAAATATGAGAAAATTAATTTTGATTATCTCAATTAAATATATTACTAAGTGATATTTTAACTTTCCATGAAGAGACTAAAGTGAATCAATGAGTATGTTAACCTCTAGAATAACACATGATGTAGTCGGATATATTTTTAGAAATTATCTTCCATGTAGTTGATGGAGGTCAAAAACCATCAAGTTTGTAGATTGTTTATTGTGAGAAGGGATAGTGACATCATCCATAAGGAAAAAATCTATGTTTATATACTATATACAATAGGTGATTTCATAGAAATCAAATTTAAAAGATACCCATTAGAATCATGTTGTCATATTAGAATATTTTCTAGGGATAAACAATATGGTTCACATCAATAATAACACTATATGATGTAGTATTAGATGAGTTATGTGAGATCGAAGTCATTTTTGTTTGGATGTACAACAAAAATCATTAGAACACTGTGGGAATCATATTTAGGTTATACTAAATAAGAAAAATATGTCACTTGGGTGACATCAGACGGACCGCATGATCCACTATGGGTCTCGTGATCACATGATGGTTATAATGTCTTGTGGTTTCATGATCCATTCTTTGACTTATAATTACATTACCATGGTAAGGTCATGGGAATCAAAAAAATAATTATTTAGACACGTGATTCCTAATTAAATTATAAAAAACATCACTACATCCACATACATGTGTTACAATTTATGATAAAAAACCATTGATATATATTTGTTGTGTTGAAAGAGTGGTCTCTAAGATGTAGTTATTTGATGAGAGTCACACCACCATCCAACAAAATAAGAAACCATGATTGGTTCTCCACATGGGATCATATTATAATGTCTTGCTAATAAATCACGTTGAAGTAAAGAAATTTTGGTGCTATGTAGGTTTTATTTATATGTAAAATGGTTTTCCACTTTCACCCTTATTTATAGACAAAATCAAGGAATAAAAAACTTCTCTTAGAAGAACAATATATTCATAGAATACCAATGACGAGATAACCACATGACCTGGGTGGGAATTTACTTCCACATAACCATGTCCTCATTATTGTCTCCCCCTAAAGATCACTTATAATGGATGGAATTTCATTGTTCCCAATAAATGAGCATTAGAAAATTTGACATTGAATATGTTCCCAATACCCATGTATTATATTCCCACAATGGAATGAATGATGAACATTGGTTACAGATCAAGCACCCCGATCAAACGATTTGAATGATCATTAATAAAACATGTGATCACATGACCATAAAAAAACCACATGAAGGAATTATGCACTCAACATGATATGTATAATGGTAAAAAAATTCCCCATTAGACAAGATCTCCTAGTCACATAAATCGGCTCATCTGAGATTTTCGGATCATGTGACATGTCGATTGAAAAGTTCCTCACATCCATTGAGGTGTTCATGCGAAGGTGGCTGGAAATGCCTGGATATTTATGTGTAGTGATCTAAAATGATCTTAATGAGACATGGTTACACACTTCATGATATAAGTTCCTGGATCAAATTAAGGATCTCCAACATGGTTGGTAGAGCATACAAAACATCCCAATGCTAGCCTTCTTGATCTCATGAATATCCTCATACAAGTTATCAAAACAATGTAAATTATCTCAGACATTTCATTATTATAATTTGAAAACCCCATCACATAAAATCAATAAAAAATGATGTCGTTGTAGATAAATCATGGAAACATTATTAACAACCATTGAGGCATTCATGTGATGAAATCTAAAAATGACTACATTCTTACTGGATGGAATTTACACTATCTCTCAAATAATATTATTACAATCTTTATCTAATCAGTTCAATGATCTTGAAAAGACCATATGACATTCCAGATAAATCAATAAAACTCCTTATAATAAGATAGCTTGATCTTGATAATTCTCACCAATATGCCATCTTGGATATAATGGAGGCCCTCAGACAAATTATGCTGATATGAGGAAGGATATCAGACATGTTGGGTAGTTATGTTGATGCCCTTTGGAAATCTATGACTTCAATAAAGATGGTAATGATAGTGTGATCATGGGGTCACTATTTATCATGCAAAAGTGGATGATATAATTTATTACATGAGGCATGATCATGAAAAGAACATGATATAATATAATATCATGTTTTATTTACCTCTATCATCTCTAGACTAGATATGAGAATTAATTGTTAGGAAAACCAAAAAAGATATGGGATGGTGATGTCCCTAAAATCTCCCCTTAACACACATATTAATCACACATGTATGTAACAGATGACATTTTGTTGCGAAGAATTATGTGATCTCAACAGTCATTCACCTGAATGGTCTAGTGAGTATCATAGGAGATTACAGTATTGGTATACTCACATTCCATGATAAATTCATTGATAATGTCAATGATATTTGACATGTATGTTATATCCTATAAATAACATTTGGTGTGTCGGCTTGAACATGTGAGCTTGAGTATGAAGAGTCATGAAAAACTAAAATATGTTTAAACATGGAGGGATGAAAATGGAGGAAGATTCATATGAAGTGATATATACTAATTTTCATGACATTTTTTTATTTTTTTGTCATATTTTAATTTATTAGATGATGACCTCCCATAATTTCATATAGATTATGTGAAGCACATTGAACACTCCATTCATGATCTCATGATGAACTATGGACATGTCAGCAAGGATCACCTAAGGCCCCAAGACATGTCATCAAGATCACATGATTGACTCAGAAATGTACTCCTTGATCATGAAAAGGACTTGGACCATGTAAACCCTAATCACATATTCATCAATGGTAAATTAATCATAGTTCACGTGATGCCCCAGGACATGATATAGAAATCACATGAAGGACTTCAAAAACGTCATCCATGATCACAGAGTGAATGATAAACATGTCATATATGATCATGATAATCCACTATACATGTTAAAAAGACAAGGAGGAGGGTTTTGGACATGGTATATAGATCAAATGACATTACTCAAACATGTCTCTTGACTTCATTTGAACAAATTCATATATGTTTGCCAGATATCCTATGACTTTTTAGTCTTTTGAGATTGACCACCTCAAACAAGTCAAGAAGGCATACTCCAAATTATAAATCTTATGAAGAAATAATTCTAGTATATGTAGCATTTTTCTATGTGAACCCTCAATCATGATTATATTTCATTTCATTCCCCATTAATGTAATAAATGTCCATGAGGATGAAGTGTTGTACAATCATGAATCCTTATGCAAGACATATTCTTAAAAGTATTCCACATTCCAATAGAACCCATGAATTAAACCTCTCATGGATCCCCAATTTTTATATAAGAGTATAAGGCTTGGATATATTACAAGGTAATACAACATAGATTATATCCCATGAAATTAAATTTAATCTATCTTATAGGACCCAGAACCTATGGTTCTACCTTCTTTCGTAATCTATAAGGAGATTAGGAGATAAAGTGAAATTTGAGTACACTAATTAATATTATAAAAATTATATATATGAAACGTTACAGTTAATGAAGCTACATATAATACATTAATATCATAAATTTCATTATGGGTTAATATCCTTCATAAGGTTTCTAATCATATTCTCTTAGGGATAATTCAATGCATAAATCTTGCACCAATAGATAGTTTTCCCGATCCCATGCTATCACTTTTTTTTACAATGATCATGACTCAAATGAGTTTAATAATATGAGTTGATCATGACTCATGTACTATTAAAATACCAATTCATGGATCACAATTTATGTTATTCAGACACAGATATCTAGGCTACCCCAGTTTCATAATCATGCATGTGAACTATCATGGATTTTATTCGAAATAGAGACAAGATATGAGGGATGCCTTTCTAAGGCTCAAGCTCTATACAATATGATAAAATTTCCTCATAAATATCATATCCAAATTATTTGAAATGGAATAATTTGGTACTAAAGGAGATATTTGGGTATTGAGTTATATTCTAAAATGATATATAAGATGTCTCTAAGAGGGTCATTCCAAATCTTGAAATAGTATACACTATCCTGGATGATAATATACATCGGTTTGTTTATAAATACTATATTAGAAACTATTTATTATCTCAATATAACAAAATAACATGATGAATATTGATAAACAATGATTCATACATTTGGATTCATTAATATAATGCATTCTCAGTTGTACTAGAAGTTAACATCATGTCATTTTAACTTTCTAACCAGGCACATATCAGGATTTAGGAATGATTAATGAATATATTTTAAATCAAAAATATTTTTAAATATTATGAACTAATTACCTCCAAAGTTGTTCCATAATTCTGATTTTACATCCCCTAATCCAATTTGGATTCATATGAGTTTTTGTTTTTGAAACACTATTGATCAATTCCTTTCCAAAGCAATATTGTGGCTCATTACGAACAAGGGAGTCATTGGTATTTTATGTTAAAAGTAAAAAAAATTGAATCAAACATAAATGAATATGAATACACACTCAATCACCCACAATAAAACATTATATAAAACTCAAATCATTTTTTTAAAATGTTTTGAACATGAAATGAATGAATGGTGTAATAAAATAATTGAGCTACAATATGCGTCAGACATCATGATTTTAAAACCATGATTCGTAACATGATTTATATTCTAATTTGAAAAGTATATATTTTTATATAAATATCATGTGGATTATTTTATTAAGGTGCATTATTTTCTATTTTATTTGTGTATGTTAGTATTTTGAGGTTGGGAAATATCGATTAAGAAGGTAAAATGTATAAAAACTAAATATGAACCTATATGTGTCTTATTTTGAACTAATTATGTAACAGTTTAATTAAATAATGGGATTATTTAAGATGTATGAAGAAACATATTTAATTTTAATATCTTTTCTAACTGTAATTTTATTATATATTATCCTTACATATAAATTCTATATTTGTTTTTATAAATGATTAGAAAATGATCAACGTGTTTTCTATGGTAATCCTCTATACACTCATTCATGTATTTAATATAAAAATCCTATTTAATAATAATACATGAATGTAATGTTTTGGACAATTATAAATATTAAAATATAATTATGTTAATTATAATTATGGGTTCTATAGTCATACCATGGAAATTTACTTCATGTTCCAAACTAAACACATATATGTTATCATTTTTATATTTATTAAAATCCACCAGTATTACCATGGATAATGTAAATTCAACATGAGAGTATTAAATATCAATATTGGAATGAAAATAAAATCCTAGAATATAACATTATATATTTAATCTAAATATTTTCTATTAGTATTTTTACTTTAACTTAATTAAATTTTAAAATTATTATGTTAAATATTTCATTATTATAGTTATAATGGAAATACATTAATCTAATCTGATTATATGATATGTGTTTTTTTAAAAATTATTATCTTTTCGAATTAGTAATATAGATTATTTGAAAAAAATATAAAAACCCATAATATGAAGTCATTTAATTAAATTCTATAATATATTTTTACCATGAATAGTTTATTGGTAAAATTACATAAATATTTAAAGGATTAAATTTCATTATTGAGTGAAATAAAATTAATGGAAATTAATTGTATATTTAATAAATGGTTATCTATTTTTACATTAGAAAATAGTTGGCATTGACATTATCACATGGATTTTGGAATTTAAAATTAATGAATTGATATATTGACATAGTAGTGTAGTTGTAACAGAGTTCCATTAATTAGCTAAGGCTTTTGGTTTATATACAATTATCAGAAACATTATCTTCAATTTATTTCTAATCACCAACACTTGTACATTATTAAAAAATTGCAACTATATATATATATATATATATATATATATAAATTTTTGGTTAAAAATATGTGAATTAAATTATCATTTTTTGAATGGTCATTTATCTGACCACTCCCCTCTAGACGAGGTCTATTATGCCTTGTCTCCTTTATCTCACTAATTGAAGTTATTTATCCCCCTTTCCCTACTAAAAATTCTCCCATTATTTCAAGAAATTATCTTTTTTCATAATGTATCTATAGTGGTAGAGATAAAATTCTATATCTTTTTATTACCTATAGATTAATATTTTGTCACACCCATTTAATACAACTTTTATTTTTTTAATTACATAATAGGAGTCCTTTTATTTACTACATTGAATGGTATGTTCTTAATTCATGGATCTTATATTCTTAAAAAGATGAAAGGATTTTGGATTCAAATAATGTTTTTGAATCATTTCTATACTGTGTAATAAAATAACTCATCTATGTCTAAATTTTCATATGTATTCAATGGGTTCATGTTTACATTATTCATGGTATTTTAATTTTCACCTAAAACAAGACCCTACCAACACAAGATTATGGATCTATATCCCTATATTAAAAACTAATTCTATAATATAGTGATCCTAGGGATGATATAGATAACATTTTATAGATTATTATGTTATGATAATATGAAATTTTATATCTATCATCCAATATGACATTATATTTTTGTTGAATTTGAACGTTCAATCTCCCTGATGGAATTCATTGGTATTGATGTTTATGATGAATAAAATTTGACAAAATAATATATCATTGAATCCGTAGATGACTAATTCTGTTTCTAGAATTTAATGGGTCTCATCTAACAAAATATATATATATATGAAACATTGTTCATACAGTGTTTCTATATGATATACAGAAAGATGGGAAAAATTATTGTATGATAAAACTATGTCTATTTGAGACCATGACCCATCTATCAATTTATAAATCAATACATGTCTACCTAATGATATATCAATTGAAAAAGTAAAATTTTTTCCACATAGGGATAATTAATATTGAATTAATGTAGTGTCCATCACTATATAGGTTTTTCATACTCTCGAGGTTCACTTTGTTCACTAATATGGATCATCATCTAGATTTTCATATATACTTGATATGAGGATACCAACAGCATAGACCATGGTATATGACCAGTTCTAATAACAAAAATTATATGAAATTATTCTTGGATTTTGGTAAAATATTTAATACACTCATTTGAGGTGAAATTGTGTTTATCTATATCTTTATAAATTTTTAATGTCTTGAATTGGAAGTGATTTTCTGTTTACTTCCCCACAAAATATTTAAAATTTTATCGTCCCTATAATGATGATGCATAAGTTCGAATTATTTTTTCATAAGCCATTTTTCATATAGGGATAATAATGGAAACTAAAACTTCTATTGTAATTGGATTTCTGTAAAGAATTGAGGGAAAAGATTGTCCCATGAAAGTGGAGGGTGTATCGTTGATATCCTCTTCTTGCCAGTCATTCAGCTATGAGTTCGATGATATATTGTATATTAGTGTAAACAATGATAATGAATAAATATATATTATAAAAAATATAATTTAAATGAAATATTGTAGGGAAGTAAGATCACGAGCCTCAAATGATGTATCATGGGATGATATTTTATCTTTGAAGTTACCAAATTAGAAAAGATGTCATGAACTGTCTGTTGGGGCCCATACTGTGACTACATCATGACCGCCTTCCATATGCCAGGGGATGGAGACTAGCACCAGAAGGTGTAATACCTAAAACTGGGAAGGTATTGACATTATAACCCGTAATCACATGCAATAAAATACACAGCAAGATACGAACACAGGTAAACTGCATAACAAAAATATTGTTGAATGTAAAAGGGTTTGGAATACTAGCCCAACTATAAGGATACTTGTACAACTGAAATACACTAAAACAAAAGAATGAGAAAATAAAGCTACTAGATCATCCTCCGAGATTCCTACCTGAAGGGTATGTAAAGATCACTTCCTCAACACTCCACATACACATGTCTCCTCTGCAAACCGACATGACCAATGGTCCACCTCCGGGTACCATCTCATCCTAGTACCCTTAGACTCAGTCAGAAATTTCCATCATCTGTATCTAACTTAGTAAGGTTTAGGAATAGCCCTGGCAGGGGTGAGTATAACGATACTCAGTAGGTACCCCGAGACCTGCAATGTCTCACAAAATCCACCAAGGATAAACCACAAAGTATGTAAATAACAGATAACCATACGTAGTTATATGCCCATACATATTCCTAAGTTATCATATAATCCATCTCAATCATGAAGAAACATAGAGGTTCTAACTCATCTCACACTAGGTATAACATTGATAAAGTTGTAGAGATGATAAGTTATATCTACTGAATCATCTTACTCCAATAAGAATGTAACACCCTGAGATTTTATGAAAATATTATTTTTAATTTCATTAATGTCTTGTGTTGTACGCTACACCAAAAGGAGCTTTCACAACACGCATCCTTGACTTGCCTTGCATTACACGCAATCACGACCTTCCTCGATAGTGTGTGTAGTACGCAATACCGAGTTTCACTAAACAATGATATGCTATCAAAATATTATTTAAACTAGCCATTATGAATAGTAATAACCAATTTATGAAATTTTTCAATTTTTATTTTTCAAAATGGACTTCATTTTTTGATTCGTAATATCGAAATTAGCTTAGGGTGAAATTTTGGTATTTTTCGGATAACTTTCATTTTCTGATTAATAGTGAAAATTAATAAATTTTAATTAAAAAAACCTTTTTAATCGAAATAATTAATAGTGATAAATTATAAATTTGAGTGGTTTTAAAGTATATTTAGATAATATTTTTACAATTTAATACAATTTTGGTCATTGGATGTAATTTCACATTTAAACCAGACATAAACAAGTGTGAATCTTTTGATAGTTATTATCTCTTAAGAACACGCTATTTGTTTTGACGTCGGGAATTAATTTTTAAATTAAGTAATGCAACTGATATGTTTTGAATTTGGTAAAATATACATAATTATTCAGTTCATAATATCAAATATATATTAAGCCTAATTTTTGGTATATTTCTGGAAACTTTCATTTTTTTATAAATAGTGAAACAACTAAGTGGTAGCTAAAAAAACTGAATTTTTCATAAAACATAATTTAACCACTTTTGTGAGTGGAATTTAAAAAATCCGAGAGACATGGTTGATTTCAGTAAATAAAATGTGGTTCAATGAGATGAAAATAATTTTTGATGAATAGAAACTTTTTACTTTTTTTACCACGGTTAAAAGTAAATAGGGTAATTAAGGGTACAAATGATATTATTATTACCCTAACACATGTCCTAATTCTATTGGATAAGTGAAATTAGACCAAAAACAACCTTAGTAATAAAAGTTGACCATTTAGGCCCACTTGGATTAGATTAGGACATTTATTATTAATTTATTTAAAGAAGGGTTAAAATAGTTAAAATAAATGTTTAATAAGAAAATCAATTTTCATATAGGGTTATACATAAGATATATTTGACTATAAATATTCATTAGAAAGAACAAATGATTTACTACATAATGGTACTTTATTTTTAATTTTTAGACATTAAATAATTTAATTTATTTATGACACAATGATGATGCAGTAATTATCTTATTAATGAAATATTGACATAATTGATGTTATAAATACCAAAATAAATGTAATTTGAGAGTTTTTATGAATTCCATTAATTTTATAGGTTAATATGACATGTTAGTATTTATTTATTTAACTTTTGTCGAACTAATCATTCTTTTATGATTTTCACAAAAATCCATTACTAAATAGTGTCAAAATTGACATAAAATAGTTTTTAAAACAAATATTATATTATTAATTGTTATTTTATTCTTAAAAATCTAAGGATCGGACAAATTACTTAGATAAGGTTTTATATGTTAATAATAAACAACTTGGGGTTCCTTTCGCTTCTTATAGTAGGTTTATTAACCTTATAGTGTAAGAACACAAAAAGACATGGTAAAAGTAAAATTATCTATCTTAATGTTAAATCTTAATGATAAGGTTAAAATAGGAAACTAAAATTGTCTAAATTCTATTGGATGAGAGGATTTCGACCCATCCCCACCTTATCTTCAAAATAAATCAATTTTAATTTATTTAAAACCGAATTTGTCTTTATAATAAAATAATATTTTTAGTTATTCCAAAGGTGCCCCTCTCCTCCCTTATAAAAGGGCACCTCCTCCCTCTCTTCCTCACACCAATTTGTGCCTTCAAGCTCGGCCAAACGCTGCCAAATTCTCTTCCCCACTTCCCTATAGACATCATATAGGTCTTGGTCTTCTTCAAAGTCCAATTTTAGTGCCCTAAGAGTAGGAATCAATGAGGTGCTTCGAAGAAGAGGAGGTTCGGACACTTACGAATCAAATCAGACCTAAGGTAAGGGAAAATATCACAATCTCATTTTTATCCGAGATTGTTTATACTTTGGTATTTATTGGGGTGTATTTTATCATCCAAATCAATGTTTCCTAAATATGTAATATTATTTCCATCCACCTAAAATTGTTTAAATCCTATTTTACCCTTCAGTGAGTTTTTGGTAAAAGATATGAAAGGAATCTTTTGACGTTTTTCGTACGTGGGAATTTTTGACTTTTACGAAAAAAGTACTAGAAGAATGTTTTTTTAAATTATATGGCCTGAATGAATTTTTAAAACATTACTTCCAAGAAGCTTCCTTTACATGTTTTGAAGTTTATTTTTAATTAACTTCTTTTAGTTTAAAATTGTATGACATGTTACGAAAAGAAAATGTTTTTGAATTTGAAAGGATATTTTCCTCAAGAATGGAGTTCAAGTGTTTTATCAAAATTATTTTCCATCTAATATAATATTGGTTTCTATTTATATCCCTATTATTACATTGATTTGATTAAGTTGTGATGGAATTAGTTTTATAATTCCTTTATCATATATGAATTGTTTGATGATGTCACGATGTTTAAGATTCCCATTTTTATTACATGGGTTATGCAATAATGTATGATTTTTGATTTTGTGGCACACATAATAATGGTATCATTATGAGAAGGGTAGGACCTATATCTCCCTTCAATTAATTGGGTATAGATTTTATATCACATGAGATAGACATGGCTGGAACGGCTGGTTAAACCGGTTTAGTGAAACAGGACTGAAACGAGGAGTGAACTCGGTTCAGAAAGGGACTTTATCCACTAATATAGTCTTGGAAACAAGTATTGACTAATAATAAATGATTATCTATGATTATGTGTGTATTCCAAAAAGTTTCATGTTTTATGTTATGATTATTGGGATTACATTTCACTATTATGATTTCTTCCATGTTATGATATTATGATATTTTTTGCAGGTTAAGACTTCCAAAATGTTATGTTCTTATGAATATGATGTGATTGATATTTCGTTTGTTTACCCTTACTGAGCATTTGAGCTCACCCTTTTATGTTTTCTTTTAACAATGATATAAAGAAAGGTTTTAGGTAAGAAAAAAATGGGAAGATCATTATGGGAGATGTTGAAGATCTTTCACCACAATTAGTAGATTATATTCCGAGATTCCAAAGACACTAAACTATTACAGTCCTTCTGTGTGTGTTTTTATTCTGTACTAAGTATTCCACAAAAGTAATGTAATTTCCATGTACATTAAGCTTAGGGTCTCTACAGTTGGTATCAGAGGAAATGTTTAGTCATCCTTTGGAAACTAGGATGAAAAAATGTTAGTGAGATCCCTAGAGATATTTCTATGGTATGTCTAGGGATGTCCCTAAGGATAAGTATACGTATAGGATATAGTCCTAAAACTATGGTAATGAAATTAGATTAATAAAAAGATGTTAGATATTGAAGTTACTCCCCCTTTATTATGATTTCTGCCTCTCACACTGTTCTTTTTGGGTTTTAGAAAATGGATGGAAACAAGATGATTCACGATAATGGAGGATATGATAGACAATGGAATGATATTATTCATGAGAAACCAAATTAAATGGGATTTTTAAGTCCAAACATCATTATTATGCCGAATCAGAAATCTCATAATATGATCAATAAAGTAAAATTTGGTAAGTTTCATGACTCGGCTAATAAGAGAAAGATGGAGTTTCTTGATGATCATAGAGGAAAGAAAGTTCAATTTCCCCTATGTAAATCATGTGGGAAGAGGCATCAAGGAGAATGTTTCAAAGGAACTGGAAGATGCTTTGGTCGTGGAAAAGAAGGATACCAAGCCAGTAAGTTCAAAGGAAAAGGTTCAGTTAACACCAGGAATGGGGATAATGGTATTGCTACGACATCAACAATGGTTAAATGTTTTAAATGTGGAATGTACGTGCATTATGCAAACCAATGCCCTAAGGGAAAGTCTTATGAAGAGAATCAGAATGGTCGTATGGGTAGAATTTATGTTGATGATGATGAAGAGACTACAAATGATATGTGAGATGAAAAAACTGTTGAAGATCGGTCAATGGTTTAAGAATGTAGTGGAATGATTACATGTTTATCATGTGTAATGTTGTTTTAGTAATCTCATGGTACTATGGAATAAAGAGACATCTAAGGATTGTTACACTGTTGTCTTTCCTTGAGTTTTGAAAGTGTATGATTAATGGTACCAGTATCCATGAAAGGTTATTCAGGTATTTTTTTAATGTAGATGATATGCGCATAATGAAGGGATAAGGAGAAAATTAAATGTTTGATAGTATTCATGAGCTCAAGACTGATATAAGGAAATAGTTATATCATGGTTTGAGTATATAGAATTTTGGGTTTTTGGTATGTGGAATGAGTTAACTTTTGACAGCACTCATGTTTTTACTAAGATTCAATGTGTATTCATTTTTCATGAGAATAAATGATTAAGGCCTTAGAATATTTCGAATGTGACCAACAAGACATATATTATGATATATGGGGATCAATGATGGTATTAACATGCTTGTTATATGAAATCTTTGGTAATCGTTTTCACAATATTATGAGAGTGGACTGCAGTACTATGGATAAGCCTAAAGATTAGAATGGATTATGTTGGACATAAGTTAGTATTGATTAAGGATAGAAGTTTTTTCGATATAATTGATGGGATGTTATAGTAATGTAGTTTTAGAAAAAAGGACAACCTGCAGGATGGGTGACAGTCCATCGCGTCGGACAAGGCTGTGGGAATTGAACCCACAACCGAAGTGCGACTAGCCTTTATCGCCTAAAACTGGCCTACAGAATGCCTCTATTTAGTAGACAGTAGTTTTATAATATTATATAGTATGATATATGAATTATAATTCCATTTTAGGAACAATATATGACTAATCTCACTATAGATGGACTTATGTATTTTTGAAAACTTTTATAACCTTTTGTTGAGACAGATGGAATGACCCATCATTCTATCACAGGATCTGCTAACACATCACGAATTACAAATTCAACTTCATTTCATTAAGGGATGAAGTGGAAAGTGTTCAATTAATGAACAACAGTGAGATTTTACCAAAATCATGTAAGTATTTCTTTTAATTCATCAACTTTAGGGAAATGATATTGAAAACAAAAAAATTTTTCCTCGTGACCTTACATCGGATGAATCATATTGTACCTTATATCATCACAAATCAATGGATTTTTAATTTCTGGATTTTCCATAGCCATGTTCTCTACCACTCTCCATCAGAACATGATGGTGTGATTTCTCTTCCATATCCATATTTTCATCTATGTGGAAACCCAGTGATTAGTTTATTTGGGTAACCATTACGTTTCATACTTTTGTTTTTAAAAATTGGTTTTGGTATTCCTTTTAACAAAGTGGGTTTCTATTAAAGAAACATTTGAGGAGTAAACCATTTATAACCCCGACGAATTTTGAGGGTGAAATTCATTTTAAGGGGGGTAAAATGTAACACCCCGAGATTTTATGAAAAATATTCTTTTTAATTTCATTAATATCTTCTGTTGTACGCTACACCTAAATGATCTTACACAACACGCATCCTTGACTTTCCTTGCATTACACGCAATCACGACCTTCCTTGATAGCGTGTGTAGTACGCAATACCATGTTTTACTAAACAACGATTTGCTATTAAAATATTATTAAAACTAGCCATTATGAATAGTAATAACCAATTTTTGAAATTTTGTAAATTTTATTTTTCAAAATGGACTTCATTTTTGGATTCGGAATATCGAAATTAGTTTAGGGTGAAATTTTGGTACTTTTTGGATAACTTTCATTTTTAGATGAATAGTGAAAATTACTAAATTTTAATTAAAAACAACCTTTTTAATCGAAATAATTAATTGTTAAAAAATTATTAATTTCAGTGGTTTTAAAGTATATTTAGAATATATTTTTACAATTTAACACAATGTTGGTCATTGGATGTAATTTCACATTTAAACCAGACAAAAAACAAGTGTCAATCTTTTGATATTTATTATCTCTTAAAAACACGCTATTTGTTTTGACGACGGGAATTAATTTTTAAATTTAGTAATTCAACTGATATGTTTTTAATTTGGTAAAATAGACATAATTTTTCAGTTCATAATATCAAATATAGCTTAGGCCTAATTTTTGGTATATTTCTGGAAACTTTCATTTTTTGATGAATAGTGAAACCACTAAGTGGTAGTTAAAAAAACTGATGTTTTCATAAATCTTAATTTAACCGCTTCTGTGACTGGAATTTCAAAACTCCGAGAGACACGGTTGATGTCAATAAGTAAAATGTGGTTCAATGGGATGAAAATAAATTTTGGTAAATAGTACATTTTTACTTTTTTTTACCACGGTTAAAAGTAAATAGGGTAATTAAGGGTAAAAATGATATTATTATTACCCTAACACATGTCCTAATTCTATTGGATAAATGAAATTCGACCAAAAACAACCTTATAAATAAAATATGACCTTTTATGCCCACTTGTTTTATATTAGGACATTTATTATTAATTTATTTAAAGAAGTGTTAAATAGTTAAAATAAATGTTTAATAAGAAAATCATTTTTAATATAGAGTTATACATAAGATAAATTCGTCTATAAATATTCATTATAAAGATATAAATATTTCCTACATAATTTTATTTTATTTTTAATTTTTAGACATTAAATAATTTAATTTACTTATGACACAAAGATGATGCAGTAATTATCTTATTAATGAAATATTGACATAATTGATCTTATAAATACCAAAATAAATGTAATTTTAGACTTTTTATGAATTACAATAATTTTAGAGGTTAATATGACATGTTAGTATTGATTTAATTAACTTTTTTCGAACTAATCATTCAGTTTTGATTTTTACAAAAATCAATTACTAAATAGTGTCATGATTGACATAATATAGTTTTTAAAACAAATATTATATTATTAATTGTTATTTTATTCCTAAAAATCTAAGGCTTGTCAAAATGACAAAGATAAGGTTATATATATTAATAATAAACAACTTGGGGTTCGTTTGGCTTCTTAGAGTAAGTTTATTAAACTTATAGTGTAAGAACAGAAAAAGACATGGTAAAAGTAAAATTATCTAACTTAATGTTAAATCTAAATGATAAGGTTAAAATAGGAACCTAATCATGTCTAAATTCTATTGGATGATAGTATTTTGACCCATCCCCACCTTAGTATCAAAATAGATCAATTTGGAGCGATTTAAAACCTAATTTGGCTTTATAATAAAATAATATTTTTGTTATTCCAAAGGTGCCCCTATCCTCCCTTATAAAAGGGCACCTCCTCCCTCTTTTCTTCACACTAATTTGAGCCTTCAAGCTCGGCCAACCCCTGCCAAATTTTCTTCTCCACTTCCCTAGAAACATCGTAGAGGACATGGTATTCTTCAAAGACCAAGTTTAGTGCCCTATGGGGAGGACTCAATGAGGCGCTTCAAAGAAGAGGAGGTTATAACACTTATGAAGAAAATCGGACCTAAGGTAAGGGAAAATATCACAATCTCATTTTTATCCGAGATTGTTTATACATTGGTATTTATTGTAGTGTATTTTAACATCCACATCCATGTTTCCTCAATATGTAATATTATTTCCATCCACCTAAAATTGTTTAAATCCTATTTTACCCTTCAGTGAGTTTTTAGTAAAAGATATGGAATGCATCTTATGACGTTTTTCGTAAGAGGTACTTTTTGACTATTCTGACAAAAGTACGAGAAGAATGATTTTTTAACTTATATGGAATGAATGGATTTTTAAAACATTATTTCCAAGAATCTTCATATACAAGTTTTCAAGTTTATTTTTAATCAATTTCATTTAGTTTAAAATTGTATGACATGTTAATAATGGAAAATGTTTTTGAATTTGAAAGGATATTTTCCTCAAGAATGGAGTTCAAGTGTTTTATCAAAATTATTTTCCATCTAAGATAATATATGGTTCTGTTTATATCCCTATTATTATATTTATTTGATTATGTTGTGATGGAATTATTTTTATGAATTCCTTTATCTTATATGAATTTTTTGATGATGTCACGATGTTTAAGATTCCCATTTTTATTACGTGGGTTATGCAATGATGTATGATTTATGATTTTGTGGCACACATAAGAATGGTATCATTATGATATTGGTGAGACCTATATCTCCCTTCAATGCATTGGGTAAATATTTTATATCTCATGAGATAGACATGGCTGGAACGGCAGGTTAAACCCGTTCAGTGAAACAGTAATGAAATGAGTAGTGAACTCAGTTCAGAAAGGGACTTTGTCCACTATGATAGTCTTGGAAATGAGTCTTGACTAATAATAAATGATTCTCTATGATTATGTGTGTCTGCCAAAAAGTTTCATGTTTTATGTTATGATTATTGGGATTACATTTCACTACTATGATTTATTCCATGTTATGATATTATGATCTTTTTTGTAGGTTATGATTTCCAAAATGTTATGTTCTTATGAATATGATGTGATTGAAATTTCTTTTGTTTACCCTTACTGACCATTTGAGCTCACCCTTATATGTTTTCATTTCCCTAGGATATAAAGAAAGGTTTTAGGTAAGAAAAAAAAGGGAAGATCTTTATGGGAGATGTTGATGATCTTTCACCACGATTAGAAGATTATATTCCGAGTTTCCAAAGACACTAAACTATTATGGTCCTTGTGTGTGTGTTTTTATTATGTACTAAGTATTCCACAAAAGAAATGTAATTTCCATGTACGTTAAGCTTAGGGTCTCTACAGTTGGTATCAGTGGGAATGTTTAGTCAACCTTTAGAAACTAGGATGCGAAAACATTAGTGAGATCCCTAGAGATATTTCTAAGGTATGTCTAGGGATGTCCCTAAGGATAAGTATACTTATAGGATATAGTCCTATAACTATGGTAACGCTATTAGATTAAACAAAAGATGTTAGATATTGAAGTTACTCCCCATGTATTATGATTTTTTCCTCTCACACTATTCTTTTTGGGTTTTAGAAAATGGCTGGAAACAAGATGATTCACGATAATGGAGGATATGATGGACAATGGAATGATATTATTCATGAGAAACCAAATGAAATGGGATTTGGAAGTCCAAACATCCTTATTAGGTTGAATCAGCAATCTCATAATATCATTAATAAAGTAAAATTTGGTAAGTTTTCTGACTCGACTAATAATAGAAAGATGGAGTTTCATGATTATCATAGAGGAAAGAAAGTTAAATTTCCCCAATGTAAATCATGCTGGAAGAGGCATCAAGGAGAATGTTTTAAAGGAACTGGAAGATTCTTTGTGTGTGGAAAAGAAGGACACAAAGCCAGTAAGTGCAAAGGAAAAGGTTCAGTTAACACCAGGAATGAGGATAATGGTATTGCTACGATATCTACAATGGTTAAATGTTTTAAATGTGGAATGTACAGGAATTATTCAAACCAATTCCCTAAGGGAAAGTCTCATGAAGAGAATCAGTATGGTCATATGGGTAGTATTTATATTGATGATGATGAAGAGACTACAAATGATATGTGAGATGAAAGAATTTTTGAAGCTCGATCAATGGTTTAAGAATGTAGTGGAATTATTACATGTTTATCATGTGTAATGTTGTATAAGTAATCTCATGGTACTATGGAATAAAGAGACATCTATGGATTGTTACACTATTTTCATTCCTTGAGTTTTGAAAGTGTATGATTAATGGTACCCGTATCCATGAAAGGTTATTGAGGTATTTTTGTAATGTAGATGATATGCACATAATGAAGGGATAATGAGAAAATTAAATGTTTGATAGTATTCATGAGCTCATTACTGATATAAGGAAATAGTTATATCATGGTTTGAGTATATAGAATTTTGGGTTTTTGGTATGTGGAATGTGATAACTTTTGACAGCACTCATTTTTTTACTAAGATTCAATGTGTATTCATTTTTCAAGAGAATACATGATTAAGGCCTTAGAATATTTGTAATGTGACCAACAAGACATATCTTATGATATATGGGGATCAACGATGGTATTAACATGCTTGTTATATGAAATCTCTGGTAATCGTTTTCACTATATTATGAGAGTGGACTACAGTATTATGGATAAGACTAAAGATTAGAATAGATTATGTTGGACATATGTTATTATTGTTTAAGGATAGAAGTTTTTTCGATATTATTTATGGGATGTTATAGTAATTTAGTTTTAGAAAAAAAGCACAACCTGCAGGATGGGTGACAACCCATCGCGTCGGACAGGGCTGTGGGAATTGAACCCACAACCGAGGTGCGACTAGCCTTTATCGCCTACCACTGGCCTACAGGAAGTCCGTATTTAGTATAAACTAGTTTTATTATATTATGCAATATGATATATGAAGTATATGTCCATTTTAGGAACCATATATGATTAATCTCACTATAGTTGGACTTATGTATTTTTGATAACTTTTATAACATTTTGTTTGAGACAGATGGAATGACCCATCATTCTATCACATGATCTTCTAACACATCATGAATGAAAAATTCAACTTCATTTCATTATGGTATGAAGTGGAAATTTTTCAATTAACGAACAACAGTGTGATTTTACCAAAATCATGTAAGTATTTCTTTTAATTCATCATCTTTAGGGAAATGATCTTGAAAACCAAAAATGTTGTCCTAGTGCCCTTATATCTGATGAATCAGATGGTACCTTAGATCATCACAAATCTATGGATTTGTGATTGCTGGATTTTCGATATCCATGTTCTCTACCACTCTCAATAAGAACATGATGGTTAGATTTCTCTTACATATCCATATTTTCATCTATGTGGAAACCCAGTGATTAGTTTATTTGGGTAACCGTTATGTTTCATACATTTGTTTTTAAATATTGGTTTTGGTATTACTTTTTACGATGTGGGTTTCTATTAAAGAAAATTTCAAGGAGTAAACCATTTATAACCCTGAATTTCGAGGGAGAAATACATTTTAAGGGGGGTAGAATGTAACACCCCGAGATTTTATGAAAAATATTCTTTTTAAATTCATTAATGTCTTCTGTTGTACCCTACACCAAAAGGATCTTGCACAACATGCATCCATGACTTTCCTT
Organism: Viscum album; assembly: GCA_963277665.1. Lineage (NCBI taxonomy): Eukaryota > Viridiplantae > Streptophyta > Magnoliopsida > Santalales > Viscaceae > Viscum > Viscum album. The sequence continues at coordinate 1,479,777,287 of OY728148.1, read as the reverse complement.
GCATTACACGCAATCACGGCCTTCCTCGATAGCGTGTGTAGTACGCAGTACCGAGTTTCACTAAACATCGATATGCTATTAAAATATTATTAAAACTAGCCATTATGATTAGTAATAACCACTTTTTCAAATTTTTAAAATTTTATTTTTCAAAATGGACTTCATTTTTGGATTCGGAATATCGAAATGATCTTAGGGTGAATTTTTGGTACTTTTCGGATAACATTCATTTTTTGATGAATAGTGAAAATTGCTAAATTTTATTTAAAAACAACCTTTTTAATCAAAAAAATTAATATTGATAAATTATTAATTTTAGTTGTTTTAATGTATATTTAGAATATATTTTTACAATTTAATACAATGTTGGTCATTGGATGTAATTTCCCATTTAAACCAGACATAAACAAGTGTCAATCTTTTGATTATTATTATCTCTCAAAACATGCTATTTGTTTTGACGACTGGAATTAATTTTTAAATTAAGCAATGCAACTTATATGTTTTGAATTTGTTAAAATAGAAATAATATTTTAGTTCATAATATCAAATTTATCTTAGGCCTAATTTTTGGTATTTTTCTAGAAACTTTCATTTTTTGATAAACAGTGAAACCACTAAGTTGTATTTAAAAAAACTTAATTTTTCATAAAACGTAATTTAACCGCTTCTGTGAGTGGAATTTCAAAAATCCAAGAGACACGGTTCATGTCATTAAGTAAAATTTGGTTCAGTGAGATGAAAATAATTTTTGGTAAATAGTAACTTTTTACTTTTTTTACCACGGTTAAAAGTAAATAGGGTAATTAAGGGTAAAAATGATATTATTATTATCCTAACACATGTCCTAATTCTATTGGATAAGTGTAATTCGACCAAAGACAAACCTGGGAATAAAATATGACCATTTAGGCCCACGTGCATTAGATTAGGACATTTATTATCAATTTATTTAAAGAAGGGTTAAAATAGTTAAAATAAATGTTTAATAAGAAAATCATTTTTAATATAGGGATATACATAAGATAAATTCGACTATAAATATTCATTAGAAATAAAAAAAAATTTCCTACATAATGATATTTTATTTTTAATTTTTAGACATTAAATAATTTATTTTATTTATGACACAAAGATGATGCAATAATTATCTTATTAATGAAATATTGACATAATAGAAGTTATAAATACCAAAATAAATGTAATTTGAGACTTTTTATAAATTCCACTAATTTTCCAGGTTAATATGACATGTTAGTATTGGTTTAATTAACTCTGTTCGAACTAATCCTTCTGTTATGATTTTCACAAAAAACAATTACTAAATAGTTTCAAAATTGACATAAAATAGTTTTTAAAATAAATATTATATTATTAATTGTTATTTTATTCCTAAAAATCTAAGATTCGGCCAAATGACATATATAAGGTTATATATATTAATAAAAAACAACTTGGGCTTTGTTTGGCTTCTTATAGTAAGTTTATTAACCTTATAATGGTAGAACACAAAAAGACATGGTAAAACTAAAATTATCTAACTTAATGTTAAATCTAAATGATAAGGTTAAAATAGGAACCTAAACTTGTCTAAATTCTATTGGATGAGAGGATTTCGACCCATCCCCTCCTTAGCTTCAAAATAAATCAATTTGGAGCGATTTAAAACCGAATTTGGCTTTATAATAAAATAATATTTTTAGTTATTCCAAAGATGCCCCTCTCCTCCCTTATAAAAGGGAACCTCCTCCCTCTTTTCCTCACACCAATTTGAGCCTTCATGCTCAGCCAAACCCTAAAAAATTATATTCTACACTTCCCTAGGAACATATTGAAGGTCATGGTCTTCTTCAATGTCAAATTTTGGTGCCCTAAGAGGAGGACTCAAAGAGGCGCTTCAAAGAAGAGGAGGTTCAGACACTTACGAAGCAAATCAGACCTAAGGTAAGGGAAAATATCACAATATCATTTTTATCCGAGATTGTATATACTTTGGTATTTACTGGGGTTTATTTTATCATCCACATCAATGTTTCCTTATTATGTAGTATTATTTCCATCCACCTAAAATTTTTTAAATCATATTTTACCCTTCGGTGAGTTTTTAGTAAAAGATATGAAAGGAATCTTTTGACGTTTTTCGTACGAGGTACTTTTTGACTTTTCCAACAAAAGTATGAGAAGATTGTTTTTTTAACTTATACAGCATGAATGGATTTTTAAAACATTATTTCCAAGAAGCTTCCTTCACATGTTTTCAAGTTTATTTTTAATCAACTTCTTTTAGTTTAAAATTGTATGACATGTTAAGAAACGAAAATGTTTTTTAATTTGAAAGGATATTTTCCTCAAGAATGGAGGTCAAGTGTTTTATCAAAATTATTTTCCATCTAAGATAATATAGGGTTCTTTTTATATCCCTATTATTACATTTATTTTATTATATTGTGATGGAGTTATTTTTATGAATTCCTTTATCTTATATGAATTGTTTGATGATGTCACGATGTTTAAGATTCCCATTTTTATTACATGGGTTATGCAATGATGTATGATTTATGATTTTGTGTTACACATAATAATGGTATCATTATGAGATGGGTGGGACCTATATCTACCTCCAATGCATTGGCTAAAGATTTTATATCTCATGAGATAGACATGGCTGGAACGGCAGGTTAAACTGGTTCAGTGAAACAGGACTGAAATGAGGAGTGAACTCTGTTCAGAAAGGGACTTTGTCAACTAAGATAGTCTTGGCAATGAGTCTTGACTAATAAAAAATGATTCTCTATGATTATGTGTGTATGCCACAAATTTTCATGTTTTATGTTATGATTATTGGGATTACATTTTACTACTATGATTTATTCCATGTTATGATATTATGATCTTTTTTGCAGGTTAAGATTTCCAAAATGTTATGTTATTATGAATATGATGTGATTGATATTTCTTTTTTTTACCCTTACTGAGCATTTGAGCTCACCATTTTATGTTTTCTTTTCCCCAGGATATAATGAAAGGTTTTAGGTAAGAAAAAAAGGAAAGATCTTTATGGGAGATGTTGAAGATCTTTCACCACAATTAGAACATTATATTCCGAGTTTCCAAAGACACTAAACTATTACGGTCCTTGTGTGTGTTTTTTTATAATGTATAATGTATTCCGCAAATGTAATGTATTGTCCATGTACGTTAAGCTTAGGGTCTCTACAGAGAAGCTCTGATGCTGACCTGCATAGAATCGCAAGGAGCTGACCCACATATGATTGCTATGTGCTCACCCACACAGGATATCTAGGTGCGGACCCACACAGGATCTCTATGAGCTGAGCCATATATGATTTCTAAGAGCTGACCCACACATGATCGCTAGGATATGACCCAAACCGGATCACTAGGACCTGACCCACACAAGATCACTTGGATCTGACCCGCACAAGATCGCTAAGATCTGACCTGCACAGGATCACTAGGATATGTCCCACATAAGATTTATAGAAACTAACCCACATAGGATCACTGGGATATGACCTGTACGACATCACATGGAACACACTTCTCATCAAAACCAACTACTGTGATTCCGCACTGGGCTTGCTCATCTCTGGGAGAGTCAACACCCCAAGCCAATGGTTGATTCTCCAGCTACCACAATATCCCATGATGATGTATATCAAAGTTTCTCCATGTCATTGGGGTCTCAATGCAACAGACACTACATCAAACAGATGCCCGATCATTGAGTTATTTGCATTTTGGTCCTGAGGGCTCAGTTGGATTAATGTCTGATCCAACACGACTGTTCCCTAAAATTATCCAAAATTCTAGTGGGGTATACCAAAGGACCATCTCGCTCTAGGTTATCCAACACAATTGACGGTTCGACAAATGGATGTATGGTGTAAAAGTTATGTCCAAAAGATCTTAAATGGGTCATACTGGGTCCAGGTTTGGTCCAACCCTTCCTAGGCCGACCCGGTTTGGGTCGACCAGGCCTGACCCGCTGGGTCCGTCTCGGACCGCTGGTCGGTCTGGCAGGCCGTGAGGGGCCGCAGAGGGCCACATGGGGTGTCATGAGGGAAGATCGCTTGTGGGGAGGCTCATCCACGGAGGGTGTCGCGAGGACAGCTCAGCTCGAGGGTGCCACAAGAGAGGCTCAGCTGAGGGGGCGGGGTCCGGAGTGCGGCTAGGCTGAGGGGTGTCGTGAGGGTGCACGACAGCTAGGCTTGGCCCGAGGCGCCTAGACCGAGAGGGTGGAGACCGCAGGATGGCTCAGAGAGGCCTCGGGTGGCATTGTGGGGCCACAAATGGTGGCGACAGCTCAGGGGGGCGAGGTCGCGGGTGGCGGCTCGGCTGCCGATGGAGGCAGCGGCTCAGGCATTGCGGTTGCATGCGGTGGCTCGGTCGTGGACAGCGGCGGCAAGGTGGGCCGGGTGCCCGCGGGCTATGTCTCACCCGGGGATGGTGATTGCAGCTATGGATCCATGGGATGGCAGGGCATTGTACCGTCACCGGCAGCTGGTTTAGCCGGCCTCTCTCTTCGTTCGTCGTCATGGTGTAATCCACATTCTTCTATCAAAAATAACAAAATAAGGAATAGTGATATAGGGTTCAAGCGATGTTTTTTTGTCCCACAACCTTCACATTATAGTGGTATCAATCGGCTTAGTAAAAACAGGAGTCAAGAATGACATACTCTTCAATTTAATACAAATTGTGGATCAACTCATTTTGGTTGATCCACGTTCTCCATGCTTTCTAAGAAAGAGGAAGATTAAACGAGAGAATTCGCAAATTTTATAATAAACCCCTACCTTGGATTTTTTTGGTGAAATTGGCTGGTGAAGGGTGTACGGGCGTCGATTCTTCATAGATGAAGACGTCCCACATTGGAGGAAGTCGAAGATATTGGCATTCTTCGCACATTCCACATGCTTCTGACCCCGGGCTAGTTTGTTGGTTATTTGTAGTCGAAGGCATTATTCATTGTAGAGATTTTATCCCAATTTAATTGTTGTCACAATTTTAAATTGGATTAATTAATTACATTGGTTGTCATGAGAAATTTAAGGGGGTGGCACCATTTAAGTGGGGAATTTTAATAGTCTCCCCCACAATTATAAGGAAGTTCTGGGGGCTTTAAACCTCTTGTTGTCCCCACCTCCATCAACACTCATGAAAGGATAGGCACGGTGGTCCCCACATCCATAACCAATCAAGAGAGGTATTAGTTCAGGTGGTCCCTACCTCTAAAATATCCACATGTGTGGTTTCAAAATAAAATAATAATAAAATGTTACACCGCATTATATTATTTTATTCCTTCAAGATAAAACCCAAATTATATCTTTCACTCTCGACCCACTACAGTCGAGGTGAAGGTCTCTGTAAGTGAAAATCGGCACTACGAGCTCAATGGTATCCTCATATTTAAATTAAAGAACATGATTAAATGTTAAAAGAACCTGATAGCATGTTTACTAAACGTACCTGAAAAAATGTTCTGCAATTCATTCGGGGAAAATCGGGCATTGGAATCACACGGCGTTAATTTTTGATGACTCGAAAAATTCTCATTTGATTAAAAAAAATTACATTGAAATTCCCAGTCATTACATTCTCCCCTCTTTAGGGATTTATGTCCCCATAAGACAAAACTAAAACTAAGGGAACAAGTGGTGATATTGAGCATGAATCTGAGCCTCCCACGCTGATGTTCTCCCCTTGAGGTTCTCATGCTGGCAGGGAATGCGTACCAGAGGTATCGACCTTCCATGAAGGACCTGCTATGTTGATCCTCAATCACTACTAGAACATCCATAATATTCACCCCATCATCGACGTCCATCTTTCTATGGTCAATGAATTGAGAAGGGTCATGCACTTATCCTCTCAGCTGGGATACATGGAAGACATAATGATCATAGTGAAACTGATATAGAAGAGCTAAGTGGTATGCCACATCACCAACTCTACTGAGGACCTGAAAAGTTCTGATGAACATCCAAGATAACTTTCCACGTTGGCCAAATCTCAGAAGACCTCGTCGGGGTGAGACCCGTAGAAAGACATGGTCGAAATCCTCGAACTCTGAAGGTCTCGGTCTCCTGTCGGCTTAAGACTTCTACCTACTCGGTGGAGTATTCATCTCCTCCAAGATGATCTTTACCTTCTCTATGGTAGCCCATACCATCTCTTGTCCCACTAGTGCTAACTCCCTGGGGTCAGTCTAGTACAAAGGTGATCTGCAAGGTCTTCTGTACAACGCCTCAAAAGGTTCCATTCCAATGGAGGAGTGATAACTGTAGTTGTATGAAAACTCCACTGAGGACAAGTGATCCTCGCAGTTATGTCCGAAGGTGAGGAAAAAACCACATAGCATGTCCTCGAAGGTATGAATGGTCATCTTGATCTTTTCATCCATTTTAGGATGGAAGGAGGTCCTTAAAAAAGATGCATCACGAAAGCCTCTTGCAACCCCTTCCATAGACAAGAAGTAAAACACACATAACGATCAGAGACAATCATCAAGGGGACTCCATGTAGCCACACAATCTCATTCACATAGAGGCATTCCAAAATATCTATTGAACCCTACTACCTGATTGGTATGAAGTGGTCCAATTTGGTGAGTCAGTCGATGATCAACCAAATAAATTCATGAACCCTAGATGTACGTGGATGTCCTGTCACAAATTCCATTGATATCCCATCCTAATTACACTCGGGGACCTCTAATGGCTAAACCAATACTATTGGAACATGATCCTTTTCCATCACATGCTTACAAGTGAGACATATATAGTCAAACACTACTACTGATTTCATCATTTATGGACACTAGTGCTCTCATCAGAGATCCCGGTACATCTCTTCCACTCTTGGATGTACCGCTAGGGGGGATTTGTGGAACTCCATCAACACTTCCTCCTGAAGAGACACTGGTACCAAGGTATGACCTCTGGAGAGGATGACATGCTCCCAACCATTAGAAAATCCATTAGGTTCCTGTCATGTGGATATTTGAGAACGATGTGTCTTGTAGTAAGTGTCCCAATTCCATGCGTCCCTGACTCACTAGAGAAGTGGTGGAGTGAATGTAAGAGACAGAAGAAAAGATGCACCATCCTGATCTACAAAGGATATCTGCAAAGCTACCAGCTTCTCCATCGCCTCACCTAGTAGTTGTATACCAGATCTCCGGCTGATTGAATCTAATACAGTGTTCCCCTTACTAGGAGTATATACTATATCAAAGTCATTATCGTGGAGGAACTCAATCCAATGTCGTTGTCTCAGGTTCAGGTCCATCCGAGAGAAGATATACCTGAGACTCTTGTGATCAGAGTACACTGTAAGTCACTCACCCATCAAGTACTGTCACCACATATTCAAGGAAACCCACTACTTATAACAGTAGGTTATGGGTAGAGTAGTTATGATCATGTTGTATCAGCTATTGAGAACCATATGTGATCACAGCTCGATCCTACATTAGGATACAGTCGAGCCTGGTCCATGATCTGTCGCAGTAGACTATGTACCCAATTCCCTCTTCTGGAAGTCTCAAGATGGGGAACTATTCAACCTCTGCCTCAGCTCGTGAAAACTCTACTGGCATTTCACTAAACAAACGAAGGGTTACCCCTTCTTTGTAAATTCTGATAGTGGTGCGGAAACTCTAGGGAAATCTAGCACAATACTCTGGTAGTATCCAGACAAACCTAGGAATCTATGTACCTCCATCACACTCTTGGGTGTCTACCATGAATCTATCACCTCAATATTTGCTGAATAAACTGCAACTCCAACATATGATATCAAAGTTTCTAGAATGTGACCATCTCAGATCCAGAACTAACACTTCAAGAGTATACCGTAAAGCTAGTTCTCTCATAGTGTGTCCAGTACTACCTGCAATTGACAGGCATGCTCCACCTCGGTAGATGAGTAGATCATAATTTCATCGATGAAGACTACAACACAGTGATCAAGGTATGACTGAAATATCATGTCCATGAGTCTCATGAACACTGATGGAGTGTTAGTTACACCGAATGGAATAATCAAGGACTTATAATGGTTGTACCGACATCTGATGGTCATCTTCTGCACATCCTCGTCTCGTACTCTGAGCTAGAGATAGCATGATCTAAGATCTATTTTTATGAAACATTGTGCTTTCTTTAGTTGATCAAATAGGTCATCAATCCTTATATGTGAGTACTTTTTCATTACAGTCACCTGTTTTAGGCACCGGTAGTCAACATAAAGCCTCAAGCTCTCATCATCTTTCATGGAAAAAAAATCGGGGCAGCCCAAGGTGAAACAATGGGGCGGATGAATCCCTTTCCGTACAAGTCTTGTAGTTGTACCCAAAAATCATGAAGCTTCGCAGGTTCCATACGATATGAGGATGTAGATATTGGTGTCGTCCCATTGTATAAGTCAATATAATATTCCACCTCTCTATGAGGAGGTAAGCCCGAGACAACATCAGTGAAGACATCCACGTACTGGTCCACCACTAGATTATCACACATAATCTTAAAATCAACCAATTCGATGGTAAGGCTAGCCAACAAATCTGTAATCGGCTACACCTTCCACAAGGTAAGATCATCCTATGCTACAAAGGCTCCCCTCTCGCCGGTGAAGGTAAACCTGGTCCCATCCATGCGGACACACCACACTTTTTTTCAAATATAATAAACCTGATCAAGTACTGTATATAACCAGTCCATACCCAAGATTACGTTGTAAGGCCTCAACTCCGGTGCTAGGAGATCCCAGCCGAAGCTCTTGCCTCCTATGGTAAGCTTGCGCTGCCGGAACCAGTATGTAATCATCAAATTCACTCCCATAGGAGTTTCTAGCTACAAGTATCAAGCCAATGGCTCCGTCCAAATCTCTAAGATCTGAACTAGGGCAGTGGAAATAAAAGAATGACTGGAACATGTGCTTACATGTACGACATCTAAGGTTGACTAAACACAGATCATACGTCATATCATTTCCAAAGCGCCATTTTCATAAGACTTAGCTTCCTAAAGCTGATCTCTCCACTATCCACCTGCTCCCTACAGTCGGGGTGGACCTCCTAATGGTGGTTTTGGTAACATCTGAAATTTTTGCCCACCACTAAGTGCATGACCAACTCCTCTTCCACACCTTCTTGCACCCTATGAACCTCCTCTGTCAAACCTCTGTCTCTACTTGGGTGGTCCTTCGACCATTTTCAGAAAATCTGTACACTGTGTTGGAAAGTTCGGATCCATTTGACTCTTCCCACCGCATGTGTTACACTACCCACTCCTGGCATGAACGTCTCTACCTCGTGTACCCCGCACAACCGATCTTGAGTCATGCGGTTGTACACCTATAGTTCTGGTCTTCTTGGACCTCTATGACATATGTCTGCTGCTAGTTATAGAAGACCTTGTTATGTGACGAATGGTGGTGGATCTCACTGCTGGTGACTGCTCAGCAAGGAAACTATCCACTAAAAGGGCACTCTCTAACACCCCTGTATGTGTTGGGATGCTGAGTAAGATCATCGAAGCCCTGATCTCCCAACTGAGTCCATGCTCGAAGGATCAGTCCCTGAAGAAAGGGTCATTCACCATATTAGTGGTGTAGCATGTGTGGTCAGTGAACCCCACTAAGTACTAAGTTATTGTCATGCTTCCTCACTGTAGATGAAGAAGCTATAGTATTCCCAATGCGTGAAGAGTCTCTTGAACAATATCTTCCCAAACAGGCTCTCAATGTCTGCCTAGAGAAGCGTCACCTCATCATGAACCTAGAGCATGAATCTCAACAATATGCCTACTACTAACTATAGAAGGCAGGAATCAAGGATCACCATGAGATTGATTGGTGTTCCTACCAGTCGGAAGACTCTCACTACAGTCTCCAACCAATCCTCATCTACTGGTGGGTTCATCTCTCCCCTGAACCTAGGTGATATTTGGAACTGGAACTCGGGCAACGCACTCAAGTATCGTACACCCTCTACTACTAGGGATGGTGGCATCTATGGCCCAACTGGTAATGGTACAGCTGGTGCCTCCACTGGTTCCTCTACTAGAACGGGGCCATGCACTGAGGCCTCTTCGCTTGGTGGGCTGTCAGTGCGTACTACTCTCGAAACCCTAGCTGGTTGTCTTCAGAGAGGCATCCTTAAAGGAAATAGGTGCACCACTATAAATTATCTATTCTGGGTGAACTGACATAATATATCACAAAGAAAACTCTTGAAAACACACTCACAATCTGTGTTTTTGTGCACTGAGTTGAAAATATGATGTCAGTGTCCTGGTGTTTGGATACGTCGGTCACCACACCAAAAATGGATTCCCAAAACAAGTAACCACACTCAATACACATAACACTATTTCTGTTAAAAATAAAGATTAGAGGTATATGTTATGTGGTATAACCCACTCCTATGATTCAAATTTTTCACGACCCATCCCCCGAGCTCGTGATATGACATCCCCAAGCCCGCCTTCCATAGGTCAATAGCATGCAACTTACACCGAAAAGTGTAATACCTAAAACTGGGAAGGAAATTCCTTTATAACATGTAATAAGATGAAAATAAGCACACAACAAGATATGAAAACAAGTAAACTGAATAACAAAAAGAGTGGTGAAATTAAAAGGGCAGGAATACAATCACAACTATAAAGATACAAGTACAACTAAAATAAAATACAAGTAAAGAAAGGGAAAATATAGCTACTAGATTGTCCTCAGAGATTCCTACTTGAAATGGAGGTTTAGATCGCCTCTTCAGCACTCCACATCCACCCGTCTCCTCTGCATCCCGACACACAGTATATTCCGCATCTGGGTACCATCCAGTCCTAGTAATATTATCCCTATTATACATTGTCTGTTGTCTGCATCCAACACAACAAGGTGTGAACATATCCCATGAAGGGGTTGGTATAATGATACACAGTAGGGACCCTGATACCATCAAGGTCTCAGAAAATCTACCATGGATAAACTACAAAGAATAGAAATAACTGATAACACTACATAGATATATTTCCATACATATACCTATGTTATGAAGTAATCCATCTCAAATGTGAAGAAACACAGAGGTTCTGAAACATCCCACACCAGGTATAACTTAGGTACAGTAGTAGAGATGATTAGTTATATCTACTGATTATATTACTCCATTAAGAGGCTCTACAACTGACCTGCATAGAATATCTAGGAGATGACCCACACAAAATCGCTAGGAGATGACCCCCACCAGATCACTAGGATCTAACCCAAAAAGGATTGCAAGGAGCTAACCCACCCAGCTCGCTGGGAGATGACCCACCCTAGATCTCTAGGAGCTAACCCACACATTATCTCTTGGAGCTGACCCACACATGATCGCTAGGAGCTGACCACACCGGATCCCTAGGACCTGACCCACACAATATCTCTAGGAGCGGACCCACACAGGATTTCTCGGAGCCTACCCGCAAAGGATCACTAGGAGACGACCTATACAGGATCTCATGGAGCACTCTTCACATCACATCCAGCTACTGGGTTTCCGCACTAGGCATTCTCATCTCCTGGTGAGTTAGTTCCCCAAGCCATTGTCTGATTCTCCAACTGATAAAATGTACCATGAAAAAGTATCTCAATGGTTATCCACGTCATTGGGGTCTCAATGCAATAGACGGTGCATCAAACAGATGCCCGGTCTGTGAGTTATTAGCCTTTTGGTCCTTAGGGCCCAGTTGGATTCGTGCTCGATCCAACCCGACTGATCCCCAACATTTTCCAAAACAATATTTTGGTATACCAAATGGACCATCATTATCCAGGGTTTCCAGCGGCATTGACGGTTCGTCAAATGGAAGTTTAGTCCCAAATTTATGTCCAAAAGAGTACAAATTGGTATGTACTGGGTCCGGGTTCGGGTTGACATAGTCAGACCGACCCGACCAGACTCGCTGGGCGGCCCCGATTTTGTGTTTAGTCCGGCTCCCAGGGTCTAGCCCACCCCACTAGGTCCGGCCCGATCCATGATGGGTGACCTAGCTCGCTGGATGGTCCGACAGGCCGTGATAGGCAGCGGAGGGCCGCTGGGGGTGTTGCGTGGGTGGCTCGGCCGCGGGACAGCTCATCCGTGGAGGGTGTTGTGAGGGTAACTCAGCCTGGGGGATCTGCGAGGGAGACTCGGGCTTGGGGTTCCACAAGGGAAGATCGGACATGGGGGGTCGCGAGGGTGTAGGGTGGCGCGGCGCAGACCGGGGTGGCTTCGCTGAGAGGGAGGAGGCTGCGGGGTGACTGGGTGAGGCTGCAGGTAGTGCGGCAGGGCCACAGACTGCGATGACAGCTCGGAAGGTGAGGACATGGGAAGTGGCTCGGCCATAGACAGCGGCGGCCGTAGGGCCGCGGGCAGTGGCATGGATAAGGAAAGAGGTGGTAGCTGGGGCCACGGGGATGTAGGTGGTGGCCCAACTGCGGTTGGAGGCGGCGGTTACAGAGTCGTGGGATGGCAGGGTGTCGTACCTTCGCAGGCGGCTGATTTAGCTGGCCTCTATCTTCGTGCGTCATTATAGTGTAAGACACGTTCTTCCATCATGATAAACATAATAAGGAAGAATGACCAAGGGGTCATTCCATTTTTTTTGGCCCCCATCCTCCACGTTGGAGCAGTAGCAAGCGACACAACAAAAACAGGATTAATGAACGATAAACTCTTCAATTTAATAAGAATTGTGGATCTAATCGTTTTGGTTGATCCACATTCACCATGCTTTCCAAAAATGAGGAAAATCAAACGAGAGAATTCAAGAATTTAATAATAGTTCCTACCTTTGATTGTTCATGATGTTGGAATGAGAACGAAGTACCAACACCGATTCATCGTACATTTAGATGTCCCACATTAAAGGAAGTTGAAGATATCGGTGTTCGTCGTGCCCACAATACACCTTCGATCCCAGGCTCATTCATTGGTCATTAATAGTAGAAGGCATTTATTTTTGGAGATATTTTCTCCCAATTTAATTTTTGGCACAATTTTAAATTGGGTGAATTAATTACATAAGATGGTATAATAAATTTGAGGGGGTGGCATAATTAAAGTGGGGATGTTTAAGAGACTCCCCAACACTTATGAGGATGTTCAAGGGGTTTTAAACCACGGGTTGTACCCACCACTATAACTTCTTATGAGAAGTTAGGCTCAGTGTTCCCCACCTACATACCCTCCCATAGGAGGTTTCAGTTCATGTGGTCCCCACCTATGATATATCCACATTGGTGGATTTAAAATAAAATAAAAATAAAATGTTACACAACATTATTTTATTTTGTTCCATCACGAAAAACAAAAATTATATCTTTCACTCTAGACCCATTGTGGTCAAGGTGAAGGTATATTTAAGCGAATGCTGACACTGTGAGTTCAATTCTGTCCTCAGATTTCAATTCTGAGCTCCAGATCAAAAGTTACAAAAATCTTCTAGCACGTTTTCTGAACTTAACTAAAATAATGATTAGAAATTCATTCCGGGCACACTGGGCCTCAGAATCACACATCGTCATTTCTCAAGGACTTGTAAAATTACCATTTAGTTAAAAAAATTACATGGAAATTCTGGGTATTTACAAACGTAATATTGGTTGCAGATCTAAATCACACAAGAAATAAAAGGGGAGGAATGTAATAAATATATTAAGAAGGAATAAAGATAAATCTAATATTAAAAATCCAACAGTTAAAATATTATTTAGGATAATCTCTGAACTAGAGGTGTATTATTAATCCATATTAATATGGATATTGAATAGGATTCCCATAATATTTCAGTCAAATTCTGATAATTCCCTGGGAAATTGATTTTATAAAAAAATCACCCCTAATTTAACACCCTCTGATTTTGTGATATATTTTTTTCAAATTCATTTAAATATTTAGATATATTCAATTATAATGAATATTTTCTATTATCTTACATTACACACAATAATGAGTTTCTCCAAAACCATGAATGACAAGTGATATATAGATTTAGTGAAACATGAAGTAGTATTATTTCAAATATGTGTATTATAAAAAATCCATTAAATAGGAGATTATGGATAATATTTAATAATATATGAAATATAAATATTAACTTCCTAAAAAATATCTATTAATATATACACTCTCGGTAAATAATCAATCAATTTTTATTAAAGAACAAATTTTCATCAATAACAAGTTCTCTTATAAACTAATTTTAATTTCATTATATATGAAATATTATAACTAATTAATAGATATTATAGATATTTTTTTCATATAAATAACATAATATTGGAATAATAATTTCAAATTTTTCATATAGTGAGATGATGTTATTTTTGGGGGAATATTGATTGTTTTAGTGAATAGTGAAAATATATTTTTATAAAGAAATATTTTATTTTCAAAAAATTAATTAATTTTAATTGACCAATATGTTTTAATATAACATAATTAATATATATTTATATATATTACACTTAATTAATTTTTATTCAACTTTGAATTTGATTTTATTATACAGTTTTTTTTGGTTTAAATGTTTTTTTTCTAAAAAGTGTTTTAATGTGAATAACGATTATAATTATTAATTAAAAGTAATAATCCCCTATAAATAATGATTTGAATTTAAATCATATAATAAATATAAATAAATAAAAATTTATATTCTTAAAATTATTAATATTTGACATAGATTTAGTATAAAATTATCTTGTTCTAGATACATATACACAAATCGAAAACCATATTTTTGATCAAGTGTGTGAGTTTTGTTTTAAATTTAGAATTTTCAACGTATAGAAAATTTATTTGAAAATAAATAATAATTTTTGAAATAATCATGTTAAAATTTTATTATGTATATTTTTCTGATAATATTTTTAAAAGAATAAATTTTTTATGTATGGTGAAAATATGTAATTTTAATTGAAAAATGTCTTTTCATTTAAATTATATATAATGTTATATTATATTTAAATTTTTTTAAAGTTTATTTTCTCAATTATATATCAATTAATAAAATAATTTCCATTTTAATCAATTTAATATTTAAAATCTATATAAGAATATTGTAATAATTTGAAAACATTTCTGAATGAAAAACCATTTCCTCATTGTGTATGTGAGGTAAATTTTTAATTAACTTTTTCCACTTATGTGAATGGGGTTTGTAAAAATGTATTCAATATTTTTAATCGTGACATTATTATTATCTACTAAGATAAAAAAAATCTTCACCGTAATGAATTGTAAATTAATAAAAATTATTTACTGCGGTTAAGGTAATAATGGGTTTATCGTGGGGGATGGGTGGGAAATCTAAAGCGAGCAGTGTAAAAAATGACTCCTTTTTTTCAAACAGATTTGGATTGAAATATTTCAAGCATATCCCTTAAATAATCAATAATAATCCATTTTCAATCCCATTATCAACATATAAACAATGGTAATTCTTTATCATCTAAAAAATATACAAGTGTACCACTCACCATAATTATTTATGGACACCTCTTCTTATATACTTATTAAACCATCAAAACTATGGGTTCAGACTATACATACCCAACTCACATCTCATATTACTTCCTCTCATAATATTATCCTTATCGTGGATATAAATCCAACCTTGTAAATAGTTTTGTACAAATCTATCGAGGATACCAGAATAAGAGTTAACATTATTCCAAGAAGATTTTTTGATTTATTTATTCCTCAACATCATTATATTATTATTATACAATGATAATATAATAAATTTATTTTATTTTATATAGTAATTTTCTTTTATTATAAATTAAATATATAAAACCATCTCTACTTCTATCAAAAGACTTACAAAATCATCATTAGTGTGTATAGAAGACAATAGCCCCACAAACCGATGTCATCCATTTTTCCATTACCACATACCACTTTTGGATATAACTATAGATTTATTATTTAACAATGATAATCATGATATTATTATTTTTTTATTTTTCTAATAGAAATACCATCTTACTTCCATTTTTATGGAATACGATAATTTCATTTGGGAATACGATGGACTGCCGCCACACAAAGTGATGTGATTTATTAATACATTACATTGAAGGTAATAATTATGGGTTAAATGAAAAAATATAACATATATAAAATAATTATTTTTATAGAATTAAAATATTTCATTTAACATTTATTATTACAATATTTGAAGAAAATTTAAAAAAATTTCTTGCATAAATACGACCTACCATCGCCATAAATAATGCATTTTATTTTCTATATCTATCATTAATATATTACTGTAAATAAATATATAGTTAATAAATATGATATTTATATCATCATTAATATTATGAATATTATGGAAACTTAATCAAAGTAAGAAGACAAAATATATCCAATCAAAACATACTATAAAAACAATTAAGGTATTTCCTGAAATGTGACTTTATCATGTAGTTGTAAATATAAGGGTAAAAAAAGGAAATAAGAACATCATCTGCAGTATGATATATATCTATATATATATCCATTATAGTTTTAAAATAAAATTAATTATATTAAATGGTGGGCTTAAAATTTTATGATTAATGTCAATACTTAAGGTATGGTATTTTGGTCTCACTTTTTACTTTTGTGAGACACATTCCATATTCATAATCCATTTTATTACGGTGACTATAATAAAAATGAATAAATATTATGATGTTTCTAATGAATTTTATTTTGTTATAAATACCCATTTTATGATCTCTCTTTAGTGGTGTTTATGGTTCAAATGCCATGATATATGTAAGGTGTTTTCCTCTCAATTTTCATTCTTTGAGACATAAGTAAGGTTATGCACCTTTATTAAATTTTTGATATGTATATACTGCCCCTATTACATGTAATATTAAGAATTTAATTATACTATTAAAATACTATGTTTAAAATACTGATTTTCCATTTGGTAGTTTATGTTACATTGAGTCCAAATAAGTAATGATTTTATGTGATAATCTCATTGTTTTATGAGATTGTTTATGATTATGTTTTGCATGCAAGAAACTTATGATCAATCACTGAATAAACTTATTTTTTAATATCCTCTATTTAAGTTATATTAAATTATTTTTCATTTTATAATCATAATAAACCCATGAGATCAAAAAAATAATGAGAAAATGATTTTTCAGTCAAAACCCATTTTTTTCCAAAGCCAGATTTTGTAAATGAATTAAAAATATGTTTCAATGTTATTTATTTCATAAATTTTTACCCAAGTTATAATTATTAATATTTTTTTTAAAATTAATATTCATGCCATTTTAATGTATCCCAAATTTATCTTTTATAAAAAATGTGAAAAGAATCATTTTTTTGACATGCATGAAATTAAGAGTATTTTCTATTGGCATGAACACTCAAAGAAATCAGGATTCCCATACAGGTTTTCAAAATACATTTCAAATATAATTTTTTCCAAAATATTTGTATATTCATTATATTTATAATAATTCATATTTGTTTAAAAAGGTGATTTTTGAAAATGGTTTAGAAAGATGATTTTAAGTAGAATGTCTAATTTCTCCATGAAATGATTTAAAATTTTAATGATTAAATTATATTTTTTTGAAGTTATTTTCATCGAAAATAATTTTAATTGTTTTAATTTAAAAAATCATTTTCATTGAATTTATATTTTCCCCAAGCAACGATTCAATTGATTATTATTGAAAACACATTACCCATGTATGATGAACCCCATTGATGTTACTTTTACATTATTAAAGATATGGTTTAATGATACCATTATTAATCATTCTCTGAATACATTTTTTCTTTAATGGTATAATTTTTGTAATACATGTTTCTTTTACACAAGTTATACCATAAGATGAGTCTTCTAAATCCCACATCTTTTCATTGTTTATAATATAATAAAACGATTAAATGATTATGAAACATTTTTTATTTCCATAAGTTATGGTGTGATGAAATATTTATGAATCCTATTTTCATTTCAGGGTTTATGAAATGATGAATATTTTATGATCATTCAAAACACATATGCATGATTTTCAATACGTGAATGATGGGACCTATATACCCCTACAATGCATTGAGTAATGATAAATTTTCTATGACACAATTGGTACATGGGTGTTTATCACAATCCAGAAAAGTTGGGTACACTGTTGATTAGACCACACCGGAAAATTAGGGTACGCGTTGTTAGCATAAGCCAAAAGTATGAACATAGGGTTTTAGCCCAGTATAAACATGTCATGAATGGATTAGAGTTTGAACTGGATATAATATTTTATATGCTTATGGTTCTACAAAAAATATATATATTATGATAATGTAATACTTGTATAGATCATATTAATTGATTTAATTACTATTCATGTTTTATTGATAACCATTCTATATTTAGTGACTCAATATTATGACTTGTTATATAAAGGGTTTTGTATCCAAATTATACAGTCATGTTCTCATACCCTATTTCTCATCTTAGGTGTACATATATTAATTTTTCAACCATACTGAGAATTTTACCTCACCTTTTATTTTATTTACATTCCATAGTCACTAATGTGAATACATTTTTGGGAGATATTGAGGATATTTCAAGAAATTAGAAAATGGTGTACCTACTAACAAATGTCACTAAACTATTATGGTCTTCTAATGTCTGTTTGTGTAATTTAATTTTTATTCTTCTAAAAATAGCTAATACTCATGTCTGAAAATCCTAGATCATAATTGTTGATATCATCTTAAAATTTATGTTGACTATGGGAAACTACGACTAGAAATCATCAGTGACTTCCCAATGCATATTTCTAAAGATATGTATAGGGATTTATCTAATGATAATTTTATGGATGAATCAATTTGTATGAAATTTTTTTGAATTTTAATAATGTGCAGGGAAACAAGTTTCCATGAAATTAAATTATTTTTTGGACACTACATGTGGATGAGGCTAAAGAATAGAGGTACATAAGGTTAATAACACAAAAATAAGAGCATTGATCTGGACTCAGTCATCACTAAGTGGATGAATACATGCCTTGCTACACACCTCATTAGAAACTCATAGGGCATATGTTTTTGAAATACAAAATCACTTTACAAATCGTCATGAATGAATAAATAGATGGATACTATGAATATCCTTGGAGAAAAATAAGGTTTCATAGTCTTAAAAAATTAATCATTATTTAGGCATCATATATTTGATTTTTTATGATTTTTTATTTGGGTACTTTTAAATACACCATTCCACATCATAAATTATATTTAATTTTCATTTTTACTATTAAAATAATTTGTTTTTGTTTCATCATTATCTAGAGTTATCTTTTTTATATTATATTTGTTAAAACTATAATTTTTTGGAATGATATATATAATTGTGATTATTTTAGTGTTGTTAATAAATATAATATTAATTGATATTTAGTTTTGATTAGCTGTCTTTTTTATTTAAATTTATTTTTTTAATGATACTAATTTTTAAATTTCATTATTTTTATACATTCATTTTTTTATTTTTTTTATTTTTAATCATAAAAAATATTATCATTTAATTCACCACTTATTCAATTTATTCAAATTTTTCATTATTTTTAATAAATATCAATTTTAGAAATAATATTTTTATATTATTTATTTATTTATTTTTATTTTATATATTTTTCCATTATTTTTATTATATTAAATTAATTATATATTAAATTAATTAATTATATTTATATTAAAATTAATAATTATTTCTATGAAGCATTTTATTTATAATAAATAATGTTTTATTTATTTATTTTCATTTTTTTTTTGAAATTAAAATAATTACTGAATATATTCTATTTTTATTTTAGTTCATTATTTGAATAAATTCATTCTTTAAATTTATATTTTTTTAATTATTTTATTGAAATTATTTACTCTTGTTTGAAATTATCTTATTAATTCGTTGAGTTAAAAATAAAATTGTTTTTATTTTCATTGTATTTTGATTTTTTTGTTTTTTTTTTAAATTTTGAATTTTATTTAATTTTCTATTATTTATTTTTAGGTGATGCTACTGTCAGGCTAACAGAAAACATAGTATTAGTCAAGAGAAGCATATAGAAGAAAAATAGATCGGCTGCCTCCAGTTATACATTCGTTATTCCTTTACACCCAAGTTCCATCACCCTTTCTCTAGCCAGCACCCAGCAGTGCTTCCTCTATACATAAACACAATGAAGGAAGATAAAAAACCAATATAGTAGTAGATTCATGCCTCTGTGACTTCTGACACACATTATCCAGCATCACTCACTACTACCACCACACCTTATACCCTGACAATTCCACCTTCTGATAGGATTTAAATTTTCTTTAACCATACCCTCCACTAAAAATCCATTTTTGTGGAAGCCACTACCCCAATAATTCCACATGCATCCTGTAAGAAACAAACCCTATCATCTGTGATAACTTTTCCTACTGTAATCATCACCAACTCATCCACCAGTAGCATCCCCATATACCATTGGAATTTAAACCATCCACTGTTATATCATACCCTCTATTTGTATCATTCCCTTATCCACTAAAATGAAAAACAATTATAGATGAACAAACCGTTGAATTAGAAGTCAAGACCCAACACAAAATAAGAATAAATAGAAATCTTAAAATACCCCAAATCCAAACTAGATCCACGATACACCAAATGTATTTGAACAAAAACCTCACAAGGGGAGGTTATCATACATGGATTATCTCAAGATGAACCTATCCAGAACTCACATTTCTTCCACCATCCATCATCTTCACCACACACCCCCACATTTAAACCTATAGTAGCCACATTGGCAATTTTGGATCTGGAGATGTTCCCCATCATTGATTGTAGCGAATACCAGTGATTAACTGAGGAACTGATGCATCCCAATCCCATCACAACCATCTTCCTTCTAATAATGTATCAGTGAACCCCCATTTGAAAAACTAAACATCACATATAGATAAGAATAAAGAAAATTATGAAAACAAATAAAATATAAAAATATAAAAATATAATTGATATAATAAAATTATAATAATGAGACAAATAAATAATAAATTTATATAATACATATATTTATGTATATAATAATATAACTAAATTATAAATACACATATAAGATAATTTTAAATACATAAATATAATAGTACATATATATATTTATAATAATATAAGTATTAATAATAATAATTTTATACAAATTTACATATATATATATATATAAATAATTATAATTTCTGTCTGAAAAAAGTATTATATTTTCAATATATAATAAATGAATGTAAATATGAAAATAATATTTCAGACATGTATGTTAATACTTAAATAACAATATTCAGTAATATAAATTTTTGGATGTGTTTAATTTTTCATTCGTGAAATTTTTTCATTTGACTATTTGAATGTGGAATAACATTAATCATCTTCTGGGATCATCTTTCCTAAATCAGCGACCTGATTCGTTTTTAATTATGTTGTAGAATGTTATTTTTTTGTTCACATAATGGGATTAAGTGACATAGTTAATTTTCCATTTAATGGTATGAGGATTCATCATAATGTGGGTAAAAGTGTTGGAAGCTATAATTAAAAGACACATGAAGGAAGTGGATACACATACGAAATTCCAAAACCATTATAAGGGTGGGACAATCATTCAAGAATCATCGATTCTACATCTCAAAATCATCAAATTGATGTCACTACCCACCATTGACTGAGGGGGATAGAGATAAATTAGTATATGATCTATCGTGGAGATCACAACGTGTAAGAGGACTATAGAGTTTGAGCAAGAATAATAATTCTTTCAAAAAATAATGGTCTAAAATATCTCTTCTTATTCCATATTTAATTTTATTGATTTGTTTTTAATGAAGGTTATAATTTTTATATTACAGTTAATAGTTTCTATATAGTTTATCAGGGTTGGATCAGATGGATTGAACTACATCTACATTGTTTATTCCAAAAATTTTATTAATCAAAGAGGTGTAGTGTATACATTTTAGTTATCTATTAATTATTTTTCTTAGGACAATTATTATAATATATCCCCTATAATGAGAGGTAAATGAAATATTATCTCTTTTTCATTGAGACCAAATATGAAGTAATAAAATTGAATTTTCTTTGGTAAAATATTCACCATGATGAACCCCTATACTCTTGGGTTCTATTTGAAATCATTGTTCCCAATACTGATCATATGGGAGAGTTATTTAGAAAATTATAGTTAGAAAATTCATTCCCAGACACCCAACCTGAGTAACATTTTTAATAGTTTTATTCAATAAAATTGAAATCTTAATTATTTTTCTAGTCGAGTTACCCTAAACCAAAATAGGATTATCACTTACTCTTAACCTATTTCCTTGAACAATTCTATTTTACGCATCATCTAAAACAATTCACTGTTCATTTTTTGTTTTTTGTTATTTTATTTTATTAATATATTTGGGGGTTTCGAGAACACACATCAGTCATTATAGGTGGTCCAACCCTTCCTATCAAAATTACTAAAGTATGTATATTCTATAAATATTATATATCCACCAGTTTAATGACCCCATATTCGGTATTTAGAACCATTTTCAGGGATGGAATGTGTGACCATGTAAATAAAAAAACAATATATATATATATATATATATATATATATATATTAACTGAAAAAATATAAATCAAATTAAAACAAATTAAAAACATAAAAAACTATAATAAATGTAAAAAAATTAATATGATGATACTATTTTCAAACTAGGTCATCTATGAAAGAAATTGAATCTCCAATATCTTAATTCAATCAACATGTCATTCTCATAGAAAAAAATTATAATTGAAATGGATAATTCAGAAACATTTAGTTAGGAATACAAAGAAAAAAATATAAATTTTCTACAGCCATTAGTTTGTTCTTCTTGGAGACCATGAAATAGGGAGTTCAAATTTTAATCTTTTTCAAAATAAATCATGTTGCATTAGGTCATCTCTGAGGTCTATGAACTATAAAATAAAGTTGTATCATTTCTAAAAATGTACTTATTTTAATGGTTTACCTTCAAAGTACCCCCTTGATTTTATTATAGACTTTTTTGTTACTTTCTAGAAACTGCATCTATGAGATATATGTAGGGGGAGTTGAGGTTGTGGGTGGTTACATTCTATCTTATGGGTAAGGCTAGGGAATCGATAAAATACTGATATGTTGAAATATATGAATCGAGGGATGATATGTTCAATGATTTTCTCTCCAACTACATCATAAGAAACACCATTATAGAATTGAGGGGAAATATAACGAGAATTTTATTTGTTGAGTGAGAGTTATTTCATGAGGCATGGGATATGTTTTGAAATATTCTTAGTTAATGTCCAAATCACAAGTTTTTTCCCACCACCTTAGGAATAATTTTTACAATTCACCCACCACATACAACTAGAACACTATTTAACAATTTTGTGGGGGTAAATTCTATGATCCCACTATTTATTATTTTAAATATATATTTAATAAAATCAGCCAAAATTCCCCACACAAGTGCATCATGAAATGAAACATTCATATTAATGAAAAAAACCCCCAGAAAATGTTGTTGTTAGTAGAGATAATATGGATAAGTATTGTTCTTGTGGGATGATTCATTGTAATGAATGTTGTGGTCCCAACATTAATCTCCCTACCCTGTCTAAGGATAGTTCCTATTTTTTGGATTATAGTGCATGAAATCATGTTTCCCAAGAATTATTTTCAAATAAATATAATCATGTTTACAAAAACATAATCTATCATGGAGATATCAATGCGTAATCAAATAATCCACTACCCCAAAATACAATTCACATCCCCGAACATTTAATTCAAGTAAATATGTGGATAGACCTAAAAATTATAAAGGGGAACTTAAGGTAATGTTATAGTTCCCATTACAAAAATTTGTTCTATGAAAAAATGATACATGTTTAGGAATTCATAATTTGGAAATTATAATGGGAAAAATTTTATAGATATAGGCAAAAAGATAAAGGGAAATTCCACAGCACAACTGAATCATACCAAAGAGAATATCCTATCGATTTAATAACAAAATTGTGCTTTAAAATTTAATTACCTATTCAAGAAAACCTAAGAAGGATAATATTAATGTTCAAGATGAAATTGAAAATAAAAAAGTTGAAAATAAATCTATGGATCTGGAAATATTTAAAGAGGAGGACAAAAATTATAATTCTTCATATGAAACCAGCAATGAAAAAAAGAAAAAAGTAATGTAAATTTATTATTATGATGTAAATAGATAGGTGATGTCTAAGAAGTAGTGGAATAATCCTTATATTTTGAAGAATTAACCCTCATATCCTTATTCCATGAAAGATGTAATAGACCAGTGAAGCTAGTTACCTCATGCTCCATCACATGTTTAAGCAATTGAATGTTTACAAATCCTTTATGAAAATTGAACAAAATACATAATTTTTGAAAATTTTCCATGTTTTCTTAGCAAAAATCAAGGCTTTCGGTGATATATCAATTGTATATTTGAACATGGAGCGTAATGCATGAGATAAAAAATTATTCCTTCCAATGTGAAGGACCTTGGATGGTTTTTTAATTTCATGTAAATTAGGTCAATGTGGGGATATTTGGTACATTTTTAATTTAAGAGCTATTATAATCCATATTCCCCACTACTTATTTACTAGTTTTATCCATTTATTTATAAAAACGACTCCAATGACAGAATGTTTAGATTTTTAGTAACATTTCAATCATTATGGGAGGGTGTTTGATTTGTTAGTTGATGTAGCTAAAAAATTATTTTTCACATTTTCCTATATTTTTCAATCTGAGAGTGATAAAATGATTCTGATCATTCTAGGATGGCCATTCATATCCATTTTCGGTACTATAATCAGAGCCTCAAAGGGTTAGATAGCCCTTCAAGCTAATGAGGTTCACGAGGAAATTTAAATTTTATAAAGATTCTCTAAAAAAAGTTTGTTTTAAGTTGATTGTAATCGTAGATTAAGTTTTTAATGATGATATTATAAATTAAACTACTCATATATTTGTTGATCTTATATCGATGTTTGTTAGTGAACATTTCGAAGATGCATTTGGTGAATATTATTCTATAAATTATATAAAAAATATTGGAGAAATGAGAGTCAAATATAGATATTAATTTCAAAAAAAACATGATGTGATTTATCCTAGACCAAGCTATATTTGTAATGTAAATTATCAATATATTTAGTGTATACCTCCCGCTCATGATATCAACAATGATATTGCTTCATTTTTTTATTAAACCTGAGAGATGAACCTCTTCAACAAGAACCTTTTCTATTGAGAGTGTATTATTTGGTGTTGAGGATATGTCTATGGTCGATTCTTGTCAGCTTGAATCAAAATGTGACATCTATTACTCTACAAACATATAGATATAATATTTTTGGGATTTTTTACTAAATATGTATAATCAAGTAACCCTTTTATAGTGTCAATAATTGTTTAATGAATTTTTTTCTATGAGTTTTTACAATTAATTGAAGAGAATCATACTTTACCCATGTACCAGCTCTGGATTATTCCATAATGAATAATTCTATTGTTTATAGTGAATTTCCTAATTTTGGTAATAAACCTTGTAATGGAACAAGTTTGGGGGTACATGAAACTGATACTTTGGAATTGAAGTATGATAATTCTAATGCAAGTGATTCACTTTCTTTATCATCCATTGGTCATTTGATTGAATGATTTATTTTTAATCATATGATAGATGAAGGATTAGTACACATGTGGGGGGATTTTTTATAAGGGTTCATTATGATTCTGTGTGATGTAGGATTATGTGTGACATAGTGAGTTTTAAAAAGGAATTACCCAAGCACCAGTTACAGATTTATCACACCCATCCAATGAACATGGCTAAAATACATGGGGGTTGCATATTTTTTGGGGATAACAATCTCGAATTGCAAGAAAGGAAACGCATGATCCTTTTAATTTTTAGCGTGGAATTTCTATTTGAATTAATTATATTTCCTCAATTTTGGGACTTTTAATATTGTTGATAAATTGTTACTCTGGTTTTTGTGGATTTTTATTATGAATTAATTCTATTTAAATTTGTAACTATTTATATACAATGCGATTTTGTTGATGCATTTTTGGTTGACATACAATAAAGAGTGGTTACATTTTGTTGTCATAATTTATTACTAGTGGAATATTCAGTTTCAATTTAATATCACATGGTGATAAAATTAGGGAAACTAGGAAAAACTCAACCCAATTCAAAAAATTATATGTTGTAAATTTTATACTATATTATTAAATATAAAATGTCATTTTTATAAATGACCATATAATTCTTAAAAATAGGAAAATTTTCAATTGTTTTTATGGAGGAAACACATTTTCTGATCAATATTGCATAATGCTTCTACATATATTGGGAGTAGTTGTTTAATTTTTTCTAGAACAATATGTTTAAATTAATTGACTTTTTCACATAATTACAAATGATTTTTCATGCATGCAACATTGTTTTTCATGATGGTCCCTGGGAAATTTCATGTTACATTCTGGTGCTCCTTTAAAAATCATTCATTAAATCAACTGATGCATGTAGCCTTTTGAAATTTATTTTTTCTGTACATCCCTGTATTTTAGAGTTCTGTAGGGTTCTCTTGTGTATTCTGTGATTTTCATCAGTACGTTGTGGAAATTTATGAATAAGGTTTTATATCAACCTAAAAATTTTAATTTATTCCATGATACATATCTAAATCTTCTTAAATCATACTGTTAAACTATATCTCCATTTTTGATATTTTCCAATGAGAACACTAATGAGTTTTAAGTTTGGGTGAGCATAACAAATTTTTTTTTAAAATTCCTCCCCTACCAAACTATAAAAATGTTCTATTTCATTAAATAAAATAGAAAAAAAATAATTCAAAATATATAAATATACTTTGATCATTCTTTGGTGGAAATTTAATTTTAGGTTGAGTGGTTTCAGGTAGTGTGGAATTGATGGAGGTCAATATTTTATTAGTCTTTTTCTCTATTAATTTTTGGAGTTTCATATTAGGATCTTGGAATGGTATTGATATTGGAAAGATGTTTATGTCACTGAGATTATAACATGATAAAACCATAAATTTGGACATAAACCTAGTCTACAGACACTTTTTATGAAAACACATAAGGGAACCGAATCTAACAATAATCATATAATCCATGTGAATATATAGTAAACATAGACAATGTGATATAGTTACAATTATAGGAGTTAATATTTTTTCCTTTTGGTTTGTAAATAAATATAATCTATTTTAAAATTAAATATGTACTTTTCATAGTGATAAGCATGGGAATTTTGGATGGAAAAATTTGATGTAATGTGCCTTTTCAAAAAAATAAATTCAATTAGATGTGTGGAATTTTACCCTAAAATATTTATGGGTAAAATTGACTTATATAATAATTAGTTGACCAGAATCAACAATGTGATGGGAAAGGAGACCAAAAAATGGATTTTCAATTTTTAGAACCAACAAAAAATTGATAATTAATAGTTTCTATTGTGAAAATGTCAATTCGATTTTTATCCAATATATTTCCATCCTAGAACTAAATCATTTTTGAATTGAAAAAGATAGTTTCTAAAATTCACATAGGAGTCATTATTTTTTCATCATTGAAGGGATTTTAGATCTCCTTTTATTTTGGGGTGTTTTGGAAATTATCTTGGTTGATCTATCTTTTCATATTCATTGTAAATAAATTAAACAAATTTAAATTTTTAAAAGTGAAATTGATATAGTTTTGGGGAAGGGGTGGGTTCTTTTACATATGATTTTCCACCTAATTTATAAAAATTAATTGTCTTTTTTCATTATGAAAGTAATGAATTTTTATTTAATAATTATCTATCTTTGTCTTTTTTTATTATATTGTTAAATCTATAATTTTTTAGCGAAATATATATATTTTTGTTCATTTTAGGTACATTGTGTTAATTTAAAAATTTTAAATTAAATTTACTGATTAAAAAACATTTTATGTCTATTTACTAGTTTAAATTTATGTAATTTTTCTTTTTCATTCTTTTCATACATTGTTTTTTCTCATTTTATAGTTTTTTCAAAATATTAGATACATAAATTAATTCATCCTCTTACTCTAAATACTCATTATTTTATTATTTCTCAAATTAATAATATATATTTTTTTGTATAATATTTTTATTTTATTGAATTACAAATTTTTACTTCAATTTTTTATATTCATTTGTTTTTATTACGTCAAAAAAATTTAAAAACAAGATTAATTACTTTTTTATATGATAATAAAAAAATTCCTATGATTCACCTTAATTAAAAAAATAATATTTGATATATTTAGTTTCCTTATTTTCTACATTCACATAATTCATCTGAAATTTCTATTTTTTTAATTTAAATCAATATTTCGATCAAATAATTCATTTAATTTATTATATTTTCAATATTTTTGTCAAATGATCTATTCTTGTTTTAAATTATTTTATATATTATTTTAATTTGAATATCAATATTATTTATATAATTTCATTTGTATTTTTTGATTCTAGTATTTTATTTAATTGTTCATTATATATTTTATGGTAATGCTTCTACCAGACTAGTAGTAGGAAAACATGTTGTTCATCACCATGCTAACGGTATCAAAATAGAGCTTCTTCCACAAGTTCTTCTTCATATGGTCCTTCACACCCAACTAGCTTCTCTTCCTACTTCTACTGAGACCCATGTTTTCTTCAGCTATACATATACTCAATGACTACAGATAAAGAACAAATCCAAAGGAATCACTCCTTGCCTACCTCTACTGCTTCATCCACTATACATACCACATCACCCACTACTACTAACACACCTTATTACACTGTTAGCCCATATTTCTTAGGATTTAAACAATATCTACCCTTTACCACCACTAGAGATCCACAGTCAAGGAATCCATTGATATAGTCTTCCCCACTTCTACCACCACAAACCAGACCCCATTCGTCGCACTACCATTTCTTCTTACAACCATTAGAATGTCAACCACTAGTATCATTCCCATATATCAGTGTCTGCCATACCATCAACCATTAAATCCACCCCACTATATCAATCATTCCCTAATCCACTACAACTACCACCAATTTCAGATGAACCAACCACCAAACCTGACCATGAGACCCAACGTAGAAGAGGATGAATATTGAAATGTTGATGTACCCCAAACCAAAACTATATGAATTCCACAGCTAATGAAATAGAATCAAATCATCACATAGAGGAGTCTGTTATTCATGGATTCAATTTATCGAATCCCAACATCACCTCACATTGATTTCGTCATCGCCCGTCATCACCTCTCACCACCATATTCAAACATATCTAATCCCCATCATTTATTTCAGATCCCAAGATGTTCGACATCATTGAAGGTTTTGACTGCCACGGATGAATTGAACCAACTAAAGCTAAATATCACATGACTTCTCCCAAAGATCATATAGAGCACCCCTAAAAATGATGTTATTCTTGCAGATAAGAAGAAACATAAAAAATGAAAATAATGAAAATAATAATAATTATTAAATATAATTAATATAATAATAATAAAAATACATATTAAAAGTATATATATTTGTGTAAAAATATCAATAAAATTAATTAATATATTTATCATAGAAAATTTAAAAAATAATTTAGAAGTATATCTATTTATATTTCTAATTATATTTGTTACAAGAATAAAATATTTATATAATGTATAATATAATAAATAAATAGTATTTTTTTTATTTTTTTAATAAGTTTAATATATCTAATATATATTATATGTATGTAAAAAATAATACTTTTATATATAAATATATAGTAGTATAATATAATTTTGTAATTTAGATTTTACTGTTGGTTTTTGTTTTTTGTTTATGACATTTTTTTCATTTTAGTTATTATTTTTAGAATCATATTTATGTACATGTTGTATCATGCTATATGGATCATTGATTCATGGAGTTTTCCATTATTCTGGAAGAACATTTTTCATTGGGCACACATGGGGTGTATGTTTCCCATTAACTGTTTTGTTTACAAGGCTGAATACCCTAAGAGGGGGGGTGAATCAGGGTATGACTAATTTAAAATTAAAGCTCGTTCTGATCTTGTTTTGATGTTAAGAAAAACACTCTTCTTTTTCATTCATGTTGCACAATATAAACAGAAAGTAAAGCATGCACAGGACACAAAAATTTTACTTAGATCACCACTAAGGGCTACGTCCAAGGAGCATACGCCGACAGGTTGTCGGTCATACCAAATTCCACTAAACTTCACTAGTTTTGGATTACAAGTTTCGGGCTAGATCACTTATTTTCCTAGGAACACTACAATTAAAATGTTAAGGGTCATCTCACTACTTTCCCAAGGGTCACTCCCTGTTCCTCTCTCTCTGGGTCACTACATGTGGAGAGGATCACCTTCTTTCTCTTCCTTTACTCACTGCTCTGGAAGGAATCCACTCACAGTTTATAGACCTGTTCTTCTTTTCATTTTCATGAAGGAATGAATCTTTATCTATATGTAGATGCTCTGTTGATGTCAAAATTTCACCCATAGATGAATATCTCTTTGCACAGAAGGTATCGAGAAATATTCCATCTTCCACACGGCCCAAAAGTATGGTCGGGAAATCAACCTTACTTGGTGGGAAAGTCTTCCTCAGTGCGCATGTATCGGCTCACAAGTCACAATTGGCGCGCAAGACCTCCTCGGAAACTTGTGCGACACAAGATTATCTAACTCCAAACTTGCGCGACTCACTTCCTTACTTGCCTAAACCACCTCAGTCGTGCAACTAACTCTTGGCATGCAACTTCTTTCTCAGGCGTGCAAGTCCCACTTGCGCGACACACAACCACTTGCGCGGCCGCCACACCTGCATGACAGGATCTATAAATCTTCAAAGTGTTGAACACCAGTGAGAAATGAGGAGGGGTGGTCCATTATTTATAGGCATTTTGGACACCCTATGCGACGCCGCGCAAGTCCCCCCTCGGCGCGCAAGTCTTGGCGTGCAAGTATCTTCTCTTGCAAGTCACTTGTGCGATCAGCTTCCAAACATGCACGAACCTCTTTCTTTTTCCATATTTTGATCTTATAATCTTGAAAAACCATAGGCGCGCAAGTTCTCAAGCTTCCAAGCCATCGGCGCGAAATTTTCATTCACGTCGCCCATGTCAGTTGCACGACACCACAAATACTTGCGTGACACTTATTACTTTGCCATATTTTGATGATCTGATCTTGAACAACATATGGCGTGCAAGTTTGCAAGCCTTCAAGCACACGACGTGAAAGTCCATTTTCTAAAAACCACTTTTCTTCATTTGTCGATTTTCAGGCCCAAAAATTTGGCAAAAACCTAAAAACAACGCCACCTTGTATTTGTTCTTTTTATGCTGCCTCTAGATCATCCATTACTTTGTCGAAGTTTTGAATCAAACATTGATCGTTAACCACATCTCTTGAACTCGACATTCCACCATGAAATTCCATTTGTCAACAAATTTGTATGTCATGGATTGCATTGTCAACAATCACAAAATAGATGTTCACATTTTCAACAAACACAATCACCTCAAAAATACTTCAATGATGCCTTGAGGGATTTTTTCGCATCAATCTCCCCCATTGGGTTTGTTGAAAATGCTTCCATAAAAAGATACAACATTTATTCTTCAGCCACCATTCACCTTTTTTGATTCTGATAGTGATCAAGGATTTACTCAACACATACTCTAAGCCCACATGAGCAATTATCGGTGTGAAAAACAAAAGTAAATGAAACGTTCATCAATGAATCACTTCATCTCTGAGATCCACTGTTGACACCAAACTTATACCAATTTTTACCAAACTGATAACAATTGTTGGAAATATTTTTATGACATTCCAACATATCCCTTTTTCTTTTATCACAATCCTCAACTGTCGCGATATCTATTCTTTGATCGATCACTTCTAACTTCATCAGATTTTATACGCTCCCCCTTTCTGTTCACAACTGCATCCCTTGTCAGCTTCAAAACCTCTTTAGCCCTATTTTTTGTGTTGTCCAAGCTAAGCTCTGGCTAAGCATGTTCAACTAGCTTCAACTCCCCCTATCTGGCTGCTCCACCGGTCATCTTCTCCCCATATCATTCATGAAAACATCTTTAGCCTTATTTCCTGTGTTTTCCAAGCTAAGATCTTGCTAAGCACGTTCAACTAGCTTCAACACCCCCTATCTGGTTGCTCCACCTGTTAGGTTCTCCCCATATCATTCATGATTTATCAAGTCTCAACACTTTCTCCCCCTTGAATAATCATTATTTTCTCCCCCTTTGTCAACGAACCCAAAGTTCACTCCTTTATAGTCTATAACAGAGTAGAAAACACATATCAACACATTAGGGAAACACACATCATACCTCGGGGATAGAGGGGGGTTCCACATCCACACTATTTCGAGTTCGGGGAGTCGACTGAACTCCCAGATCCAGTCGATGCCTCTAAAAAGCTTCCTTGGGTAAGGACATTGTCAGAATGTCTGCAACTTGTAGCTCTATAGGCACATACTCAAACATCAAAGTTCCCTCCTTGACCTTCTCCTTGATGAAATGATTTTTGATCTCAATGTGCTTGGTCCTTGAGTGATGGACGAGATTTTTTCTATGATTTATAACAAATGAGTTTCCACACTGGATTCTGATCAGAGACTTCACTTCAGCTACCATAACGTCAAGCTGTTGCATCATCCACAATAATTGTGTGCATGCTTGAGTGCCGCAATATACTTAGATTCCGCGATGCTCAATGAAATGCAATCTTTTCTTCTTGATTAGCCAATAAATGCACAATCCACCAAGATAGAATGCACCTCATGACGTTGATTTTCTATCATCTCCTGATCCAGCCCAGTCTGCATCAGTATATCCCAATAACTCTATCTAAGATTTATCAATATATGTCAAGCTGAAATCCACTGTGCCCTAGATATACTGAATTATTCTTTTCACTAAAAACATGTGGCTTTCCTTGGTATTACTCTGATATCTCGCTGATGGCATGTGGTGAAAACAATATCAGTTCTTGTTGTAGTTAATTACAACAGACATCCATTAATTTTCCTGTATTCTGTGATATTAACTGCTTTTCCATCCTCATATTTTGATAATATCATTCGGGTAGCAACTGGAGTCTTCATATATTTTGAATTATCCATTCCAAACCTTATCAGAACCTCCTTGGAATATTTAGATTGTGAAATTAATGTTCCATTCCTTCCTTGTGTCACCTGTAGACCAAGGAAAAACATTAGTTCTCCAATCATTGACATTTCAAACTCATTTTTCATGAATTGGGAAAACTGTCTGCACTGAGCTTCATATGATCCGCCAAAAATTATGTCATCGACATACACCAACACCATCATCTTTTGATTACTATCATTGCTAAAATATATATTGTAATCAACTCTTCCATGCTGGAAACCAAGATTCTTCAAGTACTGATCAAGCCTTGAGTACCATGCCCTTGGTGCTTGTTTCACCCCATACAACGCCTTCTTCAGCATGCAAAATTTTCTCTCATCCTCATGAATGAGAAAACAATATGGCTACTCAATATACACCTCCTCTTCCAAAACACCATTCAAGAATGCATATTTGACATCCATCTGGAACACTTTGAACTTTCTTTGCACTGCTACGACCAAAAATAATCTGATTGTCTCCAGCCTTGCAACTGGCGCAAATGTCTCATCAACATCTATTCCCCCTATCTGGTAGTATCCCTTGCACACTAGTCGTGCTTTTTTCCGAATCACTATCCCATATTCTTTCATCTTGTTGCTATAGACCCATTTAGACAATGTGAAAATCTTTTTTGATGGCCTCGAAATAATCTCCCATGTCTGGTGCTTCTCAATCTGATCAAGCTCTTCATTCATAGCCTGAACCCAGTTTTCAACTTCAGCTACATCGGAAAAACATTTTGGTTCCACCTGAGACAAAAATGATGTTTTCTGTAATGATTTCATTCTTCGAGTCTGAACTGTAGATGTCTGATCACCAATCATATTCTTCCAATCAATTTCTGCTCAACTCTTTGGCTTCCTTGTAGACACAGAACTGACACTTTCTTGTTCATCAACAGTATCTTCTTCTGAGTCAGCCTTTGCCACTTCTTCTCCCCCTGTGTTTCTAACCTCATCATCACATTCATCCAGGAACTATTCACTAGGTCGTTGAGTATTCGGTTCATTTTCAAATATAGTGACATCAATTCTCTCAACAATTTTTCCCAGCAATTTATTGAAACATTTATATGATTTGCTTTTCCTAGAGTAGCCATGGAATATCTCCTCATCTCCTCATGACTCAAACTTGTTGTGCTTTTCATTGTTGATAATGAAACATTTACTTCCGATGATTCTAAAGTATTTCCACTTTCGCTTCTTTCCACACCACAGTTCATACAGAGTCTTCCCTTGCTTCGGACACAATAGAGACCAGTTCGAAATATAGACAGATGTTAAAACTACTTCCTTCCAAAATTTCCCTAGTAGGTCCTTTTCAATAAGCATTGTTCTGGCCATGTTGTTGATGATCTAATTTCTCCTTTCAACAAATCCATTTTTTTGGGGTGTTCTCCCAGATGAAACTTGATGCCTTATCTCTTGTTTGTCGAGATACTCTTCCGCCTAAATGTTTGTGAATTCTATGCCGTTATCTGTACGAAACATCAAAATTTTCTGCCCAAGCATCCTTTCTAATTCCATCCTATACTGCTTGATAAAATTGAACACCTCTGTATTTGCGTAATGAAATATAACCAAGCCATTATTCTATAATCATCAATGAAAAGAACATAGTACCTTTTCCCATTTATGGCTCATGGTGAGATAGGTCCAAATACACGAGCATGAACCAATTCTAGCACTATAGTTTATTTTTATTCCTTTTCTTTTATGCCCTTTTGACGATCTTCCCTTGTTGGAAAGCATCAAACATATGTGTTCGATCACGTGATAGTTTAGGAAGGTCTCTCTTGGCATCACACTTTACAAGATCCTCCATAGATGTTTGGAATAGATGACCAAGTCGCTTATGACACAACGGGTTTTCTTTTTCCCTGGATAAAAGGCATATATCATCTTCCCCACTTACAAAGTAAATATATCCATTTGTCCTTTTTCCTTGTAGAATAACTGCTCCATCTTTTTCTTTCACAACACACATCTTTTTGGTAAATCAGATAGAGTTCCCAGAGTCACATAGTTGACTGACACTGATTAAGTTATTACTAAGACCCTCTACCGAAAAGACATCAACACATCTTATTTCATTTCCCCCAAATTTTTCCTTTCTGAAACCAACTATCCTCATCCATTCATCATTTCCAAACTTGAAAACTCCTTCGTTGTCATATTTTATGCCTGTAATGAGATCATTATTCTCTGTCATTTCAGATGTGCAACCATATTCAAGGATCTATATTCATGAACGATCTGAATATTTAAGGGAAACTTCCACAACAATTTCCTTTTATTATTTATCTTTCTTGGTCCATACTAATACCTTTATACTCAGCATAGATTGAGGCATCTGTTATTTCTTAGAGTATGATGGACCAACATCATCTTGAAAAGTCGCAAATCTATTCTGCATTTTTAACTCACCTATGGGTTTATTGATCTGTTTCTTGAAAACATTTTGATTCTGCTTTGGCTCGTTTCTTTGTAAGGTTGATGTACAGTACCTAGCCATGTGTCCAAATCCACCGCTTCAAAAATAGTGTCCTTCGAAATATGTTCTGGAAAACCGTTCTCTGTTTGGCTTTCACCTCTGTTCTTGTTCCCTTCGATATCTCTTGGGTATGGAACACACATAATATGAGTGTCCCATCTTCCCACAACAATAACACCTGATATGAGGTGCATTCCTTTGTGTTATATCAGCACTACGAGTTTCCACTTGGGATCTATGAATATTCTGATTCTTCTTTGTGCCCAAATCAACCTTCAATCTCGTGATAGGTTCTTGCGGTTTGACTTCAATTGCCATAGATTTTTACTTCTGATCGAGCCCTGAATCATCCATAACATTTGAGCTCAATTGATACTTCTTTCCTGCTGAACTAGTAGGCTCGTATTTCATTTTTTCAGTATTCAGAATTACCTGCTTTCCCATAAAAATAATGGGAATCATGGGTTTTTCCTGGTCTTTAACATTCCTCTGTAGACCAATAACTTCTTCTTCAAGCTCTTCGATACTCTTGACGTGATCATTCACTTTTCTGTTCAAGCCATCAATATCCCTTTTCTGTTCTTCAATCTTGATCTTATTCTCATCATCCTTTTCTGTACTCTCTGGCATCAAAGACATAAGGTTCTATATTTCTTTTACTAACAACAGCTTCTCGTCTTCCTGTTGTTGCATGTAGAGTTTGGCATCATGTAACACCTTGTTGGATTTCTTTGTTTTTTCTCTCCAAATAACTATCTCTTCAAGAATAGCTTCTAATTCAGCTTCCATACCAACTCTACCTTCAATTTCTTCTTTTTATTCACCAGCATCGGTTTCTTCCTTTTCTTGAGCACTACCGATAATATTCACTATTTCATTTTTTCCATGATCTTTACAATTTTCATACTCCTCAACCTCTTCATCCTCAAACTCATCTGAACTGTCTATTTCTTGTGAAAGAAGATTCTTATTCTCGAAAAAATTTATATTGAATTGTTTCTTCCCTTTCACAAATGCTGAAGACTTCTTCTTGGTAATTTTGACTTCGTCATCATCATTATCGTTATCATGAAACTTTTTAGGGATCCTTGCTGCAAGATGACCAACCTTTCCACATAGAAAGCATGATAGTGCAAGTTTCCCTTTAAACTTTCTGTTTCCTCTTTGCAGATTTTAAGAAAGGAATGACATCAACTCATCTATCTCATCCTCTTCTTGAGAATCTTCAATTGTGAACTTAATCATGGCCATAAATGCCATCTCTTTGGATTTCCCATTTTCCACAGCCTCATTATCATCATTCCTCATTTCATATGCAACCAAGGTACTGTGCAAAGTATCCAATGTCAGCTCCTTGGGATCTATATCTTCCAGTACTGAAACCTTCAGATTGAACCGAGGTGAATGCTTCCTCAAGATGTGCTTTACAATCTTTATGCCTTCAATGACTTCACCAAGTCCTCACATATCATCCACATCAATATTTACCCTGTCAAAGAATTCATCAATAGAATTATTTGGGTTCATCTTCAGATCATCATACGTATTCCACAACACTTGCAGCTTTTCCTCTCTGACCTTTGTATCTCTTTCATATATATTCAAATGTTTTTCCCACATTTCATGTGATGTTTTCCATGACATCAACTTTGTGTAGATGGGATTAGAAAGGGCTCCCCCTAAGGCATTTATTGCTTTTACATCAGTATCCAACCCTCTATTATCTGCTTCTGACAATGCACCACTATTAATATCAGCTGTGATACCATGCATAGCAGTTCAAAACACATCCATTCCAAAAGATCAGAAATAGTGTTGCATCCGATTATTCTATATCTGAAAATTACATCCGTCGAATATCGGAATCTGTTTATGATTAGTGACCTCCATTGAGAGAAGAACAAATTTAAACCTTTCCCTCTGATAACAATTGTTAGGTCCAAAAGGCTGGATACCCTAAGAGGGGGGGTGAATCATGGTATGACTAATTTAAAATTAAAGCTCATTCTGATCTTGTTTCGCTCTTATGAAAAACACTCTTCTCTCTCTTTACTGTTGCAAAATATAAATAGAAAGTAATGCATGCACATGAGACATCAATTTTACTTGGTTCACCGCTAAGGGCTACGTCCAAGGAGCATACGCCGACAGGTTGTTAGTCATACCAAATTCCACTAAACTAAACTAGTTGTGGATTACATGGTTCGGGCTAGATCACTTCTATTCCCAGGATCACTGCCTTTACAATGTTTAGGGTCAGCTCACTGCTTTCCCAAGGGTCACTCCCTATTTCTCTCTCTCTGGCTCACTGTCGGTGGAGAGGATCACCTTTATTCTCTTCCTTTTCTCACTACTCTGGAAGGAATCCACTCACAATTTATAGACCAGTGGATCTCTTCATTTTCATGAAGTAATGAATCTTTCTCTATATGTAGATGCTCTGTTGAAGTCCAACATTCACCCGTAGATGAATATCTATTTTCACCAATGGTATCGGGAAATTATCCAGATTCCACACGGCCCAAAAGTACGGCCAGGAAATCAACCTTACTTGTTTTGCAAGTCTTCCTCAGCGCACAAGTATTGGCGCTCACGTCACAATTGGCACACAATTCCTCCACAGACACGTGCGCAACACAAACTTCTCTAACTCTAAACTTGCACGACTCACTTCCTTCCTCGCCTAAACCACCTCAGGCGTGCATGTAACTCTTGGCGCACAACTTCCTTCTCTGGCGTGCAAGTCCCACATGCGCAACACACCACCACTTGCGCGACCACCCCACCTACGCGACGGGAGATATAAATCTTCAAAGTGTTGAACTCCTGTTAGAAATGAGGATGGGTGGTCCAATATTTATAGGAATTTTGGACACCCTGCATGACTCCACACAAGTCTCCCCACGGCGCGCAAGTCTCGGCGCACAAGTCTCTTCCCCTGCAAGTCACTTGCGTGACCCACTTCAAAACGTGCGCTAAACTCATTCCTTTTCCATATTTTGATCTTTTGATCTTGAAAAACCATAGGCGAGCAAGTTCTCAAGCTTCCAA
Source organism: Viscum album (assembly GCA_963277665.1). NCBI lineage: Eukaryota > Viridiplantae > Streptophyta > Magnoliopsida > Santalales > Viscaceae > Viscum > Viscum album. The sequence continues at coordinate 1,479,738,307 of OY728148.1, read as the reverse complement.
GGCATTGACACGCATGTTTCTTTCATGGATCTCAAGTCACTTGTGCGACACCACCTATACATACGCGACACTTATCCCTTTTACTTATTTTGATGATCTGATCTTGAAAAACATATGTCACGCAAGTATCCAAGCCTTCAGGCACATGGCGCGCATGTCCCTCTTCCAAAATCCACTTTTCTTCATTTGTCGATTTTCAGGCCCAAAAATTTGGCAAACACTGGAACACGGCACCACCTAGTATCTGTTCTTTTTATGTCGCCTCCAAATCATCCATTCATTTGACTAATTTCTTAAATCTAACATTGATCATTAACCAAAACTCTTGAACCTGACATTCCAACATGAAATCCCCTTTGTTAACAAATTTTTATGTCATGGTTTTCATTGTCGACAATCACAACACAAATGTTCACTTTGTCAACAAAAAAAATCACCTCAAAAATACTTCAATGATTCCTTGAGGGATTTTTGCGCAACATTAACCATTCCACTAGTTGGAGGGAGAAGTAATCCTTGAGCAATTACAGGAGTTGGAAACCAGAAGAGAGTCTAAAGAATCAAGTGGAGATACATTCCAAGTTACATAACCATTAACAAGGTGATACACTCATTCGATATCCATACATACCACATTTTCAAATATTCTAATAATAGAATCCATCCACCATTCATTGTATCATACAAAGTGAAGGGAGCACAAGATTGAACAGGGGGAACACTATGTGTAAGAGGACTGTGGATTTTCCACAATAGGAACAATATGATCAGACATGGAGGTCTTCTTCAAAATTTTCATATTCATATTCTAATTTTACTAATCTATTTTTAATTAGTCTTATATTATATTATTCTTTAATTGTGAATTTCTATGTAGTGTATGGGTGTTAGATCAGATTAATTGAATTGTTTTCATTTTGTATGTTCTTACAATAAAATTACTCATAGTGGGGTTATGTGTTCCATACAGTGATGTCCACTTTCACCTTCCCATGATCATTATTTCACTATACACAAAGAAACAAGAGGTAAATGGTAGAGTATCCTATAATCCATGGAAACCACAGCTGAATTCCAAAAATGTAAAACAATATGGTAATTTATTATCCATGATGAAGTATATTTTTCAGGGGATCCATAATAAATTTTTTTCCAAATAGATATCATTAGTGATGGGGATTTATCTACTGATAGTTATACATTTCATTCATATGTACACAACATTAGTACCCACGTTATTGTTTTCATTCAGGAGATGTAACGTTCTAATTTTCCTAATCTTTTCCAGTTTAGCTATCTCAACAACTTAATGTCTCTTACTCTGAACATGTTTCCCCTTCCACATTTTAATTCACCATCATCATTTCCATTTCACTATTCACTTTTAGTTTTATTATCTCTTCCCTTGTTTTATATATTTTTTACCTGAAATAGAAATTAGTCCCTCCCAATTATTCAACCTTTCGTACAATTGTTACTAGAGAAATTAGTATTTGTAAATATTAAATTTGTATCATTTTAATGACATCATGGTCATTTATGTGGTCTTCTATTGTGATTAGTGTTTCTCAAATTATACCTCTTAGTTTTTTATAATGGTTGGAACCTAATGTTAGAAGGTCAATATTTATTTTGAGATGTTATTTTCGGATGATCATCAAAATGGGATAATGGATGGAGTGATAGATTTTTTCATTATTCAAAATTTTCTATCACAACACATGATTAATATTGGGAACCTTAATCAACACTCAAACTCACTAATGACTAGGATGATACATTTCACAGATATTTTGGTTAGTGGATTCCATTGAGAAAAGAAGATTGAGTTTTCTATATGTCAATAATATAGGATGAATTACTTAATTGAATGTTGCAAGGGAACGAGAATATTTTTTATGTGGATAAGAAGGGAATAGTGTAGTATTTGTTTAGCGAACATGAAATGTTCATTGACCACATTGGATGTGAATATAGTCCTACTAAATGTATTACAAATGAATGAAATTTTTATGAATTTTAATTTTTTGGGAATTATGAAAAATAATTTTCTTAATGGGAATGATCCTGAATTGAATCAGATTAGTTTTTAAAGTAATGAATATATTTTTGATGAGGAATCTACTAGAAATGAAATCCGAAATTAATGAAATGATAAATAATGAGAGGATACAACTCAGAGTAATAAACAAGATCCTTTTAAAGGTATTAATCATTTTTTATTTAGATATATTATTTTGACATGTTGAACGATTTTTACTACCTAATAACAGTTCATGGAGTGTTTGGGGCTCATTCAGGTCCTAGAACTCTTGAAATTTAAAAAATAAGTTGGGCCACAGTTTTATCGGACAGTGTGAATTGTGTGGAAAAACCATGTGGAGAACTTGTTCCATATGAGTGGCACCACTATATTCTAAAAATGTGAAATCCATGACAAATTCCCAAGTAGGATTACAGAGGATTATGACAAAGGAATTTATCACAACATGCTCACAGTTAGACAAACTATGTTCCTAGTTAGTTCATGTGGTGTTCAATTATAGTTGACAGTTCATAGTTGCAACATGGTTTGGCCAACAGTGTGGAAAAATCATGTGACCAAGAGTTGATTGGTGATTGAATATATTTTTACTGAAATGAATTAAAACCCTCACACCTCTTTTATTAACCCATTTCCAAATTGCATCACATCCATCAACCTCCAAAATTCTCTCTTTCATCCACAACTATGTTAAATGATAACTCCCGAATCAAAAATATCATTCAAACACCCTCAGTTAAGTTGGATTTGAAACAATGTGGTCTATATTACTTTTGATTCATTACATAGTTTATCTTCTTGCCACTTTTTCTATTTTTGGTGTGATGTCATTTTCCTTACTCTAATTGATTTTTTCTATTTATTTTGTTTTTATCAATTCATATTCTAATCAAAGGCTGAAACTACATGCATAGTCCTCTAAAAAATGGTATTTTGTTTTTTTTTGTTTTTTTGTATAATTTTAGGTGATAATAATGCTTTATCTATTTTGCGGAATGAAAAAAAATCATTCATTACATTAAAATTTTCTTTCTATTTCTATGATAATATATTCATGTTGTTATAGTATCACTAACCCATTTTAGTCTTTTAAAGTGTTATAAACTCATTGATCAAAACCCCTTTCAGTCATCTAGATAAAATTTCTCTAATTATTCTTAGTATTTATGTATCTGACCACATTTTATTTTATTTAACATTACTCTAAAATTGATTTCTATGGTTTAATTAAATTTAATGGATTAGTTTACTTGATTGGACGTGAGTGTAAATGTGACACCACATGGTATAAAAATTTTATTAGGAATTTTATAAATTTATATGTTTGTGATTTGATTGGTCTTGAGAAATTGTAATTCTTTATATATATTGAATTTCAATTTGTATTATTATTCCATAGGTATAAACTATCAAAAAATGTATACGATTATTGTTGATAATGATGTTGCACAATCTCTAACATTGAGTGTTGGGATTATGTTTCATTGTGTTATACTTATATTTGGGCGGTAGTCCTGATGTTCAACATTCCATTATATCAAGTTTTGGGCATGAAAAATGTCCCACCATCTTGAATAATGTCCAAGATGTATCACAACAATCATGGGATTCAGGGATCATACCCTTTCATTAGTATATAGCTCATTAATCTAGTTAAGGATGCCTGAGTTATGCCCCAAGATCAACTATCACCTAATATCCAGGAATATACCTACATATATTCTGACATACATAGTGAATATATATGTATATAATATATAAGTATATATATTATTACTTATATATATATATATGATTTTCAGATATTTCATATTCTACCTTATGTTGTAGCAGGTAAAGATTTTTAGGTGTCTTAATGGAACCTGGGTTATTTGATTTTCATTTATTCGTCTTTTTTTATAATTACATATATATATATATAAACTGATTTGATATATACACTTATATGAATATTTCTATACATTGTTTGTGATGGACTGTTGATTTTATGTCACAACCTATGTGGGCTGACTCTGGTTACCATTTATTCTTCATTAATATAGGTATGGATAAGGTAATGTCCCTTGGTATAGATGATTGATCTATTTAGTATATAACTTATAGTAAGGGAAAATAGGAACTGACATATTCTCATGATACTAGTAGATCTGTCATTTTAATTTTTTTTATTTGTTATAGAATGATATATATTATTTTTCTCCTATATCCCTTTCTTACATTGTTTAGATCATCATTTCATTACATCATGATGTATATGACTTGGAATATTGGTTTGGTATTTCTATTACTATGTATTATTTTCTACACTTTAATAATTGATTATTTTATTTATTTCTATAGTTTTATATATAATATTATACTTTTCCTATTTTATGTTTTTATTTACTGTACCAACATTACTATATATATATCAGGGTATGGTCTCCCCACTATACCACCTTGGACCCTCACTACTAGTTGGTAGCCTTTGGTGTATTTAGAGGCAAGACTGAGGTTATGTGACCTTTATGCTCAGCACTCCGGTTAAGTGGACTCCAGGTATGGACATTAAAATGTGTTATTAGATCAATCAAGATTTATTGTCAAATATGTTTTGGGAATTATTCCATAAAATAAGATGTAAATGAAATTCCTGATGGGAATGTCTCTATGAATATATTACCCTTTTTTAGTGATACCAAAATTAAATGGGATGGGTTACTACTCTTGTAGGATTACAAATGTTACAGGTGATATGATTTAACCATTGAGAGCTGCATATGATTTTTTCTATTATTATTGTTGATGTTATTGATATAGACCTCGTTTCATGGCATTATAAGTTAAATTATTATAATCTCATCGATCATTATAGGAACAATAGGAATAATATTCCATGCATTTTATCCATGCCACATTTACATTTTCCTTGTGTTTTAATACTACATATAGTTAGAAACATGAGATAATGAATATGAAATGTTATAGTGCATCATGATTGTATAGTAATATTAGATTATTTAATGTCTCTAAATTAATATAGAAATTTATTTCTCTCATATATTAGTGATGGCACATTAATTATCCAACTATACAATGTTTTCTGTTGTTTTCAACTTGTTGTTGAGTGTGATATATATATATATATATTGAAGTATGAACTCAATAAAATTCAAAAAATATATATTAAAATGTTTATTTTTAAATGGGGGTTCCCATTGCAATGTAATTTGTTTTTGGTCTATACATTGAAATTGAAACTCAATTTATTAGAAATTATCTCAACATATATGAGGATTAGAACTGAATCCTAACATTATAGTGGGTAATTAGGGGGTCTCTTATGTTCTCATAGGCTGTTAAAGTCTTTAAATTATCACATATATGATGATTATGGAGTGAAAAAATAGGTATGATGTTTTCATCAGAAGGCTACAAACCAATCCCAATAATCTATATGAAAAAAAATTCATCCATTGAACTATATTCTATGTTATTAGTTTGTAATTATATAATAATTCCACCATGAGATCCTCAAGTTATATTCATGGAAGGCAGTGAAGATCATGGACCAGAGGTTGCTAGAATTGAGCTTCCAGTGAAACCTCATGCAATGTATCTTATGGTGCAACCTATTTTTCTTGATATAGGAACTAATTCGTAGTTTTGAGAGGGTATTTTCTATATGATGCAGTAAATTTAAGGAGTTTATTTATATTCTCAGACTATATAATTATTGACTTAGGTGTCCGAAAAATAATATCTACCAATATTTTTAATGTATTGTGGACCTAATGCAGTAAACTCATCGATGGAGGCCATGCTTTATTTTTAAAAAAAATTATACATACCTACATGGTGGAGGGTCAAGCTCACAAGATATATTTTATGAAATTATTCCTTGGCATGGTGGAATTTCATTACCTATGTTTGCCACCAATGATATACTATTTGGTGAGACTTATAAGTGATATTTTATCATTACTTTTTTCCACTGACAATGAATGGTGACTGGGATTGGTAATTTATAACCACTAATAGGGAGCTCGGTCTTTCATTTAATATTCTGCTTGTTTATCTATGATTCCAATATTCTCACTAACTCTAGAAGGGGATGACCATGTGACTGTGAGTAAATTTCAGGATGGGATAGTGTAATACATCCAATCACAGGTCAATTTTATTTGTAGATGATGTTTATTTATGAGATATTTTACCAGAACCTCATTAATTAGCTGAATTTAAGGGATGTCTGTGGTGGGAACCACTGTAGTTCAGCACCTACACCTACTAGTTTCATATCATGTGTTAAAAAGTGGTGTTATGAGGATTAAAGTGGGGGGAGCCACAATATTATTGTTAATACTGAATGATTCTTTATCTGTCACAAGTGTACAAAACCAGGACACACAAAACCCAAGACTACGAAGGCTCTAGTTGGCTGAAGAGGCTATAGAAGGATGAGACATATCCAACCCCTTTTCATGAGATATCTATTTGTTCCTAGAGACAATGAATCTATACATACCCTACATTCTAGTGTTGGGACATCAGAATATCTCTAGGAAGTGGGATTGAATACCCTAGTTCCAAGGTTGTGGTCATGGATGATATAATCAGATTCTAGACATATAGTGCTTGGAAATTAGGGATCCTTAGGGTAGCCAGGTTGTGACTTAGGGTCACGATACTTCTCAATTACATGTAGTGCATCTCATGCTGTTGGAGTAGAGTTTATAACCTTATAATATTATAGGTACTACAATAGTTTCCATTACATTCTTGTTTTTTTACTCTTACATTGTCTCATAAAACAATTTTATGTCATAGGTAATCATAGAGAATATGGGCCATTAAATTGAGTTTTTTTGATGACATAGGAAATGTGATACCTCCTTAAATATCTGGTCAGAGAATTTTATCTAATGTAATTATGTACTACTTGGGAAATGTAGGTATCATTTTGTATGGTGTCTTTATGTCCTTGATATGGATGGATTTGATGTAATTAATAGGATGGACAAGTTAGTTCCATAGAAGGACCATATTGACTTCTATCACCAAAGTGTGTCGATTAAATATCCATAGGGTTATATAAATATCCATAAATGAGAATGATATTATCATGAATCTTGAGATATACCATTACATAAATGACTTGGTAGAGATACATCACATAATGAAATTCATTTTGTGGATGATCGGGTGTTACGACCCACTATTTTCCCTCTTGTAGTTGATCATTTCATGCCCTGTCAAACCTAAGGAATTTTATATGCTACCTCAATAGAGAGTGGTCTAATTATCCATTGATATTGTTTGTTGAGCGCCAGTGGTTTCCATTCCTCTATATTATATAAAACCAACAGAGCTTCTGCATCTCAAGAAACAACTGTAAGTCAAGAAGGATAATGGCTTTATCCTACATAGAAACTCTTCGTGTGGTTATCTGGCCCTTTTTTCAATGAATGTGATTATTACCCTAAAAATAAGTGCATGTTACAGATGTTTGAACCAGATGACCGTAAAGAACAAGTATCCACTATGACAAGTATATGAAATTGTTGACTAGCTATGTGGAGCTCAAGTGTTGTTAAGGTTCTATTTTTGTCTGGCCAAACACCTGTTTCATGTCAAGTGATCAAAATTACCTCTAAAAACGTTCTACAGTAGTTTTGGACTTTATTAGTACTTGGTAATGCCATTAGGTCTCAAAAACAGTCCATCATTTTCATTTCTATGATGAATCATGTTTTCCACCCATACATTGATTCATATTTATTGTCATTATGGGAGAAATTTTATTATATTTTACTTCTTGAAATGATTATTACAATCATTCTAAAATCACAATGAATATTCTAACATTGTACTATATTTGATCTAACCTTTTTAAATTCCACTTTTTCATTGATGAAGTTCCCTTCCTTGGTCATATCATCTCAGAGTCTGGTGTATCTGTAAACCTGGAGAATGTGAATGATGTTATTTATTTAGATAATTCCATGAATTTATTTTATAAGTAGAGTCTATTGGGGATAGATTCATATTATATAATATTTATAATTGATTTCACATTCCATGAATCATCTATTACTATCCTGGAAAAATGGTGATGAATTCATATGGTCCAAATATTTGGAATTGTCCTTAAAAAAACAAGTGAATATTGGATTCAACAGAATTTCTGATTTGAATAGAGCAAAGAAGGATATATTTAGTTTAATTTTAAGTTTGAGGAATTGGGCATAGGGCAAGTTTATTGAAGGATGAGCTAGTCATATTATTGGGGTCTCATCGGTTGGGGTATCACGAGTTGAATTTCCCAATGCATGATCTTAAGGAAGAAGTTGATGTTCACACACTACACTATTTGAGATCGAATTTAGATGGGGAGAATTTTATTCTATTATATAGTCGCAAATTCTACAAGAATGTCTTTACACTACATGATTTTAATCTATTCCAGCATATATTGTATTATTATCTACACTAATTTGATTTAAAGCATTCCAATACTCGATGAAAATGAAATTAAATACCTAATTCCCTATTTCTAGAAACTTAAACCCAAGAGGATCATGAGGCAAATAGTGAGGCATAGTTCCTAGGATTTTTTTAGAGAATCTAAATGATGTTTATGAGGATAATTGTTAGCCAATCATGTCACCTTTACAGTTACCAATACCATTCTATAATGGGTGACATTGAATAAATTATCAAATCCTAAGGTCATGATCCTAAGGGATGGTATCTCTTATGAAAATCCATATTATGGTTGGACCGTGGGGGAGAATTAGACAATACCATTTCAGGGTGAGTCTGGGTCAATGAAGACATAATAGGGGAGCTGATGTAGGGATTTTATGCCTTTTCATGGGATGTATGTCTCAGTTTCACCATTATGTATTGAGATATACCATACTAGAATTAGTGACTTACTATGAAATGGGTGATAGTTAGATTTATCACTCAGTGTTCCACCTATCAATAGTTAAAATAGAAATATTAGCTACAAATAAGACATTTATAAAAATGAGACATTCCCAATATGAAATCGGATGATGTATATTTTCAATTTTTACATATTTACCCAAACAACCTAATAAAAATGATATAGTTTTGTTCATATATGATCATTTAAAATGTTCTCTGACATCGAACATGTTTGATAGATCATCACGGTAGATGAGAATGGGAGGTAATATGTTAGGGAGGTCACACATGTTCTTGATGATCCTCAGTCTATCATATTTAAAAGGGATGTGTGTTTCACTTATCTGTCCTATAAAAGGTTATAGAAATATTTAGGTATATTTTAGATTATGATAGTTTCCTATTACCCAAAGATTGATGGATAGATAGAGGGTAAAATTTATGTGTTATAATAAATTCTCCATGCATGTGTCCTGGATGTCCAGGGTTCTAGTGAAAGAAATAACCCTTTTTTTACTATAATGACAGCATTTAAAATACTATCCATATGGATAATTACAATTCATTATTTGGTATTCTATTTCTATCAACTCTATGCTGAAAATAGGTAGAGGGGGAACCTTTTCTTAGATAGTATCTCATACATCAGACATTAGAGGTGGATCGCTGGAATAGATAATGGATTTTGAAAGATCGGTCTATATATTTGTCATGTTAAAATAAATACGGATGACCTCTTGAGTTTTATGATGTTGTTTGGGATCTGTTTTATGTTTCTCGTATGATGGGAGTCTAATAAATTCTAATGAAATGTAAGTTTTCACATGGATTCATCAGTCCATTTAGGTTTTATATTAAATAGAACTAGTATCTTACCAGATACAATTTAATATATATTTATACTGTATGTTTATATTATTTTATAGGCAATAGTGCTTTTAATATTATCATTACTATTTTCTTGTTTTCCAAGTAGATGAGTTTGAGTCAGATATGGTTTCTTCTTTTGAGGGGTATGCAGTGTGAATTGTGGAATAGAGTGTGATGAATATTTGATGTTGGTCGATTACTATATTATGGATTCTATAGAAGAATGAACATTTGAAATATGAGAACTGGAATTAGGATATTGATATGAATTCCCAATTTCATGGTCATTCCTCAATGAATCCCTCATTACGCAATAAAGAGCTACCAAGGGATGATTTTTTTATAAGGAGAGAGGTTGTAAAGACCAATTTTTTTCAAAGTTATGACTCATTGGTTTTGGTTCATATACATTTTTTATTATGGTAAACTTGACCTATGTACTAAGGAAGGATCATGGAGGGTTATAGACTCCATTGAATCTAGAAACACTAGAAATTAACCAAACAGAGAGGCCAATTCGGTAAATACTAAATGTGTGACATAACCCTATGGGAGTCATGTTTCACATGAGAGGCCACATAGGTTTCTTCATATATATGATCTAGGCCACACGCCTACATGAGATTTCATTGGTGTGGGAAAGATTAATTTCTCATGGCATTTACATGGTTATACAATGTTTTTTCCATGCTCATGTGAGTGGTGATTAAATACAATGGTTGGCACATGGTAGGTTCACAGTTTGGTCATCTGTGGGTTAAATCATGAGACCCAATTTTGAGTTGATATTTTACAGTGTTTCACATAAATGAATTAAAAACCCCACCCTTTTTTTAGCATTTCTTGCATGAATCACAACATTCCTCTTCTTCAGGGATTTATCTCCAAATCTTTTAGGGTCATTGATAACTACTCAATCTGATCTCTGATTTTAACTTCATCCATCATGTTGGATCAAAAAATGTAAAATCTCTAATCATATAACTTCTTTTCAATGCTTATCATCCAATATATTTCATTATTTTCATGTGAACTCATTTTCACTATTCCTATGTAATTTTCTATTATGGTGATTTCTTTCAATTCTCATCAAATAAAAGGTTGATAATGGATGAGTGGTTGTCCACAAACCTATGTTAGGTGGTCTAGGTTTTTCCTAAATATTTAGATTGTTATATATAAATTTTTATTGTGTAATATTTTATAAATATACACACAACTCTATAAAGGATTCATTCACTTTATAAGATAATATATTCATGTTTTCATACTCCCATTGACCATTTTATCTTATTGAATTTTTTTACCTCATTGATCCCCACCACTTTGGTTATGTATTCTTACATTTTACTCATTATTTAAATTTTATTGTATCCAACCACCTCCTAAGTGGTTCTCCATGAATATACAATAAATTTTTCATTACTAACTAACATAAATTTCTTATTTTTTTGGATTAGATGTTGGTGTCTAGGCCACACCACATGTTATATAATTATAAATGGGAAATCAATAAAATTTGATGCTTTTGATTGGTTGGAATTGGTGACTTGGAATGATTTATATAAAATTCCATTATATTATAATTTTTTTCACTTGGATGTTGGATGTTAAAAAAATGTATAAGGGACATGTTTATCATGTGGTGTAATGCACTAATATTTTAAGTGCTACATATGATATCTACCATTGTTACACCGGTATTTGGGAAATGGGCATGGAGTTCAATTTTATTCCTTATTAGGGTTTGTTCTTGATTACTCAACCCACCATCTATGAAGATGGGAAATATTTCTCAAATTGATCATGATTTTTTAAACTTATACCCTTACTTGATCATATATCTCATTAGTATAGTTATGGTTACAAGGGTCAATCCTCGTATCCAACTATAACATAGTATCCTTGTAAATTCCAACATATGCCCTTGCGAACAAATTTCATATACATGTATACATTGTAAATATATATATATATATATTACACATATATATACGGTATTTGGATGAGGGAAATTCCTACCAATGTCGAATAAGGTATAGTATGCTTGATATCATAATATAACCTGGGATGACTTTTATTTATATAATCAGATTTGATTATTATTCCTTATATATGCATGAGTATTTTATATATACACTACTATGATTATTTCAATACATCATTGGTAGTGGAATAATGTTGTTATCTCACACCCTACTTGTTCTGATATCAATACCCAATTAGACTTCGTGAATGTTGGTATGGATATGGGTAAGTTACCTCATATAGATGCTTAATCTATTTAACTTATAGCTTGGACAAAGGCATAGAGGATCAGTTATATGCTAAGGATGATAAGGGAGATATATATTAGTTTTATAAATAATTTTTTGTAGGAAGATGTATATTCATGTCCCATGTGTCCCTGGCATCTTCTTTGTTATATCATCATTGAATGACATCATCATGTATTTCACTCAACCTAATGGAATTTGATTACTATTACACTTTATGATTAATGATTCTATGATGGATTATTGTAAGTGTTTCTAGAATTCCATATATAATATTATACTTCCACAATTATCTTTTTTTACTATACCTATTATTCCACTCTAATAAAATGGTGTAGTGTTCCCATTGAGCCACCTTGGACCCTGGTTGCTTGTTGACATCATCTGTTATACGAGGAGGTGCACATTAGGCCATGTGACTCACTAGCACATGGCACTAGGTCCATGGACTCTAGGATGGGACGTTACAATTAGTTAATGGTTTTAGAATGATATTATATGATTTATGTATTTGTGTATTGTAATTATATAATTATGAAATATTTAAATATTTTTCTGTATTTTTTTCTATAAGATTTAAAAAAATTCATTGAATACTGTTGGGGACCTATATAAGTTATTTAATAGAATAGTGATATTATTAATAATGGAATGTAACCCTTAATATGTTATAGATATCTAGATAATGAGGTTTGGATGAAGAAAATTTTTTATGTGAATAAGTAAATTGGATAGTACTGATTACATTAACAGTATATTGGCAACGTGGTTTATACAATCATTCAAAAATTTTACATTATTATTTATTTAAGAAATAAATTAGCGAATTTGTTTATGCAATGAAAAATAATATCTATATTAAATAATATTTTATGGTAATTCAGGGTGTTAACATGTTTTATGAAGATACATGATGGAGGTATGCACAGGTTTTGTATTAGAAAATTAAGATCCAAATTATGATATATAGGGATACTTTTTTTTAAACATGGAAAAAATCAGTGAAATTCTATCTAATGTTTTGGATTTTAATCTTTTTCTTGGGAACAATTCAATAAAATAATGAACTAGTATAATTTTTTCTTTCTAAAATGATATAGATATTAATGCATTACCTCACCATATAAAGTTATATCTAAAATGTGTAACCAATTATAATCATTTTTTGTGATGATTACTAATGATATATAGAGTAACAGATCTTATAGTCAATTTTTTGATAAGGATAAAAGAATTTAACATTATTTTTTAGAGTAAGATATGATGTGTAAATTTAGCATGGGATAATGAGTGGAACAGATTTTTCTTATTAAATTGAATAAAATTAAGAAATTATATATTCTTGTGGAAATAATTCATCGTTGGGGAAAGGATATTGAATTAGAATAATTTACTATTATCATTATTTGAGATGATATCAATGAATTTTTCATGCCTCTTTGGATTATGGATTTCTGGTCATCAAATTTCGCCTAATCATGTTCTCTATCTCAAACAAATTGTATTTGGGTTTTACTTACCTCCTCTATGTCCATGTTTTCAATTCCAAATTATGTTCTCTTATTTGGGAACATAATACGTGACATCCTAAAATAATGTCACAAAAACATTTATCTATATATATAATATGTCTTATTAACTCTTTTTATGTAGTGAAGTATTTTTAATTAATTTTCAAATGATAGCCTTTTGATGATTGAGATGAATTTAGAGAGATAAATTCATTTTAACAGTGCATGAAGGTAACACCACATGATTTTGAGAAATATTTTTTTCAAATTAATTTTATTATATATTTAATTATTTGAAACTTCAATATTATCATGACTTATAAGAAATAATGAGATTCAACAAAAACTCTCATGACTCGTGACAGTGACTATTAGTAAACTGTGAAATAATATTATTTTACATTAACCTGTTATGACAATGTTGTTAAATAAGAAGGGATAAATATTACTACCAAATTTTTGAAATATATTAATAATTTTTATAATAAATAAAAATTTAATTATAAAATAAAATTAAATAATCTATCAATGTTTATTAATGTAATTATATTCATCAAAAACTCGTTTTCATCAAAAATGAATTATATTGCCTCTCCTGAGAGACCATTATAATTATTTTTTAGTGATTTTATAAAATTTATATTCTAAATTGAACAAAAAAATTTCAGTCATCATATCAAAATTTCTTTATGGTGCATTTTTGTAATTTTGTAAAAATTATTAATTTTTCATTAAATAGAGAAAAATACTGATTTTTTAAAAAAAATTCTTATATTTTAAATACATTAATTAATTTAAATTCCTTATTATATTTAAAATTAATATAAGGAATATTTATTTATATTTAATACAATTAAATAATTTTGAATCAACATTATATATGATTTCAGTATATGGTTGTTTTTTTTGGGTTTAGAAAGGCTTTTTCAGAAAATAGTTGTAATGTGTTAATTTTTCTCGATTTAGTTAATAAAAATAATACATAATAATGAATAAATTATACGACATTTTCAGATTTTATGCTAATAAATTTAAATTTATATTCATAAAATGATTATTATTGGACAAATATTTAAGAGAAAATCATCTTATGAAACAAAACAAGCTTATCGAAGAACTACTTTTTTCATTGTGTCTAAATATATTTTATAAAATTTTAATTTTTGATTATTTATATAATTTATATTAAAAAAATTAATCATTTTTAGAATAATTTATTATTTATTTTAATAGTTTTAATTTTTTTGAATATTCGGATAATATATATATTTTTTGATGTATTGTAAAAATACAAAAATTTCAAATTAAAACATTATTTTCATGTAAATTATTTATAAAGGGAAATTATATTATAAATTGGTTTCAAAATCATTTTATTTTAATAATATGTATATTTATTTAATTTATTTCATTTTATCCAATTTAAAATTATAATTGGATACAAAAACAATATAAATTTTTGATCATTTTTCACATTGAATACATGTTTTCTTATTGTGTATGCGAGATTACGTTCAAATTAAAATCTTCTTATTATATGAAATATTGTTTTAATAATTGATTATATATTTCTAATAAAAATAATTTATGTTATCTTATAAATTCATCCTTAATTTTGACCATTATTAAAATTAAACAAATTAAATATTATTTACCATGGTTAAGATAACAATGGGTCTGTGCTGGTTAAACTAAAAAGATTAGTATAAACTTACCCAAAACAATTACAACAGAAATTTTATAGTAATTTTATACTTTATTATTTATATTTTTAACACAAATATATTATATATCCTTTCTCCTTGTGAAAAATGTTTGTATAATTCATTATTATTTAAAAAATAAAATTATGCCACTCACTTAACATATAAAAGGCCAACCAAGTCCTCCAAAAATTTAAGCTTTAAAACCCATTTAGATTAAAAAAATAAGGCTCAAATATATTCCCAAATTCTTTCCTCTCATAATATAATAGTTTATTTACATATAAATCCAAACTAGGAACACATTTGCAATAAATCTATGGAGGATACATGAAGAAGAGGTAACAACCATCAATGAGAATTTTTTGTATTCCGTACTCCACTTGATTAGTATCTTATTATAACATTATTATATACCAAAATAT
Organism: Viscum album; assembly: GCA_963277665.1. Classification (NCBI taxonomy): domain Eukaryota; kingdom Viridiplantae; phylum Streptophyta; class Magnoliopsida; order Santalales; family Viscaceae; genus Viscum; species Viscum album. Next base: position 1,479,722,563 of record OY728148.1, on the reverse strand, counting down.
GTATATTACATATGGTATACTATTTTTGTTGTATGGTAATGGCTGAAAACCATTTTCATATCCATCCAATGGGTTGTCAAATCATCATTCATGTGTAAGGAACAATACAGCCTCACAAACACATGCAATTAATTTCTTCATTAAATCGTCCTAGAATTGTAAATAATATTAGATTATTTATTTATATATTTCAAATTTATTATATTATTAGGATTTTAATGTTATTATATCAAATATAACTTAATAACATCAATTTTGTGGGAATACGATTACATTTATTATCTGTACTGTTGATTACCACATCATGAAGTGATATGATTATTTCTAGATATGTGTGGGTGGTAATAAAGATAGTATTAGAAATTATTTAGATATAAATGAAACTATATAAATATGAAATTATAAATATATCATTTAATTTTATTTCATTCAATACAATGAGAAAATGAAAACAATTCTCATATGTATGTACGACCTACTGTCGCCATGGATTGTGTATTTCATGTTCAATCTTGGTTTTTTAATGATTACAATAAATACATCTATACAAAATATATATGATAATTATATTAAATTTTACAGTATGGATATTCTTTAACCATGATAAATGTAAAAGAAAAAAATAATAATCAGAATATACCTTAAGAACAAAGCAGATATATCCGGAAAGAATTTATATTTAAACATTTCTAATTATTGTGAGTAATATTAATTTAATAACAATTTTAAGATATAGAAATCAAAAAATTACTAAAATATATATAATAAGTGGAAAACATTACTCGAACATCGAATGACTAGAACTTTTGATCTGGGTGTCTGTTTGGGCTCTACCATAAATCAAATAAAAAAATAGGATGAGCTCTACACCACATAGGACTATACTGACCTCTATGAGATATTTCCTATTTAATATCCCTCAAATGGCCTAGAGGGCCTCTAAAATTGTTTTTTAGTCAGGGAACAATATTTTTAAAAATTTTATGGATTTTCATCCTCATTTATGGGTGTCTTTTTAACCTTTCTTAGGGGGGACTCAATTTATTGTCATGGAATACATTAATATTGGTATTATTTATTTGATATTTTATTATTTTCAAAATTTAATGTAATTTATAAATAAATATAAAATAATAGATATATTTTTTTTATTTAATCACACCTAAAATTTTAACTTGATAAACAAATAATTAAAAATATTTACATATAAAAATATTTCTCAATAGATAAACCCATTGTAAATAAAAATTATTCTATGTTTTTATTAAAATAAAAATTTATGAATATTTATATACCAGTACAATTAATATATATATATATATATAATGTATATATATATATATATATATTTCTGTTTGAGTAATGAAAAATAAATATATATTCATGTATAAATTATAATATATGTATAGAAATATTAATATATAATATATGTTAATAAATATAAATATATATAATAATATTCAAAGATTCATATATATATATATGTGTGTGTGTGTGTGTGTGTGTGATATATGCATATTCGAATGTATGTATAAACATGAACTTACACACACAAACACAATATTTTATATTTTTATTCATATATATATATATATAAACATATGTAAATATGTATAAGTATAAAAAATATAATGAAATATATTTAAATATATAGATATATAATAACATGTAAATAACCATATATGGGAGTGTAAAAGGAGGTGATGTATAAGCAAGAGGTCTCATGTTCGAAACATGTGGTATGTAGGTCTGTCACGAGAGGAGAGAATTATCTAAAGCGCTGAGAAATGGGGGGTAGAAATGCTCAAAAATGGAAGGGGAAGCACTGATAATGGTGGGTGAAAAGAAAGAATATTCCCTTTATCAACGGGGCCACTGTCAGCAAATATTTAGTACTATTTGAGGCCCCCATTAACATCTCTAGAAAAAGAAGTGATAATGGTGGCCTTTAACAACACATAAAAAGAGATGATAATGACCCAATTTATCAGCACTAAAAAAGAACCGATAGAAATCCCCTTTATCAGTTCTTTTTTATCACTATTAAAGAGTGAATTAATCTATTCATTTTAAGAGTGATTTTATAGCTAACCCTCTTATATATATTACATTATTATAAATTCTATATAAAATAAAATCAATTTTACATGTGTTGTTAAAAGAAAAATTTTTAGAAGTGTATGGATAAATAAAAATTGAAAATGAAAATTATGAGTTAATTTTCTTAGTATTCTATTTGGAATTGATTAACTAAAGTGTTAATATTAACTTAATTTATAAATGGAACGTCAGTTACACAGGCCTGAGAATCATTAATTTTAAAATTAATTCAGAATTAAAAAAATGGATTCAATGAAATATTAATGTTGTGTTCCTGTCTTCAACCATCGTAGAGGGGAATTTTCAAGGGTGGGTTGAGAGTTTCCTTGAATAAGAAGATGGAAATTACCCATGGATCCCTTTAACATTTCCGTTAAATTGATCTAGATTTTATACTTTTAGGAGTATAGATATTTTAATCACTATACCTGTTTTCAAGTTAATTACTCATGGATAGAGGTATCCTATTTTTGTAGAGCCTCGTGATTCAAAAGTTCCATAGGATGATTTTTTGAGTTTCTGGCATATGATGATCCATCCTTACATCTCTAGGGATGATATAGAATTCTTATTTATAAAATGAATCTATAGCTTGATGGGTGGTCGTGTGATTAAATTACCCTTGTTAGTGAATATATTACCTCATGATGATCAAATTATATGGGTTAGACATTCTTAGGGCCCAGTCGGTTGGTTATTAGGTCATGTGACCCTTATTCTTCATCTGTGATAGATGAAATTTGAGGTTTTTTGGTTTATTAATAATTATATGGGATAATAGGACGTTGGGAAGCATGTTTTATGTGATCCATCAGATACTAGGATCCATATGACCAATTTTAATATTCGTAGTATCAAATGATGGGTCGTTTTGTTGTTGAAATATTGGGGTAGTAAGCATAAATGCGCATGGTACCAATCAAGTTGGTAAATTGGTATAGGGACCCATTTGAGTTATGTGGAATTTTTTATGATATGAATTTTTATGCTATGAATATTGGTCATTCTCAGAGCATTGTGTCTCTGATGTGGCATTATGATTAATTATCTAGGATATAGGGAAAGGTGCTACAAAACAATCGAGTTTTTTAACACTACTAATCAGTTTAGTTTTGGATTCAGTTCCAAATAGTGGATTCGGATATAATATTGAATACATCTAGTGTAAATTTTATTTTAAAACTTTTAATTTTTTTCATTTCCTATATTTTTAATTTCTCACCAGGTAAATGTGTGTTGACCACAACCATATCCTTTCTTTAGTGTTGGATGCAGCATGTGCCATTGGATGAGTTCCCTTTCATAGTAGAAGATAACTAGGATAATTGTAATGTGGGAAGCATCATAGTGAATGTATTTTATAGTTTCCTTCCATGTATATGGAAATCAATGAAAAATTGTCATTTTTAAATACTAAGATCATATTTTAGAAGTTTTAGTGATAATATGTTTTATTTAATCTTCAATATGAAAATTGTGAAGATAAAACAAGGTTATGTGTTGCGATTATGTTCGGATACTATATTCATATGTGAGGTGTTTGAGCATCCTAATAATGTAATTCTTTTAACATGTGTTAGTTTATGGAAACCAACATGATGAGAAATTGGTTAGCGGTGTATGAAACCTCTAAAGAAACCATTGTTAAAGGATAGACTAAAATGGGGTTTTTTAAACAATCATGAAATTCCAGGGTTGTAAGGAATTGTTGTCAGTAAATGATGATGCATCAAAAAATGTAGACATGCTATTTTTAAATAAATAGTCCAATAGTGGATCAACTGCACATCTTATAGTACATTGGATATGGTTTTTTGGAAACCAATTTGGGGAAATCATATTAGTTTTTAATGGTGTGTCTCAAGTATTATTGGTAATATTTTATATAATTTTTGTGTAATCTTATCCTAGTTATGATCATGGTCCATATCATGGAATTTTCTTGGGTATACTTAGTGATACTAGGTTGTAAAATGACCTAATTAAAGATATAGAATTACTTTTTGGCTTGATAAAAAACACCCTGGGTGTCGTGCTTGAGTAATTTGGTTAGTTATATTGGTGTGGTCTATCCAGATTGAAATTAGGATTTCCATGAAGGAGAAATTTTGATGAACTCATAAGCACCACCATGTACGTTGACATGATCTCTAGTGGAGATAATGCTTATGGGATTAATCATTATCTTTATATATGGACTTCTCAGTGATGTACCAAATTATAACTTTTATAATCCAGGATTTTGATATAATTAGATAAAATCCTTCCACTTTAGTAGTTTATTTTTAGTTAATATTGTACTTATAGTTGGTGTAAGTTAATATTATAACTATGTGATTATACATGGCTATTAGATCAATTATATAGATATGAATTCTCTATAGAAAGACATTATAAATGATAATTTTGGTTTGAAATATCACTAGAAGTTGGATACTGAATTTAGAAAGAATACTCAGAGTAGTGTCATGGTTCCTTATATAAAATAATTAAAGATTGACTTAATATTAATTATAAATTTATGTTAGGAGATATTATTAATCTGAATATAATAGTTGATTGACTTTCTTTTCACCATGTTGGTGAAATATAGTCAGTGAGGAACCACAATGGGCATTGATTCGTGATGAGGTTAGTATAGTATAAAGGATACAAATGAATTTCAATGGATTGACCAGTACAAATGACTTCGATTGGGGATCGACCATACAATAATGTTTTGAATCATTTTAATGTGCATTGTTTAAGGAATAAGGGATGGTCTATTAAAAAACTTCTACAGATGGAGAGTACCTTTATTCATAATAGACAATTAAATATTATAACATAGATTGAGGAGTTCTATAGGATAGTTGATCAAAGTAATGATGATATAATAATATATTAGAATAGATATATTTAGGTAATAAACATCTTTATGTTTCCAATTTTTATAAGAAAAACGGTCTGAGTTTTAATGGACATTTTACAATGTGATAGAATAAAATCATACAGGCATGACAGGTGTTTAAAAAAAACATTTAAGAAGAAATTACTCCAACCAGGCATGTCAGGGGTGGTCTTCATTATTCCCCCAAGGCATTTAGGGGAATAGATGTTCTATGGTGGGGGGGGGGGATTTATGAATCTTTTTTTTGAACTAGATGGAATTTTCGTTCATGTTTGAAAATTTCATTTGGTGGATATGATGGATCTTAAACAAAGAATTATATTTTAAATATAGGCATTAGAACAATTAAAATGATTTTTTCTAAATAGTATTAAAGTCATTATAGGATACTCAGGTGTTTGGTGGTGTTTTGAGAGTTTTTTGGGGTTATTCAATGTGTAGAGGTATTTTTTGATGTAATATTTTGTGAAATTTTGTTGCATGATTAATAGTAACCATTGGCGCAATCATGTGGTCTAGTAAGAACAGTGGGGAATATTAATATATCCATGAACATGAGGCCACATGATGACTCAAGGTTATTTGATAAGAAATATAGATATTAAAGGGAAGAACAAAATTTTCCAAAACAAAGTTTCAAGCACACTTGGGTAGTACCACCTTGGTAGCGAGACGACATGGTAAGCGCAAGGTGTGGACATCCCATGTAACCAATATAATTACCAAAATAAATGGTTTTATTTTTCTCTTTTTTGTCATAACATATTTATCTAAAAGTCCACACATTTTCTCCCATTATTCCCCTATTCTAAAGAGGCTTCTAAAGATCCGTATTATCCTCGTATTCATCTATAGTTTTCCTTCATTCGAGATTAGATTTAATAAAGGTCATATTCATTGGAAGTTTAATTTTTATACTTTAATTTCTTCTTTCTAATTTCATTTCATCTATTTCCATATCGAATGCTTTGTCAACATTATCTAACATAACCTATTCTTAGTGAATTTGATTATTGATCTTTCTTCTCCAGATACAGATAAAATAAATGCCCAATATTGGACGAGTGATGCATCCTAATCATGAGGTAGGTGGTCTATGGATTTACCCTCACTGTTTTTTAATTAAATAAAATGGTTTCATTGTTTGTTATGCACTATTTTCCATGTGTCATAATTTGAATGTAAAATTAATTTTGGGAAGCCCAATCCCTTAAATTAAATTGAAATTTCCTTTTCATTACATAGTTTGATGTTCTTCACCATATCTCAATCCACCAATTTTATGCATTGATTATATTCCAGTGGACCCATTCTATTTTTTAGGTTCTTAAATAATATATTGTGGGTGTTTTTAACAATTTTTATTACAATTCTCTTCATACACTTAAATAACCTTTTTATGTGAGTTGGATTTCTAAAATATATGAGATTTTTATAAATAATTTAATGAACTTAAATGAGAACCATATCCCATTTTGTTAAAAAAAACAACCTCAATGTTTTAAAATTTTACATAATTATTGGGGGAACAAAATGGATTTATTTTCAAAGGGAAACATCATGGAAATTATCATTGAACTCTTAATTAAATATAAATTTATTGGAAAATTTGTAAACATGAATTGTGACATGGAATACATGTGAACATTGAAAATATTATTAATAAATAAAATTTGATACAATATTATTTATATTATAGACATGTTTATTTTTTATATTTAAATGGGAAATTGTTTAGATAATCTAATGGAATATGAAACACATTTTATATATGATTCACATTTCTTGCGAGCAGACTTTCTACTCATTGGAAATGGATTGAATTTTGTAAATGACATCAAATTATATCTAACATGGCCATAAAATCCAAATTCTTATTACATATGATATTCAATCATGTTTTCCTTTATAAATCTTGATACATGGGCATCGTGTCACTTGGAACACCAAATACTTATGCATGGAATTCCTAATTAATGATCAAACACTAGAATCAAGTCCCTTATGAAAAATAGTAATTCAGAATGGAATCCATTATTAGAAAATAAAAAGGGAATTTAATCAATTATTATTCATGATAATCAGTGTTTGATGCCATTATTATTCATTGAGACATGTATTCAAAACAACTCTGAATTATAATATGATACACTTCTAATTTTGCTGGGCAACTGAGTTTTGACTCAGGTTAAGGATTATATTACTTACCTATACATATTTCAATATATGTTGTTACATATATAGTATGTATATATTCAAATATATCTAAATATATGTATATATATATGGTGAAATAAAATCAGAGATAACTTTCTTCGGATGAAGTATGTTTTGTCGGTCGAGTTTCCATTGGGGATCCCAATCCCATCTTGATTATTTTCATTTACATTCTACATTATTTGTATATCAAAAAACTACTATATATTATATTCATGAAATTTATTACATTATACCCCATGGATAGTGGCCTACTAATTTATTCTCATACCATGTTTAATCCTCTGTTTGGTACCCAAAAATTCCTCAAGGTTAAAGATCAGGGTTCTGGATTATATTATGTTTCATTCACATGGGTATATAAATTTAGGATCAAACAACTAATTTGATATAGATAATAATTATAGATATATCATTTGGTATTTAATTTCATTATTGATTCTTGTGTTATATGCGTACTACAAAGTATGTGTTGTACCAAAGTGTAACAATTTTGTTGGAATGGATTCAATATGTAACTGAAGATGATGTGTTTATCCATGGATAATAGATATTTATTAATATTAAATAATTGGATTTAAATCTTTTTCATTTATCCATGGAAAATATGATTATTTATATGTGATATTTAATGATTCACACATGTGATAATGAGCATGGACATTGTTAACAACATGTGAAGTCTATAAAAAAGTCTTTTCATGAAGAAGAAGTTTGGATGTATCCATGAAAAAAGGAATATGAATTGGAGGAAGAATACATTACAATGAAGGAATGAGAAGATAAGTTGTCTTCAAATTTTAATTGACGATAGAATTAATTTTTATTATTTGAATTATTCTATCTTACTTGTGATGGTGAAAAATGGAGAAACACCCACCAGCCCTAGCAAGATCAAGAATAGTCTTATGAAAGACCTGAAGGTCAACTGTTCTCTTGGGAATAATCCAGGGATAGTTTTTTGAGGATGATATTAGAGGTGTTATGTAAAATCCCTCCCACACGGAGAGTCATCGACCACAGTGGAGCCACCATATATGGCGTCACGACGGCAGGAGTTCTATAGGGTAGTACTAGAGGGGACAAGATTTTTTCTACTAATGATCATGGATAATTTTTATTCCATGCCCCAATGTATTATGGTTTTTGTGGGAGGGTGAAAGAGGGTGCATTTTCCATCCACATAAATAAGATTGGCGTTTTTGGAGCCTCATGATATGACTCATCAAAGTCATCTCATCACGTTGCGATATGATCCTCTTAGAACCAAGTTCAAAGTTTGTTTTTAGTGGATCATCATCCATTTTTTATGACAAAATGTTCATGGAAGAGGCCAAAAATATGTTTCATTAGGAGAGATCAAACTAATGAATCTCAAGAGAGTCTAATATACATGTTACACATGATATCCAAACATTGATAAGAATGAAAAGATGCAACATAAAGAATTATGATATTGTGATGAATATGAATATAATGTATGATGTTTATGAAAATATTATTTCCCTGGTTTGAGGAAAATGAGTAATTCATGAAGACCCTGATTTCATTCATACAAATTGAGTAAATATATTAATAGTTCATGAGATTTGGATACACATTAATTCAAAATTAATACCCCATTTGAAAAATAGAGAACCTAAACTCATCATGATTTTGAGATGTATGAATATTACCTTGCAGTGAGAGTGAGTATGATAAATAAGTAAACCCATGTAATTATATTCTATAAAATGAAATATTTACATCCATAATTAATGGTTAGTCCACGTGAATAATTTTTAACCTCAATATTCTTGGTTGATTGAGGCAAATGGATGAAAATCATAGGGCATCTTCATATCCATGTACAAAAAATTGAAGAATTTGTTGGGGAAGCAGAGCATCAGTATGTTAAAAAACACACACAAAGAGAATAAAAATGAAGAACCCACAAGATTTATTGGCTTTGGTAGTGTTCCTACATCCACTGAAGAATGGTGGCCATTTTAATATCATCTATTTATAGTAACATCAGTGGATCATAGTAGAATTACAATAGTTGTTATCTCTGATTACAAAATCATGGGATATAAATCCAATTTTATATATGAATAAAAAATATGTTTTCTATTTTGGTGTGGCGGGTAGTTCATCTTATACTAAAATATCATCTCTTTTGAATGCTATATAACTTTTTTGTAGTTATCCTGGCTAAAAACTAATAGAAGAAGTTGATGCTCATCCACAATGATGGAATCCACCTAAATCTACAAAAAATGGTAGTGGGAACCACAAATGACCCCCTCAGGGCCAATTTTTGGCAGATTTTATACCTATATTCTCCTTATAGGTGTCCAACATCTATTCTAATAGAACAATTCTCATCATGTATATCCCAGTATCATTGATGTGGATTTTCTCAACATTCAACAGTCATTATTCTAGTACATTATGAATTTAGTGTTATCAAATATCGATATGTTTTTATTTGGAATGAAATGTCGAGTTTTTTATTGAGATGAATAAATCTCTGACAATCAAAATAGAAAACGAAATTATCCTAAATCTATCCCATATCTTGTAAGAATTTCATCAACCACAACATATCCTTGCAGCCTTTTTTAACCATTATATATTTTTCATCTATGAAGGATAAGGAAACACAATTCTGAAGTCCAAATTTCCATGAGACGTCTCCCCTTACAAATGATATTCGTTAACTGTATATATATTTCCATGTTTGTACATCTACATCCATATTTTCGTATGTGAATCCTTATAATATGTTTTTTCAACATACAAAACATAAACAATGAGGACTTATACCTCAAGTATACCTATATATATATTCGATAATTTTCTAATGCTTCCTTCCTACATCTAATAAAAATATTCTCATAATGCCAATATAATGAGCAATGTTTGGTCTTGTGCACACCATGGAATACATAAGACTGCCAATTACATAATGATAAAGAACTTTTTTGGTGTCATATTTCTCATTATCAATTGAGGGACTCTGACTTTTCATGAGTTTGAAATGACTGTCATGTGAATTACTAACTGGCTTCTCAGTGCAGATGTTGAATCCTTTAAGAACCATACCAATGTATCACTACTTATATAGAAAAATATTTTGATTCCTCCTGTGAGCAGTAATCATCATACAGTGAATCAAAGTAGTGTATCTGAATTCCTTCATATCAAATGACTTGTTTAAATACGTCATTATCCGTTCAATAATTGTTATATCACTACCAATAATAAACATATCATCAAAATAATGCAACAAAATAATGAAATCACCATTAGAAAACTATTTGATAAAAACATTCTGATCAGTAGTTTTCCTCTAGTACACTTTTCCTCCATGAATGAGTGAAATTTCTTGTACCATTTCCACAATGCTTTTTTCTAACCATATAAACTTATATTAAGAATGTATACATGTTTTTCATTACATTTTGTCTAAAATACCTCTGAACTCTCCATCTATATCTTCTCTTCATGATCACACTGTATGAAAGATGTCTTTACATCCATTCTTTGAAACATGGTGTTCAAACTAGCCATCAATCGAAGAACAACTTTGATAGAAGTCATTTTAACCACATGAAAAAAAATTCATGAAAGTTAGTACCTTCTTTCTAATCTAATCCCTTCACAACCATTCGAATTCTATAGAACAACATTGATCTTCCATCTTCTCCATAAATTATATACACCCACGTGTTCTAGATTGGTTTCTTTCTATGTGGTATCTCTAGCAAATCATATGAACAGATCCTGTAAAATGTTCTCATCAAATATTGTGTAAGGATCTCATATCCTCTTGAGTGGCCTTATTCAATTCCATCTTCTGCTGACTCTTGATCGCATTATAATAATTTCATGGATCTCTCCTGATAGTGAGAATCACATACACATGTGTTGAGTATCTACATCTCATTTTTTGTTCTTTTGTGGATCTCCTCAACTATTCTTAAGGGGGAATCTTATCTACAATTTCATGTGATGGGGACATATCAGATAATGGGGACATATTTGATAGTATTTATATATTATTATTGTTTTGTATCACTCTCGAACTCGTTGATACTGATTCTAGTGAGACACGTTCCATACAGACTAGAAATTCTTATGAATGCAACTTCTCTTCACATTTTGGCCACTCAAACTCTTCAATCATCTAGTCCTCAAGAAACTCCACATCTATTCTTCTAGTTAATCATATACTGATATGATCCTTAAGTCATTATATAATCTCCTCATGAGCATATCGCAAAAAGATACACCACTTCTATTTTCCATCCAACATCACATGCTCATCTTTCATGATGTGAACAAATTCTTTGTAGCCAAATACTCTCAAGTGTTTTTATAAAAAATAATTATCAATCCAGACACTTTATAGAGTGTCATTGTTCAGTTTAAATGATATAGAATGTTTTCAAAAATCAATTACGGTCATCATTTCCTCCACTAAAAAGGTGTTTGGAAGATTGTCACTATATAGCATACATCTTACTCTATCATAAACTGTTCATTTCATCCTCTCAGCATGACCATTATACTGAGGTGTCTCTGTTACTTATTTTTTTCATCTTGAGGAGAGAAATATTGTATTACTTTTCAAATGGACCATATTACAATCTTACATTGTCTGAGCATACATACATTAATTGTATTCCTATTTCTTTGTCCACCATTACATGAAACTACTCAAAAAATCCTACTTTTGATCATTAGATTTAAACTTAATGACCCATAATTTTCTAGAATGATCATCTATTTTAGTAACGAAATAAATATCACTTTGCATAATCATAGTCCTATAAATGTAGACATCAATTTGAATAAAATTTAGTTTTATTTGGACGTTATATAACCATGAAATGATATTCTGTGATGTATCCACGGGATGCAATCATACAAGTTTCTAAATGTGTACCATTTATTATTGTAAAGTAATCATTCTTGGAGAGTAATCTGACTCCTCGCTCTCTCATGCGACCCAACCACCTATTCCAAAATTCTCAATGAATATCTTTCTTAACTGCATTGACTTTATCTTTACATGTTCTCATAAATGTGTGATAAAGATTAATGAATTTATTTCCCTTAGAAATTAATCTGTTACGTTTGTTAAGATTATATTTCCCATCACCAAAGGATGTTATATATACCTCATCATCAATCATTCCAGTGGATATGAAATTGAGGTAAATATCTAGAATGATTCTCACATCTATCAATAATAAACTAAATCCAATATTATATTAATTAAAAATATTTCCAATGTGAGTAATATTTTATGCACCATATTTTCCGATAATCACATTTTCTGAAGCCCCATGAACTGTAAGAGGAGAATAAATATATTATAGTAGTGACATGATAATAGGCACTAGACTAGGTCACCCATGTCGAGTCGTGGATTTCCAAAATGGCCTAATTATCTACGTAAACAATAATTATACTGTTATTGAAAACTGTAGAAACATTATTTTTGTCATAATTTCAGATTCCTATAAATTGTCTTAAACATTGTACAATCATTGATAAAGTTTTCATACATTACATAGTGGTGTAATTTCATGTCATATCATGATCAAGATTTTTATTGCTTCCTATATTGATGACTTTGGTCACCGAGTTCTCTTCCACAGCTTCTTTACAACCATTTGTGATTCCATTTTCATTTTGTGACAAGAGCCTCTATTTCATGCGTATATACCTCTTCCATCCTTCAGTTCTCTTTATTTAGTATCCTTTCTATTACCATGTCCATAGTAAGCATTCCAATTTGTGTTGAATTGTAGACTAACAATTATTATGTTCCACACCCTCGGTAAAAAACATAACATCATTATTTCCTGCAAAATATCATCAATAATAATTTTAACGGAATTAAACCGATAAAAAGTACCTTGGAACTTGCTCATGTGCTATGATATGTTGGTCATGTCTTTTTACTTCAATTTAACAAGATGATATATCATGTTTTCTTTGTTTTTCATAGTTTTCCTCGCATATATCTATTTTAATTTTCACCAAATAATTGAGGGATCATGTTCATTTGAAATATTTTGGATGATACCCTTGCAGTTCAACTATCAAATTTGTGTAATGCACTTCTTGTTGAGTACAATCCACTTCACATCAACTATTAGGGTACCAGTTGTCGTTTTCTCTCTAGATTTAGTACTTGTTGATTATTCGACATCTGGCGCTACACCGGTCTTATTAGCCTCCACTATTGGCTTCCCAAAATCATTAATATACAATATATCCTTCATTTTATGTTTCTAGATGGAAAAATTAAATGTGGAAAGCTTAATTATTTTACAAGTATTTTCATCTATTTATGGAGTGAGAATTTAAAAAATATATCAATATGTGTGTGTCTGGAATGATTGAAATAGGTGGATTCAACTCTTCAATTGCTGTAAAAGTATTACAATTGGCCAAGATAAATCCAAAACAATTTAAATGGTCTAGATAGACCAATTAGGTTACACTGAGGTGGCTTCTAGGAATAGTCACTAGGAAATCACCCAATAGTATCCGCTAATGTGAAAAGTGATACCCCCTCCATCCCAGGGTACTGTTGCGACCACATTTTGACTATAACACTGAGAGATATTACTAGGTTTGATTCCGATCTAGTTTTTTCACCACTTGCATCATTGGAATCATCTCACCGTGATCTTCAGAGATCTGGGCTCAAAATAATTCTGACAAACATCAATTTTCTTATTACTGGAAAATATTGCGTACATTTCTTAAAATCATACCTATTTCCTCTGATAAATATTTGTGGAGGCATTAGAGAATATTTTCCATGAAAACCACACAATTAGGGAATAAAAATGATGAATTCACAATATTTTCATGGTTTAGTATTATGAATATTTCCATGGGATAATGGGGTTGTTTCAATTCCGTCTCTGAAAAATAACGCCTGAATATCCCAATAGAATTATAGTAAATGTTTTATCTAATTAAAATTTCATGGAATATTAATCATGTTTTATAGATGAAGAAAAAATATGTTTTCTCTTTTTTTTCGGATTTTTCATATACCACATAATGATCATCCCTTCCACATACTTCATGTATGCATTGTCGGATGGGTTAGATGCCAACCAAAAGAAGAAGTTATTGTTCATCCATAAATTTGGCTTCTGATTAATTCTCCCATAAATGTTGTTTTCCCACATAAATTCATATATATGATACATATGATCCATATATTAATCAAATCCATGTGAGAAGAAGAATACCCCATAGATTTTGATTGCATGAGGAAACGAATAATACAACTGGATTTAGGTATTCAAGTGATGGATGAATAAATAATACACATTCTAGTATTTTAGTGAGATGGATGGAGATTGTACCCATTTTTTTTGTTTTATTTCTGTTTTTCAAATATAATACCCATGTTTGGGTATTATAATTTAAGGGAAGAATAAATTAAATTATTTAAATTTAAAAACACATTCAATTAAAGTTTTTAATAAAAATTTATGCAATGGAATTTTATTGAGAAATACATGAACAATATTATTTTTTAAATATGTTCATACAGATGATGATACATAATGAAACAATTTTTTTTGAATTTTATGGGAATCCATATGATCATTGTTAAAATAGAATTTTGGGGGAAATCCAAAGAAGATTAATTCTTGAATAATGTGATTTCATGTAACCATGAATTTTAAAAGGAAGAATTAATTTCATTCAAGATTCGAAAGGTGTTTATTAGACCAACATGATTGATAAAATTTATTTTTTAATGTCGATAAATATTTTTCCCAAGGTAAGGACATCTATATTTCTGGAAGAGAAAAATTATCTATGAATAAGATCATTATATCAATGGGACAACAGTAGAGGTAGCTTGTGGGTGGGGTTTCTAACCATCTACTTGAGTGTTGTGATTGGATTTTCTCCCCAACAATAGAAAAAGAACATTTATGGTTTCTATCCAACTATAGAGAGGGTAATTGGGGATTCTATCATATTATTTACCTAGGTATCTATAATGTTTTATGGTCTTGTGGAGATAGTAAATAATCCTTTTGTTGTTGTTTCTAACCAACATGGAAAGTTGAAATATATTAATATAGATATATTATAAATAATATGTGTTTCTCAATATTATATTAATATTATACATGGGATGAGTATGAGATAATATATTGAGTGGATTGAGAAACTTAACATGTTCACATGGCTTAATTTAAAAGGATAACAATTCATACAAAAAGTGAACCCCTACTTCACCCCTATTAGTGGAACCAAATCTGACCTGGGGAACTAAAGTATACATTTTTCAATTTAACATTGACATGAAATCATTATATATTATATAATTATTTTGGTTTGGTTTTTCCTTCTATTACCTTTATGATTTATTTACACTACCATTCATTTATATTACATCTATTTTTTTGAAAGATGTGTTATATTCTATTTTGTTAAAATAATCATGGGGGAAGTATCCCAACCATACCATCAGTGGACCTTTACTGATATTCAAAATTCTCAATAATATGGGGAGGTGTTACTCAGTTCATGTGATTTATTGGGTTAGGAAACTATTTTAGGGGATCTTTAGTTGGGACATTACACTAGGATTCCAATTTAAATATGGTTGGATTTGAAGGACATTAGTATATTATAAGGTCTCATAATATTCACATTGTTTTCATTAGTCAACAGGTGATATGATAATAACTCATTAGACCACTAAAACTCACTCATTTCCAAGAAATATATTAATATCACCATAAAATTTTAAATTCCAGGGTTAATATAATTTATGAAGACATACTCTATCACTGATTAGAGAATAAATTTCAGTGCCAAGGACTTGACAATTTTCCCCTCACCACACCCATCACCTTGTCATGATGAACTCATTCTCACTATGTAACATACATGAGCATGTAAAGGTTGATGCACAACACAACACCCATGATATGTTGTTCCAATTATCCAATTCATCATAATTAAAACTATTACCCTTCATGGTATATAAAATATCTAGACATGTAAGATCACATGTTGTCATTAACCATAAACAAAAGAGCCGACTATAAATTCCAAACAGATGTCCATAAAAAATGGCTAACCCTAGAAATCATCTCAAAAAACTGGTCACCACCACAACCACTATCAAAGTATGTTGAAACTAAAAATGTTAAATGCACCCCTTCAAAATTATAAAAAATTACAAACTCACCCATGGAAGAACCAATCCATTGAATAATGTGATGGGGTGGTTTTATGAATCCATGAACTCAAATTTGATATATCTCAGTATGAGGAAGGTATTGGTATGAACAACCATTCTAGGTGATTCCACTCAGGTATATCATTATATCATAATGAAAAATTAAATGCAAGAATAAAAATGATTTGGAAAATGAAAAATATTATATAGCAAAAACAACCAATAATTTTATTACACATAAAATAAAAATACTAAAAAAACGCTTGATAATAACCATGAATATGAATCTCTAACTACTATGTAATTTTCTATAACCCACTATTCCATAGAAACGCTTGAATCAAATGGATAAATTGGATATAGAGAACATGGTCTCAATTTTATTTCATCATTACTAGTCAATCTATGATTGTTTGGTCATCCCTGATATCAAAATATTCAAATTCAATGACAACTGTGTTATCGAGATGATTCTGACTGATCATAAACACTTAAAAAACATTATTTATCTGGTCTATCCATGGGGTAATTGAGATCTAACATGCAAAATTTCCAAAATCAATAGACATCATTAATTTTCTAAATATCCTGTAAGAATACATACACCCAAAATAATACCAACAACCCCGATCAAGGGAAACCCTTATGAACACATAGTATCCTACCTAAAACAATATATTACTTTAACCACAATTAGTAATGGAGAAATGTGGTCCTTGTATAGCTTACATCATGTCTAAATAATCTAGATCATATTTCTCATTCTCTACACATCATTAATGAGAAATATGACTAAACACAAATATTGGTTGAGAGAAACTGAGAATGATGTAATAATTTATACAATTACAAAAAAATGTGCAATAGTAATGAATGATTGATTTATATTTTTATTAGAAATATCAACTACGATAAAATGATTCCCCCAAAACCAACTAAAATCCATGATTCATTATCATAATATAGTGTCCATCATCTAGATAATTTTTCCTTGTCTGGCCTCATATCTGGGGGTGAAAAAATGTAATGAAATAATAGGGTTATAATAGAATACATCATTAATCCATAGAATCATGAGGTAAAATACTTATCTTCATAAGAAATTTCAATTCATGGAACCCCAATAATCCACAAAACATTTTATAAATTTAATTTCATAACTGTATCCTTAGAGAATGACACACATAACACATGAAAATATTCCAACATAGTATGTTAAAATATGATAACACAAACATAACCATGTACTCACTAATTTTGGTGTATCATATTGAAAAAATTCATCAAAAAATCCCAATTAACATTTTAAATATATGTGATGTTTGGTATTTTTATGTTCTATAAAAATCATAGTTTGAATTTTGGATCATCATTATTATGGGCGTTTATTAGATGGGTTTTTATAAGTTGTTAATTAATTGGTGGCTAGATTATTGTCGAGAGGATTGGTTATTTTATTCCATTAATGCTACATAGACCAACAGGTTATATTTATAAAATTATATATTTTTTTATCACACTTATTATACTTTTTTATGGGGTTCCACATAACCATTTTTGGTGTTTGTAAGACCATAATGGAAACACAGTCCATCCAGTTGTTCTATTAGTGAGACAGTGGGGCCCTATGGGTGCCTATTATTTTTTGCATGGTTGTGAACTAAATTCAACACATAATTTTTAATCCCATTTAGTTTTTAATTTTTTTTAAAAAATCTTATTAACTTAATAAATTTATATCAAACTAGATACTTCTACCATTAAATCATGACATCTCCTATTAATTTGTCATATTTTTTCAACAATTTCCTATCAATACTGGGATGATAGAATAGTTGTTTTTTCAATGATGTATACCAAAATCATCTTCCCCATTATGAGATAGGAATGTATTTATGAAAACACATTGATATATATTATTATATAAGAATTATTCCTTAATTTATTTGTTGATCCATGGAATATCTAGTGAGTTAGTGGTATCTCTTTTTTAGATCATTATGATCAATCAAATACACACATCACATATGTTTTTTGTAATGGTTATCCATCCTAAGACACCAGTTGAAAGTGTATTAATTATAAAACCTTAATATTTTATCAAGATCCTAGTGCACCTTAATGATATACGGTGTGAAATATAGTACATCTTTATATTATATGTCGATACAATTTTCAATTGACATGTATTTGACGGGAGAAATATTTTTCATGAAAGGGAGATATTTGTAGGTATTTTACCATAGATGAATCATTATGAGACACTCATATTCATGAATCTCATCTTTGAAATATTTTAAAATTATTGGTTTATGATTTATAGATGATTACATAATAGAACCAACATAGCATCTATAATTGATTTGGAATCCCAAATCCAATTATAAATTGATAACAGATATGTTGAGTTGGCATCCTCTTCATTGATGTTTCTCAAAAATAGTTCAATTAATAGACTTTGTAAGTTATGTATAAATAGAACTACTCTTCTTGGAGTGGAATAACAAAGGGTTACTTTTCCAAATGATCTTGTATGATATTATATGATAAGAAATGTTTTTAAACTGAAGTATTTTGGATTTAATAACCTATGAAAATGATATTATTTTTAAAATAATATTTTATGAAATTTATATATAAAATATTTGTTTATAAGAAATAGTTTTTTATCATTAATTAGTCATTATTATTGATCGTACAAAATTGTTTATTTTAATATGTTTCTTAAATATCATTGGTCAATAATTTTTATTTTTTGTTAATATATTATTATTTTAGATGAATGTTTATCACAAAAAATGTAAACTTTATTATGTGTATTCATGATTGTCAATTAGACGATTTTTTCATCTAATATATCATACTGAGAATTAATTTTCTCATCCCATTATTTCAAATGTTTATGACTTTTCCAAATTATGTTTATGTATTTTAGTATGTTCAATGGTGACATGAACGAAATGATGAAATTTTTATTAAAAAAATAATGTAATAATATGTTCATGTTTTTTTTTGATAAAAATGAACACAATATGAAAATGTAAATATTTATATGCAATAGGTCCCCTAATAATAATAATAATATATAAATACAAATACATGAAATATTATATATTTCCATCATTATAAACAATAATAGTTATATATTTGTTGACGCCGAAAAAATTCCGTAACTCCCGGAGGAAGTTTTGAAATGACAAAGAGAAGTCATATTCGGAATCAGAGGCCCGATCCGGAAGCCCAGGATGTGGTGCATGAAATAATGGAGGATCCGCACGAAAAATCATTCTATGTGCATAGAATCCCCGGGTTTCATGAAATTGAGCCGATGAGGCGCGCAATCTTTGTGTGCCCCAGTTCTGCGTGGCGAATGTTTGCGCGCCGGCTATGCTCGTTGTGAAAGATTTCGCACGCCACCTGGATTCTGCACCGGAGGTCGCCTATAAATAGAAGGTGACCCCAAACGGTTTGGGGGTTGAGGAACCCAAAGCGACTCCCGTGCGCACAATTCGGCTCCCCCCATGCGCATGACGACTTCCAGGTTAAACACTCATTTCGCGCGACCTTGCCCCGAAGTTCACCTTTGACTGCAACTCCACCGACTTCAGTGAATTTAGCCCCTCCCCAGGGTTCCAGCCTTACGTGAAATCTGTATCTCATGCACGTAATACCCTGCCGTGCGCGCAAAGCCCTGCGCTTAGTTCCCTCTCCACGGGCTATTCCCTTGCTCCAATTGCGCGACGTCCTAGAGTTTTGCGCGCAAACCTTCCCTTTTTCATGCAGAGCCCAGGACTCCTCACCTTGACGCCCCTTGGCTACCCCCTGCACCGACACCTGATGTCTCCCCTGTCGGGCATGCACACCATGCGTTGTTTTTTCGTACGACCATCCAGGATCGTGAAAAGTAACCTCAAGGTCCCTTAGGCCGTGTTTCCCATTGTGTTGCTTTGCATTATTCTTCTCTGCATAGGCACATCAATGGATATTGCTTCTTCGCATAGCCACGCTAATGTGGACCCCCAGTGGGTTGCCCTGCGGCCCCCCTTCACAATGGCCTTGTCGATGCCTTCCCCTCCACAAGGGGTATAGGGAATTGGGCATGTAAGCCCTAGGGGTGTGGAGAAAACCCACCTCGTCCAAGCTGCAGGACGTTAAACTGCTAATCACTTCATCCTTAACACAAGACGTTAAACTGTGGTCTGAGCCCGTGCTTCGCACGCAGGGTCCCCCAGCTCGGAATTTTTTACGCCACTTGTCTCCACTGGAATGGACTATTACTCACATGGAATGAGATCCTCCTTGTCTGAGTGGCGTTTGTCCACGGGGTAAGGGCTTCCTCAGAGCGTAAGTCCCAAGCCTTTCTTGCGGATGATTGCACCCATGCATCTCCGTACTGCCCCCCTGCCAAGGCCAGTGGAGTCCTTTTCCCACTGCGCTTTGTCACACCATGGGCCTCCACCCTGGAGTAAGACCCGGCTCCAAGGGCCACTAACCACGCGTAATCCACTGTTTCCTCTTTCGGCCACTCAACGCGTAAGCCCCATTCCGCTTCTCACAGACGCACCCTTCGCGACATGATCGTCTGGTCCCTACTGCCTCTTGTTTCTCACACCGAGCATGACTCACATGGGCATAGAGTGCGCATCGACCATGAAATCCTCTTATGGGCCGCCCCAGAGCGTAATCCCCATTCCAGCGAACTACGCGGACTTTGATCCATGCTAATGCACGGTACGTAGGAAGCCCCCATGAGGTTCAAGCCCACCACCCGGTCGTCCCGACCTCTCCATGTTAGTTCCATGACCACCTTGGGCCGCCTCAGAGCATAAGCCCAAAACCCCTCGTCCCGCATGACATTAAACAGTATTCTGTCCCGCATGACGTTAAACTGTATTCTATCCCGCATTACGTTAAACTGTATTCCGTCCCGCATGACGTTAAACTATATCGCGTCCCGTATGACGTTAAACTGTATCCCCCCTCTTGGGCCATCTCAGAACTTAAGCCCCATGACTCACTCCACCATCCATCCTGATCCTTACCCAGGCCGCCACATCCCGGTGAGATCATGCCACCCCATCCCACTCCATGATATATGGGAAGCCGCCCACGTACTGGCCCCATCATCGGTGTTCCCCCTAGGGATCCTTCAACTCGATCCATCTCTGCAAGACATTAATCTCACGAAATGCCCCATGTTAAACATGGGAAGCTGAGGAAAACCTCAGATGGTACACATTCCCATGTTAGATGTTGGATGCCTCAGGCTTCCGCGCCCTTGAGAAGCCCTGTGATGAGGGACCAAATACAGACATGTCGACGACGCCCCAACGTGACCATTCTCCTCACCGAAGGTTGCTGCCCCGAAAATACCCCTTGGAGCGTCTTGACGGAAGCAGCGTAATTAACTGGCATCCATGTAGATATGGAAATGGTAATGAGCTTCACGAACCCGTCTTAAATCTATGAGGGAGACCCGGACTAGGTGATGAGTTCCGAGGAGGAATCCACGGATGGAAGAACCGACATCCCATAACCCTGTTTCGATCAAGGAGCAGACGTACCTGAACAAGGAACGAATGCCACCCGCCTTTCGAAAGAGGGAATACGGGGCAACAAGAAGCGCGTCCTCCTCCACCAATGGATGCGCGCGCCCCGACAAAAGCGTCGGAAACAATAATGGTGAACCCGACGTGAATCTCTTCTCCTCAACACGGGGAATGGCAGCCATTGGGTTATCGGAAGAATAGCATGTCACCAGGTCCGGGTAACCCTCACCAGGACGTGAACCCGCCAGGGGTCGAGGCCATCAGGACGTTGAATAATCCATTCTGCGACATCGTCAGCATGGATCCCCCTCACCGACCATGGAAGACGGAATGACGTTGGGCCTTGGTTGTTGATCTCTTTTGCTGTTTATACTAATGGGTTCATCAACCTATTTCCAGGAATCAGTTCGCCGCATTCGGAGCTCGATCGCCACCTGCCCACCAGCGCAGGGGAAGGGGAAGTACCAACACGGCTACCCCACACAGTCCCACCTATCCTACGGTTGCTCCGACATTGACCGTCATAGAAGCCAGGCGCTTGTGCCCCCTCTCCTCGTCAGAAATCATCTAGCAGAGGGTGATCAATGACCTGGTTCGTAGGTATGACGAGGAAGGGGTCATCCCCACCAGGGGCATGGCCCGCTTGGATCTAGAGGCGGCGGTGCCTCACCACCATCGCTGCCCTCGAAGGCCGCACAGGGAGCCGCTTCTCCCCACGCCGATGTTCAACCACTTCGGGAGCCTATCCCCGAAGCGCTTTGACACACCCCTCCCCTACACCAATGAGGTGGGGGATGTCCGGGTCCACCCGATCGGTGATCCATCCCAGGGGTTAACGGAAAGAACCCACGCCAGGCAGCATCGACGCCACCACCTGACTCCCCGAGCTGAGGAGCAGGCAATCTTCATGCCCGCACCACCGGTTCTGGCCCATCTGACTCGATGCCAGTGTCAGGCGTGAGCGAGAGAGAATGCCCGTCATGGGGCACCAACATCAGCAACCACTGTGGCCCGAGCCACTGCTGACTCCTGTTACCAGATCCTCACACATGTTGAGCAGGGGCAGTCGCGTGCCCTACTGGGATCGAAACCCCGACCGCCCTGCAGGCAAGTTGGGTCGAATCTCCCGGTCGCAGACACTGGCAATGGACACTGCGGATCAATCTGCGGTAGTGCCGCTCACCATGAGGGCTCATTACATGCCACCGATATGGGAAGCCGAAAGCTTCTTCGCGATGGCTATGCTCCAGGTATGACTCCTTCCAGCGCCCACTACATGGGGTATGAGGTCACTCCCCCTGCTGCCGTCCGCGATCATGGAGCCGTTGTGTATCCAGTCTCTCACTCAAATGGAGGTCCTCCCCATGTCCCTTTTGACATCTGTCCCAGTGCTTCTCACACCCCGGCCTTAGTCCCCTCTGTCCCAGCTCTATTATGGTCGACAACTCCATGATGGAAATCGTCCTTACCCTGAGGAGCTACCCAGGGGTAGGAAGGCCAGGTTTCGTCGCTGTTGAAGGAATGTCAGGAAAGTCCGGACGGAAATCAGACCAGTCCGTTTCTCGGATTTTGAGGCAGAGTACGACTCGACGATGGAACCTCCCCCCAAACCCTTCGAGTTGAGGGAAGGGATGGGGACGCGGCACGTCAGTCTCTTACTCCCCGAATGTGAGATATGTATGATTCCCTCCTGCATTTGAAGGTATATCTAGGAGGAATATGACTTGGCGTACCACCGGGGATCAAGCCCGTAGTTGTCGCTGGCCTCCTCGGAAGCACCTCCCGTCCCTATTGGGGTGGGTGAGGAACTTTTCTGGGGACCGATGAAAGAATCGCAAGGCGATACACAATAGGCAAGCACTGACGCTGTGACAGGAGGCCCGTTCAACGGCCCATCCTATCGCGATGTGGCAGCCAAGGCACTTCAACCCCTGGAGGATGACCCAGGGATCGGCGGCCAATCGGCCTGTTTTCTGTATTCCCTGCCAACCAGCCCACCGCCCTGACGGCCTACCTTGACGCCATTACCAATTCCCCGAATTTCTTCGTTGGACGAGTAGGGTTAGAATGTTCTGGACCCTGAACCAGAGCTGTGGAGCTTCTGGACCGTTCTTGCAGCGGGCCACTTCTTAGAGAAGTTTTGGCTGATCGCAGAATCGAGTTTTGATGTGCCAGAGTCACACACCCTGGGAGAGTTTGAATGCTTCAGCCAGATACTTCGGGTGACTCACTCATGCCTCCCCCATCAGATAGCGCCTTATCCCGGGAGCCAAGCGCATCTCGAGGAGATTGGTGAGCAGTGCCACCGGGTCGACCTAGCAGCACTCCCCGCGGTCTAGAACCCCGAGTCGCTGGACCACCAGTAGGCCCTTCAGAAATAATGCGTCCAGAGTTTTCATGTGCTCCGCAGAGTTATTGAGGAGGCCACCCCCCACGCGCACGTCCTCGGGTGGGGGCAGTACGCTGCTCTCCTCTTCTGTGCGATCCACCGGCAGCCCGATCCACTGAGTGGCCCTGAGGGAACGTCGCCAAGGGCAGTAGTAGTCAGCCTGGATGAACTTTAAGATGAGGGAAACATTGTGGATCCCCTCGACGGGGACTCACCCCCCGAGGACAGGCCGCTACTGGATCCATCTGGGAGGATTACTCGCCAACAGAGGAGCCTCCTAGGTCTTCCTGTACCCACAGAGGCACTGGCGCTGGGCCGAAACATCGGCACTGGTAAAGAGCCTGTCGGGTCTGTCAAACTCGTCAACCCATCTTCCTCAGTGCAAAAGGTATAGTAAGATCCCGAGAAGGCCACGCTGAGCCAATAGCTAGTTGAGGAAAATAGGTTGTTTGATGAGCTCCTGGCCGAACGCATTGCAGAGCGGCGGCCTGACTACGGAACCCTAGACCAGGACAGTAGGGGCAGCAGCATTTACCCCTTGCTGCGATCCCCCCGGGCAACCGTGACCATGTCATGTTCACCGATAGGGGAGAAACTGGAGCCCATGTCAAGAGGGCGCGATATGTTTCGCTGAACCCTCCCGAGCGGCAAGACAACCTGGGGGATCCTGCTCGGTTTCCTCCCGCCGCTCCAAGAGTCGCTCCGCCAGCTGCCCCGCGAGCCTCTGAGTACGACTATCGTATCGAAGAGCCTTGCAATGCGCTTGTGGTTAGAGATCCCTGTCAGGACAGGAATCCGCATCCAGATGATCTGATGGAAGTACTCATTGCTCGCTTGGAGGCCCTGGAAACTCGCAGGTGGCGATCCCACCGTATGGCAAGCTATACCCCACATGAGTGGATGACATGTCGGCCGCGCCGGGATTTGGGAACCCCACTTTTTCCCCATTTAACGGGACCAGATACCTGCCACAACACTTGTCCCACATCAACTCGAGGTGCGGGCCTATGTTAGGGACTCCGGCGCAGTAGGAGACTGCCATGCTCCGGTGCTTTGTTCAGACACTGGAAGGACCAGCATTAGTCTGGTACAACCAGCTCCCTATTGGATCTGTGACTAGCTAGGAGGACCTTTGGCAGCAATTCCTCTTCCAGTTCAGTTCCACGACCCAGAAGACGAACAATGCAGACCTCTTCAGGTGCATGCGAAGGCCCGATGAGCGACTCGCGGACTTCGTCGCCCGGTGGAAGGGGCTCACGTACTCCCTTGACATGCCTCTGACTTAGGAGAAATTACTGATGATGTGTGTAGGGAACGTCAAGGCAGAGTTGGTTCCTTCCCTGATCACGCAGAATTACCCTGGAGGGTTCCTGACCATCTCGGATAAGGCTCAGCGCCTCGAAGAAGGCCAGTAACAGGCCAGTCAGGCACGCCCGCTGCTTCCTATAATCTCTGCAAGGAGAGCTTCTAGAGCCGAGCCCACTGCTGTGGCCCAGTTAGAGGCCCCCGGACAGCTAGAGTTGCTGCCAGTGAGGCCAGATCAGTAGGCTCATAGGGGTCCACCCCCATAGGCACAGCCTCCGGCCTTGCAGTGACTGCCTCAGAATTGGTCGGCGCCTCCACGTAACGCACCGCCACCTCCTAGGCAAGGTAATCCAGCTCCGCCTCCTCAGACTTCTCCTCTGGCCCCGGGCCATGGTCAGCCCCCAAGAGTTCCCTTTTCCAAACAAGAGGAATTGGGCTCACTCGTTTGGCGAGGCCCAAGTCCCCGGTTATTTCCGTAGCGCCTCGGAGCAGAGGATCCTGCGATTGCATGAGTGGCAGAAGCCAGAAGAGGCATGTCTCATGGATCACCCCAACTACTTCCCTTATCACCGGATCCTGGGACACACCATCCAACAATGATATGTGTTCAAGGACTGGCTCCAAGGCCAGATTGACGATAACATAGTCAGGTTGGGCCTAGCCCCGACACATGTGGTAGGTGTCTTTGTGGGATCAGATGGCTGTAGTGTCAATGGGGATGGGTGGGAACATGTTTTCGATCATGGGTCCTGGATGAATAATGACTGGATGGCCCGCAGGACGGTCGCCCGTGCCCATGGCATCATTCATGCCTGCCTGCATTAGCCAGATCCATTGGAGTCTGTGAGCGCCAGTTCGGCATCGTCGTCCCAGCCTACTTCTTCCTAGAAGAGAAGGCGGTTGCGCAAGAATAAATAATGTGCCCTACCATTTCCGCCATCTTCTCACAAGCCTGGAGATTTCATGCCCCCGGAAATGGGAATCCCTCCGAGACCTCGTTCGGTAGTGGATGACTCGTCGAGTGAGAGCACGGGGTATGCTTCGGTTAACACCGTAGAGTTGGTAAATCCCTTTTAGGCTCCCGACGATGAGGAGCGCTAGGTGGACCTCCCCGAATGTCCGGGGTACTCTTTGGTTAACACCGTAGTGTTGGTAAATCCCTTTTCCGCTCCCAATGACGAGGACCGCCAGGTGGAACTCCCCGAAATCACGGGTTACGCTTCAGTTCACACCGTAGAGATGGTAAATCCCTTTTTGGATCCCGACGGTGGTGAGCGCCAGGTGGACCTCCCCAAGAGCCCGGTGTACGCTTCGGTTAACACCGTAGAGTTGGTAAATCCCTTTGTGGCTCCCGACGACGATGAGCACCAGGTGGACCTCCCCGATGTCCCCAGCCGTCGCCAATGTCGACGGAGCCGTGGCTACCGGAATCGACGGGGCACGGTAGTCGTCTCCTCCAGTCAGGATTTGCACGCTACCGAGACCAAGCAGTAGGCCCGGTATAGAGAGAAGCACATGCGGCTCCCTCACCCGGTGACAACAGGTTCGATGCCACCACCGTTTGTGTTGCTAGATCGGGCGGAACAGCCTTGCCTGCATCGTAACCAGCCCAGCCCTGCCACTGGCCGACTACTGCCTTCCGGTCCTAGCATGACAGCCACCTCCTGGGCTTCAGCTGGTGAACAGTGGGACGCACCTAGTACAAGTCAGTCACCGGACCCTCCAGTAGGGCACGTCAGGCCCCCAATCACAGAGCGACCTCTTGTAAGCAGAAGCTCACGTCTAGCGCGAAAGTATGATGTCCTGAAGCATCTGGCCTACATTCCGGCAAGGATTTCCATCCTTGAGGCCCTTCTCCTATCATCCGAAATGTGTGAGCTACTCGCTGAGGCTCTAAGGAGCCCCCTCCAGTTTGAAACAGATGTAGCAGCCGCAGAAGCCGTCCACACCGAGGTGATTAAGATGCCGAATGTCAGGCGGTTATCTCATTCTCCGGTGAAGATGATGACCCTCCCATACAGGGGAAAATCCGCCCATTGTACATCACCGGCCAGTTCAACGATGTGGAAGTCCATCGATGTCTTGTCGACATGGGTTCTGGGATTAACTTGATCCCAACTCAGACAATGTGAAAACTGGGGTTGTTCGAGGATGATTTTACTCCCTCTGACCACAGAATATAGGTGTATGACACAACCGAGCAAACTCCACTCGTCAAGATTCATCTTAAGACCCAGTTCGGCGGCTTAATTTCCAATACTGAATTCATGGTTGTCTCTTAGGACACTGCCTACAATGCATTGATGGGTAGGTCGTGGCTCCATCTTCATGCAGTGGTTCCCTCATCATACCATCAGTGCCTCTAATACTCCCGTAATGGTCGAGTGGGTGTGCTCTAAAGAGATGCGTCTACGTTTGCCTCTTGTGAAACTCGTTACCTGGAGGCTGACTATTACAAGAGCAAGGACAAGAAAATCCTGACAGATGAGGTTGAGCTCGCCGCTGTCGCGAGTGATCCCTAGGCTGGTTTGGATGACGCATATGTCTTCCCAATCCATCGGTTGGAGGCCACGACTCCTGAAATGGGAGAGTTCGTTGTTGTCTCGGGTACCAGAGGAAACCATATTTCCAGGTCTAAGCGACGGCAGGAAATCACCTCGTACTCTTACACCAACCAGGTTCAGATGATCCCCGAGTCTCCTACCCTTGTAAGATATCGGGACGTTGGGCTCATGGCAACGGCAGTACATCATTCGTGTCTGTTTCACCAAGCTGGGATCGACCGGCTCAAGCCAACACATCACCACTACTTTGATGTCGTAAAGCGTGGCCCCTTGGGCCGCAGGCCGGATGGGATTGGATCAATCACTTTCATCGCTATGGTCTCCGCGGTGCATGAGTCTCCCGTCGTGACGACCTCTGCCGCCCAATCCGGTGCTAGCTCCCATCTGGGTCAAGAAGCCTTGAAACGGCTCCCCTCGTGGACAATCCTTCCACAAGCGGAGAAGAGGACATGGAAGATTCTCCTACTGCCTTTGAGGAGGGTGTCTCCGCCATGGTCGACGAGCTAGTATTGGTGAACCTCAGTAGTGAGGCAGACCTGAGACCCACATTGGTCAGCGCCGCTATACCTCCCGAGGAACGACAATAGTACATAGAATTACTCAGACAACACCGTGATGTGTTTTCGTGGAGTTATAATGAGATGTCGGGACTAGATACCCAGGTATTCGTCCACCGCATTGGCCTCCCAGCAAACCACTGCGGGTTCAAGCAGCCTCCCAGAAAAATGCACCCCTTTCATGGTGCCATGGTTGAGGCCGAAGTTGATAAGCTCATTAAGTCCAACTTCATCAAGAAAGACCAGAACCCCATATGGCTATCCGACATTGTGCCCATCAGAAAGAAGAATGGGTAGATCAGGGTCTGCATCGACTTCCGTGACCTTAATCGCCACTATCCGAAGGATGAATTTCTCCTTCCTATGACAGAGCTGTTGATCGACGCAACGGCCGGGTTACAAGCCCTCTCCTTCATGGATGGGTACTCCGGGTACAACCAGATCTGGATGGCCCCCGAGGATGAAGAGTTCACAGCCTTCAGGGCACCCCAGGGCACTTTCTGCTATCGGGTTATGCCCTTCGGCCTGATGAACGCAGGTGCCACCTATCAACGGGCTATGCACCGCATATTCAAGACGATCCTCAGAACGCTGGTGGAGTGCTACATAGATGACCTGGTGGTTAAATCTCATTAGCACCGGGACCATCTCAAAGACCTTGAGAAAGTGTTCGGTATGCTCCGTTCTCGCCACTTAAACATGAACCCGTTGTAGTGTGACTTCGGGTTCACCTCAGGAATGTTTCTTGGCTTCATCATTAGGTAACGAGGTATCGAGATCGATCGTGAGAAGATCATGGCCATAGGTCAGATGCCTCCCACGAGTAATATTCGGGAGCTTTGAGGCCTCCAAGGCCACATTACCTATATACGCCGATTCATTGCGAATCTGGCCGGAAAGTGTAAGCCCTTTTCTTGACTCATGAAGAAAGGCACTGCCTATGGGTGGGATGAAGAGTGTCAGACCGCTTTTGAGGAAATCAAGCTGTATCTGCTTTAACCTCCGGTCCTGATGCCACCTATTCCCGGTAAGCCACGGGTCCTTTACATGACCGCCCTGGAGCGATCCCTCGACGCCCTTCTCTCCAAGAAGAACAACGAGGGAACATATAATAGCTTCTACTACCTCAGTCGCATGCTCCTCGACATTTAAGTTAGATACTCTCCCATCAAGAAGAGCTGTCTGGCGCTCATATTCTCCATACAGAAATTGCGGCACTACATGAAGCACCACAAGGTATAGCTGGTCTCTCGGGTAGACCTGTTGAAAAACATCCTGAGCCGGCCTATGTTGATCGGCCGATTGGCACGCTGGGTGGTGATCCTCCAGCAGTTCGACATTAGGTTCGTACCTCAGAAGGCCATAAAAGGACAGGCGTTGGCAGACATCTTAGCTGCCCACCCAACCTCTGTGGACCAGCCACTGGATTTGGGCTTTCTTGATGAGGCAATGCTCTCAGTCGATCACACCACCCCATGCTGGCAGATGCACTTTGATGGAGCCTCCCGAAGCCCTACCGGTAGAAGGCTCTATGATCCTAGGCTTAACAGAGTGGGCCTGGGTATCATCTTCATCACCCAGGAGCAATCCCTTCTGTCATATTCTTTCTTTTTGTCAGAAGGCTGCACCAACAATGAGGCAGAATATCATGCCTTCATCACCGGCCTCGAGTTGGCTCTGGAGCATAACGTACCCCACCTGTATGTAAAAGGGGACTCTGAGCTAGTCATCAAATAGGTTAATGGTGTCTATGATGTCAGGAAGCCAGAACTCATGCTGTTGTTGGAGAGCACCCTCCATCTAATGGCTAAGTTTCCATTCCGACCAGATGTCGTTCACGTTCCTCGGTCGCAGAACAGTCGAGCAGATGATTTGGCCAGCCTGGCCGCATCACTCGTGGAGCCCGAATAGGATGACTTAATCATCCATGTGGTGCACCGAAGAGTCATTTCTCTTGTTATCCCAGAGGGCGATCATGGCCCATGAGTGAACCATCTCACCGTTGGTGCCACCGCGTCAGGACCCCCCTGGGCTTCAAGTGTGGTGATCGAGATGGTTACTGACTAGAGGACACCCTTGGTTGAATATCTCCGGCAAGGAAATCTCTCGATGGACCAAGCAGAGCGAGAATGAATCTGGCGCCGCATGCCGCAGTTCACCCTTCAAATGGGTCCCAGCCGTGAGCATCTCCTTTATAGGCGCGAGTTTGACGGTGTTATCCTCCGTTGTCTTCAAGGAGTTGAGATCCCACAGGTCATGCAGGAAGTGCATGCTGGTTCCTGTGGCGCCCACTAGGCCGGGTCGAAGTTGTCCCACCAGATTCGGAGACTGGGATACTTATAGCCCTACATGATCCACGATTGCATCGAGTTTTCCAAGAGGTGTCATGCGTGCCAAGTTCATGCTAAATTTGTGCATCGGCCACCAGAGCCTCTCCATACTACTATGTATTCTTGGCCCTTTGCAGTCTGGGGGTTGGATGTCGTAGGGCCTTACCCGCCGGTGACGTCCCGCCAGTGCCGGTTCATCTTAACAGCCACAGATTTCTTCTCAAAGTGGGCAGAGGCAGCCCTGCTTAGGGAAGCCAAGGCTGGTTCTATCGCCGACTTCGTGAGCTCCAATATCATTCACCGGTTTGGAATACCTCACGCTATTCTCATGGATAACAGAACCAACATCCGAGCAGCCGATCTGAAGAGATTGTACGCCAAGTAAAACATTCTCTCTAACCACACCTCCCACTATCATGCACATACGAATGGACAGATTGAGGCGTTTAACAATACCCTCTCTAACATTTTGCAAAAAATGGATGGTCAGAACAAGAAAAGTTGGCCGGACAAGCGCCCCAATGCCCTCGGGGCTTATAGGATGACGACTCGCAATTCCACCCAGGTGACTCTGTATTCCCTGGTATACGGAGCTGAGGCCGTCCTTCCCATCAAGGTCCAACTGCCCTCATTGCGCACGGCGGTCTACGACTAGCATGCGCCAGATAGAGTTGTAGAGATCCATGTATCCAAATTGGAGGCGCTGGATGGAAGTAGGCTTCGCACTTTACATAACATAGAAAGGCATCAGAGTAGGATGGCTCGAGCTTTCGATAAGAAGGTTCACCTCTGCTCTTTCCTGCAAGGTGACTTGGTGATGGCTCTTAGAGCACCAATGATTCCCGGCAGGAAACCACCCAAGTTTTAGCCCAAGTGGGATGGTCCTTTTATTGTCCACAAGGTCTATCCCAATGGTGCGTATTATCTAATGACTATGGATGGTGAGCCTATCACTCCTCCCACCAACGCCAGGTTCCTCAAGAAGTACTTTGCCAAGCCAGCATGGTTTTGCATGACCTTAAACTGTATGGTCCTGCATGACCTTAAACTCTATGGTCCTGCATGACCATAAACTGTATGGTCCTGCATTACCTTAAATTGTATGGTCCTTCATGACCTTAAACTGTATGGTCCTGCATGACCATAAACATTATGGTCTGCATGACCTTAAACTGTATGGTCCTGCATGTCCTTAAACTGTATGGTCATGCATGACCTTAAACTGTATGGTCCTGCATGACCATAAACTCTATGGTCCTGCATGACCTTAAACTATATGGTCCTACATGACCTTAAACTGTATGGTCCTGCATGAACTTAAACGGTATGGTCCTGCATGTCCTTAAACCTTATGGTCCTGTATGACCTTAAACTGTATGGTCCTACATGACCTTAAACTGTATGGTCCAACACGACCTTAAACTACACTCTTCCCTACATCTGGGCTCCATGGTCTGAGCTCTAAGACCTAAAACTAAGATCCTCTTTTGGTTCTTCCCTCTTCATGGTTGAGCTCTAAGAGATAAAACTAAGATCTATATTTCGTCCAACATGACATTAACCTGTATTTCAAGAACTACGTGTGGCTTGATTCCCATCCTTATGGGATACGTAGGACTTCCTGAACACTTATATGTCAGGTCCAACCCCATCTCTTAGGAGATCCCATGATCTCCCGGTTCCCTGGGTGTTTGGCATTACACCCCCTCTTTTGCCCAGGGATCCTTCATCTTTTGGCCGCTCTCGGACTGCTCCATCTGACCCTTTACAGTGGTCTGATGATGTTCTCAAGGCGCTCTGGTCTAGAACTTGTAGTGCCAGATTCGACTTAGCCAAGTTCCATCCACTTGCCAAGCTTCAGGTTCCCCTTCATTCGGGCCCCCGTCATCCTTCACACCTGGAGGGACCCCCACGAACGGCCTGGATACAATGCCCAAGGGCTCTCCTATCGTCAAGGGCCAACGCCCCCGAGGGTTTCAGACAACAAAATTTATACGAATCCCGCGTTGAGAACATGGTCAGCGGTTGATGCTCTTTTGTTTGTACCCGTGGCTAACACAACAGGATGCTGCGTTGCGAATATGGTCAGCAGTAATCCTCAGTCGTCATGTTGGCTTCCCCAGGCCCTGAATGTTCGTGGCATGGTTCATGTCATGTTCCTCCCCACTGTGTCAAGGTGGAATCTCGACACTCATTGTACTAACCCTCAATACACCCCCGCACATCAGACAGACCGAGCTGCGTAACGGTGTCTCTCGGGGCTCCCGCGATCTGAGCGCTAGAGTGTGTGCTTGGGTCTCTTCTTTACGGGTTGCGTGCGGCTTGACCCTCATCCCATTGGGGAGTGGGGAGTCGCCCAGACATTGCGTTTTAGGCCCAGCATTGCTGGGAGCTAGCATCTCATGCCCCTCCCTGATTGTTGAACCCTCGTAGGCCCCTTTGGCTCGAGGCTTCTCTCTCGGACGGTCCAAACCATATGACCTTAAACTGTGATGTCGGTCCAAACCATATTACCTTAAACTATGTTGTTGGTCCAAACCATATGACTTTAAACTGTGTTGTGGGTCCAAACCATATGACCTTAAACTGTGTTGTCGGTCCAAACCATAGGACTTTAACTGGGTTGTTGGTCCAAACCATACGACCTTAAATTGAGTTGTTGGTCCAATCCATATGACCTTAAACTCTATTGTTGGTCCAAACCATATGACCTTAAACTGTGTTGCTGGTCCTATCACACGACCCTAAACTGCGGAATTATCGTCCTGGCTGCAAGACGAAAAACAACATTGCATTGTGATGACCTCGTTGTAGAGGACATCACATTGGGTATTGGTCTTGTTCCATGCCATTTGTCAACGCCTATCACGACTTGATTCTTGTGGCGACACCACGGACTACCATTCTAGGCATGTCGCTTCACAACAAAAAAGCCACTCACCTTAATGGAAAAACAAGATTTATCAAATTCCCCTTCTTTTAGTGCAAGGGCCACGCCCGCACTCTCCTTTTCCCTTGGCACTGGTATCTTACCATGTCACCTTTCAGAACTACGTATGGCTTCATTCTCATCTTTATGAGATACGTAGGAGCGCCTGGGGAACTTCCTCACGGGCCCAACCAGCCTACCTTCGTGTTCGGTCCCTTGACTCGAGCATTTCCCCGGAGAGCACATGGTAAGTAGGGCTTAGGTCCTCATTCACGTCGGGTTTTGTAACCGCCTTGCCACGTGTCTGTTTCTCCCCTTTCTCCATGGTCTGAGTTCTAAGACCTAAAACTAAGATCTCCAAGGTCTGAATTCTAAGACCTAAAACTACGATCTCCATGGTCTGAGCTCTAAGACCTAAAACTAAGATCCTCATGGTCCGATCTCTAATACCTAAAACTAATATCCTCATGGTCTGAGTTCTAAGACCTAAAACTATGATCTCCATGGTCTGAGTTCTAAGAACTAAACTAAGATCTCCATGGTCTGAGTTCTAAGACCTAAAACTAAGATCACCATGGTCCACGTTCTAAGACCTAAAACTAAGATCTCCATGGTTCGAGATCTATGACCTAAAACTAAGATCCTCATGGTCCGAGTTCTAAGACCTAAAACTAAGATCTCCATGGTCCGAGTTCTAAGACCTAAAACTAAGATCTCCATTGTCCGAGTTCTAAGACCTAAAACATAGATCTCCATGGTCCGAGTTCTAAGACCTATAACTAAGATCTCCATGGTCCAAGCTCTAAGACCTAAAACTAAGATCCACATGGTCCGAGCTCTAAGACCTAAAACTAAGATCCTCTCGGTCCGAGCTATAAGACCTAAAACTAAGATCCGTATTTTGTCCAACATGACGTTAAACTGTATTCCATCCTGCATGACGTTATACTGTATTTCGTCCTGCATGACGTTAAACTGTATTTCTTCCCGCATGAAGTTAAACTATATTCCATCCAACATGACGTTAAACTATTTTTCAAGAACTATGTGTGGCATGATTCTCATTCTAATGAGATATGTAGGACCACCCATACATTTCTTTTTGGGTCCAGCACCAGGGATTGTTGAACCCCGTCCTTCCTTATTGTCGGCCCCTCGACCCGACATCATGGGGAGTTGTGTAATTAGGACATATACCCTGAGTAGGTTATGGATGCACTATGATAATAATGGGAAGCAGCAGTTCTCTCACCAAAGATGCCATGCTTGGAAATTGGAACAACCCGTAATCAGGTCTGTATGTCCGCCAACTATTCCTTCGCCATGGTGGCATAATTTCGGGAGTGTTGGACTCTGGTCAAACAAACCACCACTCCACCTTCCACGCTTTGCATCCCCCCTTGTTCGGATCCTCATTTCCTTTAATGTTTGACGGGACCCCCTAACAGTATGGATGCCCGACCTATGGTCCGCCTACTATCCTGGGCCAACGTTATGGAGGATTGGTCATTTTTTGACGGGACCCCCTAATGGTATGGATGCTCGACCTATGGTCTTCCTGCTATCTTGGGCCAACGTTCCAGAGGACTGTTCATGTTTGACGGGACCCCCTAATAGTATGGATGACAGACCTATGGTCCATCTATTTTCCTGGGCCAATGTTCTGGAAAACAGACCAATGATATTTGAGTTAGGCCCCATGTTACGAACATGGTCAGTGGTCAGCCCTAATTTATTGTCCCCCCATTCCAGGGCAACATGATATGGATATTGTGTTTCTGCCACAGTTGACAGTTATACTCTATGGTTGCTCCCCCTTGGGGTTCCGAATTTGTGCAGTGTGATTCACCCTTCCTCTCCATCCCCCTGTGTTCGGATGGATTTCAATGCCCCTGACATTTCCCCACTTGTGTGTTAAAGAACATTGAGGAGTCGACACGTCAATCGGCCCGGGGTCTCCTCAAACGTCCAGGCCCAATTTTGGACACCTGAAGCTTGGTCAATGCCCCATAGTCGAACGAAATGATGGGACGAGCATCTTCTGCTTCTTGCGTTGGGAACAACCCACAGGATCCTAGGGATGAGTTGTTATTCATTTTGAAGCTTTGGTTGAGCGCATTAAGCCAAGGGTACAAATGAGTGAATTTGGCCATATATTGGATTGAGACGATGAGCAGTACCAGCAGAATGTTCATGAGATGGAAAAGACAAAGCCCATAGGGGTCAGTGTGCTGAAACGATCATTCCAGCACTACTACCCTTTGGATGGTAGCCTCCAGGGATGCTTCTCACTCTTTGAAGACTCTATCCTTGTCGGCCACCATATAGCACAGCTCGCCAGCCCTAGCTTATTCCTGCACCCGCTCGGTTTGAAGTACGATCATCTGGTGACTCACCTCCACCAGTTTTTCCTGCGCATCAGCCAGCTGGGCCGTCAATTGCTCCATGATCTCAGAGCATGTTGCGATGAAGGCATCTTTATCTACCGCCTGCCCTTCGAGGTGTCAAACTTCCTGCTCCCCCCCTTAGCAGCGCTTGAGCGCTCGCCGATGCTTCTCGGTACTGGGAAATCTCAGTGCACCGGCTGCTCTCGCGTATCTTCTCAGCCATGTAATCACGGACCGTCAGATGAATCCACTGAGCATCAGCCCCTTCGGCGCACAGGAAGTGCATCCAGGTTTGATGTGATCCCATCTGCCTCAGACAGTCCGACTGGGGCTGCCTGAGGAAGCGCTGGATACACATCCACCCATTGCGCCGTGTCATCCATCTCTCCTCGGCTGCCTCTAAGTCTGAGTCATCAATCTCCTCAGGGAAAGTGGGTTGGTATATGGGGATGGCCGCCATCAAATCGACAACAGGATCTGCCCTAGGGATGTCTTCGTGAGGAATAGAATCCTCGAAGTCCGGGCGACCTTCTCTCACCCCAGCAGCAATGATGCCTCCACCATCTTCCGACCTCGTTTTAGGAACAGCACTGCTGATGTCCGCCGCCCCCTGTTCATCAATTGTCGGGGCCGAATCAGTGTAGAGAGAATGTTCCGAGCGAGATGGTATGTCCACCGCTGGTCCAATCGCGTATGGCCCGGGCTCTGCAGCCTGAAGTGCCTCCAGTGTTGAGATCACTGCGCAGGGCATACGCTGGTCAGACGAGATCTTTTGACACCAATCTCCAGTAGTGAAGCGTGAGACTTATAGGAATCGAGAGCGTCAGTTCCTAGTGTTTCGACCATTGCAGGAGCTGCCATAAGGGGAGACCCCTCTGCGCTTGTTAATTCAATGATGGGTGTCGGATCCCCATCATGTCCCACTAGTTCCTCTCCTCCCTCCTCTGGTGGGGACGCCCGTCCAACGCTCAACTACTCTTGAGTAGGATGGGAAGTGAGTTAGAAGTTGGAATGGAGAATGGATGAATGGGGGAAATGAATGAAGATAGAGAAAATCCTCGAGAATCTAGGTTATGTCGAGATCAGAGTCGGCAATCTCGCCGCTCTCTCGGAGATCCCTTGGTAGGTATCCCCTTGTGAACCCTCACCATCAAGATCCTCTTCTTCATCTTCTTCCTTGCCTTTGTCCTCTCCGGTTTCCTCCTCCCCCTATGGCTCCTCATCACTGTCACCTTCACCCAGCGTCATCGCTTCCAGATCATGCTCCTGGCCGAGCATCACTTTCACTAGGAAAGTTGGCTCCGCACGCTACCCTCGTTGGCGTGTGTATGCATCCATGGCCATCAGATAAGAATGTCACCGATGGAAGTTTACTCGTTCGGTAATTCGAACGAGCCTGACCTCTGGTAGTTGGATCCCATTTTGCATTATCTTCTGCCAGATGGCTTCGATGCTCAGTGATTGCCGCAGGGTCATCCAAGACGACCACAGTGCTGGGAGAGTTGCGTCTTGGGAAGGTTCGAGCAGATATCTTATCTGCTTCCCGGGCAGTTCCCTGTCCGCCTCATGTGACCCCCCTGTGGGTAACGAGGACATGGAAGCACCATGTGATGTTCACGTTGCCGAAGTCCCAGCCTGTGTAGGCCTCGCTACCTGACGCGCCCTTGATCCTCCCCATCTGACGGCACCGTGCCTTATTTCTCATCGCCCGGTTTCCGCGCAAGTAACCTCGAGTTGTCGGACGCGCTTGCATAATAGCCCCTCCGGGTGCGCAATGGTCCAGTGTTCGGCGTATTCGGTTTCTAGGATGGCATCGACCCCGGTGGGAGGAAGGGTAACAACATCACAAGAGCCGAAAGTGGTAAACATCAACCACATCTAGCACAGGATGCATGGATTCTTCTCCTTCCAGGTAGTCGTGAATACTTTCTTCGGCATTCGTTGGAGGCACCCGAACTGCCTGGTGAATCAGGATGGAACATAAGGCTCGCAGTTCACCTTCCCGTCGATCTGAGACATGATCACCCGGCCCCGAATGCTCTGGAAGTATTCCTTCTATTCTAGAGAGCCTCGCCCGTTGTCCACCAGCTGGCCAACTGGGGTGGGGAATGGGCTGAAGTTGAAGTTGGAATGGTTTCCAATGCGGATCCTCACGCCCTCCTCATTGAGCGTCAATGGCGCCACCCCT
The DNA here is from genome assembly GCA_963277665.1 of Viscum album. Lineage (NCBI taxonomy): Eukaryota > Viridiplantae > Streptophyta > Magnoliopsida > Santalales > Viscaceae > Viscum > Viscum album. The sequence goes on along the minus strand of OY728148.1, from coordinate 1,479,683,929 downwards.
GTGATATTTATCAAGGACGGTCGCATGCCATTTCCCGGAGGATGGACGTCGTTTGGGAAAGTCTATCCGCCGAGATGAGCTGCCACCCAGCCATGGATGATTTGGAAGGGACCACATACTCTCTGAGGCGACCCCCCTCGTGAGATGCGCCCTAGGATGGTATACAACATGGCTAGTATAGGGACGCCCAAGTTGAACCGTTTGTTGGTTTCCATAGAGCCCGCCATCACTAAAGTCGCTGGACGGATACCCATCCTCGCACCCCACAACGGCAGGAGCCACCCGCTCAGGAAGGCGGCACGGAACCCGGCATACCGGATATTCGGGTCTCGGGCCTCAATGATGCGGTAGCCCCCTGATTGGTATTGCCCTGCCTTCATGGACATCCATTATGACCCGTCCTTGCTCCTCTGAGTCGTGGTTGAGCACTATTTTCCCCTTCCTGACATCTTGACGATTGGATCCTTCTCAAGGAACAGGCTGAACCATCCCTTGTAGGCGATGTCCTTCAAGAGGTCCTTGACCCCCAGCCTCTCTTTGGGTAGCTCCATCAGGTGACACGTCATCATAGGCATTCGCGACCTATCTCCACAGGTGGTCTTTGGAGGAACGAACTCGTCATATTGGTAACCATCCAGTGGGATACCACCGATGCAGTGAACATCCCAGAGACTGATGCCGACTTCCCCATGATGAAGGTGGAACGTGTTGGTGTCAGTAGACCACCGGGTGAATATCTCCAGTCCAAGTTCCGGCTGGCGGTGGAAATGGAACTGCAATGTCCATACCGCCTCGAACAGGCCGATATATCGCAGTTTGTCCCCAAACTGGTCATAGGTATGGCGAACCAAGAACGCCCAGGCCCATTCGCTGGTGAAGTTTCCCCCAGACAGCAGGTCCCAATCCTTCAGCCAGCCCTCATGTCATCCGTGATGCTTTAACGAAACGTGCTCATGTAGAGGTCCGGAGAATCCTCTACTATAGGCTTGTCCCCAGTATTGGTCCTAGTCCTTGGGTTCAGGACATATACATCCATATGTCTAGTTTCTCTGTCAGGATGGCTATTGTTGGTGATATTGTAGCGAGGATGTTCATTCTCCCAAGTCACCCAAGACTGCGGTGTGTCCATATCGAAGCCCGGTAGGGGAAACTTCTTCCAGGATGCGAAAATTCCAGAGCGGGAGGTTGTCCGTCAAGGGATATGTATTCTAGGCCAGAGTCAGCAGGTTGAACAAGGTCAGATTGTTAGAGACAATCACCTTGGCACCATAATCCTCCTTTTTTCCGCCATTTTTGTCCTACGGGCAGTGGCTTCCCCCTCATCAACTCGGTTTGCAGTCTTCTCAATTCTTTCAGGAGTTGGGAAAAATCAGGATGCAGTGCGCGGAATCGGAGAGATCTGCGTGAAATCTGGATGAGTTGCACGGAATCCTGGTGATGAGCGTGCAATCGGCACACGGAGCGCGAAAAAGCCCGAAGAGGCGCGAGATCACAGCCGAATTTTGTATGGAATTTCACACTGCCAGTGCATTATTACGCGTAGCCGCGGAAGCGATTTCGCGCACGAGAGCGATAAGCTTATCGCCTAGAAAAAGAGGAAGTATGTATTTGGGACCCAGATCCACTTTTTATAGGCGAGGCCAGGGTTCCGTACCTCGCGAAAAGAGGATTCCGCGCGTGTCTGTAGTTTTGCGCGCCCCATCGGAAATTTGCGCGCAACATGATCAGGGGACTTATCATTTGGGTGTTTCGGAGTTTCCCTTGGAATCCGATCGTTGTGACCTCTTGTTGATCCAATTCCATGGGGGGAATTTGTTAACGCCAAAAAATAGTCTGTAACTCCCGGAGGAAGTTTTGAAATGATGAAGCGAAGTCATATTTGGAATTAGAGGCCCGATCTGGAGGCGTGGGATGTGGTGTGCGAAATAAAAGAGGATCCGCACAAAAATCATTATGCGCGCATAGAATCCTCATGTTTCGCGAAATTGAGCAGATGAGGTGCTCAATCGGTGTGCGCCCCGTTTCTACGTGGGGAATGTTTGCGCACCGGCTACGCTCGGTGAGAAGAATTTCGTGCGCCGCCTGGATTCCGCGCCGGAGGTTGCCTATAAATAGAAGGTGACCCCGAACAGTTTGGGGGTTGAGGAACCCGAAGCGACTCTCATGCGCACAATTCTGCTCCCCCCGCGCGCAAGATGACTTCCAGGTAAAACCCTCATTTCGCACGACCTTTCCCCGGAGTCCGCCTTTGCGCACAACTCCACCGGCTTCAGTGAATATTTCCCCTCCCCAAGGATACAGCCTTGCACACATTCCATGTCTCATGTGCGCAATACCCTACCATGCGCGCAAATCCCTGCACGTAGTTCACTCTCCGTGTGCAATTCCCTTGCTCCAATTGCGCGTCGTCTCGGAGTTTTGCGCGCAAACCTTCCCTTTTGCGTGTAAAGCCCATGACTCCTCACCTTGACGCCCCTTGGCTGCCTCCTACACCGGCACCTGATGTCTCCCCTACCGGGCATGTGCGCCATGCGTTGTTTTCCCGTACGGCCTTCCAGGCTCGTGCGAAGTAACCTCAAGGTCCCTTGGGCCATGTTTCCTGTTGCGTTTCATTGCCTTATGCTTCTCCGCATAGGCACGCTAATGGCTATTGCATCTTTTCATAGCCATGCTAACGTTGACCCCCCAGTGGTTCGCCCTGCGGCCCCCCTTCACAATGGCCTTGCCGATGCCTTCCCTTCCACAAGGGGTAGAGGGCGTTGGGCATGTAAGCCCTAGGGTTGTGGAGAAAACCCACCTCATCCAAGCTACAAGATGTTAAACTGGTAAGCACTTCAACCTTAACATAAGACGTTAAACTGTGGTCCGACCCCGTGCTTCGCACGTAGGGTCCCCCCAGGTCGGAAATTTTTTACGCCACTCGTCTCCACAGGAATGGACTATTCCTAACATGGAATGAGATCCTCCTTGTCGGAGTGGCCTTTGTCTGCGGGGGATGGGCTGCCTCAAAGCGTAAGCCCCTATCCTTTCTTGCGGATGATTGCACCCATGCATCTCCGCACTTCCCCCCTGCCAAGGCCTGTGGAGTCCTTTACCCACTACGCTTGGTGGAACCACGTGCCTCCAACCTGGAGTAAGCCCCGACACCAAGGTCCTCTAACCACGCGCAAGCCCCTATTTCCTCTTTGGGCCGCTCAACTCGTAAGCCCCATTCCACTTCTCAGGGATACACCCTTCACGACGTGATCGTCTTGTCCCTGCTGCCTCCTGTTTCTCACACCGAGCATGACTCACGTGGGCTTAGAGTGTGCATCAACCATGACATCCTCTTATGGGCCGCCCCAGAGCGTAATCCCCATTCTAGAGAACTACATGAACTTTGATCTGTGCTAACGCACTGTACCTAGGAAGCCTCCACGAGGTTCAAGCCCACCACCCGGTCGTCACGACCTATCTATGTCGGTTCCTTGACCACCGTGGGCCACCTCAGAGCGTAAGCCCCAAACCCCTCGTCCCGCATGACGTGAAATTGTATTCCATCCCGCATGATGTTAAACTGTATTCCATCCCGCATTACGTTAAACTGTATTCTGTCTCTCATGACGTTAAACTATATCGCGTCCTGCATGACGTTAAACTGTATCCCCCCTCTTGGGCTGTCTCAGAACGTAAGCCCCATGTCTCACTCCACCATCCATCTTGACCCTTACCCGGGCCGCCACATCCCGGTGAGATCTTGCCACCACATCCCACTCCATGATATATGGGAAGCTGCCCACGTGCTGGCCCCAACATCGGTGTTCCCCCCTAGGGTTCCTTCAACCCGATCCGTCTCCGCAAGACGTTAAACTTGCGACATACCCCATGTTAAACATGGGAAGATGAGGAAAACCTCAGATGGTACACATTCCCCACATTCGATGTGGGATGCCTTGGGCTTCTGCGCCCTCGAGAAGCCCTGTGATGAGGGACCAAAGACATACATGCCGACGATGCCTCAAAGTGACCATTCTCCTCACCGAAGGTTGCTGCCCCAACAAGACCCCTTGGAGCATCTTGACAGAAGCAGCGTAATTAAATGGCGTCCATGTAGATATGGCACCAGTAATAAGCTTCACGAACTCGTCTTAAATATATGAGGGAGACCTGGACTAGGTGATGAGCTCCAAGGAGGAATCCACGGAAGGAAGAACCGACAACCCATCATCCCGTTTCGATCAAGGAGCAGACGTACATGAACAGGGAACCAATGTCGCCCGCCTTTGGAAAGAGGGAATGTGGGGCAACAAGCAGCGTGTCCTCCTCCACCGACGGATGCACGCGCCCCAACAAAAGCGTCAGAAACAATATTGTTATCAATTGGATGGTTATACTAGGTTTAATCTTAATATGTTTCTAATTGATGATGTTTGGAAAGATTCTCTAGTAGATCCCTAATGTTCTTAGATCAAAAAAATTAACCCATGGAGGATGTAATTCCTACAGTTTCAAAACTATGAAATGAATTTCAATGGGAGCTACATTTCACATCATAATATCAAGGATCATACTGAGATTCTAACTATTTCATTCAGTTAGATCTATCCTTAAAGGGAGTATTAAATTTATGTAGTTGGGATGATAATATTTGTGATAGATTGAATGTTGTGGGTTTATATTCCATGTACAAAAATAAATTCATCAATTTCGTGGGATATGATTCTTGATTAGTTTGAAAGAATGTTTCATTTATTTATCGTGAAGAAGGAATATAAGAAAATGATTCATAAGCTTTAGAATATGACTTCTAGTTTTTAGGGGTTAAAATTTTTATTATAATACCCACATAAATTATAAATTAGAAATTATAAAATATAAGTACTATTGGGAGATTAATTTTAATTGACATGACATTATGAGATCTTACACCATACAACTGTATTATTGTTGTTGATTTATCTCAATGTATAAGAGATGCCATAAATTTTTGAGAGGTTTTTATATAAAAATAGATCATTTTAAAAAGGATGTGTCAATGTATCCTAATGGAGTATATTTATAGAATGTAGTTCATAGTTTCTAGGTTAGTAGAATTTCATGAAATAAAGATTCAATTTCACCATTACTAATTATGTTTAACATAGATAAATAAAATTGGACCAATTCTAATGGATCATGAACAATTTTTTTGTATGGAGAGGTTATCACCACAAATACATAGTGTTTTAATCCTTACTTGAATTTTATAATGGAGATGGAAACCGCTATTAGAAGTAGTTGAGATAGTGGTTTCATTTGAGTTAGTTACCAGCATAACAAGGTGTTCTAAATTGTTCGATAAGCAGAGAGGAGACATATATAGTAAGGTATAGATCATTGATTACCCTTTTCATCAAGTAAAAAAATAATTTTATATACATGGAAGTTGTTTATATCATGTTCAAAGAGGAATTATTGAATGACGTTAAAATATTAATGCCATGCAGTTTTCATCATTAAGTAATCCAAATTTCATTCTATGTATTGTCTATTTTTATTCTACATTATTATAATCAATATTTGTTTTTTAATCATCACACTCTTTGATTTTACATTACCTTGTGAGTTTATTATGAATACACATGTAGATATTTAAATCCATTTCATTATTGATTCTATATTTTTATTGATCATTCATGAATGGGGACTGCTATGGTTATGAGCTTATTTTTCCGAAGAAACATAGTTTTCCAGATTTATGATGAAAATTAATATGTAAATATTTATTCATTTTAGTAATGGTGTTATTATAAATTTTTAGGATATTAAATATTTCTTTAGGAGTCATGTTTTCTTCAATGAGAATAATTAAGACTAGGTAGAGTATTTCACATATTGTTAAAGTAACAATGAGAACAATGTGTTAAATAATATATTAATCTCATGTATTAATGAATATGTCTCACAAACAGTTTCATATCCAATAGTCCTAATACTTTTCTGTCTATGAAATTAGCTATATATAAAAACTTTTTTTATGAAATATTCAATCATTTCTCAATATATAAATGCTCCATTAGACCCTTTTTAGGGTACCTCATATGACATAATCATAATCATAACCTAGGTATTGGAAATATAGAAAATGGGGAGAAAAAACATTTATTAGAGAAATGACATATCATATCATAATAAATAATAATAATGAATGATAAAAATAGATAATTCATATATATATTATTAAAAGATCATAAGACCACTGATGGTATTCATTAACTGTGTTTCCCAGACATATGTTAATAAAAGGATCATTATATTAGTGTAAAAAACAAAACCTATATCATATGACATTGAAGAAATTGTAGAATACTCAAAAACTTCATAATAATGAAATCCTGGAATTTTATGCTAATAAAATTCATATTGGAATTTATTCATATCATGGATACATAAATAGAAAAGTAGTATATACAGAAGTTGTTGAAAATATTTGTATGAAAAACCATAATGTCCATTCCTCTACAAAAATAAACTCATTATTTAAAATCTTAAATTTTGAGAAAAATCATGTTTCACATGACGATGTGATGAGAGTAATTATTTCCCATCCATAAAATCTCATGATATTTATGCCAAATAAAATAATATCAAGGAAAAATAAGACATCATTAATCATCATACATAGATATGTGTGAAACAAAAATTATGTTATAAACATATCTTCATGAACCAATGAAAATATAATGGGTTTTCATATAAAATTTTATTATTTAATCATGGATATCAAATTAAAATTCTTAAAAATCAATAATAATGTATAATTTATTATAAAAATATTAGATTATAAGAGATAAATCATATTGTAAATTAGAAGTTAAAATTTAAATGTTATAATATATCATTTTAGACAATTCAAAAAATGTATAAGTATAATTTAATTTAAATAAACACATTTATTAGAAGGTAAAGAGAATAGTTTTTAAAACATTATTATAAATAATTCCAAATAAAATATCCTTGGAATTTAATAAATTTTTAATAAAAAATAGAAGTGATATATAAAATTATGAATTTTTTAAAATCATAGAAACCCATATTATTTTCAAATATCATTAAATAATATTTTTGAAAAAATATATCCTTAGAATCATATGAAACCACTTAATTAAAATATATTAAGAGGAATAAAAGGATATATTGATATAAAAAATATGGGGCTTCCATTATAGAATGGAGATCATTGGTGGGATGTAAGATCACAGATAAGAATGAAAAATATTATAAAAGCATCAGGAATTATTAGTAAAATTTTGGTTAAAAAATAATATAATCATAGAGGATGAATAATTTTTGGTGAAATATGATTCCCAAATAAAATATCTAATTAAAAAATATGACCTCATTATAGATCATAATAAATCATTCATTATAGATTGTATTAAAAGAAGGGTGATTATGACCAAATTGATTGTTTTGACTCATGGGAACCCCATACACACTTTGTTTCATTTATATCAAAACTAAAAGAGAGTTATAAAAATATATATAATAATACATTTCATGAAATATAAATGGATAGTAATAATAAATGAAAATATAAAATAATTTAAACCATTGAAAATGATACATGTTTTATAGTGTTAAAATGTCTCATGAGATTCAAATTTTTGACAAAGAATCCCTTAGCTTTTTTTCCTAAAGAGTCTGAGGCACTATAATTCTTTGAATTACAAACCTTAATATTGGATTAACTAATTTTATATCTTTATTAATATCATAAAATGTTTATAATTTCCATTTATAATCACTATCTTCTTTTATATTAGTATATTTATATCTATTTTCCCACATTGGATGGTTTTAGTGTTGACTTTTGGTTGTCATTTTCTGCGAGAACTTCCATAATTTATTTTTAGTTTAATGATTCACTTTAAATGTTTAGGATGTTTATTATGAAAGATCACTTATAATTATTTATTAAATTAAATTTCCCTTCAGGGTTTATTTATTATACTTACTATAAAATTAAATGGGAACACACATTTTTGAGTGACATTCTACATACGATTAGTGCTTTGAAATGTTATGAGTGAAACATAGTTTTTCCATTACATAAAAAATGAAAACTATTATTTAATGATTTATATTATAATGCCCTGAAATTATAAAATATGGACATTTTATTTTTTATCTTCTATGACACACAACACTAAGCATGTTAGGGAATATAAAAACACACCATATTAAATTATATTCTATATTTAAAATAGTTTAAATATATTATTTATATTTAAGTTAGTGAAACATTTATTTTAACCAGTGTTCCATATAATGGGTTTCGTTTATAGTCTGTGTTACACAGAAGACCGAATCATACCAAATAATATTAATAATATTATTCAAATTAAAAATTAACCCCTTGCCCTTGAATTTATAGTGGTGAATAGAAATAACTATGTTGTGAAAATATATTGTTGAATTCATTTGTTACTAAGTAATTAGAAATTAATATATACACAAAATGAATATTAATAGAATGATATTCAAAAGTGTATTTATTTTATCAAATGGTGTTTTATAAAAATTTAATTAACTATTATTAGTGAATTATATTAATTAAATATATATTTTTAATATTGAATAATATAATTATGATATTTTTTCAAAATATTTGATACACATAAGATAATAACAAATCTAATTTTATGCCAAACAATCTATATTTTTATAATGTTAGTTTTGTAAATGTTAATGGGGAACCTATTATCAATATATATATATATATATATAATTTAATAAATTCCATTTCCCAAAATCAAAATCATTTTTAATATTGGAATGAATAAATTTTCATAAAGGTAATTTATGTTATTTTCGATGATTTTTATTACGAATAGAAAACAATACTGAATGTAAAAATAAAAATAATTCTTCATAAAAATAAATTTTTGTGTAATAATTTTTTAATAAATTTTTTATAAGTTTAAATATATCATTTATAAATATATTAATCAATTAATTTTCATTGGGTTCAATTTTATATTTAATTTTTAGATAGAAACGTTTTATGTATTTCACATTATTACTTTAATAACATGTTTGCTTTTCCCATCAAGGGGCTTAGTTTTAAATTAATTTATTTCATATGTATTATTGGAATTACGAAAACATAATTCCTTATTTGTAATCCAAATAATTTATAATTTCTAATATAGTATTCATAGTTTTTGACTAAAAAAACAAGTGATGGAAATTATGATTAACTACATCCATTAAGACAAAAACAGTATTAGAAAGAGATTAGATATTATACATAAGGAAAAAAAGACATAAGATAAATTATAATATAAATATTAATTATAAAGATAAAAATATTTCCCACATAAGGGTATTTTCTTTATAATTTTTAGATTTTAAATAATTTAATTTATTGACGACACAATGATGATGCAATAATTACCTTATTAATGAAATATTAACATAATTAATGTTATAAATACCCAAATAAATGCAATTTTAGACTTTTTAGGAATTACAATAACTATCGTGGTTAATATGACATGTTAGTATTGATTTATTTCACTTTCTTAGAACTAATCATTCTGTCATGAGTTTCATGAAAATCATGTACCAAATAGTGTCAAAATTGACATAAAATATTTTTTTAAAAATATTATATTATTAATTGTTATTTTATTCTTAAAAATATATGGTTTGGAAAAATGACTAATATAATGATATATATATTAATAATTAACAACTTGGGGTTAGTTTGTCTTGTTATAGTAAGTTTATTAACCATACAGTGTAAGAAAAAAAAAAGACACAGTAAAAGTTAAATTATTTAACATTGAGTTAAATCTAAATGATAAGGATAAAATAGTAACCTAAAATTGTCTAAAACCTATTGGTTGAGAGTATTTTGACATATATCCAACTTATCTTTTAAATAAATCAATTTTGAGCTATTAAAAACCGAATATGACTATATTATAAAATAATATTTTAAGTTTTCCCCAAGGTGCCCCTCTCCTCCCTTATAAAAAGGGAACCCCATCCCTCTTCTCTTCACACCCTTTTGAGCCTTGAAGTTCGTCCAAACCCTTCCTATTACTCTTCTAAAACACTCTAGTTATATCATAGTGGTTCTGGTATTCTTAAAATTCTAACTCTAGTGCCCTAAGAAGAATTTTAAAAATGGTGCGTCGAAAAAACAAAGTTAATCTCCTCTACTGATTCTTTCAAGTTTACTTTCTTCTTCAAATTATTCTTCATTAGTTGTTTCAATATATAAGTAATAAATTCAGTATCAATAATATTCTGATATGTTTTTATATATATTAAACTACCCCATTTCACCTTCTATCACTCCTACGGAAAATGAAATCACTGTGCGTGCGTACGTACGGAATACCGTCTCCACACCGTGGTGTAATATGTTTTTCCACCACCACCTTAATTGGGTGGGTATAATGGAGTAAAGAAAAACTATATTTGTTTATTATAAAATCATACTGAATTTATGATATTATATCATCCACTCCAATTCTATTCAATAAATATGGGAACGATATCATTTCTCATGCGAACGTACGGATTACCGTCTCCACAACACGATGAGATTCAATTTCCATGTTAACAATTTAAGAATGATTATAATGTATATATAATAAGTAATCATGAAATATAAGACATAATAATGCTACTGGATTTATGTATATATATATATATATATCTATGTCAAATACTTAATTCCATTCAATTCAATAAGGAAGTGAAAACAACGTTCATGCGTATGTACAACCTATCGTCTCCAAGAACGGTGTATTTCTTTCCATTTATCAATCTATTATATATATGTATATTCTGAATATATATTATATATAAATAATTTTTTATATTCTGTAACTATTTAATCATGATCTATGTAATCATATTAATAATTACAAGTCAAAACATGGATGATAAATGAAAAGATTTTACCCAAAACACTTCTTTAACAAGGAATTTACAAAAGAACAGGTAATATAAAGTAAAAAGTGAACCATATATGATATAAAAACAACTAATATGATTCTTTAATAAGTAAATGACATTAGTTAAATCATTATACAGGAGGTTCAGATATGTACAAAGAATATCAGACCTAAGGTATGGGATAATTATTCCAATCTTGTTCTTATCCGAGATTGTTTGTTCGTAAGTATTTACTGGGGTTATTATCATCATCCATGTACATGTTTTCAAAAAGTGTTTTTTTGTATGTTTAGTGTCCTTTTTACCCATTTTTTTACTTTTACCACATGTTATGAATGGAATATTTCTTTCGTTTAACATACGAGGAACTTTTTGACTTTTGTGACAAAAGTACGAGGGGAATGTTTTTTAACTTATACGGCATGAACAAATTTTTAAAGTTTCATAACACCTTATTTTCATGAAGCTTACTCTACAAGATTTCATTACTATTTTCAACAAAAACATTTTATTTTAAAATTTCATGGCATTTTGGGAAAAGAAAATGATTTTCAAGAAGAAAGGATATTTTCCTCAAGAATTTATTTCAAGTGTTTTATACAAACCATTTTACATCTAAAATGAAATTATTTCATATGTGTATTTTTCGAGTATAATTTATCTATGATTTACATGGTTTCACTTTTATTATGTTGAAATGATATCCATTTTTTGTATGGATTATGTTATGATGGAATGATGTTTATGAAACACATTTTATAATTTGGGTATTGATGAATGATTGATGTTCATGTTTTGGAAAAAGTAAGAATGATTTAATTATGAGATTGGTGGGACTAATATAACCCTCCAATTAATTGGGTAAAGATTTATATCTCATGAGATAAACATGGTTGGAATGGTATGTTAGTCTGGTTGAGTGTTACAAGACTGAAACGAGGACTGAACTCGATTTAGAAAGGGACTTTGTCCATTAAGACGATCTTGGCAGCAACACCTTGGCTACTATGGAAATAATATCATGTGCATAATGGTTTCCCACAATTAAATGTTTTCTTCCCATGATATTTTATCCAGATTGATGTTCCATTATGATATATGCCTTACGTACTTCCATGATTTTTGTCTTTGCTAAAGATTTTGATGTTTAGATTTTATGTTCAAGTTTTTGTATTCAAATGTTTATGGATTGTTTTATGTTCTCTATTTTTACCCTTACTGATCATTTCAGCTCACCCATTATTTGTTTTCATTTCCCCAGGATCTACTGAATGTTTTCAGGTATGAAAAAAAAGTTGAAGTTCTTTCTGGGAGATGTTGAAGATCTTTCACCACGATTAAAAGATTATGTTCTGAGATTCCAAAGACACTAAACTATTACAGTCCCTGTGTGTTTTTTTTGTTATGTATTAATTATTCCACAAAAGTAATTTAATGTCCATGTACTTCAAGCTTTTTTTCTCTAAAAAATCATAAATATACATTCATTTCGTATAAGTTAAAAAACATTCTTCTCGTACATTGGATGAAAAAGTCGAAAAGTATCTCGTACGTAAAACAACAAAAGATTCCTTTCATAATTTTTACTAAAAAATCACTAATAGGTAAAATTGGATTTAAAAAACTATTGGAGGATAGAAATAATATTACATATTGTGGAAACATGGATGTGGATGAAAAATATGACCTAGTAAATTCTGATGTATAAACAATCTTGGAGAAAAATGAGATTGTACGATTTTCCCATACCCTAGGTCAGATAAGCATTGTACGTATCCGAACCCCCTATATAATGATTTAAATAATGTCATTGACTTATTCCAGAATCATAGTAATTATTATAATATCTTATATAGTTATATTCTTATCTTATTATTAATAATATTTCATTGCTAATTGTTATTCAGGTGTTCATTGCTTTATGTTCTTATCCGCGTTTTTTCGAAAAAATTCATATTCCACTTTTTATATTATAGATATATAATTTTAAGAATGGTATTAGTATAATATATATCATATATATTCATTTAATTCATTTATATAACCATCATTCAATGAAGATCATGTAGAACGAGTCGCATCACATCGTGGAGACGGTAGGTCGTACGTACGCACGAGCGATGATATCATTCCCATAATTATATAAATGGAATTGGAGTTGATGATATAATATTTCATAATCAGTATCATGTTATAATAATCATATATAGTTATTTTTTACAACACTATACCCAGCCATGTAAGGTAGTGGTGGTAAACAGATTACACCACGACGTGGAGACGAAATTTCATACTTACACACGCGCAGTGATTTTGTTTTCCATAGGATGGATAGAATGTGAAATAGGGTTGTTTCATATTTATAATAACATATTAGTATATATTTGATACTGATGTTATTAATTTATAATGAATCAAATAATTAAGAAGATATATAAGAAGAAAGAAACAAGAAAGAATCAGTAGAAGTGATTACCTCTTCCTTGATGTGTCTCTTTTAAATTTCATCTTAGGGAACTAGAGTGGATATTTTTAGAATACCAAAAACCTATATAGTATAACTAGAGATGTTGAGAAGAGAAATGGGAAGGGTTTTTCCGAGCATGAATGCTCAAAATTGTGTGAAGAGTAGAGGGAGGAGGTACTCTTTTATAAGGGAACCTTTGGAAACCTAAAAATATTAATTTATAATAAATTCTTATTCTATTTATAATGTCTCTAATGTGACTTATTTCGAGGAAAGGATGGGGATGGGTCACAATAATCTCAACCAATAGGTTTTAGAAACGTTTAGGTTACCATTTTAATATATTAATTTAGATTTAACTCTATGTAAAATAATTTAATTTTTACCGTGCCTTCTTGTATTTTTACACTATATGGTCAATAAACATACTATAAAATTCTAATCAAACTTAAATTGGTTCATTAATTTCATATATATTATTATATATGTATTTTGACCAAACAATATATTTTTAGTAATATAATATCTATTAATTATTTAATATTCTGTTTAAAAACACTTTTATGTCATTTTTGAAACTTTTTGGTATTTTGTTTTTGATAAATTCATAACATAATTATTACATAGAAAGAAATACATATAACCAACCCTAATATGTTATACTAACCTAGAAAATTAGTGTAATTCTGAAAAAGTTTCCAATTACATTTATTTGGGTATTTATAATATCAATTAGGTTAATATTTTATTAATTAAGTAATTACTGCATCATCATTGTGTCATATGTAAATTAAATTATATACTGTCTAAAAATAATAAATAAAATAAAATAATATAGGAAATTTATTTAAATTTCTAATGAATATATAGATAAATTTATCTTTAGTATTACCCTATATTAAAAATGTTTTAATTATTAAAATTTGATTTTAACTCTTTTAACTTTTCTTTGAATTAAATAATAATAAATGTCCTAATAAAGTCCAAGTGGACCTAATGGGTAATATGTTATTCATAAGATTTTTTTGGCATTATTACACTTATCCAATAGAATTTGGACATGTTTTAGGGTAATAATAGTATAATTTTTAACCTTAATTACCCTATTTACTTTTAATCGTGGTTAATAAAAGTAAAAATTTAATATTCACCAAAAATTATTTTTATCTTATTGAAGCAAATTTTACATACTGATATCAATAATGTGTGTCAGATTTTTTGAAATTCCACTCATTGAAACGGTAAAATTATGTATTATGAAAATTTGCAAATTCTCGTAGGAGGTGGGTAAAATATGGTCAAAAGTTCAGTAAAATTTTTATATATAGAAGATTATTATAAAATGAATCTAATGAATTAAATTGAATTTATATAGGTATTATGTATCTATTTTGACCTAAAATAAATTTAAATAAAATAAATTATTATTTAAATAAAATGTTGGTTTTAACCAATGACTCAGTGTTTTCACTATACATCAGAAATTGAATGTTTTCAGAAAAATAACAATATTTCAGCCCAGGATAATTTCGATATTATGAATCCAAAAATGAAGTCCATTTTGAATGATAAAATTTATAAATTTTCAAAAAGTGGGTATTACTATTCATAATGTCTAGTTTATATAATATTTTAATAACATATCGTTATTTAGAGAAACATTGTAATGCATTCAATGCAAGATATCGAGGAAGGTTGCTCTTGCGTGTAATGCAAGCCAAGGTAGTGTTGTGTGTAGTGAATGATTTCATTGGTGTTGTTTATAACAAAAAACATAAAAAAAATATTTCTCATAAAATCTCAGAGTGTTACATTATACCACCCTTAAAAAGAATTTCCCCCTCGAAATTTGTCCTGTCGTAACAAACAGATGAGGATACATCTCCGTCATAATATTACCATGTTCCCATGTATCATTTTATAATTGTTGGTTCCTTCATAAATCATTAACCAACTAAGTGGTCCTGTTTCATAGAACTTTTTGGCTACGATCCAAAATCTCTATAAGCTATTCTTCATAATAAATAACCTGCTCCAGCGGTACAACTTCTGAGCATAGTACTTGTGAATGATAAGATACGTACTTTCTCAGGAGAGATACATGGAACACGTCATGAACTTGAGAGATATTCGGTGGAAGCACGAATCGGTAAAGTACCTTCTGAACAGAATCAAGTATTTCAAAAGGACCAACATTTTTATGTCTCATCTTGCCATTCTTTCTAAATATCATTACTCTTTTCCAAGGAGATATTCTTAAGAACACTTTATCACCCACTTCAAACTCAAGGTCTTTTCTTCGGTTATCAACATTACTTTTTCATCGACTCTAAGCTACTCTTATATGTTGTTGAATAGATCAGACCTTTTCGGCCATCTCATCAACAAGATCAGGTCCAAATAGATTCTTTCCCCAACATCATCCAAGCATGTTGGAGTTCTGCATTACATTCCATAGAGAGATTCATAAGGATCCATATGAATACTAGAGTGAAAGCAATTATTATAAGAAAATTTTTCCAAATGTAGGTGTTGATCCCAACCACCTTTTAAATCCATAGAGAAAGCTCTCAACATGCCTTCTAGAGTTTGACTTGTCCTCTCAGACTGACCGTCTATCTGATGATGATAAGTAGTGCTGAAACTCAACCATGTATCTAGAGTATTCTGAATACTTCACAAGAACATCGAGGTAAACCTTAGATCCTGATCAAATATAATGAAAATTGGTACTCCATGAAATCTTACCACTTCTATTACATATATTCTGACAAACTAATCAAGATAAAAATCTTCTATAATTTTAATGAAGTGTTCTTACTTCGTAAGATGATCAACTATAACACAGTTAGCATTATTGCCTTTGGATGTTTTATAAAGTCCAGTGAAAAATTCCATAGTGATGTTTTCCCATTTCCATTCTAGTTTGGGTAATGGTTGTAAAAACCCTTTAGACTTCGGTCTCTTAGATTTAACTTGCTGACAAATCAAGCATTGAGAGACTTATTCAACAACAACTCTTTTCATTCCATCCCAGCATAAGTACTCCTTCAGGTCCCTATATATCTTCGTGCTTCCAGGGTGTACAGAGAATGAATAACTATGAGCCTCATCGAATATTTTCTTTTTTAATTCTGGGATGGGAGGATCACAAACCAAATTCATGAACCTTATTATTTCATCACAATCAATGTGGAATTCAGTAACATTTATCACCTTCTTTTGTAACTCTATATCTTCTTTCTGTGCCTCTTTAATCTTCACTTGTATATATGGTTGAACATTCATTTGATAAAGATAAGATTTTCCCCTTCCATTATAATTCAACGATCCGTCCTTTGTAAATCAATAAATATTGGTTCTTTTGTAGTCCACAACATGGATAAACTAGCATGGTCCTGTCGACTTAATGCATCCACCACACTATTTGCATTCCCATGGTGGTAATAAATTGAGAAATCATAATCCTTAATCATCTCCAACCATCTACTTTGGTTCATATTAAGCTTCTTTTGTTTGAAAATATGCTTCAAAATTTTATGATAAATATAAATATCACACCTTTCTCCATAAAGATAATGGCTCCAAATCATTAATGAAATGATTATAGCAGCTAACTACAAATCATGAGTTGGGTAATTTCTCTCATTGCTTTTCAACTTTGGTGAGGAATAATCTTTCACCATATTATTTTTTCAAGAGAAAACACCCCAATCCCTTCTTGGATGCATCACTGTAGATCACAAAATTTTCTCTACTACAAGGCAGTGTGAGCACAGGTGCACAGGATAACCTTTTTTAACTCCTTGAAATTCTCTTCACACTCTTCCATCCAAATGAACATAACTATTTTTTGAGTCAACCTGGTGAGTGTATTAGATAATCATGAAAAATATGTCACAAAACGTCTATAATATCCAGCCAATCCAAGAATAATTCAGATCTCAGTTACTGTTGTTGGTCCTGACCATCTTTCGATAACCTCTGTTTTTACTAGATCCATAGATATCCCCTCTTTTGATATTACGTGACCCAAAAATGAAATTTTTTTAAGAAAAAATTCACACTTGGTAAACTTGTCATAAAGATTCTCCTTTCTTAGGGTTTTAATATAGTTATAAAGTGATCTCCATGTTCTTCTTTATCTTTGAATAGACAAGAATATTTTCTATAAAGACTACCACAAACTGATCAGGATAGTCTCTAATGACTCTCTTCATTAGATCCATGACGATAGCAGGGTAATTAGTAAAATCAAATTGCATCACTATAAATTCATAGTGTCTATACCTTCTACAGAAATCCGTCTTTTGTATATCCTCCCTTTTGACCCTCAATTGATGATACGCAGAATGAAGATAAATCTTGAAAAATTATTGAGCTCCACGTAGTTGGTCAAATAATTCATCAATGTCTGGGAGAGGATATTTGTTCTGTATAGTGATCATGTTAATTTCTCTATAATCAATGCAGAGTCTCATTGATCCAACTTTCTTCTAAAAAAATAGAACAAGTTCTCTCAAATGTGATACACTAGGGGGTATGAATCCATTATCAAGATTCTCCTGGAGTTTCTTCTTTAATTACTACAACACAATTGAGGCCTTTCTATAAGGTGTCTATGAAATGGGCATATCACCCGGTATGAGTTCTATTGAAAACTCAACTTCAATATTTGTTGGGAGACATAGCAATTCCTCAAGGAATACATCATCAAACTCTAGTAAAATGGGTGTATTCTAAATCATGAGTTTCACTCCAACCATTTGAGATAAATAACCTTCATTTATAGGAATCGAGACCCATAAGATAGAATACATTTCCATTGGAAGGTTATATTCATCCTTGCATCGATATATGATCGTTGATTGATCTAGAATATGAAATGTGACTTCCCTTCATTGGCAATCGATATGAGATTCATATAAGGAAAGCCAATCCATGCCATGGATCACATCAAATTCCACTATAGGAAGGATCACTAGATTTGTAGGAAGCACATTCAAAAAAAAGTAAATTGGAGAAGAATTATAAACTTTTGATGCTGCTGTTGTGCCATTAGGAGTTGTCATAGCTAACTCAACAACTAATTGTTTAGGTAGTACGACGATACCCTTAGAAAATTATTCAGAAATAAAATATCGGTTCGATAGAGAATCAAATTAAACATTTTCTACTTCAGTGTGGATGGTAAGTGTACCTTTCAACACTTCATTATCGTACTCCACATCGATGATAGAAATTTCAAGTGACTTTCCTTTGTCTTTGTCTTTAAGAGTTTGTTGACATTGATCATCATAAAAAAAATACTTGGATTAGGGTATTGATTAGAACAATTCCCCATTTCATTACACTTGTAACATTGAAGTGAAGGTGGAGAATTTTGTGTAGCCGTTTCTTTCTTCACATCACTAGACATCATTTTCCCATCATTGCGGCATTCAAATGCATGATGACCTTCTTTTCCACATTTGAATCATTTACTTTTCCCATTATGACAATTTCCTTCATGTTTCCTTCCACACATTGATCATAAGGGAAAACTCATCTTCTTTTTGGCGTGATCTTTAGATTTCCCATTTATTTCTATTATCCTCTTCTTATCAAACCCATATGACTGATGCGATACTCCAATCTCCATCTCAACCTTTAGAGCACATCAAACAATTTATTCATAGCTATTGAAGTCCCTTATGGCTAAATCTCTTTGAAGACATGGTTTTAATCCACTAATGAATCGATCGATCTTACTCTCATGTTTGATAATAATTCCGGAAGCATTCCTTGCAAGTCTCGTAAAAGTTTCTTCGTAGGTACCGACGGATTCATCATCATTTTTCTTTAGTTCAAGAAACACCTTGTCCATCATTTTTTGAAGAAAACGAGGGAAGTACTTGGTGAAAAATATATTCATGAACTTGTCCCATTCCATGGACTCAATTTCGTCTCTTTGCCTCATATTCTTGATAATATTCCCCAATTGTTCAGCTTTACCATACAAACAATATAATGCTATGATGAATCTATCATGTTCAGAACATTGAAGAACTGGAAATATCTTTTTATTGGTACTGATCCATTATTCAGCCACTAATGGATCAGTAGACCCACTGAATAAGGGTGGATGCTACCTCATGAAGGATTCAATAAAATTTTTCTCCTTCCTTTCTCATTTAGAAGTCCTTCATGATTCATAGCATGAGAAAGATGTGTGATCATGTCTACAAGACG
Source organism: Viscum album (assembly GCA_963277665.1). Classification (NCBI taxonomy): domain Eukaryota; kingdom Viridiplantae; phylum Streptophyta; class Magnoliopsida; order Santalales; family Viscaceae; genus Viscum; species Viscum album. Next base: position 1,479,664,296 of record OY728148.1, on the reverse strand, counting down.
TTTTATTCCAGCTCCCATAATGTTTGGTATCATAGGGGGAAAATCATATCATTTCCCATTGCATTCAGCATTAACACGGTTCCTTCGGGTTCCAGCCATTGACTAAAACCAATAAGAATAGTGTGAGAAGCATTAATCATAATAGGAAAACCACATAATCACGAATAAAATTTCATACTTTAGGTCTTATCATACCTTGTTAGTGGTCATTTCTAAAATACTAATATTGAGTTGTATGCTTAGACATATCCTTAGGCTTCTTAATAAGGCTTACACATCCTAGATTCCAAAGTTTGACTATACCTTTACAATGATACCAATTATGATGACCCATACCTTACATAAATTGTTATTAATTCAGAATTGAATCATACTTATTACAACATATAACAAAACCATGATAGGACAATATAGGTATAGTGACCTTAGAAATTGGGATACATAAACAACTGGTTCATAAATCATCTTCATTGTCTCCCATTTATTTCATCATATCTAGAGTCCTTTTAGGCATATCAAACTTAATACCCTTCTTCCTGACGAGGGGAAAAGAAAACAAACAAAATGGTGAGCTCAAATGCTCAATAAGGGTTAACAAATGAGATATCAATCATATCATATTCATAAGAACATAAATTTTTAAAAATATTATCCTACAAAAGAGATCATAATATCATGACATGGGATAAATCATAGTAGAGAAATTTAATCCAAATATTCATAACATAAAACATGAAACATTATAGAATAAAAAAATAATACTAAAAAATCATTTTCTATTAGTCAAGACTCATTTCCATGACTATCATAGCTGAAAAAGTCCATTCTGAACCGATTTCACTCCCTGTTCCAGTCCTGTATCACTGAACTAGATTAACTTGCCCTTCCATCCATATATATCTCATGAGATATAAATCATTACCCAATTCATTGAAGGGACATATAGTTCCAACCCATCTCATGATGATACCATTATTATGTGTGCCACAAAATCATAAATCATACATCATAGCATTACCCATGTAATAAAAATGGGATTCTTAAACATCATGTCATCATAAAAATCTATATAAAATAATAGGACTTCATAAAAATAATTCCATAATAACATAATCAAATCATTATAATAATATGGATAGAAATATAACCCTATATTATATTAGATGGAAAATAATTTTCATAAAACCCTTGAACTCCGTTCTCGAAGAAAATATCCTTTACACTTCAAAAATATTTTTCCTTTATTAACATGTCATAAAATTTTGAAATAAAAGAAGTTAATTAAAAATAATCGTGAAAAATTTTAAAGTAAGATTCATTTAAATAATGTTCTGTGAAATCATAAAAATCCATTCAGGCTATATAAGTTAAAAAACAATCTTCTCAAACATTGGCTGAAAAAGTCAAAAAGTATCTCATACTGAAAACGAAAAAAGATTCCATTCATAAATATAACCAATAATCCAACAATAGGTAAAAATGGATTTAAAAATTTTAGGAGGATATAAATAATATTAAAGATTGTGGAAACATGTATTTGTATGATAAATATGCCCTACTAAATTCTGAAGTATAAACAATCTCAGATAAAAATGAGATTCTGAGATTTTCCATTACCTTCGGTCCGATAAGCATTGTATGTATCCGAAACTCCTATGTAATGATTTAAATATTGTCATTTACTTATTCCAGAATCATAGTAATTATTATGAGATCATATTTGGTCATATTCTTATCTGCTTATTAATAATATTCCATTGCTACTTGTTATTCAGGTGTTCATTGATTTCCTTTCTTATGTGTGTTTTGACGAATAAATTCTTATTCCACTTTTTAGATTATAGCTATATCATTTAAAGAATAGTATTAGTATAATATATATAATATATATTCATTCAATTAATTTCTATAACCATTATTCAATGAAGATCATGTAGAACGAGTCGCATCAAATCGTGGAGACGGTAGGCCGTACGTACGCACGAGCAATTATATCATTCCCATATTTATAGGAATGGAATTGGAGTTGATGATATAATAATTAAGAATCAGTATAATGTTATAATAATCATATATAGTTATTGTTTACACCATTATAACCATCCATGTAAGGTGGTGGTGGAAAACAGATTACACCACATTGTGGAGACGATATTCTGTACGTACGCACGCTCAGTGATTTCGTTTTCCATAGGATGGATAGAAGTTGAAATAGGGTTTTTTAATATTTATAATAAAATATAATTATATGATTGATACTGTTGTTATTACTTTATAATGAAACAAATAAATAATTGTAAGTTGATGAAATAGAAACTTGAAAGAATCGGTAGAAGAGATTAACCTTTCCTTGACGTGCCTCTTTTAAACTCCCTCTTAGGGCACTAGAGTTGGTCTTTTGAGAAGACCAGAACTTCTATGATATAACTAGAGTTTTTTAGAAGATAAATGATCAGGTTTTGGCCGATATTGAAGGCTCAAAATTTTTTGAAGAGGAGAGGGAGGAGGTTCACTTTTATAAGGAATGAGAGGGGCACCATTGGAATCCTAAAATTATTAAATTATAATAAATTCATATTGGGTTCATAATGGCTCCAATGTGACTTATTTAGAGGCTATTGTGGCTATGGGTTAATATCCTCTCAACTAAAAGGTTTTAAAAAATTTTAAGTTACCATTTTATTCTTATCATTTATATTTAACTATAAGTTAAATAATTTAACTTTTAATGTGTCTTCTTGTGTTCTTACACTATATGGTTAATAATCATACTATAAACTACCAATCGAAACTCAATTGGTTCATTAATGAAATATATATTATTATATTAGTCTTTTGGTAGAACAATATATTTTTAGGAATAGAATATCAATTAATAATTTAATATTTGTTTTAAAAACACTTTTTTGTCATAATTGACACTATTTGTATTTTTTTTTATAAATTCATAAAATCATTATTACTTCAAAAAACAATTCATCAAACTAACCCTAATATGTTATATCATCCATGAAAATTAGTGTAATTAATAAAAAGTATCAAATTACATTTATTAAAGTATTTATAATATCGATTATGATAATATTTCATTAATAAGGTAATTATTGCATCATCATTGTGTCATAAATAAATTAAATTATATAATATCTAAATATTATAAAAAAATGCTATTATGTAGGAAATATTTTAATCTTTCTAATTAATATTTATAGTTGAATTTATCTTATTTAGAACACTATATTGAAAATGTTTTACTTATTAAACATTGATTTTAACTCTTTTCACTTTTCATTGAGTTAAATAATAATAAATGTCATAATCTAATAAAAGTGGACCTAAAGTGTAATATATTATTCATAAGGTTGTTTATGGTCGAATTAAACATATCAAATATAAGTAGGACATGTTGTAGTTTAATAATTATATCGTTTTTGCCCTTAATTACCCCATTTTCTTTAAACAGTGGTAAATAAAAGTAAAACAGTTACGATTCACTGAAAATTATTTTTATCTTATTGAAGCACATTTTACTTACTGATATCAACTATTTATCTCAGATTTTTAAAATTCCACTCATAGAAGGGTTAAAATTATGTTTTATGAAAATTTGCAAATTCTCCTAGGAGGTGGGTAAAAGACGGTCAAAAGTTTAATAAAATTTATAAATCTCTAAAATTATTATAAAATGAATCCAATGAATTTCATTGAAATTATATAGGTATTATTTATCTATTTTGAACTAAAATAAATTTAAATAAAATAAATTATTATTTTAATAAATAAGTTGGTTTTAACCAATAACATAGTGTTTTCAATATTCATCAGATATTGAAAGTTTTCAGAAAAATACCAAAAATTCACCCCATGATAATTTCGATATTCGGAATCCAAAAATGAAATCCATTTAGAAAGGTAAAATTTATAAAATTTAAAAGAGGGGATATTACTATTCATAACAGCTAGTTTATATAATATTTTAATAACATATCATTTTTTAGTGAAACTCGGTAATGCGTACAACACAAGCTATTGAGGATTGTTTCTCTTGCGTGTAACACAAGACAAGACATTGTTTTGTGTAGTGAAAGATTATTTTGGTGTTGCGTATAATATTAAACATAAAAACAAAATATTTTTCATAAAATCTCATGGTGTTACAAAATAACTCTACTCATTCTATATGAGTAACATTATGAATAAATCAATCCATTGAATATTTTTTCTCTAATCAAAATTGAGTTACCTTAATAAGATGTAAATTTTTTCAACAAGCTCTTTTGTTTTATTTCATTCTCCACAACATAAGTTATAGTTATATATATATATTATATGTTTACATAAACATATTATATGTTGTGATGTGTTGTTACATTGGGTGTAATACCTACACATTCACACACATCAACCAAATGGGATACACAATCATCATTCATGTGTTTAGTAGAGTATGACCAAGCGAACCGATGGAATTTGTTCTTCAAGTACTAAAATTATTGGTTGGGAATAATAATGTATTTATAAATTTATATAAGAAATATAATATATTTATAGATTTTTTATTATTATCGTATATTTTTATTGCAAATAAATTCATTCCTTCCATTTTACGGATATATGATAACATAGTTTGTAGTCGTGTGGACTACTGCCTCTTTAAAACAATGTGATTTTTTTATGGATTTCCTGAAATGTATTATGGATGGTTTTAATGAACATATGTGACATATATTAAATAAATATGACACTTTAATGCAAATATACATACATACATACATACATATATATATATATCACTTACATCTTAAATAAAACAATGAAATAGAAGTAGATTTTATGTCTATGTAACACACTATCTACTTGAATGGTGTATTTAATATCAATAACCAAATATAGTAAATTACTAAAAATGAATATATAATAAATTTGTATGATATTTTTATCATGATTCAAATTGTTTATTTTATCATTTTGGGATTTAATTTATTGGAAATAAAAACAAAAAAAATCAAAACATACTCGATAAACATAGAAATTACCACTTAGAAAAGTGAAAATAACTAATTATTATTAAAAAGTAATAATGAGATGTTATAAAATGATTATATATGATATAAAAAATATTAAATTATTTTCGGTAAATTTTAATGAAATTCATAAAACCATTATACATGCGGTTAAAAACAATTCATCCAAAAGGGATCATTATATAATGAATTTTTTCTAAATTTATATTCCATTGAGGCCAAAAATTTTTATGAAATACTTCACAATACATGTGTTTATAACCTACCCATTTTTATTTTAATATCATTATATACCACATTACATTGTATTTTTAGTTTCACATCGAACTATCTCATCCAAGGGGTTTTGATATGAAAATTACCATGAGGTAAATGTTATCTTTTCAATTTTTCCTTCTTTTATTATTGTTTACGTTCTATTAACATAATACCTTCCTTATTATAATTTTTATTTTACATTATGTTTATCACAAAAAATAAATATTATTCAGAAATGGATATTATTATTTCATAGACCATATATAATTTTTACATACATTTTTTCACATTGTAAAAGATTTTATTGCATGGGGAAATATTGATAAATCTATATTGATTACTCAATATAGATATTTTATGAAAATAAATCCTTTTAAATAAATAAATTTATCATTCAGAATATTATGATTTACATAGACCTGATCTACAAAGGTAGTGTATAAGGTATCATGATTACAGAATACATAATCTTGATTTATATTTAGAATTTACTTTCTCTCAACATTGAAGATCTTTTCTGGTTTAAAGTTTTACAGTATTTATTATAAAAACCCATGTTAATACAAAGTGGATACTTCTAAAATAGTATCAATTTAATTCATAATAGAAAACTTTTAAAATAAAACACAATTTTTTTAATGAAATTTTTTAAATATCTTTCAACATTACTTCCTCCTTAATCATAACAATCCTTATATGCTCTCAAAAGATTTAAAAAATGGTATGAACAAAATGATAGAATGGTAAGGGACGTAAAAAAAAGAACGGACCCATTATTCCACGAATACTTTAATCCATGGAATTGTTTTTCAAAAAGTTATACTTTTCACCCATAAATCGTAATCTTGTTAGCTTACCTCAGGAAATCATACGTTTCCAGTAAAAATCCCTATAGAAAACTAAATCAATAATTAACATGTTTTATCAATTCCATTTCACTCATATATATGGTATTGTAATCATGACTACATAGAGAATAAATATCATCATTTCACTTGGAATACCCACCGCAATATATTCCATAAATCTTTTAAGAGAAACCCTAAAAATTTACACTATCCCATTACCCAATGAATAAGACAACGGTAATAGAATCTCCCACCCTTGTCCTATCAATAACCCACATGTAATCATATTCATTTCCAAAATAACAAAAACATAAGAAAAAATCCAAAAATCATGCGTAAAATTTCATTTCTAGTTTGAAATCACTTTACATTTTTACAAATCGTGACCCACATAAAAGAAAACACATTATTTAAAAATAAAAAATTATACATTTGATAGAAAAAATGTAAAGAAACATGAATGTGAGAAATTATTTTTATGGTTTTTATATAAAATAAAACATTACTTTCGGATTTTGTAAATATAGTTTGATGAGTAAATTTAAATAGGTTTTTAAAGAATGTCTCTAAACTTGAGTCCATCGTGTCACAGACAAACATTATATTCTTGAATAATAAACAAATACAAATTATTTAATTTTAGGAGAACCATTTTATTGTTTTTTATTACTTTTATATTTCTTATTATCATGTTATAACCATTACATAGATATTTATGTTCATTATTGATTTTTTATAGATATTCGGTAGTTGATTCCAAAATGAAATTTATTATATGCGAATAGTCAATGTGGTCATATGTCCATCATCATCTAAATAATATAAATGAAATAATAATCACTTATAGATATTAAATATACTTTTAAATAATAAATATAATTTTAACTAAAACAACTTATGTATGGTTTTTAATAATGTACAATGTTATAATCATGGAGATGGTAGGTCATATGTATGCATGATTGACGTTTCCTTTCTTAATAATCATTATCCAATGAAGGTTATTATTATTATTTTTATGTTAATTATCCCATTAGAATCAATTTCATATAAATCATTAATATATACAAATATATATCATCAATGTGATTTGGTGTTGAAAAATTATTCACATTGCCTCGTGGAGGTGATAGTTCACACGTGCGCACGAATGACATTATCATTTTTATGTACATTGAATGGTAAGAACATAATTGATATTATGACTACCCGACCTAATGGTGTTCGGTCTGTGAATCTCAAATCACATATCCAATAGTACAGGGGCTGGAAACAAGTGTTGTGTAGGATATCAAACACATGTCAGTCCTTAACCTAAGATACCTATTCACATGCACCATATACACCTCTATGAAAAAGTGGATAAATACATAAAAAATAATAATAAATGCATGTATAAATCTATACCACTACTAGAGTAAAACAATAGTAGAAAAAGGAAAAATAAATGGTCTACCAAAAAATACAAATACATCCAAACTTCTCATAATGATGGGATTCCTATCAAACTCTCTCTGATATGTTCCATGTCCATGTTCTTGTAAATACCTCGGTCGATATAGTTCACTATGCTCTGCTAACTCCACATTCTCTGAGGACTCTGTTGAAATGAATGTGGTCCCTTCAATACAAAAGTTAAATCGAGGAAAACCCATTTAGTGGTGAGTATAATGATACTCAATATGTGCCCCCAAAACCCAAGAAAAGAAATGGGTGGAACTAAAAAGATTCAATTTATTCAACCCATCCATTGGGATCCCAATTTAGAGAGAAACTCTATATTGAGACCATCCTAAACTAAACTCAACCACATAGTTCAAAAAATGGGGTTTATCATAGAAAATGTGATAAAACAACACGGTATACTGAGAAAACTTACTAGATATACTAATCTCTGAAACCAAGCCTTGGGAATGTCCTACCATAATGCCAGCAAAATATATGACTTAAGGATCTAAGGAAACACATAACAAAGTGAACTTGTTTGTTGAATATATCCATAAATCATTACATGATAAAACTCAATGGATCTTATTCCTCACATAAGGGATCCCTCCCATGATCCATGGAGGGGTACTACAAACCCTACTAAAAAAATGTTAACCACAACTCCTTAGATAGGGGATCACTCATAGGATATTCTAGGGGATACCACGAATCTATCTAGTAACCCAAAATCACTAAGAGATAATATGAATCATAGGATCCATTGGGGAATAAGAAAACCCTATCTTACATCCGGGTGATCACACTACCAAGAGAGTGTACCGTCTCCCATGTAATTTTGGTCACGATGATATTTCGAACTCCATCTATGTTTACTCGCGATGTTGGGGGTAACACACCTGACGATACCATAAACCCTGCATAAAACATTTGTTGAGTTGGGTACTGTATACCTGATGAATCCACAATCCTACTAAAACATCCAGCAATGTAAAGGATGATATACAAAATGATACCACAAAAACTACATGCTTATCCTTTTAAAAGGGTATCACTGCCCATTGTGTGTTTTTTATGTTGATTCCTAGAACATGATATAGGGTAAATGGTATGTAGGAGGATCCTACCATAACCACTCTAAATGGATACCACAACTCTATCTAGCACCATCCTATTTTGGGGATCAAAACCTATAATGAGATTGTAATTCCACAAAAAACCTAATAGGAATGAACCATGGGTCTTCACTCAACCATTGGGGGTCCAAACATTTCTATCCTATGTGACCCAAAAATATATGCACATGCGCACCTCCAATTCCAAAACCAATACCACTATCGTGGTCTACACAAAAAAATGCATGATGGGCTATTTACAAACCCAAAATTGACAATCAGTGAAAAGAGAATTAATCACCACATCAAGACCGAAACAGGTCACATGGGGAATGCTCCTCAATCCTAGAACTCATCAAATGGATCATTCCATTGTTGAAATAACAAAATAATACACCAGATCGACTAATCATTAATCCGAAATGAACCCCTAGTGAAAAAATAGAATTTCATCACAAATGTGTAGAACATAAATCATGGGGCCCACACCCCTATTTTGTATAAAAAACATGAAATTTATCTAGAAATTTACACCATTCCATTAAGGTGTAAATTCTACTAACAGTGCATCAAACAGTCACTCCGTGCAGAAGTTATAGAATGTCGACGTTGATTAATAATAAAATATTATTATTCTTTCAACGATTTTTTGTCCCAAGCCATAAACACTATTATTAAAATTCCTTAAATGATCTCAAATGGTATGTATAGATTCATTAATAGAATTTATAATAGATTGCTTGGAAATCAGACACATGGTTTTCATTTTATAAGATTTTAATGAACCCCCTGATTTTTTTTGCTGGATCGGCCCATAGTGTCAGTCTGTCCATGCCCGCTCCATTAGACCCGACTGCCACTGCCACTAACTGACCCTAGCAAGAGGCCCTCTACCTCTGGTCCACCACACAGTCCGTTGTTTACTTCCACCACCCAATCATTATTCCATGGTGGTCTACTGCCTTCCTGTGGTGCCTCCACACATGTGTCGCACCAGTGGGACTTCCATTGACCATCGGGATCACCAGTTGGTCCAAATCATGATCTAAAACATGTATTGAGACCCAATGGAACATATCTACACAAAAATAATGACAAATAAATAAAAAAACTAAGAATAAAAGGTATTTTGTCTTTAAAACCTTGGATTCCTACCTCATTGGCGAAACGTCAAAGCTCTGGGGCCAGATCTGTGCTTTGAAGATGTTGATGCATGGTCGAGGGGCGTCCACCCTCAAGATATAAGTCTTACAACACCTCGTTTTATTGATTTTACATGGTGTTCATTGAACCAATAGCTATGGTGTTTTGTCACCCGGATGAAAAAAACCATGTTGATGAAAGAGGAGATGATTAATGTTTTTTTAAAATATCCCCCTGCCAAATATCTCATCTCTAAATCGCTTCCGACCAAAAAATCAATGACTACAATGATTTTGTCTCCACTAGGGTAAAATATTCATTTAATAATCAACAGTGGTCTCTTAATTTCAATCTCAGTCTTAGTTCAATTGTTATTCAAGTTAGAATCAAAAATAAATAAATTTTTTATATATATGAAAACCCTATTGATAACATCATCAATAAAAGGATCACGACAACAAAACTCATACTCTATCTTGGGTAATTGTTATTCTCCTGATGCAAAAATTCCCTTATATTTGAGTTTTGAGCTACTATTTAAGAGATAACCCATTTCTTCTAGGTGTATATTATAAAACTGCTTAATATTTTTATAGAATTTATTCCGAGCACACCGGGATATTTTATCGCATGTTGTATCCACACCTAGATTATGTTTTATTAAATGAAATAGTCTAAAATCTGAATGGTATAAAACTAGGATGCTACATCCTCCCCACCTAAATAAATTTCATCCCAAAAATTCTAGGCATAATTGAGAGAAACTGAACGTTGAATTAGGTCTCCCATGCCATTGAGTTCACCAAGAATCACAACAAATCTTCCTAGGGTTCCCATCATCCAACTAGAAAGCACTCTAGAGAACCCAATGAAATTTGAAAAAAGTCCCCAACACACAACCTTGTCCCAAACACACAAGTTAGAAGGACTCATTCAACATGCCTCAACACTAACCTCTTTGGGATGCACTGGATCACTCGCAATGTTTTAAACACAACACAAAAACACGTCTCGGTGGGGGAATTATCCCTCTTCCTCCCGAATTTGAAGAACATCGAGCAACACCAACATAGGGTCCTACCAATTCCATGAACAAACCTCAAGAATGAAATGGAAAGGAAAGTGTATTGTCTAATAATTTCTATAAAAACTATTACAAAAGGTTTAATATACACATAACATACCTCTATACATCTGCATAGCCTCTTTTTCAATGGCCAATATGGCATGTAGTTGTCCCTGGCCCCATCATCCAGCTCCCTAAACCTATCATAGACCACCTAGGGGTGGTGGTGGTGGAAACACATACCAATTTAGACTACCCAGTACTCAACCATGTTTTTCTCCATGTCTGTAACCTCGGGGACATCTATACCCAAGAAACATCCTATGCCAAAGAGGCCTCTATACTGGATCCCTCTTTATACAGAGGAGGGTTGAACAATCTCCTGAAATATTTCATCAGCCCTTGTAAGCGAAAAAACACCGCTGATGCAGCAAACCATAACTTTCCTGAGAGCATTGGGAGCCTCGTGCTTTAGATCCTCATCCTAGGGAAACCTCCTGAAACATCACACTTAATCAGAACCTTGAACCTTCCATCGTCTATAAGCAACTGAAACAACTGTTGATGTCATAGCTCCCCTATGACCAACATTGACGGTCGATGTCTGTATAGCCAGAAAAATCTCCACCATCAAGGCCATCTGTAGCACACTATCATAGCAAGGCCATCACAAAGAAACCAAACCTATCCTAATGTTTCTAAATAGAATATTTTCAAGGGTTTGATACCCAAAAAATGGGTCTCTAACCATTTCTAGGGAATAAGGTAACAGGTCTTTAAACATTTTTGAGTACTCCGACACAATCATTCCCTCATGGTGATCCTATAGAAGCCCCTGGATCTGCCCTGACCTCATTTTTACCGGATAGAACTCTTCCCTGAATAGCCTCTCATACCCTATTTATGTGAGTGTCTCCTCTTCATGGGACTGCATCACCCGTCTCCACCATCACTTATAAGGACCATGTAGAAGGATCATTGCTAGGACCACAGTCTAATCTGGATGCATCTTCACATTGAAGAAAACTCTGGTGACTTCCTCAACCCAGTCTTCAGTTGCATGGGGGCCTAGGTGACCCCATGACCTCAGAGTTCACTACCTCTAGAACTCATGCTTCGCACTCAGCCTGTGTGTACCCTGATCCATCACTACAAGAACAACCAGATGCTCTACAAGTGGTGGCTCAACTAGCAATCCATCTAGAGGTCCAGCCTCAAAGACATTTCCTACATTTAAAGTCAATACTCGGGGTGGAACATCACCATAATCCTTCCATGGTACCCTATCATGATATCATTATGGTATAAATCATGAAAAAACATCAAGATACACCATAGTAAAAATGTATATATGGGGATATGGCTCAAAAAGCACATGAAAAACTGAATACCCAAGTACAATATGATACATGTACCATTATTTACCTATGACCAGTGTCTTAATGTTTTGAGTTGAAATATTGGTTGTCGGATTCATGGAGTATGGATATTTTGGCCACCAAAACTACACTGGAGTCCCTATCCTGAATGTTGAACATGAAACATCATAACACTGCCGCTATGAATCCCAAATCAAGCTTACAACTAGACTGACTACACTATGATTTGAGAAATGTGGAACCTGCTCTAATAACACCCCTTCATGAGAAGAACAAATGGGGCTTGAGCTGTGACTACCAATGCCCTTCTGCAATATTCAAGGGGATGTCGACCAACACTGAGTAGGCTATGACACACATAGAAAGACTTATACTATGGTACATTTACACATGCACCCAAATACACTTCTATGATATAGTTCATTGATTTATAAAAACTGAAGAGAAACTAATTTATACATCAATCTAAACACTATAATACAATAGTAGAACAAAAATAGAAAATACAGGCCCCGTAAAAAGAAAACTGCAAAATCAACCATCCTGCTCCATAAGAGGGGATCTCTATCAAGCTCTAGTAGGTAAGCTCCTCATACCATCTCTATTACTCACCCTGGTTAGTCTAATTCTCTAAGATATTCGTGCTTTGGGTCCTCCTGGGACTCTATTGAATGGAATGTGTTCTAAACAAGACATAAGATATGGGTGGGAAAAGCTCGCGTAGGGGTGAGTATAAAGATACTCATTAAAAAACCCCAATCCACCAAAAATAAAAGGGGTAAACTAAAAAGCATCAATTTTAAAATCATAGTAAGAGGGAATCCAAATGAGAGAAAAAATCCATCTCAAGACCATCATTGGATAAACACAACTAGTAAGAACAAATAATAATTCTGACATAAAAAATGTGATAACATCATAAGGGAATCCCAAAATATACATCACATATACACGTCTTAGGTACCAATCCACATGAGGTTTCAACCTCATCGCCAGAGATATATTCAACTTGAGGCTCTAAGGTAGCACATAACTAATAGAACATGCTCATTAGATAACATCAGAAACCATGACATAATAAAACATAGAATATATTGACCCTAGGACAGGGGATCCCTCCTTAGATCCACTAGGGTATACTAAGAACCCAACTGGAAAATCGTAAACTACAACTCCCCCGAGATGCATTCACTCCTACGACATTCTAAAAAATACCATGACAATAACTGAAAGACCAAAATCACTCAAAGAGAGGATTACACCCAAGATCCAATGGGGATACCATGAACCAATTTGACATCCCAAAGATCAGATCCCATGGAGAAGGGATTGTCACCGATGTAATGTTCATCACGATCAAACCACGAACAACATCTAGGGTAACTCAGGCAGTCGGAGTTCATGCATCCAAAGATAACATAAAATCTATATAAAACATCTATTGATTAGAGTATTTTATAAATTATGATTCCACACTCATAAAAAAACTGCATGGTGCGTAGGGGATAATATACCCAATGATACCACAAACCATACTGGTTATCCATTTGGATAGGTGATCAATTCTAATGTAGTGTTGGTCACTCTGATTTTGAGTACCGGATCTAGGGAAAATGACATGCCAGTGGATCCTACCCCAGACTCTTCGGTGTCATATGATAACTATATCCAATCCCATCCTATTGAGGGGATAACAAACCTATAATGAGGTTGTAATGCCTCATTAACCCACACAGGAACAAACTAAGGGAGTACACCAAACTTCTCTTATTCCAAATGTCTCTAACCCAAGAGACCAGAACATCACCTCACCCTACACCTCCATGTACCAAACCAAGGGTATAGTCACATTCTATGCATAGAAACACATTGGATATTCTATTTACCCACTTGAATAGGAAAAATAGTGAAAATAACAATATTCGCCATAGAAAGCCTTAACAGGACACATGGGGCCCACTACATGATCCATGAATGTATTGAATGGATTAATCCATCACAATCCTCCGAGAAACATACACGGGACCTTCTACTCATACATCACAAATGGACACCCTATTAAAAGGTACATTTCCCACAAACACCCAAAATGGGCCTCATGGGCCCCACAACATAATTTAAGATATAGAACCCAAAATTTATCTAGAAACGCCTACCTTTCCATCAAGATAACAATTCCCCTCTCAACATGTAAAATGGATGCTTCCCGCCAAAGTTAAAAAATGTCAATGAATAATAATAGTAAAATACTATTTTTATATCGATGTTTTGTGGCCCTTAGCCACGAACATCATTATTTTAATTTCCAAAAAGTCAAGAAAGGGTATGTATCAATGAAAGAGTAATTTCACTATAGGTTCTTGTAAATAATACAACATGATATCATATTATAGGGGTTTATTGAAACCGTAGAAATGTTTTTGCTGGACTGGGCCACACTGTCTAGTCCACTCCATCTTTGGCAGGCCCGCTCCGATCAGATTGGTTGTTGCTACAGCTGGCCCTCCCCAAATAGAGGCTCTCCACCTCATGGATCCCAACCACCCCTAAACCCCTCTCATGAAATCTCCATCCAACCGCCATCCTGTGGTGCCGCTGAACTAGTTCTATCATGCCAGTTCCACATCAGTGGATCTTCAACGGACCACTAGGATCACCTTGGTGGTCGAAATCATGACCTTAAACCCATTTTGTGACCCTCAGGGCTAGATATACATAGAAAAATTGGTTAATAAAATAAAAAAATAATAATAAATTGGAAAATGGATTCAAAATTTCTACTAAAAACCTTCATGGTGAAACGTCAATGCTTCATGGCCAGATAAGCTCTCTAAAGCTGTTGTTTCACTGTTCAAGAGCGTTCACTGTCAAGATATGAGTCTGATGACACATAATATCATCTATTCATATAGGATATAATCAAATAAAGAGTGGGGGTGCAGCCATCTGATTTTATTTAACCATTTTTTATAAGGGTGATGGGTTTTTAAAAAAATATTATCCGCCCATTATCCCCACTCCGACTCGTCTCCAACAATAAACTCAACATCGAAAAAAATTATGTCTCCCATTGTGTAAAAGAGACATTAAATACTCAAATTTGATCTCATAATTTCTATCTATGACAACATTCAAGGGTTATTCTAAAATATTCCCAAAAATAAGACATTTTATTTTATTAACAAAAACGTCCTCGATAACATTTTCTATAGTAGGCCCACACTGAAAAAAATCATACCTCGCCTAGGGTAAACGTAACACTCTTTACTCAATTGTACCCTATAATTTTAAATATGATATACCATTGAGGATAAAACAAATTTTACAACCTGTTCACTATGTGAAAGTATATAATATTTTTATAAAATTTATTTCGAGCACACCAGGCCATGAAATCGCCCAGCATCTCTACACCTATATCTGGAATTGTTTGTTGGAATACTCAAATGAATGACAGAGAAAACCCCGTGACAGTACACATATATTATTAATTAATGATGATTACTATTTCATTAATATCATGTATAAATATTAACTATATCATTGTAACAAGTCTTTAGTGAAGGTGATGTAAAACCAATTATAATGGTTCGTGATGCTGTATCTGTCGTAAAAATTATCGAAATGTTCATTTCCCATTTTATGAAATTGGAGATGGATTTAGGTGATAATATTTACATAATAAAATATAATTTTATTTAGGAAACTATATATTTTAATTCATCATAGTTCAAAATGATTTAAAGGAATTTAAGCTGAAATTAAATAGAAACAGTTGGTCATAAATGATACCTCTATTTTGTGATGATATCCATTGATTAATACATTCACACATCTAAAGAGGGGGTCTATACTAAAATAATGACTCTATATC
The DNA here is from genome assembly GCA_963277665.1 of Viscum album. NCBI lineage: Eukaryota > Viridiplantae > Streptophyta > Magnoliopsida > Santalales > Viscaceae > Viscum > Viscum album. The sequence continues at coordinate 1,479,648,143 of OY728148.1, read as the reverse complement.
TTTGATAATAATTATATGAAGCTATTTGGGAATATATTGGCAGATCTAAATTGGGTTTTATGTCTATTTAAGTGAGAATAATGTGTTACCATTTTTATTGAATGAGAGGGGCACTATTGGGATTCTTCAAAGTACTAAATCAATATATGTTAATGATAAATTCCAAATGGGTCCAATGATATTAACATCAAATATAGTATTATAAGGAGTCTCAATCAATTCAACCAATTAATATTATATGAGTTTGGTAATTTTTTAATCCTTATCATTTTTAACCCTTTTAACTTGTACCATGACATCATTTTATTTAATTATTGAGAGTAATATATTTACTATAAAATTATGAAAGAACCCAAAATATATTATTGATCATATTTAAAACCAAATAAAAATGTTTTGGCCAAATTTTATATTTTCATATATTTTATTTCATCTAATAAATTATTATTTATTTAAAATTATAATTTCAAAAATATTTGACATGAGTCGTTAAATGACATTATGAAAATTTTATAACTAATAGATAAATTCAAAACAAGTATCATAAAACAGTAATAAAAAAAGTAATCAAATAAATTCAATGATATTTATAATAATAAAAAATTATATATATTTTTGTTTTTTAATATCATTTATGTGATATTTCCTTTAGTTAAATAGATAAAACATCCTCATTATACCAGCATTTAATTTAATTATTTTTCGTATACAAAATAAAATTCAATAATCATGATAAATATTAATGTTTTATTTTTTAAAATATTATTTATATTCATACAAATTTCTAATAAATAAATAAAAATAATTCACTTTCTAAATTCAAAAATGTGGAAAATTTTACCTTTTAAGAATATCATTTTATAAATGTCATATTCTACACAAATATTCATAAAAGTGTTAAATATTCATCCAATATTTAATTTTTTTGAAAATAACTCATCTAATAAAATATTCCCAATAGTTATGGAAATTTTATAATATTTATAATATTATGTTTACCCTTAATTACACATGTTACATTCAACCGTGTAAATAAAAAATTACTAAATTTTCTATTCATATTGTAAAAACAGGGACCTATATATATAAATTAGAAAATTTTATTATAAATATAAAATTAATTTTTATAATATAATAATAGAGGTATTTGATGAATGAATTTGAAATTTATCTCATTGATAGAACGAGAAAATATGTTTTTAGTGTAAAAACATTCAAACAATTTTAATGTTTAATGTAAAAATTCCTTGTGAAATTGATTATAATAACTTAAATTGGATGTCCTAAAATAGATCATGATATAATTTAAAATAATATAATTTAAATTAATAAATATTTAGATGAAAAATATATTTTAAATTATGATGAATTTTTTTTCACTATTAATCCAGACATGAAAGTTATTTGAAAAAACGAAAATTTCAAACAATGTAAATAATATTAATAATATTTTAAAAAATAAGTTTATTTTATCAAATATAATTTATAAATGTATAATAAACTAGATATAAAATTTGTGCTCCATAAAGAGGTGGTAACACAAATCCTTAGAAAAATATTATTTTTGTGTAAAATTGGATATATTATTTAATCATGTCTATAAAACACTAATAACTATTTTAATAATTATGTTGAATATAATATGAATTATATAAATAAAAAAAATGTTTATTTTTATTATTTAGTGGTATAAAAAACTCTTCTTCGTAACGAAATAGTTGTACAGAATCATATTTCCTTTTATATTAATATGGATTTTATCTTAATTTGTAAATAATTTATCATAAAATAATTAACTATATAATCATATGTAAATAGTATTTTCATAATTCAATTATTCATTTTTCATACCCTCCATTTTAAATGATTTTTAGAAACATCAATATTAAATAATATGATCTAATATTTTACCTATGGTCGGTATGGTGTTATTTATGCTATCAAAAATATTAACTCTTTTAATAAAAATCAAATTCTTAAAAATTAATGATTATTAGAAAATCATATTCTATAATTATCTAGGTTTTTACATTCTTCCACCTTTTTATATTATGTCCTCTCAAGTTTTATCACTTATTAAATAAGTCGTGTAACTTTCCATTTTATAAATTTAAGATTCCAATGTTACCACTTCTACCATATGGTTCTTCCCCATAATCAAAACTTAATTAATAAACTTATGCCACAATAAAATATCTTTATAGTCATGAACATGAACTAGTCATTCATGATATGAAAGTGTCTCTTCCAACTAATCGACTTCTGGACTCAAAACATGAGATCGATTTGGCATGTTGTTTCTCAACATTGAAACATAAAAAATCAATGGGTACCTAGGCTAATCTCAGAGGAAAAAGTATTTTTTGAGAAAATTATTTATATTTAACATTGATTTTATAGTGTTTTATGAACTGTGGACTCATCTTTCCCTTCATACCGAAATTCATCACAATTTTTCACAGAGAAACATTGAGAAAGACATTACTGCCTACCTCAAATGAAATATTCATCCTTGGTTTGTCCACATCAAATTTCATCCTTCACTATGGTATCCTCATGAGTTTTTAAATCATCTAAAATTTCTCTTAAATTTGTTATATCAATTATGGTCCTATAAACATCATATCACCAACTTCATCCCAATATTCGAGTGTTCTACATCACTATCATTATAATTCCTAAAATATATCCATCTGTATATTGTAATGAAAATTGTTATTATATGAAAATCCAACAAAGGTATGATGTTTATCCAAACATCCTTGTTAATATAATGAAAAAGCATGTACTATATCCTCCTAGGTCTGAATTTTAAGTTCTATCTTCCCATTTTTCTTAGTATGAAAATCTAACTTGAAATTTAATTAAATAACCAATGAATTATGAGGACCTTGTAGAAATATATATGTGATCCATAGATCACGATTAGATATAGTTTATAGGGAAACTTCATATAACATGACTATCTATTTATAATATATCTGAGAAAGATAATATAGAGATTGAATGACTGAAATATGATGAAAATGATCATATTTTTTAATCTATCTAAAATAACATGTATTTCATTTTTAACTCAATAATAATTTTGAAATCCCACTATGATGTCTATTGATATATTTTGACATTTCCACTATTGATATAGAACATTTTAAAGCATACCCGTCCTCGAATTTATTTCTACTTTAACCAGATAACAAGTAAAACACGTCATAGTAAAGTTATATTTATCTCTTCATTTTCACATGAACCCCTCCCTACAATGAGTACCCCTCATATGAAGGAAATGGGAGAAGTCAGATAATGACATCTACGTCCTACCTCCAGTAGGCCCTGGGATGGAGTCTATCACATTGTGTATAATAATCACATAGATGGGAGGAATTGCCATTTAATAGAACTCCAGAAAAATAGATATGTATGATTGGAACTAACAAACTCATTATCAAACCACAGAGTATGAGAAAACCAATTTCACAAATATAATTCATTGAATAAAGTACTATAACATAATGGGAAATCTTCTAGTTCTAAAAAAAGTAAAATGATAGATACCAAAATTCCTAAATTTATCTTAATAACCTCAATATTTTAGTATCCATCTTGATATCCAACCATCTCTAACTAACCTAAAAAATCGTTTATATAAACGTTGTGTGAGTATAACAGCATACTCATTATGGTCCTCCTTTTAGCCACTCGTACGAATGTCAAGAAAGCTTGTTAAAGAATATTTTACAACAAGTGAAATAGACTCATCACCTAATCATGTATATTATGTTTCTAGACACAACATTGAGAATCTAACCAATTATCAAAATATATATATTATTACAGTGAATTTCAATCGTACCCTACTACCATTTCCCTACTCATTTGACTCTTTTTTCTAATGTCGCAAGCCCTGATTATTTCTCTCCACAACGACTATTCTGAAGACACCTAGGTGAAGCTCCATAACATGCACCTCATGCAACCCAACGACCATTTCCAAATAAACAAATTAACCTAGTAATTTTTTGGAGCCACAAATGCATGCATTGAAAGTATCATACATCATGTATTATACCTGAAGACATTATAGCGCAAAAATAAAATAAGGATTCACTAGCCATTAAAACCTATACATGTTACACCAATAATACTTCATAGATTACTATATCTAGAATATATCTTTGTGAGATAACCAAATGAAATTACAACAATCTACACACATACATGGGTAAAACTAACCTCTATTCATATGAGCACAGATAATTACTAGGAGAAGAGTTTGGGGACAATAGGCATAGTCAACCACCAGTCCTACCACTGAGATGTTTGGGAAAACACTCCTCAGAGTTCAAAATAAAAAGGGGGGCATTTTCTCTAATCAGAATGGTGGTTTAATGTATAGAAACAAAAAATTAATATGATATAATATTGTCCACAAATACAATTATGTCACAACCTTGTGTAACACCCATCTGCATCTAACATCTCTCTGACTCCCAACTACGACTTCTATGACTAGTTATCCCATAAGACACACCCGTTTAATGATTTATATTAAATTAATTTACCCTTTTTATCAGTTACAATTTATGATAATTAATTATTAAAAAAAATTAACCATTAAAAATGTATACATTTAATTACATTAGCTTCCAAAAAATATTGCATGGCCTACAGGAACATGAAAACCATGTCTATAGAATTTAGGATTATAACCTCATCCTTGCATCCAAACAATCTCTAGCCCCATGGGTCAGACATAATTTATTAATTTATTTAATAACATTAACCATATATATTTATATTGAAATTATAAGAAAAATTATAATCTACCAATCACAAGGGGATCAACTCGATGAGTAGATTAACTACCTGTCGAGTCATTTCCAGCTTTTACAGGAGTGTAGTCCAACCCATCCTTGAGAATATAAACAGGAAGAGCATGTATCATACTCTTCACATCTCCACCAATTTTGAAAAGAGAGTAACCAAAAATAGAAACCTCAAGTTAGGGGGAAGTTTAAAAATATTAAAAAAAACAATTTCAATAACCACCCAACTTTAAAATCAATAGTTAAGACCAACTTCATCATGTTCTATCATCTCATGTGTCCTCCCCAAAACCCACATGCATTAACTATTGCAACTCAATATTGTAGTGAAAAAATGCTGCCACAAAACTGGGCCTCCCTACCCTACACACCCCAACAACCCTCCAGGATCAACCATTACAGGATCACATCTCATTCGGGCCACCCTATCCTATATACCACAAGTCTTGTATCTAGGGATCATCACAAAAGCATGAAAAAACATAGTAATGGTATCTCGACCTTGAAGCAAAGCATTCATCATTTACACACAACAAGTTTTCATGACTATAATGCATAAGTCACTATGTACTATATAATCTATTTCACAACTAATGAACACCAAAATCATTATCATTATCACATATCTATTAGTTATTCCATCATGAATTAACTGATTCATTATTCATAAATTCCAAATAGTGGAGACCAAAAAAAAATTCTATCAGAATCTATGATAAATTAATTATTCATTTAATTTAACATTCTTTTTAACTCTTTTATCAACAACCGTGAACAATTTTCGGGTTAATTATTGAATTTCATTAAATATAAATATATATTCATCAATTTTATTGATATAAAAGTTCTATAATTACAACCAAATTTATTAAAAATTCATCTTTAACAAATTATCCTATTAATTATCAATTAATTCCATATTTAAATCATTTGAAAAGTTCCACCAATAATGAAATGCTACATCATGCAAGGAATATGTATCCCACAATCTATAAAATAAATAGGAACATTATAAACACTATATAAGGAAAAATCATCGCTACGTGATGGACACATATTATTTAATCTAGTTTTCATATTTAATTATGTCATTTCCATTATGATCCATGGGATAAACCCTGATAACTCTATTATTTGACATAAATAAATATAGAATCATCAAATATGCTAACTCAAAAGGTCATTTATGTTCTTAATTGGAGAATAGAGCCTGAAATAGATCAGGATCATATGTCACACAACGACTTCAACATCCCAGGATGTCCCTCCAAAACTGCACCAACCAACATCCAAGAAAACAAAACTAAAACAACAAGTGATCATCCACCATTTCATGGGGTGATTATGTGAGAAGAAACAAGATCAAATATAGAAGAATCTCTAAAATTAAAAGGAAAACTCACCTTACATCAACGATAGGTTGATGATGGATTCCTGTGATTGATCCTTGTTCAAGGGATATCTAAAAAACCAAGAAGTAGAGTCCCATGAAATATGGGATGATAGAGGTGGGAGAAAAATCCATTGTTTTTTAAAAACCAGAGTGGCTGAAATATTTTAAAAACATATAGTAGTTGGGAATTAGATGATGTGCAATCAACTTTCACGTCATGTAATTCATCGTGGTCGGCTTCCTCTAAAAATCAAGTTGTCTCAAGACTTTTTTTAATCCCTGAAAACATACATGTTGTGATACATTATTTCACTTCCTAAAAAACCATGAAATAGGACATAAAATTAGGTAATTTAGTTACATGACATGCATCCCCCTTTACCATTTTTAAATAAACAAACTCCTCTAAACATATTCTGAGCCTCCTCCAAAAAAAATGATCATTGGAACATGTAAAGTGTATATCCATGAGGATCTAGGCCCATATATTTGATACCTGTCAAAAAATGGTAGTCCTCAATAATTAAAAACCAACCTTGAGAGGAAACTAAAAGGGGTTATCCAATCATCCATCCCTGAAGATACCACTAAATGATTTCTCCACCATAGGAGCTCACCCACACACTATGGGAACATGCCAAAAACCACAAAAAAACCACTAAAACATCCTAAATAGTCTTCATTAGATGATACCTCTAAAAAGACAGCAACCCACAACAAGAAGAAAGTGGAAAAAATTGATAAACAGAAAGGGTATAAAACCACTAAAAGAAAATCATTATAGTATAGGTGGTAAACCATAAACATATCAGGTAATGAGCATGTATAAATGACCCATGTTACCATGTACTCTCCTCCATGCCATATTGATATCGTGGGAATGGAACCAATGGGATTGTACACCCACACAAAACCTTCTCATGGAGGTCCTGGAACTATACAAGATAGTCAACAAAGGCCACATCATTGTCAAAATCAGTCTCACCCCCAATCTATGATGTGAGAGTGATGATGAAGATAATGATGGAGCTATGATACATGGAAAACATCATGTATCAGGGTCATTTTTAGGGTATTCATACTTGATATTCCATGGCTCCAACATAAACCAACACCTTGAAAGGAAAAAAACCGAGGAAAAATATTACACTCATGACAAAACCATCACTTCCCGTAATGAGGATTCACCTTCAGAAACATGTGATACCCAACATAAAACTAGACAGGTCTCCTCCTATGATTTAAATATTACTTAAGATGATATTTTTCTACCATTATCCTCTCATAAATAAATTGAACCCTCTTTGTCATATTATTTACTAGTTTTATTCTTAGAATTGTTGACTATTTATCCCTAGTCTAGAACAATATAGAACAGAATGGTCAACCCTATAGGTCTTAAAACAGAACCATTCTAACGTGGAATAGAAGCTATTGTTGTAATAAAACTCTACAAAGGTCCATTTACACATATACATTCTTCCATAATTTAGGAAACAAGAGTGAAAAATTTTCTCAATAGTTAGGATGGTATGATCTATCTGAACATCTGTATGTGGATGAAATGTAATAATAATACACAATTGAGAACCAAAATTCATGTTGGATACCTCTCTACACCCTGGATGTAAAGTATGATCTCAATCAAAAAATGATCATCCTTGGGACTCCATGGAGTCTCCCCACCTCCTCCAAATATTTCCTCGATAAAACCACCACTAAACTCAACTACCAAATTTCTAGGAAGTTGGATGATTTCATCAAACAATGCACTACTACCCATAGAGAATAATAGAATCACTATGTTAGAGTGCAACTTCTAACAAAGTACATTAATATCTTCTCCCACATCTATTAGGGAACATCAAATGGATGAAGAAAAACAGTAGGATCATGGTGCTCGACCTTCACCTTATGAAAAAAAAAACATCCATGCACAAAATCTAAAACTGCTTCCTTTAACTGATGCCCCCAAAAATGAACTATTGAAACATATTACATGATTGTCACTCCAAGATGTACCACTAAGGGTGATCTATGGAACTCCATGGGAACCATCTCATACATCACTAAAGGAACAAAAATCCTTACAAGAAACCTCACTCAGTTCCTTTCATAATTAGACCTACCATATAGGGCCTCACCATTAAATAAATCAGTGTCTCAAATCCTTTACATTATGATCCCCCAATTGGGACACTTCTACCTATTTCACCAGAGATGACTGGAAAAAAACATGTAATACTCATGACTATAAAAGAATGTACTCTTCCGAATATCCTCATCTTTATAAAGAATTTTATTATTTCCTACCAGAAAATTGATCATTCGGGACTAACTTGATCCCTTCAATTCATTAAATAAATCATCAATCTATAGAATAGGATAGAATTTTATCACTGTCACATGGTGCAAGTGATGATAATCAATATAAAACTGAAAACTACCGTTATATATCTTCACCAACAATCCTGGTGCACCACATTGAGAAATTCTTGGCTGAAAAAAACAACAATACAAGAGACCATTGATCTGTATACACAGCTCCTGCAACTCATAAGGCATCATCCTATATGAAGACATCATGATAGGAGACATTCATGGTAGTTTCTCGTTCCAGATATTGATACCTCATTGAGGGGTAATGATACAACCTCCTCTAAAAAGACATACACGTACTGTTATAAGATCTTGAGAAATTCCAACTGTTGAACATCTAACAAACATAGTTTCAGCTCATCAATCATTGATGACAAGAAAGGAACATGGCTCTGACCCATTTGTGGGACTTTCCCAGAAGAAAAACTTTTATCTCTCCATCCTCATTGAAGAACTCAACCTTCATTCGAAATGAATCCATTATACCATGTATCTAATACAACAAATACATGATGAGGATGACATAATATGGATGTATCTAAAAAAATTAGAAATATCCCTAAGAGTGTTGCTTCCCCAGTGATAGGTAACATTCCTACATACTTGAAACAGGTTAGTTCTACCACTGGCTGGCCTAAACCACTCATTGGGCACTAGATTCCTCTCTACATCATGTCCTAGGGTATGGAAAAGGGGAATGATATATGAAGGAGTGTCTCTCTCAAGAATCAATAATGATAGGAACCCAAGTAGAAAATAATAAAAGTGCACCTAAAATGACATCTACTACTCCTAGAGCTGTAAATTCCATGACATCAATCTGACCGTGACCTTCTCCCCTGCCTCTATAACCCTACGGATAACCACATCCATGGTTGTGCTCTACTCAATAAGGAAAGTCGGAGTCACATGGCTATCCACTGCCTTCCACATCTATAGTCTAATAATCTTATGATGGTACAACATGTTTCTGTTGGCTCATCTAGTACTTCATTAAAGGGTTTACTAGAATAAAAACATATGGCAATGCTGACTACTTAGAAAGTGAAGGCACTCATTAGGATGGTGTCCTTGACATACACAAGAAATACAAGAATATCACCCATCACCTTAGACATGAGATCCACTACCCCCATAGAATTGATACATTGTGGTTTCAGACCTTCCCTCAGCCGAAACAAAACTCTTATACCAAGAATAATAGGTACACAGGACTACAACTCATCTTTTTAAGGAATCATGATGACTCCCCTCTAGTGACGATATGGTTTATGATAATGTTTTTTTGATTTCCTCTCTTCTCACAAGAACAACAATATATGTCATCATCATAAATGTGGTGACCATGTAGGGGATAAATGGATTTAAAGCCTTCTCTAAATACCTCTACATGGTCTCCCCATCTAGTGATAGGCTCTATGTATATCATAAAAGGTTACTAAAAAAGATTCTAAACTTTTGTACACTTGGGATTCACTACCAAAGGGTAAGTTTCTCTTACATTCTTTACATATTCATGGTCAATGAAACAAGCTCAACTTAGAACTAGTCTGAGATATTATCATATGATATTGATGACTGCTCGTGATCATTGAGGATCATGAACCACTACTTCCTCACTACCTAACACATCGTCATCACACGAAATGTTACCCAGCGCTCCTTCTAAAATCGGATCAAACTGAAGGTTATCTCAACCTCCTCTAACCATTAATTTATGTCTTTATATGAAACTAATCTCCTCTACCTCTACATAATCTAGAACAAAAACAATCGGTGTGTCCTCCAATAAGTGTCACAATATTCAACCTCCATAATAAAGTGATATACATTCATAGCCTCATGAACATATTCTATATGAACCTGACGAGGATGATGACTTTGATCCATACATACAAAATGGAAAAAATATTTATACCTCCTAGAACAAGAATATGGAAATCTGTAATAGTATTGAATTTTTTTCTTCTATTAAATCTATGTTAACTTATCCCATGGTCTACCCTTGAAAAAAAAGTGAAAATAAGAATGATTAATGATCCTTTCTTGCATATCTACCCAGAAACTAGTATCAATTCGTTTAGTATCAATTTTATTCATAATGTTCCATCAATATTATCACATGGGGCTCTAAATAAATGTTTCATGCTTAGTTTCTTCTTCTTATAGTGCTTGAAGAACATAGCTGACAACATTTCCCACCCAACCCATGAAACCTCACCTGTTCCAAAACCCAAAATAAGTCTTATCCATTAACTAGTCCTCTGATACAACTCTGCCATGACCCCCTCCTCAAAAATATACCTTTCTAAGGACAACAATGGGAGAAGAGAGATAATGAAACCCTTGTACTACCTCCAATAATCCTCGGTTTGGAGACAAGAACCGAATGTATTGTTAACATTCATATGGGTGGAAATACCATCTAAGAGAATACATGAGAAATAGAAAGAAAAGATAGGCACCAAAAAACTCAATCTCATTCGAAAACATAAAATAAACCCTATGGATCTTACATAATGTCATGAAAATATACTAAACCTAAAACTGAAAACTACCAGAAATAAAACAATGTATAATGGAAGTGATCATGAAGCCCAAAAAACTCCTACAAACCCAAATATCATAGAATCTTGCCTGATCTAAAACCTTCTCTAAATGACCTAATATAGCTTACATACATGGGGGTTGGGTATAATAGAAATCTTAGTCAGATCCTCTCCAATGCCTCATGTGAAAATGTGAAGAAATCATGCTAATCCATAGTGAACACAAAGTGAAACAAAATAATAAAAAAACATGTATAATTTATTCCCATACTCACTATGGATAATCTCACTACGTATCATATAAGAGTGTATATTTTATGACAAATAATGTCATGGGTACCCCAAAAAAAACATTTTGTTGGGTTTCCACAATTTTCAAATATCACTATTCCTGGCCATTGATATCTAAAAATGATTCCCTAAAGATACATGGACAAGTAGTAAAACATGAAACTCCTGTAACACAACCAAAGTTTAAACATAACCAATGAGTCCATGTAGTTTTATAGAGCCACCATAGCTCGTATAGAATCTATCACAAATCGGGTATTTTACATCAAACCATTACAAGCCAAACATTGAGTAAGGATCCTCAAGCCATCACAGCCTATACGCGTTACACATGTAGTAATCAATAAGAAACTATATACTGGATATATATTTGAGAAATAAAAACAATTATTTATAGAACACTACACACATATATGGGGAAACCTAACCTTACTGCATACCATGACATGTATCTTCTAAGAGAAGAGTGCATTGCCAAAGGGGGTAGTGAGCATCCATACTCCCAATGAGATGTTTGGGAAAACAAACCCCATGGCACAAAATCCACTGGGTGTGATTAGACATAACTGATAGGGTGGAGTACCATATAGAAACAAATAATTAAAGGATATAATATAGATCACAACCACATGATGGGAAAAAAATATTCTTAGACTCGAGTATAGCTAATGGCACAAGGACTCCTGGCTGCAACGACTAAGACTAAATATCCTATAAGAATGAAACCATTTAAAACGATATATTATGTTAATTTATAACTTTTTATCAAATTATATTTACATTAATTAATTATTAACCATTAATTAACCACAAAAAATATCCACACATAATTACATTATCAACACAACATTGTTCCATGCCCTCCAGGCACAAGAAAATCTAGTCCACAACTTCTCAAATTATAAGCTCAACATTGATTCCGAGGAAGATCTAACCCCATGGGTTAAACACCCTTTATTATTTTATTTAACAAAATTATCACTTTACTTATTTTTAGGTATTCTATGAAATCATTCTACGATTTAAAATATAAGGGGATCAATATGGTTAGAAGATGAACAACCTTTCGATTCTTTTCCACATATAGAAGGAGCATCGTCCCACCCCTCGTGGATAATCTCACGACGGAAAGGATGTGGCATAACTCACACATCTTCTACTATTTTAGAATGAGACTAAGAAAAACCATCTACCACAAGTAGTGGGGTATGTAATGTTGATAAAAAACAAATTTAAAAAACTGTAATAATCAAATCAATGGGTATGTCTACCTTCAACTCATTCAATAATCTCCACTATCCTCCCCGAAACCCACAAGCATAAATTGATTCATCTCGCCACTCTAGGAATAATTTGTTACTATAGAATCAAGGCCTCCCTACCCCACATACCACTATATCCCTCTAAGATCATCCATCCTAGGCTCATGTGAGATATTGGCCTCCATGACCTACAGACCAAAAGTCTCGTATCAAGATCACATCACACGAAACAAGAAAAAAAAAATTAACAATGGGATATCGGCCTCAAATAATGGTATTCATCCATTACACACAATTAACTCTTAGAACTCCAAAGAATAATGTACATGTCCATTAAATTAAAGTTGGAAAATTGAGCCCTAAAAGGAATTATCTATATCTCAAAACGTGTTCTTATTACATCTTAAATTAGACAGTTCATTTTTCATAATTTACATCTACAAGAATCCTATACAATAAGCTATCACAAGATATCAAAAATTAATTAACCAATTAATTTAACCTAAATTTATCTTCTTTATCAACAAGAATCAAAATTACTCAACTTCATTAAGCAATTCCATTAAACAAGAAAATCTCATTTAACTTGATCAACATCAAATTGCATCTATAATAGCCAGATTTATTAAACATTCCTCTTTTACCAATTATCTAGTTAATTATCAATTATTTCAAGATTTACAGTATTTACTATTTTACATCAAGAACATCATCCTAAATCAATAAAGTAATATATTTCACACTCTTTATAAAATCAATATGCAAACCCTTTTCATGGTATAAATAAATAACATCTCTATGAGATCAATAAAAATTCTTTAATCAGGTTTTATTTTTTAATTAGGTCAATTACCTTGCGATACGGGGGCTAAAATATTTTAACTATACAATTAAATGTAAATAAATAGTTAAGAATCAAATACCCTACATCAAAATATATTTGATGTTCTTCACACATGAATGGACCAAAAAACATATTATGATCACCTCACACACAATAGCCACATACACCCGAGGATATCGCAGAACTATCGCAACATCCAACAACCAAGAATATTGAATTACAACCATAAGAAATTATAATCCATAGCGTGGGGAGAGGATGTGATAGTAAACAAGATCAAATCGGTATGAACCTCTATAAAGTAAATGAAATCACACCTTAGATCAACAAGGGATCGATGATGGAAGCCTGAAATTCATTCTCATCAAAGGGATCACTAAAACTAGGGGAGGGGAGATTTAGTTAACATTGGGTGAGAGTTAGAGGACTAGTAATCATAGGGTTGTGAAAACATTAGTAGCATACTGGTTTTAAAAACATAAAATAGTCGGTAATTATATTACGTGTACTTTATTTCACATCTTCTGATGCCTTGGGGATAGTTTCTACCGAAAGACACATTTCCTCAATGCTTTATTTTATTTTTCAAACCCAGAAAACTCCCACATTTTGAAACCCTATTTTAAACCATGAAACAATTCATGAAACATGATGTTACATCATATAATTCAGATATATGATGTGTAATTTTCCATTTCTAGTTCTTACATAATTGAACTACTCAAAACGTCTTCTAAGCCTCTTTCGATCAATATGACCCTCAAAGAAATGCAGTGCACTAATCCACACAGATCCAAACCCGTACACATTCCATCCCACTAGTAATACACCTGAATGGATCTATTCATATTATTGCTACTCAGATTAATAGAAAATGGAGAACTATAAGCTTCACATAACAACATTTTTTCCCCTTTGAATCAAAATTAACAAATAATATTTTCTGAAACCTCAAAACAAAAAATTTATTATGTTAAATTTATGAAACATTTCCATTTTTTTCAAAATTTTCTTTTTTACAGAACTCATGGTCTTCCTTTTGAACTTTAGTAGTTTATTCTGATAGAGATGATTTAAATGACTACTAGTAGTAAATATATTACATTCCTATAATAACAATGTGAAAAAATATCATCAATTCATTAAACAAAGGGTCATATTCTATTTATAACATAGTTGATATCTCATTACTTTTTCTACTCAAACAATCATCCAATATTATTTTATTTTTCAATATTTATATGAATCCATAAATTATAAAACATGATTACTTCATTACATATTCTCTATATAATGTTAAATTATTTTTGAGTGAATATATGCATAAAAATTGTATGCTCAATATATATTTCATATTTAACTCTATACAAATAATGCCTCAAATTTGTTAACGAAAAAATGAGCGTATTACGAATAATTATAGGGTAATTTAACTCATGTGATTTCAACAAAAGTGAAGTATAAGTAATTAATTGATCATGATTAATTAGTAAAAAAATCCATTCAATGATGTATTATAGTAAATGAAAAAATGAAAATTTAGGGAAGGCAGGGCTAGAACTAAAGTATTCACCAAACTTCTTTTCAATTAATAAAACAATTCATAACATTAATTTTTCTAAATGAACATAAAATATTTTCGAGTAAACATATTCATTAGGATAGATAACTATTCAATGTTTTTTAAAAAATTCATGTAATTGCCTATAAATTGAAAAAAACTGTGGATCTCAGATATATTTTTTAATCCAGACCATTATTCAACAATAATATTTTTTGTTTTATCATAATTTATTACATATTTAAAAACAATGTGACCAAGAATGGTTTTTTTCAACCAAAATTTAAACATGATAAATGGTCTACACATTTTATTTTCTTATATATTTTGAAAAAAACCCTTTTATGTATTTCAAGTTCTTATTGAATTTTATTATATAACGAAATATCATCAATAAACACAAACTAAATCATATCCACAATCTCATGAAATATTTTATTCATGAGATCCATTAATATATTAGGTTAATTATTGATCCAAAATGACATTACTATAAATTCATAATTCGATTATATAGTATGAAATGATGTATTATTAATTTCTACTTCTATTAATTACAACTGATGGTACCCCAACCACATATCAACATTGGAAAAATATTATTCTCCTTATATATAATCAATACAATCCTCAACATAATGTAAATGAAATGTGTTCACAAAATGATATTATTGAATGATCTATAATCATTATAATGTTTCATTGAACCATAAATATTTTTTAAAAAAAATACTGGATCACCCCATGCTGAAGTGCTGGTTCGATGAAACCTTTATCAAGAAACACCTACAACTGCTTCTTTAGATCAAAAATTTAATATGACCCATTGAATAATGGAGTCATGAAATTGGGTTAGAATAAGTTTCTATGTTAGTATTAAAATCATCTTCCTAATCATGTATATTATAAGAGTAATCATTATGGAAAATATGAAAATAATCATTTATGAACAACAAATCATTTATCTGATTAGATACGTTGTTTTTAAAAATATTTTCAATGTAATTTTAATTTCCATATTTCAGTAGTTTCTCTGCATTCTGTTATGTTATCACCGACTTGGGTTCATTCGTTCACAAAAACACAACCTCTTACCTAAAATTAACATCATCATCTCTACATTCTATCTTATCCTGGTAACAATAAAGCTAACCCATATCCATAATAACATTACATTCTACTAGAGTGAAAACATTATGATTTTTAATTAAATTAATTTCAAAAAAATTATATTAGTATTGTAATATTTTTTATTTAAGATTTAACTTAGTTATTTTTACCATATGTTCGGGATTTATTTTTGGAGGTGGAATTTCCAAATAACATGAAACTTTATCTGAAATGAAAGATTGTGTAGACCTAGAATTAGAAAACACATTAGAGTAATCAAAATAAAAAACAATCTACATGATACCTCTTTATTTTATAGATTACCATATGTTGAACAAATAGAAATGGATGTCACCGCATAATTCTGCATATATTCTAGATGTTTCCCATCAATCGGGTTCCTATTCATATACTTGTTTTCATATTTCCCCAACACAGTTCATTTAAAATATTTTACTGATTGTATATCAGAATTTTTTTAACATATACCAAGATATTTTTCATTGTACTTATGATCCTAATTTTTCATTTTTCCACATTTCATAAACGTAATATAATTCAATATACATTCCCCATTTTGTTTTTTACCACAATTCTCACTAACTATGAACTTGATTGTTTTTAATATCAGACATATTTGATGAATTCATCCCTATTACCTACCATCTTGTCTAATTTTTCTATATGTTTTAAAAGGAAACATGATCATCCACAAACTATATTTCCACCTTCTGTTCACTATTATATTTTTTTCTTAACTATTGAATTCTTGAAAAGTTGATTCCCTTCCACTTTTTTTCATTAATCATGAATAAAATTTATTTATTGATTTACAAATATCCCTAACAAAATTTGATGTCTACCATTTTAGAAAAATGAATTTTACTTCACATGCAACCATAAAACCTCTTAGAGCCTAAATTCCGAGAATTGTTTTTCCATGTTATGTTAGGAAACAATTGGAAAATTGTTATTAATAACTTTTTTTATTAATCTCATTCTAAAGCACCAATATCTTTAATGTCCCTAATATTCATGACCATTAACCACAACTAGTCATATTAACCTTTAAAATGGTATATATCAAGATAACCCATTTTTTTGTTTGAACACCCCATGTAATCAAAAATAATAATATAGATTTAATCCACCTATCATCTACCACTAGGTCAGAATATCCACAGAAATATGGAGGTTATTTTTTCATAAAATCCCTTAGTACTAACGTATTCCTCGGTTTTTATCATGCTAATCATGTGTGTGGATTCCAAAACCATTTAAAGCCTATGTTAACAGATCCATCACAACACATAACTATTTAGATTCAATTTTGACGATATTAGGATTCTTATATGGAAAGAAATTTTGACAACCACGCCTTCCCACCACAGTTTCTTTGATTCCACTGTGAAAATAAATTCTCAAAAAATATTCCATTGATGAAGTTACATTGTAATCTTAAAATACTATATCAATGTAGGCATAGTGAAAAATTAATTTATGAATATTCTATTACGAGTATATTGACTTCTAATGTACTGAACATGATGATTGATACAAACTCAAAAGCCCTAACCATTAATATTACTAAATCATGAGTTTTAGTAAAGAATTTACATTCCCTCACAGTATTTATATTTTCATGTTTAGTGTTTTACATAATTATGTAATAAAATTCCACATTAATTCAATGTGTATAATTATAGGATACTATAAACATGTTTCGTAATATAAAATATTAGATTGGTACTTGATTTCTTATTCATTGAAATTATTATAATATTTGTCTTGACGTCCTCATTTTTCATACCCATCCTTATAACCTATGAGAAAAATATAAAAAATAAAGATGAGCACCAAAATAACAGTAAGGGAAAAAAATTTCATGAAATAAACTGTTATAGCCTGAATTATTTTGACCCATCAAATCATTTTAAAAAATATATAAATTCAACATATAAAAAATAACATCATTACCATACCTCATGAAATCATAAGTTTCTTGTAAATCTTCATAAAGAAACATAAATGAAAAATTTAACTAATGGAATTAATTATACATATCTCTTACATTTTCTATAGCAATTCTTGAAATATAGTGAGTAACATTCACGGTTATATTTAGAAACCCCACCACAGTATATTCTATTAATCTCTCATGTGAAACTATACTAAATAACCCTATCTCAATATCCAATGTGTTATATATCTACAATGATATCACCCTCCCTATTTTTATCATGTAACAAACCATACTAGTAAACAATTCCCAAGATCAAAAACATAAGTAAAACACATAAATAATGCCTAAAATTTCATTTCCACTATGAAATCACATTTCACTTTTATAAAGTCGCACACTGATAAATAAAAAATGTATTTGAAAATAAATTTTTTAAATGTAATAGAAACCACAAAATTTTAAAGAGAAGTGAATGAGAGAAATTATGTTCATTTTGAATAAATAAAAATCCATTTCATTTGGCTTTTGTGAAACTAGATTAAGGATTAACATTAAAAGAGGTTTTTAAACTAAATTCATTTAACATGACTATGAATCATCATGTACACTAATTATATTTTTGGATAATAAACTTATGATTATCATATACTTTCATGAGAACCAAATTTAATATTATTAATGATTTTTGATAAATTTTTATCATGTTATAACAATTACTTAGTTATTAATGTTAATGTCATAAGTTTTGTCTGTATTTGGTACTTGAGTCCAAAATGAATTTTATGTGAAGTCAACAATCATTGTGATTATAATTACATCATATCCCAAAATAATATTCATGATATAATAATAAATTTTATACATCATTTATTCTTCAATATAAAACTAATTACATATAAATTTTTATGATAATTGAACAACATTATAATCATGGAGATGGTAGGTCGTACATACACATGAGTAATATTTCCATTTTTCAATCATTATTATAAATAGAAGGTAATTATTAATTTATACATAGAGAATAATCATAATATCATCAATATCATATTTTTAATTTTAATATACTTATTTAAATCTTCTATGCGATGGGATCATGAAAAATTAATCACATCGCATTGTGGAGGTGATAGTTCACACGTACACATAAAGGAAATTATAATTTTCATGTTCATGGAAATGTGTAAAATTAAATGGTATAATATTCATTAATAATTATTTATATTTCATGAATATAATATAAAAACATAATTCCATCATTATAAAATGTCAGGGGAGATGGTAATGGGAAACGAATTATACTATTTTTCAAGGTCGTAGTCCGCTATACAGAAGAACCAATAATTCAACTCCAAATTGATAAAATAAGAGTTGGATTTATGTGATGATATTGAAATAAAAATATATAAGTATATAGAGGTCATTATTTCATTATTTCATCATGGTTGAAGAAGGTTTGAAAGTAGTGAAAGCGGAAATAAAATAGAAACACTTAATTAAAAACGATACATCTTCTTCGGGCGATCTCTTTTGATTAATATCATAACACCTCTAAATAGGTTTTTATTCTAGAAATATTTCCTATATATCATGGGGATGGAATAAATAAAATTTATTTCAAGTATTTTGTCCAAACCAAATAGGGTTTTAAGTGAATTTAAATGAGATGAATGGGTTCCCTTTTATAGGGATGGATTGGGGAAATCATTAGATTCATTAATATATTAAATTAAAAACAATTATTAATATATTTCAAATGGGACCATTATTATTTATATATAATTTATTATGATAATGCGTTGGAATATATTTATCCAATGGAAATTAGAAAAACATTTATTGTTTTTAAATCATTAACTTTTTTATTTAACATTTTTAACTATTACCATAATAATATTTAATATATAATCTTTGGTATAATATAATTTAAATAAAATTATAAGATAACCAAAATTGTGTAATTGGTGAAATATTAAAACATATAAAATAGTATTTACTAATTTTATATTTTTTTGAGAATTATATCCTTTAAGAAAATAATATTTTTTTATAAAATAACATTTCTGTATATTTTGAAACAATTAATTACAAGACTATTTAAATGTATCATAAATCTTTGTATATAAGAAACAAGACTTAAAAAACATCACTAATGTGTCAAGTTAATTTATAAAATTATTGGAATAAATTAGTAATGCTAAATTATATTTATTTCTGTATTCATAAGATCATTTATTTGATATTTTCATTATTTTAATATTTACTCTGTCATCATTATGAAAGCCTTTAATTTAATTATTTTTACCAAAAGATATTATAAATAATATATAATTGTAAATATTATTATGTTATATTTGAAACTAAAACTAATATTCTAACATATACCCTATATAACGCCAAATTGAAAATATTTCGCTTCTTTAAATAAAAACAATGAAAAAATTGTACATTGTGAAATAAAAATGATAAAAATGATACTCTACTCCAATTATCATTAAAAGGATACAATTTAGAAAAAATGATTTTGTTAGTAGAACCACAATAATAAATTAATTTTAAACTAGACTATGGGAAATTTTATAATATTTATAATATTAATTTCATTCGTATTTGACTGATTTACCTTTAACCGTGTTAATAAAAAAATTAATAAAGATATAATTCAAATTGTGTGAAAATAAAAGTGAAAAATAAATATAAATAGGACCGTATGATATAAAATATGGAACTTATTTTTCTAAATTTATAAAACATAAATTTCTTAATTTAATAAAAAATTATTCCCATTAATGGATAATGGAAAACTGTTCTAAAGTAAAAACCTTAAAACAATTAAAACATTTTTTATCAATATTAAATACAAAATTGGTTAAAATGATATAAATTTAATTATATTATAATAATATGATAAATTTATAGTTAATAACCCATCCAAAATATAATTTAACATTATATATTATTTAGATGAAAATTTTATTTTTAATTAAAATGTGATATTTTTAATCAATTCATCATATCATAAAGTTTATCAAAAAATAAAAAAAAGATCCACATTAAAATTTTATATACCTAATTAAATTAAGAGGTTTATTTTATCAAATATTCTCCATTAACATTTAAATACTTGATTTAAAATAACTGATTCATAAAAAAAGAGATAAAAATGAATTTAAAAAATGATTTTTATATGTTTCAAGTTGGATTTATTGTTATATCATGTCTAGAATATTTATTAGATTAATATTAGAAATTATATGGAATATATTATAATTTTTTTTAATATAATCCATCTTGTGTGATTTTTTTATTAGAATAAAAAACACTAGGGAAAATTTAAATAGTTTTTAGAAAAATATTTCCTTTTATTTTAATAAGGAATCTATATTGCATTAGAATTTTGAGAAAAACTATGAATTAATTATATATATATTTGTTATCCATATTTTCATAATTTAGTTAATATTGTTAATACCCACCTTTCTGATTGTTATTCTATATCGTCCATATTAAATAATAATATTTAAGTGCTGGTTTATACTTGATATGGTGTATCATTAATGATCTCAAACTTATTGTCTCTTTTAGCTGTATTCTTATACATAAATATTAACAAATTTTGAAAGTATATAGTTTATCATATCCTAGGTTGTTGCATTGGGTATTGGTTAATGAAAACACCTGGATTATTCTGTAGTCTAATGAGACAAAATCAGTTAGCCAGATCAAAAGGGTTTTACTGATTATGTTATAATCATTCTTGAGAATAGATAATGCTAGTAATTTTATCATGTTACCAAGAAAGAGTACATCCAATATTTAGTCATTTAATTTAGTGATAATTCATTTATTATTATTATCCATATTATTTTTTATTTGACTTTATCTATGGACGCATTTTATTCTTAGTTTATTGATTAAATAATACATCTTTTAGTACTATATAATTACATATTAATTATTGTGTATATAGATATTAATGTGATTATTTTTAAGTTAATTAACATCCCACAGATATTATTCATTATATATTTATTTAAATGTAAGGATGTTTTTGTTATTTACAATTCCATATTGATTAGACATTATTAGTTCATGCTAGATTCTGTTGCACTGACCATTACTGAGAATTGAATTTTACCCTTATTTTGTTTCATTTCCCCTGGATATAAATAATAAATCTATAAAAGGTATTTTATGGATTCATTTAATTTAATATTATTTTGACTCATGTTACTTTCTTTTTTCCCAATATAATATGGTTATCATTTATGTAATCTGGTTTTTAAAAACATTTAAAATGGTCAGTCCTTCAGGACTTGATTACTTGTAATCATGTAAATGTAATAAAGTATGCCACAAAACCATGGATTATAGGGTTGTGGCGTTACATATTACATATTTTTTCTCTATTTATGTTTTGATAATCATCAATTATATAGTTTCATAGTATTTCTCAATTAGGGTGGTCAAACAAACCCAAAAAATGAATATACTATGATTATTAATGATTATGATATAATTTAGTGGTAATATCATTAATCTTTAATTATAATGAAATCACATAGTATTCTTTAGTATTATATATTATAATTAAAATTTATTACATGATGTAATGAGAGAATTTAATAATTTAAAATAATCATTTTCATAGTAGAACACTATTTTTAAATAATGAATTTACAAAAATTTTTTTTGCAGATTATATCATTAATATTTTATTCATTGTGTCATAATACACTCTTAATCATATACTAAACATCATATTTTTTCTTTTATATCCATTATCACAGACTATAAATTTAATGTTGAGATTAAATGAAAAAAATAAATCAATTTCCCACAGAGATGGTAGTCCACAAGTATGCATAGTTGACGATTTAATTTTCAATAAAGTGGGGAATATTAGTGATATGGTTTCTAATTTCATAATATAAATTGATCCAATAATATCATTATTATATATAAAATTTCCTACTTTTATAATCTATTTATAGTTGTTATATCAAATTAAACACATTAAGTCTCTTTGGATGTAGTCCATACAACAAATGATTCATGTTTTAATTTTTATTAATGGAAATAGAAAGGGAGTTAGTGAATGTTTCATCCTTATAATAACACATATGTATAATAATAAGTATTTAATAATTATAATATAGTGTAATTAAATATTAGGAAGAATTAAATAACATAATTAAATATAAATGAAAAAGAGTGTTTATGAACTGAAAAAGTTTTTATTGGATTATATTTATTGTGAAGTGGATTAACCCACTCAATGATGCTCTTTTCATGGGAATAGAACGAAATTATGGTTTTTTGGAGATGGTAAAATATTTTTTGGTATATATGCGTCTAAAAATAAGTTTTTTTTTGTATTGGTATGTTAGGATATGAGTTCCCCATTTATAATTGAAAATGGCTAGTATTTTTTGTAAAGACCATAAAAATATCTAAATTGGGAAGTCTCTCTAAAGAAATATTGAAAAAAATTGATAAATAAATGAGTTTTATGTTTATAAATCCCATACACTCATCCGAAATTAAAATATATACACGGTTTCCCTTTTACCTCTAAGGTTACTCATGTGTACCATATAATTTTTCACCATAGTGACTAGTTTATTTATATATAATTTTTCCTTTTTTGAAAAAATGGCCCATATTATATAATTTGTACATAATGCTTCAAAACATGTAATACATTTTGTGTAATTAAATTTTAATATATGACAAAAATTAAATTTAATATATTCAATGTGTAATTAATTAAATTTTTTACAAGTATAAATTAAATTACAAAATTTCATATATAATTTTTAAATTTATATTTTTTCTAATAAAAAATTCAATTTAATAAAATTTAAAGAATTATAAATAACAATAATAAATTTATAATTAATAATAATGAACTAATAATTCTATAAAAATAACAATATTACTAGGAACTTTATATTACATTATTCCCCAATAAATCAACTATTTTTGAATAACGAAAAATTCATATAAATGTTATATTGAAATGATCATTCATTAATTGGTGATTTATTTTTAATATTAAATATATTAAATTTCCAAATTTAGTACTTAAAAAAAATCCCAAAATATATCCTGAAATGATCAAGATAAAATATAGAATTTTAAATTTTCATATATTATTATTATTATTTTATATAATTTAAAAAAAATTATGAGATTAATTTTAATTATATTATGAGAAAAAATTTAAAATTTAATTAAAACAAAATTATTTTCATGATATCAAACATTATATAAAGTAGAAAATATTTTAATCATAAAATGATTCTCTATGTTGCTTTATCTT
Organism: Viscum album; assembly: GCA_963277665.1. Taxonomy (NCBI): domain Eukaryota; kingdom Viridiplantae; phylum Streptophyta; class Magnoliopsida; order Santalales; family Viscaceae; genus Viscum; species Viscum album. Next base: position 1,479,623,640 of record OY728148.1, on the reverse strand, counting down.
TTCTAATTTAATTTCATTTGTAGTAATGTTGAATTTATTTCAATTATATCCATATTTCAAAATTTTTTACTAATATTCATGCCTACTTATTAAATGGTTATTTTTTAAATGTTATAATTACTAATAAAATGAACCATGGTTTTTTTCATTTTCATGTGAACCATTTAATAAAAAAATTATAGATTTACAAAAAATTAAAATTGAAATATAATATTGTCACATTCCCCATACCTTATGTTGATTTTATACTAGTGTGTATAACTATAAGTTATTAAAAGAAAATGTTTTAAAATCTTTTATAGTCTTAAGATATATTGTATAATGATTTATCCAACTCATTATCCTTGTTAAAATAGTGAAACTATTTATCATAAATATGGTTCTTAGGGATTCATTCAAACATACCATTTTTAGCTTCATATCTTTTGTCATGTTTCAACAAAATAATAAAACAAAATATTTTATTATAATAAACCCAATGAAATTAGATTAAATTAATATGGAGGCTCAGTATGAGGATTCCTTCTATAATAACACCTTCAATTCATCATATGAAACTTTTTTCACCTCTTTCTTCCTCAGTTAATCCAATAACTCTATTTTTCAACCTAATGATCATTAATTGTTATTATATTATTCATCACCATATAATAAATAAATTTATATATAATATCAATCCATAATATGAGTTCATAAATAAAATATGATAAAAATCATATCTTTTTGGAGTGTCCTTCCTGGTGTGATGATAAGAATATTTTTCATGCATACGATCATAATTCAGTTAATACCCAATACAACATTCCTATGGTTATTACACATTGGTAATGCTTTTCTATATTCTCCGTCAACATTTAGTATCATGAAAGGGATGTATTTCTATGGAGAAAAAATTACTAATGAATATATAAATTTGTTAGGATATCAACATATATAAAGTCTCAACAATATGGTAGTCAATTTGTTTTTCTAAAACATAATCAACTATAAAATTAACTAATCAGAAATTTAACTAAAAAATAATCTAACAAAACAAATTAAAACCAATATAACATGAAAATAATTCTACATTATAATAATTTATTAAATAATAATCTCAAAAATAGTCACACTTCCCATGGAAATAAAAGATTAGTATCTTGTAGATTATCTACATGTTAATCATATAGTATGAAACCCAGAAAAACATCTCCATAACATTTCTCCTATATTCCATTCCCAAGATTCCTCACATGATATAACCTAATTCATAACCTATGGGTTGAAATATAACAATGGAGTAAGATCAAATTCTTAGTAATATATAAATATATCATAAGGAAATAAATCATAATATTGGGGGATAACATGGGGAAAATTAAATACATCTTAATAATGTATATTGATACCATATATTAGAATAAAAAACAATTTAGATATATATGAAATAATAAAAGGATAATTATATACTATTAATAGGTATATCATATAACATTAAACCGTGTCATAAATTTGTGGAATACCTTCAAATGGAATAATCAAGGAAATATATAATTTTCTGTAAACTAAAATGAATCTTGAAATTTCTTCTTAACATTATAAGAATATTTAAAATGAGGTAGAACCATAAAACATGGAAAACAAGTGTGATGAAACCAGATATTCCCATAACAATGTCAGCAAAATCATTATTTCTACATTGGAAATGTGAGAAAACCGAGCATGTTAAGACCTAAGTGAGTAATTTCATTATGTATACACCTGACTAACTAAATAGATTTTTTATTAAACTAATGAAATAGAGGGTGATATATGTTCATACCCATCATCATTCAAGTATACATGTGTCATTTAAAATAAAACATTATCATATCATAATGAACCTAAGGATAAAAATTTGTATTCAAATAAAATGAAATTATTTAATCAAGGATAACAAATTCCAATTTAACAAAGAATAATATCATGTAAATTGTTATTAAAAAATAATTTCATAAGAGGTATTACGTATAGGAAAATATAAATGGAATATTTTCATTTTTCATAAAACATGTAAAACATTATTTTAAAATATAAATTCTATATTTCATTAAATTAATACACATTCATAAGGGAAGGAGAATATGTTATGATTAAAATATCAGAAATTGTTAAATATTAAATATCAATTTGACGGTTTAATTTTTTTTAAAAACTAAAGTACATGTTAAAAATTATTATCTTTTATACTGATTTAATAAAAATTTCACAAGAAATATTTTTTTAAAGACTTTTCATGATAACCCCAATTGTTAAAAGGAAAATGAAATCTTTGATTTAAAATAAATATATAGGAATAAAATGATTGTTGGATATTGATTTAATTTTAATTTATCTTAGAGAAAGTAGTACATTTACTATAATTAAAAACATTGATATGGAAGAAAAATAAATTAAATATATTGGGAATTATTATTTATATTTTTCGGTAAAGATAGAATTATTATTAAATAAAATGTTATATTGCAATATGATTTCTACAAATAATTTGTTACAATATAATACAAAACGTCGTCATTGGTTAGAATAAATAATTCATAAAATATAATAGTTAATAATTTGTGATTATAACCAAAGTAAATTATTTTTGTCACAAATACTCTTTAAACCATCAGTAAATTTAAAATCAAAACTCCATTAGAGGTGTCAATTTAAATAATTTAGTGAATTTAATGAAATATAAAAGGATCATGAAAAAAATCAATAGGGAAATAATTAAATTATTGAAACCAAATTATGGTGTATATCTTAAATATATATTTAGGGATTCACATATGATATAATGAAACCCTTTCTGTATATCCCAACATAGTCAAATTCACTCTAAGTTTCATTAAAAAACACATTTATCATGAACTGTTATTTTAAAACAATGTTCATAACTAAATTATTTATAATATATATTTAGAATCATTATATATATGTGTATTATTATTTTTTATTTTACAATATTGATTATAAAGAGATCTAACTGGTTGTAGCAATTTTGTAGTAGTTGAGTTATTATTTTTTCTTTATTTGGTGTTAAAAACTATATTATAATAGAAGGTAATTTTTTTTATTTATTATTGTATTTATTTATTTAATTTCTTTTCAAGACTAACTTTTTATTTAACTTAGAAAATGAAATTTATAACAAATTGTTTTTGTTTATTATCGATATATGATGGGTGTTTTCAAAGATAATGAGTTAAATATTGATATATAGTCCAAATAACGGAAAAAATAATTATTTAAATATTCATATCATATTATAATGTTAATTTTGTCTTTATAATCATCTATGATATTATTTCATTTAATTTTTCAAATAGTGGTCCAAACTAACAGAAACATTAACGTATTGTTATTATAGATTATTATGAAGCAATTTTTGTAATATAATTATACTAGTATAACAATATTTTGTTTAAAGTTTATTATTTCTATGTATATGAATTATTAATGATGTTTACATTTATTTATGAAAAATATTCTATAATTTGAATTAATGGGTTTCCTCTTCATATGCATCATTTAAATGATTGATTTTACAACAATCTAGTATTGGTAATATAAATAAAATATTATAAAAATTTTAATTACAGAACATTAATAATATAATAGAAAAAAATTTATTCCTAAAAAATATTCTCTTTACTATACAAGTAATGTGGTGATGAAATTGAAAATATAAATCAATCTCTCATTGAGGTGGTAGTCCACACAAAAGATTGGTTAACTATTCCTTTTTCCAAATAGAGCATAAACAGATTATTAAGATTTATCAGTTAAAAATATAAATTATATCTTAATTAAAATAATTATATTTATATATTATTCATTATTATAAATATATTGTAATGTTGGTGGTGGGATGAAAAACACATTACATTGTGGATGTGATAGTCAGCCGATAGCACGATTCATGGTTTTTTCTTAATAGAAAACGGAAGGGTGGTTAATATTTGTAAAATAAAAATAAAAACATTCTAATATATGAATTTTAATGATGTTATCATTTTGTTATCTTGAAGTGAATCTCTATTAAGAATAAAATAATATAAGTAAATTGAAATGAAAAAGAGAGGATATGAACTATACATCACTTATTGTGTTATTTACTTTCAGAAGTGGATTAATATTTTTTCGGATTGATTTTATTGGATAACCAATCATTTTTATGAAGAATTTATTTGTGTAATAGTGGTTTATTTAGTTTTTAGAGAGAACATAAGTAGTTTTTCTATGTTCATAAGTGAGGAGTGGGCTATAAATTGTATTTGATAAAAGATGTGTCATTTTTTAAATACCAAATACATTTAAATACTGAGAAGTAACAAACATGTAAAGTAGGAACAAAATGAAAAATTAATATATTTTATATTAGATAATAATGATCCATAGTTTCACTATTGAAACATAAGAATTATTTAAACATTTTTTATTGTTTAACTTTAAGATTACTCAATATTACAATTTTAGTTTTCTAAATAAAAACAATTTTTTACCAAGGAAATTTATCCATTAATCACAAAAGGGACCTAATTATATTATACAAAACTATTTAATCTATGTTTTAATTCTAATTTTTTCTAAAATATTTTTAAAAAGTGATTAAAATATATTATAAAATGAAAAATGTTTAATTATTCAATTAATTGTTCTGATAAAAAATATAAATTCTAAAGGTTATAATATGGAATTATAAATTAATATTTTCATTTTAAAATTTACCATATAAATACAAATTTGTTTATTATAAAATGGTTTCAAATGTTTATAATTGAACTTTATTTACCGACAATGGCATAAAACTATGAAATAATTGTAAAAATAGTTCATTTAACTATTCACCCTACAAATGTTTCAGAATAATACCAAAAAAATATTCTTAATCCTATATTAAATTTTTTATATAAAAATGTTAATAATTTTTAAAAATTTCATTTTTTAAAAATTTACAATTCAATATATATTTAAAATCATAATATAGAGAAGAAAATTGATTATCTTGATAATATTTTTTAAAATGTTAATTATTTATTATTATTTTGTTATATCCATTACTATTTATTTTATGGAAACATATTTTTTAAATTATTATTAAATTTTAGTATTCATAAATCATAATATACATTTTTATTTCAATAATACACCAATATTAAAAATAAATTATTTTTTAAGCACAAAATGTTTTTCTAATGTTTTTTGAAAATAATAATATAATTTCATTTTAATAAAATAGAGAAATTATTTTCATTATACCCATTTTTTTAATATGGATACTTCTATTAATAACATCTGATTAATTGAAAATTTTATAATTATTTTTTCATTATTGAATCTTTAATAAAAAATTTCATTTTAATTGGGGTTTTCATTGGAAGCACGTTGTTAAAAAAAATATTAATTATACACAATATATAGCTAAATATCATGATGTTATAACTATAAACCTCATATTTGTCAAAGGGGTTTTAAGGATAGGTATTCCTTTATGGGAAAGCTGATGTTGTGTTTCTTAATGGATCAGTCTGGTTATTCTCTATCGACAAGTAGAAGAGTACAAGATCACCTATTTATTGAAATTATATAGATCTTCACTCATGTCACGTGTTATGATTATGGATAGAGATTATGTTTGGTAAAAATTCAACATTGATTAACTATTTTTGATGTATGATTTTTAGTTTGAGTGTCATATGTTTTGATTGATGAAAATTTATAGATAGTCATATTTCACCCTTTTATTTCGTATTAGGTTGATATTATTCATTTCTAGAAGATGTAAATATGTTTTTTTATCAATTGAAATAAATTCAAGAATTTTATTGATGTTAATTTATATCTCCTTCCATATATTTAAATAATTTTACTACCTAGAGGTATCTACCTATCTATTGAAGATCAATTTCCACTATTGATATTATCATATGTGAGTAATGTATGACGATATCCCAAATAATAGACGATATGTCATTTTGGGTATTGTGAGTTTACAGTAGTATTTTTTAATTTAAAAACACACGTTTCATGATAATAATATTAGTCGATGTCATTCCTCATGAGTATCTTAATAAATTTGTAGTGGTGATTAATGATAACATCATTATATTCATGGTTTCTATCGAGTAACATGTAGTTATTTTGAATGATATATTGGGAGTTCATTAGAGATGTCATGTGTTCAAAAATCTATCAAAGTCTATGTTCTTGGATTGTGAGGTGAATTACATGGGTTTTGTTTCATCTCACCATGGGGTTGTCACAGATCCTTCTGAAATTGATGGGGTTGTTTCATTTATATCCCACATCATCTTTTTGATGTTGAAGGATTCATTGGTCATTCATGTTTCTTTGTGGGGATCATAATATGGATCTCTTAGAAGAAGGAAATTATTATTTATTTGACAATAAATGATAGAGGAATTTTTTGGACTGACTTGTTATAGTCAAAAATCAATAATTCAACAGACAATCGAGTCATCAATCAAATTTGATATTTACCATGTTATGAAAATTTGTCCAATTAGTTTTTGATGCATTTTTTAGATATTATGTTATGTTCGGATTCAATATATAGTTGATATATATTATTTGTCACAATTAATAAATCCTTATGTATATAATAATATTACACATGATTCGAAGAGTTATCTAGTTTTGTTTTCTTTTAAATTTTAATTAAATCACCTCATTTGTGATAAAATTTTTTCATCATAAATTAAATGTGTTTGAGGTATACCTTCACTTATCATGATATAAATTTGAAATACTGAGAGTGGATAAAATTTTGGTAAAATTGTTTCTCCATTAATTCTTATACTCTTGGAAGGGGAATATTATGGATGATACTTTGAGTAACATTTCATGTGGATATATATTGTTGTGAGTTATAGGATGATTGAATACTGATGTAGAATATATATATATATATATATGTGTAATAATATTTTATATTGGATATATTTATGGTATATGATGAAATTTCCTTATGATAATATAATATTTATTAGTAATATTGGTTTTGGAATCACATATGGGGTATTATAAGATATGAGTTTTCCAAAGATGTATTCTCTATTCCCCATGGATGATCTGAGGACATTAAAAATTGTGTATTCCTCTAAGGGGGGCTCACCCATACATTATGGATTAATGAAATGGATAACTATCATTTCAAAATATCAAAAATTGGGGTTACATCCTAGGGAGGAAAATATTTATCATTCGGTGTGTGTTTAGTTATGATGGTGTGTGATGAAGTATTCTATTTCAAATTAATTACCCCTATTAATATTTTTACAATTTTTGAAGGATGAGAAATATTTTTTATACGATTTTCATTAAATTTAATGATCTCTTTTAAAAATGGAAGGGAAAATTTATGATATTTTCCCTTGGAATCTATCAATCATTATGATTTTCAGATGATATAATGATGATCAAGGACTTCTTGGCGATGTCATATCACTGTATAAGGATAATAAAGTATAGAAATGTGTTGTTTTTTAGGAAAATATATCAAAGAGGTAGTGGAGTTTAATGGGCTTTGAAAGATGATAATGTTTGATCATGTTCCATATTTTACCTCTAGTGCTTCTAATGGTCCCTTTCATGCTTTTAGCTCTCACTTGTTCCCAAACATATCATGCCATTAACATGTAGATAGTAAGAAAGTGATGATTCCCAACACTATAGAGGTCATAGTACATTCATGCATTCTAAATTGTTTCAATATTCTTATAAATCATAATTTTCAATAGTTTTCATACAATAATTGTTATTAATATACTATTTTTTTAGATTCATTTTTTGTGTGATGAATTCCCATTATTTCATGTATCTATTATTTTATATGAAGAACAGAAATTGAGTTATTCATGGACCAAAAATTTTAAAGATCATAACAGATTAATTTTAGTTGATATATAAGTGAATGATTGTGGTTAATGATTTATATAGTTACAATTTTGGTCATCAGATAAGGCATGTTGATTTCTCCATTGTAGATATTTCATTATTTAATGTATAGCATCCTAATGTATACTTATTGTTTTTTACTGGGGTATGTTTTATCCAATAATTTGTTAACTATTAAAAGAACTAATATGTGGTGGAGTAATTTAGTATCAGATAAAAATTCTGTCATAACTGATATATTTTCAATAATCCATTATTAGGTAACCACTCTTCTATCTTCACATGATGATTTAAAAAAACATTTATTAGGGAAAACATTATTAATGTTGATTAAACCATTATGGTTTTATATTTTGGAATCGAAAACATTAATGAGAAGGTACTGTGTATGTATGATATTCATGTTTTAGTTATTTGTTGGTAGAAACATTTCTAATAAGTGTGTACAATATTTGGTGGGATACAGATTCACAACCAATATTTTTTTTGATGGCTTTTCATTTTTAGGGGATTTGTTTGAGTAGTTAGTCTATTATGTGATAACAAATAATGTTTAATGTTTACTCTCCCATGTATTATGTTGTGATGGTGGTGTTCTATTCTATATCTATCTATGATAATTATCCCATGTGGTTCCTAATTCAATCGTTTTCACTCATTCATTATTGGGTGTTCTCTAAATTCGAGAAGATGATAATTATTTGAGAGGTATCTAATATAATAGATTTATTTTCTAAAATTTATACCTTTTTATTTTCACATGTATTAGTGGTGTATAGATGACATTTTTAGGTGATCTAGAGTTATGTGTTTATATTTTTCCCTATAATGGGTTATCATGAAATGGTAGTAGCCATTATGATTGGAGTATTGATCTTCATTTGAGTTTCTCCAATGGGGGAAACATTTTGGATTTATCAATATTGGGGGATTAGAATATTTAGATGGACAATTAGTGTAGGGTCTCTCCATCAATAAATAATATATTAGGGTACCCTAGATGGAATTATTATAGTCAATGATTATTCCCAAATTCAAACAGAGAATAGAGTAATTATAATATTTAAGGGTGTGGTGTTCGGATGTTCTTGGTGATTCACCCTATTTTAAATAAAGAGACCAAACTATAATGTTGGTTAGTATGGCAGTTGATGGATTAGGTGTACAAAATCTCAAAAGGAGTGATTAGAACTGGTGAGTTGGGTACCACAAAACTAACGTATAGGTTGTCCATAGATGAGAAAAAAGTATATTTTATACCGAGGAATAGAGAGTATCTTTTTTTTGTCATCGGGATAGGTAAAATAAAAATCATGATTCAATGGGGTAAAGTTGTGGTTCCTTTAAAGGATGTTTAATTTAGTTTTGAATACACTTTTTGTTATAGGGTTCTATTTCATGAAACATCGATCTCATATTACCATTGATAAAAATTACTATAGTGGAAGTTCTATCACTAGTGTGCAATCAATTCAGTCTTCCTATATAAATAGATTGTCCATCCATCATATTTTTTTTACAATCAATGCATTTAAAACAATGTAGAATCCTGCTCTTCATTATAGTTTATATCATCTATCATCTCGGGTATCATATGCTTTAATTGTTTGGATAAACCACTCGTGGATAAACTTTTTAACTTTTCCTCTTATCTTTATCTTCCTTATTTCCATTGTTTTTGAATGTTCATGTTATGATGATTCTCTAATTTAGAGTTTTTTCAAGCAAGATGTGGTTATATTTTTCTTTATTTAGGATCCAAAGTGGTTTCCTTTGAGAATAGTAGTAGTTGATCCATCTTCATAATTACATTATTGAAGAATATTGAATTATATAATTGATATATTGGATTTCTGGATTTCAGTTATTTTATTTTTAGGAATAGTGTTGTTGTGGCATAGATTCATTTGGTTATATGGGAACTGATTTGAAGGATAATAATGAATGGAATTATGAATGAATCAGATGGGTTTTCAAACATGTGAGGTGATTCTATGATGTTGATTCATTTTGATATATTATACATAATGTTAAATAGTTTATCAACAATTTCAGTTTTTTATAGTAGTATATATGATTAATAATTGATAAACAATGTCATTATTTTAATCATGACGTAGGGAATGAATGATAATTGATAATATAAAAACTATTATTTTATTAAAAGTATTCAATTTTAATGTATATTTTAGGAATAATTTAATTCAAATCAATGAAATTATGGATACTTATGATATATATCTTTTTTTGAAACCAATATATAAGGAATATGTTAAATAAATATTAAAATAAAAGGTTTTTTGTTAGAGGTAGTTAGTTTTGGATGAGTGATCCCATTCATATTTATTAAAGAATATATAAATGTAGTTATGGAGTTGGATTCCCATTGAGTTTGTGTGATGGGAATAAATTTTATTTCTTGTATATAATATATATGATGGTATAACAAATACTATATTCATTGAGAATAACTATTTGTTTGAGAAAGTTAATTGTGGTAGATGGGACATGTTTTGAGAAAATATGTTTCTGTATCTTATTTATTGAGAAATGATTAATGAGAGAATATGTAAAATTATGATATATATGATCTTATGTTTTTTATTTATTGGTCATGAATTTTTTTATTGGTTCCCTAGGTATTGGTAGAGTATATGGGTTTCCAACCTTGTTTGATATTTTTTTTTCTATTGTCTGGTGGTTGTTTGTTTGAATTATAGAGGCCTAATAATGTTTTATTATTGACCACTATTTTATTTCATGATCCTAGTATCATGGGTTGATTCCTAGAATACCGTGTTTTTTGAAGGTTAATTATATTTATGATTAACACATTGTATAGTTGTTTATGATTGTAGTGTCTAATTATTAAAACCAAACGATCGTTGGAATTAATGCTTCATGTACTAATGGAATAAAATATTGAAATTATAGCATGAAAATTGAAATCATTTATGATTTTAATGAATTAATTGATTAAATAATATTTTGTAATGTAGTTTATAACCAATGAATAAAAATTTCAAATTTAATAAATAAATATGGATGATGATGTTGAATCGTATACCCTCATTGGAAGTATAGATTATAGATTCATCGGAACTAGAGGTAGGAATCATGTATGATGTGGTAAGATACATGTAGCTAAGTCTAAAGTCAGATAGTTTCCAATATTCTAGTTTTTTTCTATATATATTCTAATAAATTGTGATTTCATATACAATAGCACCATATTTGGGTGGGAAGATGATGCCCAAATGTATTGGTTTTTATTTTTTTTAACAATATATTCTTTGGTGTGGGAAAATATTAATTACATCTCCCTCATTTGTCATATCCTATATATGTAGTATTGTAATGACCAAAAAAATCATTTATGTTGTTATGAACACGCATTTTTGAGTGATTAGTTTTTGATGATCACATAGAAAGACTATTTTGTTTCATAAGATCATCAGACACCATGAACTGATATTGAATATAAAAGTTTTAAATAGTAATGGTATATGATCATCATAGAACAATGAAAACACAAATGTATACATTAGTATACTGATTTTTACAATGAAGATATCTCATTCAATTAAAATATTATGAAAAATAAAATAGTTAAGAAAATATTATAATTTTTCATGGGAAGTGTAAAACCTTTTTCTATGATGTAATACTTTCATGAAGAAATACCCTCATGAACTAGGACATCCATATGAGGTAGGGTAATCCTATTTAATGAAGATAATTACTTCTTGATTTCCCTAAACTCTATGAATAAGATGACTTTCAAAAATAACCTCTATGTATGTCCCCATGATCCATTAAACTTCTCTCCTAGGCCTCCCCATATTTCCTCTCTTCAGCCAACCATTCTCCACATTGGTTGGGTGCACCGGACCTGCACAACCATCTTGCACCGGTTGAGCTGGACCGTGAGTCCCAATGTGACCAATACAACCGAAACATTTTTCTTCCATCCCAACCCCTATTGTGGCCCAAAACATCTTCATATATGTTTTTTTCTATGAAAAGTTTTCGCAATTCTGATTTTTTCATTGAATAGGAACCTTAACTTCGAACACATGAACACCCACTTCTCTTATTATTGTACAATGTTTGTGCCGAATCCATTCGCCTCCAAGAGGTGTATCTGTGATTTTTCTTGTAAGAACAATTAGTACAAAGTTAGTAAAACCACATCCATGTTTCCTAAAAAACTTACTTTATCTATATCCTATTTATATGAGATGAAACTTCCCGAAATAATCATCAACACATTACAAAAAACTGAATCCTAAACCTATATAATATGAATATGATGCATCATGTATTAGTGGAGTGGGATGCCTCTTACCATTCTAACACCCTCATGGAATGAGATCATTATATGAAGTACTTTTGATTTTCAATAACTACCATGTCCCTTGTGGATGATTCTTTAGCAACACATGAATTATTATGGGATGACATTAAACTGTATAGATCTGTCCAATCACACACCCTTAAATCATTCCATCAAACTATGTGGTATTGATCCCTATCAATTAAATATGATTTATAGGTAGACACCATGATCATAAATAAATTTTAATTATTGAATTGGGTGATCCCGTATAGGGAATCACTAACTTGATCCACCTCAGTTGGGGTTCTAATATACTCTTTGGGTCATCCTCAATGGTCTCCCAATAAATTAAAAACTTGTATTCCCCCTCATAAGGATGTACCTCCATGACCAACCATATGGGGATTCGTGATCAACTCATATGGTATGCCTCAATGAGTTCCCAACCAATGGAAAACACAGGCTCTCCCACCTAGGGATGTACTTACCTTATCCCCCTCAAATGGTATTCTGAAAAAATCATTATTTATGTATCATGGAATCCTATCCAATGGTAATCATAGGTGCTTATTGAGAGATTTGTACCTACCAAATCATCTTAAACGGGCATTCTAATCAAATCATCAGGTCTTCCCTAATGTGGGAACTACCAACAGAAGACATATGTGATCCCTCCTAGGGATGTAACTCCTTGTTCTACCTCAAGGGGAATTTTAATCAACGCCTTGGTTATCCCTCAAGGTTCTCATAACCAATGGTAAATATAGATTTAACCTCAATGGGATGTAACTCCTTGATATTTATAATGGGGTTGTATGATCAACTCTTCGGTTCATCCTCAAGGTGCGGTCAACTAATGTTAATATTAAGTGATCCATCATAGGGATGAACCTCTTTGATATACCACATGGGTCATTCTATCAACCTTATGGATTCTTCTAAATAGGTTTTCTGATAAAACCATCCATGATATTTGTCAATGGGAGTTATGATACAATAATGTTTTGAGACCTTCCCTTTTAGGGAACCATCTCTCAGATCTATCTCAGGGGTTTTTTAGTCCATTCATCAAGTGTTCACTTCAAATGGAATTTTCACCCATTTATCCATCCCAGTTTTGTCTCAAGGGTTGTTCATGTTCCATTAAAATTATACATATTCCCTTATAAGTTCACATATCCTTGATCAATCTCAAAGGACTTCCAAAACATCCACCCGAGTCTACCTCTACCGGGAATCCTAATCCACCCATTTTGTCCCCACAAGTCATATTCATATTTTTTCAAGACATTGATATTTTTTACAAAACATTCTCAACATGACGTCCGGATCCAGCTCTATATGACTTATAAAAATTGACATGAACTATATAGAGTCTTCCTAAATATGTTTTGGATTCATGAGGTAAAAATTCTTAGAAGAATTACTCTCATGATGTTGATACCTCATAATCAACATGTGATTACATTGATTCTATACATTAATATTCCTCGTATAAGACAACCTTCAAAGTGGAATAGTATAGAAGAAAAATTACCCCATCATCTAGAAAAGGATAGTGTTTCCCAATTTGATTACCCTCCTAATTGAACGTTTCAACATTGTCTAGATGAACAAAGTTTGTAAAGACAATCCAAATGTAATTAAATATCATCTATTATGATATGGATACATAAATGAGTTCCATTAACAATAATTAAATATATAAGAGATGATCAGACTAGGAAATGAGTTCAAAGGAAGAATCCATGGAAGAATAAAATGACATCCCACTATCTCATATTGATCCAGAATTAGAAGAACAAGGTATTTCATGATAGAAGAAGTGTAATTAAATGGTGTCAACAAATATATGGAATCTTGAATGAGTTTCAAAACATGAATTAAATTTATGAGGTCCGACTGAACTACAAGAAAAGTTATAAGGAAGAATACATGGAAGGATAAGGGGACATCCCATCATCCCATTTTTTATAGCATGAATGCAGGATAAAGAAGTAGTCATCAAATGAAACCATGTGTGGGTGCATGATCACTCCCCTATGAATGATTTAGAAACAAAAATAGTGAACCTGGTGTGAAAATATTCTCATGAAATTGGGAACAATTAGAGTTTGGTAATGAATATATTTTAATGTCATCAGATCCAGATAAAAGTTTCCTTACCCCCATAGTAAAAGTGTGGGGTTAATATTGAACTCAACAAAAAAATTAGAGTTAACATTAAGGAATCCATGGTCTATGAAATTGTTATTGTGGATCCCTATCTGTTTTCATAAGACTATATGATGTAGGAGAATTAGACAAAAAATTCCTTAAATATTTACTAACACCTAAATCCACCCAATCCGCAAGACCAACATCACAAGAAATCATCCACCAAATGCCCAAAGTAATCGAGGTAGGAGAGCCAAAGATTTGGAAAGCCCATAAGACACCACATGAACCATGATTTTTACCACAAATTTCTCTATTGATTTTTCATGCCCCATTTGTACCATAATGGTAATCACACAGAGGGTGATCGACACCCTCATACACTAGTATGAGAAGCATGGAGTCATTTCCACAAGGTATATAGCACACCGTGACCCAGTGGCATCATCTCTATACTGAAACCACCACCCCAAAGGTTGTGGAGTTGGAATCCACTCCCCATTTAAATAGAGAATCATTTTAGGATCCAATCCCCAAATGAATCATTTGATTATCTCCCCTATTCCAAAGAGGTGGGGTATTCCCATGTTACCTCGGTTGTGATTACTTCAAAGGATCATCCAAAATGACCTCCCACCAGGACAAGTCATCACTGGACAAGATGAGTCCCGTTGGGTGGAGAATATGTGGAATTTACCCTACCACTGCGAGACCTAGTCAAAACCACCTGACGCTGATATTTTGGGATCATTCAAGAGAATTTATGATCAGTGAAATCTCCTTCTATGACTCTAGTGGGTCCTTCCACAACTGTCATATCCATCCAATTCTCTTGCTCTAATGAATTGTGATCCATTTTCACCCAATAATTATCAAGACCCAATCTACCCCACATTTATTTTTGTCTCACTCAACCTATCATTGGAACCATGATTGTCCATTATGGGTTAACCTGAAATGATGATATGTCTAGTGGAGGCATTCAACTATATTTAACCAACCAGAACACAGACCATCACCTTAAAATTCAAGATCAGGAATATTTCCACCCCACTAAATGAGTAACAATGGTAGAGTTATTGCTGACACATTTAGAAACTAGTACAGAGTCTGGCATGAAATCCCTACTCAAGAACACAAAGGTATGACTGCCGTTCACTTCTACCAATAATATGTTCTACTTCATTTCTGAACCAACAAGAAGAGTGTTCTTTACCACACTAAATATGTATCATCCACTAAAGATTAATCCTTAGGAAGAGGGTCAAATAATTTCCATCGAAGAAAGATTATTAGAAAATTCCATGTCATTATTGGCTTCATAGATCATTCTGATTCAAAGTACACATGTGATTATTTGATGGTGTTCCCACCCTGACTACTAGATTCTATGTCAGATCTAAATAGGTGATAGTCTCTATCCTGGAAGGTGTAATCCACTATATCCCTAAGTCCCTCTATAGCACATGATAGTTTATGATATCCTAGATCCCTTCAATGGGCTCACCATACTGTCATCTTTATCATTTCTAGTTTACTTTTATAAAATTACCTAGAATAATGTAGTGTTTTTTGGTCTGGGATGACTCTTTTTGAAGGTTTCCTACCTAAATAGCCACTAATGAGCACTAAAACCATTGAAGATGGGGAAATGGTAATCACCAAGTCCTATAAGGTCATGATGATTTGGTTGGTACCACCACAATGAGTTATCCATGTTTTCCCTGAATAGATATATCATGTATAAACTCATCTATTGATCATCCAACCAATAAAATTATCCATATAGATTCCTTAACCCATCACTCTGTTAGTGTCGATCGAAGCATGGGTCATCCCTAAGAAAGGAACATCCTCTGACCAAGAGAGCATGTTGTAGTCAATAGGTGTTTCACAATTTTGGATGGTCTTCTACAAATATAAAAATTCCAACTTCATCATCATGTTATCCCTCTTCAAGGGATATGCCATTTTTTCTTCTAGAATATATGTGTGATGATTCCCTACCTCTGTGGTTTTCAGTTGTTCTGTCTTGGAATCTAGGGACACATTGAGGATATTGATCTCTTGTGCCGATTGGTTGAGTTAGAATCACTTCTAGTGGTTCAACAACCTATATCTCCTTTCTACCACTATATAATCCATCATATGTTAATAAAGAGATTAAATGTTATACTTTGGATTATTTAAGAGGCCTCTATGTATGTTTAGATCAGGTGCATAGGAGATTACACTAAACATGAATTCTTTCATATCCCACAATTACCTAACGTACCCATTTTTTATGAATATTATAATTGAGATATTGTTATAGTTAACTGTTATTAATACTATTTTTTCAATGTATGGGAAACTGATATTGGTTTTGATGAAGAAAACCAACCAAAATGGGAAATAAACCACATAGTATACCCTCATTTAGGTATCCTCGCCTAACAGAAAAGGAAGGAACATGGTCTCAAAGATCCCATAGAGTCATTTCCAACCCTTGAAAAAATTGAAAAGGGTATGAAGCATTAAGGACCTCCTAATACACTTGAGTTTGTACCAAAAATAGAAACAAATACCACTATATCATTCTTACTCCAAGAGCATGCGGAAAATAAGAATATCCTCACTATTTTCAGGGAAATTCAGTGCCCAGATTACAAAACCAACCAATTGGATCTTGGTTTTCATCTGGTGGGGAAACATGTCCACCTTGGTATGTTAGACATAGTCATGGTCTCTAATCATGGTTATTTATATAAGGAAAAGGTTGGATTTAATGTCAATAGACCATGATATGAGTCAGAAAAACATCCAAACTAGTAAAATCACACTCCTCGATATTATAATCATGTTGTTCCATGGGATAATGATCCTTAATATCAGGTTGGTGAGAGTTTCGAAGCATTGATTGTTAGGAACACCCAACTAGACAAGGACCCTTACTATGATGATTTTTTAAATTCTTTTAGTTTCATTTTTTGAAGCCTTGGATAGGTGATAGGTGGTAATCTGTGTTGATATATATCTATACATGGCAAAGTGTGGATGACAAGTGACTCCCTCCCAAATTTTGGGAATTGGATCCTTCCCCCTTTTAATGGGAAGAGATACCCATTGCAGCGATTGGACAACATTATCTCATGGTATGGGCCCGTGTTTTGAATCCCATAATAGAATGTGGCCAGTATGCTCCACTGTTTTGTCCAAAAATTTGAAGGGACAACATTATTTTAATAGGACTAGTTTCACATGGGGTTCATTACTTGTGGGGGAGAACATTTTAGACAATTTCATTACCAGTTCAACACCACCACTTAGAAGACAATAATTGATGGCCTCTTCTTGTTCAAGAAAATCCCGATGAATGACTCACATATTTTTTCACCATTTGAAAATGCTTCATGAACTCACTCAATATAGCACTTACTCAATATAAATTAATAACAATGTAAATGGGGAATACTAAGTCTGAGCTAGTATGTACCCTCATGACACAGAATTTCCCATGTGGGTTCCATGGATTTTTTAATAAATCCTTGTTATTAGGGGAAGCCTTAATGTAGGCTAAGAATGCACTCATGTTTCCTCATCTAGATCATGTGATACGTGTTTCCAATGAAGAGAAGTCATCATACATATAGTGCGGGGCCCTATATCTATTAGTGTTGTTATCCCCACTTTGCAAATAACCATATAGAGATTTGCATCACCACATGCCTCTACCTTATCCAGAAAAAACCCGCTATGAACCACCTCACCAAGCACAATCTTGTAGACTAGAGAATATGGTTCTGACCCCCACCAAGTATAGGATCCAATGGTTCTCTTTATTGATACAAGGAACCATACCTACTCTTTTACAGATGCACAGGTTCTAGGATTTTTCATTAGTGTTATGGAGTATTGAATCATAAATCTTCTATATTTCAAGAGGCCCAAGGAAGATAGAAACACTGATCACCCCACCAATATTCCTTACCACATGATCCTTAGACATACCATAAAATAATGTTTTGTGTTCAGTGATTGGATTCAGTACCACGTATATAATGGTTTGGTAAATTTAGGAACCTACCCAGAATGGGTAACACATGTCTTTAATGATACTGACTATGAAAATGATGGTTGAAAAGTATGACAGTATGTTTCCAGTCATAGTACCAAGAAATCATAAGACTTGTTACCCCACAAAGTAGTCTCTTGTGACCATGGCATCATTCATTCCTCCTTAGAAAGAAATATCCTCTTATGTTCATATTTTTTCCCTATCTACATCCTCTAGATATATTTCAAAAACCACTATGTATCAGAATAACAAGTACCAATGTTGTAAGGGAAATCAGAGTCCCACACCATCATTAAATATATCACACACACTTGATTATTACATGCCTAATGTGATTATAGTTTTTTTCCTGGCCTACTCAAAACCTAATTATTTCATTGAAAATGATCTGCAGTATACATCATTGAATTTATTTAAGTTGGTAGACTACAATACACATATCATTGATGAATACCACGAGATCCCCCGCCCCCGGGATCCTCTAACCAATGCCATAGAGGGAGAGGTTAAGGACCTGTGAGCCTCCAAAATATTCAATCCACTTCTTCAAAATGATTCAAGAATTCTACCATGACTTGATGTATTTTATTTATTATAGATCAGTAGGAATAGTCCTCAATGTTCAATTTCACAGACAAACCAATGAAATTAATAATGTTTAATGACTTTGAAGGCCCTCTGCAAGCACACAATTAACAGTCATGTATTGCTACATCTCATACCCAAGTAGTTGATAGCAAACTGATAGAGGTTTTTAGTGATTAAGAAGGTCACCAATATGGCATTTTTAGAAACATTCAAGATCCTATGGCCCAATAAACAACACCTATCATGCCTCATGAAAAACAATTCACCTACATGTAGGAACATGCCCATAGCTTGGAATAATGTTGTATTGTTGCTCCTCACAATAATATTTTGGATTCTATAAATCATCTATGACGTCTTATTATTATAAAAAATCATTGGGATCAAACAAAATCAAAATGAATCCTCTTATATTTTGATGTATAGGCATCTTTTAGGGAAGCTTAATATACAGTGTTGGTAGAGTGAGAGGAATTACAATTCATTATCTCACTATTTAGAGAGGAAGAGGGAATACTAAGGGAAGGGAAAGTATTAACAACATAAATATTTGGATTGTTTTATGGTGTCGTGATATGTGACTCCCCAATCAACATTGGTTCAGTGACCAACCTCTTCCCATCTTGGTTTCACCACTAGTTTTAGCCTACGGATGAAGATATAAATCCTTATGACTAGAAGATTCACAATTAAGAATCAAATGAAGAGAGATTATGAGATAGGATTCAGTTAAATATGTAGTTGTTTCATAGATATATGGTGTTTAATTCATGGCGTTTTAATTGGATGCCTCTTAGTGCATGCTGCAATGTAGGACCTGGATTCATCATCAAGAATTTCTTCCCTCCTCGTAAGACCAACGCATCAAATACACCCTCAAAAGAGACTATACATTACAAGAGGCATGATGTAGGTTTAGAACCAATAAGGTAGATCATAGAACTATGACATTAAATCCTTTAGAATACATGGATCCTAATTTTGTCCTCCCGATTCATCACCTCAAACACACAATGTTGGACCTATGAGGTTGTTTTTTATTGTCAAAGAAAAAGGGATCTGGAATTCATAATTTGAAATAGCATTGGAAGAATTCCTTGTACTCTAAAGTGGGACATGCCCATATGGTACCATAATTTCCCACCCATATAAGGTACCAAGATGTTTATCAAATAGAAACCATCTCAAGACTAGACAACCTATTTATCATGTAAAGGAACAAGAAAATTCCATGTAATTTTTTTATTATTTGGGATTATTACGAGTCTGCAAAAATATATGGCGCGTAATTCTGAGGCCCAATGTGCCTGGAATGGATTTTTGAACTTTTAGTGGGTAACGTTAAGTAAATGTGCAGGGGTCATTTTATATCTTTTGAACTGGTGCATAGATTAAAAATATGGGGACAATATTGAATCTACAGTGCTGGGATTTTCCTATGGGTGGATTCACTTCGATCAAAGTAGGTTGGGGGAAAAATTTAGTTTTTGGACATTTTAAAGAAAAGTAAAATTTAATGAAATTTTTATTTTATTTTATTTTTCTCCAATGGATGAGAGGTAGTGGTGGGATAGGTGACATGTCAATCCATTTAATGGGTTGACTCATCTTATACGTAACTCCACCATTGTGAATTAAATGACTTTCATTAATTAATTTAATAAATCTCATTAATTACTCAATGTGTTACTCCATATTCCACCCCCTATTTAAATGTAGATTGGGGTGTGGTTTTAGCGTGACTTCTTCAAATTAGGAAACACATGCGATGTCCTGCGGAAACATCCACCTAGAGAACAAGACAAGATTCAGCGAGCAGTGTTGAGAAGCACAAAATAATGAAGTGATGACAATGAAAAAGGAGGTTTCATCGATCGTTATCAGCGGATGTCTCATCCAGGTAGGGTTTTTGGTTTATTATATATTAAAATTCTTCATTCCCCATTCTGGATTTTTACGATGAATGCAGATAAACCAACCAACAGGTTGAGCCATAGATTTTTCATTAAATACTGGAGGTTGATACAAAGTTACAAGTCATGAATTATTTCTAAATTACTTGTTTATTGTTAACACCCCTTGTTAAAATGCAAAATCGTATAGCGCAAGCAAATCTGAAAAAGACCTGGACCCTGTACCGATCTTGTTGTTATTGTGTTTCTTGAGTGCAGCCAAGAAATGTGATGGTAAGGCAGATATAGTGACCTCAAAGTGTCATTGGTGACCTAAGAGTATCTTAGGTGCAGATGAAACCAAGAAAAGATGACCAGAGCACATTTTGTGGCCTACGGAAAGAGCCGTCAGAGCGTCACAACATTGATGGTCGGTGGGGGCTAGAGGAGACCCGCAGCAACCGGATGAAGGTGGTGGGAAGGCGGTGCACCGCCGCACCCCGCCTTGTATAGAGGAAGGCATCTAGAGCTGGAAATATTAGAGAAGTGCCACACCCACAGGCCTACCACCGGCAGCAGCAGCCACACATTGCTGGCCGTGTCAGTAGGGATGGTGCAGCCACGCACCGCGCCACGTCAGATAGAGATCGGTCAGCCACCTGACCGATCGTTGCATGTGGTGGGGAAGGACCCCACCTTCATGATGAAAAAACCCCTTGTCCACTGGACCAAATAGAGATGAGGTCCACCTTCAGGCGGACCGAGCCAAATGCAGGTCGGGCGAATAGGTCAGGGGCAGGCCGACTGAACAGGCTGAACACAAGACATAGTGGGCCACTGTAGGTGTGCCGAGCTCCACTCAATGGTCTTGGGAATCCAAAGCCTAGGATGGTAAACTGACCAGTCATACACCCGCGGTTTGGACCCAGTGAACCAGGAGGACCCTTAATGGGTCGGACCCGAGCGAGTTTTGGTAGTCCTCGGGACCTGTTCTGTCGGCCTGGCCTGACCAAGTTGGACCAGGCCCAGACCTAACTAGCCCCCAAATAAAGAAACCCACATATATAAGGAACTGGGACGCTATTTGACAAGATTTTAGTGGATTTGGGACACCTTATGGGAAGATATCCCTTAGGATTATTCCATTAGGATCGACCGATGCATGCCAGACCAAGGTGTGATCACCCCTATTCATGGAATGGGATGTAACTAACAAACTGGGTGTCCGATCGATGCACAATATGTGGAATAAGGACCCCTTTGACATTGTGTTATTTTTTGATATACTATAAGATAGTTTTTTTGGATATTGACAAATGTCTTTGGTTTGGATCATACGTGAATCCAAAAGGGAATTTTTTCAAAAAGATCCCAAATCTTATAGACTACGCGTCTGATCGATGCATCGCCTACCACATTGGGACCCCTATGACGGGCAGTATATTGAGTGTGATTTTTGTGGGACTTCGTTCTGGTTGAAATATGCCTAATGGCTTGAGGAGCAGAATATTCCAGAGATCATTCATGATACATGTGGGAATCTAGTGGCTGGATATGACATAAATAGGATATGTGACCAATACAGTTCTATATCAGAAACACCATTGTAAAATGAACTAGATGTATGACTAATCATCACTACCTCTATAGAAGAAACCCATACAGGTCATCACCAGTGACCAATATGGGTCAAAACTAGTGAAAATTATGTGTTTGCACGAGTGACCAATACGGGTCAACATCATCAACCAATTCGGGTCATCAGGAAGCTGCCAATATGGGTCATTATACAATGAACTATATGGGATAGTAGTGTTGTTTTTATGGATAGGATGATCTAGATTTACGACTATTCAACGCTCTCCAAGTAACATTAATGTTATACTATTATCGTGATCTTTCTCTTTTGTTTTGTGCTTCATGATTTTGATTGTGCTTGTGATATTACCATTGTGGTTTTTCATGTGATTTTTCCTCTGTGGATTATTGAGATACCTTTAATGTTATCTAGGTCCCCTACTTATTTTTTATATTCACACCTGCATAGGCTCTGCCCGCAAGTGTGTGTCTGGTGCAGACTACTAACGCTCTGAGGCAGACTTTGGATGCTCAGGACATGGTGGAGAATGGTGTGATAGGAGTAGTTGACATCCTATTCTTTGACTTCAGATATACAGATTCTACCCTCTAGGTAGAGATCTGAGACTGATGTGATAGTTGCTTACTTTATTTTTATTTTCCTAGGCTTGTATTTTGACCCAATTGTTTTTAGTTTAAATTTTTATTTGTAGTTATAAATTACACTCATGGTTATACCTTACATTTATTGGTTTTTTACTTTAGTTTCCATTTTTCAGAGTGTATAGATCACTAGGGTAATACCTTATCTGTTCGGGAAAAGCCTTCAGGTGCTACTCACCAACCCCTGGCCTTTGGAAGGCATGCTTGGGGTAGTCAGGTATGGTCCATGTGGGACGGGTTGTGAGAATGTGGTATTAGAGGGCAATCAAATCTACTAGAATAACTAAAAGTCTACGTTTAATGATGCAATGATGTAAAGTGTCTTGAGTACAATTTTTAGTACGGGGAGTCTAGTGTTTGTGTTGTGGCATATGTATCCATAAAACGAGACCCTGAATTTTGTTTTCCAACTCAATACATGAAAAAAAATTTTTCTAGTATTATGGAAAATTTTCTTGATCTTTCATGATTCAGTACACCAGGTAAAACTTATTGATAGTGGAACATATTTTTTTAATGGATTCCTCCATGAAAACATCCAGCTAGGATTTTGGTCAGATATAGTTGCTTTGGCTCACCGAGTGACGATACATCAGTATAGGGACCACTCATAGTGATGGTGACTTCTGGTGGTGTACCAGCACCCCTAACACCCATTAAGAAGTAGATGCAACCAGTTGATCATGCACAACGACTGAGTTCATTCCATGTGTTCTAGAGATATAGTCCTCTGAGGTATCGAGGCGAGATACACCCTCAAGTCGTAGAGGACTGTCATGAGATGGTTTCACAGGTCTTTCACTTGGTAGGGACACCTGCAGAGCTGGTGGTGATCTTGTCTTCTAGCTTTCTTCAAGGATCAACAAGATGATGTTGGAGCTCGATTCTCTATGTGCTTGAGGAGACGACCCTCACCTGGCTGGACATTGAGAACCTTTTAACAGTGGAGTTCATGCCAACGAAACTAATCTCTGTGTGTTTTTAGGATTTTTTTCATCTATATCAGGGCATCCAGAATATAGCTCTGTAGTCTTTGAGATTTATTGACCACTCCTGATACTCCACAAACATTGTACGTGAACCTTACATCAGGGCCCAGAGCATTGAGAAGGAGATCCAATGAGAGATTAGAGTTGTGATAGTTTCTCTCAGCATCCCGACTCAGTCTGGGGTGCTAGATAAATCTTTGTTGATGGAGATCTTACATATTTAGCTGGCACTGACAGTGAGAGCCCCTACCGGACAATAGGTAGAAGAGTCAACTACAATTGGTAGTAGACAGATGAAGCAGAATCCCAAGCGGGCTAGACATTCTAGAGGGCAGCCCTAGGATGTATGGTCATATATGTGATGCTCAAGATTCCGAGGGAGCCAACCGTGAGGATGATGTTTTTTTCTTATAGGGGGACCTGGTCATAGAGCTCATGTCTATCCGACTCCCCATGTAGATTATCGGCAGATGGTGGAGGGTCCACTGAGGTAGCAGGTGTGACATAGGCATTAACATTTTCCTGGTGGCGGATGAGGTAGGGGAGTAGGATGTATAACGGGTGGCAATCAGGGACACCAGGCACTACCACTACCATCCCCTTATTGTCCACCATGAGCTCATAGAGCATGTTTTTGGGACAGGTCCAGCTACATGTAGTAGAGTGTTATATTCCTGATGTCTTTGAGATGACATTAGGTACGATCTATATCTTCTCTACATTACTAGTAGTGCTTATCGACAAAGGTTCTAGCCATTTGTTCCTTTTCACAATTTTAGTTCAAGGATTTGAGATTCTGACAGAGCTATTTTCTCATCCTTTTCATTTTTAAAATCCTATTGTAAGAGATTCAGTGGACAGACACTGGTGCGGAAAATGTGATCTTACTCTAGGAGAATAGAGTTTCAAATAGGATCTTCTAGTAGCAGTGTTGAATCCCTACAACATAATTCTAAACATGGACTAGCTATCAACAGTTCATGCACATATTGACAACATGATACTTACAGTGAGATGCATGTACAAAGATGGAGGCCAGTTTTCCTTTTTCATGAGAAGGAAAATAGAGCAGCACCAGATAGACTTGCACTCTAGAGGGTGAATCTGATTACATATCATCTGGATTGCATGACCAGCGACACGGTGGATGAAGAGAGTCTACAGTTACCAACAGTGGTGGTTGAGTATGAGGATGTCTTTCACAAAGATATCCCATGACTACCTCCTCATAGAGAGTTAGACTTATGCATTGACATATACACAGGAACAACATTAATATATACAACATCAAATATGATGGCCCCTACAGAGCTTTGGGAGCTAAAGGTAATGTTGGAGGACTTACAGAGGAAGGGATTCATATGGTACAGCGTTTCTCCATGGCTATCCCCACTGTTGATTTCCAGGAACACAGTCAAATTTTTGAGTCTATGTGTGGACTTCTGGCTCCTAAAATAGGTGTCTTTGAAGAACATGTATACTCTTCCAAGGATTGATGATCTATTTGATCAGTTGAAATGTGAAAAGTGGTTCATGAATATAGACCTATGATCAAGGTATATTTAGCTCTGAGTACGGGATTATGACATATCGAATAAAACTTTCAAATGTCGGTACGACCCTTATGAGTTATTTATGATTCTATTCGACATGACCAATGCATCAGAAATGTTCAAGGAGCTCATGAATAAGATCTTTCAGCCATACCATGATCACTTTGTTTTTGTCTTCATTGAGAACACTGTGGTGTACTAAGCATCTGAGGAAGAGCACACAGTACAATTGAAGATAGTTTTGGGCACACTTCAAGAGAACGAGTTATATGGGAAGCTCTCAATGTGTCAGTTATGGATACATAAGGTCCACATTTCAGGACACGTCATCTCAGAGGTTGTTTTTTCCGTGGATCCAGTGAAGATCAAGGTGGTACATTCTTGGGAGCCTCCTCGGACAGTTATTGAGGTGCGAAGAATCCATTGATTAACAAGCTACTATAGGAGGTTCAAACCTAATTTTTTCAGAATAGTATCACCTATAAATTCTCTGAACAAATAATTGGAATCCCTTCCTGTGGTCAGAGACATGCTAGTAGAGCTTTCAACAGGTAAGGTAGAGCATGACCAGTGCTCCCATCATATGGTTGTCGGAGGATGACAGTGACTACGTGGTATACTGTGATGCATCAGGGACCAGACTCATTTTTTTCCTGATGTCGGAAAATGTAGATATTTCGTATGGCTCAAAATATCTAAGGCCTTGTGAGAAGAATTATATAACTCATGACATAGATTTGTTAGTAGTAGTCTTTTCAATGAAGATGTGGTTCCACTACTTGATGGGCGAGAAGTTCATTATTTAATCAGACCACAAGATTCTCATATATATATTCACAAAGAATGATATAAATATGAGATAATGATGTTGGATAGAGTTCATCCAGAACTAGAACTTTGAAATAGTCTATACTTCTGTGAAGGGGGACGTAGTGGCATATGAACTTAGCTGGAGATCGAGTTCACCTCTAATGAACGAGGATTCAGTGCAGTCAGCCTCACATCAGATATCCTATGTGCATAGATATGGGATAGTCTACCTATAGTAAATAGTAGAATTCCTTCCACTTCATCAGTGAGTTAGAAAGGCGCAACTCTAAGACAACAGTTTTCAAGACTACACATTCTCTGATATACTCAGGCCTTACACCTAACAGATATTCTGATGGTGGGGATCACTCAATCATTTTCAGAGGACATGCAATTATACCATTGGCACTATTTGAGGAGTTGTTTAGGGTGTTCCATAAATCCACCTTGGTAGTACATCCAGGAATGACAAAGATGTATCAGGACCTCCGGTATAAGTACTGGTGGCCAGGGATTAGGAATTTGTTGGCGGAGTTTGTTTCTAGAAGCCTCACATTCCAATAGCTGATGATCGAGTACCATGTACCAACAAGCTTTGCCAAACACCTCAAGATACCAGAGTGGAAGTGGGAAGGGATATCTATGGACTTAGTGATGAGGATACCATGTACTTATAGAGGGGATGATTCCATCTGGGTGATCATTGACTGACTCACCAAGCCGGCCCACTTCCTTTTCTATTCTAGAGAAGGGTTCAGTAGAGATCTTGGGACGTATCTACAAATAATATACCATGAAACATCATAGGGTGACTTCAATGATAGTATCATACCATGGAACATGCTTCACATCCCAGTTTTGTAAAGGATTTAAAGTGGAGTTTGGGACTTAGCTTTGCTTTGGCACATCTTTTCACCCACAGACAGATGGTCAGGCTGAGCGGACCATCCAGAACATGGAGCACATTATTCATTCATGTTTCCTTGATTTTGGTTATAGTTGGGAGGACTGCCTAACCTTGGTGGAGTTCACATAAGACATCAAATATCACTCCACCATTGGTAAGGCCTCTATTAATGAGTTTGACGGATGACCATGCAGATCATTCTTATGATAGACGGATCCATGAGAGCTAGCATTTGTGGGCCTAGGGATGGTACATGATAACACAAAAAAGATGAAGTTCATTTTAGAGTGGATGAAGAATATATAGAGATGATAGATGTCATATTATGATAGGATATAGAGAAATTGGAATTCCAGAAGGGGGACCACATATTCTAGAAAGTATCCCATCGACAGCGACTATAGAGACTTGGCTGAGGCAGAAACTCTCATTGAGGTTTATCAGACAATTCTTGATACATTAGAGGATTGAAAAAGTTGCATACCACTTGAAACTACCACCATAGTTGGAGAGGGTGCATGACGTCTTCCACATATCCTAGTAGAGGATATACATCCATGACCCATCTCACGTCATCGACCATGGTGAGCTATAGATTGATGATGAGGTGACTTTTGATGAGTATGAAGTAGAGATAAAGGATCATAAGAATTTGATCCTTCATAGGCATTCGATAACTCTGGTGCGAGTTTAGTGGCAGCATAATAATCTCCAGGAGAGCACATGGGAGTGAGAGACTCAAATGCATTCTAGGTAGCCCTCTTTGTTTGTGCTGCTTTGTCTGGATTTTTGGGATGTAAATCCCCGAGCTGGGAAGAATGTAAAGACACAAAAAATTTCATGTAATGTTTATTATTATTTGGGATTATTACGAGTCTTTGAATATTGAAGACACATGATTTTGAGCCCTGGTGTGCCCTGAAACTATTTTTGAACATTTTTTAAGGAATGTTCAATAAACGTGCATGTGACGTTTTTTATATTTTGAGAAGGTGCTTGGATTAATAATATGAGGAAACCATTGAATATGAAGCACCATGATTCTCTTAAGGGAGGATTCACATTGAACATAGTAGTTCGAGAGAAAAAAGTTTGTTTTTTGATTTTATAATGAAATTTAAAATAACTTGTAATTGATATTTTATATTATTTTTCTCCAATGAATGTGTGGTGGTGGTAGGACTGGTGAATTTTCATGACATTTAATTGTTTAACTCATAAACAGTGTATCTCTAGAATTGTGAATTAAAAGAGGTTCATTAATGAATTTAATGAACCTCATTATATCCTCAATTCATTACTCACCTTTCCCCCCTTATAGTTAAATTAATCTCGGGGTGGGGTTTTGGAATGACTTCATCAAGAAAGGAAACTCTAGTGAAGTCCTGCAGAAACATCCACGGGGAGAACAAGACCATATTCACTGAGCGTCGATGAGCACCCCAAAATCAAGAACTGATTATAATGTTGAAGGAGGTTATGATGATCATCATCAATGGATATCTCATCTAGGTAGGGTTTTTTTGATATTATAAATTTTATCCATCATCATTCTTCAGTTATACGAAGAATGAAGATCAACTGACTAGTGGGTTGAATGGAGAATCGTTCAATAAACATTGTATTTTGACGCAGGATTACAAGTTCGAAGTTATTTCTAAATTCTCTAATTGTTGTTAACACGCTGTGTTAAAATGCTATCACACAGGGCGTGGGCCAATCCGTACAAGGCCCAGACCCTCTACCAATATTGTTGTTCTGGTGTTTCTCATGAGCGGTCAGACAATGAGATGGAAAGGTAGAGATAGGGGCCAAACAGTGGCGGTGGTGACCCAAGAGGATAAAAGGCATTGATGGCTCCAAGAAAGAACCACTGGTACAGGTCTAGTGGCCCGCAAAATGAATCGCTGGTGCACCATGTCAGTGGTGGCCATTAGAGAACTATGGAAGCCTGCTGCAGGTGGTGCATTTTCACACACCGTGGTGGCCATTGGTATCTAGCTTGAGTTGGAAATTTGCGACAAGGGAGGAACCTGCAATCCTATCGCCATTGGTAGCAGCCACGACAATCGGTCCACGGTAGGAGGGGGTGGCAAGGCCCCACACCACATCGCGTCGGCAGGACACCAGTGGGCCACCTAGATGAAAGTTGCACATGCTGGGGAAGTTCCCCACAACCCGGATGAAACAACTCCACATCTTTAGGGCTCGCTAGAGACTTGGTCTACATTCAGGAATACTTGTCCGGGCGTGGGTCAGTCAAACGGGTCGGACCCGCGGCCCAGCTGGACGGCGCAAGAGGGTCGGGCAAAACGTGGCTCAGCTTCACGAAGCAGCCTGGCCAAACCCGATGGGCTGGAACCAGAAAGCAGAGTCAACCCTTTATGGGATGGACCCTTGCAGGGTCAGGTGACCCCATGACCCATTACGTTAGGCTGACCTGACCCAGTCAGAGTGGGCCCAGACCCAACCAGCCATCGAATAAAGAAACACCTGTAACTGACGAACTGGGTGTCTGCTTGACACGTCGTCATTGGCATTGATACCCCTTTTGGGAAGTGGTAACTTTAATATAATTCCATGGGCCATATGAATCTAGGATGTACTAAGATGGGATCACCCCTGTTTCACAGAAAGGGGTGTAACTTATAGACTGAGACTCTGAATAACACAACGTCTATAGAATTTGGACCCTTATCACAAGGTGATCCATTAGAGATACTCTAAATGAGTTTTTAAATGGTTTTACGTGAGACCTGGGTTGGATTAAACATGAACCCAACTAGATCCTTTTTATAAATAAGTGTTCATATCTCATAGATTATGCGTCTGATCGACACACCTTATATCGTGTTGGGACCCCTATGATTGGGATGTCCCATAGGATTGCTTTTTGCAGGACTTCATACCAGTTGAAATATGTATGATGGATATAAGAGAAGAATTATCCAGAGATCTGGCATGATATATGTGGGAATCCAGTGGATGGATGTGGCATGAAGAGGAAGTGCAACCAATATGGGTTAGTGTCATAAACACCAGAGTGGGATGATCTGGTAGTAAGACTAATCATCCTGATATCTGTACCGGTGAAAAAGATGGGTCTACAACAATGACCAATACGGGTTGGCCCTAGTGACCAATACGGGTCAGCACTAGCGACTAATATGGGTTATCAATAGAGACCAATACCGGTCAGTAATGAGTCACCAATACTGGTTAACAAATAGTGACCTAAATAGATGACCAATGTATTTACTATAGATAGGATGATTTGGATT
The DNA here is from genome assembly GCA_963277665.1 of Viscum album. NCBI lineage: Eukaryota > Viridiplantae > Streptophyta > Magnoliopsida > Santalales > Viscaceae > Viscum > Viscum album. The sequence continues at coordinate 1,479,592,903 of OY728148.1, read as the reverse complement.
TATAACTAGTCATCCCTATCCTAGTAACCATGAAGTTATACTATTATAGTGAGCTATTTTTTTCTTCATGATTCAGGTCAAGCATGTGATATTACATTTGTTGTTTTTCTTGAGATGTTTTCCTCTGTGGATTACTGAGAGACATACGGGGGTCACGGGGTCCCCTACTAAGTTGTTATACACACCCCTTCATGGGCTCTGCCCACATGTGTGTGTCTGGTGTAGACTACTAAAGCTCTATGGTAGACTTTGGAGGTTCAGGGCATGGTGGTGCTTGGTGTGAGGGGGATATTGAGATCCTCTTCATTACATTCATACTTACAACTAATATCGTCCATTTAGAGTTCTAGGGTAGATGCATCACCTTTTTACATTCATTTTACATTTTAGGTCTTGTATTCTATCCCACTATTTTCTGTTTATAGTTGTACATGTGGTTATACATTATTCTCATGCTTATACCATACTTTGGTTGGTTGTTTACATCAATTTCACTTTTTTATGGTGTAGAGATTTCTAAGGAAATGTCTTCCATGTTCGGGAAAATCCATCAGGTGCTAGTCACCATCCCCTAGCCTATGGAAGGAAGGCTTGGGGTAGTCACTTATGGGCCCCATGGGATGGGTCGTGAAATTTCAGGGAAGGGTTTAGCTGAAAACCGAATGACCACCATTTCATTGACATCCTGTGAGGACCTCACCACTACAAATTTAGTGTTATGTGTTTGATATCCTCTGTCACCAAGGTGTCACTATGGTTGGATCCATTCAATGGTGGTTCAGTATCCTCCCATAGTGGTAGAAGATCCCCCACGAGATATCAAACTATGAATAATCACCTCATTCAAATTATTATCCATTCATATATGATGGAGAGTATTTTAAAGATGTTTCTCATACATTAAAGATGTATTTTTCTCCACTATTGATGAATTCAATCTGGTTAACATCGTCGCTATGGTGGATCCATGGAAACAACATATCTATTCCTGTACGCACCCAGAGGAGTAGAAATAATAATTCGATTCCGTAAAGTGACACTATGATTTTCTTTCTTATATATACAATGTGATACTACTACTATACCCCCATGTCAATGTCTGTCACCTTGATTTCCTGGGGTGTCACTGTTGATTCAAGAAGCATCACAAAAAAAATATACCCCTCTCATTGTTCCATTGTCAAGGATGAAGTTTAAAATATTATCCATGATATATTTTAGGGAATTCCAGTACCCCATGTGGCTATCCATTCTTGTTCCCATCAAGAAGATGAAAAATCATATTATAGTCTCTATCAACTTCTTTCATCTCAACATCCATATCCCAAACGATGTTATTACCCATGCAGTTACATAGATTTGGAATGATGCAATATTTGGCTTGTAGGCACTCCCCATCAAGGATGGATACAACATGTATTATCAAATCTAGATATCCCTATGGATAAAGATTACACTACCTTCACAACACTACAATGGTAAATTTTATTATCTGTTGATGACAGTTAATATGAAGTATAAATTATCCACCTATAATAATGATATGAAAGGCATCTTTAAACATATCTGAGCATGTTAGTAGAATGTTATGTGGAAAACATGATGGTAATATCTCTCTAGTGCTAGGACTATAAAAGAGGTTTTGATAAAGTTTGTGGATTCCTATGTTTGAAACATTTGAAGATAAACCCCACAAAGTGATCATTTAGTGTTACCACTAGGGTGTTTCTTTCATTTTTTATCAGATACAGAGCCATCAAGAAAAACCTATAGAATATCAATGGCATAATATATATGCCTCCCCTGAGCACCCTCATATAGATATAAGAAATTCAAAAAAACTAAGAATATATATGCTAATAAATTATGAATCTATCTAGAATGTGTAAGATATTATAGAGGATCGTGAATAAAGGAATTCCCTACCAGTCGGATGAAGAGTGTCATGATTATTTTAAGGAGATAAATTATTATCTTCTTCAACTTGTAGTCTTGTTGTTACCCATGTATAGGAATCATTTTATTCCGTATGTGGCCACCTTAAAATGATACATTTTCACCCTTCTCCCATATAACAATAATGAAGTCAGAGTGAAAAATATATTCTGTCTCAATCACATGCTCCTCATCACAGAGTCTATATACTCTCCTATCATGAAGAAAAAAATAACACAGGTTTTTGTAGTGAAGATGGCGCATCATTCTATATAGAATCACAGGATATAAATGATGTCCTGATAGGACACACTAATTTATGTGCTAAAACACCCCATGTTGATGGAATGACTTTCATGATGTGTTGTGATACTTGATCTGGTCGACATCAGGTTCATTCTATAGAAATTCATCATGGTTCGGACATTAGAAAACATCATGGACACCCATATGACACCTAAATAAATTCCCCTAGAAGTTTTTTTAAATGATGCAACCCTCATTGTTCACCAAGATTTTCGATGTTTATAGATTAACATCAAATGTGCTTCTCTAATCCCAAAAGTTAGAAAACTCAATGACCCAAATATCTACAGAGTATTAGTTGGTATATTCTTCATCACCCCAATGTAGTCCATCCTTCCACACACTATCCTATTATCCGAAGCCTACACCAAAATTGAATATGAGTGACGAGATCTCATCCCTGGTATCAATATGGTCATCAAGATTTCTTGAACCCTATTTCATATGAAGGTACACTCTGAGATAGTGATCAAACAAATTAATTGGAGCTACAAGATCCAAAATCTTGAAATCGTTCCCCTATTGAAGTGTACTGACCTATTAATGGTCAAGTTTCCTTTTTTATCCAGATGTAACTCACATTCCCTAGTCATAGAGTGGTGGCCCCAACCCCATGGCTAGTTTAGCTAACTCACTTCCAGATCCTAATTTGGAGGAGCTATTTATTCACAAGAAATAACAATGTGTAATTACTCTTATAATTATAGATGATTACAATAGGAAACAATAAAATAATTTGGATTTAATTGCTTAATTGTTTGGACTATAGCCCCCCCCCATAGTAGAAAAAACCTCTGATTGAATAAATTCCTTCATCCAGTACCTCCATCATGGTATCCTTCAAGTAGATCATGTCTAGCGTGAGTGAATCTATCAGCGTGAAATGTAGTTCACACACCAGAGTGGGCAAAACATTAAGAAGAATTTCTATAGATGTGGGTTTTTGTTAGGTCCTAATGTGTCATAAATACCAAGAGTGTCTGTGTGTGTGGGGGGGGGGGGGGGGTTAGTCATTGTATGGATATTATTTTAAAAATAATTCATGTCCATCAAGATCATTAGCTCATTATTATAATGTTTACATTGAGTGAGAAAAAGTGTTAATGATAAAATTATTCTCCCCTTATTTATACAAATATGATTCTTTAAATGTCACGCATGAATGTAATTAGATGGAAACACTGATTTTTACTTGGTTCACCCCAACTGGGATACATGTAAGTAGAATACATCTACAATATTCTTATTTACCCGATACACTAAGGGTCAATGAAAAAAAAAGGGTTCCATCAAATATATTCCAAAGATCACTACATTTACATGGACTAGTGTCATCTCAATACTTTCTCATGGGTCACTCCATGATTTCCATTATTTGGATCACTACCGGTGTAAAAGATCACCTTCTTTATCCTCCATTGTTAACTTCTCTTAGAAGGGATTCAACAATAGTTTATAGATATTTATGTCTCTACATTATCACTAATGTATTCATCCTAAACTATAGATGGATGACCAATTGAATTTTCACATTCATCATATTGATGCATACTAATTTACACAACTCTATTGGGTAATCCCTTTTAATTTTTTTTTGCGATGCACCATACCTGAGAGAATATCCCTCTTTTGCAAAGCTCCAATATCCTTTGTGAAAATCCTTCATCTCATGAAGCTTAGTTATACTTGTGTTGTAAAAAACGTTTGTTCATTTTTTTCATAGACTTCATGAACAGCCTTACTTTCATGATGCTTGAAGCATTCGATTGGTTGTCATATCCTTAAGGATATTTATCTCTAAAGACTCCCTCATGAACCACCTTCAAAAATCTGAAGCCTTAATATTTATTTTATGTATTTTTGGTATTCTAAATGGGGTATAGGCCTAAATAAAGGCATTTACACTAATTTCATATGATTCTGGCCATTGCACCCCCATTTTGTGCATTTAACCAATTTCTATTATAGTATTCCCTATCTTGTGATGCTTCAAGAAAATTATCCTCTTGTGATACTCATTGTAATCATGGATTATACCATTAAAACCACAACACATTCACAAAACACCCTTTGAGAATCCCAGTCTTTATGAAACACCCATTTCGATGATCATTGTACACACTTTTTTATACCTATTATGAGGAATAAATTATTTTATCATGGATATTTTTGATAATACCATGTTAAAAATCATTCTACACTCCACAACATAACATGAAAACTCTCTTTTTCAATAAACATAAGAAACACATAAATACATCAATGTTACCTTGAGGAATTTCTTCCCAATAGGTTGATTGAATTCACCTACTTCTCATTCATGTAGTTTATATTACCTAGGTTATAAGGGATGTTTATTCTAAGTCCCCTATTTCTTAAAAGGCAGGCTTAATGATTCCCAATAATAGTCTATAACATGGCTTCTTATAAACCACCCTAATACATGAGTACATCGAGTATGGATAACGGTGTCATGCTTGTCAGATTATTTTCAACTTTGTGCATCGACCGCCAGAGCTTCTAAAAACAACCAAATTTTTCATTTCCTATTTTTAGCTTTGGGAATTCATGTTGTGTGGCCCTAACCCCTATCAAAAACTCGACAGTGCAGGTTATTACGACCATGGTAAATTAATTTTAATTATCTGTATAATCGGATCCTATAAAGTATGTCAATGACCTATCCATGATAAAATTAATAATATCTCATATCATTCATCAATTAAGGGTCCCACACACTATTATTCACAAAAAAAGTTTTAATATATTAGGATTCTGAAATATTGAGATTGTACACCATGTAAAATATCGAGAAAAAAAATAAAATTCACACCAACATGTGAAAGAAGATTGATAGGTCAAGGTGTTTAACTAGACCATATCTAGTATTCTACAAATTATTATGGTGTATAATATTAATCGTTGGAAGGAAAATATCCACAATGCCTTCTGGGCCTAATGGACAACAACATAAAATTCCACTTCTGTGACTCTATACTACATGATGTATAAACTAGTGAAAACCCATCAAATTGAGGTTGAGGTTCCATCACAAGAAACAATTTTCTGTGAATAAATGATTCCATGAAGAATAGTGAATGTATGTCTAGCTCAACTTTAATTACTCAGAGGAAAAAAGATCTACACATTTAATAATCTATAGAGGATTCAATATAAAATAGTAATAAAATTCAACAAGAAGGTTCCCATATTCTTATCTCTTCATAGTGATATGATGCTGGATATTAGAATTCCAATAGTACTTGGAATGATGCCACCCATGTTGGATCTCATGTTGGAAGGACCGGATATCATTAATATGATCTATTCTAATGGTAAATACTCTTTGGTTAATATAGATGGATATAATATTACACCTCCATCTATAGTAATGTTCCTTAATAAGTAGTAAACATAATAAAATTTTAATCCTACTTTAATGATATTGAAATTCATAGAATCCATCATCCACATCATAGGACAGTTAACAACGAGTCCATATCCTAATCACATTAAGATAAAGTATTTGATTCATCTAAATATAAAGACCATAAAATAAAAAACATTTTCCAAAATCATGAGTAATAAATATTTATGATTCTTCCTTTGGATTGGGTTATATGATGCATGAACCCTTGGTCCACATTCACACTAGGATATACATGTCACATGAGGAATATCTCTTCTTGAATAATTCCCCTCATGGTCAATGCAACATGACTAGAAATTATTCACCAGGGTATGAACCCTATGAGCATAAACTATGATTATATGTCCCAGAATAATGAATTTAAACTACATGAGAGATTTATTAAGGATATGTTGTGTGGCGGTGTGCCGATTTGGATCCATTAACATTAGGTTTTTTATGCATTCACACTATAGAAACCCATCAATTAGATTCCCACTTTGGTCAACTATCTTAATATTAAACATTGAGTTTATGTCTTGGATCCATGAATTTAAACAGTATGAAAATTACCCCTTGAATATGTGGTGTAGTGTGGAGGATTATTTTTCTTCATTCACATAATATTTTTCTTTCCACTGTGCATCCAATATTATAACACCCTTAGAAAATGATGTTAGGCTACTGTATTGTCTAGGAAATGATCGAGATTCCACATATGATTAACATGGGAAGAACAAATGTCCTCAACAAATAACAATAACCTCTAGTTTTAACAATCATAAACTAGGTTATATAATAATATATGTATTCTATAGTTAAATATTTTTACCCCATCTTCTTATCATGGTATTAATCATGATAACTGTGGGATACATCAATTCCATCATCAGAGAGGATCACCCATCTTGGAACTAGTCTCTTATCATGCGATGCACTGAATCTAAGTGGGTTATGATTCCAATACTAATGAGATACATAGTAACACATGGAATTCTCATATCATTTCCAAACCAAAAATTCATTATCCCTTTGTCCCATTGAGGAACAATATGGTCTGGTCATTATGATCTTGAACCATATTCATTTCTACTAAAGGTTTGTATGTGGTACATGGGCCTCCTTGTCTATATTCACATCTCGTGTTACATCTTCCATTCCATGCACATATATAATATCAGTGTAAATGTTCTATGTAGTCCAAGAAACATGACTCTAAACTATTCTTCACAGTCCTGAATTTTCACCATTAAATTGAACATTCCACATTCTATAATTAGGAGTTACCAGTTTATCATCCTAATGGGATACATAGAGATGCATATAATTCATATATCTTACTTTAGAAGCATATTCATTTAATACCTTGTCCCTATTTCCCAATCATGTAATAATATTTGTGACCATAAAATAGTATACTCCCTTAGTCCAAGTATATTGATTTTTATCTATGTGTGATCATTCTCAGGTGTGTTTTTTGTGGAAGTAGTCCTTCTTACTACTAATTATCATTAGGTTTATTACTTTTTCCATCTAACAACCCATTACTGACGTACATGTGAATTAAATAAATTTTTAAGAATAATTAATATATTACCCAAATAGAATCTCAAAGACCGTATTAGTATAGTGTATTTGGAATCATAGAACACAAAATTCTTTTATAGTGAATGATCTTCAATATTTCGGGAAAATAACTTCCCCTATTTTTACTCATACATAAAAACATTCATTATATCATGGGGAAATTAAATAATAAGAAATGGTTATATCATATGATTATTAAGAGTAAAAAAGGATGATATGTAACCATAAATATGATCATAAATGGTTTGAGAACATGATCAGGACATTAGAAGACCATTCCCAACATATCGATGGTAATCTTGAATCATAGGAAATAAAATAACATAATCCATAAGATCATTAAAATGAAATAAGGCATGGAATCGTGAAATACACATAAAAAATAACATTTTGAACATTTTTAAATATTAATAGGTTACCTCAATAAATAAAATATGTGAAATAATTCCCTTGCATAAATATAGAGACATGAAATATAAGGTCTCTGCATAACGTTATGGACTTGAATACTAGGTCTATACATAGAATTGTGAATAGGAAATCATGTTCATTCATAACATATATAACACTTTATATATCTATATTTACCAATGAAATGGAGGTAAATATATATACCACCAATATCATAATTAAATCATTCTTATGTGTTCCAGAATACATAATTACTTCATCATAAAAAAGAATGGAATAAAATGGGAGTCATAAAAATAATTCCATCATAACACAGTACATGTGAAAAAAATGAATTTCAAAAATAGGATTCCATAATATAAAAAATAAAACCAAAGGTATAATAGGTCAATAATACTTAAAACATCACCATATTAAATAATTACATCTTATATGAAAACTTATTTCAGTATACCATTAGAAATTATTTATAGCGTAAAATATCCTTTCTTCTCCAAAAAGGTTCTCTTCCGTAAAAATTACATGAAATAGTAATAAAATTAATTTATTTGAATTAACCTTGAAATATTATAACATACTAATCACGTAAATATGGAATTATGAAAGATTAAAATTCAGTTCATGTTGCATATGTTAAAAGAAAACATTATTTTCATACGTTTTCTAGATATGTCAAAAAGAACCTATTTTGGAAAACGAATTAAATATTCTTTTCCAATAGAGTATTAAAAATTTGAAAATGGGTAAAGTTGAATTTAAATATCCATAAGAGAACAATAAAACCTTTTATTAACACATTTTAAGAACAAATTTGCATGGGTGATAAATATACCCCAGTAAATACTTATGTATAAAAAATAACGAATTATAATGAGATTTTGAAATTATAACTTACATTATGTATGGATTCTTCTGTACATATAAAAACCTCCTATATAAGGATTTAAATAAATTTAGTAACTTATTTAATAATAATTTTCATTTTTGTGATATCATATATGATCATATTGTCATCCTTTTGTTAATATCATTTCATTATTACTCATTATTCGGGTATTAACTACTTCATTTTCCTATACAAGTTATGTTGAATAGGTTTTTCTAATCATTTTTTTAGTTAAAAAATGTTATTAATATAATATATATCAGATTTATTAATTATATACATTTATATCATCACTTTTTAATGCATATCATGTGTAATTAATCACATCATATCATGAATATGGTGTGTCATACGTTCGCATGAGCGACAATATCATTCAAATAATTGTTAAATTTTACATAATTGGATGGTATATTTTTTTTTTGGGAATCCATATTATGTTATAATAATCATATATAGTTATTATTTACATAGTTATACCCATCCATGAATGGTAGTGGTGAGAAAACATATTATACCACAGCATGGAGATAATAAGTTGTACGTACGCATGTGTGGTGATATTGTATTCCGTAGGATGGATATAGGATGGAATATGGTAGTTCTATAATCATAATAACATCATTGTACATACAAAATACTCGATTTATTACATTATAATGGAAATAACTAATTAAGAAGAAGTATAAGAGGAAATAATATTGTATGAATCAATAGAGGAAATTACATTTTCTTTGACGAGCTCCATCTAGATCTTCTCTTAAATGCAATCTACTTAGACATTTGAGAAGACTAGATCCTCTAGAATTTTTATCAGGAAAATAATAAGGAATTTTTTTTTTGGTTCTTTCAAGCATGAAATCTTAATTTGAAGTCAACATGTGGGGAAGGATGTGGAAATTTATAATTATGGTTGGAGGCACATTTGGAATCTCCAAAAATAATAATTTAATAATAATATCAAAACCCATTCAACAAACAAAATAATGACCGAGTTTAGAATATTATAGGAAAAAAGATATGTATTTTATCCACAATTAAATTTTATAAATGTTTTTGTATCTATTTAAACATTATCCTTTTTAATTAACACTCAGTTATTCTATTTAATTGTTAAATAATGTAACAAATATTTCAATGTTAAAATCATGGAATATTTACTTATTTGATGTCAATTAGACCATAAATAAATATTTTAATGAATTATAGACCATATAAAAATTATTTTATATATTTTTAAAATGTTATGTGAATTTTTAATAATTTTATAACACTTTATTTTGATAAACAAACAATAGTGTCAATTTTGACAAATTTCAATTTATGGATTTTAAAAATATCATGATAAGATGTTATCCATAAAAAAAATATCATAAAAAATAAATATTTGGTCAATGAAATCTATATAATTCATTAAAAATGTTATTTACAAATTATATTTATTTTAAATAATTTAGTTACAATAATTTGATATTTCTATTTACTAATTAATTACTACATAAGTTATGTGTAATTGTTTAATATACTAATTTGTTGAAAAATAATTTATAAATATAATATGATGAGAATAAATCCTCAATTTTTTATAATAATACTTATTATTTAATATATAATCTAGAGAATTATATATTAAAAATGTTATATAAATATATATATATTATAACATGAATTTGATCACATTAACATTACTTTAAATAAAATATTATACGAGTCATAGTCTATTAAATATGCCTCAAAATTGTGAATAACTCACCCCATGGATTAATATAGTCAATATATACTCATATAATTATATTTTGTCAATTTTTTGGGTCATTTAATAGTTATAATAATTTAAATAAAAATTATTTAATTTAATTTTCATCAATTAAATAATTTCACCATCATCAATGTATAAGAATTTAAGGTCCTTATTTATTTCATATAAATTTAAAATAAATTACCAAGTTAATGAAGAATATTTTTAATTTCAAATGGGTATTTTTATTTGAACTTACTTTATATATAATTTTATATAAAAAATGATATAGTTATTGAAATTTGAGTAAGAAATATTTAACTTTTCATTAAATAAAATACATTAAATGTTCTAATATAATTTGAGTGGTTTCCAAAGGATAAAATATTTACCCCATGAGGGTTTAGAATGAAAAAAACGCATCATAGGATAATAATTAATGTTTTCGGCTAATTTTATGATTTTATTTTCCCATTAAATTGCCTGATTTACCTTTTTATCATGGTAAATAAAAACATACTAGAGTTATAATTCATATTCCCAAAAAAATTAAAGTATCACATAACATAATATGGAACCAATGACTCCATTTATTTAATCCATTTTAAAAACATTCAAAACTAAAAAATTTTAGTAAATTTTTTTTTAAAATGGAGAATGTTTTTTGAATTTGAAACTGATGTTTATTAGTTAATAAATTGTGAAATATTGAAATGTTTTTACATCAAAATTCGAAGTAAATTTTATTCCAATATCTAATGTTAAATTAAATGATAAAAATATAATCTATCTATATTTTAAAATGATTAAATAATATATATTAACCATAAAAATTATTTCAATGAAAAAAAGTTGTTTTTAATTATAATTTATTATATTCTTATGGTTAATCAAAACTTAACATTTATCAGAAAACTATAAGAAATTCAAGAAATGTAAATATTTATATACTAATTTTCAATAATAAGTTTATTTTATTATATATAATATATAAGATTGTAAAAAATAAATTTAATATTTTCCTCCATCAAAAAATGATAAAACATGTTTTTTTGAAAATTTAGTCTTTTATCAAATAATTTACCTTGGTTATTATATCATGTTTATAGAACATATAAGAATAATTTTAAACATTAAAATGAATATATTAAATATATATTTGATTAATAAAATCCATAAAAATGTATTGTTTTTATAAACTCACTTATTTGTATTAAAATAGTTTAAAACAAAATCATTTAATTTAAAAAACAATTTTTTTTAATTTATCAATAATTTATAACTAAATAATTAATTATATATACTTGTGTATGGAATATTTTTATAATTTAGATAATAATTTTCACACCCACCCTTATTGTTTCTAGGTAATTAGGTAACATAGTAATATTTAGTTGATCATTTAAACTCAGTTTGGAAAAAAATAAATTCAATCAAAAGAACATGAAATTTTGAGTAAAACAATCCTAGCATAGTGTTGGGTATACCACAATCTAAGTCGATGTTTCAAGTATTTTAGACTTATCCTGAGGTATTTTACTTCAAAAGAAAAAAATAAATTAAAAAAATATCAATCTCATAGAAATATCAGTGTTTTAAATTCAACCATCTTAAAATAAATTTTTCTCTAAAAATGTGTTAGGGTTTTTAAAAAATTAATACATGAAAGTTTCTTTCATAGAAACCCAAATCATAAATACAATAATAAAAGACATATTTTTAAAACTAACATTATAAAAAGAATAGATATTAAATGTAAATCATTACTAGGATTCCACATAGGATAATATATTTGGAATGTGAAAACATGGATATGGAAGAGAAATAAAATGGCCATGTTTTGATGGAGAGTGATAGAGAATTTAAATATGGTAAAGTTAACAATTCAAATCCCTAAATCTATGATGATCTAAGGGATAATCTTTTTCATCGATATAAAAAGTAATAAGTTATCATTTTTGGTTTCATGATCAATTCCATAGAATTGAATAATGAGATGATATTATTACTTGATTATATATAATCTCATCCTTTCATTGTACAATGATCAATTTCTACTTAATTTTTTATTCCAGTAAATGAATATGAATTTCTCGTTCATTAATCAGTATTAGGTCATGGTATCCATAAATATAATTTAAGGTCATTCCATTTGTCTTTATCAAAAAAAAAAGTTTGAACATGTTACAAAATATGTCCAAGTCCACCTATAGTTAGATAATGCATTAATCTAACAAACTTCATCCAATGTTTTACTTGTACTTCCCATATTTTATTATCCTTACAATCATTATGAATGATGAAAATCTAAAACTACATAATGAGGTGTACTAACCTAGAAAATCATTTATCTCCCCTATCTCATAAGGTGTCACTTTGTTTCACATTTCAAAAATATAAATTTGATCATCATATATTTTCATTTAACATTTTCATAACACTAATTATCTTAGTAAAACATGAATACTTCAAAAATATTACTCTTTTACACTTCCCAAAAATTATATCTGAATCCATGATGATATCACATTATTCCCGTAATAACCCGATATTTTATAAGATATATTATTTTTAATTTCTTTCATATATTCTATTGTACGATACTCCAAGATTATCTTTCACTATACACAACACCGTATTATCTTGCAGTATACACAACACTATTCTTAGATTGTGTTACACACAATTTCAAGTTTGTTTGATAATAGTCATTCTACGCATCATTGAGTATATATATATATATATATATTCAATGTATAAATGATTAAATGGTTGGATTATGTTATAATGAAACAAAAAAGGAGTCTTGAACTATACACAACCCTGACTTGGCTTTCATTACATGAAATCGCGACCTTCTTCGATAGCGTCGGTTGTACGCAATACCGGGTTTTACTAAACAACGATATGTTATTATAATATTATTATGAAATATCCTTTATTAATAGTATTAACTATATTTTGAATTTTATAACATTATTATTCATCTTACACATTTTCTAGAACATGGTATATGAACAAAATAAATTTTTCGGGTGAAATAGGTATTATTCAAAAAATGCAGTTTTACCGCCTTTTGATGGCGCACCCACATTAAATCTATTTTTTTACATGTTTATAAGTTCAATTTTAAAAAATATAATTATTCATTAGAATCATGATATAAAATTTTACCTTGGATAAAATTTTCATATTATTCTGATAACTTTCATATTTTAATGAATAGTAAAAACATGCTATATTTTAATTAAAAACAAAATTTTTCATCGTAATAACTTATGTGGATAAATTATAATATTGAATGGTTTTTAAGTATAAATAGAATATATTTTTACCAATAATTATAATGTATGCCATTATCATTGATTTTACCTTGAATTCGTAGGTTAAATCAATACAATCTTTTGCAATTTTTTAAAGAAAACCCAGTTTTCTTTCAACAATGGGATTAATTCTAATTTCATTTATGCATCTTTTGTGTATTAAATTTGGAAAAAAGGATTCAATATTTGGAATCAGTAGGTTAAAATTATATTAATAAGCTACTTTTTTTGGGAATTATGAATAGTAACTATGGTAAATTTTATTTACCATAGTTAAAGGTAAATCGGGTAATTAAGGGTAAATATAATATTATACAATTACCCTAACACATGAAAAAATTCGATTGGATGGCTAAAGGTCAACCCATATCACTTAAGGGTCCAATTAGAATCATTTAATGGACATTTGTCTATGAAAATAACTTAATTATTATTAAAACCAACGAAAGTGACAACATGTCACTCTCTTAAATCTTATAAGTATATTAATTTAAATTTAGTGATAAACTCCATGAAACTTCAAACATGAATAGTCTACAGAAATACAATTAAATTATCTACATCATATGAAATTATTTATAATTTTTAGGGATTAAATATGTATCATTAATTGTGACAAAATAGTGATGCTGAAATTGTTTATCTAGTGAAAAATCAAGAATATAGTTTATATTAAACTAATAGTGACCATAAAAGGAACAACACCCTGACCAAAACTTATTGGTCATGTAAATTTAAACCATAATCATCCAAAGGTTGAATATTTGACAATTTGGAGCCTTATAAAAGCGATTATGACACTTATATTATTTTATTTTAAATGATGCCAAAGTTGTCACCTTCACAATTTAATAAATATAACAATTTAAAGTGGTTAGATTTATTATAAATTAATATTTTTCAGATTTCCAAAGGTGCCCCTCTCCTCCCATATAAAAGGGAACCTCCTCCCTATCTTCCTCACGCCAATTTGAGCCTTTAAGCTAGGAAAAACCCTGACCATCTCCCTTCTCAACTTTCCTAGAAACATCCTAGAGGTCCTGGTTTTCTTCAAAGTCCAATTTTAGTACCCTAAGAGGAGGATTCAAAGAGGGGTGTCAAAGAAGAGGTAATATCCTTTACCGATTCATTCAATTTTCTTTCTTCTTCAACATCTACTTATTTAGTTGTTTTATTATGAAGTAATAAAATCAGTATTGATATGTTATTATAAATATGATATAACCCTATTTCACCTTCTATCAATAAAAAAACAAAATCACCGTGCGTGCGTACGTTTGGAATACCATCTCCATGCCGTGGTGTAATCTGTTTTTCCACCTACACCATATATGGATGGATATAATGGTGTAAAGAATAACTATATATGGTTATTATAACATCATACAGATTCTGATATATTATACCATCCACTCCATTTCTATAATTATGGGAACGATATCATCGCTCGTGCGTATGTACGGACTGCCGTCTCCTTGACGCGATGAGATTCATTCTCCATGATTAACCATACATGAATGATCATAAAGTTTATATAATGAATAATAATGAAATATATTAAATAATAATGCTACTGGATTTATGTATATATATATTTATTCCATCTATTAAGTTTCATTCAATTCAATAAGGAAATGAAAACAGCGTTCATGCGTACGTACGGCCTACCGTCTCCATGAATGGTGTATTCCATTCCATTTATCGATCTATAATATATATGTATATGATGAATATATATTATATATATATCATATTGTACATTCTATAATTATTTAAATCAGGATATAAGTAATAATATCAAGAAACGACAAGTCAAAACACATATGATAAATGAAATGATTTTACCCAAAACACTACTTTAACATGGAATTTACAAAAGAACGGGTAATATAAAGTCATAAGTGAAACATATATGATATCATAACACTGAATATAATTATGTAATTATTCAATGCCATTATCTAAATCATTATACAGGAGGTTCGGAACCATACGAAGTATATCAGACCTAAGGTAAGGGATAAAATTTCAGTCTCATTTTTTTATATGAGATTGCTTATACCTAAGTATTTACTGGGGTTACGTTTATCATCCATGACCATGTTTTCTAAAATAAATTCATGAAATTTTTACTATTCATTCATGTATATTTAAAGTCATTTTTACCCTTTATTTACTTTTTACCACATTGTATGGATGGAATCTTTCCTTTGATTACCATATAAGGTACTTTTTGACATTTCCGACAAAAGTACGAGGAGAATGTTATTATTTACTTATACGGTGTGAATGGATTTTTATGGTTTTATAAAGCTTTATTTTAATGAATATTACTCCAAAATATTTCATGATTATTTTCAACAAAATCATTATTTTTAAAATTGCATGACATTTTGTGAAAAGAAAATGATTTTGATGATGAAAGGATATTTTCCTCGAGAATTCATTTCAAGTGTTTTATCAAAACCATTCTTCAACTAAGATGACATTATTTCTTATGTGTTTGTTTCAAGTATAATTTCTATATGATTTACATGGTTTCACATTTCTTATTATGAAATGATAGCCACATTTATATATATATATATGGATTATGTTATGATGGGATTATGTTTATGAAACCCATTTTTATTCTTTGGGTTATGATGAATGATTTATGTTTATGTTGTGGCACAAGTAAGATTGATTTAATTATGAGATTATTGGGACCTATATCTCCATCCAATGCATTGGGTAAATATTTATATCTAATGAGATATACATGTCTAGAATGAAAATTTAAACTGGTTCAGTAATACAGGACTGGAACGAGGAGTGAACTCGATTCAGAAAGGGACTTTGTCCACTAAGATGGTCTTGGAAGAAATGCCTTGGCTACTATGGAAATCATATCATGTGCTTAATGGTTTCCAAAATTACATGTTTTATTCCCATGCCATGTTATCATGATTGATGTTCCCTTATGATATATGCCTTACGTACTTCAATGAATCATTTCATTTCACAAGATTTTGATGTTTAGATTTTATGTTCATGTTTTTTCATTCAAATGTTTATGGATTGTTTTATGTTCTCTATATTTACCCTTACTGGGCATTTGAGCTCACCCCTTTTATGTTTTCGTTTCCCCAGAATATAAAGAAAGGTTTTAGGTAAGAAAAAAAGGGAAGATCTTTATTGGGAGATGTTGAAGATCCTTCACCACGATTAGAAGATGACGTTCTCAGCTTCCAAAGACACTAAACTATTACGGTCCTTGTGTGTCTTTTTTTGTTATTTATTAATTATTCTGCAAAAATAATGTATTGTCCATGTACGTAACACTTCGGGCCCCTACATTTGGTATCAAAGGAATGGTTTAGTCAACCTTTGGAATCTAGGATTTGAAAACGTTAGTGTGATCCCTAGAGATATTTCTAAGGTATGTCTAGGGATATTCCTAAGGATATGTATACGTATAGGATATAGTCCTAGAACTATGGTAACGATCATAGAATTTAACGTAAGATGTTAGATATTTAGGGTACTACCCCTTTACTATGTTGTTTTCCCTAGGATTATGTTTCCCTCTCACACTGTTCTTTTTGGGATTTAGAAAATGGCTAGAAACAGGAAGATTCACGATAATGGAGGATATGACGGACAATGGAATGATATTCATCACGAGGAACCAAATGAAACGTTATTTGGAAGTCCAAACATCGTTATTATGCCTAATCAGAAATCTCAGAATATGATCAATAATCTCAACATTGGTAAGTTTCCCGACTCAAACAATAAGAGAAAGATGGAGTTTCATGATGATCATAGAGGAAAGAAAGTTCAATTTCCCTCATGTAAATCATGTGGGAAGAGGCATCAGGGAGATTGTTTGAAAGGAACTACAAGATGCTTTGGGTGTGGAAAAGAAGGACCCAAAGCCAGTAAGTGAAAAGTAAAAGGTTCATATAACACCATGGACAAGGATAATGGTATTTCTACGACATCAAGAATGATTAGATGTTTTAAATGTGGAATGTATGGGAATTATGCAAACCAATGCCCTAAGGGAAAATCTCATGAAGAGAATCAGCATGGTCATATGGGTAGTATTTATGTGGATGATGATGAAGAGACTACAAATAAAATATGAGATGAAATAAATGATGAAGCTAAGCTAGTGGTTTAAGAAGTTAGTGGAATGATTGTATGTTTATAAAGAATAATGTATGGTACTATGGAATAAAGAAACATCTAAGGATTGTTACATAATTTTTTTTCCTAAAGTATATGAATGTATATGTTGAATGGTACCAGTAACCATGGAAGGATGTTAAGATATTTTTGGAAAGTAGATGATACGTGAATAATGAAGGGATAATAAGATAATGAGTTGTTTGATTGTATTCAGGAGCTCATGACTGATATAAGGACTAAGTGATATTATCGTTTGATTGTATAGATTTTTTGTAATTTTGGTATGTGGAAAGAGTTACCTTTTGACAGTATTCATGTTTCCACTAAGGTTCTGTAGTAATTTTTGTTTCAAGAGAATATATTAATAAGGTATACATGTGTTTGGAATGCAGCCAATAAGATATATCTTATGATATATATGGGATAAATGCTTGTATTCACATTCTTGGTAGATAACCTTTCTAGTAATTTTTTTCTTTATATTATGAGCTTTGACCGAAGTATTTTAGATTAGCCTAAATATTGGAATGGTTTATGTTGGACATAATATAGTATTGTTTAAGGATAGAACATTTTTTCGATATTATTAATGGGATGTTATAGTAATGTAGTTTTAGAAAAAGGACAACCTATAGGACGGGCAACAGCCCATCGCGTCAGACAAGGCTATGGGAATCGAACCCATAACCGAAGTGTGACTGGCCTTTATCGCCTACCATCGGTCTAAAGGAAGTCCATGTTTAGTTGAAACTAGTTTTATTATATTAAGTAGTATGATATATGAAGTATAATTCCATTTTAGAAACCATATATGATTAATCTCACTATAGACCGACTTATGTATATTTAATAACATTTGCTAACCTTTTGTTTGAGATAGATGGAATGACCTGTCACTCTATCACATGGTCTGCTAACACTTCACGAATAACAAATTCAACTTCATTTCTTTAGGAGATGAAGTGGAAATTGTTCAAGGCACAGACAATAGTGAGATTGTACTAAAATAAAGTAAGTATTTATTCTAATTCAAATTCTTCAACTTTTGGGAAATGATATTGAAAACCAAAAATGCTGTGCTGGTGCCCTTATATCCGATTAATCAGATGGTACCCTAGATCATCACAAATCTACAGCTTTGTGATTATTGGCTTTTTCAAAGCCATGTTCTCTACCACTCTCTATCAGAACATGATGGTTATATTTCCCTTCCATATCCATATTTTCACCTATGTTCTCCTATGTGGAAACCCAGTGATTAGTTTATTTGGCTAACTGTTACATTTCTTACTTTAGTTTTTAAAGATAAGTTTTTCTATTCCTTTTTATGATGTGGGTTTCAATTAATGAAACTTTCATGTAGAAAACCATTTATAACACCAACAATTTTAGAGGGTGAAATTCATTTTAAGGGGGGTAGAATGTAATAACCCGAGATTTTATAAGATATATTCTTTTTAATTTCTTTCATATATTCTGTTTTACGATACACCATGATTATCTTGCGCTATACGCAACACTTTATTAGCTTGCAGTATATGCAACACTATTCTTAGATTGTGTTACACACAATTTCATGTTCATTTGATAATAGTGATTCTACACAACATTGAGTATATATATATATTCAATGTATAAATAAAAAAATGGTTGGATTCTGTTTTAACGAAACAAAAAAGGAGTCTTTCACTATACGCAACCCTGACTTGGCTTGCATTACACGCAATCACGAGCATCTTTGATAGCGTGTGTTGTACGCAATACCGGGTTTTACTAAACAACTATTTGTTATTATAATATTATTATAAACAAGCCGTTATGAATATTATTAACTATATTTTGAAATTTATAACATTATTATTCATCTTACAAATTTTCTAGAACACGGTATATGAACAAAATAAATTTTTCAGGTAAAATAAGTATTTTTAAAAAAATGCAGTTTTGCCACCTTTTAATGGCGCACCCACATTAAATCTAGTTCTTGACATGTATATAAGTTCAATTTTTTTAAAATAAAATTATTCATTGGAATCAGGATATAAAATTTTACCTTGGATAATTTGTTCATATTATTCTGATAACTTTCATATTTTAATGAATAGTAAAAACACGCTATATTTTAATTAAAAACAACTTTTTTCACAATAATAACTTATGTGGTTAAATTATAATATTTAATGGTTTTAAAGTATAAATAGAATATATTTTTACCATTTAATATAATTTATGTCATTATCATTGATTTTACCTTGAATTTGTAAGATAAATCAATTCAATCTTTTGCAATGTTCTAAAGAAAAATCTGTTTTCCTTCAACAACGGGATTAATTTTAATTTAATTTCTGCATCTTTTGTGTACTGAATTAGGAAAAATTGATTCCATATTTGGAATCAGTGGGTCCAAATTAAGTTAATAAGATACTTTTTATTTTTGATAATTATGAATAGTAACTACGGTTAAATTTATTTACCATAGTTAAAGGTAAATCGGGTAATTAAGGGTAAATATATATTATAAAATTACACTAACACATGACAAAATTCTATTGGATGGATAAAAGATGACCAATATCACTTAAGGGTCGGATTAGAATCATTTAATGAACTTTTTTCATGAAAATAACTTAATAATTATTAAAACCAAAGAAAGTGACAACATGTCACTCTCTTAAATCTTATAAGTATATTAATTTTTATTTAATGATAAAATTCATGAAACATTGAAAATGAATAGTCTCCATAAATCTAATTAAATTATATATATCATATGAAATTATTTATAATTTTTATGGATTAAATATTTATCATTAATTGTGACACAATAGTGATGCAGAAATTGTTTATCTAGTGAAAAATAAAGAATATAGTTTTTATTAAACTAATAGTGACCATAAAAGGCACAAAAACATGACCAAAACATATTTTCCATGTAAATTTAAACCATAATCATCCAATGGTTGAATATTTGACCATTTTGATCCTTATAAAAGTGATTATGACACTTATATTGTTTTATTTTAAATAATGCCAATGTTGTCACCTTCATAATTTAATAAATATAACAATTTACATATTGTGATTTTAAGATGATAAATTCGAGTAAAAGTATTACTGTGAAAGGTAATATATTTATATTCATCATAGGATTTTAGTTTGAATTTTTATGCAACAAATAAGTAAATTAAATAATTATTCAAAATTGATGTAGTAATTATTTTATTAAGAGATAAACCAAATAAATGGTTTTAAAAATAATAAAATAAATATTATATAAACTATTTAATGTGATCCACTAATTTTATAGATACATTTGACCTTTTATGAATATATTAAGGCTTTTATTTCTAACATATCTTCTGTATATATTTTATTTAAATTCAAACAAATGAATAGTGTCAAAATTGACACTATTGTTATTTTATAAAAATAACATATTATAAAATTGATTAAAAATAACTAAAATATTTAAAAATTATAAATTTAAATTTATATTGTATAAAATATTATAATGTATCCAATTATGGACAATTAACAACAAATAAGTAATTATTTCTTATAATTGAAAATTTAGAATGTTTTTACCACCAATAAAATTAAATTGATTAAATAAGGATAAATAAAGTTGATAATGTTGAAAATAAATTCCTAACATGTATAAATTTTATTGGTTGATGAGATTACATCCCTATATCATCTAATATTCGAATATGAGTCATTTTTGGTGGTTTCTAATTGGGGTTAAATTTATTATAAATTAATATTTTTCAGATATCCAAAGGTGCCCTTCTCCTCCCTTATAAAAGGGCACCTCCTCCCTCTCTTACTCACACCAATTTGAGCTTTATGCTCGGCCAAACCCTGCCCATTTCCATTCTAAACATACCTAGAAACATCCTACAGGTCTTGGTCTTCTTCAAAGACCAATTTTAGTACCCTAAGAGGTGGATTCAAAGAGGCGTGTCAAAGAAGATGTAATATCCGTTACGGATTCTTTAAATTATCTTTCTTCTTAAACTTCTTCTTATTTAGTTGTTTCATTATAAAGTAATAACATCAGTATCCCTAATATACTGATATGTGATTATAAATATGAGAAAACCCTATTTCACCTTCTATCAATCCTACGGAAAACAAAATCACCGCGCGTGCGTACGCACGGAATACCGTCTCCACGCCGTGGTGTAATCTGTTTTTTCACCAACACCTTACATGGATGGGTATAATGGTGTAATGAATAAATATATATGGTTATTAAAACATCATAATAATTCTGATATATTATACCATCCACTCTAATTCTATAATTATGTGAACGATATCATCGCTCGTGCATACGTACGGACTACCGTCTCCACGACGCGATGAGATTCATTCTCCATGATTAACCATACATGAATGATCATAATGATTATATAATGAATATTAATGAAATATTAGAAATAATAATTCTACTAGATTTATTTATATATATATCTATGTCATATATTTAGTTTCATTCAATTCAATAAGGAAATGAAAATAGCGTTCAGGCGTACGTACAGCCTACCGTCTCTAGAAATGGTGTATTGAATTCCTTTTATCTATCTATAATATATATTTATATGATGAATATATATTATATATAAATCATTTTTTACATTCTGGAATTATGTAAATCATGATATAAGTAATAATATCAATAAATGACAAGTCGAAACACATACGATAAATGAAATGATTTTACCCAAAACACTACATTAACATGGACTTTACAAAAGAACGGGTAATATAAAGTCATAAATGAAACATATATGATATCATAACAATGAATATGATAATTTAATAAGTCAATGAAATTATTTAAATCATTATACAGGAGGTTCCGAACCATACAAATCATATTGAACCTAAGGTAAGGGATAAATTTTCAATCTCATTTTTTATCCGATATTGCTTATACCTAAGTATTTACTCGGGTTACGTTTATCATATATGACCATGTTTTCTAAAAATGATTTCATGGAATTTTTACTATTCGGGCATGAATGTTTAAAGAAATTTTAACCTTTATTGACTTTTTATCACATTGTATGGATGGAATCTTTCCTTTGGTTACCATATAAGGTACTTTTTGACATTTCCGACAAAAGTACAAGGAGAATGTTATTTTTAACTTATACGGCGTGAATGGATTTTTATGGTTTTATAAAGCCTCATTTTCATGAAGCTTCATCCAAAATATTTTATGACTATTTTCAAAAAATCCTTTTTCATTTAAAATTTTATGATATATTGTTAAAAGAAAATTATTTTGAAGATGAATTGATATTTTTCTCAAGAATTCATTTCATGTGTTTTATAAAAACCATTTTTCAACTAAGATGACATTATTTGTTATGTGTATGTTTCAAGTATAATGTCTCTATGATTTAAATGGTTTAACTTTTCTTATTATGAAATGATATAAATTTTTTATATATATATATGGACTATGTTATGATGGGATGATGTTTATGAAACCCATTTTTATTCTTTGGGTGATGATGAATGATTTATGTTTATGTTGTGCCACAAGTAAGAATGATTTGATTATGAGATGGGTGGGACCTATATAACCTTCAAATTAATTTGGTAAAGATTTATATCTCATGAGATAGACATGGACGAAATGACAAGTTAAATCGGTTCAGTAATATAGGACTGGAACGAGGAGTGAAATCGATTCAGAAAGGGACTTTGTCCACTAATATGGTCATGGAAGCAATGCCTTGGCTTCTATGGAAATCATATCATGTGCTTAATGGTTTCCACAATTGCATGTTTTATTCCCATGATATTTTTTCATTATTGATGTTCCTTTATGATATATGCCTTGCGTACTTCCAAGATTCATGTCTTTGCTCAATATTTTGATGTTTATATTTTATGTTCAAGTTTTTGCGTTCAAATGTTTATGAATTTTTTTATGTTCTCTATGTTTACCCTTACTGGGAATTTGATATTTCCCCTTCTATGGTTTCTTTTCCCTAGGATATAATGAAAGGTTTTAGGTAAGAAAAAAAGGAAGATCTTTATTGGGAGATGATGAAGATCTTTGACCATGATTAAAAGATTACATTCCACGTTTCCAAAGACACTAAACTATTACGGTCCTTGTGTGTATTTTTTTGTTTTGTATTATGTATTTTGCAAAAGTAATGTATTGTCCATGTACTTAATGATTGGGGCCTCTATAACTCCCAAGCACATTAATAATATCAAAAATTATTTTATTTTGCAGATCCCCAAATTTGGCACATATTATTCGTTATCCACCCCTTAAACACATGTTTTCCAAAAGTATACGAATCTATTTTCATTGTTAATGGGAAAAACGGCATAATATATTAAATACATATGGAAAACCCATATTGGACCAATTATTACATGAAACCATAAAAGTAATTATACAACATTATTCTGGAATCCCATTATAAAAACACTCAATCATTCCACCACTTCATTATAAAACTCTACAATGCCAATAGTGAACACATTCCATTTGACTTTGTATTTTCCTTAATAGGTTACTAATGTTGATCATCATCGATAATCCTCGGATTAGGGCATTGGTTAGAATAATTCATAATTTTCATTCACTTGTAGCGTTGAAGTGTGTCTCGTGCATTTTCATTAGAATCCTCTCCATTAAATGGACTTTTTACCCAACTCTAACTCTATTTTCTCGATGGTCAGTCTTCTAATGGATTGATAATCTTCTTCTTCCTCTCAGGAATTCCCCTGAGTGATATCTTCCACGTTTTTAGATAGTAGTTGGTTGAGTATTTTTATTCTCCCTTTGGGTAAAACCATAGGATTATCTATTATGCTCCACCTTCCTTTTCTTATATCTAGATACTTGAGAGTTACAATCTTCCATTAACACTTTTAGTGCCCAAAAAATTAATTTTTTCATAGCCTCCAATGTTCATTATGGATAAGGACTATTTAGAGACTCCATTTTAGGCCACAATATAATTAATCAATCTAATTTTCAAGGATTATTATTAAACCAGAAGTATACCTTGAATTTGATATATAATTTTCTTCACAACTAACAATAGATTCATCATCATTTTTTTAAGATCATGTAATTTTGTCTCTACTAATGTCTGTATAATATAAGAATGGTAAATACTAAAAAAATTATTTAAACACTTCCAATTTCATATATTCAATTTTTTCTTGATCCCCCACATTCTTAAAAAGAGGCCCCCACTGGGCATCTTTACCTTAAAATTGATAAAAACCTATCTCAAAATTTCCATGTTTAGAACAACGAAGCATGAAAATTATATTTTCAGTGGTATCAATCCATTATTAAGTTACTTTTGGATCAGAATATCCATTGAACGATGGTAGAGGCTGCCTCATTATTGGATCAAAATAAAAATTTTACCTTCTCAACTCATTTGGAATTTGATCTGGATTTATACCTTGTTAGAGTATATAGATAATAGTTTTCAATATAGTTACTGTAACATTTGATTTCTTAGAATTACAATCATTAAATTTCCCATTTCATTCCTCATTAACAATGTTCTTGTGGGTTTTTTCCATTGACTACAAAAAAAAATAATACTATGAACATCTCTAATAATACTGGAAAACCACATAATGAAAGGAAACATCATAGGATTAATCCTATGTAAACTATAATAATAATTAATTTATTGGATTGTAGATGGTAATTATACATTTCCTTAGGGTCACCCCAAGACATATGCTTTGAAATATATATAGGGATCTCATTAATATTTTTTTATCCTAGTTTACAATGGTTAATTAAAACATATTTCTAATAAAATATATAATGACCCAAGCATGACGTACATTGTCATTTCATTACATTTTCACAATATATTATATATTAACCAAATAGACACTAAAAGTACATATTAATTTAGTGCATTTGGAAACATGGAACACCAAATTCAAGTCTAGTGAAATATCATCAATATTTCTCACAATGATCTTCCCCTTTTAATTCCATCCTAAAAAATTCATTATAACACGGGGAATTTAAAACATAGGAAAGGGTGAGAGGTGATTCTTAGTAAGAGTAAATAATAGTGATATGTAAACATAAAAATTATAATAATGGGATTATTAATGTGATCATAACATTATAATATCATGCCCAAAATATCAATGGAAATATTGAGTTATAAGGAAATCAAAAAACATAATCCATGAGATCATAAAATTGACATATGGAATGAAACTATCGAATAAAAATAATCATATAACTACGTGAACATATATAAATGGTATCATGATAACACATTAATTTAAAGACATGGAATCAGATTCTTGAATAGACACATGGACATGAAAAATATGTCCATGCATAAAATAATGGACATGAGAACCTGGCCCATGCATATAATTGTGAACATGAAATCAGTTTCCCCGTTGATTAAATAAAACATTCTTCTCATTATTTTTCTAGATAAGTCAAAAAATACCACATTTGGAAAATGAAGGAATGATTATTTTCAACCCATGTAGTAAAATGTAAAAGATAGTTAAAATGAATTTAAAAATACATAGTAAATAATAAAACCTTATATGAATATAGTTTTAAAAATCATGGACATCTATGATTAGTATACCACAGTGAATTCATATGTATAAACAATCTTGTATAATAATAAAATTGAGAAATTATACACGAAGAAAGGTTCGGGTTCCTTTATAGGTGTTCAAACAACATATATAAGGGTTTAAATAATGTTATTTATTTATTATATAATTATATTGATTTTTATGATATCATATATGATGAAATTATCATCTTTTTGTTAATAGTGTTTCATTATTACTCATTATTTAGGTGTTAACTAGTTCATTTTATTATCCATATTTTTTTGAATATTTTCAATTACTACTTTATATTTATATCATTTCTAAAATGATATTAATATATTATATATAATATTTATTCATTTTATACATCTATATAATAAGCAGTAATGGATATCACGTAGAATTAATTAAATCACATCATGGAGATAGTTGGTCGTATATACGCACGAGCAGCGATATAATTCCAATAATTGTGAAATAGCATGGAATTGTATGGTATATATATTGTTCCACAATCCATATCATGATATAATAATCATATATAGTAATTATATCCATCCTTATTTCCATCCATGGAAGGTGGTTGTGAAAAATAGTAACACCATGATATGGAGATGATAAGTCATATGCAAACATGATATTTTATTTTTTTTGGATGATGGATTGATGATAGAATATTTTTGTTACATAATAAAAATATTATCATATTATACAAATGATATTATAACTATTTAATTATAATGGTACACTTCCTGAAGAGTAAGTATAAGAAGAAATATGTTTGAAAGAATGAGTATTGGGAATTACCTCTTCTTCGACGTGCTCCCTCTCGATCTCATCTTAAAGGAAAAAGAGTAGACCATTTGAGAAAAAACAGCTTTATGTTGATACTAGAGAAGTTGATAAAGAGTATGGGGAGGTTTTTACAAGACTAATGTCTCAATTTGAAGTCAATAAGTGAGGGTGCATGTGCCCTTTTATAGATGAGGTGTGTGGCACTTCTGGAATCTACAAAAATATTAATTAAATAATAAAAAACCCATCTCAAGTCCGCAAAAATGACCAAGTATTAAAAATTAGATAAAATAATTTCATAATATCATAAAAAATTAATTTTAGAAAATAAATCCATTCAATTTAATGATAAAACTTATAATTAAAACTTTTTTCAATTTAATTTTTAACTATGGTAACCTATATTTCATTACTAAGTGGGTAAAATATTATCTTATTTTATGTCAATTAGACCATAAATGATTAAATTAGATAATTTTTCATTATATAATAATAATTATATATTTTTTTATGGTTTTGTTATTTTTAAATAATTTACTAATTATTTATTTTGATAGTATACCAAGTGTCAATTTTGACACTATTCAGTGAATTGATTTAAAAATTATCAAGATATCAATTAATCCTCAAAAAAATTATTTTATTATTTCTATAATGTGTATAAGTAATCCATACAAAAAATTGAATATTTTTATTACCACAAATTATATTTATTTTAATATTTTTAATGACATTATTTTTATAAGTCTATTAATAAAATAAATACAACAGCTATTTTGTGTAACTATTTAATATATATTTTTAAATAAAATAATCTAAAATAATATGAGGAATATAAATATTCTATAATCATAATAATACATATAAATTAATATAACTTCTTTGAAATCATACATTAATATATTATATGTTTTAATAAATTAATATGAAAACATTATCATCACTTTAAATAAAGTATTATAAGTGACATAATATTTTCCATATCGATCTATATAATTAATAAATCAACCCATGGATGAATATGGCCGCGAGATACATGATAAATAATATTTGGTTATGTTTTTTTATCATTTAATAGTTTTTATCTTTTTAATAAAAAAATATTTTTCTAATTTATTATCAATTAAATAATATTTGAATTCTCAATGTATAAGACTTCATAGGAATTATATATTTCATAAAAATTAAAAATAAATTTCTAGGATAAATAACAACATTTTAGATTTATCATAAGTATTTATAGATGAACTTATATTCAATATATTGTTATAGTAAAAAAAGATATAGTTATAATAATTTGGGTAAGACCTATTTAACTTTCCTAAAAATAAAATATAGTAAATGTCCTAATCTAAAACATGTAGCTACCAAAGTATACGATTTTGACCTAAGGATAAATTTGTTAAAAATACATTCATCCAATGTTATTAGGAAAGTGTTAGGATGCTTTTATATTAATATTTTTATGTTTAATTACCTTATTTACATTTCTAGTGTTGTAAAAAAATACTAATGTTACTATACAAACACCCTAAAAAATATAAGGATGGTATTCACATAATTTAGAACCACTGATTCCAATTATAGAATCCATTTTTAAAAATTAAGGATTCAGAATTTTGATTAATTATTTAAAAATTAACCCTATTTTTAGAATGATAAAACAAGTTCTAGAAGTTAAATCATTGAATATGATTTACATTTTTACATCATAATTCAATGTAAAAATATTTCCAATAACCTATATTAAATTAAATGATATAATTATTATATAATTATATTTTAAACTCCTTAAATAGTATAACACAACTATATAAATTATTTTGAAAAAAAATTTGTTTTTAATTAAACTTCAGTATATCTTTAGTATTCATTAAATAATAAAAAATATCAAAAAAAATAAAGAAACCCCACCAAAGTAAATTTTTTATATAAAAACTCAAAGGATTAATATTGTATAATAAAATATAATATATTATACTATCAAAAACTATATTTAAAATGTGTTCTCTATCAAAAGGTAGTAAAATTAGTTTTTTTATTACTTCTTTAGTCCTTTTTATTCATTTCTTCTTATATCATTTATAGAAAACATATAATTTTAATTTTAAACATTTATTGAATATATTATGTTTTTTTTATTAATAATATCCCCCAATATTTATTCTATTATTTTATAAACTCACTTATTTTAATTTAAATAGTTTTTAGAAAAATATTTCCTTTAATAACTATTTTATTTTCAATTATAATTAATTAACCACCAAAAAATTAAATATATATACATGTGTAATGAATATATTAATAATTTAGATAATAATTTCCATATCCACTATTATAATTCCCATTATATATGTTAACATTGTAATATTTAGTTCCTCTCTTAAACACTGTCTTGTGTGATATGAATTCTGTCAAAAGAACATTAAATTGAGAGGAATACAATCCAAGCATAGTGTTTTATATAACAAAATCTATGTCAGCTTTTCATGTAGTGAAATATTTTCCTAGTTTAGTTTACAATACATGAAATAAATGAAATTATAAAAATTTCTATCTCATTAAAATATCATTGTGATATAGTCATGCTAGACATATCCTTTTAAGGTGATCAAGACAAGCCAAACGATTGTAAACCTAAACTAAGAGAAAATAATTTGATATTTGAAACATTAAAATAATATATATGGTCCAAAAAATATGACCTTAAACTATTTTTAGTAATATGGTTATGATACTATTTTTGGATACACCCTACTGTGGTGTTGAAATAATTTCTGGCATGGAACCAAGGATGTTGAATCTTATATAGATATTTCTTTAACCAATTTCAAATCATCGAGTAATTGTTTTATTGGATTTAAATAAATAATTAAATCAAAATTTCCCCCTATTGGTGATTTTTTATAGATATGTCTTACCTCCCATCCTTGGACAACACTCTAATGGATATCTAGTAAAACTAGTGGATCCTATGTCTCGAACATGATTTTTATTCACTACTGCATTTTCTCTCCCAGTTCATTAATTTTGTGGTTGTGGTCCTTGTGTTTTTAATAGGGGAAACTATTGATCCCCATCAATAGGTCACACCTTATCCATATGTCGGAATAGTTATCATAGCTCCTTTCCACTTCTGAATATCTTAGTGGGTTTCCAACACCCTTGGTGCCACCCCTCCATACATTTGTGCGTGTCGAGGAGGTAGGATAGTTTACCTATAAAATTCTCAACCTACTATCTCCTCAACCATAATATGAACTTCCATGTGTCAGTTAAATCCCCTAGACAATCCTTGTATCCCATATTGTGAAAGACTCGTGTTTGATTAAGATTCTTTGTAGAGGGTGTACCAATGAGGTTGAGCGGCACAGAACACCATATGGTCCAAAACTTATGTCCTTTAACTGAGACCCCAATATGAAAAATAATTATGACTATTAAACATAGTGTTTTTCTCTTTCTATTTCATATATGGTGAATTGAAATCAGTGGCTCTGTTCACATTGGTTCTTGTCATACCCCAATATTTTGGTAATTATATTGTTTAAAATAATTTTATTTTTTTATTTCACACAACAATAAAAATATATTATTTTATATTAAGGAACTATTATTTAATTGAATTATATGAAAACCCTTAAGAATCATTCACTACATGTATCATAAATTTTATATTTATCTACTCGAAACACTGAGGATATCTTTCATTACAGTCAACTATTACTTTTCTTAAGACTTGGGTAACACACAATTATAGGTTTTAAAAATTAATGATATATTATATAACAAAAACCAGTCATAAAAATTTTAGATTTGAAAATGGTTAACTAAAATATGAAAATCAAATGATTGTATAT
Source organism: Viscum album (assembly GCA_963277665.1). Lineage (NCBI taxonomy): Eukaryota > Viridiplantae > Streptophyta > Magnoliopsida > Santalales > Viscaceae > Viscum > Viscum album. Next base: position 1,479,561,867 of record OY728148.1, on the reverse strand, counting down.
ATATATATATAATGAATTAATTTGTTGCAAATTATTTAAAATATAATTTGAAAACCAATTGAATAAAAAAACTATTATTATAACCACAAAAATGTTTTACCCTCAAAAATTAAATTAAATAAAATTATTGAGTGATATTAATGTGATATATGTATATATATTATTCAATATTATTTTTTTGATAGTGATACAATAGATTTGATACGAATAAGATAGGAACAATCTGAATTTTTATGCTTAAAATCCTTTATTTTGATAAAGGTAGATTTATTTACATTTAATGGAGAACCCATTATAAATAAATTTTATTGAAAATTTATTTTTATGATAATTTATAATAAACTTCTAATTTCAATGAAAGCAATAAAAATTATTTTTGGATAGTATTTTTTAATGTTATCGCAATGTATCATTTCTTAATGAATAGTTAAAAATACTGAATTTTATTTCAAAAATGATTTTTCATATAGATTATTCATAATGGTAAACTGATATTTCCAAATGATTTAAATTTTTAATTAGATCAATTTTTAATAAATTTATCCAATTTAGGATATTATAATCCATTTCAATTTAAAATTTGGCATAAATCCACAGTAAACATTTAAATTTTTTTACATTGAAAACATGTAGTGTTGTCCCATCAATGGGATTAAATTTACTGTAATTTCTACGACATTCAATATATGAATTCCAAAAAATAAATTCAATTTTTTAAATTTAAAAAAATTAAAATATTTATTAAGGAAAACAATATTTTTCATCAAAAAAATATAAATGAATGCAGTTAAAATTGATTATACTGATTAAGGTAAAATTAATCTTAACAAGGGAATATGCCTTAATCTTAGGGGCCCAAATAACCTACCAACTTTTCGCAAACCCATTGTCTGGATATTTTTTGGCCATAAACCTTTCATTATTGTGTTTTTTTGTTTTCTAAATATTTTTTTAGGTAATAAATTGGTTACACGTAACTTGTTTTCAATAATTCCAAGTGTTTCCTTTCCTTTCCATATAAATTCTACCACCTTTCCTTCTTCCACACACCTCTCAAAACATGTAGGTTCAACAAGGATCTACCCAATATACTCCACAACATACCTACATTCCTCCCTCAAGCATCTATTTGGAAATATTGACTTCCAGTGAATCCCTTTGTTGCAAACCAAATGGGGTTACCGAATTAAGATTATAATTTTATGAGCATGAAGAATGTCAAGACAAAAGGAAAGGAATTTTCATCTCACTTTTTAAATCTCTAAGATACATTCCATGTTCAACACTCTTAATTTTTTGTGGTGTATATAATTATCATTAACATTTTATATGAATATTATACATAAATTTATGGGTATTTACATATCTATTTGATGATATTATTTTTATGGGGTTTACTTTTCCAATGATAACAGATCAATAGGGTAATTTGGTCTCAATATTAATTCATTGAGAAACATCTCATTTTATGCACCTATTTATTTCCATGAGGAAAATATTATATTTTTGAAATGTTATATCATGAATCTAATTCTTTTCATTATATCCAATGATTAAATTAATTTAGTTTTCTTACATGGGGAGAATAGTTCTATGTTTCCTAGTGGTAAGTGGTTTTTGAAAATATCTCATCGGTTATTTAGATAGTTTATTTTTATTCTTCAATTACTAAATTGTGAAAATCCAACTCTTACTAAATATAATGATATTTTACTCTTTTTTATTCATGATAAATTCCTGTATTGGTACAATTTTATAGACATCAGTATATATGATAGTTATGAAATTGTTTTTGAGAAATATTTACTTTACCCTCTCTTCCATCTAAAATATGTGTTATATAAAAACCATTTTTCATATAAATGGTTTAAAAGAATATTCTAATATTATCATATAATCATTAATTAAATGTTTTTAACTTTTTGTATTTTACCATTATTCTCAACATAATATTTTTATCTCTTTCCAAACAACCAATTTTTTTACCCTTTTTACAGTGCATAAGAAATGTTCCTTATACCTCTTAGGACATGTATAGATTTACCTAATGTCATTTCTTTGAAGATTCCTTTGAATATTAAAATGATTAATTTTTATGATTTTTTTTAAAATTATTTATCAGAACAAATATTAAATGGTTTTTAAAATTTCATTATTTGATCATAAACTATTTCGATGGAAATTTATTTTTAGAAGGTTTTTTAATATTATTTTATATTTTTTTAAGAATAAAGATTCTCATGGATTTTCATTATTATTTTATATGTTTCAAAGGTAAATGGTTTTAAAATTTATTTCAAGTGTTATTTCAACATTTTCAATTCAATTTCCAAGAAAATTGTTTTCTAAATAAATTATTTTTTAAAAATACTATCACGACCCGACCCTACCTGGGCTCGAGCTGCAACTACCCCAAGCCCGCCTCTATAGGCCAGGGGCTGGTGACCAGCGTCGATGGCACAACAAATCGGGGAGGCCTTTTCCTAATTACCTGTACACACACACGAAACACACTTAATGCAAAATGGAAGAGTAAAAGAAAAGTAATGTACCAACTGCTATAAATAAACCACAAAAAGTGCATCGACCTCTAAACAGTACAAGCAAGTGCTAAGGTAAACTGAAAAGAAAAGAAGAAAAACACGCACCCAACCAGAAAAGTGCCACAACTCGGCAACAGGTAAAAAAAGAAAAACAGCTGGAAGGGTACCCCACCTGGAACCCCGAATCTCACAGTCGCACGCAGTCCAAGCTCCTGAACTCCTAAGCCCCACTTAAGTCACGACCAACCTATCCATCATCTGTAAGGGAAAAACAAGTGTGGGCAAAGCCCAGGAAGAGGTGTGTATAAAAATACTCAGTAGGATACCCCGAAGGCATGAGGGAGAAACAAAGGAGGTACTGAAGGGTGAGTAGTAGAGCGAACAGGAAAAGTAAATGTGTATAACCGAATGTGTATTAAAGTGTATAGTAAAGAGTCCAGATCAACCAAAAAAGAGGAATGAAGGTAGAATCATCCCAAAAAGGAGCTAGAAATGTTGAGAAGATGAACTTCTCATCGAGTCTTCGCTACCTATAGCAGGAGAGTAGACTCTTCCAACCACGAGAATCTAGGTATGGAAATAACGTGGCATAACTCGCGCGTCATCGCCTCTCCTGGAAGGAGAGTAACCAAACCCAAGAAGTGGGTACTGAAACAAGGTATATAAATATCCTTACGCTCAATCAAGAAGCCCGAACAATGTCGTAAGGGGATCTTCGTCCCGTAGCTCAACCCAAGAAATGCGAGTCACCAACAGTCCCAGAAGTAACACCATAGATGCCCAGCATCCCGCACGTCTGCCCCGATCTACAAGTCAAGGGGCTCAGGTCACCGCACCTTGACACTATCTGCTTTGGGGGGAACTGACTCACCCGAAAGATTTTAGATCGCTTCACAAGAATGCATCTCAATGGGGAAAGTGCCCCTCCTACTTGGGAGTTCCGGGTTTAGTCAAACCACACCATTTCACTGCCCCACAGTCGAGAGGTCTCCCCATGTCAAAGATGTTCCATCACCGACCCGTACAACTAAGGGTCTCGATCTGGTGATCATTGAGGAAAAGCGTTGAATTGCCTAGTAGAAATGACTGAGTCTAGAATGTCAACGAGTGTCCCACCACCCAGCCCTTCTAGAGGGTAGTTCATAATATGATATCGGGTGACCCACTGCCCAGCCCTGCTGGGGGGTAAACCCTAATACATCATCAGGTGACCCACTACCTAGCCCTACTGGAGGGTATACCTAGAATAAGTCGACGGGTGACCCACTACCCAGCCCCGCTGGAGGGTAAACCCGGAAGAAGTCGACAGACGACCACTGTGCAGCCCTGCTGGAGGGTAGACCTGAATCAAGACGATGAGTCACCCACTACCCAGTCTCTACTGGAGGGTAGACCCTCAATAGTCATCGAGTGACCCACTGCCTAGTCTCTACTAGAGGGTAAACCCTGAGAAGTCCATGACCAACTCACTACCCAGCCCTGCTGGAGGGTAAACCCTAAGAAGTCGATGAGTGACCCACTACCCAGCCCCACTAGAGGGTAAACCTAGAACTGCTCTGGCCATCTCTACTAGATGGTACAACAATGTCCAACCGAACACAGAGTGGGTATCGCGCATCCATCCATCTCTGGAACAAAACCAGGGGAAACCACTCAACCCTACTGATCAAAACCATCGATCACATAGCAGGGGGAAAAATCAACCTCACTGGTCAACAAACAAGAAGAGAGGAACCCTCTACATCTCGAGAGGTCAAAGGTACGTAATGAAAAACATGACACATAGATGGGGCCCACACGACATGTGGCCCCAAGTCAACCCCGATCATGCACACAAACATTCTCAGGTACGGACATCCACATGTACCTCCCCGCTCTCCCGTATACTCCCAGAGTATACCACATCTCCAGCCAAAAGGCTAATCTGCACACGGCACCCAATAGTCAACACGAAGCCATGAACATAACAACTCCAACTCAAAGGCCCATGAACGGACAACCACATCCCTTCAAGCATTCACATCACTCACACGAGAGTGCACACTATCACACGCCAAGGGTTTTCAGCAAACACTGCAGGAAGAACCACCACCGGGGCACCTTCACATTCCACATTTAATAAGATCGTGTATGAGGCTCCTCTTTCTTGAACAGATTCAATCGTTGTAATCCCTGTGAAAAAACACGCATGATAGACTACTTACTAGCCCGAAACGGTGAATCGGTGAAAAATGAACTACTCAGCGTAACCAACCCATGTGGGGCCCACCCCAAAATCCTGAAATTGAACAAACGGATCACACCACTATGATCCCATTATAAAAACACATGGTATTGACTACTCAATCTCCCAAAATGGACACCCGGTGAAAAATGTCCTATTCGCTGTAGCCGGGCCAGGTGGGACCCACAACACGTCCCCGAAAAAGGTCGGGAGAACTGCACCATTGCAATGCTCTCGGAAAAACACATCAAAAGCCCTACTCACATGAGTGGAATATATATCTAGAGAAAAAGGCACATTCCGGCTTACCGCGCACGAGCAGTACCACGTGGAACCCGCACCCCTGTCCCGAAGCGCTGCCAACGGATCGCACCGTTGTGATCCTCTTGCTGAAGTACACAAGACGAGATATTCACTTGTCCAAAATGGTTACCCGGTGATAGAGATGGAAAATCATCGTCAACGCCCAAACGACCCTCATGAGGCCCGCACCATCGTGTGAAAATAGAGCATGTGGACGGCGCCACTGTGATGCCCTCGGAAAAACACCGAATTTGGACTGCTCGCACACCCCAAACAGACGCCCAGTGAAAAAGCCGTGAAGCGCTGCACGCATCTCAAAAGACGGGCCATGGGGCCCGCCCTCAACATAGGCCTCAATGCCTGAAACCTCCATGGAATGTTACGCCTCGGTTCCCGGGTACCAACGCCACTGACGGCACCCAAAACGGACGTCGGATGCGTATGCGCCATCCAAAACAAGATCCCCAGAAAAATGTAAAATCGTTTAAAGAAATGTCTCGCCTTCAATGACCCTTGTTTCAAGAATAAAAAAATTCCCAAAACCAACTCAAAAAATCCTCCTTGACATGACCTCCGAGCTTCCGTAGACGGTGCGCAAAACAGACGCCCAGAGCGAAACTTACGGGCGTCAGAAATTCAAAGTGGGGAAAAACACTTCGGACCGGACTGGCCCGGTCCGGCCGGTCCGCCTTGCTCGGTCCGTCCCGTGCTAGCCGGCCTGCTCCGCAGTGCTACCAGGCATCCTAGCCACGCGCTGCAGCTCGCCTCCACCGACAGGCTGACAAGGCTGGTCCCCTTTCTCCACGGAGACCCGCAGGACGCGGGTCTCGGTCCGCCGTCGGGGTCGTACCGCGACCCCGCTCGCCGCGCCTTGCCGGTGCCCCCGGCCTGCCGCCCCTAAGCCAAAGGCTGCCGCTTCCTGCCGTCCCGAAGCTGCTACCGTCCAGAGTCACCACCTCGTGGAGCTGCCGGAAACCGCCGAACGCCGAAAAAAAAACCAAAATCCCGCAAACTTCGGCGGACAATTGCAAGCACCTCAGAGCTCGGAATTCAATTCCGGAAGAAGCATCGGAAAGCTCAGAACATACTCTATGCAACTATGGGATTGGATCGATGATCGTGAAGAAATTGGACAATAAAATTGGGATTCAAAGAGGGGTACATGATTTAAAATGCAAACGAACACCGCCCACCTCTTGGGCATAGCCCGATGCTTCGACGTTGACCCGTTGGAGTGGCCGCACCTCACCAAAGTTGCCTCGCCGAAGCCGCCTCGCCGAAGTGGAAGAGGAGAGGGGATAATATTTACAGAGGAGGAGAAAATGAGGGAGAAGAGAAGGGGGTTAGGTTAATTAAATAAATTAATTAACTTAAACACCATCCTGTGGCCCCGTACCTGAACTCCCGACAGGGTCGGGATTAAGCCTCCCATAGACAAAAAACCACGCTCTGAACGCAATGGATGTCTCAGAATTTTAATCTAAGGACCCATTCAAAAGTTATAAAACTAAATGCCCAAAGCCTCCAAATTACAAAAATGCCCCTAGGGCCATTTTTCACGGACGACCTGCACCCGTGAAAATTACACCCCTCCTAGGGTAAACAGTACGTTTCGGACTCAACGATGCACTCGATTTTCCAATCCAAGCCACCATTTTAGAGATATTTGAATTTCACCATTAAACAAATTAATTAATTAATTAATTTATCAGTTTAACGTTCCGAAAGCGAGCGAGGGGTACAAACATCCTACACTGACATGTTTTATGTCGTTCCTAGGGTAAACACCCCATTCCGGACGCATCAGCACACTAGGATCTCTGATCTGAAACACTGTTTAGGTGTTATCCCATTTATTTTGCGTTTCTAGTTTGAACTCACTATAAATTTCTTTCCGGCCACTCCGGGGATTCGAATCGCACGTAGTCTGATGGAGCTGCTTTGAAATAATATCATGAATATTATAAAATCTATTATAGCCGAAAACGGGGTTCTTACATCATTCCCTTCTTCATGATTTTCAACCCCAAAAAAAGACCAAGGAACAAATTAGGTTACTAAACCCACACCTACCTCTCCCATACCCAAAAGAACTGTTGCACAGCTCTGCGCCACCGCACACAGACCAAATGATTTGATCTGTTCACGCGAGGTCTTCCCTCACTGATGTCGTGCATAGGAGTGCGCACACCTCTTCTCAGGTGAATCACGTGGTAGATGTCATGCTCCAAAACCAGCCTCTGGGGTTAGGGCAAGGCGGTAGGGAACCTCTCCATCCCTTTGCATAGTCTCAAATGGCCCAAAGTCTCTCGGGGGTAGCTCACCTCCCCAACTGATCCCCTACGTCGCTCACCGTGATTGGAATCACCGACCGCACCAGGAACAAGGCCCGATGATTGCCTCCATCAGAATATCCATGTGGAGAAGCACCCAAGGATATATGATCACACATGATTCACATTCGATCTCCCATGACCAAGAATCTCTTACACGCTCGGAAGGTGAAGGAGTCACCACCATCGACTAAAGAGAAGGGTGTCACACCTTCTACTTTACTAACACAAGGTTACAACCGACACCCTAGGTCACCCTAGTATCAAATCAAGCAAGGAGCAGGGAGAAAAATCACTTCACACACAGAGTCTAACAATTCTACTACAAGAAGTAGGAGAGTCACAAGGGTAACTCTCATCATCCCATGCTCTGCAGGATCGTAGACATCTAAAGCTCACGGCTATCAGCAGTCCCAACTGTCAGCTCCCAGAGCCTAACATGGACCGCCTAGTTGTGATGAGAAGACCTCGTAAATCATCCCCCACTACTATATCCTCTCTCTCCTCTTCTAGAACCACCCCTCTGGGTACTACTCTGATCATGGGGTAGCCTCTGTCATGCTGGTGCACCTGCTGCCTGGCCGATGCTCTCTGCATGCCTGGTCGGGTAGTCTCGTGCCAGGTGACCTCGCCCATCGCAAGCATAGCACCAACTCTCTTTGTCCCAAACTGGTACCCTCCGGCGCCACTGTGGTGTACGACCATTCCCCTGATCCTGGTTGTCAGAAGGACACCTTCGTCGTGGTTCTAATTGCTGACGCGTGCTAGCTGCGGCAGATATCTTAACACCGACGTGCCTGTTGCCACCACCAACTCAAGAACATGACAAGAAGCACTTTGTCTCCAGCACCTTCTCTAGCATCAGGGAATATGTAGAAATTCCAAAGGGTACTATGAAATAACGAATCTCTCAGCGGAGACCTTGGTCAAACTTTCGTTCTTGGATGTCATCATCATGGACCTAGTCCGTGTAAATTAATGCACGGTCTGCGAAACAAGCTGTGTACTCGGTCACCGTCATCCCTCCATACTGAAATTGATGGATCTCCTGAACCTGAAAGGAGTGCAAGAAGGAGGGGAAAAACTCCTCACAGAACAACAACTGAAAGTCTCCCCATGAAAGCGACGACTCGTCAAGAAACTGTGTCACTAGACTCCACCAACGCCGAGCTGCTCCATGAAAAAGGATGGCTTCCAAAGCCACTCTCTGGTCTTTCGGCATTTGCACAAGCCTAAAAAGGTGTACCACTTTCTCTAGCCAAACATCTGCTGCCTGAGGGACTGGCTCACCACTGAACCTCAGTGGTCTCTGCCACTGGAACTTGTGGAGCGTGCTCAACCTAAACTCAAGCTCAGCCTGCTCTGCTGAAGCTGTTTGCTGCTCAAAAGGTGGGGGTGCTGCTACCGGCCCACTCGGAGAAAGGGGGTTGCACGATTGGTCCTAGACTGTGGCCTCGTAGATCACAGGGCCGTCATCACGCACCAAAGATGGTATCTTGTGTGGGTGTCTTCACAGAGACATCCTAAATATTATCAAGAAGTGTCGTGGTCAGATGAGCATATATGTATATACCAATAACAACGATGGGGAGTTGGCTCAAGAATAACATTAAAAGACTCAATCTTATGTGATGCAAAAACCAATTTTCTCTGCAACAAGTTTCTCAGCATGTCGAGTCGACAAGCGGGTTATCAGGGTCCTGGTGAATAGATACGTCGGTCGTCGCACCTTCACTGGACTCCCTGGCATGAGAGCTGCTCTTGAGACACGTTAACACTGTTTCCCTAAATCCCAACCAATTTCCGTTATTTTAGGGATGTCTAAATAGCGTCCCATGAAACGAACCACCATTGATACCACTTTGTCACGACCCGACCCTACCCAGGCTCGCGCCGCTACTACCCCAATCCCACCTCCATAGGCCAGGGGCAGGGGACCAGGGCCGAAGGAACAACAACTCGGGGAGGCCTTTTCCGATGTATCTGTACAAACACACACGCAACACACATAATTAAAACGTGAAGAGTAAAAGAAAAGTTAAGTGACAACTACTATAAATAAAACCCAAAATTGCATCGACCTCTAAACAGTACAAGAAAGTTTTGAGGTAAACTGAAATGAAAAGGTACAAAACATGTGCCCAACCAGAAAAGCGCCAAAACCCAGAAATAGGTAAACAAAAGAAAAACAGCTCAAAGGGTCCCCCTCCTAGAACCCTGACTCTGACCGCCACACGTGGTCCATGCTCCCGAACTCCTATGCTCCCCTGAAGTCACGACCAACCTGTCCATCGTCTACAGGGGCACACCAACTTCCGGTAAAGCCCATGTAGGGGTGAGTATAAAAATAATCAGTAGGATACCCCGATGGCTCGAGGGATAAAAAAGGAGGTATCGAAGGGTGAGTAGTAGAGCAAACATGAATAGTAAAGGAGTACAACCAAAAGTGCAGTAATGAGTATAGTAAAGAGTCCAGCTCAACCCAACAAGAGGAAAGAAGGTAGACTCGGCCAAACACAAGGATCTGGAAATGGTGAGAAGATGAATATCCCGTCGAGTCTTCGCTACCTATAGCAGGAGAGTAGACACATCCAACCACAAGAAGCTAGAAACGGAAATCACGTGGCATACCCCGTGCGACTTCGCCTCTCTTGGAAGTAGTGTAACCAAACACAAGAAGTGGGTACAGGAACAAGGTATATAAATATCCTTATGCTCAATCAAGAAGCCCGAACAATGTCATAAGGGGATCACCGTCCCGTAGCTCATCCCAAGAAAAGTGAGTGACCAACAGTCCCATAAGTAACACCATCGATTCCCAACATCCCGCACGTCTGCCCTGAACTACAAGTCAAGGGGCTCAAATCACCGCACCTCGACACTAACCACTTTGGGCCGCACTGACTCGCTTGAACGGTTTTAGATCAGATAACAAGAATGCTTCTTGGTGGGTAAAGTGCCCCTCGTACTTGAGAGTTCCAGGTTAAGTCAAAACATACATCATCACTACCCCGTTGTTGTGAGGTCTCTTCAAGTCAAAGTCATTCCATCACCGACCCGTACAACCAAGGGCCCACTCCGGTGATCACGGAGGAATACCACAGACTAGCCTAGATGAAAAGACTGAGTCTGGAATGTCATCAAGTGTCCCACTGCCGAGCCCTGCTGGAGGGTAGTTCATAATATGATATTGGGAGACACACTTCCCATCCCTGCTGGAGGGTAAACCCTAATAAGATATCGGGGGACCCACTGCCCAGCCCTACTAGAGGGTAAACCCTAATAAGATATCTAGTGACCCACTGCCTTGCCCCATTGGAGGGGAAACACCAATACATCATCAGGCGACCAACTTCACAGCCCAACTGGAGGGTAGACCTGGAATAAGTCGATGGGTAACCCATTGCCTAGCCCCGTTGGAGGGTAAACCTAGAACATGTCAACAAGCGACCCACTGCCCAGCCCTGCTGGAGGGTAGACCTGAATCAAGACGACGAGTGACCCACTACCCATTCTCTGCTGGAGGGTAGACCCTCAAGAGTCTTCAGATGACCCACTGCGTAGTCTCTGCTAGAGGGTAAACCCTATGAAGTCAATGAGCAACCCAATGCCCATCTCTGTTGGAGGGTAAACCCTAAGAAGTCGATCAGCGACCCACTGCCCAGGACCACTGGAGGGTAAACCCAGAACTACTCTGGCTATCTCTACGAGATGGTACAACACTGTCCAACCGAACACGGAGTGGGTATCACAAAACTATCCGTCTCCGGAACAACACCAGGGGAAACCACTAAACCATTATGATCTAAACCATCGAGCACAGATCCAGGGGAAAAATCAACCATGCTGGTCAACAAACGAGAAGAGAGGAACCCTCTACGTCGCAAGAGGTCAATGGTACGTAAAGCAGAACACGACACACACATTGGACCCACAAGACGTGTGGCCCGAAGTGAACCCTGATCAAGCTCACAAACATTATCTGGTACTCACATCCACATATACCTCTACGTGCTCCCGTATACTCCCAGAGTATACCATGTCTCCATCCCAAAGGCTAACGTGCACACGACACCCAATAGTCAACCCGAAGGCGTGAACAAAACAACTCCAACTCAAAGGCCCAGGCATGGCCAACCACATCTTTTCAAGCATTCACATCACTCACACAAGAGTGCACGCGATCACACACCATGGGTTTTCTGCAAACATTGCAGGAAGAACCAACACCGGGGCACCATCACATTCCAAATTTAATAAGATCGTGTATGAGGCTCCAATTGCCTGAAAAGATTACACTGTTGTAATCCCTGTGAAAAAACACACGAGATAGCTACTTACATTCCTGAAACAGTCAACTGGTGAAAAATGTACTATTCACCGTAACCAACCCGTGTGCCCCCCCCCCATCCTGAAACTGAACAAACAGAGCACACCAATGCGATCCCCTCAGAATAATACACAGGATTGACTACTCAATCGCCCAAAATGGACACTCTTTGAAAAAGGTACTATTCGCCGTATTCGGGCCGGGTGGGACCCACACCACATCCCCGAAGAAGGCTGGACGAACTGCGCCATCACAATGCTCGCGAAAAAACACACCAAACGAACTACTCACTAGAGTGGAATGGATATACGGAGAAAAATGTACATTCCGTCTTACCGTGCACGAGCAGTACCACGCAGGACCCGCACCCCAGTCCCGAAGCGCTGCCAACGGATCGCATCGTTGCGATCCTCTCAATAAAGTACTCAAGATGGACTATTCACTTGTACAAAATGGTTGCCCAGTGATAGAGATGGAAAATCACTATCAATGCTGAAACAACCCTCGTGGGTCCCACACCATCTTGCGGGAATTGAGTGGGCAGACTGCGCCACTGTGATGCCCTCGGAAAACCACCCAACATCGACTGCTTGCAAGCCCCGAATGGATGCCCAGTGAAAAATTCGTGAAACGCTACATGCAGCTCGAAAGACAGGCTATGGGGCCCACGCCTCATCTTCAGCCTAATTCCTAAAACCACCCTGGAAATCTCTGGCTCGGTTCTAGGGTTCCCACGCCACTGACGGCGCCCAAAACAGGCGTCTGACGCGTCCGCGCAGTCCAAAACAAGATCCCCGGAAAAAGGTCAAATCACTTAAATACATATCGTGCCTATTAGGACCCTTGATGCAGGAATAAAAAAATTCCAAATAACATCTCAAAATGTCCTCCTTGACATGAGCTCCGCGCTGCCACATATGGCGAACAAAACGGACCCCCGTAGTGAAAGTTACGGGGGTCAGAAATTCAAAGTGGTGAAAACACTTTGGGCCGGACCGGACCGGTCTGGCTGGTCCACCTCGCTTGGGTCGGCCCGTGTCGGCCGGCCTTCTCCACAGCGCCGCCCCGCGGCCTTGCCGCGTGGTGCGGCCCACCTCCACTGACTGGCCGACATGGCCGGTCCCCTTTTTCCACGGAGACCCGCTGCACGGGGGTCTCGGTCCACCACCGGGGTCGCACCGCGACCCCGCTTGCCGCGCCCTGCCGGTGGCCTCGGCCTGCCGCCGCCGAGCCAAACGTCGCCGCTGCCTGCCGTCCCGAAGATGTCGCCGTCCGGATTCTCCGCCGCCGCCGCCGCCTAGAGCTGCCGGAAACCACTGGACGCCGAAAAAAAAATCTAAAATCCCGCAGAACTTCGGCGGACGATTGCGAACACCTCAGAGCTCAAAATTCAATTCTGAAAAAAGCATCAGAAAGCTCAGAACATAATCTATGCGACTATGAGCTCAGATTGAATATTGGGCCTCAATCTCACACTAAATTTGGGATTAAAAATGGGTTCGGGATTTAAAAAGCAAAAGAACACCGCCTACGTCTTGGGCGTAGCCCGATGCTTCGTTGTTGACCCATCCGAGTTGCTGCACCTCACCAGAGTCACTTCACCAAAGCCGCCTTGCCAGAGTGGAGGAGGAGTGGGGATAAGCTTTCCAGGGGAGGTGGAAATGAGGGAGAAGAGATGTGGGTTATGTTAATTAAATAAATTAATTAACTTAAACACCCTCCCGTGGCCCCGTACCTGAACTCCCTATGGGGTCGGGATTAAGTCTTCCCTAGACTAAAAACAATGCTATGAACGCAATGGCGGTCTAAAAATTTTAATCTGAGGCCCCGTTAATATGTTATAAAACTGACTGCCCAAAACCGTCAAATTATGAAAATGCCCCTGGGGGCATTTTTCACAGACGGCATGCACCCGTGAAACTTACACCCCTACTAGGGTAAACGGAACATTATGGACTCAGAGGTGCCCTCAGTTTTTCAATCCAAGCCACTATTTAAGCGATACTTGAGTTTCACCATTAAATTAATATATAAATAAATAAATTTATCTGTTTAACATTCTGAAAGCGAGCAAGGGGTCCAAACATCCCATGCTGACATGTTTTATGTCGTTCCTAGGGTAAACACACCATTCTGGACCCATCCGTACACTTAGATCTCTGATCTGAATCACCGATTAGGTCTTATCCCATTTATTTGGTGTTTCTAGTGTGAACGCACTGAAAATTTTATTCCGGCCACTCCGGGGCTCAGAATCGCACGTCGTCTGAAGGCGCCGCTCTGGCATAATATCAAGAATATTCCAAAGTCTTTTATAGCCAAAAACTGGGATCTTACCAAAACTTTTCAAATAAGAAAGTATAATATTTTCATTAAATGTATACAAAATATATTTCAATGTCATTTTCCATGTGTGATGAAATTTTCTAATGATACTCATTCCCTTATACTAAATAATCAAAAATTTGAATTCCAATTAATTTATGAATGGTTATTTTCTTGATTAAATGATGTTTTAGAATCCCTATTCTCTTCTATGATGTATATTATTTTGAATCCGACTTCTATTAATGGTTTGTGATTTGATGAGATTATTATAAAACCTTTCTCTTTTTATCAGTTATGATGTGATGAAATTTAAATGATACCCATTTAAATTCTTGGGTTATGGTTTTATGTTTATACAACCTATATATTTTCATAGTTCATGATTTGATGATTGTTTTGGGGAATATGCATATATTATTTTTGTATCTAATGGGTGGGATATATATCTCCACAAAATGAATTGGTTAATTATGGATGACTCATGTGTATATAAGTTATGTGTAATCCTTATAGATTGTTCATAATGTTATGGATTAACATAGAAGGATGTCTAGAGGTTAATGAGTGAATCTGATTACATGTTCAAAATATTGTGATTGATACTTACTGTATGATTATAAATTTTTGCGTGAACCCAATTACATTTTTATAATGTTTATCCTATATATTGTTTCACATCTATATGTTTATGTGTGAACCTGATTACATGTTCACAATGTTATGTGCGAACCGTATTGAATTTTCAAAATAGTATGCATGGACGTGGTTTAATTTCTACATGTCTATTAGAGGCCCTGGTTTCCATTACATAAATTAACGTGTAAACAAATTTCCACTTATATATGTTTAGTATGTTATTTATTGATTTGAATTCCACAATTCCTGTCTTATTTATATGTTATTCATTCATGGATTACTCTCTTTATTTTCTATTGATTCATTTTTTAAGAACTGTGAATATTTATTATGATTCATGTTTATGATCATTGATATGTCGGGTATGGTATTATAAGGATCATGATCACCTTTTTATTACATTATCTTCATTATATGTTTATGAATTTCCTTTATTTACCCATACTAAGAATCTAAGCTCACCCCTTTCTAATGTTTCATTACAATGTGTTTTGAATAATGTTTTTTGTATAGATACTAAGGGGTATGATCATTGTGAAAATATTGCAAACTTTCAATGAGCTATAAAATTTTAATTCATTGTTTCAAAAGATAATTAAATAATTCGGTCTTTCGGTGTCCATTTTTGTAATATTTAAAATATTATTCAAAAGTGATGTAATGCAGATGTATTTTAAGACTGTGTCATAATAGTTTTTATTAGGGGAATGTTTTAGATATCCTTTTGGTTCTAGGATGAGAAACTCATAGTGAGAACCCTTTGTAAATTTCTAGGGATAATTCTATGGATAAAGAATTGGATATGAAAATGTAAATTAATTTTTGTAAAGATTAGGGTGTATGGTTTCCTAGAAATGCATCCCTATAATAATACTATAGGTGGATGTAGCTCTGGAAGATATGTGCCTAGGAGTACAAACATTTAAGAGATATTCCAGGACTAACTTGGGGTATTCTAATACTGGAATATGAGCCTTTTTATACAACTAGTATGACACTCCTAGGGGATATGCTTTGTGAGTTCATAAAATCATCAAGAAACATCATTGAGAATTTTTATAGAAGTTGTATATAAATAACATAATATAAAACTAAGGTGTCACAGAATAATAATTGTTTTATAATTTATACATCTTAAAATTTAATTAACATGGTCAGGTTTCTCATATTTATGATAAATATTTCTTACTTTATGAATTTGGTTTTATTCAGTGGATGTAACCCAAAGGTACCACAATATTGGTGATTATGACAAACAATGAAATGGATTTTCTCCTCATTATTCAAATAAAATTAGGGATAGAATAAAAAACATCATTTTTATACTTTCACATCTTTCTCATGCTATGAATCATGTAATGATTCCAAACTATAAAATGAAGGGAAAATGTTATGTTCAGTCATTCATGAGGCAATGTCGAACTTCTTTTAGTGAGTTGTGTAATCCATATGTTGTTTCAAATATGATTGGTACCATTGAAAATATATTATCTATTATATAGTTTTCATATAATGATAATGTCATTTTTATTGTTTGTCAATTAGAAGTTCCGGCAGACCAACGATGGAAACTAATAAATAATATAAGGAAGCAAGTTGAAATAGAATACATGGATTGGAATGAGTTAAATAACTTATTTTTCAATATGTAATTTCCATGTGTTCTTTGAATGAATATTTAAATATAGTTCCATGAGTTGAATCAAATGAGAGATGAATCTATCAATACCTATGAGGATAAATTCAGAAGATATGTGAGCTTTACTTCATGTATTATAAACCAACCATAATGTAATGTTTCTAGGTTCATCAATTGCATAATGGAAATGTTCAAATTGTAATTTTATATTATAGGTTTGGTTTTATAGGAATATATTGGGATTTCAGCAAACAATTTTGAAATATAAGTTGGAATTATGTATCAATTTTCTAGCATTGACATGAAGATTAAGGTAGAGTTAAATGTAAAATATGAAAACCATATTTAGTAGAAAAATTATTAATATCTTATTTTCCAAAAATATGGGAAATATAACATTAGGGGCTCTAGAAAAGAATAATTTGGAGTTTCAAGTGTGGAAATCCTAGACACTGAGAAAAATAATACAGATGTGATGATAAGATAAAATCATTGAAATGTGTAGTGAAAAAACTCAACATAATGTTCCACACAACACTTCAGTTTTTCTAGTGCATGGAGTATGGGAATTATAGAAATCAATTATGAAATCCAAGGGCTCATAAAAATGATAAGACAAAACAAAATTTGGAAAAAAGGATAATTGTAAAGCTTATGAAATCATAATGGATTATGTAAAAAATGAATATTTCGGGAAACATATAAATTTCCCACATAGTTTAGATGATCAAGTTGAATGTTTTATGAATAATCCCTATGATAATATTTTTTCTCGCACTTTAGTTAATATTCATTTCATTATATATCTATACATTGATTTTGGAATAATAAAAGAACATTTAATGATCTATCAGTGCAAGGATGAACCCATGTATCCAATTAAAAAATTTGGTATAATATAAAATCACATATAAGGAAGAATGGGAGACTTATATTTTGGAAGGGTTGTATGGTTAACCATTTATGAAATGTATAAGAAAATAATTGAATAAATCTTTTTAGTTTATTTTATTATATCACAAGAGAATAATTTATTCTTATTGGAGAACCTGTTTGAGTTGATGGTAACTAAAGACAGATCTGATGACTTATCATGGATCTCATGATCTATTAGTACTTCAAGAATAAAAAAATCGTTCATTTATTAATGTAAGAGATGATGTGTAGACCTGCAATGGAATAAAAAAGGGCGATATTGTTCATTTTAATTGGAATAAAATCAAGTATGTATAACATCACATGAAAATTCATCAACTCTAATGAATGAATCCTGATACTGGAAATGCTTTTTGAGTTCGTTCTTTTACGATGAATCATACTATCTATTATATCATCACAGATTTATGGATTTATGATTTTTAACATTCTTTAAATCATGTTCCCTAACACTCCCCTTTAAAACATGATCAATATATTTCCATTGAATGACAAAGTTTTCACAATCCACTTATGTTCTCCAATATGGAAACCATGTTATCTGTTACTCTAAGAAAAAATTATGGTTCCATATTTTTTAAATGATGTTTTAGTGTTCATTTTTTGATGAATATTTCTATTAAAGTAATGTAAAATAATTAATATATTGATAAAAAAAGTGAATTTACATAGAAAAAAATCTTTTTTCAATTGGTAGATTGTAAAAACCCAAGAATTTGTGGAATATTTATATCAAATTAATTTAATCTTTTTGATGTTTTTAATTTCACAAAAAAATTATTTTATATCAAGGAGTTATACTTGTATTGATTTTTATGAAAAAATTACTATGTTAATCATGCACTACATGCAACATATATTTTATATTTCTATAAATGGAACATCGAGGTTATTTTATATTACATGAAATAATGAATTTCCTTGATAGTTTATGTCACATGAAAGTCCATTTTTTACTGAATTAAGAAATATTATTTAATATCCACTAGAAATTAAATTATTAGTTTTAAAAAGTGTTACCTAAATTAAAAAAAATTGATTTAAAAAAATATAAAATGAATTCATTTGTTACAGTTTAATTAGAATGGAATTTGAAAACAAATTGAATATAAAGGAAAATATTATTATATGCATAAATATTTTTTTCCCTAATAAATTAAATTAATTAATATTAGTGAGTTATATTATTTTGATATATATATATTATTCATTAAAATATATAAATATTCATATAATAGATTTTATAGGTTTAATATAAGAACAAACCCAATTTTTATACCTAACGACCTATATTTTTTTAATATTAATTTTATTTCTATTTAATAGAGAACCCATTTTATATTAAATTATTTGGAACGTTTATAGATTTAATATGTAATATTAATCTTTATACATTAAAGGAAAAAAATATTCGGATACGAAATTGTTTTGTTATTTTTATCTGTGGATTCATTTTTTTAATGAATTGTTAAAAATACATAACATTAAATCAATAATGCTTTCTCATTGAATTTATTTATAAAGATAAATTATATTTTACATTGATTTAGAATTTTAATTAGTTATTTCATTTCCATTAATCCTTATTAGTTCATTAAAATCAATTTCACTTTGAAAATTGTTATAAATACATAGTAAAATTTTGGATGCTTGTACATAAAAATCCCAAAGTGTTGTCTCGTCGACATGAATAAATATTAATTCATTTCCACAACTCAGGTTATTGGAATTTGTAAAAATGTATTACAAATTTAGAGTATTTATAATTGATAATTTATAATATATTTAACATATATTATTATCAAAATTATTAGTGAATACAGATAAAATTATTTATACTGATTAAGGTTTAATTAATATTAATGTGGGAATAAATTTATCTTAAGTGACCAAATAGCATAGCCACTTTTCCAACACCCATTTTATAGCCATATATTATCCTTAGTTATTAAATAGTTTTTTTTTTATATATATAAAATATGTTAACCTAACAATTTTTTCAAAAATAGAATGTGTGTCCTTTCCATTCCCTATAAATGGCCCCCACCTCTCCCTCTACCACATAGCTCCCAAACCACATAGGAATAGCTATGACCTACCCAAAACTCTCCTCAATATCCTTACCATACTCCATGAATTCTCCCATTGTGAAGAAAGATATACAAGGAATACTTTTTGTGGAATCTTGTTGGAGTAACCCATTTAAGAGGAGGTTTTTATGAACATGAAGTGAGTTAGGACATAATGTAAGGGAATTTCATCTCACATTTAAAATCAATTAGACACAAACCATGTTTACCACTCTTTTAATTGTAGTGGTGTATATATAGACCATATATTTATTCTATTACTCTTATAATAAAATTAATGGGTATCTATAAATTCATTTGATTATATTTCTTTCCTCGAGTTTATTGTTAAAATGTTCCCACATCTGTAAAGTAATTTTTTAACAATTTTCCTACTTTGAGACACCTGACATGTTATGAAACAATATTTTTTGATGAAGTGAACATAATTACATTGAAATTTTATATAATTAATAACCTTATTATCATGATATTTTATGCTTCATGTAATATAATTTTCTTAAAGTGGGAATATGGTTCAAAATTACCTAATTATAAGTGTTTATTTGAAAATATCTCATTGATTTTCAAGATTTTTATGTCTATGATTCCTTTTAAGAAATAGTATGATCAATCTCTTCAAAACCCCCATGAATTTTCTTCTACTATGTTTATTAATTATATTTTTAGGTAATAGTACCCTTTTACATTCTTGGAACATAATATAGTTAAGAGAGTGCTCTAAAAAATGCCCGAATTTTACCTCACTTTGGCCAGAAATTTGTCTTCATTAACAAACATGTATTCTAGAAATTGATTCCAAGAATATTATACTCTTATCCTATAATCAGTAAAATACATTTTTACCCTTTTTTTTCTTTTACTAATGCTTTAAATGGAATATTCTTGTCTTTCATTGAACAAGGAATTTTTCTATCCTTTTCACAATAGAAAATGAACAATCTTTTAACATTGTACAACATGTACATAATTTCCCAATTTCATTTCATTGAATAGTCCTTTACATGTTTAAAACGATATTTATTGATATTTTTTAAAATGTAAATTTCAATGAAATTTTTTTCAAAACATTTTCAATATTTCATTATATGTTTTCATTGTATTTTTCAATGAATGTGTTTTCAAATAGGTCATCTATATTCTTTTGTATATTTTTATGGAAAATTATTTTTGTAATGTTTTTAAGGATATTTTACATGTAATCAAGGGAAAATGTTTTATAAATTACTTTAAATATTATTTCTTTGTTTTCAATTAATTTTTGAAGAAAATGGATGTTTAAAGTGTTTTTATTTAAAACAAATTCCATGAAGAAAGGATATATTACTCAAGGAATGCAATCAAAATATATTTCAAAGTTATTTTCAATATGATATGTCATATTTTGATGTTACTAATTCACTTATAATAAATGATTTAATATATCCATTTAAATTAATTAATTAAGGGTTCATGTTTTATTGAGTGAGATTTATGACACCCATTTATAC
This sequence comes from Viscum album, assembly GCA_963277665.1. Taxonomy (NCBI): domain Eukaryota; kingdom Viridiplantae; phylum Streptophyta; class Magnoliopsida; order Santalales; family Viscaceae; genus Viscum; species Viscum album. The sequence goes on along the minus strand of OY728148.1, from coordinate 1,479,541,015 downwards.
TCCATTAGTCATATGATTTGGAAACCCAATTATTTTTTGGAGTTATTATCTCATGAAAATATTATAAAAACTATTTCTATCCATAGGTTATGATGTGATAAAGTGTTAATGATACCAATTTTAGTTTAGGGGTTATAATTTGTTGTTTATAGGACATGTATGTTTTCATGGGTCATGATATAATGAATTTTTTTGTGTGAAAAATGTATGAATTATTTTATTATATGATGGGAGATACCAATATCTCTATAAAATGAATTGGGTATTGATTATTGAATCATAAGTAAATATGTTATCCATGAAAGAGATTACATATTCAAAATGATATTAATTAAACATGGTGAATATCCATATGTTTACTAGTGAACGTGATTATATTATCACAATGTTATAAAAAAATTTATTATATGTTCATAATGTTTTACATAAACTAGATTACATGTTCACAACATTTCCCACATACTTTGTTTCATGTTAGTATGTTAGTCTAAGAACCGAATTACATTAACAGAATTTTATGTGTGAACCTGATTTCTAGTTCACAATGTAACACCCCATGATTTCATAGTACATTATCTCTTCAATGTAATTCAATAACATGTGATATATGAAAAACCTAGTATCATCACACAACGACATTCCAAACTAGCAATTCAAAAAGTGCTTATGAGTAGTAATAACTAAATTTTGAATTTTTTGTAATCTATATAATTTTAGATTCCTTATTTTGTGTTTCATAGACATATTATAAGAAAAAATTGATTTTTTCAAATAAAAGAAGTGTTTCAAAAAAGTGAAATTTTACCGCCTTTTAAAGGTGACCATTTTATTAAAACCAGTATTGCCACTATTATATATTCAATTTAATGAAATTAAATTATTTTTTAGAAGTGTTACATAAAGATTTAATAAAAATAATTTATATTGTTATACTATATATTTGAGTAATTAGATTATATTATTATCATTTAATATAATTTAGGTCATTTGGTGTAATTTCACATTTAAACTGCACAATAACAAGTGTAAATATTTTGATATTTTTATTTCGTAAAAAAAGATTTTCTTACAACAAGAATTAATTTTAAATTAATTTCGGCCACTTTTGTGTTTTGAAATTAGGATAATGGATTCTATATTTTTAATTTGGAGGTCCAAATTGTGTGAAAATGTCACTTTTATTTTTAGATATTATGAATATTTACTTGTGTCGATATTTTATTTACCATGGTTAAAGGTTAAATCTTGTAAATATGGGAAATCATATATTATAATAATAATATTAAATTTACCTTACATGGGGGATATTTTTATTGGTCGATTAATTTCTGACCATGTCCATCCTTGTTTCGATTTTGGGATCACAGGGAGCCAATTGAGATTGATAATGACACTGTATATTAATTAATTTAAAGTAAAGACAAAAATGACATGAACATATATCTTTTAGTAAAATATTTTTTACAAGGGGTTATATAAGATATCTTATAAACTATAAATATTAATTTAAAAATTAAAAATATATCATACATCATGATATTTTTTTATATTTTTTAGACATTAAATAAAGAAAATTATTTATGAAAAAATAATGATGTAGTGTTTACCTTATTAATGATTGATTTAAATAAATGAGTTTTTAAAAATTAAAACAATATCCAAAACCAAAAAAAATATTATTGGATGATTTTATATCAAACATGAGTCATATTATCTTCAACTATAATGATTTTAGGACCTTCAGAATCCAAAATTCATTATATAATAAAATTATATTTTCAAACATTCCTAAAAGAGCCCCTCGTCCCCCATATAAAAAAACCCCCAACTCTAACCCAGTTCTTACACCTATCAAGCACCTTCTCTCATAAAACCTCTGCCTAATTAGGCACCCTACATTCCACTATTCCTCCTAGAAGCCTTACCTTTTTCCTAAGGCACTTCAGAAAAATTCTTTTGGTTCAAACCAAATGGAGTAACACGATTTAAATTTAACATATCCTCTTATTTTATTTTCCTTTTATTTTAAATATCAATCCACCTAAAATAACTTTATTCATTATTTTATAACAAAAATAGTATACTAAATATACTAGGTTATTATTATGATATAAATTTTAACAATACTTACACACACCACCATCTAATGGGTAAAGAACATAATGATTCTGTGGACTCCGAACTACCACCTCACGAAATGATTTTAGTACAATATTCTACAACCACCTCTTATGGTGGCCATTATGATGGAACTATAATTATATGTGATATTTATAATGTTGATTTTTTCTATATGATTTTTTTCTCTTTTATAGAATGAATTTATTCTTTTCATGTTGTATGTATAAGATAATTTCATTTGAGGAAGTAAGGACTACCTCCCCTAAAAGTGATATGACTAATTCATACCATACATGGAATGTTACATCCCAGGTAAATAAAGCATATTACATTTTCATATTAACTATTATTTTTGAATAAAATATTAATATTACTTTAAAGGGAACACTATGCTCAATGGCGTACCCAATACGCAACAACGGGTTTCATTGAAATCTTACTTTCACTCTAATAATAAAATAATATTATTCTAAATGGTAGTTATAGCCTAGTCATTGTAATGGTGGGAATGAATAAAACTAACTAAAAAATGAATATATGTGTTTATCCAATAAAATTTAGAGTCTTAAAATGTAAATGAATCTGACTTTAGGCATAATTTACATTAAAAGGCCGATTTACCACCTTTTGATAGCGAACCCTATTTATATCAAGTTTTTGTCAATTTCATATGTTATTTTTAACAAAATAAAATTATTCTTTAGATTCGTATCATCAAAATTTACTTTGGGTATATTTTTGGTATTTTTCTGATAAAATTCATTTTTTAATGAATAGTGAATAATACTGTATTTTATTTCAAAGTTTCTTTTTATTCTAATTTATTTACATAGTTAGATTATATTTTTAATTTGTTTTAAAGATTAATTAAAATATATTTTTACCAATAAATCCAATGGTGGTCATTTTAATTAATTTCAATTTGAAATTGGACTTCAACTAGTGTCAATCTTTTGATATATTTTGTTTCTTAAAAACACGCTATTTGTTTGGACAATGGGAATTAACTATTAAATTTATTAGTGCAACATATATGTTTTGAATTTTTTAAAATATACATCATTTTTTTATTTGGAATGTCAAATATATATTAGGATGAATTTTTGGTATTCTTCTGAAAAACATCAATTTTTGATGAATAGTGAATCCACTAAGTGGTAGTTAAAAAACTCATCTTTCATTTAAATAAAATTTTACCACCTCTGTGAATTGAATAAAAAAATCCGACATACATGTTTGTCATTATGATGTAAAATGTGGTTCAATGGAATGAATTTTTTTTGGTGAATAGTAACTTTTAAGTTTTATAATCATGATTAAAACTAATTTGTGTAATTTAATGTAACGATAATGTTATAATTATATGAAATGTACTTGAAAAATCTCCTACCCTTATTGGATGAGTCATGGCCGACCAAGACAATCCATGGGTCAACATGGGGACCCCATGGAGCCACTTGGGTATGAAAATGACATTAATAACTTTTTATTTAAAATAAAAATAAAAATGTCACAAACATGTATTGTTTTACTAAAAACAATTTACATGGGGTAATAGTAACACCCCAGGTAAATAAAGAATATGAAATTTTTATTTTTATCCATATTTGTGAATGAAATATGACTTTAAAGGGGACGCTATGCTCAATGGAGTACCCAACACGCAACAACGAGTTTCTTGGGAATCTTACGTTGCACTATAATAATAAAATAATATTATTTTAAATGGTATTTAACATGTTGCCATTGTATTGGTGGGAATGGATAGAAATAACTAAAATATGATTATATATATTTTTTAAATGTTTTTACATTTATCCAATAAATGATAAAGGCTTAAAATACGGAACGAATTCAATTTTAGGCTTTTATACCCTAATTTTCACTAAAGGTTCACTTATCGCCTTTCGATGGAGAACTGTCATTAAATATAGTTTTTATAACAATTATACATTCTTTTGGACCAAATAAAACTCTCCTTTAGAATCGGGACATAAAATTTTACTTTGTCTAATTTTATGGTATTTTTCCGATAAAGTTCATTTTTTTAATGAATAGTGTAAAATGTTATGTTTTAATTCAAAACCTCTTTTTAATCTAATTTATTTATATGATTAGATAATCTTTTTAATTGGTTTTAAAGTGAAATTAGAAAATATTTTTACCATTAAATCCAAAAGTGGTCATTGGAATTAATTTCACTTTTAAATCGGACTTAAACTAGTATCAATATTTTGATACTTATTGTTTCTTAAAAACATGCTATTTGTTTTGACAGCGGGAGTTAATTATTAAATTAATTAATTATACTTATATTCTTTGAATTAGGTAATATAAACATCATTTTTGAATTCGGAATATAAAATATAGCTTAGGGTGATTTTTTGGTAATTTTCTGAAAAACTCCAATTTTTGATGAATAGTGAAACCAATAAGTGGTAATCAAGCAAACTGATTTTTCAGTTAAATGAAAATTTACCACTAATGTGTATTGAATTTTGAAAATCTGACATACATGGTTGTCAATAGTATGTAAAATGTGGTTCAATGGGATAAAAATAATTTTTTTTTGGTGAATAGTAACTTATTAAGTTTTTAATCGCGATTAGAGGTAATTAGTGTAGTTTAAGGTAAAAATAATGTTTTCATAATATGAAATGAACTTGACACATGTCCTAACCTCATTGGATTTGTCATGGCCGACCAATACAACCCATGGGTCAACTTGGGGACCCCATGAAGCCACTTTGGTTGGAAAATGACATTAATATATATTTATTTAATGTTAAAATTTAATTGACACAAACATGAGTTGTTTTACTAAAACAGTTTTTAAGTGGGGTTACACAAGTCCAAATTTTTAATATAAATATTAATTAGAATGATAAAATTATTTCCTACATCATAGTAGTTTTATTATAATTTTTAGATATTAAATAAATTAATTTAATTACGACATAATGATGATGCAAAGATGACCTCATTATATAATGATTTAAATAAAATGGAAGGATAATGTAATATCTAAAACCTACACTTGTCCAAAAACTATTGGATGGGAATATTTCGAAGTATTATCATCTTATCTTCGAAATATATCAATTTGGGACCTTATAAATTCGAAACACTTTTGAAAATAAAATAATAGTTTCATGATTTCCAAAAGTGCCCCTCCTCTCCTCTTATAAAAGGCCCCCCACCTCTACCTCATTTCACACACTCCTCAAGCCTTTGGCTCGGCCATACCCTGACCATTTACTCTCTCCACATCTCTATCCTCATCCTAGACTATTCCCTTTGGGCAGAATCCTTTCAATGGAAGCCATTAGGCTCAAATCAAAAGGAGTTACACTTTTAAAGGTAATTCATTCTCTCATGTTCATTTGTTTTATTTTGCTTCTCCAACCCCCTAAAATCTTTTTATTTACTTGTTTTGTAACAAAAACAGTATCTTCAATATACTAGGATATTGTTATAATATTTATTCGAGCTACACTCTCACACAACTACATCAAATGGTTAAAGAACATACGGTTTCCGTGGATGGCGAAATTCTACCTCCCGAAACGATGATTGTTCAATACTCATTTAACACCTTCAAAGGTGGCCATTATGATGTCACTATTTTTATATATGATATATAATATGTTTATTCTTTCTTTAATATTCTGTAATTTTCATTTATGGCATACAATTATTGTTTCAATTATGGGTAAACACGATATCTTCATTTTAGGAAGTGCAGACTACCACCCCCTGAAAGTGATTTGATTCGTTAATACCATATGTGGGATGTGTAAAGGATAAAGTTAATGATATTATATATGTTATAATATACTCTTATATCATTATGATTCCATTCCAAAAAATACGAAATAGAAATGGAAGTAGCATTCATGCGTGCGTACGGCTTACCGTCTCCATGAACGGTGCATTTCATTTCTTACCAATAAATGTGACGTAATATTATAAATACAGGTATATGCTGAATATATATAATATATATGTTATCCAAATCATTAACATAATTCTGTATATAACGAACCTTTGACCAAATTAACAACATGTAAGTGTAAGAAGTCTATTTTTTGACTTAAGAACCAAATACCGACAAAATGAACATTATTAACTTAAATGATTACATGATGTTCATAACATGGTATAAAAGGGATAATGAACATGAAAAAGATTCTTAATAAAGTAGAGATTAACTCAAGATTATTATTCAGGAGATTAAATAACGGTCGGGTCAAGTCAGATACGAGGTAATGGATCCTACTCCTCCCTTTCTTTATAAGTACACTCTTTTATGTCATTTCTTTTAAGATCCTCTTTGTTATGATGGGGGATGTTATTTTATATTTATCTTTATATAAATTTTATTGTAATATGATGAGATACTCTATTTGATCTCATAAATCCATTTTGAAAGTTTTATGTGGCGCCGTTAGGCTGCCAAGTTTTCGTAAGGGATTGTTCATCTCACTTTTATTCCAGTGAGATTTATGATACATATGCCAAAATTTCCATTGAGTGGTGTATGTACTGCCCATTATTAAACACTTTTTGTAGTATAATTTCATTTATGGGTATTCACATCTTCATTGTATTACCCTTCTTCCATTGGGTGTACGTTTCGAAAGTTAACCAACTCGGTAAGGGGACCTTTCACCCTCCTCTTTTTAAAAGACTTCTTTTGTTATGTCATTTAATTCACATACTATTATGTTGGGATATGTTATTATATATCCTTATTCATGTAAATTTTATGTCCAAGTTATGAGATACCCTTTATCTCTCTCATCAACCCTTTATGTAAAATTTTATGTGACGCCGTAAGGCTGTCGAATTTTACTAAGGGAACTTCTTAACCCAATTTCGTTTTCTTTGGGCTCAACATGTAGTTATTGAATATGTCATCCTTTGAATATGTGTGAATAACCTTTGATTATTTTGAACTTAATATCCACTTATATTGGGTGTATTTATATTTGTCACACATAATTATGAGATTGATTTATCCTTAATTTAAGGATACCTTCTTTACAATGGATTTCATCTCACTTTACATTTCTTTTGAGACATCATTGTTGTTATGCACCTATTTACTCTTATATGGTGTGTATACTTTCCTTTGACATATTATATCATGAATCCTTTTATTCTCATGATATTATAAAGTTCGGATTAAATGTTATTCCGCTATTATTTGTATTCAAAAGTCTCTCATTTTGTTAAAAACGCTTTAACAAAAATATCATTTTAAATGTTTTAATGATTTATTATTCTAAATCATTATCTTTAATGTACATGTTTTCAAAATGGTTTTCAATATTTATTTATATGGACATTAATGTTTTAAAATTATAATTCCATTAAAAGCTTCAAAGTGGTATAGGACACTTTGATTAAAAAATCTCTTTTAAATGGTTTCTGAAAATGGATTGATTAATTCAATATATGGGAATTATTTATTGTGATTGAAAATGAAATATTGTTATTGAAATGTTTATATTTTCCATATTTTATGTTTAATAATGGTACTTGGACATTATGATGGGTGGTGCCGTGAATACCAGGACGGGTGGTTACGTTATAACCTCCAATGCATTGGGTATGGAAGTCGGTCGTATGGATATTCCATTAAGTATGTATGGAAATTGTCCGTATGGCTATTCAATTAAGTGATATGTGTGTAAGTAGACCGTATGGTTATTCCACATAAGTATGTTTATGTCCCAAGTTACCTTTATATGTGTTATGTGTTCTTTATATGGGTTTTATGGTAATCCTTTGGTTACAAAAAGGTAAGTAATGATACTTTATTCAATGAAGAGTTTTTACGGCTTCATGAAGGTGAAGGTATTACTTTGATAGAGTATACATGGTTTACTTGATGTTTGAAAAACTAACAGTTTTCATTCTTTGTGTATCCCTTACTGAGCTTTTTATGCTCATCCCATGTTTTTGAAAAGTTTTTCATAGGTCACGGGAAAGGTACATGATAAGATGATAGAGTAAAGGATGTGTCAAGAAAGAATCCATGTTTTATTTTAAATATGTTTTCGTTGTTGGGAAGAATGAATCCTGTCTTTTATGTAACCACTTTGTTTAAAGGTGGAATGTAATGCTAGTTTCAAGATCTAATTCTCTAAAACTCTAAACCTGAAAAGATCCTCAACGTGTAATCTTGTGATAACTCATGATTATGTAAGGTTTAAGGCTGAGGCCTTATAGTAATATAATTCATATTTTTACTATAGATAATCATTGGAAAGATAAAAATATTTCCTAAATCATAGTAGTTTTTTATAATTTTTAGACATAAATTTATTAATTTATTTATGAAACCATGATGATCCAGCGATTACCACATTAATGAGCGATTTCAATAAAATGAAAAGATTATGTTAAATATAAGGAATACACTTGTCAAAAACCTATTGGATGGGTGTATTTATAACCCATATTACCTTATCCTCTAAATATATCTTTGTGGGATATTTAAAATCTGAAAATAATTTTAGAATAAAGTGACATTTCATGACATTCCAAGAGTTCCCCTCCTCCCTCTTATAAAAGGCCTCCACCTCTACCTCCTTACACACACCTCTCAAGCCATTGTCTTGGAAAAAATCTGATAATTTTATCTCTCCAAATACCTCTCTTCATTTTAGAATCCTTCCCTTTGGTATAAATCTATTCAAGAAAACCTTTTGGTTCAAACGAAGGGGAGTTACCCGATTTAAAGGTAAATTCTTCCTTAATGTTTTTATTCATTTATTTTGTAACAACACCAGTATCTTAAATATACTATTATGTTTTTATGAGATTTATTCGAGATAAACTTACACACACCTCCATCAAATGGTTAAATAACATACTTTTTCTGTAGATGGTGAATTATTGCCTCATGAAACGATGATTGTTCTATCTTCTCCTACCACCTCTCATGGTGGAAATTATTATGGAAATATATTTATTTATGATATATATTATATTTATTTTGTATATATCCTTCTGTATTATATATCTAAAACATACCTTTATGATTTTCATGTTGTGCAAATGCGATAATTTCATTTTAGGAGGTGTGGACTACCACCCCCTCAAGTGATGTGACTCGTTCATTCAATACATGGAATGTATAAATAATGAAATTGATGAATTTATGTGACCTATATAACATATATATTATACTGGAATTATAATATATATCTCTCTCATCAAATTTTAATTCCATTAATGTGCCAAAGAAATGAAAGTAGCGTTAATGCGTACGTACGGCCTACCGTCTCCATGAACGGTGCATTTCATTAATTTTTATCTCTAAATATTATGGAATAGTATAAAATGAATATATACTAGATATATATAATATATAAATCATTAATACTATTCTGGAGATGATTTACTTATAACTACAAGGAAAATTCGTTTCCAACAAGTTCAGTTTTTACTCATGTACCGAACATCGACAAAAATATCTGATATGAACTCACATTATTAATCAATTATTATAACATTATAATATGTGATATGGACAGAATAATAATCTTTGAAGGAGTACCTTAAGCAATTATAAATTCAAAAATTATTATTATTCAGGAATATAAATAAACGAAAAGACAAGTCGGACTTTAGGTAAGGGATCCTACCTCTATCTTTATTTTTAAGTACTCTCTTTTATGTCATTTCTTTTAATCTCATCTTTCTTATGTTTGGGGATGTTCTTTTATATTAATAATTCTGTAATTTTTATTTTAATATTATTAGAGACCAAAATTTATCACATAAATCCATTTTTTGGATGTTTTAAGTGGCGTCGTTGGGCTGCTGAGTTTTCTTAAGGGATTTCTCATATCACTTTTATTCCCTTGAGATTTAGACTACATTTTCCACCATTTCCTTTGAGTGGTGTAAGTAATTACCATTACTCTACTATTTGTTTAATATACATTCATTTATTAGTATTTACATCAATGTTGTATAGTCCTTCTTTCATGGGGTGTACGTTTCTAATGTTACTCAAGTCCGTAAAGGAACCTTTCACCATCCTCTTATTAAAAGACATATTTTTATTATGTCTTTTAATTTACATATTATTATGTAGGGATATGTTATTATATATAATTATTGATGTAAAATTTATTTCTAAGTGATGATATACCCTTTTTGTCTCATCAACTCATTTTCTGATTTTTAATGTGAGGCCATTAGGCTTTTGAATTTTTATAAGGGAACTTCTTAACCCAATTCTGATTTCATTGGGTTCAACTTGTAGTTATTGAATATTTCATCTTATGAATATGTGTGAATGACCTCTGATTGTTTTACACTTAATATCGACTTATATTTAGTGTATTTATATTTTCCACACATAATTATGAGATTGATTTATCCTTAATTTAAGGATACCATCTTTATAAGGAATTTCATCTCATTTTACATTTCTATTGTGACTTCATTGTTGTTATGAACCAATTCACTCTTATATGGTGTATATAATGTCTTTTGGCATATTATATCATGAATCCTTTTATTCTCATGATATTATAAAGTTTGGATTAAATGTTATTCCTCAATTATTTCTATTCATGTGTCTTTCATTTTGTTAAAAACTCTTTAACTAAAATATCATTTTAAATGTTTTAATGATTTATTATTATAAATATTTCCCATTAATATCCATGTTTTCAAAATGATTTTCAGGATTTATTTATATCAATATTAATGGTTTAAAATGTTTAAAGCTTCAAAGTGGTATGAGACACTTTGATTCAAAAATATCTTTATTAAATGTTTTAAATGGTTTTGAAAATGGTTTTGATAATGGATATGTTATGTCAATATATTGAAGTTATATATTTTGATTGAAATGTGGAAATGTTTTCATTCCATTATATTATGATTTTTTAATGGTACTTGGACATTTTATGGGTGGTTACGTGATAAACCATATGACGGGTGGTGTTGTGAATACCAGGATGGGTGGTTACATTATAACCTCCAATGCATTGGGTATGGAAGTCGGTCGAATGGCTATTACATGTAGTGATATGTGTGGAAGTCGACCATATTGTTATTCCATTTAAGTATGTTTAAGTCCCAAGTTGTCTTTATATGTTATGTGTTCTTTATATGGGTTTTAGGGTAATATTTTGGATATAAAAGGGTAAGTAATGATCTTTTATTCAGTGAAGAGTATTTACTACTTCTAAAAGGTGAACATTGAATCATTGATAAAGTATTCATGAATTACTTGATGTTTTGAAAAACTAACAGTTTTCCTTCTTTGTGTTTCCTTTACAGATCTTTTTATGCTCATCCCAAGTTTTTGAAAAGTTTTCTACAAGACATAAAGGTGAATAGGGTCAAGGATGAGATCATGGAAAGACATGTTATCTAAAATATTGAAGTAGACATGTTTCTTTTTAAGAGTTTTTTATTTTACGGAAACTTAGTAGAAGTTTGTACTTTGTAATCTTTTGAGATGTAATAGTTATATCGTAATTCTATAAAAATCTAAACCTGAAAAGATCCTCTATGTGAATTATTCATTTAATTCATGGTTATTTAATGTTATAAGGTCGGGTCCTTATCATTGGTATTAGAGGTTGGTTTAGATAACATTACAGGTTAAGGTATTCTCTAAGCATAAGTGACATTACCATAATGGTTAGGATTTCATAAAGATTCATAGTTTTAGATAAATTGAATTAGTAAGTATATATTAGTGTGTATCTTCCTCATTAGTACTAGATAATTTTGTTGATATACTCACACTGACCTCTTTGGTTTTAGTAAATGGATGGATCTACCATGCACCAAAGTGACAATGGGTTTGAAGGAAACTGTGGTTGTAATCTGATTAAGAGTCTGGATGAAATGGGGGATTCAATAAGGAATCTCGTGGTTATTCTAAACCGACTATCAAGGAGTCATGATTAACTACATGAACCTTGGTGATTTCTCTGATGCATCATGTACAAGAGAACCAACTCGATGTGGAATTTGATGTAATAATTATAATGGTAACCATTAGGTTTTATATTAACCTTACTTTTGAGGTAATTATGGGTTACTTTATGATGGGAGATGAAAGCCGTGAGGTAAAATTGAGGATAAATTATTGTTATGGTTATTTTTTATGATTTTATCTCTTTTTGGGGAATGTTTTAAGAATTATATAGTTTTGGAAAATGACAACACACATACCATATGACAACTCGTCCCATCGGACAAAGCTATGGGAATCGAACCCACAATCAAAGTGCGACCGGTATTTATCGCCTACCACTGGACTACGTGAAGTCCCTGGTTAGTAAGATAAATTCTTTTTAGTTATATAATTTTATGAATCTTGAATAATAATATTTTGGGTTATCTTGGAAAATGTTGACCTATCATGGAGGATATATGATTAGGTTAATTACTTTTCAATATGAGACTTTAAGAGAAACTGATGTTATTTGGTGATAAATGTTAATTTTAACCATGGAAGACTATGTGATTAAATCCTTCAAATATTTGTGTTTGAATATTAGTTTGGTTTACTTTGATTAATTTTATTGAAATTTTTTTTATCGAATGGTCTTCGTTGAACTTTGGGTTTTGTTGGTCAAATATTGGAGATTAAGAATAGATTTTCTATTTATAAATGATTAACCATTTCTGGATTATCTGACCTTACTCTAACAATTTTGGTTTTGGAGAGGGTCTAAAGACATTGGAAATATATAGTTCTTTTTTGTGGATTAGGTGATTCACTAGAAGTTGATTATAACACTCGTAAGGTGAAAAATTCATCCTAAATACTCGTCTTTTGGAGATAATATGAGTTTGTGTACGAAATATAGTATGAGATGAAAGTCTACATGACAAGTTAGTATGTTTCCTTAGGATTTAGTTATGCTCAAAAATGAATTACTCCATGAAAAGTAACATAAAGAAAAAAATTCCTTTAACTTTTCCTTCTAGGGAATCAAATACCGTTCAACCCATCACAAGTTTGTGATTTTATTGTGGTTAACTTTCCCCTAATCATGTTTTCTATCACTCTCCATCAGAACATGACCCTTTGTTTTCTCTTCCATGTCCATGTATTCCTACATGGAATCCTAGTATGGGTTAACTCGGGTGACCTTTGTACTTTCCCTTTAATTCTTTTAAAGTGATAGTTTAATTTACTCCTTTTCTGATGTGGGGCTTTCAATGAAGTTTCCATGACAAATTTTAAAATTGCGAGGACGCAATTCCCAAAAGAAGGGAAGGATGTAACATCCCAGGTCAATAAAGAATACTAATTTTTCATATTTATTAATATTTGTGATAAAATATTAATATTAATTTTAAGGTAACGCTATACTCGATGGCGTACCCAATACGCAACAACGAGTTTCTTTGAAATCTTACTTTGCAATCTAATAATAAAATAATATTATTTTAAATGGTCGTTAACGCCTTGCGGTTGTAATGACGGGAATGAACATAACTAACTAAAAAATCAATATATATGTTTTTCAAATATTTTTACTTTTATCCAATAAAATTTAGAGGCTTAAAATGTAAATGAATCTTATTTTAAGCATAATTTACATTAAAATGCCGATTTAACACCTTTTAATGTTGAACCCTATTTAAATATAATTTTGGTCAAATTAATATGTTATTTTTTACAAAATAAAATTCTTCTTTAGATTTGTATCATCAATATTTACTTTATGTTGATTTTTTTTATTTTTCTGATAAAATTAATTTTTTTTAATGAATAGTGAAAATACTGTATTTTATTTCACAACTGATTTTTAATATAATTTATTTATAAGGATAGATTATATTTTTAATTGGTTTTAATGTTTAATTAAAATATATTTTTACCATTTAATCAAATGGTTGTCACTGAAATTAATTTCACTTTGAAATTTGATTTAAACTAGTATCAATCTTTTGATATATTTTGTTTCTTAAAAACACGCTATTTGTTTTGACAACGGAAATTAATTATAAAACTGATTAATGAAACTTTTATGTTTTTAATTTTTGAAAATAGGCATCATTTTTGAATTTGGAATATCAAATATATCTTAGAGTGGATTTTTGGTATTCTTCTAGAAAAATTACAATTTTTGATGAATAGTGAAACCACTAAGTGGTAGTTAAAAAAATGATTTTTCGTTTAAATGAAATTTTACCACCTCTTTGATTTTAATTTCAAAAATCTGACATACATGGTTGTCATTAGGATATAAAATGTGGTTCAATGGGATGAAATTTTTTTTGTGAATAGTAACTTTTAAGTTTTATTAATCACGATTAATGGTAATTAGTGTAATTTAAGGTAAAGATAATGATATAATAATATGAAATGACCTTGAAGCATGTGATAACATTATTTTAGGAGTCGTGGCCGACCAAGAAATTCATTGGGACAACATGGGAACCCCATTGAGCAACGTGGGTAAGAAAATGAAATTAATAATTTTTTATTTAAATTTAAAATAAAAATGCCACAAACATGTATTTTTTTACTAAAACAATTTTTACATGGGGTTATACAAGTCATATTTTTTACTATATGTAGTCACTATAAGGATAAAAAAATTTACTACATCATAGTATTTTTTTATAATTTGTAGACATTAAATAAATTAATTTATTTATGACACCATGATGATGCAACGATTACCTCATTAATGAACAATTAAAAAAAGAAAATATAACATCTAAGACATACACTTGTCAAAAACTTATTGGATGGGTGGATTTTGAACCCTTATCACCTTATCCTTGAAATAAATATTTTTAGGTCCTTTAAAATATGAAAATTATTTTAAAATATAGTGAAATTTCATGACTTCCCAAGAGTGGCCCTCCTCCCTCTTATAAAATTCCCCCAGCCCTACCTCCTTACAGACACCTCTCAATCCATTGGCTC
The DNA here is from genome assembly GCA_963277665.1 of Viscum album. Lineage (NCBI taxonomy): Eukaryota > Viridiplantae > Streptophyta > Magnoliopsida > Santalales > Viscaceae > Viscum > Viscum album. The sequence continues at coordinate 1,479,525,957 of OY728148.1, read as the reverse complement.
AGCCAAACTCTGATCATTTTCTCTCTCCACATCCCTCTCTTAATCATAGAATCATTCCCTTAGGCATCAATCTCTTCGAGAAACCCTTTTTGTTCAAACCAAGGGGAGTTACCCGGTTTAAAGGTAAAGTCATCCCTAATGTTCTTTTGTTTTATTTTTCTTCTCCAACCCCCTAAAGTATTTTTTTTTACTTTGTTTTGTAACAAAAATAGTATCTTAAATATACATGGATTTTTTTATGATATTTAATAGATCAACACTTACACACACTGAAACATGTAGCCGATTGTCGCCTATTGATTGGTCAAGGTTCCGGTGCTCTGCTAATATGTATAGCAGCACTCGGGTTGAATCCTCGACGATGGTACTTTGTAATAGTCAAATTTTTTTAGTTGATTGTACATTGATTAGGGGGGTTTGTTGCAGAGCTTAATTGAAATTATTGATTGACTATAATTGATTTAAAAAATTGATAAATATTTTTGTGAGTTCATTATTTGGGAGTTAAGATTGTGATATTATTGAGCTTTTCTTTATATTGCATTTAAATTAACACCCACTTCACAAGTTGACGTCGATTAGAATTCCAAGTGTTAAAGCTTTAATCCAAGCCTTTACTTAACTAGGATTCTAAAATCAATCATTAATTGTTTATGGTAGTGTATTTATGGTTCCAATAATCCATGGAAACCACATGCTAAACAAAATATGTCATTAATCCATGACATATTAAGTCCAACATACACAATGTTAAATTAATGAATACACATCGAGAAAATACTCTCAATCACTTAGAATCCCTAAATTTTGACTCACCCCAATAAGATATTTACTCAGCCTTTTTGGTGTTTAATATTATGGTTATAATATTTATGATGATAAATTAAGAATAGATGAAAAAGAAAGGGATTAGATAAGAGTTGTACGTCGAACACACACACACGAACAATGATGATAGTTAAAAAAGATTTTTGATTGAATGAAGAATCCAAATAAGGGAAGAAGATTTAACTGAATTTAAACTATTTTAATAACATTAATATTAAAATACAAGAGGTGGAGTAGAATAAGATATACTGATGAAGAAACTTTCATTAAAACAGAATTACAAAAGAAAGGACTTACAAAATTACAAAAACAAAGAATACAAAAGTAAGTGAAAACAAAGAAAGGAGAAAAGGTCTCTCAAGTGAAAACCTGAAAATGTAAGGTCCTCTCAAGCCTTTGGATAGGATTTTATCGTGACAATATGTTCTTCTCTCTTCTGAAATGCCAACCCTTTTGAAAGGAGAGGAGGGGATGTATTTATAGGCCAAGGTGGTGGACTGTTTACATTCCAAAAATACCCCTCCACATGGATTACAGATATTGACATCTATAAAGTAGAATATAGAGCAATATCCTTTTTCAAAGTTGAAGATAATAAAGTTGGCCGAATACTCTCAAAATTTGGATTCATTTTTACTTAAGGATCAAATGTTATGGTCGGTTGATTAAACAAAGTAAAACTGTCCATTTCAATCCAGTATTTTGTAAGTAAATAATGTGAAAAGTTTTTTGAATATTAAGATGCCATCAAACCGAATGGGTTCTTTGAAAAATGCATCAAACTATATCTCCTATTTCACACTGCAAAATCTCAGGTCGATTTGATTCTTACATCATGAGATATGTCATGCATACTATACTGATTTTAATTTTTGGCTAGAATGGTGGGCTGGACTTCAAGGCTTCATTTGGGCCCTTTGTACTTAGATTTGGGACATGAACGTTTAATGCAATATCACATGTAGTGTCCCCCGAATTATTGTGTAGAGTTAATGTTTTTGGACTTCTGGATTGATCCCAGTAATTCAATCTTCAAGGATGGTCTAGTTTGTTCACAGATTCTTTGGTCTTGTTTGTGAGAACCATATGACCCTTCAAATTGCAGAATTTGCTCATGGTACCTTCTAATGAAATGTTTTATATAGAAAGGAGAATCCTACAAAACAATAACCACACAAGTTGGATCAGTATAGTGATAGTTATTATTAAAACATTATACTGACTCAATTGGACTACTTTTAAAAATGCTCAAAAATTATACTTAATATTAAAACATTAATATTTCACAAAAATTATGCAAATTTCATATAAAATAAATAAATGGAGTATATAATAAGTCATGAAAATATTAATAACATCAACTCCCCTACACTTAGTTTTGTGCATGTCTTCATGTGCAAAAAATATAAAAACATGACAAAATCATTTTTACTCACCAGCCAATATTAAAATTTTGTTTTCTCCAATCAGGGGAGATTTAGACTATTTCACTCATCCATTTTGAAATCCACCACATGTTTTTACAGAAAAAATGTTCCAAAACTAATTCATTTTTTCATGGTCAAATTTATAAATGGAAGATGTGGATACTCATTACTCACACCTCTCAAGATGATAAAATTCATTTGTGAAGGTTCACTCTTTTACCAACCAAATGTGAAAATATTAGAGTTTGAAAAGAGATCTCAGCTTAAAATCTCTATCCCAAGTGAACAAGAATCAAGAGGTCTTTTTAATGGATTTTTTTGTGGCTATGGGAAGGTAGGAATATAATGTCCAATATAGAGAATAAGAGGGTTAAAATACCAACATAGAAAAAGCAATGCACATTCTTTTTAAATAAAACATGGAAGGAAATGAAAAGACATATTTATAAGGGAATGATTGTGTAAAGAAAGACACGATAGAGGATAAAATATATGATGGTAATGAGAAGATTAAATAATTAAAAAACATATAACTTCTACCAACAATAATATAATGCAAGTGTTCTTTTTTTTTTCTTCTCCTTTTTTTTCTTTGTTTTTTCGAAAGTCGAACTTGGAAAAGATCTCACACTCATAACCCAACCCATGATCGATCTCCTCACGACACTAATTTTAATAGTTATAACAAGATCAAAGGTTGAGGAAGAGTGATTTTTGACCTACCCAAGACATAACCCATTTTTTCATTTTTTTTGATTTTTTTTGATTTTTTAAATTATTATTTTTGAACACTTGTCAATAACATTTACAAAATTACATAAATGGAAGTTCATTAAATTCCCCAAAACACACTTAATTATAACCTCTCCCCCACACTGAAATGGATTCTTGTCCTCAATAAGATGATAAATCATTGAAAATAAATAATAGGGTACCCAAACAATGAAATCCATTCCCCCACACACCTATATTTCAAAAAAATTATGCATTGAAAATCCATGTTGATATTGGGTGGGAAACGGTATTGGGCTTGTTATGTGGCTATCAAAGATAATGTTTTCATAGGCATGAAGGGGATTTCAAAAGGATGATTAATGTAAGGGAAATGGGAGGATATTTGGCTATTGAGATTCTCATGTGGTTCCAAAAATACCTCTATCATATTAATATACACTAAGGTAGTAAATTCCGCTCGATGGTCCATAAACTCAAGACTCACAAATGGGGGTGAAAACATACATTTTGAATAGATGACCATATGTGGCCTTGTCATGAATGCAAATGTTGTTCCTCACAGTTCGGGGAAATAATTTTCCAAATCAAAAATTGAGCATTCAAAATGTGTTGATGTTGACACAAAATTCTTTATCCAAATTCATAATGAAAATATAAAATTTTTGAGATGAAAACATGTCTGTTAACTCTCCAAAATGGTTGGACAAAATTTCAAAACTCGATGTTGAGTAAGAATGACTCTTTTTTTGTATTTTTTTAATTAATTGTGTGTTTTTTGTGTGTTTTTTTAGTTTTTATGGTTTTTTTTAATACGCACCCACAAAAGAATGAGAAAAAGAAAGGGTATGATGAAGAAGGTGGTAAAAAATGAAATAGAGAGGAATAAGAAGAAAGAGAGAGAGAGATAGGGAGAGAGGGAGAATAAGAGTCAAATTGAAAGAGGTGCCCCCTGGTTTGGATTTGGTGGGTTTCAACCTACATCTAGTGGTGGGTCGCCTAGAGAATTTGGGGATTTAGTGGAAGTCAAGGTTGTTCCAGGACAGTAGGGAGTTACCTGAAACATAAAATTCATTATTCATCTAATGAAAAACTAAAAAGAAATTGTAATTTCATAAAAGTAAAAGAAAACATGGGTTGTCTCCCAAGAAGCACTGCATTTATTTGTCTACAGCTGGACAATTGCAGTGGACGACCCATAGTCTGACGGTGGCCATCATATTTTCTCAACTCCAGTGTTCTTCCAGAAAAACTTTTTCTTTTGGAGGCCTGATGATTCGTTGGATAATTTCTTCCCGTCCTTGTTGGTGTTCTTGCAAATCAATGTGGTTGGAAAGAGAATATTTCTATCCTCACTTTGGTCTTCATCCTAAGGAATGATTTTATCCACAAAGTGATGGTTTTCTATTATTGGAAATTTAGGAAGATGGCTCAATTCTGATGGTTCATTTATTTAAGGATAGTATAACACAAAAGCAGAGTATGAGATCCCAATTGTTTTTGACTCATTTATTTCATCACTTACCGATGTAGAGTAATGAGGATCAGTGGAGTCATAAGACTGAATAAAATTTTCAATATCCTTCATTTATATAATTTTCACCAATGAATGGTCAATTTCAACCTCACCAGTGATCACTTTATTAATTAGGGTACAAATATCACAAACATCACTACCATCAGGACAATATAAAACACATTGGTTTAATGTTCACTTCAGATATAATAGAATTTTCAGAATCTTGGATAAAAAAGTATGAATGTGGGATAATCTGATCTGAATCAACAAATGAGCATTCTAGTTCATTTTCTTCATTACCATCCATGTTGGAGCATTGGAGGTCGGAGGTGAGATGATATTTCAAAGAGTTTTCAAGATCCTTTATATCAATGGAGCTTGTATTTGTAATGTCAGCATCAATTTCACCATTAATCAATTGGTTAATGAGGATGCAATATTCACAAACTCTTTTATTATTAGAACAGGAAGAACATGATGGATTAGGATTCAACACACTCTCAGAGGGAGTTTCAGAAACATGGATTGAGAATACAGATTGATTCTCTAATGGGTATCACATGGATTGAAAAATATTGAACTTGACCATTTGGTCTCCAAATTCCATGGATAAGATGCCATCTTGGACATCAATTTTTGTTTTAGATGTCATAAGGAAAGGTCATCCTAGAATCAGAGGAGATTTTCATGAAGTTTTCTCACCTTCCATGTCAAGGACATAGAAGTCATCTGGGAAGATAAAATCATTTACTTGAACAAGGACATCCTCAATTATTCCCTCCGGACTGGCTGTTCTTCGATTGGCTAACTGAATGACAACTCCCGTTTGGTGCACAGGACCTAGACCAAGGTTGGATAAGATGGATTTGCACATGAAATTAATTGAGGCCCCTAGTTCAATGAGTGCGTAATCAAAGTTCGAAAATCCAATTTTGCATGGAACCGTAAAGGTCCCTGGATCTTTGCACTTTATGGGAATAGACTGCTAGGTGGAAACATATTCGAAGGTCCTAAGTTTCTTCTTGTGGGTGAAAAATTCCTTAAGAAACATGGCATACTTAGGAATTTGTTTTATGGCATCTAATAGGGGAATGTTGAGTTCAACACATCTAAACATGTCGATCATTTCAGGATCGGGTTCAAAGGACTTCCTTGGTTTAGAAACAGCTTGAGGAAATGGAATTGGGTTCCTAAGTGGAATTGAAGGAGGTGAGGGAATGGTTTCAGGTTCCTTTTCAAGTTTCTTTTTCTTTTCATTTTCTAGTTCAACATTCAAAGGAGGGATAGAGGACTTATCTTGAGGCATAGCAATGTGCTTTCTCGATCTATGTGCAATTGTACTTACATTACCCTTGGGGTTGGGTAATGGTTGAGCTGGGAGTTGGGAAGAATTTGATGTTGTTGCTGGCTCAGGTGGGAAGAAAGTTGACCTATTTGAGTTTCAATTTTTTTTAAGGCTAGAATGGGTGAATGAGAAAAGATCTTCCACTGAACTTTACCATGGTTTCTTGGAAGAAGAGTCTTGTCCCTGGTTGGGATTTCCTTGATTTTGGTTCTTGGGAAATCGACTGTATTGGTTTTTGAATTGGGAAGGCTCACTATGATAATGGAATCTAGGAGGAGGATTGTTCCTTTGAGGTTGAGGAACAAAATGATATGGTTGATGGTAGTTACCACCACCTTGACCATATTGGAATTGGTTTGGGTTTTGAGGAGGGAATTGAGGGGAGTGAGACATGGGGTTACAATACCTCAATCCATGGTTAAAGTTAGAGGAGAAGGGCTTAGAGTGAGGTTGGATGATGTTTCTAACGAACTGACCTGATAGTTGAGGATTGATGTTTTGCTGATCATATGCTGCATTAAGCTCCATTGGTTCAGATGAATCAGATTGATCCTCTTGAAGTTGTGGACATGTGTCAGTTGGATGAGATGGAGAGTTGCAGATTCCACAGTTTTTGATAGGTCCATGAAACATTGATTGTGGAGAAGACGAGGTTTGGGATTTGGTAGCCACATCCAGTTGTCGCACAAAAACTGGGAGTTCACTCATCCACTCGGTCATTTTGTTCGGTTCAATTGATTGATTATCTTGGGATTGTTTGACTTGAGAATGTGCTCGAGTATGGAATTTTTGTGTGTTTGCAACCTTGTTACTTATGAGATCTCTTGCAGATGTAGGAGTTTTATCAACAAGAGCACCACCACTTACGACATCAATGAGAGTTCTCTCCATAGCCAATAAGCCCTCGTAGAAGTATTGGATCAAGATTTGGTCAAGGAATTGATGATGTGGGTAGGTTGCAACAAGCTTTTTGAACCTCTCCCAGTACTCATGGAGTGATTCACTTAGGAACTGACGAATACCACTTATTTCCTTTCGGATAGAAGTAGTACGAGAAGCAGGAAAGAATTTTTCTAAGAAAACCCGCTTCATGTCATTCCATGTGGTTATGGAACCGGGAGGTAGGTAGTAGAGCCATGACTTAGCGGTGTTAGCTAGGGAAAAAGGGAATTCTCGGAGTTTGATTTGTTTTTCAGAAACCCCTTGAGGCTTCATGGTAGAGAACTCCACTGGGAACTCTTTAAGGTGGAGATGTGGATCCTCACTGGCTAGCCCGTGAAAATGAGGGAGAAGATGAATCAATCCCGATTTGAGTTCGAAGTCAGCATCTATGATTGGAAATTGAATACCAATAGGTTGGTAATTCATATCAGGGGAAGCGAGTTCTTTTAGGGTTTGTTCCCTAGGATTGGCCATTTAAATTTCAACTGGTTGGATGAGGACCAGTTCTTGAATTATTTGAGTATCTTTTATGTTACTCCTAAGTTTGCGAAGTGTTATCTCAATTTCAGGGTCAAAATAAACCATGGGATTGTTTGGGAGGATACGGGGCATTCAAGGATATTTTGGACGAAAGAGGAAGATGGGGTTTTCTTTGTATTTTTTTCGTTTATGATTTTTAAGTGGAAGACGGGTTTTACTTTGTGTTACATTTTCAATTTTTTTAAATTTTTTTGTTTTTTTGGGTATTTTTTTAAAATAACTATAAACTAATGACTACATAAAGAACCATCCCCGATAATGGAACCATTTGAAACATGCAGCCGATTGTCGCCTATCGACCGATCAAGGATCTGGTGCTCTACTAATGTGTATAGCAGCACTCGGGATGAATCCTCGGCGATGGTACTTCGTAATAGTCGATTGATTTTAGATGATTGTATTTTGATTAGGGGGGTTTGTTAGAGAGCGCAATTAAAATGACTGATTGACTATAATTGATTTAACAAATTGATAAATATTGGGGGTGTGTTCATTATTAGGGAGTTAATCTTGTGATATCCTTGAGCTTTGATTTATATTGCATTTAAATTAACACCCACTTCACAAGTTGACGTCGATTAGAATTCCAAGTGTTAAAGCTTTAATCCATGCCTTAACATAAATAGGATTCTAAAATCAATCATTACCTGTCTATGGTAGTGTATTTATGGTTCCAATAATCCATGTAAACCACATGCTAAACATAAGATGTCATTAATCCATGACATATTAAGTCCAACATACACAATGTTAAATTAACGAATACATATCGAGAAAATACTCTCAATCACTTAACATCCCTAAATTTTGACTCACACCAATGATATATTTACTCATCCATTTAGGTGTTTAATATTCTGGTTATAATAATTATGATGATAAATTAAGAATAGTAGAAAAAAATGGATTAGAAAAGAGTGGTACGTCGAACACACACACACGAACAATGATGATAATTAAAAAAGATTTTTGATTGAATGAGGAAGCAAAACAAGGGACGGAGATTTAACTTAATTTAAACTATATTAAGAAAATTAATATTAAAATAGATAATGTGGAGAATAATAAGTGATATTGAAGAAGAAACTAGCATTAAAACAGAATTACAAAAGAAAGGACTGAAAAAATTACAAAAACAAAGAACACCAAAGTAAGTGAAAACAAAGAGAGGAGGAAAGGACTCTCAAGTAAAATATTCAGTATGGAAGGTCCTCCCAAACCTTTGGGAAGGCATTGGTCATGACAATATGATCTCCTCTCTTCTGAAATTCCAACCCTTTTGAATGGAGAGGAGGGGATGTATTTATAGCCCAAGGTGGTGAACTGTTTGCATTCCATAAATACCCCTCCACTTGGCTCGTAGATATGGACAACAAGACAGTAGAATATAGAGAAATATCCTGCTTCAAAGTTGTATATAATAATTTTGGCTGACTACTCTCAATATTTGTATTAATTGGGACTTAAGGAGCAAAGGTTATGGCCGATTGATTAAATAAACTAAACCACTCCATTTCATTCTAGTATTTTTGAACTCCATAATTTGAAAGGGTTTTTTAATATCAATATGCCTTCAAATCCGAATGGGTTCTTCAACAAAGTCTGCCGAATATATCTCCTCTTTCACATAGTAACATCTCAGCTCGATTTGATGCTTAAATCATGAGATATGTCATGCATACTATACTGATTTTAATTCTCGACCAGAATGGTGGGATGGACTTCAAAGCACCATTTGGGCCCCTTGTACTTAGATTTGGGCCTTGAAATTTTTATCCAAGATGACATGGAGTTTCCCCAGAATTATTGTGTAGAGTTAATGTTTTTGGACTTCTGGATTAATCCCAGTAAATCAATCTTCAAGGATGGTCCAGTTTGTTCACAGATTCATTAGTCTTGTTTGTGAGGGCCATATGACCCTTCAAATGGCAGAATTGGCTCATGGTACATTCTAATGAAATTTTTTATATTTAAATTAGAATACTAAGAAACATGAACCACACAATTTCTAGAAGTATAGTGATAGTTATTATTAAATCATTAAACTGACTCAATTGGACTACTTCAAAAAATGCTCAAAAATTATACTTAATATTAAAACATTAATATTTCACACAAATTATGCACATTTCATATAAAATAAGTAAATGGAGTATTTAATTTTTCATGAAAATATTAATAACATCACAAACCTCCGTCTAATGGTTACAGAACAAACTGTTTCTTTGGATGGAGAATTACTGCCTCACGAAACGATGATTGTTCTATCTTCTCCTACCACCTCTCATAGTGTCCATTATGATGGTACAATATTTATTTTTGATATATATTATATTTATTTCCTCTTTGGATTCTATATCTAATATTTAATACATACCTTTATGCTTTTCTTATTGTGAAAATGCGATAATTTAATTTGAGGATGTGTGGACTACCGCCCCCTCAAGTGATGTGACTCGTTCCTGAAATATATCTAATTTATAAAGAATGAAATTGATGAACTTATGTGTCCAATAAAACATAAATATTATACTGGAATTATAATATATATATATATATATCTCATCTAGTTTTAATTCCATTAATGTGACATAGAAATGAAAGTAGCGTTCATGCATACGTACGGCCTACCGTCTCCATGAACGGTGCATTTCATTTCTTTTTATCACCAAATGTTATGGAATAGTATAAAATCAATATTTAATGGATATATATGATATTTAAATCATTAAAAATATTCTGGAGATGATGTACTTATAACTACATGGAAAATTCATTTCCATCAAGTTCAATTTTACTCATGTACTGAACATCGACAATAACATCTGATATGAACTCACATTATTAACCAATTATTATAACATTATAATATGTGATATGATCTGAATAATAATATTTAAATGATTTCCATAAGAAATTATAAATTGACCAATGTTTATTATTCAGGAATATAAAGAAACGAAAAGACACGTCAGACTTGAGGTAACAGATCCTACATCTATCTTTATTTTTAAGTACTATCTTTTATGGATTTTCCTTTAAGCTCATATTTCTTATGTTTGGGGATGTACTTTTATATTAATAATTTTGTAATAATTCTATTCTTATTATGAGATACCATATTTGATCCCATAAATCCATTTTTTGAATTTTTAAGTGGCGATGTTAGGCTGCCGAGTTTTCATAAGGGATTTTTCATCTCACTTTTATTCCTGTGAGATTTATGCTACATTTGCCACCATTTCCTTTTAGTGGTGTATGTACTGACCAATATTCTACTCTTTTTGTAATATAATTTCGTATATGAGTATTTACATCAATTTTTTATAGTCCTTCTTTCATGGGGTGTACGTTTTGGAAGTTACCCAAGTCGGTAAGGGAACCTTTCACAATCCTCTTGTCAAAAGACTTCTTTTTGTTATGTCTTTTAATTTAAATCATATTATGAAGGTATATGTTCTTATATATCCTTATTGATGTAAAATTTATTTTCAAGTGATGAGATAACCTTTTTGTCTCATCAACTCATTTTCTGAATTTTTTTGTTACACCATTAGGCTGTCGAAATTTTACAAGGGAACTTCTTAACCCAATTTTGATTTCTTTGGGTTCAACTTCTAGTTATTGAATATGTAATCCTATGAATAAGTGTGAATTACCTATGATTGTTTTGCACATAATATCTGCTTATATTCTGTGTATTTATATTTATCACACATAATTATGAGATTGATTTATCCTTAATTTAAGGATACCTTCTTTATAAGGGATTCCATCTCAGTTTACATTTCTATTAAGACTTCATTGTTGTTATGCACCAATTCACTCTTATATGGAGTATATACTATCTTTGGCTTATTATATCATGAATCCATTTATTCTCGCGATATTATAATGTTCTAATTAAATGTTAATCCACAATTATTTCTATTCAAGTGTCTCTCATTTTGTTAAAAACTCTTTATCCAAAATATCATTTTAAATGTTTTAATGATTTATTTTTATAAATATTTCTCATTGATATACATGTTTTCAAAATGGTTTTAGGGGTTTATTTATATGGATATTAATGGTTTAAAATGTTTAATTCTTCAAAGTGGTATGGGACACTTTGACTCAAACATCTCTTTATTAAATGTTTTAAATGGTTTTTAAAATGGTTTTGATAATGGATTTGTTATGTAAATATATTTAAGTTATATATTGTGATTGAAATGTCGAATTTTTTTCTTTCCATTATATTATGATTTTTTAATTGTACTTGGTCATTTGTCGGGTGGTTACGTGATAAACCATATGACTGGTGGTGCTGTGAATACTAGGACGAGTGGTTACGTTATAGCCTCAAATGCATTGGGTATGGAAGTCAGTCGTATGGATATTCCATGTAGTGATATGTGTGGAAGTCGACCGTAAGGTTATTTCATTTAAGTATGTTTATGTCCCAAGTTACCTTTATATGTTATGTGTTCTTTATATGAATTTTATGGTAACATTTGGTTAAATAAGGGTAACTAATGATCTTTTATTTAGTGAAGAGTATTTACTACTTCTTAAAGGTGAAAAGTGTTACTTTGATAATGTATTAATGGTTTACTTGATGTTTTGAAAAACTAACAGTTTTCCTTCATTGTGTATCCTTTACTGTGCTTTTTATGATCTTCTAATGTTTTTGAAATGTTTTCCACAGGACATAAAGATGAATAGGGTCAAGGATGGGATCAAGGAAAGACATGCTATCTAAAACATGGAACTAGACATGTTTCGTTTTAAGAGTTTTTTATTTTATGGAAACATAGTAGAAGTATCTACTTTTTAATCTTTTGAAATGTAATAGTTATATCATAATTCTCTAAAACTCTAAACCTGAAAGGATCCTCTATGTGAATTATTCATTTAATTCATGACTATGTGATGTTATAAGGTCGGGTCCTTATATGGAACATATAAAGGATGCTGTTAATGAACATACATAACATATATAAAATATTATATTATAGTGTAATAATAATATACCAATGTATCACTTGGTTTTATTTCCTTTTAAAATATAAAAATAAAATGGAAGTAGCGTTCCTGCGTATGTACAGATTATCGTCTCCACGAATGCGATGAGATTCAATCCCCATCATTACCATTAAAGAAAAATATTCATATTATTTTTTATAAAATATCTATAAACATAATATCATTATGTAAATGAATCAAATACATACTATCCATAAGAAACATGACCTACATAATAGAACATATAAAGGAAAATGATTCAGTTAACACCCTAAATAATGATATTACTAAAATATTATTAACAAAGAAATATCATAATATCATATATGAATTCATATTTATATATATGGTTCTTGTATAATTTAATAATAATAAAATAACTATTATACAGGAGGTTAATGTACCCTCGACCAATGATAAAATCATGGTTCGGGTTAATTACTCAATCTCATTATTATTCGAGATTGTTTATGTGTAAGTATTTACTAGGACATATGTATTATCCATGTCCATGTTAGATAAAGTATATTTAAAAAGAATTTTTTAAGGGACTCCTCAACTAAAATATCATTGTAAAAGATTAAATATATATTTTTCTAAATAATTCTAATTAATGTCTACATTTTAAAAATGGTTTTTAAAGGATATATTTATATGGAAATGAATGTTTTAAAATGTCAATTATTTCAAAAATTTCAATGTTGTCTGGGACAATATGATTCAAAAATTTCTATTAAATATCTTCCTTTATAAACTGTGTGACATTGAAATGTTTTCATGAAAAAGGGACATTTTTCTGAAAGAGTTCTACTAATCTTTTTCAACTATGTGAACATGATTTTGGATATTATTCTTAATTGAGGTTGATTTATTATAAAACGAATCTTCAAAATTGTATTGAATGAGTTATGTTATTATTGACTATGTATGTGATATTTATATTCCATTTGTGTTTTATGGTTAAAGTATTGACATTTCGTATACTAGTTTTTATATTAATGATTATGTTATGTTTCAACATTTTCATATGAGGAATGCATTGTACTTTTTAAGTGACTGATGGAGCCCACTATAGCTCCTAGATGCATAGATAGGTCTCATGAGACAGACTAGTGTCTTAGAAAAAATATTTCACAAAATATTATTTGTAGTCTTGGCATGGGGCCTTAAATATGTGGTTATGATGTCTGACATTATGCATTCTTTCATTATGAAATTAGCTACTGATATTACAAGTGATTATTCGACTAGTATAATATCCATGTGAATAAGTGAATGGAATTATTTGATGTATATTTTCTATATTATGCTAATTTTTATGATTAAAAGGATTTTGATTAATTTTATATGTAGTCATTAATGTTTATGCTGATTTTTGATAGTTTCTGTTTATTGTTATCCTTACTGAGCATCTGAGATCACCCCTTTATTATGTTTTCTTATTCCCAGGATTCAAATAAGTTTATTATGTTTGATATGTTTGGTTAATCTAAGGGATTAATGGAATTAACAATGGATTATTTATTTTTTGTTTTATGTTTGAATTTGTAATGTAACATTCATGTGTGTAATCTATTTTCCAAGACTGCTAAACTAATACGTCTTTAGAGATATGATTTCTCATTTCATGAAAACGTATTAAAATAATGCATTGACACTAGGTAACTGGGGTCAGGGCTTTACAATGGGTAAACTTGGAAGTTTAGTACAATCCTTAGAAACAAGATTTAGATAAACTCTAATTAGAATCCATTACCATATGATAGACTGTGAGGATGAGTATAGAAGAACATAATAGAATTTTGGTAATATAGAGATATTGTGTATTTTATAAGAAATACATCCCTGTATGATTATGAGCTGGTAGAGGAAGATTGCACAAATGTACCAACGAGTAAAAACTCTGACGAAGTGTTATGGGCTTCACCAGGGGTAACCTGGTACGTGACAATAGGCACTACTGCACTCATAGTTATGATAATCTCAGGGGATATGCATTGGATAATTCACATTTTCATTACAATCCATTGTGATGGATTTATGAGTATATAACTTCTCAAAAAAAACATTTTTATGATTATGTATTACATCCATAAATTGGCCTATTTATGTTAAGTTTTTTACAAGTTTGGAATTATGTATTTTGATTCATAAACTAATTTAGTGAATTCCATTGTTTAGAAATGGTTCCTAGTGGAAGGAAAGAAAACATTATCAATGAATGTAATCCATGTAGTGATTTCTCTCCTACTCAAGATAATTATAGTGGAGTGGGTGATGCAACTTGTGCTGATTAGCTTATCACCATTCTAGGATAACTCAGTCATATTATGGATTATATCCTTATCCATATGGAGAACCCTGATCCACAGCTCGAAGGACCAATGTTAGACTGAGTCATGTAAAAAAACCACCAACATTTAATGGGACTAAAAATCCATTTTTTCCTAAGCAATGGAGAAGTTCCTTAGAGAAAATATTTCATGCTTTGGGGAGTAGTGAAACGTAAGAAGATGTCATGGCATTTTATCACCTCAAAAGAAATGCTGATCAGTAGTGGTCATTAATTCAAAACACAAAGGATGATTAAAATTATAAAATATGGAATAGTGGGATTTTTATATAAAAATAATTTCATCATGACCATCAAGAGGATATGGAATGGAAATTTCAATGTCTGATGAAAAAGGATAATGACAAGGTTGCAATGTATGAGGCTATCATTACAAGGTCAACAAGGCATTCAGTAGATTATATATGTAACCTAAGGTGGATGATTTATCAATTCTTATATGGGTTAAAACAAATTTTCCATTGAGAATTAGTGTCACAATACTCCTCATTATACAAAGATATTCTCTCATGTGAAATCAATGGAAGAAAGAAATTCTCTATGTCTTATGACTTTAAAGTAAATCAATAGTAGGAGAGATATATCGAACACTCTGGAAATGGGAATAAGGGAATGATGGATTTTCTCATATGTGATAACACAAGAATAAATCCCGTTGGTAAATTCATGAATTGAATGGGAGTTTGATATATGTAAAAGGAAAACAGGAACCAAGTACGTGATATCAATGGTAAAGAAAAATGTTTCAAATGTACAATGCTTAATCTTCATGTCGTTAGGACATTACGTGAATCAATCAGATAATAATTAGAGTATACCACAAATTATGCTTGGGGATAATAATAATAATGTTATGATATTACCACAGATGAAGAGAAATGACTACTGTTCTTATGTTGATATTAAATAATTATGTCATTTGAGTGTTGTATCGATAATGTACTAGTTATAATAATTTTAGAGTATTTATGGATTGTACTGCAGCACTATTTCATTACGGGTTTCATAATGTGTGGTACCTTGAATAGTTACTCAATAACAAGTTAATTTTTTTTGAAAATAAATGGTTAAAGGAAAGATGAACTTTAATATGGTCCCAATACTGTGGTATTGATTTTGGAATAAGAGATGATTGATTTGTATAAATTATATTGGATATTATTGACTACCTGGGAACTAATTAGTGGTTTTTTATTCCATAATTATTGGTGATTAAAACAATTTTGGCTTTAAGGAGTATATACTGTACTCTATGATTTATATACCGAATAAAAAAGTACATACCTATTCAAATATGGTCTTCTAGAATTTTATTTTATTACCAAATTTTAAGAGAATACACAGTGAAGTTATTCACATGTATTTTATGTGGCCTTCCTTATTAATTATGGACTGTGAGATTATACATATGTATTGTGGAAAAGTATAAAGGTTGGAATAGATTAAGATTGACATTGGATACAATTGTTAACATTAAATCTTTTCTTAAGATTATATTTGTATTTTCATAAAAAGGGAATCATGAATGTTGGGAGACAACATGTCGCATCCGAAAGGTCCGCGAGACATAAACCCACAACCAAAGGGTGACAATGATTCATCAACTACCACTAGCCTACATGATATCCTACTTTGTATAATGTATTTTTTTAAATTGTCTAATAAATGAAATAGAAATTCATTATTCTTGGAACCCTATATGATTATGATAAATAATATATTTTTTAATTCTATTATCTTGTGGAGTGAAAGATGATTTTGTGGTAGTAATTAGATAATGGATAAAACTCTACTTGTCAAATATATTTGTTCCACTTATTCTATGAATATATTAATTCTTAAACTTTTGGGAAGGGATCTTAATATAAAAAATGTGATATCCTAATACATTCTGTTTTGTTCAACTGATGATATTTTAAATCCTCATAGACTGATGGATTTGTGACCCTCAATATAACACTTGTTTCTGATTGATGAACTCAATTACTCCCTATAAATACATATTTTTATCCTTTAATTATGTGTCTCTAATTACTACCAATTTTCATCTAATTGAGATTATAATTTGGTCGTGACTTTTTCATTTCTCTTTTCCTCTTATTAAGACAAAATTTCATTAACAAAATTTCCCATGTGGATTTTCTACAAAGGTAGATTTAAATTTTTATCCTTCTATTTTCAATGAGAAATTTCAAATTGCATGGAAAAAAATTATTAAATGGGGTGATATTGTATCACCCCGTGATTCATAGTATGTTCTATCTTTGATCGAGCACACCACGAATTACCAAACTAACCGTTAAAAAAGAAATTATAAATAGAATAAATCGAATTTTGAATTTTATGTATTCCTTATATTTTTAAAATCCATATTATGTTTTTATTACACATAATATAAGAACAAAATAATTTTTCAGATAAAAGAAGTATTTTTCATAAAATGCAATTTTATTGCATTTTAATGGAGAACCTTTTTTTAAAACAGATATTTGACACTTTTATATATATAAAATGAAATTAAATTATTCTCTAGGAGAGGAACACGAAAATAAAGTTTAGATAAATTTTTGGTACTTTTCTGATAACTTTGATATTTTGATGAATAGTGAAAAATACTATATTTTAATTCAAAACAACTAATTAATCAAAATAATTTATATTGTTAAATAATAATTTTTTTTAAATTATTATTAGATTATATTTTTCTCATTTAATATAATTTATTTTAATGGATTTAACTTTACATTTAAAATGGACATAAACAAGTGTCGATCTTTTGATAGTTATTATTTATTAAAAACACGCAAATTATTTTGACGATGAGAATTAATTTAAAATTAATTTCTACCACTTCTATGTTTCTAATTTGGAAAAATGGATTACATATTTGGAATTATAAATTAAAAATTGTGTAAATAGGTATCTTTTACTTGTAGACATTATGAATATTTACATCAGTAAATATTTTATTTTCCATTGTTAAAGTGTAAATTTGGTAAATAAGGGTAATCAAATATTATTATATTAACATTAAATTATTATAAAAAGTGTTTTATATCCATTGGTTGATACATTCCAGATTTTGGACATCCTTGGGTCAATTTTGGTACCACATGGAGCCACATGAGAGTGATAATGACACTTTATATTAACTAATTTTAAATAAAGTAAAAAATGACTTAAACATATATCTTTTAGAAAAATAATTTTTACAAGCGGTTGTATAAGTTATCATTTCTAATATTAATATTTATTTTAAATGTAAAAGAATTTACTACAACATGGTATTTGTTTTATAATTTTTATACATCATATAAATAAAATTATTTACTACACAATAATAATGTACTGTTTACCTCATTAATGAATGATTTAACTAAATGAGATTATAAAAATCAAAACAATACCCAAAACGAATAAAATTATTTTGGATTATTTATATAGAATATGAGTCATTTTATCTTCTACTTTGATGATTTTTGTACATTTATAAACCTAAAATTATTGTATAATAAAATATTATTTTTAAACTTTTATATAGAGCCCCTCCTCCCCCATATAAAAATCCCTCAACTCTAACCCATTTCTCACGACACTCAAGCCCCTTGGATCATCCAAAATCTACCCAATTATGCTCCCTATATCTCATGCTTCCTCCTAGAATACTTACATTAGGTAGAAGGCACTTCAAGGAAGCCTTTTGGTTCAATCCAATGTGAGTTAGCCGATTTAAAGGTAACATCCCTTCTTAAGTTCTTTTCTTTTATTTTACTTATACTACCCCCTAAACTAAATTTATTACATCCTTTATTAAATAACCAGTTTCCTCAACATACTATGTTTTTTTAATGAGAATTATTTGAACTACACTTACACATATCTCCATCTAATGGGTATATGACATAATGTTTCAATGGAAGGTGAACTACTGCCTCACGAAATGATGATTGTTCAAACTTTTACTACCACCTCTTGTGGCATCCATTATAATGGAACTGTAATTATATATAATATTTATGATATTTATTTTATCTAAAGTCTTATTTAATTTTCTTATTTTTCATACCTTTATTCTTTTCATGTTGTTTATATACGATAATTTCAATTGAGGAAAAGTGGACTACCGCCCCTCAATGTGATATGACTAGTTCATAACATACATTGAACCTATAATGGATGGTGGTAATGAACTCACGTAACATGAATAAAAAATAATATTATATTGTAATAATTATATACTAATGTATCATTTGGATTTATTTCCTTTTAAAATATAAAAATTAAATAGAAGTAGCACTCGTGAGTACATATGGAATATCATCTCCATGAACGCGATGAGATTCATTCCCCATTGTAACCATTAAATAATAATTTTTATTTTATTATAAAAAATAATATATAAAAAAATAATATCATTATGTTTATATATCAAATACATCCTATCATTGACAAACATGACTTATGTAACAAAACTTATAAAATAAAAAAAAGTTAGTTAACACCTGAAATAATGATAATACTAACATACTATTAACAAATTAATATTAAAAAATCATATACGATATTATATTTAGTTATGTGGTTATTGTATAATTTAATAACAATGATTTAACTATTATACAAGAGGTTAACATGCCCTTGTCAGAAGAAAAGTACAAGGTAAGTGTTCATTCCCCAACTCATTATTATTCGATATTGTTTTTGTGTCTGTAATTACTGGGACTTATTTATTATCCAGGTCCATGATTGATAAAAAAAAATTTAAAAGGATTATTTTTCTTTACTCTTATATTAAAATATCATTATCACAGTTTAAATATTTATTCTCTTAAATCAATCAAATTAATGTCCATGTTCTCGAAATAGTTTTTAATGAATTTATTTATATGGACGTTGATGTTTTAAAATTTTAATTCATTCAAAAGTATCAAAGTGGTATATGGAACATTTATTTAATAATGACTTTTAAATTTCCTCCTTTATAAATTGTGTGACTTTTAAATGCTTTCATGAAAAGAAGATATTTCTCTCATAGAGTTTTATTAATCATTTTCAACTCTGTCCTTTTAGATATTATTCTTGATTGAGGTTGACTTTTTATAAATATAACCTTCAATATTTTAATTAAGGAGTTATGATATGATTGACTATGAATGTATTATTTTTATTCCATTCCGGATTTATGGTTAATTTATTGAAATTTTATATGCTCTTTTTAATAAGAATGTCTCTTTTATGTTTTAATATTGTCATATGACGGATGAATTAGACTTACTAAGTGACATGTAGAGCCTGCTATAGCTCCTCGATGGATCAGTAGGTCTCATGAGACAAACTACTGTACTGGAATAAGGCCCTGATAAAATATTATTTGTATTCTTGTCACGAGGACATGGCTATGTGGTTATGATGTCCAAAGTTATGAATTCTATCATATTAAAATTAGCTATTGATATTACATTGGATTATACGACTGATAGGATATCCATGAGAATAAGTAAATGTCATTATTTGATTTATCTTTTCCATATTATATTAAATTTTATGTTTAAAATTATTTTGTTATAGTTTTATTCATTTCCTTAAATGATTATTCTTAATTATGATAGTTTCCATTAATTATTATACTTACTGAGATTCTGAGCTCAACCCTTTCTTATGTTCTCTTTTTTACTAGGATTCCAAGAAGTGTTTTATGTTTGATATACAGGGTTAATCTATGTGAATAATGGAATTCCCAACATATTATTGAAGGTGTGTTTTATGTATGAATGTGTAATTTAATGTTCATGTATGTAATCTTTTGAACAAGACAACTAAATTTATCGGCCTTTTGAGACATGATTTCTTGTTTCAAGCCATTGTATTAAAATATTTCCCCAACTCTGGGAAACTAGGGTTGTGGTGTTAAACAAAAAAAAATTTTGGGCCTTGTTTCATGTCCATAAGTATGTGAGAGGTCAGGGTCTCATTTCATTAACATAATTTATGAACATTTTTCTTCTTAAAAATGTTCATTATGTTATATGTTGATGTTTATGTCATGATTCAATGTATTATTCCGCTATAATTTCATCTATTATGGGATTGATTTACTTATGATTCATGTTTTATGAACAAAAAATGTTAATTCCTTGATTCATGTTTATAATTATTAATAAGTAGGGTATGATATTATAATGATTGTGATCATATTCGTATACACATATGTTCATGATATACATACACATTTCCATTATTTACTATCACTGGGCATTTGAGATCACCTGTTTCATATGTTTCTAATCCCATGGTTTTGAAGAATGTCGTTCGAATAGAGTTACTATGGTAGAAGATCATTGTGGGAAACAATGATTATATTTAACTGATCTAGATGATTTATATTCCATGATTCCAACGGTAGTAAACTAATATGGAAATTTGGAATCATTTTTTGTAATGATTTATGTATTTTGAGAAGGAATTGTAATTTTTATGTATTTTAATACTGGGTTGTTATAGGTATTACCTTTAATGAGACACATATATACCCTTGGAACAAAAAATTCCCCTTTTAGTCTAGATAAAACGACTTTAAACTATTTTCCATAGTCCAAACCATATGACCATAAAATATGGGCAATTAGCATGTGGAATTATTCATGTGGTGCAGTGATCCTTTAGATTCTTCATAATGGGTTCCAACTCTTGAACTATATGAAATTACATGAACCCCCTTTCATCCCATAGTCATGAACATATTACCTAAAGATATGTGTATCATGTCCCAAAATTACATTTGTCTTGATTCCACTCCACAGAGGATATGTAGGGAAACCTAGACTTTCTATCCACAATATCAAATGAGATTTCATTAAAAAACAACTATTTACACCATTGAAATCCTAATAATGTGATCCAAAATAAGATACCATGACCCATAAATTTCCCATGATGTGAATATAGAGTAATATAAGGATGAAATTTCCCCATTTAATAATGTTAAACTATAGTATAACACTAGAAAAGATCTGGAATCCTTTGAATATTAGATGAATCTACCATTTATCAATCAAGGATGACCCATATGACAAATATGGATGAAAAAATATGGCTTTACTCAGACACTGATATTAAACTACAATCATACATAGAAAGAATTCAGGATCCCTCATAACCAAGATTCAATAATCTCATTCCAGAGGATTGTCCCTTAACTCAATTTGTCTTATATTTCATCTCACTTTTTGGTATTAGAATAATAACCTTAGTCAATATTCAACCAACCCATTACATTTTACATGGAACATGGGCCATAACATCCCTCATTCCCCCCAGTTTAATACACTTTCGTGTTGTAATGAACACTTTAACACACCCCATTGTCCAAACTATATGAACCTAATGAATTATAAGATCCAAATTTAAAATATAATGTCATTAATATTTGTGTGGTTTGTGTCATGGATACTTTTATGGAATCAGTGGGATTCCATGAACCCCCACTCATGTCTAGTAACATTAATTTGATGTCATATACATTATTTTGAGATACCCTCCTCATGCTCCACACAAAACAACCATAAATTGTTCATAACATGTATAAAATCAACGACTATGAACTAATAGTGTGTTATATGTGACACGACTTTAAATTTTATGTGATCTACCCCAAATTCTATATCTTAGTGCAGGGTCTCCAATCATGGTACACTCTATCTCCCTCAGCTTCTATAGTCGGATGAGTATCCTTTATATTTGTTCTACATATTCTTTTTTAACAATTTAAAATTGTGACCATACCCTATAAAATAAACTTAAGATGACCTATTTATTAAACAGGATGAAGGGGTATTGGAAATATTAGCATATAAGCCCTATACACTCCACATATCTGTCACATGACGTTAAACCATTCGATGTGTCCTAATCACATGATGTTAAAATTTACTACACCTCATCCATTCTACATAATATTAAACCCCATGTCATAAATCCTCATTGCAAGAAATATAAAATCATGGAATAGTAATCGACCACCAAAGAATCCTTTTCCAATAATTCTGGTCCAATACATCTTCATTCATATAATTGACTATCACTCGGCCTTCTAGATGTCACACCTATGGTTATGGGTTTGAATTTTAGATCAAGATGATATTCCCAAACCAATATTCTCTAACATACTATCATATAATTACAAGAGTTCTGGAAGCTATATGTATATTACATCACACAATTACTATGATTCATGTTCCCCTCATATAATCCTCTTCCACTTCCATTCCTAAATGGACCCCCTAACAGCATGGTGTATGGACAAGGATCACCTACAGTACTTAATAAATGGTATGGAGGACTTCCGACAAAATGTCATGATAGCTTCCATTTAGTGGTTGTCCCTATCATTCTTTTTATCATTCTAGGATAATGATACGTTTGTTTTGTTTCAATCATGATATATATTTATCTTTTATCTTCATTCCCTTCCTTGTGTACGGGGTTTTGTTAATTGTGATTCAATGACTTCATTCCACTTGGTTTGGGTAGAATTGAACATGTCAAGCATTACCCCATTCATTTACAAGTGTATAATGGAGACACAATTTGGTTTTTAGGAGTGACTAATTCCCCATCCATTGTCCCTCTTATCTCGATCACTCTTGGTGTTATTTCTTGATTATCATTCATTGAGTGATTAGTTCTTTTTCCACAGTTTTATATGAAAAACCCCTACATTGTCATCCCTTGTTTCTCACACATGGAATTCCCCTCATGAGCTTATTTATTGGTTTTCTATTGTATTAAAATATTTATTGAAGTGTGATAATTGAATGTGAATGAAATAATATCATCATTCCTGAAAAGTAAATGAAGATATGTTCCAAAAGGATATAAACACATTATAGGATCTCCATTTTAATATAGACTATTCAAATATTCCCCAGTGATCAAAAACTTGATCATAGATATCCTCCGATGAGTGGCCTCCAAGATCTATTTTTGCACCACCAGATATTATTTTTCCACATCAACTTCAGAGAAGTCATCTTTGGCTCTGATCCATTCTCAGTTGTATTAATCCATACACTCATCCACCAAGGACATCACCTTTTCCCCCTTGACCTTAGTAGTATTCAATTATGCCTTTGGGCTATTGAAAAACTTGATTTGAGAAGTAGTAACGACCACACGTTCATGTTCCACCTCTTCTTGGTTGGAAATCACATAATCATCCTCCCAACATTCCTAGGATACCACATATTTATGCTTTCTCTAGAACATAATTTTCTCATTCAATTCTACAGATTCTTGCTCGATGAAGAAGTCACACAGTAGAATAGAATGATTTTTGTAGTTCACCCCACTAGACCCTAAGATAACTAACTAATAATGGAGAGATATATCTTGAAGTGGCAGTTCATTTATTAGGGTGTGGGTGATAAAATTATGCACATATCTCTACACATTTTGTTGCGTGATATTTTTCTCTTAAATGAACATTGTTTTAATATACTCAAATTCATCAAGAGGTGAAACCTCTTATAAATAGAAGACATCCAATATATTATCATTTGGGTACCCTAGTTCCAGGTATTCCAATGTGTTTGATTGGAAGAATTTCATGTAAAAACATAGATTATAGCCTCTTTGGCAATGGTATAATTATCTGTTTCACATTTTCGTGCTACTGAGGTGGAAACACCTTTCGTAGCTCTTTTGGATGCCCTTATTGGTTGAAAAAACTCAACATCAACCTAAAAACACCTCAATTTCCCAGGAAGGACAACCTAGTAAATCTTTTTAAACCACTCTAATATCTATCAAAATTTCCACATAATCCATTGAATATTCATCTTAATAGCTATATCTAGTGGTGCCTTAGTAATCAGCTCCTCCACCACAACCTCTATGGTTGGCCATGTCGTATGCTTCTCCTAATCCCCCTCCATTATGTGAATGACCTCAGAGGTGCACTCCATTAGCACCTCTATAGTACTACTAACCACTGTAGTCACCTTGGCCATCCCATTATAGAAAATAACCTACATCATATCCAAATCATACCCATTCAAAATTATTGAAAGTAATCATCCCGGTGGCTGTGTCTCATGTACTTCTTGCCTTTACATTCTGAAATACATTAAACAATTATAGTCATTTGGAAAAAATAGTCATTTTTATAAATGAGGAATAGTATTAGGTGAATTAAAATATCTAGTGAGAAGCTCCTAGATGTTCGCAGGATATCCCCAAGGTTTGATTCCTTCAATTACAACATAGATAGTTTTAGGCTTTGATGGTTGGTAACATATTTCCACAAAATTGGGAAAGGACCCCAAACATTTCCCTTGAGGTTTTGAGGTACCATCCCCTTCCTTTTTTGGTCTGTTTTTTGACCTCTCCCTCTTCTATTCTTGACTAAATCAATTGTGGGAAATAATTTTTGGAAACCAATCTACGATAACATTATATCCAT
Source organism: Viscum album (assembly GCA_963277665.1). Lineage (NCBI taxonomy): Eukaryota > Viridiplantae > Streptophyta > Magnoliopsida > Santalales > Viscaceae > Viscum > Viscum album. The sequence goes on along the minus strand of OY728148.1, from coordinate 1,479,500,805 downwards.
CACACACAATGTCTTGATATTTACCTAGTCAGCATAAGTGCTTCCTCCCCCATAGGATTCATAGTTGGATTCCCTTCCCAAAAATAATATGAACCCTTTGGAAGAGGTGCATGTATAGACAACTCAACTACCAAAATGTGTGGATAGATATGTCAGGTACATCAGCACCCTAACCTAGTTAGTTAAAGAGTTCATAGAGACCCAAGAATGGACCAGATCCCCTACATTTTCAACATATCACTTCCTCTTTTACTATGACAGATGAAATCCTAATTTGGTGTGACAATTCATATATAGTCACATCCCATACCCATTAATATGATTCCACATCCCACAAAAGCTGGACGACTACATGTTGACATCCCACTTGTCCCATGATTAATTTAGTAATGTGTTATTAGGAATGTTGATGCATCATAATCACATTCTGATATCTTTGATAAATATCTTGGAACCACCATAGAAGGATCACCTTATTCATGATTCTTATATACTAGAATCATTGAGCTCAGTGATACTCCTATATAAACATCACCCACCCATCTTGGACCACAAAATACTAGACCGACAACTGCTTCCCTACCAATAGGTCCAGAATTTTCCAATGTGGAACACTCTAAAAACCATTTAACAATGACCTAATGATTGATTAGACACCCAATAATTGTATAGGGTGGACTATTGTTTTAGTTTAGCCCTATGATACATGATTTCCCAGATCATCATTTAGTAATTGGAATACAGAAATGAAGTTTTTAGTGGATGAAGCTCATTCCCATTCTTCCCATAATCACACTTAAGAATACATCATATTTTACACATCACTAAAGGATGTAATTCATTACTAAGCTCTAATTACTCATTTTTTTAATCCATTACAGACACTTGAAAAGTCTTGAAAAATGATATGGGTTGTATGGATTGTAAATTGGCTCGTATTCAACTATTTCCTTGTGCAACCCAAATCGTATGTGGAGAAGGTATGGTCTATAAATGATGGTCGTTGTACCACCATCATTTACCACCAACATTGGTAGAAAAAATGGGTGAAATTTGAAATTATCCTCCAACATGACCTTCTACAACATGTCTGACAAACTCATCTCTAATTTAAGACTTTAGGAGCTGTTCCAAATCATGGGATAGAAGGTTTTTGTAAGATGTAAAATAAGGTATAGGTACCCACAACCCAAATGTGGGTAGCCACCCAACTATAGATGAAATTAAGAGGCCCACACACATGAACTAGAATCTTCATTTTAGTGATGTGGTAGAGTACATTGTAATATTTTACCATCACATGGAAAATCAAATTTGTGAACTCCCCCATTTTAGGAATTTACATCATGTTGATGTTTCTCCACTGCTCTCCCATGTGTGCATTTCTCTCTAGGGGAATCCACCAAAAAATGAGCTCTATAATGAATCCATATATCATAAATATATGCTGATCCTCATTCATGAGGTTTATCCACACCACTTCTAATGGATTCATTCTCTAATTTTATTATAGAAGACCACTTTACCCCCATTGAATTCTCTAAGGACATGTGGGGGAGACTATTTAGAAACATATCTAGTGGTCTTATAATTTAGAAGGATCATGTTTTTGTTCATTTATAAACTATATGAACCACAACTCGAAAGGGATATCCCTCATCTCAGGATTCTATTTTTGTGTTTCCCACATCAGATCTTCCATTTCCTTAGATAATTATAGATACTGCTCTAAATAATCCTACACATTCTGTATGGTGTGGAATTCATTGTACATCAATCCTATTATTGTGATACTTCTGATATGATGATGTTATATGAAGATGATTCTATCCTCCCCAAGTTTCAGATGAAACATGTTTTTTCAAAGTGAATATCTTATCAATAGTTTGGGCATGATAAAATACTGAAATTATACATTAAACTGCAAACCCCAAGATACTTCATAGATCCCTACTCACTTAAGATCCCCTTTAAACATAGTGTATTATGAAAACTACTAGTAGAAACATCTCCACGCATCTATTATGTTTGCTCCCTATAGAATTTCTAAATTATCATCGCACCCTAAAAAATCGCCCAGTCCTTCTTTGTGGATCGTATGATATTGCAAAGCATATGCATCTTCATCCAACTTCTCAACGTTGATATTGTCCATGTGGTTGTATATGAGGTATTATATATGCTGATTATTGTCTCTATATATATGTCATGATAAATCCCTGTGCCACTAGTATTTACCATGTAGTCCTCTAAACCATTAAGATTGGTTATCTCTACTTGTCGTTGGGTTGAAGACATCATCAATCAACCTGAAGCCATATAAGACAATCCTCTTGCACAATGTGGATTCTATTTGGGACAATATAAATAGCACTTGAAGTGTTTTTTAATTGAGTAAATTCAATTTTTTTCCCAGATAATGATTTTTTCATCCATTTCTTTAGTCCAAGTAGCAACAATATTTGATCGTTAACTGGCCATTTGTGTCTAGACTAAGTTGTTTTTATTAAGGCAATTTCAGGAAGGTTTTTCATGAATATTGTTATAAATGTTCACCCATGTATTAAAATATAATATATGTCACTTCAAAATGATGTGTTTCATGGTGTTTGGATGGCTAAGAATTTTTCCAAGGGAAAATTTCTAGACATCTAGTTCGCTATATAGCATTCACATAGTGTAGTTCACAGAGATTGTCAGAATCCTGAATATATAGAAAGAAAGATATTTTTTGAACAAATTTATGTTGAATTAAGTGCTGAATTGTTATACGGTACGGGGTCACCAACCTTTGATAAAAATTGTTGAGATGGTATGTCGGAGTATGATATACTATATAATACCAAATGTAGGATTGAAATAATAGAGATACTATATTGAGTATCTAATGATGCTCAGTATACAGGAGGGGGGTGAATTGTATACTTTAAAAATTCCTTTGGAACATTTAACAATGCTTATGTTTAACAAGGTTAAACAAATAAATTCACAAAACCACTATTTGTATACACTTTCTAGATTCCAGAAATATTATTCTGAGAAAGCGATTCTAGAAAAGTGATTCCGGAAATGAATCGTAATGAATGTTTACAATGATGAAGATTCTACCTTAATGTGTATAGTGTATAACTAAATTAGAGTACAGATGTAAGGAAGTATAAGATAGTTATACTTTCCTCAACAATAGAAATGCAGGGGAAAAATTGTCACATAACAAATAATAAGTAGTAAATATTTGATCCCAAATAGAAGTGTATCCAACAACCTTGGATTATGGTCCCTTGATTTATACATTCAAGAAATTCTTTCTTACCCACACCAGGGTAATCCATCGATAAGAAGATCGGAGTCTATCTTGATATTCCCACATGCCCTCAACTTCAAGGTAGTTGGCCCCTCAGTCTTCCTCAGCAAGGATGCCCTCAACTTCAAGGTAGTTGGAACCTCTGTCTTCCTATCCCCAAAAGCCCTATAACGTACTCAACAACATTCGGAGTCACACAATTAAAATATGAATTAGAATTTCAGTATGCCAAAAGCATTAAAGCCCCTCTCTCTATAAATCACTTCAGCAGCATGTAATCTCTAGATTGATCAACTTATCGTGATATCTTTCAAATGAGCTCTTATTTAAAAGCACAACTTCAACGGTCGACTTCCTCCTCCAACAGTAATATGTTTCCTTGAATTTCGGCGGAACCTATACACATGTCACTCAAACAATGGTTAGTTAGTAACTAAAAGCACGACATCGTTCTATAATAAAACATGTTTTAGCAAAAATATGGTTACATAACCAAATCCAATATTAGGAATGTAAGAAAATGAATGTTCAGTGTATAACAAAAATTGAATTTGGAATCTATAATACAAGTATATTTAAATTCTGTTTTCTAGGAATTTGGAACCTTAACTCTATAGAATTCTGGAGTCTGAATTTCAAGGAAATTTGGAATATGGATTCACAGAAATTTGGAACCTGAAAATACAATGTTTAGAGTCAGAGTACATGAGAATTCGGAGTCAGAACGCATATGTGTTCGGAGATTGAATTTAGAGATCTCAGAGTCAGAACTCAGAGATTTTCATTACAGGAATTCGTAATCAGAATTTAGAGTCAGAACTCAGAAGAGTTCGTAACCAAAATTCGTAATCACAATTCGGAGTCAAAACTCAGAAAAGCTTGTAACCAAAAATTATAATTAGAATTCAAAGTCAGAAGTTAGAAAAGTTCATAACCCGAATTCGTGTTAATAATTCTAAGAATTTGTATCCTAAAACCAAATGTTTCATATCTAAGTAATTATAGGATTTTGAGGTTTTGGTTTCAAACAAAATTTTATACTTAGAAAAATAATGATATGAACAACGAAAAAAGGGTATGGATAAATTTCCTTTTGAAGGAAATTGTTCCTTATAGAATTAAATCATTGATTTAAAAGAGGTTTTCCTTGATATAAGGTGTTTGTTTTCAAAACAAGAAGGAACTATAAAGTCACAAGGAAACTTGTTTGACTAAACAATCTCCCCCAAGTATGAAGAAATGGAAAAGTCACAAGGAAAACCTTATTGAATCAAAATTAAGGGCACCCCCAAATCTATTTATATTCGTATGGAATTCTTGGACCCACATGTCCCTCTATGGAGTAGTTGATTTTGAGTGAGATCCATAAAAGATATTCCTGAGTGCACTTCACGAACGGTAGTGCATTACTAATTTTCAATGATTGACCATAAGAATATGTACCACCTTTTCCAATCATTTATCATTATTGTGGAATTCCGGGGCACTGAAGTTCGTGTTATGAGAATTTTCAAGTAATCAATGTCATGTATTGGGAGAATCAAATCCAAAATGAAATAAAATACCTCTAAATAGACTGATTCCTGGAGCCAAATTCCTTCGTAAAAAACTGAAGATCACAAATATAACTATCTGTTTGGATTTCTTCCTAAACATAGGAATACATGGTGATAATCCTTTAAATAGTTGCATTTATAGATGTGGGGTGCTTCACAGACACTTGTATGTATAATGGTGTCTTCCTGGGTCTATTAAAAGCCACACCTCATTCCCATATACCACTGGTTTATTGTAAAATCAAATCCAATCATCCCAAAGCACCATGAATATAAGTAATACTTCATTCTAATATTTTTGGGATAGTTACAATCCATTTTAACATCCGAATTTCACCAATTTTCAAATCATCTAAACTTTGTGAACAAATATAAATATGATTAATCCATGGCATCCATGATTCTCAAAACTGTTTTCCATGTGTTCTTGAAAGCCTCCACCAAGGTGGGAGAGAATTTCAAAAATCCCTATTCTATTCATGAAGGAATATATATTTCTATTGTAAATTAGTATTCATGATGTATTGATCCTTTTCAAATTACTCCCCTCATGCATCAAGACTTCCCTATATGTCATGGTAACCATTTTTCATGATGCCTATTCATTCACAATGAACCTAACATCTAGGAAGATCATGAGTTTCATGTAGCACCTCTATGCAAGGCCCATGGATTCATAAAACCTATCTCCTATGCCTCCCCATGGTACCTCGTTTCTATTGAACATACATTATGAAGGTTTGGTTCCTAGGACCCCCAAATCCATCTATGATAGGTTCACCTGCACCTCGAGTACCTATGTAACATGTTTCACCCAATCTTATGTCTTCCCTAAAATCCTAGTGTGGAATTTGTCGTTCACATGACTATTTATTCAATGAAGTGGTACCATAATGATGATTTTGACTAAGCACAGGCACCCAAATGTGGACCACATAAATGACCACTCCACCCATCTTTGTACGAAGGCCGTTCAAAATCCATTCCCCACCTAGCATTGCATGAGAATTGGAAATGTAATCCATAATGGTATCGAGTGAGTTTACCAATAATATGGAATGAGATCTTCCAATCAAGAAGCTTTAATGTGTAATCACCACTCTAGCCCTCATTAACACTCCTTTCACAACAAGATCTTCATTAACGCATGATGTTAAACTATATGGATCGTTCATATCCCACAATGTTATACTCCAGCATTGAAATACAAGGGTTTTGATCCCAATCATCTAAAAAATGTATATAGGAATCCCCTATGAAGTTGATTCTTAAATAACAGTAGACTTATGTTATTCCTCATGTGAATTTACCTCCTTGATATGCCTAAGGTGATTTCTGATAAAAAAATCTTGTCCACATAAAGGTTCACGAGACCAATGGTATACTTTGGACTTACCTCATAGGAATATTTTCCATGATAAAAAAATCTGATATACACTTTGGATCCACCCCCAGGGGACATGAAAAATGGTAAATATAGTTTCTCCCTACATGGGGTGTACCTCTCTTATCAACATAAAGGTTTATTATGATCAACTCTTAGTATCTTATAAAGGTATCCCAACAAAAATAAAGCATAGTTTCTCTATTTTACAGACTTACCATCATCATATTTCTGATGTGGTGTTCAGATCAACTCCATGTTTCCACATCAATTAGAGTATGACCCAAGGTTTAACTTGGATTCTCCCTCCTATGGACTTATTTCCTTGATCCTCAATAAGGGAAGTTTGGATCAACTCTTCATGTCTGCCTCAAGGGGTTCCCAAGAAAAAGTAAACAAATGTGATCCAATATAGGGATGTAGCTCCTTGAACCATCTCATGGGGAATTATAATAAACACATCACATCCCACTCATGGGTCCCCCTACCAATGACAAATATTTGTGCCCCCTCATAGGGATGTATGACTTAGATATGATCCAATGGATGTTCTAATCGTCCTTTTGGATTCATCTCAGGGGGATTATGATCAACACTACCCAATTCTATATCAATGGAAATTTTGGTTCAATTCAGGTGTGACATCTTCCCACATAGGGATACATCTCTCATATCAGTCTCCAGTGGTGTTAAGATACATCCATATAGTGTTTGCTTCAAGGGGTGTTCTTACACATTAAACCATCCCATTTCTGTATCAAGGGGAATTATAGTTTAAATATTTTCTAAACTCACCCCTCATAGGGCAGAACCTCCTTGATATTTCTCAAGGAACGTTCTGGAAAACTAACTTTGTCTAATTCTGTGGTGTATCCCATCTCATCCATCATGTATCCATAATAAATTAACCATGTTCCTGTATCCACAATATGTTAATCTTGTTCCCTTATTCATCCCAACTAGACATATTGATCTATCTTAATATGACAATGAACATGGGAGATGAATCAAATCCATATGATATACATAATTGAGGGATTCCTGAGGTAAAAATTCATGTATGAATAAAGCCATAGTCATCATTAAATCGTAATTTTTAGAAGATGTATTTTCTTATTCTCTATAAGACTCTTCATAATGGAGTCCCTCCTAAGTGGACAAATATTGGGGGATGATGCTCCCAACCTCTAGACATACACAATGATGCCCAAAATGACTACTCTCTTAACCTACGGTTAATAACCTATCTAAACAAAAAATAGTATTTCATGATATAAGTAGGGTAATTAATAGGCTCCTATAAATACTTGACACCGTGAATGGGATCCATTAAAACAAATTAAATCTTTGTTAGAGACCTAAACAAAGTTGCGAGTTCCATGGAGAAATGCATATAAGTTTAAACTGACATCAAATCACCCAATTTTGATCATTTTGAAGACAAATCCGTTGATTGTGATGAATGTCTTGTGACATGGGAAAGAGGGGAAAAATGTTAACAAATCATTTAGAACATAAAACCATGCTCTGACACAATGGTTCCCTAATGTGAAAGTGTTAGAAACATGTAAGTATGTTGTATTATGGATTCATGGTGCTCCCATGATGTTTCTTTTTCTGAAGGTGATGATCACTTCACATTAAGAACACAAATATGATTTAAGAGGCCTTTGGAACTGATTTTTAGTTGAACACAATGCTTCTTACCAAGAAATATTTCTCTGTTTTTTGGACTAATATGGTTGTATAGAAATGATTTGGGTTTTCATTTTTTGTGTGTGCCACGGAAGGGAGGACCATCAATTATCAGTGATTTTTTTCTCATAGTATTCATCACTTCACCACAAATGTAAAACCAATTATATCCATGTATGGAGACCCTATATATCACTACATTATTGGTTTGATCGGGTGTGAGATAATTATTATGGGCTTAGATATGGTTTTAACAATGGATATTGATTATATAGTTTATCTTGGGGAGGGTTTATACTTCCACGAGCTATCATGTGTACATTTTTAACTAATGATTGAGTCATTTGGAGTTAGACTAGGGCGTCATGAGTTCTAACAGATCCCCCCTCTTCCACTATCTTAATGATTTTTCCAGGGTATTATGGTATCTATTCAAAATATAGTCCCTTTTTCTGGACAATGTGTTGGGTTTGTCCAGTGGTGTAACTCATGATACTACGACTATATTAAGAACATGTTCCTGGAGATTTCCAAGTGTTGTAGTAATGGAGATTTTTGAAAACCTCATTTCATGATATATAACATAATTATATGGATCTTGACTGTGGAGTTAAATTTTCATGTTTCCTTCTGGAATATGATAACTAGTAGGAGAATACCCATAATGAGAAAGTGTCTCCCAGGGGTTCATGTTATTGTATGGGCACATGAACCTTTTGAAAATATGTCGAGAGTGGGAGACCTTTATGACTGTTATCCTCACATAGAATGATGTTTTTTCATTTCAAGATGAAAGTCGGTGATGGTGGGGATAATATAATGGATTGATTTTTTCCTTGTATGGTTCTGTAATATTTTGCTAAATATTTTCTTCTATATGATTTTATTTAATTTTTAATTACTATAACTGAGGTGGTCTTATATTATTATAACATAAATAATAGATATACTCTATCACACACATTAAAATATTCATAGATAATGGAAAAAATCCATATCAGATTCTATAAATAGAAATATGTGACAACCAATAAATCCAAAACCTATGTTTCTTCCTATTGAAAAGCTTATAATGGTTAACATCAAGTAATCGGTATTTTGTAGCCATTGGCAGGTTCCTTAAGTTAATTAATTAATTTAATTTTTCAAAAAACCTAATAGTCTATATAAAACAACATTATAATGTATTCTATGGTTACATTCTGAACCCGTAGAGGATTAATGTTAAAGGGGAATATCAACATCATTGTTAGGAGATGTGGATCAATTACAAAGAAGTTGAGTTCGATCATGATACGAGAAGCAACCATTGGGAGATCATCATGTTCAATGCCTATAGACACAGTATTCACGAATGACCAAAACAAACCCAAGGTATGATTTTGATTTTTATCCCCATTAGTATATTACATGATGAACATGGGTAAATCCATCAAAAAATATTAATTCACAGGTCGATGGTTGATTTTTGTCATTGATTTGTATATTTTTGGTTCAGAATTTATTATAAATTATTGATGTTTTTAGTTATTTATTCATCATACTAATCGGAACGAGTCAAGTTCATCCCAAACAATAGAGACAAAAAAAATTTCCTCTTTTTTTCCTCTCACCTAAACTAATTATATCATTGTAACATCCCATGTAATTAATGACTAATAGATATTTTTATCTATGTCTATTAATTAATTAGATACTATTTTAGAGGCTTAAAATGAAAATAAATCCAATCTTTAGCATGGAATACACTAATATTTTTTAAAAGATTGTTTTACTACTTTTGATGGGAAAACATTTTTGAATCTATATTTTGAAAATTTGATAAGATATGTTTGTCAAAATAAAATTATTCTTTATGATTGGAACATCAAAATTTACATTTTGTGAATTTTTGGTATTTTTCAGACAATGATCATTTTTTATGAATAGTGAAAAATACTGTATGTTACATCAAAACTGCTTTTTAATCTAATTTATTTATATGATTAGATTGTCTTTTGAAATGGTTTTAAATTGAAAATATAATATATTTTTACCATTTAATCCAATGGTGGTCATTTTAATCAATTTTACTTTGAAATTGGACTTAAACTGGTGTCAATCATTTGATACTTATTGTTTCATTAAAACACGCTATTTGTCTTAACAACGGGAAATATTTATTAAATTAATTAATGTGACTTATATTATTTTAATTTTGTAAAATAGACTTCATTTTTGAATTCGGAATATCAAATATAGCTTAGGGTGATTTTTTGGTAATTTTCTGAAAAACTTCAATTTTTTATGAATAGTGAAACCACTAAGTGGTAGTTAAAGAAACTGATTTTTTGTTTAAATGAATCTTTGCCACATTTGTGTTTTGAATTTAAAAAATACGACATAAATGGTTGTAATTAGGAATAAAATGTGGTTCAATGAGATTAAAATATTTTTTTGTGAATATTAACTTATTATGTTTTTAATCGCGATTAGTGGTAATTAGGATAGTTTAAGGTAAAAATAATGTTTTAATAATATGAAATGACCTCGACACATGTCATAACCTTATTTGATGTGTCATGGCCTACCAAGAAAAGCCATGGGTCAAATTGGGGACCCCATGGAGCCACATTGGTTGGTAAATGACATAAATAACTTTTTATCTAATGTTCAAGTAAAAATGACACAAACATAAGTTATTTTACGAAAACAATTTTTATATGGGGTTATACAAGTCCGATTTTTGACTATAAATATTCATTAGAAATATAAAACGATTTCCTACATCATAGTATTTTTTTTATTATATTTTTACATTATATAAATAAATGTATTTATGACATCATGATGATGCAGCGATGACCTCATTATTTAACGGTTTGAATAAAATGGAAAGATAATGTAATATCCAAGACCTAAACATGTCCAAAACCTATTGGATGAGTGGATTTCGAACCCGTATCACCATATACTCGAATTATATCAATGTGGGACCTTTTTAATCCGAAAATCATTTTAAAGTAAAGTTACTTATCTTTACATTCCAAGAGTGCCCCTCCTCTCCTCTTATAAAAGGCCCCCACCTCTACCTCTTTTCCCACACTCCCAAAGACTTTGGCTCGGCCAACCACTGCTAATTTTGTCTCTTCACTTCCCTCTCTTACTCCCCAAAGCCTCACATTGGGCAGAAGTCTTCCCAAGGAAGCCTTTGAGCTCAAACCAAAGGAAGTTACCCTATTTTAAGGTAATGTCTTCTTTTGAGTCCTTTTGTTTTATTTTACTTATCCAACCCCCTAAACTCTTTTTATTCTCTTATTTTGTAACAAATCCAGTATCCTCAATATACTAATATGTTGTTATAAGAATTATTAAAGCTAAACTTACACACACCTACATCTAATGGTGAAAGAACATACGGTTTCCGTGGATGGTAAATTTATGCCTCCCTAAACGATGATTGTTCAACATTCTTTTAACAATTTAAAAGTTGGCCATTAAGATGAAACTATATTTATATATGATATATAATATGTTTATGTTTTCCTTAAGCTTCTGTTTTTTTAATTTTGGGCATACCTTTATGGTTTCCATTATGGGTAAACGCGATATCTTCATTTAAGGAAGTGCGGACTACCGCCCCCTCAAAGTGATTTGATTCGTTAAATACCATATGTGGGACGTATAAAGGATGGAACTATGATAATATATATGATATTATACTGGAATTATAATATAACTTTATATCATTATTATTCCATTCTATAAAATACAAAATAGAAATGAAAGTAGCGTTCATGCGTACGTACGGCTTACCGTCTCCATGAACGGTGCATTTCATTTCTTACCTCTAAATGATTATGTAATATTATAAATGCATGCTTGTACTGGACATATATGATATCTACATCATGAATACCATTCTGGATATAATGGATACATGAAAAACTTGTAATTATAAATGGATTATTTTTTACTCAAGTACCGATGATCGTTCAAACGACCGTTATTAACTTAAATAATTACATATTGTTCATGACATGGCAATAAGTGATATAAAAGGAATAATGAACTTAAAAATGGTTCTTAAGAATGTATAAATTAACTCAAGTTTATTATTTAGGAGATTAATGAACGACCGAGTCAGGTCGGACCCGAGGTATGGGACTTCATCTCAATCTACTTTCATTGCGGCATATTTTATTTTATACACAACTTTCTTTTATATGGTGTATAAAACCATTTTATTTTTACGATTATCCAAAAGGAATCCATTTTATACGAAGCAATTTACAAAACGAAAAAAGGGAATGTTTTTGTCGAACGTATGCGGCGACAACGACTTCTCCGCCGCCGTGACCATTATTTGAGTTTCGACTTCCTCTACAATCCATACCTTCTTTTTAAAAGAAAAATAAATACCATGTTTTACTTTTATTTTATTTTGGTACTGAAAATGGTTTTCATATTGTTTTTATATCAATGTGTTGTATTGATATCTTGTGATTGAAATGTGGGAATGTTATGTTTCCTTTATGCATGTTTTATGTGATACGATTATGTTGAGGTTCTTGGGCATTATTATGAAGACGGGTGGTTCCGTGATAAACTAAGGGCGGGTGAGCCCGATATAGCTCTCCAATGCATTGGGTAACGCGAAGGAGTGAAACGTTAAGGTTTCGCCGAAGAGATTTAGGGAATGTACTGTGACGGGTATTCCAAACATAACCAAGAGGGTTACTCTCTACGTAAGAATGTTATGAATGCCTCAAATTACCTTTATGTCTTATGATTTCTATGATTTACTCATGATTTTATGAGGTATGTTAAGGTGCTTATGTTTTATGAATAAAGTATGATTTCATTCTTATGTATATATGTACCCATGTTTCCTTTCCATGTTTTTATAACCCATTCTGAGATTTTTATGCTCATCCCATGTTTTTTTGAAATGACTTTCACAGGTCAAGGGAAAGGTACATGATATGATGATAGTGTCAAGGAAGTGTCAAGAAAGAATCCATGTTTTATCTTAAATATGTTTCCATTGATGGGAATGAAGAATAATATCTTTATGTAATCACTTTGTTTATATGTAGAATGTAATGCAAGTTTTATGATCTAATTCTCTAAAACATTAAACCCAAAAAGATCCTCAATGAGTAATCTTGTAATAACTAAAGATTAAGTAAGGTTTATGGCTGGGGACATATAGATGGTATCAGAGGTAGGTTTATATAACTTTAGGAGTGATAATTCTATTAAATGATTGTCCATTTTTTTTGATATGATATAGAATTTGAAGATTTCCATGTTGCTTCGTCTAAGACATGTTTGTTCAGAATGGTTTTCCATAGAGGAAACAGGGAAGCGGTGCTAGGAAGGCATACAGAAGGAAATAATCTTCTTAATCAGCATCCCAAGATGGTCGGAATTTCAACTGAACAGTTTGTTGCAGTAATGGCGCAGTTGTCTCAAGCGATAAATGGTGGTGGTATCCATACACGAGATCATCCAGATCAACCGTAGAGGAAAATGTCAGTGGTGGAACATTTCATGAGGAAACATCCCCCATCATTCAGAGGATCATCTGACCCTGTGTTAGTGAAGGGTGGATTAAAGCACTGGAGAAGATTTTTGATGTCATGGGTGTTCTGACAATTAAAAGGTTAGACTTGCTATTTACCTTTGGAGGGTGATGCAGATCAGTAGTGGTCGATTGTTAAAAATATCAGGGACATTGATGAGATTGATGCTCTCGACTGGGAGGAATTCAAAGGTATGTTTCTTGAGAAGTATTTTCCTAAGGCTGTTCGACTTAAGATGGAAAAGCAATTCTTGGAATTGATGCAAGAGGAAGACTCAGTGGCTACCTATAAAGAAAGGTTCACTCGATTGGCAAGGTATGCTCGAAATTTTATCCGAGTCCTTGATAGTAAAATCAATCGTTTTTACTCAGGATTAAAGCCAAAATATCGAAGGGAATTAGCTTCTTGTGAGTTTAAAAGTTATGAAAAGCTTGTTCGATGTGCTGAGAAGCTGGAAATGGAGTTTTCCGATGACCAAGTGTTCTATAAGAACCAACAGAAGAAGAGACCGAGGTGGAAGGAGAAAGGTATGAATTCTTCAAAAAAGTCTGATGGTAAGAAAACTAAGTTTCCAGTTTGTGATAAAAGTGGAAAAAGGCATGCTGGGGAATGTCTTCTGAATTATGGAAAGTGCTATCGATGTGGTAAGATGGGACATAAGGCTCATGATTGCACTAAAAAGGATCAAGCTGCAGGTAAGACCACATTTGATTTACAGTTAGTGAAATTTTATAAGTGCAATGAGATGGGTCACTATGCAAACGAGTGTCTGACAAAGAGTTTGAGTGATGGGAAGCAGTTAGACTACAAGCAGAAAGGGGTGGTGAAATCTTTTGCAACTACTTCGGCAGACGTCGGGCCATCATATGAAGTTGTATCAGGTACTTTGTTTGTTTTTTCAGATTATGCCAGTGTGTTGTTTGATTCGAGGTCTACACATTCTTTTATCTCTGAAAACATTTCTAGTAAAATGGGAATTCCATCTCAGGAAGTGACTCCTGAACTTATGGTAAAAACACCTGGGGGAAATGCTGAGGCAAAAAGAATTTATAAGAATCTTCATATCCTTATCAGTGGAAAGAATCTACTTGCAAACCTTATTGTTCTACCTCTAGTAGAGTTTTATGTTATCCTGGGTATGGATTGGCTCTCTATTTACCATGCTATGATTGACTATAGAGCTAAGGAACTTTCTTTTCAGAAAGACTTTCAGTTTGTGTACAAGAATGAACCCTTACTATTGATAACATATCAAGAGGCCGAGAAACTTGTAAATGATGGAAATGAATGTTACCTTGCACACATCATTGAAAATAAAGGAACTGTTCATATTAATGATGTGCCAGTGGTAAATGAGTATCCTGATGTTTTTCATGATGAGTTTCCTGGAATAATACCAGATCGGTAAGTTGAGTTTACTGTTGACTTAGTTCCTGATGCTAAGCCAATTTCAAAACCCCCTTATCGAATGGCTCAAATTGAACGTTTAGTGTTGAAGGAGCAATTTCAAGATTTATTAGAGAAAGGTTTCATTCGACCTAGAACATCACCATGGGGTGCTCCTGTTTTATTTGTTAAAAAGAAAGATGGTTCTATGAGACTTTTCATTGATTATAGAGCGTTGAATAATATCACTGTTAAGAACAAATATCCTTTGCCTTATATCGATGATTTTTTTGATCAGCTCCAGGGAGCTCAGTTTTTTTCAAAATATTGACTTGAGATCAGGGTACCATTAGCTGAAGATAAAGGAGGCAGATATTCCGAAGACCGCGTTCCGTACGAGATATGTCCATTATGAATTTGTAGTAATGCCTTTTGGGCTAACCAATGCACCTGCTGTATTCATGGACATAATGAATAGAATTTTCCATGAGTTCTTGGATATGTTTGTGGTGGTTTTCATTGATGATATTTTGGTGTTTAGTAAAAGTAAAGAGGAGCATGAAAGACATTTAAGGGTTATCTTGCAAACAATAAAATAAAATAAATTGTATGGAAAATTCAACAAATGTGAGTTTTGGTTGCAAAAAATTTATTTCCTTGGTCATAATGTTTCTAAAGATGGAATAACTGTTGATCCTGCAAAAACAAAAGTAGTGGAAGAATGGCCAAGACCCACAAATGTTACCGAGATTCGTAGCTTCCTTGGCTTGGCAGGCTATTATCGAAGTTTTGTTATAAATTTTTCACGATTATCTAGTCCAATGACTAAGCTAACTCGAAAGGGTGTTAAGTTTATCTGGACAAAAGAATGTGATGATTGTTTTTAGGAATTGAAAAGAAGATTGGTGAATGATCCAGTTTTGGCACTACCGTCCAGGAATGGTGAGTTTGTTATATACAGTGATGCTTCATTGAAAGGACTTGGGTGCGTCCTAATGCAGAATGATCAGGTAATTGCTTATGCTTCACGATAGTTGAAGACTCATGAGGTAAATTACCCTACACATGATTTGGAATTAGCTATTGTTATTTTTTCTATAAAAATTTGGAGGCATCATTTGTATGGAGTAAAGTGTGAAATATATACCGATCACAAAAGTTTAAAGTATATATTCACTCAGAAAGAGTTAAACATGAGACAAATGAGATGGCTGGAATTAATCAAGGATTTTGATTGTACAATTCATTACCATCTGGGAAAAGAAAATAAAGTGGCTGATGGTTTGAGTCGAATAAGTAATGCTTCATTAGCAATGTAATGTTTGGAACGTGATCCTTTGGTTAAGGATTTGATGAACTTTGGCATAGAAGTTGTTGGTGCAGGAAGTCCTTCTGTTTTGTTTCAGGTATCAGTGAGATCTTCTCTATCAGGTAGAATCAAGCAAGCACAGAAGCAAGACAGTGAGTTGTAGAAAAAGGTAGAGCTGGTTCAGAAAGGTAAGTTGCCTGAATTCAACATTGATAATGATTGCGTTTTGAGATTTGGGAAGAGATTTTGTGTGCCTTGTGATTCACAGATGAAGAGAGAGTTGTTATGTGAAGCTCATAGTTCTCCGTTCTCAGTTCATCCATGAAGTACTAAGATGTATAGAGATCTGCGGGAGTATTACTGGTGTGATGGAATGAAAAGAGATTTTTCTGATTTTACTGTGAAGTGTTTGACATGTCAACAGGTTAAAGCATAGTGGCAGTTACCGAATGGGATGCTTCAGCCTTTACCAGTTCCAAAGTGGAAATGAGAGAATATATCCATGGACATTGTTGTGGGATTACCAAAGACATCTTGAGGTAATAATGCAATATGGGTTATTGTTGATCGCTTGACCAAGTCTGCTCATTTCCTTGCTATACGAGATACTTTATCTCTTGATCAACTTTCCCGTTTGTATCTTAAAGAGATAGTCAGGTTACATAGAGTTCCTCTCTCCATTGTATCTGACCGTGATCCCAGGTTTACTTCTAACTTTTGGAAAAGCCTTCAGAAGTCGTTGGGTACTGAATTAAATTTTAGTACAGCTTTTCATCCTCAATCAGATGTGCAGTCAGAACGAACAATTAAGACCTTGGAGGATATGCTATGAGCTTGGTCGATGGATTATCAGGGAATTTGGGACCAACATCTTTCTTTGGTTGAATTTTCATATAATAACAGTTTTCATTCCAGTATACAGATGGAACCATTTCAGGAATTATATGGGAAACGGTGTTGAACTCCAGCCTTCTAGGATGAAGTGGGTGAAAGGAAGTTGATGGGACTAGAATTGCTAGAAGAGATGGTAGAAAAATTTCAGCTGATTCAGAAGCACATGAGAACAGCTCAGAGTAGGTAGAAGAGTTATGCAGATAACCGGAGGAATGATCTATCTTTCGAGGTAGGCGATCATGTTTTTTCAAAGTATCACCATGGAAAAGTGTGATGCAATTTGTTAAGAAAGGAAAGCTGATTCCAAGGTTTATTGGACCATATGAAATTCTGGAGAGATTTGGATCAGTTGCTTACCGAGTGGCTTTACCTCCGAGTTTATCTCAGGTACACAATGTTTTTCACGTTTCGATGTTGAGAAAGTACATTCCAGATCAATCACATGTTTTGAGTCCAGAGGTAGTTCAGCTGGAAGAGAACCTATCTTATGAGGAACAACCGGTCCAGATTCTTGAACACATGGATAAAGTGTTACGGAATAAGGTGATTCACCAGGTAAAGGTTTTGTGGCAAAACCACATGATTGAAGAGGCAACATGGGAATCTGAAAATGCAACGAGGGATAAGTACCCTCATTTATTCGATAAGTAAATAAATTGCGGGGACACAATTTTCTAAAGGGTGGAAGGTTGTAACATCCCAATTAATTAATGAATAATATATATTTTTATCTATGTCTATTAATTAATTAGATAGTGTTTTAGAGGCTTAAAATGATAATAAATCCAATCTTAATCATGGAATACACTAATATTTTTTAAAAGATTGTTTTACTACTTTTGATGGAAAAACATTTTTGAATATATCTTTTGAAACTTTTATAAGCTATATTTTTCAAAATAAACTTATTATTTATGATTGGGACAATAAAAATTACTTTGTGTGAATTTTTGGTATTTTTCTGACAATGTTCATTTTTTTATGAATAATGAAAAATACTGCATTTTATATAAAAACTGCTTTTTAATCTAATTTATTTATATGATTATATTATCTTTTTAAATGGTTTTAAAGTGAAATTATAATATATTTTTACCATTTAATCTAATGGTGGTCATTGGAATCGATTTCACTTTGAAATTGGACTTAAAATGGTGTCAATCTTTTGATACTTATTGTTTCATAAAAACACGCTATTTGTCATAAAAGTGGAAATTAATTATTAAATTAATTAATGTGACTTATATTTTTTGAATTTTGTAAAATAGACTTCATTTTTGAATTCGGAATATCAAATATAACTTAGGGTGAATATTTGGTAATTTTCTGAAAAACTTCAATTTTTGATGAATAGTGAAACCACTAAGTGGTAGTTAATGAAACTGATTTTTCGTTTAAATGACACGTTGCCACTTTTGTGTTTTGAATTTAAAAAATCCTACATAAATGGTTGTCATTAAGAAGTAAAATTTGGTTCAATGAGATTAAAATAATTTTTTGGTGAATAGTAACATATTACGTTTTTAATCGCGATTAGTGGTAATTAGGGTAGTTTAACGTAAAAATAATGATTTAATAATATGAAATGACCTAGACACGTGTCCTAACCTTATTGGATGTGTCATGGCCGACCAAGAAAAGACATGGGTCAACTTGGGGATCCCATGGATCCACTTTGGTTGGTAAATGACATAAATAACTTTTTATTTAATGTTAAAGTAAAAATGACACAAACATAAGTTATTTTACGAAAAAAAATTATATGGGGTTATACAAGTCTGATTTTTGACTATAAATAATCATTAGAAAGATAAAACGATTTCCTAAATCTTAGTAGTTTTTTTATTATTTTTTGACATTAAATAAATAAATTTATTTATGACATCATGATGATGCAGCGATGACCTCATTATTTAACGGTTTAAATAAAATAGAAAGATAATGTAATATCTAAGACCTACACATGTCCAAAACATATTTTATGAGTTTATTTCGAACCCTTATCACCTTATACTTGAATTTTATCAATGTGGGACCTTTTAAATCCGAAATTCATTTTAAAATAAAGTAACTTATCTTTACTTTCCAAGAGTGCCCCTCCTCTCATCTTATAAAAGGCCCCCACCTCTACCTCTTTTCCCACACTCCCAAAGCCTTTGGCTCGGCCAACCCCTGCTCATTTTGTCTCTCCACTTCCCTCTCTTACTCACCAAAGCCTCACTTTTGGCATAAGTCTTCCCAAGGAATCCTTTGAGCTCAAACCAAAGGAAGTTACCCAATTTTAAGGTAATGTCTTCTTTTGAGTCCTTTTGTTTTATTTTACTTCTCCAACCCCCTAAACTCTTTTTATTCTCTTATTTTGTTACAACTCTAGTATCCTCAATATACTAGGATGTTGTTATAAGAGTTATTCAAGCTAAAACTACACAAACCTACATCAAATGGTTAAAGAACATACGGTTTCCGTGGATGGTAAATTTATGCCTCCCAAAACGATGATTGTTCAACTTTCTTTTAACACTTTAAAAGGTGGCCATTAAGATATCACTATATTTATATATGATATATAATATGTTTATGTTTTCCTTAAGCTTCTGTTTTTTTCATTTTGGGAATACCTTTATGGTTTCCATTATGGGTAAACGCGATATCTTCACTTAAGGAAGTGCAGACTACCGCCCCCTCAAAGTGATTTGATTCGTTAAATACCATATGTGGGACGTATAAAGGATGGAACTATGATATTATATATGTTATTATACTGAAATTATAATATACCTTTATATCATTATGATTCCATTCTATAAAATACGAAATAGAAATGAAAGTAGCGTTCATGCGTACGTACGGCTAACCGTCTCCATGAACGGTGCATTTCATTTCTTACCTCTAAATGATTATGCAATATTATAAATGCATGCATGTACTGGACATATATGATATCTACATCATGAATACCATTCTGGATATAATGGATACATGAACAACTTGTAATTATAAAGGGTTTATTTTTTACTCAAGTACCGATGATCATTCAAACGACCGTTATTAACTTAAATAATTACATAGTGTTCATGACATGGAAATAAGTGATATAAAAGGTATAATGAACTTAAAAAAGGTTCTTAAGAATGTATAAATTAACTCAAGTTTATTATTCAGGAGATTAAAGAATGACCGAGTCAAGTCAGACCCGAGGTATGGGACTTCGTCTCAATCTCCTTTCATTGAGGCATATTTTATTTTATACACAACTTTCTTTTATATGATGTATAAAACCCTTGGACTTTTATTTTTATCCACAAAGAATATTTTTAATATGAAGCATTTTACAAAATGAAAAAAGGGAATTTTTTTTGTCGTACGTATGCGGCGACAACGACTTCTCCGCCGTCGTGACCATTATTTGAGTTTCAGCTTCCTCTACAAGCCATACCTTATTTTTAAAAGAAAAATATATACCATGTTTTACTTTTCTTTTATTATGGTACTGAAAATGGTTTTCATAATTTTTTTATATCAATGTGTTGTATTGATATCTTGTGATTGAAAGGTGGGAATGTTATGTTTCCTTTATGCATGTTTTATGTGATACGATTATGTTGAGGTTCTTGGGCATTATTATGAATACTGGTGGTTCCGTGATAAACTAAGGGCGGGTGAGACCGATATAGCTCTCCAATGCATTGGGTAACGTGAAGGAGTAAAGCGTTAAGGTTTCTCCGAAGATATTTAGGGAATATACTGTGATGGGTATTCCAAACGTAACCAAGAGGGTTACTCCCTACGTAAGAATGTTATGAATGCCTCACGTTACCTTTATGTCTTATGATTTCTATGATTTACACATGATTTGATGAAGTATGTTAAAGTGCTTATGTTTTATGAGTAAAGTATGATTTCATTCTTATGTATATATGTACCCATGTTTCCTTTCCATGTTTTTATAACCCATACTGAGCTTTTTTATGCTCATCCCAAGTTCTTTTGAAATGATTTTCACAGGTCAAGGGAAAGGTACATGATATGATGATAATGTCAAGGAAGTGTAAAGAAAGAATCCATGTTTTATCTCAAATATGTTTCCATTGATGGGAATTAAGAATACTATCTTTATGTAACCACTTTGTTTATATGTGGAATGTAATGCAAGTTTTATGATCTAATTCTCTAAAACTTTATACCCGAAAAGATCCTCAATGCGTAATCTTGTAATAACTCAAGATTAAGTAAGGTTTAAGGTTGGGGCCTTATAATCATCATCAGTGTTAATTTTGTATGGTGGTTTAAAAAATACTCAATAATAGATCATTTGTAACTGTTATTTGGAATAATAGTTTTAT
The DNA here is from genome assembly GCA_963277665.1 of Viscum album. NCBI lineage: Eukaryota > Viridiplantae > Streptophyta > Magnoliopsida > Santalales > Viscaceae > Viscum > Viscum album. Next base: position 1,479,479,367 of record OY728148.1, on the reverse strand, counting down.
TCCACTTTTATGGGTTTGGGATCGATGGAATGTTCGAGTAGTGATGATAGATTTTTTTTATCAAGGTATCTATCAAAGACCACATTGGGGGATTTTTTCAATTAGTAAATCGAAATTATGGGTTAGTTTGATGGGGTTGACCGACACGGGTGATAGATGCCTAGGATCTATCAACTTGTGAAAGATATAGCATGTTTGACCCTAGATCCTCACTCACAATAGTTATTTTATGCATTTTTATTGTTGAAGAGTATTGAATGGATGATTCAAGATGTTTCTATATTTCTTTGAAAATCATGATTACAGAAATGTTCTCCTTAGAACACACATAGTGTAGTCCCTAGGATATGTCATCTAGTGTTTCAGGTGGAGATTAACATGAAACACCTTGAATAGATCATACTCATAATATGATCAAGTGCTAGTATCTCAGCATGTGCTCCAAGATTACAAGGGGAAAAACAAATATAGACACAGAAGCACCACCAGATTACGTACGAATGACCTTGTTCTTGGACATAGATGTAGCACTTGGTAATGACCAATATACACAAGCATGGTACAAAGTGAATGATCCTAGGTTGGATGGACATGGTGTAGAGACCAAAATATTGACGTACATGGATATTGCATTACTTTTTTGGAATACTTAGTACTTAACAAAAACGAACACACAATAACTGTAATAGTTTACTGTATTTGGAAACACAGAACATAATATTCTAATCTTGGTGAAAGATCTTCAACATCTCCCGTAAAGATCTTCCATTTTTTATACCTAAAACCTTTCTTCATATCCTGGGGAAAAGAAAACATATAAAAGGTGAGATCAAATTCTTAGTAAGGGTAATCATAGAGAACAGTCCATAAAAATTTGAATTCAAAAACTTGAACATAAAATCAAAACATCAAAATCATGAGCAAATGCATAAATCATGGAAGTACGTAAGGCATATATCATAATGTAACATCAATCATGATAAAATAACATTGCAATAAAACATGTAATTGTGGAAAACCAATAAGCACAAGATATGATTTCCATTGTATCCATGGCATTGCTTCCAAGACCATCTTAGTGGAAAAAGTCCCTTCCGGAATCGAGTTCACTCCTCGTTCCAGTCCTGTATCACTGAACCAAATTAACTTACCATTCCATCCATGTCTATCTCATGAGATATAAATCTTTACCCAATGCATTGGAGGGAGATATAGGTCCCACCCATCTCATAATGAAATCATTCATACTTTTTCCACAATAAGAACATAAATCATTAATCATTACCCTAGGTATAAAATGGGTTTCATAAACATCATCCCATCATAACATAATCCATACAAAAAAATGGATATCATTTCAGCCTAAAAAAAGTGAAATAGTGTAAATCATAGAGAAATTATACTTGAAACATACACATATAAAATAACGTCATCTTAGATTAAAATGGTTTTGATAAAACACATGAAATGAATTATTGATGAAAATATCCTTTCTTCTTCAAAATCATTTTCTTTTCCCAAAATTCCATTCAAATTTTAAAAGAAATGGATTTTTCGAAAATATTCATGAAATATTGTAGAGTAATCTTCATGAAAATAAGTCATTATAAAACTGTAAAAACCCGTTCATGCCATATATGTTAAAAAAACATTCTTCTCGTACTTTTTCTCGAAAAGTCAAAAAAGTACCTCGTATGGTAAACAAAAGAATGATTCTTTAAATAAAATGTAGTAACAATAAAAAATGGGTAAAAATGAACATTAAACTTACATTAAACCATTTTCAAAAAATAGGGACATGAATGATAAATATAACCCCAGTAAATACTTACGAATAATCAATCTCGGATAAAAACGAGATTGGAAAAGTTATCCCTTACCTTATGTATGATATGCTTCGTATGTATCCGAACATCCAGTATAATGATCTAAATAATTTCATTGACTTATTACAGAATCATATTAATTTTTATGATATCATATATGGTTCACTTATGACGTTATATTACCCGTTCTTTTGTAAATTCCATGTTAAAGCAGCGTTTTGATAAATTCGTTTCATTTATCATACGTGTTTCGACATGTTGTTCTTGATATTATTACATATATCCTTATTTAATTAGTTACAGAATATAAAAAATGATTTATATAATATATTTATTCAGAATATACATATATATAATAATCGATAAATGGAATGAAATACACCGTTCATGGAGACGGTAGTCCGTACATATGCATGAACGTTGTTTTTCGCTTCCTTATTGAATTGAATTGAATTAAGTAGATGACAAACATATATATACATAAATCTAGTAGCATTATTATGTCATATATTTCATGATTAGTTATTATATATACTTTATAATAATTTTTTAATTGTTAACATGGAAAATGAATCTTATCGCGTCATGAAGACGGTAATCAGTACGTAGGCACGAGCGATGATATCGTTCCCATATTTATTTAATGGTATTGGAGTAGATGATATAAAATCATAGAATAAGCATGATGTTATAATAATAATATATAGTTATTCTTTACACTGTTATACCCATCCAAGTATGGTGGTGGTGGAAGAACTGATTACACCACTACGTGGAGACGGTATTCCGTACGTACACAGGCACGGTGATTTTATTTTCTGTAGGATGTATTGAAGGTGAAATTGATTTGTTTCATATTTATAATAACATATCAGTATATAATTAATACTGATGTTGTTACTTTATATTGAAAAAACAAAATAAGAGGATGTATAAGAAGAAAGTCACTTGAAAGAGTCAGTAGATGAGATTACTTCTTCCTCGACGAACCTCCTTTAAACATCTTCTTGGGGAACTAGAGTTGGTCATTTGAGAAGACCAGGACCTATATGATATAACTATAGAGGTTTTAAGAGGAATTTGCAGGGTTTCTATGATCATCAATTCTCAAAATAGTGTAAAGAGAAGAGGGAAGGGGTTCCCTTTTAATAAGGGGGGAGAGGGGCACCTTTGAAAAAACTTAAAATATTATTTTATAATAAAGTCATATTCAGTTTATAATAGCTCCAAATTTATTTTTTTGAAGATAAAGTGTTTATGGGTCGAAATCATCTCAAAAAATAGGTTTTAGACAAATTTAGGTTACTATTTTTACCTTATCATTTAGATTTAACACTAAGTTAAATAATTTATCTTTTACCATGTCTTCTTGTTTTCTTACACTATAGAGTTAATAAACATACTATAATAATCCAAACAAACCCCAAGTGGTTCATTATTAATATAAATATCTTTATCTATGTAATTTGGAAGAACCACAGATTTTAGGAATAAAATAACAATTAATTATACAATATTTGTTTAAAAAACTATTTTATGTCAATTTTGACACTATTTGGTACTTGATTTTTGTGAAACTCATAACAGCATGATTAGTTCTCAAAAAGTTTATTAAATCATTAATAACATGTCATATTGACCTATATAATTAGTGGTATTCATAAAAAGTCTAAAATTACATTTATTTGGGTATTTATAGAATCAATTATGTTAATATTTCATTAATAAGGTAATTACTGGATCATCATTGTGTCATAAATAAATTAACTTACATAATGTCTAAAAAGTATAAATAAACTTCAATTATGTAGGAAATATTTTTATCTTTCTAATGAATATTTATAGTCAAATTTATCTTATGTATAACCCTATATTAAAAATGTTTTAGTTATTAAACATTCATTTTTACTCCTTTAACTCTTCTTTAAATAAAATAATAATAAATTTATTAATCTAATATAATTGGACCTAAAGGGTATTTTTTTATCCAAAAGTTTTTTTGGGTCAATTTACACTTTTCTAATAGAATTATGACATGTTTTAGGGTAATTATAATATCATTTTTACCCTTAATTACCCTATTTACTTTTAATCGTGGTAAATAAAAGTTAAAAGTTACTATTCCCCAAAAAATATTTATATCTTATTGAACCACATTTTACTTACTGATATCCACCGTGTCTCTCAGATTTTTGATATTCCACTCACAGAAGTGGTAAAAGTATCTTTTAGGCAAATTTGCAAATTCTCCTAGGAGGTGGGTAAATGACGGTCAAAAGTTCAATACAATTTTGATATATCTAAAATTATTATAAAATGACTCCAATGAATTAAATTGAACATATATAGGTATTATGTATCAATTTTTATCTAAAATAAATTTAAATAAAATAAATAATTATTTAAATACAAAGGTCGTTTTTAAATATTAACCCAGTGTTTCCCTATTCATCAATAAATTAATGTTTTTAGAAAAATTTCAACAATTCACCATAGGCTAATTTCGATATTCCGATCCAAAAATGATGTCCATTTCTAAAGATAAAATTTTTAAAATTTCTAATAGTGGGTATTATTATTCATAACGGCTAGTTTATATAACATATCATTGTTTAGGGAAACATGGTATCGCGTAAAACACACGCTATCGTGGAATGTCATGATTGTGTGTAATGCAAGCCATGTCAGGGATGTGTGTAGTGAAAGCTACTTTTGGCGTAGCATACAACACAAGACATCATAGTAATTAAAAAATAATATTTCTCATAAAATCTCCTACTATTACATTCAACCTTCCTTAAAATGAATTTCTCCCTTGAAATTCGTCAGGGTTATAAATGGTTTACTACATGAATGTATCTTTCATAGAAACCCACATCGTAAAAAGGAATACTAAAACATCATTTTAGAAATGTAACAATTACAGAGATTAACTAATCTCTATGTTTCCACATAGGAGATCATAGGTGGAAATATTGATATGGAAGAAAAATATAAGCATCAAGTTCTGATTGAGTGGTAGAGGACATGGCTATGAAAAAAATCCACCAATCACAAAGACATAAATCTGTGATGATCTAAGGTACCATTTAATTCATCGGATATAAGGACAGTAGGACATCATTTTTGGTTTTCAATATCATTTCCCTAATGTTGAATAATCTTTGAACTAAATGAAATATTTACTTGATTTTGGTACAATTTTACTGTTATTTGTGCCTTGTACAATTTCCACATCATCTCTTAAAGAAATGAAGTTGAATTTTTCTTCTGTGAAGTGTTAGCAGATCATGTGATAGAATTATGGGTCATTCCATCTTTCTCAAACTAATGGTTAGAAAAAGTTATTCATTATACATAAGTCCATATATGGTGATATTAAATGTATATGGCTCCCATAATAGACTTATACTTCATATATCATACCTCTTATTATAATAAAACTATTTTCTTATAACCAGGGACTTCCTGTAGGCCAGTGGTAGCCGATAAAGGCCTGTCGCACTTCGGTTGTTGGTTCGAATCCCGCAACCCACTATGACGCGACGGGTTTTCTCCCATCATGCAGGTTGTCCCTTTTCTTAAACTACACTATTATAAAATTCTATCAATAATATCGAAAAATTTTCTAGCCATAAACAATACTAACTTATGTTCATCATAATCCATTCCAATCTTTAGGCTTATCCAAAATACTTCTTTCCAAACTCATAGTATAAAGAGAACGATTACTATAATGGTCATATAGAAAGCACATGAATAGCATCATTTATACCTCATATATCTTGTTGGTCACATTCCAATCATGCGAATACCTTAATCTTGTATTCTATTGAAAAATGAATTCCCATTGAACCTTAGTGAAAACATGAATGCTGTCAAAAGTTAACTCTTTCAAAAATCCAAAAATTTTATATAATGAAACCATGATATAACCTTGTCCTTATATCAGTTATGAGATCATGAATACTATCAAACATTTAATTTTCTCCTTATCCCTTCATTATGTGGATATCATCTACATTCCAAAATATTTTAATCACTTTTTATGGTTACTGGTACCATATAATTATCGAAAACCACAATAAACCATTATATAGATATTCCAATGTTCCAAAATACTATAAATGAGATTCTACAACATTATTTTGGAATCCCTTAATATAGACACATAATCATTCCCCCACACCGTTGTCATACTCGACATTGCTAATAATGATAGCATGTGACTTCCCTTTTTCATTTTCCGTAAGAGGTTGCTCATGTTGATCATCATTAACCCTTGGAATAGGGAATTGATTAGCATAATGCCCCTTTTCCATGAACTTGAATCATTGAAGTGTTGGTGGTGCATTCTCTACAGTATTTTCTTATTCACATCATTAGAAACCCTTTTTCAATTACTTTGACACTCATCTGTTTGATAACCTTATTTTCCACACTTAAAACATTTTCTAGTCCCTTTAAGACAATCTCCACCATGCTTCTTTCCACATTTTGAACATAAAGAAACATTTATCTTCTTTTCACCATTATTCTGAGATTTCTCCTTGAACTCAATCTTTCGTTTCATAAAAAAACCATGAGATGGATATGTAACACCAACATCCATTTCTACCTTGATAGCACAACACACAATTTCTCCATAGCTACTGAAGTATCTTATGGTTAATCCACTTCGAAGAATTGGTTTTAAGCCACTGAAGAAACGATCATATTTACATTAATTTTTGATGATAAATCTAGATTCATACCTTGAAAGCCTTGTAAAATTCACTTCTTATATACAAATAGATTCATCATCCTTTTTCTTATGCATAAGGAAATCATTTTCAATCTTTGTTTGAAGAATACGAGGGAAGTAGTTATTGAAAAATAAGTTCTTGAACTCATCCAATTCAATGGATACAATTTCATATCGGGGCCTCATATTATTAATTAGATCCCACCATTCATCTGCTTCACCTTCTAAATAGTAAATAGCCAGAATGAATTTTTCATGTTCCGAACAGCTAAGTATGGAAATTATCTTTTCAATGGTACTGATCCATTGTTCAGCAACAATTGGATCAGAAGACCCACTGAAAGAAGGTGGATGTTTCCTCATGAAGTACTCAATAGTATATTGTTCCCTTCTCTACTCATTTGGAAGTCCATAATGATTCATAGCTTGTGTAAGTATAGCAATAAGATTTTTAACTCCATCTCCCATAACGTTGGTTTGTTCAGGAGGAAAATCATTGCATTTTCCACTACATTGATCAACATGGATCCTTCAGGTTCCAGTCATCGTCTAAAACCCAAAAAGAATAGTGTGAGAGGGAAAAATAATTCTAGGGAAAACAACATAACAAAGGGGGAGTACCGTCAATATCTAACATTTTAGGTTAAATTATAAGATCATTACCGTAATTCTATGTATATAAGCAATATTTATACTTATGATTAGGGACATTCCTAGACATACAATAAAAGTACCTCTATGAATCTATCTAAAGTTCTAAAATCCTATTTTCCAATGGAAAACTAAACCAAACCTCTGATTCCAACTGTAGATACCCAAAGCTTGATGTACATGGACATTACATTACATTTGTGGAATACTTAATACATTATAAAAACAAACACATAAGGACCGTAATAGTTTAGTGTCTTTGGAATCTCAGAACATAATCTTCTAATCTTGGTGAACGATCTTCAACATCTCCCATAATTATCATCCATTATTTTCATACCTAAATACTTTATTTATATCCTGGGGAAAAGAAAACATATAAAGGGTGAACTAAAATTCTCAGTAAGGGTAAACATATAGAAAAATCCATAAAGATTTGAATGCCAAAACTTGAATATAAAATATAAACATCAAAATCTTGAGCAAAGACACAAATCTTGGAAGAGTGTAAGGCATATATCATAATGGAACACCAATCCTAAAAAAAATAGCATGGGAATAAAACATTTAATTGTTTCAACCCGTTAATCACATGATATGATTTCCATAGTTGCCAAGACATTGCTGCCAAGACCATCTTAGTGGACAAAGTCCCTTTCTGAATCGAGTTCACTCCTCATTCCAGTCCTGTATCACTGAACCTGATTAACATGTCGTTCCAGCCATGTCTATCTCATGAGATATAAATCATTACCCAATTCAATGGAGGGAGATATAGGTCCCACCCATCTCAAAAAGAAATCACTCTTACTTGTTCCACAACATGATCATAAATCATTCATCATTACCTAGGGTATAAAATGGGTTTCATAAACATCATCCCATCATAACATAATCCATACAAAAAAAATGGATATCATTTCATCATAAGAAAAGTGAAACAATGTAAATCATAGAGACATTATACTTGATACATACACATATGAAATAATGTCATCTTAGATGGAAAATGGTTTTGATAAAACACATGAAATGAATTCTTGAGGAAAATATCCTTTCTTCTTCAAAATCTTTTTATTTTCACTAAATACCATGAAAATTTTAAAAGAAAATAATTTTTCTTGAAAATAGTCATGAATTCTTGTAGAGTAATCTTCATGAAAATAAGGAGTTATAAAACTTTAAAAATACATTCATGTCGTATATGTTATAAAATTATTCTTCTCGTACTTTTGAAGGAAATATAAAAGAAAGTACCTCATATGGTAAACAAAAGAAAGATTATTTAAATACCATGTAGTAAAATTAAAAATGGGTGAAAAATAATTTCACCATACATGAAACCATTTTCATAAAATAGGGACCTGAATGAAAAATATAACCCTAGTAAATACTTATGAATAAACAATCTCGGATAAATATGAGATTGGAAAAGTTATCCCTTACCTTATGTCTGATATGCATCGTATGTTTCTGAACCTCCTGTATAATGAATTAAATAATGTCATGGACTTATTACAGAATCATATTAATTGTTATGATATCATCTATGGTTCACTTATTACTTTATATTACCCATTCATTTGTAAATTCCATGGTAAAGCAGTGTTTTGGTAAAATTGTTTCATTTATCTTACATGTTTCGACTTGTTTTTCATGATATTATTACTTTTATCCTGATTTACATAATTCCAGAATGTAAAACATGATTTATATAATAAATATATTCAGAATATACATATATATAATAGATCGATAAATGGAATGAAATACACCATTCATGGAGACGGTAGGCCGTACGTACGCATGAACGTTGTTTTTCGTTTCTTTATTGAATTGAATGAAATTAAGTAGATGACATACATATATATATAAATTAATCCAGTATAATTTTTATGTAATATATTTCCTGATTACTTATTATATATACTTTAAAATAATTCTTTAATTGTTATCATGGAAAATGAATCTCATCGCATCGTGGAGACCGTAATATGTATGTACGCACGAGCGGTGATATCGTTCCCATATTTATTGAATGGTATTGTAGTGGATGATATAATATCATAGAATCCTTATGATTTTATAATGATAATATATAGTTTTTTTACACCATTATACCAATCCAAGTAAGGTGGTGGTGGAAAAACTTATTACACCACGGCGTGGAGATGTTATTCTTTACGTACGCACGCACGATGATTTCGTTTTCCGTAGGATGGATAGAAGGTGAAAGAGGGTTGTTTCCTATTTATAATAACATATCAGTATATAAGTAATACTTATTTTATTACTTTATAATGAAACAACTAATGAAGAGAAGTATAAGAAGAATGAAACTTCAAAGAGTCGGTAGAAGAGATTACCTCTTCCTCGACGCACCTCATTTAATCTTCATCTTAGGGAACTAGAGTTGGTCTTTTGAGAAGACCAGAACCTATATGATATAACTAGAGATGTTGAGAGGGGTAATTTTCAGGTTTTTCGCGAGCTTCAAGTCTCAAAAGGTTGTGATGAAAAGAGGGAAGGGGCTCCCTTTTTATAAGGGAGGAGAGGGGCACCTTTGGAAAAACATAAAATATTATTTTATAGTAAAGTCATATTCAGTTAATAATAGCTCCAAATTGATTTAACAATAAGTTAAATAATTTAACTTTTACCGTGTCTTTTTTTTCTTACACTATATGGTTAATAAATATACTATAACAAGCCAAAATAACCCCAAGTGGTTCATTATTAAAATATATATCCGTATCTAAGTCATTTGGATGATCCTTATATTTTATAAATAAAATCAAAATTAATTATATAATATTTTTCTTAAAAACTGTTTTATGTCAATTTTGACACTATTTGGTACTTGATTTTTGTAAAACTCATAAAAGCATGATTAGTTCGAAAAAAGTTAATTAAATCAATACTAACATATATTATTAACCTATAATATTATTATAATTCATAAAATGTCTAAAAGTACATTTATTTGGGTATTTATAGCATCATTTATGTTAATATTTCATTAATAAGGTAATTACTGCATCATCATTGTGTCATAAATAAATTAAATTATATAATGTATAAAAATTATAACTAAAATACCATTATATAGTAAATTTTATTATCCTTCTAATGAATATTTATAGTCGAAATTATCTTATATATAACCCTATATTAAAAATATTTTAGTTATTAAACTTTGATTTTAACACCTTTAACTCTTTTTTAAATAAAATAATAATAAAGGTCTTAATCTAATCCAAGTGGACCTAAAGGGTAATATTTTATCCCTATGGACATTTTTGGTTGAATTACACTTATCCAATAGAATTATGACATGTGTTAGGGTAATAATAATATCAATTTTACCCTTAATTAACCTATTTAATTTTAACTACTGTAAATAGAAGTAAAAAAGTTACTATTCACCAAAAATTATTTTTATCTTATTGAACCACATATTTCTTACTGATATCAACCGTGTCTCTAGGATTTTTTGAAATTCCACTCACAGAAGCGGTAAAATTATGTTTTATGTAAATTTGCAAATTCTCTTAGGAGGTGGCTAAAAGACGATCAAAAGTTCAATAAAATTTTTATATATCTAAAATTATTATAAAATGACTCCTATTAATTAAATTGATCTTATATAGGTATTATGTATCAATTTTTATCTACAATAAATTTAAATAAAATATTTAATTATTTAAATAAAAATTCTGTTTTTAAATAGTAACCCAGTGTTTTCACTATTCATAAAAAATTAAATGTTTTTAGAAAATACCAAAAATTCACCCTAAAATAATTTGGATATTCTAAATTCAAAAATGAAGTCCATTTCAAAAGATAAAATTTATAAAATTTCAAATAGTGGGTATTACTATTCATAATGGTTAGTTTATATAACATATCGTTGTTTAGTGAAACACAGTATTGCGTACAATACACGCTATCGTGGAAGGTTGTGACTGCGTATAATGAAAACCAAGTCAGGGATGCGTGTAGTGAAAGCTCATTTTGGTTTATTGTACAACACAATACTTCAAAGTAATTAAAAAATAATATTTCTCCTAAAATATCGTGATGTTACACATCGGTAGTCCTCATGTGGCCAAGAAACATTGTATACCACTTATACATCTCGTGGAGACCCACATGGCGATCCAATGCATGGGATTTTCATGATATGATTTGGTGTATAATTGTGGTCACACATTGTGTACCCTCATTAATAACATCCAATATTTGTACATCATTACACAAAACTCTAATTTGGGCCTAGAAGAATCTTATCCTTACTATTTTTTCAAATAGGATGTGATAGTCGACAAAGTTATGAAATCATAGGCATGTGATGGGGTGATATGGTTGTCACACTTATTTTAAAAATTGCAGGTCGATGGTGGTTATCAGTACGGACTCATAGAGATATGGTGGGGTTAGTAACTCCCCCATCAAAAAAGGTTGTGGTTCCCCCATTCTCATTAATCAATTATCCTTGATAGGGTGTGATCATCAGTGGGATACTAGGGTTGGTACTATCCGGTTTTATTAGTGTGTGGGTCCCATGTACTCTTTACAAGGGTAGAGTTTGTATTCCACAAAATAAAATTTTGTTTATGGCACCTTAGCTATGAAGTGTTACTCCCCCTTATTTGATATATAGAGGTATAGATTCTCATTTTTGATAGGTTCCCACCATAACATTGGATCATAGAAGAATGATTCAACCCCCCCCCCCCCCCCCCCCGCCCACAAACACATTGATTCATATGAGGTTTCCCATGATGTCAGGAATTAGTCATAAACCATTGGTAGAACATGATGGGGCATAGTTCTTAGTTTTATTGCAGAGATATAGATCCCATTTCATTACAGTTAAGACTAAATTTCGAAAATATCATGCATTATAGATTTTATGGTCCTTTTTTTGCCTCCTATTTTTATGTACATTCCATCGTGTTGATGAGGTGACTACTCTCTCTTGATTCTTTATGTTAGGTTATTTTAAGGAATCATAATGGGTATGTTTATAATAACTACTACATGTGATTTCACCCACTTGTCATGAATAATATAGATGATAGGTATATTTGGAGTTACTATGAGGGACTTAGTATTCATTGATCATAAGAGTATGATGTGGTGATGACCATGACCGATGGTCAACCTTTTGAATCTAAAGTCTAACTCTCCCCCTCTATACTGTTTAAAATTGATGGTAGCTATGGTATTGACCATTTATTTTTGATAATGTGTGTATTTTTTATAAAAAAATATCTTACGAGTAGTCAATGATTACATTGATATGAATTTCCAAGAGGTAATTTCATGAATTCATTCACTCTCGATGTGATGTATTTATTATTCTACTTTACTTTTATGTTGATGCCATATTATGTGTCGGTATAGGTACAATGTAATTTGGAATAACATTTCATTTTATATATTACTATCTCTTTTCAATAGCCCCATTCATATAATTGGTAGGATTTAGGTGTAACACTTGGATTTCCTCTGACTAAGGGGGATCTGGTGGGTCAGGTTAAGACACATCATTTTACATGTAATTTATTTCAATACTAAGAAAAAATCCTCAATATATTTCAATATATAACCACATATCAACCAAATTTCATTAATCCCCTAAAAATGTACATCAATATACACTAATTTGTCAGCTCTTGTGGTTTTCCTAGGATTTTTTAAAGTTTTTGAAGAGTCTCTCCCCAATATTTTGGAATATATTTTTTATTGTAATGTATTATCTTCCTCTACCCCACCATATATGTACGTCCAAAGTAGCTAGTATTATAATTTTAATGTTATTATGTTCTCATACAATTATGATCATTTCTTTTACTTTCGAAGTTCAGTTTTATCATGGATATCCATTCATTCAATATCATTAATCTCATTCAATAAACAACACTTTATAATTATTATACTACTTAAATAATCATTTCATTATCCATGAGTCCATTTTTAGGTATTGAATTCCTAAAAATATTTTTCAATGTAAAATCATAAAGATGAATTTATACATCATTTAGTTGGGTTTTCGATTTATTATATCCCAATTCAATTCCAATGGGTAATAAATTATGTATAGATAATGTCTTTAAACTCCAATATACTCAATGATTTTATATGGAACATGCTCATTAACCTCCACATATTATTAATGAAATAATTTGTTATGATTTATTTGTCACAAGTGAATTAATTAATATGAATGGTTTACCCAAATAGTGCTCCAATGTGTTAGGTAAACAATTGATCTATATAGGTTTCTTGTTTTTTGATACCTTGGTGAAAAACCTCAGCATCATTTATATGAAGCATTACTATTTAACATCAATGATATTCTTATTAATGGTTCATATTTATATTATATCTGATTTTTTAGTATGTATTCCACATACATATGAACATTTTATTAGGGTATTCCTCTTTTTTATACATGTTATTCACTCATTTTACAATTTATTTGTATATATTTTATCGTTAATTATGATCACCCATATCTATGGAATTATGATTTTAGGAAATGACATGCATTATGGTAACCCATGATTAAATAATAATGGGTTCTATCAAGATAATTAAATAACAATTATCATATATATTCCTTGCATTATAAATGTATCATATACTAAGTTTAATATGCACTAAAATACAAAAGGTCCTTCTATATTGTTGATATTTTAATTTTATAGGAAATCAATTTCAATATTATTTACTAAAAATCTAGTAAGTATAAGTATAATGTATTTTCATATTGGTTCTTCAATGAAAAATTTTATTTTGAACATATCTATATGAGATTTAACACCTTTCACTTCTATAATAGTCATTCATATGGGCTATAGAGAATTGATATTATTAAATATATTTTTATTTCCTCCATAGTGACTATGGATTTAGGTACATGTACTTTAAAGAAGTTTTAACAACATGAGGTATAATGTATGATATATTAGAAATAATGCTAGTAAAATTTATAATACAACTATGATGATGAGGTTTTGGAAATATTCTTGAGAAGTAAGATTATAAGATGAAATGGGTGTGATATATATGAACTGGGTGACGAATATATTATGGAAGGTATCGATGACCATGATATTTTTCATTTTTGATTTAGGAAAAATGATTAACGTGGAAGTTGATATGGGTACATATCAAATTTATATTATTTTATGGAGAACTTCATTCATTTATTAGGTACATGGTTGGAGATTCATGGTGAGGATAGAACGTTAATACAATAGTTTAGGAAATGAATTTGATTTTTTAATTCTTTTTTTATTTGTTTAATTTTTTATATTATTTAAGGGCGATTTAAGTATCCTCTAGCCCAATATAAATCTATATTAGCAATATGTATATTCAATTTTTTGTTGAGGTATAATGAATATATTTTGAGACTACTGTAGGCATTACAATTGAATGAAAATTTTAATGTCCTCTTATAGTTTTTTTGGGGAATCCCATATTTTTTTGCATTCAACATTTTCAATTTATTATGAAATATCATTCTTATAAAAAGTTGTTACATTTCTCAATTTTATGGTATTTTTCTGGACAAAATCAAATATATTATACTTAAATTCATAGAATGAGGAAAAATAATGACATTTATATGAATTTTAAAACATTTTCACTAGTCACCAACCCATGACCTATTGGATGAGGGAATTATGGGTCATCACATTCACCACTATCATCCCTGAAATGGTAACAATTAGAGGCGGTGGTAACCTATATTTGTTTAATGGTATGTAAGATTGAGTAACATAACCTTCTTTATGTTAGGCTTTACTAAATTCTATATTTATAAGGATATATATATATATATATATATATATACTGGTAGGGGATATAGTTTACCCTAGAGGGGAAATGAGATTATATCATTATTCATTCACATAACCATTATTATATATATTCCACACTCAATTGATAAATTATTGATACTATAATACATAGTATAATTTTTTACTAACACTAATATAAATATAAAAATTAAACACATTTTCATTAATTATTTTTTATTATAGTGGATATAAAAAACACATTTTCTACTGTAAGAACATAATTATTGAATTTTCCATTTCCTGTTGGGACTTTTTAATGTAATTTTAGATCTATACATATTTTCTAAATGTAAATAAATTTTTTATTAATATTTTTTTTATGAATATAATTTATTAATGATTTCTATTATAATATAAGGAATAAAATATATTAGTGTCGCTCTTATTTTTTATTATTTATTTTCATTTTTTTATCATAAACACATGTCCTACAGATGATTGATATTCTGGATCACACATTTCATCTTTACATACATTAAATAAAAATTTAAGGGGATGTGTGGTGATAAAGTAATTACATATGTTTCTAGAGGTGTTATATTTGATATTCTAGTATAGAATTGTAATTTATTTCATTTATTAAGGTGAAAAATATTATACTGGTCCACAGAAACTTACATAACCCCATGTGATTTGATATGTAATATTTTTTCACAGAAGATATAAATCACAGAAAAACTATATTTAAAATAAATTTTTTATTTACATGTCAATAATCTATTGGTTAAAAACCTTGGTTTGGTTCTAGGGATATAAATTTTTTCCCATGTTTTTTAATTTGGGACATTTTGGGAGAATTTAAATGAATTCATATGAATTTTATAAAAAAATTATACAATTATCTTGTGTAACTTTTTCATTTTCAAGATATGGTTTATGATTAATGATATCTTGTAATTCAATAATATTAGCTTCAAAAAATACTATAATTTATCATATTTAACGCATTATGATGAGTACTATTCTTTTCGAAGAACAATATATGGGTTTTAAAGTAATAAATGACTGAAATATGAGGGATTGTTTCCAATATGAAGAAATATAAAATATATCATAGTTTTTATATTTTATTTTTAATTTTCTAATTATGTGTTTAATAATATAGTAAACATATAAAAGCATAATATATGGTACATCATTCTACTAGTGAAATATCTATTTTTTCAATTTTTAGGATTTGTGGGTTACATGGGAGAGGTTAAAAGATCATTTCTGGTAGGGTAATAAAATTCTAAAAGTATAATTGTGTGGTGGGAGGTTCGTATTTTCTTCATAAATGGAATTCTTAGATTGATGATCCGGAAAAAATAATATTTTACCACTAAAATTCTTTGAAATAATGAGTCAATGGAATATAATTTGGTTGATATTTCACAACCTAGTAACTCATATAATGTCCTCATATTAAAATTACAATTTATATTATATTTATATCAAAGAATATAACAAATGAAAATACATTTATAAAAAATAATTATCCTTATGTGGGATGATATAAAATTGTCTTTATGTATAGGTTAGTGGAAAAAAATTCACTATCATTACAATAGAAATGTTTTCTAATTAATTGTGTAAATATAAAATCATCCGACCACATCACCCTTGATTTATATGTTCCAAAATTTATTAGTGTCCCTTTTTTATATTATTATTTCAATAATAAACATAAAATTAAATAATTTCTGTTTCGGAAAATTATCACCAATGTCCATGATGTTCTGGGAGACACATTATAGATACAATGATATTTTTAACAATAGTTTAATTATTAATCCTATAATCAATAGTCGAGTCATTTAGTATTCAATCTATTTTGGGTATATAGATTATACTAATTAAAAAAATATATATCTCTCCTTCAATTTCATTATGAAATTAATTAATAAATAGATTCATATTATCTGGGGACTTGACATAAAGGATTATAATTCATATAGATAAATTCTAATTGATATAAAACTCTTACGTATCCATAATTTTTATGAGATTTATTTTATCTATATATTTCTATTGTTTATTCAATTAATAGTTGATTATTATCTTGTCAAATTTTCATTCCTACATTATATAAATAATGTAATTATTATTTGTATATAAATTTTTATCCATTTTCATATTCTATGCTAGTTTGAGGTGAGTTAATATTTGGAATGTTTTTTCAGATATTTTAATAGTTTATATAGTGGCATTAGTTAATCAGTGTTGTATTATTCAAATGGATAAAGGTGTATAAAATTATCCTTAACATGTTTATTATTATTTATGGGGAATTATACAATTTTTTAATTATATATATGTGTATTATAATTATATGGATAATGTACATGAAAGTTTTTGTTAAAGTGAATGATCAATCAATGGATAATGGATTTCATAATAAGAATGTAAAACTTTTTGTGATGTTGATGGATTTAGTTATTTAAAATTTTGATTTAGTTGAAAAAAATTTCATGGAAATTTAATTTAATTTTATTTAATTGTTTTGGAACAACTATAATGAAATGGTTTTGAACAGATTATTTTTTTCCTATATCAGCATCATCTCTAGGTGTCTTTCTGTTCTTGTTCTTATTGATATATGTGAGTTGTGTATTTAAGTGGAT
This sequence comes from Viscum album, assembly GCA_963277665.1. Classification (NCBI taxonomy): domain Eukaryota; kingdom Viridiplantae; phylum Streptophyta; class Magnoliopsida; order Santalales; family Viscaceae; genus Viscum; species Viscum album. The sequence continues at coordinate 1,479,461,666 of OY728148.1, read as the reverse complement.
GATTCACTATATAATGTTACAATTTTTTATATTATATATCATCATGAAAAATTATTATTATTTGAAAATAAAGAATATATTGTTTTTTGGATTCACATTGACTCAATGTTATAAAATATGGAATTTTTTATGAACTATAATATTTTATTGAGAGTATAATTATTTTATTTATTAGATGACAACGCCAATAACAAAATAAAAAAATTATTTTCCTCTAAGGTGTCATTTTTTATATTAAAGGAACATAATTTGACAATATTTACAAATAATTTTCTATAAATCACATTGATCTAATGGGGATGACATTTTTATTCGTGAATACTACAATAAAAATTTACAGGCTTTGTGATCATTATATTAAATGACTTTTTAAATCAACCTTATTAATATTAATGAAATACCCTGTATTCAAGGGAAAATTTTGATGACAACAAATAATTTTGGGATATTTCATTGATTAATCATTGAAATTAACTACTTATTATATTCACCATGATCATATATTAAAAAATTGGGGAGAATATTATATTGAATTTAAACTATGAATATAGATTTATTATTGAATAATAAATTGTTTTAATATTTATTAATTTGTACTAAATATTTCTATAAAACTATATCATTTCATTTTAAAAAATGTCTATTTATGAATGTTTTTACTTATTTTTCATAAATAATATCTCCTTCGATAAACAGTAATATTAAGGGATAAAAAATTTATAGGATAAAAATATTCCTTCAATGCCTGAGTAACTATAGTTTATGTGGATTCATGGTCAAATTATTCATTTAAAATATGAAAGATAAATGTATGTGGTCAACTATAAAAGATAAGGCCTTTAATGAGGTTGTGTGTTGATATAGGAGTGAGTGGTGGTAACATATAGTTTAATATAATTATATCCCCATGAAATATATAATCCATATATGATATTGATTATATATTTTTGGGGTTTGTATTGATGTTATTGTGGAATTATATTACCAAATTTTAAATATACATTGAAAAAATAATAAAATATGATATTATATCCTCTCTCAATGACACCTAATTTTTTAACACAATATATTGATATAGTAATTTATATTCAAGGACATAAAGATCTCTTCTAGTAAATTGAATGATATTCAAAGATAATTTTCTGTATATGAAGATTTATTTAAATGTATCTCATGATTCTCGAGATAAATTAATGCTAATGAATGATCTTGATACAATTCATTTATTTAATATATCGCATTATAGTATATTTATTTATTACAATATTCTAGGGAAACACAAAATGGAGATCCTACTAGGGCATTGGGTGAAAACATATAATTTTTGAAAAAAACCAAGTATGGATGATTTACGATAGACTACGTCAAGTGTAATTATACAAATAATTGTTCCTTTTATTTAATGAATCAAATTTTTTTCCTCATTATTTTTATATCTATCCTAAAATATTTAACCTAGCATTTAAATTTTGAATAAAAAAATGAATGAGAAACACCCATTTTATTGAATATTATATATTGTGGTTGTATTTTTAAATCATCCCAACATATATTAATGATTCATTTCCTAGAATAAAAATTTAACACTTATGCTAGGACATTAAAATCCAAAGAGGATAGTTTTGTGGGTTTTTAATGATAAAAACAAATATGTCCAATTATTTTATTGAACTTTTATAAATCTACTGGAAATTTAGAATATAATTATTTAAGCATGATAATACATAAGAAAAAAATAAGGGTTATTTCTAAAATATAATTATTGAAAATTGAAATAAATATATTTATAAATTATTTTACTACTCTACATTCTTTATAACGTTGTACGTTAATAAATTAGATAAAAAAACTAATAGATCATAGAACATATTAGTGTCTATCATTCCCCATTGAATATAATTTTCTATGACTAATCATATCCTCATGATGAAAATTAATATATTATGATCATTACTTATGAAATTTGATATAAGAATAAATTTTTTAATATTAGAATAAAATGAAATTATATTTGCAGCATGTTAATTTTTTGTTTATTTCAATTTAATTGATAAACATTTTTTGTATTGCCTATATTTTTATTTGAATCGTTAAACACATATATAGAGGTATAACATGAATTATTAATATGGATCATACAAATAAAAAATTTGGAATTTAAAACATTGTGATACATTTTTATGACATATGAATTCCATATTATTAATTAAGTACATTGGGATATAAATTATATAAAAAAATATCCATGCAATGATGAGAATATAGTGGCTTCTAGAACACCCTGATTGTTTTTGAATTTTTTTACAATTAAACACTTAAAATTTTTTTTATATAAAAGCACTATGTTTGGACTATATAATATGCCACACCAAGGGATGCTGAGAGTACATGAAACACTAACCTTGCATACATTACACAAAATATTATGTTTCAGCAAAAAAAACAATTTAATATTATAATAATTTTAATAAGAAACATATGAAATATCAATTAATATTTTAAAATAAATAAATATCTTTTAAATATTATTTTTAATTGTTTTGATAATAAAAAATATAATTTTCTATACTGACTACATATGTTTAAAACTAGAATTTTCTTAAATAAACTATTTTACATGTATTTATATAAGAAATAATGAAAATATTATTACAAACTATTATAATTTTATTTTGATAAGAAAAAAATTATTTTTTAATTCTTAATAGAAAAATATACATAGGGTGAACTTTCAGTATTTTTTGGAAATGTTTGTATTTTTAATGAATAGTGAAATATGGCATTGTATTTAAACACCGTCATTTTCCTTTCAATAATAATTTCAATATATATTATTTTTAATATCATTATAGATAAATAATAAATATATTATTCCAATTAGAGGAATTTTAATCACTCTTAAAAATGAATAAGTTATAAAAATGAGTGACCTTTTGAATGTCTTTTTTAACCAAATTTTAGACCTATTTATGAGATTAGAATTAATATTAATTTTTCCAATTCTATGAATTGAATTTCAATAAAATAAAATACATGGTTGAAATTAGTATTAAAAAAGTGGACTAATAGGATCAAAATAATATGGGTGAATAGTAACTTTTGAACTTTATTTAACACAGTTAATTGTAAATGGGGTATATAATGGTAAAAAATAATATTATAATAATATAAAATTACCCTAAAACATATCCTATTACCATTGGAAATATTTTTTCATAAAAAATAAACCATTTGTCAAAAAATAATCTTTTTGAAGCTACTTGTGTATGATTAGGAACATTGTAATTTTTTATTTAAAGGATAGTTGAAAACATGATATTCAAATTTTAATAACAATATAATATTTCATTATAGAAAATATAAATTATACGATAGACTATAAATTATCATTTTAATGATAAAATATTTTTGTATATAATGATAATTTATTTATAATATTTATATATCAAATAATGAAATTTAATTATGAGATAATGATGATGTCGTAATATATTTGTTAAAGGAAGAATAAAATAAATCATATTAATAATATTAAAAAATGTCATTTTAGATAGTTTATACCACACATGAATGAATATGAAAAATATGACTGGTTAGGGATGATTTATTGTAGTTTTTTGAAGGAATCAAATTATTATTATTTTATAATAAGACAAGTAATAAATAATGTCAAAATTGACATAAATGATATTTTAGAATAATTAATATGTCCTTAATGATAAAATGTTCTTAAAAATATATATTTTAAAAAATTATTATAAGGATAATTATTTAACAAATGATCTAATTGGGATTCGTTTGGTAATTTATAGTAACTATATTAATCCTATATTTTAAAAATATAAGTTTTCATGGTGAGAGTTAAATAGTTCAACTAAGGGTTAAAGGCCAAAGATAATGTTAATTTGGTGACCTAAACATGTATAAAAGTCATTATTTCAAGGTATACAAACCCATAATCATCTAATTTTATAAATAACACCCTTTGGAGATATTTGAAATAGAAAATAAAGTTATATTAAATATATATGTTTTTGGTTTCCAAAAAAGAACCTCTCCTCTCATATAAATGGGAACCCCTTCTTCTCTTCTATTCATGCCTCTAAAAACATTATGTCAGAAAAAATACACCCATTTCTCCTCCAAAAATCCCTAATTTCATCTTAGAGGCCATAATTTGGTCTAAAAGTACACCTATGGAGTTCTTTTCTGCAAATAAGTAGATGACACTTGAATTTGAGGTAATTTTTTATGAATTCATTCCATGCTTTTTTATAAATTTTCATTCACTTCATAATTTATTTCAATAATAAACTAATAACCCCCGAATATTATATTTTATGAGATGTTTTAATGATTATGGGTCAACTATATCCATCCTTTTACCCATCCTATCAAAAAAATATCACCATTTGTGCATATGTACGTCTTACCGTCTCCAAAATGTGGTGTAAACTATTATTCATTAATACACTATTTTGATGTATATAGAGATGAATATAATTGATCTAAATAATGAATATGACATGATAATGATTATTTATAAATTTTATACCATAAAATTCTATAACATTTAACCATTAAGTGAATTATACCATCACTCATGCATATATACTGTTTATCATCTCTATAACATGATAAGATTCATTCACCATGATAACAATTCAAGAATGACAATAAAAATATATATAAGTTATAAGTATTTAATATATGAAATTATAATGAAACTATAATTATATATAGTTATATATTTCATTTAATTTATTCCATTTAATATGATAAGAATATAGAAACATCGTTCATGCGCACATACGACCTACCATCTCAATGAAAAGTGTATTTTATTTCATTTATCTGTATATTATATATATTTTTATACTGAGTATATATTATATATAAATAATTTTTTATATTATATAAGTAGTTAAATAAATATATAGGTAATAAGATCAAGATGAACAAGTCAAGACATGTACGATAAACAATGTGATTATTAACTAAAACGTTTTTCTTATCAATAATCATGTAATTTAATGTCATAAATGAATTACATATGAGATCATATTTATTTTTATGATTATGGAATAAGTTAATAATATTATTAAAACCACTATAAAAATGTTTTGGACACATATGGATACAATAAGACCTATGGTAAGGGGATTTATGGCTTGCATTTGTTTTGTGTGACATATGTCGTATACACAAAGTATTTCTTTATAGCGGTGTATATACTACAAATGACTGTCATTAAGAAGTATTATCTAGAATATTATGATATTTATCTCTTCATACATTTGTTATATTTTTGAATGGGTCATATGATTCAATTGATTTTAAATTAATGATTATTGATTTCACAGTCTCTTCCATATCTAGGATTGTTTCATTTTAAGACTCTATTAGGTAATATTCATCATCCATGACCATGTTTTATAAAAATAACTTTATTAAAAAAATATTCTTATATAGATTTTTAAATTATTTTTCAACCTTTTTTTAATTTTTATACATTGTTTGAGAGGGATACTTATTTTTTTAAGTGATGCACTGTTTGACTTTTCTACATAATTTTAGAGAAAGATATTTTTTAATTATACTACTTGAATGGATTTTTACACTATCATGATGTTTTATTACCTTTACTATTCCACTAAAATCCAGAAATATTTTTTTCAAATAATTTTTTTTCTTTCAATATCCTGCCAAATTTTATGAAAATAAAATTATGTCAATGAAGATAGAATATTTTCCACAAGACCATTCTTAACTAATATTCAAGATTTCATTATATGATTTCAATGAGGATTCAAAGAAAAGGGTTTCAAAATCATTTTTTATTTTTGAATGTTATTTTTATAGAAAATTATTATTCCAAGTGATATTTAAAAATCCATCACAACATTTTATGACATACATTTTTATAGATCAAAAATAACATTCATTTTATTTCTATAATGGTTTATATTTTGAAGGAATATTTTTTAAGAAAACTCTTATTTTAATTGGTCATTATTTTGATTAGATGATTATGAAACATATCTATTTTTTATTAGTTATTAAATGATTACATATTTATGACACCCATTCCATTATATGGTTTATGATTTATTTTTTTATGATCTTATATCCCATGTATGTATGATTTCATTACGAGATGGGTGAGACTACTATCTCTTTCTAATGCATTCAGTAACAATTTATATCACATGAGATAGATATGATAGACCTTGTATGCCTATAAGGTTATAGAAGTGAACCATGAATACCATGATGGTTATTGGAGTAAAACATGATTACTGAGATAGTATTGGAAGTTAACCCATACTACAAATAAGGCCTTGGATGAAATTCCTTGATTACAAAGGAAATCATTATCTTGTTTTTATGTTTCTTCCATAGTTCCATGTTTTATTACAATGTTATGCTTTAATGAATCAAGTTATTTCATTAATTATGATTCATGTTTCATGAATATTCAACCTGTTTTCCCTGATTCATGTTTATGATATTTGATATGTAGGGTTTGATCAACTATATTTATAGTCATGTTCTCATACCCTTATTCTCGTGATTATGTTTACATATCCACTTTGTTTACCCTAACTGAGCATTCGAGCTCACACTTTTTCTTATGTTTCCTTTTCCACAATTTATAAAAATTGGTTTTCATTTGGGTTACTAATAGTGATTATATTTATGGTAGATTTTGATGATCATTCGCCAAATTAGAATAATGTGGTCCAAAAATCCAAATCAACTAAACTTGTAGATTTATTCGGTGAGTATATTCATTATGTATTATGTATTCAAAAAATGGGAGGTAATGTCCACGTAGATCATGATTAAGTTCTTATAGTAGGTATCGCAGGAAATTTTAATCATCCTTTGGATACTAGGGTGCCAAAAACTATAGTGATATACCTTGGTAAATATTTATGGATAAGTTTAGTGATGTCTCTAAGGATAAGTATAACAATGATCCATCATTTTGAAAAATGTACTCAAATTTTGGTAAAGGGTAGAGTGACTGGTTTTCTATAAATAAATCCCTATATTTAAACTAAATTTTATATGGATCTATAATAGATGGATCTATGGGTAACCAATCTAACAAGATGTTATGTACCTCACTCGTGGTAATCTGGTACTCAAAATTGAGCCTTATTGCACAACAGGTTTGACACTCTTGAGGGAAATGTGTTAGAAATTCACAAACTCATCAGGAACCATTATAATGGAATTAAATATATGTTTCCTATAAATAACATAGTATGAAATTTAGGTGTAATATATTATGAATGAGTTCATATATTAGACATCATATAACTTACTTTTCGTGATTTTATGGTTCCACGTTATGATAATTGTTTCTAACTCTATGCATTTTGTTTTAATTATTGGATATAACCCAATGGAAAGACACTAAATATATATGAAATGGGAAATTAAATTATTATCCTTATAATAAGAAAAAATTTATATGAAATGGAATACGTAATCATTTTTCCTTAGTCACAAAATTTTTTGAAGCTACAAATTCTGCAGGGATTCCAAATGACCAAAGGATGGAATGACATTCTCTTCAATCCTTATTAAGGAAACTAATACCCTATTTTATTGGAATGAATGATATGATATTTAATAAAATATGGATATATACTATTGAAAGTATATATTTTCAATCCAATGTTTGGAAGATGAAAATTTTAAGTTCGCCACATATCACGTGGAATGTAAATGGAAACTGTGGAGGAACAATGTCTAGAATTTGAGGCAATAAGATAATATTGACTACATAGATTGGGATGAGTTAAATAACATATTTTTATGAATGTAAATTCATATTATTCTTATTAAAAAATTATATTTAATTTACACATAAATATCATGGTTATTATAACAATATAAGAATATAATTTATTGGAAACTCTACAAACAATGGGGAAAATAAGATTAGATTTCCTTTATAATAATAGTGTGTACGGACAAATAGTGGGATTTTTTTAAGGGGTAGATTAATTTTTTAAGGGGTATAAGTTAATCAAGATTTGTAGTGTTGAAGTAATGGGAATCAGATAGCTAAAAATGAAACCAGAGATAAAATAGCACAAAATGCCCCCATCATTAATGCTACTAAGTAATGAAAAATGGGCATTATGTTAACCAGATCCCAAACCTAAGGTCTTATGATACTGATTGACATCAACAACCTCTTATGTCAATTTACAAGGGGAAACTTCATGTGATCACTATAAGATATGTTGAGTATGATAATGAAATTGCATAATTATTTAGTGTTTTTGTATCATAATTCAAGAAGAATGTTATTGAATTTCTTTTATGGTATTATTATGTAATGAAATATCTATAGATTAGAAAAATATTGTTTTTTACTTATGTATTTATGTAAATATGCTAAATGATACTAATGACCATGAAAAGTGATTGAGTTAATAAGGTGATATGTTTGGAAATCAAGTTATTATGGGTTGGATAACCCTTAGTATGAACATGATTTTGAGATAATGATATTTGGATAAATATATTTGTGATGTGAATAATTAAATTAGAGGACATTGGTTCTCTTTTAATTTATTAATGACTTATTGGCATGAGGGATATGCTATAATGCCTAATTTTTACAACTATTTGTACTTAGGAATATGGAAACATTAATGTTTTCAAGAATTATTTACTATAAATTAAGTTATTACTATGTTTTATTGATAAAGGAATTCATATGATTCAAATTTGATTGTTCTGAAATCATTTTAGTGTATATGCTCATACAAATTATTAAGCATTAGAAAAAAGGGGTCATGATTTAAAAGGGTGTCCTATTATGATCATTTTTTTATATCAATGAACTCTTTCCTGCTTCATTTCTTTACGGTTTTGGAATAGTTAAATAACAATGTATCACCCACTATCTTGTGATCAGTGATCATTATCAGTCTCTATAATTATTTTTTTTGGGAAACTATTATTTTATAAATTTAATTTTTAAAAGTAATATTAATAATTCATTTTGATAATGTGGGTTTCAATGAAAGCAACATTACAGTTTTAATCCTTTCATAACATAGATGAATTTATCATTAGAAATTCATTTTAAGTGGGGTAGAATGTTACACCCTGCGATTTTGTGAATAAATTTATTCTTTTTTTTCAAATAACACTCAATATAGATTTTCTTATTATGTTAATGCACTATGTTTTTAATAAGTTATATGTACCACCAGGGGAGTAGTACACCATACACAACACCATCATGGCTTGTGATACATGGAAAATTGTTTTTCTACGAAACAAAACTTTATTATTACAATTATATAAATGAGAAATTTTTCACTTTTATTTTAAATATTATATTTGAATGAATACCTGATAAATATTATTTATAATGGTTTTGAGAATAAATAATATAATTTTTGTAGAAGATTTTATATGCTTAAATCTATTATTTTTCTCAAATGAACATCTTTTCATGTCCTTCTATAGAATAAAAATTAATTTTAGACACTTGTGGAAATTTATTTCTAGAAATAAAAATTATTTTTATATTTATAAGAACAAAACTAACTTAATGTTATTTTTTGAACTTTTTCCGAATTGTTTCATTTTTTGATGAATAGCGAAATACTATGATGTTGTTAAATACTTACTTGTTCATTTAAATAATAATTTTAATTTAAATTAATTTTAATTTAAAAATAGATAAATAATAAGTATATTAATATAATTTAGGTCATTGGAATCATTCTTAAAATATAATTAGATATAAAAATTATTGAACTTTTGAATGACTCTTTTACACACGTTCGACACACACTTGTGGGATTAGCATTAAAAGTAATCGTACAACATTTTGGAATTAATTTTTAAAAAAATGGAGAAAATGGTTGTTATTAGTAGAAAAAATGTTGTCTGATATGATCAATATAATTTTTTGTGAATAGTAACCTATGAATTTTCTTTAACATTGTCAAAGGTAAACATGGTAATTTAAGAAAAAAAATATTATAATAATATGGAATTACACTATAACTAGTCCAGATTTCATTGGATAAGTTTTTTCCATTGAAAGTAAATCTTAGGTAGAAAATATGATCCTTTTTAATCCAATTGTTTAATATTATAACCATTTTTGTATTTTATTTCATGGAAATCAAAAGATGTCATATTAAAATTTTAATAACTATATAATTTTTAATTAGAATTTATATAAGTTATATGGTAGTCTATAAGTAGTAATTAGATATATAAAATATTTATCTACATCATGATAATTTATTTATAAAATTTAGACTATAAATAATTAAATTTAATTATCATGTAATGATGTTATAGTAAAATATTTATTAAAAGAAGAATCAAATAAATGATATTAATAATATAAAAATAAATATCATTTGAGATATTTGATTACATCACTGAATTTTTTTGATGATTAAGAAATTTGTTTTCTATGAGTAAATGTAGTTTTTTAAATGAGTCATGTTTATATGATTTTTAAAAAAATCAGGTAATAAATCGGGTCAAAATAGACATAAATGATATTTTAAAATAACAATTATTTTAAAAAATGATATAAAATTCATAAAAAGATATATTTCAGACCAATAATTTAGATAATTTCATATATGTCATAAATTATCCAATTGGGGTTCGTTTGGAATTTAATTGTAAATATATTAACCCTATAGTGTAAAAAATACATGCATTCATGGTAAGGTTAAATAGATTAACAAAGTGATGTTATTCATTTATTCATAACATTTTATTTACAATGTTTACGAGTTTTTTTATAAAATGTTTATAATTTCTGTGAAAAATTAATGTTTAAATATTAAATATAATTTTAGTGCAATATTTGAATTCATCCACATTCAAGTTTGTTTATAGTTTTAATAATAATTTTCACTTTACACATCAAAATTGATTGGTTCTGGTTATTTAGAGTTCCGTATTAAAATTAAAACATTTTATATGAAGGGATATTTTTTTTCAAATCGTTCATTTGGAGGGCCATATGATCCACACAATAAGACCCAATAAATTAGTGAAGAAAATGAACCATCCCTGATGATTGACTTACTGGTCTAAATACTAAAGCCCAAATTTTATGAAACTCCACCATATGATTTTTATTATGAAAACGGGTCATGGTTAAAAATTTTAATTTCAAAATAAATGAACATGGGGCCCAACTAATTCTTTGATGTCCATCCCACCGTTCTGGCTAGGAATAAAAATCGGGACACTATTGCTGAATTTTCACCAGATATACTAAAAAAATCAAGATGGTATATTTAATTGTGAAAACTAAGATATGTCTGGCCAACTTGTTAGAAGAATTTATTTTTATTTTTGGGCAAGATCCTATTTAAAATCCATTTACAGTTTAGCGATCAAAAAAGTGTTGATAAAAATGGACATCTGAAAACTATTTTGTAAACAACAATATCATTGGATCTAAAATTCCAATGGATGAAACATTTTTAGGGATTACTGTAAAAATAAATATATAATACTTTGAAGAATATAATATTTTGAGTTCAAACTTTCATAATCTCCAAATTGGTAATTCATGTGGTGTGATAGATTCTGAATGAAAACAGTCCACCTCATTGGGATATAAATTCAACCCCCCTCATATATTGGAATTTGTTTGGTATTTCAGAATAGAGGTGTAATGAGTAGAAGATTTTAATAATATCAGTTTACTAAATTTGTGTTTTATTTTATTTTATACACAAAAAAACAATGTCCTTTAATTAATGAAGTGAGTATATTTAAAATGAAACTATTGGTTTTCTACTATTATATGACTGTTGGTCAATATGACCATTGGAATATAAAGTCTTAACATTACAAATATTGAATATAAATACAATTGATATTGGCAAAATACTACAGAAAAAAGAGTTGATGGAATCTTCTACTAAACTCGGGACGCACGAATCCCATATGTTGGAGCATGGGAAGGAGGTAGCATCACTTGGATTTGCTCTGGACCAAACCCAAGATGAACATCAAAATGTGAAGCTTGAACAAAATCTCCTAACAGATATGTTCAATCTGATAGAATTCACCACTCGGGAAATTGTTTCTGAGCTGCCCCAATATTCAATCAGCATACAACCCCTTACACTTAGGTCCAATGCAGGTGTTATGTAGGGCTATGTAACATGACCTTAGTTACTTGTGTAAACATTTAGTATAAATAAAATAGTTATTTCTTATTATGGAAAAGTTGGTGAATTTCAAATATCTAGGTAAAGGTAGAATGAATTTGTTGTTCCATATTACTAATAAATTTTAGAACAAATTGTATTTTGAAATATTTATGTAAACTTTATGTAATTAATAATGTAAGATGATTTTAAAAAATTGTTCTTCTATAGTTGTGACCAGTAAGAAATTTAGAATCTAATAAGTTCAACATAATTTTTAGTGAGTAGTAATTTATGAATAGTAATATAACCTTATGAATTATAGTGAACAGTAAATTGGCCAAATAATATAAACTTCACCCATGAATGTATAAATACAATTTAGATATTTGAAATGTGAAAAAACGATCATAATATAAGTTTTGGTAAATTTGAATGTCATTAACACGTTATCTAAAATTATATAATTATTTTAATAATTAAAAATCAAAATTTATTTTCATGAAATGTAATAAGAAATTGTTACTTTATTGACTTATGGATATAAGATAATTTTATGGGACCTTGATTACTTTTTATAGGTGTTACAAAACAAGTTATAGTTTTAGAGTTTTTGTTTTGAATAATTATAAATTTTATTTAAAAATTAAATTAAGAATATTTAGAAAATTATTTTCATAAAATGGAGTTCATTTTTGTGTTCAGATATTCAATTTCAGTTTAGAGTTAATTTATGATGTTTTATAAAATGCTTTGTTTTTCTGGGAATAGTAAAAATATAGTTTAAGGATTCAGTGTGTTTAATGACATCATTAATGACGTAATCATTATTTAATGAATTTTTTAGACTTTTTAATATTAATATATGTTATTAGGGGTCCTATGTGGCCAATACCATTGGAAAATACCATGGGAAAGCCCATGGTTTCTAAATACAACCGATGAGGTGTCCCTTAAAAGTTATTTAAATATTCTCTCACTTTTGCTAAAAATACGAAGCCATTACCTCATTCATTTCATTAAAAAATACCCATAAATGTTTTTCATGTCTTTTTTACTTCACAAGGATTCCTCCCAAGGTTCCCTCAAGCCCCAAAGGTCCCAACTATACTACATTTAACGCCACTCTTCAAGGTAAGGGAACCTTCCACCATCCTCTATTAGTTATGATTTAATTTATGATATGTATTGTAGTTTCCATCATCTTATATGGGGGTATGTTCTTATATATTTTTATTACTGTCCACTATATTTCCAAATTATTATATATATTTTATTCTCTAATAAAATTAATTTCGGAATTTCTATGTGACGTTGTTAGGAAGCCGAATTTTCGTAAAAGAAACCACCTTTTCTATATTCTTTTAAGATTCCTTTTCATGTGGTATGTAATTCCACACCATGTTCATAATTCTATTTTATTCTCTCCCAATATTGTAAAATTATTCATTTATTAAAGTGATACCCTTGTCCCATCTCTTTTTATTGTTTCTTTAAACCATGTTATATAGACGTTATGCTATAGAAATTTCATCTAAAAATTTATCTCTCTTTCTCTCTAGAAATTCTCTTGTTTTGTTTTTGTGAATTCCTAGAACTATTGTTTTTATATGTGTGTTTATAATTTAACCAATATGATATATTTTATTCTGTAATGGACATACATATAGCTCTAACTCTCCTTACATGGTTTATAAATGACATAATGATCAAGTTTTTATGATCTTTTTCAACATCATGATTTGGAAATGAAACCAATTTATTTTATTCTATATGGGTTTTTAAAAAAAGGTTTTATTATGATCTATGGGGATCTTGTGAAAATAAAAACATATTAAGGGTGCACCCTAATATCACTCCAATTCATTGGGTAAATAATTAATCTATAAAGATGAAAATATTCACGATACCTTGGTGAAAAACATTCATAAATTTTTTTATGACACCTTTTTGAAGAACATTGTATATTTTTTCATGAATTAATAAATCAAATTTTGTAGCCACATATTTATGTTATGATTTTATTTCATTTTATTATGAAAATAATTTTTTTCAATTTATTATGTCTTATGGTTTTCATCATGTTCCTATTGATATCACAAGTAAACTAATTCCTTGGCTTTCCTTACTGGGCCTTCAGCTCAACCTTTTTAAGTTGTATGTCTTCAGGCTATGAAATATAGTAATTTTACATAGGTTTAAATTTTCATGAAGCTTTTAAGGGTGATTTAAATGAGTGTTTTGTGTTTTCACGTTTTATTCTTCTTGATTTCAATGATGCTAGACTTTAAAGATACTCTATTAATATAATGTAATAAAAAGTTATGTACTAAAAATACTAGATGTCATAGTTGGTATCAAAAGATAATTTAGTTATTTATGCAAATTAGGAAATGAAAAATTTAGGAAGATTCTTATAGAAAAGATTAAATATAATAAAAATTCTTGGTGTTTTGGTGAGTATAGAAAAAGTGGATTATCAAGAAAATACATTCATATCTAGATACGAGAATTTAGAGGTGCATCTGGAACAGATCTAATTAAAAGTTAAAACTCCAACAATGAGATTTGAGCTTGACCTAGGGTATCCTAGTACATGGAAACAAGCCTTTCTATAATCTCTATTATGACACTTACATGGGATATGTTTGGTTAATAATATGATTTTTATGAATATTTATGAAGGATTTATATATAAATGTAATTGTTTGAAACATGAAGTTTTAAGACATAATATCCCTTATAATTACAAGATTAATAAATAAAATAATATTAATTATATGGATTTATTCTATTATAATATTGAATGAAATAGAAGGAACCGTGCAAATGATGACCGTAATAGACTATGTGCTGACGACCCTCTGATGGAAGTCGAGATTGAAACTTTAATGCTAATGATGAACCAACTGACTTATTTTATGGAAAATAACATGAATCAAGCAGAGATATTGATCTCACTACGTGGGAAAAAAACACTCTATTAAGTCAATTATTCTTCAATGACCACCAACCTTCAGTGGATCGACAGAACCATTGATTTCTAAATAATTGATCAAAATCTATAGAGAATATCTTTTCTGTGCACCACTGTTTAGAGAAAGAGAAGGTCTCCCTAGATGTCAATCACTTAAGGGGGAGAAGCTGTTTAGTGGTGGGAACAGATTAAATGCATGAGGCCAAGAGTGGAGAATAAAGATATAGAGTGGGAAGAGTTCAAAGGGATCATCTTTATTATGAATTTTCTTCATTCCATGAGAACAAGAATGGATAAAGAGTATCTTGAGATCAAGAAAAAGGAGAATGAATCTGTGGGAATAAACGAGATGAACGTCACAATGTATCCTCATTGCTCCTCAATATTTGTCATGGATCTTAGTGGGAAGGTTTATAAGTTCTTTGGTGGACTAAGACATCATATACTGAAGAATATAGCCAACCAAGACTATGACAACTATGAGAAGATTGTGTAGAGTGCGATGAAAGCTGAACTGAAGTTTGGTGATACACAATGGTCTCATAAATCCAATGACAAGAAGATATCGATGGAGCCATGATTAGGGAGGAGTATCTATAAGGGAAGAGGATGAAAACAAGTACAATTTCCCACTTATAATAAATGTGGGATTAAGAATTCGGGGAACTGCCTTCTCAGGATTAGGAAGTGATACAAGTGTGGAAGAGAGTGCCATATCGCATGGATATTATAGTAGTGAGGTAAAGCCACAATTTCACAACACTAACGACATGGGAAGATAATGCAGGCCCTAACTGATGTCCATTTCTATTTGTGTGAACAACATGTGAACTTTTCCAATCACTGTGCAACTACAAGGGCAGTAGAGGAGAATCACCATAAGCCTCGTCATATGCCAATGGATCACGGTTGTGCTTTTCTTTCACTACGGCTGAAGATGATGTGCCAAATTATGTGGTGGCGTGTACCCTTTTTGTTCTCTCAATTCTAGCATCTACATTCTTCTATTCTGGTTCTACACATTCCATTATTTACTCAAAGTTTTCATTGAATTTAGAAACAAACCTCTATATTCTAAAAGTGGAGTCATCATTCAAGACTCCTTTTGTGATTATCCAATCATCATTAGTGTATAGAAACACCAGTATTTACTTTTGTGAGAACAATCATATTTCAAATCTAGTATTCATTCCATCGCTAGATTTCAACATTATACTAGGGATGGACTGGCTCTCAATGTATAATGCTAATATCAAATGTAAAAGAAAGTAAATATTAGTAGCCATGAATGGAAAACCTCTGGTTCTCTTCCAAGATGAGATTTCTCAACCTGATCTTTTTCTATATAAACCTCAAATATTTTTTTGGAGTTGGTCGGTGAATAACAATAACGAAATGAGAGTATAAGGATTGAAAATTTCCACATCTTCTAGGAATTAAATGATGAATTTCCTAAGGTGTTACCCATACATCCCCCAAAAAGAGAGGTAGAGTTCTCAATTTATCTCGTACTTGGATATCATCCAATATAAAAGACCCCATATAGGATGGAAAATGTGGAGTTGGAGGAATTAAAGAAAAAACTCCATGATCTTTTGGAGAAGGGGTTTATTCGACTCAGTGTGTCTCCTTGGGGAGCACCAATTCCTTTTGTGAAGAAGAATGATTGATGAATGGCATTATACATTGTTTATAGGGAACTGAATGGGATCATAGTAGAGAACAAATACCCTCTTCCAAGAAATGATGACTTATTTGACCTACATCGTGAGGCTCAAATAATCTCTAAGATTGATCTCCATTCTAGTAATCATAAATTGAGGGTGAAGAAAAAATATATCTTTAAAGATGCCTTCCGATAATGATATGGGAATTATAAGTTTGTTGTTATGCTTTTCAGACTGACTAATGCACCTACTATTTTTCTGTATTTTATGAATAGAGTCATTAAAGACTACCTTGGTAACTTTTTGGTTGTTTTTATTGATGATATTTTGATATATTACAAAATTCGTGAGAAGAATGAAGATCAAATAAGGATTATTTTTTAAACTCTACTGAAGGAGAGGCATTTTGGATTGTTCAGTAAATGTGAATTATGGTTACACAAATTTTCTTTATTGGACACATTATTACTAGAGAAAGAATTATAGTTAACCCTGAAAAGACAATGGTTGTTGATGAGTGGCTTCAACATATAATAATAACTGTGATTGGTAGTTTCCTTAGATTATCATGATATTATAATAGGTATGGGAAAAACATTCCATGATTTTAAAATCCATTAACCATGTTAACTAGAAAAGGGGTCATGTTTATCTGGATAATGAATTGCGAGGAATGTTTCTAAGACCTGATGAAGAGATTGATTATTGAACCTGTGTTAACTTTTCCCTCAATAAGAGTAAGATTCATTATTTTTATTTAGGCATATCTGAAAGGGCTTGGGTGCATCACTATGAAAAATGACATGGTCATTTCTTATGTGTCTCAGTAGTTAAAGACTCATGAGCTGAACTATCCTATCCATGACCTAGAGATGGATGTGGTTTATTTTCTCTAAAGATATGAATGCACTATATTGATGGAGTGAAATGTGATATATACTCCAACTATCAATGTTTGAAGTGCGTTTTCACACCAATGGAATTGAAAATGAGACTAATAAGTTAGTTGGAAAATATTAAATACATTGATTGTTCACATCATTATCACTCTAGAAGAACAGACAATATCGTTGATGCATCTTGTAGGAAAGACCCAGTTGTTCTTTCTATGATGAATATTCAAAGATATCCCTTAATAAATGACCTAGCAATGTTGTACATGAGAATTATAATAGAAGATACATTATCAACCCTAACCCAAATGATTTCTCAACAATTATCACTAGAGAATATCAATAATGCTTGGAAAACAAATACTTTGTTATAGGAGATGTTTGAAGTTGTAAAGGATGAGAATTTTCTTGAGGTCAATATTGATCAAAAATTTGTAATGAAATTTCACACAAGGCTATGTTTTCCATCTATTCTAGATATAAAGAAAGAGGTGATGGATGATGCTTATAGCTCTACATTATCTAAGCATCCTGGAATCTCTATGATCAATAAGGACATTCGAGATCATTATTGGTGGGATAATATGAAAATGGAGATCGATGAAAACACTTCAAGGTGCCTTGTATGTCCACAAGTGAATGTAGAGTGAAAACATACTAAAGGGTTTTGAAAACATTACTCATATCAGCATGTAAGTGAGAAAATATTACAATATACTTCGTCACTATTCTCCTGAGAAATTCCAAAAAGAAAATTTGAAATGGGTTATTGAGATCTGTTTCGCCAAGACTACCCATTTTATCACTATTCGGGATGATTTCCCTCTTTATACACTTTTCAGCATTTACGGGAAGGAAGTGGTAGGGTTGCATGGTGTTCCACTTTTTATCATATTTGATCTTGATCCAAGGATCACTAAAAAATTCGGGAGAAGTCATCAACATGATCTGAGTACCGAATTGAATTTCTGTATGGCATATCTCCCCCAAACAAAAGGCCAATATGAAAGGACATTCGAAACACTCTATGATATACTGAGAACATGCTCCATGGAATTTAATGTTGGATGGGATCAACATCTCCAATTAGTGGAGTTATCTTACAGTAATAGCTTCCACTCGAGCATTAATATGGCACCATATAAAGGTTTATATAGTAAGGGGTGTATAAATCCTACTTTCTGGGATAAAGATGGTGAAATAATAATTCATGAGCCTGATCTTGTGCAATAGATGATATAAAAACTCTATGAAATCCAACAACACATTAAGTTTTCATAGAGTCAGCAAAAGAGTTATGTTAAAAACCGTTGAAGGGACATGATGTTTGGTGTTAGTGACAAAGTTTTCTTCAGATTTCACATAAGAAGTGAGTCATGAGGTTTGTTAATAATGTGATGCTCAGACTAAGGTTAATTGACACCTTTGAAATCCTTGATCATGTGAGAGCAGTGGCCTATTGTCTTGAACTTCCTCTAAATATATCACCAGTTCATGAGATTTTCCATGTATCCCACTTAAGGAAGTACATACCATACCCATCACATGTACTAAATTTTAATGTTGTACAACTGGTACATGAAATATCTCATTAGAATTAGTCGGTGGAGATTAGGTATCAAAGAAACAATGTTCAATGAAATAGGACTACCCACATTATTAAGGTTTTGTGAAGGAACGACAAATGCGAAGGATCCACATAGGATAAAAAGGTGTCATTGAGAAAGAAGTACCCACACTTTTCTCTTCTGAGGGAACAAGTTATAATTTCAAGGATGAAATATTCATAAGGGGGAATAATGTAATGAACTGAAAAGATGAATAATATTTGTTTCCATATTTTATGGGTTATTTTTTTATACACCACTAAAAAATATCCTTTAATTAATGAAGTGATTATAAATAAAATGATAACATTGTGTTTCGACTATTATATGATTTTTCGTCAATATGACAATTGGTCAATATAACTGTTGGAAACTAAACTCTTAATGATACGATTATGATATATAAATACAAGTGATCTTTGTTAATTAACACAGAAATAAGAGTCCATGGCCTCATCCAGTATACTCGGTCCATACGAAGCCCATTTTTTGAAGCTTGGGAAGCAGTTAGAATCACTGGACTTTTCGCTAGACCAAGCCCAGGATGAACCTCAATATGTGAAGCCTGATTGGAATTGCATAAGGGGGGAGTTCAAGCTGATAGAAGTCACCACATGAGAAATGTTGTCTGAGCTGCCCCAATATTCTATCACCATAGCACACCTTAAAATTAGGCCATGTTTAGGGGTTATAAGGGGCTATGTAACACGACCTTAATCACTTGTGTAAACATTTTGTATAAATAAAATGGTTATTTATTATTATAGAAATGTTGGGAAATTCAAAATAAATAGATAAATGTATGATGAATTTAGAGTATTATATTAATAAATAATTTTTGAAAAATGGGTATTTTGAAATATTTGTGTAATATTTATATAATAAATAATATATATATTTTTTTTTCAAAAATATATCTTATACAGTTGGGACTAGTAAGAAATTTAGTGTCGAATAAGATCAATTCATTATTTTTTGTGAATATGAGTATATAATGAGTAATATTCCTATATGAATAATAATGAATAGTAATGACTAGTAAATTTTCCAAAAATAGAATCTTCACCCTATAATGTATAAAAACAATTTAGTCATCGTAAAAGTGAAAAAACAATCATATTGTATGTTTTGGTATTATTGTATGTCATAAATGTTTTATTTATGATTTTATAATTTATATAACTATTTAATAGGAAAATTAATTTTTTAAAAATGTAATAAAAAATTTACGTTTTTATCTTATGGTTATAAGATAATTTTATGGGACCTTGATTATTTTTTCAAGGTGTTACAAAACAAGTTATAGTATTAGAGTTGTTTTTTTTTGATAAATAATAATTTTATTAAAATATTAAATTAGAAATATTTTTAAAATATTTCATAAAATGGACTTCATTTTTAAATCAGATCATCGATTTTAGGTTAGGAATAATTTATGGTATTTTAATAAAATGTTATATTTTTTTGAATAGTAAAAATACAGTTTTAGGTTTCTGTGTGTTTAGTGGCTTCATTAGTGATGTAATCATGAATTAATAAATCAGATTCATATGTGAATATTATGATATGTTATCAGTTGTCTCAATTCTCTAATACCATGGAAAAAAACCCTGGGTAAGCCCATGGTTTTTTAAATACCCCCAATGAGGTGTCCCTTGGAAATTAATTAAATATTCCATCATATTTTCTATAAATACCAAGAGATTAACTCATTAAATTCATTATAAAATAATCTTTAATAATGTTCTAGTCATTTTACCTCCCATGGATACCTCCCAAAGTGCCCTCAGTCCCCCACGGTCCAAACCGTCGAGCAATCAAAGTCACTCTTCACGTTAAGGGAACCTTCCACCCTCCGCTTTTAGTCATGATTTCATTTAAGTTATGTCATCTATTTTTCAGAAACTTATGTGGGGAAATGTTCATATATATTTATATTACAGTCCAATTCTTTTCCAAAAGAAGATTTACCCTTTATTCTCTCATCAATTTTTTTTTGGATTTTTATGGGATACCGTTAGGCTGCCGAATTTTGTAAAAGAAATAGCATTTTCTATTTGCTTTGAAGTTTCATTTTCAGGTGGTATGTCATTCCAAACCATGTTCTTATTTATATCTTATTTTATCCTAATACAGTAAAATGATTCATTTATGGATTATATACCCTCAACCCCTCTCTTTTTATTGTTTTCAAAAACCATGTTATATAGTTGTTATGTTCCAGAAATTTCGTCTCAAAATTTCTCTCTAGTTCTCAAATGAAATTATCTTGTATTATTTTTGTGAGTACTCCAAACCAATTTCATTTATATGGGTGTTAATAAATACAAAAAAATTATATATTTTACACTAGAATTGACATACATAAAACTATCATTGGTTTTCCATGGGTTATAAATGATATTATGATCTTATTTTTAAGAACATTTAAAACATCACTATTTTCGAATAAAACCCGTCTATTTAATTATTTGTGGGTTATTTATGAAATGTTTCATTATGATATATGTGGCTCACATAAAAATAAAGACATATTAAGGGTGCTACATGATAGCTCTCTAATGAATTGGGTAATGAAATAATCTCTTGTGATGACAAGTTTCACAATACCTTAGTTTATTACCTTGGTAATTTTCTTATGACACGCTGGGGATGAACCTTGGTGATATGTTCATGAATGTATAAATTAAATGTTTTATCCACATAATCATGTTATGATCCATGTTATTTTTATTATGATATGCCATTTTTCTATTGATCATGTCTTATGGATTTCATCACATTTCTATTGATTTCCCATGTTAACAGATTCCATTGCTTTCATCACTGAGCCTTTAGCTCACCCTTTCCATTGATGTATGTCTCCAGGTTATGAAATGTAGTAATTGTACATAGGATGAACGTTTTTGGATGTTTCAATGGGATTTAAAAGGGTGGTTAATGTTTTCATGTTTTATTGTTCCTAATTTCCAAGACACTAGACTTTAACGAAACCTTGTTTGTATATTGTATTGAAAAGTTATGTAATAAAAGGCGGGATTCCATAGTTGGTATCAAAGGATAATTTAGTTATTTATTGAAGCTAGGCCATGAAAAATTTTATAGAAACCCTTTATAAAAGTATAAATATGCGAAAACATTCTAGTGTTTTATTGAGTATTGAGTAAGTTGATTATCAAGAAAATAATCCCTGTCTGGATAAGAGAAGGTTGAGGCGGCTCTGCCACAGATGTACCTAGGAGTGAATACTCTTACAAGGAGTTTCGGGCTTGACTCGGGGTATCCCAGTAACTGGCAGCGGGCCTTTCGGAACTATTTTTTATGAAATTTTCCAGGGATATGTTTGGATAATCATTAAGATTTTATGAATCATTGCGAAGAATTTATAAATAATTGTAATTGTTTGAAGCATGTTGTTTTAAGAAAAAAAACATTTATAGTTCAAAGATTTGTAAATCAAATACATTTCTCACTAAGGTTTTATTCTATTAGAAAATGGTGGGAAATTGGAGGAACCGTGAAAATGGTGACCGCAATGGACCATGCACTGATGACCCTCCGATGGATGATGGAATGGAAACATTCATGTGAATGATGAAACAACTCACTCAAGTTATGGGAAATAACATGAATCAAGATGAGAGACCGATCTCATTGCGAAGGGAACAACATTATGTTGAGTCCTTTATGTGTCAACAACAACTAACCTTCACTGGATCATCCGACCCATTGATCGCTAAATAGTGTATCAACTTTATAGAAAAGATCATATATCTGCTCCATTGTTCAGAGAAAGAGATGGTCACCCTGGCTATCTATCGCTTAGAGGGAGAAGATGATTAGTGGTGGGAATTGATTAAAAACATGAGGATAATAGTAGAGGTTGAAACTATAGAGTGGGAATATTTTAGAGGGATATTCTTTAGTATGTATTTCCCTTTTTCCCCGAGAACAAGAATGGAAAATAATTTTATCAAGCTGAAGTTGAAGTAGAATGAATCTACGAGAATATTTGAGATGAACATCACAAGTAATTCTTTTTACACCTCAAGCCTCGTCATGGATCCTGGTGGGATGTTTGATAGATTATTTAGCAGAATAACACCTCATCTACAGATGAATCTAGCCAACCATGACTATGACAGTTGTGAAGAGATTGTGGGGATTAGTATGAAAGTTGAATTTGATATTATTGATATGTAGATTTCCGATAAATCCATTGACAAGAAGAGATAAATGGATCCATGAATATGGAAGATCATTGATTATGGAAGAGGAGGAAAACATGTACAACATACATTGTGTAATAAATGTGGCAAGAAGAATTTGGAGAACTGCCTACTCTAGAGTGGGAAGTGAGGAAAGTGTGGAATAGATGGCCATATCAATCGAAATTGTAATAGTGACGTGATGACAAAAGTTCACAGCACTAACAAAATGGGGAATATGGTTGAGGCCCTATCTGATGTCAAATGCAACAATTGTTGACAACCTGGGTAGTTTTCCAATCACTATCCAAATCCAATCGTAGTGGTGGGGAATCACCATCATCCTCAACATAGGCCAAGGGAGGAAGGTCATAATTTTTCTATCACTACGGCTATAGTTGAAGCACCAAAGATGTAGTGGAAGGTAAACGTATTGTTCACTCAAAGCTAGAAAGTACGTTGTTCAACTCTTGTTATTTTCATTCCATTATTTCCATCATGTTTTTACTAAATTTAGAATCAACCCCCGATTTTCTAAAAGTGGACATATTTTTCAATACAACTAGTGGGATTATCCAAGCATTGAAAGTGTTTAGAAACTCTAGTATTTACTTTATTGAGAACAATCTTATCGAATATCTGGTGGTCAACCCCATGTTGGAATTCTATATTATAATAGGGATGGAATGGCTCTCAAATTAAATTGCTAAGATATAATTCAGAAGCTAGGAAATCTCCATAGTCTTGACTGGAAAACACTCGGTTATCTTCCAAGGGGAGATATCTCAAAATTATATTTTTCTAGAAGATCCTCTTATATCATTATTTATTGAGTTGATTTGGAAATAAGAAGAAGGAAATGAGAGTATAAGGATAGAAAATGTCCCTATCATCCCAGAATAAGTTAATGTAATTCCTCAAGAGTTTCCAAAACCTCCCCTAGAAAGAGGGGTAGAGTTCTCCATTGAACATGTACCTGGATCTCATATGATATTAAAGAACCCATATTGAATGGAAAAAATAGAGCTAGAGGAAGTAAGGAAACAACTATATTATCATTTGGATAAGGGGATTATCTGACCAAATGTGTCTCCTTGGGTGTATCTGTTATATTTGTGAAGAAGAAGGATAGATAAATGTAGTTATGTATTGATTATATATAACTGAACATGATCATAGTAACTAACACACACACTCGTCCAAGAACTGATGACTTATTTGACCAACTTCATGGGGATCAATTCTTCCCTAAGATTGATATTAGATATGGTTATCATTAATTGAGGGTGGATAAGGAAGATATTCTGAAAACTACCTTCCGATCAAGAAATAGATATTTTGGGTTTGTTCTTATGCCCATCAGACTAACTAATGAACATTCAATTTTTGTGTATTTTATGAGTACTATCTTAATGGAATACCTTGATATATTTTTAGTAGTTTTTATTGATGATATTATGATATATTACAAAATTCACGAGGAACCTGAAGACCATTTTAGGGTTATTTTACAAACTCAACAGAAGATGGGGATTTTTTGGAATGTTTTGTATATGTGAATTCTGGTTATAACTAGCTTCTTTCATGGGACACATTGTTACTAATTAAGAAATAACAATTGACCCTACAATGAAAATGGTTGTTGAGGAGTGGACTCAATCAACAACAATAACTAATATTTTTAGTTTCACTTGATTATTAGGATATTGTATGTGGTTTGTGAATAACTCTTCATGACATTTTAATCCTTTAAAAAATTTAACTCAAAAAGGGGTAATGTTCATCATGAGAATGAAATGTAAGGAATGTTTCCAAGAGCTGAAAAAAGAGATTGGTTACTACACCTCTGTTAAATTTTCCCTCATGTAGAGAAGGATTCATTATTATTAGTGATACATCTCAAAAAGGGCTTGGGTGTGTCCTCATGAAAAATGACAGGGTCATTGCTTATGCATCTCGGTAGTTGAAGTATCATGAGCAGAACTATCATAGACATGATTCGGAGCTGGATGCAGTCGTTTTTTGCATTGAATATATGGAGGCACTGCCTTTATGGGGTGAAATGTGCTATATACACAGACCACCAAAGATTGATGTATATTTTCACACAAAAGGAAATTAACATGAGACAAAGTAGTTGGTTGAAACTTCATAAAGACTATGATTGTTCAATTCATTATCTTCTTGGAAGAGAAAGAAAATTCATTGATGCATTAAGCAGGGAAGACCTAGTTGTTCTTTCTATGATAAGGATTAAATGAGATCTTTTGATCAATGACCTAGTAATGATGGACATGTGATTTATAAGGTAAGGGACATCATCAAACCTAAACCATATTATATCTCAATCGTAATTACAAGATAATATCCTGAATGATTAGAATGTGGATCAATTGTTATAGAAGAAGTCTGTGGCAATGAAGGATGGGAAAGTTCATGAGTTCAATATTGATTAAGTAGGTGTACTGAAATTTCATACAAGACTATGTGTTCCATATATTCCAGAAATAAATAAGGAGATGATGGATGGTGCTCATAGCTCTACATTCCATATAAATCATGGAAGCTCAAAAATGTATAGGGAAAATTGTGATCATTATTTTTTGGTTAATATGAAAAGGGAGATTGCTGAATAACCTTCAAGGTTCCTGGTATGTCATCAAGTGAAGGCAGTGCAACAACATCATAAATTGGAATTGAAACCACTAGCCGTACCATCATGGAAGTGGGACAATATTACAATGGAGTTCATCACAGGTCTCCCGAGAACATCCAAAGGAAACAATGTGATATGAGTTATTGTGGATAGTCTCCCCAAGACTGCCCATTTTATCTCTATTCAGGATGATTTTTCTCTTGATCAACTTCCTAGGATAAACATGAATGAAGTGGAAAGGTTACATGGATTTTAAATTTACATCGTATACGATCGTTATCCAATGTTCACATCAATATTATGGAGAAGTCTTGAATCTGATCTCAATACCGAATTAAATTTTATAATGAACTATTACCCCAAACTGATGGCTAATCTGAATTGGCTATTCAAACACTCGAGGATCTGCTGAGAACATTGTCAATGTAATTTAATGGTTGATGGGATCAACATCTCCCATTAGTTGAGTTCATTTAAAATAATAACATCCACTCGAGCATTCAAATGGTGCCCTATGAAGCACTCTATGGTTAGCTATATAGAAATCCTACATGTTGGGATGAATCTGTTGAGAGAATGCTTCCTAGGCCTGATCTTGTACAAGAGATGACAGTAAAGGTCCACATCATCCAACAACACATTAAGGCTTCTCAGAGTTGGCAATAGAGCTCTCCCAACAACAGTCGAAGGGAAATTTAGTTTGGTGTTCGTGACAAATTCATTCTTCTAATTTCACCTCGGATGAGTGTCACAAGGTTTGGGAAGAATGGGAAGCTCATCCTAAGGTACATTGGACCCTATGATGTCCAGGATCGCATGGAAGAAGTGACTTATCAGCTTGCACTTCCCCCAAATCTAGCACATGTTCATGATGTATTCCACATATCCCTCTTAAAGAAGTACATACCTAACCCTTCACATGTACTAAGTCTAAAAGTGGTACAACTATAAAATTACCTCTCTTATGAGGAGCAGCCGGTGGAGATCTTGGATCGTAGAGACAAGGTTCTACAAAACAAGATTACTCACCTTTTTATGGTGTTGTGGAGGAACCACAAATGTGAAGAAGCCACATGGGAACCAAAGGATCCTTTCAGGGAGAAGTACCTACACCTTTTCTATTATGAGGGTACGAGTTAAAATTTTTGGGTCAAAATTTTCTTAAGGGGGGAAGAATGTTACAACCCGAACTTTTGAATAATATTTGTTTCCTAGATTTGTGTTTTATTTAATAATATACACAAAAAATTATATCCTTTAATTAATGAAGTGAGTATAATTAAAATTATACTATTGGGCTTCAATTGTTATATGACTGTTGGTCAATATGAATACAGTTAAATAAATTCATAACATGATGATTATTGTTTATAAATATAATTGATCTTGGTTAATTAATACAGGAAGAAGAGTCGATGGCCTCATCCAGTAGACTCTGGCCATACATAGCCCATATGTCAGATCTTGGGAGGAGGTAGCATCATTGGGCTTTCTTCTGGATCCTTCCCAAGACGAACATCAATGTGTGATGCTTAAATAGAATCACCTTAGGGGGAAGTTCAAGCTGATAGAAATCACCACTCGGGCAATGTTGTTTGAGCATCCCCAAGATTCTATCACCATAGAACACCTTACAATTAGGTCATATGCATGTGTTATACATGGCTATGCAATGTGGCCTTATTTACTTGTGTAAACATTTTGTATAAATAAAATATTAATTTATTATTATTAAATAGTTGGTGAAATTCAAAGATCCGGATAAATGTAAGATGAATTTATAGTTCTATATTACTAATGAATTTTGGAATAATGGTATTTTGATATATTTATGAAAAATTTATATAATTCATAATGTAAAATTATTATCAAAAAATGGTCTTCTACAGTTGTTACTAGAAAAAAATTTATAGTTTGATAAGATCATCTTAAGTTTTAGTAAATAGTAATGTATGAATAGTAGTATACCATTATGAATAGTACTAAATAGTAATGAATAGTAAATTGGTCAAAAATAATAAAAAACATGACCCCAAAATGTATAAGTACAATTTATTCATCTTAAATGTTAAAAAATGATCATAGTATATGTTTTGTTATTTTTTATGTTATAAATATTTTATTTAAAATATTATAAGTAATATAATAATTTTAAATTTAAATTTATTTTAATAAAATGTAATAAAAAATTGTTACTTTATTTTCTTATGGATATATGATAATTTTATGGGACATTGATTACTTTTTCAAGGTGTTATAAAACAAGATATAGTTTTAGAGTTGTTTTTTTAATATATAATGAATTTATTTTGATATTAAATATAAATTATTTAGAAAATTATTTTCATAAAATGGTGTTCATTTTTGAATTCAGAGAATAGATATTAGGTTAGGGTGAATTTAAGATATTTTTATAAAATGTTTTGTTTTTTGGTGAATAGTAAAAATATTGTTTTAGGTTTCAGTATGTTTAATGAAATCATTAATGATGTAATCATGATGTAATAAACTTTTCCTACTTTTTAATAGTATGATATGTTATTAGGTGTCTCATGTGTACAATACCATGTGAAAATACCATTGGAAAGGCCATGTTATTGCAAATACCTCTGAAGTGGTGTCCCTTGGAAATTAATTATATATTCCATCACTTTTGCTATAAATACCAACACATTACCTCATTCGTTTCATTCTAAAAACCTCCAAAAATAAGTTATACTCTTTTTAACTACCAATGATTCATCTTATGGGCACTCTATCTCCCAAGTTCTGATCCTTCGAGCTTTCAATGTCACTCTTCATGGTAAGGGAACCTCCCTCCCTCCTCTTTTAGTCATGATTTCCATTAAGTTAGGTCTTCTAGTTTACATCATCTTATAAAGGATTATGGTATTATATATTATTAATATTTACAATTTCAAATCCAAATTATGAGAGACTGTTTATTATCTCAATAGATTATTTTCTGAATTTTTATGTGGCATCGTAAGGCTCCCGAATTTTCTTAAATGAAATCACATTTTCTCTTTTCATTTAAATTTCCTTTTCAGGTGGTATATCATTCAAAAAAATGATCTAATTTTTATTTTATCTTGTTACACTACTATAAAATAATTCATTTATGGATGGCATACCCTTTTCCTTTTTCATTATATTTTATCTAAAACCATGTTACATAGATGTTATGCTGTAGAAATTTCGTCTCAAAATTTCTCTCTCTTTCTCTCAATAAATTTTCGTGTTTTATTCTTGTCAATACCCATACCTATTTCTTTTATATGGGTGTTCATAAACACAAGAAAATGATATATTTTCTTCTGTAATTCACATACTTATAACCCTCACTCCCTTTCCATGAGTTATAAATGAAATAATGATTTTATTTTAATGAACATTTAGAACATCACAATTTGAAATGAAACCCATCTCTTTTATTATCAATGCGTTATTTATGAAATTTTTGATTATAATATATGTGGATCACATGAATATAATTACATATTAATGGTTTTCCCTGATAGATCTCTAATACATTGGGTAATGAATGAATCTCTATAGATGACAAGTTTCATGATACCTTGGGGAATAACGTTGGTAAATTTTTATGGCAACATTGGTGATGAACCATGGTGATATGTTCATGAATGTCTAAATTAAATTTTGTATCCACATATTCATGTTTTGATTCATGTTCTTTTTATTTTCATATTCCTCTTTTTCTATTTCTCATTTCTTATGGTTTTCTTGAAGTTCCTATTGATATCACAAGGAAAATGATTCCCTTGCTTTCCTTACTGGGCCTTCAGCTCACCATTACTTCTGATGTATGTCCTTAGGTTATGAGATGAAGTAATTTTACAATGGATGAACTTTTCAGGTTGATTTTCAAGGAGATTTATAATCAGGTTTTATTTTTTCATGTTTTTTTTAATTTCCATGAAACTAGACTTTAAAGATCCTATGTTTGTATAATGTAATTAAAAGTTATATAATAAATAGTCAAGATTCCATAAGAGGAGATCACATTGGAATGAAGAAAACCTTTCCAATGTATTGGGAGGACCTTTTATACTCATGTTTTCACATGAGATACCCTTCCTCCTCGCTTTTATTTCATGTTCTTTTGGGTTATTCTTATGTGTAATAGTGTAACTCTGTTTACATTTCAATAGTATTTTAATGCATGTTTCCTCTTCATCATATATTATTCATATAAAACATCTATGAAATAATATTAATGGTCTAAAAATAGGTTAAGTATAGTTCAATACCCTTTACTTTATTTTACAACCTTATTCAATCGAATGTCCATTTTTAATGCTCGCCATTGTTCGTGTGCTTGTGTGTTCGACGCAAAACTTATTTCTTATCCTATTCATTTAATTCTGTTTATAATTAGCCACAATAATCAGATATTACCAGAATAATAACTATCTTATTTTTTGAGTAAATCTACCATTTGGGGGAATCATAATTTATGGATGTTAACTGATTGAGTTAATTTGCTCGATGAATATTCTTCAAATTAACATTGTATATGTTGGACTTAATATTTCATGGATTAATGACTTGTTATGATTAACATGTCATATACATGGATTATTTGAACCATAAATGCAATAGCATTAACATGAAATAATTGATATTCTAACTCTATGTTTTGCTATGTTTTGGATTAATGAAATAAAAATTATGAATTCCAATCAATGTTATCTTGTGAAGTGGGTGAAAATTTAATGCAATATAATGCAAAGCTCAATGATATCACAAGATTAAATCTCTAATAATGAATTCACCCCAATATTAATCAAATTTTTAAATAAACCACCATCCAATAATCACTTCATTTATGATCTTCAAAAAAACCCTTCAATCAAAATATAATCAACTAAAAATAATCTACTATTAAAAATTATCATCAATGAGAAATCTTCACCAGTGCAACTATACACATTAGTAGAGAATCATAACCATAAACATTTGATAACAAACATTTGGAAATGCATTCAAATGATTTTTTAGGGATGATGAAAATAAGTATTATTTAGTTTCTATTTATTTTTAAGAAGGAAAAAAAACAAAATTTAAAAATATTTGAAAACAAAGAAAAACCCGCTTTCTAGTAAAAATAATTAAAAAAATACAGTGAAAAATTAAACTTCTTCTTTCTTTAAAAATCTCTATGATTTACCCAGAGCCTCCCAAGAAATACCTTGGATTTTTTTAACCCTGAAAATGCGTGAACACTTTTCCAACATAGGAGGCACGTTAGGGATAATTAAATAATTCAACAACCAGTCCTTGTCCAAAAAATGGAATTATATATGGTTAATCCTAGGGAACGAACACTAAATGAACATCTTGTATCTAATATGAATTACCAACCCCATGGTATTCAATATCCAAAAATAGAAGCTGACTTCAAACTCAAATTGGTTTTGATTAATCATCTTCCTCATTTCCACTGGCTTTTCGGTGATGATCCATATTTTCATCTTAAAGAGTTCCAAGTGGTGTGCTCTGCCATAATTCCTCAAGGGGTTTATGATGAGAAAATCAAACATCAATAATTCCCTTATTACATAGATGAATATGCCATGTCTAGACTCTACAACTTTATCCTTGTCTTATAAACTCATGGATTTTCAAGAAGAGACTTTTCTTAAAGAAATTATTTCATACTTCTTAAATTGCTTCCATCCAAAAAGAAATTAGTGGTATTCAGGAAATCCCTAATGAATCACTCCATGAGTATTGTAAGACCTTCAAAAGGCTGGTTGAAACTTGTCTACATCACCAAATCCCTGACCAACTATTCGTCCAATACATATATGGGGGGTTATGGGGAATTGAGAGAACACTGATTGATGAATCATGTGGTAGTGATGTTGTTAATAATACTCATGCAGCTGCAAGAGATATCATAAGAAACATCATTGAAAAGAACAAAATTTCCATACACAAGCACATGATCATGTCAAACGAGATCAAGATAATCAATCGATAGATCCCAAAAATATGACTGGGTGGTTGAGTGAACTTATAGGTCTTGTGTGACAACTAGTTTGGTGGCAAAACCCCTAGTATAATCTTCTCCAAAATCTTTGGTCCATTTTCCTATCAAGAAAGTTCGAATCTATTTCTCCCTATCTCATCCATCTGACACATGTCAACATCTCTCGGATGATCCCTCCAATTCATCCAAAACAATATAGCTTAATGTAGAATTTTCTTAGTGGAACACCACCCCTCAACAATTAGGCCAGTTTATTAGAAACATCAACCAACCCCATTCATATCCCTTCTCCTCTATCTTCAACAAAGGCTTGTGGTATAGTAATCCCATTTTTCATCCTCATGAATTCCCACCAAAAAACCCAAACCAATTACAAAATTTGTAATGAGTTGGTAACTTTCAAAAACCGTTCCATTTTGTTCATCAACTCCAAAGGATCAATCATCCTCTTCCTCGTCCTGGAATCCACTATCCTAGTGAGCCTTTCCAATTCCCAAACCAATAAAATTTCGTTCCCATGAACCAAAGCCAATGTAATTTCAATCCGTGACAAGAATCTAAATCCACGAAACCATGAGAATGTTTATTAGAATATATTTCCTCTTTCACCCATTCTAGCATTAAAAACAATGAAACCCTTGTTGTCCAACTTCCATTCCACCTGATCCAGCAAAAAAATATTTCCAACTCTCAACTCAAACATTACCGAACACCAAGGGTAATGAAAGTGAAATTACACTAAGATAGAGAAATCAAATTGTTATTCCTCATGTTGAGTCCTACAACGCTCCATTGAATGTTTACCTAGAAAATGAAAAGAAAAAGAAACATGAATAGAAATATGAATCCATTCCTTCACCTCCTTCCATTCCACATAATAACCCAATTCCTTTTCCTCAAGACATTTCCAATACAAGGTAGTTCATTGAACCTGGTCCTGAAATGCTATACATGCATAAACATGTTGAAGTCAACATTCACCTATTAGATTCCATAAAAAATTCACAAAGTAAGACATGATTCTTAAGGAATTGTGCACCCATAAGAGGCTACATAGGACCTTTGAAACTGTTTCCACCAAGAAGTCTATTCTAATAAAATGAAATTATTCAGGGACCATTATGGTTACTTTTCAAATTGGAAGTTTCAACTTCGATGATTCACTCATTATCCTTGGATACTCAGTTAATTTCATGCCCAAATCCATCTTCTCCCACCCTGGTTTAGGTCATTTACATCAAATGGGTGT
Organism: Viscum album; assembly: GCA_963277665.1. Classification (NCBI taxonomy): domain Eukaryota; kingdom Viridiplantae; phylum Streptophyta; class Magnoliopsida; order Santalales; family Viscaceae; genus Viscum; species Viscum album. The sequence continues at coordinate 1,479,428,214 of OY728148.1, read as the reverse complement.
TCTCATTCAATTAGAAAACCGAATACCTACTAGTTCCTATTGTATAATCAAAGATGTCATTATTCATGTGAATGATCTTATCTTCCCTACTAATTTATGGAGGTGTGGAAAACTCTTCTTGATCTCCCATAACTCTAGGAATACTATTTATAATGGCAGTGAGAACCAAGATTAATGTCCATTCATGCATCTTATAAATGGAATTTGGTGACCATCTGGTCAAGTTCAATACTCTCCAAACCATGTGATACCCATCTGAGGATCACTCCGCATTTTCAATCCATGATTTTGAGGATACTTCTGAGAGTCAATTGAACTCCAATCCATCATGTTCTTCATGTTATAATGATAATATATATTGTGAATTTTTCACCCTCATTATTTATGTATTAGATGGTTATGTTGATGTGGACCTCCCATTCATATACTGTATCAATCTAGTGGATCTTGAAAACTATGTTGAATCCCACAATAACTCTGATAACTTTTAATCTGCCTTGGACGATATTAAGGTAAATGAATCTGATGAAACTGAATATCCTTCCTCCATTCTTGAGCTTTCTAACCAACAAATGAGAGTTGTTCTAATCAAGAACCTCATCCTGACCCCATAAAATACGCATTCCTTTTCAATGATCACTCTTATCCTGTCATTATTGTTTCATCACATACTAAATCGAGGATTCCAAACATGTTTAGGTGTTATAGAAAAAAAAAAATTTATATTGGACCCTTTATGACATACCAGGAATAATCCCCACCCTTTTCATGATTGACATCCATATTGTGGAATCATCCAAACAAATTAAAAACCCACAAAGAAGATTCAATTCCCTCATACATGATGTAGTTAGGGAAGAGATCACAAATATTCTTCAATATGGTATTAGCTACCAAATTTATGATAGTGAATGGGTCATCTCAATTCATGTTGTACATATGAAGGCTGCAATAACTTCTGTCACAAATGAACATGGGGAGGTAGTTATAACTCCAGTGAAGATAAAATGGCATGTGTGCATAGATGACAAGAAATTGAATGTTGAAACAAAAAAAGATCACTACACTCTTCAATTTTTTAATTATATTCTAGAATGATTAGATGGAAAGTAACACAATTGTTAAGCTTATGGATACACCCGCTACATCTGAATCCCATTAACCCTTTAGAACCATGGAAAGACTACTTTCACATGCCCCATTGGAGCATATACATACAAGAGAACACATTTGGCGTTTTCAATTCTCTTGCAATATTATATAGGTGTATGCCAACTATATCTTCTGAATTCGTTGAACACTGCATGGAAGTCTTCATCGATGAAATTACCAATTACTTTGATTCAGTTGAATATTGCTCGAATTCACTCTCTCTAGTCCTTAAAAAGTGTTTCATGTGTAAATTTGTATTCATTATTGAAAAATGTATCATCAAAGTTGCAAATGGGATTTTTCTTGGGTACATATTTTCAAAAGAGTGTATGATGTTGATCATACAAAAAATGAAGCGATATAATCACTTCAGGAAGCCACCTCTGTTTGAGATATCCATTAACTCCTGGTTCATGCATGTTCTTATCGTTGATTCATCCATACCATCAATTGGATTTCCCTCCCAATCACTCATTTTCTCCTAAATGATGTCACTTTTCATTTCAATGGGGATTTCTAGAGATATTTCATTGAACCAAAACATATCTTACATCTACCCCAATAATCCAACCTCACATTGGTCCTTACCCTTTGAGTTGATGTGTGATGCTTTTTATAGAGCCGTTGGGGCGGTTCTTGGTAAATGAAGAGAAAAAATTCCCCATGTCTTATATAATGCCGAAAAAGTGGATGTACCTCAATATGACTACACTATCACTAAAAAACAACTTTTAGCAGTGGTTTTCTCCATAGATAAATTCTGAACCTATATTTTATTTTCAAAAATCATCATCTTCACATATCATTCTTCTATAAATCTCTCACTAATTAAAAGTGATTCTAAAATAATTCTAATAAGATGAATCCTTATGCTCCAAGATTTTGATCGTGAAATCAAAGATAGACCAAGAATGGAAAACCATGAGGTAGATCACTTGAGTAGAATTTCTTATTCTTGTCATCCAGAAATCAATGATCCTAATTTCCCTACTATGCACCTCCCATCTCTCACTCCAAAAATACCACGGTAAGCTCCAATTGTAAATTACTTTGTTTCTGATGTTTTTCATAAAAAATATTCTGATTAACAAAAAATGAATTTTAAAAGTGATTCAAAATACTATTTTTTGAAAGAAAATAAATATTAGAAGACTAGGGAATACACGGTAATTAGAAGATGTGTTGAAATAAATTAACATTCTTCAACCATATAATTTTATCACTCACATCTCGGAGGTGTCCACTTTGGACCAAAAAGGACCTCCTAAAAGGTCCTAAATATTGGATTATTCTAGCCTTCACTCTTTAGTGACTCACATGAGTTCTGTCAATCATGTCCCACTTGAAAAAAAATTGGCACAATTTCAAAGGAAAACAAAATTCCTGAAAAGCCTTTTAAATTTCTGTGTTTTTTTTGATGTTTCGGGCATCGATTTCATGGGTCCATTTCTCCATTATAATGGATTATCATACATTATTTTTGTTATTGATTATGTTTCTAGGTTGTTTGAGGTCAAAACCCTAAAAAAGATGATTCACATACAGTTAGTGAGTTCTTAAAGACATGCATCTTCCACCAATTTCGCACATCACATGCCTTGATAAGTGACTTAGGAACCCATTTAAGTAATAGAAACATAGAATATCATTTGAAACAAATGGTGTTTTACATAAAACATCGACAACATATCACCCCCAAACAAATTGAATGACATAACTTTCTAATTTATAAGTCAATAAAGTTCTTGAAAGTGTTGAAAAATCTACCAGAAAAGACTGTATTGAAAGACTTGGTAAATCCATTTGGGATTATCGAACTCGAAATAAAACTCCCATTGGGATGTCTCCTTTTAGGATAGTTTTTTGTAGAGCGTGTAATTTTATAGTTGAAATCCAACATAAGTCATTTTGGTTTGTGAAACCATGTAATTTTCATTTTGAAAAACCCGGTGAAGAATTTTTGTTGTAATTGGATGAACTGGAGGCGCTTCAACTTGATTCTAACGAGAATTCTAATCTGTAAAGAAAAAATAACAGGCACTCCATGACAAACAAATCCATCAAAAGTTATTCCATGATGGTAAAAAGGTATTTCTTTTCAAATAATGATTTCATCTTAAAAAAGGAAAGTTTAATTCTCGATGGAAAGGTACCTTTATTGTTTCTCATGTTTACTGTAAGATCCCAGTTTTTAGAAAGGTATGTTTTTGTTGTGTTTTGGTTAAATCCCTTGTTTTTTGGTTTTTAAAATTTTTCCCGAATGTATGAGAGTCCTTGGGGGTGTTACAGGGGCATGAAGCATGAAAGAAGGGATGTCTGGACAAGAGAGGGTTGGGTGCATGACTTGCCCACGATTTAGAAAACCATGCAACCTGCCTAGGCAAAACCGTGTGACCCCTCCTCCACCCGATAGTAGCTTGTGCATGGTTTTCGCACCATTTTCTAAACCATGCAGCAAAGCCATGCGGCCACATAATGTTGGAAAAATTACAAGTTTCCCACTCCAGGCTTTGTAACCCCAACTCCAGATTTTCATCCCATCTTTCCCTCTTCACCCTAGGTGAAAACCAGGCCTCCCATGGGCTCCAAGAGATCAGTCTCCTTCGATCCTACGGTGTTTTTGGTGCCGTTGTTTGCATATTGATGCTCTGGGTAAGGCTAATCTCCTCCATGGTTCTTTTCTTTGTTTAGGGTTTGTGTCTTCTCTCCCTCTTGTTCCAAACCCCTAAAACCCTATCTTTTGGGTGAGTTCTAGGTTGAAGCTCCAAGGGTTGGTCGAATCGATGTCTAAGGGCATGATTGATGGTGTGTTCAACCGTGGATTCGAGGTAGGTGGTCTACAAGTTATATCAAAGGGTTATTTAGGGTTTTGTGCATGTTTAGTTTTGTTCTTTCTTTACGTTGGTTATGTTTTTAATAACCTTGCTATGTTTGGTAACAATGGTGTTTAAAATGGATAATGGGATCCCTCATGATCCCTGTGGGATGTGATGGGATATACATGACCTAATTTGGGCCATCCATGGGGTGTGCTGGCATTTCCCGGATTTAGGGATTGATATTAAACAAGTGACATTATTGTAATGAATTGTAGAGCCCTTGATGAATACGTCGACATGTTTGGTTGAGCATGGAATAGAACTTAGGTGATTCACCTAGACTTGTTAATAATCAAAGGGTTATTTGAAAGGTAATGAATGGTTGATTCATGGAATGATGAACATGTTAAATGGGTTAATGTGTAAATTCATTAAATACCATAATGGAATAGATTAGGGGTCTAGTGTGGAATTCATAGTGAGATAGGCGTAACACTTGGGAATTGGGTGAATGGTTAAATGATGTGAAATGGTAATGTGTTAATGGGTTATGGTATGATGTGGTTTCCCATGTGGGATGTTGTGAATGATGGTTGTAGATGGGAAATGGTTGGAAGGTTGATGGTTACATATATATATAAGTATGTGAACATGGCTAGGTGGAGTGGGGTATGACTGAGGCTCTACACCCACAGGGCGATTGAAGACTGATGCTATGAACTCCACCCTAAATGGATGGTGTAGGGATAGGACTGATGCTCTATTTCCCTATCGGTTGCATCCACCTGGAATGAGGCTTCAAGGTGAGGTTATGGTTTCTATGAGGGGTTATTCCTAGTGAGATAGGAAAACATTGTGTTTACCCTCTTTAATGTGATTGTTGGACATAGACCCATGTAACATGATGAATGTGATTAAACCATGGAAATGTGATGAAATGGTAAGTGATGGTAATTGTTGGGAAATGAATGGAAATGAATGTGGTAATGGATTTGCATTTAACTAGATAATGTCACCTTAATTAATTACATGACATTATCATTCATATTCTTTTTGAATGCACTAACTGTTTTTACTTGATATTTTGTAGACAGTATTGGTGGTGTCCTACTAAGTTGTACTCACACCCTGCGCAGACCGTCGTTGGGTACCTGAGAAGACATCATGTTTTCAGGTCATGAAAAGGGAAATTTTCCTTTCTAGATAGTGAGTGGAATGGGTAGCACTTGGTGGAGGATCCGGAAATGGAGTCGGAACCATTTTGGGGATTTTTGTTGTTGTATTTATTTGGGGCTTTTGTTCAATTTTTCACTTGTTGTACGACATGGAATATTTGTGGTTGAAAATGGTTTTCATACTTCTTTCTTGGTTATTGATTATTGTTTCTGCAATTTGGTTGTTTTTGTTGTGGATTACTCTGATAATGAGGGGGTATAGTCTCCCCACTTGACTACATAGACCCCCGCTGCTAGTCAGCAGCCTTTGGAGTATAGGGAGGCGTGCTTATGGTCTTATAACCACCCGGCTCGGATAACCGGTTTAGTGGATTTCGGGTCGGGGACGTTACAAAGTGGTATCAGAGGAGGTATATCTTCTCCTTCTCTGAGGTCTTGTTATTTGGGATTGGTAGCCAAAGGTTAAGATGTTTCATGCCTTGGTAATGAGATCATGCTTGGGAGTAGGTAACCCATGTATGAGGGAAAACCCAAGTCACCATGGGTGGGAAATGTTGTTCTTGGTTGTGTGTTTTTATAGTTGATGATATTTCACCGTTGGGTGATTCACATGTGGTTTGATGTGACTGATTTATGATATTTTGGCTCGTGGCCTTAACGACACTAGGATTTCCAGTCATGCATCATTGAAGGCACCTGGGGAGATAGGTGACATGCATTGTGTTAGGCATACTCATAGGATGGGTGTGTGAGGCAGGAAAGTAGGGTGCATCATTCATTTCATGAAATCACGGAATAATGAGAAGAATGAAGTAAAACAAGTGGGTAAATGTTGTTAATTAAATGTAAGGGTTTGAAATGAAGTGAAGAATGTTTTGAAAAATGTTGTGTGAGTTTGGTGGTAGTTCATGATTGTTTACATCATGAGGACCATGGCCCACGGTAGGGATGGTCAGGGTAGTGAATTTGATGTGTTATCATTGTTAAAAATGGGTTGTTGTATCTAGTAAAGTGCTTTTGATGAAGTCATGAATGTTTATGGTACGCGATCTAAATCTCATGCTTGGAATTCTAGAGAGATGACACCACGACGTCGATAGCCAGTTGGGAAATGGGAGGATGTAGCTGAGAACACTCCTCCAGTAGAGGAGCATGAAAATATGGTGATCAATGAAGCTGGAGAAAACTAGTTCCAAGGGAAAGTGTCTCTCCTTATGATGATGATGGATCAGGACCTAGGGAGGGGTGAACCGAGTATGTTTGAGCTGGCCAGGGAATTCCAGCTGCAACACCCTCCAACTTTCACCGGAGAGGGTGGACCCGAGGCAGCGGAGTTCTGGTTAGAGTCTGCCCTGACGATACTGGATCATCTAGAGACCCCTTTTGAAAAGATAGTAAAGACAGCTGTTTATATGTTGCGGGGTAGGCAAGCTGTTGGTGGGATATTCAGGCTTAGACCGAGCAGGCTGAGTGGATATCGTGGAAGGTTTTTCAGGAGAAGATTCTGGATCATTCTATCCAGAGACATTGAGGAAGGAGAGGGATGTAGAGTTTATGATCCCGACTTAGGGATCACTATCAGTGATGGACTATGCAAGTCGCTTCACTGATTTGAGACTCTTTATCCCAATGTTAACATGGGATGAGGCAGTGGTGGCAATGCATTTCTGGGATGGGTTGAGACATGAGATCAGGTCTAAAGTAAATATCATTCGCTTGAAGAGGTTTGTAGAGGTGATGGATCAGGTACTCATCTTTGAAGGGAACCTGAATGGAGCTTCAGGAAGTGGGCTTGTGGTGCCATTGGGGCAGAAGTGTAGTGCAACTACATAGGGTCGGAAGCGACGCCATGATGGCTCACAGCATGGTGGAAGTGTGCAAAGCGGCTTAAAGAGAGGGTCTTCCACTCAAGGTGGGGATCAGGTGTTCTGCTATCAGTGTGGTAGGCCGGGGAATATGCGTGGTTAGTGTACTAGACCTCTAGTTAAGTTCCATTCTTGTGGCAGTATGAGACATGTGCAGAGGAACTGCAGAAATCCTCGGCATGCGGGTGAGCATGATGGTGGAAGGCAGGTACCAGATACGGGAAGGGGATCAGTTGCACCGTATCAGGCAGGCAGTTGGAACTCCAAAGGCCACACTAGCAGGGGTGGTGGATGTGGAACTCCAGGACAAGATCTCGCACTTCATCAGGGCATTGTAGCATAGAGTACTCAGGCTGGGGCCTAGGGTAGAGGGGAAGGTTAGCTTTCAGTAGTTCAGTTTGCGCCTGGTGATGGCGAGGCTGGACCATCGACTGTTTGAGGTATGATCCTTGTTTCTTCTACGTTTAGTAGTGCGTTGTTTGAAACAAGAGCCACACACTCTTTTATATCTGCTCAACTTGTGGTAGTGATGTGTTTAAATGTAGAGGGAGTGTGTGTAGTGATGTCAATTGACACCCTGTTGGGGGTGCGGGATGAGGACATCAAGCAATGCAAGGGATGTGCCTTGGAAGTTGCTGGGTATCGTCTTATATGTGACTTGTTCGTTCATGAGATGTCAGGGTATTACCTATTCTTGGGAATGGATTGGTTGGTGTTGTATCAGGCGCTTATAGACTGTTATCACCGCAGAGTATCGTTCAGGTCGCTTGAGGGTGATGCTTATGTCCATCGTGGCGAGTGGGATGTTCAAGCAGGGCGTGCATGGCTTTTTTTCAACAGATGAGGGTACATAAGGCTCACATGGAATTTCTCATTCTTGATTATGGTGAAAGATGGGAACAGACTATTTTTCCTCGTGTGGTGGATCCGTTTCATGATGTGTTTACTGAAGATTTCTCGGGGTTGCCACCTGAGAGGGATGTTGAGTTCATGATCGAGTTGCTACCGGGGGCGGAGCCAGTTTCTATTCCACCATAACAAATGGCACTTGAATAAATCCATGAAATAAATGTTCATCTTGAGGAGTTGGATCATGATGGGTTTATCCGTCCTATTACGTCTCCTTGGGGATCTCTTGTGCTTTTTTGAAATATGTCCGATGGGTCGTTGAGGCTGTGTGTTGACTATCAAAAGTTGAACTAAATGAAAGTGAAGAACCGGTACCCTCTTCCTAGTATTGATGACCTATTTTATCATTTGAGGGGTGCATCAGTGTTTTCTAAGATTGATATGAGATCGGGTTATCACCAGTTAAGGGCGAGGCCTTCTAACGTACCGCATACGGCTTTCCGGAGTCGATACGGGTTGTTTGAGTTTGTGGTAATGCCTTTTGGCTTGACCAATGCACTGGAATTGTTTATGACCTTGATGAACTGGATCTTTCATCCCTATCTAGATCAGTTTGTGGTTGTCTTTTTTGACGATATCTTAGTTTACTAAAAAACTCACGATGATCATTCCCAACATCTTGACATCGTCTTCAGTACACTAAGAGAGAACCAGCTATACGCCAAGCTATCAAAGTAGCAATTCTGGATAGGTGCGGTGCATTTCTTGGGTCACATCATCTTAGAGGAAGGTGTGTCAGTGGATCCAGATAATGTGAAGGAAGTTGTATCTTGGGAGAATCCCAATAGTGTTTCTGATGTTCAGAGTTTCCTGGGTTTCTCCGGGTATTACCGAAGGTTCATTCAGGATTTCTCTCAGTTGGCAGCACCACTCTCAGGCTTGACCAAGAAGGGAATCAGATTTGAGTGGTCTGGGGCTTGTGAGATTGCTTTCCAGGAGTTGAAGAAGTAGTTGACGACCATACCTATCTCGACCTTACCTGAACCTGGTAAGAAGTACATCGTGTATTGTGATGCGTCTGGAATTGGACATGTGGCTGTGTTGATGCAAGGTGAGCGGGTTGTGGCTTATGGGTGGAGGTAGTTGAGGCCCCATGAGTGGAACTTTACCACTCATGACCTTGATTTGGCTGCAATGGTGTATTTCTTGAAGGGCTGGAGGCACTATCTATTGGGGGAACAGTTTACCGTGTTACTGACCATAAGAGTTTAAAGTACATCTTCTCATAGCGACATCTGAATCATCGGTAGAGAATATGGGTAGAATATCTCCAGTCTTTTGGCATAGAGATGGTGTATATGCTAGGAAAGGGGAACATTGTTGTTGATGCTCTGAGCAGGAAGGTTCAGAATTAGGCGGTTCTGGATTCCATCACTGAGTAGAAGGTGATGGCTTTGTTTGCAGAGATGCACCTCGAGGTGCAGGAGGAGAGTGGTCAGGTCACTCTTTCTTCCTTAATGATGGAGTCAATGCATTTTATTCGAGTTAAGGAGAGTCATCTTGGTGATCCTGAGTGTTTGAGCATGGAGGAAAATCTTAAAGGTGGGGAGTTACCTTCAGGTTGGGCCGTCGGCATGGACGGTGTGGTTCGTGTTCATGATTTCATGGTTTTTCCAAGGTGTATATGGGAGGAGTTGATGCATGACTTCTATGCAACAAAGTGGGAAGTGCATCCTAGTTTTACCAAGATGTACCATGATATCTGAAGGCAGTTTTGGTGGCCTGGAATGAAAAAGGAAGTGGCGGGGTTTATAGCACGGTGCCTTACCTATCAACAGGTGAAGGCCGAGCATCAACGCCCAGGTGGTTTGATGCATCCATTCCCATTCCAGAATAGAAGTGTAATGATGTAATAATGTATTTTGTCATGGGTCTTCTGAGGATGCCACTGAATAATGATATAATTTGGGTGGTCATGGATCAGTTAACAAAAGTGTCTCATTTCATACAGATTCAGGAGACCTTTAAAGTCGACCAGTTGGGTGAGTTGTATGTTCAGGAGAGAGTGAAGCTTCATGGTGTTCCGCAAACCATAGTTTTGGACCGAGATCCACGTTTCACGTCATGTTTCTGGCAAGGGTTTCAGAAGGCTCTTGGTACGCATGTGTTTTTGAGTATGTCTTTCCACCCGCAGATGGCCAGGTAGTCAGAGCGTACAATCCAACTATTGGAAGACATGTTTAGAGATTCCGTCTTGGACTTTGGTAGTTCTTGGGAAGGACACCTATCATTAGTTGAGTTTTCCTACAACAACATCTTTCAAGAAACAATTAAGATGGCACCGTTTCAGGCACTCTCTGAGAGGCCGTGTAGATCTCTATTGTGCTGTCTGGAGGCCGGTGAATCTGAGTTTCTAGGGCCAAGTCTCATGCAGGAGATTTCAGAGAGAGTTCAGTTGATCAAGAAGCAGATGGCTATGGCTCAGAGTAGACAGAAGTCATATGAAGATCGGAAATGTAGACCTCTTGAGTTTTTAGTGGGTGGTAAAGTGTTCCTTCGGGTGTCGCCAAGGTTGGGTCACCATCGGATTTGTAAGCAGGGTAAGTTGGTGCCCAGGTATGTGGGAGCCTTTGAGATCTTGGAGAGGATCAAACTAGTGGCTTACGGCTTGGCTCTTCCACAGTAGTATGGTGGGATGCATGATGTGTTTCATGTGTCGCAACTTCTGCAGTATCACCCTGATCCGTCTCACGTGGTTGATGATGAGGATGTGGAGCTTTAGGCAGATGCATCCTTTGAGGAGCATTTGGTCCGTGTGGTGGACCGTAGTGAAAAGGTTTTGTGAGGCATGGTTGTGCCATTAGTGTGGGTACTATGGCAGCGTGGGAATGTTCAAGAAGAATCTTTGGAGCAGGAATCAAATGTGTAGGCTCTGTGGCCCAAACTATTCTCTTCGGTGGAGCAATGAGGCTTGGGACCTCAGCTTGAAGATGAGCCATTATAATGTGGGGCGGTTGTAAGATCCCGATTTTTGGAAAGGTATGTTTTTGTTGTTTTTTGGTTAAATACCTTGTTTTTGGGTTTTTAACATGATTCCAAAAGGTATGAGAGGCCTTGGGGTGTTCCGGGGGCTCGGGGCACAAAATAAGGGATGTCTGGCCAAGATAGGGCTGGGTGCACGACTTGCGCACGATTTGGAAAACCGTGCGACCTGCCTAGGAAAAACCGTCCGACCCCTCCTCCTTCAGACAATATCTTTCTCATGGTTTGCGCACAATTTGCTAAACCATTCAGCTAAACCATGCAGTCACTTAAAGTTGAAAAAACTACAAGTTTTCCACTCCGGGATTTATAACCCCAGCTCTGGTTTTTCCTCCCATCTTCTCCTCTTCACCCTTGGTGCGAACCAGACCTCCCAAGGGCTCCAAGAGTTCAGTCTCCTTCGATCCTAAAGTGTTTTTTGTTCCGTTGGTTGCGGATTGAAGCTCCGGGTAAGGATAATATTCTCCTTAGTTCTTTTCATGGTTTTGGGTTTGTGTATTCTCTCCATATTGTTCTAAAACCTTAAAACCCTACTATTTGGGTGAGTTCTAGGTTAAATCTCCAATGGTAGGTAGATTCGAGGTCTAAGGGCTCAATTGAGGTTGCGTTCAACCACAGATCCGAGGTAGGTGGTCTATAAGTTATATCCCATGGTTATTTAGGATTTTGTGCATGTTTTGTTGTGGTCTTTCTTTCCTTTGGTTATGTTTTGAATAAACATGGTATGTTTGGTAACAATGGTGTTTAAAATGGAATATGGGAACCCTCACGATCCCTGTGGGATGTGTTGGGATAGACATGACCTAATTGGGGCCATCCATGGGGTGTGCCAACATTTCTCAGATTTAGGGATTGATATTAAAAAAGTGACCTTGTTGTAATTAACAGCAGAGACCTTGATGAATACGTTGGAATGTTTGGTTGAGCATGGAATGGAAGTTAGGTGATGTTCCTAGAATTGTTAATAATCAAAGTGTTATTTGAAAGTGAATGAATGGTTGATTAATGGATTGATAAACATGTTAAATGGGTTAATGTATAAATTTATTAAAGACCATAATGGGATAGCTTATGGGTCTAGTGTTGAATGCTTAGTGAGATAGGCGTAACACATGGGAATTGGGTGAATGGTTAAATGATGTGAAATGGTAATGTGTTAATGAGTTAAGGCATTATGTGGTTTCCCATGTGGGTTGTTTTGAATGATGGTTGCCAATGGGAAATGGTTAGAAGTTTGATGGTTACTTATATATAAGCACGTGAACATGGCTTGGTAGAGTGGGGTATGACTGAGGCTCTACACCCACGGGTCGAGTGAAGACTGATGCTCTGAACTCCACCCTAAATGCACGGGGTAGGGATAGGACTAATGCTCTATTTCCCTATCGGTTGCATCCACCCATACTGAGGCTTCGATGTGAGGTTATGATTTCTATGAGGGGTTATTCCTACTAAGATAGGATAACATTGTGTTTACCCTCTTGAATGTGATTGTAGAACTTAGACCCATGTAAGATGAAGAATGTGATTAACCCATGGAAATGTGATGAAATGGTAAGTGATGGTAATTGTGGGGAAATGAATGGTAATGAATGTGGTAATGGCTGGGCTTTGAAATAGATAATGGAACCTTAATTAATTACTTGGCATTATCATTCATATTCCTTTTTCATGCACTACCTATTTATACAAGATATTTTGTAGACACCGTTGGTGGTTGCCTACTGAGTTGTACTCACACCCTGCTCGGGCCAACGTTGGGTACCCGAGAAGACCTCATGTTTGAAGGTCAAGAGAAAGGCATGGTTCCTTGCTACATAGTGAGTGGCATGCGTAACATGTGGTGGAGGATCCAGACTTGGAGTCGGGACAAATTTGGGGATTTTGGTTGTTGTCTTTATTTGGTGCTTTTGTTTAATTTTTCACTTGTAGTATGACATGGAATATTTTTTGTTGGTAGTGATTGTTGTACTTATTTATTGGTTATTGATTATTGTTTCTGCTATTTGTTTGTTTCTATTGTGGCACACTCTGATAATGAGGGGGTATAGTCTCCCTACTTGACTACATAGACCCCCGCTGCTAGTCGACAGCCTTTGGCTTACGGGGAGGTGCGCTTATGGTCTTGAAACCAATTGGCTCGGAGCACCGGTTTAGTGGCTTACAGGTCGGGGACATTACATTTACCCATTTCAAATAGTGAAAGTCCAAGACCCATATTCAAAAAGGATATTCGCGGTTATTGGACATCGGCTAAAGAATCATCTTGAGAGGAAACACATATTTGGTACCACCTCAACTTCCATCTGATCTACAAATTCCACAGACCCACCACCAAATGGAAATGGTGAACCGCCAAATCCAAACCAGGGGCACCACTTTTCCTATAACTCCCTCTTTATCTCTTCTTCATCCTCCTTATCTCTCTCTCTCATTTCCTTATTCTTACTCCATGTTTAATTTTTTACAACATTAGTCATAAAATTATTTATTTACTCTTTCTCTCATGTGTGGGTGTGTCTTTATAAAATAACACTAAATAAAAACCTAAAAAACTGAAAAAATAATAAAAATCACTTAAAATATATGCAAAATTTAGGTTCATAATTACTGACAATCAACTTTTGAAAATATGTATAACCATTTTTGGGAGTCAAAAAGTCATTTTTTTATATCAAAAATTTTGTATTTACATCATGACATTGGATAAATATTTTTTTATCGAGACTAATAAATTTTGATTGCTCATTTTTTTATTTAGAACATGATTTTTCCCAACCATGAGGAACTAAATTATCTTTCATGCCATGTCCACCTATGGCCATATTTTATTAATCTGTGTTTTCCCCCATTTGGGAGTCTTGATTTTGTGGGCCTTCGAGCTGAATTTTTTACTTTGGTGTGCATTAAAATGATAGATCCATTTTCTGAACATCACGTGAATCACAATAGTCAAATAGACTCCCATTAACAATACATTAATAATACTTTTTAAATCACCTATGAGCCTATGAAAATCTTTTGTTTGATATCCACAATACAATCCAAATACTTTATCCCACCAAATATCTACATGAATGTTCAATGCATTTTTTATTGAAATTTAAACATGGAGGGAAGAGATTTTATTTTGGGTGCCATTTTATTGATTTTAAACATGTTATCATATTTTTGGGGACATACATCTCTTTTAGTGTTGGTGAGAGGTTGTTATTCTTTGTGCATTGTAATTTATATATGTGTGTGACATATTGTTCAAATTTTATTGACAGGTGTTAAAAAATACAAAAAAAGACCAAAAAATGAATTGGTTGCGTCTAGGGTAGGACAAAAATCCCTCTTCCTCAAAATTTGATCTGGTTATATCTATTACAATTTGTGTTGTGAGATGATCGATCATGGGTTCAGATATGATTTTGAGATCTTTTTCAAATTAAACTTTTGAAAAAAAATTGAAAACAAACCCTTTCAGTATATATTCTTATCACATTGAGAGCGGTTTTTTGTTTATTAAATATTCCATCTTCTCATTATCTTAAAATATTCTTCAACATTTCTGTCTTTATTCACACAATTTTCCCTTCTAAATGTGTGTTTCCATTTTTTTAATGTTTTATTTAAAAAATATTGTGTATTTATTTTTCTGTGTTGTTGTTTTACCCCTCAGTCAACATTTTTGAATACTGAATTACTACCATTTTGTATCCATAGAAAATCCCTTCAGAATACCTCTTGATTCTTGTGAAATTTATGGGGGGGGGGTAATATTTGCTAAGATATCTTTAAAACACAATGATTTTCAATTTTTTTTGGTGAAAGAGTGAACCTCTATTAATGAATTTTATCATCTTGAGAGGCGTGAGTTTTACGTGTCCACATTTTTTATTTCTACATTTGATCATGAAAACTGTATTGTTTTTGGAACATTTTTTATTTAACAGTTTTTGGGGGATTCAATATGGATGAGTTAAATAGTCTAAACCTCACCTGAGTGGGAAAAGTAAATTTTTAATATTTTTTTGTGAGTGAAAATGATATATTAATGTTTTTATATTTATTGCACATGAGGATATGAACAATCCTATATCTATGGGAGTTGATGTAATTAATTTATTTGGAACTTTTTATTTATTCTCTTTACATATTTTAAATAAATGTGAAAAATTTCGGTGAAATATTAATGTTTACATATTAAATATAATTTTAGATCACTATATGAATCTATCCTGATTCATGTCTATTTAATTTTTAGATAATATATATAAACTTTATTATCCAAAGTTCATGATTATTTTTTTTAGTGTTCCTTATTCAAATTTAAACATGTCATTAGAAGGGTCCTTTGGCCAAATCATTCATTTTGAGGGCTATATAGTCCACAAAATAACACCTAAATAATTTGTGAAGAATCTGGACCATCCATGATGATAGAGTTACTGCTCTACATCTTGAAGTCCAAATTTTATAAAACCCAACCATCTGTTTTTGATTATCCAAAATAATCAAGGATAATATTTTTATGGTCCAACAATAAGAACAAGGGGCCCAACATATTATTTAATTTCCATCCAACCATTCTAGAAATTAATTAAATTCAGGACATTATTCTTCAATTTTCACCTAATAAAATATTAGAATAAATATTTTATTTTCTAGTGTGAAAGACAAGATATTACCGTCCAACATTATAGAAGAAATTATTTTTATTTGAGGGCATTTTATTATTCAAAAACTCATTCACATTTCATCCTTCAAAAAGGTGTTGATAAAAATGGACAGCTTGAAACCATTTAGTAAAATAGCCATATCATTAGATAAAATAGACCAATGGCCAGAAAATATTCAAAGATGAAAGTATAATTAAATATCTAAAACAAGGAGGTAGAGAATATCTCGGGTTTTAGCAGTCCGTATGGACTAATTAGTAATTCAATTGGGAATACATATTTGGAATGAAAATTGACCACCATCTATGGCTATAAATACTACCCCCTATTTTCCTTGCACTGGGTAGGAATTATAGAAGAGGCTTGAATACATTATAATGATCAAATCCTTTCAAAAATTTTGAGAGGATCTTCCAAACACATGTTTTCACTTGATATACCCTTCCTTGTCTCTTATTTTTCATTTTCTTTTGTGTTCTTCTTATTTGTAATTGAGTAAGTCTGTTTTCAATTCAATCAATTTTTAATACATGTTTCTTATTATTAATATATTATATTCATCCACCTTATGTAAAATAATATTAATGGTCTTATAATAGTTTAAATACAGTCTAATCCCCTTCACATAATTTTCTACCTCATTAAATTGAAAGTCCGTTTTTAATTCTCATCATTGTTCGTGTGTGTGTGTTTGATGCACAACTATTTCCTTATCCCATTATTTTCATTCTATTTATAATTAATAACCATAAACACATACTCCATGATTAATAAATATCTTAATGGATCAGTAAATATAACATTGGGGTTAGTCAAAATTTAGGGACGTTAAGAGATTGAGAGAATTTTCTCGATCAATATTTTTCAAATTAACATTATTTATGTTGGACTTAACATATCATGGATTTATGACTTTTGATGTTTAACGTATAGTTTCTATGGATTATTGGAACCACAAATACACTAACATAAACATTTACATATTGAGATTAGAACCCTAAGATATGTTAAATCTTGATTTAAAGACATAACACATAGGAATTACAATCAATAACTTCTTGTGAAGCTGGTGTTAATTTATTGAAATTTAATGTGAATCATAAGGATATCACAATATTATCTTCCTAAAAATGTACTCACCCCAATATTTATATACTTTTTAAATAAAACACCAACCATTAATTACTTTAATTTTGATCTTTTAAAAAACCCCCAATAAAAATAAATTCATCTAAAAAATAATTGACTATTAAAAAATATCATTGCCAAGAATTCAACCTGAGGGCTACTTTAATCATTAGTAGAGAATTGGAACATTTAGTGGTCAATAGACTTCAATCGGTTATGATTTCAGAAAGTGTTAATGGGAAAAGATAATGTTAATTTTGTTACCAAATCCTTTCTAAAATTCATTTTATGAGGGGATTTAGACCCATTATCATATAATAATCGAAATAACTCACCATGGAGATATTTCAAATCTAAAATCAATTTGTATTAAATAAATATTCATTTAGTTTCCTAAAGTTCCCATCCACTCTTCAATAAAATGAAAAAATGCTTCTCATTTATTCGAAGATATAAAACACCTTTTTTCAAAAAAAATCCAATGCATTTATCCTCTAACCCCCCTCCACCCTTCATCCTAGATTTCATACATCGGGTATAAAGACATCCTAAGGAGTCATTTTTTGAAAATCAAAAGGATACACTCGAAGACGATGTATTTGTTTTAACAACTCATTCAATGTTATTTTATTATTCTAATTCATTTTATTTATTTTAATTAAAAAATAAATAAATAAATAATGAATCTACTATATAATGATATATTCTTATGATTATGGGTATACCATATACATATTTTTACCTATCTTATTAAAAAAATATGACCATGCTTGCATACGTACGACATACCATCACCACGCAGCAATGTAAACAATTTACCATATATACACTATTTAGACGGAGATAGTGATTAATATTAATTATTTAAATAATGATTATTAAGTTATAATGATTATTTATAATTATTATATCATCATGTTCTATACCATTTAACCATTAAGGGATGGATACCATCTCTTATGTTTATGTACATCTTAGAGTCTCCATGACATGATGAGATTCAATCCCCATGTTAAATATTAAAAAATTATTATAAAATTATATATAATGAATTTTTATAAAATATTTCACATAATATTTCTACTTGAATAAAATATATATATATATCATTTACTTTATTCATTTCAATGTGATAAAAAATACAAACAATGTTCTTGCGTATGTAGGACATGTCGTCTCCATGAACGCTGTATTCCATTTCATCAATCTATCTATTATATATTTTTATATACTAAATATATGTGATATATAAATAATTATTTACATTATGGGAGTATGAAATCTAGATTTAAGTAATATTATAGGGAATAAAAATTCAAAACATGTACGATAAACAAACTGATTATTACCCGAAATGTTTCTTTTATAAAAAATGTGTAATTAAAAGTCATACATGAATCATAAATGATATCATAAAATTCATTATGATTATGGTATAAGTTAATAACATATTTAAAAAAACTATACTTGAGTTTCAAACATGTACGAAGAGTATCAGTCCTAAGGTAAGGGGATTTATGTCAGTCCTTTTTTTTGTGAGACACATGTCTTATACATTACATATATCATTATTTTTTCTATATAATTCCTATGAATATCATTTAAGAGTCATATATAGAAGATTATAATATTCTAATATTATTAATATTTTCTTTACATGGGTAATATGATAATATTTACTATAATGTGATGAATATTGATTTCAAAATCCATTCCATATTCGGTATAGATTTGTTTTAAGTCTCCATTTGGTAACATTTTTCATCCATGTCCATGTTTTCTAAAAACTTCCATAAAAAGATTTATTATTCTCATATGGACATTTAGAGACATTTTTACCATCTTTTACTTTTACTAAATGTTTTGAGAGGAATATTTATTTCATTTTATAAGTGATGTACTTTTTGACTTTTCAAGAAAATAATTGATAAGAATTTTTTTAAATTATACCACATGAATAAGTTACTATTATTTCATGTTGAAATATTACCTTGATGATTACCCTACAAGACTAAAAGATTATTTTATTTGAAACTTTTATCTTAAAAAATTGTCTGATATTTTAATAAAATAAAACTATTTCAATAAATAAACGATATTTTCCTCAAAACTGTTTTAAATTATTTTCATGATTCTTTTATATGATTTCAATGTGGTTTCAAAGATAAATGTTTTTAAAAAGTTTTCTATTTTAAAAAGGTATTTTTATGGAAATTGTTTTTCTATGTGATCTTTAAAACTCCTTCAACACATTTAATGTGATGTTTTTTTATATTTCCAGAATACCATTCATTTTTTTTATCTTAATGGTTCATGTTTTGATGGCTTGATGTATAAGAAACACCCTTCTTTTCTTGGAGTATCTATACATGAGATTATTAAGAAACCTATCAATTTTTTAAAGTTCATTATATGACTACATATTTATGATAACCATTCTATTTTTTGGGTTATGATTTGTTTTTTATCTTTTGGAAAATATATTCATGACTTAATTCTGTGATGGGTGAGACCTATATCTCCATCCTATTTGGTGGGTAATGATTTATGTCTCTTAAGATATACATAAAAGATCTTTTCAGCTAAGATGGTTATAGAAGTGAACCATGATTACCAAGATGGTTATGGGAGTGAACCATGGCTACCAAGATGGTATGAGAAGTGGACCCATATTACCAATATGGCATTGCCATCAATTCCTTGACTACTGTGATGTTATTATAATTTTCTTATGTGACATCCATTATTCTGTGTTTTATTCTAATGTTATGATTCAATGGATCATGTTATTTATTTCATTACGATTCATTTCCATAAATAGTAAAAATTTGTTCCATGATTCTTGTTTATAATCTATAATGTAAAATGTATGATCATCTATTTTTGTGAAGAAGTTCTCATACCCTTATGCTAATGATTATGTTTACAAGTATCCCTTATTTACCCTTACTGAGCATCTGAGCTCACCCTTTTTCTTATAGTTTATTTTTTATATAATAAAAATGAATGTTTGTGTTATGGGTACTCAATGGGAAGATCATTATATGACATGTTGAATATATTTCACCAAATTATAAGAATGTATTCCTTGTTTACAAAGGGACTAAACTAATATGGTATTTCTTTGTGTTTTTGTGTTTTGTACTAATTATTCTGTAAAAGAGATGTAATGTATATGTACATAATTACTAGGTTTTTTAGCTTCTCATTCCTCTTTAATATCATGCTAAAATAAATTATTTTACTTTAAAAGAGGAATAAATTGAATAAGATATAGATAATATGGAATATAAATGAAATCTTAATATATAACATAATCAGTTATATTTAATGTGTTTTAAGGGTATATAATTCATTGTATGAAGAGTATGAACATTTTAAATAAGTAATTTTAAAACACTAAATATTATAATTATAATAATATCATGATCATTAAATAGTTAATGTAATCATTATGGGTGACAACTATGTCTAATTTTTAATTACCCCTTTTATTTAATTAAAAAACAACATATTAAAAATATATGTAACATTAAATATACCATAAATGAAAAAAATAAATTATGGACACTAATCCTTTCATTTATGTAACATTAAATACGTTCAAATGTGTAATTATTTTGGTTATAGTATTTTTCTTAATATTAGAAGTCATAGTGGCATTTCATTCATTTTAAATATTAATTTTTTTATTTATGAATTTAGTTTCATAAAATTTTTATTATTTTGACAATAAGAATATTAATATTAATTACGGGTTGGGGTATACATAAATTATAAATTTATAATTTGAAAATAGAAAATTGTATAGCATTATAGAATTATTGTTCTATATAACTATAATGGGATATTTTTTTGTCTATTTAGGTTATATGATTTATATATAATAAAAATAACAGTTACATATATATTAATATAATTTGATTCAAAATATGATAACAATCCTTTCCATTAAGTTATTTTTTATGTTAAATATTATTTTAATTAAAATACATCATTCTATTTGAAATATTAACTACCCTCTCATAACACATTTTCAACTACATAATGAACTTATTCTACTTCATGATTCTTACAATATAATTTCTAAAATATCCAAATATATAATATAATTTTCTTCATTTCTAAATGGACATGAAATTACTTCTTTAGACACATTGCAGGTGGATGAAAAAAATAGAGATATGATAATCCTATTAATATAATTTTTTATCTGATTTTATTGCTGTATTTGACATGTAAATAATTAGGCATAAAACATGTTATATTTTTTATTATAAATAAATTATAGTCATAAAAACCTAATATTCATTCCATTTTTTTACATATAGTGTTAATTTAATAGTATATATATAAAATATACACACATAATATGATTTTAATTATATCATTAACTATAATAGAAACTATAAATTTTTTCATATTTTTTAATTTATTTATTTGTTTATATTTATCAACTTTTTAATTAATAATAAAAATATTAATATCATAAATACATTATCATATATGGTAATATAATTATAAATAAAAGTTCATCTAATTGATTTTCTGAGAAAATTATTCATGGTTCTCAACTAACACCCAATGAACACTTTAGACAACAACATTCAATTTATATATACATATACACTTCTAGAGTAAATAAATTTATGAAAACAATTACTAACACTATGACACATATGAATTGATTGAACTAATTAAACATCAATTGTCAAAGAATTATTTCAAATAATTTAAACTATTTAAACAATTGTAAATGAAATTTTTTAAAAATAAAAAACCATATTAAATAAATCATTTTATTGAATAATATATATTTTGTTATTCAAGATTTCATAATTTTGTTTCAAAAAACATTTGACAATTATTATGGAAAATATTATCGTTAACCATTATTTTCATGAAATATTTCATTATTACATATAATATTTTAAGGAATTTATGTGTCATTATAAAAATTCCAATAAAAACTTATTCAATTGTTTAAGACATCAGATTATAATAATATTTTTTGAATGATTGGAACATACTAGAAAATGTTGATATGTTATTATAATGAATTTTAAAATAGTTTACATTTATCATATTATTTATTCCACATCATTCTATATTTTATTCTTCTAATTTTTCATTCCACATAATAATATTTTCTGTTATTCCTATATTTTATTCTGGATATAAATAAAACCTTATTTTCCAGTGATATTACTATGTTCCTTCTTTTTTCAGGTAAACTATTGATAATACATCACTCTCAGTGTTAGTTTTTACAATTGGATTGAAAAGATACATTAAGAAGGTATGAATGGTATTAATGAAAATAATATGTAATATTGTTTTTAATTGAGTGGAACAATATGACATTATCAATATGATCACATGAAATCTTGTACTTTAGAGGATTAGTTCAGAATGAAATATTTCTGGGCACTCAAGTATATACTATTGTATAACAAAATTTCATATCCTGTAATGGGTCACTCTATCTAGATCATTAGGGATGAACTACAAGAAGTACAAACAAAAATTTTAATTACTGAAAGGCCTATGAAATATTCAAATTAAAATACAACCATTATGGTCCACATATAAAATGTAAAGTCATTTGGACACCTGTGGGTATCTAGTATTCAAAACTCATTTATGTTAGGACTCTCATTACACCAATGATACCATAACGAATGGATATAGACAATGACCACGTATTTTTCCCTTCAGTAGGCCATGGGTCAGTGACTAGCATAGATTGTATAAAAATATAATAAAATGGGATTTGTTGCACTTTATAGTAGTATTGAATCAAGATATATGATTAATAAACTATAATAAACACCATGACATTATATAAAATAAAACTAAAAAATCATTCAACATTATGTTTATAAGTAAAAGGGGTACATATAAAATTATCTAATGTAAATTCATAAATGAATGCTAATGTATAGAAACAAAAACTATCCAATGGTTCGAATAAGAATTGTCATGAATTTCCCACATAATCCATTTATAAACCAAAATAATTGTTTTATATACGTAGGGTGACCATACATGTATGCTTTGTTGAAAAAAAAATGTCTCTCATGAAAATGAGAAGTGAGTTTACTAATGTACCTGTGAGAAAATATTAAAACAAAAATCACATAAATTTGTAAACAATCTATCCCATCCATAGAAAAGAAAACCTCCTAAATAATGTAATCCATGTGTATTAAAATTATATAAAAAATATTTAAACAGGGTACCCACTCCACATTCCCAGTGATTGTATACTCTAACATCCCATCATCATATGACATGGATCACCACCTTTCAACATAACATCCCATAGAATCACAAAACATCACATCATATCACATCTGTCCTATAGACACATGGGTTATGGAATCACAACATTTCCATTAAAAAATAAGTTGTATATCACAAACATGTATCAAATCACACATTTGTCCTCCACATAACATACACGACCGATAAAAAAACATCATAATCTAAACTGAAAAAACTTCAATCATTACATCTCATGCCACCCAAAGACACTAAATTCATCACATCACATCACACATCACCCATGTATTCCATGGTTGTCTCATAATATCAAAAAAAACATGACATTAGATCATTTGACTTATATCCATCACTGCCAATGCATGTCATCATTTGATGACAGAGAAGTGAAGAGAAGGTAGTTTTCCTTCCATCCACACTATAGGGATATTGGAATTAAAACAAATAAAACAATTGATTGTCAGTAATAGGTTCTCAACATGGGAGGGCGCATATATAAAAAATTTTCAATGAAAATAAATGCTATATATAATACCATAATAGAAAATTCAATCCTATGAGTTTAAAAATTGATTACCAACCAAATCAACACATACACACCTTTGCTTCCTACTAAAAATGAGAAACATTATACCACAAAATTGATGGACCATTTAATGTTCCAAACTCTTATAATATTAATCAATTTCTTATATTTCACAATATAATCTATTTTAATTTAATCAATTAATTCATTCAATTCATTAGAAACCATTTAATATATCCACATACCATTTTCATATTTAACGCACTATACATTTTATATCATCATTCATTAACTCTTTCCATACTATTTCAACATCAATATTATCCTTCTATTTTAATACTACCTGGGAAACAAGCACATCACGACACACAACAAGCTACACAATAAAACAACCCATTTTTTCACATTCCATCAATCCCATTCACCGTTACCAAATTACAGTCCATATATCATAATAGACACCATACTAAATCCAATTTCAACCATAGATGCCCCATAAAAAATCAATCCAACATGTCAAAGATCACTTCATACTCCATTAAAACCATACATTAAAATTTAATACTTCATATCAAAACATCCCATATCATCCACCATAACAAA
The DNA here is from genome assembly GCA_963277665.1 of Viscum album. NCBI lineage: Eukaryota > Viridiplantae > Streptophyta > Magnoliopsida > Santalales > Viscaceae > Viscum > Viscum album. Next base: position 1,479,404,103 of record OY728148.1, on the reverse strand, counting down.
ATAACTTCCCTCTCGCCACATGAAAAGAATGATTCATACCACACAACTGCTTTCACAAGCATATTAATCCTTAAACGCATCAAATCATTTTCATATATGGCATTGAGGCTCTTTCGTAGTTTGACGTCATTATTTAGGATGTTCTCAAAAAATCCATATATATATATGAAACCATTTCATTATCAAAACATACATGATTATCCAAATCCATTTATGATGATATCAAGCAATAAAAAAACCATGGTTACCTAATGATAAAATTTCATGTAAAACAAGTCCTCTAATGTCTTGATTTTTTGTAATGAATTATGTTTATACATTCACAATATATGTACTAGTGAATCTTGTAAAGGCGTGTGATTCACATTCTCCTTACACCTTTTTAAATACATTTATAAAATCAATAATTATTTATTAATTTGTAGGGATAATTATCCCCATAGATAAATAACCCCCCCCCCCACCCATGCATGATACACAGAAAGAGAAATTATGTAGAATTATATACCTACAAGAAAGAATCCTAACTAGAATCACAACACCAAAAAACAGAGGGAGTGAAGAAGTTGGAATCAAATTTTAAGAAACTACAATGAATGGTTGTATGAATCTATGACTCCATTGAATGGGATTCAAATCATACAACCTTGAGAGAAGGCATGTTGTAAATAATGAAGTAATAATAATCTTTTTTGAGTCAACAATTATTGAACTATCAATCATTGAGATCGCAATATATTTGATTTAGCGATTTTTTAAGATAACATTAATCTACAGGTAAAAGAACATGTTTTTAATCAGATTCATATTATTAAATCATGGATATTATTATCATTGATGATTAATCATTTGATGTCCCTTGATTTACTCCACTAGAAGTCCCACATGGCTATTTTTCTTGAAACTGGTAGAAGAAATTAAAGTGGATTATTTCACATAGATATAATACTAAAATTTTTATTTTTCTAGTAGATGATTAAAAATTTAGGTGATCACTCACTTATATGATCAATATTTTAGTTGATTGGTATAGTTTATTTATCATGTTGATGATCTATCATGTAGCATGTGACTGAAATTGTCGATCAACATAGATAATCCTTCCATGTATCCATTTCACATTGCCAATACCTAAATGTTGTTGATTCAACCACTTTGTCTATCCATGTATCTGGTCTAGCCATGTATCTTATTTTATGTTGTCGATGCATCTATGTAACCAATGCATTTATGTATTTGATTCATCCACATCGATGATCTATCCATGCACCTTATATCTCCAAAAAGATGATTCGACTAACAGTAAGTATATATTGTATAAAAACTCAGGAAAAAAATAAAAACACCCGCTAACCACCAAAAATTTAAAGGTATCTTAGTGGCAAGGAAAATAACATTACATGAGATACCACTCAAATGATTTATGTCATTGAGAATAAAAACCAATCTATGTGAAATAAAATGTTTCTGAACCACCACCCCTGATATTACACTAAAATAACTCTTCATACTACTAAAATTACCCCCGAACCATAATTTCCAACCCAAATGGCAGGAAGAACCCAAAAACTCATATCACCACAAAATCATAGAACCCATACCAAAATGACCAAAACCATCCAATTTTAGTACCTATAACATGTGAATATGGTAATTTCATCCTCCATGCTATTATATAATCTTCTCATGGTGGGAAATACTCACCCTCCTGGGATTAATCTCATCATAATATGATTCATCTCTATTTGGAATAATGTACATTATTGTATTTACATTGTAACATATTTACATATCCATCATCAAGAAAAAATCACATCAATGTAACAACCCTAATAAAACATCATGATCTAAAAATTACATCATCCCAGAAACACTAAATAAAATATAGAAACTCAAAGCATCATTGGGTAATGACAATAATTTGTATCTCTTTCGTCAATGTACTATCCTTTAATCCACCATTCTTCTACAATAAAAGAAACAGGGGAATGTTCCATCCATGCAACACTGTCTCCAAATTAATATGGACAGATACTTGATACTCTATGAGAATCACATATCCCATCATATCAAACTCAACATAGAAAATGATGTGGAAGACATCCTGAATATGTTGACTAATTTGAGACACATGGATTATGTCATGTATCCTCACTAACTCTGTCATAAATTCCAACCAATATTCACCATCACTGACTCCCCCCAACACCACAAAGAGACCAATGAACTTAGGATAAATCTTACTACCTTTTCCAAACAACAACTGCCCATGTTGAGGGGACACCTTCAATAAAATGTGGCCTCCAACCCAAAAAAAATACAAGGGCCTCCAACTGCAATCAACATAAGACTTATGATTATCAAACGCTACATCAACACTCTCATAGATAAGTTTAACCTTTTCATTCATTATCTTGATTTAATCATGCCCAAAAACTACTACATATCCTACCAAGATCTATTGTAAGATAGAATGACATGATTTCCCATATAGTTCCTCAAATGGAGAAATACATATTGATGATTGATAGTAGTTGTTGTACACAATGTCTTACAAAGGTATATTTCACGCCCAAAATCAATTAGAAACTAAGATACATGAATTCAACATATCCACTAGTGTCTAGATAGATCTCTTTTTCTCTCCATTTAACTAAGGGGTGGATTAAATTTTATGGAATAAATGAGTTCCAAAAGAATTAATCAATTTCCTCCAGTCATGTGAAGTGAATGAAGTGTATTTATCTCTGATAAAGGATTCCAAGAGTACATGAAATAGAACCACCTCGTTCATAAACCTCATTTATAAAACATCTCTCACCACAAATCTTTGATAATTATTAAGTAGGTTTATTTTTCAACTGATACTCTAATATCAAGATGGTAAAACAACATCACGTATATAAGGGTAAACCTATAAAAACATCCATGGATAATTCAACCCATTTCTACTCAGTAATTACCAAATTCTACAACATAAGATAAAATTAGAAACAAACCACCGATAATAGCATACAAAACCAAGAACATTGTGAAACATTACAATACTCTTGGGTGCTATCCAAGAAACACTATCCATGACATTTGATGGTTATAGTACCACAAAATGATGAGATATATCATTCCCTATGAAATTCACCTCTCATGTAAAAAAATTCACTTCAAAAACATCTTATAATTCTTCTGGAATAAATGAACCATCAACAAAAATCTCAGATGATTGATATGATAATTCTTTATATTTGAGTAGATCAATATGTTATCGATGAACATAATTCTGAACTAGAATATTGAATTCATGAAACATAGATTTCATTATCACCATGAACATAATTTTCGGTTCATGAAATTTAATTGCATGAATACAAACTCAATGTTCCTATAACAACTTATGGAGGTCTTCTTCATGACATTAACATCCTTCACCTCCAAATGGGGATACAAATACCTGAGATTGGTCATATAAAAAAACTCACCCTCCTAGTAGTTGGAAAAAACTTCTATCCTCATAAGAGTGTTGTGTTTATTGATCATTACCTAATTCATCTATAGATATACTATGTTCATCTTTATACTACCAACGACATTCTTAGAAAGAAACATTACAACACCCCACATTGAAAAGATTGACCAGAAAAAATCTTTCTCTATCAGTGCATCTATCTGAATCCTATACTCCTGAAACTCATAAAATTTCATACAATATAGAGATATTAAATTTTCATAAGCTTCTGCCAGTAATTCTATCCGAAACTAGACTTCACATCAAGGAGTTAATGTCCCAATATTCTTTTGAAAAACATCCCAAAAATCCATGAAAACATTTGGAGCCTACAACATCCCAAAAACATATATCTCCATGGAAAACATTTCAATAAAATAAATATAGGGTTCCACATGTCTATTAAAAAATGATGATCCCAAACAGAAATGGGAGCTAGGCATTGGCCATCCACATTTGAGAACAAAACTAGTCTATGAAAATATTTTATAATATCACAAATAAATTACAACAAGATGACACCAAGAATGGAACTATATTAATTCATCTAAAGTATGAAAATATCCTCATGGGACTAATGTTTTCCAATATTCAATCTAAAACCCAATATAAAAAATTTTTGGTCATGTATATGACAAGTTTTGTCAAAACCTAGGACATGAGACACATATATACATAAATTTACAAAAAATAGACTATAGTGGATGTAACAATGATGTGTAAGGATGTGAAACATAAATGTGAAGCATATTCATTCTCAGATGGTTAATTGTTTTTAAAAATAATTTGGTGATTTGATGGTGAAGTCAACTAGAATAGTAAAGGGGATTCTAGATCCCTTCTCAGAACACGTTGTAAATCTTCCATACCACCACCAATGAAACTCCATGTTTAGGATTGATTTATAACAAATAAATTCTCAAAATTCAATGGATCCTTATCATGTGGAAAAATATTAGTTTCAACTTATATTAATTATGATACCGAACCTAAAGAATAAATGTTATATCATACCTAGTGTATTAGGGTTTGGTTCTCCAATATTATTATCCAAGAAGGTGAATAATAGTTTAAGGATGTATGTAGACATACATAGTATGGATCAGGTGGTGATAAACATTTCTTTTCCTTATTATAAGAGTAAAATATATATGGGAAGAGTGGAGAAAAATATTCAGCTTTCAATGAATGATATGTGGTTTGGATATCACCAGCTGAGGGTAAATGAGGAAGATTACCCTAATTATGTCTTCAGGTGTAGGTATGGGATGTATGATTTTTTTATTCAATTTTTTATCACTAATTCCCTATCTATTATTATATGACTAATAAGTGTAATATTAAATGAGTTCATGAACCATTTTATTGTTCTATTCATCGATGATATGTTTCCATAATCAAAAACATAGGAGGGGAATATTTATCATCTTTGAGCTATCATATAAGTTATTTGTGGCCACAAATTATATGGTAATTTGACCAAGAGAATGTTTTTGAAGTAGGGGGTATATTTACTTATACGTATAGTGTCCTAATAGGGTGTTTCCATGGACTCATCAAATATGTGGGATGTTTTTTCCTAGGAAAACTCAATAATTAGTTATAGGTTTCTTCCTCAGTCACATGGACTATCAATGGAAGACCATATGAAATTTTCATTTATTACAACTATATTGACATATTTAATATGGAATATTAAATCTATTATCTAAAATCCTAATGTTAATAATAATTACAATAACCATTTTGATAAATTTATCAACACCATGGTGCTTCATTTTTTAGAGAAAGGAGTAATGCATGAGGTTTGTCTTTTATGCTTCTCATCTATGGATGGGATGTATCATGATGCTCAAAAGGTGGTCATATATTATGAGTGTATGTAGTTAAATTCACAAGGTTGTTACTATTCAACCCATGATCTAGAATTAGTGGAAGTATTGTTTGAATATATTTTGATGAACCATAACCTTAGAAGAGAACAAATTTTAATTCCGATCATAAGAGCATAACATAAATTTTCTCTAAGTGTGACATAAATCTAAAAAAATATGGATGTTGTTCTTTTAGGATAATGAATATAATATCTCTAACAATATATGGAAGAGTAATTTCATGGATAATAAATATATTATAATGTCTTCAAAATAATTAGGTTTGGTGTTCATGGTTATTTATAGGATGATGAATGAATTGGAATCCATGTACATTGATATAAGGGTGGTTGAATATGGATGATTCTTGTTTTAGATGATTTCACATTCTTATATGATGGAATAGATGGTGGATTCTCATGGGGATACTATAAGGCATAGGTGATGCATGATTATGTTGTTTATTGTGTTTCCCCATAGCGGACGTCAGAGGATGGTCATATCCAGATGTTGATTTGGGGAAAGATGTTCAACCTAGTAGTGATGCATGACAGGTTCCTTCATGAGTTTCACATATCACCTTTAGTACTTCACCCTGGAGTATCTACTATATAGTTCATATTGTGGAAAAATTATTCGTGGTCTGTGATAAAATGGTAAAAAACAATGTTTATGGATTAGAGACTGCTTATCCTTTTGGTAATTGTAGAACACGATGTTCTAGAGTGTTTTTTACATACTATCATATTCTATAGTTAATGCTGGATGAAATATTGATGGAATTTTCTATATAATTTCACCAGCCTTAGTGACAATTTGGTGATATTTGGGTAATAGTATATCAACTATGGATGTCACCTCACTTATTACAAGTGAAGGATTCAAGAACCAATGTTTTTTGTAAGATTTTATATGTATTTATTTGTGTGGATGTTTAAAAATACACGATCCATTTTCTCTTATTGGTATTCTAATTTTACAAGAATATTTAGGAGATAATTTTCCCACATGTTTTCACTCAATTACAACACTGCATTTATTTAAAAACTTGTATGTATGGATAGTATTAGTGAACCATACAAATTCAGGGTGAAATGTTTAATGTGTCAATCATGGGTTATAAAAATTATTTGGAAATTATTATTCCTTTCTTTTAGTTTTCTTATATAAAATTTACACTCATCCATATACATAGAACCATTTAAATAAATACATTGGAGGTTGTATTAATCATCACTATATAGTATTAAGGTTAGATATTGATTTTTTCTTGGCCTTGATGTGTTGAAAAATAAGATATAAATGGTTTTGGAAGTTCATTAAAGCATGAAAGTATTTCAGGGCCAACTAAAATATTATAATTACTATTGAAGAATAACATTTTAGTTGATGGTTTGGAACACCATGTTCTTATATATTGTCCTTTTGAGGAAATAATATCTTTACTAGTTGTGGGGAATGATTTCTCTCCCATTTATAGGTTTTTTTGAGGTGTTGGATCCTATTTATGAAGTGACATATTGGTGATAACTTCCACTGTGTCTGGATAAGAACCATGACATTAGTCACATGTCCCTACATAGTAGATATCTTCACGATGAATCCCCTAACTTTGACTAGGGATATTATGATATTATTGGTGAAATGAAATTCAGGGAGTGAAATATAGAGATCTAGAATCTGTAGAAAAGGGTGTTTTTTGAGTGAACAATCCATTATTATTCAAAAAATATGGAGGAACAGTGTCTTGGAGGATAGTGTACAAGATATTGATCCAAAAAATGTGTTTGTAGTAATGTTTTTTTAGTTTATTTTTATTTTTTTTTACATGAATATGTAATTACTAGATAATTTCTACTTATGAAATGAAATATTTCATAAATATTGAGGGTTTAGTGGATCCCTTTATACAAATGTATGACCAACCACTATTAACAATGTGACATTATATTTATAACAAATTATAAAAAATTTCGGAGTAACAGTGCCTCCAAAAAAAGATAACATATTTATATAGATGGTGGGGTTTATTGATTTGTATGATTATGGATGTATTCTATAGGGGTTGTGGTGATGATTATCATGGGTTATATAGATGTTGAAATCATGTTCTATTTAGACATTCAATCATTTTACACATATCTTTAAATTTTTTTAACATAAAAATCAATTATTTATCTCCCAAAATAATGAGGACACCTTTCTTTTGAATACAATGTTAAATATTCATCAATGTGAGGATAAAGTTAAACTTTTTTATTTTCATATCCATAATGACCACCTATATAATTTTGAGCTCCTAAGCTGCATGGGATAACTGGTGGAATAAGTAGGCATAATGGGTTTACAGCAAATCATATTAAGGGAATATGAATAAAAGGAGGCATAACATGTGGATGAAAAGTATAACATGTAATACTATATGAAAAGGTACATGAGTTATAAAACATAATAATGATATAGAGTAAAGGTATCATATCATTATATTAGAATAGAAAATGTGGCATAAATATAAAAAAAGTCAAAAACATAATTAAATACTAACTACCATGATAACATCACATTGGAGATAGATTTCCATTATTGATTATGTTCACACGTTAAAACCATACATGACACATCATGAGTCTAAACAAAGTACCCAATGTATTAGAGTGATATATGGTATCACCCATAACAAAATGTTCCCAACCTATATTTTCCACATAAATAAAATTGACCATATCTTATAACAGATGAATTTCCCATTGAAATAATATGGGTTTCATAATCTTGCTTCATATCATAATCAAATAATATTTCATAATCAATGTAATTGAGAAATGATCATAGGTCTTGTATTTCCCCATATATGAAATGGACACTGAGAAAGGTATATATATGTAAGGTATATATATATATATATTATTAAATCTTTTACATTAATTGTCACTATTTTTTAGGAATATAAATACATTTTAAAAGAATAATAACATTCTTTAGAAAAATAACATATCCACATTTAACATTTAATTTTGAAAAACTGAAATTCATAAAATATTTGGGAAAATCATTTCATTGAAAATAAATTTGGATACAAAAAAAAGAGTCATCATTGAAAATAAATGTCAACATGATGAAGGATTCCATTCATGTTTAACATGATCAAACGATGAATCATTTCACATTTCTAGTAAAATGCCAAGAAGTAATTCATAAAAAAGGAAAATTATTTTTTTTTTCAAAAAATCATTTTATATTTTAAAATTGATTTAAACAACCATTTCACAACCACGAAACATGGCATGGGAACTGCTTCCATTTATCTGTGCTAAGAATAAAGTGCTAATAAAGTGGTGGGCATTTATCAGTGCTAACTAAAAGCACAAATAAATTTTTTTATATAAAATATTATTAATTTATAAAATATTATTATATTTATATTAAACAATAATGTTTATTGGCATACATTAAATAAAAAACACTTGTTTATAATTAAAATATATTTTTTTAATAATTTAAATATATATATATATATAATGTTTTAATTGAAAAATCTATTTCTATGATTATAATTACAAATATATGTATATATATAAATAAATAATTATAAGGTTATAAAAAATTAGATTAAAAATTAAATATTTGTATTGTATTTATTATGTTTATTAGATTTATTAGATTTATTTGATTTATTAGAGTTATTTTAGATTTACTAGATTTAGATTTATTAGTATTATTAGATTAATTTATTATATTTATTGGATTTATTTCATTAATACGTTATATTTATTATATTTATTATATTTAATATTTTTATTTTATTTATTTTATTTATAAACATATAATAATTTTTAATATATATATTTATAATTAAAATTATTGAATATATATTGGTTTTCCAATTAATATGGTCAATGAATATATTTATCAAGCGTATATGTTATGTATCATGCATGAATGTTCGTTTAAACATTAGATCATGTTGTCCCTTGTTGTGGTATATTGATTAATTCATAATGTTAACAATATGAACTATATATTTTCTAAAAATTGTAAAAATAAAATTTCATAAAATATATTTAAATAATAAATATATTTTATTATATTTTTAATTATATATATAAATAATTTTCAGATAAATTTTTTATTATAATTATTACTATATATATTATAAAAAAACTATACATATTATAATATAATTTTATTAATATATATATATATATAAACAATTATACAGAAATATTTTTATATATATACTATTTATAGTTATAATTATTACTATATATATATGTAATTAATTATAAAATTATATCAAATATAATTATTAAACTACTTATAATGTTATAAAAACATAATTAAATAGATATATTTATAAATACATGCACATGATTAAAAATAAATACAAATAAAATTATATTTATTTAAATAATTAATATTTTATAAAATATATATTCGTTATTTCATATATAAAATGTTATATATAATTAAATATATATATATTTATAAATATATTAATAAATATTTATACAAATATAGATAAATAAATACAAATGTTATTTATAGTTATAAATAAATACAGATATAATAGTATAATATTAAAATTATAATAAATATATTAATTATATATTTTCAAACAATAAAAATATTAGATATAATAATTTTTTATATTATTATAATTTTTTAAATAATTAAATAAATAAATATTTATTTATTTATAATTGTATTTATAAATATATATATATTTCGAATAAATATTTATAAAATTAGACGAAATAAAGATATATAAATCTATAATATTTTAAATATATATAATTAATATAAATATTTTCTATATTTAGATGATTATAATTATAATATGTATATTCCTCATAATATTATAATTACTTAAATTATTATATTATAAGTATAAAAAAATAAATAATTATTCATAGTTATGATTATTAATAAATAAATATAAATTTATACTATATATCATATTAAATAAATTTATGATAATATAAATAAATTATTAAAATTATAATTTTATCATCATTTTTAGCGCTGATAAAGGCATACAGTCATCAGTGCAAACAAAGCGCTGATAACCGAATGTTTCATTAATTTTTTTTATCACTGATAAAACATACCATTATCAGTACTATTAAATAGCACTGATTAAGGATCCAATGAGTTTTATAAAGGAACCCTGACAGACTCTTCCTCCCTCACACCCTTTCAATACATCATAGAAGCTGATTCTCACTCAAATTTACCCATTAGAAGAAGGTATAACGGTCCTTGTAGTCTAACTTGGGTTGTCGAATCCTCAGAGACCTAAGAAGTAACCTATAGACAAACACATTCTAAGGACTCTTTTTTCCTATGATGTGGCCAATGTGGGTTGATTTTAGATTGGTTTAAAGGATCACTAACAGAATTAAGTGAATTCAATTTAAAATAATGAGTTGATCCTAGGTTATCACTTGGGGTGGATTGGACGTATTTCCTTTTCAATGATTTCAATTTCATATATTTGAGATGGGTTAATTTAAGAATATCAAACAACAACATAACTTACTTGTTTAATACCTACACCCTTTAATACTAATCACCTATAAACATGAAGGATCAAAGTTTTTAGAACTTCAAGGTAAATGTTCATATTAGCAATTGATGTGTGTGGCCCTAAGTTCAACAAGGACGATAAATTTTAAAAATCATCAAAAAAATCTCAATTAAAGAAGTGATTAGACATAAATGGGGTGAAAAATAAAATCTAGTATAGCCCCTTTCTACTCCCTTGTATCAACCCCTATGCGGGTTATCCATCTATTGATGATATGGCTTCAATGGAAGCAGGAAGTAGACTCATGAGGGAGGAATTGATGAAGTAAATAAAACAATAAAAAGAAAATGATCACTCCACCGTTCTGTGAATAATTTCACAATTTTTAGTGTGAATAAATTCACAACATGAGTAAACGGTATCAAAGTGATATGGATAAGAACATAATAAAAGTAGAAGATGATCTTTTATTACGAAACTAGGATGAATTAAAACAACTTACATATGAAGGGAGAACGTTACAAAGATAATTTGGCAGCAAAACAATAAGATGAAAACAAATCTTAAAGATCATCAAATACTCCACCACCACTACCTTAAATTGGAAATTTTTAATCCTTGGGTCTATTCATCAGTATTCCAAGTCACCTCAACTAATTTTGGTAGGCCATAGGTGGATGGAAAGTTGAGAGATAGTTGATTTTTCTACCCTTTACCCGAGGGGGCATCCATATTTCAGCCACTGAACAGATGCACATGGAAGATCTTCTTGACGGCCAAATTAGAGTTGGATATAGAATCTGAAATAGGAGCCCCGGATGTCTCTGAATCTCTTGTAAAATTTGGGCCCATTTGGAGTTGTTTATTCAGAGATATGATTATATTTGTGGGCTATTTTTCTGGGCCGCAGAATCTGGCTCAGAATTTTATCTCTAAATTGGGCAACCAAAATATCCACAATGGAGAACAAATTAGCACTGGCTCATGCAGGATTATTTGTTCCGCTATATGAACTCTAGAATCCCACTAAATTTGGGGTTCATTAGGTTTTTAATGTGGGTCCCACATTCTCATTAGTAGACCGCTGTCCAATCTGTCTTCTCTAGAATTTCTTTCATTCATCTCCAAGTATCTCTATCATCCTTTATGAATACTCCATTGATCCCTAAATGAAACATGTTCATAATTAAGTATAGATAAATTTACCAAAATATCAAATTTTAATATGTTTAATTAAATCCTATAAAATCAAATGAATCATTGGTCTTTTTAAATGATGATCAATAATGTACCACATAATAGTACATTTTAAGAAGGAATTACAATCATAATGTGAAATGATGTTCAAAGTGTAAAATGCACTAAAATGGTGTTTATGAAAAATAATGCACATTAATATTATATATGTTAACAATGAATATTAGCCTCATTTAGTGGATAATCACTTCCCCCAACATCTGTTTTGGTAGTCCTTAGCAGAATGTATCTCAATAATATGAAATTCGGATTCCATTTTCCAAAAACATTTTAAAACACAACGATCACCAAAAACCCTTATACAAAAAAATCATGAAACACATAAAAAAATTTTAAATCAAGATATTTTCATATGCATATCCCAATCCCAAGCTCATTCCCTTGATCAAAATATTTTCCATATTTCATCAAATATCAATTAAGTATGAGGATGTGTTGTCTATCACAATAGACATGGGGGGATCATCTTTATGCCTGGGGGAAATGACGGATGTTCTAGGTCGAATAAAATTTCAATATTAAGATGAGTATTCATTTTTTTTGTATTTTTTTTGTTTTTTATTTTGAAAATTTTCCATGTTAATTGAAATTGCACTCAAAAGAGTCCACCCTTGTAGCGAGACATTGCCGATGAATCCCAGGCTCAATGACCATAGGGCACCAAGTGAAGCCCACATGCTCGGGCATGATCTCAAGTTAACTGAGTCAAAAAAAATTCAAATAACCAAAAATAGAGATAAAATTACCATCTCTTGCCCAGTAAACTATGGATTCATAATCCCCAAGTGCCAAAATCCACGCATTAGGTCATTTCGTTGCTCTATGTGAAAATTTATTTATTTTATATTATTTTTGAATATTCATATTAAAACTAAAATGATCACCAAACCTAAGAAATTTATTTTGGGGACCCCATGAACTCAAACTAATACCCCACTATAGAAAGGGCGATATTTGTGATTTTATTTTATTTGGATGAAAATATAAAATTAGGGAATGCTAAATTATTTGATATTAAGTTTCAAAATGTTCAATTTTAACTACTATGTCCAATGTTAAAGGAAGTTTTCCTTCTATTTACAAAACTTTTTTCAAATCATTCATTTTCTTTGACAAAATGGCATTTTTTTATTTTATCCCCCCCCCAAACATAAAATAAAATTTCCCCCAGGGTTTGAAGAAATGAAAATTTAGAAGGAGTAGAGGCAGATAAGGGAAGTTCAAAAAGGAAATTGAAATATGAGGATCATGGAATGAAGTCACCTGGTGGTTGAAGTTGCAGTTCTTACTGCTCCAATTTAGTCCTTTGATATCCATGACACTTATATAGTTCCCTAGTAGAAAACGGAAAAAACAATATATATATATATATATATATATATAATAAAGGAAGTAAATATATATGTAAATAAACAAATTATAGAAAAATTAATCATAAAAAGCCGCAGGTCAGTGGTAAGAGCGCGCCCCTGTCTCCATTGGTCCCATGTTGGAATCCCCTCGGCTTCACCGGTTGTGATGGGGTTTGACACAAGACCTACGATGTGGCCATATTTTATTATTATATTTTTTGTTTTTTATTCTAACCTACAAACAAATAAAAATAAAATAAAATAAAACGATGATACATTGTCTTATTTTTACATTTCTATGTAAGGTATTACTCAAGGATCACACCTCGTGACACAGATGAATATGGTGCTCCCCCTTCATACCCATCCATACTCATAATAGAAGAACAAATCAATAGTCTATTTTTTTTGAAAATATCAGAATGATTAATAAAAAAATGATTCCAAAAAAAATTAAATTATGAAAACCATGGGATGCCTCCCATGTAGTTCTTTGTTTAATGTCTTTAGCCCGACATGGATCCTTAATCTAACAATTTTTTCCAGGTTCATAGGTTGGCTCAGTTAACTCAAACCCTATTTTCTGTTTATTGAATGATTCAATGAATGGTTTTATCCTTTGACCATTGACCTTAAAAATTTATCCACTTGTGGGATCTTGAATCTCTACATCCCCATGAGGGTACAGATAATCCACTATGAAAGGACCTAACCATCTAGAACATACCATTCTCGGGTGTAAATGAAATTTTGAACTATACAAGAGCACACATTTTCCTGGTTCAAAATGTTTGACTTTTATATACCTTGATTGTTAGGCATGAACTCTAGTTTTATTGATCCTAGAACTTTCATAGGTCTCCATCCTAAGTTCCTCAAGTTCATTGAGATCAAATTTCCTTTTTGTTCTGGACAATGAGAGGTCATAATACATTTTCTTAATTGCACAAAAGGACTTATGCCCAATTTCAACAGGTAAATGGCATGCTTTTACATAATTCAATCTATATGGTAACATCCCTAGGATGGTTTTTATACTATACAATATTCCCAATGAGAATCCAAGAGTTTCTCAGACCAATCATTCCTATAAGGATTGACATCATTTTCAAGAATATTCTTAATCTCCCTATTTTCTAACTCAGCATGACCATTGGTTTGAGGATGGTATGCAATGAAAAATCTTTGAGAAATCCCATACTTAGTCATGAGTGAATAGAATATATGGTTGCAGAAATGGGTTCCTCGATAACTAATTATAGCCCTAGGAATTCCAAATCAAGAAAATATGTGCTCTTTCAGAAATCGGATCACAACATGATGGTCATTAGACTTGGTGGGAATGGCGTCAACCCATTTTGAGACAAAATAAATAGCTAAGAGGATGTAGAGTTATCCCCTTGAGTTTGGTAAAGGACCCTTGAAATGGATTACCCAGCAGTCAAAGATTTCTACCACTCATATGGGAGTGAGTGGAATTTGATTCTTTTTTGTGTTGAAACCTACTTGATGATGCCTAGGACAACTTTGAAAAAACATTTAGGAGTCCCTTGAGAGGGTGGGATAGAAGAGACCACACTGAATTATATTAGCAGATGTTTTATTAGATGAAAATTGATATCCACATGCCTCACTATGACAGAATTTAAGGATGGACTCTTGTTCAGATTCTAGGACACACCTTCAAATAACATGGTCAGGGCATAACTTATAGAGGTATGAATCATCAACCACATAGTATCTAACATCATAAAGGAATTTCCTTTGAGCTTGAGTCCCTAAAAATTTTGGTATGACCCCTATAACTAAGATGATGGATATGTGGGCATACCAAGGGTCGTCACTCACATAGTATAGGTGTTCATTAGGGTATGAATCAGACAGAGAAATGTGATTTGAGTTGCCTTTTAATTCCATCCAAGATAGTTTATCAGATAAAACAGTTTAAAAACCATTTTTATCCTTGATTGTGAGTTTAAATTATTGTAAGATAAAAAGCCACCTAATCAGTCTAGAATTGGAATCTTGTTTTTGGAAGAGGTATTTTAGTGTAGAATGGTCAGTAACACAATGATGGGGGATCCTAAGAAGTATGAACTAAAAATTTCAAAGGAAAACACAATATCCAGAAACTCCTTTTCAGTGGTGGTGTAGTTGATTTGGGCATACATTAAGGATATTCTGACATAAGCAATGAAATAAGGATATTAATCACAATGTTGTCCAAACACAGCTCCTATAGAAAATTCAATGGCATCACACATAAGTTCTAAATGAAGGTTCATATTTGGAGATTTCATAATGGGAGGAGAGGTGAGAGAGTATTTGAGGGTTGAGAATTAACCCTCAAAGATTTCTGTCCAAACCAATGGAGCATCCTTTATTAAGAGAGTACAAAGGGGATGAGATATTGAACTAATGTCCTTGATGAATATTCTATAGAAACCAGCATGTCCTAAGAAAAACATCACTTCCTTGAAATTTTTAGGTGATGGAAGGTGACAAATGATTTCAACCATGGCTTTATCAACTTCAATCCCCCTACCTATGACCAAATGTCCTAGAACATGTCCTTCTTTAACCATGAAATGACATTTTTCCCAGTTTAGGACCAGATTATTTTCTTAACATCTATACAAGACTCTCTCCACATTCCTAAGACATCCCTCAAATATATCCCCAAACCCAGAGAGGTCATCCATGAAGACCTCAAGAAAATCCCCAACAATGTCTGAGAATATTCCCATCATGCACCGCTGGAATGTTCCATGGGCATTGCATAACCCGAAGGGCATGAATTTGAAAGGAAAGGTACCAAATAGACATGTGAATGTACTCTTCCCTTGATCATCTAGGTAGAACTCAATTTGATTATACCCCAAGTTCCCATCTAAGAAAAAGTAGAAGGCATGACATGCCAATCTCTCAAGGACATGGTCAATGAAAGGTAAGGGGAAATGGTTATTCTTGGTGAATGATTGTAGCTTCCTATAGTCAATGAAGACCCCCCATCCACTACTCACCCATGTTGGAAGAATCTATCCATCCTTATTGGTTATCATAGTGAATCCTGCCTTCTTGGGAACTACTTGGATTGGGATTACCCACTCACTCTCAGCTATGGAATATATGATACCATCTTTTAACAATTTCAGAAGTTCCTTCCTTACTACCTCCATGAGATTAGTATTGAGTTGCTGTTGAGGTTGACGACATGGCATTGAATCAGATTCTATAACAATCTTATGAGTCCTGATAAGTGGGCTAATCCCAGGAATATTAGACATTGTCCAACCAATGACTTTCTTATGTTTCATATGGAACTCTAGAAGTATCCTCTAATGGTTGGCTTCAAGAGAAGAAGAAATTACAATAGTATGTGTTTGATTTTCCCCTAGAAAGACATAATTGAGTGTAGTGGGAAGTTCCTTCAATTCAAGATTAGGTTGGTTCGGAATTTCAGCAGAATATTGGGATGTTGGATCAATATCAATTTTTTTTCCTAGTGTTTTAAATATTATTGATTCCCCATATGTAGAAGTTTCAGCTGCTATATTATCTTGATCAGATTTAGGGAAGGAAGTTTTCTTGGACTCCATGAAATTGGTTTCCTGAAATGTTTCACTGATTGTTAGACCTATGAATTCATCAAAAGAGTAATTTGAAAATGATTCCATCCAAGGAGATAGACTTCCTTCATGTGAACAAAGGAAATAAATCTCATCCTAACTTAAACATCCATCAAATATTCCTTGATGTTCTATGGATTCATTACCAATGCTTCATATCATTTTTACTACATTAATGTCCTCATCATCCCCTATTTTTTAGCTTGAATTATATATGTTAACTTCTCGTCTCATGTTCCCAAAGGGGATGGTCATGTTCCCATTTCAAACTCGGATAAAAGTGTTGATTGTAGCAAGGAAGGGATGACCAAGGATAATTGGGGTTTGTTCCTTATTTCCTATGTTTGGATGGATGTCAAGGACAATAAAGTCTGCAGGGTAGATGATGTTTTAATCCTTTACTAGAATATCATTTAAAATACCATTTGGAACCCTAATTATATGATCCTCAAGTTAAAGTGTGACAGAAGTGGGTTGGATTTCTTTTAGGCCTAACTGGAAGTACAAAGTATAGGGAATGTGAATTACACTAGCACCTAGGTCACACCGGGCCTTGACAAATTTTCTCTCTCCAAGTTCATCATTGATGTAAGGGAAACTTGGGTCTTTCATCTTAGGACGAATGGTCTTCTGAATGGTGGTACTCACATTAGTGGCCAAATGGACTTTCTTTTTATGTGATAATTTTATTTTAAAAGTTCACAATTCCTTAAGGTACATTGAGTAGGTAGGTATGGTTTGGATTTAATTGAGAAGAGTAATTTTCCACTTGACTTGTGAAAAGATTTCCCTCAATGTTTCACTCATTTCAGGCTTGGTTTTCCACCTAATGTGTTGAGGAAATGATTTAGGTTGTGGCATTGTTTTTTTAAGTGTTTTTTATTTGAAAATGTTATCATGTTTTTCAGTTTTATCATTTGGTTCATTTGAATTTTCATTCATGTTTGAATCTTCAGGTCGGTTCTGAATTAGTTGTTCCGGTTTCTCAATTTATTTCCCACTTCATAAGTTTTTCATGAGTTGTTTGATTAAAACTTGACTCACACATTGAATTTGAGGATGGTACCGCCTGAGTAGGTAGGGGTGCCTTTTCAGTTTTGATGGTTTTACGTTCTTGTCTAAGGGAAGTGACTTCCAAGTTCATCCTTTCCATTTTTTACATATTTGTTCTTGTAGGATTTGTGGAACAGTTTGGGTTGGTGATATAGAATATCCGTATATCCCAGGGGGATATTTTGGACGTGGGATGGTTTGTTGAAAATGGATTGGTTACTATTGGTATTTGATAGGTTGCGTTTGGAACTGGTTATGGGTTTGGTTGTTCTGATTGGGGTAAGGATTTTGTCCTTGTGGTTGGCTAGGTTGTCGGTTATCATTGAAGTGGAATCTCGGGTGGTCATTATACATTGGGTTGAAGTTGTTTTGTTATTGAGTCTTTGGAATTTTCAATGAATTTACTTCCATTGGAGGTCCTCTTAGAAGAACATCCTTGATGGATGGAAGTTTTGGGTAGTTGTCTGTCTTATGGTCATGTTTGCCAAAAATTGTGCAAACAGGGTCAACAGTTTGTATTTCATGGACATTTCTAAGGTATATCTCTTCAACCTTCCTAGAGAGTGTTGTGAGTTTAGCCTGAAGTCTTTCCTCTTCACTAAGTGTATGAATTCCAGTATTTCATTGTGTATTATCATAATAAGATGAAGTTCCCCATTTTTGGTTTTTTAGAAAGGCATTCCAGATACTAATAAGAATCATTTGGGGCTTTTTTTTAAAGGTTCCATTACATATCATGTCAATGAATTGTTTGTTCCCTAGAACCAACCCTTCATATAAAATTTTTCACTTGTTCAGGAATAGAAAAACCGTGGTGTGGAACCATGGTTAGGGTGTCCATGAACCTATCCCATGTTTCATAGAAGGACTCTCCCTCGTTTTCAAATAATATTTGGATGATCTTTTTTCGTGCCATTATTTTGTGGTGGGGAAAGTATTTTTTTGTAGAATTCTATTTTTAAAAGGTCTCTAGAGTTTATAAATGATGGTCTCAAATTTTTTATCCAATTTTTAGCTCGATCCTATAAATAAAAGTGATATATCCTCATATTAGCTGATTCTAGTTGATGTGGGGGACACATGATGTCCACAATGTCATTGAACTATTTATTGTGAAGGTACGGCATCTCGGACTCCATTCCATGGAATGTGGGAAGATGATTTAGGACATGGGGTCTAAATATGTAGTTCGAATCTCTTACTTAGATGTGTCTAATTCATGAGGGTGCATTGGTATAGGAAGGTTTGAGGTAGTCATTCATGGTTTCATCGACCACATTCCCCATGTTTGGGGCTGCCGCATTTGGTTTTCAATTTTGGTGCCCACCCGGGTTTATTAGTTGGTTTCGTTGAATATCATCCCTTGAAATAGGCTCAATTTTTGACACTGGAGTATTAGGAATATTAGGATATAATATAAAGTGTTCCCTTGCTGTACATGACTCGCCAACCACAGGACATTCCACCCTAACTAGATGGTTTGATTGATCGCGGGTGTAGGCGGATATGCGACAAAAGAAAAAAAAGAGAAAGGGATGAGATAAGAGAATTTGGATGAGGAAAGAAGAAATTAGGGAGAATAGAATGGGTGTTTAGATGAATTACATGGGTCCCCGTAAATGTCACCAAAATTTGATTCTCTCTCAAATTTATCCAAGATAAGAAGGTATAACGGTCCTTGTAGTCTAGCTTGGGTTGTTGAATCCTAAGACACCTAAGAAGTAACCTATAGACTGATACATTCAATGGACTGTTTTTGGATATGAAATGGACAAATTGGGTTGATTTTATATGGGTTTAAAGGATCACTAACATAATTTAGTGGATTCAATTTAAAAGAATGAGTTGATAATAGTTTATCACTTGGGGTGGATTGGACATATTTCCTTTTCTAAGATTTCAATTTCTTATATTTGAGATGGGTTCATTTATGAATATAAATAAAACTTCATCAATTAATTGTTTAATACCTACAAACTTTAATTATAATCACCTATACACTTAAAGGATCAATTTGTTTTGCACTTAAAGATAAAGGTTCGTATTAGAACTTGAAGTGCGTGGCCTTAATTTCAACAAGGATGATGAAGTTTAAAAATAATCAAATAGAAATCCAAATTAAAGGAGTGATTAGACCTTAATGGGTTGTTAAATAACATCTAATCTATCCAATTTCTACTCCCTTGTATCAACACCTATGTGGGTTAGCCCTCCATTTATTCTATGGTTTCAATGGAAGCGGGAAGTAGAATCATGAGGTAGTAATTGAAGAAGTAAAGAAAACAATAAAAAGAAAATGATCACTCCACCGTTGTGTGAATAATTTGACAATGTTTGGTGTGAATAAATTTCTACCTTGAGGAAACAGTATTAAAGTGATATGGATAATAATATAATAATAGTATAATTAGAACTTTTTTTAAGAAACTATGAACAATTAAAAAAAACGTACATGTGAAAGAAGAACGTTACAAAGACAAATTGGCAGCATAACATTATGATGAAAACAAAGCTCTATGATCCTCAAATCCTCCACCACCACTACCTTAAATAAAAAATTTTCAATACTCATTTTGAATCTTAAATAGTCCAATCCTCCTCAATTAATATTTTTAGGCCATTGGTGGGTTGAATGTTGAGGGAGAGTTGATTTTTCTACCCTTGACATGAGGTGGCATCCAACTTTCATCCATAGAACAGACGCACATAGAAGACCTTATAGATGTCCGAATTAGAGCGGGAAATAGATTAATGAAATTTATCCCCGTATGTATCTTAAAAAATTGTAAAATATGGGCCCATTTTTAGTTTTTGATTCGGAGATATGTTTAGATTAGTGAGATATTTTTCTAGACGGTAGAATCTGGCCCAAAATTTTATCTCTAATGTGGGCCGCCTAAATAGCCACAAAGGAGGCCTAATTAGCACTGGCTCGTGAAAAATTATTTTTTCCTCTATATTTTTTCAATTATCCCACAAAATTTGGGTTTAATTGGGTTTGTAATGTGGGTCCATCATTCTCATCAGTGAGCTGGTGTCCAATATGCCTTCTCTAGAATTGCTTCCAGTCATCTCCAAATATCTCCATCATCCTTTATAAATTTCCATTGATCCTTGAATGAAATTTTTTCATAATGATGTGTAGATATATTTCCCAAAATATCAAATTAAAATATGGATATTTAAATTTCTTAAAATAAGATGAATCAATGGGTACTTTAAATTATGTTAAAAAATGTGCCACATAATAGTTCATTTTAAGAAGGAATTACAATCATAATTTGAAATGATTTTTAAAGTGTAAAATGATCTAAAATGTTCTTTATGAGTAATAAAGCACATTAATATTATAAATATTAAAAATTAATATTAGCCTTTTATTGTGGCTAATCAGAAGCTGACCCCGGCACCTTCAATCCCTCATTTGTTGTGACCCCTCCACTATCGATGCCTCCTCCTCCACCACTGTTGCCTCATCCTCCTCCTCATTGAGTGACCCCATTCTCCACCTGACCTTCTTCGGTGTTCCCTCTTCTTCCAACGATCGTCCATCCATCCTATCTATAGCACATTAGTCCCCCCTGGTGGGTCTCTATTGTGGTTTCCCTAGTTTCCATGGGGTGTGTAGTGTTTTCCTGGATTCTTATGGATATGGATTATGAGTTGTTCATTTCCTTTGGTTTTTTAGGGTGTGTGGAGGGTCTGCGATGTTTTCTCCCTTCTATTGATGTGTTGTCACATTTTCACACCTCTACGGAATGTGAATCTGTGTTTTCCATTCCAATTATGTCTATTTGACTCTTGAATGTTTTTAGTTTAATCTATGACTGGATTCGTGGTTTTGAAATATACATGGTGAGTATACAATAGGGTTTTCAAGTTAGTTGGTTTTGATAAAAATAGTTTTGAAGTATTTTTCCATGTTTATGATTATGGTTGCTTATGAAAAATGTGTTTAGTTGATTTCAAATGTTTTTTTGATAAGTTTTTCAACATGAAAAGGACCTTTGTATTACTCTTTAATAGTTTCATATGGTGTTATCAAGTCATTGTAATTTTTTTGATCTATTCATAAATTATTTAAAAAACTATTTGTTTACCTTCCAAAATTTTTTTAGAAATTGTTTTGTTTATTTATGAAATTTTTTATAAATTGTTAAATTTTTTTATAGAAATTCTAGTAAACTATTTGGGTTTTTTAGAAAACTATTTATACTTTGTTTGTCCTCTAAATATATATTGTTCAAAAATTGATTATCTTGTTATAAAAATTTTTACAAATAGGTTGGATTGTTTATATAATTGTTTATTAATTTTTTGTTTTGTTTGTAAAATTATTGATAAATTGTTCTGTTTTATTTATAATAGTGTCTTCATTTTTGAGTTTTTATGGATTTTTAAGGAAATGATTTTTCGTGTGTTTGGAAAGGATAAGGGCCCTTTTGGAAATTGTGAAATGCTTGGGTGTGTGTGTGTTTGAAACTTAAGGGACCTTTTGGCACTATCATATGCTTTGAGTGTTTTATCATGGCTCAAAAAATAACCTGAGATCTTTTTGGTAAATACATGGTGTAAAGGACCTTTTGTCCACCTTTTTGTAAAAGTGGTTTTTTTTGTTTTGGAAATGGTTTCGGTGTGTGTTTGGTTTTTCAAGAGGCATTGGGGGTGGGGGCGCCGATGGAAGGTTTAAATTACATTATTGGATTTGTATGCTTTATGGTTTTTTGTTTTTTAATTTCTTTCTGAAAGCATCCATATAACTATGGATATTCATTGTGCCTCACAATAACCTTATTATATAATGACTTTCACTAAAATTTTAATCCACTAATGTTGAGTATATAATATTATTTTCACGTTGACTCATCAAGGATGTGTTCTCCTTAGATGTATCCCTTTATAGTAAACAATGTAAAATACTCGTTTTATTTATACTAAATCAATTGTGTTTGTTTTGTTCATTTAACCATTAAGTTTGAAGGATTTAATGAGTTCATTTAAGAGAGGTAAAAATGTTAGGACCAATAAGGACCTATATAACCTAAGAGGGGGTGATTTAGGGTATGAATATTCATTTAATTTAACTCTTCATGCCCCACTAGATCTTGACCTCTTTATTACAGGGGTCACTTTGTTTTCACTTGTGTGTTTATTATGATCACTTCTTTTATTCTTCATATGATGATGATGCATTTAATGTAATGCAGGGAAGCAAGCAAGTATTCATTTATATTTTCACTTGGTTCACCCTCAATGGGCTACGTCCAAGGAAGATATACAAGCAATTTGCCGATGCACCAAATCCACTAAAGCTCACTGCTTTTTACAAGGTTTGGGATAGATCACGTCTATTCACAGGCTCACTGCCTTTACAAGGTTTAGAGTCTGTTGAATTCTTTCCCAAGGGTCACTCCCTATTTCTCCCTCTGGCTCACTGCTGGTGGAGAGGATCACCTTCTACCTCTTCCTCTGCTCACTGCTATGGAAAGGATCCAATCACAGTTTATAGACCTGTAGGTCTCTTCATTATCACTAATTAATGCATCCAATGTTGTATGTATGTGCTCTATTGAAGTCCAACTTTCACATGTAGATGAATCTCACATTGCACCGAAGGTATCGGGCAATCTTCCAGCTTCCACGCAGCCCTAAATCACTGCTAGAAATCAACCTTACATGGGTCCCTTCTCTAAGCCAGTGCACAAGTCTCAACACATAAGTCAAAACTGGCACGCAATTCCACCTCAACAACTTGTGTGACACAATATTCTCTAACTCCAAACTTGCGCAACACACACCCTTTTATGCCCAAACCAACATTGCCACGCAACCAACAATTTTTTCACTTCTTCAAAAACTAAGATACAAGTGTCACCAAACCACATGAGTGACACCTTATTCTTCTTCTCAAAACCTACGTGACTGTCTTCCTTCCTCTCCCAGATGACCTTGGACGTGCAACAATCACCTGGCACACAAGCTCTACATGCGCGACCACACACCACTTGCACGACCACCACACCTGCGAGATGGGAGCTTTGATTTTTCTTAGTGTTAAACACTACAACGAATGTGGAGGTGAATACCTCTATTTATAGGTATTTGGACACCCTACGCGATTGTTTGAAATTCGCCCCTCAGCGTGCAAGTTTCAGCGTGCAAGTCTCCTGCCACGTATATCACTTGCGTGACCAACTCTAAAAATTTTGCGACCCATATCCATTTTCCATATTTTGATTCTTTGATATTGAAAAATATATGGTGCACAAGATTCCTCTCCTCAAATTACATGGCTCATAAGTCTCTTTTCCAAAAACCACATTTCTCCATTTGTTGATTTTCAGGCCCAAAAATTGGGAACACACTAAAAACGACATCACCTTGTATCTGTTCTTATTGTACCACCTTCAGATCATCCATTCATTTATCAACGTTCTTGAATCAAATGTTGATCATTAACCACAACCCTTGAACTCGACATTCAACCATGAAATCTCCTTTGTAAAAAAATTTGTATGTCATGATTTCCATTGTCAACAATCACAACACAAATGTCTACTTTCTAAACAAACACAATCAACTCCAAAATGCTTCAATGATACCTTGAGGGATTTTATACCAAAAAAAAACATCCTTTAAAATGGGTTTACATCATCATGATAGTAGTTATAAATACGTGACTCCTAGATTCACTTATCATCTTGGAGTGATCATTTTTATCAAGGTCTGAACACACATGAATTCTATATGTATGAGTAAACTCTTCAACATATTCATTTACATCATTAAGAAATAATATTATTCATACCACGATTCAATTTAACTTGATAGAACACATTTAATTTGAAAAATCCATCAATACAATAGAGCATTCAACATATCCATGAGTATTTTTATATAAATAATACCTAAAATATAGCACCAACATCCATGATTTATTTTTATTACGAAACAATTCATATGTTGTATCAATTATAAATGTAATCTATATCCCAAATAGTTGGATTAAATTTCATTTTTAGGGAACTCTAATTGTCGATAAAAACAATTTCATATTAATGTTATCTCAATTGATATCAAATTGAAAATATCCTTTGACAAGTCATATAATGAGATACTTATACGAACAGAAACAACCCAGCAGTCATAAATATATATTCAATATCGTTATAAACTCTAGGTTCCTTTATACCCAGTCAGAAATGAATCTACACCTATCATGTCTAGCCTGAAAAAGCTCACCCAAAAAGAACATGAAGTGTAAATCTAGTTTAGAATAGATGAAGTACAATCTAAAATTTATATAACCATCCCTAATTCACATTATTTATAACAAAACCATCATTCTTAAATAGATTTAAGATATAGTACCCCCTTAAATATAGCTTCATTACATTCCTATCCTATAGTTTTATTCTATGATGCACATCCTAGGATTCTTGATGAACCTCTTATTATTGAAGCTCATGATGTAATACCTTAACCAAACTAAATATAAATACATAATCCAACCTAATTTTAATGAAAAATATATACTAAATATTGAAACACACTGCCACATCATTACTTATATCAACATCTCCACATCATTCATCCCCCTAATCTAAAAATTTACACATTCCTCATTACTTGTAAATATATAATAAATGAAACCAATACTATTAATATTAAATGAGGTCTGTAAGATATTTCAGAAATATTTTTCCATATGTTATGAATTCATTACATAATTTTTAATCACCTATTTTTTCTGATGTTACTTTACATATTATGTTCAACAAACCTTACTACCATACAGATGAATAAATCCTTAGTAGTGATTACTTTAATGTCCAAAATAAAAAATATTTATCATATATTATACTATCAGGACCCAACCCAATGTAAATCCATTGTGTTTGGGAATATATTTGTGTTTGAACACCACTGCAATCTTTGGTCAGTTACAATTGGAAATGTAATGATATGGCTCATGCTAGTATCATAACCAACAATTGACCTAACATTCCACTAACCTAAGAGGCGTTCATGATCACTAAGTGATAGCAATGATCCACTAGGAAAAAGATAAAATTAAGGTCAACAATTTTACCCTTAAATTAGAGTAAAATAAAATTATATATCTCCTGAATACAATATATGTCCTTTTCATAAGATGAATGTCTAGAAAAATAGAATATACACAAATAATAAATAAATAGGAAGAAGATATCATATATAGAAAATAAACACCCACTATTTACCAATAAGAAACTTTAACCAGACATATCCCATTTCTAAATCACTTTGTACCTATTTTGGATAGGTAAAACCTATGATTTCTCATTTTATGTTTTCTTTTAATATGGAAATATCCTCTGATGTGCACCTCTCCCCTATGATGAATGAACCTCCATCTCACGTTGAACAACACATTCTCCATGATTTTCTCTTATTACTGAATGGTTTCCTCTTTTTTCATGTTATTACTGTTTGATATTGATGGTTATGTTGTTAATTGTACAGGTTAAACACCCCGATGAAAATCATGGCAGTTGGTGGTCCTTGTTTTCACACTAAATGAATTTCATGTTGTTTTGTTCTTATTGAACATTTGAATATAAAAATTTGTAATTTACATATAAATGGATAATTGGTGAAAGCAAAAAGATAATAACACTTCTATGAAAACCCCTGAATTAACAAGATCTCCTGAATAAGGGATGCATTGTAAATACTAAAATAGAGTTTTAGGGTATTAATGGTGTTGTGATTGTGAGAAGGATTGTGTGTTTGTATGGTGTTGTGGTTGTTGGCATGATTGGTATGCCAGTTTTTCTACATTGTAGTTCATCCACCATTGAAGAACAATAATAAAATATTCCCTTTTCATTGGATCCACCACTTTGTTACTAGTGAAATTCAACTGAATCATTGAAACCACATCACTAGAGGAATCTATAAGATACATTATATACAACCTAGTCAGATAAAAATAATAGAACATGTAATTAATCCTTACACCCAGAAGAACTCTATATAAAATCATTCCATCTATTCATTTAGTACTATTTTTCTTGACTCAGGACATAATGTTTCTAGAGAAACACTAAAAACCCAGTTTACAATGATGTAAATAGATCACATGTGGGACACTGAAACATTCTAGTGTAAGGGATTATCATAGATAGTTCAATTGATCTAGTAGTTGGGATGACAGGTTGGATCTACTTTGTTCATAAGTAATTCGTTGAGGGGTAATGGTATTTTATTACCATATCTAGTTCCATTGATTATAGTTGAATGATGACCCTAGTAGAAATTTTTTTGTGTATTTATTTTGTTAAATTTTAATATTAAAGAATCAAAAATGGTTATTATAAATACATATTGGAAGAATGAAAATTTGTTGACAAAATATTATGAACAAGGTGTGAAATATTTTATCACGTTTGCACAAGATAATGCATATGAACCATATCAAATCCTAAGTCTGTGTCTATGCTATTGTTATTCAAGAAAAAATTGTCAAGAGGAGTTAAAATAAAACTTGATCTATCCTGGAATAGTAATAAGATATACATGTTTTAATAAACACAAGGAAAAACGAATGTTGGTGGTTGTTGGGATAACACTGTGTTTTATGGATCATCTGATCTGATTACAAGCGTGATCAATGATGACAACTACATGGAGAATGTGATTACAATTGATAATGATGATGAAAATCATATTGACAAATTGAAATGAGAAATTTAATATGAATTTCGTGATTGACCGAAATTGTTTGAGATGTTAAGGATTTGTGAAAAGATTCCATTGTATACTAATTTCACAAACTATACAGCATTGTCAGCCATAATAGAGCTGTATAATTTTAATGAAGGAAATGGGTGGAGTGATGCCAGTTTTATGTAACAATTTTTTCTCCAAAATTAATTTCTCCTAGAAGATAATGCTATCCATATACAAACATACGATGTCAAAAAAATAATATGCTTGGTGTGTATGATCTCTGAAAAAATACATTTTTACCCAAATGACTATATATTGTTTCACCTGGAACACAAATCACTTCTAGATTTTCCAATGTGTGGAGTTTCTCAATACAAGAAATATGATTCCAGTCCTATGAATTTTCTATGGTACATTCTAAAAATTACATGGTTCATGCGCATATATGGAAGTGAGGTTATTGAAGTACAATTGACATGGACTGCATATATAATAAATAAAGATGAAAAAATATGTGACCTGATAGAATCTCTATAGTGGAACAGAATTGATCATGACTATCTTGAATTTTAAAATGAACTGAGAAAACTTCACCTTGAGTTATCTAAAATGGTGTGAATACTTTTTGTTTTAAAAGAAGTCGTCCCAGTACATGGTTGTGTCATAGGTGCACATTTTGGGGTGACACTTTGAAAATATTTTTAGAAAAAAAATAGGTGGGTCAAATTAATGAAATAAAAAAT
Organism: Viscum album; assembly: GCA_963277665.1. Lineage (NCBI taxonomy): Eukaryota > Viridiplantae > Streptophyta > Magnoliopsida > Santalales > Viscaceae > Viscum > Viscum album. Next base: position 1,479,375,452 of record OY728148.1, on the reverse strand, counting down.
ATGAGAGAAAAATTATATATTTATTCAAAAATAATTACAATACAGTAGAGATATGATAGAAATTTTGATGGGGACTGGTAAATTGAAGAAAAAATACAATAAGAACCCATGATTGATGATCCATCCATACACCAATTAGTTTTAAGCCCAGCCATTCTCCTAATAAACCTAACATAGGTGAGGTAATAAATATTTTAATAATTCTTTTGTGAAATGTGTATCACATAAGCACTGATATGTTTCTAGTACTGATATTATGTTGGGTGAAATTGAAATTTTTTTATATCTATTAACTCGCACCCATCACCTTGTAGCGAGGGCTACGGTGATCAATATGAAGAATGCCATGACACACAATAGACCTCATCAAACATGTCATTATTGAGTGTTGAATAACGTAAAACATTATCCGAGCATAGAGCTACCTGATCCGAATGATGATGACGACATTCATATGGCTGAATAATCTGTTAGAACATTTATCACATGGCCATCAATTCTTGTAAAAAACATGTCAACAAGGAGGTATTCATTTCCAATTTTTTTCGAAACATTAATATTTAATGAAAAACAATCTAAACTAATGAATGTTATTATATAAAGACTATGGGAGGTGTGAAACAAAAGATAGTCTAAAAAACATCTCATGGATCTACCAACAGATCCAAATAGTCTACTGAGAGAAACTTCACCCCACCAGATCAATATCGACATTTAATATCATTATAGGCTCATTTTGGATACAATGTGGACAAACATAAATACTCACATAGTTGATTTTGAAAAAAAAGTATTTATGGATGGGAAGAATCAGATTACATTAGTGTTAACAATGTAAATGAAAACCTCATGTATGAATGGTTGGGCGCCTCAGTTGTAAATGTATACATGAGGTATGTTTTCATGATTTTATTTTAAAAAAATTCATATACTATGATAATTAGGAATAATACATTTACTATTTTTCACAATAATATATATGAAAGTAAATTGACGGAATTTCATCATGGAATTTATCGGGACTCATTAGTCCTCACATAACCTATTCAAAAAGAAGAAATAAATTCTGATAAAGGGTTTGAAATAATGTCATCCCTGCTCCAATTGTTTCAAAATATAACTGAAGATGAAAAAACCTTTTTAATACCAACGCTGCAGGGGTAAAACACTACTGTTTAATCATATCACCTATATTTTCATTTCATTCATTTCTTATTTTTTTGGGAGTTTTAGGAATAATTGGATGCTCATTACGATCAATTATGATACTCCAAAAAATTATTTCCTGGATTCAACGCATGGATAAGAAAAAAACTAACTATGCATTATTGATTTTTTCAATTAGTAATACAGGTAATCCAACATTTTAGAACTAAAAATGTAGTTATATTATTGATATCATCTTTTACTGAGGATTCAGTTATGATATGGCGGTGCGTCAATATAGTCTACTTCCTGGAAGGAATCTAGGGCCTTAGGACAAGAATGCCCATATGATCAACAACTCGATAAGTATCAGGGTAAATATAATAATAATAAACTATCCAAGAAAATATCAAAACCAATTACTTATTTTTATCATTGAATCTACAGTGATGAAAAAACCTATAGGATAGTGATTATTATGTTTGTAAATTTGTGAAAGAGATTGTATTGCATCAACAAACTAGCACCCTAGAAGAAGAATTTTTTTAAATAAATACTAGTTCATTAAAAATATTTATTAATTATTTGTTTATTTATAACATTTATGTACTACCATGATTTTCACAAAAACTCATATTCATAAGATGATATAGATTTGTTTAGAAATTAATGGGAAGCATACTTGATGTATGATTTTATAGAAATAAGATGAAAGTGAATTCATACCACTTATGTTATCCTTAATGATCATTGATATCATCCTTGTTTACACATATTGGGTATCGATAATAAACTTTTCTTATTATTCATATTATTATAATGTGAATAATGGTTTTATAAATGATTCAAATTTTGTAAAGAAAAATTTAATGAGAGACTCTTATGAACTATTTCATCATGAATCCATGTTTCCAAAAGCACTAGACCTAAACTATTATGGCATAGATCATTTATATTATGTAGTTTGGTCATTTATGCTGATGTTTCTACTGATTTAGTGTGTTGGAAGAATATTTTTTGTGCATCACTCGTATATTTAATTACAAAAATAAGTATTCTTCGTTATTGTTGGGTAACTATAGTTTGACATAGAATCTAATCTGAACTTCCGATCTGGCATCCCCATGATTCTCTCAACCCACACCATCTCTATGATATCATGATTTAGCTTTCAGTTTTCCTTCTCTTCCTGAAGCAATTTACTAGAGTACTCCATCACTTTCTGGTATTCTTGGGTAAGATACACGAACTCTCCTTATCTAGTGTAATACAAAACATTGGTACTATACTACTAGTTGAAAATGGCCAGAATGTGTTTCCAACCCATCTCCTCGTGCTTTCCAACTTTCACTACCGATTCCCACTACTTCTGACTTGGAACCTCCTAATAAAATGAAGAATATTTAACTCTGATAACCTTAGGAGAGTTAATATGATCCAACAACCTCTATGTATTCTTTAGACAAACATTAAAATTCTGATGATCAATATTTCCTTGGAATGTGGGAGGTTTTCTCTTGAGGAACACTCTATCTTTTTCCATTACAAGACTAGGTTTATGATCCTTATCCTTTGTGGGACCATAACCCTCTCATTTTTCCAACAATTAGACTACCTGGACCACTACCTCTAATAGCCTTTGATTAATTGGTAATGGATAACTCTCTCCCGCCTCTTCCCATTGATGTATAGTAACTTTTCAAGGATGCATTCTGAAAAAGAAAATGATAACCATAATGAATAGCATTTTTACAACTTCTCTAACAATCCATTAAATTGAAAAAATGTCAAATACATCCATAAATCAAAACATGGAAAAATTTATCAGTATAACAAGACCCAAAAGACTACCCCACCTCTAATTAGGGTCCATATATGGTTTGCATCGTTAATGTATCACCTAGATGAGAAGTCAAAAAAATTCCAACATCCCATGGCGGTTTAAGATCAATCACGAGGTCTATTATCAAGAAAACCCCCTCATAATAAGAACACAAATCCAAAAATATAATTTTCTCATTCTATCAAGAATCATCCCAAAAAACATGACCTAAAATGGGGAAACCTCCTCTGATAGAATTTTCTCATGAACTGAGCCTACATTCCATTCAACCCAATATCCAAACCGACATAAGACAATTCATTAAGGGATTTCCCGATCCCCAATGGTTGGAAACCAGTGAAAATGTATAAAAAATATACATTGGGAATGATTTTACCCATTTATATAACAACAACTGTACCAAAAATTAAATGTAAAACATGAAACTGATGATTATAACCAAACATGGTAGAAAAATTTTCAGAATAAGTGCTTTACAATTTAAACCATGATCCAAAATGAATCAATGGATGTGCAATCACTAAAAATACAAAAATAATTCATGAAACATGGTGTAAAATACTCTCATTAAACAAACAAAAACACCTAATATAAGAGGAAAACTCTTGAAGTAATCACGGTCACCATGACACGTCCTTCCATTACATAGATCATATATAACAATGTCTAAATACACCTGATGGTCAATGTAGGGTGTGATCCAAAAAATATTAAGATACCAACCAATGAAAATATTCTATTCAAAAACATTAGAATAAAAATAAACATCTACATTTATATGAAAGCACATTGAAATAGTTTTAATGGAAATTTCTTGTAAAAAAATTAAAAAAACATTCTTTCTAGATAATATGATTTTCAAGAGAAACTATCCTCATATGACACAATGTACAAAAGGTACACTGTATATCAACAATTAACACCACACTAAAAATATAATGTCACAGGAGAGGACCATGTGTAAATCCCTTTGGGTGTAATATAACATGTTAGTCACTAAGAACCTCATACCTCAGTGATCAATATCTTCTAACTCAACTACTAATAGATATACAATGTATTATCCACTAGGAGGGACAGTCTCACTAGCCCAGTGGTATCCATATAAAAGGTTAAGGCCAACTAATTCTTATTCATGAGACACTAGGAGGGACCATCCCAAGGGTCTAGCGGTCTATGATCTTATCACATGGTTAGTTAGTATTGCAAGAAGGATTCCCTAAAAGTGAATCCAATTTTTTTCTACAAATAAGTCAACTAGTTTCATGTACACTAGAAGAATACGGGCTTTCCACATCTGAATTTCTATTGTACAAGTTCTAGTTTACCTATCTAGACAATCAAGATTTACATGGGGCTCAAATTCTATTGTCACAATCACATAACCATCACATTTAAAAACACATTCCATGACCCACATCCACATAAGGAAATCTCAACATTGACAAAACAAAATACATGGAATCAACCATTTTCAATATCTGAAACTACTTTATATTTTACACACATAAAAACTATTTCAAAATACACTTTCCATATTTTCATAATCCCTAAAGCCTAGTTGGTTACATTATAAGAAACACACATATTATGTTTACCTATTCACATGGATATTACCCTTTTGAATCCATACATAAACCAAGTTCATTTTACAACAATACTCACAAAATTTAATTAATTAAAAAAATTACATTTAATGGTGCACAACAAGAACTATCATTTTTTAATAATTCATTATTCATTAGGAAATACAATTTATATACATTTACACCTTGTGTGCCTTTGAAACCTCATTTAACACCTTTCAAATAATCACATAAACACATCCATGTAGAACCATAGTGAATTATACAAAAATTATAGCCATTTTCCTTTGAAACACTATTTTCATCACATATACAAGTCAAAATCATTCCAAAAAACATCCAGAACACACATGAAAAATAATAGAAAACATTTCTATAACCACCTATGTAGATCAAAATCATCTAAAACAGTTAGATCATGGAACCACCTACCTCACAAATGGAAATTTCTAAAAATGGGTGCAATCCAACAATAACACCTCTACAAGACCCTAAAAGGTAATGATCAACCACGAACCGTAATTATATTCCCCAAAATCAAACGATCAAACCCTTAGTTAGTTAAACGTCCATTGGAATAAAGGATCCCAAGAAAGTGGGATGAAACCCACAAAAGGTTGTCCACAACTAAAGAATAAGTCAGTTACTTGATGTTTTCTAAATGTTCCTACAAAAAATATCCCAAGGAATGGTCCCCAAGATGTAAAAGAATGATTGTAGAAAGATATAATGGATGAAAATAAAACATGGGGTCTATTGGAGTGATTTATGAATAAATATTAATACAAAACAAATGTAATTTTAAATTTTTTTAATGAATCAGACAAGTTTCATGGTTTTAAATCTTTATTTTCCAAACATTACACCTATTTTGTGCCCATCACTGTCCAAAAGGTACACACCGCAAGGTTATGACACACATTTATAAAAACATGTGAAAACTATGTTATTTGACAATGCCCAAGAAAATTAAACTGGTTACAAGGTTTGCTGAGAAAGGGTGCTTGTTTTTCTAAACTGTGTGCCTCAATCTGATAATCTCAAAACATCATTTATCAAAAAAAAACAACCTGGAGAAACTCAAAGGAAAGAGTGGAATCAAAATGAACTAGATAAATAACTAAAAATCAGGAAACACGCGTGAAAAAAAATATTATTATTTTAATGACATTTAATATACCATATATCTAATGTATTAATAAAATTAAATCCCATCACTTTGTGAGGAGGTAGTCCACCATACAGATGAATGACATGGTCATTTGTTCAATGGATAGAAAGGTATGTAATTTGATGTATATTTAATTTTTTATAATGATTAATATTTCATTAATATTGTATATAAACATAAAACTAATTCTTATTATATTTAATTTAATGTGTAATAGAAAAATGGAATTGCTTCGAAGAAGGGGTAATTCACCGTACACATGAGCGATATTATCATATACTCTACATTATGAAATTAACTAGGTATTTCTAAATTTATAAATATTTAACTTTAATTATATCATAAATAACATATAATAAATTTTATACAACATTATTTCTATTAAACTTTTGTGGTTATGGAAAACGAATTATGTCAGTTCATGAGGTAGTAGTATGTTGTACATGCAATTAATGGTTTCATTTCCCACATGAGGTTGAATGATATGGATGTAGGTAATGAAGATAATAAATAATTATATGATTATATTGAAGATAATGAGGCTATTTTATTATCATGTGTTAATAAAATTTGAATGATTTATAAGAAGAAATAATATAAAATGATCGGTTAAGGATGTTATATCATCGTCGGACAACTTCCTTTGGATTGTACCAGAATACCACTGAGGTTGGACTTCTGATAATATAGCTTTATAGAATTATAATTCTTAAGTAAAAAACATTATTTGGGAAGGTCTTGGTATATCCAATGGGTATTTTGTGGGTGGAAATAAGAGGAGAGGGGGTAATCTTTTATAATTGGGGGAGAGTACACATTTAGAATATTCGATAAAAAAAGAATAAAACACAATTTTTCTCAGGAAATAATGATACAATGTAAATCATTTTAGAATAATATAATATATATTGTCTTAATATAACTTAAAATAATAATTAGACATATTTTGTGTATTTTTCAATCATATCGGTTTTCTTTATCCACAAGTAAACTAGTTTTAATCACTAACCATGATAAATAATATATACTCTTTTCAATGTACATTTTGGTAATTTTTTTGACCATATTTGTTAATATTAATTATGAATACTATAAATATGGAATGAAGTTTCTAAATAATATTAATAAAAAATGTTGATTATTATTTTAAAATGATACTAAAATGTGCACCGTTAATATTATTTTTCAGTAAATATATTTCCGAAGAAAATGATGAATCCATATTAACTACATGACAATTAATATTAATTAAATGAAATAATATTAATATATAAAAATAAAAATAAATAAATATATTATAAAAATTTATTTTATATAATTATTCATTAGGTTTCATTCTTATTATTTATGTTAGAGAAGCAGTGATCACATAATAATGTATTTAAGAAAGACCTTTCAGAAATCTTAAAATAATCATATAATAAATCCAAAATGAAGACGAATTAAATATAAATAATTATATTTAATATGAGTAAATAATTTTCATGTTAACATTAAATAGACCAAAATGATAATTGGGACGTAAATAACTAAAAATAGATTATAATTTTATAAAAAAACATTTTTAACTATTCACTAAAATTAATATTTTCCAAAAAATACAAAAAATTAAAATTAATTAAATATCTATTAAGATATATAAAAATTACCGTTCATTTTAGATAATAAAAAATCTAAGTGGCCCAAAAAATATTATAATATATTCTTATAATGAATGTGAATCATTTTTCGATTAAAACACATTTTTTATTAATAAAATTAATTTTATTAAAATTGTGTGACAAGTTAATTAAAATATATAAGAAAATTTATATTTATTATGAACTATATATAAATATCATAATTTTTTAAATTATATTCATACCCTCCATTTTAATAACATTGTTAAATTTATCATATATTTTAATAATATGTCACAATTTATTTAAAATCGGAATTGCATGATGAATACATTATCGATAATAGTTCTCTTTTAAAACATCAAGGTGTTACATTATATCCCATTAACCATATTTACTCTCAAAATTTGATATTTGTAATCTTTTATAAAAAAATTTACATTCTAAAATTCTTTTACGGGAAATTAACATTTTAAATTATTTAATAAAACATTCTCTCAACATGATGGAAATGAATATTTGAAATCCAAAATATAAATAGATTTTCAAAAAAGATAACATTGGTGGAAAACGTTACAGTTTTTAAGCATACCAATTTAATATATAACATTATTTTTTAAAATAGTGGAGATGATTGATTATTCGATAATGAATAATAATTTTATTTCAAGATCATATTCCTAATATTGATGGATTATTTTCATATCAAGGAACATAACACCAAAAAAATATGCATACATTTTATCAATTTATTTCATAAAGACACTTTGATACTTTCATTGTTCATTGATCAAATTCCACTTATTCTCTTACTCTAGGAAATAAATACACTATAAGAATTTTGTTATTCATGATGTCCTAAATTAATATTCCAACAAAAAATAGAATTCAAAAAAGGGTAAAAATATATTTCCCCCATCTTTACAAAAGTTGATGAAATTTTCACAAGGTAAGATAATATGCAAATTTAATAAGAATATATTAATCTCAAAAATTAAATAATTATAACAAATTAATAATGTAGATAAATACTTAAATAATTAACCATATATCCCAAATAACCATATTATACTTATCATGAATGAATATTTTAACCTAAAAGGTTATCTCATACCCTTTAACATACATATCGAAAAACATAATACTATTCCTCCAAAATAATTATTTATTTTAATCATAATTTTACTATATATGTTTTCCTAATAAAACAATTCCCTATATATCTATAATCATCTAAAATTCCAAAACATAAAAAAATTGATGATCCTATAATATTATTAGAAAAATCAATATGATATTAATCAACCAAAACATTTATGATAAAAAATTTCCCCTTTACTACTTCATCATGTAGGATAGTGGTAGTTGATGAACCATTATTGTCTTTTAGTTGTGGATTCAAGCATTGTGGACATTCTAGATATGATGTTTTTTCACACAAATTAGGGGATTCCATTTTTCTCTAATTATATTTATTTTATCATCACATAAAAATATGATGAAAATCATAAAAATTACATTTTTCACAAAAATTGTTTGTAAAAAATGATTCATTCTATACATTTTTATTTTCACACAGCGTCATATAATAAAAATTTAATATTATTAACTTAACATCAAAGTTATGATAAACCCTTAATGTTTTCAATGCCACTAAACATATGTCCCTAAAATTTCATGAATTGTTCCGTCAATATCATTATTTTAAAACCTATACTAAATAGAGGGGTTATATTACCATAAATGTATCCCAAAATACTAATAATCATCATAGACAATCCTGACACAAAACCTAAATAGGGGTACTAATTCCTTTAAATTTATGGCCAACATTGGATGTATCAACCCAATAATATTGAGTTTTATCTTATTTCATAATTTGTTATCATTTATTGATGTTCTCCATGATGTTTCAAAAATTGTATATGAATCACAAAAATGAATTTACATGGAGCATAAAACTAGGTGTGAAGTAAGGCCACATTTTTTACCAGGTAACAATACTTTCTAGCTCAATGTGCCCATTTTTGAATTATTACCACTAGGTAAAACTATGTCTGAACCACAATCACATTTATAATCTATTCATGGATGTAATTTTTTAGAAACCCCTCACTCTATACATCAATAATATTATTGGATATTTTCTTATACCAAGATATATCCTTATACATAAACATATATTTTACTTTATGTTCAAAAAAACTTTTTACATCTATGTTTCCTAATGGTTCTAAAAATCATATATATAATCCCATTAATAATTACCCAAAACTTTTACGCATATCATTCCACTATTTTTAACATAAAAATATAATAATTAAAACCAACGACTGTGATCCATTATGTATTTTGAAGACTATGATGAAAATTTATTAAAGTGAGGTAGAAGTTAATTTTTTAATTTTATTCTCCATAATAACCTCATAAATACTTTTGATTTCATAATAATCCAATTATAAATAATTAAATACTTTGGGAGAAGGGGTGAGATAAAATCAAGAAAGGGGATATGTATGATATGGAGTAATACCATTTAAACCAAAAAAAATAACATGATATCATAAAAGATAAGGTACATGATTAATCAAATGGAATACTAATATAATGTAAATGGAATCATATGATCACGGTATGATTGGAAATGTGGTCTCTATATAAAATAAGAAATGAACCATTTCAAGCATAACTACCAAGATAAAATCACATGGTTTAACAATTTATATAACATACTAGGTTCACTTCCTAGTACCATTCATTTTGACTCTTGACAGAAAAAACACAACCCTGTGAATTGAAGGGCTATCTTGGTGAAATGATCATAAAATGATGAAGATTTTTTTGATCCACATAATGAAAATAAATCATAAGAAATGACATAATAAATACCCTTGGAATGAAAATACTTAAGGGCCTAGATCTTTATTGATTGACCCTGTATTTGTTTTTGATGATTGAATTGCTCGGAGGAGGCTCGAAAGAAGTTTAGAGGAGTTCCGTTAAGTAAAAAATTGGAATGGATGGATTTCATTTTGCATAAATAAATTACATGATGTTATATCCTTTTTGAAGGAGTGTTTCTTGAAGTAAGATATTATTTCATTATTTTTAATTTCTTGGATTCGAAAAATAAAACAAGGCATTGAGGTGGCATGTTTATTGGTGCAAAACTACCTCAAAGAAATACACAATGTGAATGTAAATTACACATCATGTAATGACCTACTACTATATATTTTTTAAAAAATTCTTCTTTTCACATTTTTTTATACATACAGATTTTTTACCCTCCCTATCACTCCTAGCATCCAATAAATTGCTCCTTGGTGTTTTAGAGATCTATTTGATGAGGATTGATCACGAACTTCCATCATTGATCTGTCTTTGATCCATGGTGTTTTTTCAATTATTTTATAGAGTTTACTCTATATTTTATCTAGTTTCCACTCAATTACCTCTCTAATCTATGGTAGATGATCTCTTACTGTTCTAATGGTGTTATTATTGGTTGTTGTTTGGTGTAGTTCTGATGTGGTGTCCTCATGAGGATGACGATGTTGCGTCAGAGGCGATCATGATATTTTTAATGCTCTGTTATCATATGAAGAATGTAGATGACAATTTGAGGTTGTTAATTTGTTTCTTACCTATTTATTTAATTGAAATTGTAGATTTAGCATTATTTGGACATTGGATTTCATTTGAATAGACCAAATTCAATACTTAAATAGGATTAAATAATTGGTTTCGATCACGTAGCGTTGTTGTTGATTTACAATGTGATGATGTATTGCCTATTAATTTTATATATATTGTGATATCTATGCCTTAAATGATTTATATGGGGTTTCATGATGGAAATTGGAGTGGTACATAAATTTTTAATTAATTTAAAATTAGTTGGTTTATGATAAAGATCAATGTTTAATGAATTTTGTTGTTGTTGTTGTAATTTGATGTTGATCAAATTAATGCATATATGTATGTATGATGTAAATTTGTAATGAACATAAAGCATGTTGATACATGTTGATAAATAAATTAAAATCATGTTAAATTAATTAATTAATTAAATTTTTATATCTAGTGATAGCATATTGTTTTGGGTTCCCGTAGTTGTAACCATTGAATATTGAATCGATTAATTCAAGATGAAATATGAACATATTGTGTGATAAGTATAATTTCATTATTGGTATTGATTTTTCTAATAGCTATTAAATTTCATGATACTTATGTTTTTAAGTTGTGAGAGGTTGTTGTATTTATAGGGAAAATACCTTACTTTGGGACCAACAAACCATTTATATGATTGTTTCTACTTGTGATTTCTTCTAGATACGAGGCTTGTGGTATGTGTGAAAGGGAGGGCTAGATGTTATATGGGCATGAATGGATGAGCCTGGAGGGAGGATTTCATGAGTGGGGTAGGGATTCTTGGTTGTTATAAGAGTAGTTGATGTTTAGAGTGGAGATTTGAGTTACTTTATGCATGTATGGGTTAGAGAAGACACCAAAGATTATGGAACTAGTTGATGTTGGGATAACCCATTGATATGAATGTTAGATGACTATTGGATATGTGTTTTATCTTTTTTACTTTACCCACTTCTTGAGGGAGCTAGTTTTTTTACTATCGTTCAATGGGATATAGAGACGTAATGGGTATAACACATGCTTTCAATGTTTATATTCTGTTGGTTGGATGAGTTTAAACTCTAGCTATATATGGAAACGTTGTGATGGGTAGTTCACCAAGGAACCATCTTGTGTGCTATCTATTTTGTGCCTTATAATTTAAATCTATACTACCTTGAAATATGAACATTTTTTATGTTATCAAATATATGAATAAATTATGTTTAACCCATGGGGATGGATCTTGATTGGATGAAATGTTGTTGATATAATTTTGAGTAGTCATGGAATTAGTTCTCTTATTCCTAGAGGGTATCGTACTTTTTTGTGATTATAATATAATGAAGTGTGGAAATGTTTTACAGTTAATTAATGGTTATGATTGAATTAACAGAATATGAAACTGATAAAAACAATTTTTGTAATTTAATATATATCATTAATTGGTTCTATGCTTATATTATATCCAGTCAATGTAGTGGAAGATGTGATTCTGAGAGATGTTAGATGCATTTGTGTCTAAGAGTATGTTATACCTATAGCATGGTTTTCAGATATATTATATCATGTACTTTTTTTTGTTTCTATATGCTACTCCACATTTTTGGTTAGAAAAACTGAAACCTTGAGTATTCTAAGCCAGAGGGGTGGGATTGATTTCCACAACATCTCAGTGGGAGAATGGCTTGCTGACTACCCCATTGACCTCACACTCTTCTCCTAGAAGTTACATGTTATGGTATGAATGGAGTTTATTTTTCACAATATATGTCTGTAGAGGGATATAACTTCTTGTGGTTATTTCACACAAAAATTTTCTAGATATAGTTTCTAATGGATTACTATAGGTTTATCGTGTATATAATGGGATTCCATGAGTATCCTTACGTGGTGTATGGGTTGTAATGGCTTGAGGTCTGATAACTAATGTATGGTACACCCTATGTGAGCTATAGTGGATCCCATAATTTATATAGTTACATTGGTTATGTGTATGTGGTGGTTGTGTTGCATGATGTTATTGTTTTAGTGCTTCTCCAAGGTGTCTTCAGGCGATAATTTTTAGAGAGATATGCTCAGGATGTGTGATGTTGGGGAAAAGTTGAAAACCCGTGTGGAAGTGGTATCATGGTACCTTAGAAATTATTTATTAAACTATTCAATATTCTATTTGATACATGGTGAGAGTAGTCATAGTGGGGCTAGGAACATAGTATACATATTTAAGTGACGAGTTAGTTTTACTTGTTGCTCATTGTCCTTTAGCAAAATTTCTTTAATATATCATGAGATACTCAGTGGACAATCCTACTAGGTATATTGTTATAATCACCCTATGTATTTAAACTATTTATTTTGCATATAATAGGATGTTGGATATCATGTTGGTTTCTACGAGATTGGTATTTTTTATAAGCTATTTGGGATAAATGGTGGTTGTTGTTTTATATTATTTTAGTACTTGTAGTTACCCCATTTCTGTTTTAGTATTTCTTGACTGACATTATATATGTGCACTTTGGATTCAATGACATTGTGTTCTGGGCATGAGTTGGTTAGTGTCTATCCTATCTCTCTCTCTTTCATATGTGTTCTATTATAGGGTAATACTTCCCATCAATGTGTTTACTATACCCTTAGTGATTGTCAACAACACATGGACTATTAGAGGTGGGACTTTGGTGTCATTATATCTCTTATCCCATTTCTGGCCTAGGTGGTGTACACTTTGTGGGTATGGGTACGAGGAAATGTTGTATCAGTGGTCTGGTTGAGGGATAAGATGAAGTTTGGAGTTGGACACATGTGAAGTTTCATGGGTTAGTAGTGAAATGGTGTCATATATGTTTAGAAATCATTGTAAGCATGAGAGGCTAGTGGAGACAAAGGTATTTCTGGCCCCCTATTATCTTATGTAGTAACCATTATGAAGACAGTGTCTATGGAACAAACTAGTACTAGTTATAGGGAAGAGACCAAGGGAATGATAATTTTTCATTCTTCTTTGCGCTAGGGTATTAATGTGTAGACCATGGGATAGGTCATCATAAAACGAATAAACTAAAATAATTAACTAATGATAATGTAATCCACATTTTAGTTTTAGGATAAATAAATATTTTTCCTTTTTTAGGCATGGATCCAAGTCGATATCCTCATTAGGTTCGCAAAAAATATGTTTAGAAGGCTTGGAAAACAGATCACTGTAGAGTAGTGGTTAATGATGATAACACATGAAGGAATACACATAGATAGTTTCCATGCAAGATTCCACATAGGTATGAGCGCTCTATTTTTCTTGTTGTCATTGAATAATGGCTAGAGGAGGTTGGTATATCCTTTAGTTTAATCTTTTCTCTGAATGAGAACTGAGTATCACTACATATGTCAATATTTTGAGGGGAAGTGAGGAAGTGGTTGTTCTTATTTCTTAGAGATTGCGAAGAGTCATAAGTTTCATGGTAAATGTTACAAGTGAAGTTCAAGGAAGAGTTTCTTTCATTAACCATGAAAGAGGCTACTCTCTTGAAGATTATTCCCCTTCAATAGGGAATCTCTCGTCTGCAAGAGATTGGAATCTATTTCAGGAAACTTTTGAGATATTATTCAGACCAGTTATCAGATGAGGAGGCTAGGGAGAGGCATTTCATGGAGGATTTTCATCTAGATATTCAACAACTTTTCATCCTATTTATGCAGAAAAAATATCTCAAGGTGTTGGAGAGAGTTGAGTACATTAGGATAACATTATCTAGAATAGGATCTTCATGACCGAGGAGTCATCATCATTCCTCATGAAGATGCGATGTGGTTTAGGGATCCCAATTTTTAGGGAATAAGATTATTTTTTCATATAAGGGTAGGTCCCATCCCTAAATATCAAATTTATTCATGGATAAAGCACTATAGTCTTTGGTAATGGATTTGGTTCTTCTATTTCTTATAGGGCCTCAGGTCATCAGTGGCATGGGTGCCTGACTTTTCTGAGGAGTCTATGTGTGCCCAGTGTTCCACTACTGGTTCCTCTAATTGAGGTAGTTCTATTTGAGGCATCTACAGTCGGTTGCACCAAATTTGGATCATCATAGAGAAGATGAGGTATGGATAAGATAACCTTTGGAGTATCCCCTTCATTAAATACTAGAGCGCAGTCTTGGATGTGGTCTTTAGCAGGGACAGTGAGCTCATGTAGCAGGTCATGGTCAATTTCATGTTTTTGTGTTTTGAATGCTAGGAGAGAAAGACATTGTTAGAGTTATACATTGATTTTTTTCTATATGGTTCCATGCATTGATTGATTTATGAGTGAAACACATGTTCATGTCACCTGACCTTTTCCATTCCTTGGGAATTTAGGTATAAAGGCTTCCAGTTCAATTAGTATTAACTATTCCAATTCGAGGTTGAGCTAATTTGATTGATATATATTGAGACTATGAGGTAGTGATGGAGAATCAAAAATCTTTGGGATATTTCCTATGTTTATGGATACACCCAAATGTTTTTATTCTTAGCACTGATTGGTTGAATTTGGTGTAGGAAAATGGGGATTTCTTCTGGAGGTAGGTTGTGTTCATCGATGTGGATGGAGAGACAGAAGTGTTTGTTTTTGAGAGAGACCCCCTAATGGGTCAGAGGAATGTACCCTCATTATCATACATGATGGTTATGATGATTATGAGTTCATCAGAGGTTCAGTAGTTAGAGTATCTCAAGGACATAGAAGAGAACCCTGAAATATTTCTAGTGGTGGTTATAGAATTTCAACCTCAAAAGGAGAGAATGTTCATTATGGAGATAAAACAAGATGTTTCACCTATAAAAATATAACCATATAGGATGGATCCTTTTTAGTTACAGGGGATACATATATTTCTTGATTCTCTTTTTTATTACGGGTGTGTTCGGTGAAGCATGTCACCATAGGGTGCACTAGTTTTTTTCATGAGGAATGATGATTGAAGTTTGCGAGTGTGTATCAATTATTCTCACTTTAACCATGTGACGGTGGAAAACCGCTATCCTCTTCCATAGACATATGACTTATTCAATTTCCAGTAATGTGATCATTATTTCTTGAAGTTAGATTTCCATCCATGATTTAATCAAACTTGTGTGGTGGATGAGAAAATTATGAACACCACTTTCCATTTTCAACTTAGGAAATACATGTCCTTTTTTTATTCCATTAGGTTTGATTAATGAACTTGATTTATTCTTGGGGTTAATGAGTGCTCTATTTCATGAGATCAAATATCTATTTGTGGTTGTTTTCATTTATTAAATACTTATGTAATTAGTGTCCTAAGAAGAAAATGAAAAGAATCTAATTTCTATTTTTGGTGTTCTTCTTCATGAAAATATGTTTGGGAGGTTTTTGAACCATGGGTTTTGGGATCGAGATGGCCATTTTAGGGGAAATGTCATATCTTAGTAGAAATTAGTTATGGATCCATCAAGGATAGAAGAAGTGTTATCTTGTGAATCCCCAATGATAGTGGTAGATCTGGGAAGTTTTCTTGGACTTTCAGGATACTATAACAGGTTCATTGATGATTTCTCTTAGGATAAATATCATCTGACATCAATTACTAGAAAGGATTAGGCATTCATTTTGACTGATCATTGTCCTAAAGCTTTTGAGTACCTGAGGAAAAAGATGGCAGTGCACAAGCTCTTTGTCTGCTAACAAAAAACAGTTTAGAATGAGGTTTTTTAGTCTCATCACATCATGGGATAAGTTATGTTATTATACCTTATATATTGGTTTATTCTTATGGGTCTTAGCAGTTACGTAATCTCAAGAAAAACAATTTCACCTTCAGTCAGGAGTAGGTGGTAGTTGTGATTTCTCTATTGTTTTTGATACATTACCTCATAGGTGAGGGCATTGTGGACTTCATTGATCATAAAAGCATGAGGTTTGTTTTCTTGCAGTGTGCCATGAACATGCGCTAGAGATGATGGATGGATTTATGAAAATATTAAAACATATATATTTTTTCTACACCTAAAAAAGGAAAGGTGGTGGTTGATGAGTTGAGAATGAAGTCATATACTGATATAATGCATGAATTAGGTGATTCCTAGATGGTGATATAAGAACAAACATAATTACAAATCAATATGTGAGAAATAGGGGAAAGAGTTTTTCCTTTTAATATTATGGTATAATAATCTCTGCTGCAACATGTAGAAGAGTCCTCATTGGGGGATTTTGAGGTGGAAGTCAGGAGAGACCCTGTGGTTTGTGCAAAGCCTCTAATGGTTTGTCTGAGGATGAGCAAAACTATGTGATGTTTAAATGATAGTTTTTAGTTCATTTGTTGATTAATGATATGTTTCTCAAAGTGTTCCATAGTTCACCCTTACGTGGACATCCTGGAATGATAACGATGTACCGATCGTTGAGAGGTCATTTTTGGTTTCCTAGGATGAAGTGTGAATTTTCCGAGTTCGTATCTCGATGTTTGGTCTGTTAAAAGGTGAAGGTTGATCACCACAATCCTTGGGGTTTTCTCCACCCATTATATAATTCTCATTGCATGTGGGAGACCTTTTTTTGGAATTTATTAATGGTTTACCTCAAGCTCAGGGATGGTATGATTCGATAAGGATATTATTGGATCATTTGAAAAAGTCATCCCATTTCATAGAATCCAATGAGTTGAGATCAGTTTAGGGTTTGTTGAGGAAATATCTAGATGAGGTGGTGAGACTCTATAGAGTCCCGAGGATGATCAGTTATGATCTAGAGCCTCATTTTACCATTAGGGTTTGGATAGTTCTCCAACATGAATTTGTTTATTAGAAATGACTTAGTAATACTTTTCATCTACATTAGGATGAGTAGTTATATAGAATCATCCATACTCTTGAATACATGTTTCACTCTTGTGTCCTAGATTTTGGAGGTTCCTGGATGTGGAACCTTCCCATGGTAGAGTTCTCTTTCAAAAATATTTTTCACTCCAATATCGGAAATGTGCCAATTTGAATCCTTTTATGGAGAACCTTCTATTAATATATTGAGCTGGTTTGGGGTCAGAGAGTCAATAATTATATTGATGGAATTCGTACATAATACGGTAATGATTGTTTAGGTGATTCGTGAGAGGATGAAGGTCGCACATGATCACAAAAAATGCTATGCTGATTATAGGGGGAGACCTATGGAATTTTATGTTAGAGATAAAGTTTTCTTAAAGGTTACTCTCCACCAAGGAAAGAAAAGAATTGGTCATGGGAGTGATCCTTATCCATGGTTTATTGGGCATTTTGATTTGTTGGATCATTTTGGAGTCGTCCCAAATTGAGTAATACTTCCACCACAGTTGAGTTGGATACATGATTTTTTTTCATGTTTCATAGATCTGTTGTTATCTTCAAAAAGACTCCAGCATCATCTATTGGATTGAGATTGATGTTGAAAAGGATGTGGCCTTTTAATAGTGGCCTGAAGAGAACTAGGACGACCATCAGAATGTTTTGCATGAGAAAACTATCCCCCAATTTCATGTATTGTGAAGGCACAGTAGCAGGGAGTGTAATACATAGGATTATGAGTCACAAATATGTGCTCCTTACCATGATAGTTTTTATGTTTATTTATTCTCTTTTAATGATATTAGTTTTGTGGTTCTAGAGCCTTTATATTTTTGAGATGCATTCTTCATTTTTTTGATTCACTCTTTTGAGAGCTATCATCCTCAAGAGAGTGTTCAGGAGATTTTTTTAGTACTTCCTTGGTATTTCTCTTGTTCCTCTAGTGAGTAGGTGGACTCCTATAGTGGAGAAAAATTTTATAGGTATCTCCCCTGGTGGCTGCTCGGATGACCACTTTCATTTTCCTCTCTAGGATGGTTTTGGATTCTTGAGGATGATTATGTTTTGAGAGGTATTTTATGTTGGGGCCTAGATCCACATGGAATAACCTTTGTATTTTTTTCAAATATTGAAGTTCTCAGAGGAGGTTCAAAATACATTTCAAGGATTTCGATTAAGTAAAAAATTGGAAAGGGGGATTTCAAGTTATGAAACTGAATTTCACGATGTGAAATGATGTTTCATGGGTTGTTTCATGAAGTGAAATAGTGTCTGAAGATTTGTATGTTCTCCCTGTTTGAAAAATAAAATAAAGCATTGAGGTGACATATTTTTTTAGAAAAAACTAATCCTGAGGCATTACATAACATGAATGTGGATTACATTTCATTTAATTCCCCACTAATAGAGGATATTAAAACATTTCATCCACTCATGTTATCACAAACATTCGACTTCCACTCTCATACCTCTCATACCAAGTGACATGGAAGTAACATACTTTGGAGTTTTAGAGATCCTTTCAGTGAGAATTGATCACAGGTGTAACACCCCAAGAATTTACAAATATATTTAATACTGAATAAATGAAACATTGAGTCTCTAAATAACATCACTTCGTTATTACCAAGCCATGTAAACATAATTTTTACACTACATTGATTTGAATTTTGAAATAATGACATACACAAAATAATTTAGTAAGATATTTAGAGTATGGTAAAACAAAATGAATTTATGGTGAATAGTAAAATACCCTTAGGAATAGTAACTTACCCTTCTGAATACTAATAAATAGATTTTAATATTAATTTGGACAAAATAAAAAGAAACTTCACCCATGAATTTATACATACAATTTATACATCTCAAAAGTGAAAAAATGGTCTTAGTATAAGAGTTTGTATTTTTTAGTTCATAAATATTTGAATCTCACTTTTATAATTAATTGAATAAATTAAAATGGAAATGTATTTTCATAAAATTTAATCTTAAATTTTTAATTTATTACCTTATAGTTATAAAATAATGTTATGGGACCTCGATTAAGTTTATAGTGTGTTATAAAATGAGATATAGTTTTTACATAAAATTTTATAAATAAATTATGATATTGTTTAAAAATTAAATTAAAAATATTTAGAAAATTAATGTCAAAAAATGGATTTCATTTTTTAATTATTCACGTTGAGAAATTGTTATGGTGAATTTTGGGGATTTTTCTGATATACTCAAATTTTTTATGAATAGTGAAATATGGTAAAATACTGTATATACAAATTATCAGTTAAATAGGCTATTTTGGACTTAATTATTGATGTAACTCCACTTGGTTATAATTTTTATAACATATAATTATTTACATTTTATTATCTACCAATACTAATTTATCGGACTTATATTAATGGGGGGATCCTTTCCCCTCACATTTTAATGTTTTCTAAAACCATGTTGCATAGTTGTTATGTTGCAGAATTTTCATTCAAAATATCTCTCTTTTTCAAGCACTCTTATTATGTTATTACTTTTTAATTTAATTTTCTTGCATTTGGATGAGTAATTCCATATCCCACTTAATTAATATATTATTTAATAATTTTTAGATACCCTTTTTCTCCAATCAATATATTTTATGAAATTTTACACGACACTGTTAGGATACCGAATTTTCATAAGGGATTTTTCAACATTTCTTTTATATCATGTTCCTTTTTCATATTTTTTATTCCTCAACTACATTCATAAAAAAAATTGATTACTCATGTATCTTACATGTAGTGGGATTTTTTCATGATAAGTTAATAATTTTTCATCATATCTCTTTTTCTATTCTTTTATACAGAAAATGAAAACACCATCTAAGATGTGCTAATTTACCACATTCATGGATGATGAGATTTTAATTTCCATTACTATATTAAATTCTATTAATGAATCCATTATTATAGTAAAATATGTATATGGTTATCATTTATCAAGAAAAATAATATCTCAGTGTTAAAAAACTACCAATTAACAGAAACAGTTATCATTGAATAATTTATATAATGGTAAATCTTCACTCCAAGTAACAAAATAAAATTTATAACCATGTAACCTTATGGATGTTCACTAATGAAATATAACATCAATATTGGAAAGTAACCCTCATTTTACATGATTCAGCATTCATGTATATATGTATACCGATCATGAATCAAACAAACCCAAACAATGAAATTGTACCACGTAATCCATAAAAAAGTCCATGAATGAACATAATATGTTTTTATTAAATATTAAAAATGTATAAGATTTTCTGGAAATCATAATAAATTTATTTAATTTGGTTATCCAAGAGACTATGACCCTATGAAAAACACAATCAGATTTAATGTGAAGGGTTTATTCATCTCATTTCCATTTTTATAATATATTTTGTATTCGCTATTACTACTTGTGTATGGAGTATGTATACAATGCATTGATTTTTAACACCATGAATCTATTTATTTACATGATAATAAATTTATCATTTATTATTATTAATTTTTTGTTATACGATTCATTATATAACAAATTTTTAAGTATAATCTACCTGGGCCTCCATTTTCATTTCAGTCGCTCTTATTTTGTACTCACCTAAATGATATTATTATTTTTTCTTATATAACCATAATAAATTATATGATAATGTTCTATATATTTTTACCCAATATTATCATAATTTTATTTATGGTGATTTTTATCTTTTAAAACTATCTTTGAAAATATCATCTGAAAATTCAGGCTCGATTCATAGAATTTCTTGGATTTTTACATATTTTGACGTTCAATATTTAATCTATTTTAATAAAAATTTATCTTTCAAATATCAGAAATTTTATACTATAAAATCTATTTTGGTTCATTTCTTGTTTCATGAAAGCTATCATTCCTTTTCACATTACAATCCATAAACATTTTCCTTAAACCACACCAATGTTATCTTCTGAAGCTCCTTTAAGACCCATTTACAAATGACTTTACCACTATAAGATATTATTTATGCCCCAAATGTAATATCATTGACCTTCATTTTATTTTTTGTGATATAAAGGTTTAAAACCATATTTATGATAATTACAAAGGATTATTCAAAATAACTCATCTTTCCAAAGTAAAAAAAATGTCATCTCACAGTAGCTTTTATTGGATATATGCATTGATCACCACATATATTAGGATTTTGTTTTATGAAATTCCCATTGGTATATCATATATAGAGTCTCCTTATACACATGATATTATATAGGATTGTTATTTGAATGTACCGAGGTGGTTTGGGACACAATGGAGAGTTAAAGGTGTTTTCATCAAGGATTTTTCAATGGTCTCATTCAAAAGTATGTTCATATATGTCAATGTCCCTTTTTATGTCTTGTTACGCATTGAGTTTTATCTCCTACGTTATAATGCACTATGTTTTATTGAATGGGTTATGATTAGTTTTATTATTGATGGGCTATCATGAAACCAATCACTATATTACGTTGAATGGTTTTGTTTCTAATTTATCATTGGGGAAAGTTATTTTCATTTCATATGTTAGTCTCAATATGAATGTGAATGTGGTTTATGTTCACCCCATTCGTATGTGGAATTCATTAGACATATTGTTTTTTAGGTGGGGACCACTATCGCCCCTTAGTGCATTGGTAGGTCTCATGAGAAAAATAGACATGGACATAGAAAAATTGTTTCCAAATTTGATTTATGGTTTTGGATAAGGCCTTAATCATTTTTAGACATCTTTTCCAAGGCAGTGATGGTATGTTTTAGAATATTCGGTATAAGGCCCCAGCCTTAAACCTTACTTAATCTTGAGTTAATACAAGATTAAACATTGAGGATCTTTTCAGGTTTAGAGTTTTAGATAATTAGAACATAAAACTTGCATTACATTCCACATTTAAACAAAGTGGTTACATAAAGATAGAATTCATTTTTTTCATCAATGGAAACATATTTAAAATAAAACATGGATCCTTTCTTGCCACTTCCTTGACACTATCATCATATCATGTACCTTTCCCTTGACCTGTGGAAAACATTTCAAAAACATGGGATGAGCTTAAAAAGCTCAGTAAGGGTTATAAAAATATGGAAAGGAAACATGAGTTCATATATACATAGGAATGAAATCATACTTTACCCATAAAACATAGGCACTTTAACATACCTCATAAAATCATGAATAAATCATAGAAATCATAAGACATAAAGGTAACTTGAGGCATTCACAACATTCTTACGTAGGGAGTAACCATCTTGGTTATGTTTGGAATACCCATCACAGTATATTCCCTAAATCTCTTCGGAGAAACCTTAACGTTACACTCCTTCACGTTACCCAATGCATTGGAGAGCTATATCAGGCTCACCCGCCCTTCGTTTATCATGGAACCACCCGTTTTCATCACAATGCCCAAAAACCATAACATAAACGTATCACATAAAACATGCATAAAGGAAACATAACATTTCCACATTTCAATCACAATATAACATTTTAGTATATTGAAATAATGAATCCATTCAAAAAGAAACCATTTCCAAAACCATTTAAATCATTTAATAAAGAGATTTTTGAATCAAAGTGTCCCATACCACCTTGAAGATTTTAAAATTTCAAACCACTAATATCCATATAAATAAATCCTTAAAACCATTTTTAAAACATGTATATCAATAAGATCAAATAATTAAAACATTTAAAGCGATATTTTGGTTAAAGGGGTTTTACCTAAATTAGAGACACTTGAATACAATAATTGAGGAATAACATTTAGTCAGAACATTATAATATAATGAGAATAAATGGATTCAAGATATAATATTCCAAGGGACATTATATACACCATATAAGAGTGAATTGGTGCATAACAATAATGAAGTCTCAATAGAAATGTCAAATGTGATGAAATCCCTTATAAAGAAGGTATCTTTAAATTAAGGATAAATCAATCTCAAAATTATGTGTGACAAATATAAATACACCCAATATAAGTGGATATTATCTGTAAAACAATAAATGGTCATTCACACATATTCAAAGGATGACATATTCAATAACTACATGTTGAACCCAAAGAAATCGAAATTGGGTTAAAAAGTTCCCTTGGTAAAATTCGACAGCCTAACGACATCACTTAAAAATTCAGAAAATGAGTTGATGAGAGATAAAAAGGGCATATCATCACTTGGACATAAAATTTAAATCAATAAGGATATAAAAGAACATATCCCAACAATATAGTATGTGAATTAAAAGACATAACAAAAGATTTCTTTTAAATAGAGGAGGGTGAAAGGTCCACTTACCGAGTTGGGAAACTTTCGAAAACTACACCCCATGGAAGAAGGGTCATGAAATGAAGATTTGAATACCCATAAATGAAATTATACTACAAAAAGTTTATAATAATGGGCAGTACATACACCACTCAAAGGAAATTGTGGGAAATCTAACATAAATCTCACGGGAATAAAAGTGAGATGAAAAATCCCTTACGAAAACTCTGCAGCCTAACGACACCACTTAAAATTTCCAAAAATGGATTGATGAGATCAAATAGGGTATCTCACAATATTAACATAAAATTTAAATCAAGAGTAATATAAAAGAACTTTCCCCAACATATAAAATAGGAGCTTAAAAGAAGTGACGTAAAGGAGAGTATTTAAAAAAAGGGAGAGGATGGATCTTATACGAAAATTCGGCAGCCTAACGACGCCACTCAAAACTTCCAAAATGGATTGATTAGAGATAATAGTGACTCTCATAATATTAATATAAAAATTAAAGTAAGAGTAATATAAAATAACAACCCAATAACAAGAAATAAGATCTTATAAGGAATGACATAAAAGAGTGTACTTAAAAAGAAAGAGAGGAGTATGATCCCTTACCTCAAGTCCAACTTGTCTTGTTCGTTTCTTTATATTACTGAATAATAAACATTGGTCAATTAATAATTGCCTAAGTACCTACTTTAGAGATTATTATTCAGTTCATATCACATATTATAATGTTATAATAATTGTTTAATAATGTTAGTTCATATCAGACGTTTTTGCCAATGTTTGATACATGAGTCAAAAATGAACTTGTTTGAAAAAAGATTTCCCATGTAGTTATAAGTAAATAATTTACAGAATAGTATTAATGATTCAAATAATATATATATCCATTAAATATTAATTTTATACTATTCCATATCATTTGGAGATTAAAAACAAAAAGCATCGTTCATGGAGACGGTAGGCCGTACGTACGCATGAACGCTACTTTCACTTTTTTGTCATATTAATGAAATTCAAACAAAATGAGAGATATTTATATAAGTTCTAATTAAAGAATGATATCCATAATTTATATGTAATATATTACATATATATCCGTTATATATATATACTTATAATATTACATAACATTTTGAGATAAGAAATGAAATGTACCGTTCATGGAGACGGTAAGTCGTACGTACGCATGAACGCTACTTCCATTTCTATTTCATATTTAATGGAATTAAAACATAATGATACATAATATTATTCTAATTCCAGTATGGTATCATATATAATTTCATTAAATATTTCCTTTATACGTACCACATATGGTATTAACGAATCAAATCACTTTGAGGGGGCGGTAGTCCGCAGTTCCTTAAATGAAGATATCGTGTTTACCCATAATGGAAACCATAAAGGTATGACATAAATGAAAAATACAGAATCTTAAGAAAAAAATAAACATATTATATATCATACAAAAATATTGTGTCATATTAATGGCCACCTTTGAAGGTGTTATAAGAATGTTGAACAATCATCGTTTCGGGAGGCAGAAATTCGCCATCCACGGAAACAGTATGTTCTTTAACCATTAAGTGTGAGTGTGTGTAAGTGTAGCTCGAATACTTTTTATAAAAACATCCTAGAATATTTAAGATACTGTATTTGTTACAAAATAAAATAACAAAAAGAGTTTAGGGGGTTGGAGAAGAAAAATAAAACAAAAGGACACAATTGAAGACATTACCTTAAAATCGGGTAACTCCCTTTGGTTTGAGCTCAAAGGATTCCTTGGGAAGACTTCTGCCCAAATTGAGGCTTCAAGGAGTAATAGAGGGAATTGGAGAGACAATATGGGTAGGTTTTGGCCGAGCCCAAGGATTTGGGAGTTTGGGTAAGGAGGTAGAGGTGGGGGCCTTTTATAAGAGGAGAGGAGGGGCACTCTTGGAAAGTAAAGAAATTTTACTTTATTTTATAATGGGTTTCGGATTTTAATGGTCCCAAATTGATTTGGTTCGAGGATAAGGTGATAAGGGTTAGAAATACACCCATCCAACAGGTTTTGGACATGTTTAAATCGTATATTTTACATTATCATTCCATTTTAATTAAATCGTTAAATAATGACGTCATCGCTGCATCATCATGATGTAATAAATAATTTAATTTAGATAATGTCTAAAAATTATAAGAAAAATACTATGATGTAAGAAATATTATTATCTTTCTAATAAATATTTATAGTCCAAAAGATCAGTTATGTAGACAAAATTAAAAATATTTTACTTAGGTGATACATTCTTTGTTACATTTAACATTCTTTAAAAATAAAAAGATAAAAAGTCACTTTCTCACAAAATTGATTCCATGGGGGCCCCATGTTTGGAACAAGGAATACCATGGTTGGCCATGAGACAACCAGTAGCCTTAGGACACATGTTGTGGTAATTTTGTATTATTATATTATTATTTTATTATCTTTAACTACGTGATTACTCATTAATCAAGATAATTAAAGATAATTACCGTCGTTACTATTCATAATGTCAAAAAATAAAAGAGTCTTAATTACATAATTTTGACCTTATGATTCCAAATATGTAATCCATTTTACCAAATTCCAAACACATAAATTTCAAAAATTAATTTAAAAATAATCCCCGTTGTCAAAACAAATAGCGGGTTTTTTAGAAACAAAATTTATGAAAAGTTTTGCACTTGTTTATGCCCAATTAAAAAGTGAAATTAATCCCAATGACCATAATTGGATTACATGGTAAAAATATATTCTAATTACACTTTAAAACAAATTAAAAAGATAATATAACTATATAATTAAATTATATGAAAATGCAGTTTTGATGTAAAATGCAGTATTTTTCACTATTCATTGAAAATTGAACATTGTTAGAAAAATACCAAAAATTAACCCAATGTAAATTTTAATGTCCCAATAATAAATAATATGTCTATTTTGAAAAATACAGATTATAAAATTGTCAAAAGTTTTATTTAAAAATGGTTTTCCACCAAAAGGTAGTAAAACAATCTTTTAAAAATACTAGTGTATTCAATGCTTAAGATTGGATTCATTTGTTTTTTAAGCCTCCAAAATTTATTGGATAAAAGTAAAAACATTTAACAAACATATTTAATAATAATATTTCTATTTATATTCATTCCTGTCAATACAACAGCTATGTGTTAACTACCATTTAAAATAATATTATTTTATTATTAGAGTGCAACGTAGTATTTCAAAGGAACTCATTGTTGCATATCGGGTAAGTCATCGAACATAGCATTCCCGTTAAAGTAATATTAATATTTTATTCACAAATATGGATAAATGTGAAAATGCCATACTCTTTATTTACCTAGGGTGTTACATCCTTCCCCCCTTTTTGGGAATTTCGTCCTCGCAATTTTAATATTGAGCTTGGAAACATCATTGTACGTTCTACATCGGAACAAGAGTCGGTAAACCAATCACTTTAAAATAAAGAATAATAAGTACAAAGTTCACCTGATTTAACCCATACTAGGATTCCGAGTATGAAAATATGGACCTGGAGGAGAAAACATAGGGTCATGTTCTAATGGAGAGTGATAGAAAACATGTTTAGGAGAAAGATAACCACAAGAAAATCACAAACATATGATGGGTTAAACGGTATTCGATTCCCCAGTAGGAAAAGTTAATAGAAAAAATTTATGTTTTAAGTTACTTTTTATTGAGGAATTTATTCATAAGGAAACATAATCACTTATCATGTTGACTTTCAACTTTTATTAGATTCCTTAAACAAACTCATATTTTCTCCAAAAGACTAGTATTTAGGAAGACTTGTTCACATTAAGAGTACTATAATCAAATTCTAGAGAATCACCTAATCCACAAAATAGAACTATATAATTCCCATGTATTTAGACTTTAACCAAAACAAAAACCAAAAAGGTTAGTACAAGATCAGAAAATCCAGAAAAGGATAACCCTTTATTAAAAGAAAATCTATTCTTAATCTCCAAAATTTGTCCAACAAAACCCAAAGTTCAATAAAGACCATTAAATAAAAACATTGTACATAAAATTATTCAAAGTAAACCAAACTACGATTGAAACACAAATATTTGAAAGATTTAGTCACATAGTCTTCCAAGTTAAATCGTAACATTTATCTCCAAACAACATCAGTTGCTCTTAATGTCTCGTATTGAAAAGTAATTAACCTAATAACATATCCTCCATGTTAGGTTAGTAAATATCCATAGATAACCCAAAATTAACTTACTCTAAATTCATAAAATCATATAACTAGAAAGAATCAGTCAAACTAACGAGGGACTTCACGTAGTCTAGTGGTAGGCGATAAATACCAGTTGCACTTTGGTTGTGGGTTCGATTCCCGTAGCTTTGTCTGACGCGACGGGTTGTCACACGGTCTGCGTGTTGTCCTTTTTCCAAAACTATATAATTCTCAAATCATTCCCCAAAGAGAGATAAAATCATCAAAAATAAACATAACATATTTTAACCTCAAGTTTATCTCATGCCTTTCATTTTCCATCATAACATATAAAAACCCATAATTAACTCAAAAGTAAGGATCATATAAACCCTAATGGTTACCTTTATAATTATTACCTGAACATCCACATTGATTGGTCATCTCGTACATGATGCATTATAGAACATACCAAGGTTCAAGTGGTTGAGCATGAATCCTTGATAGTTGGTTTAGATCGACCACGATTTTCCTCATTGAATACCCCATTTCATCCAGTCTCTTAATCAGAGAACCACCACAGTTTCCTTAAAACCAATTGTCACATTGGTGCCTGCTAGATACATCCATTTACTAAAACCAAAAAGGTCAGTGTGAGTATATCAAAAAAAACCATCATGTAATAATGAGGAAGATAAACACTAAGATATACTTACTCATTCACTTTATCTAAAAACTATGACACTTTCTAAAATCCTAGCCATTATGGTAATGTCACTTATGCTTAAAGAATACCCTAACCTCTAAAGTTATCTAAACCGACCTTTGATACCAACTATAAGGACCCAACCTTAAACCTTACTTAATCTTGAGTTAGTACAAGATTACACATTGAGGATATTTTCAGGTTTATAGTTTTAGAGAATTAGATCATAAAACTTGCATTACATTCCACATTTAAACAAAGTGTTTACATAAAGATAGAATTCGTTTTTTTCATCAATGGAGACATATTTAAAATAAAACATGGATCCTTTCTTGACACTTCCTTGACACTATCATCATATCATCTACATTTCCCTTGACCTGTGAAAAACATTTCAAAAACTTGGGATGAGCATAAAAAGCTCAGTAATGGTTATAAAAATATGGAAAGGAAACATGAGTTCATATATATATAAGAATGAAATAATAGTTTAACCATAAAACATAGGCACTTTTACATACCTCATAAAATCATGAATAAATCATAGAATTCATAAGACATAAACGTAACTTGAGGCATTCATAACATTCTTACGTAGGGAGTAACCCTCCTGGTTACGTATGGAATACCCACCATAGTATATTCCCTAAATCTCTTCGGAGAAACCTTAACGTTACACTCCTTCACGTTACCCAATGCATTGAAGAGCTATATCGAGCTCACCTGCACTTAGTTTATCACGGAACCACCCGTTTTCATAACAATTCCCAAGAACCATAACATAAATGTATCACATAAAACATGGATAAAGGAAACATAACATTTCCACATTTCAATCACAATATAACATTTTAGTATATTGAAATAATGAATCCATTCAAAAAGAAACCATTTCTGAAACCATTTAAAACATTTAATAAAGAGATTTTTAAATCAAAGTGTCCCATACCACCTTGAAGCTTTTAAAATTTTAAACCATTAATATCCATATAAATAAATCCTTAATACCATTTTGAAAACATGGATATTAATAAGAACAGATAATTAAAACATTTAAAGATATATTTTGGTTAAAGGGGTTTTACCAAAATTAGAGACACTTGAATACAATAATTGATGAATAACATTTAGTCAGAAATTTATAATATCATGAGAATAAATGGATTCATGATATAATATTCCAAGGGACAGTATATACACCATATAAGAGTGAATTGGTGCATAACAACAATGAAGTCTCAATAGAAATGTCAAATGTGATGAAATCCCTTATAAAGAAGGTATCCTTAAATTAAGGATAAATCAATCTCAAAATTATGTGTGAAAAATATAAATACACCCAATATAAGTGGATATTAAGTGTGAAATAATAAAAGGCAATTCACACATTTTAAAAGGATGACATATTCAATAACTAAATGTTGAACCCAAGGAAATCGAAATTGGGTTAAAAAGTTCCCTTGGTAAAATTCGACAGCGAAACAGCATCACTTAAAAATTCAGAAGATGAGTTGATGAGAGATAAAAATGGAATCTAATCACTTGGACATAAAATCTACATCAATAAGGATATAAAATAACATATCCCAACATAATAGTATATGAATTAAAAGACATAACAAAAGAAGTATTTTAAAAAGAGGAGGGTGAAAGGTCCCCTTACCGAGTTGGGTAACATACGAAAAGTACACCCCATAGAAGAAGGGTAATGCAATGAAGATGTGAATACCCATAAATGAAATTATACTACACAAAGTGTATAATAATGGGCAGTACATACACCACTCAAAGGAAATTGTGGAAACTGTAGCATAAATCTCACGGGAATAAAAGTGAGATGAAAAATCCCTTATGAAAACTCTTCAGCCTAACGGCGCCACTTAAAATTTCCAAAATTGGATTGATGAGATCAAATAGGGTATATCAACATATTAACATAAAATTTAAATCAATAGGAATATAAAAGAACTTCCCCCAACATATCAAGGAGGAGCTTAAAAGAATTGACGTAAAGGAGAGTACTTAAAAAAAGAGAGAGGTTGGGTCTTATACGAAAATTCGGCAGCCTAACGACGCCACTCAAAACATTCAAAATGGATTGATGAGAGAGAATAGAGTATCTAATCATATGAACACTAAAATTACAGTAAGATTAATATAAAATAACATCCCAATAAAAAGAAATATTATCTTATAAGGAATGACATAAAAAAGTGTACTTAAAAAGAAAGAGAGGAGTAGGATCCATTACCTCAAGTCCAACTTGTCTTGTTCGTTTCATTATATTCCTGAATAATAATCTTTGGTCAATTAATAATTACCTAAGTAACTCCTTTAGATATTATTATTCTGTTCATATCACATATTATAATGTTATAATAATTGTTTAATAATGTTAGTTCATATCAGATGTTTTTGCCGATGTTTGGTACATGAGTCAAAAATGAACTTGTTTGAAAAAAGATTACCCATGTAGTTATAAGTAAATAATTTCCAGAATATTATTAATGATTAAAATATCATATATATCAAGTAAATATTCATTTTATACTATTACATATCATTTGGAGATAAAAAATGTAAAGCACCGTTCATGGAGACGGTAGGCCGTACGTAAGCATGAACGCTACATTCACTTTTTTGTCATATTAATGGAATTAAAAAAATGAGAGAGATATATATATGTTCTAATTCTAGAATGATATCCATTATTTAGATGTAATATATTACATATATATCGATTATATATATGTACTTATAATATTACATAACATTTTGAGATAAGAAATGAAATGTATCGTTCATGGAGATGGTAAGCCATACGTACGCATGAACACTACTTCCATTTTAATTTCATATTTAATGTAATTAAAACATAATTATACATAATATTATTTTAATTCCAGTATGGTATCATATATAATATAATTAAATATATCCTTTATACATACCACATATGGTATTAACGAATCAAATCACTTTGAGGGGGCGGTAGTCCGCACTTCCTTAAATGAAGATATCACGTTTACCCATAATGGAAACCATAAAGGTATGCCATAAATTAAAAATACATAAGCATAAGAAACAAAACATATTATATATCATACATAAATATTGTGTCATCTTAATGGCCACCTTTGAAGGTGTTAGAAGAATGTTGAACAATCATCGTTTCGAGAGGCAGAAATTCGCCATCCACAGAAACAGTATGTTCTTTAACCATTAGATGTAGGTGTGTGTAAGTGTAGCTTGAATCCTTTTTATAAAAACATCATATTATATTTAAGTTACTTTATTTGTTAAAAAATAAATTAATAAAAAGAGTTTAGGTGGTTGGAGATGCAAAATAAAACAAAAGGACACAAGTGAAGACATTACCATAAAATCGGGTAACTCCCTTTGGTTTGAGCTCAAAGGCTTCCTTGGGAAGACTTCTGCCCAAAGTGAGGATTCAAGGAGTAATAGAGGGAAGTGGAGAGACATAATGGGCTGGGTTTGGCCGAGCCAAAGGCTTTGGGAGTGTGGGTAACGAGGCAGAGGTGGGGGCCTTTTATAAGAGGAGAGGAGGGGCACTCTTGGAATGTAAAGAAATTTTACTTTATTTTAGAATGAGTTTCGGATTTTAATGGACCCACCTTGATGTGTTTTAAGGATAAGGTTATTAGGGTTAGAAATAAACCTATCCAATAGGTTTTGGACATGTGTTGGTCGTATATTTTACATTATCTTTCCATTTTAATTAAATCGTTAAATAATGAGGTCATCACTGCATCATCATGATGTAATAAATAATTTAATTTATTTAACTTCTAAAAATTATAAAAAAAACTACTATGATGTAGGGAATATATTTATATTTCTAATGAATATTTATAGACCTAAAGATCATTTATTTAGACAAAATTAAAAATATTTTACTTAGGTGATACATTCTTTGTTACATTTAACATTTTTAAAAATAAAAAGATAAAAAAGTCACTTTCTCACAAAAGTGATTCCATGGGGCCCCCAAGTTTGGCACAAGGAATCCCATGGTCGGCCATGAGACAACCCGTAGCCCTACGACACATGTTGTGGTCATTTTGTATTATTATGATATTATTTTTTTATCTTTGACTACCTGATTACTCATTAATCAAGATAATTAAAGATAATTACCGTCGTTACTATTCCTAATGTCCAAAAATAAAAGAGTCTTAATTACATAATTTGGACCTTATGATTCCAAATATGTAATTCATTCTACCAAATTCCAAACACCTAAATTGAATAAATTAATTTAAAAATAATTCCCGTTGTCAAAACAAATAGCAGGTTATTTAGAAACAACATTTATGAAAAGTTTTGCACTTGTTTATGCCCAATTAAAAATTGAAATTAATCCCAATGACCATAATTGGATTACATGGTAAAAATATATTCTGATTAAACTTTAATACAAATTAAAGAGATTATATAACCATATAGTTAAATTATATAAAAAAACAGTTTTGATGTAAAATGCAGTATTTTTCACTATTCATTGAAAAATGAACATTGTCAGAAAAATACCAAAAATTAACCCAATGTAAATTTCAATGTCCAAATCATAAATAATATGTTTATTTTGAAAAATATAGTTTATAAAATTGTCAAAAGTTTGATTAAAAAATGGTTTGCCATCAAAAGGTAGTAAAACAATCTTTTAAAAATACTAGTGAATTCAATGCTTAAGATTGGATTCATTTGTATTTTAAGCCTCCAAAATTTATTGGATAAAAGTAAAAACATTTAAAAAACATATTTAATCATAATTTAGTTATTTATATTCATTCTTGTCAATACAACGACTATGTGTTAACTACCATTTAAAATAATATTATTTTATTATTAGAGTGCAATGTAGGATTTCAAAGGAACTCGTTGTTGCATTTTGGGTAAGCCATCGAACATAGCATTCCCTTCAATATAATATTAATATTTTATTCATAAATATGGATAAATGTGAAAATGTCATACTCTTTATTTACCTGGGGTGTTACATTCGGAATATTCATTTCCGTTTTTATGATGTTAGTAATTGAATGTTCATATGGTTATTTGACATTTAGAATACCCATGGTTATCATTTATTATGTAAGTATTTACTCAGATAATATTCCTTCCATAATATATTAATGTTTAGAGGAGTGTGTTTTAGTTATTCACCATGACTTATATTTATGTTTATGATATCTTCTGTTGTATTTATTACCCTTACTACGCATTTTAGCTCACCCCTTTCTTATGATTCATTTTCAAAATACATGAAGATTTTATTTATGATTGACATGAAAGGATAATCATAGAGTTGTGGATATTCCCAATAAAACATATAAGTTGAATTTATTTTCATGTTGTAATTTTGAAACTATATATTTATCTGGTTTTCCAAAACTATTAAACAACTTGGTCCTTCTCGATTTGATTCCATATAATCATGCATATGTATTCAAGTAATACACCAAATCCAAGATGTAGGGTTTGGGTCTTTACAACTGGTATCAAAGAAAGTTTAGTATAAATGATGGAAACTAGATATATATAATGTAGATTAGTGAAAAAAACATAATATATAATTTTCAGATAAATATACAGGGAAATCATATAATTTTTGTAAGGAATAAATAATGGGGTTTATCATGAAATATATCCTTGTCTGGGTACGAACAAGTAGATGTTGATCTGGAACATATACATCTAGAGGTATAACCAAAAAACACTCCTTTGAGCTTGACTTGAATGGGAACTGGTGCTCGACAATGGTCCTTGCTACACTATAGGTTTGAAACTCCTCGGGGATATGCTTTTATAAATTCATAAGATGATTATAGACAATAATAAATGAATTTTTCACCCAAAGAAACGAATTTATATGGTTTTAGGATTTATGATGCATAAATTTATGTTATGTGTTATACCAAGTTTAGTGATATTGAGAGTTCATAATTTTATGAGAAAATATAAAATATAAAATTGATTATAAATTGGGCCTACTAGAAGGAATGATAACTTTGCCAATACATGTGATGAAAAAAGTATGAAGGGTCATATCTATAATGTCCTTAATCCATCATTTCAAAGGAATATTGTCTCTCAAATAACCTCATCATATGAGGAAATATTATCATGTGTTAATAAGGTATGTAAAGACATATATTTGTACTATGAATTTAGATGGTAGTGAAAGAAGAAGCAGATGGTAGAGAAAAACCCGGATAATGGGAATAAAGGGAAATATTAATTTTCCCACATGTTATGATTGTGGAAGGAATCAAATTGGGATAAGATTGAGAGGAAAAGTATTTTTTTCAAGTATGGTGAGAAAGGAAACCATGAAACAAAAATTCCAGAAAAGGAAAGAATTTTCCTATATTCAATGCTTCAACTACAAGGAGATGCGACATTATGGGAACCAATGTCCAAAACATGATAGAAATATAGGTATGAAAAAGAAAAGTGATCACGATCGAGCTTATGATTTTACTACAATTGAAGATGAATAAATAATGTATCTATGTTTTGGGATTGAAGATCTATGTTAGGATAATCTTATTATACGAATTATGAGATATATAAATATTTTACTGCAGTATTATTTCATTAAGGATTTGATGTCATATGGTGAATGGTAGAAAAGAAAATGTGATTTAGTAGAAAGTTATTTTTTTCAAAACACATGATTGATGGAAATAAAACCCTTAATATATATCTCATGTTGATGCAATGATGAATAAATGATTGATTAAGATAAGTACTGACTACCCTAGAACTGATTGTTAACTTTTTGAGATGTGGTCTATGTTATCATCGTTGGAGTCTACCACACGTTTGGATTTAAAGAATACATCCAATAAAATGAATCATACATAATGAATACTGAATAATACATGTTTCTAATATGGTTTTTAGGGTAATTCATGTTATTACCAAATTTCAAGAAGATACATGATGATGTTATTCACATGATTAAAATATGAATTTTAGAGAAGCTTTTAGTTGATTAAGGTTTACCGATTTGTTAATAAAATAGAATTATATAATTTCATTAAAATGTGTTGGAATCATTATATTTTGTAATTTTTAACAAAGTATCATATGGTTTATGTTGGTAATTGTATGGGGTTTTAGAGTTGATTGTCACTACATGATGTCTTGATTATTCTTCAATGGCTCTATTGTCTAATTATAATGCATTGTTTTATAGTAACTATTGAATTTCCCTTTCCTCATATTAATAAGATATGTTAAAAATATTTTTTATGTGTGTTTCCAACAAGGGAATATTCATGTATCAACTATTCACTTTCTATGTTCTATTTAAAATTTTTAGGATAATTTTTTTTAAGGAGAGGATAATGTAACACCCCCAGAATTTACAAATAGATTTAATACAGAATGCATGAAACACTGTGTCTATAGAAAACACCACTATGTTATAAACTATCCATGTAAATAATATTTTCCACCTCTGTGATTTGAATTTTGAAATACTGATATACACACTTGCGTTCAGGAAGATATTTAGAGACGTCGAAAACAAACATAATTTTTGGTGAATAGTAAAATACAATTTTGAATAGTAACATACCCTTATAGATAGTCATGAATAATAATGAATATTTAATCATCTAAAAAATCCAAACATCACCAATGAATGTATAAATAAAATTTATACATCTTAAAACAGAAAAACAATTATGGTATTATTTTTGGAATTTTTGTATGTCATAAATATTTTAATTACAATTTTATAATTAATTTAGTAATTAAAAATGGAAACTTAATATAATATAATTTAATTTTAAATTTTAATTTGGTTGTCTTATGGTTATAAGATAATTTTATGGGACCTTTAATAATTTTTCAAAGTGTTATAAAACAAGTTATAGATTTAATATTG
Organism: Viscum album; assembly: GCA_963277665.1. Classification (NCBI taxonomy): domain Eukaryota; kingdom Viridiplantae; phylum Streptophyta; class Magnoliopsida; order Santalales; family Viscaceae; genus Viscum; species Viscum album. The sequence continues at coordinate 1,479,338,455 of OY728148.1, read as the reverse complement.
TTTTTTGGAATAAATTATGATTTTATTTAAAAATTAAATTAAAATTATTTAAAAAATTAATTTCAATAAATGAATTGAATTTTTGAATTCTACCCATTGATAAATGGTTGGAGTAAATTTTGGTAATTTTTATGAAATAATCGAAGTGTTGATGAATAGTGAAATACTTTAAAATACCATATATAAATATTATCTTCTAAATAGACTATTTATGACATAATCAATGATGGATGGTCACATGGTTAGAACTCAAATGAACTTATTAAAATTAGGGGTCACAAGAAACAAAACTATTCTCTGTATGGATGTAAATAATAGAATTAGGAATAAAATATTCACAATTCACTCATCTCCTCCAATATACCCCCCTCCACTTCCTCTTCTCATCACTCCTCTATGCCTTGATGCTCTTCAATTTTTTGCCCAAATATCATTACATAGTCACTAACCATGTCCATGAAGCTCTTTTTCTTAACGAAATAACAAAATATTTCCCATAAAGAGGCTGTCAAAAAAGATTACATAAAGATGTAAATTCCGCATTTCATTTTGTTTATTTCATGTTCTCTTTTATGTGAAATGTATTTCATGTTTTTCTAACATGTTAATATTTTCCATTTTATTCTATACCAAAAATATTTTATGATTAATTTATTAATGGGTGACCCCTTTCCCCAATATTTTTAATGTTATCTAAAACCATGTTGCATAGACATTATGCTGCAGAATTTTCGTCTCAAAATCTCTCTCTTTTTCTAGAACTTTTATTATGTCATTATCATTTAATTTCAATTGTCTATTGTTGCGTTATGTAATTAAATATCCCAATTACATTATATATTATGTAATAATTAAGAGATACATTTTTTTCATTAATCAATACATTTTTTGAAATTTTAAGCGACGTTGATAGGCAGCCGAATTTCTATAAGGGATTTATCAACTTTTCTTTTATTTTGAGTTCATTTATTTTATTTTTCATTCCTCACCTACATTCCTCCAAATAGTGTGATTAATCTAGTATCTTACATGTACTGGAATTTTGTCCTGATAAATTAATAATTCTTCAATATCTACCATGTTCTAACCTTTTATATAAAAAAATTAAAACACCATCAAATATGTGCTCATTTACCACATTCAAGGACATTGGGCTTTCAATTCCTATTACAGTATTCAATTATGGTAATAAAACCATTATTATGGTTGAAAAATACTATAATATATGTATTATTTATCATATATGGTTCTAGATTTTTTTTTATAGATGGTATTTATTTGAAAATAAAAATGTGTTCATGGTGTTCAAAAACAACCAATTAACCCAAATAGTTATCATTAAATAATTTATATATTGATTCATCTTCACTCCAAGTAACCAAATTAAATTTACAACCATATAACCTTATAGATGTTAAATAATAAAATATAACGTCAATTTTGTACAAGAATACTTATTTTATATTATTATACATTCATGTATACAAGTATACCGATCATGAAAGAAATAGACCCGAACTATGAAATTGAACCTCTTAACCCATCAAAAACGCCATGAATAAACATAATAAGGTTATAATAAATCAATTAAATGTATAATATGTTCTTGAAATATTAATTAATTAATTTAATATGGTTATCAAGGATAATAATACATAGTAAAGAACACCATCATACATAAGGTAAGTGGTTTTTTATATCACATCCATTTTTCGTGAGATATTTCGTATTCATTATTAATAATTGTGTATGGTCTATGTGTACTACCCATTGATGATTAACATCATGAATATATTTATTTTCATCATAGTAAATGAATCGTTGATGTTTTTTATTTTTTGGTACACTATACAATTGATTACAATGTTAAAAGTATAATCTATATAAACCTCCATTTTCATTCAGGTTGCTCTTATTTTCTACTTGCCTAAGTAATATTCTTATTTATTTTTATGTACTCCACATAAATTATGTGCTTATGTTATATATATTTGTACCCCCCAGAATCCTACTTCCATTTATGGGTAGTTTTATGTTTAAAAAGTATATTTCAAAATAATATCGTGAATTACAGGCACGATTCAAGGAAATTCCTGGATTTTTACATATTTTGAAGTTAAATATGTAATATATTTTAAGCCATATTTATGTTTCATAAATTAATATTATTAAATTTGAAAATATATTTGGGTTCATTTCATGTATTATGAAATCGATCATTCTTTTTAACATTAAAATACCATAATATTTTCCTTAAACCGCACCCAAATGGTTTATTTCTAATGATTCATTAAATAAGATTTTTAAATGATTTGACCACAATAAGACTTTATATAAGCCTCAAATTTAATTTCAATGACCTTTAATTTTATTTTCTAGCATATAAAAGTTTATAACAATATTTTTGACAAATAAAAAGTATTTTCCAAAAGAACATCCCTTTCCAAAGTGAAAAAGTATTTTTCTCATCTATCTTTAACTTTTATGGGATATATGCATTGTTCAACATGTATTTATTCATTTGGTTTATGGAATTCCCTTGTTAATATTATATCAAGAGTCCATTAATTCTCATTATATTCTAAAAGATAATAAATTGAGTGGTTCCAGGTGATATGTGACACTTTAGAATGTTTAAAGATTATTTCCGGATGGATTTTTCAATTATCTCAATATAAAGTATTGTCATATATGTTAATTTCTATTATTGAATCTTTTTTTAATTGATTTTTATCACTTATATTATCATCCACAATGTTTTATTGAATGTTTTATGATTGTATCGATTATGGATGTGATGTCTTGAAACCATTCACTATATTACTCTGAATGGTTGTATATATGATCAATGATTGAGAAAATTTGTTTACATTTCATATGTTAGTCTTAATATAAATGTGTACATTGTTTACACTCCCCTCATTCAACTAAGGAATTCATTGGAATATTATGTGTTAGGTGTGGCCTATTATATCCTCTCAGGGCAAAGGTAGGTCTCATGGGTCAAATAGACGTGGACTTGACTGAGGCCTTTCCCAATTTTTTATGGTTTTGGCCGAGTCCTTAATCATTTTAGATTTATTGGCTGAGGAGTTTATATGTATTTTAGAATGTTCTTCATATGAATTTCTTTCACTGTGAAGCTAGTAATATAAATTTCATGTGGTTATTTGAATATTAGAATACATATGGTTATGTTATATTATGGAATTATTTACTCATCTAATATTCCTTCTATAATGTGTTCATGGTTAGAGGCATGTGTTTCTAATTATTCACCATGTGTATTGTGTATGTTAATGAAATCTTACACTGTATTTCTTACCCATACTAATAATTTTAGCTCGCCCCTTTCTTAGGTTTCATTTTCTCTAGGCATGAATATGTTTTTAATGATTGAACTACATGGATAATCATTGAGTTGTGGATGTTCCCAATAAAACATACATGTTGTATTTCTTTTGAAGTTGAATTGTTGAACCTATGTATGTTTCTGTTTTTCCCAAACAACCAAACTACATGGTCTTTTAGGACATTATTCCTTGTAATAATGCCAATGTATTAAAATAATGCACCAGCTCTAAGCTTATGGGGTCTAGGAATTAGAACTTTCTTCTATCTTCGATTCGTCATTGATAGAAGGTGTGTTTTATTTCATTTTCTTACAGTTCCTCCTAATTTTATCTTATTTCCACTCGCATCCTATAGAATTTATATATACCATTATCTTTTATTGTTCTATTTTTGTTTTTATTGGTTGTTGGTTAGTGAGGTTGTGCCATAGCATCCTTAGGTGGACGCAATTTTTGTAGGAATGGTGACTATGATTTGTTTCGTGGTATGTTCTCATATGAACAACATCTATGACCTTTCGAGGAAAGGGATTTGATGTTATCTATTTATGTACCTGAAATTGTTGAGTTAGAATTACTTATGAATTGGATCATAATGAAATTTACCTAATTAAATACTTAAACCATATTAAGGAATTGGTGTTAATCACATAGTGATGTTTTTATTTATACTGTGATAATAGTTTGCCTCTTGATTTTCTAGACACTATGATATCTATGCCTTGTGTGATTTAGAATTTCATTCTTGATAGAAAATGGTAATGAATGTAAAGCAAGAATTATTTGATAATTATTTTTCAAAAAGATAAAGAGACATGTTTAATGAATCTGAATTTTATGGTTGTAGTTTTATGTTTATAATAAATATACAGATATGAATGTAGAATTTAATTTGTTAATGAACTTAAATCGTGTTCATTATTGTTGAATAATTAATTAGAGTCTGGTAAAATTATATTTTTAGCTAATTTTTTATATCATGGTGTTTATTTTTTTCCATTTTCTGAACCAATGAATATGGAATTAGATAATTCAAGATGTATTTAGAACTGGTTGGGTGATAAGGATAATTCGAATGTGCGGCCCAAATTTTCTTATAGATTTTAAATGCAATGTGCGTTATGTTATGGATTAGTGAGAGATTGTTGTGTGTAAATGAATAATGCCTTGATTTGGGGTAGAGAGCCTAAGGATATTTCTTCTCATGCTTTTTATGATGTGTTCAGGATACAAGAATCATGGAATGTGGGGAAGGTAGACCTGAATGTAAAGTGATTATTGATGCCTGAGCTTGTAGATCAGTTGTGGTGTGTTGAGCATAGAGGCCTGATTTTTCTTGTAGTAGTTGATCCCTCGAGTGGTGAGATGCATCATTTTATGCCTGTGGCTATTGGGGAGGACACCATAGATGATAGAATGTGTTGAATATGGGATTAACCATTAATATGAAATTTGGATTCTTGTTGAATATATTATATGTTTATCTGTTATACATTCCCCACTATATAATGTAGCTATTTTATTTAATCTTCATCCAAGGGATTTGATGATGTGTAGGTTGTGCCACATTATCTACGTGTTTATCTTCTCATGGTTAGATGGGTTTTCGATCCTATAATAGGTGGAAAATAATTGTTGGGAAGCTAATATATGCTTCTTGATGCATCCCTTCTGTTTAGTAGTCTATAAGGTTTTACCATAATACATGGAAATATGGAATGTGGTAATGTTTTTATATAAATGAATAATGGATTTTTAACCTGTGGGTTTGGCGCTTATTGGGATGAATTTTGAATGTTATTATTCTGATAAGTCGTTTAATCAATTTTCTTATGCTTGAAGGGAATAGAACATTATTGTTATTCTAATATAATGAAATGTGGGAATTTTTTATGGTTAATTAATAATTTTGAATTAATTAACATAATGTGAAACTGATAAAAAGAGAAAATGTAATTTAATATAGCTATTTAATTTTTTGTGTGATTATAGGATACTTTGTCATAGTAGTCATAGCCAGGAGTCTGAGAGAGGTTATCTCCAGTTGAGTCTAAGACTATTTTGTGCCTATTCCGTGGTTGTGAACTATATTATATCATATATATTTTTCTGTTTCTATACAGTACTCATCAATTTCTTTTCAACTAACTAATACATTAAGGATTCAGAGTCGGGGAGGGTGTGTGGTGTTTCCCCCAACATATCTGTGGGAGGATGGATTTCTGACAGACCCATTGGACCCCATACTCTTCTCATGTTAGTTGGTTTTTTTAGTATGCACAGAGGTTATTTTTCCCAATATATGTATGTATAGGGATGTAATGGCTTGTTGTTATTTTCAAAAAACATATTCTGAATATATTTACTTATGAAATACAATAATTGTATTTACTATAGGCTGTGATGGATAGATTTTCCTTACTCAGTGTATGGGTGGTAATGGATAGAGTTATAATAACTGATGTATGATACATGCAATGAAATCTTCCATGGATCCGGTAAAATACCTGGTTACATTGGTTTTTTTTGGAAATGGTGGTTTTGTTTCATGAGGTGCATGTTGTTGTGCTTCGTCCATATGTCTTCAGGCTAGACATTGTATAGAGTGATGATCATGATGTGCAATGTTGAGGAAAAGAAGAAACAAGTGGGGAACTAGTAGAGGGGTACCCTTGATATTCTTCATTATGTTGTACAATATTTTATTTGATACATTGGGATAGTAGCCATGGTGAGGCTAAGAACATATTATACCTATTTATGTGACATGTCATTTTCACTTGTTTTTCATTGTGCCATGACATTCATTCTTTACATTTGCGCAAGAGGCTTCCGGAAGGATCCTACTGAAAATAAATATTAGCACATGGTGTTCAATTACTTTTTGGAATTAGAATGAGTAATTTGGTGTGTATCTCATCTCTCTCCTTTGCATGTGTTCTCTTTGAGATTAATACCTCCCATTTGGGTGTTTATTATACCCCCAATAATAGTCACTAACTCGGGTCAAACTAGAGGTGGGACTCAGGTCTCATTATCACTATTCTCTCATTGCCGACCCTAGAGGGTAAACATTGTGGGGAGGGTTTTGTGAAAAAAAATGGGTTTCATAATCATGCTTCATAACATTATTAAAGGAAATTTAATAGTCATGAAATTATAAAAATGAACAAAAGGAAAGTATTAACCTATAAAATCAAGGGACTATAATAACACATGATTAACATACAAAGAAATTACATAATTTTTTCATAATATTCATTACATTACCCAAAAAAATAACCAAAATCAATATTTTTTCCCTTTTTATACATGGAAAAAAACTGGTCCATAAGTTAACATCATCATCTCCAACAGAATTGGTAATAACTATCACCATTCCTTGAAACATCAAACATAATAAATATTTTCCTAATATATGGAAGAATAATAATAAAATGTGTGAAAAAATATGCTCAGTTAGGGTAAACAAGGGAGATACATATACATAATCATGGGAATAAGGGTTTCAGAATAGGATCATAACATTTTAGAACCCATTCCCAGTATATCAATGATCATAATCATGTTCATGAAATAATTATTAGAATTTCATAAGACATTAATCATTGAAAAATATTCCTAAGACCCTAACATTAGAATACGACATGAATATTTTTTTAAAAAATAATCATATAAAACTAATTTCATAGTAGTCCAGACACTTCAACAAATATATCTTACTAGAATGGGTTCGCTCCACAAACCATCATAGAATACAAGATAAATAACCAAGAAAATTTTAGCAAACCAATGTCATATACTGGATTGGGTTCACTCCCTATTATAAACATGTATATTGGGTGTTATATAATTAGTTACCCTTTGCATCATTGGGATATACAGGTCCCACTCATCACAAAATGAAATCATATATATGTGTTAAAGGGGAACATAAATATTCATCATAACATAACCAATGAAAAGTAAGGGGTATCATAAATATTTTATCATATCACAATCATTCTAAAAGATATAACCTTCACAATAATTTCATTATACCATAATCCTTGAAATAAAGTTCATTTCATAAGCATATAAATCATGGATGGAAACAAGTTTCATAAACATAATTCCATGAAAACATAGACCAATCCGAGAAATAAGATGTATGGTACCCTTGATCATATCCACAGTAATGACTAAGTTACACCAATGGATGTCCCCATATAAGGAAAATAAGTTTAAAAGATCATTTAAAACATTTTTTGATAGAAATCTCATTTCTTAACTGCAAAAATATTTTAAACAAAAAAATTGAAAAAATTTCCATTAAAAATTTCCATTAAAAAAATTATTTTTTTTTGAAACACTTTTCAATCATAATTGAGAAATATGACATTTATAATATAATTTTACATGAAAACATTCTTAAAATTCCATTAGAAAACATTTTTGGAAACATTTTAGAAAACATGGTTTTTTGAATAAAAAACATTTCTGACTGAAGGGAGAAATAATATCATATTATCATAATTTGTTTCTAATTATCCTAGGTACTAATGAGTGGAAAATGGTACCATTTTTTTAATATATCATGAATAACCATATGTGAATAAATTTCAAAGTAATTCATGAAAAATAGGTCATCATATTTTATCATTGGAAGCTTTATCATAAACTATCTCGATAAATGATGAGATTGTAGAAATAAACTCTTACTAATTAGGTAACATTGATTCAAAATCCCCATGAAATAATAAATTTTAAAATAGCCTAAAATATCAATACAAGAATAGTATTAATGATATAACATGTCAAAAGTGAAGTATATACATCTTATAAAATAATATATAAGCACAACATAACATGTGTTTTAAAGAAGGAAACTATGGACAAAATTCCCTTATCACTTTGGAATCATTGAAATTGTAACATAATGGAATAGATATCCCAAAATAGATAAGTGGATCGAAACAATTATCAGTGTAATAAATATATACAACATCTACAAAAATAATACACACCATGAATATGGAATAGGTGGTGATCATGAATTGTGTATCATATAAAATAAATGTGATATGTAAATCTCTTACATTCAATATTGAATCTTATTGTACTCGTTCAATACTCCTCTTCTAAAAGAATCTCCTTTTGGATTAAACTATGTGAATACCTTGGTTGGTGTGCATGAAAAATTAATACTTCATTGATGACAGGGGGGATGGGAAGAGATATAGAAGTATCTTGTCTGAGAGAAAGGGCAACAGAGGTGTGAGGAGAGGGGGAGAGGGGTGGCCATTTATAAGGGAGGTGAGGGGAAAATTGGATTTTTCAGAAAAATGGAATTACAACAATGTTTTTTCCATGTCCAATGGATTAAATAATGTATTAATATTGAAAAAATTAAGGAAAATGTCGAAATATAACCATATAATGGGCGTTATAATGTTTTTTAATTTCTTTACCCCATTATGTTTAATGATTAGTAACCATGTAAACTCTTTTTCTATTCATCGTCGTGATTAATTGTAACTGTTTTCAATAATCTTATTGGTCAAAAATTGAGTTTTTTATTAGAAAAAAAATATTTTTAATTATAATTAAAGAATAAATATTTCCATATTCAATTCACATAAGTGGAATAAAATAATTCAAAATTAATATTGATGATGGGATGAAACAATCGTGTTTTCATGTCAAAATATTTAAAAGTTTTTAATGTTTTTTATATAAAATATCAACATGAAATAGATTATAATGATATAGATTGTATTAAATGATTTATTATGTAAATAAATATACATTAATACCATTTTAAAATATAATTTTACTATATAAGTAAATTATAATAATTTAGAAATCAATTAAAATTTAATATATGTCACTATTCATACAAAAAATTAACTATTCTAGAAAAATATCAAAAATTACCCCTGAATAATTTCAAAATACTATATTAGGAAATTGAGATTATTTAATCAAATTAATTTTTTATAAATTTCAAATATAAATTTTATTACAGATCATATAAGGACATAAAAATACTTCTTTTGAGAAAATATTATTTTCAAAACATATAGTTTTTTGCAAAAAAATATATATTTCGTAATTAATATAGTTTAATCATATTTGAAAAATTAATAACTATTAATATTTATAGGATTAATAATAGGTTACAACTATCTTGTAAAAATATTTATTATTATTAAATTTTGTTATGTATAAACTCTATGTTCTGTGTAACATAAGTTACACTCAGTGTAGCATATAGCATAAGACTACATTGGTGTGCCGTATAATTGATTCGTATCCTGGTGTAATGAATAACATCATCCATAAAATAAATATACTTTATATGTATAAAATACATAAAAACATGGGGTTTTTACATTTCACCCACCATAAAATAAACTCAACCCTAAAAAATTGTCATTATAATAAAAACACATGAGGACACTTATACCTCACCATATCCAAAATAACCCATATATCTTCTTCAAATCAGTTATCTATCCACAAAAGAAAAATTGATTATGTGGGTGTACATTTTTCATAGAACTGTACTTTTGTGACCCATAATCTCAACTGGTGATTCCTCATAAGATGGATCTTTCTTCATCAGTGTGATCATTGAGTTTAGTGCATCTAAAGTGTATGATATGTACATCTGTATGAGAGATATATAAAATGCATTATGTACCTACGATAATTTTTATGAAAGTTTAAAATTAAAGAATAAAATATTCTTAGGATAATTAATTTCAATAGGAAAATATACCAAGGGTTTCATTTCCATTTTTTCCCAAGCCTTATAACCTTCATCCATGGATAAATTCATAGAAACACCTTATCACCACCATAATATTATATAGAATGATGGTGTTTATAATCATAAATTTTCTATCAAATCTGATCTTCCTTCATATGACCATGAATTGCTCTAAAACTCAAGGCCTTTTCATCTAGTATCTCATGTCTCAGTAGATGTATTCTTATAACTTCATTCTAGGATATTAGAGATCTACATTTAATTTCATAGAGAGAATCATAATGATCCATCTGAATTCTTGTATGAAAGGTGAATTTTTATTAAAACTCAACTATAGTAATTTTTTTATCACTGACACTGATGAAATAAAATGATAATGATATAAACATATACTCTATGGTTTGAATTGTTATTTTAGACTGACTATTCATAAAATTATGATAATATGTACTAAATATCAATTCTGTTTCATGGGATTTTTGAAGACATAGTAGGAGATTTTAGTTAAAACTCATATCCATGACAGATATTGTGTAATGTGGCACTATATGCCACATTAAAACTTAATTAAGGTATATAATGGAAATATTATCTAATGATAAGTCTTATAAAATTGAGAGGAAGTGAGTTAACATAGTTGGGAGATCATATTCCAACCATATATAATTATTCCATTTAGATGTTCTGGGGAGTCACATGACAAAATTCATGGTGATGTTTTCCCGCATCTATTTTTGTAAAATCCCCTTATATTTATTTCTTTCAACCGTATCTTTTTTGAATAAATAAGAAAAAACATTGATATCTATCTTCATGTAATACGACTGGAATTATTCATTCAAATATCTATACATATTCGTACATAAAGGATGAATATATGATGAATAACTTTGAGCTTCCTCTAATCGCTCCTTAAAATATAGTAAAGAAAAAAATCAACAATAGTTTCTAGTATTTATCATTATATCCTTATCAATGATATACTCGGAAATATTTCTATCCTCATTTTTCTGCACTGTATCTTTCTTCTATGCTAATTTAATCTTTATATGTAGAGATGGTTGAACGTTTAATTGTGAATGATAAGATTTTACCCCATCCCATAGTATTTATGGATCCATCATTTTAAAATCAATAATTAATAGTTCTTTTGAGAGCCTCATCATGAATTATCTAGCATTATCCATTTAACATAAATCAGCGGCAACCTTGTTTTGTTTCCATGAGTGATATTGTATTGACTAGTCACATTATTTAATCATCTCTAACAATCTTCATTGGAACCTATTCAAGTCCTTATATGCGAATATATACATTATATCCTTGTTATAGATATATATCAATATTTTATCCATAAATTTAATACCCCAATATCTTTAGTGAAAAAATTACCACAACTAACTCCAAATCATGAGTTCAGTAATTTTTCTCATGAATCTTCTATTTTTGAGACACATAAGATATAAATCTGACATTATTTATAAAATATATCCTAATACATACATAAATTCATTAATAAAGATTAAAAAACCTTCCCCATTATATCTTAATGTAATAAAAAATTATCTTACTAATATTATATTTAGTTACTTGAAATATTCCTCCCATTCATTTATCTAGACGATCTAGATCCCTTCTGAGTTAACATGGTCAGATTATTTGATGTTTGTGACAAGTTCCCCACAAATCATTGATAATATCTATATAGACCATTAAGAATGTGGATCTTTGTTGATATGGTTTGTTTGGTCAAATATTCATTATCATCCATCTTTGATGGATCCAATGATATACCATATCATGAGATTAGATGAACCAAATATTAAAAATTTAGAAATAAAAATTCAATCATTGTATATTTTTTAATAACGTCTCTTTATTTAATGGTATACAGATTAATTTTCAATAGATAATTATGATATTCTTTACCATTTGAAAAAAATAATGTAATATATAAATACTATCACAAACTTATATAGGTAATATCTAAATACACTATTTATGAAATCTATAATGATAGTTGGATCATTCATAATATTAAAAGGCATCAGTATATATTCATAGTTTCCATACCAGGTATGAAATGTTATATTGGTAATATCCACCTTCTTGACCCTCATTTATTATTCACAGATATGAAGTAGACCTTAAAAAAGTATTGAGTTATGCGTATATTATCAACCAATTCATTAATACAAGGTAAAGGATACTTGTTCTTTAGGGTGATCTATTTTCATTCCTGATAATCAATACAATGTCATATTGATAAATTCTTCTTTATTTAAAATAGAACACATTCTTTCCAAGGTAACACACACTGACTAATGAATCCCTTTATTTGATTCTACTAAAGATTATTTCAATATTCCCATAACTCAATTGAGGCTATTCTTTTGGGAGTATTTGAAATTGTTATGGCACCAAGCATGAGTTCTGTTGAGAACTCAACTACATATGTTGGTGGAAGACTAGTAAATTCCTCAAGAAATACAACCAAAAATTACTTTTAATTGTTTATATAATCAATTTTGTTTTTCCCCAACCCTTGTGGACATACCCTCATTCTGAAAACTAATCATGACCCATACAACAGATGTGATTTCCATTGTAAGTTCATATATATCATCACACTCATAAACGATCATATGATCATTTTAAATTTAAAATATTAATTTCCTTCCATGGAAATTTATTTGGGAATTATATAATTAAATCCAATAAATACCTAAGATAATATCAATTAATTTTCATTAAACCATTGAAAAAATTATCAACCTTACATTAAGGGTGGGTGATAATTCCATCAGTATACATTTAATGCCCTCTAAAATTATCCTCATAGGTTCAAATGGATTCATCATCCATTATTTTAACTAAATTCACTCTTTATGAATATTCATATGAAATAAATGTAAAAATTACTTATTCAAATTTTTTTCCTTATCCTCATCCCAATCCATTGATTAAATATCATATTATTGACTCATATTATTCTTTAAATTCCAGCACTGGTCCACCTCACAATCTAAATGATAAAAAGAAAGAAAGATTTTATCAAGTTCCATATACTGGATAATAAAAAATATTTTTTTAGTGGTACTAATCAATTTAATATCATCAATTTGATTAGAATACCCACTAAAATAATGTGGAATTTTCCACATGTTGAACACAATAAAAATTTGTTACATTTATTTTTTGTATCTATCATTATTTATAGCTTTAGAATGCTGTGTGATCATAGAGAGAATATTTTTAATTATAGATCTCATAGCATTTGTTTTTTCAAGAGGAAAATCATTTCATTTTCCATTAAATTTATCATTAATGTTGTTTCATTGGGTACCATTGATTTCTTAAAATCAAAAAACATAGTGTAATAAAAATTATCATTGTGGGGAACTACATAATCAAGAAATACCACATACGTGATGTTCAAATAATGATATCTTTATTTTTAATCACTAATTACATAGGCATATCCTAGTTAATTTCTAGTCATCATCTATATAAATAATTCATTATGGTTTGTAACAAGTTTTTGAATTCAAAAAACATATCCCATTGGAGAGTAAATGTACGTGTGAGGCAAGGCCTATTGTCATAGACTAGTTCATGTTCAAGTCAATCTTAATAAAGGGGTTTTGGTGATGTTACCCCTATATATATATGTGCATGATCCACATCATATTATCTAATATAGTAATTAATGAATTTTTTTAAACCACTCAAAATAATTGGTAACAAAATTTAAAGAAATTTTCATATAATTTGACTCATCATTAGGCTTACAATTATACATGATCGAAAGGAACTCACTATGTTTTTCTCAGCCTATTTTCCAATGGTTTTCTAAACATTTACTATAATACCAAATATAATTACCTATACTTAACATATGTATACTTTACATCATTTTTTCCGAATCTTCATTATATTACAGAACCCCAGTCCCAATGTCTGTAATTGGTTCATTCTATTGGATACATTAAAACATAAAAAGGACCATAATTTAACTATATCATCTCCCATTGGTTTTTACATAACATTAACCCTTATTATACACATGATACATAATAAATATCATCATAAACATGGAAATGAATCCTTAGAAATGTTGATATCGGATGCATTGAAAGGGTAAAATAGAGATACATAAGCATAATCGTGAGCATAAGTGAATGAGAATGTGATAATAAAATTTAATACCCAAACCCAATATATTAATTATAATAATCTTAAGTGATGGTATAATGATTTTTACATCATATTACTTGAATCATAATTGAATCAATGACCATAATCTAGGAGAGCCTAACATGGGAATAATAATGAATTTTTGGAAGAAAAATAAACATTAAAATTATTTGTAAAGGATTCGAGGATCACCTCTAAGGCTGTCATGGTGGAATGGGGTCACTCCCCAAGCCATCATAGATGTCAAGATTCACTACCAATAACATATTAGAAGACAATGTCATTTACTAAACTAAGATCACTCCTCATTCCATTAATTTCAATCTCAAATGATATAGTTTTAATAAATTAAATTGGATGGGGATATAATTTCCATCCCTCACATAATGAAATCATTAATACGTGTACCACATGATCATAAAAATTCATCATATAATAAACCACGAAATGAAATTGGTATTGAAGAAATTTTATCATATTTTATCCTATAGAAAAGATTCATGTTTGGTAATCATTTCATCACATGATAACCATAAAAACAAGGTCGTTTTAATGATAATATTACCAATAGAAGAGAGGTGAATTTAATAATCATTATTTCATCAAAACATAGACCATTCAAAGGTAACATATTAATAGTAACTTGGGATCATATCCCCATTAATGCATGAGTAAAATTTATAGATGCAATATTAGAAGTAAAATAATTTTGATATACAATTTAAAAAATTTTATGTAGAAAATATACTTTCCTATCTGAGAAATTAGATTAAATAATAAAAAAAATTCTAAAAACATTCCTAGAAAATAACCTGGTAAATTTATAAAAGAAAATTTGAACACCATTTATGTTTTTAAACATAAAAAATATAAAAATAATTCTCATTTCAAATGATGTTAAAATATGGTTCAGAAATATTTATTAAAATATATTTTGAAAACACGGTTTTTAATAATAAACATTTCTAATTGATGTGTTAAATAAATTCAGATATTCTTAAAAAAACATCCTTAATTATCATAACTATAAAATAGTTTAAAAATTATAGCATTAAAAAAATCTATCTTGAATAACTGGAGGATAAGAAAATTCATTATAATTATAGAGATATTAATCATAATATTTCATTTATTGAAGAATAATCATAAACAGTCCTGATAAATTAATAGGTTTTAGTAGTAAAACACTAACCACATTGGTGTCATTGAATCAAAATAATCATGAAATAATAACATTACATGGCACATAAAATATAATTAAAATAAGAATATTCATAATTTAACATGTCACATTGGTATTATATACACCTCATATAATAAAATTGTTGCATAACATACCATGTTTCTCAAGGAAGGAAAATGGAGAGAAACTTCTCTTAATTCTTTGGTAATAATTGATGCAAAACCCCATGAAGGATATATATTCAAATGGATTTTTAAATACTAATAATTATAAGTAGAATAAACATAAAACACATAAATTTTAATTTTACACACCTTATATGATAAATATGTGGTTAACATGGCATGTGACTCATGGAAAATAAAAAGTGTGATAAAACTTTCTTATCTTGGGTCCTAACTTCTGTTGTACTTGATAAAAACACATAATCATTATGTATCTCCTTTTAGTTGGAACCAATGAACGCCATTGGATTTATTTATTACCAAATTATGGTTTATATTGTGAAGGGACAAAATTTGGTAAGATATTTTGACTGTTCTCGGCAGAGTCAATGTCCATGAGAAGTGTGATGATAAGGGGAGAGGGGGTTCCATTTTATAAGGAAGGTGATTGAAGAACCTGTAAATTTTTGAAAGTGGTTATTCCAACAAAAAAAATTCCATTTCATGTGGCTTAAATAAAGGACCAATCTCGATCCAATATTTTATTTGGTTGAAATATGGTCTGTCAGTGTGTCTTGTAATTGTTTCTGGGTTATTTTACCCCTTGTTTTTAATGTTTAATACCTGAGTAAACATGCTTTTATCTTAATCATCTTGATTGATTTTAACTATTTTCCCAAATCATATTAGTCAAAAATGACATTGGAATTATATAAAAATTATTATTTTTCTGATTCAAATGTTTTATTCTATTTTTCCAAATTGAATTCACAAATTTGGTTGAAATGAATTTTCTATTCATCTCAATGATAAGATAAACAACTTGTTTTTAAAGTGAAAATGTTCAAAATATAGAAAGGGTTATATATATATATATATATATTCAATTTTAAATAAATTTCAATGAACTTGATATGATTTAGTGATGTATAGTTGAACTAATATACATTAAAAATATTTTAATTTTCAACCTAACTGTATAAATAAACTATATAAAAATGCAATTTTTAAATAAAATCATGTATTTTTGAATAGTTATCCAAAAAATAATACTTTAGAAAAGAATAAAAATTCACCCTATGCTAATTAAGAGATTCTACATTCAATATATTTATTTATTTTATCAATTTATATTTATATTATTTTCCAAATTTTATATTATATTTCTTCATAGTAGGACATAAAAAGCAGTTGGTTTGATAAAATTGTACATTAAAAACATATAGTATTGATTGAAAATTATAAATTTCATTATCTATATGTTTTATCCATATTTAAAAATTAATTTTTACTATACATATTACTATTTTTAATGGATTTTCTATAAGAATATTATTTAAATAATTAAAATATTAAAATTTATTTTAGAGAAACTGAGTGTGGGATGTAATGAAAGTAAATACTGGTGTTATGTGTAGAGATATATTTATTTGATGTAGTGTATAATTTAATTATAACATCTTATCCGGGGTTTTACAAAATTATTCCCTTATCCAGTGGGTCACGCAGCCTTAATCGAGCCTCCATGTACACCAATGGCTTCCTACTAGTGACGAGGGCCAAGGGTGTGTCTACAGGGAGACTATTCCCTCATGTCAGAGTTTAACACAGTTGTAGTAAGAATGTCATCTAATAGTGGAAGCACAATATAATCTATGAATAATATAAAAAATCATGGTAGGACTAAATAAGCAATTCCATAAGAAATCTCATATAAAATAATAATCTTCATTTCATGTATCTACAATGCATGATAATAAGTATATTTGCATCAAGAAATGAACTTGTATCCAAATAAAAAAAAGACCAAAAAGAAACATCTTACTAGAATCGTGATCCTAACATGGTGATTTTTTCCACTGATCCTATTAAATAAGAATGTATAGAATCATATAGTGGGTGCTTTCCTTTTTCCCTAACTGCATCCATGAACTTTCTCTTGATACCCAATGACTGGAAATATATAGTTTGAGTAAACAATTAGTAGGATCCCAGTAATTGTGTCTATAAAAAATTTAGTCTGTTTATAAATGTCATTAAGTGTGGAATATATATAATTGTTATAATAGTATAAAAGTAGTGTGAAATTAACAAGTCACGTGTATTAAATGTAAATTAATATTGTCCAACCAGACATAGATACCTAAATACAATGGTCAATCTCCCCGAAACAAGTCTAATTATAAAAAGAAACAAAAAAAGGTGGAACTATTTAGTCTAACAACTGATATATGATACCCAAACCGTGGATCTCAGTTAGCCTTGAAAACTCTTGATCATTTACATTCTGTATAACCATCTGTGTATCTTCAATCCTATCTACTACATACAATCTTGTGTAAAACATCTTCATTGGCCTTGTCATGTCATCAAAAGTATCATATGAAGAAGGACTAGATCCATGGTATAAAAGACGAATTCATCTTCATTGAGCACATGGAGACTATGGATGGAATCTCTGTAGAGACTTTTTTAGATTCCAAGGATAATACTAATAAACCATTCCCAACATGAGTATAAGAAAGGCTGATCCATAGATTAGTAAGGCCTGAGTAATTCAACATAATCTGGAACCAAGGAGTAAATAGGTCCCAGGAATCCTCTACTATCACATGATCCATGTGGAAATAATAATAGAATATATAGAATTTGGATGTAGTTATATGTTCAAAGGCATCCACTACCTTTTAAATTCATCCTTTCATATACCTTCACATTCCACAACGTCCTCTAAATAATTTCTAAAATATCAATAAACACAATTTAAAAAGCGAAAAAATTATCTCCATGTAATCTCATATAAAGGATGAACAATCTTTTATTTTACATCTCAATTGAATTTGGACATCTTTTAAAAAATGATCCCTAAATCTTGATCAACTTCCACACACCCAATGAGGTGGCATGACCTAGGGAACATACAAGGGCACATGCCATGGGTGACTTAGGTTATGCTAAATGAAACCCCACCATAAAAACGGTACTCAAATGGAAACCAAATATATTCCATTGCATTTAATCAAAAAAATCAATTCATTTTAGAGGTGAAGCTATATATTTTATCATGCGGAACAACTAAAACTATTCAAATAAAACTCAACCCCATGAGGGAATGTTGTAAAATATCTATTGATGGTATGTGGTAGAATAGTCATCCAATATAGACCTCTAAATTGGTCCATATCAGAAGAAAAATAAATAACAGATGAATGACATGTTAATAGGGCATATTATCATGCATAAAAAACACCTTAAATATGAAGGAAAATGTAGAATGAAATAATATTAATAGAGAACATGTCGACGCATATCTAATGAGGTCAAAAATGTATGAAACAAGGCATGTATCATGAAATGTAATGAATAGATATGATATGATTCAAGGGGGTGCTCGAACATGGGGGAGAATGGATATGGGTGAGGTTCTTCCCAAAATGTGGCCCTTTCTCATATATTAAAATATTTATCATTGGTATTCACGTGATTTGTAATTTCATTACATGTTGAGAAAATAATTGGGTCTTCCCCCAAGGTTAACACCCTTTAAATGTCATGATTTGGCCTACCTAGGATATTACATGTCGTGTATTTAATACAAATTGACTAAACCAATTACTCTGCATGTAATTGGTCTTCATCCATCCTAAAACCCTCATACATCATCCTATCTAAATGAAAACCAATAAGACCATGACCATAATATATTTTCATAATCTAAAAAAAGATCATAAAAAATATTATCATCTACAAAAAATGGTATATACTTCATTGAAAACCCGGAGATCATATAATCCCCCACCACTAAAACAAATCTATCCCTAAATTCCCTTTCCATGGGTGGTCATTCATCTTCTATGAATAACTCTTGACACTATCCAAGTAAATTGCCCTCCTACTCCCAAATATCATCCTTTAAATGGTAGTGATTCCATATCACCCATACTATAATAACAAAATGATCTTAAATAAATGTCATTCTATTATAAAAAAAATTAATAAGATCCTCTATGATGAATGCATAAATATATAGATCAAACTCATCTGGATGAAGAGTAAGAGATTTTTCTGAGTGATTAAAGGGTAGGTGAGATACATGGATGGTGTCTTTTAGGGCTTAGTACCACTTAGGTAACAACAACTGATAGGACTCCAACATGACTCTTTTTATAATCTCAACTATCCTTACATATCACGGTTTCTTAATACCCAATCTAGTATTACATATGTGTACCAACATTAGATACATATATATAAAGGGCGGATCCCAGATCAAGAATTGTAGATTTCATCAATGATGATTGGAATATGATTAATGTCTCTAATGTTCAATATCCATCCACATTTTGATCTACTAGACCTATTGAAATGTCTACTGATGAGATGTGGTCCCAGGGAAGTTGATTCCCCAGTGTCTTACTAGAACTAGGGTTATAATTATTTCCTATCATAAAAATACTCATAATTTTTCATTTGTATACTCGCCTAATTGAGATTATTTTATGAGAAGTGAACTACTGCTATATTCCTCCCCCAAGAGATTATACGATCCATGACACATGCTCTCAGCATTTCCTCTAGCACACAAATCATGCACGCTAACTGACCATCAGTCTGAGGGCAGTTTTCCAATCTCAAAATCACTTATGTACCCATTACCTGCAAAACTTCACTACCTAAAAGTATTAATGGTAACCGAGTATTTAAATCTATCAAAACATCATC
Source organism: Viscum album (assembly GCA_963277665.1). Lineage (NCBI taxonomy): Eukaryota > Viridiplantae > Streptophyta > Magnoliopsida > Santalales > Viscaceae > Viscum > Viscum album. The sequence goes on along the minus strand of OY728148.1, from coordinate 1,479,318,082 downwards.
CCATTTTCAAATACAAATCGGTAACTTCTTTAAAACAAATGATTGAAGCTGATGTTCTGAATTCCCCTACTAATAGGCGGAAAACCTCATGGGAAAACCATCTACTTCACATTTTGTACACGAGAACCAACACTGGTGATGTTAGTCACTATACATCTTGGTAACACTGATATGTAATTACCAAATTGAGGCATGAAACTCTCACATCATCTCCTCATGTATGTTTGTTATAACTGATATGTGACCATGAATACACTAAATTTAATCATCGTACACAATCTAACTATTGGGCATTTACACACCTACCACATTCTCCCTTATGAATATGCCCTCTTACTGAGATAACTATATCATCATAATTAAATAATAAAGTCTATATATCACCACTAGGTATTAGATATAGATCTGTTCTTAGCCATCTTACACCTTCAAGTGCATCTCTGAGAATAAGTCCCTAAACATCCACTCTCCACTGACCTCTTGATGTTCCGGTATCTAAGTTCTCTATAGTGTTTCAAAAACTATATCTTCCTTTCTAAGAATATTGGAAATTGTGAAGTTATAATACTTTAGTTAATCGACTCACATTCATAACCTAAAATTCATATAAGGCTGTCCAAATATATTCATGAGGATTTTGAGTTTCGTGTACACAAAAAAGTGATCAACCAGTAAACAATTCATCCAATGTCACACAACATGTACAACAATAGATAACTCCAGATCACAAGTCAGGTAATTACTCTAGTAGGGCCTCAATTGATGTGACCCTCACAACAAAAAACTATCTCCATACATCATAAATTATCTAAACTAAATATCTGATTCATCAATGTACATGGTTTAGCTCCTTCTATTCTCTGGAAGAATCATGAGCACCACTGAATTCATTCTCCATTTCACCCTTTGAATGTTTGTCACATTGTTATCAATGAAATGATATTTTACGCCATTCTTACTCAAGAACATAAAAGATGATTCTAAGCATTATATATCCTATTTTAAATGCTTTTAATATCTATGTGTCTTCTGGAAACACCATATATCAAAGATATTCATTGTCAAGTCCCAGGAAACTACAGCTCCAGCCTTATTTGGATTAACTAATACTCTTGTCTCTAAGAAAATAGTTCCAAATAAGTGACTCATATTCATAAAAAAGTGTCACATGGTGATATTATAAAATAATTAATACCCTCTTATTGTATCCAAAATGATCTCAATAACTATTGAATGGTCATTTCTATTATAAGAATACAACAAGATATCATCCATAAATAATAAAACAAAAAAATCCAAATAAATATGGGAAAATAAGTTCATCATATCTATGAAAAATGTAAGTGTTTTCATGAGGCCGACCTTCATAAACAGATACTCTTATTGACCATACCAGCTTTGAAAATATGTATGATTTATGTCTGTCAGTCGAACATGCACTTGATGATAACCCAATATCAAGTAAACCATTAAGAAAATCAATACTCTTTAGAGCCAATAAATGATATAATATATCCTCAGAAAAGGACACAAATTCATTACTATAAAAAAGTTTAGTTTTTGAAAATCCGCATATAGCCTTAGATTACCGTCTTCCTTTTTTGTAAAAAGGATCTGCGAACCCCACAGAGAAGTACTAGGTCATATAAATTCATTTTTCTTCATGTCCTCTAACTACATGTTGTGATCTATCAAATCCATTTTATCATTCCAATATAAAGTAATGGATTATAGTTCATCTTGTAGAACTAGGTAAATAGAGAACTCCACCACTCTCTCATGAGGTAAGTAAGAAATGTCATCTATGAAAATTTCCATGAAATTGTCAGCTACTAGAAGATATTCCACATGATGTGATCCATATTTTTCCTGATATAAAATTTCAATATGGGATATCATATTGTCTATAAAATGATGACCAGGTCTGGTTCAGCTCACCTATACATCCAATTAACCCTTGTGAATAAAAACTCTTTCCTATAATGAAGTGAATGTTAACCTCTAGTGACAAAAGTTGAAAAGTGATTTATAATATATAAGATTTCCCATCACAAGTATTACATCAATCAGCATCAGCATGATGATAAAAATTACCCATACTATGTGACACACATCAATATTAAGGGAAACTCCCTAAACTGATGTACACCCTCTGTTTTAATCTACAATAGTGTGTTAAGTGTCATAATTTCAAAAGAAAAATATTTATCATGACCAAGCCTCTCCCTAAAAGTCATATAATAGATGATATTAAATGGACCTATATAAATAAGATAATATAAAAATATGCATGATACTATGGTTATACCTCTCTTCAGAGATATCATGGTTCAATAACTCTCATTTTTTTCTAGACATTACATATTTTTCCTAAAACACAACCCTATGAGGAAACCTCACAACCTAAATCCTCACCCACTATACTCTCTAGGTAGAATTGGTGCCTAGATTCCATATCCATGACTAACAATTATTCTAGAAAACTGATGACTACTGCAACTTAGGGCTTGTCATGATGTTTTAAATCCCTCTCTTAAGCATGGAGTCCGAACCTGTCCTCTTCCACTAACTGGGGGAGGGATGTTCCTTAAAAAATGTTTTATGTGGACCATACAAATCCATGATGGTCACTAAACTAGGTCTCGATCACAAAGATTCCTCATATGTCCCCATCCCACACACCTGGTATATAGGATTCCATGATTATCATCGATAGCATGGCTGGAATTAAACTCATGTCAATCCAAAAAATTATACATCCTACCTGAGGATGATGGACCACTAGATTGAGAGGATAAACATTGTTGAGTAAGTGTTGTTTTTAAAAATACATATTGTTTGTTTTTAAAGGGGGATTTTGTTAAGAACAATACTCTAAATCTTTATGAAAATTTTGATGCTCAAAAATACCCTTAAATATTTTCTAATGATTTTATTTGTTATGTATTTTGTAGGAATTTATTATTAATTATATTATTTTCTGGATGAAATATTTAGATTCCTGAACAACAAGAATTAATTTATAAGGTATTCACATTTAGCATCTTCTGGAAACACTGTTCATGCTCTACATATTCGAAATATGATTTAGCATGTTCTAAAAATATTGTTCATACCCTACTTGGAGAAACATAGTGTACGTATGAAATACAGTGTATACTATATGAGATAAGAGAACCATTATGGAAGAGGAACCATACGTTATCGGTAATGTATGAAAAATAACCCTGTGATAGGAAGGAACCCTACATTTGGGATATTAGAAAACTATGGAAGGAGAACCCTATGTAAGTGTTAACCTTTACGTTTGTTTCTCAAAAGTAAGGTTCATCAATCATACTTTTGTAAACAACCATTATTTCTTGGAAAATTATAGATCAAGTAGAAGTATGAATATTTTATCATACGTTTGAATATTGAAGAGAAATGTATGGATGACCAACCATACATTTGTAATCAACTATACGTTTTCAACCCTATGATTGAAGGCTACGAAATCAACCATATGCTTATAATCTACATTACACTCAGAGGATGCATACTATACAACTCAACATTATGTTTAGAGTCACAGAATTTAAAATCTATATTATTATGGAATGGTCAGCAAGCTGATTATTAGGTTGATTTCAAGACAGATTTAAAGTTGATTTTAATTCATGACTATGACTAATTCAAAGCTATGTTATCAATCGGTTAATGATAGAGTTAAAAGGATCGTTTTATACTGATTCTTTAGGGAAGTTACGACTACTCTAAAAATTCAAATATTTGAATATCACAAGTCAAAAGGTTCCTTTTGTGGATCTGAAATTGGCAGAATAAGTGCTTATCGTTGTTATTTTATATGACTTTTTTCAAAAAAACAAAATGATTTTTTATGTTATCTCTCAATCATTATAAAATGTGGAAGAAAAATAAACACTATCAAATCATACAGATCTGATGATTCAAAAGAATGACAATATTTTGTTTATTGAAGAAGAAAAATCACAATAGAAAATTCATTCATTCTATATTAAATATCATTTGTGAATATGCTAATATTGATGTTCTGAGTTATATTTCTATATCTACTGCAACAGGATCAATTCAGAATGACTCTTTTGTGAAGATAATTTTTTCTGAAGGTGACGACCCTTCTACTGTCAATTACATGCTTTTTCAATTGTGAAGAACATTTGGAAAGTATTTTCAGAATACAAAAAGCTTTATTTTCTATTCTTGAGTGGCCGGTTTATCATACTAAGCTGTGTAGTTTCTGTAAGTGAACCAGAAATCTTTGTTTTTCCTTAGATTATAAAGGTGTCAACTACCTCTACTTAGTTCTAGAAAGGTCTGTTGAAATGAGGACCAGATAGTGGAAATCACCAAGCTCATGGAGTAGATTGTTGGTGGAGTGGACTAGGGGCCTTCTGTTCCCTGAACCACTATACATCTTATGTCTCTCCTATTTAAATTTCTACTGCCTTAATTCATCTGATTAAAGTAAAAGGGTAGAAAACAATATTGAAAAGATTTCTGAATAGACACAATTCACCCCCTCTTGTGTATATTTGATATAAATCGATCCAACAATTGGTATCAGAGGATGAACATTCTGATAAAGCCTTAACAAGCTAGAAGTGTTTATACACAGTTCAAGATGACTGATACAATAGAGGGCATGTCTATAGTCAGAGAACCATACTGGAATGGATAAATCTATGGATGCTGGAAGTCATGAATGATTATCTATCTGAAAAACATTGGATACAGAGTATTTTCTTAGACTCTGACTCCATATGAAATAACAGAATAACCTGAATCTTGGAGAGCAGCTACTGAAGTAGAATATGATATGAACTCGAAGGAAATGAATGAAATTATATGTGTTCTAGGACCAGATTAATTTAACATACTATCTCAATGCTCGAAAACATATGAAATGTTGAAAACTATTGCTATTGATTATGAAGGAACTAAAAATATTAGGGAAAAGAGATGTGTACTACTAAGATTAAATTTTATACATTCAGAATGGTTGAAGGTGAATTTATTACTCAAATGAATGGAAATTTGAATGATATTTTCAATAACATAACCGCTATGGGACATCCCATTAAACAAGGTAATCATGCTTTAAAAGTACTTAGGGTACTTCCTACAAAATGGAATGAAATCTATGCTGTAATCAGATAGTCAACACTTGTCAAAGACTTAACCATAAGAGAACTGATTGGAACACTAATGATGTATGAAGATGATATGGAAGATGAAGAAAATGAATATAAAGTTCTTATCAAAAGAGATGACACTGCCTTGAATGTGTCATCACCAAAAAAACAGAAAGATAAAGAAACGTGTAAAAGATAAATCAGGAACTTCTATGTTATCAAATTATGATGTTTAACTGGCTCAGCTAGCCAGAAGATTCAATAAATTCTATTGAAAGAAGAAGGGCTTCAAAAAATCCTTCATAAATGATGAAAAAGAAGTCATATGTTATGAATGCAAGAAAATGGGTCAAATCAGACCTGACTGCCCTCAGCTAAATGAAGGAAAGACAATGAAATTATTCAAAATAAGTGATTATGATCATAAGGAGAAGAAATCCATGAAAGCTACATGGAGTTTATCTGAAGACTCTAGTAGAACATCTGAATTATACTCAGAGAAGGATGAAGTAAATCTTAAATCCAACATGTGTTTTATGGAAGAAATAGATGATGTATAATATTTCTACTCTTCGGAATCCAGTTTTGAATCTAGTTACTCTAATGAGAAACATTTATCCTACTACAATATGCTGGAAGAAAAATATTGTTCTCTATTTAAGAAGTAAAGTCCCTAAAGAACATTCATAAGACCTTTTTTGATTAAATATATACAATGCCGAAACAATATAATGAGTTAACTGAAATGTTTGACTCAATTAACAATAACAAAACAAATTATGAATCAAGGATAAAATCACTGCAAACTGGAGTGGAAATTTATAAAAATGAAACCCTTGTTTTTACTAAAGGAGAATATATTTTAAATGAAATTATTGGGAAAAATGTCATTAAAAATTAATGATTTGGAATTGGAAGTGAAGGTAAAAACCCCAAGTTGTACAAGAATAATTTTATTACAAGTGATAAAATACTAGATTGTAATTACTATGGAATAAGGGGACATATTTCAAAAATAGTTTCTTAAGACAACCCAAAATAAGTGGTATTAAGAAGAATTCTATATCAAATGATTTATATGACTCTTGTGAAATTAGAAAAACAAAGCAAGTCAGGATTCCCGGATCTCTTCTGGACAATACCCCTGGACCCAACCGAATATGGGTACCAAAGAAAATTGTGTAAATTTATTTTAAGGGAGTAGGTCACAAAATCAAAAGGGACAAATGGTATATGGGAAGTGGCTACTCAAGGCATGAGGGGAAACTCATAAAATTTCTCTACACTCACTCAAAAAGATGGTGGAGACCCAGAAGATATCTCAATCATCAAAGTAATTTATGTACAAGGATTGAAATACAATCTGATAAGTATCTCTAAATTATGTGATGACGGTTATGATGTTGATTTTTCAATCAATTTTTGTTTTATTTTCAAAAAGAAGCTTCTTAAATTTAGAGGACCTTGATCTAACAATGTGTATACCCTGGATTTAAATTCATTGTGTAAAAAAAGTGAACTTCTTAACTGCTAAATTAAATGAATCTTGGATTTGGAATATAAGACATAGACATTGTAATGTATATGTTTTACATAAATAATCTATGAAAAAATTAGTTTCTGATTTTCCTAGTCTCAGATTTGAAATTAACAGATTCTGTGATGTATATCAACATGGAAAAAAACACAAATTATCCTTAAAATATATTAACAAAATCGATACATATAAACCTCCAGAACTTATCCATACAGATTTTTTCTGACCATCACGAGTACAAATCTTAGCTAGTAAATTATATGTATATGTTGTAGTTGATTAATTTTCAAGATTTACATGGATTTTCATTTTAAAATTTAAAAATTAAGCTTTTACCTTATTTTAACGTTTTTGTAAAACTGTTTTAAATGAAAATGGTTTTAAAATAATTTCATTAAAATTGATCATGGTAGAGAATTTGAGAATAAGAAATTTAATTACATCTACTCAAATATGTGTATTAAACACACCTTCTCAACACCAAGAACACCTCAACAAAATAGAATTATTGGAAGATTAAATAATACTATTTAGGAAATTTCTAAGATTATGCTAAATGAATACAGTGTTCCTACCTATTTTTGGGCAGAATATGTTATCACAGCCTGCTATATAATGAATAGAGATTTAATTAGACCTCTTTTAAAAAAGACACCCTATGAACATTGGATTAACAAAAAACTTATAGTAAATTACTTTAAAGTTTTTGGATGTAAGGTTTACATCTTGAACACCAAGGACAATCTTGGTAAGTTAGATCCAAAATCTAATGAAGTCATTTTCTTAGGATATTCAGCTACCTCAAAATCTTATAGATTCTATAATAAAAAGTCATGTATTGTTAAAGAACCAGTTCATGTAAAATTTGATGAATCTGATCACTTTGAGAAAAAGACATATCAAATGGATGAATTTGACACTAATGAAAACATGAGACTTGAAAACTTCAAAAAAAATTTAAAAAGATATAAAAGAAATTCAATCAAGTTCATAAGAACATCATACTCAAAAACCTATGAGTGTGTTTCATAGACAAACTAGAACTCTATAGAATCCCTTTTTTAGAAACTATCATAGGTTACTTAGACACAAGAATAAAAACTACAATAAATATATGGAACATTGTAGAATTCTCTTCCTTTCTTTACCAATTAGAACACATGTCTATAGAAGAAGATATAGATGATGAAAGATGGATGATAGCGTTGCGAGAAGAATTAAACCAGTTCAAAAGATATAAAGTCTGGGAATTATTTGAAAGACCACATAATTATCCACTGATAGTAACCAAATGGGTCTTTATAAACAGACAAGGTGATCAAGGAATAATAACTAGAAATAAAGATAGACTTGTAGCTAAAGGATATAATCAAGGAGAAGGTATAGATTATGATGAGACTTTTTGACCTGTAGCTTGACTATAAGACATTAGAATCCTCTTACCCTATGCATCTCAAATGAACATTAAATTATTTCAGGTGGACGTTAATTATACCTTTTTAAATTGATATTTAATGGAGGAAGTTTATGTTGAGCAACCTCTTGGTTTTGATAATTCTCAAAATCCAGATTTTGTTTTTAAACTTACTAAATCTCTTTATTTCCTTAAACAAACACCTAGAGCATGGTATGAAATATTATGCACTTTTCTATTGAAAATGATTTTACTGTTGGAATAGCATATCCATCACATTTTATGAAAACTGTAAATTCTAAAATTTTATTGGTTCAAATTTTTGTTGATGGGGTAATTTTTAGATCAAATAATAAATCCATTTGTCAAGAGTTTCAATGTTAATGCACAAAGAATTTTAAATGAGTATGATGTGAGAATTTAATTTCTATTTAAAACTAGAAATTTATCAAAATGATTTTGGAATTGTTTTGAATCAAATAAAATATATTATTGATTGAATAACAAAATTTGGACTTGAAAACATAAACCCATATACAACTCCTATGTGTACTAATATAAATCTTGATTTGGTTGAAATTGGAAAATTCATTGACAACAAGTTATATAGAGGTATTATTGGTAGTTTATTATATCTTACTACTAGCAGCCCAGATATAATTTATTCAGTATGTCTTTGTGCAATATTTCAATCAAATCTTAAAGAATACTATTTAACTGATGTTAAATTAATTTTTAGATACTTAAAAGGAACTGTTCTTCAATATCTTCTTTATCCCAAAACTTATGATTTTAATTTAATCTCATATTCATATGCAGACGTTGGGAGTTAAAGATTATATAGGTAAATCACTTCAGGAACTTGTCAATTTTTAGAGAAATCCTTAGTTTCATGGTCATGTAAGAATCAACATTCAGTTGCCCTGTCAACGGCTGAGATAGAATGTGTTTCTGCTGGCAGTTGCTGTGCATAAGTGTTGTGGATGAAAAACACACTTATGGACTTTGGAATAAATTTTAATAATACCCCTATTTAACATAATAATACTAGTTCTATAAATATTTCAAAATATATTATTAATCATTCTAGGACTAAGCATATTGATATCAGACATCATTTTCTAAGAGATCATGTTCTTAAAAAGGATATGTCATTGGAATTTATAAGTAGTTAAATTCAATTAGATGATATTTTTTCTAAACTATTTCCCACTGAAAGGTTTTATTTTATTAAGGGGGAGCTAGGTTTATTTAATTTTTTTTAAAAAGTATTATTTTACTATGTTTTTTCACTATTTTAATATTGATTAAATTGATTTAGTTATTTATTTTTCAAATAGAATATGTTTTTCTTTTCTTTTCCCCATGTAATAGATTTTATTTCAATTTAAAATATATGTAATTAATAAGGAAAACACTGGAATCAAGGAAATTAGAAACCCTTTATACTTCTAAACCGTTTCATTTCAACCAAAAAATTTCGAACCCACGGAACAGCACCACTGCTCATCAAACCCTAATTTTCGATCCTCTAAAACCCTATCATTCAAACCTTAAGATATTCTCAAAGAAATGGAAAAGACATAGAGATATGATGTGGTCGATACCAGAAATTATAGGAAACAGTGCTCAGAAGGAAGGAAAATCTTACAGGGAAAGGTGATTGATCTTGAATAGCTTTTTCAGAAAAACATATTGTTAAAACAAGAACTTTCATTTTAGAATCTCGAACAGAATTTCAACAATAAGAATAGAGAATTATTGTATGAGGTAGAACCTAGATATTTCTTCATGTCTGTATAATTTAGTAAGGGAGACAATAAGGACACTATGATGGCTAGGTTAAGGGATATGGATTTTTAAATCTCTTTAGTTGAAATAGGTCAGATTTTGAACTACCATCATGAAGGAGTCTATCATTTTGATTTAAAAAATATAAGAGATTCTGTGCATAAATATGAGGAAATTATGTATTTTCTATTTTGTTCTACTTCTATAAAGACGATGTTTATTAAGGACCTAGATCAAGATCAGAAAATCCTTTTGAAATTTGTACAAACAGGGATAGAACCAAGAATTTTAGAGATGGAATAGATATTATATCCTGACATGTACATAATGTATATTCTGCTCAGTGATATAAAATTAAATTTTCTTAGGTACATGGTGAGGTACCTACGTTACTGCTGTCATAGTGAAGCCAGAATGAACTTCTACCCTTTTTGTAGATTCATTTCAAAACTGTTATTCAAAAGGATATGGTGAGACTGGTGGATTCCAGAGTAAGATGTCATAACAGTAATGTTTTCAATTTTGGAACATTATGAATAATTTGTTATTTTTGGAGCACCTTAAAAGGGAAAATTTTTCCAGTAGGAGTAGAGGAAGAAGAAGAGAGTACTCAAGCTCAGTCAGCTCAGTCCAAAGAGGGACAGGCTGAATCCCGAGTAAGACCTGCTGCAAGGTGAACCCGATTTGAAATGGAAGAAACTAAGGAATAAAGAAGTCATGAGGGACTTCAGACTCATAGAAAAAGGATTGTTAATGAGGAACTTGTTTCCTATGTTCTGACAATAAGAGATTTACTCTCTTATTGTTTTTTAAGAGAAGTTGCTACTGAAAAAGGAATGGAAACTATTATTTAGAGGTCTGATCCAGTGGAAGAACCTCATATTCAATCTAAAATTCAATAAGAAGCTGAAGGAGAGACACATGAAAAAGTTGTTGCTGATGTTGAAGTTACAATTCAACATGAAAAGGATGCAGAGCCTGGTGATGAATTGGCCATACCTTAAGAAACTCCAATGGAAGAACAAATTGCAAATGTTTATGAAGAGAATGTTTTTGAAGGTCAAACTGAAGTACTTCATGAGTATTTTTTTTATTGATGAGTCTGTAAAAGTCCCTGAGTAAAATTTTTTGGATCAAGCGGCTCAGGAAAAGGAAAAACGAATAATCTGATTCAAATTCACTACCTTTAGTATAAGGCCCCGACCTTAAACCTTACATAATATTGAATTAAATGAATTATTCACATTGTGGATCTTTTCAGGTTTAGAGTTTTAGAGAATTATGACATAACTATTACATCTCAAAAGATTACAAAGTAGACACTTCTACTATGTTTCCATTAAATAAAATAAAACTCTTAAAAAGAGACATGTCTACTTCCATGTTTTATATAGCATGACTTTCCATTGATCCCATCCTTGACCCTATTCCACATTAAGTCCTGTGAAAAACATTTCAAAAAAACATGGGGTGAGCATAAAAATCTCAGTAAGGGATACACAAAGAATTAAAAACTGTTAGTTTTTCAAACATCACGTAAACCATGTATACTTTATCAAAGTAATACCTTCACCTTCATGAAGTAGTAAAAACTCTTCACTGAATAAAATATCATTACATACCCTTTTGTAACCAAAGGATTACCATAAAACCCATATAAAGAACACATAACATATAAAGGTAACTTGGGACATAATCATACGTAAGTGGAATAACCATACGGTCGACTTCCACACATATCACTTAATGGAATAGCAATACGGCCAACTTTCATACATATGTAATGGAATAGCCATACGTCCGACTTCCATACCCAATGCATTGGAGGTTATAACGTAACCACCCGTCCTGGTATTCACGGCACCACCCGTCATATGGTTTATCACGTAACAACCCGTCAAATGTCCAAGTACCAATATAAAATCATAAAACATAAAACCAATATAAAGGAATGATAAAATTTCCACATTTCAATCACAATATATCATTTAAATATATTGACATAATATATTCCTTTATCAAAAACATTTTTAATACCAAAATACATAAAAGAGTATATTGTATTTATTTTATTTTATAAACATTACGGCTTGTTGAGGAAGCCAAAAACCAAATAATACTCGCGGCAGCGGAAAAGGTCGTTGCCATCGCGTACGTTAAAAGAAAAATTCATTTTTGTCGTTTTGTAAAACACATCGTAGAAAAAGATTCCTTTTGTATAAAAGTAAAAGTCAAAGGGTTTTATACACCGTATAAAAGAAAGTTGTGTATAAAAAGAAATATGCCTCAATGAAAGGAAATCAAGACGAAGTCCCTTACAAAGATCATTTTTTAAATAATGTAGACATATTATGTGTATTCACTATAAGTACACATAAATAAAGTACAAATACAAGATACGACACAATAATATCATGACATAATTTAAAAGTAGGATATTAACCCAAAGAATGGAAATTGGGTTAAGAAGTTCCCTTACCTCGGGTCCGACTTGACTCGATCATTCTTTAATATCCTGAATAATAAACTTGAGTAAATTTCTACTTGCCTAAGATTCCTCTTCATGTTTATAATTCCTTTTATATTACTTATTTCCATGTTATAAACATTATGTAATAATTAAGTTAATATTGTTTGTTTTTCCGATATTTGGTTCTTATGTCGAAATTGGACTTCTTACAATTACATGTTGTTCGTGTGGTCAAAGGTTCTTTATATCCAGAATGACATTACTGATTTGGATATCATATATATCATATAAATCCAGCATATACATTTATTTATAATATTAAATAATCTTTTAAAGGTATGAAATGAAATGCACCGTTCATGGAGACGGTAAGTCATACGTACGCATGAATGCTACTTTCATTTCTTTGTCGTATTAATGGAATTAAAACTAAACGAGAGGTATGTATATATTAATTCCATAATTATATTCATCATTTATATGTAACATACATTATATATATCCATTATAAATATGTACTTATAATAGTATATTACATTTGGGGATAAGAAATGAAATGTATCGTTCATGGAGACGGTAAGCCGTACGTACGCATGAACGCTACTTTCATTTTCATATCATACTTTAACGGAAAGAAATAATAATGATATAGAGTTATATTATAATTCTAGTATAACATCATATATAATAACTTTAAATTCATCCTTTATACATCCCATATATGGCATTAACGAATCACATCACTTTGAGGGGGCGGTAGTCCGCACTTCCTTAAATGAAGATATCACGTTTACCCATAATGGAAACCATAAAGGTATACCCAAAATGAAAAATACAGAAGCTTAAGGAAAACATAAACATATTATATATCATATATAAATATAGTGTCATCTTAATGGCTACCATTGAATGTGTTAAAATAATTTCGAACAATCATCGTTTCGGGAGGCATAAATTCGCCATCCACGGAAATAGCATGTTTGTTAATCATTAGATGTAGGTGTGTGTAAGTGTAACTTGAATAATTATTATAACAACATCCTAGTATATGGAAGATACTGGAGTTGTTACAAAATAAAAGAATAAAAAGATTTTAGGGGGTTGGAGAAGAAAAATAAAACAAAAGGACTCAAAAAAATGACATTACCTTAAAATCGGGTAACTCTCTTAGATTTGAGCTCAAAGGCTTAATTGGGAAGACTTCTGACCAAAGTGAGGCTTCAAGGAGTAATAGAGGGATGTGTAGAGCCAAAATGGGCAGGGGTTGGCCGAGCCAAAGGCTTTTTAAGTGTGGGTTAGGAGGTAGAGGTGGGGGCCTTTTATAAGAGGAGAGGAGGGGCACTCTTCGAAGGTAATGAAAAGTCACTTTATTTTAAAATGGTATTCGGTTTTAAGTGCTCCCACATTGATATAATTCGAGTATAAGGTGATAAGGGTTCTAAATCCACCCATCCAATAGGTTTTGGACATGTGTAGGTCATAGATTTTACATTATCATTTCATTTTATTTAAATCCTTTATTAATGAGGTAATCGCTGCATCATCATGATGTCATAAATAATTTAATTTATTTAAAGTCTAAAAATTATAAAAAAAATATCATGATGTAGAAAATCTTTTTATATTTCCAATGAATATTTATAGTCATAAATCTGACTTGTATAACCCATGTAAAAATTGTTTTAGTAAAACATTTAATGTTTCTGTCAATTTTACTTTAACATTAAATAAAAAGTTATTTATGTCATTTCACAACCAAAGTGGCTCCATGGGGTCCCCAATTTGACTCATGGATTGTCTTGGTCGGCCATGACACATCCAATGAGGGTAGGACATGTGTCATTCTCATCTCATATTATTAATACATTATTTTTATCTTAAACTACACTTATTACCTCTAATCGCGATTAAAAATTTAATAAGTTACTATTCACCAAAAAATTATTTTAATCCCATTGAACCACATTTACGTCATAATTACAACCATTTATATCGGATTTTAGAAATTAAAAACACAGAAGTGGTAAAATTTCATTTAAATGAAAAATTAGTTTTTATACGTACCACTTAGTGGTTTCACTATTCATCAAAAATTGATGTTTTTCAAAAAAAATACCAAAAATTCACCCTAAGCTATATTTGATATTCCGAAATCAAAAATGATTCCTATTTTAAAAAAATTCAAAACATATAAGTCACATTAATTAATTAATTAATTAATTCCCGCTGTCATGACAAATAGCGTGTTTTTATGAAACAGTAAGTATCAAAAGATTGACACTAGTTTAAGTCCGATTTTAACGTGAAATTAATTCCAGCGACCACTATTGGATTAAATTGTAAAAATATATTCTAATTTCACTTAAAACCCAATTAAAAATATAATCTAATCATCTTATTAAATTAGATTAAAAAGAGGTTTTGAATTAAAATACAACATTTTACACTATTCATTTAAAAATGAACATTATTGGAAAAATACCAAAAAATTACACAAAGTAATATTTAATGTCCCAATTATAAAGAAGAGTTTTATTTGGTCTATTAGAATGTATAAGAGTGGCCAAAACTATATTTAATGATTGTTCGCCATCAAATGTTGATAAGTGGACTTTTCGTGAAAATTAGAGTGTATAAGCCTAAAATTGAATTCTTTTTGAATTTTAAGCCTTTATCCTTTATTAGATATATGTAAAAACATTTAAAAAAAATATATAATCATATTTTAGTTATTTCTATCTATTTCTGCTAGTACAATGGCTACGTGTTAACTGACATTTAAAATAATATAATTTTAATATTAGTGTGCAATGTAGGATTTCAAAGAAACACTTTGTTGCGTATCGGGTACGTTATCGAACATAGCACCCCTTTAAAGTAAAATTAAAATTTAATTCAAAAATATTAATAAATATGAAAATTTATTATTCTTTAATTACCTCGGATGTTACATCCTTCCCCCATTTTGGAAGTTGCGTCCTCGCAATTTTATTCACTTATCAAAATAAGTGGGGGTATTTATCCCTCATAGCATTTTCAGATTCCCACGTTGCCTCTTCAACCATATGGTTTTTCCACAAAACCTTTACCTGGTGAATTACCTTATTTCGCAACACTTTCTCTCTTTGTTCAAGAATCTGGACTGGTTGTTCTTAATAAGATAGGTTCTCTTCCAACTCAACTACCTCTGGACTCAAAACATGAGATGGATCTGGCATATAATTATTCAACATCGAAACATGAAAAACATTGTGTACCTGAGATCAACTCGGAGGTAACGCCACTCGGTAAGCAACTGATCCAACTTTATCCAGAATTTCATATGGTCAAATAAACCTTGGACTCATATTTCCTTTCTTACCAAATCTCATCACACTTTTCCATGGTGAAACCTTGAGAAAAACATGATCACCTACCTCTAAAGATAGATCCTTCCTCCGGTTATCCGCATAACTCTTCTGCCGGCTCTGAGCTATTGTCATGTATTTCTGAATCAACTTAACGTTTTTCTTCCATATCATCTACCAATTATGGTCCCATCAGCTTCCTTTCACCCACTTCATCCCAAAATGCTGGAGTTCGACACCGGTTCCCATATAATTCCTCAAATGGTTCCATCTGTATAATGGAATGAAAACTGTTATTATAAGAAAACTCAACCAAAGAAAGATGTTGGTCCCAACTTCCCTAATAATCCATCGAACAAGCTCGTAGCATATACTCCATCGTCTGAATTGTTCGTTCTGACTACCCATATGATTACGGATGAAAAGCTGTACAAAAATTTAATTCAGTACCCAACGAATTCTAAAGGGCTTTCCAAAAGATAGAAGTGAAACTGGGATCACGGTCAGATACAATGGAGAGGGGAACTCCATGTAACCAGACTATCTCTTTATGATACAAACGGGAAAGTTGATCTAGAGAAATATTATCTCGTATAGCAAGGAAATGATCCAATTTAGTCAAGCGATCAACAATAACCCAGATTGCATTATTGTCTCGAGATGTCTTCTGTAATCCAACAACAAAGTGCATGGATATATTCTCCCATTTACACTCTGGCACTGGTAGAGGCTAAAGCATCCCTTTTGATAACTGCCGCTCTGGTTTAACCTGCTAACAAGTCAAACACTTCATAGTAAAATCAGCAATATCTCTTTTCATTCCATCCCACCAATAATACTCTCGTAGATCTCTGTACATCTTTGTACTGCCAGGATGAACTGAAAACAGAGAACTATGAGCTTCACATAACAACTCTCTCTTCAACTGTGAATCACAAGGCACACACAATCTCTTCCCAAATCTCAAAACACAGTCACTATCAATGTTGAATTCATGCAACTTACCTTTCTGAACCAGCTCTACCTTTTTCTGCAACTCACTGTCTTGCTTCTGTGCTTGCTTGATTCTGTCTGATAGAGATGATCTCACTGATACCTGAAACGAAAGAGAAGGACGTCCTGCACCAGAAAGTTCTATGGAAAATTTCATCAAATCAATAACCAAAGGATCTCGTTTGAAACATAGCATGGTTAATGAAGCATTATTTTTTCGACTCAAAGCATCAACCATTTTTTTTTGCTTTTCCAGGATGGTAGTGAATTGTACAATCATAATCCTTGATTAATTCCAGCCATCTCCTCTGTCTGATGTTCATTTCTTTCTAAGTGAATATATACTTTAAACATTTGTGATCATTATATATTTCACACTTTACACTATACAAATGATGCCTCCAAAATTTAAAAGAAAAATCAACAACATCCAATTCCAAATAATGTGTAGGGTAATTTACCTCATGTGTTTTCAACTGACATGAAGCATAAGCAATTACCTGATCATTCTACATAAGGACACAACCATGTCCCTTCAACGATGCATCACTGTATATAACAAACTCACCATTCCTGGAAGGAAGTTCCAAAACTGGAGCATTCACCAATCTTCTTTTCAACTCCTGAAAATAATCATCACATATTTTTGTCCAGATAAACATAACACCCTTCCGAGTTAGCTTAGTCATTGGACTAGATAACTGTGAAAATTTTTCAACAAACCTTAGGTAGTATCCTGCCAAACCAAGAAAACTACGGATCTCGGTTACATTTGCGGGTCTTGTACATTCTTCAACAACTTTTTTTAGCAGTATCAAGTGTTATGCCATCTTTTGAAACAATGTGACCCAGGAAAGAAATTTGTTGTAACCAAATCTCACACTTGCTGAATTTTCCATATAGTTTATTTTCTTTTAAGGTTTGAAATATAACCCTTAAATGACTTTCATGCTCCTCTTTACTTTTAGAAAACACCAAAATATCATCAATAAAAACAACCATGATTTGTCACCAAAGTCAACTGAGCCATCACTGCGGTAAACTGCTCCATTCTGCTTCTGACCATCTCAGTATGCTGATTTGGAAGGTCATTTACCTCAGGATGCCTTCCCAAAAAAAACTTATCTATTTCCTCTATGAAAAACCATTCCTAACACTGAAATACCTTAGGTGAAGCAACATGGTAATCTTTAATTTCTATATCATTTGAGTCATACCATAAATTAACTTATAATTTAATAATTTTTAACTCCTAAAGTTGTCTAAACCGACCATTGATACCAAATATAAGGCCCTAGCCTTAAACCTTACTTAATATTGAATTAAATGAATAATTCACATTGATGATATTTTATGGTTTAGAGTTTTAGAGAATTAGTACATAACTATTACATCTCAAAAGATTAAAAAGTAGACACTTCTACCATGTTTCCATAAAATAAAAAAAACACTTAAAAAGATACATTTCTAGTTCCATGTTTTATAAAGCATGACTTTCCCTTGATCTCGTCCATGACCCTATTCCACATTATGTCATGTGAAAAACATTTCAAAAAAACTTGGGGTGAGCATAAAAAGCTCAGTAAGGGATACACAAAGAATGAAAACTGTTGGTTTTTCAAGCATCACGTAAAACATGTATACTTTATCAAAGTAATACCTTCACCTTCATGATGCAGTAAAAACTCTTCACTGAATAAAATATCATTACTTACCCTTTTGTAACCAAAGGATTACCATAAAACCCATATAAAGAACACATAACATATAAAGGTAACTTGGGACATAAACATAATTAAGTGGAATAACCATACGGTCGACTTCCACACATATCACTTAATGGAACAGCCATACGGCCAACTTCCATACATACTTAATGGAATATCCATACGGCCGACTTCCATACCCAATTCATTGGAGGTTATAACGTAACCACCCGTCCTGGTATTCACGACACCACCCGTCATATGGTTTATCATGTAACCACCCGTCAAATGTCCAAGTACCAATATATAATCATAAAATCTAAAACCAATATAAAGTAATGATAACATTTCCACATTTTAATCACAATATATCATTTAAATATATTGACATTATAGAATACTTTATCAAAACCATTTTCAATACCAAAATACATAAAAGTGTATATGGTATTTATTTTATTTTAAAAACATTATGTCTTGTTGAGGAAGCCAAAGACCAAATAATAGCCGCGGTGACAGAAAAGGTCGTTGTCACCGTGTACGTTAAACGAAAAATTCTTTTTTTTTTGTTTTGTAAAATGCATCGTAGAAAAAGATTCCTTCTGTATAATAGTAAAAGTCAAAGGTGTTTATACACCGTATAAAAGAATGTTGTGTATAAAACGAAATATGCCTCAATGAAAGGAAATTGAGACGAAGTCCCTTTCAATGATCATTTTTTTAAATAATGTAGATCTATTATGTGTATTCACTATATGTACACATAAATAAAGTAAAAATACAAAATAGGACATAATAATATCATGACATAATTTGAAAGTAGGATATTAACCCAAAGAATGGAAATTGGGTTAAGAAGTTCCCTTACCTCAGGTCCGACTTGACTCGATCGTTCAATAATGTCCTGAATAATAAACTTGAGTTAACTTCTACTTTCTTAAGAACCTTATTCATTTTTATTATTCCATTTATATCACTTATTTACATGTTATTAATATCATGTAATCATTAAGTTAATAATGTTTGTTTTTTCGATATTTGGTTCTTAAGTCGAAAGTGGACTTTATACAATTACATGTTGTGCGTGTGGTCAAAGGTTCATTATATCCAGAATTACATTCCTGATTTGGATATCATATATATCATATAAATCCAGAATATACATGTATTTATAATATTAAATAATCATTTAGAGGTATGAAATGAAATGCACCATTCATTGAGACGGTAAGCCGTACGTACACATGAACACTACTTTCATTTCTTTGTCATATTAATCGAATTAAAACTAAATGACAGGTATTTATATCTTAATTCCATAATTATATTTATCATTTATATGTAACATACATTATATATATTTATTATAAATATGTACTTATAATAGTACATTATATTTGGGGATAAGAAATGAAATGTACCGTTCATGGAGATGGTAGGCCGTACATACGCATGAACGCTACTTTCATTTCTATCTCATACTTTAATGGAAAGAAATAATAATGATATAGAGGTATATTATAATTCCAGTATAACATCAAATATAATAACTTTAATTCCATCCTTTATACGTCCCTCATATGGCATTAACGAATCACATCACTTTGAGGAGCGGTAGTCCGCACTTCCTTAAATGAAGATATCACATTTACCCATAATGGAAACCATAATGGTATGCCAAAATGAAAAATACAGAAGATTAAAGATAACATAAACATATTATATATCATATATAAATATAGTTTCATCTTAATGGCCACCTTTGAAGGTGTTAATTGAATGTTGAACAATCATCGTTTCGGGAGGCAGAAATTCGCCATCCACGGAAATACTATGTTCTTTAACCATTAGATTTTGGTGTGTGTAAGTGTAGCTCGAATCCATCATATAAAAACGTCCTAGTATATGGAATATACTGTATTTGTTACAAAATAAATGAATTAAATGAGTTTAGGCGGTTGGAGAAGCAAAATAAAACAAAAGGACTCAAAAGAAGACATTACCTTAAAATCGGGTAACTCTCTTAGATTTGAGCTCAATGGATTCCTTGGGAAGAATTCTACCCAAATTGAGGCATCAAGGAGTAATAGATGGATGTTTAGAGCCAAAATGGGCAGGGGTTGGTCGAGCCAAAGGCTTTGGAAGTGTGGGTAAGGAGGTAGAGGTGGGGGCCTTTTATAAGAGGAGAGGAGGGGCACCCTTGGAAGGTAAAGAAAAGTCATGTTATTTTAAAATGGTATTCGGATTTAAGAGGTCCCACATTGATATAATTCGAGTATAAGGTGATAAGGGTTCTAAATCCACCCATCTAATAGGTTTTGGACATGTGTAGGTCATAGATTTTACATTATCGTTTCATTTTGTTTAAATCCTTTATTAATGAGGTAATCGATGCATCATTATGATGTCATAAATAATTTAATTTATTTAAAGTCTAAAAATTATAAAAAAACTATCATGATGTAGGAAATCGTTTTATCTTTCCAATTAATATATATAGTCAAAAATCTTACTTGTATAACTCCATGTAAAAATTGTTTTAGTAAAACATATCATGTTTGGGTCATTTTTACTTTAACATTAAATAAAAAGTTATTTATGTCATTTCCCAACCAAAGTGGCTCCATGGGGTCCCAAAGTTGAATCATGGATTTTCTTGGTCGACCATGACACATCCAATGAGGGTAGGACATGTGTCAAGCTCATCTCATATTATTAAAACATTTTTTTTACCTTCAACTACACTAATTACCTCTAATCGCGATTAAAAACTTAAAAAGTTACTATTCACAAAAAAATTATTTTAATCCCATTGAACCACATTTTACTTCTTAATTAAAACCATGTATGTCGGAGTTTTGAAATTCAAAACACAGAAGTGGTAAAATTTCATTTAAATGAAAAATCAGTTTTTATAAGTACCACTTAGTGGTTTCACTATTCATCAAAAATTGAAGTTTTTTCAGAAAAATACCAAATATTCACCCTAAGCTATATTTTATATTCCGAAATCAAAAATGAAGTCTATTTTACAAAATTAAAAACATATAATTCACATTAATTAATTAAATAATTAATTCCCGCTGTCATGACAAATAACGTGTTTTTATGAAACAATAAGTATCAAAAGACTGACACTAGTTTAAGTCCGATTTCAAAGTGAAATTAATTCCAACGACCACTATTGGATTAAATGGTAAAAATATATTCTAATTGCACTTAAAAACAAATTCAGTAGATAATCTAATCATCTTAATAAATTAGATTAAAAAGAGGTTTTGAATTAAAATACAACATTTTACACTATTCATTAAAAAAATGAACTTTATCAGAAAAATAACAAAAAATTACACAAATTAATATTTGATGTACCAATTCTAATGAAAAGTTTTATTTGGTCAAATAGAATTTATAAGAGTGACCAAAACTATATTTAATGACGGTTCTCCATCAAATGTTGATAAGTCGACCTTTCGTGAAAATTAGAGTATATAAGCCTAAAATTAAATTCTTTCCGTATTTTAAGACTTTATACTTTATTAGATAAATGAAAAAACATTTAAAAAACATATATAATCATATTTTAGTTATTTATATCCATTCCTGCCAGTACAGTGGCTACGTGTTAACTAACATTTAAAATAATATTATTTTATTACTAGTGTGCAACATACGATTTCAAAGAAACTCTTTGTTGCGTATCGGGTATGGTATCGAACATAGCAACCCCTTTAAAGTAAAATTAATATCTAATTGGAAAATATTAATAAATATGAAAATTTGTTATTCTTTATTTACCTGGGATGTTACATTTTGTACTTCAGCATCACACTTGAACTGAGAATGAAAATCAAGCACAAGGTGCCTCTGATTCAAGGAATAAGAAAGTTGATGAACTGTTAGAATGGTGTCTCAATTGGAATCTGAAAATGATAATCTGAGAAGAGCCTTAGATTCATAATAGTTGAACTTTCAGAGACAGTTGTATAATATAGTTTGAAGGAAAGAAGTTGAAATTTTTAAGAAGGATATGCTGATTGTTGTTGTAAAATTAATTTATAAAATGGTTATGAAGTCAGATTTATCAGATCTCAAATTTTTTATGGATACCATATTGGCATCTGTTGGAACTAGTGATGCTAGTGGGTCTAGTACTTCACCTTATTTACTCTGAAATTTTCAATCTATAATAGCTGCCATGAGAAATATGAGTGAAATATTGCATTATCTTCAATTCAATAGTGCTCATTTTATCAGTATTGTTAGAAAATAATAAATGTTTGGTTGATCAATTGACATTAAGTGAACCATCTCTTAGAATTGTGCTGACTCAAATTCAAAGAGAAGTTGAACTTGTTTATGGAGAACGAATAAATACTACTTGAGTTTTTCAGAGTCAACCTCATAGAAGATATTCATATTACTCAAGAGACCTGGAATCTTATTATTAATCTTGGTTATGGAATGATGCAAAGACTCATGGTGCAGTTAGCAGAAATCAAGTCTACAGTTCAGAGGAGATAGACCCTACCTGAACCCTGACCAAACCTTGATTCCTATATTTTTCATATTTTTACTTTTTTTGACAATCTACTTCATAATATTTATTTGTTTCACTGTCCTTGTTTCGATATGCCAGTAATCCAGATTTAAATATTGAAAAACAATTAATTAGAGAATTTACATACGTTCAGTGCTACATTAATATGTGTTATATTTTATATTTTTTCATTATTTTTTATATCACAAAATTGGGGAGAAATTTGGATAAACACACACAACATTTTTGTTCAATCCATTTTATATTGGGGGAGAAATTAGAATGGATAAAGTAAGGGAGAAATTAAGTTATCTTTTCAAAATTCAAAACTATATGCAATTAATTAATTTTTGTGTAAGTTAATATCCTTGGTTATTTTATGCATTTTGTGACCAAAAAAGGGGGATATTGTTGAGAAAGTGTTGTTTTCAACTATACATACTGTTTGTTTTTAAAGGGTGAGTTTGTTGATAACAATACTATATCTCTTTATGACAATTTTGATGCTCACAAATACCATTAATTATTTTCTAATGATTTTATTTGATAAGTAAGTTGTATGAATATATTATTCATTATATTTTTATTTCTAGGAGAAATATTTAGATTCTTGAACAACGAGAATTATTATCTAATGTATTCACATTTAGCATGTTCTGGAAACACTATTCATAATATTTGGAATCTGCTTTAGCGAGTTCTAGAAACACTGTTCATACCTTACGTGGAGAAACATATAATAAGGATGAAATGCAGCGTATACTTTTTGAGATAAGAGAAAACGTATGGAATATGAGACATACATTATCAGCAAAGTATGACAAATAATTATACGTTAGGAAGAAACCCTACATTTGGGATATTAGCAATGTATGAAAAGATTACAGTACATAAGTGTTAAACATTATGTTTGTTTCTCAAAATTATGGTTCATAAACCATTATTTTGTAAACAACCATATGTTCTTGGTATATTATGGATCAGGTAAGAGTATGGATCTTTTATCATACAATTGAAAGTTGAAGAGAAAAGTATGGATGACCAACCCTGTGTTTGTAATCAACCATACGTTTTCAACCCTATGCTTGAAGGCTACGACATCAACCATACATTTATAATCTTTGTTATGTTTAGAGGATGTATATTGTACAACTCGACCTTATGTTTGGCATCATAGAATTTAAAATTGATATTTTTGTGCAACGGTCAGCAAGTTGATTATTAGGCTGATTTCAAGACAGATTTAAAGTTGTTTTTAAAGAACGATTGTTACTGATTCAAAGTTGATTTATCAATGGGTTAAGGATTGAATTAAAAGGATATTTTTATGCCGAGTCAACAGTGAAGTAGCGACTACTCTGAAAATTAAAATATTTGAATATCATGAGTTAAAAGGCGACTTTTGTGGGTCTAAAAATTACAGAAGCAGTTCTTATCATTGTTATTTTATATGAGATTTTCCGAACAGCAACATGAGTTTTTATGTGATCTCTCGATCATTCTAACAAGTGGATGAAAAATAGATACTATCAAATCATACAAATCTGATGATTCAAGAGAATGATAATGTTCTATTTACTGAAGTAGAAAAATCACAATATAAGATTAATTTGTTCTACATCGAAGATCAATTTTGAATCGGCTACTATTGATGTTGTGAGTTATATTTCAACATCTACTGCAACGGGATCAACTCATAATGACTCTTTTGTGAAGATCATTATTTCTAAAGATGATGATCTATATACTGTCAATTGAATGCTGTTGCAATTGTGAAGAACATCTAGAAAGTATTTTCAGAATACAAAAGTATTTATTTTATCTTCTTAAGTGACCGACTTCTCATACTAAGATGTGTAGGTTTTGTAAGTGAATCAGAAGTCTTGGATTTTCCATAGATGGTAATGGTGTCAACTGACTATACTCAGTTGTGGAAAGGTCTGTTGAAACACGGACCAGATAGTGGAAATCAACTTCCTCATGGAGTAGAACCCTGGTGGAGTGTACTAGGGGCCTTATGATCCATGAAACACAATACATCTTGTGTCTCATCATTTTAACGATCCACTGCATTAATTCATATGATTAAAGTAATAGGGAAGAACACAATCTTGCAAATTATTTCTAAATAGACACAATTCACCCCCTCTTGTGTATATTTTATATAATCCGATCCGACAAACTTTCTTCCTATGATAACACATCATCCCATAAGTTATTCTATTTAATAATCACCTACATTACGATCCCAGGAATATACATCTACATGAACACATAAGCATGCGTTTGAACTAAATTTCTATGAACTTACTTGAAGTGCCTCTCCCTCGGTTTCACATCAACAAGGTAAATCATCACAAAATGATGATTCTCTATAAAGGGTGTTGAATACTCCTTAAATGTCATCACACCCTACTCTATATGTATCAAATCACATTCCATTAAATCTATCATGGTCTTAGGTAAAATGTATTATTGAATCCTAGATTGAAAATCCCTCCAAAACATATGTCAGATCATATCAACCTGGTTCAAAACTTCTCACCATCACATAACTCTTCCCCACAACATATTTTTCACAAGATTCAGTCTCTAATCAGGGGGTGTCCCCAGAATATTCATGATCAGAAAAAAAAATTGTCATATCTATGCATTGTATGGATATCCAACACCCAAAAACGTGGTGGAATGTGGACGTTGGAACACACACATCAACTCATCCATATATGAGGTAGCATATGGTTCTCCCTAAGTGGTCATCATTTTTATTGAAAAAAATCACGGAGCTTTCCCTCAAAACCCATATCTAGTACTAATATATGATCCTTTACTGGAACTATAGGATGATCTATTAGTGGACAATGTCTATCCACCTCTGAAGCATGGTCATCACCACCATCGTAACAGACGACTAGAGGTCTTCACAGAGGAATATCTCTACAATTAAAACACATAAATTGGAAAAGATCAATGAAAACCATGTCAAAAATATTCAAATAATGGAAAGTTAAACACTTTATTATATACAAGTCACAACCTTCTATCTGATACTAAATCTAAGACTGTGTAATGATGAACAATTTTAGAAATTCATAGAGGCATTACCTACTACCCATTCTAGATATGGTTCAAGTAAAAGTTCTATATTTCAAAAGTTTATTTAATTTCAATTCATTCTTATCATATTTATTTTCAAATGGTTAAACCAAATTAGCATATTTTTTATGATCAATAAGGGCCAATACACATCTCAAATTGATGTTTGGCATCCATTTTATCCATAACATAAAATGTCCATATCCATGCGACTAGTGGTCCATGACTCAACATTCCATAATTGACTACTTGGGGTGTCTTTTTTTGCCTAATCAGGACAAAACAATTTAGGATACATAAGAAACTTGAAGTTCCAACTATGTTTATCTATTATATAAAAACCACTAGTAAGATAACACATGTATCCTACAAGTCACATATCACAAATTCATGTAGTCAAAAAATGAATCCTATATGGAATGGCATAATGACTGCATTGTGAATTCTAATAGGTGACTATGATGATGAAAGAAATGGAAAGACCACATCTCATCAGTATCTGATGAAATAGTATCATCAATCATAGAAATAATATCATAACAATTCTAGTGTGTCATTGAAGGGTGGAACCAAATCAACTATATTAGTAATTATCCATAAAAACATGTTTCATTCTAGGAAATTTTGATTTTTCTTGTGTGTGGGTTAGCTACACTTAGGAAAAACTCATTAAAAAATTCTAATATCTTCCTAATCTCATGAATATTATCTCAAAATAGTATGAATATCTAAATGAAAGGATATGATACAACATTGTAATGTCCCTAACTAGGTTTCACTAAAGTGTTCCTTGAGCACATGGTTCAAATAGCCTCAATTAAACCTCCCTATATGCCCGAGGAATCCAAATAGTTTTGAGGGGTATGGTTTTTTGGGAGACTATGCCCACATTTTAGAGTGTAATGAAATAGTAGTAATCATATATATAAATAGTTGAAGAATAATATAAACCATGTATAATATAAATGTATAATACATGAATAAATAAAAAATTCAAGAAGTACTATAATATTCAAGATGATGTTTCATGTCATGTATCTACAATGTATGAAAATAGGTATACATGAATCAAGTATTATACTTGTATCATGAAACCAAACTTATCAAACACATCGATCACATATTTTGTCACTATCCATGCTCGGTCTTCTTCTCCACTTCAAATATGAAATTAAAAAATAAATCAACATTCATCGGGCTTATTCCATGGTCCCTACATGCATCTAATTAGTTTTTTAGGTTCCCAACAGTGGCCTGAATATAGTGCTAGATAATACAGAGTAATCTACCACCAACATTTCTTAAAAATGTTATGGTCTCTTTATACTGTCTAGTACTCTGAAAAAATATACCATAGGTTTACAATTAAAAAATTAATGTGAAATTCTCATGGAATATGTGATAAATATAATGTAATATTTTTTTGGAAACCATGTATACCTTTACAAAAATTGTAATGATGACATAAAAAGGGGAATACATAAATCGAAATAAAAAAGTAACATTTTTCAATCTTAGAATTGAAATCTAATACCAATAATATCTCTACCTGAAAGACTAGAAAAATAAACACCATGTCCATGCCATATATCTATGTGTATAACATACAACATGGCCATGTCATAAAATCTAGTGTATAACCTATACAACTCCCATGTAGTGTATTGAATAGTCTCACACCACGAAGGGTCTGATCGAATATATAAAAGACTGTGTAATCCTTATCAATTAAAAAAAACTTAATAGAAACTCGATAAGGACTTGGTTGCAGTCCAAGGAGAATGTTATGTTACCATCTCTAATGAAATTACAACCTAGTTGAATTAATCATACTTCAAGGCCCATGTAATCCTACTGAATCATGATCCATGGAGTAAACATATCTATGGAATCCACTATCTTAATAATATCCATGTGGGAAATGTCTACGACATATATGGAATCATGATCTTGGGAGATCTTCTGAAGAATCCCTGACCATTTGAATTCACATTTTCATTTCAATAATAATTTCATTAATATTCATATTCCATTATTTATTCCAACTCATTTCAAAAAATCATATAAAATCTATTCAATCACATAAAATATTTTTCATCATAAAATCAAATGGAAAGTAGGCTTAATATCATCCTAATATTTCAATTCAATTCATGTATGCATGAAAAAAGGATCCTTCTATATTGGAATGCTCTCACACATCCAACGGTCAGGTAAAACATTGGTAGATTAAGGGAACACCCCATGAATCACAATTAATGAAGTTAATGACGACCAACAATTAAAATTTTACTAAAAAAAATCCTAATAGTTTCCATTTAATTTAATAAATTCATTCCATTCAATTTATGGGTGACAAAATAAATTTTGGCATGTGGAAAAACAACCCATATCAATATAAAACATTTTATCTTTACTGAATGGAATAAAACACCTAACATAAGTCTGTGGTAGAACTATATTCTATTATCGACCTCTACATCGCTCTATATCTGAATAAAAATATATAATGAATGAAAACCATGGAAATAGGTCATATTATTTTTCAGCAAAACAACTTTCACGATATGAAGAGAAACCAAAAATAGTACAATATGAATAAATAACATATTAGCATAGATAAAATGTGACTGATGGTGGAAGAGAGAATGTTTATATCATGAAACGACACAAAATCCTCGATTAGGCTTCATGGGGTTTCTCCTGTGCGATATAAAATGGAGGGGCTAGGGATTTATCAAAAATAATGTTACAGACTATTATATTAAAAAAGTGAAATTGAGAATTTTTACCGCATTTAAATGCTTTACACATCATTTAAATATATGGGTCCTCCCGATTAGATGAACCATATACACATAATGAGTTGGTATACCCATCCCTCATGCCCAGAACTAGTTCATAATCCATAAAAAATGTAAAAACAGACCCATGTAAAATTAAAATGATTTTCACCTTTTCAAAAAAACAAGTGATCTTACAAAAAGATTAACATTGTGATGAAAAAAACAGAAGCAAAATAATAAATTTAACTCATTAATAAATTTCATAAAAACATAGGGTGTTATAGTTAGATTGGGAAAGGAGTATATATATGTACAATATTATTATAATAATTTTAGAAGATCTATATAAAAATTATCTTGGTTATAAAAGATTAATAAAAAATAAAAAAATTATTAAAAAATTTTAATGTGGAAAATATACAGTCCCCATTGAAAATAAATTTACAAAAAAATAAAACACAGAGAAACTATGGAAATTACTTCCCATGATAATAAACATTAATGACTGTAATGGAAACATAAATGGAAATTATTGGTTAGTATGATGGAATATACCATTCCTGGAGTACATGTTAAAAATGACACCTTTTGTTTTATTGGTAAATAGTTAGGAAATTACTTTTTACAAAAATGTTAAGAAAACTAATTTTGAAAAATCATGACAAAACAATTATTGGAAAATTTTAATTTAAATAATAATAGTAAAAATTATTTTAATACAATTTCAGAAAACATGGATTTGGAAGAAAAAAAACATTTGACTAAAAAAAATAAGCGATCTAATGTTTTTTTGAAAACCTTCTCTCAATAATTTTATGAAAAAAATAGTAAAAAGGTATTATTTCATTTTACATTCATGAATAAAAAGGGTATAATTATAAAGAAGGGTTTTCAAACGAAAATATAAAATAATTTTAATCAATGTAAATTCATGAATAAATAATCTTGATTAAAATGAGATTGAAACATAAACCCATAATGCTTTGGTAAATTTTTAATCATAAAATCCATGATTGACGGAATATTATTGTAACTATAAATTACATGAATTGTGATATATTAGTAATATAAAATTTATATGGGAATTATATTGATCATATAAAATTAATTAGTTATAGAAATGATTATCTGTCTCAAATAATTAATTTTGAGATACAACCCCTTCCTCGATCATGGATTATCACATGAGTTACATATCATATAGAATAATTAAATTAAGATTATAATTTATATTATTAATAATACATCTCATGGTTATTATTCCATTATTTTTATTTTTTCTATGTCATATTCAATTATATAACCAATTAATTTTAGGTTAGTCGTTTTAAATATAAGTAGATCATAAATCTGAAATCACTTTGGAAAGCTGTCTATGGTCAATGATATTTATTTATTCACCACCAGAACTATAATAATGAACTAATTATTTTTTTATACTTAAATTATACATTTAAAAGAACCCATGAAACGTGGTTATGAAAATTGAACTACATTACATGCATTGGTTTGGTAGGCTATACATATGCATGAGTAACATTTCCATTTTTCAATGATGATGATGGAAATAATGTAATTGTAATTTAAAAGTTATAGGATTAAAATTATGTAATAATTATCATATTATTTCATTAAATTCTCATATATATACTATACATGTCATGTGGTAATATAAACAAGTCTTATCGCTTCATGATGTGGTAACCCACCTTAAACATGAATGACATTATCATTTATTAAATAGAAGGTAATGGTAGGAAATTATAAGATATATTTCCTTCCAAAAATGATTAATATGTGATTAATATCATATTTTTATATAATATATATATTTTTTCTTTCCATGGTATGATTATGTGTAGAATAAATCACATCGCTTCATGGGGTGGTAGTCTGTCATAAACACAAGAAACATTATCATATTTTGTATGAAATTGTAAGGAAGAAGTGATATGTGATATTATAAATTTTAAATAATATTTATATTCATTATTTAATATATAAATATTGTATTTATATCATTTTGTCCATACATGATAATTTGTGATGGGAAATTAATTATGTTGGTTCATTTGGTCGTAGTTCGTCGTATACACAGTTATCAATTATGTTTTTTAGGGAGGATGATATGGATGTAGGTCATGAAAGTAACATAATACAATATCATTATATTTAATATAATGATTTTATTATATAATTATTTATTAATAATATCTTAATGATGTGAATTAAGAAAAAAATAAAATACTTGGTTAAGGACGTTAGCACTTCATTAGAAAAATTCTTTTTGTTTTCACCAAAAGCATTCTAATGTTGGAATATTGAAAAAATAAGGATTATAGGATAAGGTGTTGTAATTATGTAATTTATTTGGTCAATTAATTTCTTATGCAATGTGTTTTTAATGGGTGTAATTTATATTATTGGTGTGGAATTTTATAACTATGAGAGAGGACACGTTTTTAATTTTTCAAAATAAAGAATTCCCCCAAATATTTTTGCATAAAATATGGATAAAAAATTGAAAATTTTAGAATAATAGAATATATATTTTCAAAATATTACAATATAATATTATTTTTTATTATTTTTTTCATTTAATCCATATTTTTTTAGATGACCCTCCCCCATTAAACCTGTTTTTAGCGTATCATCTATAAATAATTTTTTAGCTTTAACTTTTCATTATAGTCATTTATTAAGTTGTACTTATTTGATAACAGAAATAATTTTAATTCCTATTTTCAAATCTATTTTTAAAAAATTTACTCAAAGAGTAGTGAATATATAATTTCTTATTAATCTTGCTGATGTTTTGAAGAAACATTTTCTTCAATAAATGAATTTTATATGAAAAAATGATATAATATTAAAGATTTTAAAATTAATAAAAATTAAATAAATTTTAATTAATATAATTAGATATATAATATTTCTATTTGATTTAAATCAATACTCATTAGGGGTTATCTTTAATATTTATGTTGGATAAAGATTATTCACTATAAAACAATCTTCAGAAAAATTTATTTAATTTTCAATAAACATAAAATAAATTCCAGAAAAATGTCTGTTTAGTTTTAACTGGTAATAATTATTAAAAATAAATAATAAAAATTTTAAATTTAAATAAAAATAAATCTATAATAGTTATTAATTTATAATAAATAAATTACAATTTAAAAATAATAATTTTCAATATTCACATTAGAATTTATATTTCCCAGAAAATTAAATAATTTCACTCTATTTTGATCTCTATATTCTAATTTAAATATTTGTTTTAATTTTATAAAGTAACATTTCAATATGGTCCAAACAATAATTATAATATTTTCTAAAAAAATAAATATAATAATTTTTTTTTGAAAACACAGTTTCATTGAATAAAATTACATTGGTCAAAATAAATTACTAGTTATTTAGAATTTATAAATAAATTTATATTTTTTATGACCTCCATTTAAATTTCATATTATATTTAATCATATTCGTACCTTCCAATTTAACAGTTACGTTAAAAAATTCATATTTGAGTATTCATATTTTAAAACTGCATCATGATTCCATTATAATCATTGTTGCGCATTGAATATGATATTGATTATAGTGATATGTCAAAGTAACATGGTATTAGAATGTTTATTTTTGTGTAAACAATGTGGCGGAATATTTTTTTATGATGATGGTAGTTTTTCAGTCATAATGAGAACCAAATGTGGTATCTTGGAGGATAATTATTTGGAACCTAATTCTTTTTTTGTATCAGATTTCGTTCTAATTCTTAAGGATTTGAATTGATTAATAATTTTCAGATGTATAGTTTTAAATCATTATAAAAAATTTTATTTATCTATTCTTGAAGGTGTTTTGAGTGATTATGATTTAATTTCAAGATCTTTAGGTAGTGTCTTTTCTTTTGAGTCTCACAACAGCTTGTAAAATGGTTTGTCTTCTAGTGGTGGTGGATATTTTGGATTAGATTCTTTCATATGCATTATTATCCATTTTAATATTCATAGGTGAATGTGTAGTGGTGTGTGTGTTGGAATGGTTTTTTTACTATGTGCCATGAGTATCTAAGAAATCCAACTAGAGGACATTGGGTAGTATATGGTTCATGTATGGAGTGGAACTATAAACTGGGAACCTCAATCTCACTAAGACATATATTTGGTAATTGTGAGACTAAAATAGTCATGTTATGGTTGATAGTGTGATACATCATTCTAGGTATGAATAATGAAATACCACCATCACATAGACAATTTTATGGTGGATTTTGTTGTGGAATTCAAATCCAATTTTTTAATTTAGTTGTAAAAAAGGATCTAACATTGTGGCTTTATGTCTCACATTTACCTAACCAACAATAAGAATAATGGATTACCATTATTATATATGGTATTCAAGAGGGAATCATCATTAATTATTACTTTCATTATCCCCTTTTTAGATTTTCTGATATTAGTTCAACCCCTACTGACCACTTTTTATCAACCCTTTCTCTAGTTTCCTCTCAAGGTTGAATAAAACCTCTGATTCACCTTGGATCATTCAGATTCAATTATTTATATCAATATAATCCTCCCACAATGTATTCATCATGAATTCAATTTCACTTCTGTTGGAGAGTTCACTGTGCTGGGAGTTCCCCATTGGTTTTAGGGAGTGTCAACAATGTGTTATAGTGCATTGAAATTTGGTGGTGTTTCCACTGATTTTAGAATGTCTTGACCTTATATTTCTTCATTTATTTATAGAATTTCTCTTTAAAACATCATCTAGATAAGGGATATTTTTTTACATCATATTTTTTTATACGGAGATATCATATTCATTATTTTATTTACATAGATGTAACATAGCTTCTTAATAGAGATAACTAACTGGCATAATTGAAATTTTAGAGGATTTGACAAATAGAATAGTTTTTACAGGATCTTATGCTATAAACATTTCTGGTTCTGTAAATTTTATACATTTTGAATTTATTTCTTGTTTATGTTTAGATTTTATTGTGGATATTGAGAAATTAAAAATATTATGTGTTTATTTAAATAAACTCCTCTCTTATGTAAAATGATGATAATGTATATCTAGATTATAAATTTGTTTCCCATAAAATATAATATATATTTCATAATACCCTTGAAAATAATGATATTTTCTGAAATAACATTATAAAACTAATGTATTGTTACATGTTTGTTTTTAGGATGTGTGGTCGTGATATGTGATAATTTCAATGAGGTCTGGAAATATTGTTGTGAGGAAATTTATGATATGATTGTTGGAATGAGGTGTATGTCCTATTTTGTTGCGATGTTTCTAGATATTAATATAAGGAACATGAAATGTTGAAAATGGAATAAATATTGGTGTAAATTAATATAGGATTAATGAAGTAGTGTGTGGAATTAATAATAAATGTGATATTATTAAATATTAAATGAATTTTCTAGTTAATTGATAATGTTTTTAATTACAAAAATCATAAAATTGGTTCTTTTGGAAGGAAATATGGAATGTTTAATGTTAGTGGATTCTAATATGGTGTAGTGTATTTAGTGGAGGTAGTGGTTGTGGATGTGATTATGAGTCTTGTGGTGATGTTATTATTTTGGATGTTTCTCTTGATATATACCATCCGGTTCAGCTTGTGTGTTGACTATCAATCAGTTTTGTATTATTTTCCATACTCAAACCTCCCAATTATTATTTTTACACCAATTCCCAAATATTTTTGGATTTGGGTGTTTTCCCAAACATCTATGATTTTGTGGCTGGATGGATGGATTCCCATATTCCCTACCCTCTCATATAAATGAAATTTGTAAGAGTGGGATATTAATGAATGATGTGAAAAGATCACTATATGTGGTAATTGGTGAGATTATTAGGTGGATCATGGTGGGGGCATGTATGGTCGGAGGATGGGAAATTATTGATGTCCATTGTGTTTATAATACCCTACTATTCTGAAGACAACAATGGTAATGGGTGGGTGTGGGTATGGTTTCCCAAGTGTCATTTAGAAGGTTATTAATGTGGTTTCATTTGTGTATTCATAGAGGACATCATGATATTTTTCATTTTTCCTCATGCATAGTTATCATAAATGTTATGGGAGCACTATGAGGTACAACATAGGGGTGCAGGTGTAGAAAATCATCGCTGATGTGGTATGTGGTACCCTTTATCAAATATGATTTTTACTTCATTTGATGTGTTATTTAATGGTAATTCTATAGTGAGGATGGATATTTGTATGTTAAACTACATTGGATAATGTTTGATAAATTTTTTGTCTACTAGTTCATTAGTTCCTCTTTTCACATGTTCATGAGATAACTTAGGTATGATCGTATAGTGTATACAGTTTATTCTCACCCTATATATTTACAGTATATTATTAATGTTTTAAATAGTAGTACATGGTCTATGATGGACATTACTATCATGATAATTTTATCTTTTAAATAATTGTATCTTTAGAAGTTAATTTTCGTTTTATTTTGAGTCATTTATTTGTATTTATTTACTTTATAAATGAACTATGTAATGGTTTTGGTTTCCCATATTCCATTATATGATTGAGCTTTCACATTTTTTTACCCATCCCTATAACCTTATTAAATTATTAGGTAAATGATTTAAATAAATGTGTTATTTATAAAATTTGTGGTTGTGACCATCTCATGGCCTAATATTGGTTGGAGTAAGGGGTTTTTATATATATTCATTCATTATCATTCTTGGATTGGTAAATATAGAGGTAGGTGGCCCTAATAAAGTATTATAAATCTTTTTGGCAATGATATTGATTGTTTTTTGGAGTTATGATTTGGGATGATTGAATGGGTTAGTATTAAATTATAGATCGTACTTGTAGTGCATGAAATAGGACATAGAATAAAGAAAATGATGTTAGAATTTATCCCCCAGTTCTCCATTGAATGGAAAATTATCCTACCAATTAAAAATATGATGTCGATACACTTTTTGGGTAGATACCTATGAGAAGTACATGAATCGGAATATTTTTTGTTCACATTTGAATATGGTGATCAATGGGAAATTTAAAGAATTTTTTCAATGAAGGTTAAAAAAATTCCATTGTATAATGATTAGGCTATACATGTTTTATTTTATATAATATGTCTTGGACCTCATCCCTCAGAAGGTTACAGGAAAACTTTATCAACTCCCATTGGGTTGATCTTAGTGAGGATGAGGATTGGTGGTAGAGGACATCACATGCAATTCAAGGGTAGAGATTGGAGATGTACATGGGAAGTGTGTTGGATCTATATGTATAGATATTACTAGATTATCTTCATATTTCCATTAGATTGAATTGGTACCATGATAACTAATTTGTTATGATAGAATTCAATAAATTGAGGGTGGAAACTCATCAATTATTCATATTGTAACTTAGAGGGTAGAAAGAGGGAGAATGTTCTGGGTGTAATATCTGGATGAGTTATGCTAGATTTTATTATTTTCGACCATGAATTTAGTGGATATGTAGGACCTAAGTTATATTTTATGGGTACTTATGTATGTTTAAGAGCACAAGATCATATTGAAGTGTATTTTATATTTATCTCTGATAATTTTCCTACAAAGGCGACATATGTGTGTTTTCGTGAAGAGTAACTCTACCATTTCTCTTAGTATATAGTTACTCAAGTCATTTATATGATTTACATGGAAGTGAAGAATATAGAGGAGTTGACAAATCCTCTTTACTTGTTAGGAGGGCTATCATGAGATGGGATACAACATTATTTCTCAAGGGATAGCATTATTAGAGTAACATATTAGATGATAAAGACAAAGAGTAATTGACAAGTATGGAGTCAATTTCATCCATATGTTCTATTTATTTAAAGGTACAATGGTTTCCAATGGACCAATGGAGGAATTATTTTTATATTATTACTAATATGGATTTTGGTCACCAACCTTATCACCTCCTGAATTATCCTGGAGGATATTTTGGATAGTGTTGTTAGGATTTCCCACAATATATTAGAGGTAACCACCACTTGTTCAATATTTAAATGGAGATAGAGCTAGAACAGTTAAACCCCATGATATCCCTTGAATTCAGAATCCATTGACAGAAAATATTCATGAAGGTGGTGTTTATCTGTGAGGAATAGGATCTAGGATTGTATAGTTGGGTTCTATATAGGTTCCAACTTTATTAGGTCCATACATAATCACATGTATGATTAAATTATCTTCAACCCTATTCCACTATTATTTTACTCATGTGTATCACACTTCTTTTTTTATGATTTGGTCAGTGCATTGGTGCTAGCTGTCGAGAGGCCTATCACAGCCTTGTGGTTTCTACACCAATTAGAGACCAAGATTCATGTTCGATGTCTGTTGAGGGTGTCTAATGATGAATACAATGCATTAGTTGTGTATTGATCTCCTATATTTAATGATACATCTTTATGGTGTTACTATTTTGATTAATTAATTGAATTCAAGTATTAATTTTTTTGATTTATATAAGAGGAATGTCACATACTCAAATATAGAAACTAGAGTTCATTTTTCATCAATGATTACGGTTATCTAGTTGGAAATAAGAATGTGAAACTCGTTATTTTTCAAATGATGTTTTGTTTAAAAACAATCAGTGGTAATATAGATGGTACAGACTCCTCGAGTTATTGAGGAGTTTTAGGATGTATTCTTTAAGGAAAATTTTAAACACCCCCACACAACCTTCAAATGATGTTGATTTAGGGATAGATTTATATCCATGATCATCTATAATTTCAATGTAGTACTATTATATGGAACCCTATGATTTATTTTATTAATGGACTTAGATAGACGATATGATAGAAAAAGTGATTCATCTGGCCACGTGTTTTCTAATTGGTTGATCCATTATAATTTTTGAAAAATATGGATGGTAGTCATAGGATATTTGGGGACTAAAAAAGATTAATAAATGGATAGTAGCAACTCATTAGACACTTTTAAGGATCAATGTTATTTTTTACAAGATGATATGAAATAATTTATTTCTTATGATGAATTTGTGGTCTCTATACCACTATATTAGTGTAATGGATTGATATGTCCAATAGAATGAAATTCCCTTAAGGTATGGCAACTTAAATACCATGGTTTTCATTAAAGTGTCACAAATGGACAATATTTGTTAATGTAAATTGACAAACTGTTATTCCCTTTCCTCCTAGACTATTTTTTTAGTTGTGTTAATGAATTATATATTAATATAGTAAAAATATAATAGTACGATTCTCATAACAGAGGTATATTATACATCCTTTAACACTACCAACTCTATTAAATGATGGCCAAGTGTTTTTGTTGGATAATGGAGGATAATCTTCATTTAAAATTATATATCCCATTAGG
Source organism: Viscum album (assembly GCA_963277665.1). Classification (NCBI taxonomy): domain Eukaryota; kingdom Viridiplantae; phylum Streptophyta; class Magnoliopsida; order Santalales; family Viscaceae; genus Viscum; species Viscum album. The sequence goes on along the minus strand of OY728148.1, from coordinate 1,479,279,826 downwards.
ATGTAATAATGTCACCCTAAAAAATTGATGCATTTTTTTCTTCACTACCTCTAGAAATTTTGATAAAGGCATGTTTTTTCCTTTTTCACTCATACTATTACTGGAGGCCCATATATAGTTTTTCATGGATTACGGAACCAATTTAAAAGTTTAAATTGATAAAAAAGTAATTTATTTTTATTAATCAGTTTCAAAAATAATTTACCTACTAAAATGGGAGATTTATCCACTATATGGTTGTAACATCCTAGGTAAATAAAGAATATGAAATTTCTATATTTATTTATTTTTTGAAGGTAATGTTATGTTCGATGGAGTACCCAATACGCAACAATGAGTATCTTGGAAATCTTACGTTGCGCACTAATAATAAAATATTATTTTAAATGGTAATTAACACCATGTCGTTGTAATGGAAAGAATGAAGAGAACTAACTAAAAAATGATTATATATGATTGTTAAATATTTTTACTTTTATCTAATAAATGATAGAGGCTTAAAATGCGAATAAATCCAATTTTATGTGAAAATATTCTAATATTCGTTAAAAGGTCGATTAGCCGTCTTTTGATGGCTAACCCTTTTTAAATCCACTTTTTGAAAATTTTATATGTTATATTTGACAAAATTAAACCATTATTTAGAATCGGGGCATCAAAATATACTTCTAGTATGTTATTGGAATTTTTCCGATAAAGTTAATTTCGTAATGAATAGTTAATGATGTTGTATTTTAAATTCAAAACCTCATTTTAATCTAATTTATTTATACGGTTAGATTATCTTTTTAATTGGTTTTAAAGTTCAATTAGAATAGATTTTTACCATCTAATCTAATGGTGGACATTGGAATTAATTTCACTTTGAAATCGGACATAAATAAGTTTCAATCTTTTGATATATATTATTTCATAAAAACACGCTATTTGTTTTGACAACAGAAATTAACTATAAAATTAATTAATGCAACATATATGTTTTGAATTTTTTAAAATAGATATCTTTTTTGAATTTGTAATATCAAATATATATTTGGAAGAATTTTTGGTATTTTTATGTAAAACATCAATTTTTTATGAATAGTGAAACCACTAAGTGGTAGTTAAAAAAATGAATTTTCGTTTAAATGAAATTTTACCGCATCTATGAATGGTATTTTAAGAATCTGACATACATGGTTGTAATTATTACGTAAAATGTGGTTCACTGGGATGAAAATAATTTTTGGTGAATAGTAACTTTTGAGTTTTATTAATCGCGATTAGAGATAATTAGTGCAATTTAAGGTAAAAATAATGTTTCAACAATATGAAAATACCTTGACATATGTCCTTCCCTTATCGGATGAGTCATGGCCGACCAAGACAATCCATGGGTCAACATGAGGACACCGTGGAGCCACTTGGGTAAGAAAATGACATTAATAACTTTTTATTTAACGTTAAAATAAAAATGTCACAAACATTTATTGTTTTACTAAAACATATTTTTACCTGGGGTTATATAAGTTATAATTTTTACTATAAATATTCATTAGAAATATAAAAATATTTCCTACATCATGGTAATTGTTTTATAATTTTTAGACATTAAATAAATAAATTTATTTATGACACCATGATGATGTAACGATTACCTCTTTAATGAATGATTTTAATAAAATGAAAAGATAAGGTAAAATATAAGCATTAAACTTGTATAAAACCTATTTTATGGGTGTATTTCGAACACTTATCACCTTTTCCTCGAAATATATCATTGTGGGACATTTAAAATTCGAAAATCATTTCATAAAAAAGTAACATTTCATGACCTTCCAAGAGTTCCCCTCCTCCCTCTTATAAAATCCCTCACATATACTCCCTTACCCACACATCTCATGCCCATGTCTCACCCAAAACCATATAATTTTGTCTCTACACATCCCTCTATTCATCCTAGAAGCCTTACATCAGGAAGAATGAACTTCAGGAAACCCTTTTGGTTCAAACCAAGGGGAGTTACCCGATTTAAATCTAATGTCTTCACTTATGTTTTTTTGTTTTATTTTGCTTCTCCAACCCCCTAAACACTTTTTATTGATTTTTTGTAACAACACCAGGATCTTCAATATACTAGGATGTTGTTATAAAAAGGATTCTATCTACACTTACACACACCTCTATCTAAAGGTTAAAGAACATACTATATCTATGGAGGGTGAATTACTGCCTCACGAAACAATGATTATTCAATTATCTCCTACCGCCTCTCATGGTGGCCATTATGATGTCACAATATTTTATATATTATATATAAGGTATTTATGTTTTATAAATGCTTCTGTATTTTATATTTAAAACATACCATTATTCTTTGCATGTTGTGCAAATGCGATAATTTCATACGAGAAAGTGTGGACTACCGCCCCCTCCTGTGATGTGACAAGTTCATGCAATACATTGAATGTATAAAGAATTAAATTAATGAACATATGTGACCTATATGAAATATATATTATACTATAATTATAATATATATATATCTCTCATTTAGTTTTAATTCCATTAATATGACAAAGAAATGAATGTAGCGTTCATGTGTACGTTCGAGATACCGTCTCCAAGAACGGTGTATTTCATTTTCTATCTCCAAATGTAGTGGAATTGTATAAAATTATTTTATACTGTATTTATAGGATATTTCAATCATTAATACTATTTTGGAGATGATGTACTTATAACTACATGGACATTTCTTTTCGAACACGTTCATTTTTCACTCATGTAACGATCATCGACAAAAACGTCTAATATGAACTCTCCTAATTAACTTATTATTATAACATTATAATATATGATATGAATTTAATAATAAAATTTAAAGGTATTCCTTAAGAAATTATAAATCGAAATTTTTTTATTATTCATAAATATAACGAAACGAAGAGGACAAGTCGGACTTGAGGTATGGGATCCGACCACTCTCTTTCTTTTCAAGTACTCTCTTTTATGTCATTTATTTCATGCTCCATGTTCTTATATTTGAGGATGTTATTTTATAATCAAGATACTGTAATATTTATTTTCATATAATGAGAGACCCCCACTTACTCTCATCAATTCATTTTAAGAATTTTTAAGTGGCACTATTCGGCGACCAAATTTTCATAAGAGATTTCTTATCTCACTTTTTATTCTGTAAGATTTCCATTGGTCACCACTTATTTATAGAATGTGGGTTATTGTGTACTTACAATTGATATATATTATCATGATTCTATTTTTATTAATATTGTTCTTAAATTCATTCGTTGGTTGTTATATTTTGGCCATACGACTCGATTGATTACAATGAGGTAAGGGGTTTTAATCTCACTTTTTATTCCCGTGAGATTAATGATACATATGCCACTATTTCCTTTTTTATGGTGTATGTACTTCCCATTATTCTACTATTTTTTAAATATTATCTTGTTAATGTTTATTTAAGTCTTCATTGAATGACCCTTATTTCATGGGGTGTACATTTTGTAAAGTTACCCAAATCGGTAAGGGAACCTTTCTCCCTCCTCCTTTTAAAAGACTTCTTTTTTTAAGTATTTTAATTTACATATTATTATGTTAGGATATGTTTTTTTATATAATAAATCATGTAAAATTTATTTCCATGTGATGATATACCCTTTTTGTCTCATCAATTCATTTTCTGAATTTTAATGTGACGACTTTAGGCTATCGAATTTTTACAAGGGAACTTCTTAACCCAATTTCGATTTCTTTGGGTTCAACGTGTAATTATTGAATATGCCATCCTATTAATATGTGTGAATGAAATCTGATTGTTTTAAACTTAATATCCCCTTATATTGGGTGTATTTGTATTTTTCAAACACATTTATGATATTGATTTATGCTTAATTTAAGGATTCCATCTTTATAATGGATTTCATCTCAATTTACATTTCCATTGAGACTTCATTGTTGTTATGAACCAGTTCACTATTATATGGTGTATATAATGTCCTTTATCATATTATATCATGAATTAATTTATTCTCATGATATTATAATTTTCATATTAAATGTTATTCCACAATTATTTTTATTCAAGAGTCTCTCATTTTGATAAAAACTCTTTATAAAAAATATCATTTTTAAATGTTTTAAAGATTTATTATTATAAATCATTATCTTTATTAGACAAGTCTCAAAAATGATTTTGATTATTTATTTATATGTAAATTAATGTTTTAAAAGTATAATTCTATTAAAATCTTCAAAGTGTTATGGGACACTTTGATTCAAAAATCTATTTTTAAATGGTTTGTGAAAATGGATTGATTATTTCAATATCTTGAAATTTCATCTTGTTATTAAAAATGAAATGTTATTATTGAAATGATTATATTTGAACTATTTTATGTGTTATGATGGTACTTGAACATTGATGGGTGGTTAAATTATAAAACATATGACAGGTGTTGTCATGAATACCAGGATGGGTGGTTACTTTATAACATCCAATGCATTGGGTATGGAAGTCGGCCGTATGGATATTCCATTTAGTGATATGTGTTGAAGTTGACCGTATGGTTATTCCATTTAAGTATGTTTATCTCACAAGTTAACATTATATGTTATGTGTTCTTTATATGGGGTTTATGGTAGTCTTTTGGTTACAAAATGGCAAGTAATGATATTTTATTCGGTGAAAAGAATTTACTACTTCATAAAGGTGAAATGTATTACTTATGATAAAGTATTCATAATTTAATTATTGTTTTTAAGAAAACTAACATTTTTACTTATTTTTTTATCCTTTATAGGGATTTTTATGCTCATACCATGTTTTTATAAATGTTTTCCACATGATATAAAGATGAATAGGGTCAAGGATGGGATCAAGGAAAGACATGCTATCTAAAACATGGAACTAGACATGTTTCTTTTTAAGAGTTTTTATTTTATGTAGACATAGTATAAGTGTCTACTTTTTATACTTTTGAGATGCAAAAGTTATTTCCTAATTCTCTAAAACTCTAAATCTAAAAAGATCCTCTATGTGAATTATTCATTTAATTCATGATTATGTAATGTTTTAAGGTCGGGTCCTTATAATTGTACTTCAGTTACCATAGGAAGGAGTGATATTTTGGGTTTTCTATGAATATTACTCATTAGGATTAGGATTTGTATTGAATTTTATGAATATAGGGATCTATTATGGGTCTTTTATGTTACATCACAATGAGTTTTTCTATTCAACACGTGATTCGGAGTCCGTGGTACTTTTTTCTTCATTAATTTTTTTGAAACATTATGTCTTCAAATGACACATTATCGACTTTAACAATCATATGATTTTGAGGTATATATTCTCTTTACATAGACTATATGTTTTAAAATAGAGGATAATTTAATATTATTAAGGCAAAGAAATTAATATATCTTATACCATAGAGAAGGGGATTTTTTTTGGCTGACATACTTGGAATATAGAAAAAAATGATATAGGTATGGATTTTATATATTTTTAGAGGTCGATCAAGGTGTAGTCATTTATTCAACATGATTTATGGGTTTCTAAAGGTGGATGTTTACGATTATAGATTATAGTTTAGTGTTATAAAATAAAAAAGTGGTGGAGTCATAACATGGAGTTTTATATGCTTATCTGATGGGTGTCCATATTTTCTATGTTGAAGCCCATGAGCAGCAGTTAAGAGGTGATCAGTAATATAATAATATTTTTCAAAAGGAATTAATACTAATGGATATACATGATGTACTAAATCATGAGTAACATAAATCCCCATTAATGGTTCACCATGTAGTATATAATATTTAAAATTGTATGAGGCCCCATTTTTATCATCCGTGGTAAAATTTCAGTGGGGTACTATGCAGGTTTTTGTTTGGTTTTCTAACTTTTAGAGGTATAAAATCATATTTTTAATGTTTTTTAATCTCATACATATTCTCATGTATTAGTTAGAACAAAACTCAGTGGATTATATTATGTTATTCCCCTACTGTCCAGAAGGATATTACATTTTATAGGTAATTGTTTGGTCAACTAGGTCAAATACCTTGAAAAGGGGTGAGTGAATCAGGGTATGATATATTAAAACAAATTATTCTTTTGATCTTATTTCATTGTAAAACAAAACACTCTTATATATCTTTCTCAAATAATATAATGAGAAAAAATTAATCCATTCACAAGACACAAAAAATTTTAGTTGGATAAACCACATAAGTCTATGTCTAAGAAGTATACAATGACAATGTGCTGATGTACAAAATTCTCTAATAGAGAATTGATGCATTCAATGTTCTGATATGACTCAATATCCCTCCTGGATTACAAAAAATCTCAAAATTAAATCTAACTACACCTTCAACTGAATTATGATCATTGGTGCTTCAGAAGATCCACTCACAATTTATAGACTTTTTGGTCCTTTAATTTTAAAAAATTAATGAAACCTACAAATTATGTAGATTTAATGTAGATGTACCACTATAATAGAACTACGCAAGTGTTAAAATTGTCATGTTAAAACCCAATTGTTCTCTAAAGAAAACATGTGTGATAAAACATTCTTATACTAATACATTTCATGACACACACCCTTTCACTACCAACACACTATTGGAATGAAACTACCATTTGGAACACAACTATTGAATAACATAGTTTTATTACTCCCTCACAAATTGGATGACCATAGGTCTAATTTTCTCTAAGTTTTGAGCTACTCTAAAATGTGGGGGTATGACATCTATTTGTATAAATTTTCAAGAGCCATTGAGCATGGTGCAAAACATAACCCTACATGCGCTAGTCCATTCTCCCAAGCCTCTGTCGTGCTAGTCACCTTGTTTTCCACTCCATAAATTGTATTCCATTATTTAATTTTCTGTATTTTTATTCAATGATCATAAAAAACATTCTTTGAAACATTCTAAACCACTTTATGACTAGAGCACATATCCCATTTCAAAAAAAACTCCATTCTCCAATTTTCGGACTAAATAATTTGGCAAACATTGGAAAATGACACCACATTTTATATGTTCTTTTCGTATTGCCTACAACCCATCCATTCTTTTTTAATGGTAATTTTTTAACATATATTTTCATTAAAATCTATATAACTTCCCAAAGTAAAATGAAAACCCTCTTTGTAAACAAATACAATCAACCTAAAAATGTTACAATATTCCCCTGAATGATATCTCTTAATAGTAACCATATTTAATCTAGCATAGTTAGGTCACAATCCACCAATCAAGTAGTGTGGCATTTTTTATTTTTTGGAAAGGATGTATATCAAAAACTGTGTTCAAATGCATGGATATCAATGACCTACTATATTAGTTTAGGATTCTTGTTTTATGATAATAGTTTTGAGATTATTTCAACATGATTTGTTTATGTAGTCATGGATCATCAACACATTTCACCATCATTAATATATATATATATATATATATATATAGATTAAACCATCCTAATGATTGAAGATATATTTTATCACTTATATTGGATTTTTTATGTTCTTTGGAAAATCATGGGGATTTATTTATGTTCACATAAAAAATACAAGTCTATCACAATGGGCCCTTTTGAGGTGTTTTATGGTTGGTCATTTAAATCCCTATTACAAAGGGTATTCATGGGAATTTCATCTATTATATGTCCCTATATTTTTCCAAACATGATTGAGAAGGTTCAAGAAATTCATAAAAGGATGAAGGTGGTGCACAAACAACAATACTCTTTTCTTTGAAAATAGGAGGATATACTTTAAGTTCAAGGTTAGGGACCACATGTTCATTAGAGTCTCCCCTTTTTTGGGTGAAGTTGTTGTTTTTTGGGTATAGTAATAACATTCCATGTTTCCCCAATCCAATTGAGGTACTAAAGGATATTAGTGTGGTGGCTACTTCATTGGAATTTCTACCATAAGTGGAAAAGAACCATGACTTCTTCCATGTTTCCCAAATCCATTGATATGTTCCTAAGGACTAACATGTAAATTTTATACAGATATTTTAATATTGAGTGTGACACAATTTTTGTGAAGTTATATGATCATATTAATGAATGTTGACAAAGATTCCTCCAGGATGAACTATCTTCTTTCACATATTTTGGAGGCACGATGTCTTATAAGAGAGTAAATTGAAGAAATAGATATATATATGCTACTAATACCCATAAAATATTTATGTTTTGATTATTTTTTTAGTTATTTTCATGGTAATTTAATTCTTGAATAAAATTGAATTATTTAATTTACAATTTATTTGATGTTGGTGTCTGTTATAACTAAAAATATATAATGATGGGAAAATTAATTCCCATCAAATACTTGTTATGATTTTTAAATTTGTTAAAACAATGTGTTCAATTCAATCTCATGTATAGTGGATAATATCATGAATATGTGGGTGTGATTCCAAGAAATATGTGAATGTTGCTATGTTGTGTAGTGGATGTGGTAATCATAGGATTTGGATTTTTTGGATACAATAGTTATTATAGTGGTATTTTGGACATGGTGTATCTATTTATTTGTGATATATTAGTAGTGTTTTAGTTAAAATAAGATCTTGGAGTGGAAACATTCGTAATAGATGTTTGAAAACCTTTATATTCCATTCTATTGGTTCAGTTATAATTCTTATGGATTATAATTGTTTGATAGTTATCTAATGTATGTATATAGTCTATTTTTTACGTTACATTGTTTATTAATTGTGATTGGGTATGTTGTGGGAGAGATTGGTGGAAATATGGGAGTTTGGTGCATTTTTTTCTCCTTTTCTAGATCTCCAAAACATGTAACATGGTTTGGAAAGCAGTGTTGGTGGATGTCTTATCAATGGTGAGATCAAGGGTAAAATGGAAATTATGACCCTTCCATGTGGATGGATTGGATCAAGGATTGTTACCCTTCTGGTATTCTTGTGAACCACAAGAAGCTAGGAAACACAGTAAAGAGGGCATGATGTTAGGAATGACACTTAGATTGTGCATCTTGGATAAATAAAAAAACTTATCTAACATCACCATTACCTTTGTCATGGATTGTGAATATATGAAGGTGGTCAGCATAATGGAATGGCTTATAGACATCCCATAGGATTGAAGAACCACTAAATTTTGATCTTGACAGTTACTATGTTAGAGTGGAAGTAACAACTTATTTATAAAATGTGTAAAAAATATGATATAGATTAGGGGTTTCAGATCATAATTTTACCAGACTAACAAAAGGAGTCTTGTATTTCCACCATCCCATGATAGTGTCTAGTGAGCTTCATCTATAAATAGGTGGAAGACTATTACCCAGTTTCAATTTTTAAATCTTACCTCATACTTTGGATTACCACTACTAATACTCATTTTCTCATGTCACCTATGTCAATGGTTTTAACCAAATGATACATATTACATCATTCTTATTATATGTATATGGATCTATATAAACAACTATTTTCTCACTCAACATTATATATCATTCCTTTTTTCATGGAGTTCACTACCATTGTATTATTCTACTTTTTTGGGTGTGTGTTGATGGTTATTTTTTATGAATAAATATATTATTTTGTTTACTTTTATTTTGTAATTTATTGATCTCTTCATTCATTCATTGCATGTTGTGGTACTCTTTTATGATTCAATAGTGGAGGGGTCATTATCTCTTTATTACTATTGTATATTTGGGTTATCATGCTTTGGTTTTCATTTGGGTTGATGGTACATTTCATATAAATAATTTTAATTAACTAGAACAATTGAAATTGGAGTGAATTTGTGAAATAACATCACTTTTACTGATTCCTATGATTTTTCATATATATTGGTTTACAAATCCTCCCTATGAATTTTGTTTCATGTAATGTTTGATGTGCTACGTTGGAGAATATATATTGTGATATATGTTCTATTGTTTTATTAAACTCATAAAGTATGTAAAATAAAATGTGTTTTATCACATTACTAAATTTTGATGTCATGGAATCACATATATATTTGATAATACCATTTAAAATAGTGAATTTAATGAAAAACGTTGTGAAAATAAAGTAATGATTGATATTTTTTGACTAATTTATGTGGTGGTGTTGTGTAGTGGGAGTGATGTAGGGTTCTTGTTCTAATTTGGGGTGGTTGTGAAGTGATTTTTATTAACATGAGGTGGATGTGATATGATTTTTTGTGTTTAGTTGTCCAGATTCATGTTTAATACAAAATGAAAATTGAATGGTGTCATGTGAGCTATCATTGGTGCAAAATACTATGTAAAAAATGATGTAGTTTATGGATTAAATAATTAATGGTGTATGTATAATCATTTAGTGGACGATCTAGTATAATGAATGTAGTTTTCAATTATAAAAAACAATGATTGAGTTTTTTAGAGAAGAGAATGTAATAAGGATTTGGGGTTCATTGTTGTGTGGTGGAGTTCATTTTTTAATAGGTAATAACAGTATAAATGGTATTTAGACTTCTAGAAATATCATTATCAGTGATAGTTATATTTTTATAATCCCATAGATTGGTATTATTTGTAACATATATATCATTTATTTTTTTATGTTTTATTCTTTTTTCATCCCACTAAAGTTGTGTGTTTACATGGTATCCCAATGGTTCTAGTTTTTTTTTGTTTTCCATGGAATCCATAATGGTGATTAAAGATGGATATCCACCCCTAGTTATCTGATATCCCATAAAGAATAGGTTATCATGCATATATTTTGATGGACATATTTAAAAAAAATTACAATTTTTGATGATTGATGAGATGTTGATGTTGTTCGTGGAGGGTCTCATACGTGGTTGGAGGAGGGAACAATGTGGGTTTTATTCATGTTTACAGTACCGCACAATTATGATTATGGTAGTGGATATTTTTTTTGTATATGGTTTCCCATGTGTCTTTTGGATTGATTTTGATGTGTTTACTATCATGTAATTAGTTAAGATGTGATGAAATTGACTGAATAAAAACCATCATGGTTACTATATAATTAATGATAGTGATATGGTGTATCATATTGGTCTATGAGACTAAACAATCAGTGGGAAATTACTGTGTGGGTACCCTTTATATATAATCAATTTTATATTACACTATTGGATGTGTTATATAGGTAGTGTTCCATGGTAAGAATGGAAATTGGTTAGATAGTCTTAATAAGTCTTTATAGGTTCTATTTGTATCCACTAGGGTAATAATATGGTCTTTTTAAATTTTCAAAATAAACCATGTGTATGATCTTTATAATTATGCATGTTATTTTGACTATATATATAACTAATTTTAATAATATATAGAGGTTCAATGATACTATGTAATAAATGAGCAGCTCAGGTATTGGAATTTATGTAGATTCATGAAATTCCAATTTCTTTAAAAAATTATTTAATGAAATCTAGTTGTATATGTTTACATTGTAAATGTATTAATGGATGGTTTTTATTTTTCAATTTTCATTATGAGATATGGTTTCATAGTTTTTTTTATTGTCTTATAATACTTATTAAAATAATTGTGTAAAATTCCATCCATGAGTATGACAATTATTCCCTTCGTGATGGTTTCTAACTCTGGGCCAACTGAAGGTCTGACTCAGGGGATATTTTAACAATTCCTTATTTTATTACTATATAGGGGTACCTTTAGAGGTATGTAGTCTTCATAGATACCATGTTCTTTAATGAATTTTGATTTTTTACTTCTAATGTCTATGATACACTGAGGAAGCCTACATCATTTATGGTTATGTTTGAGATATGAAATCTGGATGTAGGTTGAATTCATGCAGTATATAATAGATTATAATGTGAGTGACTAGTTCATAACATAAATGTGGATTTGTGTGTATATTATTAGTGGATCACGATATTCATTTCATGAAGTTAACTATCATTGTATGAATGAAAATGACTCAAGAATATTTCTAAAAATAGATTTCAAATAAGTGCACCATTTAAAGGCAGTGAAACATCCTTTCATAAAAATACATCTTTTATGCATAAAATTTGTTTTATTATTATATTATTATTAGAAAAAATGTAATATAAATGTGAAATATTCTATTGAATATATTATATACAAATAATATTAAAATTATTAATCAATTTTTTTAAATTTTTTAGATGAAACGTGTCTGTGCAATGAAAAATTGTTTTTCAGAAAAGGAATTTATTTATATTCCAATATTTGAATGAACACAAAATACAACCAATGCAATTTGACCTAATATATTTCTATTAAATTTTAAAAAATGGATAAATAACCCATAGAATACAATAAAAAAAAATTATAACAAATTAAAAATGAAATATGCAGTATTTAGAGAAATTATGGAACAGATACCGATGAAATAGTCATCATGTTGTTGGAATAGTAAATAAATAATAAGAACAGTTAACTAAAAGATAATAGTAAACTATACAATGAAATTATGAATAAAATTTCTTCATCTTATAAAATAAAATATGATATATTAATATATTGGTATAAGTAAACAAATGTATTAAAAATGATAAATAATGTGTTGGTATTTTTGTGAAATGTAAATATTTATTCACAATTATATAATTAATAGAATGATTTAAATGAAAATTTATTTTCATTTATATATTCATAAATTAATTTCTTTTTATTATTTTTATAATATAATTTTATGAAAATTTCATGACCCGTCCCTCAGGGCTCATGTCGTGACAACCCCAAGCCTACTTTCCATAGGACAGGGGCTGGAAACTAGCACCGGAAAGGCGTATCCCTAAAATGGGAAGGAATTGCCTTTTTAACTTGTACAGACACACAATAAAAGAACAAAATAAGAAGAATACATGAAGTAAACTATTTTAGTAAAAGTGTGCTTCATGTAAGGGGTTAGAATACAAGCCCATCTAAATGTACAAGTACAACAGAAAAGAACTAATACAACTGAAAGTACAAAACAGCTCCTGAATCGTCCACTGTGGATCCTAACAGAAGGCTAGGTACAACTCACAATCAGTAGTCCATGTGTCACATCACACAAAATGGTCCACCTCCATGTACCATACAGTCCTGGATCCCTCATCCTCGATCAATGTTGTCCACCATCTGCACATGATATAATATCGTGCAGGCGAAGCCCATGCCGCGGTGAGTATAATAATACTCAGTATGGACAACAAGACCCATGTAGATCTCATAGGGTTACACAAAGGAAATACTACAATGTAAGACCTCAATTTCAAGCACTAAGAAATATACATCTAATCTACCTAGGTATATACCCATACATATACCTAAGTTATCTAGACATACGAAACATATGCATTGGGGGAAGAATACCACAAAGGTGACACCATGAAGGTAGAAGTACCACACATGTAACAACACAGATACAAAATCATGAATGTAGAAGTACCACATAGGCAACACCACAAATATAGAAGTACCACCCAGGTAACACCACGAATGTAGAAGTACAACAAAGGTAACACCACGAAGGTAGAAGTTCCACGTAGCTAACACCACAAAGATAGATATACCACACATGTAACACCGCAATGATAGAAGTACCACATTGGTAACACCACAAAGATAGTAGTACCACATATGTAACACCACGATGGTAGAAGTACCACACAGGTTACACCACAAGGCTAGAAGTAATACAGAGGTAACACCAAGAAGATAGAAGTACCACAGAGGTAACACAATTGAGATAGAAGTATCACACAGGTAACACCATGAAGACAACACCAAAATGGTAGAAGTACCACACATGGAATGCCGATCGGAAAATTCAATGAAGGTAGAAGTACCACACATGTAACACCATGAAGGATGAAGTAGCACATATCTAACACCATGAATATTGAATTACAACATAGTTAACACCCCCAAGATAACACCACAAAGGTAGAAGTACCACAAATTTAACGCGACAAACATAGATATACCACACAAGATACACCACAAAGGTAGAAGTACCACAATAGTAACACCATGAAGCTAGAAGTATGGCACATGTTTCACCACGAAGATAGAAGTACCCCACATGTATCACTACAGAGGTAAAAGACTCATCTCACACCAGGTAAACTAAAGTACATAAGTATATATGATTTGTTGCATGCTATATCATTTCATTTTGTTATGTAGCACCGCTTCTAACCCACACATGATCAATAGATAAATAACCCTCATTTACCCACACATGATCGATAGGTCACTAACCCCTGTTGAACCAAACAATATCTGACCCACACATGATCAGTATGCGCTGACCCACAAATAATCATTCAACGCTAACCCACATAGAACTTGACCCACATAGGATCGATATGCACTGACCCACACAAGATCGTTGAGCATTGAACCACATAGGATCTGAGAGATGTTGACCCACATAGGATCGATGTTTATTATTTATGTTATAGCCTTCCACAAGATTCATCTCGACCGGTGTTCTTGAGATCCATAGAATCTAACTCTCGAGATATTTTCCATACCTCAAAAACCACTAATCACAAAAATGGAGTAATTCAAAAGACCACCATGTCAATAGGGTTCCAACTCTACAGACATTGCATCAATCGGATGCTCGTCCTGTGAGTTATAAGATTTTTAGTTCTGAGGACCCATTTGGATTCGGGATTGATCCAACTCGGCCATACTCAAACTATTCCCAAAACACTTGTGGAGTATGCCAAATTTACTGTCTCGGTCCAAGTATCCCAATGATGTGGATTGTTTATCAAATGGACGTCTGGTTATTATGATATGGATCTTTTACTATTTTTGGGTTCGGTGGGGCCTGGGTCTAGTCCGACCCCGTCGAACTCGCCTGGACTGACCCAGTCTATGTTTGGTTGTGAAAAACACAACTTGTTGGGCCATGTTCTGGTATATCCTGCAAGGGATGCCTGACCCCCATGGGGGCAGCCAGTTGGGCGGGGGACAGTTGGGCAAGCGGCCCACTAGGCAGGTGTCCCACAAGGCAGAAGCCCGTCCATGTGTACCGCAACCCATAGGGGCGCTGACTGTAGTCCACCTAAGCTTTAAAAAGGGGTGACCCCCCCCCCCACCACGTTAATCTGAATGAATTCAGGCCTTTTGTCTTTGGGAATGAGAAACACCACGTAGGCACCGTAGAACCCTACCGAGGAGCGGGTTATGCCTCTGCCGAGGCTTTGGTCATAGCCCTCTACTCACAGGAAGCGCACTAGTCATGCCATCTCCACTTCTGTGGTAGGTTGATGTGTCCATCGCCTTCTCTAATAGTCATGGAAGATGAGCCCAGGACCCTAGCTCATCCGCGATGTGAGATGGCATGTCACAACTCCTTCATGGTCGGCCGGTGCTGGCCACTCCGATGACTGTCATAGCTTAGTGTCACGACCTCCTCTTTCAGCCCGCATCATCATGCCACCTCCTTCTTAGTCGGTCGATGCAGCCACACTGTCGGTCTTCCATATAGTGTGCAAGGTTTTCACATTAGTCGAAGGTTCGGGCTGGGTTAGTTAGGCCCACTCCCTCTATGCTAACATGTACCCATGGGGATGAATTTAAGGGATCATGAAAATCACTTGAAATAAATAAGAAACAAACACATACCTCATGAATGATGTAGAAGCAGTCATGGATGAAGAAGTGGGTCAGTGTTCTCCATCCCCCACAACTTTCCTCCAACGGCGTCGCTTGATCTTCAATCTTTAGTTTGGCATTTTTGTGTCTCTCATCACCACTCTCCAGAACCATCTCTTTCCTCCAAGGGTTTGGTGTCATGGTAAATTTTCAGCAATTCACGACTTAGTGAAGTTTTCTGATACCTTTCCCCAAACTCTATATAAATAACAGAGACGAGGGTATGTAACGAAGTTGTAATTAATGGGGTCTCATTAATTATGAACCATCATAATTCCCCAATGTTGCTATTACTTAGGATTGAAATGTCAAGCCATTTATTAGCTTGACATGTAGCTGGTCCCACATTGCTGCTTGTCCTTTGGAGGAAAAAAAGGAAACAAAATAACAAAGATATTTTGTTTTTTCTTTTAAAATGATCCAAAATATATATTTTTATCCAGAACAATTTCTGTCAAAGTGAAGTCTCCCACAAATGAATTCCTACACTATTGATTCAATGGTTCCCTCAACATTTTAATCTGAGCACTAGTTCAGAAGATTGAAATTTCTACTCACGTGTTTGCTAAATGTACCCAAAAAATGTTCTAAAATTTATTAACATTTAACCTCATTTCACTCCAGTCAATGTTAGAATCCACCTAAGTAGAACACACCCTCACTAGCTCAGTGGTACTCTCTAATTTTTAATCTGAGTTACCGTTTATATGATACAGATTTTACAATAAAATAATTGTTACTTAATGATTTTATTTGTTGCCAAAAACTAAATTTCACTAGTGGCTCGTGCCAGCCACTATTAGCATCTGACTAAAGAAATAATACCCTCATGAGATCTATGGTGGTCTTTGATTTGTAATCCGAGTCACCATTCATGAGTTATTAGCATTTGAAAAGTAAAATAAAACTATTTAATTATTTTATTTTAGGTTATTCAATTTTCTTGTTTTCTCACAAGAGGCATGCACTGACTATACTTAAGTCGCACCAAGGGTAAACCCACTATTTTGAACGCAACGGTGCCCTTGGATTTGTGATCTGGGGAACCGTTTATGAATTATTACTCTTTTATGAAAACTGCTTACGTATACTAATTAAAGCTTAACGAAACTATGATGAATCATTGCAGCCACTCCGGGACTCAGAATCACACACCGTCAAATTTCAAAATCACTAAATAGTTCAATAATTAAAAAATATTACATTGAAGAACCCGTCTTTACATTCTCTCTACCTTAGGGATTTTCTTCCTTAAAATCCAGAAAGTAGAATAAAAAACAAATAGAGGGTACTCAGCACAAATCTGAGCCTCACGCTCCCATGTACTCTCCTTAAGGTTCTTCTACTTCCAACTAATGACCACCATAGGTATCAACCACCCATGTAGGAATCGCTCTCTTCGATTCTAAAACTCTACTAGATCCTCCATAAATGTCACCCCATAATCAAAGTCCATCCTGTCGTGGTCGATAACGTGCGAGGTATAATGCACCCATCTTCTCAACTGTGTCACATGGAAAAAAAATTCCCCTGGTGCATCTGTGAAGAAAGAGATAGTTGGTACACCACATCACCCAATCTCATAAAAATATATAATGTTTGGAAAAACCTTTGGGATAGCTTGCCATCCTGGCCGAACCTCTTTAATCCTCATCGAGGGAGGACACGTAGGAGGACATGGTCTTCGTCCTCAGACTCCAAAGGACTCTATCCCATGTTGGAAAAATACTTCTACTAGCTCTCTACAGCCTTCACTTGCTGATAAGTGATACATTGTGATACAAAATCCGCCACTCTTATTGGAAATAAATACCCAAAACTCATGCTGCCATGAGGGTAAGGTTGGCCGAATCAATAGTGATTAGATGGATCCTCCTTTGCATGAGTTTATCCTATGCTGTATGGGTTTCCTTTTTCTCTAACCATGGAAAATCTCATTCCAACATTTTAGATAAACCACAAACTTTTTGGATAATATAGTCTATGTGAGTATGAACTGTGGATGACTGGTCCATAACCGAACTAACGTCGCAAGGCCTCGACACTTGCACAAAGAGGTCATAACCGATTCTCTCACCTCAAGGCTCAGAACACACGATTGGCATAAGTAGGATTATCGAGTATCCTCTTAAAGGTATCTCCGGACATAAGTGTCATGTCAATGGTTTAACAGAAAACTCTATGTCTTGAACATGATTCATTGAAAGAATGAATGATTAGTTCTTATATTTATTAATATAAATTGTAGTAGTAGACACAAAATGTACCTTTAATCATTAATGGATCCCTTGGGTCACACTCCTGGACCACATGCAGCTACTCCCTTTCCATATCCTCTATCTCCCTAAGCCTGATGGGGACCACATTGAGGTGGCGGTTGTAACATGTCAAAATGTATACCACCTAATTATCTCCTCTTTTCTCCACTTCCACATCTACTGCACTAGAGATTCATCTTTCCATATCACAACCTCTTCCGGAAATAAATTACATTCCCACGTCTTCAGGACTGATGTCAGTTTCCTTCTTTCCCACTATTAACATTCCCTAGCTGCATATGTTCAACCAAAGAATATTCAACCACAGTGGTTCTATCTAGAACTGTAACATATGTACGATGAATAGATGAATTGTGCTGCCTTTGATGTCCCAAAACCAACCTCGCTCGATGGTCCATGCCCTGAATCACTAATCGTACTATATTAATCGAGTACTTGTGATGGTTGGTACACCTCGATGAATACTCAACTATCAACATGTCGTCCTGATGAAGATATAGAACATCTAGGGAACACTCATCCCTTAGCTCTTTATAGAAAGATACCTCCTTCTCTACGGAAGATTCTCAATATTTTCCATAGAAAAAGTCACCACTTCGTAAGATCAGGGTAATCTAAACCCTGCCATCGTCTTGGAGAGCCACGTAGAAAGCTCTCTAATAGGGCTTCCATTTGATCGATTGGTGCCTTGGCTAGATGGAAACTCAGCCATATTCTCATGCTAGTCCTTAACCAGGTATGAGTCGGGCTCACATCGGAACCCGAGGGGTATTTTATAATGAAACACATGTAAGAAACTAAGCCTACATGTGTCCTCTATCGGCACCGCCGATTGTTAGTACTAACCAACATGCTGTGATATAGATGGTACACTTCCCAAAAGAACCATCTCGAGCAACAGTCCATGTACCGAAGCCTCATAACCATACAGACCATCCACTTAGTCGTGTAATGATAAATAATAGCATCTAAGATTACAATATATTCTACATGTGTCCCAACTAGGTGGAAAACTCGAGTCACAACCTCCATCCTGTTCCCAACTGCCTAGGGATCTGTCCCACCTTAGAACCTTAGAGATCTCTCCCATTAATACTCATACAACACACTCAGTTAGCGTGCACTCTCTACTGGTGGGGCTGGTCGCATCCACTTCCCAAAGGGTGGTGGTGATACTGGTGCACCAACTGAAGGTTTTAAAACCATATGAGGTCCCTACACCGAAGCCTCATTTCTTGGTTGGCCTTCTTCAAGTACTCTCATAGGAATCCTGGCTGGATGTCTACATGGTGGTATCCTGATAAGGAAGAGGTGCACCATGGTCAGTATGTTATTCCTGGTGAGATAACTCAATGAAATAATTAAAAAACTTTTCAAAAAACTAAAGAAACTAGTGTTTTCTTGCGCTGAGTCATAAATCATAATTCAGGGTCATGGTGTATGGATACGTCAGTCACTGCACCAACACTATATTCTTGAAACTAAAAACTACACTCGGAACACCTAACACTCTTTCCACATATAAAATATCAAAGTCATAGTCCATCGGTAGAACCAACTCCCTTTGATACCACTTTGTCATGATCCTTCCCTGGAGGCATGTGATGTGAAAATCCCACGCTAAACTTCCATAAGCCTTGGGTTGGCAACTAGAATCGGATAGGCATATCCCTAAAATGGGAAGTCATTTCATTTTTAACCTGTACAGAGACATAGTACATGAACACAACAAGAAGCACTCGCGGAGTAAACTGTTGTAGTAAAATATTTCTAGAAGTAAAGGGGCTAGAATAGAAGCCCAACTAAAAGTACACGTACAACGGAAAAGTACAAATACAATAGAAATGAACAAATTAGCTATGAGATCATCCACCAATGATCCTAATTGAATGGTATGTACAGCTCATGATCATTAGTCCCTGCGTCCCGTCACACCAAATAGTCCACCTCCAAGTATCGTCTATTTCAAGCTACCTCATCCTCGATTATTATTTATGTTGTCTACAAAAGACAAAAAATGGTGTGGGTGAAGCCCTTGTAGGGGTGAGTATAACAATGCTCAGTAGGGACCCCGAGACCCCTGTAGGTCTCTTAGAGTTCGAAAAATGAAAATACCACAAAGTAAGACCTCAATATCAAGCACTACGCAATAGACATAAACTCTAATTAGGTATATATGGATACATATACCTAAGTTCTCATGACATAATCATATCATACAAGAGTTATGAATACCCGAATATAACACCACGAAGGTAGAAGTACCGCACATGTAACACCATGAAGACAACACCACGAACGTAGATGTTGGACACAAGTAACACCACAAAGATAGAAGTCCCACACAGGTAACACCATGAAGGTAGAAGTACCGCATAGGTAACACCACAAAGATAGAGGTAACACACAAGTAACACCGTGAAGATAGAAGTACCACACTGCTGTCACCACAAAGATATAAGTACCACAAAAGTTACACCATGAGGATAGAAGTATCACACACATAACACCACGAAGGTAGATGTACCACATAGGTTACACCACGAAGGTAGATGTTCAACATAGGTAAAACCAATATGATATAAGTACCACATAAGTAATACCATGGCGATAGAAATACCACACATGTAACACCATGAAGACAACACCACATAGGTAGAATTACCACACAACTAACTCCACTATGACAAGACCATGAAGGTAGAACTACCACAAAGGTAATGACACGATGATAGAAGTAGCACACATGTAACAACATGAAGATAGAAGTTCCACACATGTTACACCACGATGATCACACCACGAAGGTAGAAGTACAACATAGGTAACACCAAAATGATTAGAGTAACATACAGGTAACACCACGAAGGTAAAAGAAACACACTCGAAACACCAAAAATATATAATCACCTCATAGGTAAAACCACAAATATTTAAGTATCAAACATGTAACACCATAATGGTAAATGAATTAGACCACCATAGGTATAACATAAGTACATATGTAATGATGAGTAGTCATAAGATAGATCATCTTATTCTGTTAAGTAGAAATCCTTCTTCCCACAAAGGATTGATAGGTTACTAACCCCTATAAACCCATAAAAAATATCACCCACACTGGATTGATAGGTAACTAACCCCACTGACCCACATAGGATTTGTCCCACACAGGATCGGTATGTGCTGACCCACATAAGATTGATGAGCACTGACCCACACAGGATCTGACCTACACAGGATACGACCCACACAGAATCAAAATGCAGTGAACCACATAGGATCATTGAAATATAACCCACACATGATCTTATTGATTCTGACCCACAATGAATCTATGTTCTTTCTTTACGTTACAGCCTGCTACATGATTCCTCGAAGCTGGTGCGCTTGAGTTCTATAGAATCTTCTTCTGGAAATATCTGTCATACCTAGACCAAAACTATGAACCACAAAGGAGTAACCCAAAGGACCGCCATGTAGTAAGGGTTACAACATAATATACAACGCGTGAATCAGACACCGGTTTGTGTGTTATAAGGGTTTTAGCATCAACGGACCGATTGGATTCAGGTTTGATCCATCCCTTCTGTAATCCTACTATTTTAAAAACTAAAGTTGACAACACCAAAATGACTGTCTAGATCCAAGGATCCCAACGCCGAAGAAATTTTATCAAATGTACGTCTGGTTCTCATGATATGTCCCTTTAAGTGTTTTGGGGTCCTGTTGGACCATGGTGCGGTCCGACCCGATCGAACCGACCGAGACTAGGCTGTTCCATACCGGATTCAGCCCGCTGGTCTGAGTTCTGGCATGGCCTGAAAGGGGGTGGCCCGCAATGGGAAGCTTGATACACAAGGGGGGCAACCCGCTGGCCGGCGGCCCATTAGGCGGCGACTCTACCGCATGTGGCACGGCTCGCTGTCCACCCATGCTGGCAAGGAGGGTGAAACCACCCCTGGTATTCTATATGGCCTTAGGCCATTCAGCTACGTGAAATAGGGCCGGCACATGGGCACAGCCCAGTCACCACAGAACCCTCCAGAGGAGCTAGTTATGCCTCCGTTGTGGATTCGATAGTGACACTCTTCTCACAGGCGGCATGTCGGTCGTGCCACCTCCCCTTCTGTTGTTGGCCAATGTGTCATATTCCTTCTCTGATCACTGCTGCTGGAAATCCGTCACCCCTTTCACCCCAACAGCCCGTGACGGTGCACCGCACCTCCTTCGTAGCCAGGAGGTGTCGGCATCTAAGATGACCACCACATCTTTGTGTCGCTACCTCCTCTTATAGCACATGTTGGTGCACTACCTCCTTCATAGTCGGTCAGTGCCACTATGTAGGTGGTCTTCCCCAGAGTACATAAGGGTTGCAAATTATTAGAGGGTTCTTTCCGGCTTCATTAGGCCAGCACTCTCTAGGTTAGATTCTAACCATGGGGAAGAATATAAGGGTTCAATTAATTCACTTGAAACAATCAAGATCAAACACCTACCTCAAGAATGGTGGAGAAAAACCTCTTGTTGAGGATGTGGGTCGGCGTTTTCCATCTCTCGCAACCAGCCTCTAACGACATCACTTGATCAATATTCTTTAGTTTGGGGATTTGGTGTTGCTCATCGCCACTTTCCAGAACTAGCTCCGTCCTCCATGTGTCTGGCATCTTGGTACTTTTTCAGCAATTCACTACATGGTGAAGCTATCTGATACCTCTCCCTATACTCCATATAAATAGCAGAGGGGGAGGGTATGTAAAACATTGTGAATTAATGGGGTCTCATTAATTAGGAATTTTTCTAGTTCCACAATTTTGTCGTTACTTAGTAATGAATGGTCAATCCATTTATTATCTTGACACTTCACTGGTCCCACATTGCTGGTCGTCTGTTTTAGGAAAATGAAAGGAAACTAAATAACAATGTTATTTTGTTTATTATTTTAAAAATTCAAATAACACAACTTTTTATCCATACCTTCTATGGTAAAAGTGAAATATTTCTTATGTGAATCATGACGCTTCAGATTAAACGGTGCCCACAAATTTTTAATCTGAACACCGGTTAAAAAGATAGAAAATTCCGGTCACATGTTTACTGAACATACCTGAAAAAAGTTCAGAAAATTATTCACAATCGCCATCGATTCGCGTCGATAAAGGATAGGCTCCACCTAAAGGGAACATTCCCTCAGGAGCTCAAAGGTACTATTAGATTCTCAATCTGATTTACCAATTGGTTGTTATTTATTTTATAATAAAATAATTATCACATAGTTATTTTATTTATGGCTAACAACTAAATTTAACTGGTGGCCTGTGCCAGCCAATGTTAGTATCTACCTAATGAAATAATACCATCATGTGCTCAGTGGGGGTCTCAGATTTCTTATCCAAGTCATCTTTCATGAGTTATAAGCATTTGAAAAATAAAATAACATTATTTTATTATTTTATGTACGGTTATGCCATTTTCGGGTTTTCTCATAGGAGGCCTACACCGACTAAACATAAGTCATGATAAGGGTAAACATGCCTTCCTAAAGGAAATGGTGACCTAAGATTTCATACCTGGGAAACAATGTAAGAGTTATTTCACTTTTCTAGTAAAACTTCTTACACACGCTAATTAATGTTTAACAAAACTTCAACAGACTATTATGGGAACTCTGGCCTTGGAAACATGCACCGTCAGATTTCATAGTCTTGAAATAATTCCATAATTAAAAAAAATTACTTGGAAAATTTGGGTCTTTAGAGATACCATAATTAATTTTTCAATGTGTCATAATTTCAGTTATAATATTAGTATTGTTTTTTTAATAAATGAGGATTTAAATATAAATTAAATTTCAAAAATTTATAAACATATTTTCATAAAATGGAGCCCACATTTAAAATATACACATAAAAAATTGTTGCATTTTTTTATGATATAGATAATTTTTTGGCGAATAGTGAACTAAATTAATTTGCAGTATTTTCCATTTTAAGCCAAATATATTAATTTTTGTGTCATGGATGAAGTAATAAACAATTAATTCAAACTCACATTAACTATTAACTATAGGTTTTTACAAAAATCAATATTATTAATTTATTTGAGCCAAAATAATAAACAAACAAATAAAATAATTAAAAAAACATCTCTCTAATACAACTAAAATTATCACCACTCAGAGCATCTTCTCCTCTCAAATTATAAGAATTGGTTCTTTCTTATATTATAACCAATTCCTCTTAGAATAAAATTCCATATTTTATGTTTTTAATGGTCTCACAAATATAACAAACCCATGAACATTGAAAAGGTTCTCAAGGAAGTGACATTAAATTTAAAAATATTCTATCTTTCTATTTCGATTTCATTTATTTTCTTATCTTACCCTCACATAACCTATCCAAATTTTCATAATAACTCTATTGTAATATATATACCATAAAATAATTATGCCAATGAATTAATTGACATTATGTATCTTCTATATTCGTTTTATACTAAAAATGAAAACATCATCTGGGATGTGTCAATTCACCATGGTCATGGATAGTGGTTCTTCATTTTCTAAAACCACCCTCATTGAAGGACATAAAACAATTATAGTTTTCAAAAAGAATTATGAAATGTATATTATAACTTTTTACATTTTCATGAACTAATGTTTATGGATAATAATAAATAATGAAACAGAACTAGTCTGGGATGATTGAAAAAACACAAACACAAAATAAACATTTATTAATAATATTTTTCTAATGAATCATACACATAATAGAATGAATAAAGATATATGGGACCAGTTAAAATTATAAAGGAGTGTAAATATCATATAATTCAACTTATAGATTTTTTTCTTCCATTTTATAAGAACTCATGTAATTAAAATCAAGGGAATCGATTATAAAATCATTAAAAAACTTTCCCAAAACAATAAAATTAAAAATTGTAACCCTTATAAATGGTCATAAATGGACATAAATCATTAAAGTAAATAAAATATAGGTTCAACGGGGTATTAATAAAATTATTAATTAATCTAATTTTATTATCAAAGAAATTATTTTTAGGTGAATAAAACATTCATACATAAGGTAAGGGTTCTATCCAAACCATCAAATTACTATTTAGTTACACTTTATATCCCTTTAAACCAAAGTAATCATTCATTATTCATATATAAATATACTATATTCTATTTATATTTTTAAAAAAATTTATCTAGATCAATTAATTATTCTTTTACAGGTAAATATATGTTTAGAAGTGTTCCATTCACAATTCCCCCAATAAGAAAACCCAATTAACTGGAACATCCATATTTTACCAATGTTACCATGAATAATACATAATATTATTTAAGACACCATTATTTTCATAAATTCACTAATTTCTTCATGGAATAAAATATTGTATAATTTCTATTATTATACAAATATTATTCTCATGCCATCATTAATATATCGTTAATATTTTCCCTTAATTGGAAATAGTGTGAATAATTTTTAATGTTTCTTCATCACTAATTTTACATTTTTTCACTTAAATTGGTCACCATTGATCATGATCTGTTCATATTTTATCTTAGAAATGTCCATGTATGATTTAAATTTATTATTCATTGGACTCATTTATGATACACCCATTTTCTATTCCATATAATACTATTATGATACCCATTTTCTTCCATGGTTAACACTTATGTTTATTGCATAATTTGACTATTAATGTGACACAAATACATGGGATAATTTTATTAGGGATTTTCATTGATAGTGTTCATTTCATTTAGTAATTTTTAGTGTCATGTGATGTCTTATATATGATTAGGGAATAAACCTATTTTGATACGGGACTTTGTACACTATCTAATATAGTCAGGGTAGTTTTCTATGACTAATGATTATGGAATATTTTATATGGAAGCCACATTCCTCTGTCCCCATGAAAATATAATCCCATTTTATATGTTCAATTGTTGAAGAAAAATAGTCTTTTGTCGTGTATTTTTTGTTATCATTGTATTCCTTCCATTTCATTTTTTTTTCATTATTCAAATGTTTACTCACATACATGGATTCTTATCTCAGCCAATTGTTATTTTATTCCCCATGTTATCCAATGCATATGTAAGATCTCAAATGCTATTAGTGGACCATTAAAAAGATTAAATAAAATATAGTTTTATTTTGGGGTCGGGTATTATAATTGAGTACATAGTATTCCAAATATACAAGTCATTAAATTCCATGGTTTTTATTTTTGGGTAATTTTTATTAAAATATTGTAATATTATGTTTGTCTTTATGGTGATGTTATAGTTTGTATAAGATAACATTATAGTTATTTTTATTGAATATGAATAAAAACATTAATAAAAAATAATGGGATGATTATCTCACCATGGATATTCTCTATTGAATCATATAGTATCACATGTTCGGGAATACATTTTATTTAAATGATTATACTTTTATGTTTAATGATTCGTTTTCATATGGTTAATAGATATGTATTCAAGCCCTATTTAATTGTGAATAATTTTTCTTAGTTAATGGTTGTAAATATGAGAACCCATTCCATCAATCAATATTGTAGGAAATGTGATGAATTCACTAATGAAACAAAAAAGAAGATGGGAATAAGATCTCAAAATTTCATGGTAGTAATATCTCAACTCGATCATGTTATTAATAATAACCTAAATAATTTTGAACACCCTCCTTCTCATACAAATATTATAGTTGTAGTCAAATAATTTATATGAAAATGAAAATCTATAATTACTATGAAATATGACCCCCTAATCACAGGACAATGGATTAACACCATTTAAAAGACTTTCCCTATCCTCCAGTTCTTGGAATAAGAAAAATTAATATCGGTGGTCTATCATTTTGTTGGGGAAGATGATTGATGGTGGAAATTGATCAGAAAAATGATGTACAAGGAGAAACTTTATTCCATGGATTGGGAAGTATTCATGAAATTATTTTTCAATAAATATTTTCCCCAAACACTATTCCGTAAGATGTAAATTGATTTCTTCATAAGAAACCAAATTTTAGATTAATCTATTCGGGCATATGAGGAGAACATTACATGGATTTCATGACATTCCTCTTGATTTTTCATGAACGTGGAAAAAAATTAATTTATTCTTTATAGTAAAAATTTAAATTTTATAAAAATCATTTGAGATATGAGAGTTTTATTGTAATGAGTATGTTTTATGTTGTACCCATAACGATGAGATGGAGATTTGAGACTCTCATGGGTCTCATGGACTTAGAGATAAAAATCTAAAAAATGGAGTTTAATATGGGTGGATAAAAATATAAATATTAATATCGAATAAAAAACCAACATCCCATGTTTCATTACTATGGGAAGAATATTTCTGGGAATTTTCCATAAAAAACCATGATATACTTCTTATTTTAAAGAGAGGGGTATTAGTTACATTATTTCTAATGTGATATGAATAATACCTCAAATGTGGAAGATTAAAGGATAGTTCAGATCAATAATCAGACGTTAGTAGATTGTATCAACTGCACTAAACATGGGAATTATGTGATCCAATTATCTATGCTAAGGATTATCATAGGACATCAACAAAAACATCTTATAAGACAACAAGAAGGGGAATATTATATCACTACTATTTTGGTGGAGCTTGAATATGAAGAAGTTAAATTTTTTCTTGTTATTAATTCAAAAAAATGGAACATACTATTTCAATATAGATCAATGCATTCATTAGTTCCTTGAAAAGTTGGTATAATTATTCAACAATGACCTCAATATATTGAGGATGATTTATCTATGAGAAAAAAATGGAAATTTTTTCATAACATTTATATAAATCCTCGTAACATAAATCATTTGCGATGAAACATGAAGAAAATCTGGTCATACATCTTTTGGTGGAGTTTAATGGTATTTTTGGAATGGAATCCCTTACCTCATATAAATCCGAAATGAACATTCAAGAAATTTAGATCACTCTTCACATCACGAGGAATCCACCAATTATTTTTAAGTATATGGTTATGGATGAATAAACATAACAATAATCATCTCAAATGTGGAGATTATTTCTCTCTATGAAAGTATATCTAGAACAAATCATTGATACAAAAGTGGGAATCATGTTCGAAGACAAGCCCATTCTGAGGGACAAAACAGATGTCATCTTATTAGAATTGTCTTTTCTTCTTCATAATTGAGTGTTTTTGTTCAAAATTGATCTTATTACATGATATCTACCTATATCAAATACATCATATACAATTAACACAATTGTGTTATAAAAACTAAAGAAGTAGTTGAATTAGAATCGTGATGATGGATTCATACACACACATGATTCCCTATGTGGTATTCCAGCCATCTTCTTGAAATAGAATAATGGATTTATCTGCCTTTACATTGATTTTATTGATCTGAATATAACTAAAATAAAGAAAATTTATAATCTAACAACTATATAAGAATTGTTTGATCAACTACATGGGGACAATTGTACCTCTATGGTGGTCCTTTTTCCAACATATCACTAATTAATGTTGATTAAGGAAGATATTTCCAAGACTACCATAAAAATGGGGTTAGGAAACTAAAAGTTTATAGTGATTCCCAATGGGATAATAATTCTATAGATTTATTCATGGTCAAAATGAAAAGAGTTTTTAGAGATTACCTAAAAATTTGTGTTATCCTTTATATATTATATTACAATATACTTCACGAGAAATGAAAAACATGAGGTGCATTTGAATACTATGATAAATACATTGTAATGGGTGAAATATTATTAAAATTATAGTAAATTTGAGTTATGGATATATGATTTATCATTCATGGGTTATTTTATCACATGAAAAGTAATGCATGTATACCCTTACAAGATAACGAAAAACAAAGAGTTAATCATGAAAAAATCTATAATAGAGATCTATTGTCTTCTTATCTTTTCTAGATACAACTGAAATTTTGTGAGGGTTTTCCCACAATTTCCAAACAATATGTCTAAGTGAACAGATATATGGGAAATTTGTGTCTAGATGGAAGAACCTGTGGAATGAATCAAGTAACTCAATTAAAGTCTATCCACTTCACATGCACACATGCAACATATAAGTGGATAAGGTTTTGTGAGATTTAATTATTCTTCAAAGAAAGAAATTTTTTTTGTCCTCTTGAATAATACAAATGTGATAGCCTACCCTTAATGATAGTGTAGGATGAATTAGTAATACTACTCAACAAATGATCAAGAACAAGAAGCTATGATTTTTCCCTTTAAAATATGGTTACACTACTTATACTGTGTGAATTGTGACATATGTACTAATCACAACAGTCTAAAGTATATTTTCAAAAAAAAAAAAGAAATTCAACATTCATAAAAAATTGGTTACATCTATTCAATGAATATGATTTCGTTATTCACTATAATCATGGAATGGAAACTATGGTAACTGATTGTCCTATAAGAAATGAACACACAACCTTATCCACGATGAAGATTGGTAATGACCCCATACTCATTGATATAAAAAGGAAGTATATGGAAATAATAATTTAGGGGAAAATTCCTATCACGAACAAATTATTTCCCAACTATATATTAATGATAAGATCAGGAAATCATAATGAGATAATCTAGATCTACGAAAGAAGGTGAAAATGAAATGGAAGGAAATACATATGAGATTCACATTGATGATGTTTTTGTGATTAATTTTGGAACCAGATTTTGTGTTCCATAATCATATGAGATAAATTAAGAGCTTTTGGATAATAAACATAGCTAATCATTCTATATCTATCATGGAATAACCAATATGTACCGTGAAATTCAAGAGAACTTCTAGTGGGAAAGTATGAAGAAAGATATTTCTGAGTATATATCATGTTTTTTGGTATGTCATTATGTTAAATCGGAGAAATATAATTCCAACAGGATGATGAAACCATTGTATATATCCAAAAGGAAATTGAAGAATTTCAGTTTGAAAATTTTCATTGGTCTCCCAAAAATATCCAAAGTAAATAATTTGATATGGATTGTGGTGGATCGAATCACTCAGACTAACCACATTATCTCTATTTGGGAATATATCACCCTTAAAAAATTATATGATATATGTAAAGTATGTGGTGAGGCATTATGTGTTTACACTTTTTATCATCTGTGAAATTGATACAATGTTCACATCTAAATTATGGTTAAGTATTCAATATGATTTGAGTAAAAATGATGAATTTTATAATGATAGATCACCCCCAAACAGATGGACAATCTTAAAGGAATATGTAGACTTTATAGGAAATGATGATAGCCTACACAATGGAATTTAAATAAGGATGGTATTAGAATATCACATTTGTTCAGTTCCTATAAAAAAAGCTTCCACTAAATAATTCATATATATCCATTCCAATCTCTGTATGGGAAGTGATTTATAACTCAAACATTTTCAGATAAAATTGGAAAAAATGATACTTGGATGTAATAATATTCAAGAGATGCATTAGAAGGTACATTATATAAAAAACATATCAAAGCTTCTCTATGTTGGAAAAGGATCTATGTTGATAACTGTCGAGTGGAAATGGGGTTTGATGTTGGACACAATGTCTTCCTTCGAATATCCCTAGGAATTTGAGTAATGTAGAATGGAGAGAAAGGACTAATAAACCATGATATATTTTCCACTTTGAGATCATTGATTAAAAATATGTAGTAGAATATCAAGCTTCACCTCAACCAAATATGGCTCATGTTCAAGTTGTGTTCCATATATCTCTCAAGAAGAAGTACATACCTGAACCATCATGTGTAATTAATCTTGAGGTGGTACCACTGAATAATAACCTATCTTATAAAGAGAAGATGATGAAGATTGTGTAGCATATATACAATGTCCTATGAAAAAGAAAAATATTGTCAATGTGTTGGAGAGGAATCATAAATATGATGTGATGACATGGGGACCTGTCACAATCCATCTCAAGTCATCATCCCACTTGATTGCTCACCCCAATAAGTGGAAAGGCCTGAAGGTCATTCATCATCGCATAAGATAGAGCAAGATATCAAGTATAAAAAAAATCATGTGGGAATTTTTTAATTGAATATGAACATATAAAAAATGGACTATATAAAATAAACCATTTCTAGAAAACCAAACTAAACTAGCCTTTACATGGTTTCATCTTTTTTCACAAGGTTTCTACATATCTCCAAAACAACCACATATTATGGTGACCTAAAAACAGATCAAAAACCACCACATGGAATGAGGACACCACATTCCAGAAATCACCACAACATTTCCCAAAAAAGATCACTAAAATCTAGAACCATTGTCTATATATGATTTACCCTTAGCTATATCATATATTACCATGTCTACTTACACCAAATGTTTATTTAGGGTTTGAGATTATGCATATAATGATGCCACCTATGAAAAGTTTCCATCCTATAAATGTTAAATAATGAATAAACATTGAACTCTGATAAATGAATATAAATGTCTTGAAAATTTTGAAGAAATAAGCATTAATGAAAATGAATTCAGAGGAATGAAAATTTAATTAAAACACATTTACATTTTAAGTAACACAAATTTCACTTCGTATGTCGATGGTGTGTGACAAATAACTAAATCAAAAAAACATGGAAGTTTCATTATAGGTACTATTATGTAATGGGAAACATGGACCTCATGTCTCAGTGAAAATTGATATAAGAACCATAACAACTTGTGTTCTCATTCAAGATCAACTAGTATGGGACATCCCTATGATCCTAGTTGTTTCCATTCTTTAACCAAAGATATAGATATGGTTTTAGTAATCCATCCCGCTAAGTGAAACTATTACTCTTCCACTTTAATATCACTAGTAAACTAGTCCTAGTCTACCCACATAGTTATTAGGGCTTTCCATAGGTCTCATTCATGTTCCAAGTTAATATCACATGCCACACTCAAATAAAAAAAACAAAACAAGGAACAATACACACCAAATACCATCACATGCACTCTCCAACCCCATTTTAAATACACAAACACCATAACATGCTCCATTAATGGTTGAAAAACATATTTCACACATTACATATAATTTAATAAACCATAAATACAAGATTATAAAACAATTTAAATAAGTATAACACATATTTACTCAAAAAACCCCCCCAAAATCATCTTTTACGATAAAAAACACACCAAAACCACTTCAAAACACAATTCTCATACCTATCACTATTTTATAAGTTAGTTTCACAATTGATAAAACATTATTTAATTACATAATATGAGTTTTCATAAAAAATGCACCCCATTTCATTTAAACATGGTATTTAAAAATTAAAAACAAATTAAATCCTCTAAAATTTATTTTTCCACCAAAATAAATAATCAAAGATCACTCTAAATTAATTAAAAATGGCTAATAATTTTCCAAATATTGCTTATAACTTGAACCACATATATTTGGGTTCAAAACTGCTAAAACTCGATGTGAACATTCAACCTCACCCAACCCACACCTCCAAAAAACCAAATTGAAATCTAAATCAAGAGACAAAAACAAAATTAGCTTCATCAGAACTCAATCAATATGAAAACCAAGAATCGAATCCTTAAGTAAAGAGGGAAATGATTACTAGATTAGATTGTGAGAGGGAGGAGACTGTTGGAGGGGAGCCACATGTTAGGGGGTCACCAGATGTCGCTACGGCTGATTATGGTCACACTAGAGGATGTTTCATTGATAGGAAGTCTCTTTGGAAGGGTTCCAGTTGAGTGGAGGGGTAGCACAAGGGGAGCAGCGTAGTGAGAGTGTGGCTAGGGCACCATAGAAAAGCTCCACGGGAGAGGATGCATGCCTACAGGAGGTGTTGTCACATGTGAGGAGGAATTAGTGAAGGGTATGGTGGTATGGAGGGGTAGGGGGTGGTAGCGTGAAACATAAAAGTGTGGTGGTATAAGTTAGAAAGAATGAAAAAAATGGAAATAAAAAAACAAAAAAATACAACAACATTAATAATTTTAATATTAATGATAATAATAATAATAACTTAATTAAAATAATATGTATAATGATAATAATAATAATTCTTAAATAATATAATAATAATAATAATTATTATTAAAACAATTATTAATTCCTTTCATTTTTATTAAATCATTTTTCTTTCACTTTATTATTCATCTTGTTCATTAATTAATAATTAAAAATAAGGTAGATACCATGCATGCAACATAGTGACATAGTGAGGCCACACAACATTAACCATTCCTTTCTAGTGTGTTAGACTATGTTAAGATGAAAATATTAATTTATATACAAAACAAAAAAGTATAACTGGTACTTATCCCAAACCAGGAAAAAAATATTCACTTCTAGATAAAATAAAAAAATAATATTATTTCAATATTTAGGGTATGAAAATTCTCCCCACAAAGAAAATATTCTGCCCATGAAAATTCAACATGAATCATAATACTATAAGAAAAAGGATACTCCTGATCATCCCATGATTTCTACTCCCATTTCTCATGCACCAAATTCCCATCCAGCCAAAAGGACACATAGCACTAGAATAGACTTCTGTCGAAGAACCCTCTCTTGGGAATCCACTATATGCACTAGCCATTCAAACACTAATAATTCTGACTCTATCTAAAACTCCTCCCAATTAAACAAATGGAATGATCTGAATTATAATTATTTAGTTTAGAGACAAGAAATACGACATAAATTTGTGTTAATTGTAAATGTTAAGCTAACTAGTATGCAACAATACTAATCTTCTCGTTTATTTTTAAAGGTCTAATATACATCACCGTCAGCTATTCTTTCATTCCCAAATAATGCTGGACAAAAAGAGGGGTCACTTTCAGGGACATCCTATCAACCACCTAATTTATTGATCTCGGCATCTCTAATCAATATAACATATTTTGTGACTATGAATTATCATAAACCTCTATAGGATCATCATGAATTGCTCAGAAATCTTCTACACATGGCTCGGTCCCAAAAGTGGGGACTTTCCAACCTCAACCCAAAATAAAAGAGGCTAAAATGTCTCAAAATATAGTTCCTCAAAAGGATCTATTTGAATAAAGGACTGGTAAATGTTATTATAAGGGAACATGACCAATCCCAAATGAATATCTCACGATCATCCAAATAAAACATTCACGAAGCATGTCCTCAAGATTTTTATTTCTCTTCTCTATCTAACCATAATTTTGAGGATGGAATGTTTTTCTCATGTTAATATGTGACCCAAATTCCATTTTATGTCCTTCCCATAATCGAGGGGTAAAACATGGCTCTTTGTTAGAAAAATTCACTGACATAACACTGTGAAGTCTATCCACCTCATGAATATACAATCAGCCCTACCCATGAACCATAGTTGTATCATTGATCCGAATCAAGTGGTATAATTTGGTCAAACAGTCAACCAACACCCAATTGGTGTTCCTACCATGAGGTATATGAGGAAAGACAATGATGAATTCAATAGAAAACCCATCCCACTTATAGGTAATATTGGTAACAACTAAAGAAAACTAGATGTATAAGATGTATTTCACTTACCTAGTGAGTTGTAAAGAATCTTAATACGATGTTATCATTGTCTCATATCATACCCATACCCTGGTACTATCTATAAATATCATTATAAGTTTTTTAAATCTCCAGGATGTGCTACTCACTACGATTGGTGGCTATCCTGCATCAACACCTTCAATATAGATAATGGAAAAATGAAATGTCCCTTAAAGAACATCATTCATGAAGGAGACAAAAATAAATAAGAAAAATTCTTCCTAAAATGAATAAACTATATAGATCTCCAACAAAACTCATCACCAGGATGTTTATGCTAAATCAAATCTAGATGAGAATGAGTCAACTAAACATAGGCAAGAAAACCCCTCCACTGTACTCCTTGGTTTCCATGTGAATTTGTTCAAAGATATCTATCATGAACCATTCATCACTAGACACCCTCAAATACTACACTATCACTTTTTTTATCAAGGTGTAAACCACCAAATTACACCTACTGAGTGTATAAGTGATATCGAAGTTGAAACCCTATAAAAACTCAATCAAATTTTGCATCCTCATATTAAAATATTTTTTGGAAGAATAAGTATGATAGGTTTCAATTGTGAGAATAGACCAAAATATTTCTCCAAAAAGAAAATTTCACCAAGTATTTAGGCCAAGCATCACCACTGATAAATCCATGTTATGTGTTGGGTAATTATTCTTGTGTGGTCATAGTTTGAGAGAACCGTATTCCACTATTAGATCATCTTGCATAAGCACACACCCACGGCCCATACATAAAGAATCAAAATATAAAAACAAATCTTCCCATAATCTAGAAAGATCAACACTGGTGTGGTAGGAAACCTCTTCTTAAACTCCTCAACAGATGTCTGCTACACTGTGCTCCCCTAAAACATCAACCCTTTCAGGGTGAGTGTTGTCATTGATGAAGAATTTCCAGATAAGTCTTGAACAAATCGACTATAATAACATTCCAGGATATGAAAAATCATGATATAGAGCATATTCATTGGTTGTTCTGGTGACAAATATGCACTGACTATCCCAGGGTCCACTGAAACCCTTTTCTCCAAAATCATGAGGCTTAAAAATATCACTTCCCTAATCAAGATTGTGAAAAATGAAGGCATTACATAAAGGAAATGATCATACAGACTTCCAAATATGATATGAAATTATTCTCATGCCTTCTTAAAATATAAATTGAACAAGGATTTCATCCATTAATAAAACAAAAAATTATTCTAGATACTGGTAGAGCACCCAATTCATGGGCACCATAAATACCACTAGAGAACATACCAATACGAAGGCCTGACCAAATACTATAAGTGGTATTACCTGCTTCAAAAAGAAATCTTCAAGATATCTGCCTCTCTCACCCTAACATTGTGGTAACATGAATGCAAGTCTATTTTAGAGATCCACTTTTCCACATTCAATTTTTTAAACTAAGTTTCATTTTGTTGAAGAGGGTATTTATTCTTAAAGATTACCTTACTCATCTTCTGGTAATCAATGCACAATTAGAGAGATATGTGGGCGTTGATTGTGAATTAAATATGATAAGAGAAAGGATAGATGCTCGAGAAAAAGAAGCCACTTGATTATAAATCATCTATCTATATATTTAATTCCTTCAACTTAGTGGGGTACATACTATATGAGGGAGGATAGATTTTCAGTGTTCTGGATGCAAATTTCATTAAGAAATACAAATCCCACATTGGTGGAAACCCCAAAAAACATCTGGAAATACCTATAGAAACTCATATACTACATTAGCTAATCCACCGTAAGGAGAACCAACATCATCCTCTAGTGCGAGTGATGATATCCAAAAAGAAAGTATTCCCAACTCTAGGAGTAGTGGTCCAGTATGACCCGAATGTGGATATGATTCCCTAAGAAATACATGAGGACTATCATCTAGATCCATGAAACATTACTATCTTTTATAATAGTCTAAATGAGATTGATATCACAATAGAAAATCTAGACTGATGATTACTTTGAAAATGTCTATATCCAAGAATAGGATGTCTCACTCTATCTTAACCCCAAATATAGAGCGCACAAAAGACAAGAAACTGAGACCTTTCCCCTTTTTCATGCCCAATAATGTCACCAAATCCATTTAAAAAGTCATCACCTCAGTTGGTATATGAAGAATAGTCAAGAGATGGGAAGAGTTAAAAGAAAATGTCACACCAGTATCAAATAATTCAAATGGTATGGAAGATGCAATCAAGACGGTACCTCAAACTATCGAAGGTCATGCATATGATATCGTTGGTTCATGATACACACAATGTAGATGCATGGTCCCTTCCAATGAAAGACTAATTCCATATGGATCTACCATTATATGGATATTTCTAGGAGACAATGTGGTCCTTCTTCCACCACCACGAACTCGAGATCCCACAGTCTAGGTCAGTTCCAAATGAACTAACACTCCCTTGGAAGCCTCATATCCTACACCGTTCTAATAAAATGTGTAATAGTAAAAAATATATTTTAGGTGCCAAAAATCTCCACATTGAGGGAAAGTCCTAAGGGATGATTGAATGTTGGCTTGATGTGTCATTTCTTACAATACAGATGGAACATAACATACACTACGCTAGAAGCTACATATGATGTATTCCGGGAGGATGACATGAAATATTAAAACAATTCATACACTACCCAATCTACTTCCTCTTCATATCAGATGAACTACCTCTACCAAATACTGACATATCTCCAAAATAACAAGACCTTACATTTTGGCCAATTTACACCATACTATATTGATCTACTGCCTTAGCATAGGTCTTCAACATGAATCGTAATTCCTAATAATATATTTCTTATCAAAAACCCATTTCAATCCCCTAATCCTTAATATACTAATTAGAGACTATTTTAAGATCATATTTGTCAATATCGACAGAGGTTGGTATACACTATCATTTACTGGTCCCCCTGAATAAGACCCATGATCTCCAAGGATTTAGCATACACCAATACATCAGGACAATACTTATCATTGTAGATTGTCTTCAATTCCTTCCATATCATCTTATAATGCTTCCCAGTTGAATCACTATCTCCCACCATGTTATACTATAATCATCTAGTTGAAAATAATCACACATTACTCTCACATCCCCTAGAGTATCGAGAAATGAAAATATGATCTCGATCATCTCAATCCACTCCTCCTCTTGCTGAGGCTCTCTACTACCTTGGAATGATGGGGGTTTTCTCTTGAGAAACTCTTGGGCTTTGTATTTTTTAAGAGAAGATCTATCTGCTTTAACAATATATGGATTTGGAGAAAGAGCCTCTCACCATCCTAGAGCATGGACAAGCCTGACCACACCTTCCACTAACCTCTGATCATAAAGGGAGGGATAACTATATATGGTTTCCTCTTTTGGGTTAAAGGGAGATCTCTGGGGTGGTATGTTGCTACATAAATTAATATTCACAAGAAAGATAATTAGTACCAAATGTATCAAAAATATCAGCAATAACTTCTTGTGTAAATATATAAAAAATTTCACAACAACGAAATGACCAAACAACGTCACCTCCATCAATTTTCCACATCATGTCTATAGAATGTACAACACACCTAGAAGGGAAGTCAAGAAAATATCCCAACACCCCATGGTAACTCGAGGTCTTTCACAAGTTGATCTGGCTAGTCACACTACTCCCAACAAGAACATTGAGTCCTGATAGTCGTAGATCCTTTCTAAAGAAAAGTATTCCATATAAAATTACTCGCAGGAATCAACCATCAAATGATACAAATAATTCATGATCCAAGTTGAGTTTTCATTAAAACTGATGCCCAAACTAGTCCATGGAATGGCCCGAAGGGCATTTTAAATCCCCATGGGTTGGAAATGTGCCTGGGGATTAACAATAGAATGTGTCAACTATTTATCAAAATATAAAAATATTAATCCATCGACAATATAAATAATCAAAAGGTAGAAAATGAAACCAATCAACCCTTTATAAGTATTGAACATTCATTCATAATATTTTTAAAAATCCAAAAAACTAAAAAAACGTAAGGTGACCAAAACCATAAAAAAATAACACCACATGGAAAGAGGACTCCACCATCAAGACAACTCCACAACACTCCCAAAACAATACTACAAACAACTCAAACCACCATCTCTATAAGCATTACCGTTACATATATCAAACAAAACCAAGTCTACAAACACTCAAATGTGTATGTAGGGTGTACAATAATTCCTAGATGGACACCACCCATGAAAATGTTAAATTCTATGAACATTAAATGGTGAATAATATTTCATGTTAAATAAGTGAAAGTAAAATTCTTGAACAATTTTAATGAAAGATACATTATTGGAAACAACATCAAAGTAATGAAACATTAATTAAATATGTATTTAATTTTTAAGTAACCAAAATGTCAACTGTATGTCGATGGTGAGATCTAAATATCTAATGAGCACTAAAAATGGGACATTCTCTATATTTACTAGAATGTAATAGATCCCTAGAACAACAAGTATTGGTAAAAAAATTTGTAGGGACCACCACAAACCGTGTTCTGATACACGAGCCACTAGTAGAGGACATCCCTATAACCCCTTTGGTTTCTAATCATCATAAAAATATTTAGTTAGTGTTGTATTAATCAATCCTACTATGTGAACCTAGGCTCAAGACACTTTCATACCACTAGCCCAGTAGTTCTAGTTTTCCCAGATTTTACACTGGCTTCCCTTAGTTCTCATTCATGTTCAATGTTCATATCACTTCCCAAACTCAAATAAAAAACGAAACAAAGAACTATACACACAAAATACCACCACTTTCACAACCCAACCCTCTTTTAAAACCACAGAAACCAACATATACTCCATGAAAGGTTCAAAAATATAATTTTCAACTTCCATATAATTTAATAAATTATAATGAAAATATTATAAAATAATTTCATGACGTATAACCCAACATTACACTAAAAAGGACACTAAAACCACTTTTATGATCAAATGAACACCAAAACCACCTCAAAACACAATTCACCACAATTTCACTATTTAACAAACTAGTTGAAAATTTTGTAAATCACTATTCAAAGACACATGAAAGTTTTTCATAAAAAACACACCCCATTTAATATAATCATGGCACATAAAAATTAAATTCATCTTATACTCCATTAAATAATAATTTCAAACCACAAAAATTAATCAAATAAAACTCTAAATTTATTTAGAATGTGAAATAATTTTCTAAATAATGGTTATACATGGTACCTCCTATCTTTTTTGATAAGACCCGGAAACATTGATGTGAACATTCAACATCACCTAATAATCTCCAAAAACAAACCCAATTTAACCCTAAATCAAGATTCCAAGCCATTATTATCAAGATAGGATCATAATTAAATTGAAACCACACGCTGAAACCCTTTGATGGGAATGAAGTGATGGAGGTGTAGGGGATTTCACCGTGATGCAAGGACAAGGGATAAGGCTTAATGTTTAGAGACCCAAATCTTGACGTACATGGACATTACATTACTTTTTCAAAATACTCAATACATAACAAAAACAAACACCGAAGGACCATAATAGTTTAGTGTCTTTGGAAACTCGGAACATAATCCTCTAATCGTGGTGAAAGATCTTCAACATCTTCCATAAAGATCTTCCCCTTTTGATTTCATACCTAAACATTTCATTATATCATGGATAAAAGAAAATATATAAAGGGTAAGCTCATATTCTCAGTAAAGGAATGCATGGAGAAAATAAAACAAACCATATACATTTGAACACAAAAACATGAACATAATGTTTAAACATCAAAATCTTGAGCAATGACATAAAACATGGCATTACATAAGGAATAGATCAGAATGGAACTTCAATCATGATAATATATCTTGGAAATAAATCATGTAATTGTGGAAATTATTAAGCACATGATATGATTCCATATTAGCCAAGGCATTGCTGCCAAGACCAATTTAGTGGAAGAAGTCCTATTCTGAATCGAGTTCACTTCTTGTTCCAGTCCTGCATCACTGAACCAGATTAAATTATCGTTACAACCATGTCTATCTCATGAGATATAAATCATTACCCAATGAATTGTAGGGAGATATAGGTCCCACTCATCTCATATTTAAATCATTCATACTTGTGCCACAAAATAATCATAAATCATTCATAATAACCCAATGAATAAAATGGGTTTCATAAACATCATTCTATCATAACATAACACACATAAAAAATGGATATCATTTCATCATAACAAAAGTGAATCCATGTAAATAATAGTGGCTTTATACTTGAAACGTACACATATGAAATAATGTCATCTTAGATGGGAAATGATTTTGATAAAACACTTGAAATGAATTCTTGATGAAAATATCCTTTATTCTTCAAAATCATTTTCTTTTCACAAAATGCCATGAAATTTTAAAAGAAAAGGATATTGTGGAAAATATTCATGAAATATTTTAGAGAAAGATTCATGAAAATAAGGTGTTATGAAACCGTAAAAATATTTTCATGCCGTATAATTTAAAAAACATTCTCCTCATACTTTTTTTTTGGAAATGTCAAAAAGTTTCTTATCTGGTAAAAAAAGAAATATTCCTTTCATAACATGTGGTAAAAGTAAAAAATGGGTAAAAAGGACTTTAAAAATACATGAAAACATTTTTATAAAATAGTTACATGGATGGTAAATATAACCCTAGTAAATACATACGAATAAACAATCTTGGATAAAAACAAGATTGGAAAAGTTATCCCTTACCTTAGGTCTGATATGCTTCATACGTATCTGAACCTCATGTATAATGTTTTAAAAAATTTCATTGACTTATTACAGAATAATATTCATTTTTATGATATCATATATGGTTAACTTATGTCTTTATATTACCCGTTCTTTTGTAGATTCCTTGTTAAAGTAGCCTTTTGGGTAAATTCGTTTTATTTATCATACGTGTTTGGACTTATTGTTCTTGATATTATTATTACATATATCTTCATTTACTTACTTCTATAATTTAAATCATGATTTATATATCATATATATATTCAGTACATATATATATATATAATAGATAGATAAATGAAATTAAATACACCGTTCATAGAGACGGTATGTTGTACGTACGCATGAATGCTGTTTTAGTTTCCTTATTGAATTGATTGAAATTAATTAGATGACATACATACATAAATCCAGTAGAATTATTATTACATATATTTTATTATTACTTATTATATATACTTTATAATTTTTCTTGAATTTTTAAAATGGAAAATGAATCTCATCGCGTCGTGGAGATGGTAATCCGTACGTACGCACGAGTAATGTTATCATTCCCATATTTATTGAATTGAATCGGTGTGGATGATATAATATCTAAGAATCACTATGATGTTATAATAACCATTTATATTTATTATTTATACCATTATACCAATCCAATTATGGTGGTGGGGGAAAAACTATTTACACCACGACGTGGAGATGGTATTCCGTACGTACGCACCTGCGGTGATTTCGTTTTCCATAGGATGGATTGAAGGTGAAATAGGGTTGTTTAATATTTATAATAACATATAATTATATGATTTATACTTATGTTTTTAATTTATGATGAAACAAATAAATAAGAAGAAGTTGAAGAAGAATGGAACATGAAAGAATCGGTAGAAGAGATTACCTCTTCCTCGATGCACCTCCTTTAAACATCTTCTTAAGGGACTATATTTGGTCTTCTGAGAATACCAGAACCTATATGATATAACTAGAAAGGTTTTAATGATTAATTTGTAGGTTTTGGCTATGATTCAAGGCTCAAAAGGGTGTGAAGAGAAGAGGGAAGTGGTGCCCTTTCTATAAGGGAGGAGAGGGGCACCTTAGAAAAAACATAAAATATAAATTTATAATAAAGTCATATTCAGTTTTTAATAGCTCCAAATTGATTTATTTCTAATCTAAGGTTGGGATGAGTCAAAATTTTCTCAACCAATAGATTTTATACAAGTTTAGGTTACTATTTGATCCTTATCATTTAGATTTAACTCAAAGTTAAATGATTTAACTTTTACTGTGTCTTTTTGTTTTCTTACATTATATGGTTAATAAACATACTATAACAAGAAAAAAGAACCCCAAGTGGTTCATTATTAATATATATATCCTTATATAAGTAATTTGGCTGAACCATATATTTTTAGGAATAAAATAACAATTAATAATTTAATACTTTTCTTAAAAACTATTTTATGCAATTTTGAAACTATTTGGTAATTGATTTTTGAAAAAATTATAACAGCATGATTAGTTTAAAAAATGTTAATTAAATCAATAATAACATTTCATATTAACATATAGAGTTTTTTAATTCAAAAAAAGTCTCAAATTACATTTATCTGGGTATTTATAACATGAATTATGTTAATATTTCATTAATATGGTAATTATTGCATCATCATTGTGTCATAAATAAATTAAATTATATAATGTCTAACAATTATAAATAAAATACCATTTTGTAGGAAATATTTTTATATTTATAATGAATATTTATAATTGAACTTATCTTATGTATAAACCTATATTAAAAAAATTAGTTATTAAACTTTGATTTTAACTATTATCATTTTTCGATAAATAAAATAATAATAAATGTCCTATCTAATCCAAGTGGACCTAAAGGGTAATATTTTACCCCTAATGTTATTTTTGGTCGAACTAAACATATCCAATAGAAATAGGAATTGTTTTAGGGTAATAATAATATCATTTTTATCCTTAATTAGCCTATTTTCTTTTAACTGTGGTAAATAAAAGTAAAAATTTACTATTCACAAAAAATTATTTTTTTCTTATTGAACCACATTTTACATACTGATATCGACCAAGCCTCTCATATTTTTTAAATTCCACTCACAGAAGTGGTAAAATTAATTTATATTTAAATTTTCAAATTCTCCTAGGAGGTAGGTAAAAGACGGTGAAAAGTTCAAAAAAAAATTATATATCTAAGATTATTATAAAATGACTCCAATTAATTACATTAAACATATATAGGTATTATGTATAAATTTTGACGTAGAATAAATTTAAATAAATTAAAAAATTATTTAAATAAAAAGTCGGGTTTTAAATAGTAACATAGGGTTTTCACTATTCATCAAAAATTGAATGTTTTCAAAAAAAATACCAAAAATTCACCTTAGGTTAATTTCAATATTCCGAATCCAAAAATGAATTCCATTTCGAAAGATAAAAGTAATAAAATTTCAAAAAGCCAGTGTTACTATTCAAAACAGATATATCGTAATAATATTATTGTAATATCTTGTTTAGTGAAACTCGGTATTGCATACAACACATGCTATCATGGAAGGTCGCGATTGCGTGTAATTCAAGCCAAGTCAGGGATGCGTGTAGTGAATGATAATTTTGGTGTAGCGTACAATACAAGACATTAATGAAATTAAATAGAATATTTTTCATAAAATATCAGGATGTTACATTCTACCCCCCTTAAAATGAATTTCTCCCTCAAAATGTTTCGGGGTTATAAATGGTTTACTACTTGAAAGTTTCATTAATAAAAACCCACATCATAAAAAGGAATACAAAAAATTCATTTTAAAATGGAAAGTTAGATATTTAATGGTTACCCAGATTAACTCATCATTAAGTTTCCACATAGGAGAACATAGGTGGAAGTATGGATATGGAAGAGAAATCTAACCATCAAGTTCTGATGGAGAGTGGTAGAAAACATGGCTATGAAAAACCCAACAATCACAAAGTCATAAATTTGTGATGATCTAAGGTACCATCTGATTCATCGGATATAAGGGCAGTAGGACAACATTTTTGGTTTCAAGATAATTTCCCTAAAGTTGAATAATTTTAATTAGAAGAAATAATATCTTTATTTCGATATAATCTCACCGATGTTTGTGCCTTGAAAAATTTACACAACATCTCTTAAAGAAATGAAGTTGAATTTTTCATTCGTGAGTTGTTAGGATATCATGTGATAGAATGATGGGCCATTCCATATGTCTCAAACAATAGGTTAGAAAAAGTTATCAAATATACATAAGTCCATCTATGTTGAGGTTAATCGTATATGATTCCAAAAATGGACTTATACATCATCTATCATACCGCTTAATATAATAAAACTAGTTTCTACAAATCGGGGTTTTCCTGTAGGCCAGTGGTAGGCAATAAAGGCATGTCGGACTTCATTTGTGGGTTCAATTCCCACAA
Organism: Viscum album; assembly: GCA_963277665.1. Classification (NCBI taxonomy): domain Eukaryota; kingdom Viridiplantae; phylum Streptophyta; class Magnoliopsida; order Santalales; family Viscaceae; genus Viscum; species Viscum album. The sequence goes on along the minus strand of OY728148.1, from coordinate 1,479,234,939 downwards.
CCTTGTCCGACGCGATGGGTTTTTGCCCATCCTACATGTTGTCCTTTTTCTTAAAACTACATTATTATAACATTCCATAAATAATATCGAAAAAAGTTCTAGCCATAAACAATGCTGACTTATGTCCATCATAATCCATTCTGATCTTTAGGCTTATCAAAAATACTTCTGTCCAATATCATAGTATAATGAAAACGATTTCTGGAAAGGTTACAAAAAAAGAACGTGAATAACATCTTGTTCATCGCATTCCAAACATGTGAATACCTTAATTATGTATTCTCTTCAAACATAAATTACCATAGAACCTTAGTGAAAACATGAATGATGTAAAAAAGTTAACTCCTTCCACATACTAAAATCCCAAAGTTTCTATATACTCAAACCATGATATCATATTGTCCTTATATAATTCATGAGCTCAGTAATACTATCAAACAACTCATTATCTTATAATGCCTTCATTATGCGCATATCATCTACTTTCCAAAAATATCTGAATAACCTTTCATGGTTACCAGTACCATTTAACATATACTTTAAAATACTTTAGGAAAAATTGTAGTGTAACAATCCATAGATGTGTCTTTATTTCATAGAACCATTACCTATACAACGTAACTCTTGATAAACATAAGTCATTCCACTGCCTTCTTAAACAAAAGAATGAGCTTCAATAATTCGTTCATATCACATATCATTTACAGTCTCTTCATCATTATCAACATAAATACTACTCATACGACCATGCTGATTCTCTTCATGAGACTTTCCATTAGAGAATTAGTTTTCATAATTCCCATACATTCCACATTTAAAACATTTAATTATTGTCGGTGTTGTAATAAAACCATTATCCTTGTCCATGGTGTTAACGAAAACTTTTTCATTGTACTTACTGGATTTGTGTCCTTTTTTCCACACCCAAATCATCTTCTAGTTCCTTTGAAACGTTCTCCATGATGCCTCTTCCCACATTATTTACTTGAGGGAAATTGAAAATTCTTTCCTCTGTGATCATCATGAAACTCCATCTTTCTCTTTTTAGCTGAGGTGGGAAACTTAACAAATTTGAGATTATTGATCATATTATGAGATTTATGATTAGGAATAATAATGATATGTGGACTTCCAGATCCAATTTCATTTGGTTTCTCAAGAATAATATCATTCGATTTTCCATCATATCCTCTATTATAGTGAATTTTCCTGTTTCCAGCCATTTTCTAAAACCCAAAAAGAATAGTGTGAGAGGAAAAATTCATAATTAAGGGGGAGTACATTCAATATATAACATCTTAGGAATAATTATAATATTTTTCCCATAATTCTAGGACTATAAATTATACTTATACGTAACCTTAGGGACATACCTAAACATACCTTAGAAATATCTCAAGGGATCTAACTAAAGTTATCGCATCCTAGTTTCCAAAGGTTAACTAAACCGATCCTATGATACCAAATTTAGAGACCGAAATCATGACGTACATGGACATTACATTACTTTTGCGGAATACTCAATACATAACAAAAACAAACAGCGAAGAACTGTAATAGTTTAGTGTCTTTGGAAACATAGAACATAATCTTCTAATCGTGGTGAAATATCTTCAACATCTCCAATAAAGATCATCTCCTTTTGTTTTCTTACATAAAACCTTTCATTATATCCTAACGAAACTAAATCATATAAAGGGTGAGCTCAAATGCTCAGTAAGCGTAATCATGGAGAAAATAAAACAAACCATATACATTTGAACATAAAAACATGAACATAATGTTTAAACATAAAAATCTTGAGAAATGACATAAATCATGGAAGTACGTAAGGAATAGATCATAATGGAACATCAACCATGATAAAATGGATTGGAAATAAAACTTGTAAATGTGGAAAAAAATTAAGAACATGATATGATTTCTGTAGTATCCAAGTCATTGCTGCCAAGACCATCTTAGTGGACAAAGTTCCTTTCTGAAATGAGATCACTCCTTGTTCTAGTCCTGTATCACAAAACTAGATTAAATTACCATTACATCCATGTCTATATCATTAGATATAAATCTTTACCCAATTCATTGGATGTAGATATAGGTCCCACCAATCTCATATTGAATCATTCTTACATATGTTCCACAAAACAATCATAAATCATTCATAACAACCCAACGAATTAAATGGGTTTCATAAACATCATTCCATCATATCATAATCCATATAAAACAAATAGATATCATTTAATCATAAGAAAATGGAAACCATGTAATTCATAGAGACATTATAATTGAAACATATAAATATTAAATAATTTCATCTTAGATGGAAAATGGTTTTGAATAAACAATTGAAATGAATTCTTGATGAAAATATCCTTTCTTCTTCCAAATCATTTTCTTTCCTCAAAATGGCATGAAATTTTAAAAGAAAAATATTTTTTTGAAATTTTTCATGAAATCATGTAGAGTATGCTTCATGAAAATAAGTTTTTATGAAACAATAAAAATCCATTCATGTTGTAAGTTAATAAAACATTCTCCTCGTACTTTTGTAGGAAAAGTAAAAAAGTTCCTCGTATGGTAAACAATGGAAATATTACATTCATAACATGTGGTAAAAGTAAAAAATGGGTAAAATGACTTTAAAGTTAAATGATAACATTTGTAGAAAACATGTACATGGATGGTAAATATAACCCAATAAATAATTACGAATAAACAATCTCGGATAAAAACAAGATTGGAAAAGTTATCCCTTACATTAGGTCTGATATGTTTCGTACATATCTGAAAAGCATGTATAATGATTTAAATAATTTAATTGTCTTATTACAGAATCCATTTCATTGTTATGATATCATATATGGTTCACTTATGACTTTATATTACCTTTACTTTTTTAGATTCCATGTTAAAGCAGTGTTTTTGGTAAATTAGTTTTATTTATCGTACGTGTTTGGACTTGTAGTTCATGATTATATTAGTACTTATATCATTATTGACATACATACAGAATGTAAATCATGATTTATATATCATATATATGTTCAGTACATATATATATATATATATATAATATATTGATAAATGAAATGAAACACACTGTTCATGGAAACGATAGGTCGTGCATACACATGAACGTTGCTTTTGTTTCCTTATTGAATTGAATAAAATTGAGTAGATGACATACATAAATAAATAAAGTTTCATTATTATGTCATATATTTCAGGAATACTTATTATATATAATTTATAATCATTCTTTAATTGTTATCATGGAAAATTAATCTCATCGCGTCGTGGAGATGGTAATCCGTACGTATGCACGAGCAATGATATCCTTACCATATTTATTGAATGTAATTGAATTGGATGATATAATATATCTGAGTCAATATGATGTTATAATAACCATATATAGAAATTATTTACACCATTATACCCATCCAAGCATGGTGGTGGTGGAAAAACTAATTACACCACGCCGTGGAGATGGTATTCCGTATGTAAGCATGGACGGTGATTTTGTTTTCCGTATGATTGATAGAAGTTAAAATAGGGTTGTTTCATATTTATAATAACATATATGTATATTAGTGATACATATGTTATTAATTTATGATGAAACAAATAAATAATAAGATGTTTAAGAAGAAAGAAACATGAAAGAATCAGTAGAAGAGATTACCTCTTCCTCGATGCACCTCCTTTAAACTTCTTCTTAGGGAACTAAAATTGGTCTTTTGAGAAGACCAAGGCCTCTATGAAATAACTAGAGAGGATGGTAAGAGGGATTGGCAGGGTTTGGTCGAGCTTGAAGGATCCAAAAGGTGTGAAGAGAAGAGGGAAGGGGTGACCTTTTTATAAGGGATGAGAGGGGCACATTAGGGAAAACATAAAATATATTTTTATAATAAAGTCTTTTTAAGTTATTAATACCTATAAATTGATTTATATAGAAGCTAAGGTGAGGATGGGTCAAAATCGTCGCATCCAATAGGTTTTATATAAGTTTAGGTTACTATTTTATCCTTATCAATTAGATTTAACTCTAAGTTAAATAATTTAACTTTTACCATGTCTTTTTGTTTTCCAACACTATATGGTTAATAAACATACTATAACAAGCCAAACGGACCCCATGTGGTTCATTATTAATATATATATATTGTTATCTAAGTCAGTTTTCAGAACATTAGATTTTTAGGAATAAAACAATAATTAATAATATAATATTTTAAAAACAAACTATTTTATTTCAATTTTGACACTATTTGGTAATTGATTTTTATGAAACTCATAACAGCCTGATAATTTCGAAAACAGTTAATTAAATAAATAATAACATTACATATTAACCTATAAAATTAGTGTAATTCATAATAAGTCTCAAATTACATTTATTTGGGTATTTATAATATCAATTATGTTAATATTTCATTAATAATGTATTTACTGTATCATAATTATTTCATAAATAAATTAAATTATTTAATGTCTAAAAATTATAAATAAAATACAATTATGTATGAAATTTCATTATCTTTCTAATGAGTATTTATAGACTAATTTATCTTATGTTTAACCCTATATTAAAAATTATTTAGTTATTAAACATTGATTTTAACTATTTTAAATCTTCATTAAATAATATAATAATAAATGTCCTAATCTCATCAAAGTTGACCTAAAGGGTAATATTTTATCCCTAAGGTTGTTTTTGGTCGAAATAGACTTATCCAATAGAAATAGTACATGTTTTAGGATAACAAAAAATCATTTTTACCGTTAATTACCCTATTTACTTTTAACTGTGGTAAATACATGTAAAATATTACTATTCACCAAAAATTATTTTTACCTTATTGAACCGCATTCTACTTACTGATATCAACTGTGTCTCTCAGATTTTTGAAATTCCACTCACAGAGGTGGTAAAATTATTTTTTATCTAAATTTGCTAATTCTACTAGGAGGTAGGTAAAAGACGGTGAAAAGTTCGATAAAATTTTTATATATCTAAGATTATTATAAAATGACTCCAATGAAATACATAAATGTTATATAGGTGTTATGTATCAATTTTGGCCAAGAATAAATTTAAATAAAATAAATAATTATATAGATAAAAAGTTGGGTTTTAAATAGTAACCTAGTGTTTTAACTATTCATCAAAAATTGAATGTTTTCAGAAAAATACCAAAAAATCACCCTAGGATAATTTTGATATTCCAAATCCAAAAATGAAGTCCATTTCGAATGATAAAATTTATTAAATTTAAAAAAGTGGGTATTACTATTCATAACGGCTAGTTCATAATAATATTATAGTAATATCTCTTTTAGTGAAACTCGGTATTGCGTATAACACATGCTATCGTGAATGGTCGTGATTGCGTGTAACACAATCCAAGTTAGGGATTCATGTAGTGCAAGCTCCTTTTAGTGTAACGTACAACAGAAGACATCAATCAAAATAAAATGAATATTTTTCATAAAATCTGAGGGTGTTACATAAAGAGAAATAAAAAACACTAAAAAGAAAATAAATCCAAAAAACTAATTGGAGTATTAATAATAATAATATTATTATTATTAATATTAATGATATTAATAATAATAACATAATAAAATTAAAAATGTTAATAATAATATTTGTCATAAATAATATTATCATTATTTTTATTGTTAAAACAATTCTTAATTTTTTTCAATTATATTGATTTATTTGTCATTCACATTATTATTCTGGTGCATCGGGAGGGTATAGTCAAAACGGTTCGGCTTCTCCAGGTAACTGTGTGGCCTTCCAAGGGTTGTAAAAAAATTTTTTTTATTAATTATCAAACATGATGAATAATAATATGAAAGAAAAATTAATAAGAAAAATGAAAGGAATGATGAATTTTTTTAAAAATTATAATGAAGGTAAAATTATTTTAAATATTATAAATAATAATATATTTTTTTATATTTTAATTAAGGTATTATTAAAATTATATTTTTATTTATTTTTTTTGTGTTTTTTTATTTATTTTATTTCTTTCTCTCATACGCATCCCCCCTTCCTTGCATCGCACTCTAACCCCCAAGCCCTCAATCCAACCACACCCATCTCCCCTTCACTCCAACGCCTCAGCCACCCCCATGATGTCAGTTCGCTTAGTGCCACACCTCCTCTCGACTGGACGCCTATTAGAGAGACGTAAATCTAGTGAAACCTCCACATACACGTTGTTTCCCATCTAGTGGGACCTTTGATGGTCCCCAGAGGATGAATATCCCCTCTAGTGGTCTCCCCCCTTGCGCGATCTAATCTGGTAAACATTTATCACTTCTCCTTGGGTTTTAGTTTTTGGATTCATTTTGATTAAGGTATAATCATGATAATATTGGATCAACCTCTTGATTTAGGGTACAATTTGGTTTTTTAATGGGCAGATTAGGTGGGGTTGACAGTTGAGATCAATTTTTTGAGGGTTCAAACCCCTAAAAATCGATGATAACATTTAACAGCACCTAATATACACAAGAAACAATCATAATTGAACAATAAATAACGTGCCAAACCAATATTACCAAGATCATACGTTAATAAAAATGAAACCCTAAATTTATACCCTATAGGATGAGGGAAAATCATTACAGAGTAGATCACGTGAGTGGTGACTATCAGAGGGGAAATTCATGCAATGGGGGTCATTGGAGGTCGCACCTATAGGGAATGTATGCACCGAAGGAGGTTTCTTCATATGGTAGTCTTAGCCAAAAGGTCCGACAAAGTGGAGGGGTGGCGTAAGTGGAGAAGGGTGCTGTGAGGGTGGATGAGGCATCAAAGGGAATGTTCATGGGGGATAATGCATGCCAAGGGGAGGAGGTGGTGTGGGTGGGGAGGAAGGGAAGATGGGCCCAATTATATAGAGGAATAGGGGGTTGCATCGTGATAGAAGAAAAGGGTAAGGGATATGTTTGAGTGAATGAAAAATAAAAATAAAAAATAACAACCAATTAACCAAATAATAATATAATAATTTTAATAATTTTAATTTTAATTATTATAATAATAATAAAAGAATTAAAATATTAACAATAATAATAATAATTATTATTATTATTTTCTAATATATTATTATAATTATTATTTTTATTAAAAAAATTCTTAATTGTTTTCTTCTTTTTAAATCTTTTTTTCAATTTATCATTCATCTAGTTAATTAATTGATTATAAATAATTTTTTTCAACACTGGTTAGGACGCACAGTGACCTGGCGAAGTCGCAAGTCTTCGACAATACCCTGCCCATGCACCATATGCTTAACATTCATTTATCATCAAAACACACAATTCCAATTAAGACTCAGTCCAAACCACAAAATAATTGTCAAAGACAGATAAAATAATAAAAAAATGTTATTTCAAAAGTTAGGGTGTGATAGAACAAGAAGTTTATATGATTTAGAAATACCCTCACATGATTTCGACATATTATGTAATTCAAAATTTTGAAGGAGAAATTTTTAAAGTGGGAAGAATTTAAGAACCAAAAATTTTATAAATTTAATTTCACATCATAAATTTATTTATTATATTATAAAACACAATCATAACATAGAGAACCTGATAAATAATTAATCTCATAAATAAAAAACGGAATAAGTAGTATATATATAAATTAAAGAACCTATTCCAATTAAATAATGACATGACCATTGGGATAGTAATTTGACCATAAATTATTGTAACCAAGACAATAGAATTTTAACCTAAACTATGAATGTATTAATAAAATGTTGAAATATTTAAAATTAATATATGATATATTTATATCGTTTCATAAGTGAATAACTATTTTAAACATGATAAATTATGTGTTTTTTTGTGAAACACAAATGTTTATTTACATTAAAATTTCAAATATAATAACTTAAAAAAAATTATTTTCAGTATAAATTCATAAATATATATTTTATTTTCTTATTTTTATAAGATAATTTTACGTGTCGTTAATTTATTTTTCCATTTTTCATAGAATCAGTAACAATATAAAAATCAGTATTTTATGAATAAATGGTGATTTTAATTAAAACATCAATTTCTCATATTTTTAAAATTATATTTATAAAATGGTGGCAATTTATTAAATATATACATTTAAAAAAATTGGATTATTTTTTGGGATTTTTTTAAAATAGCTTATTCTTTTGGGAATAGTGAAAAAAAAATTTGGTATTTAATATTTTAAGCCAAATAAATGAAATTTTGAGTCAAGGATTATTATATAACTCATTAGTTAAACCTCACATGCATTATATACTGTACTTAGTCATAATAATAAACATTTTAGTAATTATTGATCAAATATAATAAACAAATAAATAAAATAATAATAACCACACATCTCTTCCCACTATAAGTGCATCGCCTTTCCACCACTACTTAGAACAACTTATAGGTGTTGGTTATTTCTTATATTATATAAAATTAATCTCCCAAACCTCTTCTTGGTTTCCTTTTCTTTCTCGTCCCATAGAAATACCAACCCCAAGTGGCTTAAGGAGGTTTTCAAGGAGACGACATTCAATAGGTAAAATACTCATCCTTTCTCTTTTCATTTCATTTTATCCCACATCCTCCACTAACCTCCCCTATCCAAAACAACATAATAACTCCACTATAATATATATAAATGAATTTTTTTATATTAATGTATTATCAATTATAAAACCTCTTTCCTTCATCCATTCTTCTAAAAAGGACAATACCTTCTTCGATATGTTGATTCACTACCTTCGAGGGTGATGAGTTTTTGTTTTCCATTACTATATTCACAGCTGGTAAAAAAATTATAAGTGTTAAGACATATTTAAAAAAAATTATTGTGCCATTTTTACTTTATATAACAAAAATATATTAATAATATTATATAATAAAACATAACTAGTTCACATTTATTGGAAAACCACCAAAAAACCAAACGTTCATTATTTATTTTCTATCTAAAAAATAATCCTCATACAAAAACTGACATATAAACTATTAAATAATTTTTTCGGTTTATGAATATAATATAATTAATGTTCTAGAGTTTTTTAATTCATTTTAATATAATTCCCACCATATTACATGGAACTAATCGTAAAATCAAGAAACAAACACACCCAGAACAATGAAATTATCATGACATGACTTATCCAATATGAGGGGAGGTACCAAAATGTTCCCATGACCTTCTTATTCATTTTGAAGGATAGATAATGACCCCCATGTCCCACCTTTAGTAATACCATGAGTGGTGACTAGCACCACGAGTATAGAATTTCACACAAATGGAAGGCAATACACATTTTATAATACACTATCGGAAGATAAGATGGTAAATCCCAGCAACCCCAAAGACTAATGATAAATGTAATCCCAATAATAAATTCCCACATGCATGTTCAAAATTCAAGCTTATACAATGTATGAACAACCTTTTGATAATGTACCAATGGGAATGAAACTAAGCAGTGAAAATAACTTTCATGAATCCCAAGCTAGTAATGCCTTGCATGGGCTTAAAAGTCCTCCTAGAAAACAAAAAATATTTTTATATACATAGGGTGATCATTCAAGTATATTCAGTATGAAATTTAAAGCTTCTTATTCCCATGTAAGAAAAAATATTAATCCCCCTGTGAGAAAACAACATAACCTCATTAACTTACCAAGGAATACTATCTAGCTAAATCTCACCACGACACACATACCCACATAACGCAAGACAGGTAATGCAATAGTTTATGAGCATTAACATTTGGGTACCCCACACCACTTTACAATAGGTTAACATCTCGTTCATAACGATCCTACAACATCACTCGGAAACTCCCCCCACATGCATCCCCACTTCCGCAACCTTCCCACAGACACCTAGGCCTCAAACAACACACAACCATTCTCACGAACACCTGGTCTAGAATAACCACTTCCATGCCTGAAGACACCTAGGCTAGTACTACCCCCGCCACGCCGAAGACACCTGGACATCATTCCGAAGATACTTGGGAAAACAACCATGGCCTACAAACACCTAATACCTTAGTAAAAAACATACAATTACATAATAAATCATTGTCTATAGTATTTCTCAAGACATTAGAACCTTCCTAGATACACCTAAGCAGCTATATCATGAAGAGGGTGTGAGGAACAAAATCAATAACTAGCCACCCATCCTCCCACTCAGATGTTGTGAAAGCCACCCCCCCATAAAATGGAGGTGATATGCACTTATTTATCAACAAATATGGGTGTGTATATAAATAATAGGGAACTACAATATATATAGGTAATCAAATATTCATCCCCAACCTAAAAATTTCAAACATAGATACGACAAGTACACACCAGCTCTACTTTTGTTGCTACCCCAACATGCACAACTGGACTACAACCACTTCCGTAGCATAACCCATCCCCCTTTCTATTCAAAATCCAATTATTTATTTAAGGCGATTAACATTAAATTATTTGGTCACTATAAACAACTAAAAAACCAAACTACACCATGCAACGAACAAATCCAAACTGTAGTCACAGTTCACAATATCACAAAACTAGACTTGTCGTCCAAATGTACATCTTCATTAACCTAATCAAAACTATAATTATTCAATGTAATTACTCCCATTCCTTCTCTCATAACCAAATACTACAACCCCTCTACCCAAAAGAAAATCCATAATGCATTCACACTGTAAAACGTGTCTACAACCACATCATATTTCCACTGCTAGATGTAGCTTCATGACCGAAACAAAACATAATGGTGATTCAACATCCTACAGGCTCATCCATTCCACAACCAATCAATCTATCGTACTGAGACACCAACAACCCTGTACCACCCACATACCAATCCCACATAACTACGACCAGAACACATAGAACATAACCACAACCATCAAACCAAGCATGTTTAAATTTAACTAACATGGGTTCTTTAATATCCATCTGGATATAAAAGGGTGATCACAAACTATGTTTGATCTTAGGGAATGCATTTATTTAACTAATTTTTCATGATTTATTATATTTCATGTTACATATATACATGAAAACACTAAAAACTAACTGCTCCAATGCATAAGCAACGACCACCAACGTCCATGATTTTTAGAAGGAATACCACCACAATAACCATAAAAAAATAGGAGATCAACATCAATCTACACCATGAAAAATATTTTATTTTTGTGAGTTATATGTTTATTATATTAAATCCTTGATTAATTATCATTTTAAGAAATGTTTCCAACCGTTCCTCAAAAGGAACCATTAATATACCCACCCCACATGGTGCTAAATTAAAAATAAGTAACAAAAATCCCGAATTAGATCATCAATGTTCAATGTTACTTCTTACATGAAATATACGGCACAATGTGAATCGTATGAAAACTCTAAGGCTGAGAAGGAAGGGATCCGACATGGGCACACAACTCATCATAGGAAGAAGTCTTCAGGTGAACCAAGATAAATGAAAAGGAATATGAATGAGAGGATATCATCTAACCAAGGGGACATATCCTAAAATCAGGGAGACCATTTTGAAGTACATAAAATGAGGATCGTGGTATTACCATGCGGTTGGTCTGGTAAACAATTTGGAAATTGTTGATATATCATTATTCCACTAAAAAATGGTGCAGATAGACCATCAGATGACTATGAGTTGATAGATTAACGTTAAATGTTATAAAACACATAACCAAGGAGAAATTAGAAAAACTAGGAGAAAATGAAAATGAGTCGCCGATGGGTGAGTCACCGATGCCACGACCTCCCGATGGCTCAACCTACTGACACCCTGAACTACCAATACAGAGCCACCGACACTGAGCCACTAATAGGTGAGCTACCAATGCGACCTACTGACACCGATGACCTCGACTCAACGATGCTGACACTCTCAACTCTCTAATGCTGAAGCCACGTTGGCTCATTTATGACGATACCCATATTCTCACTAATCCCTACACCATATGGCTCAAAAATTATGACGCAATTTAACTCAATGATGCCAATGTCCCATGACACACTAACACATTGTCATGATGACGCACTAACATGTCGATGCACTGACATGCCAATGTACTTACTTGCCAATAGTAAAACAAAAAATTTGGAAAACTCTTTAAATGATCCACTAATAGTTCCCAAAACACCTCAATAATGGATTTCACCAAGGAAGAGACTATAGAAAATCCTGGTTATTACATACAATAAATATCAATCTATTCTCTTCCTAGAGAATTTAAAACTAAACGAGAAGAATTGATTTCTGAAAAACCATCCCCAAAGATACCTATAAAGTGTAAACCAACTTATATTGTTCAAAAGATGGAGAAATATTATCAACCTCCTAGGACACCCCTGGATATATATCTCATAAAAAACTATAAAAATAGTACCACTCTACTCCATCATGTATCTAAATAAACACCGAAAGACACAACGTCAAGACACACATATTAGGGTGCTCCTTCCAACATGTCACAATACTATCTTTTTTGGGCAGCACTGACTCACCCACATGAGCCTAATCACATCCACAATAATGTGTCTTGATTAGGGATTAGGGACTCTCCTCCCTATAGTCCGGACTCTTCACACAAAAATAGAGAACAAGGAAAACTATTTTCATACAATAAGTGAGGTTAAACAGTACATCATAAGAATGGAAAAAATAAAACACTTGAGAAAAATGCCTAACATCTTTGGGTACTAGAAACACAACTTTTCCTCTCGTTCCTAGGTACTATCCTCAAGGACACCATGCATCCAAAACACATGATCCAAGATTATGATCTATCCATGAATCACTGTCTCTATACGATCTTTGATTCTCACCGGTCTCTCCACAAATGTCACATCGTCCCAAATATCCAACTCTATATAGTCTAGGTTGTGGGAGTTATCATGTAGATACTGACAGAGCTGAGATAAATGAAAGGCATTTTGGATCCCATTCAACTATGGGGGTACTTTCTGCTAATATTCAACCTTTCAAACTTGTCCCAACACCTCAAAAGGTCCGATAAAACTTATACAATTCTTACTCCCCCTACCAAACCTCTGTTGTCCACACCGTGGGGTAACCTTTAAGAACACATGGTCCCCAACAAAGAAAACCATGGGTATCCTCCTATGTTTAGGATATGACTTCTCCCATTCATATGATTCCTTCAACCATTCATGCACAAGAGGAAAATTATCTATCATGCTCTGCACCACCTCTGGGCAAAGAACACCTACCTCACCAACTTATGTCCTTAACATGGGTGAACAAAACATTCTTCTATTCAAGGCTTCGAATAGTTCCATGCTAGTGGTTAAGTGATAGAAATTATTGTAGTCAAACTCCACCATGGAAAAGTGTCTCACCCACGATCCATCGATGTCCAGAACACATGATCATAGAATATCCTCAAATTTGGGGATGGTCCTCTATATTTTCCCATCATTCTAAGGGATACATCATCCCTCACAGAACACGTTTCTCAAACCTAACCTACTGAAACACGAATATCCTTTCAACAAACTCTGACACTGCCCGCTTCACTTCAGGCCACAAAAGACGACTTCTAAAAACCTGGAAAATCATTGATACTCATACATGTACAACCAAGGGTGAGTTATGGAACTCATAGGGAACTCCCTCACACATCCCCACAGTGAGAAACAACATCCCATGGAACATAGTCGGATTTTGACTATTCTATGACCATCCCTAGGGATCATCACCCTGGAAAACACGATCACACATCACTTCAGCCTCTGAGTGTAGCACCCGGTGATTTTATGAGATATATTATTTTTAATTTCATTGATGTTTTCTATTGTACACTAAACCAAGATTAGCTTGTATTATACACAACACCGTGTCAGCTTGCAGTATACGCAACACTATTTTTGGCTCGTGTTACACACAATTTTAAGTTCATTTTGTGGAAATTATTCTTCGCAACATGAAGTATATATTTTGTTTAATGTATAAATGAAATAAGTTTTGATTATGTTATAAGAAACACCAAAGAGAGCATTCACTACATGCATCCATGACATGGTGTGCATTACATGCAAATGCAACCTTCCTCGATAGTGTGTGTAGTACGCAATACCTGGTTTCACTAAACAACGACATGTTATTAAAATGTTATATTAACTAGCCGTTATGAATAGTAGTACCCACATTTTGAAATTTTATCTTTCAAAATGGACATCATTTTTGGATTCGGAATATCTAAATTATCCTAGGGTGAATTTTTTGTATTTTTCTGAAAACATTAAATTTTTTATGAACAGTGAAAAGCATTGAGTTATAGTTTAAAACAGAAAATTTTTTAAATAAGTAATTTTTTATTTAAATTTGTTTTAGGTAAAAAATGATACATAATACCAATATAATTTCAATGTAATTAATTGGAGTCATTTTATAATAATTTTAGATATATAAAAATTTTATTGAACATTTCACAGTCTTTTACCCACCTCATAGGAAAAATTTGCAAATTTACATAAAACATAATTTTACCGCTTCTGTGGGTGGTATTTAGAAAATCCAAGAGACACTATTAATATCAAGGTGTAAAATGTGGTTTGATAAGATATAAATATTTTTTATTGAATAGTTTCTTTTTACTTTTATTAACCCCGGTTAAAAGTACACTGGGTAATTAAGGGTAAAAATGATATTATTATTACCCTAAAGAATGTCCTAATTCTATTGGATAAGTTTAATTCAACCTAAAATAACCATATTAATAAAATATTACCCTTTAGATCCACTTGGATAAGATTTGGACATATATTATTATTTAATTCAAAGATGAGTTAAAAGAGTTAAAATCCATGTTTAATAACTAAACCATTTTTAATATATGGTAATAAATAAGATAAATTCGACCGTATATATTCATTAGAAATGTAAAAAATTCCTACATAATTTTATTTTATTTATAATTTTTAGACATTAAATAATTTTATTTATTTATGACACAATGATGATGTAGTAATTACCTAATTAATGAAATTTTAACATAATTGATGTTATAAATACCCAGATAAATTAAATTTCAGGCTTTCTATGAATTAAACTAATTTTATATGTTAATATGACATGTTAGTATTGATATGATTGATATTTTTAGAAATAATAATTCTGTTATGATTTTCCAAAAAAATTATTTACGAAATAGTGTCAAAATTGACATAAAATAGTTTTTTTAAAAATATTATATTATTAATTGATATTCTATTCATAATAATCTAAGGATCGGACAAATGACTTAGATAAGGTTATATATATTAATAATTGACCACTTGGGGTTCTTTTGGTTTTTTATAGTATGTTTATCAGCTATATATTGTAAGAAAACAAGAAGAAACATTAAAAGTAAAACTATTTAACTTAAAGTTAAATCTAAATGATAAGGGTAAAATATTAAAATAAACATGTCTAAAACCTATTGGTTGAGAGGATTTAGACCCATACCCACTTTAGCTTAGAAATAAATTAATTTGGAGATATTATAAACTGAATATGAATTTATTATAAAATAATAATTTATGTTTTCCCTAATGTTCCCCTCTCCTCCCTTATAAAAGGGCACCTCCTACCTCTCCTCTTTACACAATTTTGATTCTTCAATCTCGGAAAAACCCTGCCTATTTCTCTTTTCAAATTCCCTAGAAACATAATAGTGGTCATGGTCTTCTCTAAAGACAATCTTTAGGTCCCTAAGTGGAGGTTTAGAAGAGGCGCATCAAAGAGGAGGTAATATCCTTTACCGATTCTTTCAAATTCATTTCTTCTTCTACTTATTCTTCTTTTTTTGTTTCATCATAAAGTAATAACATCAGTATCACTCATATAATAATATGTTATTATAAATATGAATAAAACCTATTTGACCTTCTATCCTTCCTATGGAAAACGAAATCACAGTGCGTGCGTATGTACGGAATACCGTCTCCCCGTCATGGTGTAATCTTTTTTTTCACCACCACATTACATGGATGGGTATAATGGGGTAAAGAATAAATATATATGATTATTATTTAATGATTCTAATTCTGATATATTATATCATCCACTACAATTCCATTCAATAATTATGAGGATGATATCATCACTCGTGCGTACGTAAGGATTACCGTTTCAAAGACGCCATGAGATCATTCTCCATGTTAACCAATCAAGAATGACTATATAGTATATATAATGAATAATAATGAAATATATGAAATAATTATACTTTTGTATTTATGTGTATATATATATGTGTTTCATCTACTTACATCCATTATATTCAATATGGAAATGAAAACAACGTTCATGCATACATACGCCCTACCGTCTCCATGAACGGTGCATTTAATTTCATTATCTATCTATTATATATATATAATAAATATTTATGAAATATGAACCATGTATTACATTCTTGAAGTATGTAAATCATAATATAAGTAATAATATAAAGAACAACAAGTCCAAACATGTACGATAAATGAAACGATTTTACCCAAAACACTGCTTTAACATGTAATTGACAAAAGAACGAGCAATATAAAGTCATAAGTGAATCATATATGATATCATAAATGTTATTATGGTTATTTTACAAGTTGATAATATGTTTAAACACACTATACAGGAGTTTCAGACACAGAAAAAAGAAATTGTACCTATGGTAAGGAATAATTTTGCAATCTCATTTTTATCTGAGATTACTTATACGTAACTATTTACTGGTGTTATATTTTTCAGCCATGTCCATAAAAATGTTTTTCATTAAGTGTTTAATATTCTTACATGTATTTTTAAAGTCATATTTACTCCTATTTGACTTTTACATTGTGTTATTTAATGAATATTTATTTTGTTTAGAATATGAGGATCTTTTTGACTCTTTCGGCAAGAGTATGAGGATAATGTTTTTTAACTTATACAGAATGAACGGATTTTTACAGTTTCATAATGCCTAATTTTCATGAATCTTCCACTACACGTTTTCATTTTTGTTTTCAATAAAATCATTTTCTTTTAAAATTGTGTAGCATTTTGTGAAAAGAAAATGATTTTGAAAAAGAAAGGATATTTTCCTCAAGAATTAATTTCAAGTGTTTTATCAAAACTATTTTACATCTAAGATGAAATTATTTAGCATTTTAATGTTTCAAGTATAGTGTCTCTATTATTTAAATGGTGTTATTTCTCTTATGGGGAAATGGTATCCATTTGTTTAATATGGATTATGTGATGATGGGATGATGTTTATGAAGCCCATTTTATTCTTTGGGTTATAATGAATGTTTTATGTATATTTTGTGTCACACATAAGAATTTATTCATTATGAGATGGTTGGGACCTATATCTCCCTCAAATAAATTGGGTAATGATTTATATCTCAAGAGATAGACATGGCTGGAATGGTGAGTTAATCTGCTTCAGTGATATTGGACTGGAATGAGGAGTGAACTCGATTTAGTAAGGGTCTTTGTCCACTAGGATGGTCTTGGAAGCAATTACATGGCTACAATGGAAATCATATCACGTTCTTAATGGTTTACCAAAAATTAAATGTTTTATTACCATGATATTTTATCATGATTTATTTTCCTTTATGATCTATTCCTTATGTACTGCTAATATTTATGTCATGTTCATGTTTTTACGTTCAAATGTTTATGGGTTGTTTTATGTTCTCCATGTTTACCATTACTATGAATTTGATCTCAACCTTTTTGTGTTTTCTTTTCCCCAGGATATAAATAAAGGTTTTAGGTAATAAAACAAAAGGGGAAGATTTTTATGGGAGATGTTGATGATCTATCACCACGATTATATGTTTTGTTCTGAGTTTCCAAATGCACTAAACTATTAAGGTCCTTCTGTGTTTGTTTTTGTTATGTATTAAGTATTCCGCAAAAGTAATGAAATTTCCATGTATGTCAATCTTTGGGTCTATATAGTTGGTATTAAAGGAAGGATTATTTATCCTTTGGAAACTAGGATACGAAAACATTAGTGAGATCTCTAGAGATATTTCTAAGTATGTCTAGGGATTTCCCTAAGGTTAAGTATAAGTATAGGTTATAGTCCAAGAATTATGGTAAAGATATAATAATTAAACCTAATATGTTTTATATTAGAAGGTACTCCCCCTTTATTATATTATTTTTACTATCATGATTTTTGCCTCACAATATTCTTTTTGGGTTTTAGATGATGGCTATAACCTGAAGGAACCGTGTTGATCAATGTAGTGGACGATACAATGATTTTCCTCTGGAATAAACCAATGTTATGGGAGATTGAGTGAAAAACATATTTATATACTTACACAAGCTATGAATCATTCTGTACTTCCAAATGAGCAGAGAAAGGAGAAACATTCTGTTGAATCTTTCATGAGGCAGTGTGAACATTCATTCAGTGGGGCTACTGATCCATTAGTGGCCGAACAATGGATCAATACCACTGAAAAGATATTTTCAGTCTTGCAATGTTCTGAACATGAAAAATTAATCTTAGCAGTATATCATTTTGAAGATGAAGCTGATAAATTGTGGAATATTATCAAGAATAAAAGGCCCCAAGATGAAATTGAGTCCATGGAATGGGACGAGTTCAAGAACTTATTTTTCAATACGTACTTCCCTCGTATTCTTCAAACAAAGATGGAAAAGGAGTTCCTTGAGATTAAGAAAAAGGATGATTAATCTGTTGGTATATAAAATGCTAATTTCACAAGGCTTGTAGGGTATGCATATGGATTTATCATTCAAACTGAAAGTAAAGTTGATCAATTCTTTAGTGGCTTAAAAACAAGTATTTGAAGGGAATTAGCTATAAGAGACTTTAGTAGCTTTGAATAAATTTTGTGTTGTGCTACAAGGTAGAACTGGAAGTTGGTGTTACATATCCATCTCATGGTTTTGAAAAGAAAAAGAGATGGTGTTCAAGGAGAAATCCCAGAACAATGGTGAAAAGAAGATGAATGTTTATTTATGCTTAAAGTGTGGAAAGAAGCATGGTGGAGATTGTGTAAATGGTACTAGAAAACGTTTTATGTGTGGAAAAGAAGTTCATCGATATGTTTATTGTCGAAGTAATGGGAAAAGGAAGCTAATGTTATAAATATAGAAAAGACTACAGAGAATGCACCATCAACAATTCAATGCTACAATTTCAAGGAAATGGGGAATTATGCTAACCAATGCCCTAATCCAAGGGTTAATGATGATCGACATCAACAACCTCTTAAGGAAAAGGACAAATGGAAGTCACATGAGATCACTATTTGTGATGTTGAGTATGCCAATGATGTGGTGGAATGATTAAGTATTTATGTAATGGGATTTCAAAATAGTGTTGTGAAATCTCATTTAAAGTATCGTGGAATTTTGAAATATCTATGTATTGGTTTACAATTGTTTTAAATAATTATATGGTACTGGTAACAATGAAATGTGATTTAAATATTGTTGGAAAGAATCTGATATGTGCATAATGATGGGATAAGGAAAAAATAATAGTTTTGATGTTATTCATGAGCTCATGATTGATATAATGACAAAGTGATATCATGGTTTGAGTATATAGAATTTTTGGAATTTTGGTATGTGGAAAGATTTAACTATTGACAACATTCATGTTTTCACTAAACTTCAATGGGTATTCATTTTTTTTTTCAAGAGAATACATGATTAAGAAATTCACATGTTTGGAATGTGACCAAAAATATATATGATATGATATATGGGTGATGAATGATAGTATTCACATGCTTGGGTGATAAAATTTCTAGTAATAATTTTCTTTATACTATGAGCTTGGATAGAAGTATTTTGGATAAGCCTAAAGATTTGAAATGTATTAAGTTGAACATTAGATAGTACTGTTTAATGATATCACTTTTTTTCGATATTATTTCTGGAATGTTATAATAGTGTAGTTTTAGAGAAAGGACAACCTGCATGAAGGAAGACAACTAGTCGCGTCGGACAAGGTTGCAGAAATCAAACCCACAACCAAAGTGCGACAGACCTTTATCACCTACCACTAGACTACAAGAAGACCCTGGTTAGTAGAAACTAGTTTTATTTTATTAAGTGGTATATTGATGAAGTATAAGTCCATTTTTGGAACTATATACGATTAATCTCATTATAGATGGACTTATGTATATTTAATAACCTTTTCTAACCTTTTTTGAGATAGATAGAATGACCTATCATTCTATTGCATGATCTGATAACACATTATGAATTACAAATTCAACAGTATTTATTTAAGAGATAATGTGGAAATTGTTCATGGAATGACCAATGGTGAGATTGTACCAAAATCAAAGAAGTATTTCTTATAAATCCAATTTTTTCAAAATTAGGGAAATGATCTTGAAAACCAAAAAAACATTGTCTTAGATTGCACCTTAGATAATCACAAAAATATGGCTATGTGATTGTTGAATTTTTATAGCCATGCTCTCTACCACTCTCCATCATAACTTGATGGTGTGATTTCTCTTCCTTATCCATATTTTCACTTATGTTCTTCTATGTGGAAACCCAGTGATGGGTGAATTTGGGTAACCGTTACCTTTCATACATTAGTTTTTAAAGTTATTTTTTGGTATTCCTCTTTATGATGTGGGTTTCTATTAAAGAAACATTCAAGTAGTAAACCATTTATAACCCTGATTAATTTCGAGGGAGAAATTAATTTTATGGGAGGTAGAATGTAACACCCGGAGATTTTATGAGATATATTAATTTTATTTTCTTTGATGTCTTTTATTGTACATTACAACAAGATTATATTGTACTCTTCGAAACACCGTATTAGCCTGTAGTGTACACAACACTATTCTTGGCTCGTGTTACACACAATTTCATGTTTGTTTTCTGTAAATTATTCTTCGCAACATTAAGTATAGATTTTTTTTAATGTATAAATGAAATATGTTTTGATTATGTTATAAATGACACGAAAGGGAGATTGCACTACACGTAGCCCTGATATGGCTTTCATTACATGTAATCACGACCTTCCTCGATAGTGTGTGTAGTATGCAATACCGGGTTTTACTAAACAACGTTATGTTATTAAACTATTATACAAACTAGACACTATGAATAGTAATACCCACATTTTGAAATTTTATATTTCACGATGGACTTTTTTTTGGATTCGGAATATCGAAATAAGCCTAGGGTGAATTTTTGGTATTTTTCTAAAAAGTTTCAATTTTTGATGTGTAGTGAAAAATACTGTGTTATAGTTTAAAACCGATTTTTGTTAAATAATTATTTATTTTATTTAAATTTATTTTAGGTAAAAATTGATACATAATACATATATAAGTTGAATTTAATTCATTGTATTCATTTTATTATAATTTTAGATTTATTAAAATTTTATTAAACTTTTCATCGAGTTTTACCGACCTCTTATAAGAATTTGAATATTTACATAAAACCTAATTTTACCGCTTCTATGGGTGGAATTTTGAAAATACAAGAGACACGATTAATATCAAGGAGTAAAACGTGGTTCAATAAGATAAAAATAATTTTCGGTGAACAATTACTTTTTACTTTTATTTACCATAGTTAAAAGTAAACAGGGTAATTAAATGTAAAAACATTGTTATTATTACCCTAACACATGTCCTAATTCTATTGGATAAGTTTAGTTTGACAAAAAATAATCTTAGGAATAAAATATGACCCTTTAGGTCCACATGGATTAGATTAGGACATATATTATAATTAAATTCAAAGAAAAGATAAAAGAGTTAAAATCAACGTTTAATAACTAAAACATTTTTAATATAGAGGTATAAATAAGATAAATTAGACCATAAATATTAATTATAAAGGTAAAAATATTTCATACATAATGGTATTTTATTTATAATTTTTATACATTAAATATGTTTATTTATTTATGACACAATAATGATGCATTAATTACCTTATTAATGAAATATTAACATAGATATGTTATAAATAGCCAAATAAATGTAATTTGAGAATTTTTATTAATTCCACTAATTTTATAGGTTAATATGACATGTTAGTATTGATTTTATTAACTGTTTAGAAGAGGCGCGTCAAAGTTAAATTACTTAACATAGAGTTAAATATAAAAGATAAGCTTAAAATAGTAAACTAAACATGTATAAAACCTATTGGATGGGAGGATTTCGACTTATACCCACTTTATTTAAAATTAAATCAATTCGGAGCTATTATAAACCGAATATGACTTTATTATAAAATAATATTTTATGTTTTTTCTAAGGTACCCCTCTCCTGCTTTATAAAAGGGTACCTCCTACCTCTCCTATTTACACCATTTTGAGCATTCAAGATCTTCCAAACCGTGACCATTTCCCTTATAAAATTCCCTAGAAACATAATAAAGGTCCTGGTCTTCTTCAAATACTATCTTTATTTCCCTAAAATGAGGTATAGAAGAGGCGCGTCAAAGAAGTGGTAATATCCATTACCGATTCTTTCAAATTCATTTCTTCTTCTAATTATTCTTATTTTGTTGTTTCATAATAAATTATTAACAACATTATCACTCATATACTAATATTTTATTATAAATATGAAGTTAACTTTTTTTAATCTTCTAGCCATTGTACGAAAAATGAAATAACTTCATGTGCGTACGTAGGAAATACCGTCTCCACACCGTGGTGTAATCTATATTTTACCACCACCTTACTAGGATGGGTATAATGGTGTAAAGAATAACAATATATGATTATTATTAAATGATTATAATTATGATATATTATATTATCCACTCCAATTCCATTCAATTATTATGGGGACGATATCATCACACATGCATACATACAGATTACCATCTCCACGACACGATGAGATTCATTCTCCATGTTAACCATTCATGAATGATTATAAAGTATATATAATGAATAATAATGAAATATATGAAATAATTATGCTACTGGATATATATATATATATATATATATATTTATATGTCATTTACTTACTTCCATTAAATTCAATATGTAAATGAAAATAACATTCATGCGTACGTACGGCCTACCATCTCCATGAATGGTGTATTTCATTTCAAGTATCTATATATTATATAAATATATAATAAATATATAGATATAAAAATAATTTATTACATTCTGGAAGTGATTAAATCATAATATAATTAATAATATAATGAACAACAAGACCAAACACGTACGATAAATGAAATGATTTTAACCAAAATGTTGCTTTAACATGGAATGGGAAAAAGAACAGGAAATATAATGTCATATGTGAATCATATATGATATCATTAATATTAGTATGGTTATTTTAAAAGGTAATAATATGTTTAAACCCACTATACATGATTTTCGGACACATACAGAAGGGATTGGACCTACGTTAAGGGATAATTTTGCAATCTCATATTTATCCGAGATTTCTTATACGTAAGTACTTACTGGGGTTATATTTTTCATCCATGTCCATAAAAATGATTTTCATAAAGTTTTAAATATTCTTCCATGTATGTTTAAATTCATGTTTACCCCTCATGGACTTTTACATTGTGTTGTGGAAGGAATCCTTCTTTTTTTACCATATGAGGAACTTTTTGACATTTCCTGCAAGAGTATGAGGAGAATGTTTTTTTAACTTATACAGAATTAACGTATTTTTACGATTTCAAAATGCCTAATTTTCATGAATATTATTCTACATGTTTCCATGTTTAATTTCAATAAAATCATTTTTGTTTAAGATTGTTTGGAATTTTGTGAAAATAAAATGATTTTAAAAAATAAAGGATATTTTCCTCAAGAATTCATTTCAGATGTTTTATAAAAACAATTTTCCATCTAAGATGTCATTATTTATCATGTTTATGTTTCAGGTATTGTGTGTATATTATTTAAATGGTATTATTTTTCTTATGATGAAATGGTATCCATTTTTTTTATATGGATTATGTGATGATGGGATGATGTTTATGAAATCCATTTTATTCTTTGGGTTATGAAGAATGTTTTCTGTTTAATTTGTGGCACACGTAATAGTGGGTTCATTATGAAATGGGTGGGACCTGTATCTCCCTCCAATGAATTTCGTAAAGATTTATATCTCATCATATAGACATGGATGGAATGATAAGTTAATACGGTTCAATGATACAGGACTAGAACGAGGAGTGAACACGATTCAGTAAGGGACTTTGTCCACTAAGATGGTCTTGGCAGCAATTCCTTAGCTACTATGGAAATCATATCTTGTGCTTAATGGTTTGCCACAAATTTCATGTTTTATTCCCATTATATTTTATCATGATTGATGTTCATTTATGATCTATTCATTATGTATATCTATGATTTATGTCATGTTCATGTTTTTACGGTCAAATGTTAATGCGTTGTTTTATGTTCTCCATGTTTTCCCTTACTGAGCATTTAAGCTTACCCTTTTTATGTTTTCTTTTCCCTAGGATACAAAGAAAGGTTTTAGGTAAGAAAAAAAAGGGGATGATCTTTATGGGAGATGTTAAAGATCTTTCACCATGATAAGAAGATTATGTTCCTAGTTTACAAAGATACTAAACTATTACGGTCCTTGGGTGTTTGTTTTTGTTATGTATTATGTGTTCCAAAAAAGTAATGAAATGTACATGTACGTCATGATTTGGGTCTCTACACTATGTCTCCCCAATGAGAATCCTAAACCTATCGTACCAAGGAATACTTCACTATCATCTGTAATAGAAAGCATATGACATCCTCCACTCTTAAGACCAGATGTTAGGAAGCTGACTCCTCAATTTCTTTCCTAGCATATGAAAACTCTCAAACTACTTCCTTTTATAAATTATTTCTCAAGGGATCGACAATTACATTTATCTATACATAGGTGTTGTAAATTTCAATATTGTAGTCCTAAATATATATCATCCTCCTCTATAGCTACAAGTTCATGTCTCGCAATAGGAATATATACCTAAATCTTTTGTGATATGTGAACACGAGGAAAGATTCCATAATGAAGCAATTCAACCAATACTTCATTGAAAACATGACCAATTCAAGATCTAGATCATGGGTGGCCTATATATGTTCATGAGGAGGTAACTATCTAGACCAATATTATATCACTCCCACAACAAAATCATCGCACACACCAATCCTAGACCTGATGATTCGCATAATAATTCGAATGTAACCCCTTATTCTTAAAAGCTAAGCACTATGGCACTGACCAGGTTCCCATTCAAGTGACTAAAATCCTTGCCGACACTCCTCACTCTATATAAATATAATGACACATACGTTACATAAATTTTTATTACATTCAGAGTTGAGGAAAACTTATTACAACATATAACAAAACCATGAAAGGACCGTATAGGTATAGTGTCTTTAGAAACTGGGAAACATAAACAATTGGTTCATAAAATCAACTACATTATCTCCCATTTATTTCATCATATATAGAGTTTCTTTTTGTCATATACTGCTTAATATCCATCTTCCTGACTTTAGGAAAATAAAACATTCAAAGGGTGAGCTCAAATGCTCAGTAAGGGTAAACAAAAGAAATACCAGTCATATCATATTCATAAGAACATAACATTTTTAAAATCTTAACCGGTAAAATAGGTCATAATATCATGTCATGGGATAAATCATAGTAATGAAAAGTAATCCCAAATAATAATAACTTAAAACAAGAAAAATTGTTTCATACACACATAATCATAGAAAATAATTTCATATTAATCAAGGCTCATTTCCAAGACCATCAAAGAGAACAAATTCCATTACAGAACCGAGTTCACTCCTCGTTCTAGTCCTGTTTCACTGAACCGGATTATAAAGCCATTCCAGCCATGTCTATCTCATGATATATAAATCATTACCCAATGCATTGGATAGAGATATATTCCCCACCCATATCATAATGAAATCATTCTTATGTGTTCCAAAAATTAAAAAATCATAAATCATAGCATAACCCATGTAATAAAAATGGGATTCTAAAACATCATGCCATCAAAACATGATCCATATTAGATAAAAGGACATCATAAAATTAATTCCATCATAATATAATCAAATAAATTTAAAAATAGGTGTAGAAACGGAACCCTATATTATCTTAGATGGAAATTTTTTTTATAAAACACTTGAACTCCATTCTTGAAGAAAATATCCTTTCTACTTCAAAATTTTTTTTCCTTTCATAACATGTCATACAATTTTAAACTAAAAAAGTTTATTAAAAAATAACTTGAAAAATTGTAAAGGAAGATTCATGGAAATAATGTTTTAAAAATCCCTTCATACCATACAAGTTAAAAAAACATTTTTCTCGTACTTTGGCTGAAAAAGTCAAAAAGTACCTCGCACTAAAAACGACAAAAGATTCCTTTCATATATTTTACTAAAATATCACCTAAGGGTAAAATTGGATTTAAACAATTGTAGGAGGATGGAAATAATATTACATATTGAGGAAACATGGATGTGGATGATAAATATTACCCAGTAATTTCTGAAGTATAAACAATCTCGGATAAAAATGATATTGCAGGATTTTCGTTTACCATATGTTCAATATGCTTTGTACGTGTCTGAACCTCATGTATAATGATTTAAATAATGTCATTGACTTAATAAAGAATCATAATAATTGTTATGATATCATATATGGTCATATTATTAGCTTCTTATTAGTAACATTTCATTGCTACCTGTTATTCAGGTGTTTATTGCTTTATGTTCTTATGTGTGTTTTGTCGAATAAATTCTTATTCTTCTTTTTAGGTTATAGATAACTCATTTATAGAATTTTATTAGTGTAATATATATCATATTTATTAATTCAATTCATTTATATAATCATTATGCAATGAATATCATGTAGAACGAGTCACATCACATCGTGGAGACGGTATGCCATACGTACGCACGAGCGATGATATCGTTTCCATGAATGTGGAATTGTATTGAAGTTTATGTATACTATTTCAGAATAAAAATAAATTCAAAATAATAATATATAGTTATTATTTACACCATTATACCCATCCAAGTAAGGTGGTTGTGAAAAACAGTTTACACCACGGCATGGAGACGGTATTCCGTACGTTCGAACATGCGGTGATTTCATTTTCTGTAGGATGGATAGAAAATGAAATAGGTTTGTTTCATATTTATAATAACATATAAGTATATTAGTTATAATTATGTTATTACATCATAATTAAACAACTAATGATCAAGAAGAAGTAGAAGAAGAAATAAATTTGAAAGATTTGGTAACGGATATTGCCTCTTATTCGACACGCCTCTTTTAAACCACCTCTTAGGGAACTAAGATTGGTCTTTGATGTAGACCAGAACGTCTATGATGTTTCTATGGAAGTGGAGAAGATATATTGAAAGGGTTAGGCCGAGATTGAAAGCTCAATGTGGTGTGAGGAGGAGAGAGAGGAGGTTCCCTTTTATAAGGGAGGAGAGGGGCACCTTTGGAAAGTGTGAAAATATTATTTTATTATAAACATATATTTGGTTTCAAAAGGTCCAAAAATCATTAATGATGAAGATAAGATGACTCATGGTCGAAATAAAATCATCCAATCAGAATTGGACATGTTTTGGAAAATATTTAAATCAGTATAATCTTATTTATTTAAATAATTTAGTAATGAGGTAAATATTGCATCATTATTGTGTCATAAATAATATAATTTATATGATATCTAAAAATTATAAAAAAAATATTATCATGTAGAAAATCTATTTATCCTTTCAATGAATATTTATAGTAGAATATATAAATTATATAACACCTTTTAAAAATTAATTACTAAACGATTTTTGTTAATGTCAATTTGGTCTTTACATTAAATTAACTAATCCAAATTGTCATTATCACTACCATGTGGCTCAATGGGGTCACAAAATCGACCCAAGGATGCCCATGGTCGGACACTACTCATGTAATAAGGTAATGACATGAGTGAAGGTAATTTTGAATTATTATATTATTCTTTTAACCTTGAATTACCCTATTTACCTTTAAAAGCAGTAAAAAAAAATTACCGTAGTTACTGTTCATAATATAGAAAAAAAATAAAAGTAACCTATTAACATAATTTGGACCCAATGATTCCAAATATGGAATCCATTTTTCAATATTCAAAACATAGAAGATTCAGTAATTAATTTAACATTATTCCTTTTGTTAAGAAAACGAGTTTTAAAAGTTAAAACATTGCCAAAGATTGAAATGTGTTTACCTATGAATTGAATGTAAAATTAATGCTACTGACAGAAATTATATTAAATGGTAATAAAATATTATATTTATTCTTTAAAACCATTAAATATTATAATTTAACCATATATATTATTGAGATGAAAAAATTTGTTTTTAATTAAAATATTGCGTGTTTTTACTATTCATGAAAATATGAAAGTTACCAGAATAATATGAAAAATTTATCCAAAGTAAATTTTTATTTCCCGATTCAAAGAAGAATATTATTTTGTAAAATTTAACTTATAATCATGTCAAAAACTATATTTACAATGGGTGCGCCATGAAAAGGTGGTAAAACTGCATTCTTTGAAAATTACTTCTTTTATACGAAAAACTGATTTTGTTTTCATAACTAATTCATGAAAATATGTAGGATGAATTATAATGTTTTAAAATTCAAAATTAAGTTAATAATATTTATAATGGATAGTTTATAAAATTATAATAATATTTATTATTGTTTAGTGAAACTCGGTATTGCGTACTACACACGCTATCAAGGAAGGTCGTGATTGCGTGTAATGCAAGTCAAGATATTGTTGTGTGCAGTGAAATATTTCTTTTATGTCGTGTATAACATAATACATAAAAAAATAATTCTCATAAAATATCAGGGTGTTACATTCTACCCCCCTTAAAATGAATTTTTCTCTCGAAATTTTTCACTTCGGAACAAATAGATGAGGATACCCCTCTCTCATCATATCCTCA
This sequence comes from Viscum album, assembly GCA_963277665.1. Classification (NCBI taxonomy): domain Eukaryota; kingdom Viridiplantae; phylum Streptophyta; class Magnoliopsida; order Santalales; family Viscaceae; genus Viscum; species Viscum album. The sequence goes on along the minus strand of OY728148.1, from coordinate 1,479,205,835 downwards.
AGATCCCATGTAGCTTATTCTAATTGGTGGTTCCTCCATAAAACATTCACCAAGAGAGTGGTCTTGTTTTGTAGAACTTTTTCACTACTATCCAGAATCTTTATCGGTTGTTCTTCATAAGAAATATCTTGCTCCAGCAGTACAACTTCTGAGCTTAGTACCTTTGAAGGATCAGGTATGTACTTTCTTAGGAGGGATACATGGAACACATCATGAACATGAGAGAGATTCGGTGGAAGAACCAATCGGTAAGCTACCTTCCTAACATGATCTAGTATTTCTAAAGGACGGATAAACCTAGGGCTCAGATTTCCCTTCATCCCAAATCTCACTACTCTCTTCTTGGGAGATATTCATAAAAACACTTTATCACCCACTTCAAACACTAGGTCTTACCTTCGGTTGTCGAAATAACTTTTTTTTCGACTCTGAGCTGCTCTTATGTGTTCTTTAATAGATCAGACTTTTTATGCCATCTCATCAACAAGATCAGGTCCTAATAGATTTCTTTCCCAATCGTCATCCCAGGAAGTTGGAGTTCTGCATTTCTTTCCATAGAGAGCTTCATAAGGATCCATCTGAATACTGGAGTGAAAGCTATTTTTATAGGAAAATTCCACCAAAGGTGGGTGTTGATCCCAACCTCCTTTTAAATCCATAGAGCATGCTCTTAACATGTCTTATAAAGTTTGAATTGACCTCTCTTACTAACCGTCTATTTGAGAATGTTAAGCAGTGCTGAAACTCAACTTTGTATCTAGATTATGCTGAAGACTTTTCCAGAACTTCGAGGTAAACCTCGGATCCCAATCAGATATAATGGAAAGTGGTACTCCATGCAATATTACCACTACCTTTAAATATATCCAGGAAAGTTGATCCAGAGAGAAATCTTCCCTAATAGCAATGAAGTGTTCCAACTTCGTATGATGATCAACTATAACCCATATAGCATTATGGCCTTTAGATGTTTTAGGAAGTCCAGTGACAATGTCTATAGTGATGATTTCCCATTTCCATTATAGTATGGGTAATGGTTGTAACATCCCTTTAGACTTTTGTCTCTTAGCTATAACATGCTGACAAATCAAGCATCAAGAGACATATTCAGCAACATATCTTTTTATCTTATCCCACCAGAAGTACTCTTTCAGGTCCATGTACATCTTCATGCTTCCAGGATGAATAGAAAATAATGAACTATGAGCCTAATCCAGTAGCTCCTTCTTTAATTCTGGGATGGGAGGAACAAAAACCCGATTCCTGAACTTTATTATCCCATCATAATCAAGGTTGAATTTAGGAACATCTCTCACCTTATTTTTTAACTCAACATCTTATTTTTGTGCCTATTTAATTTTATCATGTATAGATGGTTGAACATTCATTTGAGAAAGATAAGATTTTACCCCTTCCATTATAATTCCAAGATCCATCCTTTGTAAACCCATAAATATTGGATCATTTGATATCCTTATCATGGATAAGCTAGCATGGTCTTGTCGACATAATGCATCTGCCACCTTGTTTGATTTAACAGGGTGATAATGAATTGAGCAATCACAATCCTTAATCCGCCCCAACCATATTCTTAGGCGCATATTCAACTCCTTTTGTGTGAAAATATACTTCAAACTTTTATGATCAGTATAAATATCCCACCTTTCACCATAAAGGTAATTCCTCCAAATCATTAATGCAAAGATTACGGTAGCTAACTCTAAAAAATTAGTTGTTTAATTTTTCTCATGGATTTTTAAATGTCGTGAGGCATAAGCTATCACCATTTCATTTTGCATGAGAACACACTCTAATACCTTCTTGGATGCATCACTGTAGATCACAAAACATTCTCAACTACAAAGGAGTGTGAGGACATGTGCACTGGATAACCATCTTTTAAACTCCTTGAAATTATCTTCACACTCCTCTGTCCACACGAACATAACTCCTTTTCGAGTCAACCCGGTGAGTGGATTAGATAATCGTGAAAAATCGTTCACAAAATGTCGATAATATCCAGGAAAACCAGGAAAACTTTGGATCTCAGTTATTGTTGTTGGTCTCGACCATCTTTCAATAACCTCTATTTTTGCTGGATCCACAGATATCCCCTCTTTTAAGATTATGTGACCCAAAAATGAAATTTTTTGAAGCCAAAATTCACACTTTGTAAATTTGGAATAAAGCTTCTCCTTTCTCAGGGTCTTCAATACAATTCTCATGTGATCTTCATGTTCTTACTTGATCTTTGAATATACAAGAATATTGTCTATATAGAATACTAAAAATTAATAAAGATAGTCTCTAAAGACTCAATTAATTAGATCCATGATGATAGCAGGGGAATTAGTAAGACTGAATGGAATCACTATAAATTCATAGTGTCCATACCTTGTACGGAACACCGCCTTTGGGATATCCTCATTTTGACACTTAATTGATGATTCCCTGAACAAATATCAATCTTGGAAAAGTATTGTGCTCCGTGTAGTTGATCAAATAATTCATCAATGCGTGGGAGATGATATTTTTTCTTGATAGTGATCTTGTTATGTTCTTGATAATCAATGAATAGTCGCATTGATCCATCTTTCTTCTTAACAAACAGAATAGGTCCTCCCCAAGGTGACACACTAGGGCATATGAATCTCTTATCAATATTCTCTTGGAGTTGCTTCTTCAATTCTGGAAACTCAATTAGCACAATTCTATAAGGTGTCTTTGAAACAGGCATAGCACCTGGTATGTGTTCTATTGAAAACTCAACTTCTCGATTACGTGGAAGCCCTGGAAATTCTTCCAGAAAGACATAATCAAACTCTCATACAATGGGAATATTATTAATCGTGAGTTTCTCTCCAACCATTTGAGATAAATAACCTTCATTTATTGGAATCAAGGCCCATAAGATGGAATATATTTCCACTGGAAGGTTATATTCATCCTTCCATCGATAGGTGACCATAGATTGATCAGGAATATGAAATGTGACATACCTTCATTGGAAATCGATATGAGCTCCATATAAAGAATTCCAATCCATGCCAAGAATCACATAAAATTACACTATAGAAAGGATCACAAGATTTGAAGGAAGCACTTTCCCACAAACGTTAATCGGAGAAGAATTGTAAACTTTTGATGTGGCCATTGTGCCATTAGGAGTTGTCACAGCTAACTCAACATGTAATTGTTGAGGTAATGTGGTGAAACCCTTAGAAAATTCTTCCGAAATAAAATAGACGGTGGATACAGAATCAAATAAACTATTTTCTATTTTATAGTGGATGGTAAGTGTACCTTTCCCCACTTCATTATCGTACTCCACATCACCAGTAGTAATTTCATGTGACTTTCCTCTGTCTTTGGCCTTAAAAGTTTGTTGATGTCGATCATTATAAAAAACCCTTGGATTAGGGAATTGATTAGCATAATGTCCCTTTTCCTTACACTTGAAAAATTGATGTGTTGGAGGTGCATTCTGTGTATCCCTTTTTTTGTTCACATCATTAGACATCTTCTTCCCATTATTTCGACATTCAATTGCCTGATGACCTTTTTTCCCACACATAAAACATTTTCTTGTCCCTTTGAGAAATTTCCCTCTATGTTTCTTTCCATAATTTGAGAATAAAGGAAAAATCATCTTCTTTTCAGTGTGGTCTTTATATTTCCCTTTGAATTTCATTTTCCTCTTCTTATAAAACACATATGAATGATGGGTTACTCCAACCTACATCTCAACCTTGAGAGCACATCGAACAATTTCCTCATAGCAATTGAAGTCCCTTATGGATAATGCCCTTCGAAGACTTGGTTTTAAGCCACTAAACAATCGATCAATCTTACTCTCAGGTTTGATAATAATACCAGAAGCGTACCTTGCAAGCCATGTAAAATTTTCTTTGTAGATACCAACAGATCCATCATCCTTTTAGTTTAGTTCAAGAAACTACTTCTCTATCTTTGTTAAAAGAATACGAGGGAAGTACTTATTGAAAAATAGGTTCTTGAACTCGTCCCATTTCATTGACTCAATTTAATTCCTTTGACTCATATTCTTAATAAGATTCCACCATTGATTAGCTTCACCATCCAAACGATATACTGCTAAGAAGACATTATCATGTTCAGGACATTGTAGAACTGAAAATATCTTTTCAGTGGTACTAATACATTGTTCATCCACTAATGGATCAGAAGACCCACTAAATGAAGTTGGACGCTACCTCATGAAAGATTCAATAGAATGTTTCTCCTTCCTTTACTCGTTTGGATGTCCTGTATGGTTTATAGCTTGAGATTGTTGTGTGAGCATGGCTACAAGATTTTTCATTCTAGCTTCCATAACGTTTGGTTGCTCAGGGGGACAATCATTGCATTGCCCGTCGCATTCCGCATTAACACGGTTCCTTCGAGTTTCAGCCATTGACTAAAACCAAGAAGAATAGTGTGAGAAACACTAATTATAATAGGAAAACCACATAATAAAGAGTAAAATTTCACACTTAAGGTCTTATCATAGGTTTTTCGTTTCCATTTCTAAAACACTAATATTGTGTTCTATAATTAGACATACCCTTAGGTTTCTTACTAGGGATTTCACATCCTAGTTTCCAAAGGTTGACTATACCTTTCCTCTGATACCAACTATAACAACCCATACATTACATACATTGTTATTACTTCAGAGTTGAAGCATACTTATTACAATATATAACAAAACCATGAAAGGACTGTATAGGTATAGTGTCTTTAGAAACTGGGAATCATAAACAACTAGTTCATAAAATCAACTACATTGTCTCTTGTTTATTTCATCAAATCTAGAGTCCCTTTTTGGCATATTCTACTTAATATCCTTCTTCATGTCCTGGGGAAAAGAAAACATAGAAAATGGTGAGCTCAAATGCTCAGTAAGAGTAAACAAAAGAAAAATATCCGTCATATCATATTCATAACAACATAACATTTTAAAAATCATAACCTGCAAAAGAGGTCATAATATCATGTCATGGGATAAATCATAGTAAGGAAAATTAATCCCTAATAATCATAACATAAAACCTGAAACTTTGAGGCATACACACATAATCATAGAAAATCATTTCATATTAGTCAAGGCTCATTGCCAAAATATTCCTTTCATATCTTTTACTAAAAACTCAAGGAAGGGTAAAATTAAATTTAAAAAATTGTACAAGGATAGAAATAATATTACATATTGAGTAATCATGGATGTGGATGATAAATATTCCCTAGTAATTTCTGAAGTATAATCAATCTCGGATAAAAATTAGATTGTGAGATTTTCCCTTACCTTAGGTCCGATATGCGTTGTATGCGTCTGAACCTCTTGTATAATGATTTAAATAATTTAATGGTCTTATTCCAAAGTCATACTCATTGTTATGATATCATATATGGTCATATTCTTATCTTCTAATTAGTAACATTTCATTGCTACTTGTTATTCGGGTCTTTATTGCTTTATGTTATTTTGTGTGTTTTGTAGAATAAATTCTTATTCCTTTTTTTAGGTTATAGATAACCCATTTAATAAATTGTATTAGTGTAATACATATCATATTTATTCATTAAATTAATTTATATAATTATTATTCAATGAATATCATGTAGAATGAGTCGTATCACATCGTGGAGACGGTAGGTCGTACGTACGCACGAGCGATGATATCATTCCCATGATCGTGGAATTGTATTGAAGTTTATGTATACTATTTAAGAATCAATAACACTTTACAATAATCATATATAGTTATTATTTACACCGTTATACCCATTCAAGTAAGGTGGTGGTGGATAACAGATTACACCACGGCGTGGAGACGGTATTCCGTACGTACGCACCTGTGATGATTTCATTTTTCATAGGATGGATAGAAAGTGAAATAGGGTTGTTTCATATTTATAATAACATATCAGTATATGATTTATACTGATGTTATTAATTCATAATGAAACAACTAAAGAAGAATAATTAGAATAAGAAATAAATTTGAAATAATTGGTAATGGATATTACCTCTTCTTCGACACGCCTCTTTAAAACCTCCTCTTAGGGCACTAAGATTTGTATTTGAAGTGGACCAGGACCTCTAAGATGTTTCTAGGGAAGTGTAGAATATATATTGGCATTGTTTGGCCGATCATGAAGGCTCAATGTTGTGTGAGGGGGAGAGATAGGAGGTTCCAATTTATAAGGGAGGAGTGGGGCACCTTTGGAAAGTGTGAAAATATTATTTTATTATAAACTTATCTTCAGTTTCAAAATTTCTAAAAAATCTTTACAGATGAAGATAAGATGACTCATGGTCGAATTTAAATCATCCAATCAGAATTGTACATGTTTTGGAAAATATTTTAGTCATTATAATCTTATTTATTTAAATCATTTAGTAATTAAGTAAATACTACATAATTATTATGTCATAAATAATTTAATTTATTTGTGTCTAAAAATTATAAAAAAATATCACCATGTATTAAATCCTATTATCGATCCAATTAATATTTATAGTCAAAAATATAATTTATATAACCCCATATTAAAATTAAATACTATAATAATTTCGTTAATTTCAATTTTGTCTTTACATTAAATTAATTAATCCAAATTGTCATTATCACTACCAAGTGGCCCAATGGGGTCCCAAAATCGACCCAAGGATTCCCATGGTCAGGAACTACTCATCCAATAAGGTTAGGACAAGTTTCAAGGTAATTTGGAATTATTATAATATTCTTTTAACCTTGAATTACATTATTTACCTTTAACCATAGTAAATAAAATTTACCGTAGTTACTATTCATAATATTGAGAAAAAAATAAAAGTAACCTATTAACATAATTTGGACCCACTGATTCTAAATGTGGAATCCATTTTTCAAAATTAAAAACACAAAAGTTTCCTTAATTAATTAAAAATTAATCTCGTTGTTAAGCAAATGGGTTTTAAAAGTTAAAACATTAACAATGATTTAAATGTTTTTACCTATGAATTCAATGTAAAATTAATGCTACTGGCATAAATTATATTAAATGGTAAAAATATATTCTATTTATACTTTAAAACCATTCAATATTATAATTTAACCATATATATTATTGCGATGAAAAAAGTTGTTTTTAATTAAAATATAGAGTGTTTTTACTATTCATCAAAATATGAAAGTTACCTGAATAATATGAAAAAATTTCCAAAGTAAATTTTTATTTCTTGATTCCAAATAAGAATTTTATTTTGTCAAATTAAACTTATATACAAGTGAAAATTTAGATTTAAAATGGGTGCGTCATCAAAAAGCGGTAAAATTGCATTTTTTTTAAAAAAATTCTTTTATCTGAAAAAATGATTTTGTTTTCATACCTCATTCTATAAAATGTGTAAGATGGATTATAATGTAATAGAATTCAAAAATAATTTAATACTATTTATAACAACTAGTTTATAATATTACAATAATATATATCATTGTTTAGTAAAACTCGATTTTGTGTACTACACATGCTATCAAGGAAGGTCGTGACTGCATGTAATGCAAGCCAAGCTACTGTTGTGTGCAGGGAAATATTCTTTTGATGTTGCGTATAACATAATACATAAAAAATTATACTTCTCATAAAATATCAGGGTGTTACAATGAAGACCAGGTCTCTCCTAGTTAAATATTTCAACAATGATGAAACTCTAGAGAAGTTAGGTATGTACATCTGGTAGCAAACATTCAGAACAAGGTAAATAAGAACCTCTTCCACATTATTTGGTGCTACCCAAGGAAAAAACTGCTTCGGCTTTCTATGGGTGCCTTGATATTCCCCATTGGGACTCCATGTGTCTATGGAACTGATCCTCTCATGTTCAGAACATTCAAATGGAAAACATAACATAGTGGTGGTGGTGTTAGAGGACCTCCAAAACATTCCATAATTGATATGTGTGATCCTACTATTATCATGAGTATATTTTGATTTCATTGATGGTAACAACCACAAACCCTTTCAGATAATCATGGAAAATAGAGTTCATGGGCCCCAATAATATAGTTGGTGTGTTCGTAATGCCGAATGTAATGTCCATGAACTCAAATTTCCCATACCTCCACCTGAATGATGTCTTAAGGATGTCACCCTCATTCACCCTCAATTAATGATATCCTTACCTTAGGACAATCTTAGAGAACCAACATGCTCCTTTCAGCTAGGAAAAAGGTCATCGATCATCAAAGGGGGGTAACAATTCTTTATCATCACCTACTTTAGTCTTTGGAAGTTTATGAATAGATTGAGACCACTATATTCCTTTTTCACAATAAAAACTAGAGAATCCCATGGAAACCGACTTGGTCAGATAAAACCGTTCTTCATCATGTCATCAACCTGAATTCACAACTCCCGCAACTCATAAGGCATCATCCGATTTGGAGCCGTCAAAATAAAATGGGCATCGGGTTGTAAGTCTATCATGAACTCAACATGAAATTAATGGGGGTATATTCACAACCTCATTGGAGAATATGTCTAGGAACTCACTGAAAAACCACTGAAATTTCACCATATATGAGTTTCCTCATTGCATTCACAGCTCATCTATCCACGAAATAAGGGGATCCACATGTCGGATGCCCTCCTAGAAACTCTTCTCAAAAACGAAAGATACATGTTGGCCACCCAAATCTGAGAACACAACCCTTATCTGGAAATAGTTGATAAAAAAAATCATGGAAAACAGATATTAGGTCCCTAGGATGACATCGTATGGTGTGATCTTTAGCATAATCAGATCACCACATGACTGATGCAACCCCAACATCAATCTCCATTCTCAAAAAACATCAAACATGTTGGTTTGAAATCCATCTACAATTATCTATACTAGGGTAATGGAATGTCTATCTACGTCTAAAACCAAGGAATGGTCTATAGATGGTGGAAAAAAGGATTTTTAATCTCCAAAATCAGACAAGGAACATGCATGAGTACAAAATAGACTGATCATACCTCGAACAACATCTTGCCCTACTAGAACTGCTACCTCTGTAGCATGAAACATCCCACGTCCAACCCCTCTTACCCTCAGCTATTGAAGGCCTCCCTAATCATTCCTAGGTCTAGGTACATGAGGATCACCCTTAGGTCAGACTCCTCTTGTACTATTCAACCTCGGGGGAGTGGGAACGTACAAACCTTTCTACTGGAAGGGCTTGGATGGAAACTGATAATACTGAAGAGGGTATTATACCTGCCCACCCCAACTTTACTACACTCAGATAGGGAACCGATTTCAAATATTCCCATTAATTACATAGAAAAATAACATCGGTCCTAGGCCCATGGGGAAATGGTGAGGAACGAGTGATTGGAACTAGAACTGAGAAGGCCTACTCCCCGCTTGCCAAAACATAGAAGGCCTTGATGCTAAATACCTCCTGCTAATGGTCTTTCTATTTTACAAACTCGACTGGCTCCCCCTCATAAAACACTCCCATTATTTTTAATCTTATCTACTACTTCAACCTTCTTTTGAACATCCAAGAATGTTGGTAGAGTAAAAGGAGTAACATCATACGAAATATAATGTCAGAGTGCCTCCTCTATGAATCTTGCTCAGGACTCCTCATCCGAGATGTGGTCCAGTACAAAACGATTGAGATACTTGAACATGGTACCATGTTCACTCACAAACATACTCCCTTACTGGACGGAGACCAGAATATTCCTCTTCTCGGCCTTCATCGTGGATGAATGGAATATGGACTCGGACTCCTTATCAAATTTATCCAACAAAACATTAGATTCCTTCCTCTCCCCAAGGTAAAACATCCACCACTAACATGCCAATCCTCATATATGTCACACTTCCAGAAGAACCCAGTACTCTATTGGATCATGAATCAAGATGAAGGAAATCACTAGATCCTTGAGCTAGTTCTCCATATCCATGTCTCGTATGCTACCCTCGAACTTTCCTAGAGACTACCACTAGATGGCACAAAGCCGCTTTGTCCACTGGGTGTACTCTTCCTCTTGATCGGTCATCCACTGATCAACCAAATCAACCTGCTAGGCCTCGACTGCTCGTACCACTAGAGGATGACGTCCAGGTTCCATAGATGAAAAAGAAGACAAGAAACTCATCAGACCGAGTACTACAGAAATTTCACTTTTAAATATTGTTTAAACATTTTATTTATTTGAATTCCCAAAAAACTAGAGACACACAAGAACACAAGTCTCTATGATGTATATACCTTTCCTAGGGTCTCTACCTTAAAATCAGTGTACTGTCACCTAGTAGTTCACTAGGTCCGGATTCCTTTCATCATATCACAAGAGGCCCTGAAATCCCATGTTCAAGGCAGTCGTCCCTAGACCACTTCACACACCATGTTTTCATAACATGGTTCTCTACCATCCCATGGAATCCACATAGTGCCTAACCATGAACCACATCATATCTCACACCATCTACCTATAATACCACTTAGTCATGAACCACCATCTCCAAGATGAGGGAATGGATGGTAAATTGATATGTCCTACCTTATTCAAGGTGGATGAGAGATAACGGCCCCCTGAGTCCCACATAGTAGGCACCTGAGTGGAGAATAGCACCAAGGGTATTGAATTTCACATAAATTGAAGGAATTGCACTTTTTATATAACATGATTGGGAGATAAGATGATAAATCCTAGCAACACCAAAGAAAAAATGTAAAAGTAAATCCAATAATTCATTCCCACATGAATGATAAAAATTGAAACTGGTAAAAAGTAAGAAAAAACTCCAAATAATGTACCACAGGGAATGGAAATAATCAGTGACAACAACTCTTCTGACGCCTAGGCTTGTAAAGTCCATCACTATCATGAAATTCTTCTTGGAAACCATAAAACAGTTCTATATACGTAGGTTTGGAATACTAGCATACCTAGTGTGGAAACTAAAGTTGCTCATGCATAATAAAGGGAACATACTAATACCCTTGTGAGAAAAATGTAGAACCTCAATCACCTACCAAGGAATAGTAACAATCCCAAACTCATTAAGGAAAACTCACCCAAGTAATCCAAGGCTAGTAAAGTAATAATATGAGTGCATTAACATCCGGGTATGACACACCGACTTCCCGCTAGTTAGCTTCTCATTACAAATAATCTTATGTCTTGATGTTTATACTATTCCCACATATAGTCCCACTACTGTAACATTCCCGCAAAGACCTAGGCCTCGAGTCAAAAACTGCCATGCCCGATGACACTGGGCCCGAACAACCATCATCACTCCCGAAGACACATGGTCCTCATCATGAAAATACATGGGAAACATTTTTGGCCCACAAACACATGTGACTCTAATATAAAACAAACCCTTTCTCAAAAAAAAATTAATACTATGTTAATCCTCAATCCAATACATCTTGAACAGATACGCCCGATCGACAAGATATGGAAGATGGTGCAAGGATGAAAATCCAAAACAAGCCCTCCATCCTCCCTCCATGATGTTGGGAAAGCTACCCTCCCTATATGAAATGGAGGTGTTCAGTACATAATTCTCCAAAAGGGTGTGGTGCATTTATAAATCACAAAGAACTAATATACACAAATATATATATATAGGAAATCATACACCCAACCCCAACCTATGTGATTCACATGACCAAAAAACAATCCCACACCAGCACTACTTTTGTTGCTACCCCTACATGTACAATCACACAAAAACGACTGCCAAAGCACAACCCAACCCACATTTTTTAAAATTTAGATTTATTTATAAAAGGGGATTTAATTAAAATTATTATCTGACAACTTGGAAACTAACAACTTTAACAACACCATGAAACAAACAAAACCAAATTATAGTCCAACTACATAACAACACAAAACTAGACATGCAGTCCCACTACACATCCTCATTAAACTACTATCAAATATACTTATTCAATGTAATACTACACATTTATTCACTCAAAACCCAACCCTTAGGCCCCACTACCCAAACAAAATCCCCAATGCAGTCCACTTCACAATGAGTCTACAACCACACTATAGTCCCACTGCTTGATGTTGCTTCCCAACTAGAACAAAAAATTATTACAGTTTCACTACCTACAAGATCATCCATTCCACAATCATTCAATTTCTTGGATAGAGACACCAAATCACCCCTATAACTCCCATGATAGCAAGCACACAGAACCTTACACAGAACACACAACAGATATCCACAACCATCAAACCCAACATGTTCAATGTTTAACCAACATTGGTTCATTAATTTCAACATGAAAATAACCATGTTGATCACATAGTAGGTTTTATCCTAGGGAATACCTTTATTTAACCAATTATAGATGATTTATTAGATTTGATGTTACATCTGTACATCAAAACACCATAATGAAAAGAACACAACCATTGCATACCAAATCACTTCCAATGACCATGATTTTAATAAGGCATACCACCAAAAAAGTTATAAATTAATCAAAGATAATAAAATAAAATTGGATATCAACATCAAACCACACCCTTCCAAAAATTTTATTTTCACGAGTTATCTATGGATTATATTAAATACTTGTTCTATTCTCAGTTTAACAAGAGAATATAACCGTTCCATACAATGAACAATCAATATAACCACCCACATGATTCAAAATTAATGAGAAGCAGAAAAATACCTACTTCGATGATCACTGATTTTAGTTCTTCCTGCACCAAGAATAGGGGACGACATGAGTTGTGGGAAGAACTATAAGGTTTAGGTGGAAGGGATCCAACATGGGTGCATTAATCATCTCAGGAGGATGTCTCTAGGTGTACCAATAGAAATGAAATGTAAAAATAAGAGAGGATCTCATCTTAAAAGAGTCTAGATCCTTACATCAAGGATACCATTTCGAAATCTGTAAAAGTAAGTTCATGGTTTTACTAAATGGATGGGAGGTTTCATATGTATGAAATATTTGAGTTTGAAAAAATTCCCCTCATTAATGGTTAAGATAGACCAGTGGATGTTTGTGAGTAGATAGATTAATTTTAAATGGACAAAAACTCATAACTGGTGAAAATTGGTAAAACTAGAAATGATTCATCAATGGGTGAGTCACCAATGCCACTCCCTATCGACCCAATGACCTACCGATTCCTCAACCAACCAACACCCTAACCTATAAATGCTGATCCACTAATACTGAGATTCTAACAATATATCTACCAATGTGACCAACTAATGCCTCAACTTACCAACACCAATGACCTCAACTCACTGATGTTGGCGCCCTTAACACACTGATGGCGATGCCCCTTCACTCACCGATGTCAACACCCCTTGACTCACCGTTGTTGACGTCTCATGAATCACCAAAATCGATGCCCCTTGACTCACCGACACACTGTCATGACAACACACTTCATGAAGACACAATGGAATTCTGACGCACATACATACCGGTGGAAAAACAAGAAATTTGTAAAAAATTTGAAATGATCCACTAACAGATCTTGAAACACCTCTATAGTGGATTTTCTCAATGGAATGGCCTGATGAAAATCTGGGTTATTATATAAACTATCCACTATAAAAAATTTAAATAGAGATAAATGAACTTTATAAAATTATTATAAATAAAATCTAGTTTAAAGATGTTCATAATTAATTTTTTAATGAATCTAATTTTATTATCAATGAAATTATGCGCAATTGAAGAACACATTTGGTCATAATGTTAAGAGATGTCTCAGAATAAACAAATAACCTTTTGGTTACTCCTTATCTCCATTTACACCACTTTCTTTCATAATCATTCATATATAAATATTTAATATTCGATATATATGTCCCAAAAATATGTATCTGTATCAATTACTCTTCTTTGATTGAGAAATTTATTTTTTTTAAATATTACCATCTAAATTCCTCCTAATACCGAAATCCGATTAAAGGGAACTTCTTAATTTCATAGCCATATCCATTAAAAATCCATAATCTGTTTGAAGAAAAAATTATTTTTCTAAAATCCCTCATTTTTTAATGATAAAATATCTTCAATTATTTTTGGTTTCATTCAAAAATTATTCCTTAATCATCTTTAAAGACTATTTAATATTTTCCATAAACATCACTAATGTGGGTCATTTATAATGCATCAAAGAAACTCTTTTTCATGATTTCACTTCTGTTGGATATCATTTATTATGATATATACTTATCATACCTTATTAATTTCCATGGGTGATTTTGATATATTATTTCCTTGAAAGCATCATGTTACTCAAATTGGTTATGGAATAAGACAAGAATAAAATAACCATTTTATTCAATCAATAACCAAAATGTTTAATGCTCATATTTTAATATTCGTATGGAATCTTTATGCATGAACATGTTATGATGGGTGCATCGAGATAGTTCTCCAAATAATGAGGTAATATTATGTCTCATAAGGCATCATGTATGAGATTGATGTGTAAACCTAATACATTTTGGGACAATATCTACCATGTTATATTGTCATGGATGTTAACTTTGACTCATGAATATGCCATGCTTTATGTTGTTTCCACATTCTGATGTTTCCTTGATCATAGGATCCCATGTTTTATGATATCCTTTTCTATATAATTATTCATGTTACGTGCCTTTTATATTATCATGTCATGACTTCTAACATGTGTGTTTTTCATTATTCCCATGTTAATTCCCTTACAATTATTTTAGATCATTCCATTGTTCAAGTATTCCGTAGGTTATCTAATGAAGATGTAAGATATCAGGGGAGTTAGTTTGTGGTGAAAAAATAAAATATGTTTCTATATTGGTTTCAAGTTTTATAATTATGAATATAGTCCTCTAAATACATGATATGTTATGATCCTTGGATTGTATTTGATGTATAATTATCATTATAAAATTATAATAAAACGTGGAAAATGATGGGGTCATTAGAGTTCTTACTCCGATTTATAATTCATTGGTAATGAATGAATTCATTTTATAAACACGTGTAGACCATTTTTCCAAAATTAAGCGAATTTTTTACATAACCCTCATTATAATGGCTATGCGATAACTATAAAAATATTTCAGTAATAATATTAGTAGAATATTGTAGTTTGGTAAAAATATGTCATCCATACAATGAACACTCTTGAAGAAACTTGTTATTGTGTTTAACAAAATCCTAACTTAGTGTTTCTTATAAATCAAGATAAGATAAGTGCTTTTTTATAACATAATCTGATATTTTTGTATCATGTAGACAAGACTAACTTAGTGATTATATTAAAACAAAATTAACTTATCATACCATGAAATGAAATCCATCAATTAATTTTAATCAAATCAAAAAATAATAATTCTCAAATACTGGGGTTTCCACTTACACATTGGATAAAACCATACAAAAACATTATGAGATGATTTGTGATTTTTAATAATTTCTCTACTAGATTATGATACCTATGGTTATAAATTAGAAATGTATCCTCCGTCTATATTTCTATAATTACAAACAAAATCACTTATTTATATTTAGTAAAAACCCATTGATCATTAATTATTTCTCCATATCCCTCTGTAAATCTCGTTCAAGGAGTTCCCAACATCTTAAGGACATACACCATAGATTTTAATAACACCCTATAAAGGTAATGGATTCTCTTAAATGTGTTTACTTAAGAATATTATTTTTACTAAGACATTTAATTTATAATTTTTCATGTCATAAAGGTTTTTACATAAACATACCATCCATATTATTCTCATGTAATGAGATTACATATTTTATTAGTAATATTCTATTCCCTGTTTCTTTTTAAATTATAATTATTCTTCCGAAATTAACCCATAATTTTCAATTCCAATCATTTCTATTTGAAATATCCATACTCATGTCCACTCCATAGTGTTCATCTAGATATACCTTATGCATTTTTTACCTGGGACAACATTTATTATAAACCACAACCCTATTTCATGAGAATAAAATTAATGAAGGAAATCATTTATTGTATATTATTTTTAGGGAGTGAAATTCATATAAATAATATTAATATAATGGGTGATCCATGATTTTTATGGAACTCCATTGAATTGAGTAAATTGTTATCTTCAAACATTCTCTGTATGGTGCACGATTGGTTATCCTAAGCACGCTATGTTATAAGTTCTTGTTAGTTATCCATAAATTGTTCTTATTTTTCCATTATTTATTTTGTTTCAACCTTACAATGTTCCTTTATTTTCTCTTTTTTATATATTTCTTCAATGTTCATGATTATGAATATCATATTTCTTTGTCACTGTGTTATGTCTCCTAAATAATATTTATGACTTTATATTATAACGAATAATGATTATTCAATTAATGGTTTACAGATCACCCAAATCTTATATATGAGCCCAAGTTATCTCATTCTATTTTATATGTTAATTGAAATTATAAAGAAATTTAATGGATATTTTGAAAAAAATAGTTCAATGAGTATTTAATTTTATTATGATAGGTATTGAATTAAAAAAAGTCTAGCAATATAATTTTTTATGATTTATGTTATATATCATAATTTAAAATTTCACATGTAATCTTTATAAACGACATGGATTATAATAGTATGTATCAGTGAAATGTTAGATATTTTTTTGATTATGATTAGAAACCATTGAAAAAACCGTAGAATTTTTTTTCAAGAACATGTCAAAACCGTCTATAGAAAAAATTATATAAACAATTAACAAGAAATGTAAATTGATATAAAGGGATATTAAAAAATTGAGAATGAATTAAACAACATATATCATTATCCCCCATTAGACTAAAAAAGTCTTAGTTTCGAAAAGACCACAAGATGTCCAATTTCATGACCTCTTTCTTAGACATTATGTCTACCACTTGATTCTACTCTCTATATTAAAGTGTGTTTATTGGGTTGAGTTGAGTAGAATTGTTCATGAACTCAGTCCTAAATGTTATTATTTTATATGGTACGTCCCTATTTTTTTTTCTACATGGACCACTAGAATGTTTAGAGTTAGATTCAATCCAAAATTCTTTGTAATTATATAGGACAACATATCCAATTGCATGCACTATTGCTAGAATATCAGCTTCATAGGCCACCCAAATTCTAGTGTAGTCATAAAAGAATCCCTTTATGAAAACATAGTCTATACATAAGAATCACCCACAACCTAAAAGTCATGTCATTCCATATGCCAGATCATCATCATTAATCATAATGCTTGGGTTAATTATATGAATCCAATAAATAATTTTGATCAGTTTAGGATTATTTGGTTGACATACTACACCCCATAATACGTGAATATTTGGATCATGCAGACTATTTTCATGCCTCTTGTTTATATTGTGGAAGAAACTTATACATAATTATATAAATCCATAATTTCCATGTGTTTAGAGGCCCAATTCTCATAAAAAATTTATCATTTTATGCATTCCACATAGTTGAAATAAAAGAACTAACTACTACCAGTAACAGGTTCTAATGTTTTTCACTACAATCAACAGATCATATCATCTCTATAAAGGCATTAAATATAATACCTCTTACAACTCTCATACCAAAGAACAAGACTGTGTAGTCCCGTTGGTCATGGGAAATGACACAAGCTATGAATAGATGGTTAATATCATCCTTTTAATTAAATCAAAGGTTAAAAGAGAAATAAAGATTACTAACATCTTATTGTTAATTTCTTCATCTGTGGACAATCTATGATTCCATATCCACAATAGTGATAAGTCGAAACATATAAAAACAACCCTAATTTTGGTAATATGTGATGTTAATTGATTTAATGAAATTATATACCTTTATGTATACTATAATTATATGTATCCTTTGCATCGTAATAACTATGTGTAATTACACCATAAAGTTAATATTGGGTATTAAACCAATTTTAACATAATGCACAAAAAGAAGACATTGATTCCCACCTAATTTGACACTCATGTGTAATATGAATTTTCAAATTAACAATATCATTATGTACCACTACAAAGGAAAAAAAATCCTAAGAAATTATGTTAGTAAATACATTATTGATAAAAAATATTTAATCATTGAAATTCAGATGTTAATGGATACATTCCATTAATGATTCATCCCTTCAATGTTCACAATTTCTATTTAAATGATTAAGGGATTGAAAATTCTCATCCCTAAACATATTATTTATGATTTTAATGATTGTAAAAATAATAAAATTCAGATATTAAACCTTATAGTATATTAATGAAGTTCAAATGTAAAATTTGAATATGTTTCATTGAATTCATTCATATCACATTTACGTTATAGAAATATTTAAATACCACTTCCAAACACAGATGACATTTTATATATGAAAACCGGAAATGGAAAATTTATTTCATCACAATTATATAATTTATCCCCTTTCAATACATACAGGATGAATTTTTATATTAACTATGTGATACACCATTTATAATAATTCTATGTTATTATAGGTATATATTTTCATTCATGTATAGATCTAGGAGAAATTTCCAAGACAATGAAATTTCCATTTTTATCATGAATCTCATATGATTATATATAAAAGTATTGATTACAATAAATCTAACATCAAATCATAATATTAATGATTGAAAATATTGAATAATGAAAAATAAATCCAAGTTCAATTTACTCCAATAAGGAAAATATCATCCTAGATGACATGCCAATTTGATGAAAATATGATGTCTTTTTAAATGAAGAATTGTTTGTCATTCCTCATAAATGATAGGTTAACATCTCAATTGAACATATAACTAGGTAATTTAAAAATCATTAGGCATGTTATCAAAGGAAAATGGAGATCGGTGTAACCTTCAACAATAGACGCAATTGAATGATGTAATAAATCAACATTTTTTAGAGATACAAAGTTTTTTGGGATTATGTAAGTACACTAATTCGTTATTTAGAAACATCTTTCATTTACAATCCAACTATGTAAGAATCTATTTAAGAGAGTTATGTTTTTCTGGGCTAATGGATTCAAAGAGAGAATTAATGATTTTAAAAAGTAGATAATCACTACAATTGATCTCACGTTAACCACCAATGTGATAGGAATTATGATATACAATAATATTTCAAATAAATCATGGGTTTTTTAATCACAAATAATGATAAAGTAGTTTCCTATGACTCTTGAATTAATAATCCAAGAATTGAATATTTCGACACATGAACTAGAATTGGATGTAGATATCTTTGGATAGATTCTTTTCAAAAAATATATATTTAGTGAGAACTTTGATATGTATACATATTTTAAATTAACATTTATATATTTAGACAAAATGAGATTAAAATTTTCCACCAAAGCTGGTTAGACCAAATCTATTGTTTTGATTATTAAATACAACACCAACATGCGAAGCTGAACAAAATGGTTGAGGCACTAAGTAGAAATGAACCTACACCCTATAAATGATGATGATTTACGTGGATAATGTATTCATTAACATGAAGTGTATATTCATTTTAATTAGAAATGGAATTACATTCCACATCTCTCAAATAACTTATTAACATCTAATATTAAGAGAATTTTGGGGGGTGAAAAAATGTCAGGGATATATAAAGAATGGTAGTGAATATGAAAAAGTAAAAAAATTATAAATATGGATCCATAAGCTTTTATAATATATATTTATGTCCCAATAATACCATAAAAAGTAAATTTTAGACCATAAACCTCGATCATCCTTTTGTATTCAACAAGAAGCACTTATATATATAGAGTTTTAATAAAAAAATATCTAGTGGGATAACATGAAGAGGGGTATTGTAGAATTTATGTCTCAATTCATGTTAATACAACAATTCAATGATAAACAACATAATTTGAAGGTTATTATGAAAAAATTTCCTATACTCTTATGGAAATTGTAATACAAACCCAAGGATGTTGTTGGATGACTCAATATAAAATATAAAGTAAATAAAAAATATGTTAGTTTTTAATCACGCTATGAATTTAGGTCATTTTATTGATATCAATTAAGATTTATATCTTGAATAAATCAATATTAAAATATAAGTGATGTTTTAATACCTCCTATTATACAACTATAAATTGTCTCTAATTTAAATATTAGGTTTTCCACAATGTTCAGAAGAAGATATTTTCAATAACTGGATATAGAGGATATATTTTGTAATAATTTTCACCCCTAAATAAATGGTTGATATGAAACCAGCATTAAAAATATGGTGTATTTGATGATATCATGTTCAAGGTATTTTCAAGGATTGTTGAATAATTACCCTTCCCTAGTGGGTTTCTCATATAATAATTGCTTCCATTCAAGTATTTAAATGGAACATTCTGATACTAAATAAGGTAAGAGGTGTTAGACTCCAACATGTCTGAGAAATGATAGAGTGTGGAATCTAGTTTTAATATTATCCATGAGATGATATATAAGGTTAAACCGTTTACTATCAAATGCATTATACATGGAATTGATATAAATTCAGTGCATAAAATCATTGAAAACACTTGTATCTTAAAGTCATAAATAAGTGTTCTGTCATATGTCATAATTTAGTATTTTAAAGAGGTTTGGGGAGAATGTAAATCATATTTAGAGATACATTGTCCTCTTTCTGATCTATGATCACATTATATCAATATCTAATTGACTAGAAATTCCTCCTAACATATACCATTAAAATAATTTGTTCATGTAACCTCTTAAGGGTGTAAATAATAGTCCTCAAATGTAATTAATCTTGAATATATTATTTTGGAAAATGATATTTCATATGAGGAGCAGCTAGTGAGATCTCAGATCATGGATATAATGTTTCAAAAAAAAACTCATCTGGTAATAGTACCATGGATGAAGAACATGAATTATGAGGACTTATGGGAACAAAATAAGTAAATGAATAAATACATACTTATATTATTTAGTGTAAAAAATTAAATATATACAAAAAATATTATAAAGGTTGGTAGAATATAAGGACACAAACATATATAAATTAAATTCCATTCTTAAAAAATAATCAACATAATGAGTTATGTAGTTATAAGAAACCCATTCAATATATTTAATTTTTTATTTTGGACCACCATAAAATATAGACTATTTGACATAAAGGACCATTAAGAATCATTACCATTAATAATATTTTTTTATATATAGTCCATTAACATTAGATTCTTTTAATATTTTTTATAATATAAAATATATACATAAAGAAGAAGATATGATAATGAATATTATGTTTGTACCCTATGAAAACCATTTATCAATGATTTGGTGGGAGTTAGAATCACTATAATTTTCCCGCAAATAAGATGAAGGTAACATTCCACATCTAAAACAATAGAAAAACAAATTAACGAATAATTTCAAGCTCATAGAGACCACCACCCATACCATGTTTTCCTAATAACCCTAACAACATACAATCAATGGATGCCTTACCCTTAGGGAATACACTATTTTAGTAAGGATTCACATATATAGACTGAGGTAATATGATTTTTTTATTTTATTTAAAAATACATGATTATAATTATGTTTCTTTATTATGAATGTATAAATATAAACATATTTTATAATAAATAAAATTAATTTTATTTTGATACAAATAATCCCAATATTAAATTTGTGGGAATATATATATATATGTGTATATTACATAAATTATAATACAATTTCAAATAAATAAAAGAGTTTATTATTTTTTATATATAATAGTTTTAGTAAAATATATTTGTTTGAATAGAAATGTAAATATAATTTGATGAACACCAATGTCAATTTTATAATTGTTAGAGAGTTGTTAGTGTCAGAAAAAGTAGTATTATGATGTAAATGAGAATATTAATTTCCGTGTGTAACTTTTCACGTCTATAAAATTATTTTTGTTAAATAAAGATTATTATAGAAATCATCTTTTTGAAATTATCTTGTGGTTCATTATGTAAATTCTATGAGATAGTTGAATTTTGGTGTATAAATTTTATACAGTACAAATATAATGTTTGTATTATGACATCATAATATAAAATAAAATTTTATAATATATACAGAAAAAGAAACTATGAAAAAAAATCAATTCAAAATTAATGTGTGTGAAGTTATTTGGTAAATAATGTAAACCATCAAATAATCATCCAAAACATAAATTCTATTTTAGGGTTATGAAAACATTTTATAATGTACAAGAAGCTCTTAGTCATCATGAATGGAATTATATGATGTATTTTTATTATTTTCTAGAAAAAAAATAAAAACCGATCCTATTTTTTGGAATCATTTGATAAAATGTCGGAAAAGAATGTGTTTTTTATATTTTTAGCACATAAATCCCAGAAAAAATTCATAGGAATTATAAATTGATTCTACAATTTAATTTTATAAATATGCACTCAACCTCGAAAATTTCCCATTCTTCACTCTCTCTATATATATCCTTCCAAATGTGTTCGTTATATACTTATAAGCTCCTAAAAATCATTATGAAGAAACCTCTCAAGGTAATATATATACATCCACCACCACTTTATAAAAGAATGTTATTTGTACCAACCAGTACTATTTCCATTTTTTTATGTTGAAATGTATTTTTACACATATAGTTACACTATTTACGATTTTAATGTAATGTGATACCACCTTCCACACAATTTAATCCCCACTATCACCATTTATGTACACTTCTAATGTAGCCAAATTTTTTTCAGTTTTTGTTTAGGAATATTTTTGTGTTGTGAATACCCATCCACATTTAACATAAATAGTTTTAACATATATGAATTTAATAATCACTGATTGATTATATCAATTTATATAACCCACTTTCATTAATCATGGCACTAAAATTGAAGAAATAATTTCATATGTTGTGTGATCTGTGAGCCATTTAAATTCTGGTACATAAAATGAATGTGGTTGGCGGGTGTGGAATTTCATTTCCCAATATTTAAGTGGATAAATGTTTTATATAATGAGATTCTATATGTGGTGTATAGTAATATATCATAATCATACTATGTTATGATGTATTTCTGGTTATCATGGAATTTTTCTTATTGTTCCATGTTTTATATTGTTTCCACATTCTTGTATTGCCTAGAACTTTTCATTGTAGATCTTGCTTTGTTGTGCATGATTAAGGTTCTCAAATTTATATATCATCACGTAATTCCACATATCTATTATGTTATACTTTACATTATGGTTTTCTTGTATTATTCCCTGACAAGAAATAATAGATTACCCATTTTTATATACATCCCTTGGTTATCTCGATATGTTTTAGAGGACCATTTAAATTTTAAGGGCTTGTATTAGGGATTTTATATAATGATCATCTATCCATGAATCATATAATTATTATATAAATAATGTAACCAAACGGTAATAGGCATCATGATTTTTTTACGAATTTATGTGTGTATTTATGTATTAGTTTATAGAATACTATTGATAAAAATTATTGGCTATCATAGGTGTTGGTAATGTATTATCTCAATAATACTCTATAAATATTATTGATTTTGATGCAAAAAAAATACCTTTGTTTTTTCTAATAATATTTGTTTATGAATTTTCCATAATATATATATTATATCTATATATTTTTTGGCTCAATTCTAATCTATTGGATGTATTCTACAAACATTGTTCAAAACCTAGAATCACTGGATGATCAATTGTATCAGTATCCCTACACTGAACATTAAAAATAGAGATTGGAAACCCTAAATTTTGAGAAATTTCTGGAATAACAATCTAAAATTGGAGACTATAATCATTATTCAAACACTACATTTGGATAATGAACCTATGGTTAATCAACCGTATGTTTGGAATCAACCAAACGCTAGAAGGGTGAATGAATGGATTTTCATCCAAACGTTACTTTTTATGCTTGGTTCTACTGAGAAGAAAGTATATTTTTTGAACCATATATTGAAAGGCACCATACACAAGGAATAGGAACTCAATGATACATAATGGAACCTTACGCTATGAAAAGGAACCCTACGCTATGATGTTCAATCCTATGTTTATCTATTCAACAATATAAATTTAATTCCACAATTTTATCTATGATTTATACAACTTTCTTGGTAGAAATTATGGTTTTTTATAGTTATTTTATTATCTATTCAAAGGATCATAATGGTGAATTAAAATTACCTTGTTTTATGGGGAAAATCGCTCATAATATAAAGGTATTTTATGACTCCCCAAGATGATTCAAATTAGAATATTTGCGATCTATTAGGTGACTTTCATTGACATAATCAACCAAAATAAAATCTGTCTATTTATACGGGCATAGTATTTTATCAATATATGATACATATGGTAGATACCAAATACATATACATTTGTTATTTTGTAAATTTATATAGAAATTTTATAAATATTGATTGAATTTTTTATTTTCTAAAGGTGGATATACCTTGAAGCTATACATTTCATCCTCATTCTGATGTAACTGCTGCTACTTGTTTGTTTCTATTATTTCATAAATATTATTTTTCATCAAGTAGTTATTAAATGTGATTACTACTTAAATATTATTAATAATAAATAGGATCCATCTGTTTTCAGCTTCTACTTCTACAACTATTTGGTTTCATGATGAACCATCAACAAATCAAAATCTATTAATTTTTGTGTGGGTTTCAAATGCCCATACTTCATTTTGGTTTTGTATCAGAATTTTTTTTCCACATTGTAGAAAATGGGTTCCCTGTTAATGAACCATAAGTTTCTGTTTATCTTAGTTTTAAAGGGGTCAAATATATGCTCATAGATATGAATTTTAAGTTCTTGTGATTAGAGAATGTTTCTAGTAAAAATCCCCAAGATCATAGATTGGGAATTGGTGGAGTAGACTAGGGGATCTTTTTTCCCCGAACTATCAAACAAATTGTGTTCTTCATCATTATTTATCCACTTCATAATTACATAAAGTAAATAGTACTACAGATCATCATAAATCCCAAATAGATTTAAAATTTTGAGTCTATAATGTATACCAATATGTGAAAATGAACCCCCTTTTGTATATATTTATATTATTCTAAACTACAAATTAGTTTCAAAGGCCAGAATTTTTACAAATAAGATAAATATATAGAAATTTCAAAAGAATAAGTTCAAAACAAATCATATTCCAATTGTGGCTCCAAAAGTAGGAATGTTTATGATTATATCATTATATTTTAATGGTGATAACTATGGATTACTAATGTAAAAAATGATCATCAACTTGAAGAATTTGGGATTCAATGTTTATTAAAAGATCATCACTTGTTATGTAATTCTTGAGAAACCAAAGATGTGGGATGCTACAATAAAAGTTGAATATGAACTCAACCCAAAATAAATGAGATATATAATATGTGAAATCGAAGCTAATAAATTCAATCATGAATCACAATGTCATACTGCCTATGAAATGTTGCAGAAAATCATAGTTACATATATGAAAATAAATAATAGTACACAAATGATGTATGCATCAACAAAACTAAAGTATGAAACCTTTATAATGTTAAATAGTGAAATAATAGCACAAATTAGTTGATAGTTAATATATATTTTCAACAAAAGTAATGTATGAAACCGGGTTTTTTGAACGGGTCAAAATCCCGACCCAGATTAAAATTTTGATAGGTTTCTGAGGAAACTGGATTTAATGGGACGTTTCTTGAAATTTACAGACTACAAGCCGTGTACATTAAGTACATGTCGTGTATGTGTAGGTGAGTGACCAGACATGTGCTCGCCGAGTACATGCCGTGTATTGACCATGTAAAATTTTCATACTACACGGTGTGTAGTTTTGAACATGTCGTGTGTACCCCCGACTGTGTGAGGCCATAAATGGCATGTAGGCTGTTGGCTGGGTAAACCAGGAACACGCTGTGTCCCCACTAGACACTCCGTGTAGTCTGGCTGTGTATGAGGAATATACAAGGTGTGTGGACAAGTCGGAGAGGTAGGGAAGAGGAACCAAGTACACGTTGTGTACCCCTAGGTACATGTCGTGTACTCATGTCGGCATGCTCAGAACGTAAGTCGACATAATCTTTCTATCTTATGAACAGTTATATGAACCATACATGACTTTTAGTACCAAAGTACATGCCGTGTACTTTCTATTTTTTTTTTCTTAAAATGGGAAGTAAACTCATATTGAGGCAGAACCTCATATCCTTCGCCCGGATACGCGAACCAGGCTGGCCAAACCTCTCTTCCCCTCCCGATCGTTCGTCCGAGACCCGATTTGAGCTCTGATTAGTGCGTTGGAACCCCCTCAGCAAGGCCTTGATTCCACTTTGTCCGTTTTGTCTAATTTTAGTTATAGAATGAGTTATATCCCATTGAGCGGTTTTGAATATTTTATAGATTTACCACGTTTTACACTGAATTAGTTGGTGTTACAGGAGAAGTAGCATAGTTTGAGTCTCATGTTGGTGGTGCATATTGCATTTTGTGTTTTCGCAGATTATTGGGTAATGTGGCCTTCATCGCATTTTTGGGTATTTTGAGTGGGACCCGTTTTGTTTGCTTTTTCATATTGTATTGCTTATTGGACCTCTGGGATGCTTTTGGGTATGTCCGGTTACCAGTTTGTGTGAGCAGGGCTGGGTGAGGGGTTGTTGCACATCGGGGCATGTTGGTCGGGGAATGCCAAAATGGTTTTAATTTAAATATGATTTTTATAAACTGTTTAGTTTAATTTGTTAAATCCAGTTATAAATTGTTAGAGGCATTTAAGTCCTCTGTGCGGGTATGGGACAACACCTGGTGTAATTCATTTCGACTATTTAGTTGGTTTTTACCGGTTATTTTTTCTGCTTACATATGTCATTTATGAAATTGCTCAATTTCATAAGCTGGACCATTTGGGTTGTGTTGGGCATGACCCAGTTACGCTCGAGTGACGCTGATCACAGGTTGGGGATTTTCCCAGGATACTTTGGGTGGTTTTCACCACGGGATTGGGCGTCATGGACGTCGAATTGAGGCATTATGACTGTCTGGTTGGGCATGGCCCGAGTTACTAGGGTGGAGATGCCATCTGACTTGAGCGACATGGTCGTAGGGACATGAGGTGTCAGATGTGTTTGTGGCTTAAGACTATTTTGGGTGATTACCACTCACCGGGACTTTGAGTAGTGTGCACACAGAGATACTCCGCGATGATGTGGTTTTGACCACTCGTGTGCGTAGAGGCCCCTATAGGTGCGGTTAGGTATTTTTTTGGGGTCCATGCCGTAGAAAGATACGGGGGAGGTGCATAGCCTTCAGGGAATGGGTGTTCCTTAGGGACATTGGTACATGAGACACGAGGTGTCAGGAGCCACTTGGTGCTGGGTTACGATTTTTGGGTGTGCCTTCTGGACGTCGGTACTTGAGACACGAGGTGTCAAGAGGCACATGGTGTCGGGTTACTATTTTTGGGCATGCCATTGGGACGTCGGTACTTGAGACACGAGGTGTCAGGATGCACATGGTGCCGGGTTACTATTTTTAGGCATGCCTTCGGGTCTTCGTTACTTGAGACACGAGGTGTTAGGTGGCACGTGGTGCCGTGTTACACAAAAAATATTCCAGCGTTGGCCGAAGTAGGTGACGCTCCATGGTGGCTGTTGAGCACCAGTGGAGTTTGTGTTTAATTGTGCATCGTAATGTTTACTGCTTTCCTTGTAAATGAATGACTTCTTAAACACATGTATTTGGTACGCACCGTTGGGTGGTATCCTACTGAGATTTTTCTCACACCCTCCACAGGACCTTCGGGACGCCTGTAGACTATATGGATTTACATGCGGTAATGAGGCCATCTTTAGGGGTTGGGCTTCATTAGTTATTGCATTGAGATGGTATGGACCTTGAGGTCATACCTAGCTGGGTTTACATTGTTATGTTTACTTTCTTTATTGGCATGCTTATTGTATCTACTGTTGGTTAGCTATTGGCGCCCTTTTATATTCAGTTGCGTATGACCTGCTCAAGATGCATGTTTTACTGTGCAGTTGTAGTTACAGGTTATTAGCATGTTGTTGTGTTTCATTCCGCTGATGTTGTTATATTTACTGCTTCTGCTGTTTATCTATATTGATTATGCATCCGCTCTACGGGTCTGGATCGAGTCTTTTGAGTCTTAATTTCCACTGCATCTTTACTATTATACTTGGACCAGTACCCTTATTAAGATCCTATGAGATGGTATAGCCTCCCCACAATACCTAACAGACCCCCGCTGCTAGTCCGCAGCCTTTGGCATTTGGGGAGGTGCGCCTAAGGTAGTAACACCCGACCCGTTCGGCACTGTTCGGGTGGCTGGTCGGGTCCAGGACGTTACAAAGTGGTATCAAAGGAGTTACGGACATGGATGTAGTCGTAGTGTTTTACTGGATACTAATGAGTTTGAGGCTTATCGTTTCATTCTGCTGGTTTTACTATTTGGGATATGGTAGTCTGTAGATATTTTGTTATAGGGACTGGGTTTTCAGCTTGTGCTTGGGTTCCTGCAGCCCCAGGTGCGAGGGATGGACCTAGTTTCCGTGGGTGGGAATTGTTGTTTGATTTTTCTCAGATTACAGATTATATGATTTCTACCTTAGTGTCTCACTTGATGTGTGATGTTTGTGATTGTGATATGTGACCCTTGACCTGGTATGGTAAGGGAGAGTTGGACCTTGGCCTGGTATGGAAAGGCTGGGTTGCTTGGCTTTTTATAGGCACATTTTAGGGTATTTCAGTTTCATAATTGCTCATATGCTTTGTGAAGTGATAATTCAATGTGAATGAAAAATAAAATTCCATTCTTTATATGCTTCAAAATGTGAGTTGATGAAATTCTTAATAGAACTACTAGTTATGAAAATGTTTATTCCATGATTTATATTTTTAAAATTGCATGCTGCAGGATACTTGGGTCTGACTCTCAAGAGAGTAGGCATGTACTATGGGTGAGGGAGTGTAACTGTCAGGATTGGGCGACTCGGTCATCGGTTTGAGGCAACGTGAGTTGTCGGGATGGGCATGGCCTGAGTTACTTTTGATACATGGCTCTGTTGAGGGTAGGTAAGGAGGCCATGAGGCTAGGATGCCATGGGGCATGGGTTACGGTGAAGGGGAGTAAGGGTAGTTGTTAAGAACTGCCTTTTACTACTTTTCTTATCTGCGTAGAATATATTGATATATATTTATGGGCTTTCGTGGGCATCAGGGAATCATGGATGCAGGTTACATGGGGTGTCGTGGGCATCGGGGCATCATGAATGCGGGTTACATGAAGTTTCGTGGGCATCAGGGCATCATGGATGCAGGTTACTTGAGGTTTTGTGGGAATCAGGTCATCATGGATGTGGGTTACTTGAGGTGCTACGCACCAGGACCTCGTGGAGGCAGACACTGATGTTGTGTGTGTTACATTGGGTGTCGGTAGTGAGACAGGAGCACCAACGAGGTGCAGGGGTGACAATGCATCATTGGGGGACTATGCATCTGGAAAACAGGTTAATGATCCTTATTTGCTTTAAATTTTGTTGGTTGAGACCGAGTAGGCAATTCCTAAGGTGGGGAGCCCCTTGAGGAATTTATCCTGAACCATGGGACAGGGGTAGTCTAGGATGTTTAACTAGGATGGGCGTGTTTGGTGCCATATCAAGGTTTCTTCTGGTAGCTCGGGGACGACCTAATTTAAGGCAGGGAGTTTGTAAGAACACAGGTTTTTGGAACGAGTCAAAATGCTGACCCTGTTTAAAATTTTGGCAGGTTTCTATGGAAACTTGATTTAATGGGATGTTTCTAATAATTTCCAAACTATACGCTGTGTACTTTAAGTAACATTGTGTATGTGTAGGTGAGTGATCAGCCATGTGCTCGCCGAGTACATGTCATGTAGTGACCGTGTAGAATTTTCATACTACACGGTGTGTAGTTTTGAACACGCCGTGTGTACCCCCGACCATGTGAGGCCATAAATGGCGTGTTGGCTGTTGGCCGGGTAAACCATGAACACGTTGTGTCACCATTGGACATGTCGTGTAGTCTGGCCGTTTATGAGGAATATACATGGCATGTGTACAAGTCGGTGAGGTAGGGAAGAGGAACTACGTACTCACCGTGTAACCCTAGGTACACACAGTGTACTCTTGTCGGCATGCTCGGAAAGTAAGTCGGCAGAATATTTCATCCTTATGAATAGTTAGATTAACCATACACGGCATGTAGATCCAATGTACCTGCCGTGTCCTTTCATTTTTTTCTTAAAATGGGCAGTAGCCTCATATTGATACAGAACCTCATATCCTCCGCCCAGATATGTGAACCAGGCCAGTCGAACCTCTCTTCCTCTCTCAAACGTCCGTCTGAGACCCGATTCGAGCTCTGATTAGTGCGTTGGAACCCCCTCGGTAAGGCCTTGATTCCACTTTGTCCATTTTGATTGATTTTCATTATAGAACAAGTTATAGCCCTTTGATCAGTTTTGAATCTTTTTTAGATTTACAACATTTTAGACTGAATTGGTGGGTGTTACCGGAGGAGTATCATCGTGTAAGTCTCAGGTAGGTGGTGCATACATAATTTTTTGTTTTCAAAGTTGTTTGGGTACCGCGGCCTTCGGCGCGTTTTCGGGTATTTTGGGAAGGACCCATTTTGTCTACTTTTTCATACTGTATTGCTTATTGGACCTCTGGGATGCTTTTGGGTATGCCCAATTACTAGTTTCCGTGAGTAGGTCCGGGTGAGGGGTTGTTTCTCATCAAGTCATTTTGGCCGGGGAATGCCAAAATGCTTTTAATTGAAATTTGATTTTCATAAACTGGTTAGTTTAATTTGTTATAGCATGTTATAAATTTTTAGAGGATTTTAAGACCTCTGTGCTGGTATGGGACAACACCTGGTATAATGCAATTAGACTATTTAGTTGGTTTTGCCAGGTTATGTTTTCTGTTTTCATATGTTATATATGCAATTGCGGGATTGCATATGCTTGACCATTTGGGTTGTGTTGGTCTTGGCCCGGTTATGCTTGAGTGATGCTGATCATAGGTTCGGGCTTTTCCCGAGATACTGTGGGTGGTGTTGACCACAGGATTGGGCGTCATGGACGTTGGCTTGAGGCAGTACGACTGTCTGGTTGGGCATGGCCCGAGTTACTAGGGTGGAAATGCTGTCGGACTTGAGCGACATAGTCGCAGGGACACGAGGTGTCAGATGTGTTGTTGGCATATGACTATTTTGGGTGATTACTGCTCACCGGGACTTTGAGTAGTGTGCACATATAGATAGTCCGTGATGAGGTGGTTTTGACCACTCGTGTGGGTAGAGTCCCCCGTAGTTGCGGTTAAGTATTTTGGTTGGGGGTGCGTGCCGTATAAATCCATAGGGGAGGGGAGGAGCCTTCAGGGAATGGGCGTGCCTTCGGGACGTTGGTACTTGAGACACGAGGTTTCAGGAGGCACTTGGTGTCGGGATACTATTTTTCGGCATGCCATCGGGACGTCGGTACATGAGACATGAGGTGTCAGTAGGCACATGGTGCCGGGTTACTATTTTTGGGTGTGCCTTCGGGACGTCAGTACTTGAGACACAAGGTGTCAGGAGGCACATGGTGTCGGGTGACTATTTTTGGGCTTGGCTTCATGACGTCGGTACATGAGACACGAGGTGTCAGGTGGCACGTGGTGCTGGGCTACAGGACAGAGATTCCGACATTGGCTGAAGGAGGTGACACTGCATGGTGGCTATTGAGCACCAGTGGAGTTTGTGTTTCATTGTGCATTGTATTGTTTACTGCATTCCTTTTAAATTCATGACTGCATGAACACATATATTTGGTACGAACCATTGGGTGGTATTCTTCTGAGATTTGTCTCACACCCAACACAGGCCCTTCGGGATGCGTGTAGACAATATGGATTTATGTGAAGGAAAGAGGCCAGCTTTAGGGGCTGGGCTGCGTTAGTTATTGCATGGAGATGGATGTACCCTGAGGTCATGCCTAGTTGGGTTTACTTTATTTGGTTTAATTTCTGTATTTTCATGCTTATTGTAGCTATTGTTGGTTAGCCATTAGTGCCCTTTTATATTCAGTTGTGTATGTACTGATCTGGATGCATGTTTTACTATACAGTTGTAGTTACATGTTATTAGCATGTTGTTAGGTTTCTTTCCACTTCTGTTGTTATATTTACTGCTTTCGCTGTTTATCTATATTGATTATGATTCTGCTCTGCGGGTCTAGTTTGAGTCTGATGAGTGTTAATTTCCTCTGCATCATTACTGTTATACTGGTACCAGTACCCTTATTAAGATCCTTCGATAGGTTATAGCCTCCCCACTATACCTAACAAACCCTCGTTGCTAGTCGGCAG
The DNA here is from genome assembly GCA_963277665.1 of Viscum album. Lineage (NCBI taxonomy): Eukaryota > Viridiplantae > Streptophyta > Magnoliopsida > Santalales > Viscaceae > Viscum > Viscum album. The sequence goes on along the minus strand of OY728148.1, from coordinate 1,479,173,380 downwards.
CCTTTGGCATTCGGGGATATGCACCTAAGGTAGTTACACCCGACCCGTTCAGCACTGTTCGAGTGGCTGGCCGAGACCGGGACATTACAATTACTTCCTTGGGATATCCCACTCGTCAATTATATTGATATCCAAAATTTCTTACATGACATCCCTCTAAATAGAATGGAATGTCTATTACTATTAAAAACTCATCATCTGTAAAGAATTTGACTATGAAGAAATTAGTTGGAACATTGATGATTTATGATGAAAGAATTAAATATGAATTTAAAAATAAATATATTGTATAATGGTAAAATAATTACCTTAAAGTGACATCATACAAAAATTAAATAAATTCATAACAATACATAAAAATAGAAAAAAATTCAAAATCCATAGCCTATAAAATTGAACTAGCTTAGCTAGATATTATGTTAATAAAATTATATAAGAGTAAAAGGGGGTTCATAAAATCCATTAAGATGAATGAAGGAGAACCTATATAAGTATGATGCCTCAAATGAAAAAAAAATTGTCTCACATAAAACATGATTTTCTCCAATTAAATGATGAATGAAGAAAGAAATGAATAAAATATCATAAGAAAGCTGATTATACACATAATGAGAAGAAATAAATGAAAGATTATTAGTGTTTATATGAATAGTCAAACAGATCATCAAATTATAATTCACAAAATGATCCACCAAATCTCAATGCCAACATGTGATTTATGGAAAAGGAATAATAAATTATACAATACTATTACTCTTTTTTATCTGCCTCTTATAGTTGATCAAATAGTAAGATATATTCATATTGTTAAATGCTTGAAGGGTAATATGATTCATTAATAATGAATAGTATATCATTAAGAAATAATCAAAATGTTTTTTATGTGAATGAGACACTACGCAAAAACAAAATAAAGAACTAATTGAAAAATTCAATTCACCTACGTAAAAAATTATTGACCCTGAAAAAAATTTATATGAATTATAGAATGAAGTAGAATATTATAAAGGTTCTCCCAATATTTTAGAAATTGGAGAAAATACTCTGAATGATATTCTGGGAAGAAAAGTATTGTTAGAAGAGGAAATTATAGAATATGACGTAAAGGTGATGAATAAAAAATATACAGGACTCATTTTTCACCCAATTCAAAAATATTACAAACTATTACCATGGAATAAAAGGTCATTACACAATCAACTATTATTTTAAAAATAAACAATTAAGTTTAATTAAGAAGGATTTTACATAAAAAATTATTATTTAAAAATCTAATATGTATTGAAGAAAAATAAGGATTATCTGGATTCTTAGATCATTGATCATTGATAGAGTTAGAACAAAGAAAATATGTGTACCAAAACAATCATATGATTCAATTATATTGTAGGTAAAAGACCACATGATCAAAAATGTTATATAGTATATGTAATTTGGAATATATAGAAACTTGAGTGGAGACCCATGAAATCCCCATACAATAATTCAAATGGATGAAGGTCTAGTCACCTTTAGTGATAATGAAAAAGGAAAAATCATTGGAGTTGGAACAATTGGAGATCGAATGACTATATTAATCAACAGTGTATTATATGTACAAGAGACAAAACTAATCCTAATAAGTATATCTGAACATTGTGATGATGGATTTTATGTTGATTTTAAAAATAATTACTACACATTTTTAATAAGATAAATTCCTTAAGTTTATAGAATCTAGAAATGAAATTGTTTATACAATGTATCTCAATTAATTATACAATCAAAATTTGAACTATTTAACTTTTAAGATAAATGAGTCATTGATATGGTATAAAATTCATAGAAATTTCAATATATATTATTAATATATATTATCTTTGAAAAAAATAAATTTTTGTTTTACCTATGCTTAAATTTAACAATGATAGAATCTATGATTCAATAAAAATTGAAAAAAATACATAAATCACCATTAATATCCGTTAAAAAAATTACAACATCTAATCCATTAGAATATTTACACATGGATTTGTTTTGGTTAATCTATGGTGGAAGGTTTTTGTCGAAAATTATTTTTTTTTTGTTTTAGTATATGATTGTTTATGATTACATGGGTTTATTTTATAAAACAAAAAAACTATGTAATCAAAATTTTTGATATTTTTTAAAACAACTTTGAAAATGAAAATGTTTTTAAAATAATTTCATTGAGAATTGATAATATTGTATAAATTGAGAGTCAATAATTTAGTTCAATTTTATAAAATTTAGTTATTAAACACAATATCTCTACACTAATAGCACATAAAAAATGAAATTGTTGATGGAAGAAACAGAACAATTCATGAAATGGCGAGGAGAATTTTGAATGAATATAGTCTTCCAACCTATTTAGGGTATGAATATATAAGCACAAATTTATATTTCATGAATATTATTTTAATAGGATTCACTATTAAAAATCTACCCTATTAACTTTGGAATAATTGAAAACCTAATGTAATTTACCTTAATGATTTTGGTTGTAAGGTATATGTCTTTAATACTAAGGTGAACCTAGGTAAAGTTGATCCAAAATATGATTAAGGAATCTGTCTAGGGTACATTGTTTGTTCTAAAGCTTATAAAGTGTTTAAAAATATGACAATAACTGTGGAAGAATTAGTTCATATGAAGTTTGATGAAACAGACCCTTTCCTTAAAACTAAATATTCATCAAATGAAAATACTGAATCTTTTGACAACATGAGACTTGATTCACAAAATATTGATTTTGAAAATAAAATTAATGAAATTTAATCCAGTTCAAAATATCATGAAATTGAAAAACCTAAAAACTTCAGGCCTAGATAGTCTAAAGCCTTAAAAACCGATCCTTTAGAAACCATTACAGGAAAACTAAACATTAGAATTCGAACTATAAGAATCGTAGAAAAAATAATTAAATACGAAGTATTTGTATATCAGTTAGAACCAATGTCAATCGAAGAAGATTTAGAAGATGGGGGATGATTGTTATGCATGCAATAACAAATAAAGAAATTCAGTTGAAAAAATTGATTAGGAATTAGTAGAAATACCATCAATGTATCACGTAATAGGAACCAAATAGAATTTTGAAACAAATAGTATAATCCTGGAATCATTACCAGAAATAAATAAATATTACTAGAAAAAGGATATAACCCATAAAAACAAATAGATTATTATGAATCATTTTCATATATATCTAGAATAAAAATCATTATAATCCTTTTGTATTGTTTATATCATATGAATATTAAAATATATTTTATGGATGACAATATTTTTTTAAACTGATATTTAATGGTGTCTGTTTATGATGAACAACCATAATGTTTTGAAAAAACACACAAACAAAATTCAATTTTTAAACAAAATAAAGATCATGATAGCCTTGAATAAGAACCTGGTGATTGGTTTTAAATATTGAGCGGTTTTTATTTCAAAATGATTTTTCTACGGGATTATTATATCATAATCACTATAAAAACACTATTATTTGTAATATATTATTGGTACAATTTTATATTCATGATGTTATTTTTCATTTAACAAATAAAAATATTTGTTATTATTTTCCAAATATAATGAATAAATTGAAATGGGTATTATTTGAGTGTTTAATTTTTGTATAAGATTTCAAACATATAAAAATGATTATGGGGATTTTTTAAATCAAATAATATATATAATTGATTTATTAAAATTATTTGTACTAGAAAATATAATGACTTATACATGTACCATATGTACCAATATGAAACATGATTTGGATGAAGATGGAAAAGTAGTTGAAAAAATATTATATACAGGAATAAGTTGTAGATTATAGTATATTACTACTACCACACGATACATAATGTTTTCTGTAAGTATAAGTGCTACATTTTAGTCAAATCTAAAATAATCCCATCAAACTGATGTTAAATGGATTATTAAATAATTAAAATGAGGTATTTTTCCAATCTCTACATGACACCGAAACTTATGATCTTAATTAAATATCATGCTCAGTTTATGAATTTGGATTATGTATTTTAGATAGAAAAATATCCTCCTAAACCTATCAATTTTTTGAAAAATATTTAGTATGATGTCGAGTAAGAAAAAAACTTAGTTTACCTGTCAAGGGATGAGGCAAAATATATATATGATGGTAGTAATTTAGCACTAGTGTAGATGATGAAACACTCTCTACTATATTTTGGAATAATGTTTTATAATATTTCTATTTTATTGATAACACTAGTGTAATAAATATTCAATAAATATTCAATAAATCTTATAAGTCATCCTATGACTAAGTGTATTGATATAAATAAAATCATTCTAAGAGATATTTATCATAAAAAGGATATTTCATTTGATTTTTTAAATTTAATATACCAAATAATTTTTTTTTCACTAAACCACATGCCACTGTATGTCTCCATTTTGTTAATCGGGAGTTGGGGATATTTAATTTTAAATAAATTTTTATCAATTTGTTTTTATAAATTTATTTATTTATCATTTTTATTTATTTTTATTTATTTTTTATTTATTTATTTTACATATTTGAAAAATATTTCTACGTACATATTTTTTTTTCAGTTTTAAAAATAATGATTACTTTCACAATTGTGGAAGAATCATACCACTTCAATAACCCATCAGATTTTCCCACTCTTATTCATACAACTTCAAAACCATTCAGTTTTTAGAAAATATAACTATCAGTTTTCTAATACCCTTTCATTAAATACATATATCCTCATACATTCAGTAATGAATACATTATAATTATTTGATGAAATTTATATGGGTGATCCTATCTACCAACATGTGATGTATAAAAAACTTCTTCATGAAAATGTAACAGATATTGATTTGTTAAATAAAAAATATATGTTATTAAAGAATGATATTATATTTCAAGGATTTTAATTTATTTTTGGATATTGGAATATTCCATTGGTTTATGAAGTTGAAGTATAATAATTTGGAAAAAATTCTTCATTCAGTTTTGAAGATAATGAAGATAATGTTACCTCTATGATTTATCAAAATGGATTTTATATTTCATCATTTCAAATATATTGTATGTTTGTTTGTACCCATGATATGGAATTTATGTTAAATTTAATAAATATTGGATATAAGACATTTAGTTTAGCTGATATAATATTTTCTCTATTTGGAACCCAAAATGTCAAGAAGATGATCAATAAAGACCAAAATGCTATAAAAATGCATTCATTAAGTTCATTAAATCTACATTTGTTCCTAGAATGGTTCAGTGAGATGATTTTTTACATAAGTATTGGTATATTAAAAAATTGTGTTTGAATAATATCATGCTAAATTTTAATTGGTATGTTTTGAGATATATGCATCCTTAATTTCAAAATGAACCAAGATTGTTTTTTATCCCTTTAGAAGGAATCATTGACCATTTAAATAATTATATGAAAATTTTAGGAAAATTTTTTTGGATATAGATTCTAGCATTGAAATATTTTAAATTATGGAACTGTAAGGATATTGGAATACTTTTAGAGTTTGTCCAGTTGTAGTATATTGCTCTTTTCAATAGAGGAAAAACAAAGAATGATTGATACTACTCATGGGGAGTAGATAATGGTATTATCTATTAGTTCTATTAGACCCAAGGATGATTAATAATCTAAATCATCAATATAAGAGGCCAATCTTAGCTAATGAAAAACAATATCAAAAAATATTTCTGCTGTAGCTGAAAATAATGAATAAAATGTTTACCATTTTGAATCAATTGGATGAGGATTTTGAGAGTGTGGATGAAGGGGAAAATCATCTTAGGCATAGTGTCCCTGTTTTTAATGGAGCCTCCATGGTAAATATATCAATTTTTGGGGTTGATTCTAGAGTTACAGAGGTGTTTACATTAATAGAAGAGAGAAGAGGACATGATACTTGTGTTTCAGAAGAAGAGGCAAAGATGGCTATAGTGGAATACAAACACCAATCCAGATAACATTTTGATGAGACTTTTGACACATTAAATATAAATACAAAATCTTTGATTCATAATTTCAATTAGTTGAATGAATAGAACATGTCTCTATAAAAATAGTAAGAATATTTAATGAAGAATACTATAGATTTATGAAGTTATACTATTACAGTTGATATGTTTGATGATATACAAACTCAATTGAAGGATATTGAAGAATATTTTGTTTCTATTGGAGATAATGATTATTTTATTATAACATTAGGCGGAGAAATCATAAATTTAAAGGTATAATCATTGAAGAAATAATATTTTGATGTGTTAAAGTATATGATTGGATGATAATTAAAATATGTTAGAGAAATTCATCTAACATCAACCTATATACAAAATTCTTCACTAGATTTGATCAGAAAATTTTAGGTGATAACTCATGTGTAATAAGATAAGAATGAAAGAATTCACAATCTTCAATGTGACAGTAATACATTGAATGTTTTGTTGGACAATCAGAGAGATTAGGTCAGTTATCTGACCTCATGTATATCATTTTTGGACATGTTCTTCATCATGTGAAAGGATGGGTATCTATATTCTTATGAAATGATGAGTCTGTTAAAAAACATGTGATTGTAAATTTGGTATAGAGTTTGATAATATGACAATATTCAAGGATGATGCTTCGATGATTGATTAATGTTTTCAACTATAAATTTTTAGAGGTTTTTGTGAAGATAATTTATTTTCTTGGTGATGTTAATTCAATTTCACATCCTGTTACAACCTCCCCATGTAATTATTTAGAACAAGCCCACCAATCTAACATAAGCACATCATTTTGAAACATTTCTTTTATTGATTAAGAAAGGTAATAACAATTTTATGAAACATTTGATTTTAAATTCATTTTACATTACATTATATTATTTCAATATATATGAGTTTTAAATAATTTTCTAATTTTACAATTCCAAAACACATGAATTTTTTTTTTCAACTAGTACATTATTACATTCGATTATTGTTCTGTGTAATATTAAATTAGTTTTAATAGCTTTTAATAGAAATACTTTTTTATTTTTTAAAAAAGAAAGGAAATTGGTTAAAAAAACATTATCAATTGAATATTATATATTTAATTTCATAAAAAAAATTTGAAAATGAAATAATACTATATAACATTATTCATTATTCACAACTTTTATTTATTTTTAAATATTATGTTATTAGTGTTCCGGATTCAAACATTTTCTATAAATTATTTTCTTGTGATCATTATAAAGTTATATATTTTTGGGATGTATTACCTTAACAATACTCTATAATTCATATTTATTTTGATTCTAAAAAATACAATTATTTTTTTAATAAATATCTTTACAGATATTTCAGGAATATATATATATATATATATTATGTCTATATATTTTTGATGAAATATAAAGCTATAGGATATGTTATGGAAACATAGTTCATAGCCTATGTTCAAGGAATGAACATATGGATCAACATTCCTATGATAAACATTAATCACAGGGATCAGAAACCGTATGTTTGAATAAATTTATCAAATAACAATCTAACATTGAAGTACAGAATCACTATTCAATTCTTCTATTTAGATAATGAATTATGCTTAATAAATACTATAGTATGAATCCAACTTACACTGGAAGGAGGAATGTATGGGTTCTCATTCCGATTATAATTTTGATCTCCGCGTTCTAATAAAATGAATGTATAGTTCAAGAATAATATGTTCAAAGGAACTCTATGGGAAGATAAGTAACCCTCAAATATGTATTTCAACCCAACATTTTTCTATAAACCAACAGAGCTTTAATTCCACAATTTTATATAAATATTTTACAATAGTCTGGACAGAATTAAATATAGATTTAAAGCTATAATATGATCGATACAATGGATTGTTATGATTTATTTAAAGAACCTTATTCATTGGAGAAAATATCTCATTTTTGTAAGGAAATTTACAAATCCACAACTGGATTAATATTTGAATATCTATGATCTATCAGGTGACATTATTGGATATTCTCAACCAATGTAAAATCTATATATGAATAAAAATGTCATTTATTTGAAATATATGATCCATAAAATAAATACAATATATATCTACATTCTTTATTGCGTGAATATCTAAAAAACTACTACAAAAATTTATTGAATCTCTTATTTTCTAATAGAATCTATACATTGTAGTTATACATTTCTACTCCATATTTCATTAACTACTTCTACTTGTTTTATTTGTTATTTTCTGATGATCGTTTTTCTACAAGTACACATTGAAATAGATTACTACAAGAAGATACATATTGTCATAGAAGAACCATATACTATCTATTTCTGCTATTGAAACTATGATGTTTCGACCAAAACTATAAACTTATCAAACTCTTTAATTTATTGGAGATTAAACTCCTCATTATCACTTGAGGTTATGTATCATATTCTTTTTCTATGATATGGATAACTGCTTCCCAGTTAATCAAATAGAATGAACTCTTTATCCTTGTTGTAAATATGTCAGATGTCATCACTCAGTTGTAGATTATATGGTCTTGTGGTAAGAGGGACATTATAGAGAATATAATAATTCTTGTGTAGAGAGATATTTGGTGTAGTGGACTTGAAGATATTTTTACATCAAAATTCTATAAAAAATATTGTTATCTTTTTTATAGTTCGGATACTACTCAAATAATTACAGTATAGAATACATCATAGCTTCATAAATCACAAATATATTTAAAATCCATATTCTGTAATGATTACCAGAATGACCCAATTTATCCTCATCTTGTCTAAATTTTAATTATTCCATCTTAAAAATAGGTTTCCTTATGTGGATAACATCTGAATAAGGAACACATTAGTTATAGAAGAATTCAAACGGTTTTTCTAATGAAGAATATGTTTCTAGGGAATAATGTGTTCATATTTTTGTTAGTGGAATCAACATATCAATGAAATGGCCTTAGTACCCTTACATGGTTACAAAATGTTACTTTTGAATCATAGGTGTACTATAGTGATTTAGTGCATTATTTTTTGTTTTTGAAGATGACCTTTTTTTTGTTTGGATTCTTAATGACAAATGATTTGGAGGCATGAGAATATTCATAATAACATTTTATAGATGAAAAATTCATGGGTATCCTGAATTATAGAGGTGGTTAATACAATTGAATGCATCACGGTTTATACTATCTAAAATGCTATGGGACATAGGGCATGTTGGGACTGTTACATAAAAATATTTAAATGTTTATTATAATTAAATAATTTATATGTTGAATACTATGATTAAAATAATTTAAAAAATATAATAAAATATATGATTTATTTTGAATTTTATATATGGTCGTAAAACATGGAAAATAAATTATGAAATATAAATGAAACAAATCACAAAATCAATTAATAATTCAAGATGAAAAGGAATCTAAAAGTATAAGAACTCAATATGAAACACATTTTTCTATGATTAGAATGGTTGATGATTTTTAGGGGTTTCCCCTAGACCAGGAACATTATAAACTCGATGAATTATTGTTTGACAAAAACCGTATATGTGAAAAGATATTGTTGGTCGATAATTACACATGATCTAAACATTCTGAACCACAACATGAAACTACATTCATATTTTATCATATTCTTAGGAAATATAAATTTATTATTTTATTTTCTTTATGTAAAATATTTTACTTTTTTGACATATAATAAAATATTTATATGTATTGATATATCATGATTATTATAATTTTCAAATTTTTATTTTTTATCAATTCTCTTTATGCCTATTTCTCTCCCAACAAGTATATTTTTCTTTCTTAGATAAATTTTCCATATGTTTAAATAATAACATATATATTTGTTATATTTATTATAATATATCCCCAGATTCATTAAAAATTTATAGGAAAATGAATATTAAATTTTAGAAAACCATTTCTTATAGAAATAAAAATGTTTCTCTATAATTTTATTTTTAAGTTCAAAATAAAATAAAAAGTTTCTAGCATTATAATATGAAAATATTAACTTAATTATTGGATATATAATTAAAATAATATATTAGGGTTAATTTTCTTTCTTCAATATATTATTTTTTTGGAAATGAAAGAAATAAAATTTTTATTATAATGATGAACTTTATTACATTATCCACATATAAGAATGAAGTATTATTTAAATAAAACTGTATATTAAACAAAAATGTATCTAATGAATAATATTATGGATTGTAGATATATATTTTTTAATCTAGAATACCTATATTAATCCTTATTAAAACCAATGTAATATTTTAATTCTAATAAAAATCTATTTTGGTCATTTAATTTGATTAACATTGTTTTATGAAATATATGTTTTTAATTAATTTTTAATAAAAAAAATGATATAATTAATTTATAATAATCAAATATATAATATGGAAACCAAAAACATTTATAATATTGTCATGCACATATATTTTAAGCATAAAATAATGTTTGTCTAAAAAACAGTTTTTATATGTCATACCTACCAATAGAAACATAAATTTACATAAACATTAGAATTTTGTTTTATAAAATTATTTTCATATATAAAAAATGAATTTTTAAAATATGATATAATTCCAATTTTAGTCAAATTAACTAAAATTAGTTACCGAGGGAGAATGTAGGATTGCCTTGGTAATTGTAAATAATTGTAAAAGTGGATTAATATATTGAAAAAGGTTAACATATGTGAAGAAAAACTTATGAAATCATATTGTGGTTGGAATATTGATATTATAAAATTACCCAAATAATAATTGGTCAATATAGAAGCCTATGACCTTGAATTATGGAATGAATATATTGACCATTAAATAGATTTTACAAAAAAAATCCACACTCTTTACTTGTAAAATAAGCTAAACACCTACCCATTTCTCCACACATTAATCATATTTTAGATAACAAAAAATAAACCATTTTATCTCATAAACACCTTAACAATTCTTTTCAATCCATGATTTCATCAAAATACCATCTATGGATCACTAAGGAGTTATTCAATGAAGATCTTTAATGGGATATGTAATACTATCAACCCATATTTTTAAGATCATTTCTTCTTAAATAACTATAAAGCTCCCTCTATCCTTTAATTTATGATAAATATTTTACTATGATTATGTTGTACTCTAATAAATGCATGTCTATATTAAAACATCCTTAAAAGACAAATTCAAAAATGAAAACATCACCATGTGTATGTGTGGTCTACCACCTCTAGGAATGAATATATTAATATATCATCACCATGAAAAATGGAAGAAAAAAGGATATTGAATTATATTATATAAAATATTTATCATTAATAATAATCTAAAATTATAGTTATCGCACTTCCTACCATCCTACCATCCTACCGTTGTATGGATAATGAATTTTTTTTCGATGTGTACGTGTCAACTACCTTACTAAGAAATGACATGTTTGGTTTTCTATGATCACATAAAATTAGTGACACTAAAAATATATTGAAATATTTAAATAATAATTTTTTAATCTAAAATAATCTTTGAGAATAATATTGAAATATATATATTTATAATAATAAATGTATATTATAATTATAACCCCCTCAAATAGACCTGTAATGAATCCTTTGTTAATGTTGGAGAATTTTGGGAAAACCATTGAAACTATATAAGTGTTTCTATAATAGAATAAAAAGGAAAAAACTCCCGAAATTATGGAAATAATAATTTTATTTTACCAAAACGTTGACCACTATTACCCAACTAAATGAGTAATATAGAAATTATCAGAACAACCACAATAAAGCAACAAAAGAAGATAAAATATTAAAAATAAATAGAAAATTATAATTGAAGGAACATTTAAAATTAAATATAGATAAATATTTTTTATGGGTATTTAATTAATTCACATATTATATTTATTTATGATTTTATGCACAAATGTAGGTCCAATTCTGAAATGAGGCAAGGGATCTTCTCTACCACACTTTTTACTTGTTTTTTATATATCCTCTTTGTTTTTCACTATTTAATGAAATCATCATCCCATGAAATTCTTCTATATATATATATACCTCTATTAAATATATACATAGTCCAAATCCTTTTCATTTATAAGTTTATACATTTTCATAGTTAACATTGTAATTCCCACTTTTTAAGAGTCTCATTTTAAGGGAACATTCACATTTCATATATCCTGTATGAAATAACTATATAATGTGTGATTATATCAAGAATATTTTTATAAACCCATATATATTTTCTGTATAACCATATTTGTTCAATTAATAATTGATATAAATAATATTATATTTCTGTCATTAATAATCCCTCAACATATTTCACAAATCATCACTCTGGTGGTTCGTGTTTTTTCATTCTTTTTAAAGGCCCTACTTTTAAATGTTTTACAATATTATATTATGTTAAAAACCTATATACCCTGTTAATGTTTATATGTTCAAACTATTTTATTCCTGCATACCTTTGGAATCATTATTATTTATCCATCATCTATTCTTAGAATCATAATGTTAAAATCCACATCATTCCCTAGAATGTGATCAGGCTTTTAATTTATTTGTGGATTTTTCCTCATAAGTCCCACATATATAAAATTTTCATTCTGTTATTGCAGGGCCCAAATATATATATTATACTAATGATTTTATTAATGTGATATATCTATTGTGATTATATGTAAGGCACTAGGGAGTGACCCTAATCCACAATTAGGAATAGCCTACTCTATGATGGTTGTCTTGTATATGAAACATTAATTATTCTTATAATTGCATTCATATGTTTTTTCCATATGTTCAATTATTTAAGGATCATATAATTATATTATATTATTACATTTTCCATGATAATGACTATTGTATTTATCATATCATGTAATTCACCTTGCCTCTTATTCTATGCTATAATACAATAGTTTTTCTATTATAATACTTTCAATATCACCATTTTACCTAGGTATTTTCCCCAGGGTAACCAATTTCTTATTAGTATATATTATTGAATTTGGAACAATATATAGAGTTTTAACTAATAATGTTGTTTTTATTATTATTATGATATACAATGTGTCTAATATTCTACGAGTAATAAACCTCTAGATCCTTGGATTGTAATTTTGTTAAATCATTAAGATTTTTTTTTGGAAATGTTGTTTTTAAGGCTTGGATATCAATATTCTGTACCAAATAATGTTTCTGTAAATTTTAGATATTATTATTCTAGAAAAATACTGATATCATTTTTAATAGGTTTAATAGTAGGTTAACATCATGATTTTTAGAATTGTTTTATGTATGTAGTTTTCCATGTAAAGACATACCTATCATTATACTGTAATTTGATGTATGCTCTGAAAACGATTTACCTGTGGGTAATAACCCTAATATGGTATATTTTTGTAACAATTCCATCATCACAATGTTCATCACAATGTTTTATAAGTACAAACATAGTTTGAAACTCCCAAGAGAAATTATTTTATTTCTCATATTAATCTTATGATTCACTATGAATGATTTATTTCCGAGTTATAATGTGAGATTATGTGGAGAATATTTAGATGGAATAATGGTTCTTAAACATGGTTATTCATATATTGATATAGGTTAAAAAAATGGTATTGTTGATAATGTGATGATGTAAAAGGTTCATAGTTTTTATTTTTAATATCTGTTATGTTATTCCTTTTGATAATCCCCTATAATATTTAATTTATATTAGTCATGTTTACCAATATGGTCATAGGTATGGCTATTACCAGAAAGAAAAAAATATACAATAAGTGGAATAGAAATTTTATTAAATATTCCAATGGTCATCATATGTATTTTAAAATGGATGGAAAAATATGATCATTATTATTAACCATATACGAGTGAAATATGATTAATAATATATCCACATATGAAATCCAAAGATCACCAAAGTTGATAAATATAGATACTCATGAAGACGTGGGTAATGAGGTTTATGTAACAATAGATATTTAGTAAACTGTATATAAAAACATGGAGGTAGCACTATGTTGGTGTGAACTAGGTGAATATAAAATACATTAATGTTGTAATAGGGGTAATCGATCATCATAATACCGTAGGAAATTGAAGTTTCTAATATAAATGATTTGAGTGGATAGATTCCATCCAAAATCACAACTATCGGTTGGATTCTAAATTTCTATATTTTATAAATTACCAAACCAGAGTTATAAATCCCAGGATGATTGGAATTATAGATACAAAAAACCCTAAAACTAAGAAAATACAGTTGATCATTTTAAATGACTACGGATATGGTGGATTTTAATAGCTAAATCCACTAAATCTGTATTGTGAATATGGGATATTTATTCTAGTTATCCTATATTTCCATTATTTTATTTATGTTCCCTACCCCAATGATTTTATCAAATAAATAATCTAGTTCTATAATTGTTTTATTTCAAAATTTATATTTAATGGAATATATGAGTTTATTTTTTATTTTTAAATGGATGTGATGTTATTTTAAAAATTTATTAGCTTTTTCAATTTAGACTATCTATTCACATACTATGGTATTATTTCCCATAATGTCATAATTATTTAATGAAATGAATGGGGTAGAGATAACAGGGAGCATTCACTAAAGAGAGATCTTTCCATCACACCATTTGAATATTAAAACAGTCCATTTTGTTCATCATTATTAATCAATAAAACACTATTCTTGAAGGAAAATATATTTCTAATTTATTTTGATGCAAATAAAAATAGTTTATGTGAATAAAACTCCCCATTTCCACACCTATTTGAATATAATATAGCGGTTCGGTGAAAATGTGTGGTTTCCTAGTTACTCTCTAGTGATGAGTTTTTTAAGAATCATGTTTGATTACATAGAGTATCAGGGCCCATATAAATTATTCCAAAAACATGTTAGGACATATAAGGCACATTTTGGCACATGAGGATGCATCCATAATATATATTTTAGGATTGATATCACCTTATAACATTATAATTCTGTTGGTTTACATAGTGTTCAATAAAGAGTCTAGTGAAACAAGCAGGTGAGAAGATGGGTAGTTATTTATTGAGGATGTAAACATAAAAAATGATAAGTTAGAGATGGATCTTTTTAGTATAGTGGTAGAAGCTACATAATAAATGTTATAAAGTGACAAGAATGTGGTTGTCAACAAACCTTATGAGGACGATAATAATTCTTTATCTACATCATAGTTCTGCCTCGTCATTCCATAGAAAATGGTACATTGATGATCAATGAGGGGTGATAGATATATTTATATTTTTTTGTTTATTATGAAAATAGGGAACAAAATTTCATAACTCAAATATATTTATAAAAAATGGTCACTATATACCTATTTATATACTCAATTGAAAAAATATTAGGACATAAAACCAAATGATGAATGGTATTTGATGCATTTTTTAGGAAGAAACACAATATTGTGATTTTTTATAATAATATCATAAATGTGGTTGAAACCACATATTAAAATTAAATATATTTTAATATAATTTATATCCTTATCTATCTTCGTTAAAAATAATTAATTTAAATTTTTAGGGTGAAATATTTTCAATGGGGGGGATTGTAACCTGATGATTAACTATATTCCCCCCTAAAATAAAAATTTAATTTAATACCACATTTTTCTCTCTATATCAAACAAAAATGAAAATCTATGATTTAAATTTATCATTAAATACATACTTTAAAACATATTCATTAAATTAGGTGATGTTAATTGATGTTACCTTATAAAAGAGTTAATGAAGAATGTAAGAAGAAATTCCATTTGAAGTGGAAGTCCCCTATATGGAGTAGATTTATTTGATACCAGAATGGCGATACATAACCTATTGTTTTCTATATGCCAATATAGTTCAAATCATGGGAAATTACACATTCAATCCCACCGTATATGTGATTAATTAAAGATCTTTGAGACTTCCATAAAATCGATTTATGTTATAACAAAATTAGAATCATCAATAATATCTTATTTCTTTCATAGATATTAAATGAATATTATAATAGGTTAAGAATTATGAAAATATAATTATATTGACATATAAGAAATAAATAATATCATTATAATTATTATTAATTTTTATAGTTTTTAATATTCCATTTTTTCTCAATTCACATTATCCATAAGAAATTTATTTTCCAGAAATCATTATTTTATTTCAAGTAACTATGTTTATTAACATTTAATAATCTCATGATGTATTTATTTTATTAAATATAAATTTCACATTGAATTAATTATAATTTAATGTAGAAATAAATCATTAATATACCAAAATCCATTTTCGTATTAGAACATTATTTCACTGTATTATATATGTTTTTATTATAAATTAAATTTATAGATTTTCAGATTTGAATTTTAAAATGAAATAAGTTTTGTATTTATTATTGAAATATTAAATATATTTAATTTTCTGATTTTTCTAAAATAATTAATTTTATGTCGAATATTAATAAAAACATATTTCATAATAAATGATGAATATTAATAAATTATGAGTATATTAGAGGGACTCAAATTTAATTAAAATCATTTAATTGATGATATATTAATTTTTGGGATAAATTAATGAATTTAAAAAAAAATTGGGATTTATATATCATATGTTTAGTCTTATTCAACTTAGTAAATATTTTAATTATAATAAAATATATTTATGTCTATTTAGTTAATTGATAATTATATATGTTAAACATGGGATTTAATTCATTAGAATTCATAAAAAAAATATGTTTACTAAAAATAATTTTCATGTATTAAAATAATAATTCAATTCGTATTATATTTCTAGAAAATGTTATATACTTAAAATGACTTTATTATATGAAACACATGTTATTAGTCTTGTGCAATAACACTAAATTTAATTTATTTTACTCTTTGAAATGAATGTATTATAAATGTTTTCCAAAATTTGTTTTATATGTGTCCAACATTCTGATAAGAATTATATTCTATTAATGGTCATAAAAATTAGTTATATATGGTTATAGTTAAGTTACCCCATTAATGGAAAATTATAGTAACACAAGATTAAAATAGAGAATAAGGATAAAACATGAAAAACAATGATGGTATTATATTTTGTTGTAAATAGAAAGATTATCTCTAATACTGAATAATTATTATTTATTTTTGGATCCTATATAATTTTATAGTTGAATGTTATTATTAAATGTAATGTGATTTTACAAAACATCCACTCTATTTAATGATAGTAGATTCTCATCTTCTCCTCATTCCACTACCTATTACAAATATTTTGATCCTCCAAACCACATCCAGAGTGTCTCTTAAACACCACTCCCATTACCTAGACTACTTGTCATCAATATAATTCTATAATATTGAGACATAATGTGTTACTCAATTGATAAATTCCATTAGAGAGGTAATACACTCAATACAACATTTCTAGGCCAATTCCCCTTTTACACCCCCAAGTCATGAGTGTCCATGATGGAATGAAAAATATTTTGTTATTAAAATTAATAGTTTTTACATTAATGGAATATCAATTCATTTATCTAGGATCACTTAGAAAAATAAAAATGTGATCTTTCATACATTAAAACTACTTCCTTTATGAATGATGTTTCCAATTTTTTGACAACATCTAAAATGGATAGGTAAATAATTTTAATTTATGAAATAAAATGATATTTCTGAGATTATTATATTTTAGATATAATAATTATTGAAATTCTTACCCCTCGCTTTACTTGGAATATTAAACTGTCTTCCATGAAAATTAGGAGACTACTGTCTCCACAGAATGACCTGTTTTGTTACCCATGACCTCCAAACATGGATAATGTAAAAAATGTCTATAACATCATGATATAATTTCTTGTGAGGAAATTATAATTTATTTAGATAATGGTAAATTATATGTAATTTTTTTTGTTAATGTACACCACAGGTTTAGACCCCTTCTATATGGGTTTATGAGTAAGGTTTAATGGTAGAAAGACGACTGAAGGTATCTTGATGGTTCAGTTTTATCAAGATGGACAACTATGGATATCAAAACTGGTGTTAATATACTAATGAAATAATAATCCCCATTAAAATAGTATATTGATTTAGATATTAAATGAGTAGGGATATCAAACACATGGGGGGCCTGATCCTAAAATACATGTACATACACAATTCATCAATCTATAATATAAAGGAGAAAGATAAAAAACAAATATTATAAATTCATCCGTAAACACTATCCCACATAAATGTAAATAAGTATTTATAAGAAATACAAATAAATAATAAAACCAACCCACCAAAACTATAAAAGATTCTAGACTAATACAAAATGGGTACTAGCTATAGAGGTTCCAACATCAATTATCATCCATGGTATGACTATGATAACTAAGGTTCACCAAATCCAAGATCTCTTATAAATCTATTAGAAATACTATCATCTACATAATAAATGTAATTTATGAGAGGATCACAATCAATGGTGATTATAAAAATACACTTTCTGACACCAATACATCAATGAATACAATACATCAATGGGGGAGTCATATCCAAAACACAAAGGCAAGGGACTAAGTTTGAACAAACGATTAACGATCAATGGAAATCATTATATACCCATGAGGGTTGAAGCAGTCACTATGATTCTATGATAATACTAGTGAATCTAGGGATATTTAATTCTAATATAACTCACTCATCGAGTCATTCATAGGTATATGAACTCATGTGATAGGTCAGACTCATTTAGAATTCCCATAATGAAGTATGTCCTAACTAAGAAGTATCCTATGAGTTACCCTCTCAATCTCACAAAAAAATATTAAAATTTTATCGTTTATGATACAATAATATTAGAATTCCCCCATGGAAATTAGTAAATTCATAACCCTAATTATATTAACCAACTAGGAAGGGTATGACATTCTCTAGATGATAGAAATGCGATACATGACCCAAGAAATTGAATGAATGATATAGGATCATAGCCCATGCCTCATAGGGTTATACATGACTTTATCAATAATTATCCTATATGTGGGATCACTCAATATATGAATATTATTGGATACCGTGTTGTATTCGCTTTGAGATAGACCAAGGGAAAGAATCCACGATGACAAAGTGTCTCTGAATGAACCCAAAATCATATCAAAAATGGATGGAGAACATATAGGGCTATAACATAGCTCATATAGGGTACATGTTGTGTCCCATGGTGTACATGACATGTCTTAATATGTATTTCACTTCCAATTTCATTATATATAACATGAAATGTACATCCTTATATACTTGTTTTGTTTTTACAACACACATTGTGTATAGGTTTGGAAATCACATGATGCATGCTGCCTACCCAATATTATAAACATTAAAAAAATATACGGTGTTCCATAGCACGCATGGAGTGTGGAGTAACATTTACTTCTATTAATGTACTCCATGTACACACTGAGATGGGTAGTTAATGGTAGCGTGGAATGTTGGTTCTCCACATGGTGTGTGTTATTTATCTCTCCAAATAAACCCTATCAACCAGATAGATGGGTTTTTGAAGTGTGCACTCTTCATATGTCCATGTTGTATGGTACATAATTTCACATAGAATTCCAATATCTATGTTTATTCACCCACATCACCTACACCATCACTCAATATATGAAGTATGACAATAACACCCCATATACAGGTTGAAAGAACCTTCAAGTTCAATACTGGCTAGACTACAACCACATTTTGATCATACGGCACCCATAATCAAAATATTGAACCAGCTGCATGGATAATTTCACGGAATTTTTATCAACGGTTACATCACAGGATCACAATCATTTCCGGTGGAAATATTTTAGACACCAATTTTTTAATCATACCTACATTCATTACATTAGAGATGCCAACACAATCTGGATTGTAGAACCATCATCACACCTACCATTGTAAGATTCTCATCCTCCCATCGACACACCAATAACATATTCTCACCCCAAAAAAAGATGCAACCCTAATACAATATTACAAATTGGTATTTCACAATGAATGTTCCCCCAATGTATCATTTTAACAATGTACCATCATAACATCAGTTAAGAACATAAAATAAAATGAGAGAGTGGAATGACCCAAAAAATTATAATCAAATGGATTATATGTTCATGTTTCCATAATCATTTAAATATGAGGAATGTGGTGGGTTATCAAATATAAATATTCAAAAAATAATAAATTTACAATTATTATTTCAAGGATGTGAAAAATATATATTTGAAAAATAGGTAAAAATTATGCAATAATTAATTTTAAATTTAGTAATTCATGATTATCTAAAAATTTAGGAATGAGAATATAAACCACCATAAACATCTTGAAGGACCCCAGAACATCCTGAGATGGGGGGGTGAATCTAGGTGTGATATTTTTCTTTTTAATGTGGTGGATCTTATTCCCACATTGGTAGGAACTTGTTAAATCATCCAGTGAAATTATATAATGGATACGACACATCACTTTTACTTAGTTCATTGTAAAGTGCTACGTCTAAGAATCAAATGCTTATAGTTTTTCGGTCGTACCTAATTACAATAATCTTAAAAAGATGTGGAGTTCAATATTTTGGTCATATTCACTCTGTGACATGTACTCATCCCTTACAAAATAGCAGGGATGGATCACCACCTCCCCCAGAACACTTCTGCAAACTCCCACTAGCTCACTGCTATGAGAGAATCTAAACTCAGTTTAACTAATTGATTTTCACTTTAATATATTGTAATTAAATACTTTTTCTATTTCTATCTTGAGAAAATATTCAAATCAATGACCTGAGTAGATTATCACTAAAATCCCATCACACTCAACATTGATACATAAAATAGACCTTCGTAAATCACCTTTGCAATGCTCAACCCTTCATAGAGCACACCATTTCTTACAGAACATTCGTTCGCTATGCTCTTTGACTTGCAAAGCACAACCTTTTGCAGAGATCATAGCCTTGTAGAGTAACCTACTTCACAAAGTACACTGATCAAACACATAACACCACATCATCATGAATATTACATGACATAGAAGAGTTTTCATCATTAAAGGCTTTAAAAGAATCTTTGAAAAGCTCATGATCACATATAATTACGTACATTATACATCAACCCTTTATTATTGAAGTCAATGTGATCCCAAATTTTCTCTCTTCAAGTTGTATGAAATTAAGAGGAGTGGCCTTTTATTTATAGGCACAATCGAACGCGGATCTCCACTTCTTTAGGAATGAAATCCGTATAAACCAAAAATGACATTATAGTGCATCACTCTCTTCACAATAATCTTCGTAACCTAGAGATCTCCATCAATACCCTTCACACCATTGCAAGGCACCACCACAAATCACCACTCACAATAAAAGTATCAAAATCGCATATCATTCAATCAGAATATTCATGTATTCACGAAACACACTTTATAAATCCCATATCTTCAAAAGTAATTCATTTTCCATATTTTCATGACACTTTAAGAAAACCCAATTTTCCAATGCTTTCCATTCCCCAAAATTTTTTCCCCAGCAAATTTGAAAACACTGAGATATGACGTCACGTTCAAAACTGTTTATGGCTTGAATTGTAATAACCCATTCCTAATATTCTCTTATATCATCCATGATATGTTTGAAAACAAACATAATCGATGATACTTTTCAGAAAAGAACATCCTTGGTTCCTACAAATATGATCTTGATTTTTGATCTACCATTGTATAAGAAAAAATCCATATAGAATCCATGGATGAGTCCAAGAATATTAATCATAGGCTCCATAGGACACTAAATTTTTTTTGTTATTGATCCATGGTCTCGAGAACACCCACAAAAACACACTCCGTTCAAGATATCTCCATCATATTATTTTCTCTAGGATTAGAGGATATTACTAAGGAATTTTGTAAATCAATTTTTATAAATAAGTTTCATTAGGGTTTGGAATATAAATAAAAATTAATTTATGAAATTAAATTAAATTATTTGTCTTTCTAATGACTATACTTTATTGAAGTATCCAACACTGACAATGCATACATTAGACAATTGGTAAAACCAACACTCAAAATTTGAGGGTGATTTTATTTTTACATATTGTACATTGTTATGTTAGTAAAAATGTATTTCAAAGAAAACATAAAATCATGATATAATAAATTAAGTATTTTTAATATTTCCACAATAAGGCTCTATATGCGATTCATCTTTAGGATGAAGTTATTCATAACATCAACATTTTCATATAAAATATTTGCTGTTGTATTACAGAAATTTCAGTCTCACAAAATTATCCAAACATTATTGGATTTTAAGATGAGAATTAAAAACCTGAAGAGACATGAGAGCATACATAACTGACATATCATTCCCCCACAACGATGATCTTCCTTAGAGGTTCTTATGTTTCCAACAAATAGGCACTAATAGAATCATTCACCCTCAATGTAACCATTCGTAACACACCATAATGGTCATCATGTAATCTAAGAGAGTATATCCATCCTCAAGGACCCTCTCACCATGGCCAATAAAATGTGATGGTTCATGCATTTAACTACTTAGATGTGACATGTGGATTATTGTATCTACCTATTCTATTTGTGGTGGTACAGACTTGTGGTATTCTTGCTCATCATCCCCTTGTTGAAATAGATAATGGTAATATGAAAGTAAAATTTACATTGTCATTGTACCCAAAACATCATAATTATATCCCATGTGATACGTTATAGAAAATATTGTCTCCCTCAAAAAAAAATCAAAAGGATTTCACTGTCGGTGTGAATTGGACATATAATGGCTCCAGGTAGTCATCATCTACTCAATGATGACATGTACATTTCCTATCATCACTCACGTGATGTATAAACCATTTAGAGCTATCTCTATTCTCTATAAGGATAAAAATAGTGACCAATATTTTCTACATACATGTCTATTAATGTTGAGATAATTATGCTAGTATGATAATTGATATTACATAAAACTACATCAATGGTATATAAACCTCTCAGTTATGGCCAAACACCAACATGAACTACATATGATGTTCCTCTATACCATTAATGCTCTATTATATATAGTCATATTTCAAGGGAGGTGGAATGAATTGAAATATTTTCATTGTGTCAGAAAGCCTAAATTTACCCTCAATATAACTGTGGTTTAAATTCAACACCCAAGTATGAAATGATATTTAAGGAAAACCCATGATTCCAGACTATCTTCTTCATATAAAAGCATCCCATTATCTATATAGAACACATATATTAGAATTATAATAATTATAATCACTTATTTTATTGGTTAAATATTAAATAGAGAGTTTCGCGTCCTCTTGAGGGTAATCGAAGTCTCATTACAGAAACAATAGAGACATAATCTCACTTCCACTTCCAAACTGGCACCTAGACTGAGATCTTTTTTAGGTGATTCCTAGATAGATTTAATCAATAATAGAAAATATTGATTCTTATAAAAAAATTAATTCTAAATGTCATAATATATCTTTGAAACTCCTTAACGTGGATCTAAGGGAAAATTATGAAAATCACTTGGCACCACATATCACAGCATGATAAGAACCATCGTTCAACCAAATAAAAATAATGAAAAGATCCCTTAACATGGAAATTCTAGGAAGATAATATCTAGTAGATATCTATTAATAAAATATATATCCTAATATTATGTTTCCAAGAATTCATGTCTAAAAATACAAGTGTTGTCTCAATGAAATGTTTAATGTATTTCATCCAATGGGGTATCATCTATCTATATCAATAAGCAATTAATGCATTAATCAACATCCAAACACATCGAATTACTTAGATGAAGGAATTATATAGAAAAATTTAATGAAACCCCTCAAATGGTAGTCTTGAGATTCGGGAGACCTTCCTCCACTGATGTGGCTCTATGACTATTAACTGGCACATCACTATTAATATAAATGGTGTCCCATTTTGCGTCAAATCTGTTAGATTTACCATTATTATATAGGACTATAGCCAAAATATATGATTAAAACCTACAAAACCATGGATCCTATATACATTTTACATCATATAGTGTGGATACCATACTAGAACTCGCTCAAAATTTACATGGTTCACCACTATTTCCTCTTCTAAGAGAATATAATCCTTGATTTTGTATTCCCAAAATCCTGAAATAAGACTTCAAGATACTTCCGCAATGGTGGTTCTATTAGAGTGTATCTTGTACCATCTTGAAATTACTATAATTCCCCACATATAACAAATTGTATATAAGGATTATAAAATAAGAATACCTCTATGAAATATTAAAAAAATGGATGAAATATCTTGTTCTTGAGTAGCATAAAAATTGATTGAGCATTCATCATGTCAAATGTAATAACCAGGATATTAAGGTAACCATAATAGAAATATAAATACATTGTCGCTATATCCCCATATCATACATAGATCTTCTAATAAAAATCATGAAATTAGACTCCTTCACCCCTAATCACAGGTTTGGGAGGTCATCAATTATCAGTGGTGGATTCCACTTTAGTCTCCCATATTTGGCTATATTAAAAAATTCATAACCCCTAGATACCAACCAAATTATTGAAGAATAATACTGGGGAATCCTATGAGAACATACTATTTCAATAAATCCCTTCTAATGTAGATCCCCTAACATTAACTTCTACTCTTGTAGCTCAGAAATGTAATCCAATATGATGTTTAGATATAAACCTATCCCAATCTGTAGGTTTTTCAAGAAGATTATATTTAAATGGGATGGTAAATAAGAAACATCATCCATAATGATCCACTCATCTTCCTCCACCATCATTAGAAAACAAAAAATCATGGATTCTAGTTCTTTAAGTATCATACAACGAAACTAATAATAAATTGGTTATATCCACATGCATATGATCTCATCCTACTTTCTATGATATTCCATCAAACCATAGATCAAAAATATCATACCACCAGCTTAGATACACTATAACCCTTACATGTAATAGTAAAATGTGGCATAGAAATAATTAAACTTAACATATAGAGTAAAATATAACATGGTCAAATCACCACTATGTAGTGGTCCCATGATAAACTCCCTACAATTAGTAAATTTAATCTTCTATATGATAATTCTGGTAGTAAAAACATCATTAATTAGATATATATAAGAATAAGGTAAAATATAAATAATACATGGAAACTCTTGGTCTCAAATAAGGGATGAGACATGAATATATTGTCCATTACTATGTTTATAAAAACTATAACCAAAGTATAGAAGAATAAGTATCACCAATGATCTCACCTAGAGCCTCCAGGTTATTTTTCATTGTAACCTACATATATATAATTCCATTACAACCTATTCACCACTAAAGAGTTCATACCAGGAACTTATTATATGAATAATCACCTCAACGAAAAAAATAAATAGAAGGCTACAACCACACCACAATACTATCTACTTTGTGTGGCACTAATATTCACCCATGCCTTTATAACATGTCATAAGAGATTGAATCTCTGTTGGGGAAGGATCCCTCTTATTTTCATGTCCAGATATAAATAACAAAAAACATTAATTATGTTACACTAATTAAATATTCCACCTTAGAGAATAATTATAACCAATTCCAAAATTAATAAGGGTAATAACCAATAGAAACACTTTCACCATATACTCTATCTAGTGCACTATCACATTTGGAGGTGGGTATGGCTTTCAAAGAATCATGGATAGTTATTTTCTATAAAATAATGGATCACAATCTAAATAGGTGTCTTATCATTCATTACTACTAGAACTGATTTCTGCTAATCCTGATGTGAACTTTGCACCTAAAACACTATAGTCCAGTCAACATGATGCAAAATTAGTATAGGGTACACTCACTATAAACCAGAAGGAACCATTGTCTACAAATATTTCAATACAATATCCTTATCACTAAGTGTATCATAATTGTGATCATTCAGTGGAATGCTAGTTGGTTGTCATCATGGAGGAATCTATAATTAACAAAGATAAACCCTAAATAATAGATCACATCGATGGATATTACTATAAATTGTCAATTAAATAACAAGTAATTCAATTTGAGGAATATAGGATAATTTTTACTACCACTAGTGCTTTCATATGAGGTATCAATAAGAACATTAACATAATCTTGTTGAATCTAAGTTTTAGGTATCACAGAAATAGATTGTTCCTTATCCTGGGTGATGAACTAGAGACACTTTAACATTATTTCTCTATCTCCAAAACCAAACCACATATATAGTCATTCACTAAACACACATTATAATAAAACCTCTCCATGTTACCAATTTATCATAAACTAATCCACTAGGGAATTCATGGCTAGTACTAAGATGAGAATTACACCCCAATCCCTCATTCGATAGGCAATGTGTTGGTGATTATCACCAAGTAGGCCTATTACACGCCTAGTTGGACTTAGCCTACGGTTCTTGTTTACACTCACATGTATCCCTAGACTAGTATAGTGATGAAAAGGTAGAACATTTTATATGTAAAACAATTTATAATGGAGATCCCAAATATGAGGACATAAGGATGTATAATACCTTAATGAATGTCCAAATAAAAGACCACCAAAGCATCAAAAGTGTCTAACCTAATGACAAAAGGGGAATTTTTTGAGATTAAAAATCATGGAACCATCTACAGTTCATCTACTAAAACTAATCCCCATCCACTCTTAGTCATACTTGAACTCTGTCAAAATTATTTTAAATAGAATAAGTCCCATCATGTGTTCATATATCCAATTCATCATTTAT
This sequence comes from Viscum album, assembly GCA_963277665.1. Lineage (NCBI taxonomy): Eukaryota > Viridiplantae > Streptophyta > Magnoliopsida > Santalales > Viscaceae > Viscum > Viscum album. Next base: position 1,479,146,437 of record OY728148.1, on the reverse strand, counting down.
TATAAAAATATATTATAAACAAATTTAAAATCACCATACATAATGAATTAAAGAGCGAGTTAGAATAATACCCCATATAAAATGAAAATAGACATAATAATCTAGATATATTTAATTAAATTTTCTATGTCTCAAGGTGAGATCATGTCCTTACTAAATTCTTCATATTCTACTAGAGTCATAAATATAAAATTATTTAGCGGGAATGTAATCATTATTTCTTTCTAATTTTATGGAACTCTTAAGGGACGTCAAACATAGTTGATACTCCCATTAATAATTATTTTGGAACTGAGAGGGTTCGTCTAAGGTAATATCATGATTAGAGTACATTAGATCAGAAGAAATAATATATATTGATACATAGATCAGGGATCAGGATCACATGATATGGGGAATACAAACCACTAACTAGACTAACCCACTAGACAAGGGATCAAATTACCTAGATGTTTGAAATGGAATACCTTACCCACCGTAGGATAAAATGGTAGATGATCACTTCTCATGACTCATGGGGGTAATCCTTTCTCTATCAAGAAATGTATAATAGATGGAATTCAACATCTTATAAATATGATGGGATATAACATTGTACCCTATTATGGATGGACCAAGGGAACACACACACTATCATATTGTAGAAAAACTCACCCAAGACCATACTGTCATTTAAAAATGTGAAAAGGACTATAATATTCCCTTGAAGGATTGCACAATGTTTCCAATGGGATAAACAACATATATCACTAAATCGGGAACTACCTATATCTTACTATCTCATAAGGAATATACGACCAAATAATCACAACAATATATTAGGAAAGATGTTGTTTATTGCTCGTATTGATACACTGTGTTTTCTATATACCTAATCCCTTGCACATTTTAATGTATATGGGGTGTTCCCTGACACACATGGTGTCTAGGTTCACATGGACTACTAGGATTATACTCTAAGTTTGTAACATCCCATTTAATGATAGAACAAACCACTTTCATATTTATTACTACCCATGAATTAGATATTAATTTTAATGTAAATGGGATTCTATATCTTATAGATTATCTAACATGCACAAATGATTTTCTACGAAATATTAGGTTTCATGCATGGATGAGTTATACCACGGAATAATATATTGTTAATATTATCAATATGTATATATAATTTATTGCCTCATAGTTATGTAATAAAGAATGAAAATGGATAACTGTATTACATTTTGATAGGTTTATAATATTTTATGACTGTCATCCAAAAAAATATATACCCTTAAAATAAGAATAAATCATTTTTTATGCACAAATGGTTGTATAATTTTAAAATTTAGTTTTAATATATTTCAATAGTGAAATTATATTAAATAATTTTTTTCACAGATTTAAAAAATTATATATGATAAAATAAAATCCATTTTTGAATTAAAGATACCACAATTTTCTTTCCGTGATTTTCTTATTTTTTCAGTGAAATATAAAACTTTGATACACAGTGGATATTATTGAATTTTCGTTCAACAATACATTTTCATCTAATTTATATCTATAGAAAAATTATTATTTTAATTCACGTTAATGTATAATTAAATAAATTTTATATCATATTAAATAATCTATTTCATTGTAAAATAATTAACTTAATATTTGGGTATAAAAACATAGACAACATTTGAACATTTGAACATGAAAAAAAATGCTTTGTTGTCTTCTATGTGGGATTAATTTTAAATCAATTCATACCACTTCTTCGGATAACATTTTGGAAAATTTTTTCATATTATGAAAAATAGATTCCATATTTGGAATCATAAAAATTTATAATGTCTAATAAGGCCAATTTATTTTTTATTAAATTATTGATTGTAATTAAACTTCATTTTAATGATTAAGGAAAAAGAAATTATAATTAATGAAAAAACAAAAAAAAAGTTGTAAATGTCCCTTAACATGTTTAAAATTCATTTTATAGTCATATTTACAAATTACACCTTTTAATTTTTATAATAATATATTTATTACCCTTGGGGAACATGTAAAATATGGGTAGAAGTATAATAGATTCAATAATACCCAATGTGACATTTTCTCCACTAATAAAAACACACCTCTCCCCCATCACTTTTTCAAACCTCTAAAAAACCATTGGATAGTCCATAACCTTCCAAAATAATCTCCCAAAATCTCTCCCCTCAACCATGATTCATGACTTTTGGTAGAAATCCAACCATGTATGTAATTTGGTAAAAACGAAAATGAATTACCAGAAAAAGTGGTAACATTGTTGAATATAATTTTAAGTTCAATTTCATTACCCAAAACAAAATTGCTTATTAATAAATGATTATATAATAATATATGTATCAAAAATATACTAATATGTATTATTTTTAGTTTTCTACCTACACCTACACACACATCCATCAAATGTGTAATGAGTTTTTTTTCATGTACCAAGAACTACCGCCTTGAGAAACAATTTCATTTATTTTTAGCATTACCACCTATCAAGGATGAGTAATAAGATGAAAAATATTTTCTATGATATATATTATATTTAGGTTTTCAACATTACTATACAATATTTTATATATCCTATACCTTTAGAAATTCCATTTTGAGTAAATATGATAATATCGATCGGGAAGATGTGGACTACCACCTTCTGGAAGTGTAATTATATTTTCTTACATTACATAGTATCTTTTAAGGATGAATTTTATTAAAATTATATGAAATAAATAAAATCTATAAGATATTCATGACTTAATAACCATTCTTGAAATATAATTTATCATTTTCATTATTACCCTTTCACAAACTAAAAAAGTTATAGTGTCGATCATAGACGTTTGGGCTTCCTCCACTTTGACATGATGTGATTCCATTTACATAAAAATATATATTTATAAGTATATATGATTAAATTAAAAGTTATTTATGATTTAATGATCATATATAATTATAAATATTACTTACCATTTTTACATAATGCTCGTGGAACCTGGAAATGTTACTAATCTGTACGTATGACCTACCGACACCATGATTGTAACATTGGTTCGTTTTTCATAAGAATAATTCATGGTAGATTTTAAAAATATCAATGATGTAAATATAAAATAATTATTTCTTAATTATTATTCTGTATATTTTTATAAAATGAAATATTTGACCCTATTCAACCAATATTAGTAATTTTTACGCATAAAATGAATATGATCAAAACATCCTATGTGGACATAATTGATAAATTTGTTTTCTAAAACCTTATAATAAGAAAAATAAATATAATGATAAAAATGAAATAGGTTCTTAAGATATTAAATAATAAACATAATTTTTTTAGGAAGATAAAGACACACATGACAAGTCAGACTCGTGGTAAAAAATTTATCATCAATATCCTTTCATTGAGGTATTTCATGATGATATATAGCTTTGTTATTATATAAGGTTTATATATATCCCCTTTTACACTAAATTACCACATTTCATCTATTATAATTTTTATAAAGTTTTTTACATCATATTATTTCATAGAAATTATTATTAAAATGATCAAGGTTGTATGAGATGCTTTGAATGTCAAAATATTTAATCCTTTACTCCATTTGAATGTTCAAAATATTATTTTATTTATTTATTTATATGGATATAAAAATATATATAAAGGAAATTTTATGTTTATGTTAGTATTTTGCTTCCTCTAAAAGCAATCATGTTATAAAAGAAAAATAACCCCCACTTTTCATTCTTTCTTGGTATCATTTAATTAAAAATTAGTTTAATAATGGACTGATTATATCAATATCATTAAATATTTTTTTGTTATTGAAAATGAAATTTTATGAGTGATTTTTTGAAAATTAAAATATTTTATGAGTGATGATAATATAATGGTACATGGAAATTTGACATATGGTTTCACGAAAATCCAATAACTTCTACTACTGTGATAAACCGAAAGTGGGTGGGTTTGTGATATACCACTACTACAATGGGTTTAGAAGATGACTATATGGATATTCCAATGATAAGATTTAAATTTATGGATGTAGAACACTATGTTATTCCATATATAATAGTAAATAGTATAATGATTTCCCAAGATACCTTTATATATTTTCTATTCTTTCTATGGGTTTAATGTTAATCAAGTGATTTAAAAAGGTAAAATGATCTTATCATCAAAGGAATTTATTTTCTACTTATATCGGGTGAAAATTATTAAAGTATTATAGAATTTTCATGGTTTTTAAATTTTGTTAATGGAATAATGGAATCGTTGATTTTAGGCCACATAATAAGATTATTATGATCATCCCACATTTTTAATGATTCTACATCACTTAATGATGAGTATGGGATAAGAATATATCAAGATGAATGTTGTAAATATTTCTTATTTTAAAAATTTTATATTATGTGATTAATGGATACTATTTTGATGTTTCCACATTGTATTTTATGGTGTTTTTTATTATGTTTTATGGCCTAATTCTCAAAAACTCTAATTCTGAAAAGATCCTCAATGTGAATGAAAGTAATTTCAGGACTACAACTCAAGATTATATAATGATTAAGGACGGGTCCTAATACTATTCCTAATGATCTAAATATACAAGGTTATAACAAAAACAATTTCCAACATATAGTGTGTGTTATTTGTCTCATTGTGTGAATCATAGTTATCAAACTGAGGGGAAAACAAGTTTTTTGTTCTTCAAATGTACACACTGTGTTTTCCAAAATATCATAGAATATTTTTTTCTTCATTATAATAAATATCTTCCCTCCAAAATTTATCTATACTCATATATATATATATATATAACCGAATATCTAGGTTGTGAATGCCTTCATTGTCTGCAGTAGCTTAATTCAGGCCACTATTTGATTTTAAATCACCCCTTATCACTATCCTCATGCACCATCATAGCTTTATCCATGAAAAATCCACAAAAAACTATATAATTGGATATTCATACTTTTATGTGGTCATATTTTAGTCACATGTTACTAAGATTTTCTAGTCATTGATATTTTGATGATATAGGCTAATCCACCTTATGGAACCACGATCACACCAACCTTCTTCCAATTCAAGTCTTCATCACATAGAATTTGTCACATATTTAAACTCCAACTAAAAACCATAACCATTTTCTATTGTACCAAAAAATGATTTCACATTAATCACATACATTTATATAATCTGAATATCAATCAATTAAACCACTTATGAAACACATCATGGAAAAGAGGAAAAGTGGCACAACAAAAAATAATTATTATAAAATGAATTTTTTATTTTGTTATTCATAGTTATATCCTAATAAACAATGTGAATAATAAAATCATTAAATTAAATGATGAATAATTATAAAATTAAAAATTCAAGGATGTGAATGTAAACACAGAAAATTAAAATAATGATCCATGAATTAATTTTAAAAAAATTAATTTGGTTTCATCTCAAAAACTATTAAGTGGGATATTTAACCATAAAAATATATACAATATATTTTTTTTATCAAATATTGGTGATAAATTAATTTTCATTGATGTCGATAATTAGATCCTAAATTTTTATCATTATCACCAAAAGACTTATTTTTGTTCATTTTTGAACATTGATCCCGATATCACCCACCAAAAAACACTCCACTAGAGATATATCCATCCTCTAATATCCCATAAGGTTATGTGTAATTTCACTAAATAATTCTCAAAATAATATATTACTAGGGAGTGGAATTAGATTTTGTCCATTAAATAAATATTATATATATATATATGTAAATTTATATCATTTAACCTACAATCAAATCACTCTATTGAACCATCTAATGCCGAAAATAATGATGTTTCACCTTGGTTAATAATTTTCCTTTAGATTTAATGGTTTTATATATTTACCCTATTGAGACACTCTTCATGAGAAAAAAAATATTCTAGATGAAAAACATGTACCTGTGATATAGATAATTTAGTATTTTTAATATATCATCATTGAGGATCTATGGGCCCCATAACACCACACTATATCCAAAAATAAATCTACAAATATAATTTTTAATTTTACAAAGTGTTAAAATGAAATTTCAGAGTCACTACATCTAAGGATATGCTTGGTTATAGGGGTTTTGACTTACATCCAATGGCCACCCACTAGATAGGGTAGGATGCATGCTAGCAAGTAGGTGTCCATAGGCTACCGGTGGGATTTTTATATGGTATAAAAATTATTATAAAACAACATGTTTTTAAAGTTGTTCAACCCTTTCTCTTCATGTGTTTTGACAGTTCACTCCTTTGAGGACCCATCCTCTTTAATTTGAATCCCCTATCCAATTATGAGTAATTTTCTATTTTTCGTGGTGATTCATGGTATGTTTCACAATCTAGTAGCCCTCACCATTATATTTTTCATATCTCTCTAATTATAAGGTCCATCAGTTAATGAATTTAGGGATTATGGAACCATTGGAATATAAAATCATCCTAATATGATGGAACTTTTTTCTTCTAAGAGAGATGAGGACCCTATAATGTGTCTGATAGTCATCATATGTTTTTTTGGAGGTATGTAATCATTAATTTTTTTCTGGTTTTTATTCTAAATTAAATATTTCATATTTTGGTATCTTATTAAATTTATTAGAATTTATCCCAACTGAGTGCTCAGAGGCTAGTATAAGCCTGTGGTTTATGATTCATTTGTTTAAAAGGTGTTACAAGTACATTTTCAGTGATTTTATGTAATAATAAAAACTTTAGTGTTTTATATTCATTTAAGTGTATAATTAATTATAATTTGAATATAATTAATTAATATTGGTTGATTTGATGATATATAAGTCAACAGGTTGTATGAGTGGTGGTCATATATCATGGGTGAGTGTGTGATGTGTGTTGTCTAGATAAGGTTAAATTAGAATGATATTAATTTTATGTTTTTGGCCCCACTCATTAAAAATATTCATATTTTTTCTACTAAATTCATTAGCTTTTCTATTTCATCATCTCATTAAGGGAGTAAAATAGAAGTTAATTGGATACTTTAATTAATTCATTTCCCATTTAGAACCCTATCTTATTTTATAAATACCCATTGTGTATGGATCAATCATGGGGATTAAACACAAGGATCTTGATATTAATGTTTCCATAAAATTTTTAATGGATTTAATGGAAAATAATGGGTTCCATAGGAAAAAAATTTAAATGTAAATGATTAAATGATGGTGTTGATTAAGTATAAATTATAATTGAATCCTAAATTATGGATTCGATTATATCATATTAGTGACACAAAAAATTTTCAATCCTTCGAAATATGGAAATATTATTAAATGTAATGGGACTAAAAATTTTATTAGGACGATAATAAATTTTTTATCATATTGGGAAATAATTATATAACCATAAAAATTTCATGGTAAAGAGATACAATGGTACTAGACTTCCTAATGAAATAATGAGGCCTTATGAATAATGTATATAATAAAAAATTTAGATGAATATACTATGATTAATATTTATTTTATTTTATGACAATAATGATTAATAGTGATTCCATGGATATATTATATTCTTGTTTTCTTTGGAACTCATTCAGAAAGACCTAGATTTTGATCTTTGACAAAGATTAATGTGATGGTGTGGTAAAACCCTCAGGATTTTTGGATTCTATTTCTATAAAATTAAATGAGTGAACTATTAGAATATAAATTGATTTATAAAAATGAATACCTTATGGAATCACACCCCATAAATTTTGGTAATGAATTATATATTTAATATAACCTATTATTGTTTTGGATTATTTATAGGTACCTTTATTGAATATCACTGGATGATATACCCTTATTCGATTTAATCTATTTGGATGTTGTTCCGACAACATAATCCATGGATTCCTATAAATATAGACTTCTAAATTTCATTGATGGTTCCTTGAGTAAAAAATAGTATGATGAACATAGTGTATTATTGATGGTTATTCTCCACATATTCCACAGAGTATATTTTGTGATGGAATTCCTAGTAGATCCACATGGTTTCCCTATGAAAATCATTACATGGTTTACATGGTTCTATACCATGGAAATAGTGAATTATTATTATATTTCATGATTAGATATTCATAGGCTAAAGATGAAACTTGTGTTAGACCAATTCTAATTTACACTATGGAACATAGTGAATAGTTTTTTATTTACATTTAAATAAATTATCAAATTATAAAAATAGATAATTGTATACTTTATAAAAATACCAGATTCATTTTATCATTGACTAGTAATTTTATTGACACCATTGGCTTTGGACAACTGATTTATAATCAAACCCTTCACTAGTCTCCCTGAAACTTTGTTTCTTGAGAAGTTATTATTCATTCATTGCGGGGGTATATTTAGGAAATATCCCAATGATTTTTGATTACATGGTTCTCGGATGGGGCATGATAATTGGGTTGAGTCAGAAAATAGGAAATTTTTCATTTATTACCATATATTCAATTTTTTACATCGGGATAATATTTTGATATAGTTATATATGAATTTTTTTCAATGTACATGTTATCTTCATTATATAATGGGTTATCAATTTTTTTATTTATCGATACTTATTTAGTTGATATATCCAATTATTTTATATAGAAATTCACATTACTATTAAATATGTGTATTCCCTCCATAATTCACTGCCTTATACCTGGAATTCTATTTATAAGCATCTAGTTCATGAGGCGGCATGCTTGAAGAAATATAATGACCACTATCCTAATCACATATTACTTGAAAGATGTGGAGGGTTGTTATATAATGGAATTAGTGAAATTTTCAGTTTTTATAACTACTTGGTCTTATTATACAAGAGAATATATCTCTATTAATACATTTTATAGATTAATTTACTTGGAATATCCAGCCAACATATGATAAAATATAATGCTTAAAAGGATGTGGTTTAGTTTAAACTATTCTCCACTACTAATGGCATGATTTCAACTTTATTGATTCACTTGATTATTGGGTTACTAATTTATATGATTTAAATAATGTCATAGTATGAAAAGAAGATTTATTTCAAAAATTATTTTACACACACTGGATTCATATATCATTCATGTAATTTTTTTTATTGGTCACCTGATGATATAGATAGTGAAATGGGTCAACCATTTATTGTTTCTACATTAATATATAAAGTTATTATGTATATTTTTATGGTGTTATCTTAATTAAATTATCCTCATCCATATGAAAATCATTATAAAATAATTTTTTTTGACATGTCTCTCTTTTTCGTTCAAGAGAATATTACTTCTTCCTTTGCTTGTATCAATATTATGAAGACTATTATAGTATCCTAGTTATAAGAATATTATTATTTTATTAAATTATTATCACCATTATTTCATGTAAATATATTCCCAATGACCCATTAATGATTTTTTTATGCATTTTAAATCAATTTTAATAAAGTAGTTCATTTACATATATTTAACACAACCTATTATTTTGTTTTTTAGTTTACTTGAAGAAAAATATCCATATATAATGAATAATTAATAAAAGGAATTTTTTTAATTTTCCACAATATCATCAACTCATGTGAATAAATATTACAACTCTAGAATTTATATTATTTGGTTTCATTATGTTTCCAATTTCCTAATTGAAGCTTATTTTAATCAAAATGTAATTTTCTATGGAAAACACATAGTAATGATTAATTTAATTAGACGTGTGGTAAAAACAATATATCCTAAAAATGGGTTATTTAATTATTAAATCACAATAGTTACTGAAAATATTTTTAGAGTGAGTTACAAAATAACATTATGTTAGGATATAAAAATAGTGATTGTAAAACATAGATGTTTTTATGAAATATTTTTTTCAAATAATTTTTATACTTAAGTAGATTTATTTTCATCAAATATTGAGTTTAAACAAAAATCAAGACACCATTATTATAAAATTACCACTATATCATATCTATTTGTTTATAGGGAATAATTATAAGTATCTTACAAAAATGCATTGACAGTTCTTTGGCCATCGATTATTTAGGAAAAATATAAATAGATATTTGTATTTTTGAGTGAATTACTTTTGGTAATAAAATTAATAATATATATCTGTTATATAATTAATAAAATATTTTTTTATTCATCCAATGGATATTATTGTCATAGGATATGAATAAAATCCTATTGGATATATAAAAATTTATTTTTATAAAAGTTTAATTTTACACCTTTTATTGGTGAACATATATTAAATTAATTTTTTGAAAAATTATTAATTTTTATATGAAATCATTATTATTTTATTTTGTAGTGGTATATAAAAATTTACTTTGGATAAATTTATGATATTTTTATAATAACTTCTTATGTTTTGATGAAGAGTAAAAATACGATAAATTTTAATTGAAAACTACTTTTTTCATCAAGATAATTTGTATAGTTAAATTATTATATTTAATATTTTTAAAGTATAAATACAATATATTTATATAATTCAATATGATAAATTTCATTATCATTGATTTTACATTTAATTCATAGGTAAAAACATTACAATCTTTTGCAATGTTTTAACATTTTCATCAAAAAACATGTTATCCCACTCTGACAAAATGATTGATTTTAAATTAATTACTCCAGGTTCTAAGTTATGAATTTTTAAAAAAGGACTTCATATTTTAAATTAGTAGGTCAATATTATTATTATAGGATACTTTTATTTTTTAAAATTATGAATAGAAACTCTGGTAATTATTTTTAGTGACATGGTTAATGGTATATAAGGTAATTAAAGGTAAAAATAACATTATAAAATGACCTTCATACGTGTAAAAATACTATTGAATGAATAAAATTGACCCTTATAATCTATTTTGAGAAATAGAATATCGTTATTAATACTTACCTATGAATATGATATTAATTTAACAAAAACTAATGAATGTGGAAAATTTTCAAAATCTCATTTTATATTAGTGTATTATTTTTATTCCGTGGATAAATAGAAGATAATATCAAAAATAGATAGAATATGTAAATCTAACATAATTACATATATCCTAAAAATTTATTTAAAAAACTTAGAGATTATATATTTACCATTAATGATAATACAATAGTAATGTAAAAATTATATTATTAATAGAAATATAAAAAAATGGTTTTAAAATCATAAAGGCAATATCATATTACCTAACTACGGTGATCCAAAACATTAATAGGTTACTATTAAATATCAAGATTATATTGAATATTTTGGTTATAATTTCTCATATGTGTGTATTTTTTATGTCAAATAAATGAATAGTGTCAATATTGACACTAATGATATTTTATAAAAATAATATTTTATTAATTTCATTATAAATCATAATAAATTATAAAATTGAAAATTGAAAATGATAAGATCTTATATATACTATTATATCAATTTATGTTCAATTAACACCCTATATGTAAATATTTATAACCATTAAATATTTATAATGTGATTACCACAATAAAAAATAAATAGAATTACTAAATGTCAATTAATAAGATATGGTTTCAATTGACAAAATAACGTGTCCAAAAATTAATGGATGATGTTATTATAAAAATATATCATCTAATATTCTAAATTTTTAAATTTTGTAGGTTTTTTGGTAGGGTTAGATTTTATTGTAACTTAGAATTATAAAAATTGACAAAAGTGCCCCTCACTTCAATTATAAAAGGTCACCTCCACCCTTACCTCTTTACATCATTTTGATCCATCAAGCTCGACCATCACAATAAGGCATTCTTTATCAAATTAAATATATCAAATCTAGTGGTTCTATTCATCGTTATAGACCAACTCTAGTGATCTAAGAAGAGATTTAGAGGAAGCACGTTGAGGATGACGTAATTGCTTATACAAATTAATTCAAACTTCATTCTTCTTATAAATTATCATCATTGTTAGTTTCATTATAATGTAAGTAAATAATTATATATAATATAGTTATATATAATTATAAATATTAAATAACCATATTTCACATTCAATCCATCTTATCAAAAAACAAAATCATTGTGCGTGCGTATGTACGGATTATAGTCTCCATGTCGCAGTGTAATCCATTCTTCACCACAACATTATATTGATGTGTATAATAAAAGAATTAATAAATAATTTATTATTAATATATATTTTTTTATTATGATATTCTATACACCATCCACTTCAATACCATTCAATAATTATGGGAACGATATCTTCGCTCAGACCTATGTACGGCTTACCGTCTCCACGGTGCAATGCGATTCGTTCTACATAATTTTCAATAAAGCATGATTATATAAATTAATTGAATGAGTAAATATGATATAAATTATACTAATATCATCATTTAAATTATTTAACTATAACCTAATTACTCTAACATTAATTTATTCGGAAAAACATGCATAAGAACATAAGGAAATTAATACTAGAAAGACAAGTAACACTAGAATATTACTAAGAAATGAATACAAATATGAGCATAAATGTTATCATAAAAATATTATGAATCTAGAATAAATAAATAACATTATTTAATGAAATATACATATTTTTTGGATACATATAAATAATATCAGTCCTATGGTAAGTGATATTTTTTCAAATCTTGTTTTTTTCGGTGATTGTTATTCGTAAGTATTTATTTAGATATATTTATCATCCTCACCCATTATTCAGACATATTTATTTAAAAATGTTTTTTATATCCTTCTATAATTTTTTAAATTGAATTTTACATATTTTTTAATTTTACTAAACAGTGTGAATGAAATATTATATCATTTTCGGAGTGAGGTACATTTTGACTTTTCTGGTAAAAGTACACAAAACTTGTTTATTTAATTGTTCCACATGAATGGATTTTTACACTTTCCTAATTTCCAATTTATTTAATGTATTCCCAACAATTATACAAGTTAATTTAAATATATTATTATTTCTTCTAAAATTGTGTTCCATTTTGAAGAAGGAATTCATTTTTAAGAAGAAAAGAAATTTTCATCACGAATTAAAATCATGTGTTTTATCAAAATTATTTTCCATATAAGATGACATAAGTTTATGAATATATCCCTAGTATTACTTAGATTTTATTAAGTTTATGCTAGAATTATTTTTATCAAATCCATTTATCTTATATGTATTATATTAGGGTCCAATGATGTTTATGAAATCCATTTTACTTCATGGGTCATGTTATGGTTAAAGTTTTTTATGTTTTGGTGGAACAAATAAGATTGTTTTTAATTATGAGATGTGTGGAACCTATATCTCACACCAATTCATTGGGTAAATATTTATATCTCATGACAAAAACATGACTGGAACTGAATGTAAATCTGGTTTAGTAATAGAGGTATTGAACATGGAGTGAACTCGATTCAGTAATGATCTTTTTCTACTATGATGGTCTCAACAACAAGCCATAAATAATATGAAATGATTTTATTTTATTATCTGTTTATTCTATGAAATTTCATGAATTATTTTTTGAATTATTTTCTGAATATTTGGATTACATTTATCTTTTATGATTTATCCCATGACATGATATTATGATCACTTATATGCATGATTAGATTTTCAAATGTCATGTTCATATGATTATGATAAGATTTATATTTCCTTTATTTTACCTTACTGAAAATTTTATCTTATCCTTTCAAATGCTTATATTCCTTGTTAACGAAGAAGGTTATTGAGTAAGATATGTCATAAATGACTCTAGTAATGTTGAAATAAGCAGGAAACAATGTGGATGTTTTATAAACCAGTTGTGTATGTTTCCCAGTTTGTAAAGACGCTAAACCTATGTGGTCCTATAATGGTTTTTGTTTTTTATGTAATAAATATTCTCAAATTTTTATGTAATATCTATATGTTAGGTATGGTCCATTATAGTTGGTATTAGGTAAATGAAATTTTTAACCTTTGAAAAATAGGATGGGAAATCCTTGGTACAAAACCTAAGGGCATTTATAAGTATAAGATACAATCATATTGTTTTAAAAATTAACATGAATTACTTAAGAAAAAACCAAAAGTGTCCTAAATTGAAATTTTATTTTTGATTATGTGGTTTTCCAGTTCGGATTTCCATTTCACACACGATGCTTCTTGGTTTTAGTCAATGGTTGGAACCTGAATGAACAGTGATAATACTGAATGTGATGGGAAATGCAATGATTGTACTCATAAGTAACCAAATGATATGGGAGTTAGAATGTAAAATATTTTTTCCATGATCACACAAATTTCTCAAGCAATTAATCATACCATACATCCAAATGAGCTAAGGATGTAGAAACATTATGTTGAATCCTTCATGAGGCAGAATCCACCATCATTCTACAGGGCGTATGATAATCCATGGTTGAACAATTGATTAGTACCCCTAAAAGATATTTTCAGTTCTTAAATTTTTTGAACAAGATAAATTAATATTAATAATATATCATTTGGATGGTGAAGCTTTTCAATGGTGGAATCATATCATGAATTTGAGGAAAATAGTTGAAATTGAGTCTATATTATGGGACATGTTCAAGAACATATTTTTCAATAAGTACGTTCCATTTATTCTATGAACAATGATTGAGAAGGAGTTCCTTAAAATTAATAAAAAAGATGATGAATATGTTGGTACCTACGAAAAAATAATAAAAGACATGCATAGTACACTTATGGGATTACTATCAAATCTATGAGTAAAATAGATCAATTCTTTGGTGTCTTAAAACTATGTCCTTTAATGGAATTAGACATAAGAGACTTTAATATCTATGAAGAAATTGTTGGATGTTCTATCATGGTTGAGATGGAGATTTGAGTAACCCATCATTTATATGGGTTTGATAAGAAGATAAAAATTTAATTCAAAGGAAAATCTCAAGACCAAACTGAAAAAAGAAAATATTTCCATTATTCTCAATGTGTGTAAAGTAAAATGGATGGAAATGTTTTATATTGTCTAGTAAATGTTTAAAGTGTGGAATGAGGGTCATCAGGTTGTGGAATACTGAAGTGATGGAAAAAAATGATTTCAATGATGCGAACAAAGAAAATGCTACACAAAATGAACCTCATACACTTAAATGTTATAAGTGCAAGGAAATGGGGAATTATTATAATCAATTCCATAATAAAAGATTTATTAATGGTGATTGATGTTAGAAAACTCTTAAGTCCTGAGACATAGTAATGTAACATTCAATCACTATCGGCGACGTGGAGTACATTAATGAAGTCGCAAAAGGTACTCTTTCCATCCAATATAATGTAGAAAAAGTTTTATTTTATTATTTACCCAACCACCATTTTATTTTAGTATATGTTTCTAATGGTATGGTCATATTACCGTGAAAATTTGATGTTTAGTTATCCGTGAGAACATCTAATGTCCCAAAGGTCGCAAAAAAGTATATAATTATTCTATGCTTGATGTATGTGTGAATGTGTTTCCAAAAAATCATGTGATCCTTCCTATTGTAGAATTTTATGTGATTATTGCCATCTATTGTCTTTCTCTACATGGAATATATATCAATATACAATTATTGGAAGTCACATTTCATATTTGAGAGCAATATATGATCATCTATCCATGAAAGGATGAATATAACCTTCTAGTGAAAATGTCTTCCATTTTATGAGTCCTGATTCCTACAAATGAATGTTATTTATCTGAAATGGTTGGGTGGAAAATCACTATTAAAAATAAACCCATTGTACAAGAGTTTGATGATTCTTTTTAAAGAAATTTCTAGGTCTTCCACGAAATTGTGAATTTGAATTTTCAATATAACTCTTACATGGTGTTATGCCTATTTCAAAAACAACATATAGAATGACCCCAATTGATTTGAATGAATTGAATAATCAACACCATAACAATATTGATAAGGGATTCATATGACCTAGTTCATCACATTTTTGAACACCTTTTTTTTATAAGAAGAAATATGGAACAATGAAACTCTACATTAATTATTGAGAATATAATAAGATCATTATCAAGAACAAATATCATCTTCCCAAAATTGAAGACATATTTAACCAACTACGCAGAGCTCAATACTTTTGCAAGAGTGGTCTTCTTTTTGGATATCCTCAATTAATGCTCAAAAAGGGGGATATACCAAATACACTTCTCTATACAATGTTTGGAAACTAAGAATTTATATCAATGCCTTTTTTTCTTACTATTGCACCTGAAATCATCATGGATCTAATGAATAGAGCCTGGAGAATATCTTGATCAGTTTGTGGTATTATTTCTAGGCAATATTCTTGTTTATATATAGAGAAAGAAAGTACAAGAAGATCAATTGAAAATCATACTGAATACCTTGAAAATGGAGGAAATGTTTGAAAAATTTACCAAGTGTGAATTTTTTCGTCAGAATGTTTTGTTTTTGGGTCACTTATTCTCATGATAGGGGATATATATGGATCCAGAAAAAATAAAGGTCATTAAAAGATGGTCAAGACCATCAAAGATAACTAAGATCCAAATATTTCTTTGTTGGGATGGATATTATGCACATTTTGTGAACGATCCTTCATTATTATCTAATACACTCACCAAGTTGATTTAAAAATGGAATATGTTTATTTGGATATAGGAATGTGAACAAAATTTCAATGAGCTGAAATTATGATTATCAAGTGAACAAATCCTCTCATTTCCATGTAGTTGAGAAAGGTTTTTTATCTATAGTGATGCATCCATTAAAGGGATGAGATGTTTTCTCATGTAAAATTATATTTTGATATCTTATGTGTAACCCCCAAGTCTTTTATGAGAAATAATTTGTTTTTATGTCATATAAATCATCAAAGGAATCTTTCACTACACACAACACTAGCTTGGCTTTCTTTACACGCAACAGCAGCCTTCCTCGATAGCTTGCGTCAAACGCAATAACGAGTTTCACTAAACAACGTTATATTAAAATATTATACATTATTAATAGCATTAACTGAATTTTTAATTTTATAACATTTTAATTCAACTTATACATTTTCTAGAATGAGGTATGAAAACAAACTTAGTATTTTGGATAAAAGAAGTTTTTTTCAAAAAATGCAGTTTTATCACCTTTTGATGGCGCACCCACATTAAATATAGTTTGTGACAAGTTTATAAGATCAATTTGAAAAAATAAAATTCCTCTTTAGAATCAGGATATAAATATTTACTTTGGATAAATTTTTCATATTATTCTGATAACTTTCATATTTTAATGAATAGTAAAAACATGCTATATTTTAATAGAAAACAACTTTTTTCATTGCAATACTTTATATGGTTAAATTATAATATTGAATGTTTTTAAAGTATAAATAGAATATATTTTTACCATTTATTATAATTTATGTCATTAGCAATAATTTTACATTGAATTCATAGGTAAAAACATTTCAATCTTTGGCATTGTTTTAACTTTTAAAACTGGTTTGCTTAACAACGGGATTAATTTTAAATTAATTACTTCAACTTATGTGTATTGAATTTTGATAAATATATTCCATATTTCGAATAAGTGGGTCCAAATTATGTTAATATTTTACTTTTATTTTTGATATTATGAATGGTAACTATATTAATTTTTTTGATTTACTACGGTTAAATGTAAATAGGGTAATTCAATGTTAAAAGAATATTATAATAATTCAATATTACCATGACATTTGTCCATACCTTATTGGATGAGTACTGGACGACCATGGGCATCCTTGGGTCTATTTTGGGACCCCATTGAGCCACTTGGTACTCACAATGACAACATGGATTAATTAATTTAATGTAAAGATAAAATTGACATTAAAAAAATCTTTTAGTAATTAATTTCTATTTGGGGTTATATAAATTATATTTTAGACTATAAATATTAATTAGAAAGATAAAAATATGTTCTACATTATGATATTTTTTTTATAATTTTTAGACATCAAATAAAGTAAATTATTTATGACACAATAATGATGAAGTATTTACCTCATTAATAAATGATTTAAATAAATAAGATTATAATGATTAAAATATTTTCCAAAACATGTCCAATTCTGATTGGATGATTTTATTTCTACCATGAGTCATTATATATTTATCTTTAATGATTTTTGGACCTTTTGAAACCGAAGATAAGTTTATAATAAAATAATATTTCCACATATTCCAAAGGTGCCCCTCTCCTCCTTTATAAAAGGGAACCTCCTCCCTCTCTTCGTTGCACCAATTTGAGCCTTCAAACTCGGCCAACCCCTACACATTTCACTTCCCTACTTCCTTAGAAACCAACTAGAGGTACTGGTCTTCTCAAAAGAACAACTCTAGTGCCTTATGAGAAATTTTAAAGGAGGCACTTCGAGAAAGAGGTAATACCTTCTACCGTTTTCTTCAAG
The DNA here is from genome assembly GCA_963277665.1 of Viscum album. NCBI lineage: Eukaryota > Viridiplantae > Streptophyta > Magnoliopsida > Santalales > Viscaceae > Viscum > Viscum album. The sequence continues at coordinate 1,479,127,955 of OY728148.1, read as the reverse complement.
TTCCATTCTTCTTCTACTCCCTCTTCATTAGTTGTTTAATTATGAGGTAATAACATAATTATCCCTGATATACTGATATGTTATTATAAATATGAACCATCCCTATTTCAACTCTTATCCATCCTACGGAAAATGAAATCACCGCATGTGCGTACGTACGGAATACTGTCTCCACGTCGTGGTGTAATCTATTTTCCATCACCACCTTACTTGGATGGGTATAATGGTGGAATTAAATAACTATATATTATTATCATAAAGTGGTATTGATTCTTAAATATTATACATACACTCTAATAAAATTACACGATCATGGGAACGATATCATCGCTCGTGCGTACGTATGGAATACCATCTCCACGATGTGATGTGATTTGTTAGACATGATCTTCATTGAATAATGATTGTATAAATGGATTGAATGAATAATTATTATATATAATACACTAATACCATTCTGGAAATGAGGTATTTATATCCTAAATAGAATAATAAGAATTTATTGGACAAAACACACATAAGAACAAAAAGTAATAAACACCAGAATAACAAGTAATAATGAAATATTACTAATAAGAAGCTAAGAATATGACCATATATGATATCATAACAATAATTATGATTCTGGAATAAGTCAATAACATTATTTAAATCATTATACAGGAGGATCGGACACTTTCAAAGTAAATTGGACCTAAGGTAAGGGAAAATATCACAATCTCATTTTTACCCGAGAGTGTTTATACTTTGGTATTTATTGGGCTGTATTTTATCATCCACATCCATGTTTCCTCAATAGGTAATATTATTTCCATCCACCTACAATTGTTAAAATCCAATTTTTCCCTTTCAGTAAGTTTTTAGTAACATATATGAAAGGAATATTTTTTCGTTTTTCGTACAAGGTACTTTTTGACTTTTCCAACAAAAGTACGAGAAGAATGTTTTTTAAACTTATATGGCATGAATGGATTTTTAAAAAATTATTTCCAAGAATCTTCCTTTACATGTTTTCAATTTTATATTTAATCAACTTCTTTTAGTTTAAAATTGTATGACATGTTAAGAAATGAAAAATGTTTTTTAAGTAGAAAGGATATTTTCCTCAAGAATGGAGTTCAAGTGTTTTAACAAAATTATTTTCCATATAAGATAATATAGGGTTCTGTTTCTATCCATATTATTACATTAATCTGATTATGTTATGATGGAAATATTTTTAGGAATTCTTTTATCTTATATGAATTGTATTATGATGTCATGATGTTTGTGATTCCCATTTTAATTACATGGGTTATGATGTATGGATTATGATTTTGGGGAACACATAAGAATGGTATCATTATAAGATGGGTGGGACCTATATCTCCCTAAAATTCATTGGGTAATGATTTTACATCTCATGAGATAGACATGGCTGGAACGGTAGGTTAAACCGATTCAGTGAAACAGGACTGAAACGAGGAGTGAACTCAGTTCAGAAATGGACTTTGTCCACTAAGATAGTCTTGGATATGAGTCTTGACTAATAAGAAAAGATTATATATTATTATGTGTGTATTCCACAAAGTATCATCTTTTAAGTTACAATTATTGGGATTACATTTCACTACCATGATTTTTCCCATGTTATGAAATTATGATCTCTTTTACAGGGTAATATTTCCAAAATGTTATGTTCTTATAAATTTTATGTGATTGATATTTCGTTTTTTTACCCTTACTGAGCATTTTAGCTCACCCTTTTGTATGTTTTCTTTCCCCAGGTCAGGAAAAACGTTATTAAGTAAGATATGCCAAAAGGGACTATAGATATGTTGAAATAAATGGGAGACAATGTAGATGCTTTATGAACTAGTTGTTTATGTTTCCCAGTTTCTAAAGACACTATACCTATATGGTCCTTTCATGGTTTTGTTATATTTTGTAATAAGTATGCTTCAATTTTTAATTATTAACCATGTATGTATTGTATGGGTCGCTATAGTTGGTATCAGAGGAAAGGTATAGTCCTCCTTTGGAAACTAGGATGTGAAAGCCTTAGTAAGAAACCTAAGGATATGTCTAAGCATAGATCACAATATTAGGGTTTTAGAAATTGCCATGATAAACCTATGATAATACATTAGGTGTAAAAAAAATTCTTGATTATGTGGTTTTCTTTTTTATAATTAGTGTTTCTCACACTATTCTTCTTGGTTTTAGTCAATGGCTAGAACCTGAAAGAACCTTGTTAATACGGAATGCGATGGGAAATGAAATGATGTCCCCCCTGAGCAACCAAACGATATTGGAGGTGGAATGAAAAATCTTGTAGCCATGTTCACACAAATTTCTCAAGCTATGAATCATACAGGACTTCCAAATGAGCAAATAAAGGAGCAACATGCTGTTGATTCCTTTATGAGGCAGCATCCACCTTCATTCAGCGGGTCTTCTAATCCATTAGTGTCTGAAAAATGGATTAGTACCACTAAGAAGATATTTTCAGTTCTTCAATGTTCTGAATATGATAAAGTCATCTTACTAGTGTATCGTTTAGAAGGTGATGCTGATCAATGGTGGAATCTTATTAAGAATATGAGCCAAAGGGATTAAATTGAGTCTATGGAATGGGACGAGTTCAAGAACTTATTTTTCAATAAGTATTTCCATCATATTCTTCGAACAATGATGGATAATGAGTTTCCTGAACTAAAGCAAAAGGATGATGAATCCATTGGTACCTACAAAGAAAATTTTACAAGACATGCAAGGTACGCTTACGGAATTATTATCCAACCTGAGAGTAAGATCGATCGATTCTTTAATGGCTTAAAACCAAGTCTTCGAAGGGCGTTATCCATAAGGGACCTTAATAGCTATGAGGAAATTATTCGATGTTCTCTCATGGTTGAGATGGAGATTGGTGTAACCCATAAATCACATGGGTTCGATAAGAAAGGAAAATGTAATTCAAAGGAAAATATAAAGACCACATTGAAAAGAAGATGAGTTTTCCCTTATGCTCAAAGTGTGGAAAGAAACATGGAGTAAATGTTCTTAAGGGGACAAGAAAATGTTATAAGGATGGAAAAGAAGGTCATCAGGCAATTGAATGTTGAAATAATTGGAAGAAGATGTCTAATGATTCAAACAAAGGAAGGGATACACAGAATGAACCTACTACACCTCAATGTTTCTAGTGCAAGGAGATAGGGCATTATTCCAATAAAGGCCCAAATCCAAGGGTTGATGATGATTGACATCAACAAACTCTTAAGGCCAAGGACAAAGGAACGTCACATGAAATTACTATCGGTGATGTGGAGTACGACAACGAAGTGGTGATAGTTACACTTACCATCCACTGTAATGTAGAAAATGTTTTATTTGATTTTGGATCCACCCACTCCTTTATGTCTGAAGAATTTTCTAAGGGTATCACCATATTATCTCAACAATTAGATGTTGAGTTTACTGTGACAACTCCTAATGGCACAACAGTCGCATTAAAAGTTTACAATTCTTCTCCGATTGAAGATTGTTGGAAAGTGCTTCCTGCAAATATTGTGGTCCCTCCTATAGTTGAATTTGATGTGATTCATGGAATGTATTGCATTTCTTTATATGGATATCATATCAATTTCCAAAGGAGGGAAGTCACATTTCATAATCCAGATCAATCTATGATCGTCTATCTATGCGAGGTTGAACATAAACCTCCAGTTGAAATTTCTTCCATCTTATGGGTCTTGATTCCACTAAATGAAGGTTATTTATCTCAAATGGTTGGTGGGAAACTCACGATTAAGAATATTCCCATTGTACGAGAGTTTGACGATGTCTTTCCGGAGGAATATCTAGGTCTTCTGCCAAATTGTGAAGTTGAGTTTTTAATAGAACTCGTACAGGGTGCTTTTCCTATTTCAAAGAGACCTTATAGAATGGACCCAATTGAGTTTCAGGAACTGAAAAAGAAACTCCAAGAGAATCGTGATAAGGGATTTATACGCCCTAGTGTGTCACATTGGGGAGCACCAGTTCTGTTTGTTAAGAAGAAAGATAGACCAATGAGACTCTGCATTGATTATCAAGAATGTAACAACATCACTGTCATGAACAAATATCCTCTCCCATGCATTGATGACCTATTTGACCAACTACGCGGAGCTTAATACTTTTCCATGATTGATATTCATTCTATGTGTCATCAATTAAGGTTCAAAAGGGAGGATATACCAAATACAGCTTTCCGTACAATGTATGGACACTATGAATTTATAGTGATGCCATTTGGTCTTAGTAATACCCCTGATATCTTCGTGGATCTGATTAATAGAGTCTTTAGAGACTATCTTGATCAGTTTGTGGTAGTCATTATAGATGATATTCTTGTCTATTAAAAGAGAATGGAAGAACATGAAGATCACTTGAGAATTGTATTAAAGACCCTAAGAATGGAGAAGATTTATGGAAAATTGACCAAGTGTGAATTTTGGCTTCAAAAAGTTGCATTTTTGGGTCACATAATCTCAAAAGAGGAGATATATATGGATCCAGCAAAAACAGAGGTTATCGAATGATGGTCAAGACCAACAACAGTAAACGAGATCCAAAGTTTTCTTGGTTTGGCTAGATATTAACGAAGTTTTGTGAAATATTATTCATGATTATCTAATCCACTCACCAAGTTGACTCGGAAAGGACTTATGTTTTCTTGTACATAGGAATGTGAAGAGAATTTCAAGGAATTGAAAAGAAGGTTATCTAGTGCACCTGTGCTCACACTGCCTTGTAGTGGATAAAGTTTTTTTATCTACAGTGATGCATCCAAGAAGGGATTGGGGTGTGTTCTTTTTCAAAACGATATGGTGATAGCATATGCCTTGCGACAGTTGAAAATCCATGAGAAAAATTACCCAACTCATGATTTGGAGTTAGCTGCAGTAATCATTGCATTAAAGATTTGGATGCATTATCTTTATGGAGAAAGGTGTGACATTTATACTGATTATAAAAGTTTAAAGTATATTTTCACACAAAAGGAGCTGAATATGCACCCAAGAATATGGTAGGAGCTGATTAAGGATTACCACTGCTCAACTCATTACCACCCTGGGAAAACAAACAAGGTGGCAGATGCATTAAGTCGACAGGACCATGCCAGCTTATCCCTGATGAGGATCACAAAAGATCCAATATTTATGGATTTACAAAGGATGGATCTTGGAATTATAATGGAAGGGGAAAATCGTATCTTTGTCAAATTAATGTTCGACCATCTATACTTGTAAATATTAAAGAGGCGCAGAAAGAAGATGTCGAGATACAAAAGATGGTGAGAAATTTTCCTAAATTCAACCTTTATTGTGATTGGATAATAATGTTTAGGAATCGGGTTTGTGTTCCTCCCATCCAATAATTAAAGAAGGAGCTTCTGGATGAGGCTCACAATTCTTCATTCTCTATTCATCCTGGAATCACGAAGATGTATAGGGACCTGAAGGAGTACTTCTGGTGGGATGGCATGAAAAGAGATGTTGCTGAATAGGTCTCTCGATGCTTGGTTTTTGAGAAAGTTAAAGCTAAGAGATAGAAGTCTAAGGGGATGTTACAACCATTACCCATACCTGAATGGAAATGGGAAAACATCACTATGGACTTTGTCACTAGACTTCCTAAAACATACAAAGGAAATAATGCTATCAGGTTCATAGTTGATCGTCTTACAAAGTCTGCACACTTCATTGCTACTAGAGAGGATTTATCTCTAGATCAACTTTCCAGGATATATGTAAAGGAAGTGGTAAGATTGCATGGAGTGCCGCTTTCTATTATATCTGATCGGGATCTGAATTTTACCTCAATGTTCTAGGGAAGTCTTCAGCATACTTTGGATACAGAGTTGAGTTTCAGCACTGCTTATCATCCTCATACAGACGGTCAGTCTGAGAGGAAAATTCAAACTCTAGAAGATATGTTGAGAGCTTTCTCTATGGATTTAAAAGGTGGTTGGTATCAACACCTACCTTTGGTGGAATTTTCTTATCATAATAGCTTTCACTCCAGTATTCAGATGGCTCCTTATGAAGCTCTCTATGGAATGAAATGTAGGACTCCAACTTGATGGGATAAAGTTGGGGAAAGAAAGCTATTAGGACCTGATCTTGTTGATGTGATGGCCGAAAAGGTCAAATATATTCAACAACACATAAGAGCAGCTCAGAGTCGACAAAAAAGTTATGCCGACAACCAAAGAAAAGACCTAGAGTTTGAAGTCGATGATAAAGTGTTTTTACGAATATCTACTTGGAAAAGAGTAATTATATTTGGAAAGAAGGGAAAGTTGAGCCCTAGATATATTGGTCGTTTTGAAATTCTAGTTCGTGTTGGGATGGTAGCTTACCGATTGGCGCGTCCAACGAATCTATCTCAAATTTACAATGTGTTCCATGTATCTCTCCTGAGAAAGTCCATACCTGATCCTTGACATGTACTCAGCTCAGAAGTTGTACCGCTGGAATAAGATCTTTGTTATGAAGAATAGCCGATAGAGATTTTGGATCATAGAGAAAAATTCCTATGGAACAAGACCACTCGCTTGTTGAAAGTTTTATGGAGGAACCACCAATTAAAAGAAGCTACATGGGATCTTGAGGATATGATGAGGGAGAGGTATCTTCATTTGTTTGTTAGGAAGTGACGAATTTCAAGGGGGATATTCATTTTAAGTGGGGTAGAATGTAACACCCAAGAATTTTATGAGAAATATTTTGTTTTTATGTTATATAAATCATCAAAGAAATCTTTCACTACACACAACACTAGCTTGGCTTTCTTTACATGCAACTGCGGGCTTCCTCGATAGCTTGCATCATACGCAATACCGAGTTTCACTAAACAATGATATATTATAATATTAGACATTATTAATAGTTTTTACTGAATTTTGAATTTTATGACATTTTAATTCAACTTATACATTTTCTATAATTATGTATGAAAACAAAATCAGTTTTTTGGATAAAAGAAGTTTTTTTCAAAAAATGCAGTTTTACCTCCTTTTGATGGAGAACCCACATTAAATCTAGTTTTTGACAAGTTTATAAGTTCAATTTGACAAAATAAAATTATTCTTCAGAATCAGGATATAAAAATTTACTTTGGATAATTTTTTCATATTATTCTGATAACTTTCATATTTTAATGAATAGTAAAAACACGCTAAATTTTAATTAAAAACAACTTTTTTCATCGCAATACTTTATATGGTTAAATTATAATATTTAATTTTTTAAAAGTATAAATAGAATATATTTTTACCATTTAATATAATGCATGTCATTATCATTAATTTTACATTGAATTCATAGGTAAAAACATTTCAATCTTTGGGAATTTTTTAACTTTTAAAACCTGTTTTCTTAACAACAGGATTAATTATATATTAATTACTGCAACTTCTGTGTTTTGAATTTTGAAAAATGGATTCCATATTTGGAATAAGTGGGTCTAAATTATGTTAATAGTTTACTTTTATTTTTGATATTATGAATAGTAACTACGGTAATTTTTTTATTTACTACGGTTAAAGGTAAATAGGCTAATTCAAGGTTAAAAGAATATTATAATAATTCAAAATTACCTTGAAACTTGACCTAACCTTATTGGATGAGTATTTTCCTACCATGGGGATCCTTGGGTCGATTTGGGGACCCCATTGAGCCACTTGGTAGTCACAATGACAATTTGGATTAATTAATTTAATGTAAAGACAAAATTGACATTAACAAAAATCTTTTAGTAATTAATTTTTATAATGGGTTATATAAATTATATTTTGGACTATAAATATTATTTATAAAGCAAAAATTATTTCCCACATAATGATATATTTTTATAATTTTTAGACAGCAAATAAATTAAATTATTTATGACACAATAATGATGATTATTTACCTCATCAATAAATGATTTAAATAAATAAGATTATAATGATTAAAATATTTTCCAAAAAATGTCCAATTCTGATTGGATGATTCTATTTCGACCATTAGTCATATAATCTTTATCTTTAATGATTTTTTTACCTTTTTAAACTGAAGATAATTTTATAATAAAATAATATTTCCACACTTTCCAAACGTGCCCCTCTCCTCCCTTATAAAAGGGAACCTCCTCCCTCTCTTCCACACATCAATTTGAGCCTTAAAGCTCAGCCGAAATCTGACCATTTCACTTCCCCATTTCTTTATAAACATTCTAGAGGTACTGGTATTCTCACAGTACCATCTCTAGTACTATAAGATAAAGTTTAAAGGAGGCACTTCTAGAAAGAGGTAATACCTTCTACCGTTTTCTACAAGTTCCATTCTTCTTCTACTCACTCTTATTTAGTTGTTTCATTATGAGGTAATATCATCAGTATACCCCATATACGGATATGTTATTATAAATTTGAAACAACCCTATTTCACTTCTTATCAATCCTATGGAAAACAAAATAACCGCGCGTGCGTACATACAGAATACCGTCTCCACGCCGTAGTGTAATCTATTTTCCATCACCACCTTACTTGGAAGGGTATAATGGTGAAAATAAATTACTATATATGATTATTGTAAAGTCGTATTGATTCTGAAATAGTATTCATACACTCCAATACAATTCCATGATCATGGGAATGATATCATCGCTCGTGCGTACGTACGGAATACCGTCTCCATGATGTGATGCGATTCGTTCTACATGATCTTCATTGAATAATGATTATATAAATGAATTTAATGAATAAATAAGATATATAGTACACTAATACCATTCTGTAATTGAGGTATCTATAACCTAAAGAGAAGAAAAATAATTTATTCGATAAAACATGCATAAGATCAAAAAGTAATATACACCCGAATAACAAGTAATAATGAAATATTACTAACAAGAAGCTAAGAATATGACCATATATGATATCATAACAATAATTATGATTCTGGAATAAATAAATATCATTATTTCAATCATTATACAGGCGTTTCGGACACTTACGAAACAAGACGGACCTAAGGTAAGGGAAAATATCACAATCTCATTTTTATCCGAGATTGTTTATATTTTGGTATTTACTGGGGTGAATTTTATCATCCACATCCATGTTTCCTCAATATGTAATATTATTTCCATCCACCTGCAATTGTTTAAATCCATGTATACCATTTGGTGAGTTTTTAGTAAAATATTTGAAAGGAATCTTTTTTCGCTTTTCGTACGAGGTACTTTTTGACTTTTTCGAAAAAAGTTCGAGAAAAATGTTTTTTTAACTTATACGGCATGAATGGATTTTTAAAAAATTATTTCCAAGAATATTCCTTTACAAGTTTTCATGTTTATTTTTAATCAACTTCTTTCAGTTTAAAATTGTATGACATGTTAAGAAAGGAAAATTTTGTTTGAAGTAGAAAGGACATTTTCCTCAAGAATAGTGTTCAAGTGTTTTATCAAAATTATTTTCCATCTAAGATAATACAGGGTTCTGTTTATATCCATATTATTACATTGATTTGATTATGTTGTGATGGAAATATTTTTATGAATCCCTTTATCTTATCTGAATTGTTCTATGATGTCAATATGTTTAAGATTCCTATTTTTATTACATGGGTTATGCTATGATGTATGGTTTATGATTTTGTGGCAAACATAAGAATGGTATCATTATAAGATGGGTGGTACCTATATCTCCCTCCAATGCATTGGGTAAAGATATTATATTTCATGAGATGGACATGGCTGGAACGACAGGTTAAACCGGTTCAGTGAAACATGACTGAAATGAGGAGTGAACTCGATTCAGAAATGGACATTGTACACTAAGATAGTATTGGCTATGAGTCTTGAATAATAAGAAATGATTTTCTATGATTATGTGTGTATGAAAAAAAGTTTCATTTTTTAAGTTATGATTATTCGGATTAAATTTCACTACCATGATTTATCCCATGTTATGAAATTATGATCTCTTTTGCAGGGTAAGATTTCAAAAATGTTATGTTCTTATAAATTTGATGTGATTGATATTTCTTTTTTTACCCTTACTGAGCATTTGAGCTCACCCGTTTGTACGTTTTCATTCCCCAGTTCAGGAAGATGGTTATTATGTATGATATGCGAAAAAGGGACTATAGATATGATGAAATAAATGGTAGACAGTGTAGATTCTTTATGAACTAGTTTTTTATGATTCCCAGTTTCTACATACACTATACCTATATGGTCCTTTCATGATTTTGTTATATGTTGTACTAAGTATGCTTAAATATTTATGTATTAACCATGTATGTAATTTATGGGTCGCTATATTATTCCTCACAAAGGATGAGAATTCATGAGCATGATTACCCAAATCATGAATTGGACATTGATGTGGTAATAATTTCAATGAAGATATGGAGGCATTTTATTTATGTTGAACGGTGTGATATTTATACCAATCATAAATGTTTAAAGTATGTTTTCACACAAAATGAGATTAATATGCACTAATGAAGATGGTTGGAGTTGATTAATGGTTATGAATGCTCAATGCATCACCACCATGGTAAAGTGAACATGGTGACAGATGCTTTTAGTCAATAAGACCATGTAAGTCTATCTATAATGAAGATCACAAAAGAGCCAATATTTATGTATTTTTAAAGGGTGGATCTTAAAATATCAAAGGTTCGATGATAATATTACCTTTCTAAAATGAATTTCCAACCATCTATAAAAGTTAATATTAAGGAGGTGTAGATGAAAGACTTAGAGAAAAAAAATAATGTGAGAAATATTGCTGAATTCAAACTTGATTATGATGAAATAATAATATTTATTAATGAAGTTTTTATTTCTCCCATATCGGAATTAATGAAGTAGCTATTGGAAGAGGCACATAGATCTTTATTCTCAATTAGCCATGGAAGTACAAAGATGTACATGAAAATAAAAGAGTGTTTCTATTTTGATGGAATGAAAGGAGATGACACTAAATATGTCTATAGAATATTGGTATTTCAGCTAATTATAGTTGAGAGACAGAAGTCTTAAGGGTTGTTACAACCATTAACCATATGAGAATAAATATGGAAAAAATCACTATAGACCTTGTCGTCAGACATCCCAAAACATCCAAATGCTATATATATATATATGTGTTATAGTTTATTACCTTAAAAAGTTGGTACACTTCATTCCAATTAGAGATGAATTCTCTATTGTTCATATTTCTTGGATATATATGAAGGAAGTGGTAATATTTCATGGAGTACCTCTTTACATTATATCTAGTATGGATTTGTGGTTTTCCTCGATGTTTTGGTGAAGTCTTCATTAAGATCATGATATATAGTTCAGTTTTCACTCTTCTTATCATCCTTAGATGAACATTTAGTCTGAGAGGACAGTTCATACACTAGAATACATGTTGGGATATTCCTATATAAATTTCAATTCTTCATGGGACAAACACCTACCATTGATGTAATTTCCTTAGAGTAATATCATTCACTCCAGTATTTATATGGCTCCTTAACAGGCCCCATATTGAAAGACGTACAGAACACCACATTTTTGGGATGATTTTGTGGAAAGAATGCTATTAGGAACAAATATTGTTGATGAAATGGCAAAAAATGTCGGATCTATTTAACAACACATAATAGAAACTGAGAGTCCACAAAAACGTTATACTGAAAAATGAAGAAACAACCCAGTGTTTGAAGCGAGTTATAAGAATTTTCTTTAAATATCTCCCTAAAATATATTAATGAGATTAGAAAAATGTCAACCTGATATCTAATTATATCAGTCCTTTTGAAATGTTGTATCATGTTTTGAAGGTAGCATACTGATTTGCGTTTCCATCAAATCTATCACAAGTTCATTATTTGTCCAATGTATGTCTCTTGAGAAAGTATATTCTGAATCCTTCACATCTATTATGCTTATAAGTTGTACCACTAGAGAATGATATTTCTTATGAAGAACAACCTATAGTGATTCTGGATCGTATTGAAAAAGTCCTAAAAAAATACCACTCTCTCGGTAAAATTTTTATGGAGGAACCACAAATTTAAAGAAGATACATGGGACCTTAAGGATGTGATAAGAGATATTTATCCTTGTATATTTGTTTCTATGTGTCGAATTTTGAGGCAGAAATTCTGTTTTTTTTTGGGTGTAATGTATCACCTGTATTTTTTAGGAAATATTTTCATTAAATAATATTAATACATCAGTAGCTTGCTTTTCACACAATAGTGAGTTTAAATGATCCTTGAGACACCCTTATTATAAAATTACAATTATATAATATCTGTTAGTATAGCGGGAATAATTATAACTATCTTATGAAAATGTATTGTGAATTCGTTGGTTATCAATTATTTTGAAAAATAAGAATAGATATTTTTATTTTTGAGTGAATTACCATTGATAATTAAATTATTTACATATATATTTTCTATATACTTAATAAAATATTTTTTATAATCATACAACGGATTTTTTAGTCTTATGTTATGAATAAAAACATATTTTTTGAAGAAAAACCTATTTTTTTAAAGTTTTATTTTACACCTTTTTCTGTAGAAACAATTTTAAATTTATATTTTGACAAATTAATAATTTCTATATGATAACATAAACATGTTATTTGAATACGGATATAAAAATTAACTTTGGAATTTTTTTTGATATCTTTCAGATAACTTTCATGTTTTAATAAATATTAAAAATATGAAACATTTTCATTGAAAACTACTTTTTATCGAGATAATTTATATGGATAAATTATAATATTGAATAGTTTTAAAGTGTAACTAGAATATATTTTTATCATTCAGTATACTTTATGTCTTCATCTTTAATTTTACATTTTAATTGTATGTAAAAACTTTTCAATCTTTTGCAATGTTTTAACTTTTTTTTAAAAAATCATTCTTTCATACCGAAAAATAGATTGATTATATATTAATTATAAAAATTTTGACATTTGAATTTTTAAAAATGGAATATATATTTTTAATCATTAGTTCAAAATTATTTTAATAGGGCACACTTATTTTTTGGCATAATGAATAGTAACTTATATAATTATTTTTATTACAATGGTGAAATGTATATCAGGAAAAAAAGGTAAAAATAATACTATAAAATTACATTATCACCTTTAAGAATATGATTGTATGAATAAATTATACCCTTCTAGTCAAATTTTTGAAATGTAATCACTTAATGGCCACTTACCTATGAATATGACATGAATGTAATAAACAACTAACGAATTTGACAAAATGTAACAATCACATTTTATATAAGTATATTAATTTAAATATATATATAAATATATGAGATAATAATCACTATATATAGTCTCCAGAAATCTAAAATAATTACCTACATCATATAAATTTATTTATAATGTTTAGATATTAAATAATTATATTAAATTTCACACAATAGTGATGTAAAAATTATTTGTTTAATATAAATATCAAATAAATAGATTTAAAATTTTTAAAAGAAATGTAATATGACCTAATTAATGTGATCTAGGAATTTTCTAGGTTCCTATGAGATGATATTATTTTATTTAATATTATGGTTTGAATTTATCATATGTGTGGATTTTTTTAAAGTCAAAAAAATGAATACTGTCAAAATTGACACTTGATATTTTATAAAAAATATCATTTTATTAAATTATTTAAAAATAATAATTTCTTAAAACCAAATACAAAGTGATAAATAATGTATGTAAAATGTCATTAAATATCCATATATGGTCAATTAACACAATTTAAATAAATATTTATACTATTAAATATTCATTATGTTATTTTCAAAATTAAAATTAAATGTAATAACTAATTGTCAATTAAATATTTATGGTTTAAGTTGATAAAATAACATGAAAAAATTTATTTTTTATATTATATTACAAAATTATATCATTTATATTATAAATTTGGAAATTTTAGAGGTTTTTTGGGAGGGATTGATTTTACTATAAATTATTATTTTTGGAGTTTCCAAAAGGGCCCCTCACCTCAATTATAAAATGGAACCTCCTTAATCACCTCCTCACATAGTTTTGATCCTTAATTAATATCCATAACCTTCCATTTTTTCCTTATAAACTTACCTATTTTCATTAGATATGTTCTGGTCAACTTCCAAGACCTACTCTAGTGCTCTAAGAAAATATTTAGAGGAAGCATATTGAGGAAGAGGTAATCTCTTCTACCGATTCATTCAAACTTTTGATTTCTTATAAATAATCATCATTATTTGTTTAATTATAAGTAATAACAAAATTATTACTGATATAATGATATTTTATTTTAAATATGAGAAAACTATATTTCACCTTTTATCAATCATACAAAAACTGAAATCATTGTGCGTCTGTGTGTATGGCTTACCGTCTCTACAATCTGGAGCAATTCAATTTTCACCACCACCATACATGGATGGGTGTAATGATAGAATGAATAAATACATATTTTATTAATATTTTTTTGGATAATATTCACCATCCACATGTAAACAATGCAAAAAATATGGGAACAATGCTGTCGCTCATGTGTACGTATGGCATACCCTCTCCATGGTGCGATGTGATTAGTTTGAAATAATATTCATGGAAGAATGATTATATACATAAATTTAATGAATAAATATGATATATATTATACTATTATCATTTAATAAATTATTATTCTAAATCCTATTAAGTGTAACACGTTCTTTTCTATGAAAACATGCATAAGATTATAAAGCAGTTAATAACTGAATAACGAGTAATAATGAAATATTACTAACTAAAAGATGAAAATATAATAATAAATGTAATCATAAAAATTATTTTGATTCTAGAATAAATTAGTAACATTATTTAAATCATTATACAAAAGTTCATATATATACAAAGTATTTCATGCCAAAGGTAGGGGATAACATTTTGAATCTTGTTTTTATCTGAGATTGCTTTTTCGTAAGTATTTATTATGTTATATTTAGCATCCATGTTTATGTTTCCTATATATGTATTTATAAATATTGGTTTTAAACTTATATAATTTTTTAATATCAATTTTATCAATTGTTTTATTTTACTAAATGGTATGAATAGATTCTTTTTATGTTTTTGGTACGAGGTACATTTTAACTTTTCCAGAAAAAGTACAAGAAAAATGTTTTTTTACATATATGGTATGAACATATTTTTATGAATTCATACTGACTTATTTTCATGCATATTACCCTAAAATATTACAAAGTTATTTTCAAATTTAATTATTTCAACTAATCGATTTTCCATTTTGAGGAAGGAAAACGTTTTTGAAGAAGAAAAGATATTTTCCTTAGGAAATATGCTCATGTGTTTTATTAAAATTAATTTCATTCAAAGATGACATAGTTTCATTCGTTCAATATTATTAATTTAATTTGATAGCTACAATGATTTAATTATTTTTATGAAATAACTTTGTCTTATTTAGATTATGTTATGATGTAATGATGTTTATAAAACCCATTTTATTTCATGGGTTATGTTATGGTGAATATTTTTATATTGTAGTGGCACACGTAATAATGGTTTCATTATGAGATGGGTGTGAACTATATCAATCTCCAATTAATTGTGTAAAGATATATATATATCATGAAAATTAATTTCCTGTAATGGAATGTAAATCAAGTTCAGTAATACAGGTCTGGAATGAGTAGTGAGCTCAGTTCAGTAATGGACATTGTCCGCTTTGATGGTCTCAATAATGAGCATTGACTAATATGAAATGATTTTCTATGATTATTTCTATATTCTATGAAATATCATGTCATATGTTATAAATATTGGGAATAAATATCACTCTTATTATTAATCACATGGCATGATACTATGATCTTTTATATGTAGGATAAGATTTTCAAATGTTTTGTTCTTATGATTATGTAATGATTTATATTCTTCATGTTGACCCTTACTAAGAATTTGAGATCACCCATTCATGTGTTTGTTTTATGGGGTCATGAACAAGGTTATTAAGTTATATATCTCAAAAATGAGTCTATTTATGAAGAAATAATTTGGAGATAATGTTATGTTTTATGAACCAGTTGTTTATATTTCTCAGTTTCTAAAGACACTAAACCTATATAGTCCTAGCATGGTTTTTGTTATGTTATGTAAAAACTAATTTTCAATGATGAAGTAATATCATTATTTAAATAATGGTACAATATATTGATCCTCAATATTGACTTATAATTACATGTTTTAGGCCTATATTATATTCACATAACCCTAATGATTGATATTATTCCATGATATCGGTTAGAATGTTCTATATTACCTTGTGATTATTTATAATCTATCTATTTTATTATTATATTCTATACTCATTGATTATTATGATATGGAACTACCATACTGACATTGAATATTTTTTAAGGGATTTTACACTCATGAATTATATTTTCCATGTTCCAAGGTTATGATAGGTTTTTATAAGATTATTTTGTAATTAAAGTGTATATTAAAAAATGTAAATATAAAATTGGATAGTTAGTTTAAGAAAGTATTATTACATATATAAATACTAATTATTAGAGCCATTATTATTTCGTTGTTTTTATAATTTTGTAATTATATGTGAACACTAATATAACATAATGTATATAATATTCAAGTCATAAAAAATGGAATAAAGTTAAATGGAATGGATATTTATGGAGAATAGTATATTGATCATTATATTAAATTACAACTAAAAACATAGATGTAAAAACAGAGCATTATACGGTGTGAAATAAATTTAAATTTTTAAATATTCGTATAGATTATTTTAATTTCCCTTAAATTTTATTTTAAGTAAGAAATTTATGCATCCATATAAATGCATTATAATTTTAAATATCTAGAAATTAAATGAACTATTTTAATAACTGATAAATTGAAAAGTGGAGTATGTGTCTAACAAGGATTTATAATATTATATCAAATCCTCTCAAAAACCAAATAATTATATTTGATCAATAAAATAAGGTTATGAAAATTATGAGGACCAATATGGGGCACCCTAATTCTAAATTAAGGGAATGTATTAGGGTGTAATTTTTAATATAATTACGATTAAATTTTTTTTCTTTTTATTTTTTATTAATCACATATTAATTGAAATGTTCCCCTCATACAAAAAAATTAGGCATTACTCATAATTTTAAAATATATAAATATTGGTACTGCATCCCATAGAGGAAGGATAATTTATTTTTGAGTCTTATCATTAATTATATTTTTGTGGATGAGAATAAATCAATTTTATTTTTATTGAAAAAATATTGTTTCAATGAGATTTTTCTATAATAATTACTAATTAAAACGTAAATATTCATTTAATATAATAAACTGGAAGTGGAATCAATCAAATTATATAATGGAATATTTATAATCATCTAGGGGATTCTAATGGATTATTCATTCACATAAAAATACTAGTTATCCATTTAATTTGATGTTTAGAGTCAATTGTTTTAAACAACATTGTTATTTAAGAAAATAACTATATGAAAAAAAATTAGTTATGGTTTTTAATTGTATTTTCTAAACTATTTCTAAATAATTTAATTTTTTTCTAGATGCAATTCTAAATATCCCCCACTCAGTTTTAATTGATTAAGAAATAAAGCCAAAAAATATAATTAATTAATGTCAATATCTATATAAATATTAGTAGAGATTTTGAAAAAAAATATACAATATAGACTCTTATTGATGGAAATATGTTTAGATAAAATTTTAAATATGTGTTTTTTATTGTTAAATTTTACTAAAATTTTTGTAGTGGTTATTTATAAATATCTATGAAAATAATTTCTAATTCACATAAGATTATTTAAAATTTCTCAATTATCTATTTTTTTATAATTTTATAGGTTTTTTTCCAAAACCTCATAAAATAATTGCTTATTACTCATAATTACATATAATTAATTAATAATTTACTTATAGTGTATTAACTAATAAATAAAATTATTTAATGAAATCATAACACAAAATCAATTATTGGAACGACCTGTCCTCGGGACCCATGTCGTGACTACCCCAAGCCCGTCATCCATATGCCAGGGGATGGTGACTAGCACCAAAGGTGTAAATCCCAATAGAAGGGAAGGCATTTCCTTTATGAAGTAACATACACAACAGAGTACGAAAGAGAAGTAAGCACAAGTAAAACCGGGTACAAGGTAAATGCTGAATAGAAAATGGGCCTGTATACAAACCCAACTGGACGTATAGTACAATTGATAGGAAAGTATAACAGCAGTAAGTAAAACAACAACACTGAGTCCTCCATTGGAAATCCCACCTGAAGGGTGGGTATAGATAGTCTCATCAACTCCTCGGGTCCGACTGTCTGCTCCGTGTACTCCCCGCCAAGTTGTCCACCTCTGGGTACCGTCCAGCTCCCCAAGCCTCCACCTCGATTAGTTTTGTCCGTCTTCTACATCCAACACAACGTAGTGTGGGCATAGGTCGTGCAATGGTGATTATACGATACTCAGTAGGGACCCCCGAGACCCCTGAAGATCTCTTTGAATCCATGAAGGATAAACCACAATGGAAAGATACAATCATTAAGTATCAACAACACTACTTAGGTATATGCCAATAGATATACCTAAGTAATCAGTTACAATTCATCTCCATCCCTCGTGCCCAAGCACCATCCAGTCCAAAAAGGAAAGAACAAGTCATTCCACAAAGGATAACACAACTATGTCCACACAGGAACAACACAACCCAGTACACACAGGAAATCAAGTCAATCACATCAATGATAATGATTGAATTTAAGTATCATCTCACACAGGTATACACTTCGTAAGGCGATAGAGATGATCATATGTAGCTACTGATTCATCTGATATGTCATAGCCACATTGGATACAAGACTAGCAAAGCTGTCAGACCCACACAGGATACAAGACCAGCTACTCTGCCGGACCCACATGGGATACATGTATAGATTCCAATACTGTCAGACCCACATAGGATTCAAGAACAGTATTCATCGCTGTCGAACCCATGAAGGATTCCAGTATGGTAGTCGTCACTGTCGAACCCATGGAGGATTCCAGTACAGAAGTCGATGCAGTCGCAGCCAGATCTAGGGTTCCCACACACAGCATACTCGATTTCGAGAGGGTCCGCTCCTTGAGAAAAATAGAGTCGATACATCAACTGTCACGAAGTCCAGAGTTGATGTATCCCAAGGTTCTGTCTCGCCAAAAGAAACCCAACGAGATAGACTTTGCGTCAATCGGACGCCCGGTCTGAGAGTAATTGGCTTTTTCATCCCACGGGCCAGGTTGGGATTTAAGATAAAAAAAACCCAAACATACTCCATATATGTCCAAACCTCAAGCATCATATTCCAAATGGACCGTCTCAAAAAAAGGATCCCAACCCAATTGATGGCATGTAAATCGGACGTTCAGTCCTTATGTTATAAGCATTTCCGCTCCAAGGGTCTGATTGGTTTCAAGTTCGAACCAACTCGGACCTACCCAAATTTTGCCGAAACCTCAAGTGTAAAATACCAAAAAGACCGACTCGATCAAAGGATTCCAACTCAACTAACGGTGCTTCAATCGGAGGTCCATAGCTCAGGATATGGTCAAAAGACCAAAAAAGGTTCATAGTTAGGGGTCTGGGCCCGGCCCAACAACCCTCCGGGTCGACCCGGCCCGGGTCTGGGCCCGGACGAGCTGGGCACAGACCGACCTGGTCCACGCGACCCGTCCCGGTCCGGCCGGGAGGTGCGCTGGCTCCGCCAGCAAGCCGAGCAGTGAGGACGCGGTCCCCCCTTGGTTCTGTTAACGCGACGACTGACGCCGCGTCTTCCCCCTGGATCCCGCGTGGCCGCGGGATCTAGCCCCTCACTGCTGTGGCTTTAGTCGAGGTGGGCTCCTACCTGTGGAACACCGAGGTGCTGTCGCGCCAGCGACCAGTAGCGCCAGTGACGTCCACGGGCCACCGGAGTCATTTTAGTTGTCCGATTTCGCTCCCGTCTGCACCTGCGGTCGTCTCGGGACCCGTACATCACTACGAAGGCCTCTAATCTCCCAAACAGTCCCGCATAAACATCGCCAAATATCCACACATCAAGATAAAAATAGCAGTGGGATTAGACTTGTTCGTTAGTCTTCCCCAGCCATGTTAGTGGTTCTAAAAATCACCCAACAGAATTAATTACCAAGCATGAGGGTAATATTTCTCATAAAGAAAGAATGTACAAATTCATTCCCCTACCCCAGCAAGGAAGATAATCGTTGGCGTCGAGGTATACGGCGTCGCAGAGAAGAGGATCATAAGCATCGTCGGGGAGCACCGAGGAGGAAGCGGTTCCTCCTCTATTGCCGTGGAGGAGAGTAAGGGTGGTGAGTTATCGATCTCCAAGGAACCGGCATTCATCGTAGTTCTTCTTCAGAGGCTGGCGTTCTTTGTCGTTCTTCATCATACAACGAAGCTCTCCTCCTTAATAACAAAATAACAGGTTCCACCTATTATTTAATTGTACCTGCAAGGTAACTCTCCCATAATTAATTCACCACATTAAATAAAATGTTTTGACAATTAATTAAAGAATGAAGAGAGATGGTCCCCCATTATTAAATGCGTTGGCAGTTAAATAAAAGGGAAAATGAGGAAGGTTCCACATTAAATTATGGGTTGACATAATTTAATAGATTGAGGTGACATTTAGTGGAGTTTTGTCAAAATAATGGGGGGTTTTTTAGGATATTTAGAGGGAATTAAATTGTGGGACTCATGTGGGCCCCACCTATCTTATATCCACACTTGGGTTGTTAAGTGGTTATGGGCCCCACCATTAACTACCCATGGGAGTGAAAAACCATTCATTAAATAAAAATTGTTCCGACAATTTTTATTTACTTCTTAAATAAACCCCCAAAATTATCTTCTTCTATTTTGCGAACGCAACTACGGTAAGTGTCCACTGAAGAAATTACAGGCGCTGTGAGTTCATCAGTGCCCTCAGATTTTATTTCCGAGCACCGGTTCAAAAGATAGAAAAACCCGCTCGTTCGTTCACTGAACGTACCTGAGCTAAACTTCGGAAAGTGAATCCAGGCACACCAGGCATCAGAATCAGGTGTCGTTAGAATCCACAGAATAGTAAAATTCGAAAGTATTTTTTAAAAAAAAAATCCATGAAATTTCTGGGTCTTTACATTATTTCTACTTCAGTGCTTTACATCCCCATAATTCTACAACATAAAGTAGGGGAACAAATGAGGTTACAGAGGACGCATATGCGCCTCCCGCTCCCACGTGCTCTCATGGAGGTTCCCATGCTGCATATGAATGTGCACCAGAGGTATCGATTATCCACGTAGGACCCGCTCCTGTAGATCCTCGATCTCCACTGGGTCCTCCGCCAAAGTCTCCCCGTCATCGATATCCATCTCCCCGTGGTCGATGATATGCATCGGGTCATGCACGTATCTTCTCAGTTGAGATACGTGGAAAACGTCGTGCACCCAATTCAACTGAAGGGCCAGGCGGTAATCCACCTCACCAACCCTGCTGAGGGCATGGAATGGTCCAATGAAGCACATATATTACTTGTCGTCGCAGCCAAATCGTCGTAATCCACGTTGAGGTGAGTCCCATAAGAAAATGTAGTCGCCATCCTCGAACTCCAGTGGTATCTTCCTCTATCAGCATAGGACATCAGTTTTCTCTGTGTAGTCCCCATCCGCACCTGGATAATCTGCACCTTATCCATCGTAGCCTAAACCATCTCTGGTCCTACGAGTTCTGACTCCCCAGGGTCAGTCCAGCACAGAGGTGATCTGCAAGGCTGGCCATATAGTTCCTCGTATAGTGCCATCCCGATGTTGGAGTGGTAGTTATTGTTGTACACAAACTCCACCAATGGTGGGTGATCCTCCCATCTGTGACCAACGTCAAGGCCACATGCACGGAGCATGTCCTAGAGTGTCAGAATGGTCCTCTCCATCTGGCCATCCGTCTGAGGGTGAAAAGTAGTGTTCAGGCATAGTTGTGACCCAAAATCCTCCTATAACCCCTTACAAAGCCGGGAAGTAAAGACAGTGTCTCGCTCAGAGACGATAGTTGATGGAACCCCATGAAGCTGTATGATCTCTTGAACATAGAGGCATCCCAAGCTCTATACAGCGCCCTGCTCTATGATCGGTAGGAAGTCGGCCGACATAGTGAGTCGGTCTACGATCACCCAGATGGTGTCGTGTCCTCTGGAAGTATGTGGAAGCCCCGTCATGAAATCCATGGATATAACATACCACTTCCACTCCAAGTCCTCTAAGGGTTGTACCAAGCCTACAAGTACGTGGTTCTCCGCCATCACTTACTGGTAAGTGAGGCATCGAGAAACGAACTCTGCCACAACCTTCTTCATACCCGGCCACTAGTACTATCGTCTAAGGTCCTCATACATCATCGATACTCCAGGATGTACCACTAGAGGGGATGTGTGGAACTCCCTCAGCACCTCCTCCTACAGTGTAATTGGTACCACGGTACATCCTTGGAAGAGGAAGACGTGCTCCCTGCCTTCAGAAAATCCATTGGGTTCCAAAATTGAGGATATCAGAGTACGTTGCACCTCATAGTCAACGTCCCCATGCTACGCCTCTTTGACCCACTGAAGAAGTGGAGGAGTGACTATGAGGGACTGTAGATAGGCAGCCTCATCTCTATCCACGAAGGATATCTGCAATGTGGCTAAGTGGTCTATCGCCTCCCCAAGTAGCTGAATGCCCGATCTCTGGTTGAGAGCATCATCCACAACATTCCCCTTTCCAGGAGTATAGACAATATCAATGTCAAAATCCTGGAGGAACTCAATCCATCACCGCTTTCTCAGGTTCATTTCCTTCTATGAGAAAATGTACCTGAGACTCTGGTAGTCATAGTAGACTATAAATCACTCTCCCATGAGATAGTGTCTCCACATCTTCAGGGCGAAGGCCACTACTGCTAACTCCAGGTCATGGGTAGCATAGTCTTGCCCTTGTAGCCTCAACTTCCATGAACATTAATAGATCACTACTCTCTCCTGCATGAGTACACACCCGAGTCCGGTCCAGGATGCATCGCAGTAAACTACGTTCCCAACGCCCTCCTACAGTAGCCTCAAGATGGGAGAACTGGTCAATATCCACCTCAGCTCCTGGAAACTCTAATGAAATCTGTCTGACCACATGTAGGGTTTACCCTTCTTCGTCAAAGCTGTAAGTGGTTCTGAAACTTTGGAGAAGTCAGGAAAAAATCTATTATAGTACCCCACCAGACCAAGGAATCTCCTCACCTCTGTCATGCTCTTGGGAGGATCTCAAGAAAGTACCACCTCGACCTACGCGGGATCCACTGCAACTCCCACCTCTGAGATGCTGTGTCCCATGAAGTGGACCTCTCGAAACCAGAGCTGCCACTTCGAGAGATTACCATAAATATGGTGCTCTCGGAGTGTATCCAGTAAAACATGTAAGTGTTAGGTGTGCTCCTCCTCGGTGGTCGAGTAAATCAATATGTCATCAATGAAGAGTACGACAAACCGATCGAGGTAGGGCTGATAGATCCTATTAAAGAGACTCATGAACACTGCTGGAGAGTTGGTCACACTGAAGGGCATGACCAAGAACACATAGTGGCCATACTGACACCTGACGAGAGTCTTCTACACATCCTCATCCCGAACTCGAAGCTGATGACAGCTTGACCTGAGGTCTGTCTTTGAGAACCAACGTGATCCCTTGATCCGATCAAAGTGGTAATAAATCCTTAGAAGTGTATAATTGTTCCTCATGGAAACCTGGATCAGGTGACAGTAGTCGACACACAGTCGCAAGCTCCCATCTGCCTTCTTGGCGAACAGAATTGGAGAGTCCCAGGGTGAAACGCTGGGTCTGATGAAACCTTTCCCCTATAAGTCCTCCAGCTGCACCCGCAGCTCACGATGCTCTGCGGGAGCCATCATATATGCTAAAGTGGATATCGGTGATGTCCCCGGGAACATGTCTATATAGAAATCTATCTCCCTATGTGGAGGTAGTCCTGGAACATCGTTAGGAAAAATGTCCGCATACTGATCCACCACTACAGGAAAAATCAGACTCTTCTCGTCAACTGATCCAAGGATGATACTAGCCAACTGATGTCTGATCGGCTTCCCACTCCTCTGTGTGATTCCATCCTATGCTATGAAGGTTCCCTTATCGCTGGTGAAGGTGAACCTGGTCCCATCCATGTGGACAAACCGCACCTTGTGCCTAATACAGTCGATCTGAGCATGGACTATAGATAACTAGTGCATACCAAAGATGACGTCCTAAGACCTCGACGCCGCTACAAGAAGATCTCATCTAAATATCTCGCATCCTAGATTAAGAATACACTACTGTAACAAGTGCGTAATTTTCATGTCTGTTCCCATAGGAGTCTATAGCCACAAGGATCGAGCCAACGGCTCCGTCAGAATCTCCGAGCTCCAAACAAGGGCAGCATCAATGAATGAATGACTCACACCGGTGTCTATAAGAACTGAAGTAAGGGGGGAGTAGACATAGATTGTACCTTGAATTATCTCGGGTGCACCGTGGTCGTAACCCTCTACTTCCTGAAGGTGAGCCTTCCTCTGCCAGCCAGCTCCCTGTGGCTGGGGTGGTCCTCCTGGGGGTTGTGGTGGTAGAGCCTGGAAGCGTCGTCCACCACCCACTACTCGACCAGCTCCTCTACCTTGTCCGCCTTCTCCCTGCGGACCGCCACGGTCGAGCCTCTGCCTCTTCCTGAGAGGTCCCTCCACTTTCTGCTTCTCGTCTGCATGGAGGTTCGGGCAGTCATGAGCCAGGTGGCCCTGCCCGCCACACGCATAACACTATCTAATCCTCGAAAGGATAGATCTTCTTCATGTGACCCACACATTGGAACCTATATCCTAAGGTCGCCCACCAGATGGCCTGGTCCGCTTGGATCCCTACGTCATCTTTCGACTGAAAGCTGCAAAAGACTCCGGTCTGTGGCCTCCTGTGGTGGCTGTTGCTGCTGATTGTTGCATGGTGAGAAAGCACTCCACTATCAGGGCTCGTTCCATCACCCCTGCCTGCGTCAGAATACTGAGGGGAATCATCAAATCTCTAATCTCATGCCTCATCCCCTACTTGATGGTCCGTGCCCGGAAGAATGGGTCCCGTACCATGTCCGTGGAGTAGTGAAAGAGGTCGGTAAATCTCACCTAGTGCAGGGCTACTGACATGATTCCCTTCCGCAGCTGTAGTAACTCCTGGATGTGCACCGCACAGAGGGTATCTTGAACAAAATCTAAGAGGAAGAGGCTCTCTAAGTCCGTCCAAAGAAGATATGCCTTGTCTTGCACCTGGAGCATCAGGCTCCACCATCTACCTGCTGCTCCGTGCAGGAAACTTGTGGCAAGGATCACCATGAAGTCTGCTGGTGTCCCTGCTAATCTAAATACTCTGAAGAGAACCTCTATCCAATCCTCTGCTTCCTGAGGATCCATCTCTCCACGGATCCTAGGAGGCCTCTGCCTCTGAAAATCATGCAACGCGCTTAGGCGGTGTGCACTCTCTGCCTCTGGGGCTGGTAGCATCGGTGGCTCGACGGGTAGAGGTACCGCTGGTACCTCCGCTGTAATGGGGCCCTACACCG
Organism: Viscum album; assembly: GCA_963277665.1. Taxonomy (NCBI): domain Eukaryota; kingdom Viridiplantae; phylum Streptophyta; class Magnoliopsida; order Santalales; family Viscaceae; genus Viscum; species Viscum album. The sequence continues at coordinate 1,479,102,192 of OY728148.1, read as the reverse complement.
AGGCCTCGTCGCTCGGTGGGCTTTCGTCATGCACAATGATCAGAACACTAGCTGGCTGCCATCGTGGGGCCATCTTGAAAAGAAATAGGTGTGTCACGGTTAATACAGTATACCTGGTGAGCTGACACAAGTTAATCACGAAGAAAACATTTGAAACAGACATGCAATCAATGTTTTCATCAACTGAGTCGGAAATCAGAATTAAAGGTCCTGGTTTATGGATACGTCGGCCGCCGCACCAACACTTGACTCCCTGGACTGATAACCACACTCATTACTATAAACATTATTGCTTCACATAGAATAAATTATCACAGTTCTGATTTCTGTGGTGGATCTGACTCCATTGATACCAATTTGTCACGACCCGTCCTTGGGGCCTGTGTTGTGACTACCCCAAGCCTTCCTTCCATAGGACATGGTCTGGAGACTAGCACCAAAGGCGTAAATCACTAAAGAAGGGAATGCATTGCCTTTATGAAGTAACATACACAACAAAGTACACAAGATAAGTAAGAACTAGTAAAACTGTGTACAAGGTAAATGCTGAAAAGAAAATGGGCCAGTATACAAACCCAACTAAAAGTACAGTTGGATCACGCTCAAATTTTCCTAAAATAAGAAGGTCGGATGGTCCTTGTAATCTATCTTAGGTTGTCGAATCCTCAGATACCTAATAAGAAACCTATAGAACGTACATTTTATGGACTATTTTTTGCTATGAAGTGGCCAACTTGGGTTGATTTAAGATGGATTTAAAGTAACTCTAAGAGACTTAATTGAATTCATTTTAAAAGAATGAGTTAAACATAGGTTATCACTTGGGGTTGATTGGACGTATTTCCTTTTCAATGATTTCAATTTCTTATATTTGAGATGGATTCATTTAAAAGATAAAAAACATCATAACATACTGATTTAATGCCTACCCACTTTAATACTAATCACCTATAAATTTTAAGGATCAAAGCATTGATCACTTCAAGGTAATGGTTCTTATTAGCACATGATGTGTGTGGCCTTAAATTCAACAAGGACGATGGAGTTTAAAAATCAACAAATAAAAATCTAAATTAAAGAAGTGATTATACATTAATGGGGGGATAAACAACATCCAATCCCGCCCCTTTCTACTCCATTGGATCAACCCATAAGTGGGTTATCCCTCCATTGGTCCCATGGTTTCAATGGAAGTGGAAAGTATACTCATGAGGGAGGAAATGGAGAAGTAAAGAAAACAATAAAAATAAAATGATCACTCCACCGTTGTGTGAATAATTTCACATGATTTGGTATGAATAAATTCACACCTTGAGGAAACGGTGTAAATCTGAGATGTAGAACAATATAATAAGAGGAAAAGAAGATATTTTATTAATAAATTAATGTAAATTGAATAAATTACATGTGAAAGACAAACTTGAGACAACAAAATCACAACATAACATTACAATTGGACAAAGCACCCAAGATTCTCAACTCCTCCACCACCACTTCCTTAAATATGAATTTTTGAAGACTTGGGTCGAGACTCCAATAGTCCAAGTCATCTCAATTAATTTTGGTAGGCCATAGGTGGGTGGAATGTTTGTGGAACTTGGACGTTTCCACATTTGAACCGAGGTGGTAGCCCGCTTTTATGCACTGAACAGACGTGCTTGGAAGACCATCTAGATGGTAGAATCAGAGTGGGACATAGAAGAAATAAAATGGATCCCCGGATGTGTCCTAACTGCATGTAAAATTTGGGCTCATTGGGATTTGGATATTCGGATATATGATTAGATTAGTGGTCTATTTTTCCGGGTCGCAGAATCTATCCCGGAATTTTATTTCTAACTTGGGATGCCTAAATGGCAACCATGGAGGCCGAATTAGCATTGTCTCCTAGAGATTTATTTGTTCCTATACATTTCTTCTATAATCCCACGAAATTTGGGATTCATTGGGCCTTTATGGTGGGGCCCACATTCAAATTAGTGGGCTGGTGTCCAATTCGACTTCTCTAGAATTGTTTCCTTTCATCAAAAAATATCCCCATCTTCTTCCATGAATTCTCCATTGATCCCGGAATGAAGCATGTTCATATTAAAGTGTATATCAATTTCCCAAAATATCAAATTGAAAAATGGATAATCAGATGAATCATTTGGTACTTTAAATGATGTTCAATAAATGTACCCCATAATAGTGCATTTTAAGAAGGTATTACAATCATAATGTGAAATGATGTTAAAAGTGTAAAATGCACTAAAATGGTGTTTATGAATAATAAATAACATGAATATTATATATATTAACAAGTAATATTATCCTCATTTAGTGGCTAATCACACCCCCAAAGTTGAGTTTTTCTAGTCTCAAGCAAAATAAATCTCAATAATATGAAATTCAAATTCTCTTTTCCAAAAACTTTTTAATACACAATGATCACCAAAAACCTTTATACCAAAAAAATCATGAAACCCATAATAATAATTTAATACAAGATAGTTTCATAAGCAGATCCCAATCCAAAAGTCCATTCCTTTGTTCAAATTCATTGCCATATTTCATCCAATATCAATTTAGTATGAGGGTGTGTTGTGTATCACAATAGACATGGGGGTTCATATTTATTCAAGGGGGAAATGATGGATGTGCTAGGTGGAATAACATTTAAATATTAAGATGATTATTCAAAAAAAATAGTATTATATATTTTTTTTGTTTTTTTTTTGTTTTTTGCAATTTTTCCATGGTAATTGAAATTGCACTCAAAAGAGTCAACCCCTATAGCGAAACTTTATCGATGAATCCCAGGCTCAAAGACCTTAGGGAACTAAGTGATGCCCACATACTCGGGCATCATCTCGAGTTAACTCAGTCAAAAGAAAATTTAAATTACCAAAAATAGAGATAAAATTACTTACTCTGGGCCAGACATCTATGGAGGCACGATCCCCTAGTGCTGAAATCCATGCATTAGGTCATTTCATTTCTCTACGAGCAAATTTATTGTTTTTTAAATTTTTTTATTGAATACTTGTATTAAAACAAAAATGATCACCATACCTATGATATTTATTTGGGGTACCGCATGAAATCAAACTAATACCCCACTATCCAAAGGATTTGAATTGTGATTTTTTTTATTTGGCTGAAAATATAAACAATGAAATATCACATTGGACAGAAACACTTTCCAAAATCTATGCTCATGAAATTATACAAGGACTAAAATCATAATCAGGGCATGCTAAATTATTTGAAATTAAGTTTCAAAGTGTGAAATGTGTATTTCCATGTTCAAAGTTAAAGGAATTTTTCCTTCCATTTAAACTTTTTTTTTCAAATCATTCATTTTTTTACACAAAATAATTTTTTATTTTATATCCCCCAACATAAAATAACATTTTCCCCATTGTTTAATGAAAATAAAAATTAGAAGGGGGTATAGGTAGAGAAATAAATTTCAAAAAGGAAATTAAATATGAGGATCATGGAATGAATTCACCGGGTGGTTGAAGTTGAATTTATTGATGATCCCTTTTAATCTTTTTATATCCATGTCACTTGCAGAGTTCCCGTAGGTTAGTGTTAAGCGTGTGCCCTTGTCTCCCTTCGGTCCCTGGTTCGAATCACCACGGATTCACCGCTTGTGAAGGGGTTTGACCCACGACCCACAACGTGTCCCTTATTATTATTATTAATATATTTTTATTTATTTTTTTGTATTTTTATTTTAACCTAAAAAACATTAAAATAATACAAACTGATGATACATTTTCTTCTTTTTAAATTTCTTGGAAAGGCATTACTCAAGGATCACACCACCTGACACGGATGAATATGGTGCTCCCCTTTCATACCCATCCATACTCATAATAAAAGAACAGGTCAACAGTCTATTTTTTTATTTTTAAATATCAAAATGATTCATTAATCCTATTTATAATATAAAGTTTATTACGAAATAAAATTATTGGAAACATGAAAACCATGGGTTGCCTCCCATGTAGTGCTTTGTTTAATGTCTTTAGCTCGACATGAACCCCCCAACTCAACCAATACCAACTTTAAACATTTTAATGACCACATGTTTCACCAATTCAACTAGGTTGATATTGATTATTTGTTTAGAATTTGTTTCATTAATAAACCTATGTCCTAAAATGAGTTGGTAAATCCCCGGAATATCAGAAATGGTGGATCTAGTTACTTCTCTAGTCTTGCCTAATACATCAAGGGTCATTACACTTTAATTTATATCAAGAGAAGAAACAATGAAAACATGATGGTTTTGGATATCCTCAATGAATAAAAACTTGAGGAAGGATGGAAAGGACACATGTTCAAGTTCAGGAAAAATAACACATTCAGACATAGGTTGGGAAGTTGGATCAATCTCAATTTTATTTTCAAAATCTATCAATATAATTCGATCTTTTGGAATAGAATATTGAATCACAAAATTGGAAATATCAGTGTTGGAAATGGTTATGGACTCAAAGGTTATGATTTCTCTTAATGGTTCAGTGATTGGTGTTTTTGAAAAATCCTCAACGGAGTTTTACTTATGAGACACAATCCATGATGTTAAATTCTCCTCTTTTGATCCAAAAAGTCAATTTACTCTTGATTTAAATACCCTTAAAAAATTCGTGGATCCTCTTAATCATCCCTAAATCCAAAGCTTTTCCCTTCATTAAATTCACGAGAGGTTTGTGGGAAACTAGACACTTCCCATAAGGTTATGGAAGGGAAAATTTGTGTAGGGATGGGTTCCTCAAAAGTTTTAATGATTTGTAGTTATAAACTCAATGATGAAACATAAAAATTCACTATCTACATTTGTTGAAACGAAATTTCAAGGAAATTATGTGGACTAGGATGGATAAAGGGTTGATCCAAATGTTCTATTCTAGGTGGATAATTAAGTAGTTGGAATTGCACAAGAGGGTGTTTAGATTGGATTTATGGGTATTGAGACACATTATATGATGGGATATTTTATGTATCATAGGGGTAAAAACAATGTGGTTCATTAGGTTGTTGATGCTACCACATGTAGAAATTAGGATGGTCATTGTACATCACACATGGGGTTGGGTGATCAATGTAGGGATTGGATTCCCATGTTTTGGCTTGTTCAAATTTGATTTCGACAGGAGTGAGGGGTTGATAATAGAGAAGAGGGAAGAAAAAAAGGATGAAAGTGTCTACGATAACTTACTTAGGTCCCCAGAAATGGCGCCAAAATGTGATTCACACTCACATTTACCCAAAAGAAGAAGGTAGAATGGTCCTTGTAGTCTATCTTGGGTTTTCGAATCCTCAGAGACCTATGAAGAAATATATAGAAACGTATATTCTATGGACTATTTTGGTATATAAAGTGGCCACATGGGTTAATTTTATATTTATTTAAAGAAACTCTATGAGGCTTAATTGAATTCAATTTAAAATAATGAGTTCATCATAGGTTATCACTTGGGGTGGATTGGAAGTATTTCCTTTTCAATGACTTCAATTTCTAATATTTGAGATGGATTCATTTAAGAAGATAAACAACATCATCACTTACTGATTTAATGCCTACCCCCTTTAATAATAATCACCTATACACTTGATGTATCAATGTTTTGAGCACTTCAACGTAAAGGTTCATATTAGCACATGTAGTGTGTGGCCTTAAATTCAACAAGGACGATGGAGTTTAAAAATCATAAAATAAATATCTCAATTAAAAAAGTGATTATACATTAATAGGGTGATAAATAACATCCAATACAGCCCCTTTCTACTCCCTTGGATCAACCCATAATTGGGTTAGCCCTCCATTGATCCCATGGTTTCAATGGAAGTGGAAAGTAGACTCATGAGGGAGGAAATGAAGAAGTAAAGAAAACTATAAAAATAAAATGATCACTCCACTGTTGTGTGAATAATTTCACAAGAATTGGTATGAATAAATTCACACCTTGAGGAAATGGTATCAAAGTGAGATGTAATACAATATAATGAAAGTAAAAGAAGATATTTTATTAAGAAACTAAAGTGAATTGAACAACATACATGTGAAAGAAAATCTTGAGACAAAAAAATCCCAGTATAACATTACAATTGAACAAAGCACCCAAGATTCTCAACTCCTCCACTACCACTGCATTAAATATGAATTTTTGAATCCTTGGGTCGAGCCTCCAAAAGTCCAAGTCTTCTAAATAAATTGTCGTAGGCCATAGGTTGGTGGAAAGATTGTGGAACATGGACTTTTCAACATTTGACCTGAGGTGGCATCCAGTTTTATCCACCAAACAGACGCTCTTGGAGGACCTTCTAGATGGCCGAATAAGAGTGGGACATAGAAGAGGAAAATTTAGAACCGGATGTATCTTAACCACATGTAAACATTGTGCAAATTTGGAATTTTATATTTGGAGATATGAATATATTAGTGGTCTGTTTTTATGGGCTGCAGAATCTGGACCAAAATTTTATCTCTAACATGGGACGCCTAAATTGCCACCATGGAGGCCGAATTAGCATTTTATTCTAAAGATTTATTTTTTCATATAAATCTCTTATATAATAACATGATATTTGTGATTTATTGGTATTTTATGGTGGGAACCACATTCGAATCAGTGGGCTGGTGTCCAATCTGACTTCTCTAGAATTGTTTCCCATCATCACAAAATATCCACCATCTTCTTCCATGAATTATCCATTGATCCCTGAATGAAACATGTTAATATTGATGATTATATCAATTTCCCAAAATAACAAATTGAAAAATCGATAATAAGATGAATCATTGGGTAATTTAAATGATGTTAAAAAATTTACCACATAATAGGGCATTTTAAGAAGGTATTACAATCATAATGTGAAATGATGTTCAAAGTTTAAAATGCACTAAAATGCTGTTTGTGAATAATAAGGAACATGAATATTATATATATTAACAATTAATATTATCGTCATTTAGTGGTTAATCAACAAGACACCTAAAAGGAACGTACAACAATAGTATGTAAAACAGGAACACCATGTTGTCCTCCAAAAATCCCACCTGAAGGGTGGGTATAGATAGTCTCCTCGGCTCCTCGGGTCTGGACTTACGCTCTGTGTACGCCCCGCCAAGTGGTCCAGCTCCGGGTACCATCCAGCTCCACAATCCTGCACCTTGATCAGTGTTTTCTGTTGGCTGCATCCAACACAACATAGTGCGGGCATAGCCCGTGCAGGGGTGAGTATACGATACTCAGTAGGGACCCCGAGACCCTCGAAGGTCTCTCAGAATCCAAAAATTATAAACCAAAAAGGAAAGATGCAATCACGAAGTATCAACAACACTACATAGGTATATTCCCATACATATACCTAAGTCATCAGTTACAGTTCGATTTCAACTCTCATTCCCATGCACCATCCAGTCCACAAAGGAAAGCACAACTGAGTCCATAAAGGATAACACAACTCATTCCACACAAGAACAACCCAACCCAGTCCACACAGGAATGCAAGTCAATCAAATCAATGATGATGATTAATGTCAAGACTTAGATCACATAGGTATACAATTCGTAAGGTGATAGAGATGATCAGATATAGCAACTAATTCATCTAAGCTGTCGGACCCACAGAGGATACAAGACCTGTTAAGCTGTTGGACCCACATAGGATACATGTACATAGTTCAATATTTCCGGACCCACATAGGATACAAGAACATTAGTCATCGTAGTCAAACCCACAGAGGATTCTGTACGGTAGTCGTTGCTGTCATGCCCATGGAGGATTCCAGTACAGAAGTCGATGCAGTCACAGCCAGCTCTAGGGTTCCCACAAACAACATGCTCGATTTCGGGAGGGTCCAATCCTCGAGAAAAAGAGGTTCGATACATCAACTATCATGCAGTCTAGATTTGATGTATCCCAATGTTCTGTCTTTCCAAAAGAACCCAACGCGATAGAAAATGCGTCAATCGGAGGCCCGGTCTGAGAGTTATTGGCTTCTTTGTCCTAGGGGCCCAGTTGGTTTTTAAGCAAATACCAACCAAAACATACTCCAGCTATGTCCAAACCTCAAGCGGAGTAATACAAAAGGATCGTCTCAACAAAAGGATCCCAACTCTATTGATGTCACGTAAATCGGACGTCTGGTCCTTATGTTATAAGCGTTTCTGCTCCAAGCGTCCTTTTGGTTTCGAGTTCGAACCAACCCGGCCATACCCAAACTTTGTTGAAACCTCAAGTGTAAAATACTGAAATATCCATCTCGATCCAAGGATTCATAAGCAACTGAAGGTGCATCGATTGTAGGTCCGTAGCTCATGTTATGGGCAATAGACTAAAAATGGTCTTAAGTGGGGGGTCTCGGCCTGGCCCGACCCGGCCCAACCCGCTCCCTCAGTCGGCCCGAACCAGGCGACCTGACCCGTGTCTGGGTCTGGCCTAGTAGGGCGCGGCCCGGCCCGGCACGGTCCGCGCGACCAACCCCTGCCCGGCCGGGGGGTGCGCCGGCTCGGCCAGCGGGCTGAGTAGGGGGGACGGGGTCCCCCCTTTGTTCCGCAGACACGGCGACCGACACCACATCTTCCCACCGGATCCCGCGTGGCTGTGGGATCTGACCCCTAATTTTCGCAGCTTCAGCCATAGTGGGATCCTTCCAGCGGTGCGCCGGGGCGTCGTCAACTCCAGGCGGCCAACCGGTGTCGGCCGCAGCGCCAGTGAGGCCTGCGAGCCACCAGAGTCATTCTGGTGGTCTAATTTCACTCTTGTTTGTGCCTGAGGTGATCTCGGGACCCGTACAACACTGCGAAGGCCTATAATCGCACAAACGATCCCACTTTGTCATCACCAAATATCATCACATCAAGAACAAAATAGCGGTGGGCTCAAACTTGTTCGTTATTCTGCACCCACCACGTTAGTGATTCTAAACTTCACCTAAAAAAATTAATTACAAAGGACGAGGGTAATATTTCTTATAAATAAGGAATATACAAATTCTTTCCCCTACCTCAACAAGGATGATGATCTTCAGCATCGCAGTAGACGGTGTCATGGAGAAGATCATCGTAGGCGTCGTCCGGGCGCGCCGAGGAGGATGTGGCGTCTCCTCTATTGTCGTGGAGGAGAGTTAGGGTGGTGCGTCGTCGATCTCCGAGGAACCTGCATTCTTCATCATTCATCATTGGAGGTCAGCATTCTTCGCCGTTCTTCTTCGCACAACGAAGCTCTCCTCCTTAATAACAAAATAATAGGTTCCACCTATTATTTAATTGTACCCGCAAGGTAACTCTCCCATAATTAATTCACCACATTAAATAAAATGAGTTGACAATTAATTAAAGAAGGGAGATATATGGTCCCCCATTATTAATCATTTTGGCAGTTAAATAAAAGGTAAAAAGAGAAATGTTCCTCATTAAATTATGAGTTGACATAATTTAATGGGTTTATGTGACATTTAGTGGAGGCTTGTCAAAATAGTGGGTGTTCTTAATGAGATTTAGAGGGAATTAAATGGAGGGACTCATGTGGGCCCCACCTCTCTAATATAAAAACATGGGTAGTTAAGTGGCTAAGGGCCCCACCCTTAACTAACCATGGGAAGGAAAAACCTCCTCATGAAATAAAAATTGTTTCGACAATTTTTATATACTTCTTAAATAAACCCCCAAAAATTATCTTCTCCTCTTTTGCAAATGCAACTACGGTAAGTGTCCCCTTAAGAAATTATTGACGCTACGAGTTCATCGGTGACCTCTGATTTTAATTCTAAGCACTGGTTCAAAACAATGAAAAACCCGCTCATTCGTTCCCTGAACGTACCCAAGCTAAATTTCATAAAAAGATACCGGGCAAACTGGGCCTCAGAATCAGGTGTTGTCAGAAGCCACAGACGCGTAAAATTCCAACGTATTTTTAAAAAAAAATCCTTGAAATTTTAGGGTCTTTAGGATTATCTTTTTTTTATAATTATTTATTGTATTTTTTTATCAATGTAAAATTATTTAATAGATATTAATTTTTATTTTAATTATATATAATTGTTATTTAACAAATGAATATAAAATTATTTCATGATTAATTATAAAATATTAATTTAATATTATATGCATATTTTCATTTTATACATTTTTATTAATTTTTTATAAATAATTAATTATTAATATGTATTTATTAATTAGTAATTTGTTAGTAATAATTTAAAAATATGAATTTTTAACAATTTATTATTTATTATAAATTATTCATTCATAATTTTCAATTATTTTAATATTTATATTTAATGTTATTTAAAAAATTTATTAATTTCGTTTAAGAAAGATTAATTATTAATCATCAAATATAAATAACTTTTTAATAATATGGTTTTAGCTTCTATGTTTTATTTTGAAGTGAATTTTTTTAAAAAAATAATTTGATTTAAAAAACATATATATTAAATAGTAAGAATTATATATAATTTTAAATTATAAATCCATATGATTTAAGTATTTTTTTAATATTAAAATTATTTTTTATTATGTTATGAAACCAATTTGGGAATATTATTGCGTGTAGATTAATTTAGTGGAGTTGTTAGAATAATGATAGTTGAGTGGGAATGAGTGTGAGTAGTGTAAGGATCAGGATAATAATTATATTGTGGTATGTATTGTATAAAAATTCATAATGAAATTAGTCAAATGACATGTATTAGAATATTAATACATTCAAATTCATTTAGTGGAGTTTTTATTACATGGTGAGTTATGATAGAATTGGTGAGAGTTTTATGAAAATTGGTTACCTTTTTAGATTATGTTGATCCGTGTATAATAAATATGAAATATGTTTAATTTAAATAATAAATAATAAATAATTTTACTTTATACTATATATAGTTTACAAATATATAACATCAAATATTATATAGCTGAAAAAACAATTAATTAAATTTTTATCAATCCATTTTATTTAAATAATTATCATTAATAATAATTTAAAAATAGATTCAATAGTCATGATAATACTACCGATAAATTATTCAATGTCATTTTGAAATAATCCCAGAATAGAAAAACAATTCATTAATATTATAGAAAACATCATGGTAATCACTCTACAAAAAAATAACGGTAATTTTCAGAAAAAATTATGATTTATGTAGTGGTGTTTAAAACCAATGTTAAAGTAAAAAACACCATTAAATAACATTTTTATATCAACGAATGATAATTTTATGGAAATAGTTTGATGCTCCCCCATGGTGGACATAGATATTTTTGTCTCCAATATGTATTTTCTGAATACGTACATGAATAAAAAAATAGTTAAACTAACATGGATTTACCCACAAGGGCATATCCTAAGCCAATAATAATCCATGTGTACAACCAATGGCCCACCTCCAATAAGATTAGAAAAGGGAATATCTAATTCTGGATATGAAACACCATGGGAGGACCCAACCTATATAGACAAATAATAGACACACACCATCAGTTAATAAGATAACAATGAACATTATAAAAATAATGTTAATCAAATTTACTATATACTACAAATTCATAATACAGTAAATATAAGAAAAAATAATTGGAAAACAAAAAAGAAACTATACAACCTAAAATCCTATGAATTAAAGAGGAAAATGAAAAGTGAAAGCCCATCCCCACAACCTATACCACTAAAATAGTATCTTTCAACAATTTTCAGCTCCGATATCATTATATACCATGGTCTACTATTTTTCTCCATGAATTAATAATGATTATCTATTAATAAGAAACACCAACACGACATGTAATGTTCTTTTTGTTTATAAATATAATTTCCTATCTAAAAATATACATATTTGGTAATAAAAAAGCATATAATAAATTAAATATAATATTCATTTTTAATAACATGAAATATACATGTCCATTATGAAAATTAGATATTTTATTAATTGGTAATATATCAATTATAATGAATTTAATATAATTATATTATATTTTAGACATTGGCATGAGGTAATATTGGAGTGGATAATTATGGAATCAACTAGCATGACATTAACAAAGAAATATAATTTATTTGAGCATTGATCTGAGGTAGCATTATAGGGGTTCTCTATTGACTAGTAATAAGATGAACTTTAACAAGTACATGTCAATAAAATAGTTAAATAGATAAGTCAAATTTAGTATATATCAAATATAACATCTCATGTATTAAAACTATATAAAGTTATAATTTCAATAATATATTATTGAAATTTCATACGTTCAGATGGTAATTATTTTTTATAGTTATAGCATTATAAAATATATAACGAAATAAATTTAAAACATCAATATTGTGTACACTTATTCTACAATAGTAATATATTCTATTTAATCTCTTGTTTTTATAAACCATCTTCTCCATTCAAAATGACTCAAAAATACAAAATGGTTGAATTTTTTATAGTTCATACACAACCATACTACATATGAGAAGATTTTAAAAAAATTATATATAAAAAACAATTCTCAATATGGGATAAATTAAAAATACCCATTTAAGATTTAAAATTTTTGAAAACCCATGATAAATATTACCTTTTTAAATAATAAACCACTTAACTCATCAATAAAACCTAATACCCATTTAAAATTATATTATCATTATCTAAATATTAAAAACACATATAAATTATTTTATAACCATAAATGTATCTTGGGGAACCATGTTCATCTGTAATGGTAACTGGTACTTCATCCATAATGGAATAACAGGTAGCCTATAGATTTCCAGTATAATTTCAGTAGATAATAAATCATTACACAATGTATTTGAGGGATTTATAATGATCCCACCAATTATCATCAATAATATCTATGAAGTATTACTAAAATAACATACAATTGATCACACAAAATGAATCATAAGACAAATTTTAACAGAAATTCAAAATCACTTTCATGTATCTCAAAAAATTAAAAAGAAACATACATCTATTCTAATAACACATTAAAACTAAAATATAAATAAAAGAAACATAATTAAAATTGAACTATAGAATAACGAAAACATCAGGATGATATTTATAATTAATAAATGGTTTAATGGGGAAGTTATTGATTATGTAGTAAACATTAAAAATATATTCTCTTCACACCTTAATTGGACTGTAAAATAAAGACCCAAAATGGAATCAATATAAAATTCTATATTAGTCCTTTGTAAAGACAGTCAAGGATAGATGAATATTAACTTATTAAATAATTGTAAAATTTATAAAAACACTCATAAAATATTATAATGAGTATAGATAGTGGAAATTATAAGCCTAATTTGAAACAATAGGAGAATTAATTAGTTAAAAATCACTCATGTCATGTCCAAAAATGACACACACATTTATTAAAATTATAGAAAATAAATACTGATTATATACATGATTCAAAACCATTATATTATGAATTTTCTTATTTCAATTAATTTTATTTCACTCATTACTATGTTTTAATTTCTCTCAAAATAAAATTATTTCTCTTCAAAATTTTTGGGGATGTTATATCAAAAAAAACTTCAGTGTGTTTAAAATAGAAAAAAAGAATCATAAAATAATTACATTTTCATTTTATAACAATAATTATGGCCAGCATTAAATTTACATGAATTTATATACCATTTATTTACCATTGATAGAGGTTGGAGGTGATTTGAAGGAGGCTTCATAAGGTTAAGTAGCTGTTGGAGGTTCCACTGAGTTATTGCTAGAAATTCATGATAGGAATAGGATACATGATGTAAAATGATGTTTCAAGAATAATTTATCTTTCTTGTTCTTGTATTTCATGAGGGAGGAGGTGGAAATCATGAAATGGGCTCACATAATGAATTTTAAATTCAAGATGTGTAATTAAATCATTATGAGGGGACATTTTTTTCATTCAAAGTCAAAATAATTTAAATTTTGAATAATTCACATTATGTGTATATTACATGATTTGAAAATAGGGAGATTATAAGTTTTATTTTTTTTTCTCAGATGAACCTTCTCCATTCATACATATATTTCTCTCCCTCATTCTATAATAAACATATACTCTCCATGGAGACCTTCTATAACTATTCTACATTGATTCAATCCATTGGTTATGATGATAGTTTATTGGTGATCTACTGTGAGTGATTACCATTTAATCATGGTTCTCCTTCATTATTCTCTTAGGGATTCACTGTGGTGATGTTCTGTTGGTTTGGGTAAAGAGATGGTCCTTGTTTCGATGAAACTTGTGTGTAGGGTAGTATCATCCATGAATATTGTGTCTGGTTGTTGGTTTTAAGTGTTTCTTCTTCAGCCGTTGATGCAGAGTGAGTCAAAAAAGCTTCATTTAGGTAGATAATCCGCCATTTCTAATTATAATGTATTATTAAGTAGGGGTATTAACTTTTAAATGTATTGCTGGTGATTATGATCCTTTAATAAAATATAATGAAATTTTAATGAAATTTAATTGTGGAAAATGTGATTGATTAGAATGATTTTATAGCTTTGAAATTTTTGTGATATGATAGATTTTAAGGTCTTGATGTCATGATACAAACATTGGTAGTTTGGGGATTTTATTTCACTATATAATTTTTATTGTGACTATTGTTATTTTCTTATCATATCACCATATAATTAAAATTGTATAAACAATTATATTTGGACAATTAAATATTTTTCCCTCTTGCTAAAGCATGTGTGATAACACCTCTAAAATAATATGAGATGTGATAAAATCACATTTGTTAAATGTATTAAATTATCTATGGTTTATTGTGATGTTTGGTTATAATGTAGTATTGGGTGATATGTGGTTGATTTTGTTAATATTTTGTGTAGTGAGGTAGTGGTTGTTTGGTATTTATTTAGGGGAAATGAGATGATGGTTTGTTTTGTAGAGATTTTTGGGAAGTGAGGTAGTTTGTGTTTCGATATGCATTTTTATGGAGGTTGTGATTTTTTGGATGTTATTTTGGGGTGAAGGGTGATGGTCTGTTTGGAAATGATTTTTGGTTGATGAGACTGCTGTTTTTTTGGTTTTTACTTTTAGGCTGTGAGGTGGATGTTGTTTGGATGTTCTTGTGGGGCGGTGATATGATGGTTCTATGGCAATGAGTAATTTCATGTGATCTATGGTTTTTTTTGTAAAATATGAATATATAGTTATGGAATAAATAATAACTCAAAAATTATTAAAATTTTTGTGGTTTGGTTCGATTAATGTGATGTAAATGATTAAGTGAAAAATAATGGACAGATTTTGTTGTTAAATGTGGTTGATTATTAATAATTAAATTAATGGTAGAAATAATAGGATTTGTTAGAAATGTGAAATAGAGCTTGATGATTGGGTAGGGTGTTATGAAATTAGAGGTGGAAATGGAATTAAGGATATTGTGAGTTGGTTATTATTTTCTTGTGATCCAATAGGTTTGGTTTGTGTGTGTCTATATGTATATACATATATATTCCTTGTTATTTCTATACAAACCCCACCCACCGCAGGAACTATGTTCCAGCAACCATACATTATCATCGAGGGTGTTTTTTCACAACATAATGGTGACTATGATAGATTTAAAGTTATAGGATCTTCTACTCTCTCTCTTCCAACAGACTAGATAAACATAGGCAGTGATGGATGGGTGTATGTTAGGGAACATGATAGTGTCCCATGTTATTTAAGGTGATATCTGATATACCAATATTGTGTGGGAGTTTTACAAATTGTTTTAAAATTAGTCGTAAAATGATTATGATATAGATAGGCTTATGGTGGGGTCATCCATGTTAGGAAGAGGGAACAATGTTGATTTCCTCAATGTTCACAATAACACACAACTCCATTTATGGTTTAGAGGTGATAGGATCATGATGTGGTGTGGTTTCCTTGGTGTCTTTGGGTGACACATGATTTGACTATAAATTGGGGAAGTGGAAAATGTTTTTATGAAGAAATGGGAGGTACAAGATGTATGAATTTGTTGTGAGAGAGTGGAACATCAGTAAGAAAGAGGAATGCGGTAACCCTTATCGATATAATTTTTGTAATGTTATTATACATATATTGTATAATTTTTTTAGTGTTCTCTGTTGAGGATGGAATTGATATTTTACCTATCTAGGTGATGTTTTAAATGTCATTTTCTTATGGGATCATTTTTATTCATGTCTACATGTGCACAAGAGACATTGGTTTTACAACTTAGTATACATTTATATTCATCATAAGTATCAAAAATATTATTTTGTCTTAGATAAGGTTTACCTGGACTGTGTTGGACAATACTAGCTCAGACCTGAGGACAATTTTTGTGTAACTAATTTAATTTTACTTTTGGGTATTTTCCATTGGATAATTTAACATGTATGAGTTTTATTTATATATGCATTATGAAAAGATTCTAGTTTCTGTTTATAATATGTTGAGGGTTTTCATGTGGGTGATTCATTGTATCTCTTTATCCAATATTATTTTATAGGGAAATTCCTCCCATTTCATAATATTTTTATACAACCGTGCTTGTTTCCATTTCCAGGACTATTGGGGGTTGGATTCAAGGTCATCATCTCGCTCCAATCTTTGTGGTATCTATGGTGGGAGTTGTTAAGAAAGAGTGGTATCATATGTTATTTTTGTGAGAGTTGATGGATTTTGGCGTTAGGAACATTGAGGATTGTAGGGTTAGTTATAGAAACATTGATAGGAGGACATGGTGAGTGATGTAGGCCTAGTAGGCTAGATTACATATGGTTTTTAGGGCCCCCATAATCATGTTCATGGAATTTGGTGTTATTGAATGATGAAGGTGAGTGTACATGGTTATAGGGAAGATATGGAAGATATGTAACATAATAATAATACCTTTTCTAGTATGAGTTTTTTCATGAATGTTTAAATATGTTAAATGAATAAAAATGAATCAAAATATAATTCTATACTTCTGATATTAGGATGTTCTTATTTCATTCATTTATGACTCTTAGAGATTTTCAAATGTGGATGAGGTAGTTGAGTTTCAATGGGATGATCTATGTTATTACTAAATGGTTGATCTGATATAAGATTATGAGGTATGGAAGTGGGAATTGTGAAATTTTCCATAATAGGTTTGGGTAGGTATAAGGGAATTGTTTGGTATGTGGAGATAGAGATATTGCTGTAAGAGTTTCATATCACATTTAGTTTGATCTAGAAAATTTTGGGATATTGGGTTTATTTAGTAGTTAGTCAGATCAATGGATTTCAGAATCAATGGTGGGAACAATATCATGGAGAGGAGAAGGAGGAATATGTTTCATGGGTTGACTCTCATAAGTTTTTATGAGTATATTTCCTTTAAGTGACCATGAATTTTGTGTAGTGGAACATGTTCCTTTCTCTTCATTAGGGGAGTATGTCACTTGGAGAGATGGGAATCATGTTCAATGACCTTAGAGTTTTTTCCAAATCATTTTTTAGATGAGGAGACTCATGAGAAACAATTTTAAAAGCCTCTATGTCCTTTTACCCTTTATATAGTCACTCCATTTAAAATTTAATGTATCATGGTTTTACAAAAATGGGGAGGTGATCCAGAATATTTACTCATGATGAGGTATTCCACCAAATGGGATCCAATGTGGTTCCATGAGGATATGATTTTTTAGTGGAATGTCTTAGGAACCAGTACAAAATAGTTTTCTACCTGTGGTGAGTCAAACTCAGCTGCATCCCTTTTACGCTTCTCGCGATAAAGGGTATTGATATTTTATTAGAGATATCAGGCTAGTTATTTATGGTTATGGGTTTCATAGCCATCACCATAACCAGTTCCTAGTTGTTCTCCAAGCTTATTTTTGTGGAATTGGACATGTTTTCCCCTTCCTTAGAAGCATTTTTTAGGGAGACAATTTCAGCAGCTGGGGAAATAGAATTATTCTAAAATAAGGGTATATCGAGAAGTTAGAGTATGACCTCTATATGTTCCTTGTGTTCAAGGACCTCAAACTGATGATGTTCATGGAGTTTTTGATAATTAGATAATTATAAGATATAAGTATAGTTAGTTGTATGTAGTTTTGCAATTCGTACCAGATGGGATAAAGATCATTTTATATAAGCAAAATATTTGATATAACCTTATTTGTGCCTTGTTTTATTCATATTATATTCATTTTTTATCCTTATCTATTTCATGATATGTGTATATATATTTAAAGGTTTCCCTTTCACATGGTATTGACTACACCAACCAAGGTCATGAGTTTCTTTTTTATTTGTTCTATGGATTTAGACAGATGATGTAGAAACAATAGTCTAATGGTGATCATTTCCTACAACATATATAGCCATAAAATTTCATCATAGGATTTAATTGGTTGTATTACATGCATTATATTATTCATTTATTTTAAAATATAGTCAATTTCTCTAATGTGGATGACCAGTGGGTGGTTTTTGTTGGTGGGAAGGGTTTTTAGTTGGTAATTTTATGTTTGTAGTACCTTCTTTCATTAATGGTGGAGTTATTAGTGTAATTAGTTGAAACTAGAAATATGGGGGTCCCCAATGTCATTTTGGAGATTCTATATGTTTTCCTAAAGGAAATATTCATGCCCCAACCTCCATGTGATGTTGAGTTTGGGATAGATATACAACCTAGTGCATATGTGATTTTGATGGATCCTTATAGGAAGAGGCCTTATAATTAGTGATAGAAGACGATTCAAATTCATCATATAAAACTAAAGGGTTTTTTCTATCCTAGTCTATCATAGTGGAGTTCTTCAGTTTTGTTCTCTAAGAAGAAGAGGAATAGTTTTAGGTTGTGTGTAGATAGATAGAGGTTTAATATTGTGATGGTTATGAACCATTACCCTCTTTTGAGGATAAAATATCTTTTCAATCCACATAGAGGAGAGATTTCATTTTCCTTGATGGATCTATGGTTTGGATACCACTTGTTAAGGGAGATAGATAAGAATTTTATTAAGGCTACATTATAATATAGTGATGTAAACTTCATGTTTTTAATTATACTGGTTAGTGTTTTGAATAAAAAAATCATGTTCATGGGGATTATGAATTACTTGTTCATTGAGTTTTGGGACTGATTTTTATTTATGTTCATCACTAATATCTTGGTCTTCTTTTAGTGATAGAATGACAATTTCAATAACCTTAGAGTTATTTTGTAGCTCTTTTAGCACCACCATCATTATGGTACATTTTCTTATTATGTGCTCTGAAAATTAGAGGTACATTTCCTAAATCATGCGGTGTCACAGAATGGTGAGGCAACAAACCTATCAAATACAAATGAAGTTGTTTCTTGGGTATAATTTATGAACCTGACATAGGTTTGTAACATTATTTGGTCTAATGGGATGTTATCATAGGTTTTTACCTGATGTTTCATGATTTGTATCCCCATTTCCAGTGTTAAATGCGCTAAACATGGATTTTGTGTGAGCTAACTGATTCCATGAAGTGTTCAATTACATAAAAGGGTTGTTTGATAGTGCTCTAGTGATTTAGTTTCTTGAGTAGGTTTTAATGTCTATGTTGTTTTCTGATTATTGTATTATGATTATTGATTGATTTTGGATGAAATAGTGTGTAGTGATATCTTATAACTCTATTTAGTTGCATCCTATTGAGTATAACTATGAAACCCAAGATCTTTATATTGTATTACTAGTGTTTATGATTTATTATTTCCATTATTACCACTTTGGGGAGTGTTTTTTGGTCTCCAAATATCATAATAGATTCAGGTATATATTTTTACAACATTATTTGGTGTTTCAGTACTAGAGGTGGGTAGAGATTCATCAGAATTATGATTTTGACATCTGCTACACCGTGATAAAATGGAATGTGGTGGATAATGCTATGAGCAAGAATTCATGGAAGGATGTTATTCCAGGGTTATGGGAGTATTGGAGAGAAATGGAGGAGTTTACA
The DNA here is from genome assembly GCA_963277665.1 of Viscum album. NCBI lineage: Eukaryota > Viridiplantae > Streptophyta > Magnoliopsida > Santalales > Viscaceae > Viscum > Viscum album. The sequence continues at coordinate 1,479,082,237 of OY728148.1, read as the reverse complement.
TTCGTAAACATACATGCAAGGGTGGATGATGGTAAAGGGTTATTGATTTAGATGATAGTGCAATATTCTCTGATACAAAATATGGAAAATTCATAGTGGGGATACTCAAAGGTAGAAGTGGTATGTGATCATGTTGAAAATGGTGATGATAAGAAAGTATAGTCAGAGGATGGCTTAAACTATATTTTATATCATGTAATGTTTTTTTCTACAATATTTATATATGAGGGAGTCCTTAATGTGTTTAATTTATCTCATATAGTGTTATACCAAGTAGTTTCTATGATATACCATGGTTTGGGGATAAAATTTCTATGGAAAAGGAAGAATTGTGCAGGGGAAATTTTTTGTGGTGATGAGTATGGTTTTATAGCACATAGTGGCTACACATATTTTCCAAGAAGATTATTATATCCATTATATGTTCTTCATTGGATGTGGCATGACATATTGGTAAGATTCATCATAGGGTAACCATGTGCTCAAAAAGGTTATGATGATATCTAGGTGATCATGGTTCATTTGAAAAAAATTTACCACTTTTTAGGGATCAATATTCCCGGAATGGTAATTGATTTTGAAAATATGTATGTGTATGAGTTGGGACAATTTAATGGAGTTATGAGTTTTGTTTTATCAAATCAGTTAAAATATTTTTCCTCTTGTGTCTCAATGGGATTACAGTATTCTTTTGGATCTCATTTATGCCTCACTACTATCAACCCAATGATATTCAGACCAAATGAGCAGACCAACTGGATGTTGTAAGATAGTGTTTGGGCATGCCACTTGAAATATGGTGGATCATGGGTATGAAAACATCCTCTGGTTGAGTTTTATTTAAAACAAATCTTTCAATTTTCCATTTTCAAGGATCTATTTTATACTTTATCGGATACTAATTCCTTCTATATTCTATTGGATTATGGTTTGTGAGTATTATGTTCTTGGACCCGATGTGGTAAATAGAACAAAGGAGAATCTTCCTCTTGTTCACAGGTTGATGAAAGAAGTACATCACTAGCAGTATTCTTATATCAATCATTGGAAGAGGATATTAAATTTTTAGGTTGTTTATATGCCTTCTCGATGGTTTCAACTCGACCTTGGTATTGGAGGTTTATATAGGAAGTAATATTTTTCATCATTATGGGGGTGGGGGCAGTGAGGGGATGGGGTGAGATGGCGATGCTGCGTAACATTGGCATTTCCCATGTGTCTAGAGAGTATACCTGATGTATTCTACATATATCTTCTTGTTCATTATCTTCCATATAATTCCCATATCAATGACTAGAGGTAGTTGAACATAAAGGATGTCTCATTGTTTGTGGAAGAGATCTAGGATTTCCATGAGAATATTTTATGCATACAGACCATTATATTGGTTCCTATGTTGTGGAGGAATGGTTCCCTGGATGAGTTTACATGAGTGAATGATGTGAATATGTGTTCTCTATATGTAGATTTGTTTTGGGTTTTTTAATTTCTTTGTTTTTTTTATGAAAAAAATTCTTGGATCATACTATGATATGAGATGTTGTATTTCAACCCAAAGTGTAGTGTAGGATAATGCTCAATCATATTAAATGAAGAGAGTACGATTTGTTATTTTTATTCATTATACTGCAATGATATCAATCATGGGATTTTGATATCTTTCCACTAAGAGAGGGTAGTTTCTTGACATGGAGTTTGGGATTCTCTGATTCTCATTTTGAGTTATTTTAGAAAGTTGGTAACAATGTTTTTTTTTTGGGTGTTTGGAGGTTGGATGGATATGGTGATGTAGTTGGGTGGTGATGAGTTCATGAGATATGATTTTTTTCTATTTGGATTAGTTTAATTTTCTGGTCATTAGATTTTAGGTACAATGATATACTTAGAGGTATCTCATGTGGACATTGTTTTGGACCCATTTACTTTTGTTCTATGATTTTTATTATTGAGGGTTATTGTAATTTGATATGTATCTAATGCAACCATATAGTTCTTCCCATCACATTAAATTTTTATTTTTGGGAGTCATAAGTGTTTTAAAGTATGATCAATAATGTTCTATAGTGGTTGTATGTGAAACAGAGATGTTGATTGAAAATCACATCACGAATTGTTTACAAAACATGAATTACTATTTCATGGATCCTATAGCTAGCTGGTTTGTAAAATATATGACATAATAGAGGGAAATTATGAGATGGAATAAAATTGTGAGAGTGGAATTAATGATATGTAATTAAATTAGGATGATTTTGAATGATTTTTTTAAAAAGATGTACTTTTCTCAATTTCAATGGAATCCACCTCTTTTAAGTATTACACAACATAAAAAGAGAGGTTTTTCAGGTTTTGTTTCGATTTTCAGAAAAAACATTATTTGTTTTTCTTTTATATTATCCACAACACATTAGATGAAACATCAGTTTTTTATGGAGAGAATCTAGCAATTTTTACCTTACTACATTTCATTCATTAGAGTGGTTGTATGCGGGAAATCCACAATGAGTGATTCTCTATTATTTAGGTATTTAATTCATTCTACTCATGGGGATTTAGTATAAAGATTTTGTTTTTTTGGGTTGTGAGTTGGGATGCATTTTTATTATACTAGGGTGTGGAGTTGGTAGATCCATGTGTTTTTTGTATGATTATGGTTTGTTGAAATTTCTACTTTACTCTACAGTGTCCAATGAGTTAGAAAATATTTTTTGATGTAGAGAATGCCACATTTTTTATTATTGTATATCACGTGGGATGTGATTACTCTTTTTACATATAGGATATGGTTATTCTAGAATAATCAAATAAATTTAATTTATTAAATGAAATTTAGTGGGTTAAAAGAGGAATCATTCACATGCTTTAGTTACATTTATATTATTATGATATGATGGATCGTTGGGCCTTGATTTCCTACTAAAATGTGTGGCAGTATGGGGAATTTCCTCACTGGATGATATGTGTTGCAATGGCTATGTATATTTTTATTCTTATAATATCACCATAAAATGGAAATTGAAATACCACTTATATTTTCAAAATTAAATGCTTTCCCAAGGAATATGGTAGTGTGAAAAAACAATTTAAATAAATTGAAAAGTTATTAAATCCAGTTTTTAATATGTTTAATGATATTTTATATGTTATTATGTGTTCTTGTTATGTGGTTTGGGTGATATTTGGTTGTTTTTTTATTTATTTGGGGTGGAAATGTTGTGGTTGTGTGGTAATTCTTTTCATATGCTGAGGTGATGGTTTATTTGAGTGTGTTATTTCGGTGGTTATGTGATGGTCTATTGGGCCATGATTTGGGGGTAGTGTGGTGGCTATTTTTTAGCCTTGATATTGGGTGGAGAATTGGTGGTTTATTGGATATTATTTGTGTAATAAATGTGGTTTTTGTTTGACCTTAGTTTTTGGGTCACAATGTGATAGACTTTTTTCCATCCTTTTGGGTTGGTGAGCTGAGTGTATTTTTCATTTTTTAGCAGTGAACTTGTTTTTATTTTTCTAGGCTTGCGGGGATGTGAGGGGATGGATAGATGGTAAAAATGAATTTCTTATATTTTATGGTTTCATTTTGATAGAATTTCATGTATTGATGGAAAAAATATTTATTTTATAATGATTTTAATTGAGGGTATTTGGTTAAATTAATGGGATGGAAATTATTAATGAACATATAAATAATAGATAATGTGTTTAAATGTGGTTGATGCATATTAAATAGATTAATTCCCTGGATAATGGGATTATATGGAAATGTGAAATTTATCTTGCTCATTCTTCTGTGGTATTATAGATACTGTGTTTGCAACCAAAGTGAGTGTTGTGAGTAGTTTAGTTTTTGGTTGTGAACCCATAGTTTGGGCTTGTGTGTGGATATATATATATATACATGTATATTATTTATGATTATATACGCTCCTCAAAACATTGAGCACTATGTGTCAACATTAGTATACTCTCATGGGGGTGTTTTTTTCGAAAATTCTAGTGATAATGATTGATGGAAGGCTACATTCTCTTCCCCACAGTTTGATCCATGTGAGTACATATGAAAAAAACTGTGATCATTGGATGATTTTTACTGAATATGGTGGTGGACCTGGTAATTATGGATCATATGTGATATGGAGATATTGTGGGGGGTTGACCAATGAGATTTATGTAAGGATGTGATATGAGCCTGTTATGGGAAGGTATACTATGGGGGCAATGCATAATAACAGGAGGGAATAAGGTTAAACATTCATGTTTAAGATATCCTAATAATAAATTTCAAGATTAGATGTTATATGAACATGATTTTTGGGTGGTGGAAAAGCTATTATGGGGTGATTTTAATGTGACCATGTTTTGGATCAGTGGTATATGTTATTCAAAATAGAAGGGAGCGCTAGGATATACAACATCAGCGTGGGAGAGCAAACAAATTTCGAAAAGATATATGGGGAACCCTTTATTGTTATTCTTCTTGTTTTTTTATAATTGAATTACATTATTTGTTTTTTGTTCCTTGGTGAGGTTGGAATGGATAGTTGACCAATTTTTGTGATGTCCCTTCTAGGTTAGTAGTTTTTCCATTATTATGATTGTTTCCTATATGCATGAGAGTTTGGTTTTCTTACATAGAAAAAATACAATTGATAAATGTTGATCCCCACTTCCATAAAAATTAATTATGAAATCCAAAAACATATCCAACAAATTTTTAAATGTTAATATCCTATATTTTAGATTGATTTTGATAAGATATAATAAAAAATATCCATTTACTAAAGGACTTATGAAGTTATTTTTAATTTATTTTTAAATATCGAATCATGATCAAATTCGTTTGAAAGGGATAATCCTTGTATCCAATTCATATAATTATTATAGAGTATATAAATATGATTCAAAAATTATAATATTAATTTTAATATTATCTTTTAAATATTTATTATGAAACCACTACATTTAAGAACACTTTTTTCATACTCTACGTAGATTTTTGAGCATACTTGTATGTCCGTTGAGGATAGTTACTGTTGTTTGGGATGAAGGATAATAAAATCTGATAAAATTCTGATAATTGTATATATTAAGGAAATACACATGATACACTATATTTCTAATTTGTAACCACCCATTAACTAGTAGATTATGTAGTTATACAACAAGGTTTTAGATTCCACTGACTAGTCGATTGAGATCATTGGTAGAATAGGGTATAACTAGTGACATAGGATAGTTTTTGTCAATATAAATATATATACTATCAAGGGTTCCAAGATAGAAATAATTTATTTTGAAAAAATACACCATCCACTTGATCATTATTATATCATTTCTCCCCATTCAACTCCAAATACCTTTCGGGATACTATACACTTATTTTCGAGTATTATTCCTATATTCTAAGAGCTCTATTTGATGTAAAATCATTGATTTTATCATATGTCTCTCATACAATGAGATCCTTCTTGATCTAGATCATTTACCTTATCTTTTTCTTGATCAACTGTAGTTATTTATCAATGTCTTGATTGGTTTTAGGTTTTTTTATCATTTTATTTCATTGTGTTAAATGGTTGTTGATCAAATCAATATATAGGTTGAGAGAAATTGAATTATCTTCCAATGTATTTTTCACCATGACACAACATTATGGTGTTTATTCCTCATGATATTAATCATAGTCCACTAAATCATGTTTAATCTGTATTAGTTCTAGGATTTTATTGTTGTTTGTGAGTTTAATAGTGAAACATTCTTCTAAATAAATATCTACTAAAGGTAATAAGCCATTTACATTAGATCATGTTTTTTATGGTTTCATAGAAATATTATAGTAATTTGTGGGTATCCTTATAATTCCTATGTTGAAGCTTGGTCAATTTTTTTTGACAAGTTATTTTATTCTTGAATAATATTTTTGATCGTTAGTAATCATTCATGATTTGATTTAATGCATGATTTTTTTTATTTTTATCCTTTATTTTATAGGGGAAGTGTTCTTTTGACTTTGGGTGATGAGCATGTATATGGATCCTACTAGACTATCCCTGGAGGGGGGATAATTAAAGTCGTTGGTTAGTTCATACTTAAGAATTCGAAATATGAGGTATGTGTCACAAAATTTTATAGGATATCTCATCAAGGGGGTATGACAAAAGGATGAATGATGTTACATGAAGAATAGTGTTTATGATGGTAGAAATAGTATATGTTAACCTAAAATTTTCATTATTCTTATGTGATGTAATTTTCATTTATATATGTTCTGTTTAATTTCATGGAAATAAAATCTATAACATATACACATATGTTCTGGGACATTGGTGGTATCCAATGAAGTCATACAGTAAATGCCTACTTATTAATATTTGTTCTCCCATAAATTTAATTTTCATATATTTGGAAAAGTGAAAGGAAAAAATGGTAGATGGTAGAGTAGGTTTGTAGGAGGATATAGATGATTCTTGATGGAGTTCATGATGGATTTATAATACTATAATAATTTATATTTACCAATCACTATGGATCCTCTATTTTTTTAACCCGTATTACATGTTAATATTGATTGGTTATTTTTTGTTTAGGCTTCTACATATATTATTGATAAATTTTTTATGGGTTATTTGATGATTATTATATTATTTTACTCTGATGTTGACATGGTGTATAGGGAATAGTCTCACTAGGATATTTTGTAGTCCCTATCCTTTTGTATGTAACATTTTGAAAATATGGAGGGATACATGAAGTCATGATGTACCCTCGTCATGTAAATGGTGGTTCTAGTAAGGATGTTACAAAATTGTACTAGAAAACAATTTCTTCTAACATATTATTTTATATTCTTTTATTAGGGATAGGTTGGCAAGAGTTTTGTGGTTGGAAATTGGGAAGTGAAGTCATGCTAGTTCCCAGACAATAATGTATATTGTATAACAGATTTTATATAAATGGGAAATTAGTTTTTTTATGTTTTATGATATAATTGATATGAATTAACATTGGGTAATTCACATGAAGTTGTTTACAGATTTTTGGGATTTAGATCATGTTTATGCATAATTATAAGAATGTATGATGACATGTAATATAATAATTTAATGAAGTAGATAGACCCCAAAAAATTGAATCCCTTTTGAAATTGTGTTATATACATGGTGAATTAGTTAATTCATTCCATTATTTAATCTTTGTGTATTAAATGATTTAGTGAGTATATTAGATGGTGACTAACATTTACGTACTTGAGGCATGTATTGGGAAATGTGTATTTCAAAGGGGGGTTTTTACTTTTTTGTTGGGTATCCCCTTAGGTTGAACCTTGTGTAAATCCATTTTCTATGTCGCTTTTCTGTAATGTATTTATCTTTTTAAATTGTCTGCCTTTAATAAGGATTATTCTAAAATAGCAGGAAATATATCACAACAGAAATAGTACATACCTATTTCTTCCACCTATTGTCTAGGAGAAAATAAAAATGGTATTTTTCTTAGTTTGTATAAGTGTTTAATAAACGAAATGGTTCAAACCAAGACTGAATTAACGAATGTATTTTCTAAAAATATAATCCCACAGTGGTCGGCTGATGATTGTCAATTTTTCTTATTCCTTAAATACCCATAACAAAATATCATTTTAGGGAACTGGAGCCCTTAGGACATGAATATCCAGAAATAGTTCATTTTGTTAATCTTTACCATGGTAGAGACAGAGTATCTAAGAATGTTATTGTTTCAAACTTCATGCCTCAAGGAGTCGTTTGAGGATTGGTGGATTTCATTTTATAATTTATTTTATTGGAAGGGAAGGAATGAATGACATTCAATGATCTCTTTATTGAGGAGTTTGTCAACCATCACACCGAAGTTATATCATGCATAGAATTTTAAATAGATATATAAGGGGGCTATGATAGTGCTATGTTATTCAACATGTTATAAAGAGATTTTTTGATTTTATCAGATTATGGTGAGTAATAAGGTTTATAAGTCCCAATTGTTCATTATTGTTTTTCACTAAGAGATAAAGAGACATGTTTGGAACATCAAGATATTGACCATAGATATATTTCATTATAAGGCACTAATGATTGAGAAGGGCATGAAGAATATGAATATGGAGGTATTCCATCATCTATCAGTGGATTTAATCCTTTCTAATCTAGAATATTCCTAGGTTTCAATTCATGGAATAAGAATATAAATTTATATGATAGATAATATGGTTTTAGGTAGTATTCAATGTAGAGTAATAGATCTTGGATTCTTCCTAGTATGATGGATCATCACAGTGATATAATAATAAGAATATGTTCATTTTTTCAAGGACTAAACATGTTTTCTAATTAATTTTCATGGGTTTTGAAATATAGGTAATCTATAGAAAATATATAATAAAGAATCAGGTATGAAATCACTTGAAGAAGGAATAATACCTCAACAATATGTGAAGACCCTGCAAGGGCTAGTAAATCAGATGACTCGTGAACCTCTTGGGTACCATTGAGTGGTTGGAAAAAAATATGTAGTTGATAAAGATTTATAATATGGAAGAGATTTAAATTATATTTTCTGACGTAAAATACCAATTTCTTCTACTATATCAATTGAATTGTCTGACACATGACCATGCCATTTGTTTATAACGATATAAGTGGTTTTTGGGACAAATATAGATTCCGAATTCTCATATTAAATTTTTATATTGATACAACCATGGGATGTATTAAAAAATCACTTCATATCATTCTAGACTATGCAATGGTGGCTTATTCCTACGTGTATGTTTGGTGAATCAAAATTTTGTAATTGAAAAGTTTTGATGTAATCCATGGTATATACTGATTGACCAATTACCATTAACTCTTCAGTTTCTATTAGTGACGGGTAACATTAATTTCTCTTAAAGGATAAATTTTCATAGTGAACTGTAGATAATACATTGTTCCATGTAGAGTTAGGTAGTATCCACATTAAAGATTCTTCCTTTCCCTACATGGGGCCCGTATGAACCTTGTTGGGGATCCAGTAGTTCCTACCTCCTCTTTTACCATGGCAGTGCACATATAATTTGATGATTTTATAGAGGATTTCTCTATGATCCCTCTACATAGGAGAGTTGAGTTTTTTATTATGATTGTGAAAAATGTAAAACACATATTGATTATATTTTACCGCATGGAATCAGCTATGTAAAAAGAGCTCAATATGTATATGGATGATCATGAGGCAAAATGATTCATCATACCAATCACTTCCTATTTATTTTCTTTATTATTGTGTTCTATGAAGGTATATAGTATAATTAAATATTTTTTGTTACACTGAATGATAAAATATTTCAATGTGAATAATATTATTATGTTTCCAAGAATATATGATTTATTTTTTCAATTGAGGGGAGGCTATCAGTTTTTTGATGATAAATCTACATTTGGGGTACCCTATGCTTCAGGTTAGATTAGATGACATATTAAACATATATTTTAAAAGAACGTATGAATTATATTTTTTTATTCCATTTCGATCAATGAATGATCTGATAGTGTTCATGGAATTCTTAAAAAAAATTTACAGCCGAACATGTAATATATTTTCACTTTCTTCATATATGATGTCGTTATATATTCATGGACAGCTAAATCACATATGAGAAACAAAGATATTTCATTTTTAAAATTTTAGGAACATTGGTTTTATGTTATGTACTCAAAGGATTACTTATGGATTCAATATGTGAGATTTCATGGTAAGGTATTATTAAATGTGTCATATCAGTTGATCCAAAAAAGGTTGATATAGACTTTTCTTGGGAATGATCATGTAATGTTATTGAGATGTAATATATTATCATGCTAGATGGGTACTATAATGTTTTCTTTTTAGAAATTACTCTACATTTATCTCCATTGAATGCATTGAATAATAACGGTATTAGGATTTTATGTATATATCTAACTGAATATGTTTTCATAAAACAGAAGAAAATGATAAAGTTGGCTCAGATCTAGATTTTCCCCGTTCCTGGATTTGGTTATCTAGTTCAAAATTATGCAAAATTAAATTTTCAATAGGATTTTCTATAGTAGAGTGGCCATGTTTTTTCTTATGCCTCACATCATATGTGACTCTAAGAGTTTAACTAACTTTTCCATGATATATAGTTGGTGTAAATGGTTTAATAATTAAATTAATTATAGTACAATATCTTTATTGATTTATATGTACCATATATAAGCCATAAGTATATATGGTAAAATATTTCTCAGTGTGGTCCTAATACAAATAAAATCTTTATGTATTGAAATAATATACATTTGAAATTGATATGGAGTGTTGCCTATCAAAAGGAAGTGTAATTGTAGATGTTCTCCATATGAAAATATAGGAGGGTTGGCAGTTAACATTTGATACAGAGTAAAATATCATGTCTTTTATTTAATGCTAAAAGGTTGGATTATCTATGGATCCAGGGGTAGTGGGTTTGTAACCATAGTTATCACATTCTCATTGGTGGAAGAAGTGATGGAAATATATGATCATGATCTAGAATATCGGTTTTTGACAAGGGGTAAAAAATATTTCTTCTTATTGGGTTGATATTTGGATAGATGGGGAGTGATTCGATTTCATATAAGGGTTGTGGTTCCATATTCTTTAAGAGATTTGAAAATTAGATCCCCTCATGGTTCATAGATGGAAATAAACCTAGGGTCGGCCATGATATATCAGGATGGTAATTAGTAATTATGGTGTCCCGACATAAAGAGAGATAACAAAAGAATTGTTTCCTGTCATTTTACATATCTAAGAATAAATATTGAGGAAAATAATTCTGGGGTTACTTCACCAGCCACTAGTGCCCATATGGATGATGGATGGAGAGACAAAATACATCATGAAAATGTTAACCAAGACCTATATAGGTAGATACTATATTTGGGTGGTAGTGAATTCATTGAAAATGGTCTCTCACTTCATAGTGATCTAATATATAAACACATTGGATGGTATATGTAATATTTATATTTTATATATCATAAAGGTTCTGGTTGAATCATTGAGTTTAGTATCTAATAGAGAAACCCACATTGTATCATAGTTATGGAAAGGATTAATGAAGTTTGTTAGTAGTCAATTAAGGAAACATACAACCATTCATCCATAGATAGATGAAATTTAATGAAGAATGATTCTCTCAATATAGAATATACATTGAGCATGTATAATATATTTAAGTTGATATTAGGATGAAAAATATTTCTAGTTGATTTAACAAAAAAATAACATCTTTATTCTCTATGATCAGATGGCACTGTTTGATGCTCAGTTTGTGTGGCCATGTCAAACACCGTTATATTTTCCTATGGTAGGTATGTCATTATTTTTTTGGCTGATTATGATACAATAGAACTATAATCAGTTTAATCTACTTCATAATTGAAAATTTACAACTCATAATAGGTATACATGTTATGATGGATGAAGGAGAAAACCCCTGCAGTAATTTGTATTTGATAATATTATCTTACTGGTGTTCCCCCGGTCGGAGCATAGAATTATAAGATGGAAAGAAAAAATTATCACCATTATATTAAGTAAAAATAAAAATTATCAAATTAACTAGTAACTTTGATTATCGGTATGACCATAATCTATGGTTTCAATGTATAGATAGTACATTCTATGTGTCTTAACAATGGTTTCATGTCCTTGATCTTGTGAATATGCCCAACAGTGAGGATATTTAGGTATAATAGTATACATTTATTATAAAATTACCTTTTCATATTGTGAATTTCAGTTATAATATAATATAAGAGAAAAAAATTCTTCTCTTTGAGGTTATATGGAATCATTAGCACATTTAGAAACATACATAGGATTGGTAAGCCTATATTGCAAATAAGAGACATAAATAATGTGAGCTTACCTTTGGGGATTATTCTCTTAAATTATATTTTTTTCGTGTGGGAGAAATTTTGTTAGTTTATTTTTAGGTAAAATGACTTTTCAATGATTACATAGAATTTGAATATGATTTAGGTGAATTTGGGTATATAAGATGTGTATGGGAGTCCTAATAAGAAAAAGAGATGAACTAGTGGGAATGTTAAAGCTTAAAAAATCTACACCATATCCAATTGAAATTTTGTGGAGTCCAAGTATATATATCATACACATAGATCCCATTAGCATGTTGAAGGGTCTCCTAGGTAGAAATGGGTCTTCATAGTGCACATAGGCTAGTATGTTGAAACTGATTTCCCTATGAGGTAAATATACATTATATGAATCAAAAAACATCACTCCACATACTCTATCTTGTTTTCTGAGGCCCCATTAGACTCTTAATTTCCTTGTATCCAATTATGTTGATATGAGAGTACTAAACCAATAACCCCATATGTTATTTTGATATAATTATCTAAATAAATTTTTTTTGATACATAGATTGTGTTATATACAGTAATTTATTTAACATAATAATGATATTCTACAGAAATATTATTATTTAATGTGACTGTTATCTCCTAATCGTTGGATTTTTTTTGTGTACGAATATGAATTTGTAAATTATGAAAAGAATATGTTTCATAGAGGTATAAAATGAATTCATTCGTTATCAATTTATTATATTTCCAAATAAAATCATTTAAACGTAAAAGAAATATTTTTATGAAAAACAATTTTTATTTGTGTAATGTGTATTTAACATAATAAATAAGATTTTCCAATATTAGTGGGTGATTTTAATTAAATTAATATCTTATATATTAAATAAATAAATTCTCATTGATATAAATTATTTTCTTAGAATGGTATAAGAACTAATAATGTTTTATGCTTACAAATATATTTTTACAAGAAACTGTTTAATCACATTTTTGACACTTATTTTAAAATTAATTGTTAAAAAAAATTCAATAATTTAATTTAAAAAATTTACATCAATTTTGAAATAAAAATATTAAAATTATGTTACAGATTATTTATATTTTCCTAAAAAGGATACTTTTTTTTATAAATAGTGATGAATATTTTTAAAAAAAAAATTCATTTCAATGAAACAATTTACAAAATTAATTTTTTTATAAAAAATTTTGATTTAAAATTATTGTAATTATAATAATTTTATAATTATTCAAATTTAGATCATTTTAAATAATTATGTGCATTAGTTTAGTATAAAAACATTTTATACTCAAGATAACTTTTTCAATGGAAAATTGTATTATTATCACGATTACAAGTTCATTTATATATTAAATTCCTAAAATTAAATGAATTTAATTTTATAATATGGATTCATTATTTTGAATTATAATAATTAATAATAGTAAATAACGACCTATTTATTCATAATGAATAGTAAAACTAGTAATAATCGATTATCGTGTTGAATGAAAAAACATGTTTACCATGGATTAGACTAAAATTATATTAGATAAAATTACATAAAACATGAATATTTTCAATTTTATAGAAATAAATGGACCTTATCATATCTTTGTATTTGGACTGTTCTATTTTTTTCCACTATTCCATGAATCCGACTTCATATTATTATAGAATTTTGGAAAATAACAATTCATACACTTTGCTAAATTACAAAATGACACCTGATAAAATAACTTCATTAACAATAATTAGCCATATAGATCTAAAATACCCAAAAATAATCAGTTCCAAAAAACATTATACATGTTTTGGATCTATTTTTCTTCCCAAATATCAATCCTTAGAGTATTTAATTTAAGATCCAAATGAGGTTTTTCTACGTAAAGGTAATTGTATTTACAAAAATATCTCTTTTTGAATTATAATTTTATAACCTTAAATAATGTATTAATAATTAAATTTTTTTAAAAATATATAAAATATACTAATATATTAATATTCTTAAGTAAAATACAATAAATATCTCTAATACTATCATATGTAAAATGGAATCCTAGATCATGTGTACCGAGGACTACCCCCTCACAAGCCAATGTAATCATTTTTCCACCACCACCACTGATCGATAGTTATAATTATGTATCTAATATGTGTATATATATATATATATGATATTTTTGAAATAATTATTCCTCTAGAATTAGAATATCATTTTTACCTTCTTATCCTCAAATCCATTGTAAAATGATGACATCGCTCAAGAGTACATGTGGACTACCACCTCCATGAGGAGATGTTACTAGTTTTTCATTTCCCTTATAATTATATTGTAATGAATATATATTTATTAAATTTATGTGATATATATTATATAATAATTATTGTATAAAGGTGAATTAATATTTACCTTCCTTTTTTCCCTTGATCGAAAGTGAAAACAACATTCATGTGTACATACATCTTATTATCACTATGAATAATGTAATCTAGTTTTCTATATCTATATTATATATATGACTCTAAATATTTATATAAAAATTTTATAGGTAATTTATATAATTATTAACATTTTTTAGATGATGGATCAATGATTAATTTGGAAGGATGAAAAATACCGAACTAAAACATGCCTAAAAATGAAATTTTTATGACTTGAAAAAATGATTTCAATGATGAATTGTTGATAAATTAGAGATAAAAAGTTAAATTTCATTCATATACGGTATGATATATGTTTTTATTATTCTAGAATTCATTAATAATAAATTTATATTTATTCTATAGTATTTTTAGACATGTACTACAGAAGTCAGACAAGATGTAAGGGATTTTGAACCCCAACTGTCTTCATTGGAAAATAACTTGTGTTAGACAATGATATTATATTATGAGTTTTATATACATATCCTATAACATGTTATTTCATTAACATGATTATTTTCAGGATATTTAATATTTAATTTAATGTTGTTATTTTTAAGGTTATTTAATTAAAAATATACCAAAGCAGTACGAGACTTATGATTCATTCATATTTTTAAATGGGATTTTTTATGCATGAATTTACATTAAGGAAATTATATTGTAAATTACTGATAATTTAATTTATCATTTATTCTCCTCTAGATACATTAAATAAAAAATATTTCATGTTTCATTTTAAAAATTGTATGTACTCAATATATCAAAAGAATGTTTTAGTGAAACTCAACTTTTATACCTCTTTGATAAAAATTCATTTTTCTTCCTTATCGATGTTTTATAAAAATTATTTAATAGGTGTTTTTTATGATACACTATTATATTTTATTATCATTTTTCCAAATTATTTAATTTTAAAAAAATGTTAATAATTTTATTCTTATCATTTTCCAAATTCCACACATTTTTCCTTCTTAAAAAAAGTTTAAAGGAATTATGAATTTTAAATTATAAATCATGAATATAATTTCAAACTGATTTAAACACACCATTATTTAATGATTCCATTATCTTATTGTATGTATACCTCATTCGGAAAATGTTTCCTTAAAATTTTAAATTTTTTATTTAAAATAATTTATTTTATTGGGAAAATATTATATTCCTTAGGAAGTATTCCTATTGTAATTTTAAATGGGTTTTCATCAATAATAACATCTGTTGATGTTAATTAAACTTTACTAGGTATATGATACAATGAAACCATCATTATAGTATCTTTGTATCGTTTAAGATTAATATATGTTTATGCATCCAATTTATTTTTGATGAGTTATAAAAAACGGTATTATTCAAATTATTATGAATAAAATTTTCCTTTCATATGTTATGATGTAATGATTTGATTAAGATTATATGATCTTGTGGATTGAAAATGTTATTTTTCCATTATGTTATATGGGTTTGAAACTATACAACCCTCCATTCTATTGGGTAAATTATTATATCTCATCTAACATTAATGTGAAATAATTTTATGTGGTTGATCCTATATGGAAAAAAAGTAAATGTGATTGATCATCTATGGGTATCAAGTCAATAATCTTGATATGTTAAGGAAAACAAATCAATTTTTTTGATCCTATACTATAAATATGATGTAGGTATTGATCCACTATGGGAAATATGTGATGATTCACGACATGGTATGATTAAAAGGTCTTGGTAATTAATATTGATATATTAAATGGTTTCTATACATATTATAGTGCCACACCCTAAAGAAATAGAGATATGTTTCATAATTTATTAATTATTTTATCTCACTCTTATAATATATTCCTTTTCTAAATGTAAATTTTTAATTCCATGTATCATGTTTGCAGTCCATGATATATTGGGTATGAAAATATTATGTTTTATTTGTGATGTCATACCCCTGTGTTATTATTATTATTTCCCTTGATCATTGAATCATGTCCCCAATTTTTACACTTACTGAACATATGATCTCACCGTTTTTATGTTTTCATTTCCTAGGGTATGAAAAAAAATTAATTAGGGATTTATATGAAGTGTAAAACATTGGAAGATCATTATGAGAGATATTCATGATCTTCCATGAAATAAAAGGATTGTGTATCTTGACTCCAAATACACAAATATTTTTTGGTCCATTAGTGTGTATTTATTATATGTATTAATTACTTATCAAAAAATTATTAATATATATTTATGAAATTGGGGTCTCTATAGTTTTTATTATAGTAGGGTCTAGGCTAAATTATAATATTATGGTAAGAAAACATTGGTGGAAAAATTTTGGATATGTCTATGTATTGGAGCAAATCCTAAGAAAATGATTATCTGATTTACCAAGATATACATCAATGTATGTATACTAAAAGTGAATTTTTTCACCTAAAATTTATTGTGTGGATATAACCCGAAAAAAATTTGGTTGAGTATATCTCGAAAATCATTCTAATGAATAGTGAACATGCCCTTACTTCGCACCATATTTTATACTCTTAAGGGATATGTGTATGGTTATAGGTCCACGTTGAATAATGTTTTGTGTGTTTCAAAGGGTCATGGTGCTCAATGTAGGAATAGAAGTGTTTTATAGGTGTTTGGATGCAAAATAATGTAAGAAATAAGAATTCACATCATGAAAAGTAAAATTACCGAAAAGGGTGGTTCACAGAATGAGTGGGCGCTGTTCACACATTGTAAACATTCATTGAGAAATCATAACTAGAAAAAAAATTTCTTCCAAAAATACCCTAAGTAAAACACAATATTAAAGGGGATCTCAGGTCCTGTAAACCCCATGGTTAGTGAATCATTAAAAAGTGCCTATGATTGGGTTTTTTTAACAAAAACTATTGTCCTTATCACTTTAATATATAATTACAAGGGACTAGTGGCTCTCACCATTGTTTTTTTGACCTCAAATCAATGGGAATTATACTATTGTCTTATATCGTTGATTTGAGGTGATTCCTATTGAGTTCTACCACCATCTCTTGCAGTTTCTCCACAATTAGATTTCATTTTCCTCTGTTCTTCATAACATGTGATGGGAAATGATAAACCATTTTTATAAAATATTTTCACGGTTTTTCATATGTGGTTATGGTTTAGAATCCTTGTATGGATGTTGTTCTTATGGGAGATGTGATCGGAGATCCATGACGTTGTCCATTCTCATGAAAAGAACGGTTTTCGATTTTGATGTCGTTGATTCGTTTAGTCTCTATTTATTTACATGAAATCCATAATAGTACATGATTTTTCAATTTTTATGGACAATAAATGGACCTAATTACTATTGAACTATATTAATAAATTGTATAATCATCTCTTTTTAATGATTTTTTTACATTGTGATAATGGTTTGCCTCATATATTTATGCGTTGTGTGATATTAATGTTTTATTCTTTGTTATAATGATTTTATATATTTTTTATAATGTTGAAATTGATAATAAACATAACAAAATAATTATTTGATAATTATTTTCCTTTGGTAAATTATATAAGTGGAGCTTTTGTAATTTTGTGGAAAATATAATTTGATAATAATAAAAATTATGAAATCTACATGTTTAATTGAATTTTATCTTCCATATGATTAATTTCATTGATAGATAATGTGAATCATGTAAATTATTGATAATTATAATTGAAATGGAATGTTTATTAAGACTGTCATTTCTCTAAGTTGTTGGAAATGGAAATAAATGAAAATGTCATGTTTTTTCCATAATATATTTTTATAGATTAATGTTCTTTGATAAATATAGTTAAAACATATAATTAATTAATTTATTATTTCAATATTTAATAATATATTGTTTTCTTATAATATAATTTCATAGGACATTAGTTTCCAATTTCCTTGAGATGCTTGGGTTCTTTATTTTAGAGACATGAGAGATTGTTTTCAAGAGATGGTCAAATTCCTTGTTTTGAGGGACATGTTTCCCTACCGATTTCTTGTTTTCCTGCTAATATTATGATTTTCTCTTGATATAATCCTTTTGATCAATAGTAATAAATGGGTCTTTAGAGACTACCAAAATTCCTTGCTAAAGTCCTATAGCGGTCTCCCAATGTCTCCCATATGGCAGACGCTTTAGGTCCATCAATCTAAGCCTTACCAGAATGGCCTTTAGTGACCGCCAAATGGCAGTCGCTATAGATCAACATTGTAACAACTGTGTCCCGGTGATAGCACAAACAACCCACCTTAACATGGTCGTCGGGTCCTAACCTATGAGGTACCACAAGTTGCCCCGCAGACACGTGGCACCCACCCCAGGGTCCACCCACATGCCCGAATGGGTCATCTGACTAATGATTTTCCCCATAGGCCAACACATGTCCTTTCTAGTGTGCTTTTTCCTCACTCACAAACACCTTGGGAAGCCTCCGAGAAGGTCACCCATCCTGATCACTACTTCAGGCCAAGCAAGCTTAACTGTGGAGTTCTAATTAGACAAGCTCCCAAAAAGGAAGGTGCACCTTATGGGAAGTTTCCCAGGGTGTGTGTGAGTGAGGAAAAAGCACACTGTAAAGGACATGTGTTGGCATGTGGGGGAAATCATTAGTCAGATGACCCGTTCGGGAATGTGGGTGGACCCTGGGGTGGGCCCCACATGTATGCGGGGCAACTTGTGGTACCTGTTATGTCCAGACCCAATGACCATGTTAAGGTGGGGGCGTCTGTGCAATCATGAAGACTCGGTTGTTACATTAGGTATTAGAGGAGAAACCCAGCCTTAAGTGCGGTGCACTGGCTGGGTTGAGTTGTAGGGCCCACAACGAGGGCGTTGTGCTCTAAAGGGGGGGGGGTGATTGTAACATCCCCAAATGATAAAGGTTTAAATGACTAAATGATATGACTCATTTCAACAACGTGCATCATCCTTTTTAAGACCCTACCTAATTAGAACTACATAGTTAAGAATGTTTGGCCGGGAGTAGTGATCAAGACGGGTGACCTTATGGGAAATATTTCAGGATGTGTGTGAGTGAGGACAAAGAACACTGGAAAGGACATGTGTTGGCCTTTGGGGACTATCATTAGTCAGATGACCCGTTTAGGAACATGGGTGAAACCTGGGTTGGGCCCCACATGTCTGTGAGGCAACTGGTGGTACATGGTGGGTCAGGACCTGACAGACATGTTAAGGCGGGGTGGCTGTGATATCACCCGGGGACACAGTTGTTACATTTGTTATCAAAGGGTGGTTTCTCTCCTCTGACCTGTCGGTTACCACTAGTGTTATGCATGTGGCGGGCAGGGCCACATGGCTCGTGATTGCCCAACCCGCTATGTAGAGGAGCAGCAGATGGTTGAGGGACCACCCAGGCAGAGGGAGAGGTTCGAATGTGGCATTCCGCAGGGAGCAGGCAGAAGAGGCAGAGGAGATGGCCGAGCAGTAGGTGGTGGACGGTGCTTCGAGGCTCCACCACCACCACCACCAGGAAGTCCACCCCGACCACAGGGAGCTGGCAGACAGAGGCAGGCTCAGCTTCAGTGGGTGGAGGCTTATGACCACAACACACCTGATATGATTCAAGGTACTATCTGTGTCTACACCACCTTTTCTGTAGTTTTTATAGACATACGAGCGATTCATTCTTTCATTATCGCTACCCTTGTTCAGAGATTAGAGATTTTACTCCTACAGGAGAAGACTTGACGATTACACACCGGTGCCGATAGTGTGAGCTTACTCTAGGAGGCGAGAGCTTTGGCTGGGATCTTCTTGTAGCAGTATTGAGGAAATATGACGTCATCTTGGGTATGGACTGGTAATCTACAGTCCATACCCAGATTTACTATATTAGGCACGAAGTGTAGTGTATCCGTACGGACGATACCAGGTTTACCTTCACCAGTGAGAAGGAAGCCTTTGCAGTGCAGGATGGACTTACACAGATGAGGAGGAAATCAATCACATGTCAGTTGGCTAGTCTAATCCTTGGAGTGGTTGATGTGCGGAGTCTAAGTTTTCTTATTTTGGTGGATCAGTACACAGACATTTTCCCTTATGATGTTCAAGGACTACCTTCTCGCAGAGAGGTAGACTTCTACATTGATATGTACCCCGGGACAACCCCGATATCTACTCCAGCATATCAGATGGATTCTGCTAAGCTTCGAGAGTTGTAGGTACAGCTCGGGGACTTGCCGGGCATGGGATTCATCCGACCTAGTGTTTCACCCAGGGCTTCTCCAATTTTATTCTCCAAGAAGGCAGATGGGAGATTACGACTATTTTTCGACTACCGTCGCCTGAATCAGGTGACTGTAAAGAACAAGTATCCACTCTCGACGATTGAAAACATATTTTATCAGATCAAGGGAGCACGATGGTTCTCGAAGATAGACCTCGGGTCAGGCTATCATCAGCTCAGAGTTCGAGATGAGGATGTGAAGAAGACGACCTTCAGGTGTCGGTATGGCCACTATGAGTTCTTGTTTATCCTTTTAGGCGTAACCAACTCTCCAAAAGTGTTCATGAGTCTCATGAATAGTATCTTCCTGCCTTACCTCGATCGATTTTTCATATTCTTCATCGACGTCATACTGATTTACTAGACTACTGAGAGGGAGCATGCCTACCACTTACGAGTTGTACTAGACACACTTCGAGAGCATCGGCTTTATGGTAAGCTCCCGAAGTGTCAGTTCTGAATTCAAGGGGTCCACTTCTTGTGGAACGTCATTTCTAAGGTGGGAGTTGGGGTGGATCCTACAAAGATCAAGGCAGTACTTTCTTGTGAGCCACCTAGGAGTGTGACAGAGGTGTGGAGTTTCCTAGGTCTGCCGGGGTACTATTGGAGATTTGTGCCATACTTCTCCAGTGTTGCAGAAGCAGTTTTATCGTTGATGAAAAAGTTGAAACCCTTCATGTGGTCAGTTAGATGTCAGAAGAGCTTCCAAGAGTTGAGACAAAGATTGACTAGTGCACCCATCTTTAGGCTACCAGAGGAGGTCTTAGGGTATGTAGTTTACTGTGATGCATTAGGGACCGGACTCGGGTGTGTCCTGATACAGGAGCGGGCAGTGATCGCTTATGGTTCACAATAGTTGAGGAAGAACGAGCAGAACTACGTTTCTCATGACCTGGAGTTAGCAGAAGTGGTCTTCACCATGAAAATGTGGTGGAACTACCTGATGGGCGAACTCTTTATAGTCTAATTTGACCACCAGAGTCTCAGGTACATCTTCTCGCAGAAGGACATGAACCTAAGATAGCGTCAATGGCTTGAGTTCCTCCAGGACAATGTCATTGAGATATTCTATACTCCTAGGAAGGGGAACATAGTAGATTATGATCTCAGTAGGAGATTGGGCATCCATCTACTTGGAGAGGTGAAAAAGCAACTAGCCGCGTTGCAGATATCTTTCATGGATAGAGATGGAGAAACCTTTCTACAGTCACTCACAGTCACTCGTCAACTACTTCATCAGGTTGGAGAGGCACAGTGTGGGGATGTTGACTGCGAGACGCGACGTCCACATATATCCACAAGACAGGTAGCTAATGGATTTTTTGTAGGAGAAGTGCACATCATCCACTTTAGGGGACATACCATGGTACAAATTACATTATAGGAGGAGGTGCTGAGGGAGTTTCACACTTACGCTTTAGCGGTACATCTAGGAGTGGAAAAGATATACCTGGAACTCATACGACAACACTTGTGGCTGGGTATGAAGAAGGCTATGGTAGAGTTCATTTCAAGATGCCTCACCTGCCAACAGGTGACCGTAGAGCACCAAGTAATGGTAGGATTGGTGCATCCCATAGAAGTCCCGGAGTGGAAGTGGGATTGGATATCCATGGATTTTGTGACGGGGCTCCCTCGTACTTCCAGAGGTCACGACTCCATCTGGGTGATTGTCGACAGACTCACCAAGTTATCCCACCTCTTACATATCAGAGATTAGAGCTCAGTGGAGAGCTTGGGACGCCTCTACATTCATGATATTGTATGGATTCATGGTGTGACATCATCTATCATATCTGATCGAGATTCTCGCATTACATCCCAGCTTTGGAAGGGGTTACAGGAGGCTTTTGGGATGCATCTACGCCTGAGCACCACCTTTCATCCTTAGACATATGGCTAGATGGAGAGAACAATCCAGACACTCGAGGACAAGATCCGTTCATGTGTCCTTGAGTTTGGTCACAGTTGGGAGGATCACCTACCCTTGTAGAGTTTACGTACAACAACAGCTACCATTCCACCATCAGGATGGAACAATACGAGGCTTTGTACGGCCGACCATGCGGATCACCTCTGTGCTGGACAAACAATGGGGAGTCAGCATTCGTAGGACCAGAGATGGTTCAGGCTACGACAGAGAAGGTGCATATCATCCAGAAGTGGATGAGGACTAAGAAGAGCAGAATGAAGTCCTATGCTGATAGGAGGTGGAGTCCACTAGAGTTCAAGGATGGAGACCACGTTTTATTATGGGTCTTACCACGATGTGGATTATAGAGATTTAGTCGGGGCGACAAGTTATCACCATGCTTCATCGGACCATTCCAGGTTCTCAGCAGGGTATGTAAGGTGGCTTATCGTCTGGATCTTCCACCTCAGTTTCACAGGGTGCACAACGTCTTCGACGTATCCCATATGGGGAGATACATGCACGACCCGACATATATCACGGATCAAGAGGATATGGACATTGATGATGGGGAAACTTTTGCGGAGGTCCTAGTGGAGATCGAGGATCGACAAGAGAAGGTCCTATGTAGATGTTCGATTCCTCTGCTGTGCATTCGTTGGCAGCACGAAAACCCCTAGGAGAGAACATGGGAGCGGGCGACTCAAGTGTGTGCACAGTACCCTCAGTTTTTTCTCAGGTTTATGTTGTAGCTTTACGGGGATGTAAAGCCCTGAGGTGGGAGTAATGTAAAGCCCTGTAAATTTCAATGAATTTTTTTTTCTTAAATTCTTTTGAATTTTACGAGTCTGTGGCTTCTGACGACATTTGATTCCGAGGCCCGGTGAGCCTAGAATCAATTTCTAAAGTTTAGCATGAATATGTTTAGTAAAAGAACGAGTGGGTTTTCCTATCTTTTGAACCGGTGCTCGGAAATGAAATCATAGGGCACCGAAGAGCTCACAGCGCCAGTATTTTCTTAAGAGGACTTTTACCGTAGATGTTTTTTCTTGGGAGAAGGAGTTAAATTTGGGGGTTTAAATAAAAAGTAAATAAAATTATGTACAATTTTATTTTATTATCCTTGGATGTTAAATTCTCCCATGGGAAGTTGTTGGTGGGGCCCAAAACCACCCAACTTCCCATGTGTGGTTAATTATGAGGTTGGGCCTACACGAGCCCCACCATTTTAACATTCCATAATCCCTTAACCCCCATTGAACTCCCATGTTAACTACATGGAAACTCCCAATTAATTTTTTATCCTTTAATTGTGTAACGATTCCTCTCCCCCCTCTCCCTCATTAAAACATGCCAACCTATCACCAAATTAATTAGACAAATAATGGTTTAATTAATTAAGTGAATTAGGATTTGAATTTTGTATTTTTGAATGCATGGAAAATAAAAAAAAATGGAGAAGCCATATTTTATTTTTGTTATAATTGTTGTGTGAAGAGGAATTGGGAGAACACTTGTGTTATTGAGGAACATCATCCTTAACGAAGGACATTTCTACTCTGACGATGAATATCAACTCTTCATCGTAGACCAACTAGGAAACCACGATTCTCATCTTCTTCATCTAGCACAACAAGAGAAGAGACACAGACATTGGGAATTTTCCAATGACGATGGACCTTGATTATCTATCCTTTGTGACAAGCGAGGGAACATCATTCTTCCTTTGGTGCACACCGATGATGATGGAAACAACGCCATCTTCCGCGATGCCTAACGAATGACATTGATTATTGAGGTAGGGGTTAAGTTTAAATTTATTGGATTAAAATTGTGATTTGGTTTGACATTGAGCATCTCATTTCCCTTGGCCGATTGCTATCATTTTACGCGGAGGTTGTGGGCCGAACGAACATGGAACGACAACCCTCCGTTGTTCTCGTTTAAGAATTTAGAATTGGAAATTGATGGTGGAGGAAGCATGAAATTGTTGCGCCGTGAAAGGAATGTGGCGAAGGGAACTGGTGCTGTCGCGCCGTTTGTGGGGATAGAACTGTGGCCTGCTATACAGGCCACTTCGGTGGAGGAACTGGGCGGCCCGTCGGCCGGCCGGGTGACGTTGGACCATGGCACCGGGAGAGCACTACGCTGGTGAACTACAGCCCGCCCATGCGGGCCCCATGCACAGAAGACCGGTCGGTCTGGCCGGCTAGTTCGTGGAAGGGTAGCGCCGCCTAGAACCACAGGTGCAGAAGACAGGGGGGGCCCTTAGAACCCGCTCAGCCAACCGGCTGAGCCGCTAGGCCGAGCCCCCAGCCGTGTCAAGCTGTGCCGGACCGCACCAGGCTGAGCCGGGTCACGCTGGGCCTGTCCGAGACAGGCCACACCGGGCCGGCCGAGCCAGGCCGCGCCTGGCCGGGCCGCGCCACTTCGGGTCGGGCCACACCATTTCGGGTCAGGCCGCATCCCTTCGGGACGAGTTATGTTTTTCTTCGGACCTGTCTGACACCCCTGCTGGGTCGGACCTGACAAATTGGGTCAACCCAAACCATCGGCCCACAATGCTAAATGGGTCGGGCCAGTTAATCACTTAAACGTGAATAACATAAGGACTACGCATCTGATCGAAGCGTCGTCTATGGCACTAGGACTTTTTCGATGAGGTGGTCCTTTTGAGATACTATACGTGAGTTTCAGAAGATTTTGGATATCATCCGGGTTAGAAATGAGCGTATTTCTAACCAGGACCCTAGGACAGAAAAGCCAATATCTCTCAGACCGGGCGTCCTATTGACGTGTCGTCTGTTGCGTTCTGTTCCTATTGACGAGACAGAACTTCGGGATTCATCAAATCTAGTCTTCGTGACCATTGATGTATCGACCCTCCTTGGCTAGTTGAGAGGACCCTCCCAGAATCGAGCGTGTTGTGTGGGGGAACCCTAGAGCTGGATGCGACTATGACGATGATGATTACTATACGTGGATCCTACGTGTGTTTGACAGCAATTACTACTGTACTTGGATCCTCAATGGGTTCAGTAGTGATGAATACTGTACATAAATCCTCTGTGGGTTTAGCAGTGATGGTTACTATAATAGGATCCTACGTGGGTTCGGCAGCGATGACTTCTGTACTCATATCCTACGTGGGTTTAGCAGGGGAGATGATTCAAGGGCTACGACTATCATCTCCACCCCTCTTCGTGAGTAGTATACATGTGTGAGCTGAGTCTTGATTTTTTAATCATTATCATCGATGTGAATTACTTGCATGCCTGTGTGGACTGGGTTGTGCTTTCCTGTGTGGACTGGGTTGTACTTGGGCACATGAGTTGATGTCGAACTTGAATTGATGACTTAGGTATATGTATGGGAATATACCTAATTAGAGTTGGTTGATACTTCGTGTTTGAATCTTTCATATGTGGTTTATATTATGTGGATTCTGGGAGACCTTTGGGGGTCTCAGGGTCCTAATGAGTATCGTATACTCACCCATGAACAGGCTTTTCCTGCACTACATTGTGTTGGATGTAGATGACAGACATCACTAATCGAGGTGGCGTCTAGTCGAGCAGGATGGTACCTGGAGGTGGACCACTTGGCAGGACGTAAAAGGAGAAGACGACCTGACCCAAGGAGCTGAGGAGACCATCTGTACCGACCCTTCAGATGGGATATCTAGACGACGACTCAGTGGTTGATGGTTTACTTTACTACATCTATTCTTTCTTTACTGTGGTATTGTATTTTCAGTTGGGTTTGTATTCTGGCCCATTTACTTTCCATGACTTAATTTTTTACTCATTTTACTTAGTGTTTACTTAATCTTGCATACTCTGTTGTGTTTTTTTACTTATATAAAGGCAATGCCTTCCATTTTATTGGGATTTATGACTTTGGTGCTAGTCGCCAGCCCCTAGCCTATGGAAGGTGTGATTGGGTTAGTCACGACACACTCCCCGAGGACGGGTCTTGACAAACATGGCATGACCTATAACGACCTCCAAATAGTATCCACTATATGTTTTTTTTAAATTTTTTTACAGAAAAAATTATAAAAATATTTAAACTAATACTATTAAAAAAAATCAAAAAAAATTCAAAAATATCTTTAACCATGAATATATATATATATAACATCTTCTTCAAAACACCACATCCAACTTCAAATAAATTGGATACAAAAATTTAATAGAAAATTAGTTTAGGAAAATATATATCACCTAATAATTGAAGTACAAAAAAAAATATTTTAATTAATGCTTTGTACAACATATCGAAATTATTTAATTTTGCAAATATATAAATAGTTTCTAATAATTTTTTTTAAAACAAACACCCCATAATTTTTCAATCCAAGCAGACCGCACATCCGATTAACGGGTCGACTACATGAACATGTAAAAAATAATATTAACTCAGTTTTCATGTGATTTCAAGTCATTCTGAGGTCGGTCGCTTCAGATATGACCGTTAAACGTGTTTTTTATTGTTTTATGAAACTAAAAGTGAATTTTCAGTCATTTAGGGAAAATGACACCTCCGATTGACGTTCCTTCTGATCGAACATTTTATAATTCACTATTCGATTATTTTCTTCTGATTTCACATAATTTTAATGTTGTTTGGTTGTTTTTTACCCCTATATGTTCCTTTTATAAGGCCGTCAAATCTTTAA
This sequence comes from Viscum album, assembly GCA_963277665.1. Classification (NCBI taxonomy): domain Eukaryota; kingdom Viridiplantae; phylum Streptophyta; class Magnoliopsida; order Santalales; family Viscaceae; genus Viscum; species Viscum album. Next base: position 1,479,055,067 of record OY728148.1, on the reverse strand, counting down.
AAACTGCATATTTGATAGTCATGTTTAGACAACATATCTGATTGACATTTTTTCTACTCGTACACATCATGATTAATAATAAGATGCATTTCCTGTGATTTAAAGTAATTCTTAGGATATTAGCAATATATCTAACTGTCAAATGCGTGTTTTTTTATTTTTTGTCGTAATCCTGATAAAATGGGACATTTGACCGAATTCCATTTTCTCACTAATTTCATAATTTACTCTATAATTTTTGTCACCCAATTTCATGGAATTTGGATGTCATTCAGTTGTTTTTTACCCCTAGATGCACCTTTTTAAAGGGCGTCAAACCTTAAAAACCGCATATTCAAAAATTCTGGTCAAACCTCACATCTTGTTGACATTATTTCTAATCATACACATAATTAATAATCATAAGATGTTTTTATTGTGATTTCAAGTCATTCCGAGGTCATTAGCTATGGATCTCACAGTATGCGCCTTTTGGTGTTTTATGACAGTGTGTGTTTCGTCTTCCTGTACAATTAGGACCTCCGATTGATGTTCTTTCAGCTTGAACATTTTAAAATTCACTTTAATATTGTTTTAGTCTAATTTCATGACATTAAGATGTCGTACGGTTGGTTTTTACCCCCAGACGCACCATTCTAAAGGGCTTCAACCCTTTAAAACCGGCATATTTGGTAGTTCTGGCCCGACCGCACTCGGATTTGTGTTCTATTTTCTGCTAGACATCAACAATAATATTAAGATGGTTGTACTTTGATTTCAAGTCATTATCAGGTCTTTATCTATGGATATGACTATTAAACGCACGTTTTGGTGTTTTATGACACTAAAAGGGAATTTTTGGTCATCACAGGAAAACAACACCTCTGATTGACATTTTATCTTCCCTCCCATTTTAAAATTCACTCTCCGATTGTTGTCATTTGATTTGTGGCATTCAGATGTCATTTTCAATGTTTTGACATCTGAACACACCTTTTTAAAAGACGCCAAACCTTTAAAACCAACATATTCAGTAGTTTCGGGAAAATCACACATCCGATTAAACTTTCTTCTAATTGTACACATCAAGAATAATAATAAGATGGGTTTTATATAATCTCATGTCATTATGAGGTTGTTTGCTATGGATGTGACCATTAATGCGTGTTTTGGGGTTTTTATGACACTAGAAGTATGTTTCCAGTCATCCCAGGAAAACAACACCTCCAATTGATGTTCTATCTTATCCCCCACTTCATAATTCACTATAACACTGTTTTCATCGGATTTAACGATATTCAATTGTCATTCGTTTTTTTGACCCCTAGAAACACCTTTTTAAATGTCGTCGAACCTTTAAAACCCTCATATTCAATAGTTCCAGCAAAACCACACATCTGATTGATGTTATATCTCCTTGTACATATCAATAATAATAATAACATGATTTTCATGTGATTTCAAGTCACTCGGAGGTCTTTTTCTATTGATTTGACCTTTAAATGAACATTTTGGTGATTTATGACACTAATAGTTTATTTTTAGTCATCTCAGGAAAATGATGCCTATGACCGATGTTTCTTATGCTCATCCATTTCACAATTTACTCTACAATTGTTGTCATCGGATTTCATAGCATTCCGATGTCGTTGAGATGGTTTTAACCCGTAGAGGCTCCTTTTCATGGTCCCTAAACCATTAAAACCTACATATTCAGTAGTTCATCATGGACATCGGAATGACGTTCCATCTAATCGTACACATCTCGAATAAGAATAATTTGGTTGTCCTGTGATTTCATGTCATTCAAATATTTTTTATATGGATCTAACCATTAAACTTCTATTATGGTGTTTTATGACACTAAAACCCACATATTCGGTAGCTTTGGCTAGACCACACTTCCGATTGATGGTCTGTCTCCACGTACATATCATGAATAATAATAAAATTATTTTCATGTTATTTTAAGTCATTTAGTGGTAATTTTCTATCGATCCGACCAATAAACGCGTGTTTTGGTGTTTTATGACACTGAAAATGTGTTTTCAGTAATCTCTGGCAAATGACGCCTCCGATTGACGTTTCCCCTGCTCACTCTTTTCAAAATCCATTCTACGATTGTTATCATCTGATTTAATGGAATTTGTATAATTTCCGTATGGTTTTGACCTTTAGACATACCTTTTTAATGTTCTCAAACCTTTAAAACCCCCATTTTTGGTTGTTTGGGCTAGACCACACATCTGATTGTTTGTATGGTTTTGACCCCTAGACGCACATTTTTTTGGTCATCTCATGAATAATGGAACCTCTGATTGAAATTTTGTCTTCATTCTCATTTCACAATACACTCTATGATTTTTTTTCTGATTTCATAGTATGCAGATGTTTTTTGGATGGTTTTGACCATCAGATGCATCTTTTTAATGGGCGTCGAACCAATAAAAACCGAATATTTGGTAGTTTCAAACACAACGCACATCTGATCGATATTATGTCTGCTATTAAACATCACAGATAATAATAAAAATGTTTTCCTATGATTTCAAGTCATTCAGAGACCATTAGTTATGGATTTGACCGTTAAACATGCATTTTGGTGTTTTATGACAATAAAAGTGGCTTTTCGGTCATCCTGTGAAAACTGCACATCTTATTGAAATTTCGTCTCCTAGACTATTTCACAATTCCCTATATGATTGTTTTTGTCTGATTTCATGACATTGGTATGTTTTTAGGTGGGTTTTTACCTCCAGAGGCACCTTTCTAAAGGGCATCAAACTTTTAAAACATGAATATTTAATAGTTTTCGCCAAACCACACATCCAATTGACATTATTTTTGATCATACACATCTATAATAACAATAATATGTTTTTTCGGTGATTTTATGTCATTCAGAGGTCATTTTCTATGGATATGACCATTAAACGCGAATTTTGATGTTTTTTGACACAGAAAGTGCATTTTTGGTCATCCTAAGAAAACAGCACCCCCGATTGACATTCCGTCTACTTTCCCATTTGAAAAACAATTCTACAATTTTTTGCCTCTTATTTCACAACATTCGGATGTTGTTTGGATGGTTTTGACCCCTATACACACCTTTTTAATGGGCATCAAACCTTTAAAACTTGCATATTCGGTACTTCCGGCTAGACCACACATTCTATTGACGATCCATCTCCTCTTAAATATCAATAATAATAATAATATGGTTGTATTGTGATTTTAAGTCATTAAAGGGCCGTTTTCTATGGATTTAACCATTAACCATGCGTTTTGGTGTTTTTATGACACTAAAAGTGATTTTTTGGTCATTCCAAAAAAACAGCACCTCCGATTTACATTCTCTCTGCTACCTCATTTAAAAATCCACATTATGATTGTTGTTGTGTGATTTCATGGAATTCAGATATCATTCGTTTGGTTTTGACCTCCGAACACACCTTTTAAAAGGATGTCAAACCTTTAAAAACCACAAATTCGGTAGTTCTGGCCAGACCGCACATCCGATTGATGTTCCATCCTCGCGTACACATCACGAATAATAAAAAAATTATTTTAATATAATTTCCAGTCATTATGAAATTTGTTTCTATGTATATCACAATTAAACATGCATTCTTGTGTTTTATTACAGTAAAGTGCGTTTGCAGCCATCCCGAGAAAACGACACCTCTGATTTACCTTTCGTCTGCTCGACCATTTCACAATTCACTCTTTCATTGTGTATAGGCACACCCAAATTATCCCCCTCCCCACAGTGAAACCACTATTTTTGGACACAATTTTGAATAAACTGACTCTTTGGTTATCTAAAATTTGGGAGATTATACCAACAAGCAGGTAGTAATCTTCTTTTTAATCACCTCAAGAAAAGTAGGATGCAATATCCATTGACACTGCATAACATGTTTGTTTCTTTCATTGAGTCTATTGTACGCATGTATATTGATGTACAATTCCACATAAATCATCCCAGGACTAGCCTATGTCTCTCTTATTCTTCCTAGCGACTTCTGAATGTTTTGTTTCTTATTTTGTGCGAAACATCGTTGTAATGATTACAAGAGATTTCCATTCTCTTCCATAGAATTTAATTTCATGCATAGGTTACAAACTCAGAACACAAATGCACTTGAGGTGACGTATATAGTAGAAAATGACGATATTTAAAGATTCAATTCTCATCGGTGTGACTTTTACATTATGATTTCATCCTATTTGTTCTAATAGGATCAAATACTAGGGGGTATTTTTTGGCGCTCCACCCCAGCCACACCCCCACCCCTGTAGTAGCCTCCACCGCCTAAAGAACACCCCCCCCCCCCCGTGCTGCCAAAGCCTCCACCCCCAGCCCCCTGCAGCAACCTCTGCACTCCCTGAAGCAACCCCACCTTCCCCACCCTACCCCCACCCACTGATAGTTTCCCCACATGCAGCATCCACCCTTCCCCATGCGACATCCTCCCCTCCCCTCCCCCACCCCCTACAGCACCCCCACACCCACCCTCACTAACCCCCACCACTCGGCAGCATCCCCCCTTCCCACTGCTCCATCCGACCCTCCCCTCCCCATCCCCCAGCAGTAGCCTCCCCCACACCTTGTAACAGCTAACCCCCTTCATGAGTCCCCTTCCCCTTGCCCTAGCCCCCCTACAGAAGCCACCCCTACACTGCCCTATCCTCCAGCCCCTCCCCCCAGCCCCTTGTAATAGACCCACCCCTTCACTACAATGGCCTCCGCACCCCCATCCCCCTACAGTAGCCTTCCCCACCCCCACCCCCTACAGCAACCCCCCCCCCTCCCCAGCCTACCCCCACCCCCGATAATATTCCCACATGCACCATCACCCTCCCCCCTAAACCATCCTCCCCTCCCCTCCCCCATCCCCCTACAACAGCATCCCCCACCACCTACAACAACCCCCCCCCCCTCACCAGCCCCCTCCCCCATGCCCCAGCCCCCTGCCCTACCCCAGCCTCATCTCCCCCTAAATGAACCCCCCACCCCACCCCGTGCATTAGCCCCCCTGCCCAGCCTCCCCATCACCCCTCTTCCCCAGCCTCCCCTTCACCCCCTGCCCCAGCCTCTCGATGCCCTTCCCCTAGCCTACCCTATAGATGCCCCCCTCCACCCCCTACAGAAACCCCCCAGCCTCCCCCTCACGCCCTACCCTAACCTCCCCTACGCACTTCACATTCCTCCCCCACCCCCTATAGCACCCCCTCCCCCTACAGCAAGCCCCTAGCCCATTCCCCTACCTCAAACAACCCATATGACTAAATATTTATTGTTACTCAGCCGACTATTTGAACATTATGTATAATCACCTGAGACCAAAATAGAGAAACTAGAAAATTAAAATTAAATAAAGTAAAATCTTAATAAATTGATGTGTTATGTGATATATCATTTTTGTCAATAAAGTAAACTTTAAAATAATTAATTAAATCACATGAACTAAAACAATAAAACCCATATAGGTATAAATAGAACGAAAGGTTTGGGATTAATTATTAACTCCTAATTCATGTATGATATTAAAATGGCAATACCTCGTGGATGAGGTTCATATTTATCTAGATCACCAATATCAATGTGATGTCCACAAGCTATATTCGAATCCTAAAATATATATAAATATTATTTATATTAATAATATCAATAAAATTCAACATGATTATGATTTATATTTTTTTACCTATGGCATAACATGTGTACCATCAAAAAGACATTGTTTCATCACTTCATTGATATGTGCTGACATATGTGATAATTTCTCCTCATACATTACACATAATTGCTGAAAATAATATTAGGGATTATATTGAATATACCCATCAAACAAATGTTAATGTAAAAAATCCAAATTCAAAAAAGGGGTGATAAGTTTGAAGATGTGAAAATGTATAATGATGAAACCATTTATGATATTTTAAAAACTTGTCATTAAAATTACATAAAACATCAAAAAATTTGGATAAAAATTAGGGGACACCACCATGTTCAAAGAATGGGTTTGTTGGTAATGATACCCATCTTTTATTTTTTATCTAAGAAAACCTAAGAGCTAAATAGGAAATATTCATTTTGACAAAAATTCTAGAAATAGTTGGTTCCATCTGCAATGGTGTGTGCCGATCAACCCATGGAAATAGCCCAAAAACATCCCCAAGAGCCATAGTATCACTAGGTTATGAAATGGATGAGAGGCAGACTGGGTAATCACACTAAACCACTATATGGTGTCCAGAATCTTGTGAAAGAAATGTCCATATATATAGATAGAATGTTGCCAGGACCTTGCAAAGTCCTCTTCATTGGAGAACTGAATGTGAAAATGATGAGTCAATCAACCCCATTGTGTGATGTTGACATGCTTATTGAAGACATACAACATAGGTATATGATGCCTGAAATGCATGATCTATGATGAATCAATCATATATGATGCTTTAGAAAATTCAAGATGTGAGATAAGCACTAATTCATTTCCATCAACCACCCTTAGAACCTTCATGATATGTTTTTTTAGATCCACTAAGCGAGGAGATGAATTATACCATATAGATGAAGCCAGTACCTCCCCTAATGATATTGATGGGGACTCCTTTCCCATATAAACAATATTTCATTTAAGGAATAAAGGAAAATAAACTTCCATACATACCTATGTACCAATCAAACCTATATATTTAGATTTTTTAATTATGATAGGTGTAATATATAAAAGGTGTATTGTTATATTTATTACAAGGGGTAGGAAAAAACCTACATATTTCCTTCAATCATCCACTTAAAGTCTACCAATCAATCACTTCCAAATTGAATAGCTATAATATATAAATCACAACATAGTGTTGGAGGTTTGAACTCTTGATAATGAATTTGGAGCAATACCCACACAATAAGTGCACAAAAACTCTCAGATAGAATTAATCTACGAGTCATTTACAACTAGAGTAATACCCAATACACAGAGATGTATATAATGTTGAAGTTTATTCAAATTTCATATTAATAATAGGAGACATTTTTAAGAATGTTAAATAAAACAAATCTTATGAAAGATTAAAAAGGGATCTAATTCAATAGGTTGAAAAATATTTCCTAATGGAAGGATGTGGAGTGACGTGGTGGAATGATGGATGGAAGAGGAATTGGTATTTGAGTCATGGAATTCATGCACAGTACAAGACATCAACTAGGGATAGAGAAAATGGTTTATGGAAGGGTGTAGATGAATGATCCAATAGGGTGCAGAAATAATAAAATGATATTTAAGAATAAACTAATATAAATGGTGATTGAAATTCAATAAAAATGATTCTTTTAAATTCCTCTATATTACAAATTTTGAACTCTTTATTCATGTTTACATCTCATAGTGCTACAAATGTACACTGAGAAAGAATGTCAATCACTTCTTTTTATAAATTGAATAAAATGATAAAATACATATATCAAAATCACAATTTTGAACACCTAATACATATGCTCCAAATTCACACTATGAATTCACAGTAATTAATTTCATACAAAGGTAAACAATTATAAAAAACATAATGAGGAGAAGTCCAAATATATATGTTCCAAATTGCATAAAATGTTAACAGAAAAAACATACCTCAAAATCACAATTTTAAACTCTTAATACATATGATCAAATATTGACAAGGAATTTGGGCCAAGAATTAAAGAGCACATGGTGGGATCCAAGAAGTGAGTAAGCAATCCAAATTAATGACTCATATTAGGGAAATGAATGAATCAATGCAAACTTACCAGGAGAGGAGTCAACTACTGGTAATGTGGGGTGACCAGATTAGGGATCTATGATGGGGCATATGGGCTCGACCAAGGGGTTAAGCAGTAGAGATTGATGGGGCAGGACGGTTTGACGAAGGTGGAAGGGTTGCATTGTAGGACACGATGAGGTCGGTTGGGTTCAAAGGTGGCAGGACGGGAGGGATCTACGGTGGGACATAACAGGGCTGGGAGGGTCCGACGCCGGTAGGATGGTCCAACGGTGCTGTGGGGAGTAGGGGTCAAGGGAGGGTAGTAGGAGGGTCACGGGAGGGTTGTGGGGTTAGATCGTGGGGTCATGATAGGGGAGATAAAAAATTGAGTGTGTGGGGGTTAAAAATTGCATCGACCACTAAATAGCCATCGCTAATAATATCAATAGTGACCTCCATTTGGCTATCACCTGAATTCCCTCTCCACAAAAGGTTAAATTTCTACTAGTGTATGTGATCCTAATATATTAAATCATGGGATTTGTGATATGGTGTAGGGAGACCCAGATGTTATGTGGGAGTGGTATGGTTGATTCTAGGATTCCTGATATGGGATGGGGATTCTCGGATGGGTTGTGATCTTAGAATAGTAATTCCTTGTATGGTTTATGTGATATTTGTTAGGATTATGGATTATATGATGTTGGAGAAGATGATTCCTATGATGGTGAGATTCCTAAATATATTATTTTTTGTGTCATGGATGGAAATAGATGTGATGAAATGGTTTAATGATGGGACTACCCATTTATGAGATGATGATTACTAGTATGTTCACATATGAATCTATTTAATGGCTGATGGTCAGGGTTCTTGTTTATCTTGATTCCTTCCCCCACTTCTTGAGGAATCTTATTGATCTTGTATTCATGTTTCATCTTGGTGGTAGTGTATGATGGTTTTCCTAGATTAATTGTTTTATTAAATACTATCAATTATTATTGAATAATTCATAACACATGGGGTTGGTTGATGATGAAATGAAAATGCATAAAATATCATTATCCTAACATACAATTGACAAATTTTTTATTATCCCTAGAGGTAATCATAATTACTCTGATGAATAATGTAATGTTATTTAATTCAATATAATGTCTAAAAAGTTTCATAGATAATCAATGGTTAATGAAGTAATTAATTAATGTTAATAATAAAAGGGAAGAAATAATTAATCTAGCTATTTTATATGATTCGCTTCTAATGAATGACTATTATTAAAACTGATAGTTAGAAGTATGAGTGATGTTAGATACAGTTGTTTCTAATACTAGGTTATTCCTATGTTACCATTGTGAGATATATTACATCATATATTTTATGAGATTTGATATTCTTCCACAACCATGTTAGTTTGGGAGCTGGACACCTAGTGGGATTAGGGAAGGTTTTTTCTCTAGCATCATTGTGATATGGTGGATGGATGACTACCCCATCTACCATTGATCTCTTCTATTGGTAGTTACCTATGCTAATATTCATATTGGTTAGCATTCCAATATATGTTTGTAGAGAGATGTAATGGAATCTGGTGATTTCACAAACATGTATTACCCGATGTAGTATCTAAATGACTATTATTGGTATAACTTGTTTTGGATATGATGGATGGAAGTACATACCTGGTTTATGTGCTATAATGGCTTAATATATAATACATAAAGTTTGATATACGTCATACAGATGATGCTGGATCCAATAAATTACATAGATACTAAATATGGATATGTTAGTGTGATGATGTGGTTAGGTGATGCATGAGGTTCACATTGCGATTCCTTCCCCATGTGGTTTAGTGATATAGTACTATTTGATAGAGATGGCTCAAGATATGTGACATTGAAGAATAAAGGCAAGCCAATGGGGAATAGTGAGAAGGGTTCCCATGATATTTTATAACAATGTTATATTCTATCTTTTCTGAAATGCCTCATGAGATATTGACATGGTGAGTTTGGGAACATAAAATACCTGTTCATGTGAGTTATTTTTATAATTTATCACTGACCATTATCATGATTTATTTATCTTCTATATGAGAGATCCCAAGGAGGATCAAACAAAATAATACTATTATGATGTCCCAAGATATATATAAAATGTTTTCAGGTCACCTAGAGTTGGATGGAGATCAATCTTGATATTCCTATCTTCGAACCCGACATTTTTTGTTTGGGGATTTGTGGTCACAACTGTTTTTATGTTTTGGTGGTTTTAATTTACCTTCATCTATTTTGATATTGAATGGAATTACATGTTTTCACTTTGGATATATTTTATATATATGTATGTGATGTTTTTTTTGTTTTATACTTCTTATTCTTCTTCTCTCCCTCTCTCTCTTCAGCATGTTTCTATTAGATTCTAATTCGTTCAATACGCATGTATAATGTACCGTCATTGGTAGTCTCTAAAAATGGTCCTATTAGATACAGAACTCATGTAGTCATTATAGATATCCCTTTATTGCACTATCTATATGTGGAGGGGTTCATGGTAGAGTGGTATCATAGTTTTAGATTAGAAGGATAGAATGGAGTTTGGAGTAGGAACATGTGAGGTTGCATGGGTTGGAAGGAAAACGGTACTATTTAAGTCTAGTAATAGATGTAAACATAGGATAATTTCTAATAAAAATTTGTTTAGTGCCCCTATGATCTGATGTGTGAACCATTATGTTTTCTATTCATGTAAACAAAATGATATTGGTTATAGTGTATTGAACTATGAATGAATAATGCATCATTCCTCCTTTCTCATGTGTTTAAACTATGTAGACCATGGTATAGGTTAAATCGTTAATAATACTATAAAATAATAATTTAATTATTTTTATGTATTATATATTCTTGGTTTGTGGGATCTAATAATGTGTTCTTCATGTAGGTATGATTCCAGGTTGATAACCTTTTCAGATTCACATCAAAGATGTTCGACTGGGTGCTCTAGAATATCACCCCATAATAGACGTCAATGATGATAGTAGATGGAGTAAGACAGTCCAATATTTTCAGATGAAGATTTTGTAGAATTATGATCCCTTGTTTTGATACTCATTCATAAAATAAGAGTTATTAGAGGCTAAGATATCATTCATGTTGCACTATTCTTAGAAGGATCATTGGGTTTCAATTTCATTGATGAGACTACATGAAGCAATGAGGTAATGGTGGTTTATAATCATTGATGATTGTAAGGATTCAATAATAGCATGGGATATATTCTGGAAGTAGTTTAGAGAAGAGTTTCTTTCTTTGTAATCAAAGTATGATTTTCACCATGAGTTTAAAAACCTCTAATTGGGGATCCTCAGAATGTGAGAGTTTGGAATCTATTTTAGGTCTCCTTTTCTATATGATTTAGACCTCTTTCTTGATAAGGAGGCCAGGGTGATTAATTTTTATGAGGAATTTCTTCCACATATCCAACACATAGTCACCCCATTTATGAGAAAGACATATCATGGGGTTCTTATGAGATTAGATCTTATTGAGATAATGTTTAAGAGAATCTGATTTCCCCCTATGGGTAGTCATTAGGACTCCTCGCAAAGTATAGTTGTAGTGTGGAGTTCTTTATTTCTTGGATTAATGATAATTTAGTAAGTGGTGGGTAGGTAACATTCCTAAATATTTAATTTTTCCAGGGGTGGAGGGTCTCATAATTATAACAAGGATTAAGAAAATGTTTTTTTAAAGAGGTTGATGTCATCAGTGATGACAGTGCTCGACCATTCTATGTAGTCTATGTATGCATGTGTTCTAATTTAAGTTGCACCATATGTAGATTCATCTATGTTAGCATGAGTTGGTCTGTCTAGTTTTGGATTACCATAGAGGATAAGGGAAAGGAATGTACATCCATGATATTATTCTTATCATCATTGAGAAGAGTGTGGTTATGTAGGATACCATCAATATGTTCAAAGAGTTTATGAAGTTGGTCATCGTTAGCTTGATGAATTAGTGTTACTGGTGATAGGGAAGAGAGACATTATTTGAGGTACCCTTTTATTTTTTTCTACGTGGGTGAATGATTTGTTTTATTGTGGAGTGATTCAATATTTTATGGAACATACCCTCGTCCATGCTTTAGGGATTGACATAGAGAGGCTTTGAGTTCCCTAGGAGTTTGAAACGTAACAGAGGGGTCAAGCTGACATCTCAGAAGTATTTAGAGAAAATGAGCTAGTATTGGGGTAGAATCACTCTATGGATGATTTCCAATGTTTATGGATACAACCACATGACATCATACTTGTAATTGATTCATTTTATTTGGGTTAAAATATCATTTATTTGTTCAAAAGGCAGGTAGTGTTGTATTATGATGACCGATATTCAACTAAGATTTTTAGGGAGAGAGATCCTTAGATAGTATATTAGTGTGTTCTTTCATTTTCATTAATGATGGGTGACATGGTGTTAAGCTAATATAATGTACAACAACAACTATTTGTGGGGTTTCTAGAAGGGTAAATAGACGTATTTCTAGAGGAGGTTGTATCACTACCACCTTGATTAGGGATTGAGATGCAACCATGTGTGTCTCTAATCTTGATAGCTTTATATTTGATGGTGCCTCTTGAGTTGTCTGAGATATGAATAATACTAGATAATATACATTAAAATTGTTTGGTTTGGCTGAGTGGGTCACCATTGGGTGCACCCGTTTTGTTTTTTGTGGATGGGTGATTCCAATTTATGGTTTTTATTGATTATGATGACTTTCACCAAGTGGCAATAATGAACCACAATCCTCATCCATGGATTAGAGATTTATTCAATCGGATGAAGGTTTCTAGTTGGTTCTCAAAAATCATTTTTTTGTCTAGATATAAAAATATGTAGGTTAAGGATGGGGAAATTCTAATGAAAAAATTTAGTTCATATTATGGGAATTATGATTCTTTTGTGATGTAGTTCAGTGGGTTGAATTGTCCATTAATTTTCATGTTGTTTATGGATGTTGTTTTCATAGGTTTCTTGGATATGATGATTACCATTTTCATCCAAGCCATCATTGTGTACTCAATGTCTAATGAGAATAATGTATATATTTTTTGAGTCATTTTTTGGTTTCTTTTTCATAATCAAGTATTTGGGTGTTTTTCTATGGGATTTTTCTAGGATCGTGAAGTCAGTTTCTTGGGTCATGCGGTATCCCATCAGAGAGTAGTTATGGAAACTTCAATGATATAGGTGGTTATGCCTTGCACATATCAAAATATATTGTTAAAGGTATTATGTTTCCTTGGTCTTAGATACAATTAAAAGAGATTCATACCCTATATCTCATTGTTTTTGACTCCTTCCACTGATTGGATATAGAATTATTAGAAATCATTATAGACTGACTAGTTTATTCATCATTTTCAACATAATGGAGAATTTTCACAGTGATCCCTTCAATTGTTTTCTACTATATGTATTTCAGTTTTTGTTTTAATGTGATTATTTGGGCCTTAGAGAGGGATATGTTCTGATATTGCAGAGATCATTTGTTTTTGTGGGTTTCGGTAGTTAAATAACCCTAATAGTTTGTATTCCAAACATGGTATTGATTTATTTTTAGTGGTGTTTTCATTGATGTTATAGATATATTAACTCATTAGTGATCATTTTGTAGTTTTTGTTGGCCATAATATCCCGAGGAATGCCTTTTCCAAGTGCGAGTTGAACTTCTATCAACATCATTGGATGGATTTCTTGTAATATTATAGCTTTTATATTTTTTATATGTACGATAAATGACATAGACAATGAGATGAGTAGAAAGTAATTTACAAAATTCATGCGTGAGTCTATAAATTCTAAGAGGGCGATGGATGTTATCTTAATGATGCATCTTGATATGGTAGATAATGTAGTAAAAAAGGTGTATTTATAGATTATGGTGAAGTCATCATTTCTGTAGTAGGTGGGTGTGTCCCAGCTAGTATATCTTGAGGATGAGGTCTGTCGTGAATGGTTTTTTTGTGATTCCCCATATGGTAGGTATAAGGACTGAAAGAACTAGGTTTTTAATGGAATATTTCTCATTCTTTAAGAGATGTGTTATATGGTTCTTTAAGAGTTACAATATTTTCCATTACTAATTAATCAAAGGTTGACAAAGACATACTAAGCATTGAGAGTTTAGTGTTAGTATCTTGGGATGAAATGTGTAGTTGTAGGGTTTGTTTCTCAATATTTAGTCTGCCAAAAGGTAATGTTGGAGCATCTTGTTCGTCGTGGGTTGATGCAGCAATTAGATGTTCCCTAGTTGAAATGAGGGGACATCGTTATGGATATTATTTAGGGATTTACACAATATCAGGGATGTTATGATTCTAAATTATTGATAGGGGATCCATTGATGAAACATCCCACTTTATAGTGACCAAGGATCCAATCATAGTTGGGGTCTTTTTGAGGTAGTATCTAATGTGGCGATGAGACTCTATAGAGTCTCGAGGATGATCATTTCTTTTCAACATCCTTATTTTACTAACATGGTGGAGAGAGTTCTTCAAAAAAAAAATTATTCACAATTATTTCTGATAACTAATTTTCATCTATATAAATATGGTCATATAGAGATGACCATATATATTCTTGAAGACATAATTCACTCATGTGTACAGGATTTAGGATTTTGTGGATGATGGACTTTCCCTTGGTCAATTTTTTCTTGCAATAATAGTGTCCATTCCAAATTTTTTATGATGATTTATGATGATTTGTATAGGTCACTGAAACATTTTATATTTTATGGATCAGGGTCAGATAGGTTTTAATTATCATGATTTAACTGGTACATAATATGACATAGATGGTTCAGGTAATTGAAAAGAGGATGAAGGGAGTGAAGGATCACTGGAAATCCAATGTAGATTATAGGAGGATACCTCCTAAGTTTTATGTTAGAGATCATGTGTTCCTCATTGTGGAACCCTTTCATAAGAAATAATGTATTGTTCATGGAAGTGATATTTCTCCCCATTTTGTTTGTTCCTTTATGGTGTTGGATTTTATTGAATCTATGGAACAAGGAATATAACTTCCCCCAAAGAGGAGCTAGATAGATGATGATTTCACATGTTACAACTCTATTTTTATCCTTATAATGAATATGAAATCATCAATTTGGGTGAGATAGATATTGATGATTATATGAACGTCAAGGTGTGGATTTTTGGAGATCCATGACATTCAGGGGAAGGTGTTGTGTTGCAATGTTATTCCCCTAGTTCATGTCTTATAGTGAAACAACATTGAAAATTATAGTACCTGGGAACCTGAGTTATTGAGCAACCCTAAATTCCTTAATAATGTTTTTAGTTATTCTCTTATAATGTTGTTATCATTTTGTTGTTTACACCTTTCATTTTGATTTTTTTCCTCTTGTTATTCATTATGGGGTTACTTCTAGTTGAGAGGTATCTTCCCTAGTAATGTTTTTAGGAGTAGGTTATTTTTAGTGTGTGATTTTATGGTATTTTTCTATGAGTGAGGTAGTTTAAAACCCATGATGGGGAGATTGTAGAATATTATCTCTTAGGGTGTTTTGTTTAGATGAACCATTTTTTGTTTTCTCTCTAATTTTGTATTCGATTTTGGATGATGAGAATATTTGGAGTGGTATCAAATGTAAGAGCCTAGATTCATGACGACTAACTTAGTATATGTTTTTGAGTCTTTTGGTTCATAGAGGAGGCATCAATGTCGTCCAGATGGGGTTTTGGATACAAAAGGATGGAAGAAGGATGAATTCACACCATTTAAAGTTACACAACATGAAAAAGTGGTGCATGGATTATGTGAGGTAGGTTAATGGCATACATATTTTCATGCATTATAATAAAATATTATATGTCATTTATCATAAACATAACCACAAATATTATACAATGTGAAAGGGGATTACATAACATGTAAATCCTTTTTTCAGTGCATATTTAAAGGGGAAACCTCTCTTTTTGTTCACAAATCATCTGGCCTATAGTGGAACCCTCTCTTATTACAGGTGACCAAAGGCCCCGTCACATGGAGTTTTGAGATACCATTTATAAGAACCAGTACATGTCATTCCTTCATTTATGTGTGCTGATCCTAAATGAATTCAAACTCCTTTTTGTATGATTCCCCTTCATTCAGTATCGTTTTCCTCGAATACTTCATTCCATGTGATGGAGGATGATGTAACGACCCAAAATTTTGAATAGATTTTGTTTCCTAACTTTTTGTGTCATTGTATTTTATACTCAACAAAACTATTTCATTTAATAAAATGAGTATAATTAAAATAAGACCATTGGAAACTAAATGATGCAATTATTTTCAATAAATACAAGTGATCTTGATTAATTAATTAGAAAGAAGATTCGATGGCCCCATCAAGTAGTCTCAGGATGATCGAAGCCCATCTGATGGAACTTGGGAAGGAGGTAGCACCTTTAGGATTCTCTCTAGACCAAACCCAAGCTGAAATTCATTATGTGAAGCTAGAATAGAATCTGCATCACGAGAAGTTCAAGCTGATAGAAATCACTACTCGGGCAATGCTGACCGAGCCACCCCAAGATTCTATCACCCTAGCACACCTTACTCTTAGGTCCTAGGTTGGTGTTATAAGGGTTATGTAACGAGACCATAACCGCCTTGTTTAATCATTTCATTTAAATAAAAATTGTGATTTCATCATATAATGAAGTTTGTGAATTTTATAATGACCGAATAAATATAGTATGCAAATTATTTCTGAATTTTAGAAAAATAATAATTTAAAAATATTTATCTAAACTTATATAATTAAAAATGTGTAATTATTTTCAAAACATTGTCTTCTACAGTTGTGTTCATTATGAAATTTAGTGTCTATTAAAATCAACATAATTTTTGATTACTAGTAAATTATTAATAGAGTTTTAATGGTTATGATTAGTAATGTGACCAAATGGATTAGTAATATCACTTAATGAAATTATTAATATAATTTAGGCACCTTGATTAAGTAATGTGATACAATAAAATAGGTAAATAACTGTTTTAGAAATTATTGGTTAAGTATTAGTTTTTTCAGGTGAATAGTGATTGTTATTTAAAAATTAAAATAAAAATATTTAGAAAATTACTTTCATATAATGGAGTTCATTTTTGAAATTAGAGCATCAATATTTGGTAAAGGTTAATTTTTGGGATTTTTCTGAAAGAGTTGAATTTTTAGTGAATAGTGTTTTTATTTAAAAATTAAATAAAAAATATTTAGAAAATTATTTTCATAAAATGGAGTTCATTTTTGAAATCAGAGCATCGATATTTGGTTAAGGTAAATGTGTTAGGATTTTTATGAGAATATTGAATTTTCGGTTAATAGTGAAATTATAGTTTTTGAGTTTCAGGTGTTTAACGACATCATTAAGGATGTAATAATTATGGAATAGTTATGGTCAACTAATTAATAGTAATATAATGTATTATCTATCCCAAGTGGCCAATACCATGGGAAAATTCCATGGGAATGCCCATGTTTTTTCCAATACCACCGATATGGTGTCCCTTTGCAATTGATGCTTTGTCCCCTCACTTCTCTTATAAATACCAAGACTCGCCCACATTCATTTCATTTCCAAATCCTCCCCAACGAAGTTATGTTCTCTTTTCCTCCCATGTAGTCTTTACACGGTTCCCTCAAGACTTCCAAGGTCTTGACCATCATGATTTGAAAGTTACTCTTCAAGGTAAGTGATCCTACCTATCTCTTTCTTTTCAAGTACTCTCGTTTATGTAATTTCATTTAATCCTCAAGGTAATATTTTGGTGGTGTTATTTTATATTCATATTAAATTAATTTTCATTTTCTTATGATGAAAGACCCCCTCTTTCTCTCATCTGTTCATTTTATGAATGTTTAAGTGGCGCATTTAGGCTGCCAAATTTTTGTAAGGGATTCTTCAACCTTCCCGTCTTAAAAGTTCTACTTTCATGTCAAGTCATTCAAGTTCCTCTCATCCATGTTGGGGTATTATATCTATATTCATCATACTTTAATTTTATGTTCACATTATTATAGATCCTATTTAATATCATCAATTCATTTTTTTGAAGTTTTAATTGACGTTATTAGGCTGCTGAATTTTTCATAAGAGAAATCTTATTTTTTCCTTCCTTTCAAGTTCTTCATTTCATATGGTATGTCCTTAAACCTTCATTACCATGTTCTTAT
Source organism: Viscum album (assembly GCA_963277665.1). Lineage (NCBI taxonomy): Eukaryota > Viridiplantae > Streptophyta > Magnoliopsida > Santalales > Viscaceae > Viscum > Viscum album. The sequence goes on along the minus strand of OY728148.1, from coordinate 1,479,037,073 downwards.
ATACTTTATATTTTTTCCCTCTACTATTTTTTGGATCATTTATTAGTGGATGAAACATTTACCTTCTCTTTTCAATGTTTTCTAAAACCCTGAAACATAGCCGTTATGTTGTCGATTTTTTGTCTCAAAATGTCTTTCCCTTTTTCTCAAATTCTCTTAATTTATTAAGAGAATACACAAAACTCATTATTTTATAGGGGTATTTACATATATATCAAAATTTTCTATTTTAAATTATGTTATTTACATACATGAGACCCGCTTTCCTTTTCCGTGGGTTTAAAGTCCCATAAAGATCATGTCTTTAATGTAGTTTTTAAAATGTTATGACTATGAAATAAAACCCATTTATTATATTCTATATGAGTTATTTATGAAATTATTGATGATGATATATTTGGATCACATGATAATAAAGAAAAATTAAAGGTGCTCCCTAACAGCGCTCTAATGCCTTAGGTGAAGACTTAATCTCTAGAGATGACCATTTTAACGATACCTTGGTGAATAAACTTGGTAACTTTTTAATGACACCCTAGGGATGGACCTTGGTAATACAGAAATGAGTGTCCAAGTTATATGATGTAGCCAAATCTTAATGTTATGAAACACGTTATTTTTATTATGATATGCCCCATGATGTCTTTCTCATGCCTTAAAGTTATTTATCATGACATTAGTGATGTATCTCAAGTTCACATGTAAAATGTTTCTCTTGTTTCCCTGACTAGGCCTTATATTAACCCTTTCCTTTGATGTATGGTCCCAGGTTATGAGATTCATTAATGAACTTAGGATGAAAAATGAAGAAGCCTTTCAAGTGTTTATGAAAAATGTCTTAATTCATCATCTATTAAGATCCCTATTTCCTAGACACTAGACTTTAAGGATCCTTTGAATATAAAATGTAATGAAAGGTTATGTTATAAAAAGGATGGATGTCATAGTTGGTATCAAAGGGTAGTTTAGTTATTTATGGAAATTAGGCGGTGAAAACATTAGGATGAACCCTATAAGAAAGTTTAAATATAATAAAACATCATGGTATTTTAGTGAGTATAGAGTTAGTGGTTTATCAAACAAATACATGCCTGTCGGGATATGAGCAGGTAGAGGTGGATCTGGCATCGATGTACATAGGGGTAAAACCTAAAACACCGCTTTGAACTAGACTCGAATGGGAACTGGTACATGACAATGGGCCTTGCTGCACTCTTGGTTACGACACTCCTGAGGTATATTTTTGGTTAATTTAAAGCTTTTTATGAATCCTTATGAATGAGTTATAGAAAAATGTAATTTTTCTATGCATGATGTTTTAATACATAAAATCCTTTTTAGTTAAAAGATTCATAAATGAAATAATTTTCTCATGAAGGATTTATTCTTTTATAAAATTTCCCCATATTCTAGGAATACGTTGACATATTTCATGAGGAGTTACCCGGACCTTCCCTAGGAAGAGAGGTAGAGTTCTATATTGAACTCATACATGGATCTCTTCATATGTTGAAGACCCCCTACAAGATGGAAAATGTGGCTCTAGTGGAATTAAAGAATCAAAACTGAGATATTTTGATGAATGGGTTTATCCGACCATGTGTGTCTCCTTAGGGAGCACCAGTTGTCTTTGTGAAGAAGAAGGATGGATCGATGCAGCTATACATTGAATATTGAAAGCTAAATGGGATCACAGTGAAGAACAAATACTCCCTTCCAACAATTGATTACTTATTTGACCAAATTCTTCTCTAAGATTGATCTTCGTTATGGTTGTCATCAATTGATGGTGAAGAATGATTATATTCCAAAAAATTCCTTTCAATCAAGATATGGGCATTATGATTTTTTTGTTCTGCCCTTAGAACTAATGCACCTTCTATTTTTATGGATCCAGAATAAGTTAATTTTAGAGAATTATATCAAATAGATATACTTTTTATAGTAAAATGATTTGGTGATTAAATGATTAAGGTTATTTTGGACGATTTTATATCTTTTGGATTATTATCTGCCTAAGATACTACCATATTTAAATTGAGGAGGAATGGTTGATTTTTATATATAATAATTCGTGTATTTATTATGGACATTTGGTGATTAGGGTTATTTCTGGAAAATGATGAACCTATCATAGAGAAAATATGAATAGGTTAATTATAATTTAGTATGAGAATTTATTAGTAGTCTATGTTATTTGGATATAAATGTTAAGATTTTTTTGAGAAGACTATGTTATTAAATCCTTCTGTGTTTTGGGTTCCAATATTTGTTTGGATTATACTGAAGAATTTTATGTTTGTTTTTGTATTGAATTATCATTCTAGGACATTGGGTACTTTTGTTGAATTTTGGAGATTAATAGTCATATTTCATTTTATAAATGATTATCCTTTTTGGGGATTATATGATCTCGTACTAAATTTTTTAGTTTTAGTAAATGCCTAAAAACAAGGGAAAAATATAGTTATTCTTTTGTGGATAATGTGATTCTCTATAAGACGATTCTTTTCCTTTTGATGTGACCAAGTCTTATTGAATGTTAATCTTTTGGAGAAAATATTAGTCTTGGTTGAAAAATATTAAGGTATTAGACCCTACTTTAAGGTAAATATATTTCATTATTTTATTATTCTATGAAGTAAATTTATTCCTAAAAATTAAGAAAAGGAACGTAAAAAAAATGTTTTTGGTTTACATTTCCTAATGGGAAATCAAAGACCATTTAACACATCTTATGTTTTTGATCTTATTATGGTTAAATTTCCCGAATCATGTTTTCTATCACTCTCCATCAGAACATGACCCTTTGTTTTATCTTATATATCCATTTTTTCTTATCTGGAATCCTAGTATGAGTTAACTCAGGTGACCTTTGTACTTCCCTGTCATTATTTTAAAGTAATATTTTTACTAACTCTTTTCTGATGTGAGACTTTCAAAGAAATTTCCAAGCCCAATTTTAAAATTGTGACGATGCAATTTCTTAAGGGGGGAAGATTGTATGACTCAAAATTTTGAATAAATTCTATTTCCTAACTTTGTGTGTCATTTTATTTCATACTCAATATAACTATTTAATTTAATAAAATAAGTATAATTAAAATAATACTGATGGAAACTAAATGTTACGATTACATTCTATAACTAAAATTGATCTTGATTAATTAATATTGAAATAAGATTTGATGGCCCCATCCAGTAGTATCGGGCCGATCAAAGACCATATGATAGAACTCTAAAAGGAGGTAGCACCTTCGGGCTTTGCTCGGAACCAAACCCAATCCGAACATCATCGTGTGAAGCTAGAACAGAATTGGATTCCCCAGAAGTTCAAGCTGATAGAAATCATTACTTGGGCAATGTTGACTGAGCCGCCCCATGATTCTATCACCCTAGCACACCTTACTCTTAGGACATATGCTGGTTTTATAAGGGTTTGTGTAACAAGACCATAACTATCTTATATAATCATATGATTTAAATAAAAATTGTGATTTCTTCTTATGATGAAGTTTGTGAATTTTAAAATGTTCGGATAAATACAGTGTGCATATTACTGATGAATTTTATAAAAAAAATATTTTAAAAATATTTATGTAAACCATAAATAGTTAAATATGTGTAATGATCTTCATGAAATAGTCTTCTACAGTTGTGTTCAATATGAAATTTATTGTCTAATTAGATCAACATAATTTTTGATGAATAGTATATTATGAATAGTGATTTTTTTTCTTAGGATTAGTAATATGACCCAATGGATTAGTAATCTCACTTAAAGGAAGTATTTATATAATTTAGGGACCTTGATTAAGAAATGTGATTCAATAAAATCGGTAATTAATTATTTCAGAAATTATTGGTTAAGAATTAGGTTTTTCGGGTGAATAGTGTTTTTTATTTAAAAATTAAATTAAATTTTTTTAGAAAATTGTTTTCATAAAATGGAGTTCATTTTTTAAATTAGAGCATCAATATTTGGTTAAGGTGAAATTTTGGGATTTTTCTGAAATAGTTGAATTTTCAGTGAATAATGTTTTTATTTAAAAATTAAATTAAAAATATTTAGATAATTATTTTCATAAAATAGAGTTCATTTCTGAAATTATATCATCATTATTTGGTTAAGGTTAAATTTTGGGATTTTTCTTAGAAAATTGAATTTTTGATGAATAGTGCAATTACTATTTTTGAGTTTTAGGTTTTTAATGACATCATTAAGGATGTAATATTTATGCAAAAATTCTGGTCGAATAATGAGTTATGATGTGTCCCAAGTGGCCAATACTAGGGGAAAATACCATGGGCAAGTCCATGTTTTTTCCAATACCACCGATGAGGCGTCCCTTGGCAATTAATGCTTTGTCCCCTCACTTCTGTTATAAATACCAAGCCTCTCCCTCATTTATTTAATTTACAAATCCTCCCCAAATAATTTCTGGTCTCTTTACCTCCCATGTAGTCCTTATAAGGTTCACTCAATCCTTCCATGGTCCCGACCGTCATGATTCCAAAATTATCCTCCAAGGTAAGGGATACTACCTCTCTCTTTCTTTTCAAGTACACTCGTTTATGTAATTTATTTTAAGCCAAATGTTCTTATGTTGGGGGTGTTATTTTATATTCATATTACTATTCATTTCATGTTCATTGGATGAGAGACCCCCTATTTCTCTCATCAGTTCATTTTATGAATTTTTAAGTGGCGTTGTATTAGCTGCCGAATTTTTGTAAGGGATTCATTCACTCTTCCCATCTTCAATGTTCTACTTTCATGTCAAGACTTTCTAGTTCTTTTTTTCTATGTTGGGGTATGATCTCTATATTATTCATACAATACTTCTATTTTAAAATTATTAGATACCCCATTTAATCTCATCAATTCATTTTTTTGGTGTTTTAAGTGACACTGTTAGGCTACCGAATTTTTCATAAGAGAAATCTTATTTTTGTATTCATTTGATGTTTTTCATTTCATATGGTATTTCCTTAAAATCTCAGTACCATGTTCTTACATCGTTTATATTTTACCCATATACTATTTTATGTATCAGTTATTAGTGGCTGACCCCTTTACCCTCTCTTTTCAATGAATTCTAAAACCGTGGAAGATAGCCATTATGCTATCAAAATTTGTCTCAAAATGTCTCTCTCTCTTTCTCAAATTCATTTATTTTATTAAGTGAATAATCAAAACTATTTATTCAAAAAATTTATTCTCATATATATCAAAATGGTCTATTTTAAATTCTGGGATTTACATACATGAGACCCGCTTTCCTTTTCTGTGGGTTTAAAGTCACATAAAGATCACATCTTTAATGTAGTTTTTTAAAATGTTATGACTATGAAATAAAACCTATTTCTTTTATTCTATATGGGTTATTTATGAAATTATTGATGATGATATATGTGGATCACGTGATAATAATCAAAAATTAAGGGTACACCCTGATATCACTCCAATGCATTGGGTAAATACTTAATCTCTAGAGATGACCGTTTTAACAATGCCTTGGTGAATAACCTTGGTATTTTTTTAATGAAACCTTGTGGATGGACCTTGGTGATACAAAAATGATTTTCTATGTTCAATTTTTTATCCAAATCTGCATGTTATGAAAAACCTTATTTTTATTATGATATGCCTCATGATATCTTTCTCATGCCTTAAAGTTATTTATCATGACTTTTTTGATGCATCTCAAGTTCACATGTAAAATGATTCTCTTGTTTCCCTTACTAGGACTTCTAATCACTCATTACTTTGATGTATGTTCCTAGGTTATGGGATGCTCTAATGTACATAGGATGAAAAATGGATAATCCTTTCAAGTGTTTAAGAAGAATTTTTTATGTTATCATGTATTAAGTTCCTAATTTCCAAGACAATACACTTTAAAGATCCTCTGTTTGTAAAATGTAATGAAATGTTATGTTATAAAAATGCGGGATTTCATAGATGATCTCCTATATTTATATTGTTTTTTCATTATTTTTTTGGGATAAATTTTGTTATGATATCCATGTGTGGACCAATTTCTATTGGACATGTGATCAATAATCTGTAATGTGGTATATTCCCATGGGAATAACATTGATAGATATTGAGATGGAGGATTTGTAAATTATCTATTTATTTATGTGAAATAGTAAATGGATCAATATTTATCCATTTTTTTGAAAATAAAATTTATATAATAATAATTTCACAAGATTAATAAATTGGATTGCTGTAAAATGTTTCTAGTGTTGTTGATTTATACTCATAGAGCGGTTTTAGACATGTTTTCTTAGATCGTCTGATATCTATGATATATGAAATTTTAGAATGATTTTATTTTTGTGTTTTAATGATGAAATTGATAATGTAAATAAATCCATAACTTGTTGATAATTAACTAGAATGATAAATTAATGAGGATGAATCTATAGAATCTATTGGTTAATGTAATTAGTTAATAATAAAATTGATGGACTTCACACGTTTAAATAAAATATACTTATATATGAATAATTCGACTCATATATAATGTTAATCTTAATTATTATTGATGAAAAAAATAAAAAATGATGTAAATAGGGAATTTCACTTCTCTTGGTATTTGAAACTAAAAATAAATTAATAGAGCATGTTTCTTATTTTATATATTTTTATAGCATGATTTATTAGGTCGCCCGTTGTTGGTAAATGTAAATAATGAATGGTTAATTCAAATTTAATAAGAAAATTTTAAGAAGTAACGTAATTTTCTTGGGATATAATTAACTATTTTCATGAGAAGGTCGAGTTCCTTGTTTTGATTAGTGACCACTTGTTTGCATGAGGACACTGATTATATTTTTTTTTGCGGGAAAAATTTCCCTATTGGTTGATTGTTGTTCCAAAAAAATTTTCTGATATCCACTAGATATGATCCTACTAATATGAGTATGATACAGATTATCCTGGGTTAAATGTTATGTGATTCAAAGGCCTTGATATGCTGAGAACATGTGAAAACTAATATGGTGCAGGGAGGCCTGAATATGATTGTATCTGGGTATGGTTGGTCTTGGGATGGATGATGTGATATATTTTTGCTGGGAGGCCTACATGATGTGGAATACGTTGATTCATGTTATATAGATATGCATCAGTATACACATGTGGGTGTCACGGATGGAATCAGAGGTGATGGAATGTCAAAAATCTTGGCCTAGCCATTAATTTCATACCGATAGCTTCTATTTTCACTTATGAATTAGTTTAACATATGATGGCCTTTTTACATGTTTATCTAAATTCCAATCCCCACTTCTTGAGGTATCTTAAAGTGCATGGTTTCATGTTTCATCTTGCTGGTACCTTTAAATGGATTTCCTATATCACAAGGACTATGGAATAATGATAATATTCATTTTTTAATTATAAATCCATGGTGATTGTTGATAGTGGAATAAAAATGATTAAAATATATTACTCTCGATTTACCACGAGACTTGGTTTGGAATATTCTTGGTGTTCATGGACATTAATCTAACGATTAATGAAATATAATTTATTGAAATGTTATATAATGTGATAAAATGTAAATGGTTAATTAATAGGCCATGAGTTAATTAATATAATTATATAATGAAAAAGATGGAAGTTATTAATGTAACTCTTTTATATTATTTTGTGCTTATACGATATCTAATCACAGTAGTGGTATCTGGTAGTCTGAGCAAAATTTGATGCAATTTTTCCAATGAATAAGTTATGCCCATAGTGTGGCTATATATTACATTATATCATGTGTATTATGTGATTTTACATTTTACCCCTCTCATGTCTATTTAGGTGACTAGAACCCAATGGTTTTTGAGAGGTTGTTTTCCATGACATCCCAATGGGATTATGGATAGATAACTACCACCTCTCACCCCTCTAACTTATCTTGGAAGTTACATGTGTAGGTATGAACAATATTTATCTTTCCTCTATATTGTTTTAGAGTTATATGATGGAATTTAGATATTTATCACAAATTTATTACCAGAAATATTATCCACAGGGTATTTATATGTATGATAGGTGTAGGCTTTGATGGATTTAGGCAGTTACTCTATGTATTGATTGTAATGGATGGAGGTAATATACATGATAATTGATATTCATTAAACGAGATATTGTAGATCCTAGAAACTACCTAATTACTATATATGGATAAGTGGGTGGGGTAATTTAGTTATGTGATGCATGAGGTGCTTTTTTTCCAATTTCCATGTGTTTTTGGGCTTGTTTACTTTTGGTGAGAGACAGATGAAGATGTGTGATGTTAGGGTAGAGAATAAGAGTGTTAGGGAATTAGGAGATAGGTAACCATGATATTTAATTACCATATTATATTATCTCTATCATGTGTCACTTTTTTAGATATAGCCTTGGTTAGTCATGGGTAATTGTATAAATGTTTAGCTAAGGATTTAGTATCAGTAATATTCATAATTGTTTTGAATATATTATTTATATTTTTCATGATATGATCTAAAAAGGATCGTATTATGTATAATATTATACTCTCCCTATTTATGTTTAATTTTTCATCATTTAAATTGGAGTTAGTTAGAGATCGGGGTGGATATTACTAGATTGGGGATTAGCATGAGATATTTGTGATTAAGGGTCTCTACAATCTTAACCATTTTGGTACTTGTAGTTTTTTCTCTGTTTCCTTTGTACTGTATGAAATTTCATTATTTCAATTGTTATTTCCATTATATATATGTATACATGGTGTTGGTTTTAATATCATTATTAACTATCAATTCAGTAGGTTTCTCTTAGAGGGTAATTCCTACTATATTCATATTTATTTTATACTTAGTGCTAGTTTCCATCCCATGCGCTACTAGAGGCAGGACTTGAAGGTCACTATATATCTTCCATCATTGTTGTATATTTATGGGATAGTTCTTGGAAATATTCTTTTGTAAAATCCCATTTTACATATGAAACATTATGATAGATTTTAATAGATAAAAATCAACGATGCCTTATATTAAACATAATATGTCATATATTGGAAATAATGTGTCAAAATTTAGAAATCAAAGAAATTATTTTATTCTCACTATGTATCACTATGATTTTTATTTCTCGCATTAATTATTTTGGTATTATAAAATAGTTGGAACATGCTGAATCATTGTTAACGGTGAATGTGGTGGACACTATAGTGATTATCCTCCTGAGAAACTAAATGAAATAGGAATTAGAAGGTAAAAACTATTAATTATTACTAATCATGTATTTTGATATAGGATTTCCTACGTAATTTTTTTCATATTATTTTACATAAGATAATTTGATGATTGGAATTTTTAAATAATATAGTGGTAATGAACATAGAGGAATGAAAGTTAAATTCTCATTATGACAATAATGTGTGAAAGAGAACATGTGAGAAATTTTCAATTAAATAGGATGACAGATTCTATGTAAAAATCATAGATATAAATTAATTAATTTATAGGTAATGATATGTCTATTGTGTGGGGGATATGTGAATTATCGATTTCAATTCCATAATGTAGGGGTTAACAACTAAGCCAATGACGGATATATGTTATTATGATATTTAAAGAGATATAATTGATTTGTTTATATATTAGGATTCCAGAATTATGTAATATAAATATTGTATAAATTCTATTCTAGTTATAATAATCATGAAACATATTAAGGATGCTCCACATTAGTTTTTTACATAGTATTCCCAATAATATGTTGAACACTACAGATAACATGGAAAATATATTTACTAATATGTTATATTTTATGGATAACTTATGAATGTGGAAAAATATAACCATTAATATGATCCCAATGATAAGGTAATAATGTTTAATTAATTTATAGAGATGATTGGTATAGATAGAATAAATGAGTTAATATTGGTGAAAATAACATTGATTATTGATTTGATGAAAAATTGATTTGTGATTAAGTTTATTTCAATTTTATTATTTTAGGAATATATTATATATTCCATTTTTTTATTTTTGGAATAAGGATAAAGGTAATTTTGGGAATCATATATATTTTAATTGATGTTTTATAGTGATTACTATTTTTTTGAAAGGATAAAAAATCTTTAAGGGATTATTTTTTCATAGTATTCACATGCTAGGCATATTAAATTATGGTCAATGTATTATTGTTTTAGTCAATGTGGTAACGTTGGTTATGGGAGTAATATATATACATATATGTGACCAAATACTATGGATTTAGGGGGTTTGAATTTGGTAAAACATATTTTGGAAGAGCCTACTGGTTAAGTAGTAATGGAATGATTTATTTAGAATTTTAGATTTTTTATGAGGTTTTGAATATTAATTTATTATATTTATCAATATTAGAGAATATTTACTAAATATTTTGTTTTCTATAAGAAATAGAGATATAATTTATGATTTACGATTCTTTTAGAGATGTTATGATAAGATAAGCTATAATTTTAGTTCTTCAAACATGAAAAATTCACCATGAATATTAATTTCATTAACTATGAGATGAATTGGAAATGGATAAATTAACAACCAAATGATGATATTATTATTATGATATAGAAATAATTATATTATTTATATTTTATCAAATTGACTATATTAACAGTAACGAGATCCCATATCTTTATAAAAATTATTTCAAAATGAAATTTTATACTTTCACCTACATTTCTCAAGAATTTATAGAGTTTTACCCATCATATATTTATTGTTTTGTGGTTGCAAAAATTATCCAAAACTAGTATAATATTAATCTATATAAAATTACGAGCATTATATTTCCCTTCAATCGCCATATATTTACATACCACTAATTATATTTTATTTTGAAACCTGCCTTTTTTCATGGTGGTCTTCAAGCTTTTCTTTCTCTATCTTTAGGAGTATATTTTTAAGACCATTTTACAATATTGGATTTCCACATAGGATTTTTAAATGTAAATATATTGATTACAAAGAGAAAATTTTAATTTCTAGTGAAAAATTTAATAAATAGGGGAAGAATTTAAACATATGAGATTTTGGATTTTATTTTTACTAAAACAACCTTTATTTCAAAGATATCATGAGTTTCACACAAAACCTAGTTTAAATGAAATGCAATATACTATCAATATATTTTTATTTAATGGGTCAGTTATCACCTAGTAGTTAGATTGGAAGGTATGATTATGACTAACTAAATTATGAATCATTTATGGTTTAAATATGTATAAAATAATTTATTTAGTATTTAATTGATGAAAAATGAAAATTAAAATAAATTGAATGTAAATGAAATAATTTCTGGAAAAACTATTTTTAAGATTGCAATGTATTTTTATCATTAAAAATAAAATTAGACACTATTGGTGAATTATATTTGTATATTTAAATTTTATATTTCAAATAACACTTTTTATCATTCTTATAATATTTTTTCTAGGCATGGGATATGAATAAATCATGTTCCTAACTAAAAATGTATTTTTTTCTAAGGAGTTGTTTCATCACATTTTGAAAATTTATTTTTAAATAATTTTTTTTACTTTGAAAAAATTATTTCCACATAATGAACATGTTTTACGAAAGATAAATGTCAAAATTATCTTATAGAAATTTTATTTATAATTTTATAAATCTGAATTAGTTTTCAATAAATTGTAGAAATAATGATTTTTATTCAATTTTTTTATCTGAAGTATTTAGAAAGACTCATTATATTTTAAAATAATTTAAAATTTTATTTTTTTTTCAATTATCTTATGACTAATTCAATTTATACAATTGTATTTTATTAATATTTTATAAAAATATTGTTATACTTATAAAAACATTTTATTAGGAAAATAACATTTTATCAGGATTATATATTTAATTTCAAATTAAAATATATAGTATATTTGGATCAAAATTTGAAAATGAATTAATTTTTTTAATCATCACAATTCATATTTTATAATGAGTTATAAATAATTTTTTTTCAAGATAAATTGTACAAATATTTAAAATACATTACCATGGTTACAGTTAAAGTAGGCTTACCGGGGGACATACTAAACAAATATAAGTTAGAAAAACATAAATACTAGTATACTTTTTATTATATGGAAATATTTCAACCATAAATCATCTATTATTATGTAATGGTTCCACTTTGACCCAATTTTATATGAATGTGACTTGAAATTATTTAAAATCATTTAAAATTTACATGTGCCTGGCTTATCTCAATTATATTAGGGCACCTCCTCCTATAACTTGTTCACACATCTTGATCCATTTATCAAAATAATATAAAAAATATCACAAATAAATCATTATACATGTTATATATTAATTTTTCCCATAACACCCATCGTAATGTCTTTAATATGATATCCAAAGGCAGTTTTTCTATGCTATGGAAATTTTCATCACCATGATCATTATTTTTTAAATACTTATTTTACAGCATGGTATTTAATCATAAGAATTTTAATATTATATAACCAGTATATAAAATAAAATAATATGTTATTATTATTATTATTTTATAATGTATATCTATCTTCTACTCTATCAAATGTGAAATGAAACTGTCGATCATGTATATAGAAGACTACCGTCTCACAAACTAATGTAATTTTTTTTCCAACGGTACCACTTAAGACTAGATATAATGAATGAATTAAATAATATATATTTTATTTTTCACATAATTGTACATATTGTATTATAATATGATATATTCTTTCCCACATTCTAATCCATTGTAAAATGATAATTTCATTGGTGCATACGTGTGGACTCCCTCCCCCACAAGCGACATTGTAGGTTTTTTATTTATAATTTACGTTGATAATAAAAATGATCGTTTTAATGAATATATATGATAAATATGATATAATAATGATCCTATATTGGTGAATTAATATTTAATTTTAAATCATTCCATATTTTATAAATGTAAAAACAATGTTAATGTGTTAGTACGACTTACCATCTTCATGAATGATTTAATTAATTTTTATATCACTATATATTATGGACTAATATAAATATGTATATAATGAATATATATTATATTTAAGTAATTTTTATATTTTTTGATTTGATGGAACCGTGATTAACATAGAAGGACCAAATATACCAAAACCAAAACATATATTAAAAGGATTTTATCATCACATAGAATATAGATATTAATAAGGAATTGTTAATAATGCTGAATGTTATAATTAAATCATAAATATTAAGATATATATGTATATGGATATATAAAATATTATTTATAAATATTTATTTGTTATAAAATATTTTTAAAAATCTATTAATGAATTTTAATATTAGTTAAGGGTTCTTCATATCCAATTGCCTAATTTTTTATATAAGTTTTGTTATGTTGTTATATTATTTTAGAAGTTGTATATACTACAGATTTTTTATTTTATATCCTGAATTTATATATTTTAATTATATTTAATAATCCATTAATAGTTATTATTTCATTGTGTGTATGCTTCAAAAAGTGAAAATAGTCATAAGGGATTTATGCCTCCATCATATATTTACATGACATTATTTATGATGTAATTTATGTTGGTGAAATTATATGATCCTTATAATATAAATACTAAATATATTACATCAAATATAGAATATTTTGATGAATAAATTATTTAATTTCAATTTTCTCATTTTAAGTACTTATTATATTGAAATAATGGTTATAAGGAAAACAAATATTATTTTTCTCATTGATCGAAAATCCTTTTTTTCCATATCCTTATATCCCAAAAATTCTTTAATTTTTTTAAATAATAAAATAGTATAAATTATGGTCATTTTTACACATGATTTACTTATTTAAAATAAATGTTATTTTTATTTTATTAATGAGAATCTATTCAAAAATTTCAAAAGTGTGAAAGGAATGTTATATTTTAACCTATACGCCTTGAACTAAATTTTATTCCTTTATGAACACAGGATTCATTGATGATTATATATCATTTTCTCATTATTTTTCCAAATAAGATTTTTTCCATTATATTTTAAAATTTGTTCGATTTATAAAAAATGATTTCAAAGAAAAAAAATGCAATTTTAATAAAAAATATTCTAGCTATACATTTAATATTATATTTATATATTATAAAATAATTCAATTTTAGTTATGTTTTGATTGGGATGTCATACCATGATATCTTAATCATCATTTATCAGTATGGTTAGGATGATGAGATGTTTATAAATCCCATTTATTTTTCAAGGGTTTTGAAATTATTAATTGATGAAATGTTTATGAAAACCATTTTCTTTCATGAGTTATGATGTTCATATATAATAAAGTATTTAAGATATCTTTTCAAACATATTTATGGTTTTAATTATGTGTTGTTTTTACTAAACAAATATATCTATATAATTCATTGGGTATGGTATTATATCTCATGAGATAATTATGGGAAACTAGTCCATGTACTTGATCCTCTATGGAAAAAATGTCACCGTACAAGATTCACATCAAGAAAAACATTGATATGCTAAATCTATAATAAGAAAAAAATTAATATTTTTTATCTTATATCAAAAAATAGTTGATCATATTGATAAACTATGGGAAACAAGTGTTTATTTTTGATTCATTTTGATTTTATGGTCTTTGTCTTTAACCATGTTAGATGAAATGGTTTCCATGCCTATGATGGTTCCAGAACCATATGACATGAAAATATCACTCCAGATTGACTTATGATGACTTGTAACTCTTACTAATAATCTTATTTTTAATGATCATTTTTATTCCATAAATAAGGATTTTGGTTTGTGATAGATTGGGTATGATAGCTGAAATATATATTCAATATATCATCCCCTATTCTTATCTTATATTTTCACATGATCATCAATTTATATCCCCCATGTTTATATTTAAAAAAATATGATATCACACCTTATTATATCTCCCATAACTAGGTTATAATTAATGGTATTATGTAGGTTTCATTAATGAGGTTTACCAAATGGGCAGATCATTTTTTGTATATTTTAAATTTATTTCATTAAATGGACGAATTTTTTACCTCGTCTCTAGTGAAACTAACCTATTACTATCCTTGGGAATATTTTTTATATGTATTTTAAATTAACATAAGAATATTTAATATTGAGGTATAAAAAGTTTGTGATCAATTTATATACCCTCTTCTAATTACTTTGATCGATGCCCACTATATTATTTTATCATGCACTCTTTATCGAGTGAGTTCGTTCTTGATATAGATTGTATTCATTCTATTATAAATGAAATATAATGGTTAGATTCTATATGTTTTGATAAAATATATTTGTTTTATCTTGATATAATTATATATTATAATATCATTAATATAATTACCACTTGGATTTGGATAATTATATTTATCATAAAATAGATCAATATCATTGTCGGTCGTGGATATTCCTTGGTATGTTTGATTTTCACCTAAAATTTGTTTTTGGGTTTTTTACATTGATTATAGTCCTCTATATATTGTTGAATTGTTTTGGGATCGAGGATATGTTGGTGCTTTTGGACCTAGATAGTTCCCCCTAATTCTGAATCATCAAGCACCTATGGAATGAATCCATTGACATTAGGGTATTTTCTTATGTATTAATGGAATAATTGATAGTGTTTTAATGTGTGGTATTGATTCCATAAGGAATGTATTTTGATTATTTATTTCATTATTTTTTCCCATTTCTTGTAATTATAGACTTTTTATAGTATTTCATAGGATTCTTTCTTTATTTGATGTTGTGATTTATCTATCATTATTTTGTTGTATTGTATGCATGTTTCATTCTTCATATTTTTATAGTATAAACTATACGTTGATAAGATTAGACTATCCACTGAGAGGGATGTTCTAAATAGTGGTCAAAATATACTTTTTATTTCCCAAATGATGGTATATTTCACACATGATTATTTTTTATCTCATCAAGGGTGAAGTGTTAGGTGGATGAAAGATGTTCCTTCTTTCCAAGTGTCAAATAATGTTGATTTTGTCCTTGAGGACTCGATATATGTGTTCTATTTCAGTGATATATTCATTATATATATCTATTCAACCAACATACATGAAATGAACATGTATACCTTATGAAATTATGTTAATACATGTAATACCTTCCAATTATATTATATAATTATATAAAAATAAATATATTTTCTTCAATAACTTATGAAGGTTGAAACTCTAAGTTTAAATGAACAGTAATATAATATCTAGTTATAACATTTTTTGTTAATTAGAATAATGAATAAAAATAACCAATGTTTTGAAAACAAATCGATAATATTTTTACATGAAGTAAGAATATATTTCGCAATGTCAATATATTCATTAAAAATATAGTATGCATCAATGTCATTTATTACATTTTATAATTAAATAATATATAAATATATAAAAAAATATCAAGATTTACTTCAAAAATGATATTTATTTTTTAAATCAGAATTATATTTTTAACATAGAGCTAAATTTTTTATAATTTTTTTAAAAGATTGATATTCAAAGAATAGTGAAAAATAATGATTTTTATTTAATAACACCATTTTCTATTAAATTTAAAAGTACAATTTATAAAATGGGGTTTAAAGAAATATTAGTTCATTTATATTATGAATAATATAAATAAGAATATAATAAATAATTATTTGATGGAGTTTTTAAAAACTAATCTGTAATAATTCAAAAAACAATAATTTTTATACAATAATTCTTTTACTCTATTTGTTGGTATTTATTAACAATTAAATTATACACATCGGTGTGTCAAATCATGATATCTAGATTACATATTTTGAATCTTGAGTATAATATTCTTCCAATATGTCCATTTTTAATATTTTTAAAAATGAATACTACCCTTGAATATATTTTTCATTTTATTTATTGTAAAACAAGATATGGGTGAGTGGATTTCTGACATTCACATCCATGTCTCAAATATATGTCAATGCTGTGTCATTTTTCATTTATCATCTCCATTATATTTTTTTAACAAAACTATAAATAAAAATTTTCACTCTCAGGGAATTAATAACTATTAAATTTTTACTTACGAATATAAAGAGGAAATATTTACTTATAATGTTTATTTGATAGACAAATTATTATTTTTTTGATTTTTTTATTTTTTTCCAATTTAATCATTACCTTAAATTAATTCCCATAGAAAATAAATTATTAATTAAATTAATATAAAACTAAAATAAATTATTTAAAAAATATTAAAATTCATAGAATTTAGATGAATTATTGTGTTACATGTATTTGGAAGATAAATTTGATATATTATTAATGTGTGAAAGGTCGATTTATGAAATCTGTAACTATATTTATGAAATTAATTTCAATGTTCATGAATAATTAAATAAATAAATTAATCATTTTTTATAACAAAAAATATTTTATCAAATGTTATAATTTTTTAAAAAAACATGTCATCATATATGTTTATGTGTTATAATGAAACATATAGACCATGAACCCTTAGTGGTACAATTTTCTTTTGATGGTAACATTAATAGCTATTAAATAGTAGATATCATGGATTCTTCAGTAGTTGTGAAAATATTAACATGGGTTATACCTACAAGATAATAGTTCAAATATTACGCAAACTTTTATAATGTTTTTAAAAATTATATTTGTTATAATTATCCATATACTATAATTTATATATTTAAATTTGGAGTTATATAATTATAAAAAAATTGCATTGCATTATTACTTTTTGTAATTCATAGATTTACACTCCCCTCACTTACAAAATATAACCTCTTATTTTATCATAAATTATCATTTTGAGTATTATTTCTAATAAAAATCCTTTAATAATTCAATATTAGATTCATAAACCACATACTTTGGATTTTGGTCTTTAAAATATACCATACAATATATTTTTATTATATAAACCAAAATAGGTTTCACAATGAATTGGTATAACTTTTAAGTGATCATTTTCAAATTAATTCGTTATTATACCTCACATAAATCCTTGGTTCGATTCAAAAATTATCACTTAAAGGACATCAATATATTTAATTTTTATAATGTTGATCTATCATTCCTTATCCACCTTCTCTCCATCCTATGGAATGTGAAATTTTTCCTTGTGCATACGTACAACTCAATGTACCCATATAGTGGTGTCATAAATTTTTCGTCACCACATTGGATTGATAATTATAGTGATAGATTTAATTAAATATATATTTTATTTATGAACCCCTAACGATTATGTAGGGGTGAATTTGTTTTACCATTATTTTTTTCCCATCCAACAAAAAATGTAAACAACATTCATGTGTATGTACAGCATTCAATCTTTATGAATGGTGTAATTTAATCATCTATCACTAAATTTTATGGATGTTTTTAATATATATAGATAATTAATATATATAATATTTTTATAATTGATAAAAATCATTATATTATTAATCCATGATCGTATAACTACTACTAAAATTTCATAACCAAAGAATCCATGAAACAAAACATTCAAACACTTAAAAATAAAAATTATAATACAGAATTATTTGTTTTTGAAATATTTCTTGATGATAATATATGATATTATAAGTAGTTAGATGATTATATTATAGATTTATAATAAATAAAAATTTATAACTCATGGGCATGATTTCTTTCAATGTGTGTCGACCTTGAGGTGAGGGTTTATTTTAAAATATCATCAGTATTCAGGATTTTTTAAGTTTAAGTATTTATTTAAAGACATATATAGTCATTATAACATAAAAGAACTATATATTACTCTACTCTAATTATTTATTGAGATTAATTTTGTTACGTCCATTTTCCTCTCTTATGTACTAAAGATACCAAAATAATACTTTTCTATTAATCAAACCTTATTTATTATTAGGGCTACAATATTTTTATTAATGGCCATATTTTCATTAAAATGTTATGAATACTGTTTTCAATATTTTTTATTGAATAATTATTTTAATTTATACCCACTTTAACTTTTACAAAATATATTAAATAGAATCACCATTTCATTTTCCAAACATGGAATATATTACAAAAAATGCAAATAAAAACTCTGATTTAACATAAAACAATTGAATGACTATTCCAACCATCATGAATAATATTTTTTAGAGACATAATTTAAAAAATAACATTAATTTATTCATATAGAATTATTTACTTGATATTTTTTAAATTATTAAATTTTAGATATTTAATTTCAAAAAGGAGAATGTATTTTCATTAATAAGTCGCCCTAGTATATTTTAGAATTATTTTATTATATGTTAACATCATTAAATTAATATTAGTCAAAATTGATGTTATAATATAGTTATAGAATGCAATAAATTTGTCTAGATAGTTTATGGAGAATTTTATTCGGGATTGTATTGAAATTCTATATAAAAATTATTCTATCAAATTATCATAATGATTGTTAACATATTTTGATTCGGTTGTCCTGTTTATTAACACGATTAATATAGTGGATATATTAACTGAGGAATATATCCTATTACTAAATTCCCCCTTGATGCATCATTAGATATAATGAGACTAAATAGGTTGGGTATTTGGCAGATGCATTATCCATTTATGTAAAATAATTGGCATAAGGCAACTACAGTTCGTTTATGATGTACAAAACTATGAATTCCATCATTTTGAAATCATTTATTAATGTCCATATAATCATTTAAGTATTTACGATAATTATAAATATGTTCTCAAGGAATATTCAATATATATATTATGTATTCAAATGTAATATGACATTCATGAAATTATCTAGTTTACCACGAGTACTAAATTATTTAATTCTTCTTGATTTGATCACATGTGTATAGTTCCAATATAATAATGTAACCACTAGATCTATGATTCTGTGTTTGGGGTCTATAAACATTGCATTACAGAATGTTTTGTAGAATCCGTGGAAACTATATTACAGAAAACATATATAGGTAACATAAAATTTTAGTAGACATTGAAGATAATAACAATTATCGAATAATATCACAATGATATGGTAATGAATATATTATGTAGTTTCCATATAAATACATCATCATGTTCATGCTACTAGTGGAAATGGTATTGGTATAGGTTCATCTAGGTTAAATAATCCCCAAAAGAGATTTTTTGAGTATTTCTAGTCAATCATTACGGTTCATGATGAATGGGCCTTTACTATACACCTAGTTTGACACTCCGATGAAATATTGATATCTTAGTTCAAATTATCATTAGAGACCATGAATGAATATTTTGAAAATATATTTATGATTTTATGATGTTATCAAATATTCTAAAATTATGATTTAAATTATAGCTACAAATAAATTAAATATATGTGTTTAATCTAATTGATAATTATAAATTTGGATTCCTAATCTTATTAAGTGATATAGTGTATTCCAATGATTTGAAAAAATGTCACCTAGTAGCGGGAATGGAATCCAAATCAAGGAATGCAATCCACATTGTAATTTAACTCTAGGAATAGATAAAGAATATGGAAATGTAGATAAACATCGAACTAAAAAAAGTATAACTAAATGGTCTAGATGAATTATGATATTACCAAAATAATTACTCTTATAGATCCTGAGACTTATCCACAATGTGGGGTTTATGTTTTAGGAATTTTAAGTGGAAAACATCATTTATCATTAAAAAGAACCCCAAATCCTCTTGCTGTTACGCAATGTATAAATTCAATAGAAAATTTATTTTTCACTTTTGGATGTATTGAATGTGAGAAAGATGTCCCGAATTTTTACTTTCCTAAAAAGGCTTTAGATATCTTGTTGTGATTGATTAAAAAACTAAGAATATGGTGGAAATAGTGAGAATACATTGGATTGATTTTATGGTTTATTTCTTGTAAATTATTTTTTGTTTGAACAAATTGTTGATATAGAAAGAAAATCTATTAGGCAACCACAATAGAAATAGGAAAATGTTGATTATTATGAAGCTAAAATTACAAGGTCATAAATAAATACTATTGACTACATATTTAATCCAAATATTAATGTTGATCATTTTTGTGATGTGATAAATTCAATCCATTATAGGGTACTAATCACCTTTACATTCTCATCCTATGTTGATAAAATATCATGTGCTTTTAAGACCATGGAATAATTCCCTATGTCTAATGGATCCAAATTAAGTCATGATAGGATGATAAATAATGAAGAAAAAAATGATTAGGGGAATAAATTAGAGAGAAATTTTCCAACATATGATGATTTTGGAAGGATGCACTAGGGAATCTAAATAAAGCAAATATCAGTTTGATAAAAGTGCGTTGAAAAGGAAATCATTCTCATGAATACATATTTATGGGAGAAACCATTAAGATATTTTTATTTAACTATAAGGAGATGAAACACTTTTCCATCCAATAATCTAATGGTCTAGTGAACATATTATAGAATATACGAAGGGGAGATCGACATGATTTTGTAATTACTACATCTAATTTTGAAATTCTATGAAACATGGTAAATGGAATTTTTATCATCCTCTCTAAGATTTAAAATGATTCAAACAATCAAGGTTATACCGAATATATTATAGTTGATGAATTTTAAAATGGTATAAAATTACCAAATCAATGATTTGATATTGAGTTGGAACTGAAAATAATATTTATTGGATGAGAATATATAAACTCCATTCTCCACTATTTTTTTTGAGAATTTACTTCTTAAAAATATTAATGTTCTCCCTCTAGTTGAATTTATGGTTATTTTTGGCATGGTTTAGCTCTGTTGGTGAAGAACCTATTTTAATTTTCAGGGAAGGGAAGTTATATTTGATATTATGAATTGAACTATGATCATCAATTAGTGTGACAATGATCCATAAACATCCAATGAAGGTTACATACATCTTATAAATTCTACTACTTATTAATGAGGGTTATTTTTCTCAATTGGTTGGAGAGAAACTCCAAGTAGAAAATTTTCTAATGGTTCAATTATATGATGAGATATTACATGAGAACATTAATAGTCATCCCCTAAAATTTTGATGTTGTGTTTTCTATAGAAATAATACATGTTGTTGTGCCAATTTCAAAGACTCCATATATAATGACCCTCATAGAGCTGCATGAATTGAATAATAAAATCCAAGAAAATATATGTAAGTATTTTATTTTTCATTGTTGTTTATAGTGGGTTGAAACTATTCATTTATTTAAGAATAATTATTGTTCAATGCATTTTTTCATTAGCTTCAAGAAAATAAATAAAATCATAATTTAGAAAAAGTATCATCTACTATATATGGATTATTTGTTAGATCAAATTGGAGGAGTACAATATTATTTCAATAATGAATATAATTATGGATATCTTGAATTGATTATTAAGTAGGGGATATACCAAAGAAATATTTCTATATGAGGTATAGGAATTATTAATTTATATTATTTCTATTTGGAATTACCAATTCACCTACTATCAATATGGGTTTAATGAATAGAGTCTTTGGAAATTACCTTCATCAGTTTGTAGTAATATTTATATATTGACCTATTATATAATCAAATATAATAGAAGATAAACATGTTTATATGTTTATTGTGATGAAGACCATGAAGAGGGAGACATTATATTCAGAATTTTAATGGTTTTATTTTTGGATTAAGAATGTTTAATTCTTAGGCCCTATATTCACATGTGGTAGTACAACAGTCCATTTTTTAATGATTGATTCTAATGAAAAACATCATATTCCATACATATTAATAGATATCTGTATTATTCTTGTTTGAGTTTGATACTACCAATTCATTGTGGGGTATTACTCCGGACAATTTGATCAACTCAACATGTTAACTGGAAAATGTTTATCCTCTTATAGATCAATGAATGTGAATAATGTTTGAATGAACTGAATGGAATTTTCATAATTGAAATTTTATTCCACTTCCATGTATTAGTGGTGATTTTTTATCAATCGGGATGATTTAAATATGTAATAATTATTATTTTTCATGCATAATGATATGGTGAATGAATATTCATCACACCAAGTAAAAATTGATAATAAAAATTTCTCAAACCATGATTTGAAGCTGGAATTGGTAAAAAATATTAATAAATATTGAATTATCGTTATCGTGAAGATTGTGATATATATAATGATACAAAAATCATATAGAATATATTTACATAAATTTATTTTAATATATTTCAAACGTGATGTTAGAATTTGATCATTTATTATTACGTCTAAATAACATACCACCTAAGGAATGAATATAATACTATGTATCCTCTAAGTAAAAATGAAAATAAAAGTTTCACCATGATGATGATTCATCAAGAACCAAAATATTTTTATTTAGAGATGATGGTTCATTAAATGATGATTAAAGAGGATATATCCTAACTTTCCCAATTTAATGTTCGACCATCCACCCTTGATGGGATCAAGAATGAAAAAAAGAATTTGTGGAATTGAATTATAAGGTCCAGAATGATCTTTATTACATCAATGACCATGTTGTAATTATAATGTTTTAGAATGTATTTTGAGTCTCTTCAATGAAATAATTGAGTAACTATGTGTTGTATGAAGCTCATATTTCATCATTATCTATTAATACTAAATATATATAGATGTTTATATACCAGAAGGTAATTTATGATGGGATAATATGAAAATTGATACTACATATTACATATCCTGATTCATAGTATTTTAGAATGTTAAGGCCATCGAAAAGAATTTTAATAGGTTATTAAAATCATAAAACAAAATAGAAAGGGAATGAGAAAATATTATGCCATATTTCGTCATCAGACTCCCCAAAAAATATAAATTTCAAAATTATATATTGGTTTTATTCAATTTCAAAAAGAAAACATAATATTTTATTTCAAATACTGATGACTTATATCTTGATAAACATACTAAATTTTAAATAAACGAATTATAATGATTTCATAGAGTACAAATATCAATTGAATTTGATCTGAATCAAATGTGTATATTGTTGTTATTGATAAGTATTCATTTGGGTTTTGATAAAGCATTTATCATCTAAAATACTTATTATCCATATATGGATGGTAAATATGAGAGTACCATTTCAAATGTATAAAACATTATAATTTATTATTATATAAATTTCAGTGGTTATTGGGAACAACAACTTCATCCGATAGAATTTTCATACACTAATAGATTTTAATATATTATTTATATAATTCCTCATAATGATATATATAGAGTGAATTTTAGATATCTGACATGTTAGAATGATATTTGAGAGAGGGACATAGTGTGGCCTAATCTATATTATGAAATGATAGAGAATATTAGATCTATTCCACATCACATAATAACAGTTTATAGATGAAAAAATGTTATGTTGACAATTTTCTTCAACATATAGAGTTAAAAGTCAATGAAACTAATTTAATATGAATTTATCCTTTGAATAATATTAAAATATTTAGAATTAAGGAGATCTTATACCCATTATATATTAGTCCCATGGAAATTAATAATAAAATCATTTTTATATATTATTGATTATTGCTTCCATTGAATCTCGATTGAGTTACTATATAGTCCATGCATTTTCCCCAAGGAAGTATGAACCTGATCCTTTCAAAGTAATAGTATTAGTGTTCATAACACTAGTATATAATATTTCAGATGATGAATAACTAGTGGAGACTCAATATCATTGAGATAAAGTGCTATGAAATAAGACCACTCACATGATCAATGTTTTTTTTGTGAATCCATAAATTCAAGGAAGCGATGTGGGGGACTAGGGAGGTGATGAAACAAATATATACAAATTATTTAATTATAGTAACAGAACATCAAGGAAAAAATTAATTTTTAAGGGTGTATAACATTAAACGCCATGTTTTTATACTGAAATTATATATTAATATATTTAATTTAGTCTATTTCTCGTGATATATGGAACCCCAAGCCCAAATAAACTGTAATATAGTATATCATTAGAAACTAGCCTTTAAATTATTATAATAATATGAAAAAAATCCTAAAAACAGTATATATATTATATATTATGTAATTATATTAATTGTAATGTCATTATATTATTTTAAAGTATACTTTTTATAAAAATGTTTTTATTCTATTTTGTGAATAAATAATATAGTTACTTTTTACAATTCCAGATATATAATTTGAATAAATCTAACATATATTTAAAATCAAATTGTCAAAATTATAAATGAGTGAATTTGTGATAATTTTTTGAGATGAATGGTTCATTGATGAATAGTGAAAATACATATTTTTAATGGAAATAGCTCTGTCATTAAAGTATTAACAAAGATAAATTTAGCATTATATTGTTTTTAAATTATTCATATATTTTTATATTATATATAATATAATTAGTTCCCTTTTATTTAATTTTTAATTATTTTTATGTAAAAAATTTATAATGTAGAATATTGTTTTTCTAGAAAATAACATTATGTGGAATTTTTAGGGATTTATTTTAATATAAATAATACCAATTATGAAAATTGAATAATTAAAAATGGATTATTTATATGCAATTAGTTTTAAAAATTTTGTTAAAAATTTAACTTTTATTTTATCTCAATATAAATCACTACAATGATAAATAGTTGTCATCTCGGTAAGAGAAAAAATGAAATATATGGTTAAAATGATTGGATAATTCCTTATAATTTCTATAACACTTGAAATTATATGATTGGATTAGTGGATATCCACCATTTACAACCTATTATACAAAATATATACATCAATATTTTTTTTGATTGAATATGACAATTATATTATATTAAAAATAATAAATTTCTAATGTCAGTCTCTTAACTTTAATATGTATAAAATTTATAAAAAAGGATTAAAAGAGGATAAGTTTCTCTATAAATTTTTATTTTAGATGAAAATAAATTACTAATCTTGGTAATTCTTTTTTCATTTTCAATATTTAAATAATTACCCAAAATGGTTAAGTGATTCCAACACAATAGTTATTCAATTAATAGAAAAATAAATTTAATGATTCTAAAAAAATTCAATGTAATCCAATTTTGATAAATTATTGGATTCCATAATTTTTTTAGATAAATATAATGCATTATGGATTTCATCAATATTGATATTAAAATTCCATAAATATCCAGATGAATTTAATGTCAATATAAATGAATTCTTCCAAAAATTACATTAATGACATTTTAGAATAATAAATAATTTATTAAATAATTTAACATTAATAAAAATAATAACATTAGACACAAGAATTAATATAGTTTAAAATATATCCCACAAAATATTTATTTTTATATAGTCATTTTATGGAAACAATCATGACCTTTAAATATAATGGGGCATTGATATTGTGTAAATGTAAAAAAAATACTGTGGGTTTAAAAATAGTTGATAAGGGAAAAAAATTATTTAAACTTATCAAAATTTTATTTTATGAAAGGATTTATTCACATAGACATCACATATTAACATAACGTAAATTTTTGTTTCATTGTTATAAATATTCATTTATATTAATTTAACACTTTAACTAAAAATTCTAGATTTCCCCTCACAAAAATTATAAAGGAGATCCACTTATCCACACTTGTTGACACCTTTTTAGACTTCTATCTAAAAAATTAATGAAATAATACAAATATATCTTAGTAAACCACTTGCTAAATATTTTTGTTTTACTAAAGGACCAACCCTTCAAGGTGCATGGTTTAAATAAAAACACGTTTCTCAATAAATATGTATAACACTTAATCGATAATTTTATATTTTATTTCTTATTCTTCCACATATTAATATTTAATAAAATTAATTTAATAATTTTTTAGTATATTTAATAAAATTAATTGTTATTATTATTATGTAATAACCATTATCCACATTCATTTTATCCCATGGAATATGAAAACATGTATTTTGTATACGTATGACTTATCATCTCCACATAGTAGTTTAATTTATTTTTCATTCCTGAATTACATGGATGAGTATAATTATGTATCTAAATAAATTTATAATTTTGGTATGGTATTATTATTAATTTTTTATTTTTTATTTATTATATACCTTTAATTTTTAAATTCATAGAAAAATGGAAATAATGGTCATGTGTACATATAGAATAACATCTTCATTAATAGTTTACATTAGGTTTTTATCACTAACATTTCTAGATGAATAAAAATATATATAATGATTACATATTGTATTTATATCATGTTTTAAATCATTCATATGATGGAACAATGATCAATGTACATGGTTGAGAGCATTAAAACCTAAATGTCCCTGAAATGTGAATTAGTTAAAAGATGTAATGAAGTATTAAAATAAAAAAGTATTAATAAATGGGTGTCAAAACTTAATATGTGGATAATATATTATATTAAAATTATTTTCCTGATTTTTTATATATGTACAATAAATTTTCATTTATTTTACATTGTGTTGTAGATATTTTATTTCAAGTCCAGTTTAAGGTAATGGTTTATTTCTGAATCTCAACATTATTTGAGATTGTTTTTGTTTAAGTCTCTATTTTGGGATTTATTTAATAATTCTATGATAATGATTTTTTTTATTTTCTAACTATTATTTATATAAAATACACATTTTATATCCATTTCACTTATTATGTACTCAAAATTTTGAAATAATGCTTTACTAGGAAAAATAACCTCATTTTCATTTTTTTCGTGAATATTTTTCTTTTATGTTCATGTATTATATATCATGTGATCAATAATGTTTCTAAATTTATTCAATTATTTAGTAATAAATGTTTATCATTTTTATCACTTATATAATGGGTTATGAAGAATATTTTTTGCATTTTTAGAATTTGGAACCATTTACCATTTGATTGAAGAAATTGACTTAATTTACATAGAATAGTCATATTTTACAACTTTTTAGACTAAAATTAATTTGAATCTTCCATTACATTTTCAAGGAATCATTTCAATAAATTTGTTTTCCTTAATATTTTGGAAGGTTTTATATTTTAAATATTTTATTTCATAATATAAAATTAATTTTATGATGAAATATTCCAATGATCATTTAAATTTATTTTCATCTGTGTCGATGTCCATTGATTAATATAATGCTTTATTGATCTTATAGCATAGTGATATCATCCAACACATTTACATGGATTGTTTATGATCAATTAGAAAGGGAAAGTATTGAATATATGAAATATTTTTCTTCTAGTATGGATCATTATGTATTGTTAAGGAATAATTATTATGTTTTATTTTATATTCTTATGATGAATGAATTAGACATATTACATAAATTATTGGGCTGGAATTACATATCACATTGATGTAGTGTTATGTACAATGAGATGATACAAGTTGGGAATTTGGCGAGGGACCAACCCATTTCTATAATATGATATAGAATGTGGAATTGATGGTATATTTAGGATGTTATTAATTACACATTCCATTTTTATTAAATAAGTCATTAGGGTCCATGTGATTATTCAAATTGTTATGATAACAATGGATATATTTTAAGGCCATGTTATTATTTATTTGGAAACATTTGATCATCACTTATTCATTCAAACTTATTTATTCCTTATTTATTATATAAAAAAATCTATAATAATAACTCCATTACTATTCACAAATGATCACCACATTATTCTGATTCATTTCCCCAATATTCCATGATGAATATTATGATTAAAATTTATGGATATTCTAGATGAAATAATGTTGTTATCAATGAAAATATTTATCTATATTTTATATTTTCAACTATAATGTGAGGTTTAAGTATGTTTCTAGTTTATAAAGGATAATAATGTTTCATATCTATTATGATGTGATACCTATTATCTAGTACCTATAAAATAACATAAGTACTGGCTGTTGAATTTTATGTCTTAGGTTTTTAGAAAGGGATTAGGTGTTTTCTACTAAGTCTGGTACTCACACCCTACTCTTAAATATCATTCGACGTGAAGATTTCATGGAAAGGGCTAAATTAAATGCAATGAGCACTAGGGTGGACGATTGAGAGTGATAGCTACAATGTGTGGAACATACTGGGTGGAAATAAAGCATGATATTTGATACAACCACATTTAATGAATAACTCATACACTGGGTCATCTTATTTAGTTTTTTTTACCTAAGAGTCCAAATTGATATTTCCTTTGATTTATTTGATTATAATGCTAACTTTTTTATTGATTACTTATTCATTCTTTATTTATTTAATACTGTATAACATTAATAATTATTAATATCTTGTTTATTGTGTATCGAGGCTATAGTATCCCCATACTATTTTATAATCTCTACTTGATATTTGGAAAAATATTGTGTATATGGAGGTGTGAATTAATCTTTGTTGAACTCCTAGCTCAAGCCTACTAGTCTAGGTCAGGTTAATAAATTTATTTAAATGTTCAAAAATAACACATATAACATCATTTTATTGACATTTCTTCTGTAATCCCACCCATATATTTAGGGATAAATTCACCCATATACATTCATGAAATTGGAATTGGTGAATCAGTCCCTTAGATATATTTCATTATTCTTTAACTAGTTTTACATTCAAACATTTCTAGGTAAACTTATTATTTTAATGATTCCTTCCATACAATAGTATTTTCAATGTTCTATATGCATCATAGTAATGTTTTCAGGAATAAGAAACCATGATTTGGGATCCTTGTTGAATAATTAATCATTTAAAAAATGACATAGATAAAATGACCACCTTCCAAACCAAATAAAATCATCATTGCAAATATAAATTATAATAATCATTACATTCTAAAAAACCATATTCTTTCCAAAAAAATATACATTTTCTATATAATATATATTAATTATTTATAATAAATAGTATCATACTGAGATATAATATTAAGGTGATTTTTTTAGATATAAAACATAGAATCTAATATTCATTGTGTCTTTATCTTTTAGATCATGTTCCTAATGTTTCGTGTTTAATGATTAAAAATAATTTTTACACATGAATTTCCCTATCATGATTACTTTAATAGGATGATATTGAATATTTTAATCATAATACATTATCATTTATACCCATATTTATTCTCTCATGTTCTATTAATTTTGAGTGAATATATATTTCTAGATTTTATGGATGAATTATTTTAATGTGAAAAACGTTTTTAGATATAAATGTCCAAAATTGTGTTACATCCAATATATCAAATAACATATTTAATCGGTGGGTTAATCAGTGAAGAATTTTCCTTTAATCTATTTAATTATGTTCATGAAATAAATAATTAAAACTTTTTAGATAATGAATCTATATGGAGAATATAATGCATGTTGCATTTCATTATAAAAAAAATAAGACAAGGGACACAACCGAATTTAAATTGTTCGCCAATAATGATTGATGTAACTACATTCTAAAACTAGAAATCACTCATGATACATATTTTTCAACTATAATATACTAACCGACATACAATTGGTATGAAGGGATCTAGAATGAACAATAGCTTTAGAGTATCTTGTTGATACCATCATAGTGTATCCCAATGTCAATACTCAGTATCCTATTATTTATAATCAGTTGATATAAATATGAAACATAACATGAAACTACAGGGTTCAGTGGAAACCAGTGATGACCTTCATTAATGTCCTTAAATATATTAAGGATATAACTAATATTTATTTTAGTACAAGATGAGGATCTTATTATATATTATCATCAATAAAAATCACATTAAAAAATTTTGATCTTAATAAAATATTAATGATATGATCTGTAAATCACTTGCATGGACCTCTTCATGTTTACACATTTTTTTAATTCTTATAATAGCTCATATATTATATTTTAACACATATTTTTTTATAGATGTAAATATTTTAAAATGGACTTTAATTTCTGAGAATTAAAAGGATCCCATCAAATTAAAATTCTACAAATGGATTACTAAGAAGACATGAAGGATGCTAGAATATAGAATTATTATATAATGTTGATTTTGGGCTTCTGGTAACTCTCTCTACCCTAGTAAAACATGTAACCAAAATAAAGTCACTTTTCATCAATTTTTAACGTAGTTAACTATAATTACCATGAATATGGATATCTAGTGTGGAATATTAACATTAATAGTAATTATTCATCCACATTAATAGGAACACCATCATTATTAATTTCCACTTCATTGAATCAACAAGACCAGCCCAATATTCCATTACATTTAATCATATCCAAACTAGACTAGGAGTTTCAAGAAATTTGTACAAATCATATTATATAATATTATTTTTTTGTATCTAGGATTCATATAAAAACATTACATAAACCAAAATTGAAATTCACACATATTTTCAGGATATTATTATCCAAAAAAGTAAAATTATATATGGATTATCCTCATTTGGATGATCTTATAACATAATTTGTTTTTCTTTCGGTGGGTTTTATATATTATTCATATACCTTGAATATCACTAAATATTTTATGTTATAATCATTGAGGAGAATCATTGAAATTATATGGTTTTATTTCATCATAATATTCAGTTTTCTGAAACATAATTTTTAATTAAAAATAAATTCAAATTATTTTATTTGATTATGTAATATACGAGATATATAAGGCCTAATGTCGAGAAAATTGTTCAGTTTAAAGGAATGCATTTTCTTACATATATATTCTCTATGAATTACACAAAAACACTTAATGACTTACATTAAGTGAGTGATTCTATTGTGCATAAAATATATTTGACCCACAAAATCATGTTTTTTGTGAAATAATATGATATCATCTAAAAGATTTATAGTTTCCCAAATATTATTATTCTATATCTAAAAAATACTATGCTCCATGAAAATACATATGATGATGAAGTCCTAAAATCTACATCAACATCTTGTCATCTAATCTTTGGATGGGGAAGTCATCCCCCGAATAAAAAATTAATAAATCCCATTCCCATTTCAATTTTCATCCCATAACATAAAGATGTTGATGTACTAATATATAAAAATAATGGTGTATATTGGGAATCAATGGATAATATTGAGGAATTTATGAATTGATTATGTTTACTGAAATATTGATATTTTCAAAACAATTCAAAAACTTCTCCAAACATTATATTTCCACTTGAGATGCATTACAATCAATTCAAACATCATCTCAATAACCTATTATGATTCTCAATAATTTATTGAAATGATTCACAACCTTATAAAAATAATGAAAAGGTTAAATAAGACAAATACTTCCACATTTTGGATTATTTATTGACAATTTATTACTAAAATACACTCAAATTTTATGAAGAACACATCAACTATCATGAGAATAATAAAAAAAATAAGGATATTATACGATAAGGTTCACTCACCACACAACATGACAAGGCTATGGTTTAGTGATAATAATATCTAAGGTGCCATGAAATTTTTTCAAACTAATCTAAAGAAAATACCATAAAATTCATGTTTCACCTTTCAATATATCTCCCCTGTATATCAATATTTACCTCATTTATTATAAATAAGTAAACATTTTATTTTAACATATTTTCATAATGGTCCTATGGTGGAATTTTTTAGATAAATTATCTACAACATGGTCCTCAGTTCCAAAAAATATATGTCTCAAATCCTCATTTTCAACCTTTTCATTGAGGAAACGATAATTATGATAATTTTTTAAAATTTCCATTGATAAAATGTATTGTTAATAATATTTTCCACTATATTATTATGTTAATAATTACATAGTACTATGTTATCTTATAAATTCAAATTAACTAATTTACCATGTAACAGAATCATCATTTCCTATGTTTATGTTGTGAAAATTGACTAAGATTCAAATATTATTAATGGCACTAGAAACTACTTCTTATTATGCCATAATATACAACTCTCTCAAAGAAAGAAACATTCCCACTGAGAATGATTTCTTATAAACACAATCACCATCTTAATCCACATCAAAAGAACATATAATTTTATTTGTGAATTAGATTGTTCTTAATAGTTTAATATCAAATTATAACACATGTATTCGAGGATTATTATGAATTGGAATACCAAGAACATGGGGCCTATATTAACACACATATATATCCTTATTAAATTTAAATACCATGTTACCATATTTGTACAATAATAATCCATGAATTTAATTATTGATCACCTCCTCTTCAAATAACCCATCAAGAAATGAATATTTCAAATCAATTTATTATATTTATGGTATTTTCTATTATTACATATAAACACACACAGACACAAACATATATATATATATTATTATTAAACATTGATATTATTGTAAAAGTTTATATGAAACAATTTATATCTATATAGTAGTAACTATAACTACCATTTATTCTTTATTTCTAGTGAAATTATACCCCCCATTTATTTTATTATATAATACCAACATGGGGCCATTGAAATTCTTATTGTCACATAATAATATAAGAACTGATGTTGAGTTCTTAATATTTGATCAAATTATTAATTCATTATACTAATAAAATCATAATTCTATAATTCCTAGTATAAATATACTTAGACTATCTCCCTTATTATCAAATCCATATTCTTTGTTCATTAATTTTTAATCGATGACAATCCCTTACTACTATGTTATTGGGTTCTCGCCAATATGATTTCAATAATTTTGATTGTTTTTTTATAGTAGTAAATCAATAATCTTGTTCATCATTCTCATTAACATTTTATTTACATTTTATTATATTTATACTTATAATTTCTTCACAATATATCTTTTTTTTTCATGAATTGTTATCTAAATACTTTTTAAAAATACCCCTAAAATGTCCCTTCTTCAGCCATTCCATCAAACTTCCCATCATTTTGGTTCTTATTGTTCATATAATACAATCTCCAAAATAAAATAATCTTTTTTAAGATTTTTATTCAACATCATAAATTATATTTTTTGACTTTTTTTATTGAGAGTATTTTATTGTTGGCATTCATTGTATAGTAACAATCTTCTATAAATAATATAATTTTAATTACATGCCCAAAGGGCATGTTTTTACATATTTAAATTATAGATATCATATTTCTTTATGATACAACATTATTATAAGGGTTACATGGTGGTATATATTCATATTCTATCCCCTGAATTTAATGTTATCTCTGAAAAACACATATTTTTTATTCATTTCCATTCACCAACTTTACCCATTATTTGTAAAATCTAATAATTATTTCCAATTAACTATTACAATTATTGATAATATAAATAAACATTGATTTTTGTTACCTGAATATTATATTTTTAATATGGGGGAGGTAAAATATGACTATAAGGAATTATATATCATCCTTTGATGAATTTTTCCTCATGATTGCACAAACATTTCAGTATATATGTTCAACTAGATTAGTAGGTAATATATATGCATTAATATGAAATTTTCATCATTCTTCCTTTTTATAGGTCACATAAGATATCTCTATTTATATCTTATGTATTTGGAATTCTGTCACTAATTCATTCTTAGAGATCATTAATATAATTATTTTTTTGACTACAGAAGGAATATTATACAATATGTCATCTTTTTAATTTGACATCATGTAGCATGATTTTGGTGGTTTGATGATGTTAACCATGTTTCCACATCATCTTTCACCTATTTTAATAATTCTTCTATCCTTATAATTTTTAAATACTCTTAATTTATTTAAATGTACAATTTCATCACATTCATCACATATTTGGATAAATCATATAAAATTATACTTTATTATTTACATAAATATGAAATTATTACACATGAGTGCATACAAATCATTCTAGGTAGTTATAGTTCATTTTATATTCAATAAATATATATTTAAAAAATTAAATAACACCAATTAATGTTTATCAATTTCATCTTTAATTTTCATTTCTCATATTATTTTAAAGGGGACTCATTTTCATGTATCGATAGCCTTATTTTAATTCGTTCCATCAATTACATCTGTAAAAAATTTCAAATCTGATATTTATTATGCATCTAAACTCCTTACCCATTTTTATAGTAGGGGATATATATTTTAATATTTTTTTACTGTTAAAATTATAATTTTATAGATATTTATATCTATTAAACGTTTTTTGAAACATGTATAAATTTTTTTCACTATATATATTTAATGTAACAAAGTAAATTATTTTGAACTATGGTGACTCACTTATTTTCATCTCTTAACAAATACCCTAGTATTAATGCATCCTTCTAGGTAGATATTTTTTATTCATCATGTGTTGAAAAGGTGACCACAAATCCTAGAACACCATTAGTATCCACTAAATATGAATCTTCTAATATAACCTTATATGTGATCTAAAAATGAATAATTCCC
This sequence comes from Viscum album, assembly GCA_963277665.1. Classification (NCBI taxonomy): domain Eukaryota; kingdom Viridiplantae; phylum Streptophyta; class Magnoliopsida; order Santalales; family Viscaceae; genus Viscum; species Viscum album. Next base: position 1,479,001,572 of record OY728148.1, on the reverse strand, counting down.
TCTTTACATCATAGATGTCACCTGAACATGCAGGTTCATCATGGGGATTTATTTACCATTCTTTATCATGTATTCAATAAAAGAGAAAAATAATTTATCATCATTTTTCATTCTCATTCATTTAAATATGTTGAATTGAACTCTAAAATGTAAGACAAAATAGAATAAACATTTAGAAATGTTTCAAGTAATGTTTTATCTTAAATTGATGTCCTAGAATTATCTAAAATTTAATATTCCTCATTAATTCCATTAAATGATTTCGTTATATCTCCTATGAAACATTTCAAATCCATTCCATTTTAATGATATTTTTACTTATCTTTCATAGTTTCCCATAAAAGATGGAAAGTGTGACATCATGTTTTTATATTATTTTCATTTTCATTAAATTTTAACATTGGATAATAATATTTCTCAATTATTATATTTTCAATATCTGATACTATTTTATGGATTCTACAATCATCACAGCTTCCTTCTACAGAAAATTAACTTCTCACTTGATATTGTTTATTTTTGACAACTTTTCTCTTCATTACACACATAAACATGATTTATTACATAAAATTCACTTGATACAACATATAAGATCAATAGGTATAGCGTACATGGGGCTTAGGATCATTACTTAATAGCTTAAAACATAAAATACAACATATTTTTTGAAAACATCCTTTACACGACCACTAAATTTCCTTGTACTTAGCATTACATGGGATAACCTGAGGGCATGCATAAGAAAAGGGAGACCTATAAATCCCAGTAAGGGAACAAACATGGAATGACATGAAGAATATAGAACATGTTAGAAAATAGGCATATCAAGGGAGTAGAAGAGAAACATTAATATAAAGGAATTATAAAGGATGATAATCATAACATGGAAATGTGGAAACAACATTTAACATGATTTTAGCTAGATCCAAGGCTCATTGCACATGAAAAATGAGTAAACCCTCATTGAAATTGAATTAGCATGAGTAAATACTCATTTCACCTGAATTATCTTGAGTAAACCCTCATTATACTTGACTTATCATGATACTAACCTTTACCCAATGAATTGGAGTGTTATCTGGGTGCACCCTTCTTATACATTTCATTTCACGCCTAAATGTGCCACATGGATCATATAACATGGATTCATTAAACCTTATCATATATTCCACGATAAAGGAAATGTTTAATTCATACATGGAATACTATAATCAATATTTAAATGTGTATAAAGGTCAATACCATTGATAGAGAAATGAGCATGGTATTCACTACATAATGACATTGGCTTGGAAAATCACGGTGCAATTTCGGCTGCGTAGCGGCGTGACATAGGAATTCATAAAAATGGTTTATGAGAGAGAAATGTGTGTCTCATCATAAGTACATAAAATCGACAGTAAGGGGTTCATATAGATACATGTCCCAACATAAGTAATGGAATTTATATTCACAATACAAAAGAATTTCTTGAATGCAAATGAGAAGATATAGATTTCTTATGAAATTTCAGCATGGTAATAGGAGTACATGAGGGGCATTTAATGAGAGAGAAAGGGGTCTCTCGTCATTCAAACATAGAGAGGGAAGTATGGGTGATGTGTGAAATCATACCCCAATATTTAAAATTGAGAATAAAAGTACATAACAACATAATGAAATTGAGACAAAAATGTGAAAAAAGGAAATCCCTTACATGGAAGTGTGATCCCAAAGGCTTCGAAGAGGCTTGAAAGAGTCTTATTTATATTATATGTTATTCATAATTATCTATAAAAAATATTATTAACATGTATTTTTGATTCCTCTATTAGAAAACATTTTTTGATAGATCGTTGTCTGCTAAAATAGTTATGATATACATCATTTAGTAAAATCCCCCATTATTTTAAAACATTGAACTCAATAGAGTGTGAATCATCAACTTCATAACACATTAACCTAATTATTTTTCCCTTTTTTCTAAAACATAAACATGAACATTTTAATTCTTCTCAAAATTAATCTTATGTCACGTTGTTTAACTCCCCCTTTGTAAATTTTAATATTTTACCAAGTCATGGAAATATAAAAATATAGAATTATTTCCTTTTATTATCCATTAAAAACAACCATAGTCCATAGATTGATAATTTATGACCAGAATACTTGTAAAATAACATCATATATCATGAGTATCCAACTTATTTTTGGAATGTTATGATCATTACAACATCATCTTACATTAGGAATGATTCTTATCATTGTTAAGTAAACATTCTTAACATTAACCATCACATCATATAATATAATTCTAAATAACTCTATAAAATATTACTTACCTAAGATAAAAAAACATTCAAAATAATATTTTTGGAAAAAAAATTAGAAACACGTTAAAAATAACCCAATGTATCTTTGTTATCCATCATTAGATATGTAAAAAATCACAACATGTTTATTATTTTCCAAAAATCATTGAAATCATTTTCTCTAACAACGTACATTCACCTATAGAATGTCCGAACATCACACTATTAGATATTGAATTTTTTTATTGAATTCCATTCCTTGATTAAATTGAATTTTTAGTCATGATAATAGTAACTCCCCGTTAAAAGTTTTTTCACTCAATTTTTATGATAATAATAAGTTCATATTCATAAAATAAATAGTTGTAAAACATTGTATAATGTTATACATTATCTCCCCATTCAAAACAATGATCCAAATAAATGTGGGGGAATATTTTGTAACAAACATTATAAATTCATTTATGTAATATATTTACATATTTTCATCATATAATCCTCAAACCATTCCCTTGGTTTTGATTTAGTGAAAACATGAACAATATTATTCTTTTTAAAATATATTCAAGTATAAAATCAAAACCATAATCTTTCATTGTGATGAAATGATTCATAATATCTATGTGAATTTATGAAGAATGTTGTAAATTGTTTTTATAATATTTTTATATCATTTCATATAAAAATAATAAATATTTTATGAACATTCAAAGAAAAATATTATAGATGGACTATATTCTCATCAGATTGTGTCAAGGTTGGTTGGTGAAAATATGATAATCATTCATTTTTCACAATGAAACAAATAGTTTTTCATAGTATATCAACTCTCCAATCAGTCTTTATAGATGAATCCCTCACATGTTATTGATTTAATATAATAAAAATCTATATCACAATCATATTCTAAGAATCAGATAAATATAAAATCCTTACTTCTTTTATACAACATAACAGAGTTCGATATTCCTATAATGTGCATGTGAATTCTAGTATATTCTTACATGTTTGATTACTTTGGATCACTCTAATATCTTTCACATGATCTAACTTCATCTTCAATTTGTAATATTGAATTTTAAAGATCGATTAGTGTTATTATCCATATTTTGATGCCTATATGATTTATAATTTATATTACTTCATCATTAATCAACTTCATGCTAATATAGATTAGAGTAAAACCCTCTATGATATTTTCTCTGCCAACTTTTTTTTATTTAATACATTGGTTAAATTTCTTGAAATAGTATGATTTATCACTCATTTTAGTATACAAATAATCTCATATATAAATTTATCTCTACAATATTATAAATTTGAATGTGCAAAATGTAATTAAAAAATCACCACATGTCTTATACACAATACATTCAAAAAATTTATCACCAATGTTATCAATAAAAATTTGGAAATATAAAATTATTTTCTTATTATACAGGATTCTATCAACCTATCCTTTCGACAATTTAAATTAATTTTTAAATTTTTCATGATCATAGTATCATATTCCAGGATTTTATTTCAACCATTAAAAATATTTCATTATTTTACACACTATGGTTCCATGATTAATTAATAAAAAACCCACTATATTTCTCAATATAAAATTTTCTTCAATTTCACCAATTATGAAATTTGTTTTAATGTCAATATAATAAAAAAATTCATAATTGACTCACATATTCTAGGAATATTAATGTAGTCTCAATTCTCAAAACAAGGAATACATATTCTACAATATCAACACCTTCCACACATGAGTGCCCTTTGGAAAAATGTAATGATTTCTTTCAATAATTCTCAATGTTAAATTGGATTGTTTTGAAACACCTGCTTTATTCCTATAAAATTACTTCCTTCTAGACATGTAAGATTTTCACATGTTTTATTTTTATCCATTTGAAATAAGTCATCATTAATATTATTTTTCATGTCTTTATGTCCAACTACCTTAGAAACTAATTATGGTTTCACCTATGAGATTAGTGATTTTTGATTCTCTAAACTTGGTTTTATTTCGGTATTCCCAAAAGCATTATAATTTCCAATTACATTGACAAATTCATATTATTTTTTATAATTATTTATATTAAAATATTTTATTAGGATTTTGGTTACTTCATCCTAAGGCCGAGAGGATAGATACGAACGATCTCTCACCCATTTCTCTGGTGTCCCCAGGGGGTTCCCCCTCCTCTGAGCTTGGTTCTTTGGCAATGGGTGTTGGCTAAGATCATCTCCCTCAACCCTATTTCAAGGAGTCCCTTCTATGTCCTCCCCTAGCGTAAATCTTCAGTGGACCTTGGTAGCACAGTTCGGTGCTAAAAATCCTCCTATCACTTTCATCCATGATTGCATCAGGATATGGGGATTAGATTTTTATGCGACAGTGTCAATACTAAATCAGAATACATTCTGAATCATCTTGGATTCATGGTATAACTTCTTGAAGGCATGGTGCAAGAGCCTACGCACCGTGGGGCAATAGAGGTTCTTCCTATCTCATTGGTCAAAGGACGCACATTTCTTTAGGTAATTTTCCATGGAAGCAGCCTGGATGTTACATCCAGTGCTTCCTCTTCCACCCATGAATGGGTCCTTCATTAAGTTACTTGGGGATTCACTGGGTTATTCTATATGTTCTGATGAAAGGGTGGTCATTGGGTGGAAGATTCATTTGGGAGGATTTGTGTTGAGTTGGATATTTCTCCACTTTTTAGGACCACCTTGTGATCAAGATCGAAGTGATGAAGGATCTTCATAATCCTCTGTTGTATCCAGCCTTTCCCAGGTATTTCACTCTCTACCGCATCTCTGGTCATTCTCAACAGGTATGCCGCAAATCTTGAAGGGAGGATTTCAATTCTAGGGAGTTTCATGAGGGCTTTCCCTTGGAATCCTAACTTGTTGTTCCATTCAGGCCCTGTGGGATACGACTAGGGTAATGTTTTCCTTTTTGTTCCCTCAGTTCAGACGTCAATGGCCTCCACTTCCAATCTTCATTAGGTCAGTGATGGTTGTGCTTCCCCCTCTCATAGTTTGGTACCTATTATCTGAGGCATGGGAAAGGCTTCATGGGTTCAGTTTCCAGAGGAGGGTCATTCTCCCATGGGAACAAACGTCAGTTCTTCACCCTGGTTGCGCTCTCTATCTGCTGATAATTGGGTTCTTTTTAACATTTTTTATCAGGTCTCACCATGATTGAGTCAAGTATGAGTTAACTTTATGTCTCCTCGATCTCTTTATCTATGGAGATTTTCCTTCAGGACTTTTCCTCTCATCCAGTAGTGTCCTCCCCTCAATCTTCTCTAGAACTTAATGATTCTCGTTCCCCTCCTCTCTCTCCCATAGCACCTTTGATGTTTGCCCAATGTTAGGTGGAAAGTAAGGACATTGTTTCTCGAGGAGTTACTCGCAAGGCTTATTATAGAGGGGTTGTTTCTCTAGGGTAAACCTCGCAATGGAATGTTGGTATTCAAAATCGATCTCAATAAAAATTAGATGTTCTGGTATGTGCAATCTAATCTCATCAGGGAAAGGAATAGGAGTCTGGGGCCAATTCCAGAAGATCTCTGTGCAATTTCAAATGTCATAATATGGAATGCTTGTGGTATTGGGACGTGGGAAAAGTCAGACTTCATTTGAGTTTAGAAACAATCGTGTTTCTATAGTAGAAATCATAGAACTGAAACAAGACTCCAGAAAGATTATTGAGTATTCTCACAGGCACCGGATTTGCGACTTTATGCAAGATGATCCTCCCAATTCCCATATATGGATTTTTTTAGAAGGTACATGTAATCATTGAATTTCTGAGTGCATCAAAACAGTCACTAAATAATAAAATTACAGTATGGAATCAACTTTTTTTCATCTCCTTCATCTATGCCATGTGCAATGGCCAAGAAAGAGTGTCTTTGTGGAGTGACTTAGAAGTTGTTAACCCTGATAGTTCCTCATGCATTTTTTTGGGGTGATTTGAACATTATCGCATGTCCAAAGAAGAAGAAAGTGGGAGGTGATTTTCTCAGGAATTCTAGTCCTTTATTCATCACATTAATACTATAAAAATAAATTTTATATGATTTCTATGAGGGATGTAGCTTTACCGAGAGAAATAACCAATGTGGAGGAATGAATACCTATTGTTGACATGATACTTTCCTGATGAATGAGGCCGCTATAGCTATGTTCTCAGATTCCAATTTTGTTCATATAGTTCAGTGTATTTTTGATCATTCTCTTCTCCACATTTCTTTGGTTACAGGGTCATCTAGGGAGGGTTATGTATTTTTTTAAAAAATATGAATAGTGGAACTATGTTTCTTTGATGAGGTTAGGGATTCTTGGGATCTCTATCACTATGGGTATCCATCGATCAATCTTCATAATAACTTAAGATGGATCAAGAACCTCCTTACCACTTTGAGAATGAATATTCACACTTGTGATCAGGATAAGATCGATATAAGTAAAGAGGTGGGGCTCATGTAGAATTATCTGGAAGAAGAATGGGATAATGCTTTGTTTATTTAACAGAGAGGTATGAAATATCATCCCATCGATACCCTTCTCCGACAATATCGGCTGACCAGAGAGGGAACAAGAGTCATATGGCTTCATGAGGGGGATCCAAATTCTGGCTACATTCATGCATGCATTAAAGAATGTAGATGTCTTCAGTAGCCTAATATCAATAGAGATGATGGTTCCTAATCCAGTGATCGCAATGTGGTAGAGTCCATGGTCAATGGGGCTATCAAATCTCTATTGGCTGCTCCCTACCCAAGTATGGCAGGGGGTATCCGAGAGGTGCTACTAAGCTCTTTGAGGGCATTCAAAGAATTGTTTCGGAGGACAATGATGGGGGGTTTGAGGAAGACTCTAGATGAGTATGAATTTCAAGAGGAAAATTGGTTTTTGATCCTGGATATTGCAATTGGTACTGATGTTTTCCCTAGGTCTTTTCACAAGGCGACGTGGGACTTTGTTAAAGGAGATCATTTGAGAGTTGTCTAGTATTTTTTCAGGGTGGGGATATGCCAGGTATTTCCTGTGAAACCAAGTTGGTTCTTATTCATAATTTGTGTAATCTAGAGTCCATTGATCAGTATCATCCCATATGTATGTGTAATAAACCATACACGATTTTGTCCAGCATTCTCAACAATAGACTGGATATTCACCAAGATTCATGGATTTCTTTAAAGAAGCATGGTTTCAATAAAGGGAGGTTAATTTAGGGACCAATTTTATTGGTCCAATATATTGTTAGTGGAATCAAAAACAAGTCTTTTAGAGGATATTTGGAGGTAATGTTTTATATGAGCAAGGCCTATGATATGGTGGAATGAGGCTTTGTTCTTAGAGTCTTCGCTTGTATGGGGTTCCCAAATTGGACAAATGATCTTCTTTTTGACTACCTCAGCTCAGTGTGGATTTAAAATTTATTTATGGGTTAGAGATTTGGTTTTTCAAGGATTTTATTGGCCTTTGTAAAAGGGGATCCTTTTTCCACCACTAGTTTCATTATCTCCCAAAATTCTCTCAGTGCAATATCAATCAACGCCTCACCACAGGTAAAATTATTCCATACCATAATAGGCCTGCTACAAGGTGTATATCTAACTTTATGTTAAAAAGGATATGATTTTATTTATCAATAGTAGTATATGTTCAGTTCAGGGGTTGAATGGGCTCCTTGGGGAATATTTCAAGTGGAGTGGGCAGGTAGTGAACAAAGAAAAATGTATTTTTTATATAACCAAGAAGATCTATGAGAGGAGGTAGAGGGACATGGGGGATAACTTGAGTATGGAGAGAGGATATTTTCCCATGTAGTACCTTAGTACTCAAGTAAATCCTTCCCCTCTTAGGGAACATCATTTTGATAAAATCATATAAAAAATTTCAGGACACATCTAAAACTGGAAAAATAGATTCCTATCCTTTGGAGGACAAAAAACATTAGTTAACAGTGTCCTGGTTTCCATTAACATACAAATTATCTACACCCTACATGTTACTAAGAGTATGATTTCCTATATAAATAAGGTTATAGTTTCCTTAAAATGGGATGGGTTGAGGGAAGGCAGACATCATTGTGCATCAGGGAAGAATCTTTCAAGACCTCTATCCGAAGGTGGAATTAACATGAGTTGTGTCTCCTCAACTATGCAATGGTTCCATTAAATGATTGTGTGGGAGGATATGTAAGGTCAGTACCTTTGGGGAAATACTATGCATGACATATATAGTCTAAACATGTGTGATTAAAGAATGAATCCATATAGGATATGGAATCTGATTCACCCTTACATGGAAATTCTACAGCATCACTCATGTTGGTTTGTGGGAATATGGAGAATAAATTTTTGGAAGTAAGATTTGGGGGCATGCAAGATATGTTTCCCAGGATTCCCCACCCCAGACATGTCTTTTATAGAGGATAGTAGTTACCCCTGGTTCCTCCAAATCATTCTTGATGTGAATCAACTTCTTGTTTTTAACAACATTTCTACAAGTGAGGATCCTGATAGACTCATCTTCACAGGCTCGATGTCATGTATTTTCTCTATTAAGGTTTCGTACATGTGACGAGGGACATGTTGAATAAATATAAATGGGGGGACATTCATGTGTAAGTAAATTCAATCTAAATTTAATTTCTTATTGTTGTGTGTGAGGAATAAAGCCATGCCTATTGATGAGAATCTGCAATATATGGGTGTGACGATGTCTTCCAGGTGTTGGTGCTAGAGATCCTCTATAAAAGAAACAATGGGAAATTTTTCTATGATAGTGAATGGTACAGAGGGGTATATCAGATCATTAGATCTTTCTTCAGCTTGGACGCGTCTGATGGGGTGCATGATGATTTTCTGAGCTCCTGTTTTAGAGGAGCGGGGACCCATGGGGCCGTTGGAAAGGCCAATATTGTAATTATTATCATGGGATGTTTGACATATGGTAGGACAAGAATTATATTTTCCACATAAATGGTTCAGGATCTCAGGCATGTATAATCTATAACATGAAATATAATCTTCAAGATATGGTTTGGTTGCACCCTGATTGTTAATATGCACCAATTGTGAACTCACCTATCCCAAATATTTCATGTGACAATAAGGCTAGAAATCAGGGGAGGGGATGTTGGGTCTGTTGGTATCCACCTGGCCAGGGGATAATGCATAATATATATGGGTCTCTACTCAGTGGGGAGATTCGTGGCGGATGGGTTGTTAGTGATCAGAGGGTCTTCATAATTACAGCGTTCACAACCTTCTATGGAAGAGGTGATGTATTACAATAGGATTTTTGGCCTTGGATACCTGGCTGGAGATATGCAACCAAAGTCATATCAATCTTAATATGCTAGAGACAGACTCCATGATACTATATAAATCATTTATAGAATGGGTAATTTTAATTGTAAGATTATATACACTCATAAAATGCAAACTAGTCATAGGTAATCACATAGATGCATCCCAGACATGGAGGGAGGGTATCATGGTAGAAGATTTTTTTGGCATCTACAGATTCCTAAAATCAAAGCATGTTTATTTCTTTTTTTGGGTTCTTTTCCAAAAGAGGGGATGTAATTTATGGCCATTTAATCGTTGGGTTTACATTACATTTGACCACCATGTTGTTTTCTTTTTTTTTCATCTATATAGTGACTTTTCAAAATATATAGAAATGCTAGTTTTTAGTCAGTCATCATAGGATTGATCTAATACATAATGTAAATTTTTTGGGTCACATTCAACTTTCATAATGTTATCCTTAGATGATGTATTTAATCTGTATTCGATGACATCTTTGAAAATGTTTTAAGGAATTTTGGTTCTCATAAAATTTCACACTGTAGTTATTGACCATACTTAATTTTTTTTATTTCAAATTTAATCAAAATTTCCTTCTAGTGAGTATCCTGAGAAACAAAATTTAGGGGCTTCTCATAAATTATTTTTGGATGGATATTTATAATGATTAATATTTTAGAAAACCAAAAAATTAAAGTCCTCCACAAATAAATATTTCTTATAATACATCTCATAAAGAGTTGTCTTTGATTTAGGCCACAACAAACATCAATTATGATGATGAAAAAAATATACTTATTAATTATTCTTATAAAAATTTAGAGTATTTATATTCATCTATCATAAATAATCGCATTTTAACTACTATAGTATTTTCGTATTCCACTGATCTATTTCGTTTTGGAGTGTTGGGAGCATAGTATTAGTATTTGGTTCCATTTTACATTACATAATACTTAAATTCATTTTAATGTTACGGTTTTTTTAGTTCTTGGATTTGGTAGGAAAAATGACATCTCCTTCCCAACATATCATATTAAACTCATGAAAATAATTACATCCCCATATTTATGTTCCTAAATCATTTTATTGTTCATCTAAGTAATAAAATAATAAAAAGTAAAATATTAAAAATAACTTTTTTTGATTTATGTCTCATTGATCCACATAGATGTGAGTGAATTAATTCAAGAGGTCTTCCATATTGTATTACAATATTCTATTTTTAGTTACAAACTATATTTCATTTTCAGAAAATTAAATAAACAACCTCAGATTTATTTAAATATATAGATACTATTTTAGCATCATCCTTAGATAGCTTTCTCATACTTTTCATTCAAATATTATATTTTTTTAGAAATAACTTATTTTTGAACATAAATACTAATTAATATGAGTTTCAAAGATCCCCAATCTTGAATAGATTGTCATCTTTTTCTACATTAGTAAAAAAATTATCATTCAAAATTTTTATGGTTCATGAATATTTTCTAAGTAAATCATTATTTACATCACCATTAAATTGCAGAACACTGACCTTATTGTTCTTCATCACATTATTAAATAGAACATCCTTCAATTTTTGTTTTTGAGGTTCAATTACATTTGTCACTATTATTCAGAATTTCAAGGAACATTCACTATCAAATTTAACGTCTCCTTCATGTTCTTCGATATAATCATATAACCTATTAGATTTGTGGGACAAAAATTGTCATGATTCTAAGGATTGTTTCATTTATTATCATATAATTCAATATAAACAAAAAAGATATATATTTAATTATCTTCTACTATTATTCCATTTCTTTTCTACTATAAGAATTTGATCTCATTAGTACATTCATAAATTCATCAGTAGAGCAACCCAGTTGGTTACACATTCCACAGATATACTTGAAGAAACCACCTTAGTTTCTCTTTTTGAATCTTATTAATATCTAATGATTTATCTTTTATTTATTATTTTATGTTCTGAATGTCACTCCTCATTATTATTCCATTTATTCATCTCTTTTTATGCATATTCACTAGGAAATTCATATTGTGACTATAATTATATGGATTATTTACAAAAATAAAATTTTACTAATAGGGTCTGCAACCCTTTGATCTTCAATAGAGAAAAATTATTTACATATAATATATAATTTTAGGTTTAAAATAATTTCCAATAATAATTCCCCCTATGTTTGTTGAAATGTTTTTGTTGTGGTTGTCTTTATCTTCTATATATGTGATGTTTTTATAACATTAATTTCAAGTCCATGTTTTCCAAAAAATTTATATAACACCATCATTATTATTATAATTAGATAAACATTTATATTTAGTGGGTATATACATCCCAAAATTCCTGGATATATATTCCTAATTATCTTCAAATAATGTAAAAATTTCCATAAATTCCTTTTTTAAAATATCAATCATCTTTTTTAAGGTAATATCATCCTCTATAAATATTTATTAAGTGTTACAAATACTATCTTCATTTTCCCAAAAATTATTAATAATATATTTTTTCATCAATCCTTATTATACATTTAAATAGATATTACATTATTATATTACCTGTATCACATTCTGCTTTAAAATTATTTTTAATTTCATGATCCTTTTTGTTTTGGTTATGAAATTCGATAGGTTTTATTCCTCTATTAATATGCTATGTAGATTTTGTCACCTCTATCATCTCCCCTATTTGAGGATTCATCCTTTATCTCAAAATTAGAAAATATTACGCAAAAAATTTATTATTTTAATATTATAATACATTATTGTAATTATATTTTCATTACACATTCTTAATCAAAATACATATTCTATTCTTTTGGTTGAAAATTATACTACAATGAGTGGATATCATATCTTATTTAGATGTTTATCTCTACATAAACCATAGATTTTTTCCATCAAGATTATCCTCATACTAATTAAATCTATTCTAAGGAAATTTCAAATGAAAATTATATATTCTAATACAAATAAAATGTTTATACTGATGTTATCATTTTTTACATCCATCGTTATTTCCAAAAAATTTTAGAAATAACATAAATTATTTAATCAATTTATTCCCCATCATATTCATTAAAATAAAAATCAATAAGTTCCACTTAATCATGTTCTAGTTGATGAAAATGATTCAACTTCATTATTTTAAAATACATTTATACATTATTCTTATTTTTGAATGATCCATATTTTTTATCCTGTATATTATTTGAAGGATATGTAATTCAAAAAGACAGAAATTATGTTTATCTTATAATATAAAAAAATTTGGATAAAACATATTATGAATGTATCTTAGGAGTTTATAAATAATTGTCAAATATTCCAAGGAATCTCTAAGAGCTCTAATGATTCAAACAATTTCATTAAGTCAAATGAATTACCCATCAATGCATTCATTATCTATCATTTTGATATCGGTAAACATATATCACAATATTTAATGCATTTCATCATTCATACTAAATTTTTCTTCAATGAAATTTTTTAGTTTTCCACTAATTTCCTTAGTTTTCATTAGATCGATAACCTTCAAATAAACTGTTTCCATGAAATAGGTAATAATAAATTTTTGAGACTCCCAACAAACCTCAAGATTACCATCATAATAAAATTTCCTTTGATAAACAATATTATAGGGAAAAAAACTAACTATATATTTATAAATTACCTTATGTATATGAAGCATGATATAGTTAATAATTCCTTTTCTTACAGCCATTTTTGTTTTTTCATTAATAGTTGGAATATATCTTTTGTTAACTACTATTTTATTATACCTAATAAGGATAATATCAGGGAAACCTCCCTTTATACCACATTATGTACCTTACGACCATAAGATAAATGACTAATGGTTGTGTGTATTGAAAATGTGTTAATAATTTAAAATTTATTCCACTTTGAAATTAACCCCATTAAAATATTTGAGTATTCAATCCATTTTTACATTATAAAAATCAACTGCACTTTTTTATACTATGCTGGAGATATTATGAAGGGAAAATAATATATAAAATATTTTCTACCAATGTGGGTGACTACATGAATTCCATACAGACTCTAATTAGCCTATATAAGTCCATTATTAATTTTTTGTAAATACAATATTAGAAAACTGATGTTATACTCTTTTTTCTCATAATACAAAATTATATTGTCAAGCATTAGCTACAACTATTTATTATCAACCTAGGCATATAGAATATTTAAATGATTTAATATTACTTCATGAAAATTATTTTATCCATTATCAATTTGATGTCCTAATTTGGGTTGTTTTGTGGTGAGCCATCAACCATTTTTGGATATACACTATCTCATGTGCCTCATAAGACAATATCCCTGATCTATTCCATGTCTGATGAAAAAATACTTTTTCTTCACAATATGTTTCAAATCTACATTTTGTAAACCCTTTTTCAAATATCATTGACTTATGCCTCTGACAGTTCCTCTGATCAAAACCTCTAGCTGATACTAGATCACAATACATCTCTATTTTTTAAACTTCTAATTCAACCATATGTTTCATTTTGATGGAATTCATCCTTATACGAAATAATTTTAAATTCTTTTCATAATATATGAACAATTATAGTGCATCCAATAATTTAAATTCATTATATTTCTGTGTTTTGGGATAAAAAAACAAGGAAATAAATTTCTTCCAGCTAAATTCGATCATGAAATTTGAATATCCCAATCAAAATAGAATTTGTGGACCCTTCTCAACTATATAAAAATATAAATTAAGCTTATTATAGAATCATTATTATATATATTCATCTAGACTCATTAAACTATGCATTAAAAAATTCCATAAACAGACCTAAAAATGGTATGATAAGTAAACATTGAAAGACTAGATTTAAAATCATCATTGTAAATGAATTTACAATTGTTTATAAATCTACTCAAAATTTTTACCAGAAAATGTTTGATTAATTCATATTAAAATTAAATCCAATTAACTATGTACCTATCCAATGTACAATTATTATTTCTTCAAAAATTGAATTTCATTTTTATATACTTTCTATATAATGAAATTCGATTAACTAAATCATCTTGAAAAAACAAGACTCAATATTTTTGGTCTTATCTATTTGCATCCTTTGACAATTTAATTTTTATATATTTATATGATTAATATTCTTCAATGAAATATATCTTCAAGAATCAGAAAAATTAGTTTTGTATAAATTAATATGGTTTTTAGTCAGATGGAATTGTCTTGATATCTTTAATGTTCGTCTGTATGATGAATCATTATATACTAACGAATATATCATCATATATGATTGATAGGAATCTAAATGGTGGAATTTATTTTCTAGTATACATCATGTAGCACACATAAGTATAGTAAGATTTTAAAATAATTATATATTTTAATAGAACATATCCATATTTTTTTATAGTATTCATTTTTGAAGAACTGTAGTCATTTCCCATCATGTATGTATGTTTGAAGAAATAATTATTTTTTATGCCTGATGGTATTATTCAATGATCTGTTTAGATACTTCATCACATTGATTACCAAAGACTATATGATAAAACACCCAATATTATGGATGCCAATTATATGTACTCGATCTAATAGCCTTCATTCAGAAACATCCTCCATGAAATTATATCTTTAATCATAATAATATGTGAAATTGTTTTATATGATATTTACATTCATCATTGATTACCACGTATATATAGAGCTTCATCTTGAATAGTTTATTTCCAATCAGTCCTGAACTTCTCATAATTTTTACTACTTCCCATTTATAATTTGGTCACTTTATAAACATCAATACAATCACAGTAACATATACTTTTATCCTTGACCTTTTTTATAAAAACAACCCTAGTTCATCCAATTACAATTTTGGACCACAAACACTTATTAAATCATCACAGATCCTGAGTTTCTTTATTATATAAGATTATTTATGATCAAAATATCATTGTCTTACTTTAATAATATTTCCAATCATGGTTATGGAAATATTATTATCTTTGTCTATCACATTATAAGAAAAATTCTAAAAAAACTCTAGAAACATTCCTTAAATGTGATAAAAAAGAATTAAAAATATAATATTTTTACATCAAATAGAAAACATAATACGAAATAAATAAAATTTTATTTAAGTATGATAATATATTTTTATGAAACCATTACTAATTTGTTAGAAATTTGACCATGATAAGAAAACTATTTTCATGAAAATATGTTTTTTATTTAAAAATAAAATAATTTTTTTATTTTATTTTTTATAACAGAGATTTTAATTTTTTTTAAATCATATTTATTAAGTTGAATTATTATTCTTATTTTATTAAATAATTAAACAAAAAGGTGAAATGGTAAAACACTATATGAGTATTGATTTTTTAACAATATCTATATAAATTTAAATTATTAATTAATTTATTATGAAATATTATTTGTCTCATTTATCAAAAAATAAATATATATTTAATATTGATTGAAATTTTTTTTATATTATTTATGAAGTAATAATTCATTTTTGTAATTTATATAGAAACACCTCATTCTCTGATTATAAATATCACACTTCACAAACCAATTTCAATACTCATTCTAAGGCATAGATTTAAAAAATAATAATATGATCACATACATTATCCATTTATAAATCCTCATATATTTTCTGAAATTGAAAAAATCCATTGACATTTAATATGTAGTCTTCGATTGATCATCAAATGAAGATGTTAATGTTCCCATTAGAAAAAAAATTAAATTCTTTCTTTCATCAACCTCCTTTACTTTATTCTATTTAGAATAATATTTTAAAATAAGTATTATTGTCATGATGAAAATTCATTATATAATTTAATTTCCATTATCAATCACTTGTAATTATAATTAAAAAAAATATGTTGGTAGTATTATGGTTGGTCTACTTCCTCCAATGAGTCGCCCACTAAACCACTTTTGGGTTTGGTGTCAAAAAACCCTTACTTATACATTTAATTTAATATAGAGATATATTATCTAAGATACTAATATATCTATTTTAAAAATTTCCTATATGTAAACATCTCTTCACACGATCCATTGAACTTTAGTTTTATTATCTATAAGGATCAACTTTTTGTGATACTTATTTTATAATAATTGTGTAAATTTATCTATAATCGATCCAAACTCAGAAACCATATATAGTTCTCATATGTTAAACTCATTTTCCTAACCTATAGAAGGAAAACATAATAATGGTTTGAAAAAAATTACTCATTAATGGAAAAATTCATAAAAATGTCATCAATTTTTATATCATAACTCTATGAGATAAAATGACTCATGCTTATTTATATTAATAAAAAAATAAGGAAATTTATTGGTAGTTACAAAAATTTATATAAGTAAATGAAATACTCAATGAAGAAACACATAACATGTAAGAAATTTATAATAAATATGTTATAAAAATTAATAATTGATCAAAATCATAGGCATGTAGCTATGAATTGGCATGGATTGGTATCTCAACAATACAATATTTCACAACTCAATGTGGAAAAAAACATTACATAGTGACATAGACATAAAAGTCTTATGTAAAATTAGTGACATTGGATTTATAAAACTATATTACATTTTTGAATTTGGTTCCAATAACCTATCATACTAATATTACATAGTTTATTAGGAAAAATAGTCTATACGTTACATAGAATTCAGAAATATATGGTACATAAGTGGAATATGTATCAAAATACTTTGATTTAAAAGTAGCATACATTTCGAAAACCAATGTAAAATTAGTGAAACATATTTAAAAAAAAAATTATATATAATATGATTAGTTTTTTGTGTAATTTCAATTAGTGATTTATTTTTCATTAATAGATGTTATATATCCAATAGTACATTAGTTACATAGGTTTCACAAATTTATAGTTAATATATGACATATATTTTTCAAACCTATGATCTATTAGAATTTCACTACATGTAAATCCATGAAAAAATAAATGATGATAAATGTAAAGACCCGTAAAATTCAATTGAATTTTTTTCTTAATTTTCTTTGGAATTTTAAAAGAACGCGGTTTCTGAAGCCACTTGATTCCAAGGCCCGGAGTGCCCAGAATCAATTTCCAAAGCTTGGGTTGGGTACGTTCAATGAACAAATGAGTGGGATTTTCCTATCTTTTGAACCAGTGCTCGGAATTGAAATCTGATGGCACTGATGAACTCGCAACGCCGGTAATCTCTTAAGAGAACCTTTACCGTAGTTGTGCTTGTGTGGGAGAAGAAGTTAGTTATGGGGGTTTAATTAAAAAGTAAATAAAACTGTTTGATCAATTTTATTTCATATCAAGGTGGTTAATTTCTCTCATGGGTTGTTGGTGGTGGGGCCCACATCCACCCAACATCCCATGTGTGGATAATTGAAAGGGTGAGGACCACACGAACCCCCACCATTTCAAATCCCTTAACTCCCTAACTCTTCTTAACCCCTCACCTTCATAACTCCCCATTAACTCACTTTCATTAATTTTTTGACAACTTGTTATAATTAATAAGGTGAGTTACTTAATATCGAACTCTTGAAATTCAAATGGTTATGTTGTGTTAATAAAATTAAGACTTGGTCTTGTTTTATTATTGTTAGAATTTTTTCCACATTGAGAGGTTTGGGAGGCGTGAAGTCTTCTTCATCTTCAACCTCGATGAAGAACGTGAAGAACACCTCGGACTCCGACGAAAAACACTGTTCTTCAACGAAGAACATCTCCGCCAATGAATGCGACGTCTTCTTCCAAGGACGTTTCCGCTTCGAACGCACCTCGACGAAAACAGAATCGACGTTTATTTTCCGCGACGCCCGACATCCGCGACACTCGTCTTCCCCGGCTCATTGACGTACACCATTCCTGAAACCGAGGTAGGGGTTCGACTATTTTATGTTTGTGATCATTCCTTCGAATATGAAAGATAAATCTCCCGGCCATGTTCCAATTTTTATTTAAATTAAAAATTGTGAAGGTTAAATGTTTTACGTTTCGGCCAATTGATATTGATATAACGGGAGGGGATCGGTCCGCACAAACACGGCTGATACCCCTCCCCCCTTTTCTATTCTTCGTTTTGATTAGTGAAGACGGTAAAGCATCGTTGCACCTTGCTTGAGCGAATTGAGACGTGAACGATGCGGGCCACGATGAAGAAACGCGACGCCGTCGCACTGTGCCGAGGAGTTGAATGAGGAAGAGACGTCGTCGCACCGCGTCGAAGAAAACCGAAGACACCGCGGCCGGAGCGGGGCCGCGGTGGAAGGGCGCGGTGCCGTTGCACCACGCCAGACGAACCAAACTGCGGCCGGTTCCGGGCCTCTAGTGTCGGCGAAGAAGGGGACCGGTCGTCGTCGGTCCCGTGGAAGCCAGAACCGGCCGGCCCGGGCAGGCCAGCCAGACCTGTGTGCAACCGGGGGTTCAAACCCCCGGACGACTGGCCAAAACGTCCCCCCATAATTGAGGGGGGGGGGGGTTACACAGGGGGGCAGCCCCCCCCCCCCTTTCCCGAAACGGCTCGGCCTTTGGCCGAGGCGGACCGGCCGCCTGGCCATTCTTCCAGGCCGGGCCGCGCCCGGGCCGCGCCCTGCCACCTGGTTCGGGCCGACCGGGGGGACTCGGGCCGGGTCGGTCCGGGCCCGAAACCCCCCTTTTCAGACTGTTTCGGTCTTTTTCTCACATACTAAGATACGGACCTCCAATCGACGTGTCGTCAGTTGCAACGCGATCCTTGGAGCGAGACGGTCGTTTCGACATATTGCACACAATGTTTTGGAAGACTTTGAGTTCAGCTGGGTTGGTTCGTACACGAAACCAACCGGGCCCTCGGGGCAGAAACACTCATATCTTAAGCTCCGGACGTCCGAATGACGTGCTGTCGACTTTTTTGGTTTTCTCTTAGTGGGACATATCTTTTGGATTACTC
Organism: Viscum album; assembly: GCA_963277665.1. Taxonomy (NCBI): domain Eukaryota; kingdom Viridiplantae; phylum Streptophyta; class Magnoliopsida; order Santalales; family Viscaceae; genus Viscum; species Viscum album. The sequence continues at coordinate 1,478,981,956 of OY728148.1, read as the reverse complement.
CTCCCGAGGTTTGGACGCAGAGGGAGTACGGTCGGGTTGGTTTTGTCTTAGAAACCAACCGGGCCCCTAGGATGAAAAAGCTACTAACTCTCAGACCGGGCATCCGATCGACACGCCGTCTACGACGTTGAGTTCATGTTGACGATATGGAACTTTTGGAAACATCAACTCTAGACTATGTGTCAGTTGATGTATCAGCCTCTCGGATCGTGGAGCGGACCCTACCGAACAAGTTTTCTGTGTGCGGGAACCCTAGTGCTGGTTGCGACTGCTACTGTGACTGCGACGACGACTGTACATAGATCCTCAGTGGATTTGACGACGACGATTATAGCAATCAGCATTCTTATATGGATCAGTGCAACCGATCCTGTGTGGGTCCGATCATGTGTGGGTCAGCGCTCAGTGGTTCTGTGTGAGCCAGCTCTACAGATCCTGTGTGGGTCTGATCCTGTGTGGGTCTTTGCGGGGGTTAGTTTCCTACTGATCCTATGTGGATCTTTGCGGGGGTTAGTACCTATCGATCCTTTGTGAGTCCGATGACTTAGATGGATCAGTGATCATCTCTATCATCTTCGAAGAAGTATACCTGTGTGAGCTGAAACATGTTTGCTTTCCTGTGTGGATTGTGTTGTGCTATCCTGTGTGGATTACGTTTTTCTTTCCTGCGTGGAATACGTATACATTTTTGTGTAGACTGGGTTGTACTTGGGCTCGGAGATTGGAGCGTACTGGAATTGATGACTTAGGTATATGTATGGGCATATACCTAAGCAGTGTCGGTTTTTACTTCGTGAAGGTATCTTTCCATTGTGGTTTATACTTTCTGTATTTTGGGAGACCTTCGGGGGTCTCGGGGTCCCTACTGAGTAGCTTATACTCACCCCTACACGGGCTATTCTCGCACTACATTGTGTTGGTTGCAGACGACGGATAACACTGATCGTGGTGGGGGCTTGTGGAGCAGGATGGTACCTGGAGGTGGACCACTGGGTGGGACATACTTGGAGCGGATGACGGGACCCCAGGAGCAGTGGAGCAATCTATACCCACCCTTCAGGTGGGATTTCAAGTGGACAGCTCGGCGTAGCGGCTTTTACTTTTCAGATGCTATTTTCCCTTTTGAGTTGTACTTTACTTTTAGTTTGGGTTTGTATAATGGCCCATTTACTTTTCCGCACTTACAATTATACCAGTTTTTACTTAGTGTTTACTTTTTCCGATTTCTTACTCTGAGGTGTGTGTTTACTTTACAAAGGCAATGCCTTCCCTTTTTACCGGGATTTACGCCTTGGTGCTAGTCTCCATCCCCTGGCCTATGGATGGCGGGCTTGGGGTAGTCACGACACGGGCCCCGAGGATGAGTCTTGACAATAAATACAAGAACCTTCTTTTTAATAATCTATACCTATTAAATTTGATATTATGGGTTATATTTAGAAATATTTTTCATAATTGTGAGGTCATAACTTCTAAAAACATTTACATTGATAAACAATTGAAAATAAAAGTTCCATAAAAAATACTTAAATTTATTTCATTGGAAATGTATAGTGGATGATAACTCATTACATCATGAAATGACACATATTATTAATATATTGACATATTTTTTTAATCCATATTATAAAATGGATAATAAAAAATCCTATAAAAAATGTCAGTAGGGAAATGTAAATGTAAAAATATATGAAATATAATTTGGTTGTATAATATAAATGTTTTCAATAGAGGTAAAATAAATCATAAAGAAGTAGTGGATACCCATTATACAAGATTATTTGAATTATTATTAACATTGATATATTTTATGCAGATAAAATTCATCAAGATATCTATATGAATTTGAAAATCTTTTTCAATATTGGGGATGGTAATGTTCCTTGAAAAAAACCATGGTTGAACCCATCATTGGAAGAAATATGATCAATACGTATCATTATAAATTTATTGAACATATATTTACTGTGTTTCTCATATTTATGCTAATGAATATATTCAATGAAAATTTTCATTGTATGTGAAATAGCATCAATATCGAGGTTTTTACCTGTTACGAGCTAAAATGTTAAAATTCACTAATTCTAGAATTTTATTGATTTATATGACATCAATATTTTCATCGTAACATTTTCAATATGAATATAATTGTAAAAGAAATATTTTTATAGAATCCCTTGGAAAATGTGATTCATATGTTAAAACGATCCTAATTGCTTAATCAACATTAATATACCCCATTAAATCACTCATGATGGAAAATCATTTTTTAAAAAGAAATAAAACACTGTTAGGAAATGAGGCAAAATGTCGGCTACATATGTACAATTGATATTATTATAGAATGAAAATATAGATATCTTTTATAATCATCTCCCAAATGAATAACAATATTTACTTATATATTATTAATATATTCAATTTTCACATTCAATTTGAGGAAGTTGAAGAGTCGACTACATTAGAGATAGGTAACTCTCTACATAGATTATAACTATTTTTACATCATCCAAAATATCCTGAAATTTTTAATGTGGAAGTAAAACTCTTTTGAGAAAAACATTTATGATGTAAGTGGTAAAAAATAAAATATTAAAATGTATAAAATAAATCCATATTTATGGGGCATAAATTGGATAGTAAATTTTCAACAGCTCTTACATATGTATTATAAACCCAAATAACATTTAATTAGATGGTTAGTGTAACACCTTAGGTAAATAAAGAATATGAAATTTTCATATTTATCCATATTTGTGAATAAAAAATTAATATGAATTTAAATGGGACACTATGCTCGATGGTGTACCCAACACGCAACAACAAGTTTCTTGGATATCTTACGTTGTACTCTAATTATAAAATAATATTATTTTAAATGGTAGTTAACATGTAGCCATTGTATTGGCAGGAATGGATAGAAATAACTAAAATATTATTACATATGTTTTTAAATGTTTTTACATTTATCCAATAAAATATAAAGACTTAAAATACGGAAAGAATTCAATTTTAGGCGTATATGCCCTAGTTTTCACTAAAGGTTCACTTATCACCTTTTGATGGCAAACCGTCATTAAATATAGTTTTTTTCACTCTTATAAATTATATTGGACCAAATAAAACTCTTCTTAAGAATTGGGACATCAAAATTTACTTTGTGTAAATTTTTGGTATCTTTCCGGTAAAGTTCATTTTTTAATGAATAGTGTAAAATGTTGTATTTTAATTCAAAACCTCTTTTTAATCTAATTTATTTATATGATTAGATTATATTTTGAATTAGTTTTAAAGTGATATTAGAATATATTTTTACCATTAAATCCAATAGTGGTCGTTGGAATTAATTTCACTTTGAAATCAGACTTAAACTAGTGTCAAACTTTTGATACTTATTGTTTCATAAAAACACGCTATTTGCTCTGACAGCGGGAATTAATTATTAAATTAATTAATGTGACTTATATGTCTTGAATTTTGTAAAATATATTTCATTTATGATTTCCTAATATCAAATATAGCTTAGGGTGATTTTTTGGGATTTTTCTGAAAAACTTCAATTTTTGATGAATAGTGAAACCACTATGTGGTACTTATAAAATCTGATTTTTCCGTTTAAATGAAAATTTTCAATCTTTGTGTTTTGAATTTTAAAAATCTGACATACATTTTTGTCATTAAGAATTAAAATTTGATTCAATGGGATAAAAAAGATTTTTTTTGTGAATAGTAACTTATTATGTTTTTAATCGCGATTAGAGGTAATTAGTGTAGTTTATGATAAGAATAATGTTTTAATAAAATGAAATGACATAGAAACATGTCCCACCCTAATTGGATGTGTCATGGCCGACCAAGACAATCCATGGGTCAACTTGGGGACCCCTTGGAGCCACTTTGGTTGGAAAATGAAATAAATATCTTTTTATTTAATGTTAAAGTAAAAATGACACAAAATGATGTGTTTTACTAAAACAATTTTTACATGGGGTTATACAAGTAATATTTTTGACTATAAATAGTCATTGGAAATCTAAGAATATTTCATACATCATAGTATTTTTTTAATAATTTTTAGACCTTAAATAGATTAAATTATTTATGACATCATGATGATGCACCGATAACCTCGTTATTTAATGATTTAAATAAAATGGAAAGATAATGTAATATATAAGACCTAAACATGTCCAAAACCTATTGGATGAGTGGCTTTAAAACCCTTAGCAACTTATCCTCGAAATACATAAACGTGGGACCTTTAAAATCTGTAACTCTTTTGAAAATAAAGTAACATTTTGTAACTTTACAAGAGTGGCCCTCCTCTCCTCTTATAAAAGGCCCCCACCTCTACCTCCTTACCCACACTCCCAAAGCCTTTGGCTCGGCCAACCCCTGCCCATTTTGACTCTCCACTTCCCTATATTACTCCTTGAATCCTGAAATTGGCCAGAAGTCTTCCCAAGGAACCCTTTGAGCTGAAACCAAAGGGAGTTACCCGATTTTAAGGTAATGTCTTCACTCATATCCTTTTGTTTTATTTTGCTTCTACAACCCCCTAAACTCATTTTATTCATTTATTTTGTAACACATCCAGTATATTTAATATACTAGTATGTTTTTTTAGGAAGGATTCGAGCTACAATTACACACACCTACATCTAATGGTTAAAGAACATACTGTTTCCGTGGATGGCGAATTTCTGCCACCCGAAACGATGATTGTTCAATATTCTTCTAACACCTTCAAAGGTGGCCATTAAGATGACACTATATTTATATATGATATCTAATAATTTTATGTTTTACTTAAGCTTATGTATTTATCATTTATGGCATACCTTTATGGTTTCCATTATGGGTAAACGCGATATCTTCATTTAAGGAAGTGCGGACTACCGCCCCCTCAAAGTGATTTGATTCATTAATACCATATGTGGTATGTATAAAGGATATATTTAATGATATTATATATGATACCATACTGGAATTAAAATACTATTATTTGTTATTATGTTTTAATTCCATTAAATATGAAATATAAATGGAAGTAGCGTTCATGCGTACGTACGACTTACCGTCTCCATGAACGGTAAATTTCATTTTTATCTCATAATGTTATGTAATATAATAAGTACATATATAATGGATATATATGTAATATATTACATATAAATTATGGATATCATTCTGTAATTATAACATATAGGTATCTCTCTCATTTTGTTTTAATTCCATTAATATGACAAAAAAATGAAAGTAGCGTTCTTGCATACATACGGCCTACCGTCTCCATGAACGATGCTTTTCATTTTTTATATCCAAATGATATGGAATAGTATAAAATGAATATTTAATGGATATATATGATATGTTAATCATTAATAATATTCTGGAAATTATTTTCATATGACTACATGGGCAATCTTTTTTCAAAGAAGTTCATTTTTGACTCATGTACCAAACATCGACAAAAACGACTGATATGAACTAACATTATAAAAAAAATTATTATAACATTATAATATGTGATATTAACTGAATAATAATCTCTAAAGGAGGTACTTAGGCATTATTAATTGACCAAAGTTTATTTTTCATGAATATAAAGAAACGAACAAGACAAGTTGGACTTGAGGTAAGGGATCCTACTCCTCTCTTTCTTCTTAAGGACACTCTTTTATGTCATTCATTTTAAAGATCATATTTCTTGTTATTGGGATGTTATTTTATATTACTCATACCATAATTTTTATTTTCATATGATGAGAGACCTTATTATCTCTCATCAATCTGTTTTGGAAGTTTTGAGTGGCACCGTTAGGCTGCCGAAGTTTGGTAAGAGATCTATCCTCTCTTCTTCTTTTTAAGTACTCTCTTTTATGTCACTTATTTTAATCTCTTCTTTTTTATGATTGGGGAAGCTATATTATATTTATCTTTATGTAAACTTTATGTTAATATGATCAGAGACCCTATTTGATCCCATCAATACATTTTTGGAAGTTTTAAGTGGCGCCGTTAGGCTGCCGAGTTTTCATAAGGGATTTTTCATCTCACTTTTATTCCTGTGAGATTTATGCTAAATTTTCCATAATTTCCTTTGAGTGGTGTATGTACTGCCCATTATTTTACTCATTGTGTAATATACTTTCTTTTATTAGTATTTACATCAATGTTGTATTGTCCTTCTTTCACGAGGTGTATGTTTCGAAAGTTACCCATGTCGGTAACAGAACCTTTCACCCTCCTCTTTTTAAAAGTATTATTTTGTTGGTACTTTTAATTTACATATTTGTATTTTGGGATATGTTCTCATATATCCTTATTGATGTAAATTTTATGTCCAAGTGATGAGATAACCTTTTTTATCTCTCATCAACTCAATTTGATATGACGCCGTTAGGCTGTCAAGGGAACTTCTTAACCCAATTTTGATTTCTTTGGGTTCAACATGTAGTTATTGAATATGTCATCCTTTGAATATGTGTGAATTAACTTTGATTATTTTACACTTAATATACACTTATATTTGGTGTATTCGTTTGTAACACATAATTATGTAATTGATTTATCCTTAAACCAAGGATATCGTCTTTGTATGGGACTTCTTCTCGATCTCCTTTCATTGAGGCATATTTTGTTTTATACACAACCTTCTTTTATACAGTGTATAACCCCCTTTGATTTTAACATTTATTCAAAAGGAATCATTTTTACACTAAGCGTTTACTAAAAAACAAAAGGGAAAGTTTTTGTCGTACATATACGACGACAACGACTTCTCCGCTGCCATGACCATTATTTGAGTTTTGACTTCCTCTACAAGCCATACCTTCTTTTTAAAAGAAAAATAAATACCATGTTTCACTTTTATTTTATTTTGGTATTGAAAATGGTTTTAATAATGATTTTGTTATATCAATGTGTTGTATTGATGTCTTGTGATTGAAATGTGTAAATGTTATGTCTCCTTTATGCATGTTTTATGTGATACGATTATGTTGATGTTCTTGGGAATTATTATGAAGATTGGTGGTTCCGTGATAAACAAAGGGAGGGTGAGCCCGATATAGATCTCCAATGCATTGTGTAACACGAAGGAGTGAAACGTTAAGGTTTTCTCCGAAGAGATTTAGGGAACATACTGTGGTGGGTATTACAAATGTAACCAAGAGGGTTAATCCCTACGTAATAATGTTATGAATACCTCAAGTTAACTTTTATGTATTTTGATTTCTATGATTTATTCATGATTTTATGAGGTATGTTAAAGTGACTATGTTTTATGGGTAATGTATGATTTCATTCTTATGTATATATGAACTCATGTTTCCTTTCCATATTTTTATAACCCTTACTAAGCTTTTTATGCTCATCCCAAGTTTTTGAAATGTTTTTTACTGGTCAAGGGAAAGGTACATGATGTGATGATAGTGTCAAGGATGTGTCTATAATGAATCCATGTTTTATTTTAAATATGTTTCTGATGATGGGAAGAATGAATACTGTCATTTCTGTAACTACTTTGTTTAAATGTGGAATGTAATGACAGTTTCGTGATCTAATTCTCTAAAACTCTAAACCTGAAAAGATCCTCAATGTGTAATCTTGTAATAACTCAAGATTAAGTAAGGATTAATGTTGGGGACTTATATTTGGTATCAAAGTTCAGTTTAGATAACTTTAGAGGTTAGTGTACTCTTTAAGAATAATTGGAATTACCATAATGGTTAGGATTTCAGAAAGAGTCCTAGTTTAAGATAAAGTGAATGAGTAAGGGTATCTTAGTGTTTACCTACCTCGTTAGTACATGATGGTTTTGTTGATATACTCACACTGACATTTCTATTTTTAGTGAATGGATAGATCTAGCAGGCACCAAAGAGACAACAGGTTTGAAGGAGACTGTGGTGGTTCTATGATTAAGATACTAGATAAAATGGGGGATTCAATGAGGAAATTTGTGGTTGTTCTAAATTAACTATCAAGGAGTCATGATCAGCCACTTGAACCTTGGTATGATCTTTAATGCATCATGTATGAGATTATCAATCGATGTGGAAGTTCAGGTAATAATTATAAAGGTAACCATTAGAGTTTATATGATCCTTACTTTTGAGGTAATTATGGGTTACTATATGTTATGATGGAAGTGAAAGGCATGAGATAAAATTGAGGTTAAATTTTGTTATGGTTATTTTGATGATTTTATCTCTTTTTGGGTAATTATTTGAGAATTATATAGTTTTGGAAAAAGGACAACACGCAGACTGTGTGACTACCCGTCGCGTCAAACAAAGCTGCGGGAATCGAACCCACAACCAAAGTGCAACTGGTATTTATCGCCTACCACTGACCTACGTGAAGTCCCTGATTAGTTTGACTGATTCTTTTTAGTTATATGATTTTATGAATTAAGAGTAAGTTGATTTTGGATTATTTATGAAAATGATTAACCTATCATGGAGGATATGTGATTAGGTTAATTACTTTTCAATAGGAGACTTTAAGAGCAACTGATGTTGTTTGGAGATAAATGTTATGATTTAACTTGGAAGAAAATGTGACTAAATCCTTCAAATATTTGGGTTTCAATCTTATATTGGTTTAATTTGAAGAATTTTATGGACAAATTGTTTACCGGATGGTCCTCGTTGAAAATTGGGTTTTTTTGGACAAATTTTGGAGATTAAGAACAGATTTTCTTTTTTAAGGGTTATCCTTTTCTGGATTATCTGACCTCGTACTAACCTTTTTGGTTTTGGTTTTGGTTAAAGCCTAAAGACATGGGAAGTATATAGTTCTCTTTTTTGTATTTGGTGATTCTCTAGAAGTTGATTATATTACTCTTAATACAAACAAGTCTCCCTAAATACTCGTCTATTGGAAAAAAATATGAGTTTGATTAAGGAATCTAGAAAAATTTAAAGTCAACATGATAAGTGATTATGTTTCCTTATGAATTAATTCCTCAATAAATAGTAACTTAAAACAAAAATGTTGTCTATTAACTTTTCCTACCGGGGAATTGAATACCGTTTAACCCATCACACATTTGTGATTTTCTTATGGTTAACTTTCTCCTAGACATGTTTACTATCACTCTCCCTCAAGAACATGACCATTTTCTTTTTCATCAATGTCCATGTTTTTCTACATGGAATCCTAGTATGAGTTAACTCGGGTGACCTCTGTACTTATCTTCCTTTATTTTAAAGTGATTTTTTTACCGACTCTTGTTCCGATGTGGGACTTTCAAGGATGTTTCCAAGCTCAATTTTAAAAATTGCGAGGACGCAATTCCCAAAAGTGGGGAAGGATGTAACACCCCAGGTAAATAAAGAATATGAAATTTTCATATTTATCCATATTTGTGAATGAAATATTAATATGACTTTAAATGGGACGCTATGCTCGATGGCGTACCCAACATGCAACAACGAGTTTCTTGGGAATCTTATGTTGCACTCTAATAATAAAATAATATTATTTTAAATGGTAGTTAACCTGTAGCCGTTGTATTGGAAGGAATGGATATAAATAACTAAAATATGATTATATATGTTTTTAAATGTTTTTACATTTATCCAATAATATATAAAGGATTAAAATATGGAAAGAATTCAATTTTAGGCGTATATGCCCTAGTTTTCACTAAAGGTTCACTTATCACCTTTTGATGGCGAACCATCATTAAATATAGTTTTTTTCAATATTATAAATTATATTGGACCAAATAAAACTCTTCTTATGAATTGGGACATCAAAATTTACTTTGGGTATATTTTTGGTATCATTCCGATAAAGTTCATCTTTTAATGAATAGTGTAAAATGTTGTATTTTAATTCAAAACCTCTTTTTAATATAATTTATTTATATGATTATATTAACTTTTGAATTGGTTTTAAATTGAAATTAGAATATATTTTTACCATTAAATCCAATAGTAGTCGTTGTAATTAATTTCACTTTGAAATAAGACTTAAACTAGTGTCAATCTTTTGATACTTATTGCTTCATAAAAACACGCTATTTGCTCTGACAGTGGGAATTAATTATTAAATTAATTAATGTGACTTATATGTTTTGAATTTTTTAAAATTGACTTCATTTTTCAATTTGAAATATCAAATATAGCTTATGGTGAATTTTTGGGATTTTTCTGAAAAACTTCAATTTTTTATTAATAGTGAAACCACTAAGTGGTACTTATAAAAACTGATTTTTCCATTTAAATGAAATTTTTCCATATTTGTTTTTTGAATTTTAAAAATCTGACATAAATTTTTGTCATTAAGAAGTAAAATGTGGTTCAATGGGATAAAAATAATTTTTTTGGTGAATAGTAACTTATTAAGTTTTTAATCGCGATTTTAGGTAATTATTGTAGTTTATGGTAAAAATAATGTTTTAATAAAATTAAATGACATAGACACATGTCCTACCATCATTTTATGTGTCCATGGCCGACCACGACAATCCATGGGTCAACTTGGGGACCCCTTGGAGCCATTATGGTTGGAAAATGAAATAAATATCTTTTTATTTAATGTTAAAGTAAAAATGACACAAACATGAGATGTTTTACTAAAAAAAATTTACATGGGGTTATACAAGTCATATTTTTGACTATAAAAATTAATTGGAAAGATAAAACGATATCCTACATCGTAGTATTTTTTTTTATATTTTTTAGACTTTAGATAAATTAAATTATTTATGACATCATGATGATGCAGCGATGACCTCATTATTTAACGATTTAAATAAAATGGAAAGATAATGTAATATATAATACCTACACATGTCCAAAACCTATTGTATGAGTGTATTTCGAACCCTTATCACCTTATCCTAGAAATAAATCAATGTGGGACCTTTAAAATTCGAAACGCTTTTGAAAATAAAGTAACATTTTGTAACTTTACAAGAGTGCCCCTCCTCTCCTCTTATAAAAGGCACCCACCTCTACCTCCTTACCCACACTCCCAATGCCTTTGGCTCGGCCAACCCCTGACCATTTTGTCTCTCCACTTCCCTCTCTTACTCCTTGAAGCCTCACTTTGGGTAGAAGTCTTCCCATGGAAGCCTTTGAGATCAAACCACAGGGTGTTACCCGATTTTAAGGTAATGTCTTCACTCGTATCCTTTTGTTTTATTTTGCTTATACAACCCCCTAAACACTTTTTATTCATTTATATTGTAACAAATACAGTATCTTAAATATACTAGTATCTTGTTATAAGAAGTATTCGAGCTAAAATTCCACACACCTACATCTAATGGATAAAGAACATACTGTTTTCGTGGATGGCGAATTTCTGCCTCCCGAAACGATGAGTGTTCAACATTCTTCTAACACCTTCAAAGGTGGAAATTAAGATGACACTATATTTATATATGACATCTAATAAGTTTAGTTTTTACATAAGATTCGTTATTTTTCATTTATGGCATACCTTTATGGTTTCCATTATGGGTAAACGCGATATCTTTATTTAAGGAAGTGAGGACTACCGCCCCCTCAAAGTGATTTGATTCGTTAATACCATATGTGGTATGTATAAAGGATATATTTAATGATATTATATATGATACCATACTGGAATTAAAATACTATTATGTATCATTATGTTTTAATTCCATTAAATATGAAATATAAATGGAAGTAGCGTTCATTCGTACGTACGGCTTACCGTCTCCATGAACGGTACATTTCATTTCTTATCTCATAATGGTATGTAATATAATAAGTACATATATATAATGGATATATATGTAATATATTACATATAAATTATGAATATCATTCTGTAATTATAACATATATATATCTCTCTCATTTTGTTTTAATTCCATTAATATGAAAAAAACGAAAGTAGTGTTCATGCATACGTACGACCTACTGTCTCCATGAACGATGCTTTTCATTTTTTATCTCCAAATGTTATGGAATAGTATAAAATGAATATTTAATGGATATATATGATATTTTAATCATTAATACTATTCTGGAAATTATTTACATATAACTACATGGGAAATCGTTTTTCAAACAAGTTCATTTTTGACTCATGTACCAAACATCATAAAAAACATCTGATTTGAACTAACATTATTAAAAAATTATTATAACATTATAATATGTTATATTCGCAGAAAAATAATATCTAAAGTAGGTACTTATGCAATTATTAATTGACCAATGTTTATTATTCAGGAATATAAAGAAACGAACAAGACAAGTTGGACTTCAGGTAAGGGATCCTACTCCTCTCTTTCCTTTTAAGTACACTCTTTTATGTCATTCCTTTTAAAGATCATATTTCATGTTATTTGGATGTTCTTTTAGATTACTCATACTGTAATTTTTATGTTCATATGATGAGAGACCCTATTCTCTCTCATCAATCCGTTTTGGAAGTTTTGAGTATCGTCGTTAGGCTACCGATTTTTCGTAAGAGATCTATCATCTCTCTTTCTTTTTAGGTACTCTCTTTTATGTCACTTATTTTAATCACTTATTTGTTATGTTGGGGGAAGTTATTTTATATTAATCTTTCTGTAAACTTTATGTTAATATGATTAGAGACCCTATTTGATCTCATCAATACATTTTTGGATGTTTTAAGTGGTGTCGTTAGGCTGCCGAGTTTTCTTAAGGGATTTTTCATCTCACTTTTATTCCCATGAGATTTATGATACATTTTCCATAATTTCCTTTGCGTGGTGTATGTAATTCCAATTATATTACACATTGTGTAATATACATTATTTTATGATTATTTACATCAATGTTATATTGTCCTTCTTTCACAAGGTGTATGTTTCGAAAAATACCCATGTCGGTAAGGGAACCTTTCACCCTCCTCTTTTTAAAAGAATTCTTTTGTTGGGACTTTTAATTTACATATAGTTATGTTGGGATATGATCTGATATATACTTATTGATGTAAATTTTATGTCCAAGTGATGAGATAACCTTTTTTTTTATATCTCATCAACTCATTTTGATGTGACGTCGTTAGGCTGTCAAGGGATCTTCTTAACCCAATTTTGATTTCTTTGGGTTCAACATGTAGTTATTGAATATATCATCCTTTGAATATGTGTGAATGCCCTTTTATTATTTTACACTTAATATCCACTTATATTTGGTTTATTCATTTGTCACACAAAATTATGTAATTGATTTATCCTTAAACCAAGGATACCGTCTTTGTATGGGACTTCTTCTCGATCTCCTTTCATTGAGGCATATATTGTTTTATACACAACCTTCTTTTATACGGTGTATAAACCCCTTTAAATTTAACGTTTATTCAAAAGGAATCTTTTTTATACGAATCATTTACTAAACGTCAAAAGGGAATGTTTTTGTCGTATGTATGCAGCGACAACGACTTCTCCGCCCCCATGACCATTATTTGAGTTTCGGCGTCCTCTACAAGCCATACCTACTTTTTAAAATAAAAATAAATACCATGTTTTACTTTTCTTTTATTTTGGTATTGAAAATAGTTTTCATAATGTTTTTATTATATCAATGTGTTGTATTGATATCTTGTGATTGAAATGTGGAAATGTTATGTTTCCTTTATGCATGTTTTATGTGATACAATTATGTTGAGGTTCTTGGGAATTATTATGAAGACGGGTGGTTTCGTGATAAACAAAAGGCGGGTGAGACCGATATAGCTCTCCAATGCATTGGGTAACGTGAAGGAGTGAAACGTTAAGGTTTTCTCCAAAGAGATTTATGGAATATACTATAATGGTTATTCCAAACGTAACCAAGAGGGTTACTCCCTACGTAAGAATTTTATGAATGCCTCAAGTTAACTTCTTTGTCTTTTTATTTCTATGATTTATTCATGATTTGATGAGGTATGTTAAAGTGCCTATGTTTTATGGGTAAATTACGATTTCATTCTTATGTATATATGAACTCATGTTTCCTTTCTATATTTTTATAACCCTTACTGAGCTTTTTATGATCATCCCATGTTTTTGAAATGTTTTTCACAGGTCAAGGGAAAGGTACATGATGTGATGATAGTGTCAAGGATGTGTTAAGAAAGAATCCATGTTTTATTTTAAATATGTTTCCATTGATGGGAAGAATGAATACTGTCTTTTATGTAACCACTTTGTTTAAATGTGGAATGTATTGAAAGTTTCATGATCTAATTCTCAAAAACTCTAAACCTGAAAAGATCCTCAATGTGTAATCTTGTAATAACTCAAGATTAAGTAAGGTTTAAGGCTGGGGCCTTATAGTTTGATTTAGGGATTAGCTTTTATAGAGCGAATATTATAGAGAATATGATTATTTTGAGATGAAATAAATGAATGAAGGGTCCAACTCTAGGGGTAGTTGGCATTGAATATTCAATGGAGTTTCCCTTTTATGTTTTTACTTTTCATTGTAAAATAATATTTTTTAAATTATTATAGAATACTATTAATTAATTAATGAAGGTATTTTTATCTATTTTTTTAAACACAACCCATTTGTTTCTATATTTTATATCATTTTATAACTGTATAATATATTTTTTGTATTAAATTATATCAGATAGGTCTCCCCATTCAGCCCCAGAAGGTCAACTATTTTATATTACTTGGAGCCCTTTGGGAAACAAATGACATTTACAAGAAGATAAAACCACATTATTTATTAATTGAATTTTTTTTCAGGATATATAGTTGTATACATTGAGGTATCATGGTTTATATTGTTTAATTTAATTGGAATAAAAATGTATAAAATGATAAAGGGAGTGTCTGAGGATCCCATCATGTCTGCAATTTCTATCTTTAGCCTGGCTTTTTTTTTCAGACATACTTCAAATATCTAACAATTAACATTAACACATGGTCTAAATCTAAATATATATTTTAAATTTTTTTTCTTCATATTTTTAAATACTTGTTTTTACACTATCTTTAATAAATAAATTCAATTTTTTATTATGATAAATTATCCTTCAAACACCTCCTAAGACAAACCCATGGTAACCATTGTGCTATATTTCATACAGGGGAAAATATTGACTAAGGTAACATGATTAAACACTAATCATAAATTTAGAACTACTTTAAGAGAAGAAAATATGATACAAAAAACTAGCTTTAATAAAAATCCCATAATTATTCAAAAACCAAAAAAACATCATTATTACGTGTATTCCATTTCAATGGTCATGATGGATTTTTATTGTGGTTACATTAATTATTGGAATATTGATAATTTTTTTGGGTGATCCAATGAATATGTATTCAATGATTATTCAATACAATTTCAAAATTCATGAAAATGAATGTAATCTAAGAGAATTGATGTCCACTGAAGTTGAAAAATGTAACAATATATTGATGGAATTGAAGAAAAATAATAATATTTAAAGACAGGAATTCCTATTCAACATAAATTTTAAATTAAAGAACATTAATTTGAGGTAAATATTAAATATGAAGACCCATTATATCACTACCATCCTTTACATGAAGATGTTTCTAATGTAGACATGCCAGCTAATACATTTCTAGGAGATCAAAATTATTTGGATGAAATATTTTATAGAAGTTCAAAATGTAAGAGGGCCTCCCATATTTTTTTAAAAAATTATCATCTCTTATATATGTCTATCATTCATTATAAGAAGATAATAAGGATACCCCTACTGAGACCAAGCCCACAGTGGAATTTCTTGAAGAAATCGACATTCAATTTTCATTAAATAAAGGGGAAGATTTAATTCTTGATTATACTTTCATTAATTTTCATAAAAATGTAATTTCGTAGAATTTACCCTAGATAATGTTAAGGATGTATCATATTAACCCATTTAATCTCTGGATAAATTTAATGAATATCAAATCAAATCATGGAAAAAAATATTTGGACCCATTCTTTCTTTACCCCCCATCTTTAATATTGTCCAACATTGAAAATGGGGAGTATATGATGTACTCTATCCATGGGATCCTCCCAAACTACTGAAACGTAATAATAGTTGAAAGAAATAATTTTTAGTGTTTTATATGAAAAATAACCACATGAAACACCATATTTGTGTCAATCTTCTAAAACATCATAATTAGAGAAATAAATACCTAGCACCAAGAAGGTGGCCTAAACCATGTTTTATACTACTTATCCTAAATATTTATTATTATTTATTTTTCCTATTACATGATTTAATTCATGAATTTTAGGTCTAGTGGAACCAGGAAAGAGGTTTAATCAACGATATCACTATAAAATACTATCACATTTTATATTTTCTTCTATTTGGTTTCCCTACCCTTATATGAATTTGGTTGAGCTAAAATGAGGGGTAATTAATTATATGTTTGGGAGTGTATCTACCTAAATAGATGTTATTATGTAATTTTTTCATTTTATTTGTTATGTTTAGGTTCCTTTAACATCAATATAGATTCATATACTTTTTCACACTTTACTTGATTTTCTAATAGTTGACATGGATTTTGAAAAAAAACGCATTTTAAATGAAAATTGACGTTACCTATTTTTTGATGTTTTTTATTTTCATGTATTTTTATGATTTTGACTAATTTTTTAAATATATACACATGAAACACTAGATCAAAAAAAATTCTAGGGTTGTGACATATATCTACACTTTCTTTAAAGAAACATGGATTTTGTGTGAGGACCATAACATGTGATTTTTCTCATTCAAACATTTAGATTTCATGTTATTTTTTTAACATCTGTGAGACACTTATTTGTATATATTCACATCTTAACTTGAGATTCACCATTACATCTATACTTGATAGACCCTAGTTTTCATTAATTTATGAAATGTTTTATGACACATTTCATGATGATTTATTCTTATCTACCCATAATCATGGATTTTCATTCATGGATATTTCAAGTTGGAGTTTGGTTAATTGGACTTTATTATTTTTTCAATGATATGTGTCTCATTTTTTGGGGGTTTAGGGTTTGTGCAATATTTTTTTTTCTGAATAATGTGATAATTATGAACATTTCATCATTTAATTGTGTTTTATTTATATTATCCTTGTATCCTTTAGAAAAATCCAAAATAAAAAAAATAAAATAAATACAAGAATGGATATGAACATGTATTTTTCATTGTTATTACATTTTTGACTCATGAACCACTCAAATATAAATGTCATGAATTGTAATTCAATGATTTTATTAAATTTCTGGCTCAACATCTATGAAAATATAAATAAATAAATAAAAGAAAATTATGTGAATTGGGATGGAATCATTCATTATATTAACTGTATGACTCATGTATAAAGTCAAAAAAAGGGGTGGTTTTATGATAAAAATATTAATGGAAATTTATTAGGATTGATAATTTTTTCCTAGATTAGTTACGCATTCTACTTATGATTCCAACCAATAATTTTTTCTTTAATTGATTAAATAATTTTTCCCACCATCTCTAGTGTGAGTAAATTTCATTAAAAATGTTCTATTCATTAACATTATTTTCATATCTCACATTATCATAACAACTGAATTGTCACAAGTCTGTAATGATATATTAATTTTCTATGTATGAGCATATAAACAGATTCAATTACTTTTTATTAAATGGTGGAATAAAATTACATGTAATGTATATTTTGATCAAGAGAATAATATAATTTTGAGGTTGGGAAAAATAAAATTTAATTATTGAATATAAATTGGGTTTCATTATATATAATAATTTATGGGGCTATATTTTTGATAAGATTATGAATTTTTTTTCTTTTTTTATTCTCATATATATTTTTATGTGAATATTTGATAATTATCTGAGGGTGAATGGTTGAGTTTGACGGAGTGATGAATCTAAAAGATTCAATGATTTTATTTTTCGATTAATGTTTTTAAATCCCACCATAGTTTAATTTTTTAATAAAATTACACATTTTAACGTTTTTTTAGTATTTGTAGCATAATTTGAAATATGGAATAATTTTGGATATATGTACTTTAATATTCTTCTTTATTTTGACCATAACATATTCATAACTAATCTAAAAATAGCAATTCATTTTTTAGTCATCCATAAGTCATGGTATTCATTTCATTTTATTAGACCCAAACCATCATCTATAATTTGATGACCCAAAATCATCTCATTATCAGGGACTTGATTCATTTCATAGATCTAGATATTTTTAAATATTGACCTATATTACACAATGGTCTGACTGAATGAATATAAAATTAGACAATGAGATAGAGATGATACTGGTGAAACAATTTCATAATAGTGGCCACATCGAATTCAGCCTCCTCCATGGTAATAATGAAATCAGAATGTGCATCCCCAAAATTAGAACATTAATAGGGAAATAAGAAGTATATATAGAAAATTAATAATAAATCATTCAAAAAAATTCAATAAAGATAAAAATTATTAGGAGTACACATAAAAAATTCCATAATAACTTTAAATAATAAAACCTTTTCAATTTTATTTCATTTAATGAGTCCATAATAGGAAAACATTCAGAGATGAAATTTCAAAATCAACATTAGACTTCCCTTTCCCTATAAATGTTTATCTCTTCTTACAAAAAAAAATATATCCATTTTCAATGGGGTAAGGGTCAATTATTTATTATGTAGATGTTTTTAATATTTTTATAATATATATATTATTGTGTCAATATTTTTATTACCTTCTATTTTATAATAAATTGTGTATTTCTCCCATCATAACTCTTTTATATCAATATTTATGGGGAGAAACATGTCACAGTTGTTTGAGGGGTGAAGTAGTGTTGTTTTAGATTATCGAGATTTTTTTTAAAAAATAACGAGTTTATATAAAAATTATATTGTGGTGAAAATGTTAATTGTGATTGGTATCCCAACATTATCTACAAGTTTCTTCTTTCCCCTCATTTAATCATTTTCCATCATGTTTATATGAAATCAATTCAAATGGTTGAGTTTGTTTGAGGATGTAATGATGAAGATATTACACCTACTTTAAGAGACCTCATTGTAAGGTAATACAATTAAAATGATAGGTTGTAGATTAATTAATCTTAATATCATCATTGATTAAAATATTAATACATATTATTTAATAAATATTTAACAACATAATGAACCACTGAATGAAACATTTTTCTTTTTCGATCATCATTGTGTCTTTTATTTTCATCATTTATGTTTTATATTTTCATATATATATATATATACAATATTACATTCACTTCATAATAAAACCACCCATTAATTTTATTAATGTTAGTTTTATGTTTTTTTTTGTTTTATATTTGTTAGTTTATAATAGTGACAATAGGAATTCAGTGCCTATATGAAACCTCTATGAGATCGACCTTGATTGTGGACAACAAATTAAATTCATAGGTTGTAATATTTTATTGGTGATAGATAGTTGAAAAATTACTTATCTAAATGGTTCAAAATTATTTTATTAAAATTTCCATAGATCCCACACCAATTAATATTTATTACTTAATATTTCAATACAGTGTGCACACTATAGTTCGATCTCATGGAGGCTTCTTATATAAACTAAATTCTTATTTTCACTATTATAATCTATATAATATATAATTAACTTAGATAATATTATTGGAGAGGATTTTAAACTAAAATACATATAATATTATATATATGTGTGTGTGTGTGAAAATATATAACACAATGTAATAATATAAATGAATCTAAGACACAAACAGAGGAAAATGTTTTCTCTTAGGGATTTTGTTTAATATTATCATTCATATTTAAAAATATTGTGTCACTGTTTATTCAATTAAATGATCATGAACTATACCTATAGACTAACTCATTGTAATTTTATTACCCTACACTAATACATCTTCATGATTGAGTAATATCTTCCACATAAATACATACAAAAAACTCTTGTTTTTGAATGACTTGGATATTAATGGGAAGGAAAATGATTAAATAAAGAAGAAGACAAAAATAGAAGATAAATTGTGGATAATTTTACCCAAAATAATTTTATACATTATTAGATTATTGGAATAACACATGATAAATAATTAAAGGGAAATAACCTCAAAAACCACCACCTCTCCCCTAGAACAATAGTGAGAGTGAACTCTCCACAAACAAGGAGATAAAAAATTATGGTGGTGGAAACCAAAAATAAATAAAGGGATGAGGAAAAAAAGATAAAATAATTTAAATATAAAATATGATTAAAAATAATTCATAAATACACCACCTTTTCCCATTTAAACTGAAAATCCCATGTTATTTATGAAAATCTATATATTCAGATTTAATGTGGAGAATATTTTTCATTAACAAATACTACCTTGGAAAGATTTAATGTGTTTTTCCATTAAAAGGATGAATTTTAAAATGAGTTATTCATTGAATCTATTTTAATATTTCTCTTGAGTTCACCATAATAACATCAACCTTTATTGGGAAAATAGATAAGGTGGTATGCCTTATTATTAAAAAAAATTCATGTCCATGGGATAGTTTGAATTTCAGGGCTCCACATTCCCATTTAATTATTAACATGATGAAAGATAAATCATGTGGGTCCATAGTTATTAAAATTTAACAATTACATCATATTTATATCTATTTATTATATTATCTTTATTTATTCAGTAACATGTGAGATATATACCCATCATTAAAACCATCCAGACATATGTAAATATTTCAAGGATAGGGTTGTGTGCTAATTTGTGTCCTTAAAATTAGGGATTGAGATTTGGGTGTAGTTAAATATAATTAATACCCTGATTTATGGAATCCTAAAAATAAAATTTTACAATTCCAATGAGTTTAGAAAAATATATTTTTGAAATCCATAAAAAAATTTAAACACTGAAATTCCAAAATTAGAAATTCTTTTTATTGTTCTCAATGTACTACAAAAACCAAAATCCATGGCAATTGGACATTAAATTGACACTATATTTGGAATAAAAAATTTATTGAGTAAAATAAGTGAAAAAAATTACTTTCATTATAAATCAATGACGAGAGTTTAGTTAATAGTAACCCTTACGACATCAGTATTATTTCAATCAAAATTATATAACATATAGAATGCTAAATGGATTTGTATATTTAATTAATTTAATGAAAACTAGGGTAAAACAATATAAATAGAAAATATATAGCCAATAAAAAGAATAAATAAGTGAAAAATGTCATATCTTAATGAAGCAATATTGAGATGAAAAATAATAAATGTAGGTTCTACTTTTCACAACTCATGTGCATAATTTCAATAAAGATAAAATTTTGTTTCATGCAATAATTATTAAAAATATTTAATCAATATTTATTATTATATGTTAATAATTTATTATATAGTTATGAGTTATGGTGGTTACATGAGGGTCTTTAGTTTATTTCAAAGAAATTATCATAAAATACTAACTATAGTCAAATGTGTTATAAAATTTCATCCTAATATAAATAATTATATATTTTTATGTTAATTATTAATCCATTTGATAATAATATATACCTTTCTATAGGTTTTGCTTATTATTATTCATAATATTAATAGTTCCTCATTAATTTTTTAGTGTGGGTTTGTTTACAATAAATATTTCTTTTAATACCACTTCTAAAATTTACAATATTGTTATTTTGGAATACTACTTTTTTGGTAAATATAATTATTATAGTTATAATTAATATTTTATTCTAATTTTATTAAGGGTAATGTATAAATAGATCATGGTGTTAATATAGGTGGTATTATACATGTTAAGATGATTACATATTCATTTTTAATGGTTTAAGGGGAAGGTAAAAATGTTATATTATTTTACTATAAGAAAATTTTTGAATATTAAAATTAAAGGTATTATTATAATATCATTAATATAAATTATTTTATGGAGTATAAAAATGAATTAATTAAGAGATATTGGTTGAGGAAATTACCTCTACCTTTGGATATTCTCCCATGGGTACCACAATAAGGCACAAAATATTGTTCATTTATAAAGGAAAGGCCTATAAGTTATGGGAATAGGGTTTATAATTCACCGGTGAAGTGTTTTGGTAGACCTAAATAATCAATATTGGTTGAGAAATTTTATGTATTTGACCACATTTTATAAGAAAAAAATATATCATTAATGAATACACAGTAACTTTTTAATGATTTATATGTACTATTCACTGCTCATTGGCTCAAAAAATTAGATATAATGATATATGGGTTGAGAAAATTTTTATAATGTATCAACCATTTATTTTGAAACATGTTTTGAACATGATTCATATCAATTAAAAATATATCATTATTATCTACCATCTATTTTCTTACATTATGATATGTTTTTACAGAGGAAATTCATATTTTATTAGAAATATAAGGTAAGCCTTATTAAAATATATTTTTTTATCCTGATATTATGATCCACATTATCTAATCTAATTTATAAAATATTATATTGTTGTGTTTTATGTTATATCAATGAATTTAAAAAATAATAATAATTTAAATATATTGGCATAAAATGGTTCATAAAGAATCTCAGGAAACAATATTGAATCGGGGTAAGTTAGATTTGTGGAAATAAATTATTAGTGTTAAAATGAAATATTATGATGAACTGAAATGTATCCATGTGCTTCCCTCATAGCGCAAAATTCTATGTGGGGAAACAACTTTTCATGGAATCCAAATATATGAAAATTTATTGAGGGGTGAGGTGGTGAAAACCCTCCCCTGAAAAATGTTTTTTTTGGTGTAACGTGGTGAAATCAATCATCCACAATGATTTTTTGTGTTTTAAGTTGGTAAAATACCATTCCCCCTTAAATGATTTTCATTTGAAATGTTATGTAGTAATATCATGCTGCATAAAAAAATCATTTTTTAGGAGATTATATTATTTCCCACTACAAAATACATGCATGATATGTGGATTGTTTGTATGTTATTAAAATGGTCATGCACATACCCTATATATAAATTTTCTTCAAAAAAAAGAAAATAATAATAAAAATAACATATCAGATATATGTTCAATAGAGAAGTCTATATAATTCTAAGCAATAGAATCATGGTGGGTAATTCAGATAAAACATAATGAAAAGTTATAGGAGACCCTAACTATCATCTGGTACCATCCCCCACCCAAAACGTATTATACATCATGAGAAATGGGACCCTAAAAGTTGAGAACAATGGGACCCAAATTTATTTTTGATGTAATCTTATCGCAAAGAAGCTGTGATTCTCTAAAGATTACTTTCATGATGGATCACCCCACATTGAATGAACAATATGTCAAATGAGGTATACATTGGTTATTTTTACAGTTTTTATAATTTTTTCCTACTTTCACATATAAATATAACTAATATTTAATCCATCATATAAAATAAAAATATATCCCCCTCAATAACTTCAAGAACCAGTAATTCCTTCCTTGAAACCACCACTATATAAACCATATCCATTTAGTCTTTGGAAGAGGCACATCATCATGTCCCCATCCTGATCATGTATTCCAGTTGCAATGGAGATACATAATTTAACCCTCTTAATATGTATGATCCCTTTAAGGTATTAAAACATGCATTCCTATGGTAATGAGGATCCTAATATCAATGGTGATAGTTTTCTGTATCATAGTCTATGATGTATAATCAGGTGCCTGAAATTTTAAGAGAAATGAGTGGTATCTATGCATTTAGAATATATGTGAACATTTATGATGAGGCTTAGAAAATGTAATGAATTGTTGAATTTATAAATTATTTTATTTATTCCTTACAACATCATTATATCTTCTCCATCATTCACTAATGGATATATAGTTAATTGAGAATCCCTTATTGAGTATACCCTTATCCTTTCATGCATTATGTCAAATTTAATTTTCATTATATATAATCTCCATCTTCCACCGAAGAATGGGGATGAATGTTAAAACTAGAAATCCAATTCATATATAACTCATTTACCTAGAATTGTTATGTGACATGATGATATTATATCATCCATTGTTTCTCACATGGATCAAGAATCACAGGGACATATGGACTATTAGTCATCCTAAAATTTTCATGATCAATTTTTTTTTCTTAAATTGGGATTCCCAATAAATGTATGGCCCCAACAAAGATGAAACTGAATGGGATTCGATTATTATCCTAACGGGATATATATAAATCCTCCTCAGTGCTAAATTTCAAGAATTTCATTCATCCATTATCTTTATTAGTGCATATTCATGGTAACAACATCCCCCAAGTGGGATGATATATACTATCCAGAAAATTTTCATCTTATAATCATCGGAATATATTATTTTTGAGAGATTTCTTCATAAGAAAACCTCAATTTTAAGATAAATCCATTGTATGCAAGACATAATCCCACTAGTATCAGTCCTAAAGTTCCACTCATGTTTGTATCCCTAACAACCTTTTACTAGGAACCATTAACCTAGATATATTTTCTTAATGACATTAAAACTAAACGGTTTGGTCCTTGTCAAAAGACCCTTAATGGTACGACATTACTCATTAAGGGATAACGAACAAAACATGATCTGATTCATTTTAATAGTATATAATGGAATCCCTTATTCTGGGATCAATCCCAATATGAAAACGCTTACCACCTACATAGATAAAAATAAACATAAGAATGACCAATCAAGATGCTTAAAACAATGATTCATTAAAATTAAACAAAAAAACACTAAATAAATATATAATTTAGAGAACCTCATATATATATATGGTTTCTTTGATAAAAAACCTTGGATACATGTATATAATTCCATTTATAGAGAACATATGATATATTAACATGGATAATCATGTAAGAATATGTGATTGATTATTTATATAAAGGGAAGAAACTTTTATATTATATTTTATGAAGGATTCATGAATAATAAATAAATATATATGATAGTCTGAAAGTATGAAAAAATTACCCTAAAATTGTGGGATGGACCTACCATCTCATCCTCTCAAAAAAGTCATGTCCTATGTGAAATTAAAAAAAAATTCCTAGTGATAAACATCCTTTAAAAAGATGTTCCATATCAAGTATATGGGAATCATTTAGTTTTTTTTTACATAGATAAAACTCATAGGAAACTGATAGGAAATTTATGTGAAATAAAAAATGGTAAACCATATTTAAATATTTTAATTAACCAAAATAATTTTGTCAGCACTGTGCTAGGACATTTCACCTCACATATTTTAAAAAGAACATGACCATAGTTTCTCAGAGCTAGTGCCTTGTATATATTAAATTGGTATTATATAAAAGGAAGTCATATTCCAATGAATCAAATATTTTAGTAGTTTTGGAAATGTATATTCAAATATAAGTTTAACATTACTACTTTTAAATTAAATATAATATAGAAATGTTATTTAAAACATCCATAACTCGTAGATTATCTCTAATAGTCATCTATAATATTCATCTTTTAATTTTAGGGAAACCATAAAGCATAATAAATTGGTTAGAACATATTCTTAGTAATGCTATTTAATATAGAATAATAATATTTAATAAGTAATTGTGAATAACTAAAAATATACATTCCACTAAAACGTATTCTTTAGCATAATATGACAAGAATAATAGCGCATTAAAAATTCCGTAATAACAATAACAATAAATAATATACTAGTATAATAATAATAAGGAATATGAATTAATATATTCATAAAGAGTGAATTCATAATTTTGGATATCATAAACATATCATCAAGGCTTCAACCAAGACACTATATATAATGGATAAAAACCCAGTCGAGTTTGTCTCAAAATAACTACCAATGCATTGAGGGGATATAGTAGGCCCCACCCATTACAAAATAATTCCAATTCCGTATTCATATTTATGGGTATGTAGATAAACAACATTTTCATATAAAATGTAAAAAACTTTTCTCAATCCATAAACAATATCACTAACCATTCTGAGTAGTATGGGGGACGGTATCAAGACAGAACATCCACTATCAAACTAATAATAAAATATTTATTAAAATATTGTGTATGATTGAAATAATAGATAATACTTCCAAAAATCATAATATTCAATATTTTTTTAATATATGAAATTCACTAATAAAATCATTGAGGAATTCATGTGATAAATAACAGTGTTTACATTGATAAAAAAATTTCTTTTTCAAAAAATATTTTAATTCGACATGATTGTTGGTATAAAACCAAAAATGAAAACATATTGTTTTTAATGACAAAATATGTGATTTGATAAAATAATGTATCCTATAAAATATTATATTTGGTAATTTAAAATTGGTGAGAAATCAAGATGTTCCCTTTAGTTGGGCTTGCATATCGGGATGAATTTAAAAGTGAACCACATAAAACATTTACTAATCAATTAAAAATGATAAATTAATATGTATATATATATATTAAACATATAAAAGAAATTTAGAATAATTATATAAAACTAATGGAGATTTAAATAGACTGGTATTCACGGATATCCTAATCCAAATGAAAATGGTGGTTTGGGAAGAAAACCCTAACCTTATTTCTGAATGTGTTCTACACATGACCATAATGTCTTGAAAAATTATTTTATGTCCATTAATTATTTACATTAAATATTATACATTTATTATATTTATTATAGTTTTATTATTTTCATCTATATCCTAATTATTAGTTATAGAGTTTAATTTCATCATTGTGGAGGATTCAATTTCTTGGTGTTCATAATCGGTTCACTTGTTTATAAGTAATATAATTCATGTTAAATTGGTATTATTTTAATGAATTGATTTTAAATTTTATTAATAATAATAAAGGGTTAATTAATTTTATGTATTTTTGTCAAATATAAGGTTTAATCTTTAGATAACATGTCAATTATATTCATATGGATTAATTTAAGTAGTTTTAAATCACAATAAACTCATTATGTTTTATCATTTAATATTATGTAAAAATTTTACATATGTTTAATATAAAAGATTTACATAAAAGTTTGAATTATTTTTTCAACCATTAAAATGGTTTTATGAATTGTATTGAATAATGTGAAGTAAAATTAAAAACATTCCAACCTTGAACGTGATAAAACAACACCTCAAAAAAGATGTTTCTATTTTTAAAACAGAAGGGATTGGATAAGGGGATTGATGATAAATTATTCAATAAGAAAAAAATTATGGTATATTTAATATAATTGAGTCTTTATTATATTTTGATTAATTTAGGTGAGTATAGAATAAGAAAATTTAATAACTTGAAAATAAATTGAAATAAAAAAGTATGTTGTTTTTACCACATGATTTTCTCCACCTTGATATCCCCCATAGGCAAATTTTATGTTCTTTTATATTGTGACTAGAACCTAATATATGTGGGGTAGAGAC
Source organism: Viscum album (assembly GCA_963277665.1). Lineage (NCBI taxonomy): Eukaryota > Viridiplantae > Streptophyta > Magnoliopsida > Santalales > Viscaceae > Viscum > Viscum album. Next base: position 1,478,954,540 of record OY728148.1, on the reverse strand, counting down.
ATGGGAAGGTTATTATGGAATAATATAGACAATATTGATGTATTAAAGGTTTGAGGATTTGTGGAATTTATAGTGGAGGTGAGGGGTATTTTTGAATATTATACTAATTTGTTTATTATAATGGCATAATAGTATGAATATTTTAATAATTATGATCAAATATCTTAAAATAATGAAGGTGAGTTACTGATTTTGGTTCTTAAATTAGTGATGAAATAAGGAATATTTTATCTAACTTATAATGCATTTATACCATAAATTAGGGTATTTCACTATTCGCTAAAATTTCATGTTTTAGAAAAATCAAAAAATTCACCGCTACCATTTATTAATACATAATATTAAAAAGAGGATAAATTTAATGAAAATCATTTTCTAAATTTGATGAAATAATTCAAAATTACAACCAACATTTAAAAAATAAAAATATATTTTAAATGAATATTTAATTTTATAACAGTTTAAAAATTAACTAAGGTCTCATAAAATTATCTAAAAATAATAAGACAATGGAGTCAATTTATGAATATATTTTATGAAAATTAATTTTATTTTAAACATTTTATTATTTATAATATTTTAATTAAATATTTTTGACTTACAAAAAAATCCAAAATTTATGTATTTAATTTTAAAATATTTACTTACATATATACTGATATAATTATATCATACATTCATTTATAAGATACATACATTATATTTATTCCTTCATGGGTGATGGTAACATTCATTTTTCTGATTTCCTTTCCATAAATTTCATATTACTATTCCAATGTTAATGTTGTTATTTCATCAGTATTGGTTCCTTAACTTATAGATATTCCATTTATTTCATTCATTATTCATTTATAATGTTTTCATTTCGTCGTTTATTTGATTTTATGTGATATATATTATATAAAATAATCATATGAAGGAAAATATCATTGATTTAATTATGGGTCTTTAAATTATTCTCTCCTACAAATATTCCATTATTGTTATTTCCAGAATGTCACCTCATAAAAATATTTGGGTTTTTATTTATCATATGTTCCTCGGGATCCCACATCACCTCTCCAATCTTAGGATGTTCCAAAAAACCATTACAATCCATGCCATCTGATTCTTCAATAGATGTTCTTTATTTTCTATAGTCTAAATATCCTCTTCACAATAAGATAATATATTTTCAAATTCTAATTCTTTAGAAGTGAGTACATTTGTTGTGTATATAGTGTAATTCCATCAACAATATATGTGGAAGAATTTTATTACTCCATAAAATCTAGGAGGAATTTATATAACTATATTCTATAACTCTAATTCCTTATAGAATTTCAAAAGGTCCAATCTATAAGGGGATCAGTTTCCCATTATTCCAAAATATTGTAACACCCTTCCTTGGAGATACATTCATGAAAACATTATCTCCAACATGAAATTCCAAATTATTCATTTGATTATCATCATTGATCATTTTACTATATTCAGATTATTTCATATAGTTCCAAATATACATTACCTTTGATTTTCATTCCTCCAAAAACATTATTCCACCAAGAATCATTTCACTAAATTCATCCCAACATATTTCTGTACGACATATATTTCTATAAAACGATTCATATGGTTCCATTTAATTACATAAATGGAAAATATTATTTTATAAAAACCCCACCATGGAAAATACTGATCCCATCTTCATTTAAAGTCATGTGATCATCATCACAACACATCTTCTAATGTTTGGATCATTCTTTCCGACTTCCCATTATTTTGTGGATGATAGTTATTTATAAACTGAAGCTCAGTATCCAAAGATTTTTTTTGAATTATAAGAAATTTCTCTATAAATAGTTTATCATGATACGACACAATTTATACAGTTTCTCCTTGAATCCTTACAAATTCATTAATATAGTTTATTTCAAGGCACAACAATAGAAGACCTCCCTTATAGAGAGGAAATGTGCATATTTTTTATGTCGATCAATAATCACCCTTATTGCACCATTCATTCATGGTTTTTTGGTTATCCATTGAAATAATCCATATTGACGTCATCCAATTTATATATAGAAATATACATAAGTTTTATGAAACCCTTTAGATGTTTTCTTTCAACCATCAATTATTGACAAGATAAACATATTGAATTTTTTTTTAAATTCCCACTTCATGTTATCCCACCAAAAATGTTCCTTAATATCTGTATATATAATACTGGTACTAGGGAATATATATACATTTTATCTATGATATTAATCCAATAAATCCACTTTTTCTTAAGCATTGAGGGAACAAAATTCCTTTTCCCAAATTTCAAAATATAATCCTCATACATGATTAATTCTAACTTAACATAATTCACAACGTTAATTTAATTTTAATGTTTCACATAATCAGATTAAGACATTTTAAATCATTATACACATGATAGTTGGAAAACAATTTGTAAAATTAATGACGTTTCACCTTCCTTTATAGTTCCTATATCTATATTTTTTAGATCCAACTACACAAGGTTCTTATCATTCCTCATTTTGTTCATAACTCCATTATACTTTCGGCTTAATGCATATGATACCTAATTCATTTTCCCAGTGTGGTATTTTATTAAACAATTTTAATCCCTGAGTATTTTGAACCATCACCTTTTTCTCATGTTGAGTACATTCTATGAAAAGATATATTTTAGGATCTTGTGATCTGTATATATCTCACAACATTCCCTATAGGGATACTTTCTCCATATCCTCAGAAGAAATATTATAGATTCTAATTAATGTTCATGGATTGGACAGTTCTAGTCATGAATTTTTAACATCCTTGAATCATATAAAATAACAATATCATTCTATATAAGTACACAGTCGTGTACTTTCATTAACACATCACTATAAATAAAAAATACACCATTTCATGATGGTATAATCAAAATCAGAGCATTCACTAATCTCCTGATTAACTCTTCAAATCATTTATCACATTTTTATTCATTTTATCATAAACCCTTACTGAGTAAGCTTGGATAATGGGTTTTCTAATCAGGATACGTTCTAAATTAATCACTAATAATAACCTTCTAAACCAATAAAACTATGCAGCTTCATAATGTTCATTGGTGTAGGACATGCTTGAACTACCTTAGTATTCAAAATATCAATTCATATTCCATCTGTAAAGACAATATGGAAATGAAAATAAATTTCTTGAATCCAAAAATACCACTTTTTGTACTTCACACATAACCCTCTTATTTAAGGATTATTTATAAAAACCCTCATGTTGTTCTCATAGTCCTCCAATATTTTGGAAAATAGAATTATATAATTAATAAATATAACAACAACATCATGAGTAAATTACTCCAAAACTCTGTTCATTATATCCATGAATGTAAATGGTTCATTATTCAGTCCAAACAGAATTACTATAAAATTGTAATGTTCATACATGGTTTGAAATGATATCTTTGCAATATCTTCCTTCCTCCCACACATATTGATGATATCTAGTTCAAAGTTAAATCTTTAAAAATTATTGAGATCCAAGATGTTTATCAAATAAATCATCAGTGCAAGGTACAAGATACTTATTCTTTATTATATGATCATTTATTTCTCTATAGTCAATACCAAGCCTCCCAGATTCATTTTTTTTCCAGAAGAAGAGAATATGGTCTCCCCATACAGAAACACAAAGTATAGTAATTCCTTTATCAATAAATTCATCTAGTTTTTTCATCCGTAATAATAATTCCATAGTGGTCATTCAATAATTAGTCATTGATTTAAGTCTTTAACATGAATTAAATCAATATAGAACTCAACTTCCCAGTCTGTAGGATGTCTATGTTAATCTTATGGAAATATATCAATTAATTTCAGCACAATATATATATTTTCAATTTTAATATTCCTTTCCTCAACCATAGATGATGATTTGTCTTCCTCCATAATAATTTCATTAAATATATCTTTTAAGGTGGATCTAGATAAGAATAATATGAATAATATTCTACTATAAAGATAATGAATTCCCCAACCAAGTCACCAATAGTAATTTCCATAGTTTTTAAATGGAGTTTCACATTATATTTTTATATCCATTCTTTACTGAGGATAATGTCGAAGTGAGTCATTAGTATGATGATATGGTCATAAACAAAATCATATTTATTTATCATTAAGGGGACTTCATAATGCATCATGGTCACAATGATACTACCATTATATGTTTTTTCTAGACACTACATTACTATCTCAAAAAAATATATCTATTTTTTTGGAAAACTACATAGATATAAAAGAATGTGATGATCCTGAATAAAATAAAGCATTGGTTAGTATTGAGGATACTATTAAAGTAACCACTAAAACATAAAATGGAAATTCACCCTCAGTAGTTGTGACAACATATGATTAGAATTTATCCATTTTCTTTCTCTGGTAAAATATTCTTTGACGCATAGCAAAATCATTCTCATAACATTCGACATATTTGAAATTCTAGTATTGAACATTTTTAACTTTATTCATTCCAGTATAATCAAGGTCTTGGTGTCCATTTTCATCATACTTTTAATAAACACAAATACCCTTCAGGCATGTAATGAGGTGTTTCCTCCCACAATTATTATAGAATGGAAAATAAAATCTACAATTATTCCAAATTACCTTATTTCCTATGTATAATATTCTAAATCCCTCTTGTTCTATCATATTAATTAAAATTATTATTAAATTTAGATTTATAATTCTATATTGATAGAATATGAGACAATATAATCATATGATCATAACTATTAGAAGATTAGTTCCCTTTGGAGGAATGGTTTTAAACCATCAATGAAATGATAAATATTGGTCTTTGGGTTGTATTTGTAGTCCACTGAATAACTATCTAGACTTTTAATTTTGGTTTTATACTTTGAAATGTTTTCATCATCTTTATCTCTTAGACTCAAGATTTCCCCCTCCATATTTTTTCATTGTTCGTGAGGAAAATATTTTTCTTGTAAAATATACAAAAAAATCCCTCCTTTATATATTTTTAATTTCTTCCTACAAATTTTTTTTATTAATTAATAGCCACAATTAATCTAAATCTCCTGACAATTGATAAGCATCCATGAAATTCTTCTCCATCTCATTACATCCCATGAAGTGAAATATCTTCTATAAAGAACATATCCACTAATATACTACAAGTATTTTTATGTTAACACTGACTGATGGAGTATTTTGTTTCTTAATGTAGTATAACATTTCCCCTTTATGCTGCGGATCAGAATTCATAATACCCGTAAGGCTATTTTTTATAAACTGAGTCAGTTTTCCTACTATACTTATAAGATTCTCAGCACCAGTCACATCTCCAATACCAATATCATTATCTTTCATATGACTGCATTCCCTATATAAGATACATGTGTTGATATGGTTTCCATTCCTTTCACATGGTTCCATTTCTAAATAATGTCACAAAATATATATGTATATGAATCATAATAGATAATCTCTATATAGATAAACACATAACATAAATATCAATTGTATTCATAGCTAATCTCATAATCAAAAATATGGTTTCTTTGGAAACATATTTACTTTTAAATCCATGAAAATAGTTTGTAAAGAAAATATGGATCATCATAAGCATATCCATAAATATTTTCAATTAACATTAAGAGTATGTAATATTGTCTTGTATTAGGTTACCATGGGTTTGGCTCGTGACACCTTGTTGGATATGTTTCCACTTGGTACATTTTTTCTAGAATTGATTGCACTTTTAGTATCTAGACATTGATGTATTTCTAGGAATATGAACATAATCTCTACCTCACCAATATTATAGGATATTCTTATATTCTTATCCTCAAAGTATACCTTAGGGTTATTTTATTTAATATATGTTTTCAAAATCAACTTTCTAAGGTTTATAATAAGCTTCCTCTTATAACAACTATAAATACCTCAACCCAATTTTACCAAATTTAGTGCCTTACTTTAATACATCGATATAATAGACAAGGAATTCATATTATAATGAATAAATAGTTTATTACTTTTGGAATACCAGATACAAACATATGTTTAACATCACAACATTGAATAAAAATAAAATATTTAAATTCCATTGGAGGAAACCTTAACTACAAGATTTTCAAAAAAGTCAGTCATAATATTAATCTTATCATGCTCATAAAAAAATAAAATATAAGAAGTGGTGAGATAATATGCTCATTAAGGTTAAGTAATATAGAAGAATAATTAATAATAAGTTATGGTCAATAAAAAAAATACACATTCCACTAAAACATAATCATTAGAATAATATTGAATGAATAAAATATAATTAGAAATTTTTATAAAAACATTACCATGGATAATATACTAGTTGAATAATCATTTGGACTATCAATTATTATATTTAAAATTAGGGAACAAATAATCTCGGACTTCATAATATTATCATCAAGGCCGCTACCAAAAAACTAAACAGAATGGGGAAAACCTTGTAAAGTTTGTCTCACAAGACCTATCTATGCATCGAGGGGATATATTGGGCCCCAAACCTCACTTATTAAGTCAAAATAATTCCTCATGTGAATGATGATAAAAATAATCAACAAATAATAATGAAATAAAAATAACATTCTCCATTCTATAAACACACTCACTATCCATTTTCAGTAGCATGGTGAATGCAATCAAGATAGACCATCCACAGTCAAACTGATAACAAACCATTTAATAAAATATGATGGTTGATAAACATAATATATAATTCATGAATAAAGAATAATATTCAATATAAGTGATGAAATAGACTAAAATACAACAATAAATAAATTAAAGAATTCTTGAGAGAAATACCCATTTATATTTTCAAAGAATATTTCTTTTGAAAAAATAATTTATATTTGTAATCACTACTAAAAATTAAGGTTATATACATGAACATAGAGAAATAGATTTATTGTTATGAGGCTATAGATTTCAAATATCCATTGTTTAGTTAAACCATCATGGCTATACTGTGTCTTTCAATTATTTCCCTCATTCTGTATCCGGCTCATCCTCCCTCGATCTGCCAACTCACCTCATAGTGCTCCTCTCCGATGATGTCCCCTCCCCAACAAATTCTCCTTCCTGAACACACCTAACCATGACGTCCTCCACATAGAATTATCCTCCCTAACCACTCCTCACTATTTTACCCTCCTCTATGATGAACTCTCTCACCACGACACCCTCCTCCCCTAAGACATCTCTCACAGCAGCACCCTCCTCCCCGAATACCTCTCTCTCCATGGTGCCCTCCCCCCAATGACCTCTATCACCATGACGCCCAATCCTTGACACATTCAATCATTGCATTGAACTCCTATATGGTATTTAATACCATAATATTTCATCAATGATTATATTTTAAGGTTGTACTTTGATTTGAATTTCATGTGATGGTTATTCAGATGTGCCTTCCTCCGGAATATAGGTAATGTGGGGTTTATAAAATCCATCTATAAAAGATTTATATTTACCCAATCTAGGTCTAAATTCATATTGGGATGAATTAATTATCACCTCTCATACAATGTTTTATTCTGAGGAGAAAAGGAATTGATTAAGTCAGTGAATTTTGATAAAATATTATCCTTGGAATACAATCATGTGGACGAATTGGGTAGATCAAAATATATATTTTATCATATTTTTTATATTATTATCCATCATGATTATTATTGGGTTATATCACATGAAATATTAGTTGTTTCTAAACCAGTGGATTCTAATAATGATTTTCATGATCTTTGAGGGTTATATAATCTAATTTTATGTGACATGGGATTGAAAAATGAGTGTAATCTAATATTGATAGTTGAGAACTCCACTATTTTATGGTTAATTCACTTGATGGTATATATATTCCATCTCCATGATATATTACTTAATTGGAAAACCACATCTATGTCTCCTAATATTTATTCCCTTCAAATTATATATTTTAGTATCATATACATTGCATCTATTCTCAATGTAAAGATAACGAAATCGTTTATGTGGTGGGTATGATATATCCATGAAATTTAACATTTATTTAGTTTAGGAATTCAATATATAGAAATATGTAAATATTTTGAGGATCTCTAAGATATTTAATCTACCTTTTAAACCTTGTGAACACTCATTCATCATGTACTTCAGTGAGAACCATATTTTGGTTGGATATAATATCATTATGATCAACCAAGTTTGTTTCATGATATATGTAATCTACATGGATAATTATAATAAAATTCAATATATTAATGTCAATAATAGTGATCAGATCCATCTCAATGTTTTAGGGGGGTTCATATCCATAAAACTATTTTTAAGTGGAAAAAATAACTATTTTTGTTTTTTATAATCATTGTTTCCCATTTTAGATTATTATCACTATGAGGTTCCTCAAGATTTCTCTCTCTTAAATAATCCATAAAAATAATTTTTCAATAGGTAAATGTGAGTGACATATTAATGGAATGAAATAAACTATATCCCAATGGGGGAGGATGATCATTTGGTGGATGGATCCAAGATAATTCTTCAAATAATGTAACTCCTAACAAATAGATGACCAAATACCCTTATGGGGAATGGTGTAAGAATTATTCTATCTAAATGGTATGAGGTTACTATAGCACCATTATGAATGTATTCGAGGGTGACATTTTTGTAATAATATCCAAGTAATTATGGGGTGGGGTTTCTCTTATAATAATACAGTGGTAGTTTCTTCAAAAAAAATTCTATTTGGGCTTCAATAAGGGAATGATTTGGAATTAATACTTTTTTTTGTGAATAGTTAACATTAATAGGGTATACCTTTTGGTGACATGATATGTTTCCACTAAATTGGAGGTGTGTTTAATCTTGTTAGAATCTTAATTCACAAGTCTATTAATAGATTTTCCTATCAGGTATTTTATTCCAATGATTCAGGAATTCATTTTTTTCACATAGAAAAACTTGAATATATGGAGCTAGAAACTGATATTTATTAAGTGAGTACACTGTATATAAAGAGGTGTAGGGGGTGCAGGGGGAGGGGGTTGTCCAGAAGTGGGGTTTCCGGGGTGGGGGTTGGGGGGAAGTGTGCATGGGGTGTGGGGTTACAGGGGGAGGGGGTATGGTGTAAGGAGGTTGGGGGTGTCCAGGGGTGCAGTGTGGAGGGATGGGGAAGGGGGTTCAGGGAGAGGGGTGCTGTCCATGTGGTGGTGTGAGTTGGGGGGTAGTGTGCAGGGAGCATAGGGTGTGTGGGTGCAGGGGGATGGGGACAGGGGTATAGGGTGCGGTGTCTAAGAGAGTGGTGTTTAGGGTGGGTTTAGGGGGTAGTGTGCAGGGGGTGGGGGAGGGGTGTGGGGAGCAGGGGGTGTACATGGGGTAATGAGTAGGGAGGGGGATGTTCAGGAGGGGGCAGTCTGCAGGGAGGAGGGGTGTGGGGTGCGGGGGGAGGGGGGTGGCGTACTAGGGGAGGGGGATGTCCAAAGGGGGGGTGTCTGGGGTGGGGGTTGGCGGGGAGTGTGTTGGGGGTGCAGAGGGATAGGGTGTGGGGTGTGGGGGTGCGAGGGGGTGTCTATAGGGCAGTGTGTAGGGAGGGGAGAAGGGGGTGTAGGGGGAGGGGGCTAACTAGGAGGGGGTTCGTAGGTGGGGGCACGGAGCAGGGATGTGGGGGTCCGAGAGGGAGGGTGTCCAAGAGGGGGTGTTTAGGGGAGAAGTGTGCAGGGAAGGGGAAGGGGGTGTAGGGGGAGGGGGGCTGTCCAGAAAATGGTGAAGGGGGATATGGGATCATTTTTCAAGGTATGGGAGGGGAAAGAGGTGTGGTGATACATTGTGAGGGGTGGGGGTGTATAAGAGGTAGGGGTGTCAAGGAAGGAGGGGGTGTCCAGGAAGGGTGGTGTCTAGGAAGGGGTTTCCTTTAGAGAATTCTGTAAAAAAAATAATAGGTCATTGTTCAAGAATCTATGTTTTAATATATGTGTTTTAATTAGAAAAAAATAATCTTATCTTGTCCTAGAATGGTGTGAATATTCATGATTTTCTATAATTTGAAGCATTTATGAGTTCCTTTAACCATAATATTTGTTATTGTTTTTTTATTGACATGTTATTGATGGTTACTTAATATTTTATGAATAATACATATAATATTAAGTCATTTTCTTGATTATTATTTAAATTTATGTTTATATGACTCAGAATGGATAGATATTGTTTGTACAATGTTGATCGGATTTTTGATGAATTTCAGAGGAATTTATGCTATTTCTTAGACTTTATATTCACTAATGATGCATATGGTAGATTGATTCGATACCCATGTTTTGATTGTGTTGGTAGACCATGGTTAACTCGTGAGGAAGTGAGTTACCATATCAGTAAACAAGGTTTGAAAAAAAATTATCAAGTGTGGTATCACAATGGAGAAAAATCACAAGTGGTCAATTCCATCAATTCGGTGGAAAAGATTCTAAGAAAAATATGATTTCCAATCAGTTTAATTTTTTTCTAAAGGGAGATCCTCATATAGACCATTTCAAGTGGAAATGAATATCAGAACATAGTTTTCATCTATTAATCAGGATGATAATGTTGATAGTTTTAGAAAGATAATTATAGATGAAAATACCCCAGTTTATCAGGCACGTGAAAAAATGAGCAAACATGACTTTTTAATGTGATTACATCAATGAAAACAATGTATTGATTTATTAATAATATGGTCAACATTATCATTACTTTTATTAACGAGGTATTATTTAATGATGCATGTATTCTGGAAAATTATTACGTGGCATCAATTTTATTTTTAAAGGTTTAGATTTTCTTCTATTAAGATTCATTTTATCCCCATAGATTGTAGTATGTTTTGGAAGGAAAATGCTGAGTTCAGTCAGTGAAAATAGTGTCGAACATCAAGGTGGAAGACTAATTAATATGGAACTCAATTTACTATACCAGAGAATGTGATGTAGCACTTCCCTTTATGTACAAGGCATCAATAAATTCTTATGTAAAAACAAATGGAAATGAATATGAGATGGCATGAAGATGAAAGAAATAATGATTATGATTAAATAGTGCATCCTACAGAAGGGTTGTCTTGTAATAAATTTGATAGGTTACATCCTAATTTTGCAGTTATCCCATGATATATAAGATTTGCATTATCCTATGATGGTTTCAACTCATTTAACCAAAGGACTACTACACACAGAACATGTCCTATTTTAATTTAAATTTATGACTTTCCATCATGGATGTGTATGAAGGAGCTGTTTACTATCATGTGTATATTTATATCTGGACACAATGATCCTGGAAATGATATTGATATCTAATTTCATCCATTTATAGAGGAGTTAAAGGAGCTTTTTATTGATGGTGTACAATCATACGATGCATTCAAGAAAGAGTACATTAGGATTCATGTTGCTTTATTATGGACGATAAATGATTTCCCTACCTATGTAATGATGTATGGTTGGATTACAAAAGAAAAATTATCCTTCCCTATTTGTATCAAATATACATGTTCTATAAGATTAATGTTTTGATGAACATTCAACTACATAGAAAATAGACAATTAATACCGATGGATCATCCATACAGAAAAAATCAAAGTTTGATAATTCCATCGAGACAGATGACACACCTCAATAAATATAAGGGAATTATATTTTTAAAGAACTTGATTATTTGAAGTTTGTTCTTGGAAAAAGTCAATAAAATATCAAAAAGTTAAAACATATTAATTCAAATTCGAATAGAAATTGGAGAAAGAAAATCATATTCTTTGAGTTCTGTATAGGTCACCGAATTTATTATGTCATTGTTTGGATGTAATTCTTATAGAGAAAAAAATTTGTGAGATGTTACTTACTACTATTTTAAATGTCAAATGAAAAACAAAAGATGAATTTTAGTCTCATCATGCTTTGATGTAATGGGGTATAAGAGAAAATCATCATCTTGAGTTAACTGGACAAAATAAGTGTAAATTCATTAATTCCTGTTATTTGATGACAAATGTGGTTTAGAAAAAATTTCTTCAAGTATTGCAAATTTTGAAGGTTCCAAATCGTTATTCATGTAAAATTTCAAAACTTGTGGATATACAAGATGTGAAACAAAAATCTTTTTAAACTCATGATAACCATGTATTGATACAATAGTTTATTCCTATTGAAATTTGGTATTTACTATAACATAATGTTATATTTGACGTGATTAAGTTGTGTCATTTTTATCAAGACCACTTTGTCAAGAGACTCATCATAAGTGTTGTTCAAAAATTGAAGAGAAATGCACTGATTATTCTTTATTACTTGGAGAAGAATATTGCACCAATATTCTTTACATATATGTTACACTTGACAGTGAATCTTCCAAAAGAAGTTATTTTTGGTCGTCCTATTTTGATTCGGTGGATGTATCCTACAACATTAATTATGATTACATTTAAATGTTATGTGAGAAATAAGTATCACCCCAAAGGCTCTATTGTGAAATGTTATTTAGCACAAGAATGCATGGATTTATATTCATATTACTTGGATAACATCACAATGAGGTCTAATCAACTAATGATAACAGAAGATGTGAAATTTGATCTCATTGAGAATGCATTTCCTTCACTGTCTCAAATAGGGAGGATATCTGGATCATAACCATTATGTACATTGAGCATGGAAGAGTTGTAAATAGCTAATTTTACAGTATTTATAACTTTTTGTGTGCATGATGATTATATAAAATATTTAAACAAATAAATATGTAATTTTTTCATTCCTAACATAATCACATGTCTCTTTTTAATATTCAATGTTTTTATCTTTTAGGTTTTAACTCAACAAATGAATTCAGTATCATATGAAGTAAGTGATTTGTTATATGGTCCAAAAAAATTCGTATGTGATTTTAATGCAAAGTATGTCAATTGATTTAATTTTTTTATAAAAAACTATGAAAGAAATGTCAACATCGCATTATGATTTCACAATTAGCTCTAAAAATATTGTTATGTGAGTGCATCAAATAGGCAACTTTGGTCAAAAATATATATCATATTATGGTTTTGTTGAACGAATCATTTTATTATATTATTATGCCCATGGTCATGTCTCAATGATTAAATGTAAGTGGTTTCATTCAATGACATGAAAAGTAATGCATATTGATAATTGTGGATTTAGAGTGATTGATTTGAATCACCAGCTTCATAACGATTTACCTTATATTCTTGCATCATGTGATAAACATGTGTTTTATTGTTTGACCATTACAATAACAATTTGGTTTTATTGTTTCCATCATTTCTAGATATATTTTTGACGAATACATGGATTATAATGATATTTGGGATTAACCATTCAATATTTTATCAAATGTTTCATTTTATGACCAGATGACTCAATTTTAAGAATAGATTTGGAAACCAAATATTGTCACGGAGAACACATAACATTGACACATTTGAATGTATTTACCTAACATTGTAGTAATATTGCATGTGCTTTTTTAAACATCCATACATGATATCAAATTTACTAGTATATTTTATAACATTGTAGTATATAAAACTATTTATATTCTAAATAGTTTATGTTTAAGAACAACTATAGTAATTCTTGAAAATAGAAATGTCTTGATATTTTATCAATATATATATATCATATTGCAAATGTACCTCATTATTTTATGATAAAATTGTATTATTTAACATTTTTCATTATTTATATTTATTTGAGAATATTATTTTAAAGTTCATGGTTAAAATGTGTGAATATGATGATACTAGATGAAATAGAAGAATGCAAAGAAATGAAAAACTTATGTCTCGTCTGAGCAACACTGTATGTACAATTTATGTTTGAATTTTATAGTCTTTATATTATTTTTCTTGTTATTGTTTGTGTTATTTTATCATATATGTTATTTTAGGATAATTCATCGAGGAGACAGTTGGATCATACTATCGAAGCTGATAGTATGGTAGGGGTATTAATTCAAAAATTCAGCCTATTATTATGCTTCTCGAGTCACCAAAAGATCATCATCCCATTATGCCACCTCCATATTATCCATACCCACCTTTTACATATCCCTTTCTGCCTGCACCCACATCAGTTGATAGATGTTAAACTCACATCCATATTTATTTTCCATTCCCACCATCCACTGTACTGGGCACTGTGGCCTCATATATCCCACCATCATATCCATATCCATATCCACCCTTATCTATACAGGTTTATCCATCATGTTTTATACCTCCATTATTACACAAATCTTTATCTATTGTACAGATCACTCCTAGTCTAGATATCCCACATACCACAAAGGCTACTCCCCCACTAGACGTTCCACATTAGGGGTTAGAAGATCACCCTTCTATTGGTATGTTTTTAACCATTATTGTTAGTTATTAATGCTAAATTCATATTTATTAATATCCATTATTACTTTTTTCATGATTAACTCTATCCTCCACTAGGTGACAAGCCAACACAAAAATGAAATAGGTTTGGAATCGACACACCAAATCATGGTTGAATACAATGAGGATAGAGATAAAATTAAAAAATCTTAAGAAATGTAAAAACATTATGGTAACCCTTTCTAGACACAAAAATTTCATTATGTTTAAACCAATAAGTTAGAGGGATGTTGAAGAACAAACAAAGTACAACACCTTGGAAAAGATTATTTTTTTTAATGTTAATCACATTATATATATATTTATTTATTTATAATATTTTCTTAACAAATATTTCTTCCAGTTGTTTCTTCAATATAATTATCATGATAGAGAAATTTACAAGTCTTCAAGGTTAATGTATTTAGGTCAAATGTGGAGAGCGTACAAGTATGCCTTATATATTCGATAGAAAAAAATAGTTGGAAAAAATCTTGAACAAGTTCTATTGACTCATTATTTCTTAATATCAAAATAAATAAGGATTACCGGTTATTGAAAGAGTCTAGGGATTAAGGATTTTCTTAATTTTTTTATACATCCATTTATTTTTTATTTCAAAACAAGTTTTACTTATGTTAATGAAATTATATAGTTATTTTTTTAATGGATAAATCACACTGAAATATATGAAATAAGAGTGGAATTAAACATGTTTATACTCATGGACACACTTCACTCCCAAATCATGAGAAAACACAAGTAATTGAATATTTTAAATATTTAACCTCATTTAGTAAAATTTTATAAATGTTCAATTTTGATTTATTTCATTGTTTTCTCAAAAAAAAAATTAATATCGAGTGCTATTTTTCTATCTTTAATTTTTTCGTATATTCAAAAAATAGAAATATGGTATTCGGCCAAATACTTACACTGAGAAGGTTATTGTAAGTATAATTCAATATCATTTATTTTGAATACATTTAATTCGTTATGATATTTTATCATTTTAATTTATGTCATATATCAACCAATATAATTCTCTAGAGATATTGGTAGAAAAATAACCTGGAAATTTGACCCGAAACAATCATCTACATCAAGTATTAAGAGATGAGAATTAGGGACAATTGTGTTGTCTCCTGGGGAAAAGATTGTACCATCTCGAAACTAGTTTTCTGAAAATGTTTGTTCGAGTACTAGTTTTGGTTTTTTAACAGAGGAAAAAATAAATTCCGAAATCAAATAAAAATCTCAAAAAGTAGAAATGGCTATATTTGAATATATGTTGAATGTTATGTTTTTTATTTCTTCTATAATTTTACCAAAAGAAGCTGCATTAGTTGACAAATATTTTATATCGAATAGTTCTACTAATGTAGAATCTTCTGTTAGAGCCAGATCTAGAGCCAGAGCTGGAGCCAGAGCTGTAGCTGGAGCCTGTCCCAGTGTTATTTTCGATACTTATGCTGATGTAAATTATGATTCTGGTGGTGTGAGAGGTGCTGATGGTGTTTCTGTTGGAGGTGTTGATGATGCTTATCATGAATCTGATGATACTGATATTGAGACTCACTAACGATGGGAATTGTATTTTTAGATTCTTAATATGTTTAATTTTATTATTTAGTGAGGTTTTAATATTTTAATACTGAACTTTATTGCGGTGTTTCTAACTATTTCTACATGTATTAAATTATGCTATTATGAGGTATGTTTTTTATGAAGTAGTTATGTTTTATTATTATTATATTGAATTTTACACTCCTCCCATGAGATCATAGTACCTCCTCGATGACTTTACTCTGAGGTGGCCCCTCTATCTCCTCTGGCACACCTCTGACTGTATGTAGTCCAATTTTCCATTTTTTTCTTAAGGAAAACCCTCTATTAGTTTCACTAATCATATTTTGAGTTTGATGACATGTATTGGTATTCAAGATAGAGATGCATGTTATGATGAGAACCAACAAGAAATCATAGCTGATGCAATTGATTTGCTTCCATGACTTATTACTGGGAATTGAAGTGAATATACAATTTAGGAGGTAATGGTTATTTTATACCATTTTTTTCAAGTCATTAGTAACCATTTGTTGTGTT
The DNA here is from genome assembly GCA_963277665.1 of Viscum album. Lineage (NCBI taxonomy): Eukaryota > Viridiplantae > Streptophyta > Magnoliopsida > Santalales > Viscaceae > Viscum > Viscum album. The sequence goes on along the minus strand of OY728148.1, from coordinate 1,478,937,976 downwards.
TTTAATCACATTGAATTCACATACACCATGCTTGCTTAAATAATGATTTTGAATTTACTCTTGAGTTTAAAATATTTGATCTTCTAGACATTGGTCTGTATCATGGTTGGATAGTTGATCCCCAGGTATGTATGTTTGAATATTGTACCTTTATATTTTGTTTATAAAAAATTATACATTATATTCATACCTTCATCATACGTACTAATTTAAAAAATATGAATATTTTTCAATGATATTGGATGATTATTAATTAAAAATGGATATAATAAAATCTTATTAGAAAAGTTTATGAGGATATGAAATTAATGTTTGTAGAAACTAAGATAATATTACAGGTTGTGTTATATATAAAACCATGCTGAGGAGCATGTAATTATCTCTGGGTTATGTTTTCTCCAAGTTACATGCAATGTCATAAGGACCACTAGTAGGGTGCCTCTCTTATGTAGTGAACTAGGGGACCCCATTGGGTTCCCTGATAACATACCAAACCGGAGTGGGTGTGTTATTAATTTGGCTGATATGGTATTATGTGTCACCTTAGAATACTTAAAGGACATGTGATGATTCTAATGATTACAAATTACAAAACATCATCACAATTCATGGATTTTATAGAATCTACAGTGTATCATAATAAACCTAGTACCCATGATTTTATATTCCATGATTTCTATGAATCAGTAGATTTACATGAATATCATTTTATTGGTGTTTCATGGAAATCATGTGATAATTTTTTGGTTTCTAAATAGACAATTCCATTTCAATATTAAACTAAATTGTTTTTTTATATTTTTTATAAGAATTGTTAAAAAATGGAATGTGATTCCATCGATTTCCTAGGCTTATTACTCAAACATTTTTCAACAAGGATCATCATGTTAGCCACTGTAACTGTTTAGGGGGTCTACTACAGGGGGGCCACATAGGGTGGGGTTGGGTAGGGGAGGGGTGTGAAAGGGGGTAAGGTGGTGTTCAAGGTGGAAAGGATATACAAGGTGGGGTGTGGGGTGTGTAAGGGGTGTTTTCCAGGGGTTGGAGGGGTGTAGGTGGCATAGGGGTGTGAATTAGTGATTTATTTTTTAAGAATTCATTTTTCATTAAAATTCAAACTCTCCAACATTTTAAGACTACACACCTAATGAAGGATTAATCAACTGTAGAATAATATTCTATATTACCCAATAAAATTCATGAATGAGGTGTACATAATGTTCTTCAATATTTTATTCAATATAGAACATTTACAATATCGAATTGCTTCTTCAAGAATCATCAAATCAATTTAATTAGGAACACTTCATGAATTTGATTCATGAAATCCAAAACATTAACACATATATTTATATACTATATTACTTCATGTGTTATTTAATATCTTGTTTTATGTATGTCAATTATGCTTGCCTGAATTTATGGGTAGCATGCAACCTATGACAGTCTCTCTTATTTTTCCATGGGGGACTACTGCGAGGGAGGGGGTGCAACGTGGGGGGGGGGGGGGGTTAACTATGTAGGGGAAGGGGGTGTTGATGGGGGTAAGGGCTATGTAGGGTAGTTGGGGGAGGCAGTGGGGTGTGCAGGCGGAAGGGGGGTGTGGGCAAGGGGGAAGAGGCTCGGTAAGATGGGGGAAGGGGTGGGATGTGTATGGGGTAGGGTGTGTGTAAGGGTGCAGGGGAGAGGGGGTGTTGTCCAGGGGTGGGAGGGGGTGTGTAAATGGGGAATGGGTGTTGTACATGGGTGTATGGGAGAGGGGGTTATGTCTAGATAGTGAGAGGGGTGTGAGTTATGGTTTCTTTTTTAGGAATTTATTTTTCATTCAAATTCAAACACTACAACTTGTTAAGACTACACAACTAATGAAGTATTAATCCATCGTAGGATAATATTTAGTCTTCTTCAATAAAATTCAATAAAGGGGTTCACATAATTTTATTCATTATTTTATTCAATATTGGACTTTCACAATATCAAATAACTTCTTTAAGAATCATCTAATCAATTTATTTAGGACAATTCATTCATGGGATGCATGGAATCCAAAACATTAACATTGTTTTTTATATTATATTAAATTATGTGTTATTTGATTACTTATTTTAGTTATGTCAATTATTCTTGCATGAATTTATGGGTAGCATAAATCCTTTTTCATTCGCTCTTATTTTTCTAGGGGGGCCACTGCGTTAGGGGGTTAGGGTGGGGGTGGGATACTGCATGGGTGGGGGACAAGGAGGCTTTCTGGGGGGGGGGGGGTTGTCCTGGGGGTGGGGAGGGGGGGTACATAGAGGGAAAGGGGTGAAAGGGGTTATCCAAGGGGGGAATGGGGTGTAGGGGGGGGGGGGGTTCAAGGGAGGTGAAAGGGGTTGTCCTGGGGGTGCAAGGGCTTTCCAGGGGGTGCAAGGGGGTTGTCTAGGGGGTTCAAGAGATGTCTAAGGGGTGAAATGGGTTGTAAAGGGGGTGAAAGGGGATGTATAGAGGGACATTGGGGTATAGGGGGGTGTCCTGGGTGTGTAGGGAAGAGCTATCCAGGGGGTACAATGGGGTTTTCCAGGGGTTGGGGTTGTATGTGGGATCATCTGGTGCGAGGGGGTTGTAAAAGGTGGTGCAAGGGGGATATCTAGGGGAAAGAGGTGTAGGGGGTGGGGGTCACGGGGCTGCCAGGCGGTTGCCTAGGTGGGTGCAAGGGGAATGTATCGGGGGTGCAAGGGCTATCTAGGGGGTGAAGGGTTATCCAGGGGGTGCAATGGGGCTGCCAACGGTGTACAAGGAGGCTATCCAGGGGGGGTGTGAGTGGGCTATCCAGGGGGTGTGGGGGGGGGGTCTTAAAAGGTTGAAAGGGGGCTGTCTAGGGGGAATATGGGTGTAGGGGGCAGCAAGGTTGTTATACATGGGGGGAATGGGGTGTAGGTGGGATATCTATGGGGTATAAGGGGGCTGTCTAGGGTGCATGGGGTGTAGGGGGTTGTCTAAGGGGGGACTGTGGGATTTGTTTTATGAAATGTGATGTAATGTAATCATGGTTTTAAATTGTGTCTATAAGTCTATTACTACTTTTTTATACAGTGGCTAAAGACATATATCCATGGTTTCAAACCGTGGAAATAGGCCATGTATGGCTTCATGTTCTGCCACAGTTGAAAATCATGGTTATAGATCATGATCTATAGCCACACCAATAGCAGCCACATTCCATTTAATTGTGGTTATAACCTACTTCCATGATTTTGGGGCATATATCGATGGTATAAAACTATGGATATATACAAAATTTTAAGCATTGAATGATTGTTTATATAAAATCCCAGAAATGAAAATTTTGGGTTTTCCTAAAATAGGTTGTTAATTATGAAAAATAATGTAGTTTGAAAATAGATTACATATGGTACTTGAAAATGTATAAAAAATTGGTTTGTTCCCTTTAATCGAGATTGCATATCAGGAGGAATTTAGAATGGAGCCTTATAAAACATGTATTTTCCCAGAAACATAAAATGAATAGATATAGATATATATGTTTGGGACATATAAAAAGAATTTCTCCAATTTATATAAAAATTATTACGAATTACATTGGTGTATATAGGTAGAAATAATTACCTGAATAGAAATGGATGTTTGGGAAGAAAAACCTTACCTTATGACCAAATTTGTTTTAGACTTGACCATAATGTCATAGACACTCATGTAAAATACATTAATTAATTAATTAAGAACAATTTATTCATTTATTAAATTTATTATAGTTTTATTTAGTTCATTTATCTACTTATTAATGAGATATATACCATATTTCCTTCTTTATAGAGAATTAATTTTCATTGTTTTCATTATATGTTCGATTGTTTATAAGTAATGCAGTTCATGTGAAAGGGGTATAACCCCCCATAATTGGATTTATATGATTTTAGTTAACATTAAAAAGTGTAATTGATTTTATATATTTTTCCCATATATTAGGATGAATCATCATATTACATGTTAATGATATTTCTCTAGAATAATTTAAGTGGTTTTAGGTCACAATAAACTCGTTTTATTTTATCATTTAGTATTATGTAAACATGTTAAGTATAAAATATAAATATTGGTTTCATATATATTTTAAAATCTATTTTATTCTTTAAAATGGTTTTATGAATATTATATCATACAATTAATGAAAATGAAAATGTTCCATCCTTGGATGTGATAAAACAACACCTCGTGAATGAAGATTAAAATTTTAGAATAGAAGGTTTTGTGGAAAGGGGATTTATTATTGATTAATATATTATAAAAATAAAATTCCATAATATTTAAGGTACTATATATTTTATTCTATTTGGATTTGGAGAGGTGATTAGTGAATAATAAAAAAAAGAACAAGAAATTAAATTCAAAGAAAAAGAAAGATTTTTTTACCTCTTAATTTTCTCCCCCATGAGAACCTCTATAGAGAAAAGGTTTGGTCTTTTGTTGTGACCAGAAAATATTGTAAGTGGGAGAGAGAATTTTTAAGATTATTTGAGATAAATTTGGAAAAGCTTAAAGTCTATGTGGTGGGAGGATAAGTGGTATTTATATTGGATGAGAGGGGTTTTTGAATATTTTATTTATTTGATTATTATTTTTGGCACAAGATTATGAATAGTTTTAGAATTATCATAAATTTTTTTAAAATAATTATGGTGAGCTACATATTATGGTTATTAAATTTTCAATGACTCGTTGAATAGTATATGTATGTTATAATTTTTTTGTACTGCAAATTACTATAATTACTATTAACCAAGAAATAAAAGTATATTCGAAACATCTCTAAATTCACCATAACCATTTCTCAATTTCTAGAATTAAAAAAATGAAGTCCATTTTATAAAATCGATTTCTAATTGTAAGAAAATACATTTCTAATTAAAACCAAAATATACTAAAACATTATAGATATTATTACACTATAAAAAATTAAATAAGGTCTCAAAACATTATCCAGAAATCATAAGACAAAAATATATTAATTTATGAATACATTTTATGAAAAAAAATTATTTTTTTTATTAACAATAAAATTTTAAGTTAATATTTATAACTTAAAAAAATAATAACACATAAATCATAATTTATAAACAATTCACTTACAAATACTATGATATAACCATATCATTACTTTATTTATAAGGCACCTTAATTTTATTTAGACTTCTAAGGTTGAGTTTACTATTCATTTGGAGGATTTACTATTCATACTGGTCATATTACTATTTCAATGGAAAAGTTACTATTTTATCAATATAGGTTCTATAACATGTTGAAATACCTCTTATTTAATTCATTATTCATTTATAATGTTTTTATTTTTATGTATAATATATTTTATGTCATCAATATTATATAAAATAAACATAAGAAGGAAAATATTATTTATAGAATTATGGGTCATTAGATATTTAAATGAGAAAAAAAAGTACCCAAGATAGGTCTATCAAAAAATCCAACAACATGATTTTATTTACATGTGATGACACACTATTGTGCCCCATTATTTTTGTTTTTTACTCCCAGCAAGAAATATATCCAGAACTCCATAAAATCCAAAATGAAAATTTTCATTCATCAAAATTTGAACAATTTTACGGTCACCAAAACCTGATCACTAACTAACAAGAGGTTGTATTCACCCAACCCATATATATAATGTTTTGTGTTGTATTTGATGAATTGAGAGTATTACCTAAATGATATAATCAAAAAAATGTACAATTTACACTAAGACCTACACTATATGAATCCCCACCAACCATTCACCCAATGATAGCTGATTGTGAAGAAACGAGTGGAACCAATCACAATTTTAGACTGTTTTAGGAGACTACCCATAAAAAGAAAAAATGATATCCTGTGTTATATGAGGGATGAAGATCCATAAGTCAATAGTGGCCCCATTAAATTGTGAAATTAGCTCCCAAAATAACTCTTTCAAGTTGTCATATACACCAATGTCGTATAGTGACATACCATCATTATGATTATGACACTACATTATGGTCCATGAATGAGGATACTTAGGTATTACTGCTCAGGAAAACCAAAAAATGGAAGTAAAAAATCATCCAACAGATAGAAAAAACCACATTCCTTCCTCAGAAAACTTTGAATATATGAAGACTATATTATCCTAAATTTTTAGAAGTATGGACTATGTTTGATAGGAAATAAGATACGCAACAACAGGCTTAAACGAACCAAGAAATATTATTATCTGAATTTGATTGTTATAATATAGTCATAAAATGTTTAGATTGAATAATATTAATGAATTTATGATATATATAATGTCCCTAGTCATTAATTATTTAATAATTGATGAGTATAAAATTATACACCTAATTTTAGTGATGTTTTTTTATTCTTTAAAATATATTATCTTTAAAACTAGTTTATGTTGGTTTTTTTAGTGAGTATTACTAATAATTTAGAGATATATTAACATATTAGACAAAATGAGTTTTATTATTCAATTAATCATTATAAAAACGCCTTATGTTTTATTTTTTATAATTTTACGAAAATATTTATTTGTCATTGAATAGTGATAAATATAGCTTTTTTTTTGGAAAAATATTTTTTTATTTTTATGTATTTATAAATTAAAATTATATTTTCGCTTATTCTTAATATTTCATTTTATTATTTATATTTAAAAATATCCACATATGGTATTTCATATTAATTTTATTCTTGTATTTAGTAGATAAATTTGTTAAATATTTAAGAAGAGTCATTTTTATGAAAAGAATTTTTTCTGTGCATTTTTTGATAAACATTAAATTATATTCTACAAATTATTAATTTAAATTTTGAAAATGGTGTCTAGTATTTAAAATAAAAAGATCCATATTTTTTAAACAGTTCAAATTTATTTTTGGTCAACATTAATAGTAACCTTATTAATATTTTACCTTGATAAAGGATAAAACATGTAATTAATGTACAGAAAATGACAGATAAAATAAAATGTCTCCAAGAATTACCTAAAGTTATTAGATTATTATATTTATTTAATTATAATATAAATCACATGTATATGACCTTTATTTTTATTTTTATGTTATTATGAATTTTATAATAGTTAATTTCAAAAAAATCAAACATGTCAAAATCCAGTTTTTAATAAATATACTATTTTTAATTTTGGGTTATCTAAAGGATATTTCTAAATAAAGATATTATTTTTTAAAATATATTTATTATAATCTTCAATTTTATTTTTTAAAAATTTTAGTGAAAAAATAATTACCATAAATGCTTTCACAATACTAACATGATAATTATATAATTTATCAAAGAATCATATAAATGATATTAAAAATATTAACTGTTTTATAAGATGAGATAATTATTTTGAACCATGAACTTTATAGATTACCATGACATTTTTTTGATGTTTTAAAATAATATATTATAATTATAAGTTTTATTTTGATATTATTAGGGTCAATGTAATAAATAGTTATAAAAAATTACATTATTGATATTTTATAACAAATGATTGTTTATTAAATGATATAAAATACCCAAAAATCATATATTCAGCCAATATTTTTTTATATTATTCTTAATGTCAACCATGGAAAATTTGTGTCATTTTTACATTAAGAATATCTATATTAATTATGATATAATAAAAATAGTTGTTGTTATGGTATGTTTTAAAATGGAAAATTGTGTCTTCAAACCAAAGGATAATGGAAAAAACATACTAAAAAATACCAATTATTTATTTTATATTACTATTTAGAAACATACACATACTAAATTCTAAATAAATTCAATTTTGAACCTTATTTAATTTAATCATAATTTACATTAATTTCATATTTATTAAAATTCCAAGAGTTCCCCTCATATCTCTTATAAAAGGGAACCACTTTATCCAATTTCTTCTTACATATAAAACCATAAAATTCAGAAAATACCTACCCATATATCTTCTATGCATACCTCCTCTTATTATAGATGTTTTTGAAGAATATAACCATCATTAGTAGTCTTAATGTTCTAATAAAATGAGGCTTTTTGAAGAATGGTATAAATTTTTAGGGTGCATATTTTATTTATTTCCACTTTTACTTACATTAAATATTCTTAAAAAATGATAAAATAAAAACCCCAATCTCCATAAAATATCTATATATTATTATTTTAATATTATAACCTATATCCTTCTCCTCCTTTATCAAATGGGTAACGAAACAATCATTCTAGTGTGAAGATAAGTATAACCTCATGAACCAATATATTTCATTTTCCATCACCATATCCCATGGATATATTATAATGATATAATTAATGTCTGTATATTATATTCATGACATGTAACATAGTAGGTAAATAAAGAATATGACATTTCCATATTCATTAATATTTGGGTACTAAATTTCAAATTTTACATTAAATGGGATGATATTTTTGGTTTAGTACCTGACATGCATCAACAAGTTTTTTTTAAATCTTTCATTGCACACAACATTGGATTATACTGTAAAATAATAATATAATATTATTATTTTAAATGGTAGTTAACGGATAGCCATTTTATTGGCAGGAATGAAAAGAACTAAATACAAGGTGATTACACATGTTTGTTAAATGTTTTTACATTTTTCCGTTAAATGTTATAGGCATAAAATGTGAATGAATTAGATTGTAAGCATAAATACTCTAAGAATCTTTAAAAGGCTGATTTATCACCTTTTGATGGAAAACCCTAGTTAAATCTAGTTTTTTCAACTTTTATATGTTCTATTTTAAAAAATAAACTTTCTCTTTATAATTGGGACCTCTAAATTTACTTTGAATGGTATTTTGGTATTTTTCTGTTAACGTTAATTTTTTTAATGAATAGTGAAAAATACTGCATTTGAATTCAATACTACATTTTCAACCAATTTACATCTATAGTTATATTGTTATTTTGATTTCTTTTAAAGTGTAATTAGATTATATTTTTACCATTTAATACAATGTTGGTCATTGGAAGTAATTTTACTTTGAAATTGGACACAAACACGGGTAAACATTTTGATAGTTAATATATATTAAAAACACGCTTTTGGTTTTGACAACAGAAATTAATTTTAAAATAATTAATGAAGCACATTTTTTAATTGGTTTAAATAGACATCACCTTTGAAACCAGAGTGCCAAAATTATCTTTAGGTAAAATTTTATTATTTTATTGAGAAGGTTAAATTGTTGATGAATAGTGAAAAAACTACATAGTAAAAAACCCGACTTATTCATTTAAATGAAATTTTATCGCTTTTGTGAATTGAATTTCAAATATCTGACTTACATATTTTTATCAGTATGAAAAAATTGGTTTAATAAGATGAAAATAAATTTTGGTGAATAATAACTATGGATTTTAATTTATCATAGTTAATGATAAATAGGGTAATTCCAGGTAAAAGAAGTATTATAATTACCTTAACAGTTCTCATAACCAGATTGGCTGAGTAATGACCAACCAATAAAATCATTGGGTGAGACTTTTTGCTTCTAAAAGCAACTTGGGTAAGATAATGACATTAATATATTTTTTAATGTAAGAATAAAAATATCAAAAACATGAATGTTTTTACAAATAATATATATGGGGTTATATAATTGATATTTTAGACTATAAATATTCATTAGAAATATAAAAAGATTTCCTATATCATGTAATATTATTTATAATTTTCAGAAATTATATAAATAGTTTTAATTATGACATAATGGTGATGTAGTAATTGCTTCATTAATAAAGGATTCATATAAATGAAATTATAAATTTTAAAAAAAATTATTTTTATTATTTTTATGTTATCCACTAATTTTATAGATTAGTATGACTTGTTATATTTTAATTAATTAATGTTGTTCGAAATAATCATGTTGTTATAGATTTTTTAAATTTGTAGATATGAATAGTTTATAAATTGACATTAATGATTTTTTAAAATAATTAATATTTAATTAAATGCTAAAATATTCTTTAAATTCTATGATTCAGCCAAATGATTGTTATGGTTTTAAAAATGTCATTAATGATTCATTTTGGGTCACCTAGAATTTTATTGTAAATGTATTAACCATATATTATAGATATATAAGATAAAATTGTAAAAGCTAAATAAGTTAACAAAGTGTTAAACAAAAAATAAAAGGACTAGAAAATATCCAAATCTGGTCCAATTTTTATTGGATGATTTTATTTCAACTTATATACACCATATATTAGAATTAAAAATGGTTTGGACTTTTTGAATCTGAAAACCAATTTATAATAAAATAATACTTTTAAACATTCCTAAACAGCTACTCCTCCATCTTATAAAATACCACCACCTATAACCTTTAATCAAACCTCTCAATCCCCCTTGGCTCATACAAAATCTTCCCAAATAAGCTATCAACATCCCTTATTCCACATTGATGCCTTAACATAGATAGAAAGAACATCATGAATGGCTTTTGGTTCAAACCAAAAGGTGTTTCCCAATTTAAATGAAATGTATTCTCTCAAATTATTTTCTTTTATTTCCTTTTATAACAACACAAGGTTATTAATAGAGTATTTTCTGAAAAAATTTCATGGTTATCTAGCCCACTGAATAAGATAACTTGAAAAGCTGTTAAGTTCATCTAGACAAAATAATTTTATAATTGTTTCTAGGAATTGAGAAAAATATTTTTGAATGATCCAGTTTTGGAACTACCTTCCAAAAATAGTGGTTTGGTTATCTAAATTAATGCTTCGTTTAAAGTACATGGCTTTTTATTTTTGCAGAATTATCGGGTAATTTCTTATGCTTTACATCAGTTGAATCCTCAAGAGTTAAATTACCCTACACATGTTTCAGAATTAGTTACAGTTGTTTTTTATTTAAAATTTTCTTTGAATCATATGTATGGATTAAAAAGTGGAATATATACTTACCAATAATGTTTGAAGTATATATTCAATTGGACATAATTGAACAAAAGATTGAGGAGATTCCTGGAATTAATCATGGAATATGGTTTCACAATTCATTATCATCCAGGAAAGGCCAATTTAGTGGATGGTGATTTGAGTCGAAAAAGTATTGCTACATAAACCATGTTAATTTTGGAACAAGATCCTTTGATTAATGATTTGTTTAAATTTGGAGCAACAATTGTTGGTGTAAGAAATTCGACTGTTTTGATTCAAGTGTGAGTAAAATCATCTCTATCAGATAGAATTATGAAAGTGCAGAAGGAAGATAGTGAGTTGTATAAAATGGTATAGTTGGTTCATATGGGTATGTTTCATGATTTTAACATTGATATTTATTGTATTTTGATATTTCGGAAGAGATTATGTGTACCTGGTGTTTCAAAGTGGAAGAATGAGTTGTTATGTGAATTTGATAGATATTTATTATCATTTCATCATGGTATTAAAAATGTGTACAAGGATGTTTAGGAGTATTACTGGTGGGATGAAATTAAAAGATAAATTGTAGACTTTACTGTGAAGAGTTTGAAATGTCATTTTGTTAAAGCGGAGCGATAGTTACTGGAATAGATGCTTCAGCCTATACCAGTTCCAGAGTGGAAATGGGAAAATGTGTCCATGGATTTCGTCATGGTATTACTAGACTTATTGAGGTAATAATGCAATACGGTTTATTTCTGGGGGATGGAAAAAATCTTATCATATGTTTATTATTCTAGATACTTTGTCTCTAGATCAACATTCTCGGTTTTATGTTAAATATATTGTCATGTTTAATGGGGTTCCCTACTCCATTATTTCTAATCATGATCCCAGGTTTACTTGTAACGTTTAAAAAGTCCTTCATAAGTCCCTGGGTACTGAATTAAATTTTAGTACATTTTTTCATCCACAATCAGATGGGCCATCAGAATAAACAATTTAGAACATAAAAGATATTCTACGATCATGATCAATGGATTAACAGGGAAGTTGGGACCAATATCATTCTTTTGTTGAATTTTTTATATAATAACAATTTTTATTTTTGTATTCCATTGGCTCCATTTGAGGCATTTTATGGAAATCGGTGTCATACTCTAGCTTTTCGAGATGAATTTGGTGAAACTAATTTTATGGGACCATAATTTGTAGAAGATATGGAAGAAAATGTTTAATTGATTATGATGCACATGAGAACATCTTAGAGCAGGAAGAAAATGTATGGGCATAACCATAGAAAGGATCTTTCTTTTGAGGTTGGTGATTATTTCATTCTCAATGTTTCTCAATGGAAAAGTGTAATGATTTTATGAAATAAAGGAAAGTTGATTCAGAGGTTAATTGGACCCTATAAAAATCCAAGAGAAAGTTGGATCTATTTCTAATCTCAATTATTTTGTATGGAGCTAGTTTAGTTGAAAGAACATCTTTCTTATGAGGAACAACCAGTCCAGATTCTTAACCCTAGAGAGCATTTGTTGGGGAATAAGGTAATTCTTTAGGTAATGGTATTTTTAAAAATCCATATGGTTGAAGAGGCAATGTTGGAATCTGAAAATGCTAAGATGGTTAAATATCAACATTTATTTGATAAGTGAATAAAATTTCAAGGACGCATTTCTCAAAATGGGGGAAGGATATAACGTCCCAGGTAAATGAATAATATGAAATTTTCGTATATTATTAATATTTGTGAATTAAATATTAAATTTTAAATTAAATGGTATTCTATGATCAATGGAATAACTGATACGTATCAACAGGTCTCTTTGATAAAATATTATTCACACAATGTTGAGTTATACAGAAAAATAATATTATAATATTATTATTTTAAATGGTAATAAACACATATCTTTTTTATTTGTGGAAATGAATAGAAATAACTAAAATATGATTACACATGTTTGTAAAATATTTTTTCATTTATCTAATAAAAGTTATAGGATTAAAATGTGAATGTATATAATTTTAAGCAAAAATACTCTAATATTCTATAAAATGTCGATTTACCACGTTTTAACGGTGGACCATTTTTAAATCTAGTTTTTTTATCTTTTATATGTTATATTAGGCAAAATAAATTTCTTATTTATAATAGGGAATATAATTTTACTTTGGAAATTTTTTTGGAATTTTTCTTTTAATGTTCATTTTTATTGAATATTTAAAAATATTGCATTTTAAATCAAAATTTTACTTTAATATAATTTATTAATGTAGATTTATTGTTATTTTTATTTGTTTTAAAGTGTAATTGGATTATATTTTTACCATTTAATCCAATTTTGGTCATTAAATATAATTTCACATTGAAATTTGACCAAAACAAGTGGCAATCTTTTGATAGTTATTATGCATTAAAAACACGGCTTTTGGTTTTCACAACAAAAATGAATTTTAAATTAGTCAAAGAAATATAAATTTTTTGAATTTCATAAAATAGAAATAATTTTGGAATTCAGAATATAAAAATTATCTTTGGGTGAATTTTTCGTATTTTTCTTAAAACATAAAATTTTTTATGAACATTAAAAACAATACTTAGAAGTTAAAAAACCAACTTTTCATTTAAATGAAATTTTAGAACTTCGTTGAAGATAATTTCAATAATTCAATATACATGGTAGTTTTCAGTAAGTATAATTTTGTTCAATATGTTGAAAATAGTTTTCGTTAAATAATAGAAATTGATTTTTATTTACTGTAGTAGAAGGTAAATAGGCTAATTCAAGGTAAAAATATTACTATAATTACCATAACAATTTTCATAAAATTATTGGATGATTAATGGACGTCTACAAAAATCTGTGGGTGAGACATTAGGACTTTTAAAGCCACATGGGTAATATATTGACATTAATAACTTTTTTTAATGTAAAAATAAAAAAATAAAAACAAGACACTTTTTACTAAAAAAATATATGGGGTTATATAACTGATATTTTCGACAATAAATATTCATTATAAATATAACAATATTTCCTAAAAATGTTATTTTATTTATAATTTTTAGACATTTTATACATAAATATAATTATTACACAACGGTGATGGATAACTGCTTCACTGATAAATAATTCAAATAAATGATATTATAAATATTTAAATAAATTTATTTTCAACTATTTATTCCATCCAAAAATTTTATAGATTTATATGACTTGTTATTTTTAAATTAATGAATTTTTTTTGAAAGAATCAAGTTTTTATAGATTTTTTAAATGCATTATTCTGAATAGATTATAAATTAACATGAATGAGTTTTCAAAAAATTATTATTTTATTAAATTATAAAATAGTCCAAAAAATATAAGATTCGTCTAAATGAAAAATATGATGTTAAAATTTTGTTAATGATCCATTTTGGGTAGCTTGTAATTTTATAGTAAATATATCAACCATATAGTATAAATATATAATATGACATAGTAATGGATAAATAAGATAACAAAGTTGTAAATAAAAAAGATAAGGATTAAAAAATACACAAAACCTCTCCAATATTTATTATATGATTTTATTTCGACTTATAAGAAACTTATCTTTGAATTAAATAATTTTTGGACCCTTTCAAATATAAAATAATTTTATAATTAAATAAAACTTTCTAAAATTTATAATGAGCCCCTCTCGCTCTTATAAAAGGCCACAACCTCTAACCAATAATCACACATGTCAATCCCGCTTTTCACACCCAAAATATTCCCAAATAAGCTCCCAAATTTCCAATATTCCTCCTTAAAGCCTTAACATAGGTAGAAGGCACTTCAAGAATGATTTTGGTTCAAACCAAAGGGAGTTACCCAATTTAAACATAACAGGTTCTATCAAGTTCTTTTCGTTTAATTTTTCTTTTTACAACCCCCTAAACACTCTTTATCCTATTATTTTATAATAACAGTAGTCTTGAAAATATACTAGGTTTTTATATGAGGAGGATTCAAACTACACATCCACACACTTCCATATAATGTAAAACAAACATACTATTTCTGTAGACGGTGAATTACTGCCTCACAAAATGATGATTATTTAATTATCTACTACCACCTCCCATGGTAGCCATTATAATGGAACTATATTATTCAATTATTTAATACATTTATGGTTTCCATAATAAGTAAATACGATAATTTCATTTGAGTAAGTGTAGACTACCACCCCTTAAAGTGATATTACATGTTCAAGCCATATGTGGAATGTTTAAAGTATAGAGTTAAAAAATGTATATATGATATTATAATCGAATCTTAATATTCTTATTTATCATTTGTTTTCATTCAATTAAAATAAAAAATAGAAATAAAATTTCCATTCATGCATACGTACGGCTTACTGTCTCTATGAACGGTGCATTCCCTTTCTTATGTCCAAATGTTATGTACTATTTTAAAAATATATATATACTAGATATTATGATATATATGATATCTTAATCATGATAATAATTCTCAAGATAATGGAATTTTTACCACATCGACAACTTGTAATTATAAGATGTTCATTTTTGACACAACTACCAAATATTGAAAAAATGATCATTATTAACCTAAATAATTATTTAATGTTTATAATGTGGTAATAAGTGATATAAAAGGAGTAATAAATCTGAAAATGGTTTTTATGAAAGTATAAATTTTATTTAGTTCATTATTCATGATATTTGAGAAAGAATTGGTCAAGTCGGACATGAGGTTAGAGACAACAACTAAATCCCCTTTCATTGAAGCATATTTTGATTTATACATGAAATTATTTTATATGGTGTATAATCCCCTTTGACTTTTCATTTAATTTAATGGGAATAAATTTATATGTATCTTTTTACTAAAAAAATGTATATTTTTAACATACATGGTGACAATGACCTTTCTGACGCTGCGAGTGTTGTTTGATATTTGGCTTCCTTAACAAGACGCAATGTTTTTAAAAGGAATATTAATACCATATAAACATCTATGTATTTTTGTATTTATAATGGTTTTTATAATGGATTGATTATGTCAATATATATAATGAAGCATTTTCAATGCAACATGGAGATGTTACCTTTCCTTTTTATTTGTTTTATGTGTTGGGAATTTGTTGTGGTTCATTGAAATTTTTAGGTATATGGGTGGATCTATTAGAAACCTAAGGCGGATGATCCCATGAAATATCACCAATACATTGGGTAACATGGCGGATGTAAATGTTAACGCTTCTCCTAAGAGATTTAGGAAATATACTGTGATGGGAATTACAAATGTAGCTCCCTATATATATGTGAAAGCTACATTTTATGTATGTTATGGATTGCACAAGTTACCATTATGATTTATGATTTCCATTTGTTATTCATAAATCATAGAATCTAGTGTGGTATATTTATGATTGAAATGTATGAGTTTGATAACTTGTATGTATTAATGTAATAATGTTTTCTTTCCTTATTTTATAACCCTTAATATTGTTTTTACGCTCATCCCATGTTGTTGAAATGTTTATTCACATGTCTTAAGGAATGGTAAAAGAAACAAATAATTCAAGAGGAGTTATATCAAAAAAATGATTCATGTTTTCATTTAGGATTTTTATTTTATAAAAAAATGGTTACTGAGTAGAATGGTCTACATTGTAATATATTAGATATAATGTAATAGTTATGGCCTAATTCTCTAAACCTCTAAAACTGAAAAGATCATCAATGTGAATTGATAACATAATTAAATATTATGTAATGTTTAAGGCCAGGTACTTATATAACATGTGTAAAATTATTATAACATAATATATCATTTACCATTATAGAATTTCATTCATTATAAAATTAAAATTTCTTTCATGCGTACATGTTGAAAAAAACATCGTTGAGTTGTTGTGATTCTTTTTTAAAAACCATATGTTATGGATCATATATATAAGTAATAATAAATAATAAATAGTATATTTTTTATATCATGATATTTCTTGAAAAATAAATTAATAGATACAATCTATCCATAGTGATTGTTAAAAATGGAAACATTACTGATGCATATGTACGTCCTACCATCTCCATCATTGAAAAATAGTTTATTTTTCATGAATATATTTCATTTGTGGATAGGAATGTTTTATTGATGCATAAAAAGTATTATTTTTTGATTATTATCCTCTAGTTGATGTAATACTTAATTATTTGACCCAATTTTACCTATTTATGTCATTTTTGACATATAAAATTAATATCGTCAAAAAAAAAATTTGAACATAAAAGATTACGTACTAAAATAAAATAATGAAATATGTGATATAAAATTAATAATAAACATAAAATCATTCTCAATCATGTAAATATTTATCCTAAATTTATTTTTCATGGAGATAAAGTATGTATGTGGTGATTTGAATACAAGGTAAGAGACTTCATCTCAATTTCCTTTCATTGAGGAATTTCATGATGCCATACAACAATGTTATTTTCATCGGTGTAAATATTGACAATTTTACATTTTATATAGTTTATGTAACATCCCAGGTAAATAAAGAATAAATAATTTTCATATTTATTAATATTTACGAATTAAATATTAATTTTATTTTAAAGGGGTTGTTATGTTCGATAGCGTACCCGATACGCAACGATGAGTTTCTTTAAAACTTACGTAGCACACTAGTAATAAAATAATATTATTTTAAATGTTAGTTAACGAGTAGCTGTTGTACTGGCCGGAATGTATAGAAATAACTAAAATATGATTATATTTGTTTTTAAATGTTTATACATTTACCCAATAAAAGATAAAGGCTTAAAATACAGAAAGAGTTCAATTTTAGGGCATATATACTCTAATTTTCACTAAAGGTTCACTTATCACCATTTAATGGTGAACCGTCATTAAATATAGTTTTGATCACTCTTATACTTTATATTGGACCAAATATAACTCTTCTTTAGAACCGGGACATCAAAATTTACTTTGTGTAAATTTTTGGTACCTTTCTGATAAAGTTCATTTTTTTTATGAATAGTGTAAAATGTTGTATTTGAATTCAAAACCTCTTTTTAATATAATTTATTTATATGATTAGAATATTATTTTAATTGGGTTTAAAGTGAAATTTGAAAATATTTTTACCAGTTAATCCAATGGTGGTCATTGGAATCAATTTCACTTTGAAATTGGACTTAAACTGGTGTCAATCTTTTGATACTTATTGTTTCACAAAAACACGCTATTTGTCATGACAGCGGGAATTAATTATTAAATTAATTAATTTGACTTATATGTTTTGAATTTTGTAAAATGGACTTCATTTTTGAATTTGTATTATCAAATATAGCTTAGGGTGAATTTTTGGTAATTTTCTGAAAAACTTCAATTTTTGATGAATAGTGAAACCACTAAGTGGTAATCAAGCAAACTGATTTTTCAGTTAAATGAAATTTTACCACTAATGTGTATTGAATTTTGAAAATCCGACATACATGGTTGTCATTAAGAAGTAAAATGTGGTTCAATAAGATTAAAATAATTTTTTGGTGAATAGTAACTTTTTTTCATTAATCGCGATTAGAGGTAATTAGTGTAGTTTAAGGTAAAAATGATATTATAAGATTGTGAAAACACCATGAAACTTGTCCTACACCTATTGGGTGAGTCATGTCCGACCAAGACAAGCCATGGGCCAACTTGGGGACCCCATGGAGCCACTTTAGTTGGAAAATGACATGAATATATTTTTATTTAATGTTAAAGTGAAAATGACACTAACATAAATTGTTTTACTAAAATAATTTTTGAGTGGGGTTATACAAGTCCAAAGTTTTATTATAAATAGTAATTGGAAAGATAAAAAGATTTCCTACATCATAGTAGTTTTTTTATAATTTTTAGACATTAAATAAATTAAATTATATATGACATAATAATGATGGAGCGATGACATCATTATTTGACGATTTAAATAAAATGGAAAGATAATGAAAAATATAAAACCTACACATGGTCAAAACCAATTGGATGAGTGGATTTCGAACCCTTATCACCTTATCCACGAAGTATATCAATGTGGGACCTTTTAAAACCGAAACACATTTTCAAATAAAGTAATATTTCTTTACTTTCCAAAAGTGCCCCTCCTCTCCTCTTATAAAAGGCCCCCACCTCTACCTCATTTAACACACTCTTCAAGCCATTGGCTCGGCCAACCCCTGCACAATTACTCTCTCCACATCCCTCTCCTCACCCTAGATGATTCCCTTTGGGCAGAAGCCTTTCAAAGGAATCCTTTAGGCTCAAATCAAAAGGGAGTAACACTTTTAAAGGCAATTCATTCTCTCTTGTTCATTTGTTTTATTTTGCTTCTCCAACCCTCTAAACTCTTTTTATTTACTTCTTTTGTAACAACACCAGTATCTTCAATATACTAGGATGTTGTTATAAGATTTATTTGAGCTAAACTCTCACAAAAAAACATCAAATGGTAAAAGAACATACGGTTTCCGTGGATGGCGAAATTCTGCCTCCCGAAACGATGATTGTTCAATACTCATTTAACACCTTCAAGGGTGGCCATTATGATTTCACTATTTTTATATATGATATATAATATGTTTATGTTTTCTTTAAGCTTCTGTATTTTTCATTTTTGGCATACCTTTATGGTTTCCATTATGGGTAAACACGATATCTTCATTTAAGGAAGTGCGGACTACCGCCCCCTCAAAGTGATGTGATTCGTTAATGCCATATGTGGGACGTGTAAAGGATGGATTTAAAGTTATTATATATGATGTTATACTGGAATTATAATATACCTCTATATCATTATTATGTCTTTCCATTAAAGTATGAGATAGAAATGAAAGTAGCGTTCATGCGTACGTACGGCTTACCGTCTCCATGAATGGTGCATTTCATTTCTTATCCCCAAATGTAATGTACTATTAAAAGTACATGTATATAATGGATATATATAATTAATGATATATCTAAATGATGAATATAATTCTGGAATTAAAATATACATACCTCTCATTTAGTTTTAATTCCATTAATATGACAATGAAATGAAAGTAGCGTTCATGCGTACGTACGGCTTACCATCTCCATGAACGGTGCATTTCATTTCTTACCTCTAAGTGATTATGTAATATTATAAATACATGTATATGCTGGATATATATGATACATTTTATATCCAAATCAGGAATTTCATTCTGGATATAAAGACCTTTCGACCACACAACAACATGTAATTGTAAGAAGTCAACTTTCGACTTAAGAACCAAATATTGACAAAACAAACATTATTAACTTAAATGGTTACATAATGTTTATAACATGGCAATAAGTGATATAAAAAAAATAATGAACTTTAAAAAGGTTTTTAATCAAGTATAAATTAACTCAAGTTTATTATTCAGGACGTTAAAGAACGATCGAGTCAAGTCGGACCCAAGGTAAGGGACTTCGTCTCAATCTCCTTTCATTGAGACATATTTCGTTTTATACACAACTTTCTTTTATACGGTGTATAAACCCCTTTGACTTTTACTTTTATACAAAAGGAATCTTTTTCTACAAAGCGTTTTACAAAACGACAAAAAGGAATGTTTCTTTTAACGTACGCGGTGACAACGACCTTTTCCTCCGCCGCGAGTATTATTTGGTCTTTGTCTTTCTCAACAAGCCGTAATGTTTTTAAAATAAAATAAATACCATATACTCTTTTATATATTTTGGTATTGAAAATGGTTTTGATAAATGATTCTATTATGTCAATATATTTATGATATATTGTGATTGAAATGTGGAAATGTTATCATTCCTTTATATTGGTTTTATGTTTTATGATTTTATATTGGTACTTGGACATTTTAATGGGTGGTTACGTTATAAACCATATAAAGGGTGGTGTCGTGAATACCAGGACAGGTGGTTACGTTATAACCTCCAATGCATTGGGTATGGAAGTCGGCCGTATGGCTATTCCATTAAGTATGTATGGAAATTGGCCGTATGGCTATTCCATTAAGTGATATGTGTGGAAGTCAACCGTATGGTTATTCCACTTAAGTATGTTTATGTCCCAAGTTACCTTTATATATTCTATGTGTTCTTTATATGGGTTTTATGGTAATCCTTTGGTTACAAAAAGGTAAGTAATGATACTTTATTCAGTGAAGATTTTTTTTACTACTTAATGAAGGTGAAGGTATTACTTTGATATAGTATACATGGTTTACTTGATGTTTGAAAAACTAACAGTTTTCATTCTCTTTGTATCCCTTACTGAGCTTTTTATGCTCACCCCAAGTTTTTCGAAATGTTTTTCACATGACTTAGAGTGGAATAAGGTCAAGGATGGGATCAGGGGAATGTCATGCTATCTAAAACATGGAATCTAGACATCTTTCTTTCTAAGTGTTTTATTTTATGGAGACTTAGTAGAAGTGACTACTTTGTAATCTTTTGAGATGTAATAGTTATGTTCTAATTCTCTAAAACTCTAAACTTGAAAAGATCCTCAACGTGAATTATTCATTTAATTCAATATTAAGTAAGTTTTAAGGCTGGGGCCTTATAGTTGGTATAAGAGGTCGGTTTAGACAACTTTAGGAGTTAGAAAAGTGTTAAATTATAATATGATTGAAATGATATAGAATTTACGGATTACCATGTTGCTTTGCCTAAGATATATCTGTGTTCAGAATGGTTTTCCGCAGAGGTAACAAAGCAGCTATGTTGGGACGACATCAGGAGGAAGATAACCTTCCAAATCAGCAACCTGAGATGGTCAGAATCGGAACTGAACAGTTTGTTGCAGTGATGGCACAGTTGACTCAGGCTATAAATGGTGGTGGTATCCATGCACGAGATCAGCCAGATCAACCGCAGAGGAACATGTCAGTGGTGGAACATTTCATGAGGCAACATCCCCAATCATTCAGAGGATCATCTGACCCTGTGAAAGCTGAAGGGTGGATTAAAGCACTGGAGAAGATTTTTGATGTCATGGGGTGTTCAGAACATCAAAAGGTCAGTCTTGCTGTTTACCGTTTTGAAGGTGAAGCTGATCAGTGGTGGTCGATGGTGAAAAATATAAGGGATAGTGATGAGATTGAGGATCTTCACTGGGAAGAATTCAAAGGTATGTTTCTTGAGAAATATTTTCCTATGGTGGTTCGTCTTAGGATGGAAAAACAGTTCCTAGAATTGAGGCAGGAGGATGATTCAGTCGCTGCTTATGAAGAAAAGTCCACTCGATTGGCAAGGTATGCTCCAAACTTCATACGAGATCTTGATAGTAAAATAAACCGTTTTTACTCAGGGTTAAAGCCAAAGTATCGAAGGGCTTTAGCTTCTCGTGAGTTCAAAAGTTATGAAAAACTTGTTCGATGTGCGGAGAAGGTGGAAATGGAGTTTGCCGATGATCAGGTGTTCTATGACAAACAACAGAATAAGAGGTCTAGTTGGCAGGAAAAGGGGAAGAATTCATCAAAGAAGCAAGGAGGTAAGAAAACCAAATATCCATCCTGTGAGAAGTGTGGTAAAATGCATCTTGGAGAATGTTTATCCAAGTCTGGTAAGTGCTTTCGGTGTGGTAAGTCTGGTCATATTGCTCGTAACTGTAAGGAAGATGATCAAGCAGGCAATGAAAAGCCAACGGTAAGATGTTTTAAGTGTAATGAAATGGGTCATTACGCAAACGAGTGTCCAACGATGAACTCAACTAGGGGAAAGCAGTTAGACTAAAAGCAGAAAGGGGTGCTAAAATCATTTGCAACAACTTCAGCAGATGTTGGGCCATCGAATGAAGTGGTATCAGCTCCAGGGAGCTCAGTATTTTTCGAAGATTGACTTGAGGTCGGGGTACCATTAGTTGAAAGTAAAAGAAGAAGACGTTCCGAAGACTGCGTTCCATACTAGATATGGCCATTATGAATTTGTAGTTATGCCTTTTGGGTTAACCAATGCACCTGCTATATTCATGGACCTTATGAATAAAATTTTCCATGAGTTCTTGGATAAGTTTGTCTTTGTGTTTTGAGGTTTGTGAAGAGGTTATGTGTGCCTTGTGATTCACAGTTGAAGAATGAGTTGTTTTTTCATCCTGGCAGTACTAAGATGTACAGAGGTCTGCGGGAGTATTACTGGTGGGATGGAATGAAAAGAGACATTGCTGATTTTACTATGAAGTGTTTGACATGTCAACAGGTTAAAGAAGAGCGGCAGTTACCGAAAGGGATGCTTCAGACTTTACCAGTGCCAGAGTGGAAATGGGAAAACATATCCATGGACTTTTTTTTTGGATTACCGAAGACATCTCGAGGTAATAATGAAATCTGGGTTATTGTTGATCGCTTGACCAAATCTGCTCATTTCCTTGCTATACGAGATAATTTCTCTCTTGATCAACTTTCCCGTATGTATCTTAAAGAGATAGTCAGGTTACATGGAGTTCCTCTCTCCATTGTATTGGATCGTGAACCCAGGTTTACTACTAACTATTGGAAAGGCCTTCAGAAGTCGTTGGGTACTGAATTAAAATTTTAGTACAGCTTTTCATCCTCAATCAGATGGGCAGTCAGAACGAACAATTCAGACATTGGAGGATATGCTACGAGCTTGTTTGATGAATTATCAGGGAAGTTGGGACCAATATCTTTCATTGGTTGAGTTTTCTTATAATATCAGTTTTCATTCTAGTATACAGATGGCACCATTTGAGGCATTATATGGGAAGCGGTGTCGAACTCCAGTATTTTGGGATGAAGTGGGTGAAAGGAAGCTGATGGGACCAGAATTGGTAGAAGATATGGCCGAAAAAGTTCAGTTGATTCAGAAGCACATGAGAACAGCTTAGAGCAGGCAGAATAGTTATGCGGATAACCGGAGGAAGGATCTATCTTTCGAGGTAGGTGATCATGTTTTTCTCAAGGTTTCTCCTTGGAAAAGCGTGATGAGATTTGGTAAGAAAGGAAAGTTGAGTCCAAGGTTTGTTGGACCATAAGAAATTCTGGAAAGAGTTGGATCAGTTGAATACCGAGTGGATTTACCTTCGAGTTTATCTCAGGTACACAATGTTGTTCACGATTCGATGTTGAGAAAGTATATGCCAGATCCATCTCATGTTTTGAGCCCAGATGTAGTTCAGCTGGAAGGGAACCTATCTTATGAGGAACAACCAGTACAGATTCTTGACCACAGGGAGCAAGTGTTACGGAATAAGGTGATTCATCAGGTAAAGGTTTTGTGGAAAACCCATGTGATTTAAGAGGCAACGTGGGAATCTGAAAATACTATGAGGGATAAATACCCCCACTTATTTTGATAAGTGAATAAAATTGCGAGGACGCAATTCCCAAAAGGGGGGAAGGATGTAACATCCCAGGTAAATAAAGAATAAAGAATTTTCATATTTATTAATATTTACGAATTAAATATTAATTTTATTTTAAAGGGGTTTCTATGTTCGATAGCGTACCCGATACGAAACGATGAGTTTCTTTGAAACTTACGTAGCACACTAGTAATAAAATAATATTATTTTAAATGTTAGTTAACGAGTAGCCGTTGTACTGGCCGGAATAGATAGAAATAACTAAAATATGATTATATATGTTTTTAAATGTTTATACATTTACCCAATAAAAGATAAAGGCTTAAAATACGGAAAGAGTTCAATTTTAGGGCATATATACTCTAATTTTCACTAAAGGTTCACTTTTCACCTTTTAATGGTGAACTGTCATTAAATATAGTTTTGATCACTCTTATACTTTATTTTTGACTAAATATAGCTCTTCTTTAGAACCGGGATATCAAAATTTACTTTGTGTAATTTTTTGGTACCTTTCTGATAAAGTTCATTTTTTTATGAATAGTGTAAAATGTTGTATTTTAATTCAAACCCTCTTTTTAATCTAATTTATTTTTAATGATTAGATTATTATTTTAATTGGTTTTAAAGAGAAATTAGAAAATATTTTAACCAGTTAATCTAATGGTGGTCATTGGAATCAATTTCACTTTGAAATTGGACTTAAACTGGTGTCAATCTTTTGATACTTATTGTTTCACAAAAACACGCTATTTGTCATGACAGCGGGAAGTAATTATTAAATTAATTAATTTGACTTATATGTTTTGAATTTTGTAAAATGTACTTCATTTTTGAATTCGGAATATCAAATATAGCTTAGGGTGAATTTTTGGTAATATTCTGAAAAACATCAATTTTTGATGAATAGTGAAACCACTAAGTGGTAATCAAGCAAACTGATTTTTCAGTTAAATGAAAGTTTACCACTAATGTGTATTGAATTTTGAAAATCCGACATACATGGTTGTCATTAAGAAGTAAAATTTGGTTCAATGAGATTAAAATAATTTTTTGGTGAATAGTAACTTTTTTTCATTAATCGCGATTAGAGGTAATTAGTGTAGTTTAAGGTAAAAATGATATTATAAGAATGTGAAAACACCATGAAACTTGTCCTACACCTATTGGGTGAGTCATGGACGACCAAGACAAGCCATGGGCCAACTTGGGGACCCCATGGAGACACTTTAGTTGGAAAATGACATTAATATATTTTTATTTAATGTTAAAGTGAAAATGACACTAACATAAATTGTTTTAGTAAAATAATTTTTCAGTGGGGTTATAAAAGTCCAAATTTTGATTATAAATAGTCATTGGAAAGATAAAAAGATTTCCTACATCATAGTATTTTTTTATAATTTTTAGACATTAAATAAATTAAATTATATATGACATAATAATGATGCAGCGATGACATCATTATTTGACGATTTAAATAAAATGGAAAGATAATGAAATATATAAAACCTACACATGGCCAAAACCAATTGGATGAGTGGATATCGAACCCTTATCACCTTATAGACGAATTATATCAATGTGGTACCTTTTAAAACCGAAACACATTTTCAAATAAAGTAATATTTCTTTACATTCCAAAAGTGCCCCTCCTCTCCTCTTATAAAAGGCCCCCACCTCTACCTCATTTCACACACTCTTCAAGCCTTTGGCTCGGCCAACCCCTGCACAATTACTCTCTCCACATCCCTCTACTCGCCCTAGAGGATTCCCTTTGGGCAGAAGCCTTTCAAAGGAAGCCTTTAATCTCAAATCAAAAGGGAGTTAAACTTTTAAAGGTAATTCATTCTCTCTTGTTCATTTGTTTTATTTTGCTTCTCCAACCCTCTAAACTCTTTTTATTTACTTCCTTTGTAAAAAAACCAGTATCTTCAATATACTAGGATATTTTTATAAGTTTTATTTGAGCTACACTCTCACAAAACTACATCAAATGGTTAAAGAACATATGGTTTCCGTGGATGGCGAAATTCTGTCTCCCGAAACGATGATTGTTCAATTCTCATTTAACACCTTCAAGGGTGGCCATTATGATGTCACTATTTTTATATATGATATATAATATGTTTATGTTTTCTTTAAGATTATTTATTTTTCATTTTTGGCATACCTTTATGGTTTCCATTATGGGTAAACACGATATCTTCATTTAAGGAAGTGCGGACTACCGCCCCCTCAAAGTGATGTGATTCGTTAATGCCATATGTGGGACGTGTAAAGGATGGATTTAAAGTTATTATATAGGATGTTATACTGGAATTATAATATACCTCTATATCATTATTATGTCTTTCCATTAAAGAATGAGATAGAAATGAAAGTAGCGTTCATGCGTACGTACGGCTTACCGTCTCCATGAACGGTGCATTTCATTTCTTATCCCCAAATGTAATGTACTATTAAAAGTACATGTATATAATGGATATATATAATTAATGATATATCTAAATGATGAATATAATTCTGGAATTAAAATATACATACCTCTCATTTAGTTTTAATTCCATTAATTTGAAAAAGAAATGAAAGTAGCGTTCATGCGTACGTACGGCTTACAGTCTCCATGAACGGTGCATTTCATTTCTTACCTCTAAATGATTATATAATATTATAAATACATGTATATGCTGGATATATATGATACATATTATATCCAAATCAGGAATTTCATTCTGGATATAAAGAACTTTTGACCACACGAACAACATGTAATTGTAAGAAGTCAAGTTTCGACTTAAGAACCAAATATTGACAAAACAAACATTATTAACTTAAATTGTTACATAATGTTTATAACATGGAAGTAAGTGATATAAAAAGAAAAATGAACTTTAAAAAGGTTCTTAATCAAGTATAAATTAACTCAAGTTTATTATTCAGGACGTTAAAGAACGATTGAGTCAAGTCAGACCCAAGGTAAGGGACTTCGTCTCAATCTCCTTTCATTGAGGAATATTTCGTTTTACACACAACTTTCTTTTATACGGTGTATAAACCCCTTTGATTTTTACTTTTATACAAAAGGAATGTTTTTCTACGAAGCGTTTTACAAAACGACAAAAAGGAATGTTTCTTTTAACGTACGCGGTGACAACGACCTTTTCCGCCGCCGCGAGTATTATTTGGTCTTCGGCTTTCTGAACAAGCCGTAATGTTTTTAAAATAAAATAAATACCATATACTCTTTTATATATTTTGGTATTAAAAATGGTTTTGATAAATGATTCTATTATGTCAATATATTTATGATATATTGTGATTGAAATGTGGAAATGTTATCATTCCTTTATATTGGTTTTATGTTTTATGATTTTATATTGGTACTTGGACATTTTAACAGGTGGTTACATTATAAACCATATGACGGGTGGTGCCGTGAATACCAGGATGGGTGGTTACGTTATAACCTCCAATGCATTGGGTATGGAAGTCGGCCGTATGGCTATTCCATTAAGTATGTATGGAAATTGGCAGTATGGCAATTCCATTAAGTGATATGTGTGGAAGTCAACCGTATGGTTATTCCACTTAAGTATGTTTATGTCCCAAGTTACCTTTATATATTCTATGTGTTCTTTATATGGGTTTTATGGTAATCCTTTGGTTACAAAAAGGTAAGTAATGATACTTTATTCAGTGAAGATTTTTTTACTACTTCATGAAGGTGAAGGTATTACTTTGATATAGTATACATGGTTTACTTGATGTTTGAAATACTAATAGTTTTCATTCTCTTTGTATCCCTTACTGAGCTTTTTATGCTCACCCCACGTTTTTCGAAATTTTTTTCACAGGAATTAGAGTGGAATAAGGTCAAGGATGGGATCAAGGGAATGTCATGCTATCTAAAACATAGAATCAAGACATCTTTCTTTCTAAGAGTTTTTATTTTATGGAGACTTTGTAGAAGTGACTACTTTGTAATCTTTTGAGATGTAATAGTTATGTTCTAATTCTCTAAAACTCTAAACCTGAAAAGATCCTCAACGTGAATTATTCTTTTAATTCAATATTAAGTAAGTTTTAAGGCTGGGGCCTTATAGTTTATATAATTATTATAACTATATTTAATGTTTTTTTAATGTTATTCATTCACCCATCTTATGATTTAATTTTTACCAAAGCTGTAATGGTCATTGTTTTAAAAATAATCGCTTAAAATTCTTATTTAATATAGTTTTAAAAAAGTCAACATGAATGTTTTATCACATACATTAAATGAAGGAAATTTACCACCCTCATGAAAGTAAATAATTTGAACTAGAATTTATAATCTTCTTCCTTTATTTTCAATGAAAACTTATTTTTTGTTATATGAATAGTTTTTAGATCTTAATATATGATTTTTGAGGACATTCATTCAACAATTTTCAAATATTATTTTTTCCTAATGTCTAACATTCATTACAGAAAATTATAAAGGAAATATCTATTTTATAGTATGTAGTAAAAATGAATTTTCCCTCTATCATAGATGTTATTTTTAGTTAGTATTCTCATTAAATCATTCATGTATCCTTCAGGTTAAATTATTTTTCCCATGTTTTTGGATATTTTTGTATCGTGTATGGGTATTTAAGAAGAAATAATATTTTGATTTCTATTTTTTTAGCATGGGTTTTAAAGAGTTTTTGAAGAAATTTATTCATGATATTTTTTATAAATATAGATCAATATATGATGGGTCCATCCCCATTAAAAATTTGGATATAAAGGGTTAATCCCAATTAAATCTCTAGATAATACATATGATCCATATTATAACTCTCTAATTCAATATAAAATTATAATTTTATCTATATAAGTATATAATAAGTTAGCCATATAGTTATTAAAATTTTTATGGGTTCTATAAGGGTTATATGAAATTATGTCTCAAGGAACATATATTCATTTTATATGCATTCTAAAGAGTTTTCATGGAAATGATATTATCTCAAAGGTATTATAATGATATTATTATATGAATTATGATAAAATTTTGGGTAAAATTTGTATGTTTTAATGAATATTATTAATAATAATTTATCATTTTTCTAATTGACTAACTATTTAATTATTTTTATGTCCCTTCCTGTTGTTGATGTTATCATTCGATATTTTTAAAAAAAATCCAAATTTTTATGGATATTTAAGGGAATATAATAATTAATCACATAAGTCATGAAACAATATCATGAAAATAAATCATGTTTTGTGTTAATGGATTTATATTTTGGTAATATTGGATATTGGTCAAAATTTCCCACTTTTTACATATATATGGTATTTAATGTATTAGTTATGACATAATTACCTAAAATAATAAATATAAAACTTTCATAAAATGTAAGAGAATGAGTTCTTGAATTAAAACAGAATATTATATAATGTTTAACTCCATGTCCTTGTAGTTAGTATAAGATTTTTTTTTGATAACATTAGAGTTTATAATGTTTTTATGTGAGGTTATATTATGTGTTATGGATACCATCAGGTGTTTTTAGGTTCATAGTTGATTATATGTTCAATGTAATAGACTACCCATTTTTGGTTTACTACGATGGATTTTAATCGAATTATTGAAATCTTTAGATATTTTATTTTTTAGGTTAACCAGCATAGGTATAATTGATTTGATGGATCATGTATTATGGAGTTTCTAAGGGCATTATCCATAAAAGTTCCATTTTCATTCTAAAATATAGAAATTCATTTCATGATTTAATGATGTTATTTTCTACATATTGACGATGACAATAAAGATGAAAGGGAAAGGATCCCACTAAACATTCTCATCCTCAACATTTTTTTTCATGATCACTAACATGAAAAAATTAAAATTATTATAAATGAATTTTAAATATAAAAATCACCAATAAAAAATATTTGATCACTACTATACTATTTAATTTCACCAAAAGTTATATGGATCATTGAGTATATTTTATCTAACATCAAAATATAATATTTTCCATCTCATTCAATAATAGAAATACCATTATGTACTTGGATATTTATTTTTTGTATATATATTCTTCATTATGGAATATATAGGGGATATTCACAACATAATGGAATAATATTTTGGTTCGATTTAGGGTTATAATGAATTTAGTTTTTTATGTATGAAATAATATTGAATTGATATTCGAAAAATTCATAAGATATATTTCATATCCTTGATTTATAAAAATAAATTATTTTATAATACGATGAAAAATATGGTTAATTATTTAAAAAGGAAGTTAAGAGAAGGATGTGTTTATCATTCATATTTTGATATAATCTAAATGTCAAAAAAATTATGAATAAGCCACATGATATTATATTGTGGGGTTTTTTCAAATTTGGAATGTTGTGATGAGGGGAATAAATACCATCAAAAAGTGGTGTAGTTAAAAGGTAATATATTTTGGGATGAATTTATTGAGATTGGATAAATATTTGAGGTCCATATATCCTTTAATTATAATATGATAAAATATATATTTGATGAATTTTTCCCCTACTTTTCATGGGCATAATTTTAAGGGTATCAGTAGGATTTAGGGTTTAAATGATCTAGGATTTTTAAATAATAATTAGTTATTTCAAATTGGAATGATTTTTGATTATCATAGATATAACAATGGGATTGGGAAGTTTTTTGGTGAATAGTGTAATTATATTGTTTTGGAATATTTCCACTATTTGGAGAACCATATAAGAATAAGTTAAATATAAAACTAGGGGATTATAATTTAGGATTAAAATGTGAGTGAAATTTTGGTGGTGCATATAATTTTAATGTGGCTTTTTTGTGATTCGGGTTATTTATGGAAATTATTAGCATATTTAAAATATTATATCATTAAGGTAAATTTATTTATAGTATGAGACATTATGAGTTATTGATGTTGTTTGGGTATTAATAATTATTTTTTATATGGAAAGATATTTGATCCAATCCATCTAATTTTTTCTTTTCAACTATATACTATAATATTTGAATGGAATTTTAAGGATATTATTTATCGAATTTTCTCAGATTATTATTTGGTAATAACGTAGTTTTTTAGATATCACTGTACTATTAGTTCATTACATGGTTTATCAATTTTGGGAATAATCTTTTTATATACTAACCATTTTATTTTTTGTTATTTTCTAAATATAAGAAGAATATATTGTTAAAATTCTATGTATTATGTGACCTATTTGAAGATAAATATATTTCTTTATGAATAAAAATTCAACTTAATAACTCATCATCTCGTGAAAATTTATTAATTTTGGGTGAAAATAATTAAAGGATGAAATTATACTTTTTATGTGATTATTCTTATGTAGTTTTTAGTAAATATATTATATTAATTCCTCAAATATATAAAAAGGATCTAGAAATACAAAATATATCTATTTATTTTCCTCATCATGAAATCGACGGCCTTTTAACCCATCATATATTTATAGTTTTTTTATTGTTAATTTTCTCATGATAAAGTTCTGTATAACTCTATATCAATTATTGGATGTTATTTTTCTCTCCCATATCTGCATTTTCACTTTCCACCTATGCTTCATATATGAAAATCAAGTATGTGTTATTCTAGATGGCCATCATACATCCCACTCTCACTTCTCAAGTAAAATCATTATTGAACTCATTTTACGAGGTGATTTTTCAATAATGGTATTTTGAAAATAAAATCTATGGTTACTGATCAAGAGTTCAGATTTTGAGGAAACATGTTCTTAAAAGGGATAGAATTTAATATCCCTAAAATTTATAAGTAAATAATTTTTTCGATATCATACAACATAAGAAATAATGATTTTAAAAAACAATTAAATTATATTATTAAAATATGACTATTTTAACATATCCATTAAATTGTCAGGAAATTGTTTTTAACAAAATTATGAAATATATAATGTTTATAAAGATAACTAATGTATTAATATATTATTTTTAAATTATGTGTATAATTTTTTATAGACATGTTTTTATTCATAATAATATTTATTTAGATATGGTTTATATTGAATTTTTTGAGCGACTATAATAATTAGTTTTTATAAATTTAAAAAAATGTATTTTGAAAAATTGGTTTTATTTTGAAATTAATCATGTGAAAATTAATTTATGTTAAGTTGTTGAGAATTTTCTAAAAATATTTATTTTATACTGAATAGTCCAAAATACAGATTTTTATGATAAACCGTATTTTTCTTTTAAAGTATTAATAAATTAATATTCTATTTTTAATATGTTTTAAAATTTATTTGTATTATTTTTATTTAAAATAATTGAATTATGATATTTGAAATTAATATTATACTTTAATTTATTTTAAAATCATTGTATATATTTACATAGAAATTAATTTTTGAAAAAAAAATTCATTTCATGTTTTGGGTTTAATTATAAATTAAATATTTTCACATATGTTTTTTGAATTTATATTAATATATTCCATATTTTTTATCTACATAAAAAATTTTATTATAAATGTTCCTTTAATTTATTTTCAATATGACTAGAAAACATGTTAATTTTTCTAACAATGGTAAAAAGAAAAACTGGTAGTTAAAGTTGAAAATAAAATGATAAACATAATAAAATTAACCATATACTTATTTAAATTTTATTTTATGATCAAATAAAATTCATAATAATACAACGGTGTAATATACGACCTTTTTTCTGTTTTCATGGGATAATGAAATTTTTTGTTTTTTATTTCATGAAATGTTAATAATACCACATTATTAATTTTAAAAATATATTACTTTTAATATGGTTTTATCTTGATTCAATTTTTATTAAAAATTTTATAATAATATAAAATGTTATTATCATCATCGTGTAAATTTATGTATACTTTATATTTAATAAATAATTTATTTAACTTCTTACACAACTAAGACCCGTTAATTATTTAATATATCAAAAATCAAATAAATGATACTAAAAATAATAAAAGTAGTAATATTATAGATAATTAACATTATCTATTATTTTTATATCCTACCATGTCATATTTCGGTGTAATAATATTACTATTTCAAATTCTATGTATTGTTATTAAATTTTTGATGTCAGTGTAATGAATAGTTCTAACAATTGATATTATTGATATTTTATAATAAATTATATTCCATTAAATGATATAAAATTCATAAAAATATTATATTTAGTTAAGTAGTTGGGATGTGGTTTCTATTATAAACCATGGTACATTTTTTGTCCATTTTTTCATTTATATAAAATATATTGTCTCTCTAATAAAAAAAATATTTCATCACTGAATGTTTTAAGAGTGTTAATCAGGGTTAAAACCAAATTACAAGGTCAAACACATAGTGAATAAAAGTATAATTTTTAATGAATAAGAATTTTTAACTCATAATCATCTAATATTATAAATATAAATATTTGGATCTATTAAGAATTAAAAATTAATTAACAATAATATAAAATTTTGTGAAATGCTTTTAGTGACCCTCCCATATCTTACAAATGTCCACCAATTCTTCTCATTTCATCACACATAAAAATTTATTTTTTCCATCCAATACCAACCCAAATACCTTCACATAATTCATATATTATTTATAGATGTGATTCTTTTTATAAAATGCCTTCATCATTTTTTCTAAGGTGTTTATAAAATTAGGTTGTTCAAAGAAAAAGAATCAATTTTTATTTTGAATTTCTTTTTTATTTCCTCATTAAAATCATTAAAATATTATTAAATCCTGAAGATGTAAAAAAATATACTATATATAATGTGATATTAATATTTTAATTTGGTAACCTATATACATATTATATTTCATCAAATGATAAATGAAACTGTCATTCTTGTATATGGTGAACTATGGACTCACGAACTAATGTAATTCATTTTCCATCAACATCTCTCATGTATAGATAATGAAAATTAATTTAATTTATATATATGAAACTAATTTAATATTTTTCATTATTTTAATATAATATATAGTTTATCTTATTAAATTTTCATTCATATATAAATGATAACATCATTCATGGACACATGTGGACTACCACATCCGTGATGTAATGTGATTCTTTTTTCAAAAACACATCATATAGATGATATATATAAGAATATATGAAAAAGTAATATGATGATTTTTATATCACTAAAATTATATAAATATTAAATGAAATCACTCTTTTATTCAAAATTGTTGTTAATTAATTGAAATTTTAATCATATGTATGTATGAACTACCATCTCCATGATTATAACATAATTAATTTATCATTAATATGTTTAATTATGTGTTTTAAAATTAAACATTGTGTTTTAAAATTATAATAATTGCATGAATGTTTTCTGGGAGATTATGGAATAATAACAACTTTTCCCCTTGTAAGCCTAGTGATGTGATTTTGGACTTATAAAATAAATATTGTCACCTTGTCCGATGTGAACATAAACAGATAAGTGATTATATATAAAATTGTTATAATGGATATTAAATGAATAATAAACATGAAAAAGGGTATTAATAAAGTAAATATTTAACTTATGTTTGTGATTTAGGATGATAATTAACGTATGTAGTGATTCAGACTCAATGTAAGGGACACCTTCTCAATTCCCATTCTTTAAGATTTATTTTAATTTTATGAAACATTATTCATTTATGATATGTAAATATTGCCGCATTGACATGTTATATCATGAATTTATAAACTCTAATTATAATTAAAAAAATTTATATTTTTATTTCATGAGGAATACTATTCAAATGTTTTTAAAGTGATATGGA
Source organism: Viscum album (assembly GCA_963277665.1). Lineage (NCBI taxonomy): Eukaryota > Viridiplantae > Streptophyta > Magnoliopsida > Santalales > Viscaceae > Viscum > Viscum album. The sequence goes on along the minus strand of OY728148.1, from coordinate 1,478,902,833 downwards.
AATTTCTATTAAAAACCCCTTTATTGTTTTTATTTCAACTCTATTAAAAAATAAAAAATACATTTCGTTACCTACATCGTATGAATGAAATTTCATGACATCATGACCCCTCAACACATTCAAGTTTAATTTATATGTTTTCATAGTGCTTTTAAATGAAAATGGCTTCACTTTTATGTGTGGAGTTATTATAGTCTTTCAATGATTTTATTTGACTTTATTTTAATGGTTTTCAAAAATATTATATTTTACTGAATTTTTGGATTTATATTAAAAATTACAAATAAAAATGTTATAATTTATAATAAATTAAAACAAAAAACTATTTACCACACTATAACTATAACTTTATGTTTTAATTCATATATGAGATCTCATGTTTTCTTCCTTGAATTATCATATTTCCCTATTTATATGTAATTTAGAATGTAATATTTTTAATATAATAATGAGTATATTTTTATTTGAAATTTTATCCATAGGCCTTTAAAAGATGTTTTTTAGAGTTTTATTCACTATATTATCTATGGAAGTTGATCATGATACATAGGGTTGATCCCCAGTACATCTCATGATATGAAGGCTTTAGTGCCATTACATAACAAGATATAATGGATGTGTCCCATTAAAGCTTTCCAATTCATTGGATAATGATTATGTTATTCAAAGAAATATATTGGATGTTGGACATGTTTTTATTAAAATTATTATGGGTTCTGTAAGGGTCCTATGAGATGGCGTCCCATGGAACCTACATGACTTTTCTATTCATTATAATTATTTATTCACGGATTTTTTTAAATGTGTGATAATGAAATTTTAAAATAATTTTTATTCTATTTTTGGTTAAAAATATATGTTTTATAGAACAAAATTTTCCATATATTTTCATTTTTTTCACTAGACTAATGTTTTTTAATATTATGTCCCTTATTGGTCTTGTTATCATCAACCCATGTTTTAAAATTTTTTCATAGGGTTTAAGAATGGGTAAGAGGAATGTTGAATTCATGTTGATATTTAAGAAGATGCATCTTTCAATGAAATCATTTTTTATTTAATTTTTTTTTCTAATAATGATAAATGTGTAGTAATAATAAGGTTCTAATATATATATATATATATGGTTTTGTAACAAATGATTTGTGAACTAATTCTAAAAACCCCTTAACATGAAAAAAACATAAAATGAAGCCTAATATTTTATATATAAAATTATTGATTATGTAATGTTTTTTTATTTCTCCTTATAATGGTAATTGATGAGAATTAATATATCTCTCCCTATACCTAGAAAGAATTATAGTAGAATGTGGAAACACCTAGAGAATGTCACAAACATATTTTACTAATAATAAAGGGTGATCCCATGTTTCTAACCCCACACATGACCCCATCATTAATATTCTAGTTGGAAATAGAGGACCTGAGTGTTTGTATATTCCATATCCAATGATGTAATGGGAATATATCCCCATTACATATTAAAAAGTAACTCATTTTAAACTGGTGAAAATGGATGGGAAGGAATCCATACCTACCCACATCCTATTAAAAACCATGATAAAATGATATTGGTGGAACATGTTAAGGGGAAGCGACACATCCCACCAAATTAATTGGTATTTCTAACCACTATAATATTAAGGTTACTCTGATGTAGGAAAATTCTCACAATCCCATACAGAAGGGTCATTAGAACATTCCCATGATAGATGGACAATATGATAATACATATATAGTTTTTCAAAATTTATATCATTGAACCATATCAATGATCATTCCAGGTATGGTATGTGTCAAAACTATAAACACAAAAACCTATCCACATATCCTAAATATAACATAAGAATCAATTATGAATTCTATATTAGATGATGGTCTTTGTCCAAGACATGCACCTCCGACCACTGGATTTGGAGCAACCAAAATTATATATCACTAAAGGTGATCAGTAATCTAGAGAAAGGGAAAAATTATGATCAATTGCTAATTATATTCTTGTAAAACTGAAATAACTGACATTAGAAGCACGTGATTTGGTTGATTTGTTACCAATTCAATGATAAAACGATTTATGTTATGAAGGACATCCTATAACATTGCTAAAAGAAAATCTAGAAGTCCTCCCTTGAATATTCACCATAAATATCACTTTCATGGCCACAATAAGATGGATAATGATATATTTTCTCCTAATGATCACCATTGAATCCCTCATAATGGTTAAAATTTCAAAAAAATGATGATCCTCCCATTTCTATTGTGCACCCTGAAGGTTTTCCATAGGGTATACATCAAATGAATCCTCTTGGTTTTAAGATATTAATTCCTAATGTTTTTATTCCCCATGATTTTCCTCACTGGGAAGGTCCTCCCACATAAATGTTTCATTTTGTTAAGAATATCCTCCAATTTCCAAAAAAATTATGAGAAATTCCTCATACCATGAGGAACAAGGGAACATATAGTCTTTCCATCTTGATTCCAAGTCATTCAAATGTAATATTCATTCTCAACTATAATATACCCTATGGGAAATGGCATTCTCTGAACCACACTTGGATCTCATATCTTCTACCATAACATAAGAGATACCTACCAATCCCAACATTTGAAATAATTAATATGTAAAACAAACACATTAGTAAAATAAATATGAAGATTCTATTAAATATATAGATATAAAATGTCCCTCATATGTAAACAATGTTCCAAGGATAATGTACCTATCATGTTTTGGACTACAAAAACTCCTCAGTATCATATTATGCAACCATTATCAATGTATTCATAAATGACATTCATATGAATCAATTGAGGAAACATCAATATTAAAAATAACTATTAATTACTTATTAATTATAATATTATCATGTCATTGAAATAAAATAACATAAATTTCAGATTTACGAATACGCACTTTATGCTTTGCATCACCTAAAATTGGAAAAATTGAATGACACCTACAATGATCACGCATTAATTCTTAGTTAATGTTGTGTCATTTGATCAATGAATCCCCACACGATTTCATTATAATTGGATAGTGAGATCATATATAATTAAACTTAATTTGACTCTTCGATCAACATATCCCAATAGGAGTGTCTTTGTGCATTGTCACTACATTAAGTCGACTCTCATAAGCTAGATTTAGCTACAACAGCTGGTGCAATCAGCAAGAGTCGACCATGATCAAATATCAACAATGTCAACCTCAGTGATATGATTACATCAAAATACTCATTCATGAATATTATAAAAATATTTATTATTCCACTCTCTTGATAAGAGTTAATCGCCAATTAACAATGATTTAATTAGAAATAAGTATCTCACATGCATATATTACGCCTTAGCCAACATATATTCAAATAATGGTTCACAAAATAAATAGAGGATATGTGATAGCCAAATATATGGAGATATAAGAGAAACCATATCCCTCCTGTTTGAAGGAATTTTTATCCCAATAACCTCTATCATGATAGATAAATCCAGTTTGTTGTAATGCAGATGTGTGCCATGTGAAATCCCAACCCGCAAGGATGGGGGTATTTTTTCAAAATTTCCTCCCCCATGATGTTCACACATATCTAAACTAAAATAAATTTCATGATGTGGTGCCCATATATAATATGAAAATTGTGTACAATAATGTCACTAGGGAATCTCTCTAGGTCCCAATTCTTATAAAAGCCTCAGGAGAACCTTCAAAATAAAGGATGAGGCCCTAAAAAGTTCATAAGATTAAATAGTCATCCGTTTTTTAACCACTTATGGGGTTTATATATTTGACAATATTAATTAATTATGCTATAAACCATCATATTATCCCAATATATACTTGAAACCATTAATTAATTACACATTAGTACACATCCTTAACACTGACCATTAAATTGATTATGAGTATATAACTAATACATGAGAATGAAAAGGGGATGTATCGATTCAAAACATGACTGACATTAAAATACTTGAATATGGTGTGCGTAATAAGAATCAATGGATGGAGAAATTTATGATTCAAATGTATGCCTCGTTACTGCCCATTTGACAATAATTGACCATGGAAAAGGGTAATGACATGTCAGTATCCCACTCTTTCCAAAATATGTTGAACCACTAACACTTGAGGAAATATTCCTTCAGTATTGGTCATAGACTAATGAATTAATGTGGCATAATACGTAACTAATTATATAAAATTAACCCATAAAGTATTACCTTCATGTAGTTCTTCACCATATTCTCTAAGATGATATTTCTCATTAATAAGATATTGTCATATAGATGAAAATATGTTTAGATAGTGGCTCAACCATGGGACCAAACAACCAATTTATTTTGACCTGTTGATAGTGGGATATTAGGATTTCCCTCTATTATGAAAATAAAAAAACAGTGTCAATATTTTTATAATTGGCCAACCCTTGTAGGTTTTCAATGTCATGAATAGGTGGTTCCACTATATCATGCCCTTCCCATTTCTACCATTGTGTAATCACTCATTCAACCCATAATTACTCAAAATTTATTTGAATATTTTGAGTCATTGATAGCTTGATTGGAAGTCAACGAAGGACATGTTTCATTTGTACAATCAGAGATTAAAACTTACCCCAAATGGGTAGAAATGACACTTCTACTAATAACCATAAAAACCCTATATTACAAATATTTAATGGATTTGCGGATCTAGATAATCATTTTACACACATTGTACTGCACAATGATCCCATGATGGGGACCCTTGGAAAAAAATAATCAGATAAAATATGATTCATTAGCTAACCTTATAAGGAATAGTCTTTGTCTAGTACAACATTTTCTAGACTCAATCGATCCAAAGATGGTACAATCTCTTCCAAAAATTTCTCTATAAATTGATCTCAATAAAATACATAAAATTATCCTTGTCCTCTCAATTATAAAATAGTGAGAACTGATATGGTCTCAGATTTTATCATATGGTTGATGGATTATAATTTTATCTATGAAGGTTCAGATTCCCTATGAGGATTTATAGACCTATAAATAGAGAACATCAATATCTTGTTGAAAACACCACTCATCCCAAAAAAATTATACTGGAGAGTCTCAAGACATTTTCACTATTTCCTAGCAATTTTAAGAATACACTATGAGAACAAAATATAAGTCTTGACCAATCCCATATACTCAACGAAATTGAATGGGTAAAGATGATAATGTTACCATAAATATAAATCTATAATGCACACAATCTCCAACTCCAAAATCCACACTATGTCATGTATAACCTCCTCTCAAGTGGATATTAGAAAAATTTCCACATCGTTATGAGAAAATTAATAAAAAAATAAAAAAATAGGATTGTAAGACATAGTACTATTCTTTCTAATATAATAAAATTATTTTACACTATAAAACAACAATGGAAAACCCCCTTTTTTTATTTCTATAACGTAGGAGGTGATATTAAGTTGTCCTCGATGAATGCCCAAACTACTACACCTTTCTCGAACATTGAGCTTTATTAACTAGGGTTTAATTATTTGTAAATACATTCCATGAAATATGGTTTATTATAAGTAGGTAAAATAATTAAATCCACCTATATAGGTGGAATGTGTTTCTACTGCCATCCTAGATGAATAAGGGTAGTCGAATGAAGTCTCACATAAAGGAATAAATAAGTTCAGTGATTGTATAACAAAAAAATATGATCAATCAAAATCATTCCATACTTACTTAATATTTTAACCAACCAATTATGAACACGACCACCTCTACCATGGTGTTTCCAATATTATTTCACCAAAATCCCAAAATATCCAATCTTCAATGAAATGAGAAAATGGATGAAATTGAAACCATTAACATGATAGTGAACCTACATCAAAGACAATGTCATTACTGACTCTCTTAGACTTCATGACTCAAGTATTGAGGGAAGGGGTGATGTCCCACAAAATGATACCATAGACACAACTCCATCAAGTATAATCCTCATCCAATTAAAAGTTACTCTTAGAGTCTATTAACTATGTTCATCTAATAGAAATGTTTTTTAATAATGATAATTGTTATGAAACTAAATTCTATGTGCTTGATTTTTGAACCATAGAAAGAGGCCACATGATCCAAGGTATGAGGTGAGTGTGTAGTAATGGATGAACCCAATATTCAATTTGTTTCCCAAATAGAGCTATTTATGATAAAAAAACACATATGAATTCACTTCAATAGGCACAAAAAAGCTAGTTAAAATTCACATACACTAATTAAAAATACTCCAAATAAAATTTTCATAAAAGACTGAATGGAGTGGGTGATGTAGTCCTATTATCAGAGATAGGAAGGTAGAACATGTCAGGATAAAATTATAGTGATGGGAATTCCATCATATTTTGTTTTAGTGAATGTCTTTACAAGCTCAATAATATCATCTCTAAAATAAATCTAGATGAAATAACCTCATAATCGGATTCACAAACACTTGAATAATATGTAACACGTTAGGAAGTAACTAGAAATTATGTTGGACAAGTTTTTCATCATGGATACTATCTAATTATTGAATTTCCTTTATAAATTATAAATATAGATGTTTCTAATCCATTAATAGTTCTAGGTTGAGTACATTTTTTTTTGAATTTTATCATGTAGATATTTAACCCTGTAATATCAAATGGCAATCTAATTCATAGAGCATGATATATTTGTAAAGATACATGCAGATATTAGACCCTTGTATATGTCTAGGATTCTTGATGATATTGGTGTTTGATGATATTGGTGTTTGATGATATATTATTGAAAGTGGATTTTGAGTAAACATCATTCTAGTATGAATGATTCTTCAACGATGTTATAACATAGATGGTTTATCTCCATATTCTCTAATTCTATTGGGTTATGATAAGAGTGGCCAAAATCCCCATGTCCAAATGAAGCTCTATACCTTAAACAGGGACATTGTGTCTGACTCTAATTTCCATGAAATTTAGAAAGATATCACTTTCATAAAACATCTATGAAGGATATGATGTCATCAACATGCATAGATCCATTAATCATACCCCCAATGTCTCATTTACTATTTCAAAAAACATTGTATAACATTGTATGATGAATAATCTTTATTTTTTCTTACATATTTCAATATATTAACAACTTATTCTATATATGGATGGGGAAAACCAATAGTTAATCATGTTACAAAGGCTATAAATTTTTTTTATTGAGATGACCCTCACTTACATCATTATTGATATCTTCAATGAATAACTTTTCCCATCAACTAAATTGAATTTGTGTGATTAGATTTGAGTGTTTGTGCCAGAAATGTGATGATATATGTTAACTTAACTAATCCAAACTACATAGTGGAAATATCTAGCCTCGATAATGACTATAAAATCAGAAATAAATGTTATATAATCACCCTTAATGTTTCGAAACAACATTACATCAGCAGCCTATTTGGATGAAGCTATTTAACAATTTATGGGGATTGAGAATCCTACTACCTCATATTATAGAGGTCATAATAGAAATTCTTTCACTAGCATTGAATATTTCCATTCATCAATTTTGTATTTTGAATTTATATAGATTATGAAGAGAATGAATATTAGAAACTAAAAGATATACCACCAACATTTTGGGAATGAATTTCAACCTCCATTGATGAACACTTCTAAATAAATTTGGGTAATGATAATGATATGTGACCCATACTGATTAGAACATCCATATACCCTATCAAAAAAATATGTATATAGCTACTTTATAAATTAATATTGTGATTTTTTATAGTAACTACACATAATTTTCAGACCTTGATCCCCGTGTGGTCACCCACCACACATATTTATTATAAGATAATTTTAGATAAAATCATGTTGCAAGGAGGATATATCAAACTCATGACTCCAAATTCGATACTAAATATACCAAAATCATCAAGGAATAATTCATTCAAGTATTCTATTATTAGAAATGGATGTAAAATATTATATTAATTAAAAATAGTAATTATAATATAATAGTTTACATTGGATTTGGATATCTCAACTGACAGTTTGCAAAATATGATTTTCTATCTCTGATTACAGACCTTCTGATCAATGAGATGTATGACTATCAAGATCTCTCCTTTATCGATGATAACTAACCATACTACCAAATACATATGGACCATGAGTATTAAGAATAAACTAAATTGAACGAACCCCATTTGTTATACTACAATAGTGTAATTCCGTTTTCTTTGAAGAACGTCAGTTCTAATTATCAACATGTTTTGCATAAAAATTTTCAAACCCATTTTGGGAATATATATAAAATTACACGTATATGATTTGCTGGTGAAACCCTTTGAGAACTCTGATAATTTATCTTAACAAGGAATCAATTTTTACTATCTATGGCAACATAAAAAAATGAATACCATGAAATATTATTTTAAAATTACCATAGGGATGTTTTTTGGATTTTTTGTACACTATCTTGGTGTCCAAATTGTCCGTAATAAGATAAATCCTAAACTCAAAATGTTACCATTAACCCTCAATGTGTTGAATGGATTATAGGGGAAAATATACTATATATGATGATTTATAGTGAATTTGGTTGGTAAATGTCCACCCTTTCACCAAAATTATGATGAATGGACTCACATATCAATAGATCTGTGTCTTCTAAGAATAATTTGATTTTCTCAGGAAATATCTCTTTATTCCATGGGTGTTAATTCCCCTATCAAATGAAAACCAATTGTTTTGTACATGAAATCCATTGAATGGTCCTTGGTATCCTTCCTTTACCTGAATAATGGAAACAAAAATTAAAACAACCTCAATTATATTAGTTATACCATGATCTATAATTATTCTATTTATTAAAATATAATGACGTACTTTTTTGTGTAAATATTTATAGTCTTGAAATTTTGGTGCTACATATAGATATATGATGTCAATATTTTCAATCACAATGACCAAATCAAATATATTCTCAAGCAACCCATGTATACTAGATGATTAGCAATGTGGGAAGTCATATTATAGGGGCTTTACATTCAATTAATACGTCTATTAAAATAAATTGCCTATATTCTAGTTGGATTCCTTTTAGAACATATAACTATAAAAATAATGTAGAAGGATACTGAATTTCCCAATGATGATATGTTCTATATTCCAAGAGGCCCCTATATATGGGAGATGTAATTTCAGTGTGCATCTATAAGTCCTACCAGGGTGAGAATGAAACCCCTATGCGCATTTATGTTGGGTTCAGAGTCATTCTTAACTATAGAAAATAACGTCTAATTTATTATTTCATGTTGTCGAATGGCTTCACCAACAATGAGGGGGAATACTATTATATCATTGTTGTCTTGTAATTGAATATTAAAATAAAATAATACGAATTTATCGTTAAAGGATACGTAGAGTTTGTAATCATGTATATCATGGAGGATTATTCCATTTGAAAAGAAGAGATGTCCCCTACTTGACTAGGTTCATGAGTTAATAGATGAATTCCCATCAGAAATAATGTTAACTGACAAAATAATTTCACTGAATGATCATCTAAATTCCTTTGAAATGAGGATATAACCATGGAATATCATGACCAGAAAGAAACAGTCAACAAAATCTTGCAACATATAATTTTGTCCCCATTTATTCATAGAATCATGGAACATATCATTGAGTTCGATTAAATTGCATAACTAGATGGTTCTATAAGCAGTTAGATTACCCCGATATTATGATACATCCATAATAGTATTACATTAACGAAATTCCTTAAAAATTTTGAATCAGATGATAGTAATTCAACTGACCCTTTTATGACAACCGATGTTATTAAAAGATCCTTTATAAAAAAGGATTGTATGGGGTAATATATAGGTGTATTAATAGAGATGAATCTATTTCCATCATAAAATAAGTACATACTAGAACCTATTATTCACACACGTCATGGATCATGATTTCCATGAAATTGATGAGGCTTGGGTATTTATGTCCTTCAAGGATACTGTATTGTACACAACCCCCCAAAATGTAACATTCTGGTCAAGTACACTGCACCTTCATCCATCATCCTTCAGAGTGGTCTCAAACATCCAACTAATACCAATAATTTTCTATAAATTTTATGAATGTTGTGAGGCCATACACTCCAGATATTTCTATGTTTTTCATGCACACCATTATTTATACTGTATTCTTCTACAAATTGTTCGAGGAAATACCCCCACATGAAAGATGGGACATAGAGAATAATCAATTTCAAGATGTTCAACATCATCAGTCAATTTCTTTTCCCTCACACTATGTAGATTTAAAAAGGAACAAAATTCTAATTTAACAAATTGGAGAATATATACCATGTGTATAACATTTTTTCTAATAATTCTTCTCAATATCAAGTTTTGGAGAATGTATAACAATTTTCATTAAATAAAACTATATCAAACATACCCCAAAACATAGTGGCAAAATACAAAATTTCCTATCTCTATAAAATTACGCATTCCTTGTGTGATTACTGCACTTCATATCAAACCTCTGCACAAGGAACCTCATATTCCCTTGTATATGAGAGAGATATAGTCCACCCCATCGGGGTCCAATTTCCATGAATTCACAATTAGGTCTGGGAACATCTATCTAAAAAGAGCATTATCAAAAATTGAAAAAAATATTGGAGTGGATATAGGAGAAATTTATTCCCACATTGAACCATTTATAGGATAATTGAAATTTGATAGCATGAGGTTTTAAAAATAATGGTCACATACACTACTTCTACATTGTGTAACTGGTTTTTCTTATCAGGACCCTAATTGAAATCTTGGATGAAACCTTCAAAAGTGTAACCCAAATGGAAAAGTCCTTACACCATTCAAAAGGCATACTCAAATAGTGAATACTCATTAATAACCATTGATGGGGAGAGCATCACGCCTCCAACCTTAGCTATGTTTCTCAAGTGTTACGTTGACTAAACTTTTAGTAAGAGATGTATGAGTTTATCTATAAAGACCATATTTCTTAATTCATGATGTTAAATTATAGCCTTACTATATGTGATACATTAAAGATTCTTCATATGAAAAAAAATAGATGATCCAAAAACAGATTAATTTATATATTATTTTAAACTACATGGTTAATTCCCCCTTTCAAATGATGTAAAAATATATGTTATTAAGGAACTCACTTGAGAGGACCCCCATTCGTAGTTATGATCTCTCACCCCACTACCTATACCTCCAAAAATAACATTTCTATTGGTTATCACTTTAATGTGATATGTAGTTACATGTGGATATCTCATTCTAAGGACATTCACAAGTGGAAAAAAATCACCCTCCCTACATATGGGATATATATGTGCATGGAAACTCTTTCAGAACTATGTGTGGATTTATTCTTATTTCCAAAATTAGAGTCATGACACCCCAATATAAAATGTAAGGCCTTTAAAAAAACAATAATGTGTATATTACACATTCTATTACATAGGAATATGATTCCTGTATAAGATTCAAAAATGGGTTCTCCCATTCCCGGACTTTTGATTAATATTAAATTTTATTATACTTAAATATGATTTTGATCAATTCAAGGAACACTGCACCCATTCATGGTTAATTAATATCTAAATTCTTCCTTTATAATCTTTGGGATATTTCTTTTATAATATCAGAGTCTTGTCTTGAGAAATTTAATCCTCATAAACCTCCCTTTATTTTCATAAACATGAGCACCTAACCCCAAATGAATATTTTGTTCTTACAATTCATACTACACCCAATATAACACATCATAATGCATTCCCCCAATGTGGCCAATTAAAAAATGAAAATTTCACCATTAGGACAAATTCTTATTATCTCTATATTCCCTGAAAACATATTAATGGAATCCAATTTTAAAAAATAGTTTATAGTCATTACTTACATAGTTTTTTTATATCCTTTTCTCACGTCCAATAACCTTGAGATCATGGAATAAAACATGTCCTATCCATGTCTATAAAATGTTATCTAATTCATATCCATCCCACAATGAAATAGAAAATCATGTGGTAAAAATTATAAAATACAACTGATATGTGTTTTTTAGATTATTTTTTGTATAAAACCATTAATTCTCTTATTTATCACATCAAACATAACACATGTGGGATTATAGAAATTGGGATTTTATTCATATATTCATGGTTTAGTCCTTGATGAAATACAGTAAAAGAAATTAGTCAAATATTAAAAACATATAATCTAGTCATCTATTTATCTATGTATTATGACATTAAAATAAATTTACATATTGTAACACCTCTAGATGTTAAGAAATCAAATTTTAAAAAATAAATTTGATATTTTATAAATATTTCGTGTCCCTCAACACTGATTTTGGATTCTGTTACAAGTAACAATGATTTAATATTTCATTACATGCAATACTAACTTTGAATTGTGTTACACAAAATATTGAGTTTATATTGCACTACTCATAATTTAATATTTAAAGGCATGGTGAAATACTACTAAAATATGACTATATGGTAGTTACTACCTAGAATTTTTAATAGAAGGTGTGAGTATAGTTAATAAAATTATGAGATTATATGTTTTAAAATATATGTATAATGAATCAAATGGTGACCAATTAGTTAGTATTGAAAATAAAAACCCAATGAAAATAAGAAAAATAATTCTATAGAAAAATATTTTTATGCATAAAAATATTTTTGACCTCAAACAAATTTTTAATTGAAATTTCATAATGCACCATCCCATGAAGACTCTTGCATGTTCATTAAATTATTACATTGGCATCATTGCAAGGAATCAAATCCCAATCAACCAGTCTGTTTATTATTATTGTAAAACTAGATTACATACATGATACACATATTACATTTTGTAATTGAAAATAAAACATGATACATAATAAAAAGAAATTAATATAATCCTTGAAACATTATTTAATTATTTAATATTCATAACCTTGGTAAAGGATAAAAAATATGTTTGAGATCATGTGCTCAACAAGGTTGAATTATGTTAGAATATATCATGAATAATTAGTGAATAATAAATATTGAAGGTGTATTAATTGTAGAAAAATTGAATTTAAATAACTCGAAAAATAACAATTAAAATAGAAATTTAAATAGTTGAACACGTATTTCATAACAATTTCTGGATAATGCATATTCAATATTTTATTATAGATAAATAAATCATATTCCATTTTATCACTAATCTATGAATTAAATTCATCCATATATAAACTAAAATGATAGATCCAGTTTATAATTTTTCTAACTAAACTATCAATAAAAAAATTCACAATTATCTGATGCCATTCTTCTCTCACAAATGATACTATTACCATCAAGATCAATCCCCATGATTTTTTCAAACATACTTGGTAAAAAGCTATCTGATTTGGCTAATTGATTTGTCTCCTAAGACACTCGATGCATAATGGAGATTCCATTAATCAGTCCCCAACCCATTTAGTGAATATACCAAGTATTCCACACATATCAAATTATAAATTTAATTAATTAACATCATTAATTAACATCAAATATTTGTATTGATTAAAAGATACAATTTTATTAATATTTCCCCAATTAATAAATTATTTGGAAAAGTGAATATTTATGTAAAAATGGAATACATGATTGGAAATAATAATATAAATTGAATGATAATATATAAATTTAATATAAATTTAATTTAAAACACAATGGATCAAGAGTAAGTGATTTATTCAAGATAATATTAACAATCACAAAAGAAAGTGATATTACAAAGATAACTTTTAGCCCTTTGTAATTTTCAATTCAAAACACAATTTTTTGGATTCTTAATATTGAAACATAAAATAAAATTAAAAATGAGTGAATAATTATATTAAATTAGAAATTTATAGTATATACATCACATTAATATTAAATTTTTCATAATAACATATAAGTCTGATTTGAATGTAAAATTAGATGAAAATGCATACATTATGGTTCTTTTTAGTTGTGTGTTTTATAAAATCATTTATAGAAATCAAAAGCATTTTAATAAAATATAATTGAATGATAATTTAATTTAAAATATCATATATTATGATATTATAATATCTTATAACCAATTTTCAAACAACCATTCATTATTTTTATCCTTTTGGATGTTAATTGATACTTTTTGAGTATTTTTAGATATTTTATATTTTATATTCTTTTATAGATCATGATATCATCATCTCTAGGGTTTTAATAATGAACTAAATAAAATCTATATTCATTATATATTTATTTATAATAATCCATTAAATTTGGAGATATGAAATGAAATTTACTGTTCATGGAGACGATATGTCTTACGTACGCATGAACATTACTACCATTTTCTTATCATATTTAAAAATTTAGTTGTATATATATATATATATTCATTATATTATAATATTTATGTTATATATTTCCGTATTTTTATTAAAACCATCCTTAATATTTTTCATGTATGTGTGAATAAACCTCATCGCTTTGAGGGGGTGGTAGTCTAGAAATCCATATTCGATGTTATGATATTCCCACAAAAAAGATGTTAGGAGGGTATGCATTATATAAAAATTAAAGAATTATAAATACATTATAAATATCATATATATCATATTAATAATATAAATCCATCATTATTACCATCCATTAAAGGTGGTAATGGAATAATGAAGGACATCAGTTCTTCAGGCGGTAATCCTCCGTACCCAAAAATGATGATTGCATATGCCATTTGTTGGAAGTTTGTGGAATTTTAGGTCTTACCCGTGACATAAAAACATAATGATATTATTTTATAATCATTATGTAAAATAATTGATTAGTTGGATATGTAAATGAAACATAAATGTTCATTGAAGAATGGTACCTCTTACTAAATTAACTCATATTAATTTATACAAAAATAATTCATCTGGTTTCCTTCAGCCCAAATGGAATCCTCTAATATGAGGAAAGGGAGAAAGGAAGAATATTTGGATAGGATTTTGATGAGACAATCATCATGAGTGGTTTGAATAATTGGGAGGGTGTGTGACCTTTTATAGTAGAGGGTTGTGGATTCTTATAAATATATTGTGGAAGGAAATATTAGGAGGTTTCCAATTCACTATATGACTTCATTAATTACCCTAATTCATTAAAATAAATACTATGGTTTACATATTTTCATAAAATAAGTTTTTAAAAATATTATAATTCATTTGGACCATAATATTAATGATTAACAACTATTTGTAACTTCCTTTTTAACATCTTGGTTATATCATATTATATTAATCAATAATATTAATATTATTTTGTAAAACTTAGTCATTATTCTAATGCTATATATTAATTAATTTCTGTATTTCTATTTAACAGAATAAAATTAAATATCACATATACTATTAGATTTAAAATATATTGAATTTATTTTAAAATATTTAATATAATGTACTCTCTTAGGAAATTATATTCCATTCTACACATGGTGTTCTGTGTTATACACACTATCAAATATGATGTTGTTATATTATAATTTTTATTTGTTTCATTATCCCAAACATAATTAAATTACATCCTTATAATTTAAACATGTTCTTGGTCATCAAGGGTTATGTATTGGAAAATTGACTTGTTGAAAACCCTATATCATAGAAGATTTTATAAAATACCCTATTATTTAGTGATAATGTGATGTACAATTGTCATGATGAATAGAATGTTACATGGTTTCTTTAAAGGAGAACATTATTTGAAATTGGAATTATGGATTTGGAGGAAAAATGTAAATGATTAGTTGGAGTGACTATGCTTTTTGATCACAAACTTCTGATTTATTAGTGGAAAGTTAATGGACTCAAATAGATAAATATATGATGATTTAAAAGTTTATATAATCCAACAAAATAAATGTAGTAATATATCATTTTATAAGATCATTATCAAAATATTGAGGAATAATTTTACTGACCAAAAAATCATGAATATACTTCTATAATATATGTTTCAATTTCAAAATTACCATTTCATATTTTGATTTTGATTTGATAAAATTCTAATTCATCTCTTATTATATGAAGGGATATCCCAAAACGAACTTTACATAAATTCCCGATGCACTAAAATTTACTTTTTAAAGATCTTTAGATACATAAACAAGTGGTTATGTTTCTCTCTAACTATTTTACAAAACTAATATATTAAAAAATTAATCTATTACCCACAAATGTAAAACCTACTTGTTCATAATTAATATTAATTCAATGGAAATTTTGAAATATTAAAGAGGATTTTAAATAGGCCAGTGGTAGGTGTAAAACCCTTATATTCCATAGATCATGGGATCATGCCCCACCGCCTACCTAGAAATGATGGTTTTTCACCTAGAATGTAGTTTTCTCTTTTTTAAAACCATATTAACAAAAAAATTTAAAATAAATATGATGCATATCCTTGAAATATAATCATTAAATATCCTTTTAACAATGGTTTTCAATATAACTCCTATGAAAAATATTTTATCCATTTACATCCTTATATGTCCTTCCATATTTTAGAGTTTACCAATTATAAGTGGGCATTGACTTGGTTAATTCCTAGGTTACCCACATCTAAGGAAACAAACTATAAATATATCCTTTAGATGAGATCTATTTCCTACCATCATACTCTTCATTTTTCTTAGGTAGTTCATTTCATTGTGTCCTTTCTTCCCACACATAGAGACTTCCCCTATTTCATTGAAATAATTTCTTGGGTGTCTCCATCTTTATTTCATGCATTATGGAAATCAATCCCTTTAACCTCCATGGTCTCCACCACTCTTGCTCCTATCAAGCACCATACTTCTTTTCTTTGGTGAGTCAATGAAATGGATAAGTTTTATTTTTTTTAATCATATTTATGGAAAAATTATTATGCATGAACTCAATATATCCCACTCCAATCAAAATCACATTTTATTTACTATTTATACTACCATGTCCTATAATATTATTGATCTCATGAAATCTTTAGGTTTTATACATTTAATAAAACTAAAAAAGAATAGTTTGGGAAATAATTATTTTTGTTCCAATTCCTTATAAATATTTTTAGGGTATCTAAATATTAAAAAAATATTTTCAATAAAAGGAACCCTGGTTTTAACATAGGTTATTCATTGTTATTATCTATCCAAATTCGTTGTAATAGATTCTAATGTAAATGTGAAGTATCCTATGAATATCTGGAAGGAGTATGAAAACATGTGTGCAGTAAGGTGTATTTTTATTTACTAGGTTAAACACAAGTTAGGACAAAAAACAATTTCATAGTTGTTACCCAAAATTACATCTAATCCAAAACCACACCGACTTGTATCATCCAGCTATGTATGTCTTTCTAGTAATACCCACCTAATACCTACCTTACCAAAATTCTATGATGTTATTTGATAATTATGCTAATTATCAATTTTAAGGTTATGTTCACTAGTAAATATTTTCCTAAATATAGTTCCCAAGGTTTCTATTAAACCTCCATTGATATAAACTATAACACCCCCCCCCCTCGAACCTATAATTCCATAGCTAGTTCCTGACTTTATTATATTGTCATGATTACATGTAATCATATCTTTTTTTACTGATTAGTATGGTAGTTTTGGAAAACCATATTACATACATGATACTCGTATTACATAGTGAATTAGAATATAAAACATGATTCATAATAAAAAAAATATAATCCTTGAAATAAACTTCAAATATTTCTTTTTCATAACCTTGGGAAATGAAACAAAATAAGGGTGATCTCAGATTATCATTAAATGTTAAGGTTAGATAAAACACCATTAATTTCTAATGAATAAAAAATATGTAATGTTAAATAATTTATCGCACATGAAATTTAAATATCTGGATAGGAAAAAATCAATAAACCATAATAAATAACTTAAACACATATCATTTGGTAAATAAAATAATAATGAAATTCATTTTTAGATAACATCAATGAAAAAATCTCCTTAATAATAATAATTTCTAAATTCTGAATAATGGTATTGCTTAATTTTTTAAAATCATTTTTCCCACTCACATGATACCTTTATTTTTGAGTTATATCATCAAGATATTTTAAAACATACTAGGTAAATACTCATCTGATTGGGCCAATTGATTCATATCATCAGACTACAGATTCAAGTAGAGGTTTTTAATTACTATAATCCAACCCATTTGGGGATTGTATAAATCTTTTTCATATATATAATAATTTATTTATTTAATTAAAAACATTCCATATCATCAAATATCATTGTTAACTAAAATATATAGATTTATAAACATTTCATCATTTAGTCCAATAATTGTCAAAGTGAACACCATCATTAAAAATGTTATACCTATTATGAAATAATAATATACATTACATGAAAATATTCATATTTAATATAAATTTAATGCGTAATTAATTTTATAATGAAGACGAGATTCTTTTAAGAGAATGTTATCAATCATAAAATAATGTTCAATTGTAAATAGAACATCTATAACATGGTATTTTTCAAGTAAAATCCCATTGGATGAGATATTTAAAAGTGATACATAAAATTCGATAATTTATGATTTAATAATGATATTAAATGAAAAATGGGTAGTATATACACCTAATTAATGTGATTTGGGTAACAATAACAATTAAGTCTCAATAGAATGGAAATTGTGATGAGTTCCCTTACATCATGGTTTCTTTTAGTTATGTATCCTTTAACCTCATGTATAGTGGTTCAAAACATCTTACTAACTTATAAAAAACAATAATCATATTTATAGTATCATAAATTATCCTATAATAATATCTTAATACCTTTTTTAACAAATTTTCAATATTTTCATCCTTTAGGATGATAATTGTCATGTTTTTCATGTTTATTTTGACTTGTTGTCTTCTTTATTATTACATAGAACATGATTTAATAATATATATCATGAAAAAACATGATTTAAATATCATATATGTTATTTATATATGTATATATAATAATCCCTTAAATTTGTAGATAGTAAACGAAATGTATTATTTATGGAGATGGTAAGTCGTGCGTACGCATAATCACTCTTCCATTTCCTTCTCATGTTTAATAAGTAAGTGATATATATAAATATAATAATAATATATCAACATTTCAGTATCGTATTTACTTTTTATATTTCAAATATATGTATTAAAACCTTCATTAATACATTCAATGGAATGTTTTGATGAATCACTTTGATTTTTGGAGGCGGTAGTACACACATCCACAAATGATGTTAGCATATTCCAAAGAAAAGTAAACAATTAACTTATGTACAATATATAATTATTTAATCAAAAATACATTAAAAATATCATATATATCATATAAAAACTACTAATCCACAATCATTAACAACCTTTACAAGTGGAAATGGAAGAACAAACGACATCGGTTTGTGAGGTGGTAGTCTGTCGTACAAACGAATAATGATTACATATCCCATTTGATGGAAGCGTGAGATATTGTACGTATTAAAAATGACATAAAAACATCTTAATATATTTCATATACTTATTTTATATAATAATGATATAAATGTTATTTAAGGAGTGGAGTAGAAAATGAAACAAAACTTATCATTGAATAACATTACCTCTTATTCATATACCATCATTTGGTTTGTACCAAAAGTCACCCTTGGTTTTATTTATTCCCAATATTAGTCTCATATGATTATGGAACTTATATTGGTAGTTTATTCAATTGGGGTTTTTATGATATAAATTTATTTAGTGGTGTTATGAAATAACGGGGTGTGTTTCCTTTTATAGTGGAGGAAGAGAAAAAGTCATGTAAATATAAAAAGAGAAACAGTATTGGGAGGACTCCCTTAAATCATCTACCTCAAAAAATGAACCCGATTAGATAAAAATGGAATTTAGGGTTGAAATATTCCCATAAAATATGATTTGGACAAGTTTGTTGGTCATTTTTTACCTCAAAATTGACGTTTGACCACTAGGTAAACTCAATTTCAGCATAATAAATTTAAATAATATTAGTTTCTTACACAATTATGTTCTTAAAAACCTATATTCCCCATAAAATAAATTATAAGTTATTATGATTCCAAATATGGAATCCATCTTTCAATATAACTATTATATAAGTGGAAAAAAATAATTTAATATTATTCTCACAGAAAATATGTGAATATAGGTTTTTAAAGTTGGTATGTTAAAATATACTATTTTTTATTTATGAATTAAATATTAAAAATATTAAAATGATAAAAAAAAATTGTATTAATTAATGTGTAATTTATCTATTTCAACATTGAAATCAATTTAAAATATAATTTATCAGTATAAATTAAATAGATGAAAAATCATTTTTCAATTAAAATTCCATATTTTCACTATTAATCCATATAATTTAACTTCAATTAAAAATATTAAAACATCACCTCAATCAGATTTTTGGATTCTTCGTCAATATCTGTGGCATTTCCACCTCTCTTGATGTTGAGATGATGAGTTTAATACATTCTATGGCCTTCTCCAAAAACCTTGGATTAAATAATATCTAGATCAAAAGTGACTCGATGACTATCATGAATGCAATTTTAAATCACATAAATCATATTTCATATCCATTTACTACTCATATAATAAATTAAATACGTTCTCTTAACTATTTCAAATATATCATCACACCGGTTTATCGAGAAGCAAACAATGTTGCAAATGTCCTGGCCAACATGGGGTTAAATCAAGACTTTTCCTGGTTCGAAGAGTTTCCTATAGATCTTATTCCTTTACATGAAAAAGATTGTAAAATGATCTTGTATTATATATTCCAATATTCTATTTTTTTAATAATAATTGTTCTTTGGTCTTTTTGGTTCAAGACATTATCCTTTAAAAAAATATAGACTTCTATGTATAAATTTTGTTTTATTCTTATCTTATTCTTATCAAATATATAAGATGAATAAAAAATATATATTATTGAATATATAAAATATTAATTCCATTAATATCATTCAGTGATAGAAATTAATTCAAATCATTATGATAATATTCGATTATAATCGTAAAAATAGTTCTTTAAAAAACATTTCCTTAATATTGAATTGGTATTATTTTATTTTCAAATAAATTTATAACAATGGAATTATTGTTATATATTTTTAGACCATATACTTTCATAATTTAGTCATTCTTATTCATAACATCCAATTTAATGGATATGTTATATCATACTATATTAAATAATAATAATAATAATATTTGGTAAAATATGGTCTTACACCTACTGAAAGCTATCAAATATAGTCTGTTTTCGTGGTAATACTAGATAAATAAGTATCCCATAAAATTTAGGCTATAAAATATTATGATTTCTTTATATAGTGAATATATTTTCAAGTATTGGGATGTTATATTCACTACTGTAGTTGGGGTAACATGTCATTCATGCTATCAAATGAAATGATATTACATTATCATTTCAAGGCGTTGCACATTTGGTGAAGGATTTAAATGAAATATATATATTATATAATCTTTAAAAATTTAAAATTATAACTTTTTTCAAGAAATTAGATAACAATAAATTCAATTTAACTCTTAAACGTTATTTTCTAAAAAACATGTTTTATTCTTTTACATGATTATTTTAAAATTAATTTTAAAAAATATTAAAGAATTTATTATTAATAATACAAAATGCTATTAATATATAAATTTAAAAATTATTGTAGAGTTAATTTTTCTGTTTTTTCAAAAAGTATCATTTTTCAATTAATAATGAAAAATAATAATTTTTATTTTATAAATACATTTTTATTAAATATTTAATTATGTTAAAATATATTTTTATTGTTTATAATGAGAACTTAATATAATTCTATACTAATATATCCAATTTATTTCATTTTAATCACCTTCATATTTTATTATTTTATAAAAATATTATAAACCTTTTAATCCATACTCTTTTAAAATTCGATTTCTTTTCATGTGTGGGTGAATAATTTTAAATGGATGTTTCCACTATAATGAATTTAATTTATAAAAATGGATTACAGATTTGGAATATGTATAATCTATTCTCTCTATTAATTTGAACTTAATTTTTAGCCAAAATGTACTGTGTGAACATTAAAAATTAATTACGGCAGTTATGGTAAAAATGCATTTACCCTATTATAAAAAATAATAAGGGTAAACAAATTACCTAAAATTTTTTCTGAAACCCTTTTTATGGATATATTTCTTCCTTCATTATTCTTGGTTATATGAGGGAATTTTTTTTAATCTTTTGGTGTGATTAATATGTTGGTATGATTGAATCATTTAAAAGAATCAGAAGTTTTGCACTCACCCCACTTATAAAAGTCCATCGCCTCTCCTAACAACCTCACACCATAAAATACCTTTGGTTTTACCAATAACAATATAAATAACATCCCAAATTACATCCTCTCATCCAATATTCTACATATAAGGTATTAATATAACCTATGATTTTTTTGAGGTATATCTAAGTAGGATTCATGAAGAAGATGTAACATCCATCAACGACCATTTTTTTATTCCTTCTCCACTTAAATTAATGTAATACCATTAATATATAATAACATCAAAATAATATAGATTACAATATTATTTTTTGTTCTTATCATGAAAATAAAATCTTCACTTTCATCAAATGGTTAATAAAATCATTGTTTGTGAGTACGGAAGATAACCTCCTCAGTAACCGATGTTGTTCACTTTTCAATTACCAACTCTCAAGGTTGGACTTAATAATGGATTTATTAATAATATATGATATTTATGATATTATTATTCTTATGTAATTTTTATATCATACATACCATCATGATTTCTATTTTATGGTTATATTACAATGTCGCTCGTGTTTACGAAAGAGTACCACCACACATAGAAATGTGATTCATTCACAAATTACATGGAAGCTAATGAGGATGATTTAAACGAAAAAATGTGATATATATGATATTAAAATTATTCTAAAATTTTAGTACAACATTTTTTATTTATTTATTTTAGTCCAATAGAAAAATAGAAATAATGTTCATGTGTATGTACGTCCTACTGTCTCCACGAATAGTGTATTTTATTTTCAATCACTAAATTTTATAGATTAATAGACATATATATACTGAATATATATTATATTTATATCATGGTTATAATAATGGAGGTTAAGGAACCCTGATCATTATAAAAGGTCAAAAAATATAGAAAATTAAAAATCAAAGGAAACAAAATGTTCTAATTACCAGAAATGTACCTACAACATGGAATATTTAATAAATAGTTAAAGAAATTTTATTATAAAATCATATATTATATGAAATATATTAATATACTTATATAATAGATGTATAATAAATATTCACTAATTAAGCAGGATTATATAATGTGTACGATAGAAGTTAAGACATGATGTAATGGATTTCCATCTCACTTTTAGTATCTGTGAGACACAAACCATATTCACTAAATGATACTCTTATGTGGTTAATATAGTACCAATGAATGTATCTTGGGTTGATTCCACTTAACATTATTGTTAATTACATATCCATTTTCGGGTTTTTCTTTCATGTGGTTTATGATTCAAAAGTAACCAAATTAGTAAGTGATTTTTGACTAAATGCTTCTTTATTTGGGACATATGATTTTTTATACACCAATATTAATTATTAATGTGAATATATGTCCCTCTTGACATGTAATATCCTGAATTTATTTGTACTCATGATATTTTATTTTCTATTGTATAGTATTCCTTCTTGGGGCTTATGATTCAATGTTAGTAAAGTGATAATGTTTTTATGTTGAAATTTAATCATTTATAGGGATTGTATATGATTATGATTAAAGTGATGATATAATATAATACATATCTCATGAAACTCAATTAATTTATCTTTCTCAGGTTATTCATTATTATTTCATTTAATAATACCATTTTTCCACATTGTGGCTCAAAAAATTATTGATAATATGTTTTTAATAAAATATTACTTTATTTCTCATTTCAATTAGAAATCTACTTCATACCGAAACAATTTTTTCAAAAAAATGTTTTTAGAAATAATTTATTATTTTCCTATTATATGAACAAGTCATTTTTACACATTTTTAAATTATAATAATAAAATTAAATGGAATATTCATGTTGTTTTACAAAAAATTATCATTGGTATTTTAATGAAAATGTGGACGGAATATTCATTTCAGCGTGTATAGCATGAAAGGAATATTCTGGAATCAAGAACAATAATTGATTAAAATATTCCTTTATTCATATTCAATTTTATTTTCAAACAAAATAGTATTAAAATATTTTAGTTTAAATATTTGTGTTCAAATTGAAAAGGATATCTTCATTAAGAAATGTTTTAATTTCTTTTCATAAAATTACATTAGATGTTATCATTGTTATTCTCAATGGTAAGGACATTTAATTTCATTTATGTTTAAAAGGGTGATTTTCAAAAGGAAATATTCCATGTTTTCATTAAAATTACTTCTCCATCGATGATGAAATCTTTTGATATAATTTATGAATTAAAGGGGATATAAACCAATGATACAATTGATATACTCCCTATAAATGGTATGTATTTATGATAAAAAGATTCTAATGTTACCGGTTACACATCCATGGTTTATAACATTATATAAATATTATAAGTCCCACTTATTTTCAAGGGTTATTCAATGATGAAATGATTAAATGGTTATGAAACATTCATCATTTCTACAGATTATGATATGATGAAATGTTTATGAAATATTTTTCATTTCATAGGTTGTGATATTATGAATCTTTTATGTTCCAATGTAACACATAAATATTATTTTCACTAGGTTATGGTGGTTAAAATACTACCATGGATGGTGGTTACATTATACCCCAATACATAAGATAACTATCTCTCTCTCTAATGATTTAGGTTAGGATTTATATCCCATTAGATAATAAGTAATAGAATGGAGAGTCAACTCGGGTCAGTAAGAGATATCTCCTCCTATTCTAGTTTTGGAAGTGAGAAATGATTAATATGTTGGTTTGGGGAGTTTCCAAATTATACTATGAAGAAAGGGATGCCTCTAGGGATTGATGTGTTTCATGCCCAATAGGGGTACCTTTCTATAGGGATCCATTGTATGTTTTGGAAATGATCATTGGATACTATAAATTTTATTCAATATTTATGTGTATGTCATACTTATATGTATTTTTTCTATATTGTGCTATAATGGATAATTTTCATTGATTTTTTTATGATTCATTTATATTTAACTATCCATCATTATTCATTGCCTCAAGATTTTGATCTTTGATTTGAAGGTTATGGTTTTCATTTTTTATATCAAGTTCTCATACCATTATGTCCATTTTATTCTTATGTATCTCTATTGATTATCCTTACAAATCTTCTAATCTCACCCTAATTTTAAGTGTCCTTTCATTAGGATTTTAAAAATGGATTTAAGTAGTATATGTTTATGAACAGTACTAATGTCGAAGGTCATTATAGGAGACATTGAATATCTTAAATGAATTGTGTTTATTGGTTTTGATGTTTCCAAAAGAGCTATGATATTATGTTCCGTAGGTGAGTTTTTTTCAACTTTATTGAATATTCAACTAAAAATATAAAAAAACCATATATGAAAATATTGGGTTCCTATAGTTGGTCTCAGAATAATTGTATAGTTACACTTTGGATATTAGGATGATAAAAAATTAGTGAGATCACTATGGACAATTATAAGGATATGTATTATCTATATGTCTATATATGAGTCAAGTTAATGTTAAATGTCCTTGAATTTTGGTAAAGAGTAGATGAAAAAGATACCAAGAAATTACATCTCTGTCAAATACTAAAACTGTATGTGGCTCTGGAATAGAGATACCTAGGGCTAATGACATTAAAAAGGAATATTCAGTTAAACTAAGTCATTACATGGTGCATGAAATAACCCATTCTATATAGCTATGTTGACACTCTAGGGGGATTTTCATAGGAAATTCACAAACTCTTCATGACCCAATGTGGTGGATTTAAATACATGATTTTAACTAATGGCCTAGGATAAACATAATTCGTTGCAGTTTAATTTTTTTTGATTTAGACATCCTATAATATATATTTTTCACTATTATGTTTATTTATTCTTTAATTAGTGTTTTAAACACTACATTTTTCAGTTTTAGTCAATTGTGAGAACCAGAATAAATTAGGCTAACATTGAATATAATTGTGATTTTTCTGATGTGCATCAAAATTGGATGATGAATGGAGTGAATTATGTTATAATTATTATAACAACTATGATTTTTAGGTATTCCATAGGATATTTTTCGACATATATTTATTTCCTTGAGTTTTGTATGAGTTTTTGGAGAGAAATGGACATTTGGGATTGACAATAGGTGGATCATGGTTGGAAAAAAATTAAGGCACACTATGTGCAACCTAAAAGAAAACCTTCACTTGGGATATTTTCATTATCTAGGACATGTGTTTATGTGCACAGTTGTGAACCATCCCCTCGAAAACTCTGTATATTTGTTCCTCATAGATATTTAAGGATACAGAGTTACCACAGGCTTTGGAAAAAACATGCGACATATCCAAGACATTAAAACTGGAAAAATAATCTTTTTCCCATTTCATATTTAATCTTAAATCACCCATAATCTTATCTTGATGGTATTTCCGCCCTAGGAGCTCCCTCCACACCTTCATGTTCCTATTTAGCATAAATATTCGTGTTCTTTTATACTCGAACCATCATATAATCATCATGTATGTCATTACTTTGATGGATTCTCAATATTTATAGGGTTCTTCATCCATCTTTCTTAGGGTATTCGTTTTAAGTTGGGTTTTATGCCCTAATTAGGGGTTGATCTTGTGTAATTATGTGAAATCATGATTTTTTTTGTTCTATATTATCTTTTTATGGTTTTTTCAAGGTGATTTTGTGGTTTCACATCGGTTCATGGATGCTTCAATTCATGTGGTAGGTTGTTCCATGATGTTACATTATTATATGATTTTTTTGTTCTTTATTTTTTTTAATTTTTTTCCATAGTTTGTTTATGTAATTTTAAATAATATTTTAAATTCTTTAGAGATTCATATGTGATGTTGGTTGATTTTCAAACATAAATTTCTTGTTTTTATGTGTTATTCAATGTGGATCATCTTAAATCTATTTTATACCTCATCTGAGATATGGGAATGACTTTTTCAAAAGTCACTTGAGGATTGAATGCATTGAATGATTATTTTCAAAATTAATGTATTATGTTTCATATTGGATTTTTATTATACACATTAAATATGGTTTGTGAATTTTGAATGTGGTGTGAAGCATATTTTAAAATGGTTTTGGTTAGAGTATAGATTTGAAAGGGGATCCACTAATAAAAATGATTTTATTTTCTTGTATTATTTTCTTGTTGTGATTCAATTTGGGTTCCATGATTTATGAAAGTGGTGATAAATTAATTTTAAAATAGTTTTGATGTGTGTGTGCATATGTATGCTATTTTAAAAAAAAATTTGGTTTCAAGGTGATATTTGATCATTGGAACATTTCATTTTGTTAAAGTGGTAATTTCCACTATAATTCAGGATTAATGAAATGCATATTTGAAAGTGATGATTTATGATATATGTGAAATTGAAATTTTGGACAAAGGGAATCTTGAGTATATAGGTGGGAGGAGTACAACTAGTATGCTAGTTGATTCGTCTGAGGTTGTGGCCTGATGTTTTCATGCAGGATTGAGGATACAGATCTAACTAATCATGTGATAATGTCGATGACTATTAGAAATTTAGATTGGATCCTCTATACTTTCTCATGCATGGTAATACTGTAGGTTTTTGTTGTATGATATGGAGACACTAGAACATTGGATTGAATCATCCTGGTGGATTGGGCATGAGACACTATTGGTTTTGGATTGATAATTTTGATCATAGTGGTTTAAGGTATAGGGCTCCACCTGTACTAGATAACTATTGGGATTTACCGTTGTTCACTCTTATGATATTCATAATGTGGGAGGTGGTGATAATTTTCATTATATGGTGTAACATTTTAATTTGTGGGTTTTATAGAAATCTTTTTTTTGAGAAATTTTCCATTTATATTTTTATTCCTAAAACTTTTATCCTCGAAATGAACTTTTTCAATGTTTCAAAATGATATTATGAAGATTTGAATGTTCATTATTCATTTAATTTTGTAGAATATAATCCTTTCGTTTGTGTGAAAACCTTTTTGGATTCACATCACACCCTATATACACCTTTTGGTGTTTGTAGACATGGTTATTTATCACTCAAGTAAATATAAGATGTTTTATGTTGAATTTGGAAGATCTAGTTTAGAGTATTCCACATTTCTCATTGGTAGGTGGTGGTAGCATGATGGTGATGACCCTATTGTTGAATAGAGGTTTTTTGGGTGGTTTTTACCCTTTCTATTGTGGTATTTTGGTATCTAGTTTTTTTATACCATTGAATATAAATATTATTGAATATAATTATGTTATTATTATCATTTATTTGATAATATCATCTTCTTTTTGGGTTTTCTGGAAAAATTCATGTTTGAAATCATTCCCAAAGTGTATTTTTGACACCCATGCACTATATTCCAGCTTGTGGGGATTGGGAATTCCCTTTAGGAAATGTCTTAGGCAATTTATAGTGTCGTTTGGATGGAAACATGTCTTCGTACATGAAAAAAGGTTATTAGATAAGGTTTCATTTTATTATATCATTTTCATTAGGAAAGGTCACAATAGACTCAAACTAGAGTAATTTATTGAGGTTCTGGTTTTTATTAGGGTGTCTATCCAACACCCCATGATAGGTCTCATATTTCCGTGGGATGTTGGTAAACATTGATTGACTTACCATCTAGGTGGTATGTATAGGATGAAGTCAATATATAGACACTAGGTGAGTGTAGAGTGGTTTGGATAAATTGGTCATGTAGTATTTTTTCATATGTTATTATTTATGGATGGGTTTCTTCTTTTTTTATTATTGAAATTTTTTAGAATATGCATTGATGGTTGTATGGGTGATATTTCTTGTGATTTTTTGTTGTTGTATAAATATTCCTCCTTGGAGAATTCATGTGAAACAAATTAAGAGGCTGAAAAGAGTTCTCAATCACCGGATGATTTGATATGTGTTGAAGAAGTGGTTGAGGTTGTCCACGATTTTGGGTAAGGTGTGGTCTATGGTTCTATTAAGGATAGATAAACCAAACTAGGTCCAAGAAGGGAATAAAATCTAGAGTTCCCTAAGAAATATCCTCCTTCTTTTTAATGTAGAATGAAATCCTATAACGTGGAGGTGTGTCTTGAAAAAATTGAGATGAAGTTTTATTTTCTTTAATATTCATGAGGTAGATATGGTGATGTGTTCTTAGATCATGTTATAATGTCCTAGTAATAAATTGTGGGACATAGTTGTTCAAGATGGGAAGCACAGGCATGTGAATTTGAAGGATTTTTAATGATGACTTCATACAGTAGTATTACCCATGTATTTTGGCCTTCACCAGGTGTTAGGTGTTTTTAGATCTATTACAGGGAGATTATACTATGATAGAGTAAGATAAGGATTATGGAGTTATTTTGGTTCGAAACTGAGGTAATTACAAATGAGCAGTTGAAGGATAAAATGTTCAAG
Organism: Viscum album; assembly: GCA_963277665.1. Classification (NCBI taxonomy): domain Eukaryota; kingdom Viridiplantae; phylum Streptophyta; class Magnoliopsida; order Santalales; family Viscaceae; genus Viscum; species Viscum album. The sequence continues at coordinate 1,478,872,981 of OY728148.1, read as the reverse complement.
ATGGGGTTTCATCTTTTAATATAATCATAGGTCTTCTTTCTGAAGCTTAAAACTTATGTTGAGGTGGTTGATCATGCTATGAATGTGTATATTGATCACAAAGGAATTTCTAGTTTCACTTGATAAGTTTAAGCAATGGTTAGTGGGCTTACATATTTGAAGAAGAGGAAGCAGTAATAACATGATAATAGGGGTGGTGGTAGTTTAGGACATTAATATCGGAAATCATATTTTGTGGATTTGGGTGTTGAGCCAGTCATGTTCCACTAATGTGGTAAGGCATGGAACATGTGATCGGCCAATTTATCTCCTCACGTAACTTTCCACCATTATAGGATCATGGGTCACTTTCAATGGGTTTTCATGTTTTCATGTCCATATCAATTTCTTATGAGATATGTTTCATTCCCAAGGATAACAGTCTTATGATAACCATCTAGGAAATTGGTCTCTTCTTTTTGTCTTCATGATTAAAGGGCTGAATCAACTTCTAGGATGATTTAGTTTAGGTTATAGCCACAAGATAGTGGTCATTAACAGACTCAGGAATATATAGGAGAGCATCCTTTGGAGGATCAAGCACTAGTGCAATTAGATGTAGGAAATGTGATAGTTCGAGGTATCGTTCGTATTTCATCATCACTTACTATTGTTCTATTTGATATTAATTCCTCTTTTTAATTTATATCAACCCATTATGTATATTTGTAAATGTTTTCAACCGAACACATTTTTAATGAGACAGAATTGGTGACACCACATGGTAAGAATCATGTATAGGTTTTCAGGATTCCTTCTTGCTCACTCACTATGTCAAGGGTTGAAGAAGAATTAGATTTTCTAGTTTGGGATATGGACTCATTTTACATTATCCTTATTGTGGATTAGATGGTGCATTACTAGGTGTATTTCACATTTTGTAAGAGGTGGTTATGTTTTGGGGGACATGATGATAGTACCAATGATTTTGAAGGTGAGTGGGATCCTTGATTAGGTTGTTTTGGACCTCCACTTCCCAAAAATGGGAATCCTTTTTTTTTCAAATCTCATCGGTCACATTGGATATTGATTAATGTACTCTTGCGAGTGGATTGCCTCATGTGGTGGATGGTTCTGAGATGTTTTTCCAGAGTAATTATCATGTTTTATTCTGGAGTGGGATGTGGAGTTCTCATTTGTTTTTTTCTAGGAACACAAATGATAATCCTTCCACCATACCATATGGCCCCTAGTGATTTGAGGGAAAAAAGGTACATCTGGATGATTTAGAATCCAAAGGATCCATTCACCTGAGCATCACACCTTGAGCAGTCCCAAATATATTTTTGAAAAGGTCTTTGGATCTCTCATATTGTGTATTTATTATCAAATATTATATAAGGTGAAAATAAATAACAAGTATCCTTTTCTACATATTAAAGACATACTTGATCAACATAAGGGGGAAATGTTGTTATCTAATATTCAACTTCATTCATGGTATCATCAATTCAGAGTTAGAGAGAAGTGAATTCTAAAAAAATAATTCCAATGTAGGTACAATATTTTTGAGTATTTTCTCATGTCTTTTGGGTTGAAAAAATCTCTAGTTATCTTTATTGTGCTCATGAATGGGGAGTTCCATCAGAATCATGAATTATTTTTCATGGTATTTTTTGTAGAAATCTTGGTCTATTCTGGGACCAAAGAGGACCGGTACTGGAATTAGAGAATTATTCTAGGAACCCTTTAGCATCATTATTTCTATGAATCTTTTTCTATGGTCACCTTATTGAATTCAGAAGAGATGATTATGGGTCACTTTATCTTGAAACAAGGGTTTTTGTGGACCCTAAGAAGATTTGAGTTGTTATTTCATGGGGGAAGCTGAATAATGTCTTTGAAATCAGAATAATTTTGTCCTGTAAGGGTATTAATAGATTTTTTTCTATGATTTATCTCGACTATTATTGTCCGTGATTATGATCACCTTGAAGGGTGATTTTTAATTGGATCCTGGAGTGCCAAGATCCATTGAGGAGCATTGCAAACAGTTGACCCCAACTCCGATTTTTTTGGATTCTGGATAATGATATGTATTTTATTATTATTGTTATGGAATTTTTCTTAGGTGTGTACAAATTCTGGATGACCATGTAGTGGCATATGTTTCACACCAACTCCGATCACATGAAAATAATTACCCAACCCATGATTAGGAAGAAGTTGAATAAATTTCATGCCTTAAAGATGCAGAGACCATATCAATTGGAGAATAATTTTATAGTTTATTATGTTCATAATATTTTAGGTGATGGTTTCTCCCAAAATTAATTGAACATCAGTCATCATCGTTGGGTGGACTATATTCAAGGTCTCAATTTCTATTTCATCTATGCCCTAGGAAAATGTAATGTGGTAATTGATTATTTGAGCAGAAATATGCCAGTTCATGAGTTTAAAGAGGCTTGTGATGAGTACTATTTGATGGGTCTCGTTAATCATATGCATATTGAGACCAAGGAACCCAATGGAGGTACGTTCTTGGCTAGTTTTCAGCTCAAACCTTCCCTTACAAAATTGATTTAATGGGAGAAACCTATTTTTGAGTTGTGATAGAATGTCTATAAAATTCCTAAATGGTGGGGAGGTACCTTCTAAACGATCATTTTCTCATGAAGATGTAAATTTCTTCCAGGGTCTCTTCATGGTGACTTTTTTCACTGGGGAGGGTGGTGATGCAGGATAGCCACCAGTATCAGTAGGTCATTCATATAAGTCCCACCAAATTGTTTTATGATGTGCATTAGAAATTATGGTGTCCATGCATGAGGAGAGATGTATCTAACATTGTATCATGAAGTTATACATATAATCAAGTTAAAGAATATCACCAAAGGCCCTCTCGTATGCTTCAGCCACTATACATTCCTACCTCGTAGTTGGATGATATTAACATGGAAATTATTTTTAGTTTACCTAGTACACCTTAGGGATGGAATGAAATTTAGTTAATGATAGTACATCTGACCAAATTGTCCAACATCATTACAATTAGGGATTCATACTATGTGGGTGATATGGATCCATTTTATTATATGATGATAGTGATGCTTCAGTGTGTTCTGTTGGAAATTGTTTTTGATTCGGACTCTTGTTTTAAATCTTGATTTTTGGAATTCCATCAAAAGTAATTGGCATTTCTTGGTAGGTTGAGTATAGAATACCACCCTCAAATGGATGGACAGATGGAGTGGGAGAATCGTAATTTGGAACACATACTCAGGGAATGTGGTCTGGATTTTTTGAGGCTCTTAGGATAGCCATTTGGGGTTGCTTGAGTATTTAGATTTTAAAATATACTATATTTTGATTAAAATGGATTTTTATGTGGTGAATTATCATTGGTAGTGTCATCCTCTTTTGGGTTGTGATGAGGTGTGTGATACCTCATTATTGGGATCAATCCTCAGGTATGAATCTTATGACAATGTTAATTTGATTAGGTAGTGTTTGTTGATAGAACATATTCATCACAATTATTTTTTTATCAATGGTGATTATATTTTAGGATTTCTAGGGGTGACCATTCCTTTCTGAAAGTGGCCTCTCACATGGGTATGTGTTTTTTGGGTAATAACATGAAGATAACAATGAGGTATGTTAGACATTTTGAGATTATTGAGATTATTTTTAAATTGAAATATAGGTTATCATTTATTTCTTAGATTACATGAATTGATGATTTATTCCATGTCCCTTAGTGGAAAGATTGCAATCTAGAACCGCTCTAAGTGTTGAATAAGGAGGCGTTGGAGTTGGAGACATATTTATCCATGTTTGATTAGCCAGTGTGGATTGGGGATTCATAGAAGAATGTTATTCATGGGAAGTCCATACCATTGTTTAGAGTTTTTATAATCATGGAAATGATGTGCATGATACATGAGAGTAGAAGTCAGGTGGTGAGGAGCAGTATCCTTTTTTTTTCTGGTCAGACATTTGAATAACTTTTCTCGGATTTAATTTTTCCATGTCATTGAGAATTATCATATAAATTTTTTTAAGTATTCCTTACGTAAATTTTGGTCTTATATTTATCCCATTGTAAAATGGTGAATTTTGTGTGAAAACAATATTTTTGTGCTCGACAGTAGGTGCAGCATGGTTGGCACACAGTTAAGAGAAACTATACACCATCCCGAATGAAACAATGTGACTAGGATAGTGAAAATATCGATACAACATGTTTTGGTGAAATTGAATGCACCATCTCCTAGGAAACCATGTGGTTTCGTTGCTATTAGATAGTGATGCATGCATGTTTAACGTCTCGACCCTTCTATCCTATAAGATGGTGGCTGAACATGTGAGTCAAATGAACTCAAATCCATCTCCCCATATGTCTAAGAGTATGAAATATATGAGATATTGTATGTATAATCATTGGGGAGACTATACCCTCTTATCATAGTTGAATTGTGGTAAAACATAGTTAACATAATTGAACCACAAAAGTAGTAATAAATGATTAACTAAGTAGTGGATGACAGATTTGATATAACTGATCCAAGGTAGTAAACACCATTTTATACAATAGTTTAATGAATTACATGTTATTGATAAATTCTTTAAAAGAATAAATAGTACAACATGATTTTCAATACAATTAAAAAAACACAGGAAAGTCCCACATGTTATCTCCTTGAGAATCCTGAGCTCTGAATTGGTCCTTTTCTGAAAAATCTATGTATATGTATTACATAAAAAATTTAGTGGTCCATATTTATCTAAAAAATAATGGTCTAAATGGGTACCCCGGTGCAATGGGTTCATGAGTAGGGTGTGAGGTATAAATATCAGTAGGTTGGAAGCACCAGTGGCTTTCCCAATCGCAACATTGTGGTATAAATTAAAGAGTGTGTAGGATTTCATAAATAAAGTATGTTGTATAATGTTACAAAATACTCAAGTACCATATTTAGAGATCATCCAGTGTCTGAACATGTATTTAGTTCATTAATTAATTAATTTTAATATTTGGTTAACAAGACACGTGAGATGTAGCGTGAACTGACATTATCGTGTGATAGTATAGATAGGGAAGGTTCAATGATATAATAATGAAACCTATAATAATAATTTATAATGAACTTCCATGTTTAGATACATTGCATCGTAGACACCGAGGGAATCCAACTCAGTAATAACTTCAACCTAGCATGGGGTAAGAGTGTAGTCCAAGGAGTGCAATCCAAGGAATTCCATAATGAGTAACTCTACTGAGTCCAAGGATTCCATCCATGTTAAAATAGGGATATGAAGAGACTGGTTGCAATGGTCTTCAACAAAGGAACCTACTTGGCAATTCTAGATCCAAGGATTGTATCCAAGGAATATGAAAACTGATTCCATGGAACTCATCCAAGGTAAAATGGTCTAAGATAATTATTGTACCCAATGGGTCAAAACCATGGATCCTATTTATCATTTTTGGATCCAAAGAGAATAGTCCAAGGCATCCTATAGTACTAAAAGAGGGATCCTATAGTATCATACTAAGCATCAATGATTCGAAAACGATCGTGTTCTTGGTGGGTCTCATCCTAAGCAAGTCATATCCTTGAATTCAGAAGGGGGTTCCCGAGTGCTCATGGAATTCTTCGATCAGAATCCAAGGTGAGCTTGAGTCATGCCATTACTATTTAATATTGAATTTATCTAATATTTCATTTGGTTCAATCCTTTACATTCATTAATGTGACCTTAATGACAAGCATGCAACATTTTTTAATTCCCATAACTCCATATTCAAAAGCCAGGGTTCATTTCGCTACCTTTCATTTTTGTGTTACGTGGTGCTACGAACATGCACCTTATATTTCAATCAAATTTAATATGTCGAATTCATATATTTATGTATGATTTCCAATTATCATCACACATTTAATTTTCAAATTGAAACACATATCTTAGGTGGATCAAGTGGTGGGCATACATTTTTCATTCCATTATGTAATTCACAATTTTTCAAAAAGTCATTTAATGTATTAATGCTTACCCTTAGAAAGGCCCAGCAAAGGCACACCCAAATAATGTCCTGAATGTGTCAAAACACTAAACAAAAATTATATAGAACATTTCACATAGATAAATACAATTTAAAACTAATCCAAGAACTTAGGCAATGCCTTGAACCTTTAATTATTTAAAAATGTAACTCTTATTTTCTAATTCCATTAGATTCATGTCCTAAACATGCCATATTTCAATTCAACAACAAGGTAATAAGAAAGATCAATCCAACAAGCCAATAATTATCAAAATCTTAATCAATGTATTATCATGAAGACAACACACCATGATTGAGTGGTTTTATTAAAAAAACATGATTTTGTTTATCGACAACTCATTTAACACATTTAACATTAAAATCATTAACATGTTAAATTTTCATTTAATACGATTTTAAAAGAATCCCAAAATTTCATGAATTAATTGCTAAAAATAGTGATTTGAGAAACTCATTTTTTTCATTTACTTAATTTAATGGCTTTAAAAGGGACCCTACATTATGGTGGAACCCGTTAAATACATATCACATAGGCATAAGAGGAGGAAACCAAAAAAAACAATCTGACACGGCACACACACCTTTATATATTTATATATACCTATGTTTTCTCCATCAACAATGATCAGAACCCACTGCAACATAACTTGGAATCAAAAAAATGTAGCAAAAAGATGTAATTCACCACAATTAAAATACCAGGAACTCATATAAACTAAGAGAACATCAATTGGATGATATGAAAAAAATCATCGTGCATATAAAACGTAATATAATCATTAGCGGCATATAAAAATTAGTACATCCTCTTATCCCTTAGTGAAGGATGTCATAACAAGAACCGATGGGTCCCAAGACATCAATCGCACAACATTAAAATCTATGAAATATAAAATCCAGATCAAACCCTTTGTTTTCATTTCAGCAAAAATAAATCTGGTTGACGTGAAGAAAAAATGTCTAATGAAAATAATGAAATGACTAGAGAAGGAATCACCTCACTGAGGCGGATAGGTTGTGTAAAAAAACAAGATGATTCTAGCACGTGGAGAGGGAGTAGATAATGGGCATCGTGAGTGCTGTAGGGAGATCCCGTTGGGGTAAGGCATCACACCCAGTAGGGAGGGGGTGTTTCATATATTGAAAGAGAAAACCATTTATGTTTCCTATAAGCATATAAATAAAACTAATCCAATATAATAATATTAATAATACAATTATTATTATTTTTATCATATAATTAGAATCGTTCATTGATAAACTCAACCTCCATAAAACATCATTAAACTAAATTCCTTTTATCTCAAATTAATTAAATAAATCCCCCAATTCAACATAATTTAAAATAAATAATTTTAAAATTATATGTAGTCTAGTTCACAAGGATTAACATGATTGGTTTGGCAAACCATGCAGAGCCATCATTCTATGAAAGTCACCTCTCACGGTCTGTCTGGCATGGTTTTCCTAACCATACGCAGAATGTTTGAGCAACTCTATCCATCTTAATTAACCACCACTATTTCCTACTATGGGCCAGAAAGTTTCAGAAAAACCATGAACCCTCTTTTGGTCCCTAAAAGTGAAATTTTCTGAGTCTGGTGCTCCGGAAAATCCCTAGGACACCGGGTATCTTTTTGGTCCTTTTCCCATGTCCAAAAAGAAAATTATTTATGTATTACAACACTGTGAATTATCTTCCGAAGACTAGTTTTAAAACTGGACCTTCTAAATAATAAAATGGATCAAAACCCATTATATTTTAGTCTAGTTAGAAAACATGGGATTCTAAAATCTACCCACCTTAAAAAATTCTCATCCTGAGGAATCCTTTAGGAACTACGTTAAAATCACTGACCTAGAAGGGTTTTTATGGTTCATTCAAATATTTTTATTGGGATTCCAATTCATAATAAACCATTATTAAGTTCCTAAGAAATCAAAACATAAGAATTTATATCCTAAGACAATGTTCAATATCTATGTTGATCAATGAAATGGATCTTACATGTGCCCATTAAGATAGAGACATGATCATATCATTACCTAGATAATCATTCAATTGATGGTTCTCCCTACCACAAGTCATAACTCAAGGAAGGTCCAATTCTATGCCACGGAACCTCCACCATCAGAACTGCCACACAAAGAATGACCTCAAGTGTTCATATGATGCTTTAGGAATGTTTTCATATATGGGAAAAAAAATTCAATCGACCTAACAGAAATTGGTCACGCAAGATTTAATAATAGAATATAAGAACCATGAATCCCACATTACATCAAATAGAAATTTTAATTTAAATGGTGTCATCGCTAATCATATAAATGAGCAATGTATATTAATCACTCGAGAAAATTTCTCGATGTATCTTGAAGATGTCCAGCTTCGGCACCCAACATAAATCAAATGGAACAGCTGGATTCTGTGATTCAGACCAAGGATTTCCTATGTAGGAACCCATAAATAACTCTATAGGTACCAATCACTGATAAGAATGAATTTTTAGCTTTTAACACTAAAAAATTTCATCCTACAAGCTCAATGGATATTAAATATTTTGCGTGGCATAATTCTGACTCTCTCTTAGTGCATTTAAAAAGACAATAAGATTGGGGAAATGGTCGTCTCTTAAGAAGGGTACACTAAGTGTATTGAAACAACATCTATACAACATAGCTACCTACTATAAATGAGAATGGCCAAACCACCACTGGTCAAATACAAGAAGGTACTTGACATCATCTGTCGGTGAAACGACACTACCCAAACACATGCCTTTACTCCCTGAATGCATTTTGTGTTTGTTCAAAAATTACCACCGATGATAATCTCAAGAAATAAGTGTATACATGAGATTTCACACATAGTTTACCTGATCAATGTCATGATTTCTAGTAAGCACTGAAATGATTTATGATATGAAGGACCCAAGGTCATTCAAGCAATAACCAACCATTTACAATGGTCATATTAGGTGTTCCTTCATCTTATAAGGGCACAATTATTAGACTCAACATTTCAGTACCCACCAAAGGAGAGTCTGATCTAAAAAATAGAAGAAAACTTGATGCTCATAAGAGCTCTATATCATTACATATTAAACGAAAGTGTCATGCTCTTTGAGCCACTGTCATAGTCTAAAAACCTGTGAATATGGTCATAGAAATGTGACTGTCATGTCAAAACACTAGAGTATTTCGAAATCCACCCCTATTACTGGGATGAAACTGATTATCTAATGCTATGTTCACTCTGCATGGAAATGACTAGATACCATAATCAATGGCACACAAAGCTTATTACTGAGTCATATTACCTCATATGAAATTTTATACATGACGAAACTATAATGATTCATACATTACTAAGAAGAGGATTGGTCAAACAACCTAAGAAGTATCAAACCATGATTGTGGCAATTCTATGTATATGTAAATGTGAATTGGTTGATTCTTAATCCAATTAAAATGTCATGAAACACATGACCACCGGTTCGAACAAGGGTTTCATTGGAAACCGAAAGTCCTACTTTAAAAAATGGTATCTAAATAGAATCCAAAGTCAAGAAATCTCATGGAATAAGCACAGAATGAATGATAAAAGGGTGTAACCTACCATGGGATGGCCCCCTTATTAATAAAAAACATCGACCTTAAAATGAGGTCTTGATAATGAAAACCACTAAGATTAAAATCCAATCATACAAGTCATTTCTAAAATAAATAATGTGTATAAAAAACTCTTCTGCTTCTGTTCTAGGGAAACTCAATGAGAAGACAAACTACCCTTACATGAGGGTTTTAAACATAGGAACCCACTCCATATTCCATTTCCATACCGTTTATATTTAATAAAATTTATTTTTTCATAATATATGATTTAATCAATAATTCAAGTACCCCTTTTTCAAACAAACCCAATGTTCAGTATTTTTAAGGAACACCATTCGAGAAAAACAGGAATGTTTTATAAATTCTCATTTCTAAAATTTAAACATGTATTAAAATCCATTATAATTTAGGAAATTTATCAAAATAAATTTATTTATGCAGATAAATCAACCTATTAGGGACCCATTTAGACAACATGGGTTCTCTAGAATGCAACCCAATAGTAATCGTGCAATTTATTGATGTCCAAACACCCAATGGATCACCTCATTAAAATTTTACCCAATTGACCTTCTTTGATCTAGTTGATTTTATTAAAAGCTAACCATTTGATTTCATATCAATGATAAACCTCTTTCATGTTTATAATCATTTCACAAAGAATGAGGCCATCATATTTAATATGGGTTTCCATTTCCCAATTCATGAATCTACCAAAGTCTCTATAGATTGGAAATTATATCACATTCATTGATACAAATATTAATTGACAATTTAACATGATCAGTCATAAGTGACCAAATTATATGGGTGGCTGTCTACTAACATTTAATGCTCCCATACACTTTATAGTTTTTCATTTGGATCTCGTTAGTCAAAACCAACATTATTTTACAATAGAATATAGTTTCCTTTTACAATGGTTCAATTTCATGGGTTACTTATTACAATTTATATGGATCCCATACACCTTAGAACACAAAATTGGATCATGATATAACCAAAAAAAATACACTTATCCCATTCAACCATTTAAAATTATCGAAGAAAGCTGTCATGTCTCTACAAGAAGAAAACACTGAGCATCCTTTAGAAATCATAGAAATGAGGAATTATAAATCCCATAAGCATTATAATGAATTAATTAAATAGGTGTAAATATATGCATGGAATATCAATAATTCACAAAAATCAAAAATTGTTGGAAAATTACTAATGCAGCTACATGGAATTACATATATGCATGGAACATGAATTTCTATGTGATTAATATGACGAATGTATTTTTAATCCATTCCATAATAGGACAAGGTTAATATTAATAATTCTATAAATCATAATTAGTGGAAAGTAAACAACTCACTCTAGGTGAAATGATATTAATTGTAACAATGAACAACATAAACAACAATCTCATCCTTGGCCACATGGTCTTTTGTCGTTTGTGGGGTTATCAGTCCCAATCATGTCTATTAACTAAGCTCTAATACATTCCTATTATCCTATCTATCAACAAAAATTATTAAGACTAAGGAAATAAAATAGCCTATGATAAAAAATTATTATGTCATAACCTGGGTCACCCCTAAGACGGTGGTCAAACCGAAGAGTTTGATGACCTCGAGTGCATCTCCATGTACGCCAGAGGCTACCAACTAGTTAGGAGGGTGTATGTATAGTCAGTGGGAAGACTATACCCTCTTATCAGAGTTGAGAATATGTATAATATATTACATAAAAATCTACAATGAATACAGTAATTCCTAATTTACTATGAAGTGGAAGAAAATTTGAAATAACTAATTAAATTTAGAAAATCATAGTTTATATGATAGTTGAATGCATGACATGGTATTGATAAATATTTGAAATCAATAAATAGTAAAACATTAGTTTCAATATAATACGAAATGAAAAGGGAAAAGTTCCCCACAGGAAATCTCCATGTGCATCTTAAAATCCTGATCGGTCCTCTGCACCTAACTCCAAGTACAAGCAATACTACAAACAAAAAGGTTTTATAGTCTTAAAATAAAAAAGCTCTACTCGGTTAACCCAATTCAATGGTGGACCGAGTAGGTTGTGTGTAAAATCCTAGGTAAATAAATAATATTAAATTCTAATGTTTATCAATATTTGTGAATAAAATGTTAATACTACTTTAAAGGGAATTCTATGCTCGATGGCGTTCCCAATACATAACAACGAGTTTCTTTGAAATCTTACATTGCACACTAATAATATAATAATATTATAATAGTTAACGCCAAGCCATTGTAATGGAGGGAATGAACAAAACTGACTAAAAAATGATTATATATGTTTTTCAAATATTTTTACTTTTTACAATAAATTTTAGACGATTAAAAATTGGAATGAATCCAATTTTAAGCGTAAACATTCTAATATTCATTAAAGGGTCGAGTAACCGCCTTTTGATGGAGAACGTTTTTTAAATCCACTTTTTGACAGTTTTATGTGTAATATTTGACTAAATAAAATTATTCCCTAGAATCGGGACATCAAAATTTCCTTTGTGTAAATTTTTGGTATTTTTCCGATAAAGTACATTTTTTAATGAATAGTGAAAAATATTGTATTTTAATTCAAAACCACTTTTTAATCTAATTTATTTATACGATAAGATTATATTTTTTTTAAAGTTAAATTAGAATATATTTTTACCATTTATACCAATAGTGTTCATTTGAATTAATTTCACTTTGAAATTGGACTTAAACTAGTGTCAATCTCTTGATATATATTGTTTCATACAAACACGCTATTTGTTTTGACAGCGGGAACTAATTATTAAATTAATTAATGTAACTTATATCTTTTGAATTTTGTAAAATAGGCATCATTTTTTAATTTGGAATATCAAATATAGCTTAGGGTGTATTATTGGTATTTTTCGGAAATACTTGAATTTTTTATGAATAGTGAAACCACTAAGTGGTACTTAAAAAACTGATTTTTTGTTTAAATGAAATTTTACCACCTCTGTGATTTGAATTTAAAAAATCCAACATACATGGATTTCATTAGGATGAAAAACTTGGTTCAATAGGATTAAAATAATTTTTTGATGAATAGTAACTTTTATGTTTTTAATCGCGATTGGAGGTAATTAGTGTAATTTAGGGTAAAAATATTGTTTTAATGTTATGAAATGACCTTGACACTTGTCCTAACCCTATTGGATGAGTCATGTCCGACCAAGACAATCCATTGGTCGATATTTGGGACCCCATGGAGCCAAATGGGTAAGATAATGACATTAATTCCTTTAATTTAAAGTAAAAGTAAAAATGACACAAACATATATTGTTTAACTAAAACAATTCTCACATGGGGTTATACAAGTCCGATATTTGACTATAAATAGTAATTGGAAAGCAAAGACGATTTCCTACATCATGGTATTTTTTTTATAAATGTTAGACATTAAGTAAAATATATTATTTATGACATCATGATGATGCAGCGATTACCTCATTATTTAACGATTTAAATAAAATGAAAATATAATATAAAATCTAAGACCAACAGATTTCAAACACCTATTGGATGGGTGGATTTTGTACTCTTATCACCTTATCCTCAAAATACATTAATGTGGGACCTTTAAAATCATAAACACAATTGAAAATCAAGTAACATTTTTTACCATTCCAAGAGTGCCCCTCCTCTCCTCTTATAAAAGGCCGCCACCTCTACCTCCTTACTCACACCTCTAAAGCATTTGGATCGTACATTCTCTGATCCTTTTGTCTTTACACATCCCTATACTCATCCTAGAATCCTCAACTTTTTCATAATTCTCTTCATGAAACCCTTTTGGTTCAAACCAAGAGGAGTTACCCGATTTTAAGGTAATGTCTTCACTTGTTTTCTTTTGTTTTATTTTGATTATCCAAACCCTAAACTATTTTTATTCATTTATTTTGTAACAACTAAAATTTATTCAATATACTAGGATGTTTTTATAATAAGTAATCTAGCTACACTTATACACACCTACATATAATGGTTAAAAACATATTGTTTCTGTGGATGGTGAATTTATGCCTCACGAAAAGATGATTGTTCAATATTCTTTTAACACTTTCAAAGGTGGCCATTAAGATGTCAGTATATTTATATATGATATATAATATGTTTATGTTTTCCTTAAGCTTCTGTATTTTTCATTTATGGAATACTTTTTTGGTTTCCATTACGGGTAAACGTGATATCTTCATTTTAGGAAGTGCGGACTACCGCCCCCTCAAAGTGATTTGATTCGTTAATATCATATGTGTTATGTATAAAGGATAGATTTAATGATATTATATATGATAACATACTGTAATTATAATACTATTATGTATCATTATGTTTTAATTCCATTAAATATGAAATAGAAATGGAAATAGCGTTCATGCGTACGTACGGCTTACCGTCTCCATGAATGGTGCATTTCATTTCTTACCTCTAAATGTTATGTAATATTATAAATGAATCAAAATAATGGATATATATTATATATATTATATCTTCATAATTAATATATTTCTGGATATAATGGATATATTACCCCATGAACAAACTTGTAATTGAAAAGAGTTTATTTTTTACTCAAGTTGCAATGATCGACAAAATGACCATTATTAACTAAAATAATTACATAGTGTTCATAACATGGTAATAAGTGACATAAAAGGAATAATGAACTTGAAAAAGGTTCTTAAGAAAGTATAAATTAACTCATGTTTATTATTTAGGTGGTTAAAGAATGATCGAGTCAAGTCAGACCCGAGGTAAGGGATCCTACCCCTCTCTTTCTTTTTAAGTATACTCTTTTATAGAATTCCTTTTCATATAATCTTTATAATGATTGGGATGTTCTTTTATATTAATATTACTTTAGTTTTTTATGTTCATATGATGAGAAACCATATTTTTTCTCATCAACCCATTTTGGATGTTTTGAGAGGTGTCGTTAGGCTACCGAATTTTCGTAAGAGATCCCACCTATCTTTTTCTGTTCAAGTACTATCTTTTATGTCATTTCTTTTATGATCCATGTCCTTATGTTGGAGGATGTTATTTTCTATTCCCCTTTCTATGATTTTTATGATCATATGATGAGATACCCTATTTGATCTCATCAATCCATTTTTGGATGTTTTATGTGGCGCTGTTAGGCTGCCGAATTTTCATAAGGGGACATTCATCTCACTTTTTATTTCCGTGAGATTCATGATACATTTGCCACTATTTACATTTGTGTGGTGTATGTACTGCCCATTATTATACTATTTGTATAATATTATCCCATTTATGCATATTTACATCTTCATTTTATGACCCTTCTTTCATGGGGTGTACACTTCGAATGTTGTCCAAATCGGCAAGGGAAACTTTCACACTCATTTTTTAAAGACTTATTTTGTTATGTCTTTTAACATACATCTTTTTATTTTCGGATATGTTCTTCTATATACATATTGATGTAAATTTTATGTCCAAGTAATGAGATACCATTTTCTATCTCATCAACTCATTTTCTGAATTTTAATGTGACGTCGTTAGGATGTCGAATTTTTGTAAGGGAACATCGTAACCCAATTTTGATTTCTTTGGGTTCAACTTGCAGTTATTGAATATGTCATCCAATGAATTTGTGTGAATTACCTCTTATTTTTTTACACTTAATATCCACTTATATTGGGTGTATTTATATTTTTCACACATAATTATGTGATTGATTTATCCTTAATTTAAGGATAACTTCTCTATAAGGGATTCATCTCAAATTACATTCTATTGAGACTTAATTGTTATTATGCACCAATTCATGTTGATATGGTGTATATAATATCCTTTGGAATATTATATCATGATTTCATTTATTCTCATGACATTATACATTTTGGATTAAATGCCATTCCTTTTAAAGCTTCAAATTGGTAAGGGAATCCGTCTCAATCTTCTTTCATTGAGGCATATTTTTTTTATACACGAAATTCTTTTATACGGTGTATAAACCCCTTTGAAATTTACGATTATTCAAAAGGAATCTGTTTATACGAAGCGTTTACTAAATGAAAAAAGGGAATGTTTTTTTGTCGTACGTATGTGGCGACAACGACTTCTCCCCCACCGTGACCATTATTTAAGTTTCGGCTTCCTCTACAAGACATAACTTTTTTTGAATGAAAAATAAATACCATTTCTTACTTTTCTATTATTCTGGTATTGAAAATGGTTTTCATAATGTTTTTATATTAATGTGTTGTATTGATATCTTGTGATTGAAAGTTGGAAATGTTATGTTTCCTTTATGCATGATTTATGTGATACGATTATGTTATGGTTCTTGAGCATTTTTTATGAAGATGGGTGGTTCCGTGATAAACTTAGGGTGGGTGAGCCCGATATAGCTCTCTAATGCATTGGGTAACGCGAAGGAGTTAAACGGTATGGTTTCTCTGAAGAGATTTACAGAATATACTATGATTGGTATTCCAAACATAACCAAGAGGGTTACTCCCTACGTAAGAATGTTATGAATGCCTCAAGTTACCTTTATGTCTTATGATTTCTATGAGTTATTCGTAAATCTTATGATTTCATGAATTATGTTAAATTGCTTATTTTTTATGAGTAAAGTATGATTTCATTGGCTCTTATGTAAACATGGACTAATGTTTTCTTTCCATATTTGTATAACCAATACTGAGCTTTTTATGCTCATCCCATGTTTTTTTTGAAATGTTTTTCACATGGAATAAAGTTGAATAGAGTCAATGATGGGATCCAAGAAATGTCAGGCTGTCTAAAACAAGGAACTATACATGACTCTTTTGTTCAATAGTTTTTTTGTGAAAAAATGGAAGCTGACTAGATGTGTATACTTTGTAACCTTTGAGTTGAAATAGTTATGTCCTAATTTACAAAAGCACTAAACCTAAAAGATCCTCAATGTGAATTATTCATTTAATTCAATAATAAGTAATGTTTATGGTCGGGTCCTTATAGTTGGTATTAGATGATGGTTTAGATAACTTTAGAGGTTAGAGTGTTAAGTGACAAGTTGTGTATAACCACAATGGTTATTATATTAGATAGAGTCATTGTTATTTTTTGAAGGTTAAAATGAGTTTGTGATGACTTTGATAGGTACATCTTCGTTTTTACCTTCCTCTTTAGTACATAATGATTTTGTTGATATACTGACACTGACATTTTTGGTTTTAGTAAATTGATGGATCTAGCAGGCACCAAAGTGACAATTGGTTTGAAGGAAACTGTGGTGGTTCTCTGATTAAGAGACTGGATGAAATAGGGGATTCAATGAGAAAACCCGTGGTTATTCTAAACCAACCGTCAGGAGTCATGATCAACCACTTGATCCTTGGTGAGTTCTCTAATGCATCATGTAAGAGAGAACCAACTCAACATGGATGTTCAGGTAATAATTATAAAGGTTACCATTAGGGTTTATATGATCCTAACTTTTGAGGTAATTATTGGTTACTATACATTATGATGGAATATGAACGACATGAGATAATCTGGAGGTTAAATTATGTTATGGTTATTTTTGAAGATTTTATCTCGTTTTGGGGAATGTTTTAAGAATTATATAGTTTTGGAAAAAGGACAACATGTTGACTGTGCAACAACCCGTCATGTTGGACAAATCTGCGAGAATCGAACCCACAACCAAAGTGCAAGTGGTATTTATCGCCTACCACTGGACTACGTGAAGTCCCTGGTAAGTTTGAATTATTCTTTTTAGTTAGATGATTTTATGAATTAAGAGTATGTTGATTTTTTGTTATCAATGGAAATTATTAGCCTATCATGGAGGATATGTGATTAGGTTAATTAATTTTCAGTATTATACTGTAAGAGTAACCGATGTTATTTTGGAGAAAAATGTTAAGATTTATATTATGAGACTATGTGGTTAAATTCTTATGAGATTTGGGTTTCAATAATATTTTTGTTTACTTTGATGAATTCTATGGATAGATGTTTATTGAATGGCCTTTGATGAACTGTAGATATTGTTTGAAAAATTTTGGAGATTAAGAATAGATATTTTTTATAATGGATTATCCTTTTTGGGTATTATCTGATCTCATACTAACAATTTTGGTTTTATTTTTTATTAAGGTCTAAAGACATGGGAATTATATTGTTATCTTATGGGGAATAGGTGATTCTCTAGTAGTTGATTATAGTACTCTTAATGCGAACAATTCTTCCTAAATACTCGTCTTTTGGAGAAAATATGAGTTTGGTTAAGGAATATAGTAAAAGTTAAAAGTATACGTAACAAGTAAGTATTTTTAATTATGATTTATTATAAGGCCCCAGACTTAAACCTTACTTAATCATGAGTTATTACAAGATTACACATTGAGGATCTTTTCAGGTTTAGAGTTATAGAGAATTAGATCATAAAACTTGCATTACATTCCACATTTAAACAAAGTGGTTACAGAAAAGATAGTATTCATTTTTCCCATCAACGGAATCATATTTAAAATAAAACATGGATTCTTTCTTGACACTTCCTTAACACTATCATCATATCATATACCCTTCCCTTGACCTGTGAAAAACATTTCAAAAACATGGGATGAGCATAAAAAGATCAGTAAGGGATATAAAAATATGGAAAGGAAACATGAGTACATGTATACATAAGAATGAAATCATACATTACCCATAAAACATAAGCACTTTAACATACCTCATAAAATCATGAATAAATCATAGAAATCATAAGACATAAAAGTAACTTGAGGCATTCATAACATTCTTACATAGGGAGTAACCCTCCTGGTTACGTATGGAATACCAACCATAGTATATTCCCTAAATCTATTCGGAGAAACCTTAACGTTTCACTCCTTCGCGTTACCCAATGTATTGGAGAGCTATATCGGGCTCACCCGCCCTTAGTTTATCACGGAATCACCCATTTTCATAACAATGCCCAAGAACCATAACATAATCGTATCACATAAAACATGCATAAAGGAAACATAACATTTCCTCATTTCAATCCCAATATAACATTTTAGTATATTGAAATAATGAATCCATTCAAAAAGAAACCATTTCCAAAACCATTTAAAACATTTAATAAAGTGATTTTTGAATCAAAGTGTCCCATACCACCTTGAAGATTTTAAAATTTTAAACCATTAATATCCAAATAAATAAATCCTTAAAACCATTTTGAAAACATGGATATTAATAAAAAAAATAATTAAACATTTAAAGAGACATTTTGGTTAAAGGGGTTTTACCAAAATTAGAGACACTTGAATACAATAATTGAGGAATAAAATTTAGTCAGAACTTTATAATATCATGAGAATAAATGGATTCATGATATAATATTCCAAAGAACTATATATACACCATATAAGAGTGAATTGGAGCATAACAACAATAAAGTCTCAATAGAAATGTCAACTATGATGAAATCCCTTATAAAGAATGTATCCTTAAATTAAGGATAAATCAATCTCAACATTATGTGCAAAAAATATAAATACGCCAAATATAAGTGGATATTAACTGTAAAAAAATAAAAGTTAATTCACACATATTCAATGGATGACATATTCAATAACTACATGTTTAACCCAAAGAAATCGAAATTGGGTTAAAAAGTTCCCTTGGTAAAATTCGACAGCCTAACGGCATCACTTCAAAATTCAGAAAATGAGTAGATGAGAGATAAAAAGGGCATCTCATCACTTGTAAATAAAATTTACATCAATAAGGATATAAAATAACATATCCCAACATAATATAATGTGAATTAAAAGACATAACAAAAGAAGTCTTTTAAAAAGAGGAGGGTGAAATGTCCCATTACCGAGTTGGGTAACTTTCAAAACATACACCCCATGGAAGAAGGGTCATACAATGAAGATGTGAATACCCATAAATGAAATTATACTACACAAAGTGTATAATAATGTGAATTACATACAACACTCAAAGGAATTGTGGAAAATGTAGCATAAATCTCACAGGAATAAAAGTGAGAAGAAAAATCCCTTACAAAAACCCGGCAGACTAACGGCGCCACTTAAAACTTCCAAAATGGATTGATGAGAGGAAATAGGGTCTATCATCATATCAAAATAAATTTTACAGAAATATTAATACTAAATAACATACCCCATCATAACAAATAGGATCATAAAAGAAGTGACATAAAGGAGAGTATTTAAAAAGAAAGAGAGAGGTTGGATCTCTTTCGAAAATTTGGCAGCCTAACGGCGCCACTCAAAACTTCCAAAATGGATTGAAGAGAGAGAATAGGGTCTCTCTTCATATGAACATAATAATTATAGTAATATTAATATAAAATAATATCCCAATAACAAGAAATATGAGCTTTAAAAGGAATGACATAAAAGAGTGTACTTTAAAAGAAAGAGAGGAGTCAGATCTGTTACCTCAAGTCCGACTTGTCTTGTTCGTTTCTTTATAATCCTAAATAATAAAATTTGGTCAATTTATAATTGCCTAATTACCCCCTTAAAATATTATTATGCAGTTCATATCACATATCATAATGTTATAATAATTGTTTAATAATGTTAGTTCATATCAGACGTTTTTGACGATGTTTGGTACATGAGTCAAAAATGAACTTGTTTGAAAAATGAATGTCCATGTAGTTATAAGTAAATAATTTCCAGAATAGTATTAATGATTAAAATATATTTCCAGTACATATTCATTTTATACTATTCCATATCATTTGGAGATAAAAAACGAAATGTACCGTTCATGGAGATGGTAGGCCGTACGTACGCATGAATGCTACATTCATTTTTTCTTTGTCATATTTACGGAATTAAAAAATAAATGATATATATATATATATATCATAATTACATGATAATATATATGTGATATAGTTCACATATCTTCATTAATTTTATTCTTTATACGTTCCATGTATTGCATGTACGAGTCACAACACATGAGGGGGCGGTAGTCCGCACTTCCTTATATGAAATAATCGCATTTACACAACATGAAAAGAATAAAGGTATGTTTTAAATATAAAATACAGAAGAATATAGTAAACATAAATACCATATATATAATATATAAAATACAGTGACATCATATTGTCCACCTTTAATGGTGTTAAAAGAATATTGAACAATCATTGTTTCGTGAGGCAGAAAAATGCCAACCACAGAAACAGTATGTTCTTTAACCATTAGACGAAGGTGTGTGTAAGTGTAGCTCGAAAACTTCTTATAAAAAAATCTTAGTATTTTTAATATACTAGATTATTTACAAAAGAAATGAATAAAAATAGTTTATGGGGTTGGAGAATCAAAATAAAACAAAAGGACACAAGTGAAAACATTACCTTAAAATCAGGTAACTCCCTTTGGTTTGAGCTCAAAGGCTTCCTTGGGAAGACTTCTGACCAAAGTGAGGCTTCTAAGGGTTAGAGAGGTATGTGCAGAGACACAATGGGTAGTGTTTGGCCGAGCTAAAGGCTTTGGAAGTGTGGGTAAGGAGGTAGAGGTGGGGGCCTTTTATAAGAGGAGGGGAGGGGCACCCTTGGAAAGTAATGAAATGTTCCTTTACTTTAAAATGAGCTTCGAATTTAAAACGTTCCACATTGATATAATTCGATGATAAGGTGATAAGGGTTCAAAATATACAGATACAATAGGTTCTGGACATGTGTAGGTCTTAGAATTTACATTATCTTTCCATTTTATTTAAAACGTTGAATAATGAGGTCATCGCTGTATCATCATGATGTCATAAATACTTTAACTTATTTAATGTCTAAAAATTATAAAACAAATACTATGATTTATTAAATCGTTTGAGATTTCCAATGAATATTTATAGTCAATACACTGACTTGTATAACCCCTTGTAAAAATTGTTTTAGTAAAACAACTCATGTTTGTGTCATTTTAATTTTAACATTAAATAAAAAGGTATTTATGTCATTTTCCAACCAAAGTGGCTCCATGGGGTCCCCAAGTGGACCCATGGATTGTCTTGGTCGGCCATGACTCATCAAATTAGGGTATTACATGTGTCTAAGTCATTTCATATTGTTAAAACATTATTTTTACCTTAAACATCACTAATTACCTTTAATCGCGATTAAAAACTTAATAAGTTACTATTCACCAAAAAATTATTTCAATCACATTGAACAAAATTTTAATTCTTAATTACAACCATGTATGTCGGATTTTTGAAATTCAGAACACAAAGATGGTAAATTTTGATTTAAACAGAAAATCAGTTTTTATAATAACCACTTAGTTGTTTCACTATTCACCAAAAATTAAAGTTTTTCAGAAAATTACCAAAAGTTCACCCTAAGCTATAATTGATATTCCGAATTCAAAAATGATGTCTATTTTAAAAAATTAAAAACATATAATTTTCATCAATTAATTTAATAATTAATTCCCGCTGCCAAAACAAATATCATGTTTTTATGAAACAAAATATTTCAAAAGATTGACACTAGTTTAAGTCTGATTTCAAAGTGAAATTAATTCCATTGACCACTATGGGATTAAATGGTAAAAATATATTCTAATTTCACTTTAAAACCAATTCAAAAGATAGTCTAATCATATAAATAAATTAGATTAAAAAGAGTTATTGAATTAAAATACAACAATTTTCACTATTCATTAAAATTTGAACTTTTTTGGAAAAATACCAAAAATTTACACAGAGTAAATTTTGATGTCCCAATTCTAAAGAAGAATTTTATTTAGTCATATATAACACATAAAATTGTCAAAAAGTGGATTTAAAAGAGGTTGGCCATCAAAAGGCGGTTAATCGACCATTTAAAGTATATTAGAATGTTTACGCTTAAAATTGGATTATTTCCCATTTTCAATCCTCTATAATTTATTGTAAAAAGTAAAAATATTTGACAAAAATATATAAACATTTTGTAGTTAGTTCTATTTATTCCCGCTATCACAACGGCTAGGCGTTAACTACTATTTAAAATAATATTATTTTATTATTAGAGTGCAACGTAAGATTCCCAAGAAACTCGTTGTTGCGTGTTGGGTACGCCATCGAGCATAGTGTCCCCATTAAAGTCATATTAATATTTTATTCACAAATATGGATAAATGCGAAAATTTCATACTCTTTATTTACTTGGGTGGTTACATCCTTCACCCCTTTTAGAAATTGCGTCCTCGCAATTCTAAAATTGGGCTTCAAAACTTCATTGAAAATCCCACATCGGAACAAGAGTCAGTAAAACTATCACTTTAAAATAAAGAATGATAAGTACAAAGGTCACCCGAGTTAACCCATACTAGGATTCCAAGTATGAAAATATGGACATGGAAGAAAATAACAGAGGGTCATGTTTTTATGGAGAGTGATAGTAAACATGTCTAGGAGAAAGTTAACCATAAGAAAATCACAAACTTGTGATGGGTTAAACGGTATTCGATTAACCGGTAAGAAAAGTTAATAGACAACATTTTTGTTTTAAGTTACTTTTTATTGAGGAATTTATTCATAAGGAAACATAATCACTTATCATGTTGACTTTCAACTTTTACTAGATTCCTTAATCAAACTCATATTTTCCCCAAAAGACGAGTATTTAGGAAGACTTGCTCGCATTAAGAGTACTATAATCAACTTCTAGAGAATCACCTAATCCACAAAATATAACTATATACTTCCCATTTCATTAGACTCTAACCAAAACCAAAAATGAAAAGGTTAGTACAAGATCAGATAATATCCAAAAAGGATAATCCTTTTAAAAAAATTCTATTCTTAATCTCCAAAATTTGTCCAACAAAACCCAAAGTTCAACGAGGACCATTCGATAAAAAATTTATCCATAAAATTAATCAAAGTGAACCAAACAAATATTGAAACCCAAATATTTGAATGATTTAGTCACATAGTATTCCAAGTTAAATCGTAACATTTATCTCCAATCAACATCAGTTGCTCTTAAAGTTTCTTATTGAAGAGTAGTTAACCTAATCACATATCCTCTATGATAGGATAATAAATTTCCATAGATAACCCAAAATCAACTTACTATTAATTCATAAAATAATCTAACTAAAAATAATCAGTCAATCTAACCAAGGAATTCACGTATTCCAATGGTAGGCGATAAATACCAGTCGCACTTTGGTTGTGGGTTCGATTCCCGCAGCTTTGTCCGACTCCACGGGGTGTCACATGGTCTGTGTATTGTCCTTTTTCCAAAACTATATAATTCATAAAACATTCCCCAAAATGAGATAAAATCTTCAAAAATGATCATAACATATTTTAACCTCAAGTTTATCTCATGCCATTCATTTTCCAGCATATCATATAAGAACCCATAATTACCTAAAAAGTAAGGATAATATAAACTCTAATGGTTACCTTTATAATTATTACCTGAACTTCCACATTGATTGGTCTTCTTGAACATGACGCATTACAGAACATACCAAGGTTCAAGTGGTTGATCATGACTCCTTGATAGTTGGTTTAGAACAACCACGAGTTTCCTCATTGAATCCCCCATTTTATCTACTATCTTAATCAGAGAACCACCACCGTTTCCTTCAAACCTGTTGTCTCTTTGGTGCCTGCTAGATCCATCCATTCACTAAAAAAATAAAAGTCAGTGTGAGTATATCATCAAAACTATCATGTACTAATTTGGATGATAAACACTAATATATACTTGCTCATTCACTTTATCTAAAACTAGGACTCTTTCTAAAATCCTAACCATTATGGTAATGTCACTTATTCTTAGAGAATAACCTAACCTCTAAAGTTATCTAAACCGACATCTGATACAAACTATAAGTCCCCAGCCTTAAACCTTACTTAATCTTGAGTTATTACAAGATTACATATTGAGGATATTTTCAGGTTTAGAGTTATATAGAATTAGATCGTAAAACTTGCATTACATTCCACATTTATAAAAAGTGGTTACATAAAAGATAGTATTCATTTTTCCCATCAACAGAACCATATTTAAAATAAAACATGGATTCTTTCTTGACACTTCCTTGACACTATCATCATATCATGTACCCTTCCCTTGACCTATGAAAAACATTTCAAAAACATGGGATGAGTATAAAAATAATAGTAAGGGATATAAAAATATGGAAAGGAAACATGAGTACATGTATACATAAGAATGAAATCATACTTTACCCATAAAACATAAGCACTTTTTTATACCTCATAAAATCATGAATAAATCATAGAAATCATAAGACATAAAAGTAACTTGAGGCATTCATAACATTCTTACGTACGGAGTAACCCTCTTGGTTACGTTTGGAATACCCACTATAGTATATTCCATAAATCTCTTTGGAGAAACCTTAATGTTTCACTCCTTCGCGTTACCCAATGCATTGGAGAGCTATATCGGGCTCACCCGCCCTTAGTTTATCACGGAACCACCCGTTTTCATAAAAATTCCCAAGAACCATAACATAGACGTATAACATAAAACATGCATAAAGGAAACATAACATTTCCACATTTCAATCACAATATAACATTTTAGTATATTTAAATAATGAATCCATTCAAAAAGAAACCATTTACAAAACCATTTAAAACATTTAATAAAGATATTTTTGAATCAAAGTGTCCCATACCACCTTGAAGATTTTAAAATTTTAAACCATTAATATCCATATAAATAAATCCTTAAAACCATTTTGAAAACATGGATATTAATAAGAAAAAAT
The DNA here is from genome assembly GCA_963277665.1 of Viscum album. Taxonomy (NCBI): domain Eukaryota; kingdom Viridiplantae; phylum Streptophyta; class Magnoliopsida; order Santalales; family Viscaceae; genus Viscum; species Viscum album. Next base: position 1,478,847,511 of record OY728148.1, on the reverse strand, counting down.
AACTAAAACATTTAAAGAGATATTTTGGTTAAAGAGGTTTTACCAAAATTAGAGACACTTGAATACAATAATTGAGGAATAACATTTAGTCAGAACTTTATAATATCATGGGAATAAATGGATTCATGATATAATATTCCAAAGGATAGTATATACAAAATATAAGAGTGAATTGGTGCATAACAACAATGAAGTCTCAATAGAAATTTCAAATGTGATGAAATCCCTTATAAAGAAGGAATCCTTAAATTAAGGATAAATAAATCTCAAAAATTATGTGTGAAAAATATAAATACACACAATATAAGTGAATATTAAGTTTAAAACAAAAAAAGTTTATTCACACATATTCAAAGGATGAAAAATTCAATAACTACATGTTGAACCCAAAGAAATCGAAATTGGGTTAAAAAGTTCCCTTGGAAAAATTCGACAGCCTAACGACATCACTTCAAAATTCATAAAATGAGTTGATGAGTGATAAAAAGGGAATATCATCACTTGGACATAAAATTTACATCAATAAGGATATAAAAGAACATATCCCAACATAATAGTATGTGAATTAAAAGACATAACAAAAGAAGTCTTTTAAAAAGAGGAGGGTGAAAGGTCCCCTTACCGAGTTGGATAACTTTCGAAACGTACACCCCATTGAAGAAGGGTCATACAATGAAGATGTGAATACCCATAAATGAAATTATACTACCCAAAGTGTATAATAATGGGAAGTACATACACCACTCAATGGAAATTTTGGCAAATGTAGCATAAATCTCACGAGAATAAAAGTGAGATGAAAAATCCCTTACAAAAACTCGGCAGCCTAACGACGCCACTTAAAACTTCCAAAATGGATTGATGAGAGGAAATAGGGTCTCTCATCATATGAAAATAAAGTTTACAGAAAGATTAATACAAAATAACATCCCCAACATAACAAATAGAAGATTAAAATAAGTGACATAAAGGAGAGTACTTAAAAATAAAGAGAGAGGTTGGATCTCTTACGAAAATTCGGCAGCCTAACGGCGCCACTCAAAACAAACAAAATGGATTGATGAGAGAGAATAGGGTCTCGCATCATACGAAAATTAAAATTACAGTAAGATTAATATTAAATAATATCCCAATAACAAGAAAGATGAGCTTTAAAAGGAATGACATAAAATAGTGTATTTTAAAAGAAAGAGAGGAGTCGGATCCCTTACCTCAAGTCTGACTTGTCTTATTAGTTTCTTTATATTCCGGAATAATAAACTTTGTTCAATTTATAATTGCCTAAGGGCCTCCTTTAAAGATTATTATTCAGTTCATATCACATATTATAATGTTATAATAATTGTTTAATAATGTTAGTTCATATCAGACGTTTTTGTCGATGTTTGGTACATGAGTCAAAAATGAACTTGTTTAAAAAATGATTGTCCAAGTAGTTATAAGTAAATGAATTCCATAATTTTATTAATGAATAAAATATATTTCCATTAAATATTCATTTTATACTGTTCCATATCATTTGGAGATAAAAAACGAAAAGCATCATTCAGGGAGACGGTAGGCCGTACATACGCATGAATGCTACTTTCATTTTTTCTTTGTCATATTAACAGAATTAAAAAATAAATGATATATATATATTATAATTCCAGTATAATATATATGTGATATAGGTCACATATGTTCATTAATTTCATTCTTTATACATTCCATGTATTGCATGTACGAGTCACATCACTTGAGGGGGCGGTAGTCCACACTTCCTCATATGAAATTATCGCATTTACACAACATGAAAAGAATAAAGTTATGTTTTATATATAAAATACAGAAGCATATAGTAAACATAAATACCATATGTATCATATATAAAATAAAGTTACGTCATAATGTCCATCTTTAAAGGTGTTAAAAGAATATTGAACAGTCATCATTTTGTGAGGCAGAAAATATCCAACCACAGAAACAGTATGTACTTTAACCATTAGACGAAGGTGTGTGTAAGTTTAGCTCGAATACTTCTTTTAAAAACATCATATTATATTGAAGATACTAGATTTTATACAAAATAAATTAATAAATCGAGTTTAGGGGGTTGGAGAAGCAAAATAAAACAAAAGGACACAAGTGAAAACATTACCTTAAAATCGGGTAACTCCCTTTGGTTTGAGCTCAAAGGCTTCCTTGGGAAGACTTCTGACCAAAGTGAGGCCTCTAAGAGTTATAGAGGGATGTGGAGAGACATAATGGGCATGGGTTGGCCGAGCCAAAGGCTTTGGAAGTGTGGGTAAGGAGGTAGAGGTGGGGGACTTTTATAAGAGGAGAGGAGGGGCCCCCTTGGAATATAAAGAAATGATAATTTACTTTAAAATGATTTTCAGATTTAAAAGGTCCCACATTGATATAATTCGAGGATAAGGTGATAAGGGTTCTAAATATACCCATACAATAGGTTTTGGACATTTTTAGGTCTTAGAAGTTACATTATCATTCCATTTTATTTAAATCGTAGAATAATGAGGTCATCGCTGCATCAACATGATGTCATAAATAATTTAATTTATTTAATGTCTAAAAATTATAAAAAAACACTATGATGTATTAAATCGTTTTATCATTAGAATTATTATTTATAGTCAAAAATTTGACTTGTATAACCCCTTGTAAAAATTGTTTTAGTAAAAATACTCATGTTTGTGTCATTTTAATTTTAACATTTAATAAAAAGGTATATATGTCATTTTCCAAACAAAGTGGCTCCATGGGGTCCCCAAGTTTACCCATGGATTCTTTTGGTCGGCCATGACTCATCCAATGAGGGTAGGACATGTTTCTAGGTCATTTCATAATATTAAAACATTATTTTTTTCCTTAAACAACACTCATTACCTCTAATCGCGATTAAAAACTTAATAAGTTACTATTCACCAAAAAATTATTTTTTATCCTATTGAACCACATTTTACTTCTTAATGACAACCATGTATGTCGGAGTTTTGAAATTCAAAACAAAATGATTGCAAAATTTTATTTAAACAGAAATTTAGTTTTTATAAGTACCACTTAGTGGTTTCACTATTCATCAAAAATTGAAGTTTTTCAGAAAATTACCAAAAGATCACCCTAAGCTATAATTGATATTACAATTTAAAAAATGATGTCTATTTTACAAAATTAAAATAATATAAGTTTCATTAATTAATTTAATAAATAATTCATGCTTTCAAAAAAATAGTGTGTTTTTATAAAACAAAATGTATTAAAAGATTGACACTAGTTTAAGTCCGGTTTCAAAGTGAAATTAATTCCAACGACCACTATTGGATAAAATGGTAAAAATATATTCTAATTTAAATTTAAAACCAATTCAAAAGATAATGTAATCATATAAATAAATTAGATTAAAAAGAGGATTTGAATTAAAATACAATATTTTTCACTATTCATTAAAAATTTAATTTTTTTGGAAAAATACCAAAAATTTACACAAAGTAAATTTTTATATCTCGATTCTAAATAAGAATTTTTTTAGTCAAATATAACATATAATATTGTCAAAAAGTGGATTTAAAATAGGTTCACCATAAAAAGGTGGTTAATCGACCTATTAAAGAATATTTGAATGTTTACGCTTAAAATTGGATTCATTCGCATTTTTAATCCTCTAAAATTTATTGTAAAAAGTAAAAATATTTGACAAACATATAAAATCATTTTGTAGTTAGTTCTTTTCATTCCCTCAATTACAACGGCTAGGCGTTAACTACTATTTATAATAATATTATTTTATTATTAGAGTGCAAAGTAAGATTTCGAAGAAACTCATTGTTGCATGTTGGGTACTCCATCGAGAATAGAGTCCCCTTCAAAGTCATATTAATATTTTATTCACAAATATGGATAAATGTGAAAATGTCATACTCTTTATTTACCTGGGGTGTTACATTTAGTAAAGCTCAAAAATAAATTCCTCAATTAAGAGTAACTTAAAACAAAAATATTGTCTGTTAACTTTTCCTACGGGGGAATCGAATACCGTTTAACCCACCACAAGTTTGTGATTTTCTTGTTGTTAACATTCTCCTAGATATGTTTACTATCACTCTCCATCATAACATGACCCTTTGTTTTTTCCTCCATATCCATATTTTCATACTTGGAATCCTAGAATGGGTTAACTCGGGTGACCTTTGTACTTCTCTCCCATTCTTTTAAAGTGATAGTTTAACTGACTCTTGTTCCGATGTGGGACTTTCAATGAAGTTTACAAGCCAAATTTTGAAATTTCAAGGATGAAATTCCCAAAAGCGGTGATAGATGTAACATACCAGGTAAATAAATAATATTAAATTCTAATTTTTATTAATATTTGTGAATAAAATGATAATACTACTTTAAAGGGAATGCTATGCTCGATGGCGTACCTAATACGCAACATCGAGTTTCTTTGAAATCTTACGTTGCACACTAATAATATAATAATATTAGAATAATTAACTCCTAGCCAATTTAATGGAGGGAATGAACATAACTGACTAAAAAATGATTATATATTTTTGTCAAATATTTTTACATTTTACAATAAATGTTAGAGGTTTACAAATGCGAATGAATCCAATTTTAAGCGTAAACATTCTAATATTCGTTAAAGGGTCGATTAACTGCCTTTTGATGGTGAACCTCTTTTAAATCCACTTTTCGACAATTTTATGTGTTATATTTGACATATTAAAATTCTTTTTTAGAATCAGGACATCAAAATTTACTTTGTATCAATTTTTGGTATTTTTCCAATAAAGTTCATTTTTTAATGAATGGTGAAAAATTTTGTATTTTAATTCAAAACCACTTTTTAATCTAATTTATTTATATGATTAAATTATGTTTTGAATTAGTTTCAATGTAAAATTAGAATATATTTTTACCATTTAATCCAATATTGGTAATTGTAATTAATTACACTTTGAAATTGCACTTAAACTAGTGTCAATCTTTTGATATATATTGTTTCATAAAAACACGCTATTGGTTCTGACAGTGGGAATTAATTATTAAATTAATTAATGTAACTTATATGTTTTTAATTTTGTATAATAGAAATCATTTTTGAATTTAGAATATCAAATATATCTTAGGGTGAATTTTTTGTATTTTTCTGAAAAACGTGAATTTTTTATGAATAGGGAAACAACTAAGTGGTACATAAAAAACTAATTTTTCGTTTAAATGAAATTGTACCACCTCTGTGTTTTGAATTTCAAAAATCCAACATACATGGCTTTAATTATGAAGTAATATGTGGTTAAATGGGATTAAAATATTTTTTTGGTAAATAGAAACTTTTAAGTTTTTAATCGCGATTAGAGGTAATTAATGTAATTTAAGGTAAAAATAATGTTTTAATATTATGAAATGACCTTGAAACTTATTCTAACCCCATTGAATGAGTCATGGACTAACAAGAAAACCCATTTATTGATTTTTGGGACCCCATGGTACCACTTGGGTAAGATAATGACATTAATGCCTTTTATTTAATGTAAAAGTAAAAAATGACACAAACATGTATTGTTTTAATAAAACAATTTTTACATGGAGTTATAAAACTCAAATTTTGTTACTATAAATAATCATTGGAAAGATAAAAATATTTCCTACATCATGGTATTTTTTTTATAATTTTGAGACATTATATATATTAAATTATTTATGGCATCATGATGATGCCCCGATTACCTCATTATTTAACGATTTAAAAAAATGAAATGATAATGTAAAATCTAAGACCTACACATGTAAAAAACCTATTTGGTGTATTTATAACTCTTATCACCTTATCCTCAAAATACATCACTGTGGGACCTTTAAAATCCGAAACACATTTGAAAATAATGTAACATTTTATATCTTTCCAAGAGTGCACCTCCTCTCCTCTTATAAAAGGCCCCCACATCAACCTCATTAACCACACCACTAAAGCTATTTTCTTGGCCATGATCTGATCATTTTGTCTCTCCACATCCCTCATCTCATCCAATAAGCCTAACCTTTGGAAGAATTATCTTCATGAAACCCTTTTGTTTCAATCCAAGAGGTGTTACCCGATTTTAAGGTAATTACATTACTTGTTTTTTTTGTTTTATTTTGCATCTCCAACCCCCTAAAATCAATTTATTCATTTATTTTGTAAAAACTCTAGTATCTTCAATATACTAGGATTTTTTTATAATATTTATTCTAGCTACACATACACACGTCTACATCTAATGGTTAAAGAACATACTGTTTCTGTGGATGGTGAATTTCTGCCTCACGAAATGATGATTGTTCAATATTCTTTTAACACCTTGACAAGATTCCATTAAGATGTCACTGTATTTATATATGATATATAATATGTTTATATTTTCCTTAAGCTTCAGTAGTTTTCATTTGTGGCATACCTTTATGGTTTCCATAATGGGTAAACGTGATATCTTCATTTTAGGAAGTGCGGACTACCGCCCCCTCAAAGTGATTTGATTCGTTAATACCATATGTGGTACATATAAAGGATAGATTTAATGATATTATATGTGATAACATACTGGAATTATAATACTATTATTAATAATTATGTTTTAATTCCATTATATATGAAATAGAAATGGAAGCAGCGTTCTTGCATACATACTTCTTACCGTCTCCATGAACGGTGCATTTCATTTCTTACCTCTAAATGTTATGTAATATTCTTAATGCATGTATATAATGGATATATATGATATATATGATATATAAATAAGGAATATAATTCTGGATATAATGTATATTTTACCCCATGAACAATCTTGAAATTATAAAGAGTTTATTTTTGACTCAAGTAGCAATGATCGACAAAACGACCATTATTAACTAAACTAATTACATAGTGTTCATAACATGGTAATAAGTGATATAAAAGGAATAATGATCTTGAAAAAGTTTCTTAAGCAAGTATAAATTAACTCAATTTTATTATTCAGAAGGTTAAAGAATGATCGAGTCAAGTTAGACTCGAGGTAAGGGATCCAACCCCTCTCTTTCTTTTTAAGTATACTCTTTTATGGAATTCCTTTTAAGCTCATCTTTATAATGATTGGGGTGTTCATTTATATTACTCTTATTGTAATTTTTTATGTTCATATGATTATACACCCTATTTTCTCTCATCAATCCATTTTTGATGTTTTGAGTGGCGCCATTAGGCTGCTGAATTTTCGTAGGAGATCTTACATATCTCTTTATTTTCAAGTACTCTCTTTTATGTCATTTCTTTTATGCTTCATGTCCTTGTGTTGGAGGATGTTATTTTCTATTCCCCTTTCTGTAATTTTTATGTTCATATGATGACATACTATATTGGATATCATCAATCCATTTTTGGATGTTTTATGTGGCGCCGTTAGGCTGCTGAATTTTCATAAGGGGGCTTTCATCTCACTTTTTATTCCCGTGATATTCATGATTCATTTTCCACTATTTCATTTTGTGTCGTGTATGTACTGCCCATTATTATACTATTTTTATAATATTATACCATTTATGGGTATTTACATCTTTATTGTATGGCCCTTCTTTCATGGGGTGTACGCTTCGAATGTTGTCGAAATCGGTAAGGGAACCTTTCACAGTCATTTTTTTAAAGACTTATTTTGTTATGTATTTTAACCTACATCTTTTTATGTTGGGTTATGTTATTATATATCCTTAGTTATTTAAATTTTATGTCCACGTAATGAGATAACATTTTCTATCTCATTAACTCATTTTATGAATTTTAATGTGACACCGTTAGGCTGTTGAATTTTTGTAAGGGAACATCATAACCCAATTTCGATTTCTTTAGGTTCAACTTGTAGTTATTGAATATGTCATCAAATGAATATGTTTGAATGACATATTATTGTTTTACACTTAATATCCACTTATATTGGGTGTATTTATATTTTTCACACATAATTATGTGATTGATTTCTCTTTAATTTAAGGATACCTTCTTTATAAGGGATTTCATCTCAAATTGCATTCCATTAAGAATTCATTGTTGTTATGCACTAATTCACTGTTATATGGTGTATATACTATCTTTTGGAATATTATATCATGAATTCATTTATTATCATGATATTATAATGTTTTGATTAAATGCCATTCCTTTAAAAGCTTCAATGTGGTAACAGAATCAGTCTCAATCTCCTTTCATTGAGGCATATTTTGTTTTATACAAAACATTCTTTTCTATGGTGTATTAACCCCTTTGACTATTATGATTATTCAAAAGGACTCTTATTATATGAAGCGTTTACTAAACAAAAAAATGCAATTTTTTTGCCGTATGTATGCGGTGACAATGACTTCTCCGCCGCTGTGACCATTATTTGAGTTTCGGCTTCCTCTACAAGACATATCTTTTTTTGAATGAAAAATAAATACCATGTTTTACTTTTATTTTATTCTGGTATTGAAAAGGGTTTTCATAATGTTTTTATATCAATGTGTTGTATTGATATCTTGTGATTGAATGGTGGAAATGTTATGTTTTCTTTATGCATATTTTATGTGATACGATTATGTTATGGTTCTTGGGAATTGTTTATGAATATGGGTGGTTCCATGATAAACTAAGGGAAGGTGAGCCCGATATAGCTCTTCAATTCATTGGGTAACGCGAAAGAGTTAAACGTTATGGTTTCTCCGAAGCAATTTAGGGAATATACTATGATGGGTATTCCAAATGTAACCAAGAGGTTTACTCCCTTAATAAGAATGTTATGAATGCCTCATGTTACCTTTATGTCTTATGATTTCTATGGTTTATTCGTAAATATTATGATTTCATGAGGTATGTTAAATTGTTTATGCTTTTTGAGTAAAGTATGATTTCATTGGTTCCAATGTATTCATGGACTAATGCTTTCTTTCCGTATTGGTATAACCCTTACTGAGATTTTTATTCTGATCCCATGTTTTTTTGAAATGTTTTTCATAGAAAATATGGTTGAATAGGGTCAAGGATGGGATCCAGGAAATGTCAGGCTATATAAAACAAGGAACTAGAAATGACTCTTTTGTTCAAGATTTTTTTTTTTGTGAAAAAATGGAAGCTGAGTAGATGTGTCTACTTTGTAACCTTTGAGTTGTGATAGTTATGTCCAAATTCTCTAAATCTCTAAACCTGAAAAGATCCTCAATGTGAATTATTCATTTAATTCGATAATAATTAATGTTTAAGGTCGGGTCATTATAGTGTGACATATAAATATAAGTAGTCTGGAAACACCGGTGTCTAGAACAATTCTAATATTTTTTTATAAATTAAATAATTTGTAGTCATGCATAAATAAAGAAGGAAGTTCAATGTAACTATATAACCAAGTACCTGCTTCATCCTTCAAATGGTGTGGAAATATGTACCTAGTTTATTAACTAATTATTTTCCATTTTATATTAATAAGTCATGTTAGTCATAGAAGACATTGAAATCACCTCGTGATAGTATAAATAGTGAAGGTTCCACGATATATTAAGGAAACCTACAATAATAATTGATGATGAAGTTCAATGTCTAGAGACATGGTAGTGTATACATCAAGGGTCACTAAATGAGTAGTAACTATATCATGTCATGATAAAAGAGTGTAATACAAGGAGTATAATCTAAGGAATTCAACAATGAGGTGCACTATTGAGTCAATGGAGTTCTTCCAATGTAAAATAGGGATAAACAGATACTGGGGACAATGGGATTTTTCCATAGCTGGTACAAGACAATTTTGTATCCAATTAGTGTATCCAAGGCATCCCAATACTTAGACCAGGGAACTGATATGAGGTAAAATGGTCTCACAAAATGACTAGTCCCAATGGGGTGTAACAATGGCACCAATATGTCATTGTGAGATCCAAGGAGAATAGTTCATCGTATCCTATATTACTACATGATGGATCTAATACTGTCACACTAGGATTCCAAATTTATACAATGATCAAGTTCTAGGTGCTTCTCAACCTAAAAAAGTTGTATCATTGATTTTGGTATAAGGTTCCCAAGAAATCATGGAATTATCTAATCAGAATCCATAGTGTGCTCAAGTTAGACCATTCCTTTTTAATATTAATTTCATGTAATATTTCATTTTCATTAAGAATTCCCATTCATTAGTGTGAAATTACAAGTATCATTCAACCTTCATTAATACCCTTTAAGGATTTTTTGAAATTTGGTGTTAATTCCACTACCTTCCATTAATATGGTAATCGGTGGAATTAAAATGAAATTTATATTTCAGTCACATTGAATGCAGTCAAGTCATATACATAATTATACTTGAAAATTTCTATCACTCATTTAGATATCAAATTTAAAATCTTATATTAGGATGGTAATGTTTTGATCATTTATAGTAGGGGCCATTATACAATTCATATTTTTAAAATAGTTCATTTAGTGTATGAAATCATACCCTTATAAAGTTCAAACCATGGAACACCCAAATAGTGGCGCGAATGTGTCTAAACACTAAAAAAATTATAGAAAACACAACATAAGGATAAATCAAATTAAAATCTTGGCCAAGCACTTAAGTGGTTACTTGGCCCTTTAATTATATAAAATGGTAACTCTGCTATTCTAATGTCATTTGGGACATGTCATAAACATGACAAATTTGAATAAAATATAAAGGATATCCAAAAAACCATTCCAAAAATGCAATCAAGAAAAAAGTCATAATATATAATTTTATCTTTATACAGTTCACCTCGATTGAGTGGTTTTATTACAAAAATGTGATACTGTTTATTGAAAAATAATATAATAAATTTAACTTTTTAGTCATGAATATGATGAATTCTCAATTAATAGAAATGTAATCAAAATACATGACTAAAGAATAATATTCTTAAAAATAGTTCAATATGAAATTAATTTTTTCATTTATAAAATTTTATGGCTTTGAAGGCAACCCTACCATAGGGTGGAACCAATTTAATACATAGTACCTTGGCATAAGAGGCGATAAAAAAACTAAAATGGTCCAAAACTACACACAATTTCCTTTATATATATATATATATATATATATATAAGTGTGTTCCCACAACTTAGATCAAAATCCACTGAAACATACCTTGGAATCCCAAAAATGCAGAAACAAGGCTCAACACACCTCAATTAATATACCAAGGACTCTTAAAAACAAAGGGAACATAAATTGACTGATGTAAAACAAAGAGAAGGGGTATAAAACATATCTGAAACATTACCATCATAGAAAAAAGAATCTATTTGCCTCATACATGGATATGGATGTCGGAACATGGACCAATGCGTCCATAGATATCAATGGCATAGCGTAAAACTGGATAAAATAAGAAATCATGATTAAACCTTTAGATAAGGATTTGGATGAACTGAATATAATATATGGGAAGCCGAAATTGTCGATGAGATTATTGAAATTCTTGGAGAGGGACTCACCTTTCCCAGATAGACATGTTTTATTGGGGGACTGGACGATTCTGTCTCACAAAGAGGGATCCAGAAAGGGGCATCATGCATGCTGTAGGGAGAACCTGTGGAGGTCGCACATCTCAACCCATAGATAGAGGGTGTTATGCCTCTTATGGGAGAAACCTATTTTCAGATTTATATAAACATAAATATAAAACTAATTTAATATAATAATTATGTTTATAATAATAATAATAATAATAATATTTGCATTATCACTGTGTAATTAAAACACCACTTTGATTAACTCAACCATCATTAAAATTCATTTAACAAAATTCCATACATCTCAATTTAATTAAATAAAACCCCCCAATTAAACAACATTTAAAAATAATAATTTTAAAATCTCAGGCAGACTTGTATCCATGGGTTAACCCTCTTGGTTTGGCATACCATGCACCAACCATGAGAAGCCCTCTATCTAAAATACTTGCCTCACACAGTCGGCCCTGCATAGTTTTCCTAAAAGTGCACAGATCATGGAAGCACCTCTGTCCATCTGAATTAACCTACCCAGATTACCACTATTTTCCGCAGAGTTTTAAACAAACCTTATTCCCTTTTAAGGTCCCTAAAAGTGTAATTTTCTTGGTCTCATGATCTCGAAACTCCTTTGGATAATTAGGTATTTTATCGAGCCCTCACCCATGTCCATAAACAACATGTTTAAGTGATCCAACACTCGGAATTATGTTCTGAATCTTAGTTTTAAAACAGGACTGTCCAACAAACCAAAAATATTCAAAAATATTCATATTTTAGTCCAATTTGAAACCACATGATTCTACAGTATGGTTGCTACACGGTTGGGAAAACTGTGAGGGCTAACCATGAGACTAGTCAATGTTAGTAAAAACATAAAAAATACACTTTTAACCTTAAATATTTCACCCTAAATCACCTCTACTATGATCCTGATAGAATTTTTAGCCCTAGGATCTCCCTCACCACCTTCTTAGACATATTGAGAATCAATATTTTCTTTATTTTTGAGTTAAAAAACCATTAAATTACAATGTTATTGAATTTCTCCCTGGTTTCTTCCTCGTTCAAGGGTTCTTGTTCCCTTATTATTTTTTTCTTTATTAGTTAGTCGATTGACCTAATGAGAAGTTGTTCTTGTGTTTTTGGGTGAAATGATTATGGTTTTTATTGATATTCCCTATATAGGTTCTTTTCTAAGTGTGTTTTTGGTTTCAAACTAGTTTTATAAATATTATAAGACTAATGTAGGTGGTTCATGATTTTACATCTTTGGATGATTTTTTATTGCATTATTGGTGTTTGAAATGTGTTATATGGATTTTTTTGGGAGAAAAATATGTTTTTAAATGTGTTTGGGAAGAATATGTGATGAAGGATGATTTTATGAAGTAATGTTCCTGCTTTTTATGTGTCTTCATTGTGATGCATCTTAAATTTATTTTATACTTCATGTGAGATGTGCAAAAAAATTCAAATCGAATGAGATATGAGAATGCTTTGAAATATTGTTTATGGATGGTTTTAAATAAATGTTGGGTTCTTGTTGGGATTTGTTGAAGGTGGTTTCTGAATTGTGAAAGTGATGTAAAGAATGTTTTAAAATGATTTTTGTGTGCAGATGGATTTCAATGGGGCTTCTCTTATTGAAATGGCGTGATTTTCTTGTGTGATTTTTTATTATGATTCCAAATGGATTATATAATTTTTTAATATGGTTATAAATTTATTTTAAAATAGTTTTGTTGTATCTTTGAATATGAATGTGTTTTCTTTTATAGAAAATGGGGGTTTTTAGGTGTTCTTTGATCATTGGATCATTTTGGATTGTGAATGTGGTGATTACCTCATTTTTTCGTGATTCATGGCATTTACATGTTATTGTTATGATTTATGATATATGTGAGATGGAATTTTTTATCAATGGGAATCGTGTGTATTTTTGTGGGATGCTTGAACTAGTACACTAGTCGATCCAGAAGTGAATGAGGTCCAAATTCTTGTAGAATGATTTATGACAAAATGCTAACTAAACATGTGATTTGATATGAGGAAACTAAATCATTGGATTGAATCCTCTATAGTGTCTAGTATAAATGAACTCCATTATTGTTGGATAATGATATGAATAGAACTACAAATTTGTATTGAATCATATATAGTGAATCATGCTTGAGAATGGTATTTGTTTTTGTTAGAGGATTTTGATCATTAAGGTATGATGTTCACAGGGTCCTACTAATTCTAGATACATATATATATTTCTAATGGTGATCTCATTTGACATGACAGTTTTATTAGGTTGTTCAGACAATTGGTATAAAATGTAAATTTTATATATTGTTATTTCTAATAATGATTCTTTTTCCGAAATGTTATCATTAATAGTATTTCCCTAAAATTGTTTTCCTTTAAATGTTATTTAAAAATGTTTCAAAATGTTCCTATGAATGTGTTCATGTTCATTTATCTTTTAATGTTATATCATGAAATCTTTCTTTTGGGTGGAATCCTTTCGGGCTTTGGATCACACCCTACATACACCGTTTGGTGTATGTAAAAGTTTTAGGTATAATTCATGTAAAGGAAAGATGCATCATGGTGTAGGTGGATAATATTATTGAAATTGTTACACTTCATGTATGGGGTGATGGTGGTAGCTTGAGGGATTATAACCTTGAGGTATTTGTGTTAGTTTTTATGTCCAATTTCCATTTTGGTTTTTTGGTTTTTAGATAATGTTTTAAAAAAGTGAATATAAATATTGATGTTTTTTCTTTGTTTATGATTATTAGTTATGTGATAGTGTCTTATTCTTTTGGGTTTTTTATAGAGAAATGCATTGGAAAAATCATTCTTAATATGTGTTTTTTATTCCCAAGAACTAGTTTCTAGAATGTGGGGATAGGGAATTCTATTCGTTCCATGTCTCGGACTGGGTTGGGTGTAGGTCAGATGACACCCCAACACGGTTCATGAAGATCATTCATAATATATTTTTACCCAACGTGGTTTAAAAAGTGTATCTTAACCAAATTTTATATTCAAAAAATACAATAAGGAATGATTTTTCTGAAATTTTGGGTAGTTAATACCATTTACAAAAGAAGATTCATTTTCCATTGTGCGAAACATTTGGGAAGAAATATCCAAGTGGATGTCTTAAGTGAATAGGAATATTTTTTGAATATGAAATATAAGGACACAATTAATATAAAGGATAATGAAAAATAAAATGTTTGGTTAACATAGTTGATGAGAATAATGGTCTCCCTAAGATGTCATTATATATTAAACTCTGTATGCGTGGAATGTACATGCATTATTAAAATTGATATTCTAATGGGAACTATTGTGATGAATATTCGAAAGTTTGTATTAGTAATTTTTATATTGTTGATGACGAAGAGAATACAAATAATATATAAAAGGAAATATGTGTTAAGGAATCACTTGATGAAGTACAATTAATTTTTTTAAGCAAGTGGGATGAATGAATAATTTATGTGTGGTATTTTATATATTATTTTATATGAATCCTTAAATAAATATTTATGGTTTAGTATATGTTTTTTTAATTATATGAAAGAATATGATGATAATGATGATAGACTAGAAGTGTTATTCAATATCGAGGTGATATTTCTATTATGGTATGCGAATCCTTTAATTTTTCTTGATATTGATAAAATTTTCCGTTGATTGGAAAAATAGATTATTGGAATGGATAGTGTAAATCGGATAGTAATGATTTCTTTTTAATTGATTAATTTTCTATCGAAAAAGTACATTATGATAGCATTGATGGAGTTTACATCATTTTTTGATATATGTAATATATCCAATAATCAATGTTTTATGTATGTAATAAAAATGCATGAATGATTTAAATAAGTATTTATGGTAATTATGGTTTCAAAAGAATACATGATAAAGTTACTCACATGTTTTTATGTGACAATTAAAAATTATATCGTTCTATTTAGCGGATTAATGATAAGTTCATTTTGGATAATTAGTGGCCTTGTTTAAAAAGTATTGTATTTTAATCATTAATAAGGGTTATAAGGCTACCAATATATAAAATGGTTATTGTTGAGAATTGAATAAGGTTTTATTTATTAATGTGTTCTTTCACCATATATAGATTTATTTATATTGGATGACAATTAAAAACCATTTTTCTGATGATAAATAAAGATTGAGAGAATGACTTATCATTCTATCTATGGATCTTATGATCCCAGAATGATTTAGGAATAAAAATTGAAATTAATTTCATGGAGTATGAATTGAAGTTTAAATTTATCATAGATCAACCAATGGTTGATATTTTTATTCTTAAATGGAATGAAATCAAGAAATTATATCATATTAATAAAAATTATCCAACATTTGGAAAAAATATAAAAATAAAATAGTGTCATATTATCTTAATTTTTTATTATGTGAATATACTCATCCATGAAATCTTGGTTAATGGATTTCTAGTCATCAACCATCTCTGGATCAGCCACATTTTTATGATCAATGACTATTATCTCTCTATATAATTATTTATGCTTTTGTTCCAGGTCATAGAAATCAATTATCAGCTATGTTTTCCAATGTGGAAACCTAGATATGTGTTAATTTAGGTTACCTTTCTGTTTCCTCATTTTCATTTTTAAGGTATGTTTTATTATTCAATTGTACGATGATGTTTTCTATGATGTAATTTTCAAATATGAAAATATTTGATGACTATGATGAATTTTCATGACAGAATTCATTTTAAGGGTACTAGAATTTTTGAAATGTAGATTTTGTAAAATAAATTTTTTAAAATAAACATCTTCTTTTCTATATTATGTGTGACACAAAACACTTATATTGTCTTTCCATATAAGTAAAACTTATTTTATCAGCTGTTAATCATAAAAAAAGTTTCCTTTTGTTACACTAATTCCAGGATTAGATTTTGTTACATACAAGACATAGTTTAAATGAAATGTGATATACTATTTAAATATTATATTATGATAGTTTTCACCTAACTGTTGGAATGGATTGTATGAGTACATATAACTACATTATAAAAATATATTGTTTAAACAAGTATATATAATTAATTTTTTTGTTTATAATTTGTTATAAATGAAAATGAAAACATTCTAAAAATAAATTAAATAATTCCTTGAAAACATCGAAAATATAAATGAATCAAATTTTCTGAAAAATGTAAAAGAATTTTTTAAATTATATATTCAATGAAATATTGAACATTCAATTTAGTTGTTTACTAGAGAATAGATTTCAATAAATCTAATTTTATGCACAAACTGAATTTCATAAAAACATCATTTGGTCGCCATTGTGACACATTTTTTAAAATTAATTACTAACACTTTTCTAGAATCTATTACCCACCATTTTTTTAATATTATAAAAAAATATTTAAGGTATTTTTTGTGTATTTTTTGAAATTTTTTATTTTTTGGTAAATAGTGAAAAATAATGAATTTTAATTAAAAACATATTTTTTAAAAAAAATTATAATGTTGATTCAGATTTTAAATTTCATTGAATGTAAAAATTACTCAATTAATCCAATTTAGTTCATTTTAATAACATTGATATTGAATTTTAATTTAAAAACATTGTAATCATATGATATTTTTCTCTTTAAAAACATGATTTTTATCATGCCTTAGGGAATCATTTTTAATTAAAATTTTCCACTTATGTCAATTAATTTTTGTAAAATGGATTTCAAATTTGGGATCATAATAATTAATAATTTTTAATATCCTCAACATAATTATTATAGGATAATTAATATTTAAAACATTAAAAATTAATTTCTGTAGTTGGGATTAAATTAAGAATATATGGTTAAATGAAATTAAATATGTAACATCCCAGGTAAATAAAGAATATTACTTTTTCATATTTATTAATATTTGTGAATAAAATATTAATATTACTTTAAAGGGAACGCTATGTTCGATGGAGTACCCAATATGCAACAACGGGTTTCTTTGAAATCTTACATTGCACTCTAATAATAATATAATATTATTTTAAATGGTAGTTAACACCTAGCAGTTGTAATGGAGGAAATTAAAATAAATAACTAAAAAAATGATTATATATGTTTGTCAAATATTTTTACTTTTATCAAATAAATTTTAGAGGCTTAAAATGCGAATGAATCCAATTTTAAGCGTAAATATTCTAATATTCCTCTAATGTTCGATTAACCTTTTTTTTATTTAGAACCCTTTTTAAATCCACATTTTGAAAATTTTATATGTTATATTGTACCAAATAAAATCCTTCTTTAGAATCTGAACATCAAAATTTACTTTGTGTACATTTTTGTTATTTTTCCGATAAAGATCATTTTTAGTGAAATTTTGTATTTTAATTCAAAACCTCATCTTAATCATATTTATATATATGGATAGATTATCATATTAATTGGGTTTAATGTGTAGCTAGAATATATTTTTACCATTAAATACATTGGTGGTCATTGGAATTAATTTCACTTTGAAATTGGTCTTAAACTAGTGTCAATCTTTTAATAATATATTGTTTCATAAAAACACGCTATTTGTTTTGAAAATGGGAATTAATTATTAAATTAATTAATGAAACTTATATGTTCTGAATTTTGTAAAATTGAAATAATTTTTGATTTCAGAATATCAAATATAGCATAGGGTGAATTTTTGTCATTTTCCTTAAAAACATCAATTTTTGATAAATAGTGAAACCACTAAGTGGTAGTTAAAAAATTGGATTTTTCATTTAAATGAAACTTTTCCACTTTTGTGAATTGAATTTCAAAAATCCGACCTACATGTATGTCATTAGGATGTAAAATGTGGTTCAATGGGATGAAACTTATTTTTGGGGAATAGTAACTTTTATGTTTTATTAATCGCGATTAATGGTAATTAGTGTAATTTAAGGTTAAGATAATGTTATAATACTATGAAATGACCTTCACACATGTCCTACCCTTATTGGATGAGTCATGGACGACCAAGACAATCCATGGGCAATCTTGGGGACCCCATGGAGCCACTTGGGTAAGAAAATGACATTAATAACTTTTAATTTAAAGTTAAAATAAAAATGTCACAAACATTTATTGTTTTACTAAAAACATTTTTACATGGGGTTATACAAGTCATATTTTTTACTATAAATATTCCTTATAAATATAAAGATATTTTCTACATCATGATATTTTTTTATTTTTATAAATTAAATAAATTAAATTATTTATGATACACGGATGATGCAGCGATTACCTCATTAATTAACGATTTACATAAAATGAAAAGATAATGTAAAATATAAGATATACACTTGTAAAAAACCTATTGTTATGGTGGATTTAGAACCCTTATCCCCTTATCATCTAAATATATATTTGTGGGACCTTTGATATCCGAAAATCATTTTATAATAAAGTAACTTTTCAAGACTTTCCAAGAGTGCCCCTCCTCCCTCTTATAAAGGCCCCCACCTATACCTCCTTACCCACACCTCTAAAGCCCTTGGATCATCCAACCTTTACTCATATTGTCTCTAAAAATCACTCTATAAATACTAGAAGCCTCACTTTGGGCATAAGTCTTTCCAAGGAAGCCTTTGAGCTCAAATCAAAAAAAAGAGTTATCCGATTTGAAGGTGATGTCTTCTCTTATGTTCGTTTGTTTTATTCTGCTTCTCCAACCCCCTAAAAAAATTTTATTCCTTTATTTTGTAAAAAAACAGTATCTCGAATATAATAGGATGCTGTTATGAAAATTATTTGATCTAAACTCATACACACCTCCATCTAATGGTTAAAGAACACACTGTTTCTGTGGGTGGTGACTTACTGCCTCACGAAACGATGATTGTTCAATCTACTTTTAACACCTCTCATGGTGTCCATTAATATGTCACTGTATTTATATATTATATATACATTATATTTATGTATTTATTATTCTTATGAATTTTTCATTTATTCCATACCTTTATGGTTTCCATAATGGGTAAACCCGATAATTTCATTTTAGGATTTGTGTACTACCGCCCCCTCAAAGGGATTTGAATCGTTAATACCATATGTGGTATATATAAAGGATGGATTTAATGATGTAATATATTATATTATAATGTAATTATAATATACCTATGTATCATTATTTTTTTCATTCCATTAAATTATGAAATAGAAATGAAAGTAGCGTTCAAGCATACGTACAGCTTACCGTCTCCATGAACGGTACATTTTATTTGTTATCTCCAAATGTTATTTACTATTATAAGTACATATATATAATGGATATATATTTCATATATTACATCTAAATTATGGATATCATTCTGGAATTATAAAATATATATATCTCATTTAGTTTTAATTCAATTAATATGACAATAAAATGAATGTAGTGTTCATGTGTACGTGGGGAATACCTTCTCCATGAACGGTGCATTTCATTTTCTAATCTAAAAATGATATGAAATAGTAAAAAATAAATCTATACTGTATATATATGATTTTTAAATCATTAATAAAATTTTGGAGATGATGTACCTATAAATATATGGATATTTCTTTTCTGACAAATTCAATTTTGACTCATGTATCGAACCTCGACAAAAACGTCTGATATGAACTCACATTATTAACCAATTACTATAACATTATAATATGTGATATGAACTGAATAATAATCTTTAAATGAGGTACTTAATCAATTATAAATTGAACAATTTTTATTATTCAGGAATATAATGAAACGAACAGGACAAGTCTGACTTGAGGTAAGGGGCCCTACCTCTCTCTTCGTTTTTGAAGTACTCTCTTTTATGTCATTTCCTTTAAGCACGTTTTTCTTATGATGGGGGATGTTATTTTATATTACTCTTACCTTAATTTCAATGTTCATTTGATTATAGACCCTATTTTATTTCATCAATCGATTTTTTGGATGTTTTAAGTGGCACCGTTAGGCTGCCGAGTTTTCGTATGGGATTTTTCATCTCAATTTTATTCCTGTGAGATTTATGATACATTTGTCACTATTTCCTTTGAGTGGTCTATGTAATTCCCATTATACTACTATTTGTGTAACATAGTTTCTTTTATGGGTATTTACATCAATGTTGTACTTTCCTTCTTTCATGGGGTGAACGTTTCAAAAGATACCGAAATCGGTAAGGGAACCTTTCACCCTCCTCTTTTTAAAATAATTCTTTTGTTAGGACTTTAAATTTACATATTATTATGTTGGTATATGTTCTTATATATCCTTATTGATGTAAATTTTATGTCCAAGTGATGTGATACCATTTTCTCTCTCATCAACTCATTTTCTGAATTTTAAAATGACATCGTTAGGTTGTCCAATTTTTGTAAGGGATCTTCTTAACACAATTTCATTTATTTGGGTTAAACCTCTACTTATTGATTATCTCATACTATGAATATGTGTGGATGACATGTGATTTTTTTAAACATAATATCCTCTTATATTGGGTGTATTTATATTTTTCACAGATAATTATGTAATTGATTTATCCATAATCTATGGATACTGAATTTGTATGGGACTTCGTCTCAATATCCTTTCATTGAGGCATATTTTTTTTCTAATACAATACATTATTTTATACTCTATATAAACACCTTTAACTTTTCATTTCATCAAAAGGGAATCTTTTTCTACGAATTCATTTACTGAATGACAAAAAAGGAATGTTTCTTTTAATGTACGTGGTGACAATGACCTTTTCCGCGACCACGAGTACTATTTGACCATTGTCTTCCTTAACAAGTCGTAATTTTTTTAAAAGAAATTAAATACCATATACTCTTTTATGTATATTTTGTATTGAAAATGGTTTTGATAATGGAATTTTTATGTCAATATAATTATGTGATATATTGTGATTGTAATGTGTAAATTTTTTCTTTCCATTATTTTTGTTTTATGCATTATGATTTTGTAATGGTACTTGGACATTTGACAGGTGGTTACATGATAAACCATATGATGGGTGGCTCCAAGAAAACAAGGATGGGTGGTTACGTTATAACCACCAATGAATTGGGTATGGAAGTCGACCGTATGGCTATTACATATAGGGATATGTGTGGAAGTCGACCGTATGGTTATTCCATTTAAGTATGTTTATGTCCCAAGTTACCTTTATATGTTATGTATTCTTTATATGGTCTTATTGTAATCTTTTGGTTACAAAGGATAA
The DNA here is from genome assembly GCA_963277665.1 of Viscum album. NCBI lineage: Eukaryota > Viridiplantae > Streptophyta > Magnoliopsida > Santalales > Viscaceae > Viscum > Viscum album. The sequence continues at coordinate 1,478,825,730 of OY728148.1, read as the reverse complement.
GTGGTGATCTTTTATTCAGTAAAGAGTATTTACTACTTCGTGAAGGTGAAAATTATTACTTTGATAAAGTATTCATGGTTTACTTGTTTTGATAAAATAACATTTTTCCCTCTTTGGGTATCCTTTACTGGGCTTTTTATGCTCATCCCATGTTTTTAAAATGTTCTCCACATGACATAATGATGAATAGAGTTATGTATGGGATCAAGGAAAGACATTCTATCTAAAAAATGGAAATAGACAAGTTTATTTTTAAGATTTTTTATTTTATGGAAACTTAGTATAAGTGTCTACTTTGTAATCTTTTGAGATGTAATAGTTATGTCCTAATTCTCTAAAACTCTAAAACTGAAAAGATCATCTATTTTAATTATTCATTTAAATCATTATTATGTAATATTCTATGGTCGGGTCCTTACAATTGTTATCAGGGGGAGGGTTAGATAACTTTATAGGTTAGAGTGTTGTTTAAATATATGTGACAAGTTGTGTATAACCACAATGGATAGTATATTAGATGGAGTCATTGTTTTTTAGAAAGTTTTAATGAGTTTGAGATAACTTGGATAACTATATCTTAGTGTTTATCATCCTCATTATTATATGTTGATTTTTCTGATATTTCACACTGACCTTTTTGGTTTTAGTTGATGGCTGGAACTAGCAGGAACCAAAGTAACAGTGGATATGAAGGAAACTGTGACAGTTTTCTGAGCGATCAACCGAATGAGATGGGATCTGCAATGAGAACTCTTGTGTTTATCCTCAACCGACTATCTGGATTCATGATTGACCACCTAAACCTTTGTGATTCTTATAAGGCATCAAATATGCGAGAAACAAATCCCTACTAATGTTCAGGTAATAATCATTAAGGCAAGTGTGTTCAAATTACTTATGTGTCAAATATGTGGAATGAAACACCTAGGAAAATGTTTCGATGGGACAGAAAGATTCTATAGATGTGAAAAAGAAGGTTATAAAGAAAGAACATGCCATCAAAAAAGGAATCATACAGTTGACATGAGGAAAGGGAGAGAAGTTCATTCTTAGGGATCAATTGACTGTTTTAAAGGTAGTGTGCATTGCCATTATGCAAACACATGTCCTATGAAGATGTTTTGGGAATTGGATCACCACAATCATAAAATTATTCATTTACCAATACCTAATGCCATTCTGATTGAGGATGAAGAAACTGACAATGACCAATCAAAGGTATGGATTATTTCTTAACATATGTTTTCTTATTTTGGAAACATAGGATATGATTCATGATTTTGTTTGTAGGAAAGAATTATTTCAAGATATGTTAGAAAGGAATGGTGAATGTATCATGAAGAATGTTAAATGAGTAAGAATTCAACATATAAGGGATTTAAGAGTTATAGTAGATTTTAGGATGGTAAAATTCTTAAAAGTATTAAGTCTCTTTTGAATATGGGCTTACATTAGAAGACGTGTTATAGTATGTGTAACTCTGATGTTTGATATATGAAAATTTTATTCAATGAATAGTGATATGTTCTACTGTGGTCATAGTTATAAAGATTAATTTGGGTTTATATGATCCTTACTTTTGAGGTAATTATGGGATACTATATGTTATGATGGAAAATGAAAGGCATGAGATAAAATTGAGGTAAAATTATGTTATGGTTATTTTTGTTGATTTTATCTCATTTTGGAATGTTTTGAGAATTATATAGTTTTGAAAAAATGACAACATGCAGACCGTGTGACAACCCGTCGTGTCAGACAAAGTTGTGGGAATCGAACCCACAACCCAAGTGTGACTGGTATTTATCGCCTACCACTGGACTACTTGAAGTCCCTGGTTATTATGAAAAATTATTTTTAGTTATATAATTTTATGAATCAAGAATAAGTTTATTTTGGGTTATCTAGTAAAATATTGATCTATCATGGAGAATATATGATTAGGTTAATTACTTTTCATTGGGAGACTTTAAGAGCAACTGATTTTATTTAGAGATTAATGTCAATTTTTACCTTGGAAGACTATGTGATTAAGTCCATCAAATATTTGGGATTCAATCTTATTTTAGTTTACTTTGATAAATTTTATGGACAAATTGTTTATCTAATGGTGTTCGTTGAACTTTGTGTTTTGTTGGACAAATTATAGAGATTAAGAATGGATTTTCTTTTTATAAATGATTATCCATGTGTGGATTATCTGATCTTATTCTTACAATTTTGGTTTTGGTTAAGGTATAATGACATTGGAAATATATAGTTCTCTTTTGGGGATTATGTGATTCTATAGAAGTTGATTATTTCTCTCTTAATGTGAACAAGCCATCCTAAATACTCGTCTTTTGGAGGAAAAATGAGTTTGTGTAAGAAATCTAGTATGAGATGAAAGTCTAAACAACAAGAATGCATTTTTACTTATGATATAGTTAAGCTCATAAATAAATTCCTCAATGAAAATTAATTATATCTAAAATGGTGTGTGTTATCGTTTCCTACTAGGGAATCAAATACCATTGAACCCAACACATGTTTGTGATTTTCTAGCTGTTAAAATTCTCCTACACATGTTTATATCACTCTCCATTAGAACATAACCCTTTTATTTCTTCCATATCCATGTTTTCATGGAATCCTAGTACCTGTTGTCTCGGGTGACCTTGTTACTTTTCTTTCTTTCTTTTAAAGTGATTGTATAATTTACTCCTTTTCCGATGTGGGGCTTTCAATGAAGTTTCCAATCCCAATTTTGAAATTGTGAAGATGCAATTCACAAAAGGGGGGAAGGATGTAACATCCCAGGTAAATAAATAATATTACCTTTTCATATTTATTAATGTTTGTTAATAAAATATTAATATTACTTTATAGGGAACGCTATGCTCGATGGCGTACCCAACACGCAACAACGAGTTTTTTTTTGAAATCTTACATTGCACTCCAATAAGAAAATAATAATATTTTAAATGGTAGATAACGCCTATCCATTGTAATGGCGACAATGAAAATAAATAACTAGAAAATGATTATATATGTTTGTCAAATATTTTTACTTTTTTCCAATAAATGATAGAGGCTTAAATTGTGAATGAATCCAATTTTAAGCGTAAATATTCTAATATTCTTTAAATGGCTGATTAACCTCTTTTGATGGAGAACACTTATTGAATCCACTTTTTGAAAATTTAATATGTTATATTGTACCAAATAAAATCATTCTTTAGAATCTGGACATCAAAATTTACTTTGTGTAAATTTTTGTTATTTTTCCGATAAAGATCATTTTTAGTGAAAATGATGTATTTTAATTCAAAACCTATTTTTAATATCATTTATTTATATGGATAGATTATCTTTTTAATTGGGTTTAAAGTGTAGTTAGAATATATTTTTATCATTAAATCCAATGGTGGTCATTGAAATTAATTTCACTTTGAAATTGGACTTAAACTAGTGTCAATCTTTTGATATATATTGTTTCATAAAAACACGCTATTTGTTTTGAAAACGGGAATTAATTATTAGATTAATTAATTCAACTTATATGTTATTAATTTTTTAAAATATTCATCATTTTTGAATTCATAATATCAAATATATCTTAGGGTGAATTTTTGGCATTTTTCTGAAAAACATCAATTTTCAACGAATAGTGAAACCACTAAGTGGTAGTTAAAAAAACTGATTTTTCGTTTAAATGAAAAATTACCACGTTTGTGAATTGAATTTAAAAAATAAAACATACTTGATTGTCATTATGATGTAAAATGTTGTTCAATGGGCAGAAAATAATTTTCGGTGAATAGTAACTTTTTAGTTTCATTAATCACGATGAAAGGTAATTAGTGTAATTTAAGGTAAATAAAATGTTATAATTATATGAAATGACCTTGAAACATGTCCTAACCTTATTTTATGAGTAATGGACGACCAGGAAAATCCATGGGTCAACTTGGGGACCCCATGGAGCCACTTGGGTAAGAAAATGACATTAATAACTTTTTATTTAAAGTTAAAATAAAAATGCTACAAACATGTATTGTTTTACTAAAACAATTTTTAAAAATGGATATAAAATTCATATTTTTTAATATAAATATTCAATAGAAATATAAAAAAATTTCCAATGTCATGATATTTGTTTTAAATTTTTTAGACATTATATAAATAAAATTATTTATGACACCACGATGATGTAGTGATTACCTCATAAATTAACGATTAAAATAAAATGAGAAGATAATGTAAAATCTAAAACTTAAACTTGTCAAAAACCTATTTATTTGGTGTATTTATTTCCCTTATCACATTATCCTAGAAATATATAATTTTGGGACCTTTGATATCTGAGAATAATTTTATAATAAAGTAACTTTTCAAGACTTTCCAAGAGTGCCCCTCCTCCCTCTTACAAAAGGCCTCCACCTCTACATCCTTACCCACACCACTCAAGACCATGACTCATCTATACTCTACTCATATTGTCTCTCCACAACCATATCTTACTCATAGAATCCTCACTTTTTGAAGAATTCTTTCCAAGGAAGTCTTTGAGCTCAAATCAAAAAGAGTTATCCGATTTGAAGGTAATGCCTTCAGTTGTGCTCTTTTGTTTTATTTTTCTTCTCAAACCCCCTAAACTCTTTTTATTCGTTTATTTTGTAAAACAAAAAGTATATTAAATATAATAGGATAATTTTATGAGTATTATTAGAGCTACATTCATACACACCTCTATCTAATGGTCAAATTACATACTATTTCTATGGTTGGCGAATTACTGCTTAACGAAACGATGATTGTTCAATATTCTTTTAACACCTCGCATGGTGGCTATTAAGATGTCACTTTATTTATATATGATATATAAATTATGTTTATGTATTCCTTATGATTCTGTATTTTTCATTTATTCCATACCATTGTGGTTTCCATAATGGGTAAACGCGATAATTTCATTTTAGGAAGTGCGGACTACCGCACCCTCAATGTGATTTTAATCGTTAATACCATATGTGGGATGTATAAAGGATGGATTTAATGATTCTATATATTATATTAAACTGTAATTACAATATACCTATGTATCATTATTTTTTCATTCCATTAATGTATTAAATATAAATGAATGTAGCGTTCATGCTTAGGTACGACTTACCGTCTCCAAGAACGGTACATTTCATTTCTTATCTCCAAATGTTATGTACTATTATAAGTACATATATATAATGGATATATATGTAATATATTTAATAATAATTATTTATATCATTTAGGAATTATAATATATATATCTCTCTCATTTAGTTTTAATTCAATTAATATGACAAAGAAATGAAAGTAGCGTTCATGCGTACGTACGGCCTACTGTCTCCATGAATGGTGCATTTCATTTTTTATCTAAAAACGTTATGGAATAGTATAAAATGAATATATACTGGATATATATGATGTTTAAATCATTAATACTATTCTTTATATTATGTACCTATAACTACATGGAAAATTCTTTTTTGACAAGTTCAATTTTGACTCATGTACCGAACATCGACAAAAATGTCTGATATGAACTCACATTATTAACAAATTATTATAACATTATAATATGTGATATGAACTGAATAATAATATTTAATGGAGTTCCTTAAGAAATTATAAATTGACCAATGTTTATTATTCAGGAATATATAGAAACGATCAAGACAAGTCAAACTTGAGGTACATGATCTGACCTCTACCTTACTTTTTCAAGTACTCTATTTTATGTCATTTCATTTAAGCACATTTTTCATATGATGGGGGATGTTAATTTATATTACTTTTACTATAATTTCTATTTTCATATGATTAGATACCCTATTTTATTTCAATATTCCATTTTGAAAGTTTTAAGTGGTGTTGTTAGGCTGCCGTGTTTTCGTAATGGATTTTTCATCTCACTTTTATTCCCATGAGATTTATTCTTCATTGGACACTATTTCCATTGAGTGGTGTATGTAATTCCCATTATTCTACTCTTTGTGTAATATATTTTATTTTATGGGTATTTACATCAACGTTTTATTGTCCTTCATTCATGGGGTGAACGTTTCAAAAGTTACCCAAATTAGTAAGGGAACCTTTCACCCTCTTGTTTTTAAAATAATTCTTTTGTTATGCCTTTTACATTACAACTTATTATGTTGGTATATGTTATTATATATCCTTATTTATTTAAAAACTATGTCCAAGTGATTAGATACCATTTTCTCTCTCATAAACTCATTTTTTAATTTAAAAATGGTGTCGTTAGGCTGTCGAATTTCTATAAGGGAACTTCTTAACCCAATTTCATTTATTTGGGTTAAACATGTAGTTATTGATTATGACATACTATGAATATGTTTGGATGAACTATGATTGTTTTACACTTAATATCCTCTTATATTGGGTTTATTTATATTTGTCAAACATAATTATGTAATTGATTTATCCATAATCTAAGGATACTGACTTTATATGGGACTTTGTCTCAATCTCCTTTCATTGATGAATATTTTTGTTCTAATACAAGACTTAATTTTATACTCTATATAAACACATTTGTCTTTTCATTTCATTCAATGGCAATCTTTTTCTACTAAGTGTTTTACTAAAAGACAAAAAGGAACATTTCTTTTAACGTACGCGGTGACAATGACCGTTTCTGCCCCCGCGAGTACTATATGTCCTATGGCTTCCTTAACAAGCCTTAATGTTTTTAAAAGAAATTAAATACCATATACTATTTTATGTATTTTTGTATTTAAAATGGTTTTGATAATGGATTTTTTATGTCAATATATTTAAGTGTTATATTGTTATTGAAATGTGGAAATTTTTTCTTTCCATTATATTTGTTTTATGTATTATGATTTTGTAATGGTACTTGGACATTTGACGGGTGGTTATGTGATAAACCATATGACGGGTGGTGCCGTGAAGACCAGGACGGGTGGTTACATTATATCCTCCAATGCATTGGGTATGGAAGTCGGCCGTATGGCTATTCCATGTAGTGATATGTGTGGATGTCGACCGTATGGTTATTCCATTTATGTATGGTTATTTCCCAAGTTACCTTTAAATGTTATGTGCTCTTTATATGGGTTTTTTGGTAATCATTTGTTTACATAGGATAAGTGGTGATCTTTTATTCAGTGTATAGTATTTACTACTTTGTAAAGGTGAAAAGTATTACTTTAATAAAGTATTAATGGTTTACTTGTTGTTTTGAAAAACTAATAGTTTTCCTTCTTTGTGTATCCTTTAATAGGATTTTTATGCTCATCCCATGTTTTTTAAATGTTCTCCACAGTACTTAAAGTTGAATAGGGTCAAGGATGGGATCAAGGAAAGACGTGATATATAAAACATGGAACTAGAAATGTTTCTTTTTAAGAGTTTTTATTTGATGGAAAATCAGTAGAGGTGTCTACTTTTTAATCTTTTGAGATGTAATAGTTATGTCCTAATTCTCTAAAACTCTAAACCTAAAAAGATCCTATATGTGAATTATTCATTTAATTCATGATTATGTAATGTTTTAAGGAGGGGTCCTTACAAAATCATTTAAAACACACATTTTATTTCTACATATCTAACTTATTGAAAAAAAAATTAATATGGGAATTTTTATGAATATTAAGGATTGTTAAAAATGATGTTATGAATGAAAATTTCCAAATATTTTCCTATTTTCCTATCACTTCACTTATAAAACTCCACCAACACTATTTTATTCCTCACACCAAAAAAACATTTTGTTTTGGAAAATACCTACAAAATTAAATTCCCATATTCCCTCATATCATACTATATGAATTATTATCTTCATAGTCATCATAATAAATAATTTGGTGCGAACATAACAAGGATACCCAAAATAGAGGTAACGTTCATAAACTACCATTTTTGTTATATTTTTTCCTAAACTTTCATAAAATATTATTATACCATTATGATATAATAAATTTCATATCGTGAATATAATTATTTTTTTCATTAGTGTAATTACCTATAATAATAATCCTTCAAATAAATTAGTTACGAAATAATTTGTTGTCTGTATAGCGGACTACCACCTCACGAATAGAGGTCTTTAATTTTTCCAGTAACACCTCAAATAGTTCAAATTAATGATGTTATTTTATTATAAATGATATTTATTGTATTATTATTCTTTTTAATTATTATATCACACATTCCTTTTTGATTTTCAATTTTGGGAATACAATAATGTCACATGTGTGTACATTGGACTACAGCTTCACGAAGCAATGTGAATTGATAATGCAATATGTGGAAGTTATTAAATATGGTTTTAATAAAGATATGTGATATATATGAACGGAAAATGATTATCAAATTTTAATATATAATTTTCCATTCACACTTTCAATCTAATATGAAAATGGAAATGACCATCAAGAGTTTGTATGACCTATTATATCCATAAATGGTGTATTTAATTTTCAATTAGTAAATTTTATGGATTACAATACATAAATATATAATTAATATAAAATATATTTATATTATTTTTATAATAATGGATATGATAGTACCTTGTTCAAATTAATATGACAAAAAACTATAACAATAAATATACATAATTAAAACAAAGATGTTATTACCCAAAACATAAGTTTAACATTGAAGTGTTATTAAAAGGGTAATAAATGGAAATAATAAAATCATATATAGTATGAAATAAATAATTTTTTTTCTAAAATATAAGTATAATAATAATACATTTATTATACATGATTTTGAATTTGAACGATGGAATCATTGACATAAGGTAAGGGATTTTTGTCTGACTTTTATTTTATGTGAGATTGAAGTCATATTCACCAAAACAATTATGTGGTGCATATACTACCAATGAATTTATAAAATTATGATTCTAATTATAGTTATTATTATTTACATATCCAATTTATTATCTCTATTATACGGGTTTACAATTCAAAAATTGCCAAATCAGAAAATGAATTTGTCTCAAATTTCCTTATTTATGATATATGTTATATTATTCACTTATATTATTTAATTAGGTGTATATCCATACCCTTTGTAATGTAATGTCGTTAATTAATTTATCCTCCTGATATTTTTACTTCCAATTAATTTTATTCATTCATAGGTCTTATGATTCTATGTTCCTAAATTGGTAAATATTTTTTGTTACAATATCATCTTCTATCCGAATTGTTTATAATTTGGATTCAAATTATAAAGTCATATGTACCATCTCTCATAAAACTCAAAAAAATTTGTTTTATATTATTTATTCAGGATATTTTATTATAATAGTACCATTTTTATACTCATTTATTATTAATATAAATGAGAATACTTTTTTTATTAAAATCATACAATTTTTCTTACTTCGATCAGAAGTCCATTTTAATCCAAAACAATTTTTTCTAAAAAATATTTATAATTTATTAATTATCATCCTTGTAATATTAAATTATTTATTCCCCTATTTTTATTTTTGAATAAACAATAAAGGAACATTCATGTAATTTTCCAAATAATTCCTTTTTGCATTTTTATAAAAATGTTTAATAAATATTCATTTTAATGTGTACAGTATGAATTGAATTTTCACATTTTATTTCCAACAACTTCATTAAAGATTAATTTATAATATTCCACGGATATTTTCATAAGTAAAATATTCAAAAAATTCCTTTGATTTAAAATGCGTTTTTAAAAATGGAAAGGGTATTTTCCTTAGTAAATTTTATAAATACCTTTTTAATGCATCCTTAATAGGTTTCAAATGTAATTTTAAAAGAAAAGAATTTTGGAATTTTTTTTTGAGAATTTGATTTTATATAGGAAATTTTGGAAGTAATCTTTCAAAATCATTTTCCATATAAGAAGCAATAAATTGAAATAATGTATACTTAATTGGGTACATGAATCAATGATTCAATTATTATTCATTTTATAAATGGTTTATGTTTATGATGAAAAAGTTTTTATGAAACTCATTTATCGTATATGGTTTATACCATAATAGAACTATAATGATACCCACTAATTTTCTTTCGTTATTATATGATAAAATTATTAAATGATTATTAATCCTTCCACTATTACTCAATTTAGCAAATGATGGATTGTTTATGAAGACCTTTTAATTTTATAGATAATGATATGCTGAATGTTTAATGATATTATGGCACAAATGTGATTGATTTACAATATGTAACAATGTTTAAGCTATAACGGATGATAGTGGTTATGTTATAACCAAATTTAGGTGGTACCAATATCTCCCTCTAATTTAATATTTAATGTTTTATATCTAATGAGATAGACAAGACTGGAATTGGGAGTAAACTCAGTTCAGTTATGGACTTTTTACACGATGATGTTATTGGGAGTGAGTGTTAACATCACTGCTGGGTTAGGGAGTGATCCCATTCCAATATGAAGAAAGTGCATCCACTACAGATGGTGGTGTGTCCTTCGTAGGAGGTATAGATACCCATAAATTTCACATATATATTTTTTCATTGAGCCATATCTACTATAAAAATTATTATATATTCTTATATATATGTCACAATTATATGTCTTATACCAATGTTATACTTTCATAGCTAATGCTATTTTATTCCATTATAATTTTCTCCTTATGAAAAAGTAATATTTTTTTCACTACATGGGATTATGATCATTTCTATGTGAGGTATAGTTTTCAATTTCATTTCTCAAATTATCATACACTTATACATATTTCATGCTTAGGTATCTCCATTTTTTACCACTACTGAGCATATGAGGTCATCGTTTCTAAAATATCCTTTCCTTTTGTTATGAATAATAATTTTATGTAGGATATATTTTTGAATAGTACTAAACGGGAAAATAATTATTTGTGAAATTGAATATTTTCCTTGAATTAAGAATATTTTATTCAATGTTTCAAATGAAACTAGACTATAATGGTCTCCATGAATTTGTTTGTGTAAGGTATTGAATATTATTCTAAAAATATATACTTTCCATGTATTAAAATCCTCAATAACAATAATAAATTGATTCAAACCTATGTACTATTTGCATTATGTTCTTCTATTAGACATCATCCATGTCCTATGACTCTGAAACATATGAAACTCTTTTTTTACTGTATGATGTTAAACTATGTCTCCTAATGTCTCTTCCATGTGATGCTAAACTTCATAGATTACATCCCTTATTCATGACGTAAACTTTTGTGATACTTTGGACCACTCTTGGATAGACCAACATAACATTTATTCATATCTCCTTCTGTATCAGCTGAAATATCTTAATTACATGTATAATAATTCTTACTCCAATGTTATACATTATGAAACTCAACAACTACATCCTACCCAGACAACTATATAATGAACATTTTCTCTCACAGGTACAAAAATATGAATAGTGTGTAGACCTTCTTTCCTCAAACTATGTGTTCTTAATTTTCACCCCAACTAGGGAGAGAAAGATTCCTTAGTTTATAATTATAGTCTATTCAATGAAACCGAAAACAATCTTCCATTACCTCCAATAGACATCACTGATTAGTGAGAGACAGTACAACATGAGTTTGTCCTTTTATGAAGTTAGGATTGAATAAAATGATCCACTTAAATACATACAAATTAGATCTAGGTAATGAATTTTAAAAAATATTATAAATGCATCCTTTTAATTCTACAGACCCCTTCACATTCATAGCTCACAATTCATCTTCTTGGGAAACTCGTATACTAATAAGACTCTATAGATATCAGGGAAAACACAAATCTAAATGGATCATGTTTTCTGAATATTCCTAATATTCCTAATTTGGATCTGTATAATGTGAACCCCCATTAAATATTATTAATTACATAAAATTTCACTTGGGGAGAAATACCTATTATTATTGTATTCTGTGAAAAAAACTTAATTTAATATCCCTTTTGAATATGGTATGTTGTTATTTCCTTTTGTATTTATCTTATGTCATTCTCTTAGATCTGAGAGACATATGATTTTGGAAAAAAAATCACCCCTCATCATGGCTATAATATGCTAGATTATTCTTTATTAAATAAATAATCCCACCATGGTATAAACAAGTATGTGCCATATGCCTCAAAAAACCCATGATTGCAATTCAACGTTCACATGGAATAATACTTCAATTTCATATGGTTTGTCACCTTGAGAATTTCCCATGTGGGCATCAATATTTACTAAAATTATTCCAATCATTATGATAAGAAAAGTTACATAAATCATAGAATATAACAATTTATCAGTAATGATAAAAAATAATCAGTATGTCTCCCATACATGGTATGTCCTCATTCACTTGTTATCTGTATATATATGTATGGAAATTTATAACAACATTGTTTGGATTGATTCTCAATATTATGATATATGTAGAAGTGGTTAGATCCCACATCATAGCCCATAAATGTTGAAATGAAAAATGTCACTTCTCTATATAATTGGAGACAGATCCATACAAGAAAATCAATATGTGAACCATGAATTTTTTTCTCAAAACAAAAATGGGAGTAGGGACACTCTGTCATGATAGTAATTATTCTAAAATATTTCATCATGATTTCATAGGATACTCCTTCCATGAATCAAACCTAATTATTATGAGAAATATGGATCCTCATAAACCACTTTAATATATTAGTGATAAGGATAATTCAATCTTAAGGGAAACACATGTTTTTACTATAAAAACTACAACTAATTTTTCTTTTCATAATTTATTCCCTCAATATGGGCTGCCAAAAGAAACCATCACCATTGGATGATTCGTTTATTTTATATTCTCTAGATAAATCATAATATCAGTTACATTTTTAATACATTCTTGGGTTATTACTTATATACTTGTTTTATGTTAATATCCTAGATCTGATATCCTCAAAACAGTTGTATATAGTGTTTTTTCTATACACTCAAAAGATGTTGGGGTTTCCCTCCCAATATTTCCTCCATTAATCATACATTGGAAATATTTTTTCCAGTATCATAAAATAAATAATGATTGTGGGGTCCATTAAAAGCCCTAGTAAAATTAATGATATACACTTTAGGCCCCTCATCATAGGAAAATGTTATATCACTCTTTGTATCTATTCCTAAAGCATCAGTTCAGATATTCGAAAAATATTTTTCAGAAAGTGTGTCATGTGTTAATTTATTCTAACCTGTTATGTCAACTATTATACTGATTGTTATGTTACATTTACTGATATATGAGGAATGCATGGAGAAGTAACAAAAAATCATTCTGAATTAAGTATTCATGATTATAAGTACTATTTTTATTTGGTATTCTTATGTTAATAAGTATATTGAGGTTACATTTTAATGAATTGCAGGTGATTATGAGATGATTATTTAAATTTATTGATGAAAAAGAAATTAGGGTGAATAGTATTACATTTATTCATTTAAAAATAGTTAATGGAAGAATGTCTACAACCGAAAGCCTCTCCTTGATAGTAATAGGAAAATTGAAATAAGTAAAATTGAAACTGTGATAATTGGTGATTTTAAAAAAAAATATTCTCAAGCCTTACTAGATTCTGTTTGGGACAACTCAATATTGGTTCTCTGATCATCTTCCACATTATGCAATTGTTTTTGTCACTCAACAATAGCTTCTAGCTCTAGTTTTTATTCCTCAAATGAATTTTATCCCCTTGTCTTCAAAATATAATTTCATCATTACTCAGGTTACACCAACCTCATATTCAAATAGATCTATGGTATATTCAGATATAAAATAAAAGATTTTCTTCTCTATAACATCTTAATTATTAAACTCTAAAAATTTATATTTATACACATCTATGTTGAGGATTGAATGAATAAATATAACGAGATATCATTCTAATGATTCCATCATGTCCTGAGATATGACAATATGATAGATAAGGATATGAATATTTAAGTTTCCAACCCCACATTTATCTAAGATAGAAATGGAATGATGATGACTATAAACACTATCCAAAATCTTCATTAATGGAGTCTCTGTGTTTATATAAAATATTTCACCAACCAATTTGTGTACAGTCTAATTTTAGAGAGTTTTATTGGGATATTTACATTATTCACCTACTAAAACTGGTGTATAAACTGAATAGGGTTCACTATAGATGGTAATGATCTAATAATTGTTTCATTTATAGGAAACCCTTTCATAATTGTGTCCCAATAAATTTAAGGGGTTGTGTTGGTAGGCCTGATGTCTTCTAATGAAATTCTAGGCTTCATTTTTCTAGGAAAACTTTATTCAACATAACAAACAATGATGGGAAGAAAATTTATCTCCATTCCACTTATGATGGTAGGGGATCATTGAGAGGAAATTCCACAAGAATTCCTATAATGTTTATGAATAGTACCATTACATGTATGTTAGAGAATCATTGGATGGAAAAATGGTTTCAGTGTCATAATCCCCACACATTAACATCAACTAATGATTACTGAGGATAAAGGGATGTGATTTATTTTTATACATAGTGAGATATAAGGATATAATCTTTTATAGTCATTCAAATAGTTTTGTTAACCTATAAGGGGTATAAGGATTGCATATGGATTATTTATCTATTCATGATGTTATATCTCCGTCTCTAAATTAAATTATGTATGATTTTTTACCATGTTTTCCCCAAAAGATTACATCAATACTGAAGAAGGATGCAAATAGAGATCATAGGAAATGTATATGGGATCACACTATAGCTCCAAATCACTATCAACATCAAGGTATGTGGTAAGAACAAAAGGAATGATGTTTAATATTATCAGAAATATTTAATAAGGAATAATTTTGTTACTTTTATACTAATAACATTGAAAACGAAAATATATCCAATCGTAAGAAAATAAAAATATACAGATGAAGTGAGGTGGAGTCCTTCATCAAGGTCCCAACCCATACATAGTTTTATTAATCATGTTAAGATAATTTCCATCCACTCATGAAAATGGTGAAAAATCTTGGTAAGTTGTTGTTTGAAGGTATATCTAGCTTTTCCATATACCCATGCCACTTTTTTTACTGTACTCAAGGGTATCCCATTATTAGCCTATAAAATTTTAATTTTTTGAGATGGATGAGTCATAGTAATCTAATACTTTTTCCATGTCCTTGTAATATTAATGGATATTTTTATATAATCACTAAGTAAAATAACTAAGAAGGTGTAAAGAGGGTGGCGTAATGAATTCTCTCCCATAGTCAATAAATATTTTTCTATAGGAGAAATCCAATATGTACCCTCCCATGTATAATTGTTAGGAATAATCACACTGTAAATCATACCATGGATCATGATTCCACACATATGGTAAATAACCAAAAAATTGAACTTGGTATCACCATGTTTTAGGTAAATGTTGTTGTTTTTAGAACACCAATTTTGGATTAGTATAGGTAATATCCTAGATGGGAAATACATTACAACATGGGAGAACCGCACCGCCTGGTAAAAACCAACTTACTCTAACAATAACAAAAATGTACATAATATGGATTCACCCAGAATTGAGTTTTAATAAAACAATGATATATTGTAAATATACTCAATTAAATAGGAAAATTATAACTTATCGATATCAATTGTAATAAATACTTTTCAAATATTATTTATAATGGTTTTATTTAAATAAAACTTATTAATAATGAAATATATAATTTTTCGTAATGACTTTATGGTTTGAAAGTAATATTTTCTCAAAAGACATATATTTTATATCATATGTGATAAATCCTAAAATTCAATTTCGATTATTTTTGAAATTCCATTTGATAGAATAAAATTAATTTTGTAAATAAAAATTTTTAAACTATCTTTAGGTTAATTTTGTGGATTTTTTGAAAAAAAAATTTATTTTTGGATGATTATAGAAAAATACTAAATTTTAATTGTAAAATTATTTTCACATAATTTAATTGTATATTAAAATTATATTTTAATTTTTCAAAGAATAATTAGTACAATTATACTTAAATTAATATAATTTAGGTCATTGTATAAAATTTCATGTTTAAATTGGATTAAAAACATTTCAATCTTTTGAATGTTTTCATTTTAAAAACTCATCCTCCCATTCCGTATGTGGGATTAATTTTTAATTAACTCCATAAATTTAAGTAATTATAATTTGGATAAATTGATTCCATATTTAATATGGATCATTTTTATAATTTTAAATAAGTTATTCTAAAATTTTTATCTAATTTATTTAGTAAATCAATTAAAATGTATTACGATGATTATTGTAAAATCATGATTACCTTATAGTGAAATATAAAACATATACTGTAATAAATTTCCATCAGATGTATGAAACCCCATTTTCTAAAAATATTTGAACAATAACCCATATTTTCTTGAATTGGGTTCACTATTTTGGGTACATGATGTAGGGGAGACCTCCCAATAGTATTCACCATTTGGTATTCACAAGAACTCCACACAACCTCCACTATAAAAGGGAAATCACCCCCTCACATATTCACACAACTAATGATACATTTCATGTCCAATCCTTATAAAAATAATTTTTTAATCACTTCCATTAATCCTAGAAAACATTTGGAAAAAAACAATCCTTTTATATTATTTGGTGCAAACCAAAGAAAGATACCAAAATAAGAGGTGACATTCATCAATAAAGGTTTTTATTAATTTAATATTAGAAAATCTTAATCGATATTTATACCATTATTATATAATATCATATAAATGTTAAATTTAATTATATTTCATTGTTTTAATGTTGTTTCCACACTATCACACACTTTCATCTGATGGGATACATAATCATCATTTGTGTGTACAGAAGACTACTGTCTCATGAACTAATATTGTTTATTCTTTTATTACCGCCTTAAATGGTTGGGAATAATTATATATTTAAAGTTTATATATTATTCTTATTATATTTAATATTATATTATGTGTTTTTAGTTTACATATCACACATACATCCTTTATTTCTATATTGTGGGAATACGATAATGTTGTTCAGGTATACGGTGGACTACTGCCTCACGAAGTGATTTCATTCCTTCACAATTTACCTGGATTGACTTAAGGGTGGATTTAATAAACATATGAGATATATATGACATAACAATTATTATTTAATTAAAATATATCTTATTTTTTTCTTTCTTTTAATCTGATATGAAATTTCAAACAACATTCATGTGTACGTACAGCCTACCCTCTCCAAGAAAGGTGTATTTCATTATAAAATTATATCTTTTCTCAGTTATTTAGAATACATATATAATGATAATATATATATATATATATATATATATATATTATCATGGTTATCTTTTTTATGATTAAATCAGTATCCATGTAATGTTACCAATAAGAACAAGTCAAGACTGATATAAAAAACAATGTTGTTATTACCCGAAACGAAACATTAACCAAGAATTGTAAATAAAAAATTAATATATATTCAATAAATAATCCATATATGTTATTATATATATTAATATGGTTATATTATAGATATTTAATATATTTATATTTATTATAAATTTTGTTTGAATTATTACAATTGCAGTCAAGACTTAAGGAATGGGATTTCTGTCTCACATTAATTTTCCACGAGACCCAATCCATTTCCACCACCTATTTCTTATATTTGGTATATATTAAACTCAAAAATTTAATTTATGATTCTAATACATAATTTTTCTTATTTACATATACATATGGGGATATCATTTTCAAGGAGTTTATGGTTAAAACATTACGAGGGTGGTAATGGTATTTTTGTCTCTATTTTCCTTTATTAAGAATTTCATTGTATTATGTACCTATACATTATCACGACATGTATATACATCCCTTTGACATGTAATATCATAATTTCATTCACCCTCATGAAATTTTATGTTTCATTAAATTTTATTATATATGGGATATTATAATTCAATGTAACCATAGTGGTAAGAGTTCATTGTTACAATCTCTTTGTTTATCATTATTAAATACCAATATGCTTAGAATAATAAAATATGTTTAGAAATATATAAATAAAATTATTAATTTTTTATTTCTATGGTTATTAATTATATCATCAATTAATGGTATATTTTTCCAACACATTTTACTTAACATGATTAAAAAAATAGTTTTTATGAAACCTGACTTCACTTCTATCTTTGGTCAGAAATCTGTTCACTCCCAAAACAATGTTTTATATAAACAATCAAAAATGTAAAACAAATATTTTTAAAAATAATTTTAACCCAGGGTTTTCCTTTTTACAAAATGGTATTAAAATCAATATTGTCTTCACATTTTGGTTTATTATGTTTTTACATCTACCAATAATGTAAATGGAATATTTGTTTTAAACTGTATAGTAGGGACAAAAGTTTTTTGTTGTCGTGGCCAATAATTGCTTCATAGGTTTATTTATATTATTTCAATGATATTTTCAAAGACAAATATTTTCAATTATTTTCATTATTCAATTATATGTATTCAAAATTATTTTTGAATAAACTTATATCAAAAGGTATTTGTTTTTTATAATTAATTTGAATGCAATAAATGATGTTTTCTTCAACAAATACTTTCAAAGGATCATAGAAAATAAGTTTACATATAATATGAAATCAGTTGGAATTAAATGTTAATTTCTGGGGATATTATCCTAGAATACAATTCATATTCATTCATTCATGGTTTATTTGTTGATTCCTTGATTTTTATGACACATGATTCTTTTTCCAAGAGTCATAGTATGATATAACACTTATGAAACTATCTATTTTTATTGGTTATTATTTGTGGAAATTTTTATGAAACCTATATCTTTTCCATTAGTTAGGATATGATGATATTTTTATAGTTCCCATTTCACTGCATGGATTATGATACGATGAATATTTATTATCTTGTGGGACACATATGTATGATTTCAATATGTAACGGGTGTGACCTTTGACTACTTCCAATGAAATAGATATTGATAAATATCTCATGATAGAGAAATGGAGTGAACCTAGTTAAGTAAAAGTGTTTTTCATAAGACATGATATTGGGTGTGAACCATGACTACACAAAAGTATATGGGAGTGAACTCATTGAAGTATGATAGATATTATTCCATTCATGAATGGTTATAATAGATCAATTTTATGTATCAGAAATATCATGAATGAATATTATAAGTGGATTTTTTAGAAGTTTAACTATGAAATAACTTTCTTGTGAATGGAAAGATGATTCTCCAATAGAAGAGTTATAAAAATTGAGAATCTCATGGGTTTTAAAACGAAAATTATCCATATAAAATATTTGGGATCTCCCATTGCGGATGAGAGGATTTTCATTCTACAGATTGATGGGAAGTTTGACTTTATCTATGGTCATATAATCAATTTTAAGAACCCATTTCCTTCTTTTGGGGGCCACATTACCCTTTTAAATATGGTTTTTACTTCTATCCCTACGCACATTTTGGTTTTCCTCAAGGACAGAAACAAACTTATTAATAGAATTGAGAAGAATATATCATCCTTAATTTTGGATCCTCATATATAGGGGATGTGTCATTTGGATTTCTATGGAAGGATGGAAAGACTAGTAGAAGATAGTGGTATCGATGAACATATATTGGTGGGATCCATCCATTGCCTCCAGGACAAACACTCATGGACAGTTATAAAAGGGATGTCCCCCTAGGTTAAGTTGGTCATGGGGAAATATAAAGGTGAAATGGACTCTCCAAAAAGTAATTTGTCTCTTTTATGAAATATTTTGAGGCACTCTCTTCTGAAAAAATAATAATATACCTGGTGGATTATAGGGATTTTGGAGATTAGCATTTGGAGTCATTTTTGGTAAGGTGTCACACATTGGTTTTTGGGGGTGTCACGCTCCTGATATCTCATTTTATAAGGTTTATCATCTTCCCTCCTTCATAAATGTTGTTCTCTATCACAACTAGTATGATATTTATAATAGAATTATTTTATATGAAGGACCTAAAATGATTTTTTTCACTGGATCCCCATCTGGATTCTTATCTTCCAGAGAATGCGTGAACTCTATGAAAAGAAGCCTTGGTCACATGAGATGGGATACTACTCTCTAGTGTATTGATATTCCGATAAAATATAATTTTTATACCTTGATAATTATTAATGAGCCTCTTCCAACAGACAGTTAAATCATGAAAAAAATATTCGCTTGGTGTTGAGTTGTATCTATTGTTGCAGCCCGAGGGAGGAGACTTTGGACCTCATCTTCATTGGTAGAAAATGGGTGTTGGCAGTTCAGATTAGCCTGGGAATTATCATGGATGGTGTGTAGAGGAAAACTACTTCCATTTTTAATCATTTCTGGTTCATTTTCATGGATCATAATTATCTTAATTATAATGTGAAGGTCACTCTCCTATTTTCTGGATGCTAATTCATATCAACAACTAGTAACTATGAACATAACAATAATCTCATCAGTTCCTAGTTGGGAATGAATTCCCATGATCATAGTCTCTCAATTTTCTTCGGTATTCTCTTAATAAACATGGATCACCCTTCTATGTTGGGAATGATGATTCCCCCATTAAATTCACCATTTGTCTGACAAGAGGATTCCTTCTTAGGGGTGTTTTGGTTTGGTGAAGAAATCCTATTAGTGAGTTCATGTTTAGAACGAATGGCTCCAGTTGTTTTGGTCTCATGTGTAGAGGACTAATTTCACATTACTCTAACGTCTATTGGATTTTTTTTCCTTCAGTAATCTCTTTTGTTAGGGTGACTCACTTCCTACTAAAGCCAAGGATCTTCTATATGGGTCCAAGGTTAGTAAATAATTGTATATACCACTAACCACCTATTAATTTGACTCTTATATTCTAATTAGTTTTATATAGAGCAATATAATCACTCCATATTTAATTTTTTATACTATACCTAAAATAAAGGGACTTATCATCCAATATGTCTTGACACTTACCTGGCTTGAAGAGAATAATGTTGCTAAATTTATATCGTCAATGTATAACCAGGGTAATTATAGAACAATGTTTTCTATTATGTTCTCCATATCACCCACACACCCACCCCCAGTTTTTAAAATTTATTTTGTGATAATTCTCTTGGTCTCCAATATGTTTGGACTCACATGCCATGTTCTCTATGTGGTCCATTAAAAAATTTATTACATTGTATGTATTATGATTTCATGGCTTATTCTCCTGATTACCTCTTGATTATTATTTTGTGAACTGCGTGTATTTATTTTAGGACTCATTATTATGATCATTGATATAGAGTTTGTGATCATCTAATGTTATTATCATGTTAACATAGCATTATTATCCTTATTATTCTTACACATCACCCTTGGTTACCCCTAATTATCATCTGAACTCACCCTTTCATATGTTTTCATTCTCGGTGTAATGAATATATGTATTGTGTTTGATTTTTTTATGAAGGGTTATAATTAATAATACCATATGAGTAAATTTTTTAGTTCACTTCTAGAATATTTGTTTGTTTTTCCATGTTTACAATGAAACTAATCCATTATGGTCTTTGGGAAGATGTTTTTATAATGTATTAATTATTCTAAAAATCTATTTAATTTTTATTTATGAGAATATGGGGTCTTTATTATTTGAATCAAATTGATGTTTTAGATATCCTTTGGAAACTAGGATGATAAAACCATAGTGATATCCATAAGTTCATGTCTATGGATAATTTTAAAGATGAGTAAAAGTAAAGAAAAATTCCTTAAATTTTTTTAAATGATTGAGTTAGTAGTTTCCTATAAATATATCTCTAAATATATACTACAAGTTATTGTGATTGTGAAACAAATATACCTAGGGGAAATTGTCCAAAAAACACTATATTGATATAGACATGATCATGAACTGGGTCACGACAATTGGACATGCTGCATAACTAGTTCAACACTCACTTATAATATTCTTTCAAAATTAAAAAATTTATTATGATCCATCATGAAGAAATTAAATAAGATTATTATATTAATGATTTAAAATAAAAATGAGTCTTCATTTAATTTTTAAAATTTAGACATAATATAAGTTATTTCCCAGAATATACAGTTTTACACATAGATTATTGCTTCTTACACAATGAATTTTTATTTTAGTCAATGGTCGGAACACGAAGGAACCACGTCAATGCTAAGTGCGATTGGGAATTCAATGACTTTCCTCCTAATAATCTAAATGTAATGGGGGATGGAATTAAATTACTCATTACTATGCTCACATAACTTTCTAGAGCTATGAATCATGATGATCAAAAAAATGTGAAATGGGGGGATAAATGTTTTATTAATTCCTTCATGAGGAAATTTCCCCCTTATTTTAGTGGGTCATCTAATCCACTAGTTTTTTAATAATGGATTGGTACCACAAATATGATATTTTCAATTCAAAATTTTTGGAACATGAAAAATTCAGTTTGGTTATTTATAATTTTGAAGTTGATATGGACTAGTGGTGGAATCTAATCAATAATACGAGGTATCATAATGAAAATTAATCCATGGATTAAGAAAATCTCATGAAAATATTATTCAGTAATTTTTTTCCTATGTTCTTCCTATGATGTTGGAGAAGGAATTAGTTGAGTTAAATTAAGGGGTGATGAATATGCTGGTACCTAAAAAGATTATTTTACCAGACATATGAGGTATACTTCTTTTAATATCATCCAACCTGAAAATAATGTTGGTAGATACTTAAGTGCCTAAAACATTGACTTTGAAGGGAATGGCCCTTAAGATACTTCGGTAGTTATCAAGAGATTGGGTGTAGTGATATCAAGGATGAAAATAGAGTTAGATTTACATATCAATTTTAGGGTTTTCACAAGAAAAGGATGACATTATATATAGAAAAATATAAAAACCATTGATAGAATAGGATTATTTTGTATTTATGATCATTGTGTATAATTATCATGGTGGAAATTGTCTTATGTGATATAACAAATGTTTTATGTGTGTAATAGTAGTTCATAGTATATTTTATTACCAATTTGATGGAATGGAATTAGAAAAAACTATGAATATAGGGAAATGAACATAGAATTTCCTACCCACACGTCACTGCTTCTCATGTTAGGAGAATGGGAATTTTGCTAACATCATCCAAAACTAGAGGGAAGATGACAATGATTGACATCTAAAGCATATTAAGTCAAGTGACATGGTTATTGTAACACCCCGATAATTTATGAAAAATATTATTTTTAATTTCATTGATGTCTTGTGTTGTATGATACACCAAAAGAAGCTTTCACTACATGCATCATTGACTTGGCTTTCATTACATGCAATCCCGACCTTCCACGATAGCGTGTGTTGTATGCATTACCGAGTTTCACTGAACAACGATATGTTATATAAACTAGCGGTAATGAAAAGAAATACCCAATTTTTGAAATTTTATAAATTTTATCTTTTGAAATGGACTTCATATTTGTATTTGGAATATCGAAATTAGCTTAGGGTGAATTTTTGGTATTTTTCTGAAAACTTTAAATTTTTGATGAATAGTGAAAACACTAGGTTACTATTTTAAAACCGTATTTTTATTTAAATAATTATTTATTTTTTTCAAATATATTCTAGGTAAAAATTTATACATAATACCTATATAATTTCAATGTAATTCATTGGATTCATTTTATAATAATCATAGATATATAAAAATTTTATTGAACATTTCACTTTCGTTTACCTACCTCCTAGGAGAATTTACAAATTTATATAAAACATAATTTTTCCACTTCTGTGAGTGGAATTTAAAAAAATCTGAGATACACGGTAGATATCAGTAAGTAAAATTTGGTTCAATAAGATAAAAATAAATTTTGGTGAATAGTCACTTTTTACTTTTATTTACCACGGTTAAAAGTAAATAGGGTAATTAAGGCTAAAAATGATATTATTATTACCCTACCACATGTCCTAATTCTGTTGGATAAGTGTAGTTTGACCAAAAACAACCTTAAGGATAAAATATTACCCATTAGGTCCACTTGGATTAGATTAGGACATTTATTATTATTTTATTTAAAAAAGAATAAAAATAGTTAAAATCAAAGTTTAATAACTAAAACATTATTAATATAGGGTTATACATAAGATAAATTCAACTATAAATATTCATTAGAAATATAAAAATATTTTCCAAATAATGGTATTTTATTTATAATTTTTATACATTAAATAATTTAATTTATTTATGACACAATGATGATGCATTAATTAATTTATTAATGAAATATTAACATACTTGATGTTATAAATACACTAATAAATGTAATTTTAGACTTTTTATGAATTCCACTAATTTAATATGTTAATATGACATGTTAGTATTTATTTAATTAAATTTTTTTGATCTAATAATTTTGTTATGAGTTTCACAAAAATCAGGTACCAAATAGTGTCAAAAATGACATAAAATAGTTTTTTAAAAAATATTATATTATTAATTGTTATTTTATTCATAAAAATCAAAGGTTCGGAAAAATTACTTAGAGAAGGATATATATATTAATAATGAACCACTTGGGGTTCCTTTGACTTGTTATAGTAAGTTTATTTACCATATAGTGTAAGAAAAAAAAGACACAGTAAAAGTTAAATTATTTAACTTAGAGTTAAATATAAATAATAGGGTTAAAATAGTGAACTGAACTTGTTTAAAACCTATTGGTTGAGACTATTTCGACCCATCCCCACTTTATCTTTGAGATAAATTAATCTGGATCTATTATATACCGAATATGACTTTATTATAAAATAATATGTTAAGTTTTTCGGAACGTACCCCTCTCCTCCCTTATAAAATGGGCACCCCTTCCCTCTTCCCTTCACACCCTTTTTATCCTTGAAGCTAGACCAATACCTGCCAATTCCTATTATAAACCTCTCTATTTATATCATAGAGGTTCTGTTATTCTCAAAAGACCAACTCTAGTGCCCTAAGAAGAAGTTTAAAGGAGGTGCATCGAGGAAGAGGTAATCTCTTATACTGACTCTTTCATGTTTCATTCTTCTTCTACATACTCTTATGTAGTTGTTTAATTATAAAGTAATAACATCATTATTATTTATATACTGATATGTTATTATAAATAGTAAATAACCCCATTTAACCTTCAATCCATCCTATGGAAAACTAAATCACTGCGCGTGTGTACGTACGGAATACCCTCTCCACGCCGTGGTGTAATCTATTTTTCCACAACCACATTACTTGGATGGGTATAATGGTGTAAAGAATAATTATATATGATTATTATAAAATCATACTTATTCTAATATATTATATCATCCACTCTAATCCCATTAAATAAATATTGGAACGATATCATCGCTCGTGTGTACGTACGGATTACCGTCTCCATGACGCGATGAGATTTATTTTCCATGTTAACAATTCAGGAATGATTATAAAGTATATATAATAAGTAATCATGAAATATATGACATAATAATGATACTAGATTTATTTATATATATTTATTTCATCTTCCTAATTCCATTCAAGTCAATAAGGAAAGGAAAACAGCGTTGATGCGTACGTACGACCTACCATCTCCATGAACGGTGTATTTCATTTCATTTATCTATATTATATATATATGTATATATAATGAATATAAATGATAGATAATAATTATTTAAATTATGTATGTAATTAAATCATGATATATTTAATAATAATATCAAGACCAACAAGTCCAAACAAGTACGATAAATAAAACGATTTTACCCAAAACGCTGCTTTAACATGGAATTTACAAATGAACATGTAATATAATGTCATAAGTGAACCATATATGATATAATAACAATGAATATGATTATTTAATAAGTAAATGAAATTATTTAAATCATTATACAGTAGGTTTGGATACATATGAATCATATTGGACCTAAGGTAAGGGATAATTTTGCAATCTCATTTTTTATCTCAGATTGCTTATACGTATGTATTTACTGGGGTTATATTTTGCATCCATACCCGTAATTTTTTTTCATAAAGTGTTTAATATTCTTCCAGGTATGTTTAATGTCATTTTTACCCCACTTTTACATATACATTGTGTTATGGAAGGAATCTTTCTTTTGTTTACCATATGAGGAACTTTTTGACTTTTCCGGCAAAAGTACGAGAAAAATGTTTTTTTAACTTATACGGCATGAACAGATTTTTACGGTTTCATAAATCCTAATTTTCATTAATCATATTCTACAAGTTTTCATGATTATTTTCAACAAAATACTTCTCTTATAAATTTCCTATCATTTTGAGAAAATAAAATTATTTTGAATAAGAAAGGATATTTTCCTCAAGAATTCATATCAAGTGTTTTATCAAAACTATTTCCCATCTAAGATGATATTATTTAACATGTTTATGTTTCAAGTATAATTTCTCAATTATTTACATGGTTTAATTTTTATTATGATGAATTGATATCCATTTTTTTATAGGGATAATTTCACGATGAGATGATGTTTATGAAACCAATTTTAATTCTTTCGGATATGATGAATGATTTATGTTTATTTTGTGGCACAAGTAAGAATGATTTAAATATGAGATGGGTGGGACCTATATTTATATCTAATGAATTGGGTAAAGATTTATATATCATGATATAGACATGGCCGGAATGGTAAGATAATATAGTTCAGTGTTAGAGGACTAAAATGAGGAGTGAACTTTATTCAAAAAGGGAATTTGTCCACTAAGATGGTCTTGGTAGAAATGCCATGGCTACTATGGAAATAATATCATGTTATTATTTATTTTCCAAAATTACATGTTTTATTCCCATACTATTTTATCATGATTGATTTTCCATTATGATCATTTCCTTATGTACTGCCATGTTTTATTTCATTGCTCTAGATTTTGATTTTTAAACATTATGTTCATATTTTAAGTTCAAATGTATATGGTTTGTTTTATTTTCTCCATGCTTAACCTTATTGAGAATTTGAGCTCACCTTTAGATGTTTTCTTTTCCCCATGATATAAAGAAAGGTTTTAGGTAAGAAAACAACAGGGTAAGATCTTTATGGGTGATGTGGAAGATCATTCACCAAGATTAGAAGATTATATTCCATGTTTCCAAAGAAACTAAACTATTACAGTCCTTTGGTGTATGTTTTTGTCATTTATTAGGTATTCCTAAAAAAGTAATGTAATGTTTATGTGTGTCAAGAATGGTTCTCTACAGTTGGTATCAGAGGGAGGTTTAGTTAAACTTTGGAGACTAGGATGCGAAAACTTTAGTGAGATCCCTAAAAATATATCTAAGGTATGTCTAGGGATGTCCCTATGGTTAAGTATAAGTATAGGTTATAGTCCTAGAATTACAGTAAATATATTAGAATTAAACCTAAGATGTTAGATATCAAAGTTTCTCCCCCTTTATTATGTTGTTTTCCCTAGCATGATTTTTGCCTCTCGCACAATTCTTTTTCTTCTCACAGTATTCTTTTTGAGATTTAGATAATGGTTGGAACCCGAAGGAACTGTGTTGATCAATGTAATGGAAAATGCAATGATTTTCCTCTTGAACAACAAAATGTGATGGGAGATGGAGTGAAAAATCATATTTCTATAATTACAAAAGCTATGAATCATTCTGTATTTCTGAATGATTAGAGAATAGAACAATATTCTATTGAGTCCTTCATGAGGCAACGTCCAGCTTATTTCAATGGGTCTTCTAATCCACTTGTTGTTGAACGATGGATCAATACCATTGAAAAGATATTTTCCATGCTTTGTTGTTCGGAACATGATAAAGTCATTCTAGCTATTTACCGTTTAGAAGGTGAAGAAGACCAGTAGTGGACTCTAATTAAGAATACAAGGCCCCAAGATGAAATTGAATCCATGGAATGGGACGAGTTCAAGAACATGTTTTTCAGTAAGTACTTACCTCGTAATCTTCGAACAAAGATGGAAAAGGATTTCCCTGAGATTAAGAATAAGGATGATGAATTTGTTGGTATATAGGAAGCTAATTTCACAAGACATGCACGGTATGCATCTGGATTTACCATCTAACCTGAAAGTAATGTTGATCGATTCTTCAGTGTCTTAAAACCAAGTCTTCTAAGGGAATTGGCTATAAGAGACTTCAGTAGGTATGAAGAAATTTTGTGTTGTTCTATCATAGTAGAACTGGAAGTTGGTGTTACATATTCAACTCATTGTTTTGACAAGAAGCGAAAGATAGAGTACATGGAGAAATCTCAAAACAATGGTGAAAAGAATATGAATGTTTCTTTATGCTCAAAGTGTGGAATGAAGAATTGTGGAGATTGTCTAAAAGGGACTAGAAAATGTTTTAAGTGTGGAAAGAAGGTCATCAAGTAGCTGAGTGTCGAAGTAATGGAAAAAGGGTTGCTAAGGATGTGAATAAAGAAAATACTGTAGAGAACGCACCACCAACACTTAAATTCTTCAAGTGCAAGGAAATGGGGCATCATGCTAACCAATGCCCTGATCCAACAGTTAATGATGATTGATGTGAGCAACCTCTTAATGCAGAGGACAAAGGGAAGTCACATGACATCTCTATTGGCGATGTTGATTATGAGAACAATGTAGTGGAATGAAAATGTATTTATGTAAAGGGATTCCAAAATAATGTTGTGGAATATCATTTATAGTATTTTGGAACATTAGAATATATATGTAATGGTTTATTGTGGTTTTCGATAATTATATGGTACTGGTAACCATGAAAAGTGATCCAAATATTTTGGACCCCAGATGATATGCACATAATGAAGGGATAAAGAGAAAATTAAATGTTTGATAGTATTCATGAGCTCGTGACTTATATAAGGACAATGATATATCATGGTTTGAGTATATAGAATTTTTGGATTTTGGTATGTGGAAAGAGTTAAATTTTGACCAAATTCATGTTTTCACTAAGGTTCAATGGGTATTCATTTTTCAAGATAATACATGATTAAGGTATTCGCATGATTGGAATGTGACCAACAAGATATATGAGCGATAAATAATGGTATTAGCGTGATTTTAATATGAACTTTTTAGTAATCGTTCACTTTATACTATGAGTTGAAAGAAGTATTTTGGATAAGCCTAAATATTGGACTGGAATATGTTGAACATAAGTTATTGTTGTTTAAGGATAGAAATTTTTTCGATATTATTGATATAATGTTTTAATAGTGTAGTTTAAGAGAAGGGACAACCTATAGAACGAGCGACAACCCATCGCGTCGGATAGGGATGCGCGAATCGAACCCACAACCGAATTGCGACAGGCCTTTATCGCCTACCACTGGCATGTATGATGTCCCCAGTTAGTAGGGACTAGTTTTATTTTATGATAGATGAAGTATAAGTCCATTTTTGGAACCATATACGATTAATCTCACCATAAGATGGAGTTATGTATATAAATTTCTCTAATCCTATGTTTGCTATAGATGGAATGACCTATCATTCTATCGTATGATCTGCTAAAACTTCGCAAAATACAAATTCAACTTCATTTCATTAAGATATGATGTATAAATTGTTCATGGCACGAGAAGCGGTAAGATTGTACCAAAATCATGTAAGTAATTATTTTAATTAACAAATTCTTCAAATTTAGGGAAATGACCTTGAAAACCAAAAATGTTGTCCTAGTGTCCTCATATCTGACGAATAAAATGGAACCTTAGATCATCACAAATTTATGGCTTTTTGATTGTTGGATTTTTCATAGCCATGTCCTCTACCACTCTTCATCAGAACATGATGGTTAGATTTTTCTTCCATATCCATATTTTCACCCATGTTCTCCTATGTGGAAACCCAGTGATGAGTTAATTTGGGTAACCATTATGTTTCTTACATTAATTTTTAAAATTAAGTTATATTATTCCTGTTCACAATGTGGGTTTCTATGAAAGAAACGTTCAAGTAGTAAACCATTTATAACCTCAACGAATTTTGTTGGCGAAATTCATTTTAAGGGGGGTAGAATGTTACACCAAGAGATTTTATGAATAATATTCTTTTTGATTTCATTGATGTCTTGTGTTTTACTCTACACCAAAAGAAGCTTTCACTACACGCATCCCTGACTTGGCTTGCATTACACTTAATCGCGACCTTCCATGATAGTATGTGTTGTACGTATTACCTAGTTTCACAAAATAATGATATGTTATATAAACTATTTGTTATGAATAGTAATACCAACTTTTTGAAATTTTATAAATTTTTTCTTTCGAAATGGACTTCCATTTTGGATTTGGAATATCGAAATTATCCTAGGGTGATGTTTTTTTATTTTTATGAAAACATTCAATTTTTGATGAATAGTGAAAACACTGGGTTACGATTTAAAAACATACTTTTTATTTAAATAATTATTTATTTTATTTAAATTTATTCAAGGTAAAAATTGACACATAATAGCTTTATAAGTTCAATTTAATTCATTTGAGTCATTTTATAATAATCATAGATATATAACAATTTTATTGAACTTTTCAACATCTTTTACCAATCTCCTAGGAGAATTTTCAAATTTACCTAAAACATAATTTTACCACTTCTGTGAGTGTAATTTAAAAAATCTAATAAAAATAGTTGATATGAGTAAGTAAAATTTGGTTCAATACGATAAAAATAATTTTTTATGAATAGTAACTTTTTACTTTTATTTACAAAGGTTGAAAGTAAATAGGGTAATTAACGGTAAAAATGATATCATTATTATCGTAACATGTGTCCTAATACTATTGGATAATTGTATTTCAACGAAAAACAACCTTAGGGTTAATATATTACCCTTTAGGTCCACTTGGATTAGATTATGACATTTATTATTATTTCATTTAAAGAAGAATTAAAATAGTTAAAATCAAAGTTTAATAACTAAAACATTTTTAATATAGGGTTATACATAAGATAAATTCAACTATAAATATTCATTAGAAATATAAAAAGACATCCTACATAATGGGTTTTTATTTATAATTTTTATACATTAAATAATTTAATTTATTTATGAGACAATGATAATGCAATAATTACCTTATTAATGAAATATTAACACACTTGAGGTTATAAATACCCAAATAAATGTAATTTTAGACTTTTTATGAAGTAAACTAATTTTATAGTTTAATATGACATGTTAGTATTGATTTAAGTAACTTTTTTAGAATTAATAATGATGTTGTGATTTTCACAAAAATCAATTACCAAATAGTGTCAAAATTGACATAAAATAGTTTTTAAAACAAATATTATATTATTAACTGTTATTTAATCCTTAATTATATAAGGTTCAGCCAAATGACTTATATAAGGATATAAATATTAAAAATGAAACACTTGGGGTTCGTTTGGTGTGTTATAGTAGGTTTATCAACCATATAGTGTAAGAAAAAAATACTAGGTAAAAGTTAAATTATTTAACTTAGAGTTAAATCTAAATTATAAGTTTAAAATTGTAACCTAATCTTTTCTAAAACCTATTTTCTGAGAGGATTTAGACACATCCCAAATTTATCATAGAAATAAATCAATATGGAGCTATTATATAACAAATATGGCTTTATTATAAAATAATATGTTAAATTTTTCCAAAGGTACCCCTCTCCTCCCTTATAAAATTGGAACCCCTTCCTTCTTCTATTCAACCCCTTTGGGCCTTGAAGCTCGGCCAAAACCTGAAAATTCCTCTTATAATACTCTCTAAATATATCATATAGGATTTGGTATTCTCAAAATACCAACTCTAGTGCCCTAAGAAGAAGTTTAAAGGAGGTGCGTTGAGGAAGAGATAATCTCTTCTACCGACCCTTTCAAATTTCTTTCTTCTTCAACTTCATCTTCTTTAGTTGTTTCATTGTAACGTAATAAAATAATTATTACTTATATACGTATATGTTATTATAAATATGAAACAACCCCATTTCACCTTCCATCTATCCTATGGAAAATGAAATCACCACACGTGCGTACGTACCGAATACCGTCTTCACGCCGTGGTGTAATATGTTTTTTCTCCACCACCATACTAAGATGGGTATAATGGTGGTAAGAATAACTATATATGATTATTATAAAATAATATTAATTCTATGATATTATCTCATCCACTCCAATTCCATTCAAAAAAATTTAGAATGATATCATCCCTCGTGAGTACGTACGGATTACCGTCTCCACGACGCGATGAGATTCATTTTCCATGTTAACAATTCATGAATGATTATAAAGTATATATAATAAGTAATCATGAAATATATGACTTTATAATTCTACTAGATTTATATATATATATATATATATATTTATGTAATCTACTTAATTCCATTCAAGTCAACAAGGAAAGGAAAACAACGTTCATGGGTACGTATGGCCTACCGTCTCTATGAACGGTGTATTTCATTTCATTTATCTATATATTATATAAATAAATAATGAATATATATGAAATATAATCATGATTTAAATTCTAGAGGTAATTAAATAATGATATCATTAATACTAATATCATGAACAAAAAGTCCAAACAAGTACGATAAATAAAACGATTTTACCCAAAACGCTATTTTAACATGGAATTGACAAAAGATCGGGTAATAAAAAGTCATAAGTGAACCATATATGATATAATAACAATGAATATGATTCGGTAATAATTAAATGACATTATTTAAATCATTATACATGAGGTAAAGTTACGTACAAAGCATATCAGACCTAGGGTAAGGGATAATTTGGCAATCTCATTTTTTTATCTGAGATTGCTTATACGTAAGTATTTACTGGGGTTATATTTTTCATCCATTCCCATAAAATGTTTTTCATAAAGTGTTAAATATTCTTCCATGTATTGTTAATGTCATGTTTACCCTGCTTTGACTTTTACTTTGTGTTATGGAAGGAATATTTCTTTTGTTTACCATATGAGGAACTTTTTGAATTTCACGGAAAAAGTATGATATGAATGTTTTTTAACTTATACAGTATGAACATATATTTACAGATTCATAAACACTAATTTTCATAAAGCTTCTTCTACATGTTTTCATGATTATTTTCAACAAAATACTTTTCTTTTAAAATTTCATGGCATTTTGAGAAAAGAAAATGATTTTGAAGAAGAATGGATATTTTCCTCCAGAATTCATTTCAAGTGTTTTATCATAACTATTTTCCATATAAGAAGAAATTATTTAACATGTTTATGATTCAAGTATAATTTCTCTATTATTTACATGGTTTAATTTTTATTATGATGAAATAATATCCATTTGTTTTATTTGGATAATTTCATCATGAGATGATGTTTATGAAACCCATTTTAATTCATTGGGTTATGATGAATGATTTATGTTTATTTTGTGGCACAAGTAAGAATGATTTCAATATGATATGGGTGGGGCCTATATCTCCCTAAAAATAATTGGGTAAATATTTATATATCATGATATAGACATTGCTATAATGGTATGTTAATCCATTTTAGTGTTACATGACTGAAACAAGTAGTGAACTCGATTCAGAAAGAGACTTTGTCCACTAAGATGGTCTTGGAAGAAATGCCTCGGCTACTATGGAAATCATATCATGTTCTTAATAATTTTCCACAATTACATGTTTTATTCCAATGCTATATTATCATGATTTATGTTCCATTATGATCTTTCCCTTACATACTGCTATGTTTTATTTCATTGCTGAAGATTTTGATGTTTAAACATTATGTTCATGTTTTTAGTTCAATTGTATATGGATTGTTTTATTTTCTCC
Source organism: Viscum album (assembly GCA_963277665.1). Lineage (NCBI taxonomy): Eukaryota > Viridiplantae > Streptophyta > Magnoliopsida > Santalales > Viscaceae > Viscum > Viscum album. Next base: position 1,478,791,806 of record OY728148.1, on the reverse strand, counting down.
ATGTTTACTTTTACTGAGCATTGGAGCTCACCCTTTATATTTTTTATTTTCCCCGTGATATAAAGAAAGTTTTTAAGTAAGAAAACAAAAGGGTAAGATCTTTATGGGAGATTTTGAAGATCTTTCACCAATATTAGAAGATAATATTCCGAGTTTCCAAAGACACTAAACTATTACGGTCCTTTCGTGTCTATTTTTGTTATGTATTAGGTATTCCGAAAAAGTAATGTAATTTCTATTTTTTTCAATATTGGGTCTCTACAGTTATATATCATAAAATAAGTGTTTATGAAACATTATATGATAACGACATAGTGAAAGGTATACTTATTATCCACTCTAGAACATATAATGTATTATTTGATTCACTAACTACCCACACATCATATAAAATAATTAATCTAATGGAATTAAGACTCTAACAAATATATTAGATATATAATTATCAGTCCAAACTCCAAATTGTATTATGATCACATCTCATTTCTATGAATATTCTTTGGTTGATGTTGGTGGCAATGTGCTCCCTATAAATAATTTCATTCATACTCTGGTTGAATTTGATGTCATCTTAGGCATGGATTTGATTCTTATACATAAACCCCATATCAATTTTCAATTAAGGGATGTTATTTTTTATATTCAAAACAATAATATGATCAATTGTCATTGGGATGGTATGAAATAATTTCTTATGAAGTTTACATCCAGTGAATGGGTCTTCATTACCATTTATAAGGCATGATGATCTCAAAATATCCTTAGGAAACTAGACAACAAATATATTCATATTGTTATGATATCTTTTGATGTATTTCTAGAAATTTTTTATAAAAATACAAAAAATCTTAATTGGACTTCTTAGTAGAACTCATACCTAGGTCTATAACCATTTACTAGACAACCTATAGAATGTATTGAAATGAGTTTTAGGAATTGAAAAATAAACTCCCAGAAAACCATGAAAAGAGATTTATCCATCTAGGTGTATCACCTTGGGGTTCACCTATTCATTTTGATAAAAAGATATATTGATCAATGATACTCTATATAGGTTATCAGAAGTTGAACAATATTATGATCAAGAACAAGTATCCCATACCTGGTATTGATAACTTCTCACATCAAATGTGCGAAGCACAATTCTCTTCGATTTTTGAACTTCATTATAGATATCATTAATTGAGGGATTAGATGGAGGATATACCAATGATAACATTATGTACATGATACATACATTATAAAAATACATTGATTCCTTTATGTCTTAATAATTCTCATTCTGTATCTATTGATTTGATGAATAGTGTATTTTGATATTACCGTGATCATTTTGTGGTATTCTTTATAGGTGACTTTCTTCTCTACATAATGGGAAATGGAGTGTATTAATACTAATTTATAATTTTACAAAAGACCCCATGGAAAGATAAACTATATGAAAAATTTTCATAAATGAACATTATGGTCCAAAAGATTTATTTTTTGGGACATATAGTCTCAAGAGTAGGTATAGAAGTTGATCCATCAAAGATAAAGGGTATTGAATTTTTGCCTAGACCAACCATGTTGACATAAATCCATGACATTCATGGTTTATATAGATATTACCAATGGTTTGTAGATAATTTTTCATGACAATATAATTCACTTACTATGTTATCTCGGATAGGTTCCATGTTCATCTTGACAGCTAAATTTGAGGAATATTTAATGGAACCGAAGAGAAGGATTTTTAGTGCACCAATGCATAAATTACCCAATAATGGGGAAGGGTTTGTAATCTATAGGGATGCATCCAAAAAAGAATTTCAATAATTTATTACGAAAATTTACATTGTTATAGCCTACTCCCATCTAGAATTAGAAGATTCAAAAAAATTAACCAACTCATTAACTTGAGTTAGCTATTGTAATATTTTCAATAATAATAAGGATCCATTACGTTAAAAGAGAAATTTTTGATATATATATATGAAATTTATCAAATTTTGAAATATACTTTCAAAAATATTGAGATGAACATGTTTAATAGAATATGGTTATAGATGACAAATGATTATTACATTTTAATACATTACCAACCAGAGAAAGAAAACTAGGTTGCTGATTATTTCAGTTGAAAGGATCATGCTAGCTTATCCATGATGAGGATCATAAAAGATCCAAAATTTATGGATTTTCAAAGGATGAATTTGGATATCCTCATTGAATGGGAAAGATATTATCTTGATCCATTTATGGTTCAACCTTGATTAAATGTGTTGAATAAAAGGGCACATAAGGAAGATATAGAGATGGAAAAGAAGGTTAAAATGTTACTGAGTATAATGTTGAACATGAAAGAATGATATGTTTCGGGGACAATGTATGTGGTCTATCCATATAGGATATAGGGAAGGATCTAATAGAGGATGATAAAATTATTTTAAGCTATTTTCATCCTAGAATTATGAACATGTAAAAATATTTGAAATTTTACACTTGGTGGCATCGAATGAAGAGAAATATTTACAAAATTGTATATTGGTTCTTGGTATATATGAATTTTCAAGGTTGAAAGGAAACATTATAATGTGGTGTTACCTCCATTACCCATACCCTAATGGAAATGGGAGTATAAAACTATGTATTTATTCATTATGCTCCCCATAATACCTAAATGGAATAATTATATTTGGGTGTTATTTCATGTCATTACCAGGTCTTCACCTTTCATCGCTATCACATAATATTTATATCTGGATCATAGTTTTAGAATATACATTAAAGTGGTCTATAGTGGAATCGAGTACCACATTGCAATGCATATGATCGTTATCTTAGGTTTACCTAAAAGATCATGAGAAGTACTCACCAATCCCTTGATACATAATTGAGTTTCAGCCCTTGTTACATTCCTTAGATTAATGGTAACTATAAAAGAACACTTCAAACCATATAGGATATGTTGAGATCATGATCAATGGATTTAGAAGGTGGTTGGGATAAACAACTTACATTAGTTTATTTTTATTACAACTATATATTTCACTCAATCATTTAGAATGATCCTTATGAAGCCCCTCATGGGAAAAAAATGAATAGATCCAATGTGTTGGAATGATGTTGGATAAGGAAATCAATTAGGACCTGAAATCACAGAATATATGGATGACAGGGTCAAAACCATTTATTATCATATCAAGGAAGATCAATGTTAAAATAAAATTTATTCTGATAAATATCGGTGTGATATATAATTTCTTATTTGTGACATGGGGTTTTGAATAATTTCATTATAGAATAAATTTATGAGATTGAAGAATAAATGGAGACTATTCCATAGTTATATTTTTCCCATTCAAATTCATGATCATATATGCATTTTATCATATCTCTTGGTTATTTCAAAAATATTATTTCAATTATAGGGTGTGTTCCATGTATCTATACTGAGGAAGTACATACATTACCCTTCACAATTTCTAAACCCATAGGTCATACCCCCTTAGAATGATGTTTATTATGAGGAATAACCAGTGGAAATTATGGATCATGGGGTGAAAGTTCTATGAAATACGACTACACACCTATTTAAAGGGTTTTTTAGAGACTACAAAATATTAAAATAAATGTGGGAACATTATTATTTTATGAGGAAAAAGCATCCTCATTTTTTAGTCATATAATGAAAAATTTTGAGAGAAAAATTAATTTTTGGGGTAGAATGAAAAAACCGATGATTTTATTTATATTTTTTAATAAAATAACTTCAATTATTACATTAATTACATGAAAAACTATTTTAATGTATAATTTTACTATATCCCAATTCAATCTTGTGTTACATGCAACATCAACTTCACTTGTGTTCCACGCGATACTAAGTTTTAGGAAAATAATGATATATTATTAATATTGTTATTTAAAGATTGTGATTATAACCAATCCCGATAAATATTAGTAAATAATGTTTAAATAATATTTATAATGGTTTCATATAAACAAAATATATGTATAAAAAATTATATAAATTTCGATAAAGTCTTTATGTTTTGATAATATTATTTTCTCAAAAGATCAAATTTATGTTTCCTTCTATGAATAATTATAAAATTAATTTTTGAAATATTTATAAATTTAATTGGATAAAATAAACTTTATTTTTTAATTCATAATTTCAGAATATTTTATGGGGAATTATTTGAATTTTTGAAATATATTTTTTTTGATGAATTGTAAAAATTATATAATTTTAATTGATTATTGCCTCTTCATCAAACATATATATATAGATTTATTATGATATAATCTAGGTTTAATGTGTAATTAGTAAAATAATCAATAAATAATTAAAATTTCGATTATTGCAATAAATATCACATTGAAATTTGATATTAATACATTTCAATCTTTTGTACCTTTTCTCTTTAAAAACTCGTTTTCTAAACCCATCTATGTGATTAACATTAAATTAATTATTTTCATATCTATGATTATAATTTGATAAAATGGATTCCTTATAATTATATATCATAATTTATAATTTTATAGAAGGTCATATTAATTTTAGAACAATGTGATTAATGAGAGAAATAAATATTAACTATACTGATTAAGGTAAAAACAAGATTTTGTAGTCGTTAAACGTAAAAAATATTTTGTGAAAATGACAATAAACATTTCCAAAACCCATTTTCTACCCATATGTGTACCATAATTTGTATTTTCTATAATGTTATTCATTATTTAAGGCATATGATGTAATTGAGGTATCCCAATAGTGTATACCTTTTGGTATTTGCAAAAATGCCACTCCTCTTCCACTATAAATGAGCACTCTAAACCCAATCTTTTACACAACAATAAATCCATTTAGAAAGTCCAAGAAATATCTATATCTCTAAAAAAAATCCCTCAATTAATCTTATAGTCTTCAAATTTGGCATAAATTTTACCAAGGAAATACTTTGATGCAAACTAAAGGCAATACTTGAAGAAGAGGAAACTTTCATTAACGCACATTTTTTGTTTTATCTCCCCCTCAAACCACATAATTTATTTATATATCATGATTATATAATAACATGAATACATTAAAAATAATGATATTTTATTACATTATAGCTACAACTAACACATTCACACACTTCTTTCATATGGGATACACACTCTTCATTCATGTGTATGGCGGGCTACCACCTCTTGAACCGCTGACATTTGTTCTTACATTACCACCTGTTAAGGTTGGGAATAATGATGAAATTATAATTTATATATGATATTTATAAATATTAGTATGTTAATATGATTGTATATTTTTATAGAAAACCTGAATTAATGCTTCCCATTTTATGGGAATACGATAACGTTATTTAGGGGTTCGATGGACTACCACCTCGTGAAATGATGTGATTCATTAACTCTAGACATGGAATGTTTAAAGATGTTCCAAATAAAATTATATGATTTATCTGATCTTATAATGACTATTTAATGATAATATATCACATATGATTGTTCCTTTTAATCATATAAGAACATGAAAAAAACGTTCAGGTGTACATACAATCAGTCATCTCCACGAAGGGAATATTTAATTTACAACTTCTATCTTTTATATATTATTATAAATAATTGTATAATGAATATATATATATATATTGGTTATAATTCAAAATATTATGAAATATTTAACTAAAAAATAAAGGATAGAATAATGGTAATGTATTTCTGTCTCACTTTCTTTTCACAAGACACATCCTTGTTCACTACCTATTTATTCTATATGGTGTATGTACTACACGTGAATTTACAATAAAATAATACTACATAATATTTTGATTATTTACATATTGATGTTATGATATCACTTTAATGGTGTTTATAGATAAAATGTTAACAATGAAGTACAGAGGTTTATGTCTTAATTTTCTTTCTTTGAGTCATACGTTATGTAATGAAACTATATTCATTCACAAGATATATATATATATACCATTTTACATGTATATCATGAATTTTTTCCACATCCTGATACTTTGCATTTCATGAAATTTTATTCTCTAATTTTGATTATGATTCATTGTTTCCACTTTGGTAAGTGTTTATTGATACAATCTCACCATTTAAGAGGATTTCTTAAGATCTGCATCATTTGATTACATATTATGGTCCACATATCATGAAGAATAATTAATTTTCCTATACTCTATTTATTTATGGTATATTAAAGTATTGGTAATTGTTTACAATATTTTTTATGATAATTAAGAAATTGTTTTCAACAAAAAAAATATGTCTTAATTTCACTTTTTGTTTGGAAATCTCTTTTCTCCCCAAACCTTGTTTTATATAATTTTATGGAAAAAAAATTCTATAATTTTTTAAAGAAATTTCTTACCTTGTTTTATATTTTTTTTCTCAAAATATTTTTAGAAGGAATAATCTTTTTTTAGATCAGGAATAATTTGAATTTTACCAATAATAATAGTAGAATATTTCATTACGTGTACAACTTGGAGGATATTCATAAACATTAGTACCAATCATTGATTCAAATTTTCTTTTATAATTTTTTGTGGATATTTTCATATAAAACTATTTTAAAAAACTTTACAATATTATTTTTTAAAATTTAAATTATATTTTCAATGGAAAGTACTACAAAAAATTATTTTGTTTTAAAATAAATTTTTTGAAGGAGAAATGATATTTCCCTCATGAATTTTTTTAAAGGATACATAAAATATATTTACTATAAAATATGATATCACCTAATGTTACCTATTCATTAATAGGGATATGATCGTAGATTAACATTAATAATCATTCATGACTTGTTTTTTTATAGAATGATGATTGTTACACCTGTTTCTCTCCCAAAATTATACAATGATAAAACACATATGAACTCCCTTCTTTTAATGGGTTATGATTCAATAGACCAATTATAAAACCATTAACATTTCCCTATGTTATGATATGATGAAATTATTATGATACCCATTTTATTTCATGGGTTATGATTTGCTGATTTTTTATCATCTTGGGGAACCCATATGTATGCTTTCATTATATGATTGGTGGGACATATATCTCCCTTTAATTATTTGGGTAATTATTTATATCTCATGAGAAAGAAATGGATCGAATAGTTACAGTACCCAGTTCAATAATGAATGTTTTATGCTCAGATTTTATTGGGATTGAACCTTGATAATTAATATGGGTTGGGGAGTGAAATCATTCCACTAAGATAAATTTATAAATGATCTGATACTTTTTTAGAAATCATATTATATGATTATGTTTAATCCACAATTCCACGTTTTATTCCCATCTTATGATTTCATGTATTATGATCTATATTCAATTATTATTCATTTATAATGAACTACCAATCATTATTCCAAGACTTTGGATTATGAAATTTGTGTGCAAGGTATGATCTTTAATTTCTATGATCATGTTCTTGTACCCTTATGATCGTGATTATTCTTACATATATATTCATTTTTAACCTCGTTGTTCATTTCATCTCACCCTTTATTATTTTTTTCCATACTCTGGTTGTGAAGAAATTTACTATGTATGTTTTTTATAAGCAGGCTATTTGATATGAATAAAATTTTGGGAGATGATGTACTTCACTTATGGAATAGTGTTCATGAATCCATGTTTCCAAATGAACTAAACTAATATTGTATTTGGGTGTGTGTTTTAGTGATGTATTATATGTTCCAAAAAATTTATTTCAACTATATATATGAATTTCTAGGGTCTCTATAATCATATATAGCTATGATATCTGATAATTGATAAATAAGAAATTTGGGTAGATGAAGATTCATTAGGATACCTTCTCGAAGGAGGATATGGTGTCTGGGGTCACATCACAACTCCCTATAAGATCTATATTCCATTCAATATCTATTATCAAAATGGTTATTAAAATTTATTCATGATCTGTTATCTATATTCGTGACACCCAGAGAAATAATATCCTATGAACCCTAATACAATAATGAAATTTAAATAAACAATGTTGTAGACAAAAATATTTATATAATTTAGGATTATTATATGGAAAAAATCCTACCATGAAATAAAATAGATATTTTACGTAAATAAGAGGTCATGGATGATGATGAACCAATATATAGATGATCTCAATAAAAAACAATGTCATTATGTGATAATGCTGGGAGGTTGAATGATCAATTATAGTCAAAAAGTGCTTGTTATCAATATATGAAAAATGAGATCAGCATAACACATTTTTATTAGAATGGGAAATCCAATGAATCTACATGAACCTAAAGAATAATTTTACTAGGATTACATCATTATCAAAATATCATATTGTTCATGCTGATTAGACCCCATTTCGATGGGGGTATTTTCTTGGTACAATTTTTATAATGAATCTATTATAGTTATTATTGTTTTTTGGAAATCTAGATACAAGTAGTTAAAATAATTCACATATATAAAAATATAAAATCATGGATAATTTTATAGTGGACATGTTCTTCCCAAATATCGTTTCATGTTATATAGGACCATTGGTTGTCCTAACCTCCCCATAAGCAAAAATTTATTGTGGTGGTAGACAATGAAATCCTACCCCTATAAACGATTTTTGGATTATAAATTAAGGAAATGAAATGAAAACCTTCATAAATAATTTTCATTTACGAAATAATGTAATAATATTCCACCCCCATGGAATTGATATTTTCTTAGAGTGTTGTGTCGTAAAATCCCACCACCAGTGGATTTATTTTAAACTCTCGAGCAGTATAATCATGCTCCCCCACACAGAAAATGAAAATTCATTTGAAATCATTAAAATTTTTTTATTGCATATATAAGAATACAAGGCATGTTATTCATATGGAAAACCATTTTTGGATATTTTTTATTCATTTTCACTATAAATTAATGGTCCATGAAATGGAAAATTGAACTGTTACATGTAAAAAATAGATATATTGACAATGTAGAAGATTGGAGAAGAATAATAATGTTTCTTTAATAGGTAGTTCGAATAACATATAAAAAAGGGAAAGGGAGAAATTTAAAAACTAAACCTCACCTATGATTCCCCACATTTAAAATAGCATACTTCATGTGAAAAGGGACTAACATGGTTTTTCCAAATTGGGACCCCATTTCCTAGACATAGGAAACCAATCACGAAGGAAACTCTTTTTACAAAATATACCCACTATGATTTCTCATTACACATAGCAAGGATAGTTTTCATATCATTTTATAGTTAGGTATTTTTTCCTTCCACTCTTTTTATCATTTTTATACATAGTTTTCAGTATCATATTAAAATCTTCTTGAACCACCTAAATGGACCCTATCACCAACACCAAATCTTTGGAATGAAATCACTTGCCCCAACACTATAGAAACTAGATATATCAATATTGGGGATGAGACTCACTTCCATGTACCTATCCTATTAATCAAATCTTATGGTAAAGGAGGCCCCTCATTTAACATACCTAATATGTAGTATCTCATGAATGTATAAAATATTTCATTTTTGTGGTAAAAAGGATCATAGCCTCAGTGCTGGTATTATGAAATTTATATATTTAAGAAGATATTATTATTGTATAAAAATTGATGATAATTGGGTGGATTATATGAATCCAATAGATAAGTAAGCCCTAGATTGGGGGTTAGAAAATTGAAATAAGGTGAAAATTTGTAAAATCTCGTCAAATTTCTTTACTACCATACTCTAAATATTCCAAAATCCTTCATAATATGAGTAGATAAATGGGATTCCCATATAGATTAATCCCTTTTTATTTCATAAAATACATTTTCTTTGATTTAATTTCCATATCTTCACCTTCTTCCACCAGTAGATGAGGAAAAAAGTTCAATTCGGGCTTCCAATTCTCATATAAATCCCTTCCATACTGGGATTGTACCACATAGACAACATACACTCTCTCATGTTTCTCACACTGAGCATGAGTGAAATGTTCTTTAAGACTAGTAGTTATTATGAATATTGCATGATATAAAAAATAAAACTCCCCCATATATTTAATCACAAATCACTCAGAACTATATGGGGATTGATTCTTGCCTCAATTGGATATGTAAGAAGCCTTATATATTTTAAAACCTAGTACATTCAATCCTACACCATCATAATTGGACCATATTCCAATTAATATCTCCCCCACCAAGAGGTTATATTCCTTCATTACCCATTCCATGTCATCCTCACTAGTATAAATTCCTTGTGATAGTTTTCTTTTATAATTCTACCTTCCGTTTATGATCAATCCAATCTCTTCATACCATAGTGTCGACAAAATCTATCCTAAAGGTCCTCTGAAGCGTAAGTACAACACAAAAAAACAACTAGTAATTTTTTTCCAATATGTATTTTCCCCATGATATTAAAATTTTAAAGTGTATTATTTACAACATTTCTCAAAATCGAATGAAATACCCCATTAAATGGAATCGATTTATGTGAGTTATTATTTTATTTACTATGATACATTGGAATACATACTCATGGTCCAGATCCGGAAATTATAAATTTAAAAAATAAAAAAAATTATCCACCTCTATAAAATAAAATAAACTCTATAGTTCCCAAACATGATTATTAAAAACATTGACCATTAAAATAAAAAATAAAACAATAAACTATATGATATGATGGAGATCTGATGATACAAATAGATGGTTCCATTAATGTATAACCTTAGATACATAGAAATGATTTAGTAGATAGGAATCCTCTGATACAAACTGATGGTTTCTCCTGCATTCACATGTCACTTACTTTAGATGTATAATTTTGACCATCATTATATATTAGGTTTAATAAAATATTAATCTATATATCATAAATACACAATAGAGTCCCATTGGTGAAAACTATTCCCAAGGAAAAGGGTCTGATGAGCCTAAAATTTTATACTCCTTACCAATGAATGTTCTTATCTTTGATGGGAAAATTTAATGGTGATCACCATGCTTTGGCTTGTGGATCCATATCATAAAAGCTAGAACCTTTGGGTGTTTTTTGTTCCTGGAATAATCTCATTTTGAAAAATCCCGACAGTAGATGAAGAACATCGAAAAAAATTACATTAACTTTTATTAATATTATTCATTACATATTAACAATTTAATAATTTTTAAATAAATATAAACATTGGTTTGATAATTATTCAAAAATATTTTTTTAGAATATAATAGTTCATTTCTTCAGAATAAAATTATTGAGAATTAATAAAACAATTCATTGAAAAAAAAATTCATATCTTTTTCACTATAATTAACCTTAATAATTATAATTATAAATATATGAATCAAAATAAAATTTAAATTTTTAAAAATTATTATCATGATGATAATTAATATGACATAATTTTTATTAGATTTAATTTTTATTAGTGGTTAAATTTAATTTCTAATATAGGGTAATAAAAACATATATATGAGGAAAACACTACCATGTATTTTAAAAAATAAAACATGTGTTTTATAAATATAATATTTTATATTTACATGAATTATTTAAGAATATAAAAATATAATTTATGAAAAAAAAATTGTAATTTAAAGTTTGATTATTTCACTATCATAAATTTATATAATTTATGGTATTGGAAAAATTTATATTATATTCACTAATCATAAAAAAATTATATTATAAAAATCACTACAATTTATCGTTCAATAATAACGAAACGTTGAATAAAAAATATGTGATGTTTTCATGTTAAAAATAATTAATTTATAAATATAGATTCTAAATGGAAATTTAATATATAAATATAAAACTATTTTTCTAAAAATGATAATTTTAGACGCTATGTTTTAATATTTCAATTTATTATGCATTTCCATTGGATTGTATTCCATTAATTTCATAGTTATATTATTATTCATGAATTTTCTAAATAATATTTAGCTAATACATTGTGGATCATTTTACATTAGTGTTTCTTTTAAAATAATCAATCAATAAAAAAAATTGGGAAAATAATTTTATCCCAAAATATCATATTGTTAATTCTATCCCTTATGTGCTCTATTATTCACATATTATTCTACTACTACATATTTATATATATTATATATTTTATAATTTTATAATTTTCATTCAATGGGATAAATATTAAAATTTTATCGCTTGTTTATCTATTTCATAGATTTTTCCTATAAAAGGGATCTATTAATTTTCAATTTCTTTTTCATGTTTTAACCATATATATTATTCTTGTTATGCCAAAAAAATTATATCTTCTGGCCACATCTATGAATTTATCCATCAATAATAAAATATCATATGATTTCTACTAATTATGGTATGTCAAGTGATGGTTTATTGGTATGTTATATGGTGGATGGTAGCTGAACCGTGACATTGATATATTTTAACAACATATAATGATTTCATGATATGTGATGTGTTGTGGTGAGAGACTAGAATGAAATTGGAAGTAAAACACTATTATTTATAAGTTCATACTTATGAACACATGATCACACTCATATTTTCTATTTCATTTAGTGTCACTCCAATACCTCTCCCTATATTTTTATTATATTATTTTCTTTTTATTTGATCATTTCCTCCGTTTTCTGTCAATGATGACTATGATTTTATGTTTCAGTTATATTTGGTAGGGTGTAAAGTTTTACTGAATGGATAGAAATATTTTGTAGGAACTATGGATGTGGGTATATAATATTGGTTGAAACTGCTGGTATAGTTGGAGCATGGGTTTTATATTATTTTCAATAAACTATGTGTCAACTATTATCACTCCACTATGGGGTGTATAGATTGTTCCCACTAGGTCAATATTTTCTATTAAAATATTCATTGTGCTAAAAATATTAAAATACAATTATTTAAAAAATACCCTACATGGTTTAATACCCAAAATTGGTTGTTTTCTTCCTAATTCATATGTGACAAGTGAGGTAGAATAAGTCCCTCCTCCTCCTTACATCGCCCACACAATTTTAGGAATGTGTCATATATTATCATTTTCATCATCATGGTATTCCTGTTATTAATCCTCTTCACCTATATTTTTTTCATCCCAATAAATTTTCTAGATTCATGATTGTAGAAAAAAATATAGTGAATTAAACCTATGGTTCGTTAGTTCTCAGTGTTTGGGTGTTAAGATAATTTAGAATCTTCATCATCTCATTTATAAATGTTTTATGTAGTAATAAAACATTTTATATTTGGGGGTTTTATTGTTCAGGATTATTTTCAGAAGACATATATTCAGGATATTTCTAAACAAGTTTTCCCTAACAAGATTATGGATTCAATGTATTAGAAATGATTTATAAATAAATTTTCTAAACTTTTAATTTTTTTATAAATCTTATATTTTATCGGCATACTATGTATTTATTGTAAAATTCATAATTGGTTTAATATGGGGTTTTATTATTTTAATTGATAAATTGGGATTTTAATTTCTCATATATGATACCATTTTATGTTTGAGGTATTTTTTATGTTGACTTTCATGTTTCATTGGTAATTTTGTGGGTTACCTTGTTGAGCCCTTAGGATTCGATAAATGTATTGAGTTATGATACTCCTTTGTTAACATGGTACTTCTGATGAACATGGGTATATAAATATATATTGGTGTTTTTTGTGTGTGTGGATAAGGATCTATATATGTATGAGTATGAAAACATATATGTTTGTACGTATATATATATATATGGATTTTCATTGGAAACATTCATAATAAATAGTAATTTTTAAAATATATGGGTACTAAATGGAACATAAATTATATACCCAAATAGAACTCCATAAATTTTGATTAATAGGCCCCTTTTGAACATTTTAGAGAATTTTCAGATATTTATTCATTAAAAATGGGTCTTAATTGATTTGTAATGAATGATTATAAATTTAAATAATGACGACCTCCATGGAATTTTTGAATTTTTTCTATAATATATATGCACCCTAAAGTAATATCTCACATTTTTAGGGGGTATTTACTTTTTTTAATCAATGATGTGGTTTAATAAATAGGGTTGGATATATTTACTCATGATTTAGATAATCTGTGTATATTGGATTCCTCATCTACACAATTTATTATCACTATGGTATTAATATAGCTAATATTTTCCACAACATGTGATTGAATTTCAATTGTTTTAATCATCATAAATTATCAATTTGAGATTATATGAGTCATATTTAGGCTCTCCATGGAGGAGACTAACTCAATGCTTGGACTGGGGTTATGTTACATGGTTTTATTTTTTATTGTGCTTCAATTGGAAGTGTTTTTATTCTATTTGTGGTGGACGTGAAAATATTTCACAAGTGCAGTGGTCGTCCACCACGAGATTGTTTACAAGTCCATTTATTTCTGTTGATTCGTTCAATTTCCCTCCCATTTTTTAGTCAACCCCTACATACGATGGAATTGGGTTTTCCATAAGGGGTGAAAGGGCATACGGTGTATCCAGGTCATATAGGAATAACATTCTTGGTCGAGGTGATACCCTACATGGCTACTGGAGGAGGTGTGGGTTTTTGTGTCGGAAACATGTTAAATCACTCACTTATTAAATAAATGAAAGTAATTAATTAATTAGGTTTCAGTAAATGGATTTTAAAATTGAATTTCAACAATAAAAAATGATGAATCAACCCATGTTATTCAATCCTAGGACCAAGACCTTTCTTTCAAAATTTTATTTTGACTGCATATGCATCTTAATTTTGATTTAATTTTTGAATTTAATTGTTTGTATTTCATGTTACCCAAAACCCTTTAAAACATAATTTTCATAAATGAAATAAAAAAACCAATAATATGTAGAATATGTGAATTATAATTAGTGATTAAACCAACTGTGACACTCCTCAAGTGAGACAAACTTGGCCATCCCTGGTGGTGCACTAGGAAAACATAGAAATTTGCTTTTGCCATGCCCAACAACCAGCATGTGTCAAAACTGGCACCTTTTCTAGGTAGCTAAGTTGATATGTAGATAACATATTTCAAATTCAATTTTTTTTAAATATATTGTCATTCAAAAAAATAAAAAAACAATAATTTTCTTCCCATGATGTATTCAAATTCAAATTTTTATGCACATGAAGATTACTTGCAGGTGCAATATGATGAACCAGAAGTAAATCACAATGATCTAAATGATCGAGTGGATATGATGAGAAAAACTATGGATTAATTGGAGATAAAAATGGAAAGAGAATTTGACTGTGTTCATACATAGAGGGATCAACCCAACCTTGAGCCAGAGCAAGAAACTGAGATGGTGGTGGAAGTAATTTCACCACTCATCATTGAAGAACCAGAGGAGGTAAATACAGAGGTACTCGAAGACTCATTAATCCATTCTCAATAAATTATAACTAAGATATATGTTAAATAATATTACTAACCTATAAGCTACATGTGAGAGATAAATAAGAACATGATGAATAACAAAATGAATGTGTGGAACTGCTTGATATCCCAATCCTTGTAAAGAAGATCCATCAAAACTGAATGATGTCACCTCCCAAGTGGTGTAATTTGAAGTGAATATGGATGAGCCCCACTTACATCCATCTACTGATAATCAAAACCAAAAAAAACTTTACAATAAGGAAAATATTCATTCCGAAGCTACTCAGGAAGATTATAAAATCTTGAACTCAAACTCATTAGTTTTTCTTGGAAGTAATTTCTTTATCACCCCTAATAGTTTTGATTTGTCATAATATAATGACTCTTATTGTTCCTTGGAGGATGATGAGAAATAGAAATATTCACCTATTGGGGAACACTAGGAGAACCCAAAAGACATTGAATATTCTTTTGAAGAAAAACAAGAAGGAGAAGTATATGATGCACAAGTAGCAGCAAAGAAAGAAGAGGCTTCATAAATCATCCAACCCCCACCATTCAATTCATACCACATTGAGAAGGGGTCATATTTTTTGTACACTATTCATGGAGTCCTTCTAAATAAGAAAACAAATTTGGATGTTAAGAAAAGCCCCATTTTGTGTTTCAAGTCAAAGAATATCCAACCACCATCAAATTATGGATAACAACTTGTACTTCCCACTAGAGGCAGTATAAATTCAGGTCCCACTTGGGGGATCATACAATGATTTATATTTACCATCTATTTATATTTCAAATTGTTTTTTATATTATTCTATCATAAAGGCCACTACTCCTTATATTTTTTAGCTTTAATGACATGATCCTTGTTATGAAGTCGGTAATTCTCTTTTTTAGGTTCATAAATGGGAATAGAATGCCTTAATTAGAAGAAGATAACTGAATCCTTATTTCAAAAAATAGTTTACTTTTAATGTTTAATCTTTTAAACTCCTTAAATTTTTTGGACCAAAACTTTTTTTTATCTTTAATGGTAAAATTGCATGTCCGCACTTGAATTATTGCTTTACATAAATCATCTAGGAGACATGAGTTACCTAGTAACCCTGTTTTGGCATGTTTTTTTTCAATGTTAACGAGATTGAATGAATAAAATAGATAATTGAATGTTTATAATGAATCACATATTTTTAAATGACGACTCTTGATTTAAGGGAGTTAGCTGATTTATGTAAATAAAATTTCCCTACCCTTTTTCATATATTTAATTTCTTAAAGTCATGAGAATTAATTTTATATTATTAATCATTCCTTCAGTGATTGTCCAATATCATATGTCTCATTATCAAGAGGATTTACCTACCAAGTACATCCTATTCATTCTTGAGAATTTTTTATGATTGATCGTGGTACATGTCATCGACCAAAAATAGAACATGCATTTGTCAAAGAAATGACTTTACAGAATCAAATTTAAAATGATTGGGGATTTTTTTTGAAAATATATTACCCTTAATGAACACCTTTACATAAATCCTTCCTTTAGCCCATAAATTCTATGAAAGACCTTTATAGTTATGAGCCATGTTTCACAACATTTTTATCCATTCAAGCCTTACTCTTGGAATTTGCTTGATATTTTAAAAATGAACTGTGGGATTGAAGGGAATCAGGATAGAATGGATGTTATATATTGTATGTAATGATTTTGGGGGTTATATTGTGGAAATTTTTAAAGGTTGTGAAATAATTCATTGAACATCATTGTTTTCCCCTCATGAATGAAAAAAATAAATAAAAATGTTAAAAAGAACAAAAAAATAAGAAAATGGGTTATGATTTGAGAATACCAAAAATCACCTTTTTCTATACCAAATATAATTTAATCATTTGTGGTTAGGTAATGGATGTGAGTTTTTATCTAAACATAACATTAAAAAAAGAACAAAAATAAAAAATTTAAGAAAAAACAATAGGGTGCATTTATCATTCAGTATGCTTAACTTTGATCGTAATGTTACTTTGAGTTATGGGGGGAAGTGGGTGTTGCTACAATGAAAGGGATAATTTCATTACATTTTTTGATATCATGCATCGTATATAAGAGATACACCTCTTCCTAGATCCTTAATTTTTATAACAACATATCCTACTATCCATAATCCTCAGAGTTATTTGACACTTTATTAAAATGTTCTCATGATTTTTTGTGCCTTTTGTAATTACAATGTGGAGAAAGTAGATCTTTTAAAATCATATGGATATGGTTCATTTCTCAAGATATAAGAATAAGTGTCATGGAATTGTATCCTGATATATGAGAGTCAAAATTCAAATGTGATTAAAATTATGAGGTGGCATGCTTAATTTATAATGAATTGAGATGCTTGAATTAAAGAAATAATATGTTCCATATTTTCAAATGGGATAAGTAAAATACACGAATTAATAGTTTATTTATTTATTGGGATATTAAAGTTATATTTATGTGGATTTTTTAATGTTTTATTTGAAATTGAAAATTGTTAAATTTTATTCGTTTGGAAATCGAATAATGGTTATATTGACTTCGTCTGAATTTCATGATGAGATTTTATGCTTGAGAACAAGCACATATTAAGTATGTGGGGGAAATTTTTTTGTCGAATATTTTACACATCTTTTGTACGAATTATAATTGTTTTTATCATTATAAATTATCAATTTGATCTTATATTATTCAATTTTTGGTTTTGTATTATTTTGAGCCTAAATGAAAAAATGGCATTATTCTTGAATTTTAACAGAATGTTATCACATGTGTATATTTCTCATTTCTAATAAATTATATGACAAAATATTGGTATTATTTTTTTATTCCCTATTAAATTTCCTTCATATTAATATTCTGGACCAGGGGCTGAATTTGTAATCTAGAGGCTGTAAAAAAATAAATAAAGTTGAAGCTTTTTCAAGGAAGACAACGTGGACCCACCTCTGAAATGAAATCAAAATACTCTATACACACCAAAAAATAACTTTATACAACATGGGTATGAAGGAAGAATAAAATGGTATTTCATAATATAAATTAAATGTACTTTTTAATCCATTAATGTGGCCATCGAGTGATATGTTTTTAAAGGAAACTCCTTGGATCCTTCATCCAAAAATATAAACCACCATTGAAAAAAATCATAACTCCTATAAAAGTTTTCTTAATGAGCTGAAATTTGTAGGGTGAACGTCCAAAATATTATTTAACAACATTCATGAAGGGGTCCACTCATTATTAAGAATAATTAATTGGTCAAAAATGCGAAAACTTGTGGAGGACAGAAATCTGCCAATAAAAGGAGAGGATCTCATATCTCTCAAATCATTTTTTCCCATACCCACACAATCCGGTGTACCAAAGAGATGAGTCTTAGGTCAATTTAGATATTTTATTCTTTATGTATTTAATTTTTATTTTTGTATTCTTTTATCATGTAATGAATTTAAAATTATTATATTATTGTGTTTCAATTTTCTTCTTTCACCAATTTTCTCTTCAAACTCTAATTCTCATTCTCTCTCTTCCATCATTCCTTTGTGATCTCTATGAACTAATCCATAGAAAGTGAGTAACTCAATGCATGGATTTGGGGGAGATTTCATGGTGTTCTTTATTATTGCGCATCAATTGGAAATTTTTTTATTATATTTTTGGTGGAGGCAAGAATATTGCATGGGTGCGGCAGTTGTTCACCACGACACTATTTCCAAATCCATTTCTTTCAATTGATTCATTCATTTTCCCACCATTTTCTTATTCAAACCCTTTATATGTTTGATTTGGTGTTTCTATAAGGTATGAAATGACATGTGTTGGATTTAGATCTTTTACAAATAACATTCTTGGTTGAGGTGTTACCCTACATTACTACTAGAGAAGGGGCAATTTTGTGTGCCAAACACGTACTAAAATCATTCACTCATTAAATCGAAATAAATAAATTCATTAATGGGGTTTCTCTAAATTAATTATCTAATTGAATTTAAATAAGAAATAAATGATGAATGAACTCATGTTATCCTACCCTAGGACCAAGGCATTTCTTCCTCAATTTCATTTTGTCTGCATATGCATCTTCATTGAGATTTAATGTTTTCATTATATTATTTTATGTTATTATTTTCTAAAACCCTTTAAAACATGATTTTCATTAATAAATAAAAACTCCAAAAAGATTTATAATATGTTAATTATAATTAGTGATTAAATCATCTTCAACACACCTCAAGTGAGACGACTCTAGTTAGCCTCTGTGCTGCACTAGGAAATAGTAGAAATTTGATTATTCCATGCCCAATGACAGGTGTGCGTTAGGTATCATTGAATTTGTAGTCACTGTTTAGAGATGGATACCATGTATTCCCGATTACAGAGAATTGATCTTATATTTTTTGGATGCTTAAGGGATAGGGACACCAGTAAGGCTAATTGAGGGTAATAAAATTTCATATATATAATAGAAATTCATCACTAGGCTTGTAGAATTTTCTAAACTGAGTACACAAAGGGTCACCTCATGAAAGTTTTAGGAATTTCCCCTGATTATTTATCCATTATTGTTTCCCTTATTATATAATATCAAAATTCTATTTATCTATTTTATAGTTCAATTATGACATATTACCATTATTAAACTTTTGTATTATTTTTTTTCTTTTATTTTTATCATTTGTTGAGTTCAATTGGTGTGAGTTGAATTTAATTTTAAAATTAGTTGTCAAAATGTTTATTTTAAAAAGAAATTGTTTTTAAGGGTTTAAAAAAATTCCTTAATACATTCGTGGGATTTAAAAATGTTTTTTTAAAAAAATATCTAGAATACTTTTTAATTAAGGGTAAATTTTCTTTTACGGGAATCTCAAAATAGTAATGACGACTAGTTAGATAAAAAAAGAAATGAATACTCTTCGGTTATTTCAAACGAAGCATAGTTATTCTCACCGAATAATTATTCAACTCAAAAATAGTAGTCATGATATTTTATTATTGGTGTATATATCATTACGTATCACTCCTACGAATTTAATTTTTGAAAGTGGATTTTTTTTAAGAGTTCACGCAATAAGAGGTTTGAGATTTTTTTGACTTGTACATAAGATACGCCATACATAACAAACTCCATTTATCTCGATCATTTTATTGATTAAAATCATATTTATTTTTTTATTATCTGGTAATTCTAAAATCTTCTATTTTATTTTATTTGTATCTATTTAAATTTTATGGAATATTTCATACATAAAACATTTAGAATGATAATTCTCTAATCATTTGATATGTTCCCATGTGGTTAATATATATAATTTGGTGAAATCATCTAAAATAATTGATTTAGATTCCTTCAATACATTTTGTCATCATATGGGGGGCATATATAACCCTCATGTAAATCTCAAGTTATCTTATATTCAATTTCTTTGATATAATATTATGGTCAGTGAAAATATGTTTTAAGAGCTTATTTTTTATAGATGTCTAACATTATCAATTTCCCTATATTATTAAGGATAAATTAAAGATAGGTCTATTGGAAATTAAGATGTAGGAGCTAGAAGAGTGTCTCACGACCTTTCATTTTTTAATTCTTGAGTTACCATGGTTTTTTGGATGATGATTCTAGAGTTTAATTTTTTTTCATTATTGATTTATAGATAATTATATCTTCTATGAGTGGTATCTAAATTTAAATATAATTTTAATTTGTAATATTATGGTGGTATATGTTTTTTATATAATCATAAAGGGGGAAAAAGGGTCATGGTTACCTCACATAGTATGTAAATTCATCATAGACCATAGAAATTATTTTATCCCTTTATAATGGCATTCTACACTATTACTAAACGGTCTTCTAAACTGTTTGGCAAAATTGTCTATAACAATTATACTCATATTAATTTCATTGAACTTATTTTAGTAAAAAAAAATTAATTTTTATTTGAATGTTATTAGGATGTTATAAAGGTGATATAAAAATAATTATGATGAAATTTGGATTTACTTTAAATTGGTTATAATATTAATGTTTGGTTTTCCAAATTATATGTTTTTTTAGAATCTAAATATTATTTTCCATAGAATGAAATTTTAATTTTTAACGTTTTACTGATTTTTTCACATATTAAATGATTTGTTTTCATTTTTAGGTTGATAATATCTAGGAACTAATTTTCAAAAATATGTCTTATTGTTTTTAATGGGTATAATTGATGATATAGAATTATTAAATTTGAAGTGAGCTATTTTAAAACTGTTCTATCTAATTTTTTGATTTATTTTATGTTTTTTTTTCTTTTGGATTGAATTATTTTCTTTCTAGGAATTATTTATGATTGGTTAACAATTTATTTAATAATGTTTTATGTTAGTATTTATAGTATACCTCCATGAAAATATATACTAGAACAAAATGATTTGAGAGTATCTTGGTTAATTGAAAACACCACATAGACTCATGATAGAATAGTGAATAAGGTTTCATCTCAGTTTTTCTTTCCTTTTGTGGTGATACTGGTTAGTTATAAGTGATAGATTTGAAATAGTCTATTTAAAATGCCTTATGATCATTGGTAAATAAAAAAGATTTAAGGGTGGGATTTTTTTTAATGGAAATTTTTTTGATCATTGGATAATGATTATGAGATCTCAGTTTCATAATGGGAGAAAATGAGAATTCCTTAAGACCATGTTCTCCAAGTGGTACCTTCTTAATGAAATTTATATTAATAAGGTGGTGGAGATCAAGTGTCTCTAAAAAGGTTCACTAATTAAGAAGGATTATAAAACCTATTCATTTAGATTATCTTCTTTTCTCTTGATATCATGTTTATTGACACCTTGGAATCCCATCTATTCATAAAGGGTCGATGTTTTGACCTTAGTGTTATTGTTATTTAAATTTAGGAATTCTTATTTAAGGATATAATATAAGGGGATATCATGAAAGAGTTGTTTTAAATTGGGTATCCCTTGATTGCTGGTTGACCATTCACTTTTGAGGTCTGTAAATGTTCCTTATATGATTAAGTGTGGACACTAGAAGTAGTTGGATATTTAATAGTGTTAGTATTTGAAAACATCTTACTCAATATGGAAGCATACCGTTGTGTTTTTCTAGTCTATTCAGTTTTGGAAATATAATCTGTATAGGTTGGATGAACAAATTTCATATTTGTATTATGGTCATTTGGGGTTCTATGAGAAGTTCTATAATTTGAAGTATTATTTGGTGAAGAGTCCATCTCTAATTTCAAAATCATGATAGTTTTCTGGAAATATTTTGAGGTATGAAGCACCACAATTTTATTTCGAATAATTTATCTTTTTTATGTCTTATGGTTTATTTTTTTTGGTTAATCCATGTTTGGGTGAAGTCCTATGATCATTGAGTGGTTATTAAATGATTTAATGATCATTTTTTATTAAAACGTGATACACCATGGTTGTGGTGAAATATATTGTGGTTCTATTTGTGATCCTCTTTAAAAAGAAATTGTGAAAAAATGGATGGGTTATGGACATGGTTCTTGGTGAATAATCTTGTGGGCCTAAAACATAATAATATCATCACAAACATGGTTTAGGACATGGAGGTTAAAAATGATAATTTTTATGGTGAAACTTGATAAGGATTTATGTGTTTGGATTGTGTGCTTCGAGACCCAAAAACATGTGGGGCGTCTTGGTGGAGGTAATTGTGGTAATGTGGCTAGAATTTGAATATATAAAATGACTTTATTCTACATGTTATAATTAACATTCCAAATTGGAAATTCATGGTTATTAAATAATGTATAATGAATTATTATTTAATTAAATTATATCATATAAAAACAATGTTTTTCTCTTATCCTTGGAGGATCCATTGAATGAGACGAATTCCAAATGAATTCGTATGATTTTAGTGAACTCGTTTACATGAACATCATTTATGATGAAACAATATTGGCTGATTCATTCTCCTTGAATCTATTTTATCATAAATTATATAATATTAAACCATGAGTGATGGGGTTTTGGTATTCATTCAATATTTTATGAGCATTGACTCCCTTATCTATTCATTGTTCCTTGGGCAGCGGATTCTCCATCCTTAAAAAAAATATGAATATTTTTGTTCATAGAAATTGATTTTTTATTTTTTAGTTCTACCATATTGTATTTATTATACGTTGGATTAATTTGTTAAATATATATTCATTTATTGGTATTTTTTATTTGTGTTTTTTTTTTGCAATGTTGTTCCTACTAGGAGTGAGAATTGGGATTGGTTGATGATGCACTTGATGAACCTTGATGTTGACATAAATGAGATAGTAGTAGGAAGTTACATTCTATTTATAGGCTGAGTATATTATTTTTATAACGAAATGAATTTTTTTTCATATATGATTGGATTTATTAATGAGTTTGATCACTTGAGTTATAGACTATATCTCGCGAGACCATGCCTGGTGTTTGGTTACTTGGGTCGATCTGTGTAGCATGCGAGACCAATGTCTGACCTTGGTCAAATGTTTTTTATTATGGGTACTAATTTTTAAAAATAAGATGATATTTTTTTCTCTTTATTTTATACCATATTATGTGTAATGTATTTACATTGATGGTTCACAACATGTAGCAAATGATATGATGAATATTGTGGATTCATAATCCATTATAGAGGTAGTGTGTTCACATTCCATGATGATGAAAGTGGACATGGACACATCGAAGTGATATAAATATAGGGATTCATGAACTGATGTAGTTCAAGGATATGATATCGATGATTCCAGACCTGATGTAGAAACATGATATGAATAACATTTGGACAGACCCATAACTGAATTATTACCTGACATTCAGGTAGCCTTACCCAAGACATATTAACCTTATGGAAACATAGAGATACATGGTGACATTTTTTGGACTCATGTTCATCACTTCATTTATGACTATGTTTCCATCATAGAGATGAATTTGTAATGGCCGGGCGGTAGTTGTAGCTTTTCCATCAGATATCCTATGATAACCCTGCTTTTTATTACAACTTAAACATGCTTTATTACATAAAATATCACTTGATACAACAAAAAAGATCGAGGGGTTTAGTGTCTTTGGGGATTAGGATCATTACATAAAAACATTAAACTTTAAATACAACATATTTATTGAAAACTTCCTTTACATGACCACTACATTCTTTCGTACTTAGCATTGCATTGCATAACCTGAGGACATGCATAAGAAAAGGGTGAGCTATAAAGCCCAGTAAGGGAGTACACAATGAATAACATGAGGAGTACAATACATGTTAGGCAATAGGAACATAAATATAGCATAAGAGTAACATGAACATAATGGCATGATAAAGCATGATAATCATAACATTGAAATGTGGCAACAACACTTAACATCGAATTAGCATGAGCCAAGGCTCATTGCACATGGAGCCTGAGTAAACCCTCATTGCACTTGAAGCACGAGTAAACCCTCGTTTCACTTGAATTAGAATGAGTCAAAACTCATTGCACATGACGTATCAGGATACTATACTTTACCCAATGCATTGGAGCGCTATCAGGGCACACCCTTCTTAAACATTTAATTTCATGCATAAGTGTGCCACATGGGTCATAAAACATGGATTCATAAAACATAATCATTTTTTCCACGATAAAGGAATGTGGAATTCATACATGAACTTTACAATCAATAAGTGCATGTGCATAAAGGTGAACACCCTTGATGGAGAAATGGGCATGGTATTCACTACACAATGACATTGTCTTAGAAAATCAGTGGGATTTCGGCAGTGTAACGTCGTGACATAAGAATTCATAAAAATGGTTGATGAGAGAGAAAGTGGTTCCATTCCATATTTACATGTAATTGACATTAATTAGGTCATATATATACATGTCCCAACAATAGAAATGGAATTTAGATTCATGATACAAAAGTATTGCTTGAATGTAAATGAAGAGAGTGAAGTTCCTTTCGGAATTTTGGCATAGTAACGGGTGTACATGGGAGGAATTTAATGAGAGAGAAAGGGTTCTCCCATTATTCAAACAATAAGAGGTCAGTATGGGGGAGGTGCGAAACCATACCCCAACATTCATAATTGATATAAAAAGGTAAATACAACTTAAAGAAAATTGACAAAAAAAAGAGAGAGGAAGAAAAAACCCTTACTTGGAAGTGTGTTTCCAAAGGCTAGAGAGAGGCTTGTGAGAGGATTCTTGGGAGTTTGGGGCACCTTGAGAGGATTCTAGAGAGAGTAGGGCAGAGGTTGGACGAACTCCAAGATCTTTGAGTGAGGAGGAAGTGGGAGCTTGGGTGGGTTTATATAGGAAAGGTGAGAGAATTCTTTATTATTTAGGTTTGGGACCCCTTATATTAAAATAATCCAAACCACAAACCATCCCATGGTATTGGTCCATGGTTTCTGAAAACGGAAAGAGGAATACAGTATTTTACAAGGACAAGGTCCGAACTTATTAACAAATTAGGGTTTTTTATGTGGAGGTGAGTCACACTCCCATGGAAATTAATTTAAAAAGGCAAAGTGTTGAATAAGTCTTGAGGGCTCCATTAATGCTTTGAAATGTAAGTAAAACAAACCCAAAACTTCATTATTTTAATGATAAAACATATATTGGCCGAACATAAGGATTATGGTATTTTATTAAATCACCATTGGGTCATTATGATGTCATAAAACACATTATATATTTAAATGGTATTTAATTTTTACCCAAATATTTGACTGTCTCAGAAAATTATGAAAAATTCACCGTTGGATAATTTCGACGTCCTGATTCCAAAAATAATATTTATTTTATCTAAATAATTTTCTAAATATGTGCATTTTTACTTTTAAAATAAAAACTGACATTTATTAAAAAATTCACAGGTTTTGACAGAAATGGATTTCAAACCTTAATAAAAATTTTAATTGCATTAATAAAATTATAAGATCATATATATTTAATAAATTTTAATTTAATATTAATAAAAATATTTTATTAAAATATTATTTAATTAAAAAATCCTTTAATTTAATATAATATAATTCTTAATTATATACTAACTAAAAACACCATTTGTACTTTAAAAACTGTTTACAATATATAAAAAATGACTAGAAATTATATTCATTATTATATACAAAAATAATGTACATGAACATAGTACTACATATTTGTTACATAACCCCTTATAATAGCTGCATAAGACCTAAGGGTAAGGGGCACGATGGTGACAGACTCTTGGGGCGGCTCGGATAACATCGCTCGAGTGGTAATCTCTATCAACTTCCACTTTTCCCGTAGACGGTCCCTTTCACGCTTGACATAATGAAGCTCAGCTTGGTCTTGGTCAAGGGTGAAGCCCAAAGACACTACCTCTTTTCCGAGATCAGACAAATGGGCTTCATATGGGGCAATTCTACTGCATGAGGCCATCACTTCCTTTGTCTGAGTAAAATTGGGTTCGTTAAAGACATATATTTATACTACTCATGTGATCACTGTTCAACGGCTATAAAAGTAATGGTCACAAATCTTATCATAAAACAAAAGAAGTTTACATCTTATAAAAACACTTTTCATAAAGAGACATTTAACTGGATCAAGAGAGATATTCATTAATGAAACGTTGGGTCGTTACAATATTCCCCCCTTAAGAAATTTCCCCCTCGAAATTTTCCTTTTCCCACAGTAAAACAAATGTGGGTAACTCAGCTTCATCATATCCTCCAACTCCCATGCTGCTTCTTCAAACATGTGGTTTCTCCGCAACACCTTGACAAGGGGCATTGTCTTATTTTGTAGAACATGTTCTCTACAATCTAGGATATTCACTGGTTGCTCCTCATAAGAAAGATCATATTCCAATTGTACCACCTCGAAAGAGAGTACATGTGAAGGGTCTGGTATGTCCTTCCTTAACAGGGATACATGAAAGACATCATACACCTTGGCCATAGTAGGTGGATGTGCTAGTCGATAGGCCATAGCCCCAACACGGTCATGAATCATGAAGGGGCCAATGTACCTTGGACTTAACTTCCCCTTCTTTCCAAACCTCATGACCTTCTTCCACGGAGATATGAGTAAAAACACCATGTATCCGACTTTAAACACAAGGTCTCATCGACGATTATCTGCATAACTCTTCTGCCGACTTTGGGCTGCATTGATATGCTACTGAAACGTTTTCTCCTTCTCCACCATTTCTTCGACCATTTCTGGTCCAAGAAGCTTACGTTCACCATCCTCATCCCAACATGCCGGTGTTCTACACCTTTTCCCATACAGGGCTTCATATGGTGCCATTTGGATGCTCGAGTGGAAACTATTATTATAAGAGAACTCAATCAGAGGAAGATGTTGATCCCATCCTCCTTTAAAGTCTATTGAGAATTCTCTCAACATATCCTCAAGTGTTTGGACAGTCCACTCAGATTGGCCATCAGTTTGAGGATTATAGGCCGTACTGAAGTTCAGTTCAGTATTCAGAGCATGTTGAAGACTCTTCCAAATCATAGAGGTGAATCTTGGATCTCGGTCAGAAA
Organism: Viscum album; assembly: GCA_963277665.1. NCBI lineage: Eukaryota > Viridiplantae > Streptophyta > Magnoliopsida > Santalales > Viscaceae > Viscum > Viscum album. Next base: position 1,478,763,800 of record OY728148.1, on the reverse strand, counting down.
CAATAGATAGTGGTACTCCATGAAACTGTACCACTAACCTGATATATATCTGTTCCAGTTGGCCCAAAGAGAAATCCTCTCGAATATCAATGAAGTGTGCAATCTTTGTAACATGATCCACAACAACCTGGATTGCATTGTTGCCTTTGGATGTCCTTGGATGTCCGGTAACAAAGTCCATGGTTATGTTCTCCCATTTCCATTCCAGTATGGGCAATTGTTGCATCATCCCCTTAGACTTCTGCCTCTATGCCTTCACTTGCTGACACACCAGGAACTTTGAGATATATTCAGCGATCTCCTTCTTCATATTATCCCACCAAATTTTTTCTCGGAGATCACGATACATCTTTGTGCTCCCTGGGTGAATAGAGAAATTTGAACTATGTGCATCATCCAAAAGTTCCTTCTTCATCTCTAGACTTGATGGAACAAATAGTATTTTCCCAAACCGCCCAATTCCTTCTTCATTAACATTAAACTCTGAGGATTTTTCCTTTTTGATAGATTCCACTTTTTCTTGAATTCTCGCATCATCCTTTTGAGCATCCTTTAACATTTCCAAAAGAGATGGTTGATAAATCATTTTTGAATGGATTGATGATGTTCCCTTATTTATGATTCCCACATCCATCTTCATCAAGTCTAAGAAGATTGGATCCTTCTAAATTCTCATCATTGATAGAATTGCTGGATCCTTTCTACTTAGGGCATCTGCCACCTTGTTCGCTTTCCCAGGGTGGTAATGTATTGAACAGTCATAATCCTTGATGAGCTCTATCCATCTTCCCTAGAGCATATTAATCTCTTTCTGTGTGAATATATATTTAAGACTCTTGTGGTCAGTATATATCTCACATTTCTCTCCATATAGATAATGTCGCCAGATTTTAAAGGCAAAGATCACCGCCGCCAACTCCAGATCATGCGTTGGATAGTTTAGCTCATAGATTTTCAACAGCCTTGAGGCATAGGATATCACTTTATCATTCTGCATCATCACACATCCTAAGACCTTCTTTGAAGAATCACTGAATACCACAAAAAGTTCCCCACTTTTGGGTAATGTGAGCACGGGTGCAGTGATAAGCCTCCTTTTCAACTCCTTGAAGCTTTCTTCGCATTAATCACTCCAAAAAAACTTTACTCCCTTTCGAGTTAGCTTGGTAAGAGGGTTGGACAATCGTGAGAAATTTCTCACAAATCATCGATAATATCCAGCTAACCCCAAGAAGCTACGGATATCAGTTACCAATGTTGGCCTCGGCCATCCCTCAATTGCATCTGTTTTGGAGGGGTCCACAGATATCCCATTGCTTGTGATGATATGGCCCAAGAATGAGACTTCCTTCAACCAAAACTCACACTTATTGTACTTTTCATAGAGCTTCTCCTTCCGCAAAGTCTCTAGTATAGTTTTTAAATGCTCCTCATGGTCCTCCTTGGTTTTGGAGTATATTAGAATATCATCTATAATGACTTCCACAAATTTGTCAATGTAATCTCTAAAGACTCTATTCATCAAGTCAATGAATATTGTTGGAGCATTGGAGAGTCCAAAAGGCATTACTATGAATTCATTGTGCCCGTACCTTGTACGAAAAACAGTCTTGGGGATATCTTCCTTCTTCACCCTTACTTGATAATATCCCGACTGCAAGTCCACCTTGGAGAAGTATTGTGCTCCACGCAGCTGATCAAACATGTCATCGATTATTGGGAGAGGATACTTGTTCTTTATCGTGATTTTGTTAAGTTCACGATAATCGATGAAAAGCCACATTGACCCATCCTTCTTCTTGACGAAGAGGACTGGTGCACCCCATGCTGATTCACTTGGGCGTATAAACCCTTTATCCAGATTCTCTTGTAGTTGTTTCTTCAGCTCTTCGAGCTCAACAAAATCCATTCTATATGGAGTCTTGGATATTGGTTGCACCCCAGGTATAAGTTCAATTGAGATCTCAACATCTCTTCTTGGAGGAAGACCAGGAAGTTCCTCGGGAAACACTTCAGCGAACTCCCTCACAGTAGGCATTTCTTCAAGGGTGGTTTCTTCCTTGGACTCAATCATCTGAGGCAGATATGCGTGCTCATAATGCAGTAATATCCATGCTTGAGATGATGGAGCTAAAGGAGATTCATCTTCCTCCTAACACTTGTAAAGAATCGGGGGTCGATCCTCCATATGGAGTGTGATTTCCCTCTCCCGACAATTTATGTTGGCTCTATATAAGGAAAGCCAATCCATGCCATGAATTGCATCAAATTCCAACAGAGGGAGTATGATGAGGTTCTCCAGGAAATTCAATCCATAGATTATAACAGGGGATGACTTATACTCATGGGATGCAATGATTGCCCCATTTGTCGTACTCACCGACATATTTACTTCCATGATTTGTGGTGGTGCTGGGATTGTTCTACTGAACATTTTAGATATAAAAGAATGCGTAGAACATGAATAAAAAAGTGTGTTCTCTATTCATGAATGAATAACTGGCGTACCTGTCACCAATTCGTTTTTGGGGTTCACTTCGGCAGAAGTGATGGCAAAAGCTCTACCTTGCTGTCTTGGAGGTTGTTGGTTGCCTCCAAAAACCCTTCGATTAGGGCACTGATTTACAAAATGTCCAGGTTCTTTGCATTTGTAGCATTGAACAATGCGTTGAGGTTCGAACGGAGCGTTCCTCTCCTCTGTCGTAGCTGCGGGTCCGTCTTGCTTACAGTTAATAGCTAGGTTCCCTTCTCTTCCACAATTGATGCATTTTCTTGTCCCCTTAAGGAAATTTCCAGGTTGCTTCTTTCCGCACTTTTGTCAAGTGGGGTGCTGGAACATCTTAGCGTCGTTGGATTTATCCATCGGACCACCAACATTGAAGTCCACCTTACGCTTCTTGTCCCCATGATACCCTTGTGATTCACCGATCTCTATTTCAACCTTGAGGGCACATCAGACAATTTCCTCATAACTGTCGAAGTCACGGATCGCTAATGCTTTCCGCAAACTAGGCTTCATCCCACCAAAGAAGCGGTCAACCTTGCTTTCGTGGGTAACAACAAAGCCATAAGCATATAGTGCAATCCTTGTGATGTTTTCCTCGTACTCTCCCATAGATTCTTCATCCTTCTGCTTGAGGGAATGGAAGTCCCTTTCCATCTTAAGACGGAGGGTGCTCAGAAAATATTTATCGAAAAACATCTTCTGGAATTCCTTCCATTCCCAAGCCTCGATATCTTCCTCAGGCTTTGTAATTTTGATCAACATCCACCATTGATCAGCTTCACCCTCTATACGATAATCCCCCAAGAGAACCTTCTCTTGTTCAGAGCATTGGAGGATGGAGAATATCTTTTCAATGGAGTTGATCCATTGTTCAGCGATCGTGGGATCGGATGATGCACTACAAGTAGGAGGCCTTTGTCTCATGAATCTTTCAATAGCGACTTTTTCATTCTTAAGGGGGGTTGAACATTCTTCTTGACCCGTGTTTCTATTCAAAACTTGAGTTAATTGAGAGAGAAGTGTGACAATGTTTGCGATTCCCACTCCCATTGGATTGGCCATCTCAATAGTACAATCATCACACTAATCTTCACTATGATTGTTAGCCCGAGTCCTCCTATTACCGGCCATTGGCTGGAATAAAAGGAAAGTTAGGGGTAACACATAAAGGGTAATCCAAAGACAAAATTTGATGACTTATAAATACACTTTAATCTCTTTAACTAATGAGTCTATAGGATTCAATCCAGGCTTTTCATGATCTACCTTCTAACATATATTCTTAGGGATATTTTTCCCTTAAGAAGGGTTCATACTAAGATTGTGAATTTATCAAAACATATCCCCAAGGAGTGTCGTAACCAAGAGTGCAGCAAGGCCCGTTGTCATGCACCAGTTCCCGTTCGAGTCTAGCTCAATGCGGTGTTTTCAGGGTTTACCACTAAGATACATATGTGCCAGAGCCGCCTCTACCTGCACATATCCAGACAAGGATGTATTTGTTTGATAAACTACTTACATAGTATTTACCAAATCTTAGGGATGTATTTATTATACATAGTCTTGTATCAAAGGATTTACTAGGGTTTCCTAATGCCAAAAATAACTAAACCCATCCTTTGATACCAACTATGAGAACCCTGCTTTTTATTACAACTTAAACATGCTTTATTACAGAAAAGATCACTTGATACAACAAAGAAGATCGAGAGATTTAGTTTCTTTGGGGCTTATGATCATTACATAAAATCTATAAACTTGAAATACAACATCTTTATTGAAAACTTCCTTTACATGACCACTACATTCCTTCGTACATAGCATTTCATGGGATAACCTGAGGACATGCATAAGAAAAGGGTGAGCTATAAAGCCCAGTAAGGGTGTACACAATGATTAACATGAGGAGTACAATACATGTTAAGAAATAGAAACATCAATAGAGCATAAGAGTAACATGAACATAAAGGCATGATAAAGCATGATAATCATAACATGAAAATGTGGCAACAACACTTTACATTGAATTAGCATGGGCCAAGGCTCATTGCACATGGAGCATGAGTAAACCCTCATTGCACTTGAAGGACGAGTAAACCCTAGTTGGACTTGAATTAGCATGAGTCAACACTCATTGCACATGACGTATCATTATACTATACTTTACCCAATGCATTGGAGCGCTATGAGGGCGCACCCTTCTTAAACTTTTCATTTCATGCATAAGTGTGGAACATGGATCATAAAACATGGATTCATAAAACATAATCATTTATTCCACGATAAAGGAATGTGGCATTCATACATGAACTTTACAATAAATAAGTACATGTTCATAAAGGTGAATACCCTTGATGGAGAAATGGGCATGGTATTCACTACACAATGACATTGGCTTAGAAAATCGGTGTGATTTCGGCAGCGTAACGCCGTGACATAAGAATTCATAAAAAAGGTTGATGATAGAGAAAGGGGTTCCTCATCATATTAACATGTAATGGACAGTAAGGAGGTCATATATATACATGTCCCAACAATCTAAATGGAATTTAGATTCATGATACAAAAGTATTGCTTGAATGTAAAAGAAGAGAGAGAAGTTCCTTTCGGAATTTCGGCATAGTAACGGGTGTACATGGGAGGAATTTAATGAGAGAGAAAGGGTTCTCCCATCATTCAAAAAATAAGAGGGCAGTATGGGGGAGGTTCTAAACCATACCCCAACATTCATAATTGATATAAAAATGGCAATACAACTTAATGAAAATTGGCAAAAAAAAGAGAAAGGAAGAAAAAACCCTTACTTGGAAGTGTGCTTCCAAAGGCTAGAGAGTGGCTTGTGAGAGGATTCTTGGGAGCTTGGGGCACCTTGAGAGGATTATAGAGAGAGTAGGGCAGAGGTTTAACGAACTCCAAGGGCTCTGATTGAGGAGGAAGTGTGAGCTTGGGTGGGTTTATATAGGAAAGGTGAGAGAATTCTTTATTATTTAGGTTTTGGACCCCTTATATTAAAATAAATCAAACCACAAACCATCCCATGGTATTTTCCCATGGTTTCAAAAAAAGGAAAGAGGAAAACAATATTTTTCATGGCCAATGTCCGATCTTATTAAAATATTAGGGTTGCTTACGTGGAGGTGAGTCACACTCCCATGGAAATTAATTTAAAAAGGCAAAGTGTTGAATAAGTCTTGAGGGCTCCATTAATGCTTTGAAAAGTAAGTCAAACAAACCCAAAACCTCATTATTTTAATGATAAAACATATATTGGCCGAACATAAGGATTATGGTATTTTATTACATCACCATTGGGTCATTATGATGTCATAAAAAACACTATATATTTAAATGGTATTTAATTTTAACCCAAAAATTTGACTGTCTCAGAAAAATATGAAAAATTCACCGTTGGATAATTTCGACATCCTGATTCCAAAAATAATATTTATTTTATCTAAATAATTTTCTAATTATTTTAATTTTCACTTTTAAAATAAAAACCGACATTTATAAAAAAATTCATGGGTTTTGACAGAAATAGATTTCAAACCTTAATAAAAATTTTAATCGCATTCAAAAAATTATAAGATCATATATATTTAATAAAAATTAATTTAATATTAATAATATTATTTTATTATAATTTTATTTAATTCAAAAATCATTTAATTTAATAAAATATAATTCTTAATTAAATACTAACTAAAAACACCATTTGTACTTTAAAAACTATTTACAATGTATCAAAAATGACTAGAAATTATATTCATTATTATATACAAAAATAAAGTACATGAAGATTGTACTACCTATTTGTTACATAACCCCTTAAAATAGCTGCATAAGACCTAAGGGTAAGGTGTGCGATGGTGACAGACTCTTGGGGCTGCTCAGATAACATCGCTCGAGTGGTAATCTCTATCAACTTCCACATTTCCCGTAGACGGTCCCATTCAAGCTTGACATAATGAAGCTCAGCTTGGGCTTGGTCAAGGGCGAAGCCCAAAGACGCCACCTCTTTTCTGAGCTCCGACAAATGGGCTTTGTATGGGGTAATTCTACTAGATGAGGCCATCACTTCCTTTGTCTAAGTAAAATTGGTTTCGTTAAAGCCATATATTTATACTACTCATGTGATCACTGTTCAACGACTAAAAAAGTAACGGTTAAAAATCTTATCATAAAACCAATGAAGTTGACATCTTATAAAAACACTTTTCATAAAGAGATATTTAACTGGATCAAGAGGGATTTTCATTAATGCAACTTTGGGTCATTACATATCCGCTCAATGCATGCTTATATATTGTTTTCTACTATATTTATATTTTACATGACAACTATTATTTTTCATTTGTACTCTTATTTAGGATGCATTATTTATGTCATATTTGGGATATATTCACACCAATTATAAAAATATCATTGTGCATATATAAATCACAATTATGTATACATGATATGGAATGTACATATCATTAGTGAGTTAGAAAATAAATCATTGTGTTCATAAGAGGTATCGTTAAAAGATCCAGAGTAACATTGTAGTGTTTTATTTACCTTCCACTCATTATCAAACTCTTATTTGAACTATCACATTGGATTTTGCTGTTTTATTAATCTATAGGACCTGGGACATGATAATTACACTTTTTATAGTGTTTTATAAATATTTTACTATTTTACTTTGAGTTATTATATATAGTTTTACTAATTTAAAATGAAGTTATAGTATCCCCACTAATGATGTATCCCCCTCGTTTTTGTCAAAATCATTCTACATATAGGGAAGGAAGAATGATTCAATGAATCCCAATGGCCCAGACCATGATATTCATGTTAGGGAATTGCATTGTAATATTATAGGTGGTTTTTATTTTTTATTTTTTATTTACAATGTTTCAGGTAATTGTTATAAGGAATTAGGTTATATGAGACTTAGTAAAGGGAGTTTCATGTGTGTAAGAACAATACATTTGTAACATACCTATATGTTTTATTTATTGGAAGTGTTATTTTAGTTATGGTTTCATAGTTTCCTATTGATCCAGAGTATATTCTGTTGTTATGGGTTTATGGGAATTGGGTGCGCTTATCAATCATGATGAGATAGTTTCGATCAAATTTCATATACATAAATATATTTATTGATGAATTCTGGTTCTTAAATTATGTTGTTTAATCTATAAATTATATTGCATGATGAAAATATGGCCGCATTTATTATTTAAATTTTTATATGATGATATATATATTTGATTCATTAACATGTAGGAAAATGTTACTATGACTGAGCCTAGAGGAGTACTATGGTAGTTGTGATTACTAGTTAGTTATTTTATCCGATTATAGATTCTATATAATCCATTGTATGTTCTTATGAACAATTTTGGTTCTTATCTATTTTAGATGATATTTGTGTTCTAATCATTTTTTTATTTCAAACAATGTGTCCTCAATTCCATCTAATTGGAAGACCTGTTGAATTTTTTTAGGATTCTCTATCAAGGTAGGTAATTATAGTTCTTTTATCATTCATGTATAACATTTATCTAAGAATTATTTTAAACCCACTCTAGTAGTTCTGTTTGAAGGGACATTTTATCCAGGAGTATTTCACATAGTGAAAATTCAATGATTTTGATTTTCTATGACTATGGATAATTGTTGTGAGGACTTTTAAAATCATATCCCTCTTTACATATTGGGAACCAATGTATCTCACGATACTGATGAATGGGTTGACATCCTTAAGGTTATCATTGATCTAGAAGTGACCCCATTAGATGGAAATTTAATTTTATATACCTTCATGTTTTATGTATCAACTATGGTGTATTAATATAGATCATTTTTCACAATTATGATATACATCACTTCTATATTTTGTTATAATGAGGGTGATAAGTTGATGAATATTGAGATCAATCTTCATCCCAATTTCAGATGCTAGGTTATATGATTTGACCTAATGATTTATATTGTGGTTCTAAACATGTCCTGGAATATTAATAATGAACATGATGATGATTTAAGAAATAATTTTCTTCATTCCATTAGAATACTTGTGGGTAGACCTACTACCATCATAGTGAGTATGTCTTCTAGTAGTAGGAGAATGAAATTTTTGGATACATTCCAAGTTAATATCAGGAATACAATAAAGGAATGGGTATGTTCAGTATCCTTAGAGGGATATGAAGGTATTTAATGTTTCAATTATTGATAGAGTGTTCATTATCTAAAATATCTCCCATGTCCACGGATAATTTTTTTAGTGTATCATGATTTTGATTCTTTAAGAGTTATTGAATTGGGTGTTACAGATTATTTCTCATATGGACATAAATATGACATGATCAATTACCCAATGGTCTGGCCAGGGTACTCAATAGTGGCATCATGACCTTGGGACTTTGGAAACCTATGTGGGTCAAGTTCAAAAGGGAGATGTCCATGGTCCTAAAATAGACATGATATTTCTAGTTGACTAGTTTCTAGATAATATTGAAAAGGGTTAATTTACTATTTAAGGTATCCTTTTGGTTATATTTATAAATTATACTACCTTTTATAATATTTGTGACTCTAGTATATTTATATATATGCAAAGTGTTAATGGAATTGACACAAATTTCTTGTTATCTAGTGATTTGTTGTCACTTGATACACCCATGGAGAAGAAATTGGATCAACATCATGTTTTTCAAAGATATCTTAGAATTGTTGTTGGATCCATACTTCATAGGGATTTGATGATCCTTGAGATAAATAAAATTGATGTGATCTTTGACATAAAATGGCCAGATAGTTACCAAGTACACATCAACTGCATCAAGATACATGTAAAAATTATTATACCCATGTGTGAGATGGTTTTTTTGGACTACTATGTGGGATGATATATTAAATATAGTGTGACCCGACCTATATCCATTTGGAGGTATTATGGTGAATGTATTAAAAATTATTATTATGGATGATCCAATAGTACCCACAACCTTTCCACTAACGGTGGAACTATATCATCTTATCATAATAGTTCATAGGTATACATACATAAATGGGAATTGAATTTTTTATTAAAATCAGGAATGTATCATAAACTATATTCATTCTGATATATTTTATGGAATATACTAGGTTAAAGAAACTCAAAAAGTAGCTAAATGATAGATATGAGAACCATTTTATTATATTGAGATTATCTCCCAAGGGTGATCCAATTTCTATTTAAATGAATCTCAAAATTATTCTTTGTTATAGTATGGATGAAATGAATCAGAACCAAGAGTCAATGAATAATTGATATCAATTTTTTAGGATTGATGAATTGTTTAACAAGTTGTGATGAGACATGTTGTTCTCCATGATTTTTTTGGTCAGGCTACCACTATCTCTATGTTAGAGAGGATGATATTTATATTTTAGAAATTATTAGTAGATTTTTATAGTATCATTATATCTAAATTCCATTCGGTCTAAAAAATGAGAGAGTGGGGTTAATCTATCTCATGTATAGTATTATCCATATATATCTTAAATCCTTAATAGTGGTATTTGTTGATGATATCCTCACAAGTGGATAGACATTACAATTATATCTTAGGCATATAGATATTTTATTGAGTATACTTAGAGCTCATATATGTAATTAATACTACCAAAATTAAACATCGGAATTATAGAGGTGCATTTCCTTGGGCATGTCACCTATAAAGAAGGAATATCATTAGACCTAGAAAAGGTAGTGGATGTGACTTCTTATACTAGGCTCCAAATATTTATTTGTGATCATGTGCATCCATGGTATATCCTGGGGCCAAAAATGATTTATATTTGAAATATAAAATATGGTAAAACATATTATATATCTTATAAAGAATATTGTTTTTCTTGAGTGGATATGTTATAGTTTGAACCATATGTAATGTTAGTTTGAAATAAATTTGATAATTGATGTGTCTGGGGGGGGGGCAGTTTGTGGTGTTTTTAAGATATGTGAGTCTTTCCAAAACTGAGACATTTAATATTGTTTTCCATTTTCCACATTTCTAATGGATTGTAATTTTCACCCATATGACATTTCCAATTGTGAGACATTTATAATGGTGAGACATTACTAATTTTGATACATTTATAATGGTGGTACATTTTCAATGGTGATATATTTCAAATGGCGAGATATTTCAAATAGTGACACATTCCAATGATGACAAATTTCTAATTGTGTGACATTTCCAATGGTGATAAATTTCAGTATATTTTGATTTTATCCATAATTTTTATGATTTTTAATAAATTGATGAATTTATTTTTTGACATCTTTTATGATGAAAATTTGGATTAAGTGTTATAATTAAGGGTTTTAAAGCTATTTCAATAGATATAAGTCGTATCCTTATTTTCTAAAAAGTACGAGGACCCTTTAAATTCTTAAACTACATAGATATTTGCGATACTATTTTAATGGATAGTTAAAACCACAACCAATACCCCAAGTATCATATTTTCTCGTTCCAAAGAGGTTATATTGTATTCTTTCCTTCATTATTATATTCCCTTAATAGAAGAGGTCCAAATTATTTCATTATTAAGATTAATTGAACTTGTTACTATATTTATTTTTAGTTCCCCCAAGAAGTCCTCTCATGTATGATCACACCTTTTTTGGGTTCATCAGGGGGAAAATATTCCTTATTCAATGTAGATTATTCCATTGTTTCTCTATATTTGTATAATCCAAGACACGTTTATTATTATTATCATTTATAAATCAAGTTGCATCCAGATAATGAATGTTAATGATTCTGTATAAATTAAATTTATAGGGGTAAGGGAATGTGAGATATAATATTATTGTTTTTTTATTGATTCAATTTGATTTGTTTTGATATTTGGATTTTTTAGGCATAACACATTTTTAAAAAGTGTTTCTGTCATTGGATTGATTATGCTGCAACAAATTTTCGTTGGAATCTTATATATTTTTAATTATTCTATATCATCATTAATATCATTATAGGAACATATATTTGGTTAATGGAATGGATTCCCCATGAACTAATGGCTTCTATGATAACACCCTTAAATGATGAAATGAAATTGAGTAAGTTCTCCCTTTGATAAATTTGAAAAGGTGTTATTTTTTGGCGTGTGATGTGATCTGTAGAATGGATTCAGTTTTTGTTCACGATACTATTATAATGTATGAAGATAATTTTTTATGTGTGTGGGATCTTTGTATGAGATATTTTTATATATTAAGACTCTAAGGGTTGTTATGGTGTAGTGGTGTAGCAGGGTTGCGATGGTTGTTGTGGTGTGGTTGTGTAGAAGGGCTACAAAAGTGCATAGGGATGAAAAATGATGAGGATTTAGAAATTGTGTTTTCATGTTGTGCCTATTATGTTTGGTTGGTTTAGATTATTTTTACCCATTTATTATTTGAATTAAATCCTTAAAAATTAATTTGAATGTGCATGATTGTTGAGTGAATCAATTATGGTCTATGTGCTCTAAATGAATGATGATTCAGTACAAAATAATGAAATAGTAATATGAAAAAATAGTCTACCTAAATGAAATGGAATGCTAAATATTTTTTATTAAAGATATTAAATGTGTAGTTAATATGGAATTTTTGGATAAATAATGAATCTGGAAAATGGATTAAATACTAAAATATGAATTATGGATTATATTTTTTTGTTTGATATTTATTCATTTAGAGGTGGTTATGATTGTGTAAAATTTGATAGGTGGTTATTTTACTTTGTAAACCCTTAATAGGTTATTTTGTGTTGTTACTCTATATTTATATATAATATATGTTATTTTAATTTTTATACACACCCCACCCTCATCGAGCACTATGTGTTGACACCCGCATGGTTAAATGGGGGCGTTTTCCCCAAAATCCTAGAGGAAGGGTGGATGGATGGAAAATCACACTTACACACACCCTCTTATAAGATATTAAAATGATATTCATGGGATTTTACAGCTTAAATTCAAAAGTTCCACTGTTGAGTTAATATGTGATTTGATGTGATGGCCTAGGTGTGTGATGGCAGGAAGTGGTGTGATGTTATTCCAAAGTGTATGGAGTTCTAGGACATACGTTTTTGGAGTGTGATAGTGGAATCCTGGATGTAATTTAATGTGGGGTTCCCTATAATCAATGTGATTCACATTATATTATTATACATTGCTATTTTATTTTGTGAGCGATCCATGGTGCAGTTGGGGTTTTGGTTTGTATCCCTGTATAGGTGCGGGTCAGATTTTTTTTCTCATGGGTTACTTATTATGATCATTTAACATGATATTGAGAGACTTTTTTTATATTGAGTATACATGTATGATCACCCTATGTATATAAAAAATCGTTGCAGAATTCTAGGAGGACATTGAAGACCACAATGGATAATTATAGTTCGAAATTTTGGAGCAGTTACTGTGTCACTGATATAGTTTTTTATTCATTGGGATATCAAATTTGATATATTTAAATGTATCATTAATGATATATAGATTATTTTTGTGATGAAATTGATTTATTTTTTATTATTTCATGGACTTATTTTTTGTTGATTCATCCTATCTTCTGATCATGTTTTCTCATAATGGCTAATGTCTCCCATATTGTGATATTTTTATAATCTTGGTGCCAGACACCAACCTGAGGCCTATAGTAAGTGGGACTCAGGGTTCATTGTATAAATTTTTTCATTTCCATCATGTGATGGGTACCTTTGGAGGTATGGGGTCGTGACACAAGGGTATCATACCGTAGGGTTGGGAGATAGGATAAATTTTAGAGTTTGGCACAGTGATGATTACATATGTCGGTAGGGAAACAATGTCAAATGATCAGGGTTCGGGATATAAGAAATGGAATTATAGGTTGGCCACCAAAATTTTGGACCCCTCGTTATTCGATGCAAGGACTCTAAGCCTATCGAATGACCATGTGTGGTGCACCACTTACTGGGTATAGTCATAGAGGAGGTATATATATTATGCTGACTATTGTTCTTATTTGAATCTTTTGATCTTGGGATGTTAAAATATATTAAATTGATAATTAATGTTTGTGTGTAATTATCTGACATTTTCCCATTCTATTATTGCTAATAAATTCTCATGGTGGTCATAATTATTCATATAATCAAATTAAATGAGAAAAAAGATAGTTTAATGGATATACATTTTTGTTAGAGACCTTCTCGAATATTTAATGTGTTGTTTCCTTTAATTTTATATAATAATTCTTAATTAGTTTATTTTTTATTCATTGTTATATATTTATAACATGGCATATAGTTTTACTAAATTTAGAAGTTGTTCTAGAATCAGGATTACTTGTCTTTTTTTGTGGTCAATCATTTAATTTTGAAAACCCATATGAAAAATGAGACCTCAAAGTGGATTACACACTACCATGATAAAATAAATTATTTTGAAATCATTCATAAAATCATTCTTATTTCCATATAAGTTAATATACATTTCATTATATCCCATTTTTAATTTTTCATGAAAAACAGTAATGAATCTATTATAAAAATTGGATTTAACATTTAAAATTATGAAATTTGTAAAAATAAACATCTTGATTATTGATAATTCCTTCAGATTTTGAATCATTGAGCATAGTATCTCACTTATTATATAGGAATGATTTTAGTTATGTAGTATTGATATAACCATATGTTTTATTGCATATATGAGGGTGTAAATTCTTCGACATTTATGTCATAATTTTGGAAGATTATAATAATTCTTTGCATAAACATGTTGATACATAAACAATTTAAATAATTAAATATTTTATTTTATTTTCTAATAATTATTTTTATAGTATGGAAATATCCCTTCCTCACTTGTTTAGTCATGTGTAGTTCTTAAGGGATTCATTCGTAAAGTTGAAATCATTTTTGTGGTAACTAGGGAAATTCTAGTATGAGAGACATGAGAATATGGAATTATTAATACATTGCATTTAAATATATAAGTATAAACATTTTATCTTTATTTTAGTATATAAGCATGTTTTCATGTTCAATTAAATTATAAAATAATGTTTAGTTCAAGTAAGTTAAATTATGAAATATAGTACTAAAACATGTTGAATTTTTATTTTCTTTATTAGAAATCATGATTTATCTTGATGATTTTAAAATCATGTTATATATGTAAAGGCAAATTTAATTTGAACATAAGATCCTTTAAAGTGCATTTTTTATAAAATGGTGATTATAACAATATTACCTTGATAATAAGATGAACCTTGAATGTCATGTATATGTATATTAAACATGGCTTTTGAGATAAAATGTATTTAGTTTCGCCTTTACCCTAGATTCATGTTAGAGCAACTAAAATTTGAGGAATTAGGTTTCCTTGAAAATAACAAGGAATTGTTTAGTGTTGTTTGGGGTTTCATTATTTCTATTTCATTGAAGTGTTAACGGTCCTTGTTGAAAATAAAAGTTCTTGGAAATTAAGAACGGTCTATGATTATAATGTACTATGAGAACCTTGAAGTAACTCATTAATTAGTCTCACCATTTATTAAAAGAATAATAATTTATATATGGTTAACTATATTTTACCCACGTAAAAGATGAATTTTTTTGGAAATAACCATGATAAATAATGAGGTAATGTAATGTAATCCATTAGATAATTAGAGGAAGCTGGAATGTGTTAATGATATATGGGATTATTCTTATTTCGTTTCCTTGTGTGATATGTGACTAAAAAATTCATGAATAATTATAGGTAAATAGAAAATAACTAATTGATATGTGTTATACTACAATGTGATTGAAACTGTGTGGGTGAGTCAATTCAAGAAAAAGTAGATAATAACTTAAAATTAGAAAATGAACTCCTTGATTTTTGTGCATTGGGATTTGATGTGAGTGATGATAGAATAGATTGTTTGATTAGAAAAATTATAGGATGATATAGAGAATGTTGTTATGTGAAATTGGTGGTTTTTTATGGGTACTAAATTGGTGTGGTGATGTGGTTGTGTCAAATTTCTGGTGGATGTTTTTGTTAATTGATGATTTTAGACAAGTGGTTTTATTGTTCAATTGTTATGATGTGCAGTGTCTGAGACATGTGGTTCTTGTGGTGAGATGAATGTGTTTTGGGGTGGTGCAATTTTTTTGATGAAATATGTAACCTTCTATAAAATGGTTAATCATTCATATTCAATTATAAAATAAAATATTGTTTTTGGAAATCACTAAATTTAGGAAGATGGGCTTGCCTCCAATGCGTAAATATTTATATTAAATAAGGGATGGGTATGTTTTAATAAAATCTTGTTATTTGGGTTTTTGTGATTGATTTTATTTTTATGAAACATTTTATTACATAAAATATATATATAGAGGGAAACCCTTTCCACATCAAGATGGTTTATATTATGGCATGTTTTCTAACCATGAGGGTGAGTCTATTCTACAAAAAGATGACAATACTTTTTTGTGTTTGAGGATTTTCTTTTATTTTTGTGGTTTTTGTAACTCTATCTATGTTTATATTATTTATTGTGTTGTTTATGAAATTTTATGTGAAGTTTTTTCATGCGATGAAAAATAAAATATAATTCTTTACTAGTAATCATGTAACAAAATCAGTTTTTAAATATGGATTTTTCAAACCATACATATTTTATGTTTCATTTCATATATAAAATTTAGTACCCTTAAAAAAATGATTTCAAATAAAATTCATGGTTTAAAAAAATAAATTAACGGTGTTTTCAAATAAAAGGCATGGAATTATAGAATAAAATATTATTATTAAAAATTTAATATATTAGGTGGAAAAATATATAATAAATTAAAATTAAAATTGATTTTATGAATACATGAAATTTTGATGTGCCGGAGGCGGCGGTTCCCGATGATCTATCTCGGTATTCCCTTATCTTACGGGCGTATCCGGAACCATGTCTTTGGTGGAATTATTAGCAGAATTATGGGGTGAATCATCAACTGGATGAGAAAGTTCCTTTCATTTGGGGGGAGAGTCGCACTGATCAACAACGTGCTTACATCCATCCCAATGCACATTCTATCTATCGTGAGAGTGCCAAAGGGTGTTGTTTCCAAGATGGAGGAGATTTTCACTGCTTTTCTTTGGGATGCCAATTAGGAGGGGCGACTCCATTGGGCCTCCTAGAGATGGCTGGAAAGGCCTATCGAGGAGGGAAGGGTGGGGCTCCGTGACATTTTCAATACCATGTAAGGTTTTTAGGCGCGGTTGGCTAGGGAGGTTATCAAGGGGGATTCTTTATGGGCTTCATTATTCAGAGGAAGGTACGGGTGGGATGATGGGCCACAAGGGTGTTATGGGCCTGGTATGTCTAAACTTGATAAGGGTGTTATTTCCAATTTGAAGGTTCTTCAGGGTGTGTCCCACTGCATTATTGGATGTGGCGATGCTAGTTTTTGGAGATCGAAGTGGGTGGGCACTCCGCTCTTCTTCCCTAGATTTCCCATACATGCGGTCTTCTTCAAGGAGGCGTGTGGACATCCGTCATTTATTCAGTTCATTCTCAGTCTGCTCCAATTGGAGATCTTTGAGAGTATCACTTTAAATAACGAGGATGATAGGTCTTGTTTTACAGGGTTGACCTCGGGCTAGTTCTCTATCCTAGACTTCAACGCCTTCATATTACTGATGCGACCCTGGACGAGTGGTCCTCCACGATTTGGTGCAAGGAGTTCCCCACTAAAATGAACTTTCTGGTTTGGAGGATTAGAAAGAATTCTCTGCCGATGGTTGAAAATATCCAAAGGAAAAAAATTCCCTTGGCATCTCGATGTTCCTACTGTGAGCACCCACGGATAGAATCTACACTCCACCTGTTATCCCAGAGCAATTGGGCTTTCCATCTTTGGTCCATGCTCACCTACTATTCAAGTGGTAGTTGGGCTCACGCTTCCCTCAATGAGTTCTTGTCCTCATGGTTTAATGGGTTGGGAGGCAATGTGATGGAGACTAAAATCTGGGCATGTGTTCTCGTTTCCATCTACTGGTCTCTATGGGAGGAAAGGAACCAGGCGAGGAGGGGCACTCACCCCTTGGTTACGTATCTTCAGATGCGGGCAAGGGTGCTCTGCTCCGATTTTGGTTTGGTCATCAATGTTGGACAATCCTTTCCCTCCTTATGAAGGTTCTTCAACCAAACATACTTGGCCGGTGCATCGGGTGGGATGAGTGGCATATGGTTTTGTTGGAGACCCCCCATCCATGGGTTGAAATTGAACATCGATTGTTCCTATAGTAGTGGGAACATGCGGGGAAGGGGCCTCATTCACGATTCAAGTGGCTCTGTTTTGGCGGGTTTCAATGCCTTCTTCGGGGCAGGAAGATCTCTAGGAGCTGAAATGAGGGCCCTTTTAACAGTGCTAACGATTTGTAGGAGGATGGGGTTGTAGGCAGAAGTGATTGAGTCTAATTCAGAGGCCTTGGTCAACATGGTCAAGGGGAGCTGTGAGGTGTCATGGTCTCATTGTTACTTATCTAAAAGCTTCTCCTTGGAAATGATTCAGGGCCAACATTTCCAACACATTTTGAGGGAAGCTAAATTTGTTGCTGATGCGCTCGCTGTCTTGGGACGGGAAGAGGAGCCGATTGTTGTTTACAATAGTATCAGGTCACTTCCCATGGTATGTATGTCGATTTACCAAGGGGATTCTCTTGGCTTACACTACTTCCGACCCACATAATGGCTTTGGATTCATCTGCCGTGTGCCGGTGGCCACAACCTTCCTTCAATAATAAAAAGAATGGTTTTTTCATTATAAAAAACAACATTCAATAAATAATTATTTTGGAAGTCATGTAGTAATTAAAAAAAATTAATGATAAATTTATTTGAAAAGGATTTTTTCTAATTGTTTGATATGTATTGTATTAAGTGTTTGTTATAAATATATATGAGGTCTTATTATTCTTTTAGAAGTATCTCCACTATGATATTGTTTTTAATGTATTTTTTATATTTTATCTACTTTTTCCTAGAGGATGTTCTATTCAAAATATATCATGAAACGTGAAAGGAATATGAGGGGCTAGTTGTTCCATCCACCATTTTCTTTTTTCCTAGTTTTTTATTATTATATTGGATGATCCATTCCCATGGTTCATGTGCAATGGAGGCATTGTGTCATAAAAGAGTGTACTTTTGAGCACGAGACACATTTGTGAGCATAATAACTTGAGATTTTTTAGTTTTCCCTTATATTGTTTCATTAAATTTTTTTGTCCAAAACATTGTCATTTATGAGATATTTTTTTGTTTCTCCTTGATGGAATATGTGATGTGTTATAATGTTCCAACATTGGAAAATGACAAGATCTTATTCCTAAACAAGACGCATTTTAGAGCATTATGAGTAAAACTGTGTAGGAGAGTTGGTGCCACCCATAGTGGACAATATATATACATGGAATATAGGATTCCTAGATTCAAATATTTGGGGATGTATGTTCTATTTAGTTTTTGTGGTATTTTTGGATAACATATTTATTTTATGGTAGTGATTTAGACATAATGATATACTTGATATGTATCTTAATGGAAAGTTGTTTGGATCCTTTCTACTCATCCTTTCAGGTTTTTTTAAATTCCTGTGGGGAAAATAGTTTGAGAGATATCTAATTTAATATTCCAATAATTATGCACCATTACTATTCAAATAGTCTAATAATTGATGTTCCATGGGGTAAGTTCGAGGTTTTTTGGTAAATGTGATTCTTTCCAACAGTGAGAAATTTCATACACTATTCCATTATTTCACATTTACAATGATCATACATATCGAACTGTAAGGTATATATTATTATGATACATTTACAATCGTGAGACATTTCAAATAGAATGAAATTTCCAATGGGGATATGTTTCAAATGGTGATACTTTTCCAACAGTGAAATATTTAAAACGACAATACATTCCAATAGTTAGACATTTACAATGGTCAGAAATTTCCAATGGTGAGACATTTCCCTAGCTAAGACACTTCAAATGGTACAACATTTCCAATGGAAAGACATTCTAATGGTGAAACATTCGAATAGTGAGACATTTCCAATAGTGAGACATTTTAAGTGGTCATTCATTTCAACAATGATATATTTCCAATGGCAAGACATTTCAAATAAAATATATTTTTCATGAATTTTTTAACATTACAATAAATTATAGAATTTCCATTGTGACATATTTTAGGATTAAATGTGTGTTTAAATTCATTAAATAAGGGTATTAAATACATTTCATGGGAGATATATCATATCTTTAATCTCTAAAATGTATAAAGATACTTTAAATACTTAAAAAAATTAATGTGATCATTCATTAATGGTCAATTAAAATCATAACAAATACCCCTATTATCATATCTATTACTTCAAAATAGGATAGCATTTATTCAATCCTTTTGGATTACATTCTCATTATACGAGAGGCCCAAAATCCTTATTCCCTAGTAGCCATTTTAATGGTTGCTGCATTTAGTTTTAGTTTCCCCCAAAATGATCCCTCCTATATGCACAACCCTGATTTTGGTGCAACATATTGGGAAATTATACATTTATCCAAGTATGGGTTTCAATCGTTTTTAATAATGCATATCATGAGGGATGGATTTATTATTATTATTTCTTATGAATATGGTGTAATATAGAATAATTAATCTAATTTATTGGTTTTAATTGAATTTAAATGGGATGTATAATGTGATGTATGATCATAAAATTTTATTGATTTTTTTTAATATTGTTCTAGTATGGGTGCAATGCATTGTTGATAAATGTTTTTATCAGTGGATTGATTAGTTGTAGTGACTTTTATTTGGAAAACTACATTTGTGTGATTGTTTTATATGATCATAAATATCAGGATAACCATATATATTGTTAATGGAATGGGTTTCCCATGATCTAATATCTTATGTGATAAGTACCTTAAATGAAGCAGTTAATTTTAATTAGATCCCCCTTTTCCAAATTTGAATATTTGTTATGTTGTGTTATTTGATGTGATCTATGGAATGGTTTTGGTTTGTGTATATAAGACTGAATTATGTTATAGTGTATAGGTCATGATGTGTGAAGAATTTGTAGAAAAGAAATGGTTATATAGTGGAACTGCGATGGTTCTAATGGCGTAGTGGCGAAGTACGAATATGCTTGTTGTTGTTCTGTGGTTCTATAGTGGGGATACAAAATTTGAATTTCTGTAAAATAATGTGAATGTGGAAGTTTAATTGTGGTGTTTTGCTTCATATTTTTTGTTGGTTTTGATTATTTTTACCAAATTATTAATTTAACATGATAATGATGTCAAATGGGAATGATTAATGAGTGTATTGATGATGGGTGGTGTGGTTTAAACCGATATTGTTTTTATACAATCTAATTGGATGAAAATATTAAATATTTAATCTTCATATATGAAATGGGATAGCAAAAATGTTGATACATGTAATAATGGTTATGTTAATGTAGAATTAATTGATAAAAAAATAATCTGGAAGTGTCTTATATACTAAAATATGAATTAAATCTTGTGTTTGGTCTGTGTGTTATTTTTCCATTTAGAGGTGGAAATGATTGTGTGTAATCAGTGATATGGTTAGTTATTGTTGTAAACCCATAAGATTGTATTGTGTGATGAAACTCTCTATGTATATACTCTATATGATCTTATTATTTATATATTCACACCACACTAATTGATCACTATGTTCCAATACATTCATAGTCACATGAGGTGTTTTTTTCCAACATCCTAGTGAGAGGATGGATGTCTTGCTACCCACCCTTCTTCTCACCCTCTTCTAGTAGATGATAATTAAATTCATTTATTATGGTGGAAAGATGTCAAAAGTGCCACTGTAAAGTAGGGATGTGATGTGATATGATGGTTGAAGTGTTTTCAGGCGAGATTTGATGTAATGTGATGGACCAGGTATGTGTGGGTGGGATGTGATGTGTTCTGATAGATCAAGTGTGTGTGGGCAGGATGTGATGTGATTTTATGTGGATAGGTTGGAGCATCATGATGTACAAAATTGGGGGTTAAATCATAATCCCTATAGAAATGTGGTGTGGTTTACCCTATCATCGATGTTCTTCACATTACATTATTATACCTACTTTCTTTTTAGGGGAGTCAGTCGTGGTGAGTTCGAGTCTTGGTTAGTATACCAGTATATGTGTTGGTGGGTATTACTAATTATTCACAGGGGAATTATTATTCTCTCTTCACATGTTCACGATACTATTTGGTTTTCCTACTATGTATACATGTATAAACACCATATATATATATATATAAACTCTTTTCTATATTCAATGAGGACTTTTTGGACCACACTATGCATTTATATTTCAGACTTTGGGATATATTGATGTGTTGCTACCTTAATTTTTATTTTGGAATTCATTTAGATATTATTATATGGACCAATTTTTTTATACCTTTATTGTGGGATTGGTTGGATTTTTTTTATTTTTTCAGGGAGTTATTTGTGGTAGGTTTATCTTATCTCTAGAACATTTCTTACTATAGAGGTTAATGCCTTCCATATTGTGAATTTTCTATACCCTCAGTGCTAGTCACTAACCCAGTTATTACTAGTGGTGGGACATGGGGGGTCAATATCTCCCTTTCTTCGTTACAATCCCCGGATTAGTGCCTTTTAGGGGATAAAGTAAATACTGAATAACTCTTTATAAAGAGGCCTTTCTAAAGATGAATAGTATATTGGGAATATCCTCATTTCTTATATTACCTTATTATGATATTGGATATATATAATTTTTTGTATCTATTTAATATTTAGGATCTATTATGAAGTAGTTGTACTATGTAAAAACATACGACTTATCTTAATATCGACCATGGGATTAGAACTACTAGAAAGATATCATATAATTTTTAGTTGTGGTCCACTCTTTGATGTTTTGGATAAATTATCTTATCGATGATAAGTATTCTATTAACCTAAAATAAAATATCGTTTGATATATATTCTCTCACTATGATCTATGCATGAGATTGATGAATTCAGTGGAGAATCTATAGACATTTTACAAAGATATATCTTATTGTCTGAGGTGTTTACTATAATAGCAGATGTTGTCAATAAAAATTTTACAATGAAACAAAAGATTGGATATAGTATGTAATAAATGATATGGATTCTAATTAGTTTTATAAAGAAATGTCTATTGGGTACGTCATAGGACCATAGAGATAAAAAAATTATCCTTTGGTATCATGTCTACATTAGTGTACCAATTAAATACAAACCAAGTGTTAGATCCTTATTATCTTGTTATGTGAGAATGATGGGAATGTTGTGAAATATTCAAAGAGTGATAAATAGATGATAACAACATTATCTACATTCATTCGAATTCATTTCTTCCATATTAATTATATTAGGATAATATGATAGGCTCTTATTATTTAATTTTGGATGTTCAACCAAGATTGAAGGATATGTATCATGAAAATCGATGTAAATTTTTGTTGCTAGTTATTAAGTGAGTTATCATTGGCTTTGGTTCATAATAACATACCTACAAAATACTAAATGTTGAACATTAACATACAAGTGGTTTTCATCAACCGCATCTAGTTCCTTTTTCAGGTGGGTGGATGACCTGACAATGGACTTCATTCTAGGTTTATCCAAAACTGTATGTTTTTATGATTCCATTTTGGATATAGTAAATTAGTTAATGAATCCATTAAATTTCTTTCCAATCAGAGAGACTCACTCTATTAATGGGTTTAGAAAGCTTTATATATATGAAGTTGTTTGTATGTATTAAGTTCCTTATGGTATCATATTGGAAATAGACCTGGAATGTATATCACGATTTTTAAAAGCTTGAATAAGACTACAGAGACTCAAATAATGTTTATAATGACATATCACCCCAATAAAGATGTAAAGTAATTGATTATTATTAAAATACATAATATTATGCATCAATAATTCATCCTTGACATCATTAGAGCATGGGATGAATACATAAGATTGTTATAGTTTGTGTAAAAAATAGTCTCTATGATTCTATACATATTGAAGAATTTGAGGCTCAATATGGATCATCATTACTCTCACCATTATGTTGGTATGAGGAATATTTGGATGAATTTATTAGGTTAGGTGGAGAGTAGTATACCTCAGAGCGAGTTTAGTATATCAAGAACTCTTTGCATACCACTCCGAATAAGAATTGATAATATTTAGACAACTATTTTTTCATTATGAGTCTGTTGTTTGTTCTTGTTTTTTCTTGGAGTTTTCTCATTGGTTGGAGAATTATTGTTTACAAAATCATAGTAAACCATATTCATGGTTTATAGATCCTTTTTAAATCACTGAAAATATAGAAGTAGAGGATTACTAACTAGTACTTTCTCTGTAATATCATAGAAAACGTAATGTGTTTTACATTTCTCAACATCGATAGAAAACTTCCAATCATCTACCTTTGAATTTTAATAAGTACATAGTTCTATAACAATATACATCTACTATGGATCAAAATCTCTAGATTATCTTCTAATGTGTGGAATTGTGTTGGGCAATGGTGGTGAACCTTTTCATGCCTTGTAGAGGTATGGATGGATCCTAGTTGAAACATGGGAGTTGAAATATGATATAGGATCTCAATAGCACATTTTGATTAAGTAGAAATTATTAAGGCACTATTCAAGAAAACTAAACCCTAGTGGGGTGATTATAAACCCTAAGAAATATGATCCCAGTTTTTATTCCATTTTTCATTTTATTCATTACATTTTTGTGATGATCCATGTATTTGTGAAGTACTTTGAACTTTTAATGAGTTTAATTAAGTATGGGGATCCTTTTAGTTTAATAAATGATAAACTATAATATTGTTTCTAGCCATAGTGGTCCCAAGTGTTCTCATATATAAAATGAAAATAGGTAAATGGTCAGGATATACCGAATTTGTTAGGGGGAGGAACATATTTGAGACTATGAAAGTATCATCATCTAATTTTTTGAGACATTTCATATGAATAGTCATGTCAGGATATCCTATTTGAAGCTACCTCCCCGTGGTGGTGTCTATGGTGGATGATGTATAGGAATTTTGGATAGAATTTTAATGTACTAAATAGAATCCATCTTCTAATGATTTGGAATGAATTAAAGGGTAAATTAATGGACCATAATTAAATGGTCTATAATTTGTACATAATTCAAATATTCAATATATTTATTTACCCACACTCTTCTCCTTGGTGGTTCCTTAAATCGGGGTAAATTTGTTTTGATTTTTATAGATTTTAGGGATTGTGTTCTTAAAAACATATTTACTAAAGAAACAACCTTTTGAAATTATTTATCCTATACTTGCATTTTTAAACATTGATAAAAAATCAAGTAATAAATGAAACAAATTATAATAGATTCAGACTGTTTGGAGCCTTAACTCTCGTATTCTTTTGTTGTTACATAAGAGGATTATCTTCAATCCTTTAACCTAATGTAAAACTACCATGGCTGGAAAGATACATTAGGTAGGTTTTAGTTCAATCCACATTAAATGATTCTCCATGAGACTAATTCTACAATAATTTCATATTGAATTGGAATCAATTCTATGAGTTGTTTCCATGATATCATGTACCAGTGAGAGTATGAACATGGTTCAGGTGAATATTATCTTGATTAAACATGATTTTGATTCAAAATAGATAGATTAATGATGTTACATACCATGTGGAGGCCTAGTATATTTTTTTAGTGTGATATGATGTTGTTTGTTTATATTAATTAGATCATGCATGAGTTTGATCACATGTATTAGTGTGCATAGCCCTTGAGACCATGCATGATTTTTAATCACATGTGAGTATGTATACCATGAGAACCATGTTTGAGATTGATAAAATATGTGGTCATGTCACTACTAGTCTTTCTTCACAGTATTCTACGTTGATCCTATGTAGTTTATGCCATTTTACATGTGATATATGAACTTTGGTGTTTTTCTTCTTGTATAAAATGACTAGTAGTCCATCATGTAATGACTATATGTTAGAGGATGTGTGTATTAACATGTGATGATAGCGATAAGGGATCAGAAAATAGGTGAATTGTTTGATAAATTAAATTCACGGACTATGTAGTTTCCTGGATATGGAAACTATTTGGTCAGTCCTAAAGTAGAAATGGGGTATGATGACATTATGATCTGACATATATCGAGGTCAAGACATAATGATCCGTTATCCTAAGACAATACTCGATATCCATTTGATTACTAATATATACATGTCTAAATTGTGGTAATAATTAGTTAAAAACATCTCTTATGACTACATTATTGGAATGGATATTAATCATGTAAGAATATCTATTTTGGGGGCTTGTTTATTATATGACATCTAGAGACATGATTGTATATTGATTTCATGTGAGTTTTTGTTTTATCCGGAAATGAACCAATTTTCATTTGAAATATAGTTAAGAATATATTTGTGGTTATTTTAAGGGTTATAATCACTCCATTCTAGAGTATATTGATTAATGTGAATACATCATGATTAGGGATACATGAAAGGGGAAGTACATTATGGGATGGATCTCGGATATTTTAAATATTGTTCTGAAGTCGTAATAAGGTGGAATTTTGAGTGGTTTTGCATTGTATTATTAACATACATATCATAAAAATATTAATGTTTATCATTCCACATTGGGATTCAATTTTTTATTATTCTATATGACCTTATATACATTCCATTCCATTTTTTATACAATTACATCTAAATTACTGTTTTATGTTCCATGTTTTTAGTTTTACTACACTTTACTAATCCAAATGGTATAGTCTCTCTATTTTGGTGTTTAGACCACCACTTCTTGATAGAAACTACATTAATATGGGTAAAATTGCTTGAGGTTATATGGATCTATAACTCAGACTGTGTTATTGTGTCCTTAGTATTAGGTGTTGTATTTCTGTTTTCTCTTTATTTTAATTATCTATTTCTATATTTTTTATTATATGATCATTAATGTGAATTTTTTGGAATTCCAAGAGTTATACTCTCATTTGACGAGTGAGATTTTTTAGGAATTTATGAATAAAAAACAATTTTTATTTTTCAATGAGACTCCAATATTATGATAATTAATGGATTCTCCTTGATGTTTTGTTCATACACAAGGTTGGAAAATTAAAAAATGGTCGGGCATCCCATATTAGGTTTCTACCTATTAAACTCATTATATGTTATTTCAT
The DNA here is from genome assembly GCA_963277665.1 of Viscum album. Taxonomy (NCBI): domain Eukaryota; kingdom Viridiplantae; phylum Streptophyta; class Magnoliopsida; order Santalales; family Viscaceae; genus Viscum; species Viscum album. Next base: position 1,478,736,952 of record OY728148.1, on the reverse strand, counting down.
GTTTGAGATTCCTTTGTGAAACATTTTTTATATATTTAATTTGTTTAGTTAGATTTGTATCTTTGGATTGAGGGGTTCTATTCAACTTAATAGGATTCTTTGGCTCATTTTAATTTCATTCACATCTTGATGGAATTCATAAGCATGAATAATATTTTTTGGGTATTTTGGTGGACCCTATGTTTTCTATCTTTTTATTTAGTTATTTTATTTATATATTATATTTTAATTAGGTTAGCAGCCTACACAATGTAAATTTATTAATTTCATGGATTATTAAAATGGAACATGGTTAGCCTACAATAACTAAAAACTCTATATTGAAACCCTAGATGTGTTATTGTAATCATGGAAGTGACATTTATTAAGGATTTCAAAGTAATTTCCAAAACACATGGCAACAAATTTATCTTTAATGAGGGATTCGTGGTTATCACATGATTTGGTAAAAAATCCATAACAAATATTGATCACAAAACATTGAAAATTTGTAATTTACAATAATTCTCTTTTGGGTTTACGACCCTAAATTTGGTTTTTTCTTCTCTTATTAGCCATGACATGTGAGGGGGCCTTGGGATTTTTTCCTTCTTACTAACCCCATATTTTTTGGATACTCTATTTAATTCATTTTTTGACATCACTTTAATGACTTCATTCATCCTTTTATTTCCACATTCACTAATATTATTATTCTCCCATTTCCTAGCCTCATATTCAGGAAACCCTATTGAGGTATATTAAAAATTTGAGTTGGTTCTTGACGATGGCTAATTAAGAACCTATTTGAGGTCATGAGTATCATATATGTAAGGATTCATCATATTCAAAAAAGGTTTTAGATTTTGTGTTTTGTTCTTTCGATATTTCATTAAATCTGATATTTTTTTATCTTTCAAAATATCATTCCATTAATGTTTTGGTTGATTTAATATCTTAGAAATAGTTTATAATGGAATTTAAAATTATTTTTATTTATCTATTTAAATGAATATTTAGAAATTATATATGATTATAAAAATTTCTAAATTGTTTTCAAATTCTTTTTGAGTTTTTAAATTGACGGCATTGACTTTGTAATCTTCATGTATTACTATATTTTTGATTTTATGTATTTTTTTTATTTTGAGATTCTGGGTTCATGATGACTTTGGTGGTTTACCATGTTGAACCCTATTGTTTTCATAAATAAATTGAGTTTTGATTCCACTTTGTAATCAATGAAATTATTATATTCATGGGTATATATACACATATATGGTTAAAACATTTATATGTTTTAGTATTCATACATATATTTGGGTATGTATATATTTAAAAACTCTAATTTATATAAGATCATATTTTTTACAAGGAATTTATAAATTAATTTTTTTTTAAAAGGAATATAGAATTGATTTCTATATGTGACTCCCTAAAATTGGACACATAAGCTAGTTTCATCTATTGGATTGTTTTTTCAAATTGTAATTCATTCAAATTTTTTTTCAAGAAATTTGGAAAGAATGTTAATAATTTCAAATGTGATGTTATCGGTGTAATTTGAGAATGGTTTTCCTGAATTTTATGCACCCTAGTGGATGCTACACCTTTTAATATTTTATTCCTGTTGAAGGTATTGGTAGGTTGGATAATCATTTAGGTTGGATTATGTGAACTCATGATTCAGATATAATAGGTATGTTTGAAATCAAATATATATGTTTTATTATCATACGGTATCGTAGTTGTTAGGGTTAAGGGATAGCTACTGAATAGTACAAAATTAATAGGAATGATCTTCCATCGTGTCAGAGGCCATATGAGAGCCACTGGTGAGTCTAGATGAGGATAATTCAGTTTGTTATAGAAACATGAACTCCACCAAATGTACTACAGATGGTTCGAAATTGAGTATTTCATGGTTTATTTCATTAAATTTTTTGGAAATTCATTTAATTATTCATCTGTTACTATATTATATTTAATTTAGTTTTTAATTATATGTATTCACTATTTTATGTTTCCATGAAATAATATTCCCCTATTTAATATTTTTTATTATGTTTCACAATCCATTATTTTGATAAATTCTTTTAGTTCCCATTGTGTGATTTTGGTTCTTTTTAAAATAGGGATTCAACTATTGTATTTAAAATCTAATATTTTTATAATGGGAATAAATTTTTATATTAAATATTTTTGGAATTTAATGATTTTAGTGTTGAAAGGTTCATGTTTGGGTTTTTCAATGAATAAAATGTATCTGTTATTAGTATCTCAAACATACATTGATAATCAATTTTAGAAAAAGAAAATTCATTTACAATTATTTGATTTCATAAAAATACTAGATAGTTCACATCCAAATTGTAGTACTAATCATTGAAAGATAAGTGTTTAACATGAAATTTTTTGTATCATTCAGGATTTATCTTGGAATTTCATGGATTTGTAGATTTATGATAGAAAAGATGAAAAATAAATATGAGACATGGAATTTTGGTTTTGATATTTATATAGGATTCATTGATCATGTTTATATACTTATATCTGGATCTTGATTCAGTTTCATTTAATTATTATTATTTTGATTTTTTTCTAGTTGTGTTTTTTATATATTTTTTTATTTTTATATTTTCTTATTATTTAACATGACATAAATGTCCATAATCATGAAAAGTCCTTTCATAACATCCATAGAGGTTATAAAAAGGTTTATTTTTATTATATTTAAGAAATAAACTCCATCGATACATTGAGATGAATTCTATGATTCTCCTCAGCGCGTGGATAAAGGTGACCCCTCTTATGTATGTTCTAGGTCAAATTGGGTCCGATTCTAGGATCACATGGAGTTGTCAATAGTAGGTGAAAATGAATTTTCCCTCAGAGGACCAAGGGGTCAAAGAATGGAGATAATATTATATTTTGGTGCATGAGTGTGTGTATAAGTTTCCCCTCACAAACACCTTAGAACGTGGGGGAACAATTATAATTATTATTTAATTTTATATAATAATTTGATAATGAATATTTTTATACTAGTCTTTTAAAAAACTCATTATTTAAATATAAAACAATATTTCTATTTTTATTCAGATTTATATAAATTCTTTTAAATCAATATTATATCAATATACCAATATTATATATCATTATTCACTTAAAATCATCCAATACCCCTCACACCCGTTTTGGGAATATATGTCACACAAAGATGTTTTTTCATATATGATATAAGTATGTCACCAATATCATTCTCATGGTTAATTTCTCGGATTAGGTTTGTTTTATTTTTATATTTAAAACTTATACATGGATCATTATTTATCAATAGATGGGGGTAAAATTATAAATGATCCTAAAAACTTTTCTAATGCATTCGTGTAATGTGATAAAATGAATCGTTTAAATATAGATAGCAATAACCATTACGTTAAGATTTCATGTAATAGTGCCTAAAACTATCATTTTACAGAAATTATTTTTTTCTTCAAACTCATTAGTATTACCCTCATGCCATCCATTATAATATGTTACAATTTACATTATTCCATCTATCTATATGACTATTTTACGGTCCTATACATTTCAAATTTTATTTCGAAAATATTTATATTCAAGATATCTCACTCAAAATGATATTTGATTGTACGATTAACCTTTTAGGTGACTCATTTATTTAGATATTCCACTGGTCATCTACTTAATTTGTTAGAGTACGGAGAGTTCAATGAGTATAATATAAAATTAGTAAGTAAATTTTATTTACATTATTAATAATTATATGGTATTCTATTTCTAATATATCAATGATACTAAAAAACACGATCTATAGTTGTTTTTATTATATAGTTTTAGGAAAATAACTATGTCATATACACTTTTCATGATAGAATTTTTTATGATATATGGATTTATTTGATTTTATTGTTACTCCATGATGGTTAACATTCTTTTTATTTTATATTATTATTGTAGACGGATTTATATTTCATAATTGGTTCTGGATATATTTCAAGCATCATATCTGTGTAACACTACATAAAAAATGCATATATATCATGATACATAATAAATTGTGTAATAAAACTCAAAACAAAATATATTTAAAAAGCTCTATCAATTTTGTTATCTATGGGATATAATGTATATGGATGAAAATCAATTCTATATACAAAACAATGTTTGGGTATAAGTAGTAAACAATATACCATTTTCCGAAAATATATTCAATTGATGGCATATAGATATTGTGAAAATTTATTAAGTCAATAATGTATTGAAAATATTTACTAGTTAGATTTATTTTAATGATATGAATATCCTAGAAAATGTTATTTAAATATAGATGATATCATCATAAAAACAAATATTTGGGATCAATATTGAGGAAGGCTAATCTTAATAGGGTAAACAAGAAGGAAAGCTGTTGATGTTTATTAATAGTATTTGTGGAATAATAATATTTATTTATATTAGAAAATCATATCAATGAATTAAATAATTTGAATGTATTTATGAAATTAACATGGAGTATTTTTTTAGAAATTAAAAGGATTTAACTAATGTATATATTCTAAAACTACATTTCATGAAAATGATGATCAAAAGGTTGTATTTCATTATGTATATATTTTATAATACAGATATCTATAAATTTACCTTTAAAAATGTCATTTTATGTGATATTTAAGGGTATGATTCCACTTAATAGATGGATAATGATTGAAAAATATGATTGCTTTTCAAGTGTTATTAGTTAAATTAGGTACCACAAAAAATCAATTGGTACTAGATAAAAATCAAATACTATTTTTGATGATGGTGAATATGAGATGGATGATAATTTCAAGGAAGTAATTTTTTTTGATTTTTTGGGTTTCTTAAATAAAATTATTATAATTCTATAGTTTTAAATGAGTAGAAGTTTTTCTTCTATTTTATCTTTATTGATTGCACGCATTACCACACATCAGATTTTATTCATTTTCAATTTTTATTAGGGATAGACATAAAGCACTGATAAAAGGGATACCATTACCACCACTATAGAAAAGGGTTGATAAAGATATTCTTACTAGTGCTAAAATAATGCACTGGTAAATGTTTACCCTTTATTAACACATTTTAAGCACTAATATGTTAGGTCTTTATCATCTTTATTCTTAGCACTGATAAAAAATATCAATAAATAATATAATTTATATATAGAAAATTATAATATTTATATTTAAAAAATATTTTTTATTTATATACATTAATAAAAAACTACATGTTTTTAATTATTATAAATATGATATATCAATATATATTTTTGAATAAATCAACCAAATATATATATAACATTTTTAAAAAAGTATTTATTAAATTATTAAAATATATATCTACAAATTTATATATAATTAAAAATTTATAACAAGTATATTTACATATATATTATTATAAAATTGAATTAAATATATAAGAAAAATTTAAATATTTATTATATTTTAAATTATATATATATATACATATAAATAATTATATAATTTTATAAATTAACATAATTATAATTATATATTTATATTTATATCTTGTGTTGCGGCAACGACTGTGGTGATCTGACTTATCCCTATGGAGGTGAACCAGTCATGTCTTTCGAACCCTACAATAAGCTCTAGCAAAAAGATTGATAGAAAATATGGTTTTGTGGGATTCGATAGGGGAAAAATTATATGGCATTTCAAATCTATGGGAGATTTATCTACTGAACGAATCATGCGAAAGGGTGACACTGCCAATGTTGTTTCTGATAGGGAGGCTATCCTTTACATAATTTAAATTAGTGATGACACCATCGTTTCTTGGATTATTATACCTTTCAAGGTAAAATATAGTAAAAAATATGATCTAGTTTAATATATTAATTCAGTATGGGGACCCAATGATTAGAGGTGTATACCTAGGGATCATGGATTCATTCATACCATTTTACCATTAGAGGATTAGAAGTGCTGAGTTTGGTGTATCAGATCAATTTCATTACTTCCAAGTAAGGTTTTCTTAAATAATGAAGATTTTTATTTAGTTAGTTGTTATGAAAAATTCTATCCTTCATGTATGGATCAAATTTTTGGGTTTGAGCTAGATTCTAGGAAATCCTATACTTTTATTACACATATACTATGAATTGGGAATCCAAATCAAAATGGATAGCCCCACAATAGTTGTCAAATTTTTCATGTATGCTAGTTTCATATTAAATGTTGGGTTAATTTCTTGCTTGATTAATAATATGGTTTTGTTTGCATCAATGTTGAAATATCATTGAATTTGAAATATGAGAGACTACCTTATTTTTGTCTAAACTATCAAATTATTTTCCATGTTAAAGATAACTACTGAATTAATGTTGAATTCCATATTTTCTAATTTAAATAGAATCCAGAGGCTTCTTTTAGAATGTGATTGAAGAGGAATACAGTGACGAATAATAAAAGTATCACTGGCCACAATAATTCTCATCTTTTAATTGGAAAAGATTATATTACTACTGCACTAGAAAATGATGAAGGTTGAAAGAGGGAATGAAATTTCTTGGCCTCTGACTGAAATAGACCATTTCATCTAATGGAATGGAAATGGAAGAGAAACACAAAAGGGATAACACTAGTTAAGGTGTAGAGCTATAGGAGATTGAAAATTTGGATCATGTTCAATGTGTCACATCTGAGGATTCTTCCTCACAACCTGAGGGGAAAAGTTGTATGGTGAAACCATTGAAGATGGTTTTCATAGGACATTATTTACATGATTATGGGTCCAGATCATCTATTATTCAATGGGATATGAATTATCATCAGTATATTGATAATCTATTTTTATTATTATGAATTTTAAGTGTGATAACATTTTAATTGATTGGAGAGATAAAGGGATTTGGTTGGTTTTATTGGATACTAATCTTCTTAGTCCTGTAAGTGGTGATGTATCATTTCATGACTCTTTCATTAGAGAAGTAAATAGTTATCATCCAAAAAGTATGCTATATAGGGATACATACAATCCACTAAGGAACATTTCCATATCTTCTTCTAAGGATTCAAAGGTCATTCTCAACATTGAGTGGAAAATCTCTAAGGAAAAATTCGTATGATTCTCAACAAAGGTAACTCAGAGTCGGAGAGGGAAATATTAGATGAATATGATTATGACTATTGGAATACTTCTTCTATCATGTTTTCTAAACTGGTTTTCTGGATGAGGGATGGCCTCTTTGTTTGACCCTATCCGCTTTTTTTTGTTATCATTTTTATTCTTTTAATATAAGGTTAAAATCTTTACTTCTGGATAGATATTTTTGATATATTTATATAATATTTATATAAACATATGTATATATAAATATATATATATATTTAATTATATATAAATAATTTTCAAATATATTTAAATATAGTTTTAAATATAAATAAATAAATTCTTATTTAAATATTTATAGAATTATACTAAATGAATTTAATTAAAAAAAGCCGTATTAAATTTATAATTATAGTTTTATAAATATATATATATATATTAATTTTAAATATATTTATTTAAAATTATAAATATATATATATATATTGAATGAAGAGTGAAAATATATTAAATGTATTTAAATTATAAATATAGTTTTTATATTTGAAATTATATTTTTTTATTGATATAAATATTTATAAATATATAAATATACCAAAGCGGTGTATAAAAAATTGTATAATTATATTGATATAATTTTATTTGTTTTTAAAAAACGTTAATTAGGGAAGCCCATCCTTTTATTAAACTAGAAAACATCTCTTTTTACAAACTGAGGGATCCCATTACATGACTCGTAGTCCCAGTGGAAACCCATTACATCCTTTCCCATGGCCTATGTAAGCTTTCTAGAAGGACCATGAATCGAAGGTTGGCTATGGTCTGTGCTGGTACCGCATGTTCATATCGTGTTCCCTAACACCGCAACTGCAACCCCAATAATGGTCACCTATAACCACCCACTTCTAGTCATCTAGAATACTATCATACCAATGATCCCCACTCATCCACTGGGTTCACTATCACTTTTCTCCACTCTACGGCCAACCGATGACTTTTTTAGTATCATCACACATGTGACCTTCTGTATCATGTTCATTTCATTAACTAAAAGACTATGTGAACTAATCTCTCCTAAAGTACTATACCACCAACACAGATTGTTGTATCCTATCAAAAAATTACCTAGGAATGGACCACCGAAGCTTCTAGCAGTACGTCATTCCACCATCACAACCACCCCTACTTTTAATATTAAAATTAGATCTTTTGAGTGATTTTTGTAGAGCTGATAATGATTGATCATTAACAGTGCTGAATGATGAATGATAAAATTCCTCTTTATTAGTGCAAGGATTTAGGCAATGATAAAGAGTGTTTTATTATTACTTTTTTACTGTTGTTTATGATAACCCTTTAACATGTCTAAAAAAGTTCCATTAAAGTGTTTTTTATCTATGCTTTGTTTTTTAGACCTCGTAAAACCACTCTTTATCATTGTTTTTTGGATGTTCTTTAAAAGCCTTAATGGTTCTTATAAAAATAATTGTAACTGATTATTATCCACAAGATCCTCCAAAATATTATGTGACAATACTATTATTTCTTATAATGTTGTCAATGATTCTTGTCTCCATCCTCACTCTCGATGATAAAAACATCTCCAAATCTAAGATATATGATGTAATTTATTTTTTGTTTCTTGGATCTATATAACTGCATTGATTTTTCCCTTGTCATCATATTTATACCCTTTTGGTGGTTCAACCGTGGTGTGGAGTCTAGTGGGTCTAGCGGTTCAGCCTCAATAGGTGAGGCATCTGGCAGTTTGGCCTCAACGGTGCATCATCTTGAGGGTCTAGGGGTTCAGCCTCAGCAGGCCTCTGCCATCTACCATGCACCCCCCTCATTTACCGCCACTCAACTCCCCTTCCATCCTTTTCCATTATCCAATGTCATCCATGACACCCTAGTCGATGTACATTGCCCACCGCCACTCCCTTAATTTCGTCATCCACTAATCCCTCGCCACTGGCCTCCTCCCAGAATAAAGTTAGTGTTTTTTTTATAAAATATCATTTAATATTTTTTTATTATTTTTATTAGTTGTTTTCTTTAATTTTCAAATATTATCACAATTTTTTATTCATAATTGTTTTGTTGCCTTCAATTGAAATTGTAGATTCTCCCATGAAATTTGATATTTTTTCGATGGTAAATTGCAATTTGATAAATGAGATTTTGATAATTTGTTCCAAATATAATATATATATATATATAAATATAAATTTTTTAAAATGTTTTTATATAATAATAAATATGTATATACCTATATATATAAATAAGTAATTATAAAATTATAATAAATATATATATAATTATATATTGTTATATATTAATAAAAATATATTGATGTATAAATATAAATATATATAATTTTATAATTATATAAATATATTTATAAATATAAAGACATATTTATTTATAATTATAATTTTAAATAAACAAACTATTTAAATAAATCTAAAATTAAAATACATATACAATGATAATAAATATATTTATTTTATTTATAATAAAATACTATGATATTAATAAATATACATTAATATATATAGAAATATATTTAGATAGTAATAATAATTTTTCAATTTTATTAAAATAATATATATATATATATTTTATAATAAAATATACTAATATATGAAAAAAAAATATTTAATTATATACACATATATCTATATTTTAATTATATACAAATTTTTAAATATTTATTTATTTATAATTTGAATTATAAATAAAAATTATTTATTTTAATAAATAGAAAATTATAATATGTATATTTAAATAATATATATATTTATTTAATTTTTTAATTATGTATTAATTAAGTAGTAAATATGGAAAATAATATGTAACTACCTCATTATTATTCATAGTAATTTGTTAACTATTATAGATTAATTAATATTTAATATTATTTAGTAGATGATAATTACATGTGAGAATTTATTCTTGTTAATTAATAACATGATAACTAATAAGTAAGATTTATAATATTTAAGTAATTAAAAAATTTTCTTAATTACTAATTTAAAAATTATTATGGATTAATTAATATTGAATACCACCTAGTACAATTATTACTTATTAAAACTCAACAAATATATTATTGATTTGAACTATTAAATATTAGATAATATTGCTATCAGCAAATCTAATGATTTGATACTATATCAATTATTAATACTTACGACTGAAAATGATAACCATGTTTCCTAAAAAGACATATAGAGGTAATGATTCAATGATTATAATTGTTTTAATGTTTGGAATAACAAATACCATAATTTATAACACATTCATATACGAAGCTACCTCTTCCATAATTGGATTTCAATGATATGATGCATGTTGAGTCAATTTCTTGCATTACCCACTTGAATTATTATTTCTAATTAGTCACAAAAACTCTGTTCTAATATCAAAACCCTTTCTCCTTTTCTAATGTTGGCGTCCCCTTGTTCGAAAGACCCCTTTTGTGTATTTATTTATTTTATTAATGATTAATATTACCTAATATAATAGTATGGATATGAATTAAAAATGGATGAATGTCAATCATATGAAGAAAGTGAATGACGATGGAGTGAAATAGATCACCAAATTTCAAAAACATATCATGAATATGACACTTATCAAATCCTTTTTCTATGTTTACGTTGTTTTCTTTTTCAAGACTTATAAGACCAGAGGATTCAAAACCCACATGTTCTGCCCCAGAGTAGATCGATGTTACAAATGTTTGACTAAACACATGAGAAAATTGAATATTACTAGTGTCTGAGATAACACCACTAAATTTTATGGATCATCAAGTATGATTACATTTGTGGACAATTATGAATACTCTCTCAATGATGAGATTAATTATGTGAATGATGGTGAGGATCATATTAAGTAAATGATAGTGATTTTTGATGATGAACTTCATCATTGTAAAAAATTGTTTAATAAGTATGATTGTTGTGTAAATAATAAAATATAGTCTATTTGTACTAAATATACATCATTTTCACTCATACGAAATGTGAATAATTAAAAATTTGGAAACATATGTAGTGACACTAGTTTTACTCATCAAATTTCTCATTTAAATGAAATTCTCCAATAGTATATAGAGATTTATATATGAAAAATTGATAACCACTGAATGCTACATTCAATGGGTATGATCTATGATAGAATATATGCATTTCCAAATGAATGAATATTTTATTCAAGTATCCAAATCATTTCATGAAATCTGAAATTACAGTCCTTCTTGATTCATGAAATATGAATTAGGTACTAAGAACGATTAATGGTATCTTCAAATCATTTTATGGTTTATAAGCATATATGTATGTTTGGATAATGATAGACAATTTACATGGAAAGAAGATACAATAAATAATGATGGGATACATCATCACCTGGTAGACCCTCCTCAATTGTTGAAAATTGATCACGAGTATCCTATACTTGGAAATGAGAATAGAAACCTTCATCTTTTAATATATATATGGAATGAATCCGTTTGTTTTCAAATAAACACTCATAGTACATATATGACTATGTTGGTAAATTATAAATTTCCATCATGGTTATTCATGAAACAAAAATACATTAGGTTATCTATCATTACATTAGGACAAAAATAGCTTGTTAAAGTTATTGATGATTATTTGGATCCATTGATTGATGATTGAAATTATTTAGGTATTCATGTGTTATATTATATGATTCTTATAGAAACTATGATTTTACATTGAGATACATGTTGTATAGAATGATAAATGAAATTAATACTTGAGTAAATATTTTAGTATATATCATTAAAGTAACTCTAGAATGTCCTATTTTTTTAACAAGGTAGATAGTCAATTATGTTAAAAAATCATCAATAACTGTGTATCTCAGACTTTGCAGATATCTACCCTAATGGAATTAGTTCCAGTCGTAGAAGTAATCATTCTATGATATCCCAGAATAATGTACCATTCCATCCCCACAAACATGTGATCAACATTTTGAGAATGTAAAAGATTAGGACAATAAATTTGGTCAAACGTTTTCATGAAATCATATAAACCTATTTGGAAAAATCAATCGGTTGTTTTTAAGTACCTTAATGGAATTGTATATACTTCAGAAATTTTCATGATGTATGCAATATGAAATAAAATAATTTTATAGTGTTATTGAAATGTTACTAAATGCACTTGAATAATAAAGAATGAAATTGGGGTTAGGTTAGACATGATTGGCCTATGAATACATGATGACTTTCTGCCAATAAAGGTAAAAACATGGAAACTTCTTCCTCTATCAACATAGACACTTTCTTAGAAGGAGATAATTATACATTAAATCTTATTGATTGATGCAAATTGTTTAAAAGGTTATTCATCTAATATCATGGATGCTGTGTCATTGAATTGGTTAATGTTAACAGGTCTTAAATCACAAGACTGTAAGGTTTTGATTAATTATCTAATTACAATATCTTTATATTGACTTTTTTCCATGAATTTATGTCATATATTAACAAATATATTTTTCTTTTTCAATGATATATGTAGAAAATTAATTGAACCAGTGAAATTGAAATGTATTAAAAAGTAAATCATTGTCATATTTTGCGAATTGGAATGGTTATTTTTATCAACATTGTTTGATATGATATTTCACATAATGGATCACTTGGTGAGGGTGATTTGACTATGCAATAAATTACATTGTATTTGGATGTTCTCTATTTAATGGTACTTGATTATTTTAAATGTTTATATAAAAAATCAACTTCAGACAGTGGGTTGTATTGCTAAGCAATATATTGTTGAAAAGGCAGTTGAATTCTATAATGAAAAACTGTTACATTGTGGTAATTATTGGTCTATTGAAATTTTGACATACTAAGAGTCCCCTGGGTGAAGGAATTTATGGATTACATGTTGGTGTAATCACTCTTACAATTCTAGAGTATGACAATCATTATGTTCTTCTTATCATTTTAGAGTTTGGCCATATGTTGAAACCCACAAAGAAATTATTAGGCATTTTAATCCATCATTGGATGAAATATTGATATCAACTACCATTAATAAAAAGTTTTTTAAAAATATTTTGAGAATATATTTTTAATGATTCAGCTTGCTATATGGATTCAATTTCGTAATGACTTTGAGGGAAAACTATAGGACCAAGTGTGGACATATTATCATATAATTGTTATGTAATTAATGATTATACATTATAAACAAATGAAAATGTTGAATATAGTTCCATGTACAATAGGGGAGTTAAACATCAAGATAAGGAAATTCTTATATCTAGAACCAATTATAGAAATTCAATTTATGTGAACATATCATATATTAAAATCATCTAAAAAATATAACAGTTATATTATAAAAAATTACCAGTGTTTCTTTTTCAATGGAGGTGGGTTAATAATACAAATGGTTTTAAAATAAAGTAATTCAAATTTAGGAGAGTGTATTTTAGTAAGGAAGGGTACAAAGAAAACCCATTTATTATTTCATTAAATGCTATACAATTATTTTATATTCCAGATCCCACAAACATAATGTTTTTCACTTTTCTGTTAACAACCACACATACTAAAGGGTTATATGAAACATTTATAGATCATTACCATTTCTTTGGGATGACACAATAATTTCTCATTGGTCCTAATGTAGGTGGCATCTTTTATCTATAGGAGACCAGAATTAAGCAATTCAGATACTCTATAGAGGGAAGAAATAACATCATCCTTAAAAATATAGATTTCTATAATCATGTTATATTGTTTGTAATAAATGTTCTATTACCTCATGTTATTATTTTTTCACATATATATTTATTTAATATAAATTAAATTATGAACATATTTTGATGATATTGACTTATACATGTAATGATTCTCTCTAACCCGTGGAACTATCGGTTTCCCAACCTATTTCTACTCCCAGTGTAGAGAAAAAATTACCTTTTTCGCATAAGGATATATAAAATATTGAGGAACAATATATTGATAATGTTAATCATAAGGAAATTCTAGATGGATAATAATCACTGAAACTAAAAAAATAATAACATCATAGTGTGATGGTGTTAGAAAAAAAATATTAATGTGAATCAAAATGCATAAAATTACATGTCATATGAAATGTCTCCAGCTGGACAGTTAACCCCAGTAAGGAAATGTTGGGTATTTTCATTGGTCTCACCACTCATTAGCATGTTTTGATTGATGTATCGGTTTGTAATTATGTTTTTTCCAAACATAAGACACTAATTATGAATTAAATGAGGGAAAAACTATGTTATCCTCTATTTATTTTACAAAAAAAATCAACATTGACGTACACTTCGTTATCCCCAATAGAGAACATTTATAGTATATGACTCCTATATTAAATTTTTATTAACGGTTGATGGAAAATCCTATAAGGGCATTCTCTAAATTCTAATGAAATTTTATATTAAATATGTTAAAGGGAAAATATACTAAAACTCACAACCTATGTATGCACACCGATTCAACAAGAAGCATAATATGGGTTTACTAGACACCATGAGGAGATATATTTTTTAGTACATTGTTACTGGTATTTCATTATTTTAATATAAATGAATTGATCAATTTTAATAATAATTTTAAATTTATGGAAAATACATTCAATGCTAAAAATATTGAATTGGTGGAAAAAACCAATATACCCATACTATAAATAAATTATGGGGTATGCCTCACATAAAAAATTTGGTATGTATAGTAATTATACCATAATAATTTTATGTTACATAAAACAAAAATTTAATATTTATTTTTTTATATATAATATTTTTAGTCCAAATACAAAGCCACTTCCATCCCACATCATGTGTTGTGGAAGGAAGAACATTTAAATAAATATTGGATACTAACAGATGAAAAACCCAAACAATAATTGGAAACATTTGTAAATATGACATAATTCAACTTTGTTGTTAGTAATATCAGTATTACATAACAATGATTACATATATTCAAATATACTCTATTAGAATTAGAAACGTGAATCATCAATAGTTGCACCAGACGAACACCTGCTATTGGTGCCTTGGATGTAGAAAAAACAATATGTATGTGTCAGAGGTGTGGGTTTTGGGGAGACACACCCAACATATTTTGGGAAAATAAAATAATAGGGGGATAAAAATAATAAAATGGAAGATATGAAATCATTATTATCTATAATTAACGAATTTTTTGGAAGTCAGAGTTGATAGAAACTATTATGGGGGTAGAATATATAAGTAACAACCCATGAACAACCACTTCATAAAGATCCCCCACTAGCTTTGAGGTAAGACATTCCTCTCCAGGTTCTATCTTGTTTGTGTTAATCAATACGCACATAAATTTTTATGTTAAATTTGAATAAAAAATACACTAATTCCTTTCATGTAGTAATATTCTACAGGCTGAAAAATATTGTTATTCATATCTATTAACACCCACACATATTCTTATTTGAAGGGATACAATGTTCAATATCATAGAATATATTCTACACAACATACCATTTATAATAGGTCATGTGATATTGGGGATTACCATATACCATGAGTTTAGTGCGGAGCTACTTGTTCTCCCAGATGATTCAGATATATATATATAGTGGAGAAATCAATTAGATCATTCCTAGAGTTACCTTTTAATCTTGTAAAAAACATGTTTAAAAGGAGGTATTTATTTTCAATTTATATTTCTTGATAAACCATTAAAAATTAATGGAAAATTCATGAACTGATGAAATGATTATAGATGGACAAGGGGAAGGGTTGAAATGAATCGTCCAATTAAATACATTTAAATAATAAACCAACCAATTGAAAATATCATCATAAAGAACCATTATCATGCGCATTCAATATCATAAATTTCTAGAATTAATGGTTAATGTGAATGTGAAAAATTGGTAGTAATCACATAGCTCATTTTGAATAAAAAAAGTATAGAGATTCCAATACAGACTACATATCCCTTGATAATTTAAAACAATTACTCAAGTATAAATGGCTAAGAGTAACATTTGTAAATGCATACATTAGGTTTATTCATTATTTTTTTTCCAATCTCTGACATAGTATGTTATTTATGACAGAATACATTTCATATTTCATACATGATTATATATAAATACCAATAGAATGGATTACCCCATGAACATAAATATAGAATCACTATTCCTCACATCACTATTATAGACCATTGAGAAATGGAATCAATAAAATGGATGAAATAGTGAAAAATGGACATATCATTTGAAGGAAAACATACATATTATTGAATCCTATTGATATTAATTAGTTTTGGGTAAAAAATTACTATTTAATCATATCAAATATATTTTCATTCATTTCATTATTGATTCCATTTTCTTTTTAGAAAATAATAGGTACTCATTGTGGTCATTTTGGATACTCCATAGATTTATATGCTCGATTCACTGCAACGATAACCAAAAAACCAACCACACGTGATGATGTTTTCAATCTGTGATACATTATATTCATAATTTTATAAATAAACATCATGTAATATATGTTTTATTATGCCTTCATGAGAATTACGTCCTAAAAGGGTAGTGTTTAAATGTCACAAAAATTGTGGAAAGTGGCAGTCCATACGCACAAAGAGTTGGTCAACATCTACTTATGGAAAAGTGTTAGGGTATATATATTATGATTTTACTATAAACATTATTGCAAAACAATTTACTTATTTTTCCCAACACTTCAATAGTATCCAAAACAAACAAATGGAAAATATTGTGGTGATTATGTTTCGATGTTTATAATAGATATCATATGTAATAAAAAATAGAATCCTCAAAGTTTTATTATTTAAGATAAATAATATTTCATTAAAAATATTTATAAATGCTTTGTGTATTTATATGTTACCAGTAATAATATTACTATTAAATTCCTCGGCCTCACAAGTTGATAGATATTTTTTTAGAAATGAATGGGTAGTATACATGATTGCAGAATGTACACATATATCATTAAGATATGAGTTCCTAATTCTTATTTATTTCATTTCCCCATCATTTTACCTAAATGTTTTATTTAATTTTCTCATCATTTCTATCTGAATAATATTTTGTTATTTCTTCTAGAAATAATAAAGACATGACTTCATTAACAATATTGATTCACTCATATACATTGATCATGAACACAATATAATACACGGTGTTCCCAATATGACTAAAATTTTATGGTTTTAGTTAAATATTGACATCTTATTAATTTATTATGTCATATTTATGTTTAATATATTTTTTATTGTATTTAAAACATAATAATTGATTTATTATACTTGTATCTTTTTATCCTTGTTATGGTTATTTGTTCGAGGCTGTTCACAGTCATGAGAGATTGGACATACATGCTATAACTAAAATAATGAAAAAATTAAAATGGATCAAGAATGTATATAATCATAATTAATAAGTGGATTCCCAATATATTTTTAAATAATGTTTTCATTATTTTGTAAAATATTTTTATGTTAATTTATTCAAAAAATTTATTATTTCATATTTAGTTTTTTTTAATAATATTTTGGGAAGTTATATCTTTTTTTCAACTGTATGAAAGAAAACAGAAAAGATATAAATAATTTATTTCTAGTAGAAAATGTAATTGTATTCTTTTGGAAACATACCTGTCTTAGTGATCATTTGGTTTCTTTTCCATCACAATGGAATATGTTCTCTCTTATCTAAATTTTTACATAACATTGAATGAAAAAAATATATCACATACTCAATTAGACACACCTCAATTAGATACATAGTTTATTAGGTAGGACATAGAGTATTTTTTTATTTTTTAAAATAAATTTTAGTTTGAAAAACACATAACGTACTCATGTGCCTTTTTTATTTAAAATTATCATTAATTTTAGAAAAAAGGAAAAGTTACATAATAAAAACCAAGAAAACACATTCATATTGTTTTGATAATTTTGGAATACAATTCATAAGTCATTCATGACATGTAAGATTAATCCCCGACACAATATGACTCATGATATTACCAGTATAACTCAATGTTAGGATTTTTTTAAAATTGACATTAATTTTAGTAAGAATATGAAGTGAAAAACTAAAAATTGATTAAATAATTCTTGATTGTTTTGATACATTAAGAACACTATCCATACATCATTTTTTATTGGTAAGAATGATATGCACAATAATATGATGCACATTATGGTCGATATGATTCCATTTGGGATTTTTTATTTAAAATAATCATTAGTTTTAGTAAAAAAATTTAAAAAATTCAAACAAAGAAATTGATTTCTTCTTGTTTTTATAATTTATTAACATGATATATTTGTAATTTTTGAAAATTAGGAATCTACACCAACAAAATCTGATGCATGATGTCACCAGTATAACTCAAACTGTGTATTTTAATTTAAAATTGACATAAATTTTCGTAAAAAGAACAAGTGTCATTCTAAAAATTGAGAAAACCCATTCAAACTATTTTGATAATATAGAAAAAAGATCAATTAGTCATTTGGGATGTGTATGAATAATAAACCATAATTTTAATTAAATATGTGACTGATATGAATCCATGTGTGTATTATAATTTATAATTGACATTAATTTTAGGAAAATGAACATGTGATAAACTGAAAACTGATAAAATGCATTTGGATTATTTTTAAACATTACAAAAACAATCTATATGTCATTTTTGACATATAGGAATCAACCTCACCTCAGTCTTACACACGTTATGACTAATATGAAACAAAGGGATCCTTTTTATGTAAAATTTTCATTATTTTAATTACATAGAAAATGTGACATATGAATATCCTAGAAAACACTATTAGGTTTTCATGATAATTCAGTAAAATGATCCATAAGTCATTATAGTCTTTTTAGAATAACTAAATCTCAATCTGATGCATGGTGTGACAGATATGACACCATGTGTCCCTTTTTGTTAGAAATTAATTATAATTTTTCTAAATTAACAAGTGACATACTCAATACTTGGAAAACACAATATGATTATTTTTATACTTTAGTAAAATTATCCATAAATCATTTAGGACATATAAGAATCAACTGCACTTCAATTATACTCATCTTGTGACCAGTATGATTCAAAGTATGTCTTTGTATTTAAAATTGACATTATTTTTAGTATAATAATGAGTGACACACTAAAAATAAAAAAACAATTGTTCTTTTACTTATAAAAACATTCCATAAGTCATTTTTTGTATGAATCAATGTCATTATAATCCAACCCACTCTGTCATTAGTAAGACTCCACGGTTTTATTTTTACTTAAAATTGAATTGAATTTGAGTAAAATGTACAAGTGATAAACTCAAAACCAATAAAACAAATTTATATTTTTAAATAGTTTAGTAGAATAATCCATATGCCATTTTTTTGTTTTGGACTCAACTATTCCATAATCTATCACACGGTTAGACCAGTATGACTCCATGTGTGTCTTTTTATTTAAAATTTAAATTAATTATAGTAAAAATAACATGTGACAAAATAAAAACTGAGAAAACACATTCAAATTGTTCTGATACTTGAAGAAAATGAAGCACAAGTGAATTATGAAATGTAAAATTCATTAAAACCTTAATTTTATGTACGATGTGGCTGGTATAATTCCATGTGTCTGATATTAGTTTAAAATTTGAATTTTTTCATCGAAACATGTAACTCAATAAAAACTAAGAAAACGCACTCTAATTATCTTGGTAATTTAGGAAAATGTTTTATAAATTAGTTTTGATGTGTAGAAAACCTTATTATATCAAACTGACAAATGATGTGATAGGTTTGACACTATGTGAATGTTTCCATTTTCAAATGATATTTTAGTAAAAAATAGAAGCCACATACAAAAATACATGTATACACATTCATATTATTTTAATAATTAATAAAAATGATCCATAAGTCATTTATGACATGTAATATTTAATACCCCCTTAATTTGATTCATGGTGTAAGAGATATAATTCTATGTGTGTTTTTTATTTTAAACAATGTTATTTTTATTAAAAAGAAAAAGTTACATAATAGAACCTAATAAAACCCATATATATTGTTTTAATAATTTAGGAAAACTATCAATATGTCATTTTTTTCATTTTGGAATCAATATCACCTAAATCTAATGCATTGTGTGACCAATATGATTCCATATGTGTTTTTTATAAAAAATTTACATTAATTTTAGTAAAAACAAAATTTTACATACAAAAAACTATGAATATGCATTCAAATTGTTTTGATAATTTATTAAAATGATCCATAAGTCATTTCTAACATGTAGAAATCATCCTCACCTGAATCGAATGCATTTTGTGAGTGATATGAATTCAAGTGTGTCGTTTTATTTTAAATTGACATTAATTTTTTATAAAATGAACTGATAACATAATGAAAATAGATAAAAACGTTCTTATGATTTTTATACTTTAGGAAAAAAAATACATATGTCATTTATAGGATGGAGGAATCAATATCCACTCAGTTTGATGCATGATGTGACCGATAAGAATCCAAGTATATCTTTTTTTAAGTAGACATTTATTTTTTGAAAAAACAAGATTTGACATACTAAAAACTGACCAAACACATATATAATGTTTATATTCTTGTGGTAAATGATCCATAATTCATTTTTGATTTATTGGAAATAATTAAGCCTCAATACGATGAATGGTGTGACTGGTATGACTCAATGTCTCTCTTATACGTTTAAAATCGACATTTTATTTCAAAAATTATATCACCCACTGAAAATAATGTAAAAACAATATCATTGCATTGTTATTTTAAGAGGAAGAATCATCAGAAATTTTTAACATGTAGAAGGTTGTCTAATATCAAACTAACACACAATGTGACCATTATGACTCAAGTTACATGTTTCTAGATTGAAATAAAATTTTATTAAAAAAACAACTATCATGTTCAAATCCCAGAAAACATATTTAGATTGTTTTCATACATTATGAAATTGATCCATATGTAATTTTTTATGTGAATGTATTTAATTATTTTCAATAAAAACACATGGTGTTATCGGTATAACTCAATGTGTGTATTTTTATTTAAAATTGACATTGATTTTAGTAAAAATAACATGTGACATAATAAAAATTAGGACAATGCATTTAGATTATAGGATACATTGGGGAAATGGTACATAAGTCAATTTTTACTATATATGAATCAAATAGATCTCAATAAGATGCATGTTGTAGATGGTTTAACTCTAACTATGTCTATTTATTTTTAATTTAAATTTTATTAATGTGTTCATTCTTATTTATGTTTAATTAATTTCATCATAGTATTACTTATATAAGATTTTATATCATATATAGTTGGATTATTTTTCTCTATTTGAGGTGATTTGTTTGTCAACATATATCACGTTTAAGCTTCTCTGATAGGGGATCACATCTGCCAAAGAAAACTAAACATTATTATTTTTAAATGATTGTGGATTTTTTTTGTAAATATAATTATAGAGAATATTTTTTAAAAGTATATTGTATTGTTTTTTTATTCATTGTGAAAATTTTAATTCAATTATGTTATATATTTCCATATTGGTGTATTTGGTTATAGATTATAGGTTTGTTTGTTCTGTTTTACTGTCATTCGACCAGATCAAGCTATGGGTTGTCCATTTATCAATGCTATTTCTCACACTAATAAAGTCGACCCCATACCTTTGACACTACTGAGGAAAATAATGAACTTTTTGTTCAGTGAAATTAGTTTTGAGAACTGTTAAAGAGATGGTATGTAGTAGTTTTAATGTCATTTATTTTTTCTTATTTTATTTTTAGAAATTATTAGAGTAAAATATAAGACCTATTGCTGAGACTGTGTATGATTCTGAGGCCTAGGGTGTCTGAGACATTTTGTTTAAAAATAAATTTTTTCATAGAACGTGTGTGCAGATTTCATGAAAATTTGGAATATAATTTATAAGGGTGATTTTATCAAAAATTTGAGGGATACATTGACCTTAGAATGTAGATCATACAATAGTTGCAACCAAAATTTGGTCGGCATGGGTCATGTTATAGAAAATTCACAAATGATGTAATGGTAAATAAAGTAACAAATAAGATTATTTTATATTAAAATCCAAAAAACTCATGAAAGATGACTCGGATTAGAAGTATGATACCAAAATAGAGTTTGTAATGTGGTTTTTTCTATAGGTGATGCCTAACATCGGTCGGTACATGTCGGCTGTGAAAAATAGATTTTAGGGATTTTAATGAATAAAATAAACAGAGAGTTTATTATTATTTAAAAATAAGTTAGTGATGATGTTTCTATTAAATGAAGAGGGACGAAGGGACCCCGTGTTAGGATCGTAATCCTAGAAATTCCCTAGAGGCTCTAGTGAGAATCATTAGAGAACTGTCTCAATAGAAAGGTAAAACATTGGGATCAGAGATTGTTCATGACAGATCAAAAACAAAAATTATTACTTGATGATGAATGGTCTATTTCCCAAGTATCACATTTTATTTCTGATTTATTTTCCCCATTCATTATTTCCACAATGAATGTAGGCGAATCCATAAATAGATTGATCTATGGTTGGATCGTTGATGTGGGATGGGTTATTATTACAAGATTAGTGGGAGAATAGTTAATCATCATTATTTATGCATCTAATGAGAATGAATCGAGGTTGACAGGAATAATGAACCTGGTTCTACTTTTTGTTGTTCTTGATGATTTCCCATCTCCCATTCAGGGTATTCTTCACCGTTGGATCCGTGTTACTACAGATTGACATGTCAGGAGTCTCGGACTGCAATTAGACTCATGGATTAGGGAAAATCAAATAAGAGGCAGGATTAATGTATATCAGGGCCCAAGAATCACCTATATGATTTGGTATCTGAAATCCAAGAATCATAGGTGGCTCTATGTTCTGCATAAGGGACCATTGGTGTGGGTCTGGAGTGGTGGTACAGATAGAGGACACGGTGGTGTAGTGGCCGGAGGCAGTGGCTGCAGAGGATAGTGAGGTGGTGATAACAGACCTAGGGGCATGGATGCGATGTGAAAATATGGCCTCATGAGACGCGACAGAGTGGGATGTGACCATGTTGGGGACATAGTACGTGATGGTAGTGGAGGGCCTGGGGATTGAATTTGTTTACCACGTTAAATAGGCAGACCTAGTGGAATGGGTTGGTCTAATCTAATGGGCAAGTCAGGACCCATTGTTCTAGATGAGACCAGTGGGTTGGGTAGGATAGATTGATTCATGTCAGATCTGGGTCAGCCTCGAGGCAGCTAGGCAACATTCAGGTGATGGTCTGCCATGATGGTCGACCGTGACATGTGGGACCTCTAGTTGTTGTGTGGTCGTGATAGTTGGGGACGGTCAACCATCATGGTTGATGTGGTAGCCCAGTGTGATCGACCTCTGTATTCATCTATGGTAGCAGGGTTTCGTCGACCGTGGTGGTTGGTGGACTGATTGTGAGTCGGCCCACATCCCAATGACCCCATTTCTTTAAAAACATTGAACCCCCATAACTTTCAAATGGTGCATCTATTTGTTGAGATGTATATGGCATTGGGAACATTTCAATTAGAATGTATTTTTGAGAAATAGAAATTGGGTATTTGGTAGTTTAAATGGGATTTATTGGATTGAGGAGTAAGTTTTCACGTAATGAGCGGGCTTCGAACAAACTTTGTTTTGTTTGATGTGACCTAGAGATTGTGTTCCATATAGAGACCGTTTCTTTAATAGAGATTTTTCAACTTATAGAGACTATGTTTATTATGGATACTATGTGTCTTATTGATTCTATGTGTATTTTATGGGATGGTGAGTCTTATTGAATTATGTATATTTGTATGTTCTTCATATATTTGAAGTAGAAATATATTTTTTTTAGAGCTAACTATTCAATCTATTTTAGATTTCCATTGTCATATTCCGTGGTAATATTCAATCATAGTATTATTTTTTTGTATTCCATGGTGGTATTCCTTCATGGGATTTCATTTTTGTTTTCCAATCATGGTATTTACATTGTGATATTTCCATTGGGGTATTCCATTATGGTGTTGGTGTGTCTTATTGAGTATTTTTTTTAATAACCCTATTATTGGAATTTCCAACACTTATCTTGTCATTAAAAGGTGATCTACCCTTTGATGGAGTTCAAGGTAGTTCCGGACCAAGGAGTTCATTGTGAGACTAGATAGGTGAAGGTCTTTTCTATAATATTTTCAGATGAGAGTCTGAGTACCTCTTATATTATAGGTTTATCTTAGCCATATAAACCCTTTTATTTTGGGGGCTTATTTTGGAACTGTTTACATTCCATTACATTCCTTGTTGAAGACTGGTTGTGGGATATAGTAGTTTGCATGCATTTTTTAAATAGTTTTCTTATATATATCATCATTTGTGGAATGCAGATGTGTGTGGGGTAATTATGATAATTCCCCCCATTTGTGGGATAATCCGACTGATCATTGATCAATATCCTCTGGCCTATTAGAGTCTAGCTTGGGGTAGTCATGGAATGGGACACTCTAGTACAGGTCATGAAAGAGTGGTATTAGTGGTGGTTGATTTTACATTTGGATTGGAGGTCTGTGATGTTAGTTTTGGGCAATAGTGTTTAGTGTTTTGAGTTAAGACATTAGGCCATGGACTCTAGTGCTAGTGTGGCGGCTGACTTACCCATACACCAGGACTCTAACTACATAATTTTTGACATGGCACATTAAAACACTGGTTACAGGGAAAAATAATGGTACATTATTCATAAAGGAATGGGTTACACCATTTATATCCTTCTAGATTCATATCTATATAAATAAATTATTGATCATGGTACTTCATGTAATAATATAGGTTGCCTCCACACTGAAAACCAACCAGGTTTTCATTGTGTGATCATGAGGACGATCTGCCTAGGGCTGAGGTGTCATTACTGGGGAATGTTCTGGAGATAGAACATCCACATGGTTTACCATCTATACCACCACTCTTCGAGAAACAACTACAACCATCAATACTAGATGAAGATTCATGTAGACTGAGCACACTGTACAAGATTTAATCATATAAACCTACATTTTTTTCTAGTGAGCGTGACCCCCCAACATTTGAGTATTGGAAGGAATCAGTTACCCATGACTTCCTTCTTCTGAGGATTCCCTCCCACCAAATGGATGTCCCTTCAGTGATTCTTTTATAGGAATCTACGAGTTAATAGTGGATAATAGTTACCAATAAAAAGGATGGGATGAATTTATATTAATAAGAAATCAAGCATCTCTTCCTAAATGTGTTCTTTTCAGTATTTTTTTCTTGGTGTCCATATAGGAGCTTCTGTATTTGTAGTAGGAATGGCATAAAATGGTTGAGTATTTGGTGAGATTCACCAATCATTCATGCTACTCCGTATATATGGTACAAGACCCGTTCATCAAGGCAAGGACATCCAATAATAGATTACACTTAGAGATCTAAGAATTAGTAATTTCTCTTATCATTCCTACTTATGCTGGGGTACTTGAGAGAACCCAGATAGTAGAGATTTTATAGTGGAGCGGGAATGGAATTAGAAGGTGGTTGGAGGTTCGAGCTATTACTACTACCACCCCCAGGTGGTCCACAATAGGCTCAGGTATCTGGGGGACAAGGAAAATTCCACCTATAGTTTATGGAGGATTATGAACCAGATTCTCCATGAATGATTAGTGGAAGGATCTGTGACTTTTCTACATTATCTGTAGCATTGATAGAAACATGTGTCATTCATTACATTCTTACCATAAATTTTTTTCGAGACACAGAGATTTCAGTTGAACTGTTGAGTCAACAATTATTCATAGAGCCTCCTATAGGAGGAGATTTGGTGATCAAACACTTCTTCCTATAGTGTGACCATATCATTAGAGGGGATAGTTTCTATTGGGATCTTTTTTTGTGGTGTCAAGTTTTTATGACGTCATTACCATTATAGACTAGTTATCCATAGCTCATACTCAGTTTGAATACTTTAGGCATAGAGTGTGGTGTTTCCACAATTATGGGACCAAATTATCATTTAATGGTGAAAATTAAATACATTCATCAAAGGATGGACTAATACATATGAGGGTAAAGATAATCACTAATTAGTTGGATATCTTCACCCCATGTTTTGTGGATGATTTGAGTCTATATAATCCTGCAGTGGAGGAAGAGTATGAGGAAATCCTTTTGGGGGATATTACAGGATTCCCATCCCATAGGGATATGAACATATTCATTGATATATACCCTAGAATTACTCATATATCTTCACCTGCATATCGGTTGGTTCCCATAGAGAATCATGATCCAAGGGTGTAGTTGGAGGAATTTTAGAGGAACATATTCATGAGACCAGTGTTTCACCATGGGCATCCCCTATTTTGTTTTCCAAGAAGGAAGACGGGAGCTTGAGGTTATGTGTGGACTTCTAGTGGATAAACCAGGTGACCATGAAGAATATGTATCCACTACCAGGGATCAATGACCTCTTTGGTCAGTTTAAAGGGGTGACATGGTTCTCTAAAATTGACCTCAGATATGAGTATCACCAACAATGAGTACATGATGATGATATATTGAAGACAACCTTCAGATATTTTTACATCCACTATGAGTAATTGGTGATGTTTTTTGGTAGAACTAATTTCTTAGAAGTTTTCATGGGACTCATAAACCGAAACATTCATCGTTAATTAGACCAGTTCAAGGTGTTCTTCATTGATTACATCCTAATTTACGTGACATCTGAAGAGGAAGACATGGGACACTTAATGATGGTCCTAGACACACTTTGAGGAAACCAAATTTATAAGAATCACTCGAAGTGTCAAATCTAGATTCGAGAGGTCCATTATCTAGGGAATGAAATTTTAGAGGCTGGAGTTATAATGAATCCCATGAATATTGAGGTGGTACATTCTTGGGATCCACCCAAGAGTGTTGTTGAGGTGTGGAGTATCCTTGGTTTGGTAGTGTAATGTCGAAGCCTCTACCAGACTTTTATATAGAGGAAGAATCCATGACATCATTTATATTAAAGGGAAAAAATTTCATGTGCATTAAAAAGTAACCTAATATTACTCAACAGTTTAGGAATAAATTGATGGGTGAACCCTTCTTGAAATTTCTAGAGGAGGGTTACGAGTTTGTAGTGTTCAGTGATGCATCAAGAACTGGGATTGGTTGTGTCCTGATTTGTAGGGAAACAGTGAGTTCCTATTATTCTTTCCTGTTGAGACCAACAATGTAAACTATGTGATCCTTGATCTTGAGTTAGCAGTGTTAGTCTTCTCATTGATGGTGTGGAGACAATACCTAATGGGTGACTAGTTTATCATCTACTATGACTACAAGTGTCTCTAGTATATATTCTCTTGTATGTACCCGAATATAAGATAGATGTGATAACTAGAGTTCCTCCCAGACAATGAATTTGAGATTTTCTATACTCCTATGAAGGGGAAAGTGGTGGTAGATTCTCTTAGTATGAGATCTTTTTCACTATTTCCGAACTATGCATTAGAGAAATTGGCATGGTTTTAAATATTCTTTTTGGATGGGGATGGAGCTTCTTACCTCCAGTTGATTATTATTACCCCACCACTCTTATAGTGAGTAAGGGAGGCACATCAAGGGGATACTGACTGTGGAACATTACATGTTCATCTATCCACAATGAATGTCTATAATGTATATTTGAATAGTGGGGAGTAAGTTATTCTTTTTAGAGGGTGCACTATAGTAAAAGTGGCATCATAGGAGGAATTTTATGTGTAGTTTCATATTTCCTCATCTGAGGTACATCTATGTGTGAAGAATATGATCTAGGACCTCTGACATTAGTTTTTGTGGGTAGGGATGCAGAATGGTTTTCTAGAGTTTGTTTCTCAATTCCTCACTTTTCAGTAGGTGAAGGTCAGTCACCAGGTTCTAGTGGGTTTGACTCTACCCCTTGAGGTTTTGGGAAGGAAGTGTGATGGGATACCGATGGACTTCATGATAGTTTTACCATGTGGGTCCAATGGACACGATACCATCTACATGATTGTTGACAGACTCAATATGTCGGACCACTTCCAAGATATTTGGAAGAATATTTCAATAGAGGGATTAGGACACCTCAATGTGTATGAGATAGTTCGACTTTGTGGAGTTCTATCAAATATAGTATTAGATCATTATACTTATTTTACATCCTGATTGTGGAAGGGAATGTATGAGACATTTGGGACTCTTTTATGTTTGAGGAAAATGTTCCACCCTCATAGAGACAACTAGATAGAGTGAACCACACTGGTTCTGGAGGAAATCCTATAGGCTTTAATTATATATATATATTCCTTGGTTAGTGGGATCACCTCTCCCTATTGTAGTTGCATAAAAAAAAATTTATCATTCTAGCATCAGTGTGGAACTATCAGAGGCCATATACAAGAGACCCTGCAGGTCATGAAATTCTTGGATGGACCTAGGATAGTCAGCACTCATGGGTCTATAGTGGGTGAAATAAACTATAAAGAAGGTGAAGATCATCAAGTAGTGGATGAGGACTGCATAAATCCATTAGAAGTATTATGCTGGCATGTGACGGTGGAATTTGGAGTTCGAGGAATGAGACCACGTGTTCTTTCAAGTCCCACATTGACATGGATTATGGCTATTTGGTCAGGGAAGAAACTTGTATCTATGTTCATTAGATTATTCCTCAAATTAGATAGATTTTTGTGGTGGAATACCACTAAGAATAACCTATGTAGTTAGAGAGGGTACATAATGTATTCCTTGTGTTGTAGCTGAGGAGGTATGTTCATGACACACAACACGTCATTGAGTGGGATGAGCTAGACATCGAGAATGAGGTGAATATTGTTGAATACCCAATGGAGATTGAGGATCAATAACATAACATCCCTTATTGTTGATTGATTCCCCTTTTTCATGTTTTATGGTAGCATGAGAATCTCTAAAAGGTAGCATGCGAGAAAGAGGCTCAGATTCCTACCCAGTTTCATCATTTTTCTGTGTATCTCTTATATTGGATTTTATGGGACATAAAGCACTATACTGGGGAGAATCTATTACTTGTATTTTTTCCTATTTTATTTTTATAAATTATATTGTAAAATTACAAGACCAGGAACTAATGCAACATGTGATTTTGACACCTGGTGTTCGCTGAAAAATTCATTTTAAAATGTTATTTTTTTAATAAAACATGTCCATGCCTGTCCTAAAAAATTGGAATATCATTTAAATGGGTTCCTAGATCAAAAATATGATCTGACTGTTGATGTCATAGTGGTGGATTTACCTTAGGAGAAACCTAGCATTGTTCGGTACAAGTAATTTGAAGAAAAAATCACCAAGGATGTTACCATAAATAAAATAATTAAAACAATTATGTTAAAATACTAATAACTAACGCACAATGACATAGTATAGAAATATGACACCAATATTGAGTTTATAATGTGTTCTTTTCCCATGATATATCCTAACATTTATTGTTGTAGGTAGGCTATAAAGAAGATTTTGGAGGTTATAATGAATAAAATAAATGGTGGTTTTATTTTATTTTAACATTACATCAATACATCGATCACAATTATTTTTAATGATGAGACAGGATGAGACCTGGGTTTATTCTCATAAAACATGAAATTACGTTGAGGTTATAGAGGAAATCTTTAGAGAATTTTTTTTAGGATCTACTACAAAGACATTGATTAGAGATCGTGCTTGATGGACCACCGACATCAATCAATCCTTGAAAGTAAATGATCCACATCCTAGGATGGTAGTTTGATTTTTAATTTCTATTCCTCGTTATTTATTTCCACGTAGATTTTGATTAATTATAAAAAAAATAGATCCATGGTTTGATCATTATGGTATAATGGGTTTTTATTGCAGGATTATCGATAAATTACATTATCATCATCATTTATCTTTTTAATGAGAATGAATAGAGGCCAACATGAATAAAGGAATATTTTATCTCGCCCATTCATGGAGTTCCTTTCTATTGGATCCTCAAGACCATGGAATGACTTTTCAAGAGTCTTTGAACACTATCGGACCCCCGGATTGGAGGAAAACAGAATTAGAGGCTGAATTAGTGTAGATCATGACCTGAGCATCACAGCTAATCATTTGTTTAGAAATAAATGTATCGGAGGATTATTGGTTGTTTTTTAGAGGGCCCACTGGTTCAAGTCTAGTGCAGCGGTCCGGTGAGGTGGTGAGGTTTTCCATTGAGATGGTAAGGTGGTGGTACGGTGACCGAGGGCGGAAGCCGTACAGGATGGCAGGGAAACGATGGCAGGGTCGGGGATGAAAATGCACCGCGATGGTGAGTCCATGTGGTACTTGGTAGAGTGGGCTACAGACGTGGTGTGGAAGATACTATGGTGGATGGAGGGGCATCTAGTGTGGATCTAGAGATTTAGAGGAGGTGTGATGGTGGGGCTAGGTGGGATGCGGTGGGGCGGAAGAATGCGGTGGTGGCTATAGATTTGTGGAACACGAACATTAACATGTTGAATGGGCCAACCCAGTGGGATAGTTTAGGGATAATCAGAGGGTCAGGTCGAACCCGATGGACTGGGTTAGGACAGTGGGGTTTTTGGGACCATGTAGGTCAGGTCAGATCTATGTCAGTCCCGTGGTGGCCGAGCAGGATTCAACCCATAGTCGACCATGATCCATAGTTGCTCTAGGTTCTACACAAATGTGGATGATATGGGATGTTTAATGTAATGGTTTCCCATGAAATCCCACCGAGGTCGAACTCAATGGTTTAATACCATGGTATACCGTATCATTTGTTGGATTGACAGTGAGTCAATACATGACCCAGTGACTCACCCTTCATTCCAAACTTCAAACACCCCTTACATTCAAAAGGTGCATCTGTTTGAGGAATTTTCTATAGATTTGGGACCCTTATGGTGAGATTTTATTTTTGAGATATCATAAGTGTATATTTTTTGAGTGTGATTTCTACCTAATGGATTGAGGAGTGAGTTCTCCCAAAATGAGTGTTCTTCAAGCAAACATTTTTTGTGGCTAGCTATGACGATGAGTCTGTGTGTCTTATAGAGATTGTGTGTCTTATGGAGACTGTGGGTCTTATAGATAATGTGTATCATCTGGATAATGTGTGTCTTATAGATACTATGTGTCTTGTATATAATTTTTGCCTTATTGTATTGAGAATATCTAGATGTTCATTATATATTTTGTGTACCCATATATCTCGGTGGATATCTCTATGCATTCCATTGTGGTATTACAATGTGGTATTCTTGGTGGGTATTCCTAAATGGTATTACATTGTGGTATTCCTCGGTGATATTCCTTGGTGGTATTTAAATTTTGGTATTCCTTCATTGAATATACTTTGGTGTATTCTTTTCAGTTTCGGGGTGTCCTAATGAATATTGTTTTACTCACACTAGCATGAGATTTTCCGCACATGTTCTGTATTGTGCAGATAATCGACTATTTGACAGAATTCTTGGTAAACTGGGAATAGGCAGTTCCTTCTGAGATTAGAAATGCTAATTTTTGTTTTAGTATATTTTCAGATGACAGTCCCAGTACCTCTTAATTTACATGTTGGACATTTGGATACAAACCCATATCTTTTGGTGGGATTTTTTTGGCCCTATTTACATTCCAGTACAGTCTCTAGGGAACTGTAGTTGTCGAATATATTAATTTTCATGCATTATTAACATTGTTTTTTAACATTTTGTAATTTTTTTCATACAGATGTGTGCATGTGTAACAATATATGGTCTAATGTCTCCACATTTGTGGGATATTCCTACTCAATACTAGTCACCATCCCCTAGCGTATTAGAGGTGGGATTGGGATAGTCATGGTAAGGGCCCCTATGGGATGGTTCATGATAGTAGTAATGATTAATAGTGACAGTTATTCATACTAGAAATATTAATACCATTGAAAAAACACATGTACTGAAGGAACTATTTGAAATTGAAAATAACTTCTCTCAAAACATGGTATTCATATATGATTTAATTCAAATAAATATTTATTTTATATAAAAATTTCTCCTATTGAAATAAATAATATTTATAAATAATAAAATCTAACCTAAATAGGCTTCAAGAGTATTATATCTAAAAACACATCTTGTTATAAATTATTTTGGATAAGAGGGTGTATTATTTATGATTTAATATTTTTTAGGGATAGGTTTTCCTTTTTGAAAACCCCTAAAATATAATTTATTATTCCCAAAGTTATTTTTTGATAGTGTTGATTATTTCATTGATATAACCAATGAGATTTTTTTAATGGTGGATGATAAAATTGATATTAATATAAAAAGTAATGATATTGTGGATGAAGATGATGAAGGGTGTATTTAATTATACATATTTTCATAAAAACTAAATATTATCCACTTTAAAAAATATTTTTTCTATATTATATTTGATATATGTATATGTAGAATTATTTTTCTGTAATATTATTCTGTATCAGTATCTCTATGATATTTTTATATATGTTGGATGAACATATACATAGCATGATTTAGGGTGATCTATCTTAATTGGTCCACATTATTTTTATGATGAATGTGGGGAAATATCACTAGTGATTTATAGAGGTTGATGCATTTTTGGATTGATGATTTATTATCTTATTACTATGTTTTTTCCCTTTTATGAAATTTATCAACCTCATAGATTATATGTTTAATTATTAATTTCATCTTGTTATTATTAAATATTTTTTTTATCGATACTAGAAATTGTATAGATTTTTAATGGTTTTCAAATGTAAAAATTTATCGGGGTAATGAAATTGCAATGAAATATTAATATTTTCCATTGTTTTCTTGGGATTTGATTCGTTAAGACATGTTCCCTCAAATATTATAGAAATATAAATTACATAAATAAAATGTCTAATTTATTTTAAATTTTTTTTTATTTATTAATAAATATATTATTATGTATATCTATAATGCAATGTCACCAGGTTATGATAGCCTGATACCATCTATTTAGGAGTCATGGGAGACTCTTTTTTATATTTTTAAAATAACAATTTGATGATATATATTGAGTGAAAATTTATGACACTAATTATAATATCATATGTGTGACATTGAACCAATTATTTCATTAAATATGTTTGGTGTCAATGTGAACGTACCAAATACGGAATATTTTCAGTCAGAGTTCATCAACCAATCACTAGAATAAGTGGAGAAAATATTTCACTAATTTGATGGGAGTCATATATTGAAGAAACATGATGAAAATATTTTGGCAAATAATATTTATAAATATACCTCAATATATATATACATAATAATATATTGATATAAAATATTATTATGATCCAATATTGATCTAGTTGTTATGGTGTTTGATATGTTTATGTGGATGTACAATGATTTTTGTAGTTGATGATTTTTTGTGAGAGAAAACAAAATAATGTGATTCGAATTTCATTTTATGTATTTTATATTAACATGACATAAATATTATTATATTTTAAATATATATATATACATATATGGGAGACAAATGTGTCATACATTTTATAAATATGGGGATAGATTCCATGTTGGATAGTGGTGGTGAGGCATTTTCCTAGTCATGATTGTATTAAGATGCTTCGCTAATGGTAATGAAGAGTGGTGTTAAGAATATTCAATGCATTGATATTTATTATCAAATTTATATGACCTGTTATTACTGAAGTGAAGATATTTCACCATCTAGCTCAATGGGTGTTTTTGATGCTATCGTCGGGGCGCGCATCTATCTATCGAGGACATGCTTTTTGTTACCCTGCATTCCCTATATCCAATAGTCGGTGACATATGTCACTTATTTAGGGAGGTTTGCTCCTTGGTCGAAATAGGATGATGGGATGTCCATTCCTCCTTCCATTGATTCCTCCTCGGAATTTGTTACTTGTTAGAGTCTCCCTTATATACCTAAGATGATGTTCGTGAATCTTTTCCAGGTTCCATATCTTCATGGATGCGGATTAATTACAATGCTTCTATCGGGACATTCCAAGGGGTCCAGTTAAGGCATAAACCTCATTCAGGGGAGTAGTCATATTAGAAATCACTGGAATTTCTTGATGTTCGAACACTGACACATCGGGATTTCTTCCCCTTATGATAGGGATTATCGAGGGCACGGAAGCCTATGGCATCCCATATTGAATGTAGGAAATAGAATGCCATAGGAATGTATCTGAGTTTTTCCGTATCATCCCATTTTTAACGTAGGGTTTTCCATGAGTTTATCATCTAGTAGAGACGGATCAAACTTATCAAAACACTGGAAAGAGTGGATCAGATGGGTGAAACCCCAAGAGTGTACACTGATGCGGGGACTAATCCATGGTTAGTTTTTTGGTTGTTGATAATAGTAGTGAACAGGTGAGTTTACATGATCTCACTAGGATGTGGTGGGCTGGGTAAGAATCATGATCAGTGATGGAGAGTTGAGTGAAGTGGTGTAAAAATGGTATGGAACCATCATGAAGGTGAAATTAGTATCAGGCTTGACACTTGAATAGACTTACTACATATACATATGGTAGGGAATCGAAGTCCACATAGTTCAATGGGGTGACGAGACACCTGAGGAGGCAACCTGTATAAAGGGGACCTAGCAGAAGAGGAACCTCTGGGTGGGACCTGACCTTCTCAAAACACATAGGCTCATGGGAGAGACCATAATGGGAAAATAGTGATGTTCTTGATCCTT
Source organism: Viscum album (assembly GCA_963277665.1). Taxonomy (NCBI): domain Eukaryota; kingdom Viridiplantae; phylum Streptophyta; class Magnoliopsida; order Santalales; family Viscaceae; genus Viscum; species Viscum album. Next base: position 1,478,701,930 of record OY728148.1, on the reverse strand, counting down.
AGAGAGTCTTCCTACATATCCTTATGGTATGGAATCAATGTTCATGTAGTTCAATATGGGGTTATAGAATCAGGGTATACACATATGCCAATGACCCAACGATATAATGGAGATTTCACATGATTAGAAGTCCAGGATGGTCTGACGCATGGAGAAGGACCAGATATTTGGGTCCCAATGAAGGAGACAACAAAGGATTACAGTCGACTATGTACTACAATGGCTTAATGTTGGTTGGGTGAAATGGCTTACCACTGACTTGGTTCCAATGGCATACCACTGAATAGTGTTCCAAGGGCTTACTATTGAATAGGGTTTCAACAGCTTATCACAGAATGGGGTTCCAACAGCTTACTGAGGAATGGGGTTCCAATGGATTATGATTGAATGGTGTTCCAAAGGCTTACCGCTAAATGGGGTTCCAATGGCTTACTTATGAATGGAGTTCCAACGGCTTACCACTGAATTGGGTTCCAATTGCTTACCGTTGAATGGGGTTCCAACAGATTACCTCTGAATGGGATTCCAATGGCTTACAACTAAATGGGTTTCCAATGGCATTCCACTGGTTGTGGATCACAATGGAATACTGTTTAATGGGGGGTATTTATGTCATGTGGGTAAAAAGTGGCATACAATTTAATGTCATGCAGGATGGGGATGGACTTACATGGAGTGGTTGGGACCAATGGGTGTTGGGATTGAACAACAGGGAGGTATCGTACAAACCCTTCTTTAGAATGGATCAAAGACCCCATAGTTTGGAAGAGGTGTTTGGAGAACCAACTTGTAGTTTTCTGGACCAATGGTGTTGGGATTGAACCTCAGGGAGGCATCGTTCGTACCTTACCTTGGAAAGGGTCAAAGTCCACATAGTTTGAGATGGTTTGTTCAACTAACATGATGGATTCAGGACCAATGGTTATTGGGATTAATCCACATGGAGGCTTCTTATGTACCTTACATTATCAAGGATCATGGTTCATGTCGTTCGGTGTAACGTGGGGATTACACGCTAAGTCTACCCAAAGAGGATTTCATAGTCTATACTTACTCTAAGACCATGTGAGTCATGCCCGGTGTGAGAAATAAGAGGCAGCAAAGACCTGCTGATCACATCATGAAAGGAGAATCTGTGGAAAGTGGATTGAGGATTACACATGGTTAGTGGAAGAAAAAGGTAATAGGAGCTTACGCGTGGTTCGCAGCCCAATGGGGAAATAGAGGATTACACATGGTTTTCTACCCAAGGAGTTGAATATTGGGACTTACACTAGGATGAAGGCCATAGTGGCATGAAAACTGTACGAGAGAGGTATTTGGCTCCTAGGATAGGAGGGTTTAGGTGCCCATCCCCCCCCCCCCCCCCTCTCTAGTGTTTGTCCTGGTAAAGATATGAGGAGCAAGGATACTGCCTCCCACAAGAAATGCTAGGGGATAACACAAATTTGGTTGCCCTTTCTCCATGGACAGATTCCTCTCTAGCAAAGATGGTCTCCTTCCATGTGTGGAAGATTTCACTCTCGTGGATACTAGTGGGAATTGAGAATTTATGAGATGGGGAACCCTGAGTGCAATGAATGGGGAGAGGATACAGTTTAACATCATGTGATGAGAATGCTGGAGGTTTCAAATTAAAATTTTTGCATCTCGAATGAGGCAGGTTCACTCCACACCCATAGGACATACATAACTGATACCCACCTTCCCTTGGGGTAGGGAATGCATCTGAAATTCTATGATAAGGGAATGTCATTGAGTGATCAAATGAGGGGCTCACGTTAGCGTGGCTATGCAATGAAGTAATATCGAATAGCATGCCTATGCGAAGATGCATAAGGCTAAGAAATGTAACGGGAATCACCACCCAAAGGACTTTGAAATAACTTCATGAAAACCTATAGGTTCGCATGAAAGGTGGAGTTTCTAAACAAAGGGGTTCATTGGTAGAAGCCTCGTGAATATCTAGTGCTCTATGTAGTGGAGGGGCTTCACTTAGGGGAATGATTCACAAAGTAAAGTGTCCTAGCCTTGGAATAGGGAATACGTTAATGTGGAACATGTTTTTACAAATGGAATTCCCTTTGTGGAGTAGTGCTTCGTGAAGCAAGGGTTCCCTATGAAGTGTAGCATTACAATACAATGTGTTTTGTGAATCACAGTGACCCTACATTAGCATGTGGGTTACATGTGAATGGAGGATCCTTCATAAAGAATGAGTTATCCATGAAGACCTGAGTCCCCTTGGGGATCCCCTTCCTTCATGGAGGCCCATGTGCTCCATGAAGGGCGTCCCTCTTTGAAGAGGGGATGAATTGAAACAAAGGTAATGTAACTTCACGAAGCTAAAGTAACATGAATAGATCATGGTTCAAAGAGAAAAATTTTCTTTGAGATTTGAGAGCTATGAAGGGGAAATTATAGAGGATCTATCTTTTGGGATTTGGGGGAGCCTGATATTTATAGGAAATAGGCACTGTGAAGTAGATCTTTCTGGGCATGAAGGCACATGTCATTTTTCCATAATCATAGAGCCTCTCGCCTCCTTGCACCGAAGAGGCTTCACAAATGTCAATCTGTCTCACGGAGACTCCCACCTCCTTGATCAACAGCAGCTTCACAAATGTCAATCCAGCTCGCAGATCCTCCCTCCTCCTTTATCTATGGTGGCGTTGCATAGGGTAAGCTTCGCGCCGGCCTTGGTGTTATGGGTCTTTGCGGGTGAGCTTCACAAGGCATCACCAAGGGATTTGCACTTGCTTATCCTCTTCCCAAATTTTGGTACCAACAAATTCCCTCCCTCTAACTCTGAGTTGAGGAGAAAACGAGGGTCAATGTATTAGGGGCTGTCGTGAATATTCATTGGTCAATCACAAATAAGGACTCACAATGGAGTCTCGTGGGGCGAAGAGGCGACGAGTGGGCTGAGCGAGCTGTGAAGCTCGTCGTGGTGGGATGCGCTGTGAATCACAGAGGTTCATCATCTATAAATAGAGGATGTTGACCTCTCATTTGTCCTTTCTCACCTCCATGTTTTTACACTTAGTGCTCATGATTCGCAAGACTATGTGTACGGTGAGATTTCTCTCCGTGAATTGAGCTTCATGATTCGTGATGCACAGTGAGTCATTAGCTCCATGATGGTTTGCTCTAAGGCATGCACCTGAAGGTTAGGGTAGGGATTGACGATTTATTAACTGGGATTAAGCTCCGCAAATGAGAATCATAGATGGGCTTTGGGATGGTTCTTCCTGAACTAAAACCCGAATGGCCCAAATTTCAAAAAACTGAATGGATCTCCAGGAGGGTGCCTATGGGTCCTTGTGGATGCTGCCCGGAGGGAGGAAATGATGGATAGCTCGTTTATAGGGGAGTTTTTGTGATTCCATTCTAACAATAATTCACTGGTAGAGCTGCTATTAGACAGTATGAATATCTTTCCATTGGGAAGGAGGCTTCCTTTTTACTACTTCAGCCTGAGGGATAATGTCCTCATCCTTTAAGTGAGCAGTGATGTGCCAGCTTATTGGTTCAAGAGCATGTCATGTCATCACCAATGGTTCTAAGAGGCTGATGGCCATGCCCTGGAGGAATTCTCTCCTACCATCGCTAACTGTCTATAAAATCATGTGAACAAAATTGAAGGGAAGGAGCAACAACCAAAATAATCCCCCTATTTTTCCATACCATTCTAGATGAAGCCATGGCGAACCCGACGAAGGGGTGGTCCGACGAGTGGGATCTATGGTAGGGTGATATATTCATAAATGAATGGTCCTGGACCTACTGAGTAGGTGATTCATGCAATGATTATGTGGTACAGATGAGGAGAGTGGGCCTGTATAATGCAACTTTGGCCTCCCAATTCCATATCTATCAGCTGATGCATTTTATGTTGGAGTTGTTGATTATATGTTCATCGAGGAACAATCCCTACTATTTTTACCATCGATATTTCGGAATCAATCTATGATACCTACATCAAATCTTGGGGGATCCAATATTGGGTGTGATGTAGGTTGAATTCCTCCCTATTAAGGGTGAGTGGGAGGATCCGGAGTAGATGAAGCAAGCCACCACAGAGATGGATATCATCATAAGTGACAAGGAGTGGACCTAGTTTGCAACTGACAAAATGTGACCCACTGCAACTAAGGAGGGGCATGAACTAAACATGAGTCAACAGATCCAGGGTTCCATAAGCCAGAGGGTGGCGGAGCTGCAACTCTCTTTTGATGGGGTCAATCCTTCCATGGAAGAGGTCAATCCTCAGGTACTATGATGCATGTAACTTTTTAACTCACATTCATTATTTTATTATTTATGCTACATGAATTAATTAGTTATTGTAATGGCCCGAACCTCTCCGGTCCACTACTTTGTGAAAATGTGGTGTTGGAGGTGTTCCAGGAGGTCAAGGTGACTTATCCCCCAGCCGCTGCCTACCGGTAGCTCGGTCTACCGGTAGCTGTTGCCTACCGGTAGCTCGGTCTACCAGTAGCTGCTTTCTACCGGTAGTCGCCGCTTACCAGTAGCTCGGTCTACCGGTAGCCACATCCTACAGGTAGCTGGGTTTACAGGTAGTCGCGGCGTACTGGTAGCTCGGCCTACTGGTGGTCGTAGTCTACCGGTAGCTCGGCTAACACTACCAAATTTCTAGTTCTGGGAACAGTGTTTCCAGTTTTATGAACAGTATCAGTAGGTGAATTGTATCGGTAGACTTGAATAGTTCTATCACTGAGGATCTATCGGTAGACTTGTGTTTCTATCATTGAGGATCTATCAGTAGACTTGTGTTTCTATCGGTAAGGTTCTATTGATGAGCTTTTCTTTCCTTTGCCAATTTTTTTAGTTCTGTGAACAGTGTTTCCAGACTCCTAAGAGCTACTGATTCCATACTTTGCCAAATTTCACAAATGAACAGTGTTTTCAGACCTCATAAGAGCTACTGATTCCATACTTTGCAAATTTTCACGAATGAACAGTGTTTCCAGACTTCATAAGAGCTACTGATTCCATACTTGCCAAATTTCATGAATAAACAGTGTTTCCAGACTTCATAAGAACTACCGATTCCATACTTTGCCAATTTTCACGAATGAACAGTGTTTCCAGACTTCATAAGAGCTACTGATTCTATACTTTTCCCAATTTCACGAATGAACAGTGTTTACAGACTTCATAAGAGCTACCGATTCCATACTTTGCCAAATTTTTGAGTATGTGAACAGTGTTTCTAGCTTCGCAAATTTTTCGTTTTCTTTGACGTAAAATACTTTTAAATCATTATTTTAAGGACATTAAAACCGATTCAAAGGCCATAAATTCTATATTTATTATTCCTAATGTCGGGATGTTTTTACATGGTCAAACCGCGTCGGTTAGTGCGATCCATTTTTTTATTGAGAATAAACTGGATCTTAAACTGTCGCCTCGTTAAATATTCAAAAAGGAACGAGATATCATTCTTCATTTTTCTTCCTCCTGGTTCTCATCTATGATACGTTAAAACCTTGCAATCATTCCCGAAGGAGTTTCACAATCAAATGTTACTCGGATCGGTTCCGCTCTGTTTGATGCAACCAAGCTGTGTCGATCATTCTTCCATACAAGGTATGTTTTATCATCGTTCCTTCGGGGATCACCTTATCTTGTTCTCCCTTCCATATTAGTATGTAATCTCCATGGTTTTAATGGGTTTTGGTTGGTTGGGACTTACCGTGGCATCCTCGGGTGGATGCAGTTGTCGCGAGAGAAGGATTGTGACCCGTTGTGTGGATAAAGGACGTCAAGAACTCTTCGAGGTAGGGGATTCATGGCTTCTCTAATTGTGTATGTGCAATCGTAGAATTATCATGATTTAGTCCTTTTGGTCACAATGAAATTGACCTAATTATATACTTGAACCGGATTAACTGAATTGGTTGATCGCATGTTGTTTCTTTGTACCGTGATAACGGTTTGCCTCATGTTTCCCTAGATAGAGTGATATCTATGATTTTCTTTAATTAGTTTCTCGTTCATGATGGAAATTGATAAAGAACATAAAGCCGGAATTATTTGTTAAATAATTGGCTAAAGATAAAGAGGCATGTTAATGAATCTGTTAATTCATGATGGACTAAAGAAAAATTAGTTCGATAATTTCAAAAGGGTTCTGAGTTACCCGCTTGCTTGTAAGGCTGAATGCCATGTGGTTTGAAGCTCTGAGTGCTCATTTTGTATGAAGGCTGAATGCCTTGTTAAAGGGACGAGAGCCCATTTTGTGATCTTTGATTTCCAGCTGCTGGTGATTTGATGTGAGCCTGGATGGCTTTTGTGATATGTGGAGGCATGGGGACTTGTGGTTGTGGCAGCGAATGATGCCTAGTGTGGCAAGATGCATCGGTTTATGCATGTGGGTGTCAGGGAGGACACCAAGGATGATGGTATGAGATGAATGTGATGGTTTGATGTTGGTGGTTTGGTTTGGTTGTTTATCTGCTTTACTTTTCCCCACTGCTCAAGGTAGCTGGTCTTGCTTACCCTCTTTCCGAAGGAGGCGAAGACACACATGGTATGCCACGTGCTTTCCTTGTTTAGCCTCTTGATAGAGGATGGGTCTATGCTCTTGCTATAGGTGGAAAAGACTCGACGGGTAGTATATCTACTCGCCGTGTTTAGCCCCTTTGTGTTTAGTAGCATAGGATGATTTTCTAGAATGCCTGGGAATATGGGAAAGTAATTCCATAATGAACGTTTGTTTAAATGGTGATAATCCACGGGGATGGAGAAACTGTAATTTAATAGTGACGTGAATCCTAAAAAGGAGCAGTTTTTTAATGTGATACCTATTTAGTTTAATGTGGTAAATTGTTCATGGTTAATTAATGTTTAAAGAATTAATTAACGTACAGTGGAACTGATAAAAAGAGAATGGAGTAATCTAATAAAGCTCTTCAAATGGTTGTGTTCTTATAGGATACTCAGTCTTAGAAGTATCATCCTGGAGTCTGAGAGACGTTACCTGCAGTTGTGCCTATGCCTAGGTAATGCCCATAGTGTGGTTGTGAGTTATATATATTCTGTACTTTTTGTGTTTCTATACGCTACTCCACCCTGTCGGTAAGGGAAACTGATACCCCGGGGATTCTGAGCCCTAGGGAGGTGTTTTCCCCAACATTCTGATGGGAGGTTGAATGGCTGACTACACCCTTTAGCCCCGCTCTATTCTATTAGTAGATACACAGTGGTTATATTTCCCCATATATGTGTGTAGAGGGCTGTAATGGCTTGTGGTTATTTCACACACATATATTATGGATATAGTATCCTATGGACTACTATAGGTGTAACGTGTATAGGCTATGATGGCTTGAGGATCCTTACTCGGCGTATGGGCTGTGATGGCTTGAGGTATAATACTCGACGTATGATACACGTTATAGGAGCTGTGGTGGCTCCCAGAAACTACCTGGTTACTTTGGTTGTGAGGATGGTTTGGTGCTTAGCCCAGGTGTCTACGGGCAAGACTTTGTGGTTCACGTGGTGCGGGTTGTGGAGCTTAGCCCAAGTTTATACGAGCCAGCTTTTAGAGAGAGATGTGCAGGACGTATGTCATTGGGGAAAAGCGGCAAACTAGTGGGGAAGTATTAGCGGGGTACCCTTGATATTCTTTACAATATGCTATATTCTTGTATACGTTACTTGGTGAGAGTAGCCATGGTGAGGTTGGGAACTTAGTATACCTGTTTAGGTAACGAGTTAGTTTCACTTTATAACGACCCACACTTTACATACATTGTTAATACTTCAAAATTGAAGCACTCTTATTACAACATATGACAAAACCACAAAGGACCGTATAGGTATAGTGTCTTTAGAAACTGGGAAACATAAACAACTGGTTCATAAATCTTCTACAGTGTCTCCCATTTATTTCATCATATCTAGGGTCCCTTTTAGCATATTCTACTTAATATCCATCTTCCTGGCCTGGGGAAAAGAAAACATAAAAGGGTGAGCTCAAATGCTCAGCAAGGGCAAATAAAGGAAATAAAAATCATATCATATCTTTTTGAAAATTACAACCTGCAAAAGAGATCATAATATCTTAACATGGAATAAATCATAGAAGTGAAAATGAGAGCCCCATAATCATAACATAAAACTTGAATCTTTGTGGCATGCACACATAATCATGGAAAATCATTTCTTGTTAGTCATGACTCATTGCCAAGACTATCTTAGTGGACAAAGTCCCTTTCTGAACCGAGTTCACTCCTCGTTTCAATCCTGTATCACTTAACCGAAATAACTTTCTGTTCCAGCCATGTCTATCTCATGAGATATAAAATCATTACCCAATGCATTGGAGGGAGATATAGGTCCCACCCATCTTATAATGAATCCTTTCTTATGTGTGCCACATAATCATAAAACATACATCATCGCATAACACATATAACAAAAATGGGATTCTTGAAACATCATGACATCATAAATCAATTCATATATGATAAAGGAATTCATAAACATAATTCCATCACAACATAGTCAAACCAATGTAAAAATATGGATAGAAACAGAACCCTTTATTATCTTAGATGGAAAATAATTTTGATAAAACACTTGAATTGAATTCTTGAGGAAAATATCCTTTCTTCTTCAAAAACATTTTTCCTTTCATAACATGTCATACAACTTTAAAATAAAAGAAGTTGATTAAAAATAAACTTGAAAACTTGTAAAGGAAGCTTCTTTGAAGTAATGTTTTAAAAATCCATTCATGCCGTATAAGTTAAAAAAAACATTCTTCGTACTTTTGTCGGAAAAGTCAAAAAGTACCTCGTACGGAAAAACGACAAAAGATTCCTTTCATATTCTTTACTAAAAACTCACCTAAGGGTAAAATTGGATTTAAACTATTTCAAGTGGATGGAAACAATATTACATATTGAGGGAACATGGATGTGGATGATAAAATACACCCCAGTAAATACTTACGAATAAACAATCTCGGATAAAAATGAGATTGTGATATTTCCCTTACCTTAGGTCCGATTTGCTTTGTTCGTGTCCGAAGCTCCTGTATAATAATTTAAATAATGTTATTGACTTATTCCAGAATCATACATATTGATATGAGATCATATATGGTCATATTATTAGCTTCTTGTTAGTAATATTTCATTGTTACTTGTTACTCGGGTCTTTATAACTTTTTGTTCTTATGCGTGTTTTGTCGAATAAATTCTTATTCTTATCTTTAGGTTATAGATAATTCATTTCCAGAATGGTATTAGTGTGGTATATACCATATTCATTCATTCAATTCATTTATACAATCATTATGAAATGAAGATCTTGTAGAACGAGTCGCATCACATCGTGGAGACGGTATTCCGTACGTACGCACGAGTGATGATATCGTTCCTATGATCGTGGAATTGTATTGGAGTATATATATATATTATTTCAGTATCAATATTAATTAATAATAATCATATATAGTTACTCATTACACCATTATACCCATCCTTGTAAGGTGATGGTGGAAAATAGATTACACCACGGCGTGGAGACGGTATTCCGTACGTACGCACGCGCGGTGATTTCATTTTTCCGTAGGATGGATAGAAGGTGAATTAGGGTTTTTTCATATTTATAATAACATATCAGTATGTAAGTAATACTGATGTTATTACTTTATCATGAAACAACTAAAGAAGAAGAAGTTGAAGAAGAATGAAATTGAAAAGATCGGTAATGGATATCACCTCTTCTTTGGAACGCCTTTTTGAATCCTCCACTTAAGGAACTAAGATTGGTCTTTGGAGAAGACCAGGACCTCTAGGATTATTCTAGGGAATTGGAGAAGGGAAAATGGCAGGGGTTGGCCGAGCTTGAGTGCTCAAATTGGTGTGAGGAGGAGGGGGAGGAGGTGCCCTTTTATAAGGGAGGAGAGGGGCACCTTAGGAATATCTCAAAATGTTATTTTATATTAAAGTCAAAATCGGTTTATAATGGTTCCAAAGGGTCTTATTTCGAAGCTAAAGTGGGGATGGGTCGAAAGCCTATCAACCAATAGGATTTAGACAAGTTTAGGGTATTATTTTAACCTTATCAATTAGATTTAACTCTAAGTTAATTATTTTAACTTTTACCGTGTCTTTTTGTTTTCCTTCACTATATGGTTAATACACTTACTATAACATGCCAAACGAACCCCAAATTGTTTATTATTAATATATATATCCTTATCTAAGTCATTTGGCCGAACCGTAGATTTTTAGGAATAAAATAACAATTAATAATATAATATTTGATTTAAAAACTACTTTGTGTCAATTTTGACACTATTTGATATATGATTTTTTTCAAAGTCATAACAGAATTATATATTCGAACCAAGTTGATTAAATCAATAATAATATATCATAGTAACCTAGAAAATTAGTGGAATTCATAAAAAGTCTCAAATTACATTTATTTTGGTATTTATATTATCAATTTTGTCAATATTTCATTAATAAGATAATTACTGCATCATCTTTGTGTCATAAATAAATTAAATTATTTGATGTCTAAAAATTACAAATAAAATACCATCATGTAGTAAATCTTTTTAGATTTCTAATGAATATTTACAATCGAATTTATCTTATGTATAACCCTATATTAAAAATGATTTACTTATTAAACTTTGATTTTAACTATTTTAACCCTTCTTTAAATAAATTAATAATAAATGTCCTAATCTAATCCAAGTGGGCCTAAATGGTCATATTTTATTCCTAAGTTTGTTTTTGGTCGAATTAAACTTGTCCAATAGAATTAGGACATGTGTTAGGGTAATATTAATATCATATTTACCCTTAGTTACCCTATTTACTATTAACCGCGGTAAAAATAGTAAAAAGTTACTATTCACCAAAAAATTATTTTCATCTCATTGAACCACATTTTAGTCCTTGATATTAACCGTGTCTCTCGGATTTTCGAAATTCTATTCACAGAAGCGGTAAAATTATGTTTTATGCAAAATTCAGTTTTTAACCTACCACTTAGTGGTTTCACTATTCATCAAAAATTGAATGTTTTCAGAAAAATACCAAAATTTCACCCTAGGCTAATTTCGATATTCTAAGTCCAAAAATGAAGTCCATTTTGAAAAATAAAATTTATAAAATTTCAAAAAGTGGTTATTACTATTCATAACGGCTAGTTTTAATAGCATATTGTTGTTTAGTGAAACTCGGTATTGCGTACGACGCAAGCTATCGAGGAAGGTCGCGATTGCGTGTAAAGCAAGTCAAGCAGGTGTTGTGTAGAAAAAGATTCCTTTGATGATTTATATAACATAAAAGTCTCGGGTGTTACATTCTACCCCCCTTAAAAAGAATTTCGCCCTCGAAATTCGTCACTTTGCAACAAACAAATGAGGATACTTCTCCCTCATCATATCTTCAAGCTCCCATGTAGCTTCTTCAAGTTGGTGGTTTCTCCATAAAACTTTCACCAAGCGAGTGGTCTTGTTTCGTAGGACTTTTTCGCTACGATCCAGAATCTCTATCGGTTGTTCTTCATAAGAAAGATCTTGCTCCAGCGGTACAACTTCTGAGCTGAGTACATGTGAAGGATCTGGTATGTACTTTCTCAGGAGAGATACATGGAACACATCGTGAACTTGAGAGAGATTCGGTGGAAGCGCCAATCGGTAAGCTACCTTCCCAACACGATCCAGTATTTCAAAAGGACCGATATATCTAGGGCTCAACTTCCCCTTCTTTCCAAATCTCATAACCCTCTTCCAGGGAGATATTCGTAAGAACACTTTATCACCCACTTCAAACTCTAGGTCTTTTCTTCGGTTGTCGGCATAACTTTTCTGTCGGCTCTGAGCTGCTCTTATGTGTTGTTGAATAGATCTGACCTTTTCTGCCATTTCATCAACAAGATCGGGTCCTAATAGCTTTCTTTCCCCAACTTCATCCCAGCAAGTTGGAGTCCTGCATTTCTTTCCATAGAGAGCTTCATAAGGAGCCATCTGAATACTGGAGTGAAAGCTATTATTATAAGAAAATTCCACCAAAGGTAGGTGTTGATCCCAACCTCCTTTGAAATCCATAGAGCAAGCTCTCAACATATCTTCTAGGGTTTGAATTGTTCTCTCAGACTGACCGTCTGTCTGGGGATGATAAGCAGTGCTGAAACTCAACTCTGTATCTAGAGTATGCTGAAGACTTCGCCAAAACATCGAGGTAAATCTCGGATCTCGATCAGATATAATAGAAAGTGGTACTCCATGCAATTTTACCACTTCCTTTACATATATCCTAGCAAGCTGATCTAGAGAGAAATCCTCTCTAATAGGAATGAAGTGTGCAGACTTTGTGAGACGATCAACTATGACCCAGATAGCATTATTGCCTTTGGATGTTTTAGGAAGTCCTGTGACAAAGTCCATAGTGATGTTTTCCCATTTCCATTCGGGTATGGGTAATGGTTGTAACATCCCCTTAGACTTCTGTCTCTCAGCATTAACTTGTTGACAAACCAAGCATCGAGAGACATATTCAGCAACATCTCTTTTCATGCCATCCCACCAGAAGTACTCTTTCAGGTCCCTATACATCTTCGTGCTTCCAGGATGAATAGAGAATGAAGAACAATGAGCCTCATCCAGCAGCTCTTTCTTTAATTCGGGGATGGGAGGAACACAAACCCGATTCCTGAACTTTATTATCCCATCACAATCAAGGTTGAATTTAGGAACATTTCTCACCTTCTTTTGTAACTCGACATCTTCTTTCTGTGCCTCTTTAATCTTCACATGTATAGATGGTTGAACATTCATTTGAGAAAGATAAGATTTTTCCCCTTCCCTTATAATTCCAAGATCCATCCTTTGTAAATCCATAAATATTGGATCTTTTGTGATCCTCATCATGGATAAACTAGCATGGTCTTGTCGACTTAATGCATCTGCCACCTTGTTTGCTTTCCCAGGGTGGTAATGGATTGAGCAGTCATAATCCTTAATCAGCTCCAACCATCTTATTTGGCGCATATTCAGCTCCTTTTGTTTGAAAATATACTTTAAACTTTTATGATCAGTATAAATATCACACCTTTCACCATAAAGGTAATGCCTCCAAATCTTTAATGCAAAGATTACCGCAGCCAACTCCAAATCATGTGTTGGGTAATTTTGCTCATGGATTTTCAACTGTCGTGAGGCATAATCTATCACCATATCATTTTGCATAAGAACACACCCCAATCCCTTCTTGGATGAATCACTATAGATTACAAACCTTTCTCCACTACAAGGCAGTGTGAGCACAGGTGCACTGGATAACCTTCTTTTCAACTCCTTGAAATTCTCTTCACATTCCTCTGTCCAGACAAACTTAACTCCTTTCCGAGTCAACTTGGTGAGTGGACTAGATAATCGTGAAAAATCTTTTACAAAACGTCGATAATATCCAGACAAACCAAGAAAACTTCGGATCTCAGTTACTGTTGTTGGTCTTGACCATCTTTCGATAACCTCTGTTTTTGCTGGATCCATAGATATCCCCTCTTTTGAGATTATATGACCCAAAAATGCAACTTTTTGAAGCCAAAATTCACACTTGGTAAATTTGGCATAAAGCTTCTCTTTTCTCAGGGTCTTCAATATAATTCTCAAGTGATCTTCATGCTCTTCCTTGCTCTTTGAATAGACAAGAATATCGTCTATAAAGACTACCACAAATTGATCAAGATAGTCTTTAAAGACTCTATTCATTAGATCCATGAAGATAGCAGGGGCATTAGTAAGACCAAATGGCATCACTATAAATTCATAGTGTCCATACCTTGTACGGAAAGCCGTCTTTGGTATATCCTCCCTTTTGACCCTTAATTGATGATACCCTGAACGAAGATCAATCTTGGAAAAGTATTGAGCTCCGCGTAGTTGGTCAAATAAGTCATCAATGCGTGGGAGAGGATATTTGTTCTTGATAGTGATCTTGTTAAGTTCTCGATAATCAATGCAGAGTCTCATTGATCCATCTTTCTTCTTAACAAATAGAACAGGTGCTCCCCAAGGTGACGCACTAGGGCGTATGAATCCCTTATCAAGATTCTCTTGGAGTTGCTTCTTCAATTCATGCAACTCAATTGGGGCCATTCTATAAGGTGTCTTTGAAATAGGCAAAGCACCCGGTACGAGTTCTATTGAAAACTCAACTTCACGATTTGGTGGAAGACCCGGCAATTCCTCCGGAAAGACATCATCAAACTCCCGTACAATGGGCATATTCTTAATCGTGAGTTTCTCACCAACTATTTGAGATAAATAACCTTCATTTAGTGGAATCAATACCCATAAGATGGAATAAATTTCCACTGGAAGGTTATGTTCATCCTTGAATTGATAGACGATCGTAGGTTGATCTGGAATATGAAATGTGACTTCCCTTCTTTGGCAATAGATATGAGCTCCATGTAGAGAAAGCCAATCCATGCCAAGAATCACATCAAATTCCACTAAAGGAAGGATCACAAGATTTGCAGGAAGCACTTTCCCACAAACTTCGATCGGAGAAGAATTATAAACTTCTGATGCGATTGATGTTCCATTAGGTGTTGTCACAGCTAACTCAACATCTAATTGTTGAGGTAATACAGTGATACCCTTAGAAAATTTTTCAGAAATAAAAGAGTGGGTGGATCCAGAATCAAATAAAACATTTTCTACTTTAGAGTGGATGGTAAGTGTACCTTTCACCACATCGTTATCGTACTCCACATCGCTGATAGAAATTGCATGTGACTTTCCTTTGTCTTTAGCCTTAAGAGTTTTTTGACGTCGACCATCATCATCAACCCTTGGATTTGGGCATTGATTGGCATAATGCCCCATTTCCTTGCACTTGAAACATTGAAGTGTAGCAGGTTCATTCTGTGTATCCCTTCCTTTGTTTGCATCATTAGACATCTTCTTCCCATTATCACGGCATTCAAATTCCCGATGACCTTCCTTTCCACATTTAAAACATTTACTTGTCCCTTTAAGACAACTCCCTCCATGTTTCTTTCCACACTTTGAGCATAAGGGAAAGTTCATCTTCTTTTCCGTGTGCTCTTTAGATTTTTCTTTGAATTCCATCTTCCTCTTCTTATCAAACCCATGTGACTGATGGGTTACTCCAATCTCCATCTCGACTTTCAGAGCACATCGAACGATTTCCTCGTAGCTATTGAAGTCCCTTATGGCTAATGCCCTTCGAAGACTTGGTTTTAAGCCACTAAAGAATCGATCGATCTTACTCTCAGGTTGGATAATAATACCAGAAGCGTACCTTGCAAGTCTTGTAAAATTTGCTTCATAGGTACTAACAGATTCATCATCCCTTTGCTTGAGTTCAAGGAACTCTTTCTCCATCTTTGTTCGGAGAATACGAGGGAAGTACTTATTGAAAAATAAGTTCTTGAACTCGTCCCATTCCATAGACTCAATTTCATCCCTTTGCCTTGTATTCTTAACAAGATTCCACCATTGATCAGCATATCCTTCCAAACGATACACTGCTAGGATGACTTTATCATGCTCAGAACATTGAAGAACTGAAAATATCTTTTCAGTAGTACTAATCCATTGTTCAGCAACTAATGGATCAGTAGACCCGCTGAAAGATGGTGGACGCTGCCTCATGAAGGATTCAACAGAATGTTGCTCCCTCCTTTGTTCGTTTGGAAATCCTGCATGATTCATAGCTTGAGAAAGTTGTGGGAGCATGGCTACAAGATTTTTCATTCCAGCTCCCATATCGTTTGGTTGCTCAGGGGGACAATCATTGCATTGCCCATCGCATTCCGCATTAACACGGTTCCTTCGGGTTCCAGCCATTGACTAAAACCAAGAAGAATAGTGTGAGAAACACTAATTATAATAGGAAACCACATAATTCAAGAATAAAATTTTCATGCTTATGGTCTTATCCTAGGTTATTCATGGCCATTTCTAAGATTTTGTTCTATGCTTAGACTTATCCTTAGGGTTCTTACTAAGGCTTTCACATCCTAGTTTCCAAAGGTTGACTATACCTTTCCTCTGATACCAACTATAACGACCCACACTTTACATACATTGTTAATACTTCAAAATTGAAGCACTCTTATAACAACATATGACAAAACCACAAAGGACCGTATAGGTATAGTGTCTTTAGAAACTGGGAAACATAAACAACTGGTTCATAAATCTTCTACAGTGTCTCCCATTTATTTCATCATATCTAGGGTCCCTTTTAGCATATTCTACTTAATATCCATCTTCCTGGCCTGGGGAAAAGAAAACATAAAAGGGTGAGCTCAAATGCTCAGCAAGGGCAAATAAAGGAAATAAAAATCATATCATATCTCTTTAAAAATTAAAACCTGCAAAAGAGATCATAATATCTTAACATGGAATAAACCATAGAAGTGAAAATGAGATCCCCATAATCATAACATAAAACTTGAATCTTTGTGGCATGCACACATAATCATGGAAAATCATTTCTTGTTAGTCATGACTCATTGCAAAGACTATCTTAGTGGACAAAGTCCCTTTCTGAACCGAGTTCACTCCTCGTTTCAGTCCTGTATCACTGAACCGAAATAACCTTCCGTTCCAGCCATGTCTATCTCATGAGATATAAAATCATTACCCAATGCATTGGAGGGAGATATAGGTCCCACCCATCTTATAATGAATCCTTTCTTATGTGTGCCACATAATCATAAAACATACATCATCGCATAACACATATAACAAAAATTGGATTCTTGAAACATCATGACATCATAAATCAATTCATATATGATAAAGGAATTCATAAACATAATTCCATCACAACATAGTCAAACCAATGTAAAAATATGGATAGAAACAGAACCCTTTATTATCTTAGATGGAAAATAATTTTGATAAAACACTTGAATTGAATTCTTGAGGAAAATATCCTTTCTTCTTCAAAAACATTTTTCCTTTCATAACATGTCATACAACTTTAAAATAAAAGAAGTTGATTAAAAATAAACTTTAAAACTTGTAAGGGAAGCTTCTTTGAAGTAATGTTTTAAAAATCCATTCATTCTGTATTTGTTAAAAAAAACATTCTTCGTACTTTTGTCGGAAAAGTCAAAAAGTACCTCGTACGGAAAAACGACAAAAGATTCCTTTCATATTCTTTACTAAAAACTAACCTATGGGTAAAATTGGATTTAAACTATTTCAAGTGGATGGAAACAATATTACATATTTAGGGAACATGGATGTGGATGATAAAATACACCCCAGTAAATACTTACGAATAAACAATCTCGGATAAAAATGAGATTGTGATATTTCCCTTACCTTAGGTCCGATTTGCTTTGTTCGTGTCCGAAGCTCCAGTATAATGGTTTAAATAATGTTATTGACTTATTCCAGAATCATACATATTGATATGAGATCATATATGGTCATATTATTAGCTTCTTGTTAGTAATATTTCATTGTTACTTGTTACTCGGGTCTTTATAACTTTTTGTTCTTATGCGTGTTTTGTCGAATAAATTCTTATTCTTATCTTTAGGTTATAGATAATTCATTTCCAGAATGGTATTAGTGTAGTATATACCATATTCATTCATTCAATTCATTTATACAATCATTATGAAATGAAGATCATGTAGAACGAGTCGCATCACATCGTGGAGACGGTATTCCGTACGTACGCACGAGTGATGATATCGTTCCTATGATCGTGGAATTGTATTGGAGTATATATATATATTATTTCAGTATCAATATTACTTAATAATAATCATATATAGTTACTCATTACACCATTATACCCATCCTTGTAAGGTGATGGTGGAAAATAGATTACACCACGGTGTGGAGACGATATTCCGTACGTACGCACGCGCGGTGATTTCATTTTTCCGTAGGATGGATAGAAGGTGAATTAGGGTTGTTTCATATTTATAATAACATATCAGTATGTAAGTAATACTGATGTTATTACTTTATCATGAAACAACTAAAGAAGAAGAAGTTGAAGAAGAAAGAAATTGAAAAGATCGGTAATGGATATTACCTCTTCTTTGGAACGCCTTTTTGAATCCTCCACTTAAGGAACTAAGATTGGTCTTTGGAGAAGCCCAGGACCTCTAGGATTATTCTAGGGAAGTGTAGAAGGGAAAATGGCAGGGGTTGGCCGAGCTTGAGTGCTCAAATTGGTGTGAGGAGGAGGGGGGGGGAGGTTCCCTTTTATAAGGGAGGAGAGGGGCACCTTAGGAATATCTCAAAATGTTATTTTATATTAAAGTCAAAATCGGTTTATAATGGTTCCAAAGGGTCTTATTTCGAATCTAAAGTGGGGATGGGTCGAAATCCTATCAACCAATAGGATTTAGAAAAGTATAGGGTATTATTTTAACCTTATCAATTAGATTTAACTCTAAGTTAATTATTTTAACTTTTACCGTGTCTTTTTGTTTTCCTTCACTATATGGTTAATACACTTACTATAACATGCCAAACGAACCCCAAATTGTTTATTATTAATATATATATCCTTATCTAAGTCATTTGGCCGAACCTTAGATTTTTAGGAATAAAATAACAATTAATAATATAATATTTGATTTAAAAACTATTTTGTGTCAATTTTGACACTATTTGATATATGATTTTTGTCAAAGTCATAACAGAATTATATGTTCTAACCAAGTTGATTAAATCAATACTAATATATCATAGTAACCTAGAAAATTAGTGTAATTCATAAAAAGTCTCAAATTACATTTATTTTGGTATTTATATTATCAATTTTGTCAATATTTCATTAATAAGATAATTACTGCATCATCTTTGTGTCATAAATAAATTAAATTATTTGATGTCTAAAAATTACAAATAAAATACCATCATGTAGGAAATCTTTTTAGCTTTCTAATTAATATTTACAATCGAATTTATCTTATGTATAACCCTATATTAAAAATGATTTACTTATTAAACTTTGATTTTAACTATTTTAACCCTTCTTTAAATAAATTAATAATAAATGTCCTAACCTAATCCAAGTGGGCCTAAATGGTCATATTTTATTCCTAAGTTTGTTTTTGGTCGAATTACACTTGTCCAATAGAATTAGGACATGTGTTAGGGTAATATTAATATCATATTTTCCCTTAGTTACCCTATTTACTATTAACCGCGATAAAAATAGTAAAAAGTTACTATTCACCAAAAAATTATTTTCATCTCATTGAACCACATTTTAGTCCTTGATATTAACCGTGTCTCTCGGATTTTCGAAATTCCATTCACAGAAGCGGTAAAATTAAGTTTTATGCAAAATTCTGTTTTTAACCTACCACTTAGTGGTTTCACTATTCATCAAAAATTGAAAGTTTTCAGAAAAATACCAAAATTTCACCCTAGGCTAATTTCGATATTCTGAGTCCAAAAATGAAGTCCATTTTGAAAAATAAAATTTATAAAATTTCAAAAAGTGGTTATTACTATTCATAACGGCTAGTTTTAATAGCATATTGTTGTTTAGTGAAACTCGGTATTGCGTACGACGCAAGCTATCGAGGAAGGTCGCGATTGCGTGTAAAGCAAGTCAAGCAGGTGTTGTGTAGAAAAAGATTCCTTTGATGATTTATATAACATAAAAGTCTCGGGTGTTACACACTTGTTGTTCACTGGGCTTTAGCATGCTTTCTTTACTTTTTCACGAGAGGTTTGGGGAGGATCCTACTTAGTATACTGTTATAATCACCCTATGTATATATAAACTATTTTACAGGTTACTTGGAGCAGGTTGGAGATCAGGCTGGTCACTATTAGCTTGTGGTTGCAGGAGTTGTTCGGGCTCGTGGTTGCTGCTGTTTTTTTTCCATTGGGTACTTGTAGTTTTTTTCCCTTTTAGTTTTAGTACTTTTGCATGGAATTTCATATATGGACATGAGTTTCTTTTATATTTCAGTTCTTAGTTGGAGTTGTTTGGTGTCTATCTTATCTCTCTCTTCCGCATGTGTTCTCTTAGAGGGTAATGCCTCCCATTTGTGCGTTTACTATACCCTCGGTGCTAGTCACCAACCCGGGGCCTACTGGAGGCGGGACAAGGGGGTCATTATCTCCCTTCTCACATTGTCGGCCCAGGAGGGGTACACTTTGTGGGGAGGGGGTCATGACAGAGTGGTATCAGAGGTCTGGTTGAGGGATAGGATGGGGTTTGGAGTTAGGCACAAGTGAGGTTCCATGGGTTAGTAGGGCAACAGTGTCATTCATGTTTAGCCATTGGGGTAAACACTGGAGACCGGAAGAGGCATAGGCGTTTAGGGCCCCCTATGACCTGTTGCACAGACCTTTAAGTTTATGATGACTACTAAACAAGGTGATACTGGTTGCAGGGTAGAGACCTAGGAAAGGATCATGGATCATTATTCTTTGTGCCTGTGTTTGAATGGGTAGACCATGGGATAGGTTAACCGAAAATGAACAAAAGAAAACAATTAATTAATTTATGTTGAGTCTCCCATAACCCAGGCTTAAGAGCTCTAACAGTTTGTTCTCTTGGAGGTATGGCTCCAGGTCGACGTCCTCATCAGGTTTGCGCAGAAAATGTCCAACAAGCTGTTCCAGCAGATCATCGCTGGTTAGAGGTTGACGACGACGACACATGGAGGAAGACAGTCTGAGAGTTTCAGTGCCAAAGTCTACAGATGTACGAGGGCTCTGTTTCAGATGCAGTCACAGAAGGCTGGTTAGAGGAGGTTGAGATCAGCTTCAGCTCGATTCATGTTCAGAAGGAGCACTGGGTGTCCTTGGTCATGACGATGTTGCGTGGAGCAGCGAGGAAGTGGTGGCTTTTGATCCTTAGGGGTCGTGAGGAGTCAACGATCTCATGGGAGAAGTTTCAAGACTGGTTCATAGTCGAGTTCCTTTCTTCAACTTCGAAGGCATCCTGCTGCCAGGAGCTTCTTACCCTTCGACAGGGGAGCTCCAGTGTTCGAGAGTTTGGAATACATTTCAGGAACCTTCTACGATATACTTCAGACCTGTTACCAGATGATGAGGCCAGGGTGAGGTATTTCGAGGAGGATTTGCGTCCAGAGATCCAGTGCCAGGTCACCCCGTTTATGCTGAAGACATATCTCGAGGTGCTGGCGAGGGCAGAGGTTGTTGAGAGGACTTTTGCCAGGACCGGATCTTCACGAGAGGGGAATCTTCATGATTCCTCACAAAGTAGAGCTGTGGTCCGGGGTTCCCGGTTTTCGGGGCAGAAGAGTTTCCGTTCACCTGGGGGTAGGTCCCAGCCCTTCCCATCTTGTTATTCCGGAGGCAGCAACTCTCAGGCCTATGCCAAGGGATCAGGCGCTTGTTTTTCTTGTGGTGGTCGTGGTCATCAGCAGCGGGAGTGCCCGACTTTTCAGAGTGGTCATCATGCACTGGGCGCTCCGCTACAGGTTCCTCCGTTGAGGCAGTTCCAGCCGAGGCAGTAGTAGCAGGTTGCACCATCTTTAGATCACCAGAGGGTAGATAGGGCAGAAAGAGGACAACCCCATGATGCTCCTCATCCTCAGAGAGCAGAGCGCGGCCGTGGTGGTGGTCGTCATTAGGGTCAGAGAGGTCGTGGGGGAGGTCGTGGTTAGATTCATGCTCTAGCGTTGCCAGCTCCAGGCGAGCCAGACGTCGTCCGAGGTACCCTTTGCTTGTTTTCTACCTTAGTGTATTCCTTGTTTGATTCAGGAGTGACACACTCCTTTATATCCCCTACCCTTATCCATGCTTTGGGACTTGAGCTAGAGAGGCTTCCAGTGCCCTTGGCGTTGACTACGCCTGTTGGAGGTCGAGCTAGCTTGTTTGAAGTATGTAGAGACTGTGAGCTAGTGTTGGGGCAACACTGCTCTTGGGGAGATTTCCTATGTTTACGAATACAACCATATGATGTCATCCTCGGCATGCATTGGTTGTATTCGGTGCAGGCTATTGTGGATTGCTTCTGGAAGGAGGTCATCTTCTTCGATGTAGATGGAGAAACAGTGGTGTTTGCTTGTGAGAGAGATCCTCGGATGGGTCATAGGCAGGTTTCATCCTTATCATTCATGATGGCTAAAATGATTCTATGTTCGTCAGAGGTTGAGCAGTTGGCGTTTCCTAGGGTTGTGGAGGATTACCCTGATGTTTTTCCCGAAGATGTTGTAGCATTACCCCCTCGACGAGAGATCGATTTTGGGATCGAGTTAAAGCCAAGAGAGTCTCCTATCTCTATGACTCCATATAGAATGGCCCCTTCTGAGTTACGAGATCTACTTATAAAGCATGATGATCTGTTGAAGTGCGGTTTTGTTCGGCCAAGTGTGTCTCCATGGGGTGCACCAGTCTTGTTCGTGAAGAAGGCCGACGGCAGTTTAAGGTTGTGTGTCGATTATCGTCGCTTAAACAAAGTGACAATAAAGAACCGCTATCCTCTTCCAAGGATTGATGACTTATTTGATCAATTGAAGGGTGCAGGTTGGTTCTCAAAGATCGACTTGCGGTCAGGATATCATCAAATGCGTGTAAAGGATGAGGATATCCCGAAGACTGCATTCCGTTGCCGTCATGGGCATTATGAGTTTGTTGTAATTCCATTCGTCGTGACGAATGCTCTAGCTGTTTTCATGGGGTTGATGAATGCTGTATTCCGTGAATTCCTGGACAAGTTTGTTGTGGTTTTCATCGATGACATCCTTGTGTACTCCACATCGGAAGAATAGCATGCAGAGAATCTACGAGCCGTTTTGGGAGTTCTTCGCCAACATCGGCTGTTTGGGATGTTGTCAAAGTGTGAGTTTTGTACTCGAGAAGTCCATTTCTTGGGGCATGTTGTGTCCCAATAGGGAGTAGCTATGGATCCATCATAGATAGAAGCAGTAGTTTCATGGGCAGCCCCCAAGACAGTGTTAGAGGTGCGAAGATTCCTTTGTCTCGTAGGCTATTACAGGAGGTTCGTAGCAAATTTCACACGGGTTGTGACTCCTCTAACAGTTTTGACGATGAAGGATCAAGCATTCATGTGGACTGATCATTGTCAGGAATCATTCGAGTATCTAAAGGAGAAGTTGGTAAGTGATCCTGTTCTTTGTCTTCCAGCTGAGGGAGTCCAGTTTGACGTCTTCTGTGATGCATCACATCTGGGGCTAGGCTGTGTACTTATGAAACAAATGTCAGTTGTTTCTTATGGGTCCCGACAATTGCATCCCCAGGAACGCAACTATGCCACCCATGATCTTGAGTTGGCAGCCGTGGTGTTTGCGCTGATGTTCTGGAGACATTACCTCATTGGCGAGTGCTTTGTGGTTTTCACTGATCATAAGAGTTTGAGGTATGTTTTCTCTCAGCGGGACTTGAACTTGCGACAGCGTCGGTGGATGGAGTTCTTGCAGGAATACGACTTTGAAATATCGTATACACCTGGGAAGGTAAATGTTGTTGCTGATGTGCTGAGCCGAAAGTCACGTAGTGATGCTGTGCATGAATCCGGTGATTCTTGGAGAGTAATGGAGGAACTGTCAGCATTACATCTTGATATGGAAGAGGTTGGAGGTAGAGGTTGTCTTTTCCAGATGACGGTGCAGTCATCTCTGATGCATAAGGTGGAAGAGTCTCAGTTGGGGTGATCCAGAGGTGGAAGTTTGGAGAGCCAGAGTTGTTTTTGTAGAGGCCCCTGATGGTTGGTCAAAGGATGAACAACACCGAGTGTTGTATCATGGCAGTATTTTTGTTCCCTTGGAGATGCGTGAGACGGTTCTCCGAGAGTTCCATAGCTCGCCCTTAGCAGTACATCCTGGCGTGACAGAGATGTACCGATCCTTGAGGAGTCAGTTTTGGTGGCCTGGGCTGAAGCGTGCAGTGGTAGAGTTTGTGTCTCGATGTTTAGTCTGTCAAAGGGTGAAGGCGGAACACCGTGTTCCTGGTGGTCTTCTCCAGCCATTAAAGATTCCTCAGTGGAAGTGGGAGGACATCTCAATGGACTTTGTTACAGGTTTAACTTGAGCTCCGGGAGGACATGATGCTATATGGGTGGTAGTGGATCGTTTAACTAAATCGGCCTGCTTCATAACAATCAAGGAGTCGAGCTCAGTGGAGGTTTTGTCGAGGCAGTATCTGGAGGAGGTGGTGAGGCTTCACAAAGTTCCTAAGACGATCATTTCTGATCGAGATCCTCATTTTACCTCTAGGGTGTGGAGAGGTCTCCAGCATTCTTTTGGTTCTCAATTATGCCTTAGCACTGCTTTTCATCCTCAAATGGATGGTCAGATAGAGCGAACAATCCAGACTCTTGAAGACATGTTGCGCTCATGTGTTCTTGACTTTGGAGGATTATGGATGAGGCACCTACCCCTGGTGGAGTTTTCATACAATAATAGTTTTCACTCCACCATTGAGATGGCAACATTTGAAGCCCTATATGAACGGACATGTCGTTCTCCATTGTGCTGGACTGGGGTCGGAGAGTCAGCGGATCTCAGACCGGAACTAGTGCAGAATACAATAGAGATGATTCAGGTGATTCGTGAGAGGATGAAGACATCACAAGATCGTCAGAAATCATATGCTGATCAAAGAAGGAGACCCTTAGAGTTTAATGTTGGGGATCATGTGTTTCTGAAGGTGACTCCCCGCCGTGGGCAGCGACGGTTTGGTCATGAAAGTAAGCTTTATCCACGGTTTGTTGGTCCTTTTGAGGTGTTGGCTCATGTTGGAGCTGTGGCATATCGAGTATCACTCCCCCCTCAGATGAGTTGGATACAGGATGTTTTCCATGTATCACAGCTCCGTCGTTATCTTTGTGATGAATCTCATGTTATCGATTGGGGAGAGATCAATATTGATGATGATGCAACCTTCAAGGAGCGACCTGTGGAGATCCAAGACCACAAGGAGAATGTGTTGCATGGGCGTTCTATTCCTTTAGTTCGTGTCTTGTGGAGACATGGTGGCATGGAGGAGAGTACATGGGAGCGTGAGTCACAGATACGTGCTGAGTACCCAGAGTTGTTTAATGTTTAACTATTTTCATGTAATGATGTTTCCTTTATGTTTAGACCTTTCATGTTTTATTTATGTACCTTTTGTGTGATGTTATGATTGAATAGTTTTTTATGGATTGTTTGTTTCCATATTCTCGGATGTCGTAGTTTTGTTCCAGCTTTCGAACAACTCATGGTGGTTTTCCCCTGAGAGGTATCTTATGGGGTGGTTGTTCAGACCCCTCTTTTCTTCTGAGTTGGTTTTTTTTACTCTCGAGGACGAGAATGTTTTGAGAGGTATCTAATGTAATGGCCCAGACCTCTCCGGTCCACTACATTGTGAAAATGTGGTGTTGGAGGTGTTCCGGGAGGTCAAGGTGACTTATCCCCCAACCGCTGCATACCGGTAGCTCGGTCTACCGGTAGCTGTTGCCTACCGGTAGCTCGGTCTACCGGTAGCAGCTGTCTACCGGTAGATTGGTCTACTGGTACCTGCTGCCTTCCGGTAGCCGCCGCTTACCAGTAGCTCGGTCTACTGGTAGCCACATCCTACCGGTAGCTGGGTTTACCGGTATCCGCGGCGTACTGGTAGCTCGGCCTACTGGTGGTCGTAGTCTACCGGTAGCTCGGCTAACACTACCAAATTTCTAGTTCTGGGAACAATGTTTCCAGTTTTATGAATAGTATCAGTAGGTGAATAGTATCGGTATACTTGAATAGTTCTATCGGTGAGGATCTATCGGTAGACTTGTGTTTCTATCAGTGAGGATCTATCAGTAGACTTGTGTTTCTCTCGGTAAGGTTCTATCAGTGAGCTTTTCATTCCTTTTCCAATTTTTTTAGTTCCGTGAACAGTGTTTCCTGACTCCTAAGAGCTACTGATTCCATACTTTGCCAAATTTCATGAATGAACAGTGTTTCCATACATTATAAGAGCTACGAATTCCATACTTTTCCAATTTTCACAAATGAACAGTGTTTCCAGACTTCATAAGAGCTACTGATTCCATACATTGCCAATTTTCACGAATGAACAGTGTTTCCAGACTTCATAAGAGCTACCGATTCCATACTTTCCCAAATTTTTTAGTATGTGAACAGTGTTTCCAGCTTCGCAAATTTGTCATTTTCTTTGACGTAAAATACTTTTAAAACCTTATTTTAAGGACTTTAATACTGATTCAAAGGCCATAAATTCTATATTAATTATTCCTAAGGCAGGGATGTTTTTACTTGGTCAAACCGCGTGGGTTAGTGCGATCCGTTTTTTTATGGAGAATAAACCGGATCTTAAACCGTCGCCTCGTTAAATATTCAAAAAAGGAACGAGATATCATTCTTCATTGTTCTTCCTCCTGGTTCTCATCTATGAGACGTTAGAACCTTGCAATCATTCCCGAAGGAGTTTCACAATCAAACGTTACTCGGATCAGTTCTGCTCTGTTTGATGCAACCAAGCTGTGTCGATCATTCTTCCATATAATGTATGTTTTATCATCGTTCCTTCGGGTATCACCTTCTCTTGTTCTCCTTTCCATATTATCATGTAATCTCTATGGTTTTAATGGGTTTTGGTTGTTTGGGACTTACCGTGGAATCCTCAGGTGGATGCAGTTGTCGCGAGAGAAGGATTGTGGCCCGTTGTGTGGATAAAGGACGTCAAGAACTCTTCGAGGAAGGGGATTCATGACTTCTCTAATTGTGTATGTGCAATCATAGAATTAGCATGATTTAGTCCTTTTGATCACAATGAAATTCACCTAATTAAATACTTGAACTAGATTAAAATAATTGGTTGATCGCATGTTGTTTCTTTGTACCGTGATAACGGTTTGCCTCATGTTTTCCTAGCTAGAGTGATATCTATGATTTTCTTTAATTAGTTGCTCATTCATGATGGAAATTGATAAAGAACGTAAAGCCAGAATTATTTGTTAAATATTCGGCTAAAGATAAAGAAGCATGTTAATGAATCTGTTAATTCAAGATAGATTAAAGAACTATTAGTTTGATAATTTCAAAAGGGTTCTGGGTTACCTGTTTGCTTGTAAGGCTGAATGCCTTGTGGTTTGGAGCTCTGAGTGCTCATTTTGTATGAAGGATGAATGCCTTGTTAAAGGGCCGAGAGCCCATTTTGTGATCTTTGATTTCCTGCTGCTGGTGATTTGATGTCAGCCTAGATGGCTGTTGTGATATGTGGAGGCATGGGGACTTTTGGTTGTGCCAGCGGATGACGCCAAGTGTGGTGAGATGCATCGGTTTATGCATGTGGGTGTCGTGGAGGACACCAAGGATGATGGTATGAGATGAATGTGATGGTTTGATGTTTGTGGTTTGGTTTGGTTGTTTATCTGCTTTACTTTTCCCACTGCTCAAGGCAGCTGGTCTTACTTACCCTCTTTCTGAAGGAGGCGAAGACACACGGGGTATTCCACGTGCTTTCCGTGTTTAGCCTCTCGATGGAGGATGGGTCTATGCTCTAGTTATAGGCATCAAAGACTCTACGGGTAGTATATCTACTCGCTGTGTTGAGCCCCTTTGTGTTTAGTATCATAGGATGATTTTCTATAATTCCTGGGAATACGGGAAAGTAATTCTATAATGAAAGTATGTCTAAATGGTGATAATCCACGGGGTTGGAGAAAATGGAATTTAATAGTGATGTGAATCCTAAAAAGGAGCAGTTTTTGAATGTGATGCCAATTTAGTTTAATGTGGAAAATTGTTCATGGTTAATTAATGTTTAAAGAATTAATTAACGTACAGTGGAACTGATAAAATGAGAATGGAGTAATCTAATAAAGCTCTTCAAATGGTTGTGTGCGTATAGGATACCTAGTCTTAGAAGTATCAGCCTAGAGTCTGAGAGACGTTAGCTGCAGTTGTGCCTATGACTAGGTAATGTCCATAGTGTGGTTGTGAGTTATATATATTCTGTACATTTTTTGTTTCTATATGCTACTCCACCTAGTCGGTAAGTGCAACTGACACCCCGGGGATTCTGAGCCCTGGGGAGGTGTTTTTCCCAACATTCTGATGGGAGGTTGAATGGCTGACTACCCCCTTTAGCCCCGCTCTCTTCTCTTGGTAGATACACAGTGGTTAGTTTTCCCCATATATGTTTGTAGAGGGTTGTAATGGCTTGTGGTTATTTCACACACATATATTCTGGATATAGTACCATATGGACTACTATTGGTGTAACGTGTATAGGCTGTGATGGCTTGAGGATCCTTACTCGGCGTATGGGCTGTGATGGCTTGAGGTATAATACTCGACGTATGATACACGTTATGCCAGCTGTGGTGGCTCCCAGAGACTACCTGGTTACTTTGGTTGTGAGGATGGTGTGGTGGTTAGCCCAGGTGTCTGCGGGAAAGCCTTTGTGGTGCACGTGGTGCACGTTTTGGAGCTTAGCCCAAGTTTATACGGGCCTGCCTTTGGAGAGAGATGCGCATGACATATGTCGTTGGGGAAAAGCGGCAAACCAGTGGGGAAGTAGTAGTGGGGTACCCTTGATATTCTTTACTATATTCTATATTCTTGTATGCATTACTTGGTGATAGTATCCATGGTGAGGTTGGGAACATAGTATACCTGTTTAGGTAACGAGTTAGTTTCACTTGTTGTTCACTGGGCTTTAGCATGCTTTCTTTAATTTTGCACGAGAGGTTTGGGGAGGATCCTACTGAGTATATTGTTATACTCACCTTATGTATATATAAACTGTTTTACAGGTTACTTGGAGCAGGTTGGAGATCAGGCTGGTCACTATTAGCTTGTGGTTGCAGGAGCTGTTCGGGCTCGTGGTCGTTGCTGTTTTTTCCTTTGGGTACTTGTAGTTTCTTTCCCTTTCAGTTTTAGTACTTTTTCATGGAATTTCATATATGGACATGAGTTTCTTTTATATTTCAGTTCTGAGTTGGAGTTGTTTTGTGTCTATCTTATCACTCTCTTCTGCATGTGTTCTCTTAGAGGGTAATGCCTCCCATTTGTGCGTTTACTATACCCTTGGTGCTAGTCGCCAACCTGGGGCCTATTGGAGGCGGGACTCGGGGGGTCATTATATCCCTTCTCACATTGCCGGCCCAGAAGTGGTACACTTTGTGGGGAGGGGTCGTGACAGTTCTGTTATTATTTTTTGGTCTATGTCATTTTTTTCACATTCAAGGAACATCCAGTGATCATTCCCTAATCTCATGTGGGTCGGGCCAGATGTGAGAAATAAGGGATGACAACCATGTTATTCCATCTAAATATAATATTGAAAACCAAGCTTTGGGAATCTAGGGCTTGAACAACAATTCCAGATTTCCATGAAGAAAGAGAGAGGCCTGAATGAAGAACCAAGGTCTCAGATCTGTCGAATTTCCATTTTCCCAAAGTTCCCTAGTGCATGAGTGGGGTAACACCAGGGGAGTTAGAATCACTACGAACAAAAGGAGGTGGAATGTGTGAATCAAGATACACATGATTTGGAACATTTTAGGAATGGTGTTATAATAAAGGATAAATGTTGACCACATTAGAAAAATAGTATACTTATTGTGTTAGCCTGAAATGAGAATAACAAATAAGGGACAACCGCTGAACATATTCAAAACGTGGGGCCTGACTCGAAATGTCATCCATTAGTATTCTAGAACATTTTCCCATGAAAGTAGGCAAGTCATAGTCTGAGCATCCATACTGTTAGGGGGTTCATTTAGATGTGAAAGAGGAATAGGGGCCATATAATGGGCACACGAAGCGTGAAGGGTGGATTGATGGGTTGTTTGAATAGAATCTAACACTCTTGAAATAATTCCACCATTGTGGAAAAACATTAGGTGGGTGCATCGGTATGATTAGGGATCAAACTTACTTTAGAACAGGACATCTCTAGCAAGGACCTGGAATGCTCTATATTTTCACATCATACTAGTAAGGATGATAGACACGTTTTGTTAAACATCATATAGTGACGACGATGCACATAGTTTAAAGGTCATACTTGTGGGTCTAGGATTGGTCCCGAGGGGCTAGAAGGGTTAATGACCCTAGGGCTAGGCCCAATGAAGAATTCATGGGCATCAATAAATATCCCATGAATATGATAAAAATAAAAATGCAGTTCATGAAGCAGAGTGTGGTCATAGACCAATCCTGGTAGGGGGATACCTCTCTAGTGAGGATGTTGATGAATCCCATGGTTATTATAGGGAATCCTGAACTTGTTCAGGGTAGAGCTGCATTTTAATGTCATGCCTAGAGGACATGACTACCTAGAATGGAAATTTGTGTTCTGGTATATACCATGACACGAATGAGGACCAAAAGAGTCCATGCTACACCACATGCTTTCATGAGAGTCCTTAAGTTGAGGGACTGATGGTGAAAATAGGGATTGGCCCAAGACAGGTTGTTTGGGCATTCCTACATACCCATGAGGATGGGAATCGAGACACCCATAGTTCTGGAGGTGTAGTTAAATGTGATACACGAAGATGAAAGGTAATTTCGGCATGGCTGTGCTAGTAAACGTCCTACCATTACTACTAAGCCCAAGTGAGTCATGCTCGACTTGGGAAACAAGGATTAGTGGTGGGACTTACTTAGTACTGAGAGACACACAATAGGGGAAATGGGATGCTAGGTGAATGATGTCCTAATAATTCTAAATGGATTACTTGACTCACCTATAAGCGCAAAGGGGTAAAAATGAGTATTTTTTAATTCCACTTGAACATATAGGATTGAAATTTTTTGAATCACGATGCTCGAGATTTGGAACACAATGAAGGTGGCATGATAGTAAAGGATAACTGCTGACCATGTTTGAAACACAAAATATATTACTCATTATCCTGGAATGGGGATATAAAAATGAGTGTCAACCGCTAACCATGTTTGAAACATGAGACTTTTCTCAAATATCATCCGAGGATTTTTTGGTCATTGGCCCAAGATGATTGGTAAGCCAATGGGGAATGAGACCAGGCCGTAATGGGGGTCCCTTCAGACATGGAAGATGATGATGATCAAAACAAAGGTCTCAGAAATCCTGGAAATGAAATGAGGGTATTTCCATGTGATAATTCCAAGCCTTGGGCTCTTTTCCACACTATATTTGAGTCTTCCAATGAGACTTGTCAAATAGAGGATGCCAAATCCCTTTCTGAGGAAAGGGGTATTAGGGTCGCATATTCCGAGCTTATGGTGATAGATTGTACCATTAATGGGGGATTGGGTTTTATGGACCATGCCGAGGGTGCTGATGTATCTATACTTGACACATATTTCTCATAGGTAGATCCTAGTTTAGGGTCATAGAACTCAAACCGGATTGGTAAAAGACAAGGGAGGAACATGGTGCAGCTACTAAAAAACTCGACATGAATGACAACCCTAGAGGTACTCAACATAAAACATGTTTTCAAAATAGTTCAATCAAAGGGGATAAAGAGAAGGGGAAATATTTTAGGTTCCATGGGTTGTACCAGAAGACAAGATGCATGTGTGTTCCTATGTATCCCATGAGTATGGGAATCAATCCATATGTTGTTTTGGAACATGTTGTGCAGTTTAATGTCTTGCAGAAATGAATTCGAGTGGTCTAAGTATATTGTCATAGATCTCGGACCGTAGATGGAAAGGAGTTAGGGAGACACGTGGTTTGGTAAGTATAACACCAGATGTGAATAAGGACATTAGACCATACCACAATGTGCTCCCTGGGATGCTTTACGTCGAGATACCAAAAGTGATGGTTAGGCTGGGCCAAAAGAAAAATGTGTGGGCATTACTACGTACCCCATGAAGATGAGGATCATGACACATGTAGTTATGAGATTTCATGGTAAGGTACCAATTCTAGGGATAATAAGATCATGTGGGTATGTCCCTCGCACCAAAATAAGCAGTATTTGATAGTTATTTTTTCCATTGGGGTAGATGTGTGTTTTTATTAAATTTTTTAGAAAGCGATAAACCTAGTTTAGAGAATCCTGATATCACTTAAATAATAATTCTTCATGTAGGCATAAAAAATGGTTGTTGGGTGACCAATTCCCAACATGATGTCCCCTAAAGTGAGGACATCATGATGCAGTGTCATTTTTTGCCATGTGGCCAGGACAATAATGTCAAAGTTTTGGGATGTGTGATAGAAAAAACCAGTGAATTTTAATGTCATTAAATATAGTCACAAAAATTTAAGTCCTGTGTGACCATGGTGGGAATTTTCATGACATAATAATTCATACCCTATGTAAATGAGGATGAGTTACATATCACACCACATGAAATTCCGAGGAATAAGCCTCAGGTCAATGGGCCAGCAAAATCGAAAAAAAATGTGTCAGGAAATATGGACGAAACATCCAGGTTTTCTTATGTATCGCATGATGTTGTGAATCGGGAAATATGTAGTTAATAGTGTGTAGTTAAATGTCATTCATGAAATATAAGCAGATCATAGTTTATTGTCTCAGATTTTGGACCATGGAGAAGCGAAACTCTTCCAAGCGAGCGTAAACCTCGATCTGATCCATATTCACACAAGAGTTAGACTCTGTATAAGAAACAAGGTCTGAAGAGGTATTTGAAGAAAAAGGGATGCATGTGAAGGGTATTCCAATGCAGATCCCTGAATGATTCCTTACAACGGCTTTGTCTTCCTAACATGCTAATGCGCACTGAGGGGTTATACCAAGTGTGTCAAAATTCCACATAGACATGATGTGGTGGAGAATGATGTGAATCATGACACCATCATTCATGGCATGATATAGTTGTCCTGATGATGGAGGATAACTGTTGACCATGTTTGAAACACGACATCTAAATCATGTGACCTAAAATGCGAACAACAAATGAGAGTCAACTGCTAACCATATTCACAATGGGGTACATGTATCAATTTGTAGTACAAAACCATCAAATAAATTGTACTATAGTGGTAGGATATCCCTTTGTCCATGAATCCATGCCATTTGGGGGTCCTTTCAGACATGATTGATAATGATATCCTAATTGAAGGGGAACACGACGCCTGAAAAATTAGTGAAACTATGTCCATGTAGAATCCAACACTCCATATTTTGAACCAGAGTACTCCTGGGCACATTGGCGAATCCCCAAAGAGGGTCGAGGGACCCCAATTAAAATAATATGATTATAAAATATGTGTGAAGGACAAGGGAGAGAAGTTAATTCAAGAGATAGGTACGTAGCGTGGTTATTTCAAACCCGGTGTGAATGGGGACACCAACCCATACCACACCAAACTCCCTCCCTTCTAGAGGACTCGGCCCAAGAGACCATAATGATAAGGTGGTTTCTATGGGATGGGGCGGGACTGAAAGACTACATGTTTGAGCAGTCCTACGTATCCCAAAAGGATGGGAATCAATCCACACTTCATTCAAGAGAAGGATTTTGTGCAGTTCAATATCAAGTGGTAAGGTAGAAAATATGGGAAACGTACCCCAATGAGGAGTGTGTATGGCATGATGAGTAGCCTTAGTTGATGAGGGAATATGCTCATAACACATCACACAATCCCATATCAACACCTGGGCTTAGGGACCGAAGAGGTTGAGGGACCTGAAATGCGAAGTCCCAATCAATTAAATTTTTAACGTCTTACGGTAACGACGACAGTGATCATGGTTTAAGGTCATAGGGCACAAAAAGTAGATTCCTAGTTTAATGAAATATTCATGTGATAGCTGGGTGGAGAGAGATAATCATCGTGCCACTGGAAAACCATGAAACTAAAACAACTATAGAGGATAACCGTTGACTGTGTCCACAGTATAGTATATGTACTTATTTGACTGGAGGTCAGGGGATAACAATTGAGCATGGACCATTGACTGCATTTTCAACATGGGACCTGTATAATTTTTTTTTTCTGGAAATCCTTGAGGACATTGGTCAGAAATGGTAGGAGAGACCTTGGTCCAAGAATTTATGTTGTTTGGGGGTCCTTTCGGATAGAAAAGATGATCGAAACCCAAGTGATGGGTTGAGTAAAGCATGTCAGGGCCTAAGATCATGGAAAGGATGATAAATGAAGGAGGGATGACTCTAGGGGATATGTGTGGCATGGAAAAATATCTCGACGTGAATGAGTACGTGAATCCATACCACAACAAACAATACTAGATGTGGTCATGCGACATGGGGCTGAAAGGGTCGAGGGACCTGAGGCTGGGAGTCCCAACTAACTCTAACCATATCATCCCTCATGCGGATATTGCTTTACCACAGCTCTTAATCCTAATTGAGCAATTCTCATTGTGGGAAACAAAATGTATGACTGGAATCTTCCCACCATATAGGTGTTCAACTGCTCGACTCACACTCCGACGTGAGGAAGACTGATTCATGAAGAGATGGCAGGGTAGAATGAACTACTACACTCTATGTTTGGGACATATGGGGGTGGTGATAATGAAAAAGTACAGCTATTGACCAGATTCAAAACACAACATCCAAATTGTGTGACCTAAAATTGGGGTAAATGAGCATCGACAGCTGACCATATTATCGATGTGGTACTAGTATCAATTTTTTGTTCGAAACCCTCTATGATGTTGGATAATAGTGGTAAGAGAGATCTTGGGCCGATCATCCATGCCATGTGGGGGTCCCTTTGGATGCGAACTATAATGGAATCCCATGTATAGGGAGTGTGTGAAGCATGAATGTGACCATGAAATTTAACATCAAATAATATGGTAAAAGAAGTGGAGGTCTTCAGGGAAAGGGATATATGGTGTGATCATGATGGATCATTAGTAAATAAGAGAATGATCTATCACCACAACATGTTCTCCAACCCGAGGGGAGATTTTGAAGTTGAGGCTGGGCTAATAGAAAAAATGTCTATGAATTCCTACATATCCCTTGAAATTTGAAATCAAGGCATAGATAGTTCATTTAGATCATGCAGTTTAACGTCATGCGGCAAGGATGATGGGGAAATGGAATAATGGGGAGAGATACATGGTACGATTATTGTAATCCAAACATGAGTGGGTCCAAATAAGCTTATCCAACAATATGTGGGATCCTCCAAGAGAACTATACTTAGGGGATAGTCAAAGAGGAAAATTGGGTTGGACTCAAGATAAAGTATCTGAGCATTCTTATGTATACCATGAGGATGTGAATCAAGACATTTGTAGTTCTTGTAGTTTAACATATGTCATAATGGAACAAGGTTTAATATCATGCAAGACATAACAGTTTAAAGCCGTGTGGGACCATATATATTTTAACATCCTATGAGACGATATATAATTTAATGTCATGTAGGACATAAAAATGCGTTTGCTGCGGGAAGATTAACTTCATGCAGGACTAGCGCTGAATAGTTTAACGTCCTTCAGTTCAGACGAACCGCGTATTTCAAAATCTTGAGGTATGGACGGAACATTTTAAGGTCATGTAGGACTTGAAATTTAAGGTCATGTAGGACCAGATAGTTTTTTTTCATGTTGGAGTAGACATATTATGGTCATGTAGGACCGTAATATAGTTTAGGATTATACAGAACCATAATGTAGTTTTAGGTCATGCATGACCATATAGTTTAAGGTTATGCGGGACCATAAAACTCAAGAAAAGTATTCCTTGAAGAATATGACAATGTTTGGAGGAGTTATATGATTAGAAACAATGGTAACTAGAGATTATGCACAATTGGAGTAAAGCTTGTGAAAGATGAAAGGTAATTCCCATTTGGGCTCCAACATGGGCGGTTTCCTTCCAGGTATCATTGGTGTTCTTTGGGCCAACACCATGTCTCCTTGAAAGTAATATCAGAGGTGAAATTTCTTGTTTAATGCTCTTGCTATCTTGTTTTGATGCCTTTCTAGACTGTGCAGGTCACGAAGCATGTTCTTGTCAAGCGCTTCCAGCTCTACCAGATAGATTTCAGCTACTTTATCTGGATATTTCTAATCAAAGATAGTTGTGTGAAATGAGGGAAACTAAATCAAAATGGGAAGGATGACCTCCTTTGTGTACACTAGGGAATATGGGGTCACCTTGTTGGAATTAAAAGTCGTCATTCGATAATCCCAGAGGGCATTGAAAAGATTTTCCAAAAAACTATTCTTTTTCTAACCAACCATTTTCTGCAGAATGTTAGAGAGGGTCCTGTAGAATGCCTATATCTACCCATTTTCTGGCTCATGACAGTGGGATGTATGGTTAGAATGGATTTTTTACATATTGTAAAATTTCTTCAGCATAGCTACCCAAAATTCATTCTGTTATCGGCGATGACAACATGATGAACTCCAAATCAATTGATGATATAATAGATCACAAAGTCAATGATGGAATGGGCCTTGACCTCCTTGAGTAGAACTACTTCTGCCTAGTTCAAAATGAAATCTGTAGCAGTCAAGATGAAGTAGAATTGGAATGTAGTTGCCGGTGGATATAGTCCCATGACATCGAGTCCCCTAAACTCAAATGGACAAGATTA
This sequence comes from Viscum album, assembly GCA_963277665.1. Classification (NCBI taxonomy): domain Eukaryota; kingdom Viridiplantae; phylum Streptophyta; class Magnoliopsida; order Santalales; family Viscaceae; genus Viscum; species Viscum album. The sequence goes on along the minus strand of OY728148.1, from coordinate 1,478,665,410 downwards.
CATGGTAGTGTGGGGAGGCTTCGGTGGCGGATTATTAAATTAGGCATGAATTTGGATAGCATGCAAACTTTTGGAGAACTCTATGTAGTAATTGATCATGGAGGGACAAAAATTATTCAGTCTCCAGATCTGGTGAGATTGTTTCAGACCATTCTGATGAGCTCAGTGAGAACCGGCATGAACCTTCTACAAGAATTGAGAAATCTCTACTCCTTGAATGAAATGGATAGGAATTAATCAAACCTGCACTTCTAGGAGTTCTTCTCATGACCAGGACCACTCTGTAGGGTATACTGCAACATGGTGCATTGAATTTTCTCACGCATAGCCTGATCTGTCGAGAGGTTACAATTTTGGAAGTACTCTCAAAGGAGTTTCTCCGGTTGAGAGTCACCTCAATCATTGCATCCAGGGGACCTGGAGGTCTGGATGTGGAGGCACCCGTGGTATGGTGGCTTACCCGCAACATTTCATCATTATCATAAGTAATGGTAGAAATGGATCTCTGGTGTGCCTCATGGATAATCAGATCATTTTGTTCAGGCTCTACAAGTGATGTAGCTAGGCTATCCAAGGTGTCAGCTTGATCATTCTGGGATAATGGGACATGAGTAACTTCTAGCCATGATGGGAACTAGGCCATCAGATGGAGAGTGTGTTCCAACAACAGTATGAGATATGACTATCTGATGATATAGTCACCATTGATCTACTTGATGACTAGTTTGGAGTGCCCTTTCACATCAAAGTGGGGAATTTCAATCTCAAGGGCCATCTCGAGGCCACTAATGAAATCCTGATACTCCATCTCATTGTTGGTGCAGACTTATAAAAATAGGAATGAATACAAAATAATGGACTGCGCTGGGGTAATGAAGATGATACCCAGGCTTATTTTGTTGAGCATGGGGTCATTGAGTCTTCTACTGGTGAGGCTCTGGGAAGCACCATCAATGAAGATTTTTAGTACAGGATGACATGGTATACTGAAAGGATTTCCTCATCAGGAAAATCAAGGCCGAGGGATATGTATGTGGGAGCTAGATGAGTGGAAAGGGAGTCTGGAAATGCTTGTCCCATAATATCCTTCTAAAGGAACATGCCTGATGTCGAACTGTTGAAGGATTACTGCCCACCGAGCTAGACGGCCTATCAACATGGCACATTTCTGGATGTACTCCATCATATATACCCTGAAAACTTGTTGTACCTCATGGTGCTACAATTAATGTCACAATTTCTTTACATCAAATAACAGCGTGAGATAGATCTTCTCGGTATGAGTGTATCTGGTCCCCGTATCAAGGAGCATGCGGTTGAGTTAATAAAGATTGTTCTTAGTTCCCTCGTTGTTCTTCTATGTAAGGAGGGCTCCGATGGATTGTTCCAGGTTGGTCACATAAAGGAAAAGTAGCTTTCCAGAAATGGGTGGCATTAGAGATGGTGTATGGAGTATGCACTTCTTGATTTCCTTGAAGGTAGTCTGGCATTATTCCTTCCACTGGTAGACAATTCCCTTCATCATGAGCTGAGAAAAGGGCATACACTATTCGTCCAAATTCGCAATGAATCTATGTATATAGGCCATGTGGCTTTGGAAACCTCAGATCAGCTAGAGATTTCTTAGGGGAGATATTTGGATAATGGACTTGATCTTCTATAGGTCTATTTCAATTCCCTTTTATCGGAAAATGAAGCTGAGGAACTTTCCAGAGGTGACCCTGAAGGCTCACTTCAATAGATTAATCTTCAGGTGGTGAGAAAGGAGGAAGCCAACCACTTTATCAAGGTATTTGATATGGTCCTGAAGCTGGTGAGATTTGACCACCAGATCATCCACATTGCATTCCACCAATGTCTCAAGGATCAATATAAATATGCAATGCATAGCCTGTTGGTAGGTGGAACCTACGTTCTTTCAACCAAAGGGAATGAAAAGGTAATAAAAAGTTCCTTGTGGTTCACTGAAGGCCATATAATCCTCTTCATCAAGAAAAAGTTGGATCTATTTATACCTGGAGTACCCATTCATGAAGGGGAGGGATTGGGACCTAGTAGTGGCATCAATCAACAATTCCATCACAGGAAGGGGAAAATCTGTCTTTGAGTAATGACGGTTGAGATCTCAGAAGTCGATGTAGACTTTGATCTATCCATTATTCTTTCTTAATGGAATAATGATTGCTAGTAATTTGGGGTTCTATACCTCCTTAATGAAATTTGATTTGATAAGCTTATCAAATTCAGCTCGACCATAGCACTGTGAGAAGGGTGCATCTTATTGGTAGGTTGCTTTAACCCGTGTTGATTTGTTGGGAGACAAAGGTGCTTGATGGATACCTACAAATCTAGTCCTTGAATCTTGTCATAACTCTAGGTTAGTACATCACAATGTGGCATCAGGATGTCCATGTACTGATGTTTCTCTTTGACAAGAATACCGACACTGATCAACGTGGGCATCAGATCCCCCACACTACCGATGTTTACTTGTACAATTTCATAGACCGTAGTATAGACAACCTCTTCAATGGTGGGGGATAATCCTATAAATCCTCTTCTTCACTTATGAAGGAGTGACACATAGTAGGAGGAGTTTCCATTGAGTCGAAATATCCTGTTGGGAGGCTGGTACCATCTTGAATGGTAGTGGACACTACATTGTCATACTCTTTTACTGCCGAAACCATAATGATGAAGGCTATTGATCTGATCCCATCTGCTCTTCAACCCAGGGGTCCACAAATGATGATATTTAAGCACTAGTGACATGTTATCTTGATCAGGTTAATCCCATCCTAAATAAACAGTCATGTATGAAGTATTGTTGTCGCCATGGGGTGGACATCCCGATACCTTATGGGTGTAGGGAGCTCCGGGATCACCTGAGCCTGATTTGTGTAGGATTATGAGGTGATCTTCTGACATCCCATAAACTTGGTAATGTGATCCCCCCTCATTCTAGAAACAACAAATCAATTTCCCATGTCTAGGGATGTTGCCTCAAATTAGTGGATTAGAAATATGTAGGCATCATCAAGATCTATCCATGTGTCGGTCGCAGATGTAGCATGATCAACCTCCTAAGCCATAATTTGTTTTTCCTTGCTCTTGTAATATTCGTCATCCAAATAGTGGGCTTACCAATAGATAAAGGGAGATGCGCCACCAAAGTGTACGCCCACTTGACCATTAAAGGAGTAGTATAGAAACTGGTGAAATGATGATGGAACCTCCGCATGCAGGTGGAGCCACGACCTACCCATCAATGCATTGTAATAAGTGTCTTGCGAGACAATAATGAACTCAGTGGTGGTGACTAGGCCACTGAACTAGGACTTCAAGTGGATCTTGATGACTGGTGCTGGTTTCGTCCAATAATAACCATGGATTTTTAGGTCATATGGAATCAGATCATCCTTATAAAACCCTAGTTTTCGTAATGTCCGAGTAGGTATTAGGTTGATCCCATAGCTTGTGTCGACAAGATAGCAATGGACCTCCACACCATTGAACAAACCAGTGATATACAGTGGGTGAATGTGTCCCTCTATGAGAGATCCTTCATCTTATCTAGAGAACAAGATGATGTCCTGTCATTTAGTATTCTCGACCACCTCAGCATGAAAGGCTTATGCAACTCCTACCTCCGTATCAAACTAGAGGGGGATTCATAAAGCCTCGGCAAGGGCCTCATGATATCTACTAATAGGAGAAGGGCATCAATGTTAGATATCCTTGCTGGAATGATGTCATGATTATTGAGTACATAATTCATCTGTGTTAGGTGTGAACTTATACTTACAAGAGGTCGCACTATGGCAGGAGGTATGGTAGGAACATCCAGGTGGACCAGCGGTCGACTGGTGCTGGAAATATCCTACTTCTCACAAGTCGAAGCCTGTGGAGTGACCATTAGATGAGTGCCAAATGACTGATACTGGTCTGTACAATATCTTGGTTGGTCACAACATGATCAAGGTGGTTATTCTTGATCAAGTAAAATAAATGGGGGCGACGGTGGATATGATGACAACAGATGAGAAGGATACTCGTGCGGAGCTCTACGCTGGGCCAACTACCTAGTTTTGGTAGCATGGATATTCTAGTTGGTCATACTAACTGAGGGACTCCGATGACCCATATTGTTATTGATCCGTCGATGTTGGTGATGACTTGGAACATTGGGAGGATCTTCCTGGTGCTCTTCATCATCAATAATCATATACGGGTTTATCAGGTCTACGGTATTAACCGAGGCATACCCTTGACTGTCACATAAATATCTATCCACTACTGGGCTTATTTTGAGAGGAATTCCCATCTCTAGGAGCATGATTTCAACAATAGTATGGGATGACGATGTCATTGGCAGGGGACTTTGTTTTCCTTTGCGCTGCTGATGCTTGCTCTGCTGGGAAGAAGATGGATGATAAGTTGACATAGATGTACTGGTGGTGGATGGTGCGGCACATTTTGAAGGTTTGGATCAATTTAGGCTTGCATGGATTTTCCATGAGCTAGAGCGACTATCTTACGAGCCTTCCAATTGTTATACATCTAGGAATCGTGGTTAGAAACTTGATTCTAATCACCTTCATTGTCACTTATGTTGTCCGGATTCACAAAGATACATGTCACATGTGTCGATGCTGGGCCTAACCAAGCTATGTTGTTATCAACATGGTCTTGAAGCTAGTCTTTAAACATATATCACAGTTTGAGGGTGTTCCCCAGGATCCAGTGATAGGGGTAGTAATTGTGGTGATTATAAATGATTTTATCTTTTGGCCTCTTATATTTAGGAAAACGTACAATCCCTTGCTCCAAGGCTCTGTAGAAATAACCAGGGATCTGAGCCTCAATGAATGGGTAGTTCCAATTTATGTTGTCTGGGAAGGGGGCTTTGAGAGCCTGACGCAGAAAAGGGGATGGAGCAGCCTATCATGGAGGTGGGACCTTGTTATCTCGCATGGGCAGTGGTAGTGCATTTTGTGGGGGCACCATCCGATTCTGAGGTGGGCGTTGCTATGCCAGATGTTGTTCCTGAGGTGGAGGTCCTCTACAAGGCTAGGGAGGTGGCTCCATTCATAACAATTGTAGTTTCCTTGGGGAATCTATTTGGGAAACCGTGGTGGGCTCAGCCCTGGAATCCCTAATCATGGAGACAGTAGGAGGAAACAAACATGCCTGACTAGCCTATATCAAGGATTTTTTTCTAGGGGCTGGGCCTTATCAGAGAAGCCTCAGAATCCCTCAGGGTTGTTCTGGGTGACCAGAGAGGGGAATAGTTTGATATTGACATTCCCTATGTACATTTTCAGTAGTTTCCCCTCAATAGGTGGCATGTCAAGGGAGTATATGGTCCCTTTAAACCATGTGATAAAGTCTACAATGCACTCATCATGCATCTTCTTGAAAATGAAGAGGTCCACAGTACCTGTCTTCTGAGTGGTGGAACTGAACTTGTAGAGAAATTTCCTACGGAGGCCTTCCCTACTGGCTACTAATCCAAGAGGTAGCTGGTTGTACCATACAAACACATTCCCTTTCATTGTCATCACAAAACACCAGAGTTCGGCAGCTTCCTACTACACTAGAGTTACCAACATGGGTCCAAACCTTGAGATAATATGGGCCAGGTGCTAAAATGGGTCTCATGTACCATTAAAAGGGGAAAATTGGATGTTCAAAACCTAGGGGTGCTGACATATCCTCCATCCTCAATGGATATGGCTTTCCATGAGGTGGGATTTCCACCTGGAAAGTCTCGAATGCCTTGATGCAGGTAATTAATGCTTTCATGGGATCATATGGTTGGGGATTCAGGTCATCATAGGGATACCTGACCACTAGTGCATTGGCGGGTCCTTAAACACGATAAGCATGCCCAACTACTCATGGAGTGGATGGTGGAATGACCATCAGAGCAGCGGGGGGAACATGAGCAGGGTCTCGAATATTTTCATGTTCTTCGAGTGGAATGGGAGATATATACCATGCACTCTTTTCTTAAGTTCCAACCTCAACCATGTCTGCATGGATAGTAAGGTCAGGGACACTTGGAGGTAATTTGTCGGGTGGAAGATGTGCCTGCCCTTGCAACACCAGTCTAGATTCACCATTGTCTTATCATCACTCTATAGCATATTTCAAATGGATGTCGTTGACCATTTTATTGTGTTTAGTGATTTTATAATGCAGTGTTGATTTTCAAGATCATCTTCTACCTTCAGCATTGATCCAGATGGGTAAGAGGTTTTGACTACTCTATGGTGCTTCTTACACTTGTTGGGATTCCAGCAGAGGGATAATTACTCGGTTGATATAGTAAGACATAGTAAACTCATTTTTGTGAGTGATTATTCCCAATGGATCCAATATGTGTGAGACTCCCTCGGGGGGTAGTTCCTCTCCAAGAACCTCTAGCTCTTTCTCACCCCCAATAAAGTTGTTCAAGTTAACCATGACCCTACCTAAAGGTATATCCGCTATGTCTCCTGAGAAATCGAGCTGGAACCAGATGGAACTGAAATGGAGGGCCACATAATACCCCAACCATTGATTTTCATGTGGGGAGAAGCCACCTTGATTATCCTTCAGTGCTCTTTAATGATCTGGATTTATCGATTTCAGAGGGTTCTATGTGACATGGTGAATTAGGGAACTGGGCCATAAGGAGTGCGATAAAATCAACCCAACGACATTGTTCTTCGATGTCTTCAAAGTTTTCCTGACTCTTGGGGTAGCCCACTTGTTGATGAAGAAGATAGAAATGAGTCTCCCAGAGGCTCTATTTAAATAATCTATCCTCCTCTTGGGTGAGTTATTTTGGTGCCCTAATATTTGGATATAAAACTGGGTATAACATCTCTGGGAAATTTTTTGTTATGAGAATATCCCACAATCTCTCTGGTCTAGATTTGTTGTTTGGCCCATAATTTTCCCACTCATCAAATGGAGGCCGCTGGAGAACTGATAGCGGTACTGAATCAGACCATTGGGATGGCCGGAAGACCAAGGGAGAATATGACTAGCGAGCTGATAAACTGCCACATCTTGAGCTATCCTCTAATGAATGCATTGACATGGCCACCACATCACCGTAATACGGGCTGACGACAATAGTTTCTAGTGCATGGACCTAGAATAATGGGGATAAACCATGTCGCTTCCCATCCTTCATTGGTCCCCAAAATAGCTATCTGTGATCTCTATTCGAGGTATAGAGTTCTTCTGGTGATGATGGTGGTGATTGCATGACCAGAACCTGTGGACATAGAGGATTGAGTCAAGGGTTCCATTTCTAAGTCATATACCGCCATAGAATCAGATAATAATACTGGTTTAATATCATTCCGAATCTTATAAGTATTCTATTTATGGTGGTGGCGACCCGCCCTCTATCCCCGAGATGGTTCTTCGGGACATGGTTGATTTCCAGCATGAGGACATTTGGTCATACTAGTACTGGGGCAGAGAGGATTTTCGCCTAAGTGCGCTGGAGTGTGAGAGGCACCTGGACATATATCAAAGGGAACATAGGGAGGACATCCATGTCAACTAACTGATGTGTAAAGGGAATATAATTGGAAATTGATAGACTTGGTAGGACCTCCACTAATGCTTGTATGTTCCTTGGTAGGACATCCATGCTTGGATCCCCTGATAGAGTCATTGTAAGGAGGGTCATCATACAGGTCAAGCCAAACACAGGTACAACTATCATGCTGGGTGCCAATGAAGCATGGATAACCTTCACTCCTCTTATTGTTGAGGTGAAGAGGACCATTATCGATCGATGTAAGCAAACGGGGGAGGCCCCCGTGTTGGAGATTGACCAGATGTGTGGCATCTTTAAGTCGACGACGAATGATAGGAGGAATGGCCCCATACCCGATGTCATGAGTGTAGAAGAGGCTTCTGTACTGAGGGTCACTATAGTGGAGAGGACCCTCATTCAGATTGATGGTGACACGTGGTGTACCAACATGCCGAGCTTGGAAGTGGGGAGGACCTACATTCACTATGGTGGCGGTACGAGGAGGACCTCTCTACTGCGTGTCGTTGCTATGGGTTGGTCCACGACAGCCACTACCTACGACGACGGCAATGAAACTCAACCCAGCCTACCCTTGGGGAGGTTTGAGCTTCAATTTGGGCCTTGTATATGAGATTCCATGCTCGTCATAGTTAGGGGGAAGGTGATATGCATCAGTGGTGGCACAATTCACCGTAGCTTTTGACGTTGACACCCCTTGGAGGGTGTCCTCCTTGACCTGTGTCGGACGCTGGCCACAGATCAGCCAAACTAGGGCTGGCGGTGTAGGAGCATAGATTACTTGCTCACCGACTCACTAGACCATGTGGCAGTTCTGGCGCGACCTAGTGGGGGCCCTCCAGGGGATCCCCTGGAATGAAATCCCAGGTGGGCTGGCCCCGACATCCCCAACCTCATCGGTGCAGGGGAGTGATTCATCAAAACGTTCCAGGGAGAGGCTTCTAAAATGGTTGTATGTTGTTGTGGGTAGAAGTGGATCCCTCCATGGCCCTTGGTGGTGGTGGTGGTGATGAAGCACAGATGCCACTAAATCCGGACGGGCCATATCTCAAGTTGGGAAAATCCCCTAGCCCTCATTTCAGCAGACGAGGTTGTTTATCACCCTTCATTGAACTAATTCAGAAGGGGATATAGTGTGTGGGTACCCCGCAGCTGTGGTTGTATAATTTTTCATAGAATTTGTGGAGCCACATGGGATTGCCACGTTAGCACTGCCCATGCCCCTGCGTCCGTGGAAGGGTGGGGATCATATTCCTATTGTTGAAGCATGGATCAAGTAATTCATAGAGATTTAACCATTAGTGTTGCAAAATGGAAATCGATTTCTATTGCCCCAGCCTCACTTCATCTTCCATGGATGGTAAGAGAGATCCAGACTGACAAAGTCACATATAGAGATGTCCAACCTCTTAACTATCCTGACTTCGGGTGAGTATCATGCCAATCTCGCTATATTCTTAGTGGGACCCGACTCTAGATAACTGGATCTGGTGACACACTAATCCACTGATGTCTCAAATGCTACTAATCTCCACATTGAGGAGAAGCACTTCATGTCAGGTTCACCATTTCCATTTCTGATGCTTTCGATAGGGCGCATATCTATCTATCAAGGACATGTTGTTTGTTTCCCTGCATTCCTGGTTTCTAATGGAAGGTGAAATTCATCACTTATTCATGGACATTTTCTCATTGATTGAAACTATATGATGGGTTGTATGTTCCGCTTTCTTTGGATTCTTCCTCAAAACTCGTTACCCAGTCCGAGTCTCCCTTATAGACTTAAGACGTTGTTCATGAAACTCTTCCCAGTGTCGTATCTTCATGGAGACCAATTAATTACACTACTTTTGTTAGCACATTCCAATGGGTCCAGTCAGGGAAGCATCCTTTGGTAGGGAGAGTAGTCACGTTGTACATCACGACCACATCTAGATGCTAGAACAATGTAGAATCTGGATTTTTCCCCCTTATGATAGGGCTAATTGGTGGCGCAAAAGAACAAGAAAACCGACGTCGAATGTGGGGAATTATATTCCATATTCATATCTCGGAGGTTTTCCTCAGCTTCCCATTTTTAACACTGGGTATTCCATGAGATTAACATCTAGAGGAGATAGAACGAACTGATCAGAACACTAATGGGAGTGGATCAGATGGGTGAATTCCTCGAGGGAACACTGATGTTGGGACTAATGCATGGTTAGTTGTTGGGATGCTGCAAAGAGAAGGTAAGAGGTGAATTGGCATGATATCACTAGGAGGTGGTGGGAAGGGTATGAACAATATGGATGATGTAGATTTAAATGAAGTGGTGGTGTAATGAGATGGAATCATCTTGAAGGTGACGCTAGATTCAGGCTTGAGCCTTGAAGATACTTCCTCCGTATCCTTGTGGTAGGAAGTCAAATAACAAGTAGTTCAATAGGGCTATGGGACACCTAAAGAGGAAACCAATATAAAGGGGTACTAGAGGAAGTGAAACCATTATTTGGGGTATGTCCTTCCTGAAACACGTAGAATTGAAGGAAAGACCATTATGGGACATGAGTGGTCTTCTTCAACATCAGATAAGATTTTTATGTATCCCCGTGGCATGGAATAAATGTTTATGTAGATCAATATGGGGTTATAAAATCGGGGTGTAAGAATAAGAAAAATAACCCAACGATATACTAGGGATTACATGTGATTAATAGCCTGGGTTGGCCTGGCGTATGGGGGAATACCAGTGTTGTGGGTCTCAACGAAGGGGATGAAAACGGCTTATCGTCGATTGCAAACTACAACGACATACCACTGGTTAGGTGAAACGACTTACCAATGACTAGGGTTCCAACAACTTACCGTTGAATGGGTTTCAAATGGCTTACCACTCAATGGGGTTCCAACAGCTTACCACTGAATGGGGTCCCAATGGCTTACCACAGAATGGGGTTCCAAAAACATACTGATGAATGATGTTCCAACGGCTTTCTGGTGAATCGGGATCCAACATATTACCACTGAATGGGGATCCAATGACATAATTCTAAATGGCGATCCAATATCTTACCAATGAATTGGGTTCGAACGACTTACCATATAATCGGGTTCCTACGACTTTCCACTGAATGAGGTTCTAATAGTTTACCCCTAAATGGGGTTCCAACGGCTTACCACTGATTTGGGTTACAACGACTTACTTCTAGTTTAGGATTACACCATATTACCACTGAATAGTGTGGTGGGGCAATTTACTGTCATATGGGACAAAAGCGGTTTATTGGTTAATGTCATAAAAGAAATAGGGTGGATCAATGTGGAGTGGTCGAGACCAATGAGTTTTGGGATTGAACTTCAGGAGGCGTCCTACGTACATTGCCTTGGTCAGGATCAATGTCCACGTAGTTCGGATTTGGTGTGTGGCCAAACGATGTGAAGTGTTTGGGACTAATGTTATTGGTCTTGAACCTCAAGGATGCATCCTGCGTACCAAGCCTTTGGAAGGATCAAGCGCCACGTAGATCTGGATGGTGTGGAGAACTGACCTGAAGGAGTTGGGACCAATGGTTTTTGGGATTGATCCATAGGGATGCTTCCTATGTACTTTGCCATAGTAAGGATCAAAGTCCATGTAATTTGGTGGGGTGTGGGGCTTACACACTAAGGCATCCCAAAGAGGATGTCATGTTTGATAATTACTCTAAGCCTACATGTGTCTTGCTCGGTGTGGGACCAATGGTTTTTGGGATTGATCCATAGGGAAGCATCCTATGTACCTTTCCTTGGCAAGGATCAAAGTCCACGTAATTTTGTGGGGTGTGGTGATTACACACAAAGGCAGCCCAAAGATGATCTCATGATTGAATCTTACCCTAAGCCTACTTGAGTCTTTCTCGGTGTGTGAAACAAGAGGTTGTAAAGACTTGACGATCTTCATGTACAGGGGATAATGAGTGGTTCTCAGCCCAAGGAGATGAAGATTGGGAATTACTCTAGGATGGAGGCCCAAGTGGTGAAAAATATCAGCAGTAGAGGGATTTGGTACTGAAGAGAGGAGGATTCCAGTGCCCATCCCCACCTCCCTAGGCATTGGCTAGGAAGGAGATAGGAGGAGCAGGGATGTTTCCTCCCACATGAAAAGCTAGGGGCTTACCCCATGGTGGTTTCCCATTCCCCATAGACATAAGCCACTCTAGAAAATAATATATCATTCCATGTGAGGAAGATCTCATTCCCATGAAGGCCAGTAGGCGTATAGAATGTCAGAGATGGCGCACCCCACGTGCAATGTATGGGGAGAGGCTAAAGTTTAACATCATGTAATGGGGAAAATGGTTCTTTGAAGATTAACATCATGCATCTTAGACGAGGCGGGTTCACTCTGCACCCCTAGGACATACATAAATGATACCCACCCTCCCATGGGTAAGGGAAGGCATCGGCAACGCCATGAAAAGGGGGTGTTGTGGTGTGATCCAATGAGGGGCCCATGTTAGCGTGGCTATGTGTAGAATAAATAGCCATTAGTGTGCCTATTCGAAGAAGCATAATGCAATGAAACGCAATGGGAATCACCACACAATGGAAATTGATATTTCTTCATGAAAACATGGATGGTCGCACAGGAAGAGGAGTTGCGGTGCAAAGGGTTTCGCAGGTAGAAGCCTTGTGAATCTCTTATGCTCCAGGTACTGGAGGGGCTAGGCAAATGGGTATTCTTTTGTGAAGTAAAGTGGCCAAGCCTAGGCATATTTGATAGGTTCCTATAGATGTTTCTTCACGATGTGGAAAACCCTGCGTGGAGTAGTACTTCGCGAGGTAAGGGTACCCTGTAAAGCATAGAAATTCAAAGAAATGTGCTTCACGAAGCACAGTGACCCTACCGTAGCATGTGGGTTACATGTGCATTGAGGGTCCTTTGTGAAGCATGGGTGCTCCACAAAGACCCGAGTCCCCTTGGGGATCTGATTCCTTCGTGGAGTCTCGGGGGCTCCTTGAAGGGAATCCCTCGTTGAAGAAGGGTTGAATTCATGAAATGGGAAAGTCACTTCATGATGCTAAAGTACCATAAAGATCTCATGGTTCAAAAATAAAAATATTATTTACGATTTGAGATCTGAGAAGGTGAAGGGTCAAAGGATATTCCCTTTCGTATCAATGGGAGCCCAATATTTATAGGCATGAGGCGCCATGAAGTAGAGTTTCCAGGGCATGAAGGCACCTGGCAATTTTTTGTAACTACAGAGCCTCCTACCTCCTTGCTCTACGGAGGCTTCACAAATGTCAATCCAGCTCATGGAACCTCCCACAACCTTTCTCCTCAGTGTCTTCACAGAGTTGGAGCATCATGCCTGCTGCGGTGTTGTGGGGCTATGTGGGCAATCATCGCGGGGCAGACCAAGGTCTTTACGCTTGCTTTTCCTATCCCCAGAATTTTGTGCCAACATCGGGGTCTCAGGTTTATTCATTATCCTATAGTTTTGAAAATCATGAATTCATTCTAAAAGCATAAAAGGCTATATAGATATCAATTATAATGAATAAAAATCTATTAAAATAGCTGGAGTGGATGATTCATCAGCTCGAGTGGTAGAATTTAGTATATTTTAGATTATATGTTGTTATGTAATAGTTTTTTAGGGATATAGGTTCTCATTTTGGAGGAGAACATCACCCACCCCCGCTGAGAAAATATTATAATATTATTTTTTAAACAAAATATATATCTTATTTGTGATTAAATTTTCACTAATTATGTATTTAATTTTTTCATTTAACAATTAATTTTACTTTTTTTAAATTATTTTTGTAATATTAATAATTCAGTACAAAATACATTTTTTAATGGAACATTAAATCAGTCTAAAATAATTTTTCCTCACAACATTTATGATTGAATTAAAATTTCCACTGAAAATAGTTTTTGGTATATAATATTGAATATATCATAAATAAGATATTAGATAATTATGTATTATGATAGTCATACTCCATGTAACATATAATTTGTGATTTCAAGTAATTATATTTCAAGTAATAACATATTGACCATAATTTAATGTTCCATGTAAAATAATCGTAATATATATATGATTATTGATAAACATATATTTTTTGTAGATTCAAAAAGAAATTAATTATTAATGAACCCAATCAATTAAAGATAACACGTGGGATATAACATTCTATGACGTGGGTGTCTCCATATACACCTAATATCACTATTATCATTGATCAGTTGTCATTCCATGAAGGATTATGACATATAAAATGCAATACATTTTAAATTATATAACTAATGTATTCTTCATATCATAAATAGTTCTCAGATAGATGGGGATTTAATAAATCATCCATTTTACATTATTATGTAAATAGTAAAATGGTTAGAAAAATTAATATTAATGTAGAATAATTCTACTTGAAGGGTTAATAATTACTACTTCTAAAAAAATCCTAATGATTTTTAAAGGAAATATAATATTTATAATATTGAAAATATAATTATTGGAGACATAAATTCCCTAAATATTTAAATTGGTATGACAAACAGTACAGAGTAACCATGTCTCATATTTATTGTAGTTGAATTAATAAATTTATTGAAATTATAACATGATTCAAACTGAATGTTAAACAATTGATTCAAGTATGTAATAAAAATAAATGATCAGGAAATAATTGATGAAGATTTATTTTATGATATATAATCAATAATGAGTTACTACTACGATGATCTATAATGAAATGGATCGTGTTATCTTCAAAGAAAAATAATACTTTAAATTATATATGTATTTTTATATTTTTTTAAATTATGTGATAATAATGCGTTATTTATCTACTCTAGTTTTTATAAATAACTAATAATTTTTTATTGTTAAACATATTTAACATAATTAATTTTTTAATATAGTGTCATAATAATTTAATGTGGGTTTTTTCCAATAAAATATGAATATATAGATGTTAATTATAAAATTTAAAATGAATAATATCACAACACTATTAATCAAATTATTTATCAATTTAAATATTTCCTTTTAAATGGTACTTTCCTAAATAGATAATATTTCAAATGCATTTTTCTTAGAAAAATATTAGTTAAAATTCTCCCTACTTTATGTAGCTACTAATTTCATTAAAAAATATTATATTTAGAAATTATATTTAATTAAAACATTAAATTTTAATGAGGAATGTATGAATATATTTAAACATATAGATTTTCCAAATATAATAGATAAATAATGATACCCATCTAATTCAATGTCACAATAAAAACTACATTTTTTGTGTAGTTTAGTATTTATTTAAAACAAATACATTTAGTGTAGTGGGTTTAATTTAATTTCGTTACAAATGTTATGAATGAGAATATTATATTTTTCAAAAATTACTATCTGATGATATTTTTATTATTAAAAAACTCCACTAAATAATTTTAAATGATATTTATCTATCATTAAAAAATGAAATATAATGATTAAATAATTTTTTTTAAATGATAAAAAAATTTATATAAACATTAAATTATTTATATCTCACAGTTATGAAAAATAATTTTCAACATATAAGATATACAAATAACGGAGTTGAGTGGGGGAATATTTTAGAGTGAGATATAGTGACATAAAAATAATTACACAATGTTGTGAAAAAATCTACAAATATATGTAAAATTTTATAAAATACCTACAATATTAAAAAAAAATTAGTGTCATGTTGAAATTTTTATATTTTGGGATGAAAATATTATATAATTGGTATTATTATGTTATTCTTATTAAATGATTTTACATATATTCAATATGCACATCATTTTGTATACAATAAATACAATTTAAATTTAATTTGGGATAGTTTTAGTTCTAGTATATTTGGGTTATATTTAACATCAATAATTATATGTTTGTGTTATAATTATAATATTTATTAAAGGAAATTAATTTATCATGATGAAATGGGATGTTTCATTTGTGTTTTTTATTATATAGATATTTTATTCTTTAATAAGGTATATAATTTTCTTTTTGGATTAAGTGGTCCCAATATAAATACTCTATTTATTTACATTAATTATTTCATTCCTACACATAGTTTTTACGATTCACATTATTTATAGTTTCACTGGATTAATAAGTTAAATGATTTGTTATGCATTATACTTATACAGCTTACATAGGAGAGACATAATACTAAGAAAATTCGGATATGATTTCATTCATGTCTAGTCTTTTACTACGACGAAAAATAAAATAGTGTGATATTTTTATCCTTCATAATATGTAATACTTATTAGTAATTCATTGAAAAATGATGATATATGTGTGTTTTAATGAAAATATATGTAACTTTTGATGTATATGTTTATTTTTATAATAAAAACATGGTGTAATCTCCAACATTTTTTAATGAGTTAAAATGTATTAATCTTACCTTTTCTTTCATAAATATTATAATTCATAATTTATTATATGACCAATATTAAATTGAAAATAATAACATCTTGGTAAAACTGTATATCATTGATAAATAGGCTATATGCTAAATAATGATGTATATGAAACATATAGAGGATACAATTATTGCAACACATGTTTTAATAGAGGTCAGTACATATCCAATTATAATTTATGTTTAGATACAATTTCCCATAGGTATCTTGTTTTATAGTAATATATATTCGTGAATATATTGTTTTTATTACACTAAATGTAATATGCTATCATAAAAATTTGTAATGTGTATGATGATTTATTTTGATAAAATGTGTGTGTGATTAATTTTAGAAAATAATAATAGATAAAAATAATGGATTGTAGAGTACATATAAAAATTTATTTTGATATGATTTAATATTATTTCACATATGTTGATTAATAGGGTAAAAATCAACTATAATTGTAAAAATTTTATATAATTGAGAGATATAAATAATTAAACACTAATACAAAACAATGAGGTAATGAATGAGACCACACCATAGTTTACTTGAAATTACCACATTTCTGGGAGGAATATATTGTTATTTAAATTTTCAATGTATTTTATCATTTATTATATAAGTATTAGATTATTAAATAACTTGAATAGTACCCCATCTAGTGGGGGTATAATATCTAATTAAAAACTTCTCATATACTAAGGTTATTTATAAGAAGTCAGAGCCAATATACTAATGGTGACATATTTTATGTTGTATATGTGTGTGAAATGTATATTTTTATAAATTATTATGTATAATAATTTTATTTAATATTATATACCTTATTTGAATCAATAATATTTTATGGTTATTCATTTTTTTACAATAATATCTAGTGTATATCATATTGTATTATATAGTGAGATCAAATAACTTTAGTCACTACATATTTAGATATGATGTTTTATGGTATAGTAATGTTATAATTTTTTTGATATTTATCAATCCTATTGAATGAAAAATGAATAATCAAGTTTCTGTTTTTAGAATTAGGTAATATTTTACATAAGGAAATTATTAAGTTGACATTTCCCAAGATGAATCAAATGGGAGTATCAATGGTGTATTTGTATGGTAAATTCATGAATGAGTGATGAATTTAGAATTAATTTCTCATAACATATGAATTAATTATTTAGAGACCCATAAGTGACATGAGGATATTTATAATAGAATTTGATTCCAATGAAACTGATGTTCTAGATCTCCAATGAATTAAATTTATTCACTCAATGCTTTGTTCTTCCCCACCTCATATTTAGAGAGATACTAGGACTTTATGGTTGATTAAAGGGTCCTAAAAAAAATGAGTGATTTTGATCAGAAGATACATACATCAATGATAGAAAATATTATTAGCTACTCTGTTTTGATATTACTCAATAAATAAACTGATGAAATCAGTAGTAGCATCTATTGGTGAAAATCATAAGTTAGTAATTTCAATTATACTGTACATAATTTCTATATATATTGATCATTATATTCATTATTTCTAATATATTTCATTGAAATATATAACTATTGTAAAATAATTAAAAACATAATATATATAATTACATGAGATGGTACCATCAATATTAAAAATACACTAAGAGATAAATAATAAAAATATTCTATAATAAAAAATCAACAAAGGAAATTATAGGTATTATCTAACCATTAATTATATCTATCCATGAGTAAACTATAATAAAAATATTCCCATGAATAGCATACAATATACAATGGGATCTTCCACTGAGATGATGAATTATAATATTAGAAGAGGAAAATAAAATAATCTAGAAAATTAACTCTAAATCATGACTCCCTTCTCTAACCTACCTCCATGAACTTCAACCACATATTCTTTCTATATCAATCATATAACATGTGACCTCAAAATCCAATATAATGAAACAAGGACACTAGTTTTCCCATATTTCATATTGTTATATAGATTTAGAGGGAGACAACAATGGGACCTAATAATGTGTAACTATATACAGTTATCAATTTTAGGGAAAAATCATGGAAAATATTTAACTTCTAAAAAAATGGTTTAGGACATATTATGCTTACTTGTCTATAATAACATATGATAACTCCATCACATGAAATATCAGGTCACATTACTATTGTTGTAACAACATATATAAACACCATCAAGGAAATACATAATATAGGTATTCTTATGTATTACAATTAATAGGGGATCCCCTCACACATTGGTGACCCTAACAACCCTTCTGAATGTCGAATATAAGGTGACAGGGAAAATATTTTATTATTAATCTAAGGAACATTCATACTATAACTTTAACCACCTCACAACTTTAATAATAATTAATATTTACATTTTTTTAATATACATGTATTACATTTTTTCAATACAAATATATTTTTAAAATATATCAATTAACATCATTATATTAAAAATATTTTACATAAAATTTTATATATATTACATTAAAATGTATGGTAATATTATTTGAAGATATTATATAAATATATATATATATATATATATGTTATAACTATTTAATTTTATTTATATTTTTTATTATAAAACATATAAATAATGTATCAAATAATAAATTTATTTTTTATTTTAATATAAAGTGTTTTATTATGAATAATTCAATTTTCATTTGTTGATATTGATTTGTTTATATATTAAATTAATAAAATTTAAATTTTAAAAATGCTATAATTGATTTCATTTTTTATATTTTAAATGTAAAATTTATCTTATGATAAATTATTCCAATTTTTCATAATAATTTTATTATTGGGAAAATGAAACAAAATCTATATTTCTTACTGATAAAATATATTTTTTAAAAATAAATATTGTATAAACATAAAAAAAATTATGATGAATAATTCTCAAAATTAATATAAAAATATCATTAATACAATAAAACTGCTCTTTATTACACACTTAAACATGATTTGTTACATTAACATGAAATTAATATAGCCCAGAAGATCAAGAGGTCTAGTTTGTTTGGGGAAAATTAACATTACATAACAACTTAGAACATAAAACAGAACAACTTTATTGAAACCAACTTTTACATGACCAGAACATTGATTTGTACTTAGCATTTCATGGGATTACCTGAGGACATGCATAAAAAAATGGTGAGATATAAATACCATTAAGGGTGTAAAAAAATCATATGAATATAATAATACATTTTAGGCAATAGGCTTATCAATGGTGTACAAGATAGTCTTGAACACAAATCCATGATATAACATGATTATCATAACATGGAAATGTGGCAACAAAACTTATCATGGTATTAGCTTGATACAAGGTCATTGCACATGGATCATTATTAAACCCTAATTGAACATGAATTATCAAGATAAAAAACTCATTTCACTTAACATATCATAATACTAATCTTTACCCAATGCAATGGAGCTCTCTCAGGACACACCCTTCTTAATCATTTTTTTCACGCATATATGTGCCACATAGATCATACGACATGGATTCATTAAACATCATAATTTATTCTATAAAAAAGGAATTTGGAATTAATATATGAAACTCTATAACAATAATTAAATTTATATTAAGGTTATTACACTAGATAGATAAATGCTCATGGTATTCACTACATGATGACTTGGCCTAGGAAAATTGCGGTGTAATTTCAGCAACATAACAACCTGACATAAGAGTTAATAAAATTGGTTATTGAGAGATAAATGGTTATCCCATAATATTTACATGAATTGGAATGTAATTGTGTCATATTGAAATATTTCTCAACATTTTTAATGGAATTTAGATGTATAATTTAAAATAATTGAATGAATGTAAATGGGGAGAGGGAAATCTCTTACGGAACTTCAGCATGGTAACATGTGTACATGGGAGGAATTAATGATATATAAATGTGTATATAATAATTAAAACAAAAGGAGGTAATTATATGGGAGGTTATAATTCATACCCAAACATTTTTAATTGAGAATAAAATGTTATAACAAGATAAATAAATTTGGACAAAATGAGAAAGGAAGAAATCCCTTAATAAATTTCGGCATGGTAATAGTTGTACATGGGAGGGATTAATGAGATTAAAAGGGGTATATCATCCTTAAAAAATAGGTATATTTAGGGTAGGTGATAAATCATACCCCAACATTTTTAATTTAATATAAAATGACACAACAAAATAAGGAAGCTTGGACTGAAATAAGGAATGAAGGAAACTGAGGATTTTTTTTACTTGGATGTATGATCCGAAATTCTTGGGAGAGGCTTGAGAGGGGATTCTTGGGAGATTGGTGCACATTATGAGAATTATATATAGATTATGGAACGTTTTGTTAAATCTTCAAATGGTTTTCATGAAGATAAATGGGGGATTATGGGGGTTTATATAGGAAAAGAGAGGAAATTCATTATTATTTAGGTTTTGGAAAGCACACATAAAAATAATCAAAACCAAAAACCATACCACGGTTTTTCCCCATTTTTCATTCCATAGTGGAATGTAAAAAATTATTTTAAAAATAAAATTCCTGAACATATTAAAATATTTGGCTTTCTTATGTTGTGGTGATTAACACTCTCATGAAAATCATTTTAAAATGTCAAAATGTTTTATATGTTTTAGAGGGTCCCCTAAGCGATCATAAAATTAATAAAACAAATAAAAATCTCATTATCATAAGGGTAAAATAGATATTGGATAAAAATACCTTTTATTTTATTTTATTACATCACTATTGGGTCATTATGAAGCCCTAAAACGCATTATTTATTTAAATGGTATTTAATTTTTACCAAAAAATTCAACTGTCTCATAAAATATTGAAAATTTCCCCATTAGATTATCCTGAAATCCTGATACCAAAAATAATACTCATTTTTTTTAAATAATTTTCTAAGTATATGAATCTTTAAATTTAAAATAAAAACTGACATTTATCTAAAATTCATTTGTTTTGACAGAAACTGCTTTCAAACCTTAATAAAAATTTCAATGGTATTCATAAAAATTGTACGATCTTTTATATTTAATAAAAATTAGTTTTGATATAATATTTTATTAAAATATAAGTTAATTCAAAAATCCATTATTTTATTAATATATATTTCTTAATTGAATTTAAATATTAACTAAAAATACTACAATTTATATAATAACTATTTACAAAATTACAATAATAAAATTAATGTATATAATTTATTATATAAAAAAATAATGCATAGGGTAATAGTGCTAGGGTCATGTTATGTAACGCTATGTAACTCTTTCATAATACCTAAAGGTAATGTGTACGATGGTGACAGACTCTTGGGGTGGCTCGAATAACATCCCTCTTGTGGTAATTTCTATCAACTTCCAATTCTCCCATAAGAGGTTTCGTTCAAGCTTAACATGTTAAATCTAGGCTTGGTCTTGTTCAGGAGTGATGCCAATTGATTCCACCTCCTTTCTGAGCTCCATTAAATGGGCTGCATACGGAGAAATTATGATGGATTAGGCCATCACTTCTTTTGGATGAGTAAATTGGATTTGTTAATTCCCTATATTTATACTAATATTATTATCAATGATAAATGGACATATAATCAATGGTAAGAATTATTAATAGTATTTTAAAATCCAAAATAAATAAAACAGAAAAGTTAATTTATTTTAAATAAACATTGTACATTTAATCAGATCAAGTGAATTTTCATTAGTAAAAGTTTGGGTCGATAAAACCCTCCTATATTTTGAAATTTATCTCTTGAATTTTTATTCCCATAGTAAAATAGATAAGGGTAACCCTGCTTCATCAGTTCCTCTGATTCCAACACTGATTCTTCAAACACATGGTTTCTCCACAACACCTTGATGAGGATCATTGTCTTATTTCATGGAACTTTTTTTCTACAATGTATGATCATTACAGGATTATATTCATAGGATATTCCATTCACTAATGGTACTACCTCTGGATTGAGTACATACAACAGTTCAGGCATGTGATTCTTCAAGATCACGATGTGGAATAAATCATTTTCTTGAGATACATTCTGTGGAAGTGCTACTTGATAGGACACTTCTCCGATTCAACCAAGGATCTCAAAAGGTCTGATGTACCTTGTACTAATATTTTTATTCTTACCAAATCTCATAACTCACATCCACGACGATATGCATTGGAATACCATGTCTCCAACATCAAACTCTAGGTCTCGTCGATGATTATCATCATAGATATTTTTCAAATCTAAATATAATTAATGTGATATTGTATGGTCATAATCTTCTCCAATATTTCTTCGAATTTTTTTGGACCTAGGATGTTTTCTCCCCAAATTCATCCCAACATGCCAAGGTAATGTACCTATTCCCATAAAGGGCTTCATAAAGACTCATTTGGATGCTTAAGTGGAAACTGTTTTTGTAAGAGCACTCAACCAGAGGAATATGTTGATCCCATCTTCCTTTGAAGTCCATTGATCATGCTCTAAAAACTTCCTCATGTGTTTGGATAGTCTGATACGATTGATCATCAATTTGAGGATGGTAAGTTGTACTGATGTCCAGATCAATATTCATAGCATGTTTAAGACTCTTCCAGAACCTATAGGTGAATCTTGGATATTTATTGGATATAATAGATTGTGGTACTCCATTCATCCTTAAACTTCTCTAATATATATCTGTTCCAGTTGATCTAATTAAAAATCATCTTGAATTGAAATAAAATTTGTAGTATTTATAAGAAGATCCACAGAAACCTAGATATAATTATTTTCATTGGATGTCTTCGGAAGTCTGGTGACAAAGTGAATGGTGATGTTCTCCCATTTCCATGTTGGTATCGGTAAGGGTTTCACAATCCCCTTAGACTTCTTCCTCCCAATATATTATGTGTAACATTCCAAGAATATTGATGTATACTCAGCGATCTCCTTCATCATGTTGTCACACTAATAATGTCTTTAGAGATCTCGATAATTCTTTGTGTTTCTTGGGTGAATGGAGGATTCAAACCATGTGCATCATCAAAAAGTAATTTTTTATCTATGAATTTGATAGAATGAAAAGTCATGACCCAATTAGGACAATTCATTTTTCATTAACATTTATCTATGAGGATTTTCCTTTTCTGATAGTTTCCACTTACTTTTGAATTCTCACATCATCCTTTTGAGCATCCATTAAACATGAAAAATGAGATAGTTAAGCAATCATTTTTGAAAGGATTGATGATTTTACCTTATTTAATATTATCATGTACATCTTCATCAAATAAAAGATGATTGGATCCTTTTAACTTCTCATATATAATATAATCACAAGTTCATTTATACATAGTGCATCCTCCACCTTGTTCGCTTTCCCAGGGTGCTAAAGGATTGAGCAGGCATAGTCATTAATCAGATCTTGCCATCTTCATTTCCACATTTTCAACAATTTCTATTTGAATATATTCCTGAGAATTTTGTGACCCGATTATATTTCACATTTCTCCCCAAAGAGATAATGTCACCAAACATTCAAAGAAAATATTACTACAAACTACTCAAAATCATGTGTTAGATTGTTTTTATCATGATCATTAAATTTCTTTGAAGCATTAGAAATTAATTTCTCATTTTTCATCAACACACATCACATGAACTTCTTCAATTAATCACTAAAAAACACAAAAGTTTCTCCACTGGTGGGTATTGTGACCATGATCGTAGTGATAAGCCTCATTTTTATCTCCTTGAAGCTCTCTTCACATTCATCACTCCAAGAAAATGTGACTCCCATCTGAGTTATCTTTTATAAGTGGGTTTGAAAATCAAGAGAAATTTATCAAAGATAAGCGATTTTATCCACCTAACCCAAGGATGCTATGGATATTCATCACTAATGTTTTCCTCAGCCATCCTTCTATTGTAGCTATCTTGGAGGGATCCATATATATCCCATTTATTGTGATGATTTGACCCATGTATGAGACTTCCTTCAACCAGAACTCACACTTACTATACATTGCATAGAGATCCTCCTTTCACACGGTTTCTACTATAGTTCATAGATTCTCCTCATAATCATACTTGGTTTTTGAATACATTAGAATATAGTCTATAATGACTATCACAAATTCATTGAGGTAATATATAAAGACATTATTCATCATGTCCATAAATATTTTTGGATAATTATTGAGTCTCAAAGGAATTTATATGAATTCATAGTGCCCATACCTTATGAAAAAATTAGTCTTGGGGATATCATATTTCTTCAACCTTACATGGTTATATCCTCACCACCAATCCTCCTTGGAAAAGTATTGTTCTCCACGTAGAAAATCGAACAAGTCATCAATTTAGGGTAGAGGATACTTGTTTCTTATAGTGATTTTGTTTAGCGAAGGATAATCAATAAAATGGTGCATTGACCCATCCTTATTCTTGAAAAGTGGACTAGTCCACCCCATGGTGAAGCACTTGGGCATATAAACCCTTTATCTATATTCTAATGTATTTGTTTCTTTATCTCCTCAAGTTCCACAACAACCACTCAATATGGAGTCTTGGATATTGGCAATGCCCCAGGTGTAATATCAATTGGGAATTCAACATCACTTCTAGGAGGAAGAAAACTCAATTTATATGGAAACACTACAAAAAATTCCCTCACAATAGGCATGTCTACAAGGATGGTTTCTTCCATTGACTCAATCATATGAGCAAGATATGCATTCTCATAGGTTAGTGATATCCAAACTTGAGATGATGGTTATAAGGAAGATTCATCATTCTCCTTGAACTTGTATAGAATCAGTGGTTGATTAGCCAAATGGGGAGTGGTTTCCCTCTCACGAAAATTTACATTGGAGAACTATAGGGAAATATAATACCAGAAAATAATCAAATTTCATCAGAGGGAGTATGGTGAGTTTCTCCCATAATTTCAAACCAAAAATAGGGATAGTGGATGAGTTATATTCATGGGATGAAATGATTTCCACATTTTTCCTCCTCACCAACATATTTAATTCTATGATTTGTGGTGTTGTTGGGTTGTTCTACAAAACATTTTGGATATAAAATAATGAGTAGAACGAGAATCCAAAATTATGTATGCTACTACTTGATGAATAACTACGTACCTAGCACCACATCATTGTTAGGGTTTGCTTTGGTGGTGGGGATGAAAAAAGATCTCCCTTACTACCATGGAGGTTTTTGGTTGCCTCTGATAACCCTCGGCTTACGAGACTAATTTGAAAAGTGCCCAAGATCATTTTAGTTGAAGAAATAAACAATTCATTGAGGGTCGAATAGAATGTTCCTCTCCTTTTTCTTTGAAGACTATTTTTCTTGTCAACAGTTAATAGCCAGGTTCCCTTCCCTTCCACACCTAAATCATTTCCTCATCCCCTTTAGGGATTTTTTAATGTGCTAATTTCTACAACATTAGAAAGTGGGGTGTTAGAATTTCATATCTCTATTGGATTTATCCATCAGACTACTAGAATTAAATTGTATCCATACACTTATTATCCCTATGATACACCTAAGATTGGTTGTTCTCCATTTTGACATTTAGGTCACATCATAAAATTTTATCATAGCTCTCTATGTCACGGATATCATGGGATTTCCATAGGCTAGGTTTTATCCCACCAAAGAAGTGGTCAACCTTGCATTCGGGCGTAGCAGCAAAGAAGGAGGCATATCATGAAAGCCTTTTTCTTTTTTCATCATAAGCTCTGATGGATTCCTCATCTTTTATCGTGAGGGAAAGGATTCCCCTTTCTATATTATTTCGTAGGGTCTGAGGAAAAATATTTATCTAATTTTTATTTCCAAAAATATTTCCATTCCAATTCCATGATATCCTCCTCAGGCATTGTATTTTGGATCAATGTACCCAATTGATCAGCTTCACCCTCTATACGATAAGAAGTAAGATGTAACTTCTCTTGTTCAAAACATAGAAGGATGGAGAAGATCTTCTCAATGGAGTTGATCTATTGTTTGATGATTGAGGGAATAGATGATCTATTAAAATTAGGAGGGATTTGTCTCATTAAGATATCCATTCTGAATTTTTCTATCTTGGGGGGTGTGTATGTTCCTCTTCACCAAATTTTTTATTCAAATCTTGAATTATTTATGAGTGTACTATGACAAAGTTTTCAATTCCCGCTCCCATCAGATTGGGAATCACATTTGAACAGTCATCAAATTTATCTTCACATTGGTTGTTAACCCAAGTCATCCTATTATTGTCCATGGGATAGAATAAAAGAAAAGTTGTGGGTAATACATAATGGGTAATCCAATGAAAAAGAGGAGAAATTATAAATTACATTTATTTCTTTAACATATATGTGTTATCCATGATCTACTACCCAAAATATATTCTTATGGTATTTTTTATTCCCTTAAAAATAGTTAGTATTATTCTTATGAATTTAATAAAGCATATCACATAGGAGTGTCCTAAAAAAACTTGTAGGGAGGCCTGTTTTCATGCACGATTTCTGGATTTAGTCTAGCTCAATGTAGTGTTTTTGGGTTTTGCCCCAAGATACATCTACGCCAGAGCATCCTCTACCTGCTTGTATCTAGACATGGATGTATTTTCATGGTAAAACACTGACTCAATACTGACAAAAATATAGGGATTTTTTAGTTATACTTATTCTTATCTCTATTGATTTCACTAGGATTTGCTGATCCTAATCCCAAAAATAACAAACCATATCCTCTAATACCATCTATAACAACCCCGCTCTTTATTACACACATAAACATGTTTTATTACATAAATATTCACTTAATAAAACCAATAAGATTGGTATTTATAGTGTCTTTGGGGCTTTGGAACATTACATAACAACTTAGAACGTAAAACACAACATCTTTATTAAACAATTCTCTTACATGACCCCATCATTCCTTCGAACTTAGCATTGCATGGGATAACCTGAGGAAATGCATAAGAAATTAGTAATCTATAAATCCCACTATGTGAATAAAAATGGAATATGATGAATATAGTACATGTTCAGTAAAAGTAATATCAATTGATCATAAGAAAAACATTAACATAAAGGCATGGTATACCATTATTACCATAACATGGAAATGTGGAAACAACATTTAACATTATATTATAATGAGACAAGGCACATTGAACACAGAGAATGGGTAAAACCACATTTCCCTTGAATTATCATGATTAAAACCTCATTACACATGACTTATCATGAAACTAAAATTTATACAAAGAATTGGAGTTCTATCAGGGTGCACCCTTCTTAATCATTTCATTTCATGCATAAGTGTGTGACATAGATCATACAACATGGATTCATTAAACAACATCGTTTATTACACAATAAAATAAATGTGGTCTTAAAACATGAAACTATATAATAAATAAGTAAATGTGCATAACGTGGAATACCCTTTATATATAAAAGAGCCTATAATTCTCTACACAATGAATTTGGCTTTGAAAATTGCAGTGCAATTTCGGCAGCAAAATAGTGTGGCATAAGAATTACAAAAAATGGTTGATGAGAGAGAAATGGGTATCGAATCATAATTTCATGAAATTTAAAGTGGTAGGGTCATATATATATATATATTCGAATATTTTTAATAGAATCCTAATGCATAATATAATAGAATTTCATGAATGTAAATGTGGAGAGAGAAATCGCTTATGGAATTTCAGCATGGTAATGGGTGTACATGGGAGGAATTAATGAGAGAGAAAGGGGTATCTCATCATTAAAACATAAGGAGGGTAGTATAGGGGAGGTGAGAAATCATACCCCAAAATATTTAATTGAAAATAAAATAGCATAAAACATAAGTAAATTTGGACAAAAATGAGAAAAGAAGAAATCCATTATAGAATTTCGGCATTGTAACTAGTGTACATGGGAGGCATTAATGAGAGAGGAAGGGGTATATCATCATTAAAGAAAAATTAGTGTAGTATAAGAGAGGTTTGAAATCATTCACCAACATTTTTAATTGAAAATAAATGGACATAACAATATAAGTAAACCTGGACATAAATATTGAAGGAAGGAAAGTGAGGATCCCTTACTTGGAAATGTGAACCCAAAAGGATGAGAAAATCTTGGGAGGGGATTCTTGGGAGATTAGTGTGCCTTGTGAGGATTATAAAGAGATTATTTCAGGGGTTGGGCTTTCTCCAAATGGTTTGAGTGATGTTGAATGGGATATTGAGTGGGTTTATATTGGAAAAGAGAGAGAATTCTATATTATTTAGGTCTTGGACACCACACATTAATCTAATCAAAACCACAAAACATACAAGGGTTTTTGACCATGGGTTTTTCTAAAGTGTAGTGGAAGAAATTATTTTATAGTTCCAATGGTCTAAATTATTAAAATATTTGGCTTTCTTATGCGGAGGAGGGTCACACTCTCAAGGAAATAATTTGAAAATGTTAAAATGTTTTATAAGACTTTGAGGGTCCACTAAGGCATCCTAAAATTAATCAAACAAATATAAAATCACATTATCATATGATTAAAACATATATTGTCTGAAAAAACCATTTATAGTATTTTATTACATCACTATAGAGGAATTGTGATGACATAAAAGATATTATATTTTTAAATAGTATTTTATTTTTACACAAAAATTTGAATGCCTCAGAAAATTATAAAAAAATCACCGTTGGATAATTTAAATATCACAGTTCTAAAAATAAAATTCATTTTATCTAAATAATTTTCTAAATATGTGATTTTATACTTTGAAAATAAAAACCAACATTTATCCAAAATTCATGGGTTTTGACAAAAACATATTTCAATCCTTATTAAAAATTTCAATTGTATTCATAAAAATTGTTCGATCATTTGTATTTAATAAAATTTAATTTAGATGAAATATTTTATTAAAATATTATTTAATTAAAAAACCCATTAAATCGTCAAAATATATTTCTTAATTGAATATAAATATTAAGTAAATATACTAATTTTTCGTTAAAAACTATTTACAATGTACCAATAATAAAATGAATGCGTATTATTTATTCTATGAAAAAATAATGCACTTAGTAATCGTGAAAGGGTCTTTTTACATAAACCATTATAACACCCGCCTTTGTCCTAAGGGTAAGGTGTGCGATGGTGAGAAACTCTTAGGGTGGCTCAGATATCATCGCTCAGGTGGTAATCTCTATCAAATTACACCTCTCCTATTGGTAGTTCCATTCAAGAATAACGTGTTGAAGCTCAGCTTGGTCATGGTCATGATCGGAGCCCAGTAAAGCCACCTCCTTTCTGAGTTCCAACAAATGGGATTTGTAAGGAGCGAATCTACTAGATGAGTCCATCACATCATTTTTCTGAGTAAATTGGATTTGTTAAGGACCTTTAATTATACTAATCATTTGATCACTATTTTACAACTATATATGGAATAGTTATAATTATTAACTATATTTTAAAATAAAAAATCAAAAAACCAAAGAAGTGCATATGTTATATATTATCACATTAAATTTAATCAGATCAAGATGAATTATCATTAGTAAAATATTGGGTTGTTATTATTAATGTATACTAAGAATATCAGCTGAGTAAAATATATTAAATTTTATGTCCTTTTTACTTATGAAAAAATTATTAGTGTGGATACAGTTCTTACATAGTATTGGAAGCATAAAAAGGGTTTCCTTATGATAATATTTATCAGGTTATAAGTCATAGATCAATATAAAATAATAATACTATTAGTATGAAATTTTTTTATGTTTATATATATAGGGTATTGAATGACATATGGGGAGTTTGTTAACCACACACTTCAACATTTTCAGTGTAAGGTTTAAACAAGAAGTAGAAAATTAAAATAAAATATAGCAAAAATAATTTAATATACAGGGGTTTGTGAAAAGTGTTTCATAGTCATATTTTTTTAAAATATATTAATGAAAATTAATTATATCAATATTAATTCATGAATTTTATAATAAGATTAAAATTTTTAATATAAAATGATAAGAATAACACAAAAAATAACATTAAATGATTTTCAATTTTAGTAAATTATTTATAATGTCAAAAAAATATCAACAAAATCATAAATAAATTAGTTATTGAGGTAAATATTGATATTCACCCATCCCTTTTTAGTTTTTATCAATTTTGGAAACACTTTGATTAAATATGAAATTACTGTTATATTCATAAATTAGTATATACATTGATTTCACCCCTATCACTTATAATAGGACCCATCCAAAACACCATTGATTCCCAACAAAAATTTATTTTCACCATAAATTCACCCATATTTCATTCATTAATATTCGTATTTAATGTTTTGGATAATTTTGTTTCATAATATTTCCATAATTCCATCAAAACCAAGAAGACTTCATGAAGATGTGATCAATTCATTATTATTATAATTGACTTATTATATATCATTTTAATAAAAATTCATCACATTTCTCTAAAAAATTATGAATTATAGTCTAAATAAATTTTATATAATGTCATTATTATTAAATAATATCAATGATTTAGTAATATCACTTCACAATTACTCTCATCAATTGATTTTAGGATATTCCTGTTTTAGTAAGTCAAACCACATTTATGAATGGCACAATAAATTTCAATCATGAATGGTTACAAAATCATAATTACTTGTAATATATGACATTATTAGAAAATATTGTTATATTTGTAATAAAATGGAATGATAAATTTCTAATTCAATAATAGTATACTATCCTTTTTTCGTTTAACATTTTCTTATCAGTGTGATAACAATTTCACTATTGAGAAACATTCTTGAAAACATCCTGGAATTAATAAGTAAAATTATAATTAATTATAAGAAATCAATTATAGTAAAATTTATATTTAATAGGTGATTTACCCTTGATCATGGAATAGTTTCTTAACCCTTGATATAGAAACATAAAAGGAATGGTTAAGAATAAAAACATGAATGTTCAATATTAACTAAATATAATAATTTAAAATGTATTAAATAAATAAATATGATTAATAACATAATATAATATTTATGAATAAGGGTCTAAATTATATTATTGATGATTAATAGTCTATTATATATTTGGTTAGTATGTCTCTCACTAAGAGGGATTCTAATGTTTCGTGTTTTTGTATTAATTTTTATCAGTTGGAAAATATTTTCAATTACGTGCATGTTCATTATTAATAGGATTTACTTACTCTCTAATGAGTTCATTTATTGAAATTAATATTTTAACCATGTTAATTAAATGTCTATTTCAGGTTCAGTTTTCATATTATTTTAATTCAAATAATATTAATCCCATAGCAGTATTCATAAACTATATTTGTA
This sequence comes from Viscum album, assembly GCA_963277665.1. Lineage (NCBI taxonomy): Eukaryota > Viridiplantae > Streptophyta > Magnoliopsida > Santalales > Viscaceae > Viscum > Viscum album. Next base: position 1,478,634,014 of record OY728148.1, on the reverse strand, counting down.
TCATTGAGACATATATATTAACAGTTGGAAATAAATATCTATGACGTTTTTGATTACACGATATTGTTATTTTTATTATTATTTAAAAATGATTAGTTGGATTTATATTCCATTCAAATATTTTATTCCTTGAAATTTTCTTACATTACATGTTATGTTCTCAGTGAGGGCCATCTTTCCTAGTTTCTTATAATTTCATATATATTCATTAAAATAAATATTTTGTCATATTGGATTCAATTCAATGTTTAGGGATGATCACCTCATTGATTTAATGACCATTACTAGGAATTTTTTTCCTTCATTCCTAGTCTATGGGTTTATATTTTAGATGATAAAATGTATGTAAGGGTTGTATTTCAAACACCTTTTGAATTGGATATTATTTATGATGTAATTACCATTTTTTAAAATATAGTATAATTTTATATCCTTAAAAAAGAAACATATAATTATCTTAAAAAAATTATTATGTTTTATAGGTCTACATAAAAATTCAAAAAACATTGGTTAAAAAGTCAGTGAATAATTTTTTGTATATTTTTCAAAACATACATATTGTTATGGTTGTGAATTTTTTTCATTTTAAGGATATGTTAAATAGGTTATGTTCTTGATGACAATAATATGAATCAAACACCATAATCCTACATTCTATTGGCCATGAGCTGGTGATAAGCACTATGTATGCTTCACACATGCATGGATGGCATTATCCTAACATATGTGTACACACACACACACACATCTCAAATAATAAACACAAAGAACAATATAAATATATAATCGATGCTAGATAGAATGAATACATATATATATTCGAAATCAAAGTCTGAAAAAATTATGAGAAATCATATTTGGAAAATTATAATCCACCAATGCTGTAAAAGATTCTAAATGACTAATACAGATGTGATTTCAATCAAATTCCACTCATAGAACAAACAATGATCCTTCTATCTCAATTATTCTCCACATTACACATGTCAACATAGGAATTAGTTAGAAATATTATCATATGAATAATATAGGACATGTGTGGGATGACTCTACATGGTGCTGTGTATAGAAACACTAGTAGGACACACCAATATCACCAAACATAAATCATCAAGAATGTAGTCATCTCAACATTAGAATGTTATGTAAATCCAAATATAAGACAATAATAAGGAAAACCCAGATATAATAAAGATCAATAAGGATTCTCAAAGTACGGGCACAACAATAATGACATACTAGGATCTTTTAAGAGGAATCGTGGTAATTATCATTAGTGATATCTCACTACACGACCATTGTTAACATTTATGGCTCTTATATGAGAGGTCATGTTGGTTGGGACTCACTATGATGAAAGTACACACAGGAGCTCAACACTTTTGGATAAATAGATAGGGGATCAGACCCATGTCCTATAGGTTATTCCTGAACATAATTGGAATAACCTTATAGGTAGGGGGTATGATGCCCAAATATGTTTGTCACATGATACCAAACCCAACCTAGGGAAGGCTAACTGATAGATGTTCCCTCCCCAATTCAAAAAGATAGATTCCAAACACTATATAAGACTAATATAATATAAGGGATCATATCTTATGCTCAGGACGTGATTTCATACTACTACCTCATACAGATATACTATGGTAACACTCCCTATAAATATTTTTTACACTAAATAGAAAAAGGGACTCATCCTTCCCTGTTAAATGTACACGATGTTTATTGGGAACACACACATATTTTAGGCTTCTATGAGTATTCTCGTGTCCTCAATCCAATTAACATATAATATAGTCCTTGTTTGTGTACAATGACTGTATTCATGTAGTCAGGTTATATTTATTTGTTCTGTCCATGTTCGATACTCAACCAATGTCCATGCACATGTATCAGTTCTTTACCATGTATTTTGGTTCTTCCCATGTACCTCGTAGTTCATATGACCTTGTACCACATATGTAAAAGATAGACTAATAGAACTGGGTCACATGATGTGATGAAATATCACACTGTGTGATATTTAAAACTATTCAAAACACTATCCACTGTAGAAAAAGGAAACTAATGCACGTGTTCTTCTAATGTAAAAATCAGGTATGTCATGATTTCCCAAAAAAACCCAAGTTGTTTTACTTGTATGAAAATTTCCACCAACACATGTGGATGCTATACCATTAAAACTCATAGATCTGTGATAAGGGACTAACTTGGCATGCTCAATATCTGGTGGCTTGATTCTGGATACCCTTCCCCATTAGAATTTCCTCCTATCACATTGTGTCACTGCAATTCCCAACCACAAATTCATGAACACCCGATACAATCCATGATCGTCAATATTAAATTTCGAACCATGATCATGAAATCATTCATTATATAGATCATGAATATAAAACTATGAATGATTGGTTGTTTTAATTATCAAATTTTCAATGAACAAATTAAATGTATTTTTCAATCCATCATTCAAATGAATTACTGGTGATGAATGCACAATTAAAAAATAGAGAATAGTACATAACAAATATGTATAGGTTAGACCTCATTAATTTTTTAGGATGTCCTAAATCAATTTATGATGAAATTTTGGAAATAGTACCATAAAAATGATTATAAAAATCAATATTCATTATAAAATCCATGAATATTAATGAACACACTTAAATCAACGATCGATCATAAATAATTTTTTTAGGAAGATTGATTTTCATTAGATGTGGATTAATAAAATAGGGATTAAATATAATGAATAAAAACTACCTTACTCATATTTGGAACAATTATGAATAAATAATGATTCCACTCCATTATACTAAGTGAGATCATGGAATATCCATTCTAAAGACACATTCTTTTCAATATAAGCGAAGCTCCATGATTCTCCAACATTAATCAATGGCTATAATCCTTGGATAATCTAAAATAAATAGGGTTTGTTGGATAACACTAGGGGACCTCTATAACATTGTTTAAATAGATGAGACTCTAGGCTAATCAGTTTTGTTATATATATATATATATATATATATTAATCTTCCTGTGAAAATTGAAAATCAAAAAACGTGATGCACACAATGTTTATGTCACATCTAAAGTAAATCATGCATTCCAAATTTAATGGATATCAATGATATCACATCTATAAATCCATTCAATACATATTACTTTATTTAACATAAATTGTGTGAGCATGATACAATATATTTAATATTTTTATTTAATCAACACTGAGGCTCCCCGGGACTTGAAATCCAATACAGTCAGTATGTAGCAATATAAATATTTATTAAAATATTAAAAATAATGAAGGGGAATAAAGTCCTTACATTATCCCGAAAAAAAGGATTTTCACCCTAAAATGAAAATACAATGTCATGTTAGTTAGGGTATATAGAACACATATTTTTTATCTACTCCTATGTTATCTACTAAGGATTCTCATGCTACCACTAGACACAAAACAAGGGAATCAGTCAACCTCAATGGATCTTTTACTGCCAATCACTAATTTCTCTTGAGTACTCTATGAAGGAATCTATATCCTTGACATGTCGCTGACCCCTATCAATAACATGTCGTAGTTTTTTCGCATAACTCATCACCTGTGACACATGGATGACATCATATAATCGTTCTAACAACAGTGTTAGGTCTAAGAAGTATTCCACCCTGAAAACCCTATTTTGTATATGGAAATGGCTAATGAATCTTTATAATAACATGAAACCCCAAAAAATTATCTAAAATCCTTAATGAGGTGATACCATTTGCAGTATATGGTATCCAAAATATAACTCCAACAGAATCCTTCACTGGTCGACATAAGGCTTATAATGGCCCTATGATATCCTTACATACCCTTTTATGATTTGAAACTTGTCTATTGTTTCTCAAACCAACTCTGAAACTAAGTGTGCTAACACCTCTGGTGGGTTCGTGATTAGATCTTCGGCGGTTGGTGGTGCCTTGGTGCACCATCCTCGGACCTCCTTAATGGATGTTCTTATTCACTTTCCTCCGGGGCATAGTTTTTATCCGGCGTGTTGAGTGGAGGCATCCTCAGTTGCCTATTATTTCTCAAAGAATTTTAGTCCATTGCTTGGGGTCTCAACACCGTTTTTGTAGAGACGTCTCTATATCATCAATGGAATCTGGTTGTGTGCATTGGATCTGATAAGCCCCCTCTTTCAATGTTCTAGTATTGCGTTTGGGGTTAGGGCTTGGATATACTGGATTTTGTGTCAATCCTGGATGAGAAGGATTTCTACATCATTCTAGCATCAAGGGTTGACATTGTGAAATCATGGAGCAGAAGATCATGGTGCATGGGGTGATGTGGGTTCTCCTTTCCTTCTGGTAAATGGATGCTCACTCTGGCATTGAAATCTCTTGTGTGGCGGTATGGGTCTTGTTCCCAGGGATTCCCCTCCCATTGATGAATGAGGCTTTCTTGGAGCATTTTGGGGATTTTTGGGGGATTTTATGTTGGTAGAAGTTTCTATAGACAGCACCGCCCCCCCACTTTTTCAAAGGGGGTGGGCTGGGTTGGTGTTTGGTGGCCAAACCCCCACCCAATTTTCTAGCGGGAGAAGGAGGAGAAGGGGTGAGGGTTGCCTATATAAGGAACAAGCATCCTCTCCCTTCAGCATCTCATCATCAGTTCTCATCAACATTACAATATATCCCATAGCAGAGCGGTTTTAGTGAGGCATTTTCCCCATTTATTCAAGAGAGATATTTACGAGGGATTTCTCCTTGTAATAGTGAGGGAGTGTATACCCACTTTTACCCCATCATGATCCTTCTATCTTCCTGTGGTTTTTTACCCCTTTCATTTTGAGGGTTTTTCCACATCACATACGGTGTCCCTTTTATTTCAGCATTTTTAACTTTATTTTTTATCTCTTAATTATAACTGCAACAGTGGGACAATCATTTACGATTCTAACAAGTGTTATCAGGGGCATGGTTCTGGCCTGGTGGTGTTCACATTTTCAGGTATTAATAATTATCGTAAATTTGAGTATTCTCTGTGATTGCCACTCCGGTTGATCTGTCACATCAAGAAATATTTATTGATATTCTTAAATACACCGTTGTGAAATGGAGGAGGTTCTGCACTGACGGCGTGTCCAGATGGCGGAGAAATTTGATATTGAAAAATTCAACGGGAATAATTTTTCATTGTGGAAAATGAAGATGCATGCAGTATTGCGGAAGGAAAATTGCCGACTGACAATTGATGAAAGTCCGACAGAGGTGATGATGGTGCATGGTTCCAGTGGGAGCCAAAATCATGACATGGACAAAAATGTGGCGTGTACTTTTGGAAGTGGAGATATACTAGTAAGTGAAGCAGCGACTACTACTTGAATCAGGCACCATCTCGATGATGCAAGGATTATCGACTCAGGAGTAACATGCAACATGACATCTCGACGGGAATGGATTGACCAATATGAAACCACCACAGAAGGACTTGTGTACATGGGGAATGATCACACTCTGAAGATCGTTGGAGTCGGTATCATCAAACTGAAGATTAATGATGGCATAGTACAGACCGTCCAAGGAGTACGTCATGTGAAGGGACTGAAGAAGAAAATACTCTCTTTGGGAAAATTTGATGACATTGGATGCAAGACTCGCAGCAAGAATGGAGTGATGAGAATTGTGAAGGGCGTGCTTGTGGTAATGAAGGCAGAGAAGATCACAAAGAACCTATATATGCTTATGGGTGAAACATACAAGGAGACAGAGATATTTGTTGCATCAACTACCTCGACAGAAGCATTGACGACATTATGGCATCGGAAGCTTGGCCATATGTCAGAATGAGGACTAAAGATTCATGCGGATCATAAGTTGCTGCCAGTGATGAAAAAGGTATCCTTACTATTTTGTGAGCATTGTGTTTTGAGCAAGCAACACAGGTTAAAGTTTGGGACGTCAACAACAAGACGTCAGGAGATCTTGGAGTTGATCTATTCCGATGTTTGGCAAGCACTGATTATATCCCTGAGAGGAGCAAGGTACATTGTATCATTCATTGATGATTATTCCAGAAGATGTTGGGTGTACCCAATCTGTAGGAAGACAAATGTTTTTTAAGTCTTAAAAACATTCAAAGTTTGGAAGGAGCTTGACTTTGGAAAGAAGATCAAGTGTCTAAGGACAGACAGTGGTGGAGAATATAAAATCGAGGAGTTTGATACTTTTTGTCAATAGGAAGGGATCAAGAGGCAGTTCACGGTGGCGTACACTCCTAAACTGAATGGATTGGCAGAGAAGATGAACAGAACCATGATGGATTGAACAAGGGAGATGCTGAAAACTGCAGGTATTGCCAAAACTTTTTGGGCAGAAGCACTGAATACCGCCTGTTATGTGATCAACCGATCTCCTTCAATGGATATTGAGCTGAATACACTGATGGAGATGTGGACTGGTAAACCCACTGACTATTCTCGGTTACATACTTTTGGAAGTCCTATATATGCAATGTTTAATGACCAGGAATGATCTATGTTGGAATCGAGATCCAGGAAATGTATCTTCTTAGGGTACGCTGATGGTGTGAAGGGGTATCGTTTGTGGGATCCCACTGCTCACTAATTTATCATCAGAATATATTTCATTTTTATAGAAGACTTAGTGCAAATTACAACTGATCAAGACATGGAGAATGAGAATATAGAAACTACAACAGTCAAAGTAGAGGAAAAATCCAATGAAGAACCAGTTTCCTCTAAGGCATTACTGGAGCACAATGATCAAGTACCAGTTGAGTCTGGACCACGACGGTCAACTCGGGAGAAACCAGCACCAGTATGGCACTCAGACTATGTCACTGAGAGCAATATTCCATATTGCTTATTGATGGAGGATGGAGATCCATCTTCTTTTGTGGAGGCGACCAAGAGTCCAGATGTATCCTCATGGATGGCGGAGATGCAGGAGGAACTTGAAGCCCTACACAGGAACAAGACATGGTATCTTATTCCATTACCTCATGGAAGAAAGGATATCAGAAACAAATTGGTAATCAAGATCGTGTAGGATGAAAAGGACCAGGTGGAAAGATATCGTGAACGATTGGTGGTCAAAGGATTTTCTCAGAAGGAAGGTATTAAATTCAATGAAATATTTTCTCCTGCTATTAGACTGAAGACTGTTCGATTAGTTCTGGAAATGTGTGCTATATACAGCTTACATCTAGAGCAGCTAGATGTGAAGACATTGTTTCTCTATGGTGATCTTGATGAAGAGATATATATGCTCCAACAGGAAGGGTTTGTAGAATAATGTAAAATAAACTTGGTTTGCAGGTTGAACAAATCCTTGTACGGTCTCAAACAAGCACCGAGGTGTTCTTACAAGAGAATTCATTCCTATATCACGAGCCTTGGATACGGCTGACATCATTCAGATCCTTGTGCATATTTCAAGGGTTCAGATGGTAATGATTTCATCATTCTTCTGTTGTATGTGGATAACATGTTGGTTTCAGGCCCCAACAATGATCAGATCCATAGATGAAGGCACAGTTGCATAGGGAGTTTGATGTGAAGGACTTGGGACCAGCAAACAAGATTCTTGGGATGTAGATTTACCATGAAAATAATAATGGAATGATTTGTCTATCATAGAAGAGTTACTTACAGAGATTTTTGAAACGCTTCAACATGCAAGACGGTAATCCAATTTCTACCCCTCTTCCCATTAATTTCAAGTTATCATCCATGATGAGTCCTACCAGTGAATCAGAGAGGATAGAAATGCCTCGAGTACCATATGCATCAGCAGTGGGAATTCTAATGTTCGTTATGGTTTGTACTAGAGCAGACATTGCACATGCAGTGGGAGTAGTTAGTGGGTACATAGAGAATCCAGGACGAGAGCATTGGAACACAGTGAAGAAGATCCTGAGATACATAAAGGAGACCTCAAATCCTGCATTATGTTATGGAGGATCAGATTTTACTGTCAGATGATATGTTGATTTGGATTTTGTAGGTGATTCTGACCGAAGGAAACCCACTAATGGCTATGTGTTTACTCTTGCATGAGGAGATGTGAGCTAGATTTCGAAGATACAGTCAGTTGTAGCTTTATCCACGATGGAGCCAGAGTATATTGCAGCTACACAGGCTTGCAAAGAGGTGATTTTGATGAGAAGGTTGTTGGAGGAACTTGGGCACAAACAAGAGCAGATTCCATTGTTTTGTGATAGTCAGACAGAAGATTCATACTAAAGCAAATCTGGCAGATTTCCTGACAAAGGTGATTAACTCTGATAAATTTAGATGGTGAAGATCCTCGAGTGGCCTCGCAGATATGTGAGTAGCATGGTTGGGCAGATAGAGGGGATTTATAGATGTGATTGGTTCTCAATCAAATCTCTATGTGGGAGATGTGTCGGCAGAAGTTTCTCTGGACAGCACCCCCCCCCACTTTGTCAAAGGGGGTGGGATGGGTTCGTGTTTGGTGGCCAAACCCCCACCCAATTTTCCAACGGGACAAGGAGGAGAAGGGGCGTGGGTTGCCTATAAAAGGCACAAGCATCCTCTCCCTTCAGTATCTCATCATCGGTTCTCATCACCAGTACAATAGATCCCATAGCAGAGCGGTTTTAGTGAGGTAGTTTCCCCATTTATTCAAGAGAGATATTTACGAGGGTTTTTCTCTTTATAATAGTGAGGGAGTGTGTACCCACTTTTACCCTATAGTGATCCTTCTATATTCCTGTGGTTTTTTACCCCTTTCATTTTGGGGGTTTTTCCACGTTACATCTGGTGTCCCATTTACTTCCACATTTTCACTTTATTTTTATCTCATGATTGTTGATGCACCGTGGGGCAATCATTTACGGTCCTAAAATTTTATGTGTGCGGATGAGAGGATGTTAAGACTTGTGCAGTCATCTGTGGAACATATTTTCATAGAAATGGACATTTCTCAACCACTACAGGATCACATGGTTATTCAGATTAAAGGGATTCCACAACGTCTTCATCCTCTGTTGTATCCCTTCTTTCCCCGATTTTGCTCATTCTTCCATCTATTGGGTCACATTTTTCAGGTTTTTCATAAGGCCCGGTTGGGTGAATACAAGTCCCAGGAGTTTCCAAAATCCTTTGCAACATTTGATTGCTCCATCTCATCAGGCTCGAAGGGGATAGACAAGGGTAAAGGTGTGGTATCCCCTGTTTTGGCTTATGATGCCTATTCATCCAAGCAGCCTTCCTGTATCGAAGGATCAAAATCTCTCAGTCGTGATATGGTATTAGTAAAAGATGGTATGGGAGGAGAACCATCTCTTCAGCAATGGGAGGGTGTACCACCATTTTCAGGGATGTTTCCCATATTTTCGCACCAGCCTGGTTCGCTCTCTCTTGTTCCTTGGGATTAATCTTTCATGCACATCTCGGAAGTTCTCATAATAGAACATGGTGATGATAAAATTGATACTTCCTTGATTCCATCATCTAGGGAGCTCACTATTTCATTAGTGGTGTCCTATCCCCCATCATCGCTTGGTCTGATTATGCTTTCCCCCTCCCCTGGTTTCGCCACCACCGTCAACCTAGATTATTCAGAGTACAATGGTCTATCAGAGAAGTTGTTCTCTTGATATCATTCCCAGAGAAATACCTGCATGCTCATGCTCTCCAGTAGTTGTTCGCTCGATGGTGCAGAGCAATATTCGCACCTGGTCTCAATCGGGGATTGGGGATGTTTTTTACCAGCTTTCGTCGCATCCGGTTAAGGGACAAGAGTCTGGGGTAAATGCCAGGTGTGGCCATGTCAATGTTTATGTTCATAATTTTTAATGCTCAGGGTCTCAGGGATCGAGCAAAATCAGATTTAATTTCAAATGAATTCAGCAAAAATTTTGTCTCCATGGTAGGGATTCTCAAACCCATGTTGATGTCTAGAATCATCAAGGATTATGCTCAGAGGCTGAGAGTCCATGGTTTCCTTTATGGGGATCCTCCCCAACTCTCACATATTTTTATTTTTTTGAGGACCATCTTTCCGTCTTCATTCACTGTGTGTCTGACCAATTTCTTGCAATGAAAATTTTGGTTGGGTCTCACTCTCTTTTCTCCTCCTTCATCTATGAAATGTGTAATGAGATGTATAAGGAGGTATTATGGAAGGATTTGGATTTCTTCAACCTATCCAACGACCCATGTATCATCTGAGATTACTATAATGTTATTTCATATTCTGAGGAGAAGTAGGAGGTATAGTTTTTCAATGGATTTCTAGTCAATCATTTGTCTGATTAAAGGCCATAAATGGCCTATTGAATATGAGGTATGACGATGATGCCTTTAATTTGTGCAACAATCAGTGCGGTGGGAGGCGAACATGCTGTCATATGGACCGATGCTTGAGGAACGGGGCGGAATTATCCTACATTCTAGATTAGAAAGTCTGTCATCTGGTGTGGTACCTCTGATATCACTCTCCACTTTGACTCTCCTTAATGATAGGGTTGTCAGGGGGAATCAGTTTCGTTTTTCGGTAACCTGGGTGGAGGAACAAGGCTTCTATGATGTGGTTAGGGAGGCCTGGAGTCTTCATCACTTAGTCAACCCATGGATCACTTTTCACAAAGAATTGTTGAGGCTTAATAATATTCTATAACAATGGAGGAAAAACATCCCCACATGGGATAATGAATTTTTGGAGATCCTTTAGGAGGTCGCTCGACTGAAGACTGGTATCTAATAAGAGTGTGATGGAAACATCTTCATTGAGTTATGAATTAATAAGAACCTACTCACGGATACCCTCCTAAGACATGAGCAGGTGGTGAGAAAAGTGGAGAGGGTTTGATGGTTTTGGGATGGGGAACATAGTACATTCTTTTTCCATGCATGCATCAAGGAGCGGCGATGTGTTCATAGGCCAAACATCCTTAGGGTCGATGGTTCTTTTTCTAGTGATAGTGAGGAGGTGGGTGCAATGGAAAATGAATGTATTAAATCATTGTTGGTAGAGACCATTCCTAGCATGGACAGAGGTTTTTCAAGGGGTAGTGCAGACTTATTTGAGGATATCCCAAGCAATGTCTCAGATAAAGTTAATAATATTTTAAGGAGGGTTCCAGAGGTGGAAGAAGTTTGTGAGGAAATTTGGAATTTTAATCTGCAAAGTGCTGCAAGACCTGATGGCATTATAGGGTCCTTTTATAGAGCAACATCAGAAATTTTCATGGGAGACCTAGTGAGAGCAGTTCAAGAGTTTATCCTTGGTGGATACTTTCCCCATATTGATTTTGAAACCTAGATGGTTCTGATTCCAATGTTACGATACCCACAGTCCATTGATCTGTACCAGACCATCAGCATAGGCAATATATCCGCAAGATTTTGGATTTAATTATTAATAAAAAGGATGACCCTCCACTTGGATTCTTGGGCGACTCTTGAGCGTCACGGGTTTATTAAATGGAGGTCTATTGAGGGGGAAATTGGTGTAGTGAATGAATTAATCAATGTCATCAATAACAAGGCCTTTGTGGGTAATCTGGTTATCAAGTTAGATATGAGTAAGTAATATGACTGGATGGAGTGGGATTTTATCCTAAGGGTGCTTGCCTGTATGGGGTTCTCCACTTGGAATCATGTTCTCTATTTCCGTTGTTTTAGCTTGACATGGATATCAACCTCATGTATGGTCAAACATTTTTTTTCTTCAAGGCCTGTCGTGGTCTTATGCAAGGGGACCCCTCTCCCCTAATATCTTTATTCTCTGCTAAAATTACCTTATCGAACATACCGATCGGGGTGTTCGTATGGGTATGTTTCTCCATTTCTTGACTCTACATGAAACAAGAGGTAACTTGCACTTAATTTTCACGGATGACAGAATTGTTTATATTAATGGTTTTTGGAGGTATGTGCGGGGGATTATTGGGATCCTAGAGTATTAGTTCAAGTGGAGTGGGAATTTAGTGAATAAGGACAAAAGCCTTTACAATACTACCTGGAATGTATCAGATAGAAGGGCATGTGGATTTAATTCTAGAATGAATATGAGAAATGGTTTATTTCAAATTGAGTACCTCAGGGACCTGGAGAGTCATTTGTCTCTTAGAATCCACCACTTTGATAAACTTTATAGCAAGATCACTAGGTGCGTTTTCAAATGAAAAAACATAATCCATTACTTTGGATGTCGTATTACTCTCATGAATAGTGTCCTTGAGTCCATTCCCATACATATATTGTTTACCTTGAAGGTTACCAAAATTGAGGTTTCCACATTGGACATGATTATGGTATCTTTTATTTGGGATGGTAAAATGGAAGATCATCGATCATTGGGCATCGGGGAAGTGACTTGCAAAACATCTGTCATAGGTTGTCTTCAACAGGCAGAGTGTCACACTTACCATGCAAGGGTTTTGTGCTAAACTAGCTTGGGAGTAAATGGAAGGAAGAATAGTGTACGGAAAGCCTATGTAGGGAAGATATGGGTTTAAGGTCAATGATAATAGGTTGAGGCCTTCTACGATTTGGTAGCTGATCAATCCGCACATGGAGCTCCTTCACCAAATTCAAAATGGATGGTGGGAATGGGGGGACGTCAACTTATGGATTCAAAACTGGGGGACTGGAAAGCTATGGTTTTTGGGCTTCTCTATTCTGAATCTCTCCCTCAATTATTTAAGTGATTATACTTAGTTTCTTTTAGCCATTATTTATGTGAATAATCATGTGGATTTCAATATTATTATTTTCAATGATGATTTAGACAGACATATTTTTACATGCAGAACATCAGGTATGTTTTCCATTGAGGATTATAACCATGTGAGGAGGGGTACATCCCCTGAAGACCCATGGGGAGTGATGTTGTGGTGAAAGGAGGTCCCTTTCAAATTCAATTTCTTACCGTGGAGAGTGAGGAATCATGATTTTCCCACGGAAGATAGTATTCATCGCATAGGAGTGAGTATCGCCTCCATGTGTTTGTGCAACTGCAATCCCAAAAAATAATCTATGGGGAATCTCTTCATCGATAGTGAATTAGATACCTAGGTGTGGCAGGCCTTCGGGGCATGTGCATGGTGGAGTAGGATGGTAGGGTTGCAGGATGGTTTTCTCAATGGTTCGTTTCACATAACGAGAGACAATGGCTCCGAGAGAAAAGCTTAGGTGATTATTTTTTTCTGGGGTGCTGGACCCTTTGGATGGCCAGGAACGGGGCAAGACACAACGACCTCCATAGATCACACACCTCGATCATCTTCAATATTATTCATTAACTTCAGGATCTGGTTCGGTTGTGCACAACCTTCCATGCCGCACCGTCGGTTTGGGCCATGGTTTCGAACGACGTTCTTCTCAACCAGATCAATATCTCGGGGAAGGGGAACTGGGTCTGGTGGAATCCTCTAATTAATGGACTAAAACCGAACATTGAAGGTTCATTTTGGGGGGATGTTGGGGGGGGGGGGGGGGGGTTGTAATCTGGAACCATGAGGGGGTTGTTATTGAAGCATTGTCGACCTTCTACGGTAGGTGTAATGACCCAGTGTTTTTCAATGGAAATTCCCTTGTCATAAATATGTTATAAAATCACATGAAAACACAACATAATGAACTTCTACGGGCTGCGTGATCTTTAAACAAAATTTTATCACTTTTGTGATTGGAATTTTGAAAATCTCGCATACACAGTTGTAATCAGTATGTTATTTGGAGTCAACTAAGAAAAACATAATTTTTGGTGAACAGTAACCTACCCTAATGAATAGAAACATACCCTTATGAACAGTGATCTACCCTAATTAATAGTTACCTCACCTACGATAGTATAAAAAAAATTCAAGTTAGAAGTACGATATACCTATATTTTAGAACAAGTTAATGAATGTTTTAAAAATGGTTTTGGTAATAAATTATTATTTTAATAAAATATTAATATAATCATATTTATAAAATTATTTTTGAAAAATGTTCATCATTTTTGGATTCTACAAATCAAAAACTGGTTAGGGTGAGTTTTTGTGATTTTTCTGAAATACATGAATTTTTTATGAATAGTAAAATATGAAAATTTACAATAAATATTAAATAAGGAATTTATTGATTCATTAATAATGTTCTGCTGATGTAAGCCCACTTGGTTCGGGATCACATGGTAAAATTACTATTCATGGTCAGGGAATACTTACTATTCCTTGTCTTGTGAAGAAATAATAAATTAATTATTATAATATTATGAAATCCCTCCTCTCCTCCACTATAAAACCCCCTTCACCCCCTCTTCTCTTCACTCATCTCATGCCTTGTTCCATGCCATTATTCTACCCAAATATCTTCCCAAGATCACCCCCCATGACAAAAAACCCCTAGCTTCTTCAAAATAACAATACTTCTCCCCTTAAGAGGTTCTCAAAGGAGGAAGTCTCAAGAGGTAAATTCATATTTCCAATTCCTTCATTTATTTTATGTTCACTTTCTTTTTGTTTCTTTCCTCACCTCCCTTCACCATAATAATATGATAAATACAGTAACATACAAATACTGAAATTTTTTATTACTAATGGGATATTTTATTATCTTCTCTCCTTTCCCCACCCTTTTATTTGAAAGAAATGAAAGCATCGTTTGAGATGTGTTAATTTAGCACAATCATGGACCACCGTTTATCAATTCCTATTATAATTTCTAATTATGATCATGAAACCATTTGAGATATGGTTAGAAAAAATTATTTTATATGTAATATATCCTATTTTTAGTTATTCATTGTTTTTTTACAATGTTATTAAGTTATAAAAGCAATACATGTTCTTTGTAATCGAACCCATTGATTAACAAAAACGGTTGTCACTATCGTTTTAAATAACAATTCAACTTCACTCTAAGTAAAATAATTAATATTTAAACCATGTAATAAATTGGAATTACAATGATAGAATATAACTTCAATTCTGGACAACAAATTTCATATCTCATGTTTATCCAAACATGAATATAAGTGAACCGATCTTTTAAAACCAAGTAAACAAACAAACCCGAACAATGAAATTGAACCTCATAACTAATCAAAAGTGCTTTTAATGAAATAAAAAGGGTTATAGTAAATAAATTAAATATATATTAGGTTCATGAATTATTAAATAATAAACTTAATTTGTTTATTCATGTATTTAATAACAAGTGGATAACACCAACAGCTTTAAGGTAAGGGATCTTCTCATTTTCTCTCTTAATCAAGATTGTTCTCTATGATATGACTTTTTGTGTAATAAAAAGTTATGGGGTATGTTTATCACCTCTCCCATACTGTACAAATGTTTTATAATTGTAGAGAAACCCATTATCTCTCTCATCAGGTCCTCTTACTTACACCTGATACCATATCGATAAACCACAATGGATTCAACCTGAACTTTTTTTATTCCTATGTGTTGCTCTATCTTTCTTTTTACCAAAATGTTGTTGTATTTTCCTTTTTATGTAAAACTTATAACTTCTATTTATATTCTCCAAAATTATTTTCCATGATCCATATCTCATTCTCTTATTGGTATATACAAGCATTTATGTCAATCCCTCCTCGATACTTCCCAATAAGCACACTTGTTTTAAGGGAACTTCCCTAAATTTTACCCAAATTTCTAGTGAATAATATCTTCTGTTATAAAACACCATTGTACTTGTAAAATAATTATTTTTATAATTAAAACCATCATTGATCAATTCTGGTTTTATATAAAATAATCTAATCTTTAATAATTTAAAAGCTCTATAGTATTTTCCTTAAAACCGAACAAAAATGTTTTAATGCTAATGTTTCTCAAATACATTTCTTATATGTTCAAACTTTTATTCATCACATCCTACAATGTTATATTATTTTATTACCATATGAACATCCATGTATGTTCTAATCCATTTCATTCATGGAAACTATCATGATAAACTCATTGGTTATGCTTTATGTCATGATTGTGGTACCCAATTCTTTCCAAGGGTATCCTTATGTTTATGAATGATAGATTATGTATGATTATTTATGTTGAAAGAATATTTATGTGGAAAGAATATTTCTGTGGCAATAATATTCATGAAAATGTTGAGATGGGTGAACCCAGATAGCACTCTAATGCATTGGGTAAGGTTAAGTCTCATGAGATGCGATGTGAAATGGGATTGGCGGTCATCCTTGACTCGTACTAAAGAAATGTTTTATGATTATGTTACATTTATATGATTCCATGTTTATATAATCTCATTCATTTATTATATGATTTCATATGTCCCATGCCTTATTATCATTATGTGATGCCTCTTAACTCATGGGCATAAGATGTATCCTTATGTTCATTCCCTTACTGGGTTATTCAGCTCATCCCTTTGTACCTGTGATCCCCAGGGTACCCTTTGCAGATGTAAGGGTTCAAATGAAGTTATAACCTCATTATGGATATTAAATAATGAAGTGTTTTTTAGCCACATGTTCTATGTTATATGTACCTAGTCTTCCAAGACACTAGACTTAACGATCCTTGGCTTGTACTCTGATGATTAATTATGCTTAAAATAAAGAAATGTTATATGTAAAAGATTGGGTTCCTATAGTTTGTATTAGAGGATGGTCTAGTTATTCTTGGAGATTAAGAATAGGGAACCATATTGAGAACCATAAGGAGATACTAAGTATTCAAAAACATTCCTGAATTTTAGTGAGTATTGAGTAAGTGATTTATCAAGAAAATACATCCCTATCTGGTTACGATCAGGTAGAGGTGGCTCTAGAACAAATGTATCTAGGGGTAAAACCCAATAACACCGCTTTGAGATAGATTTAAACGAGAACTGGTGCATGACAACGGGCCTCCTGTACTCATTGTTATAACAATCCCGGGGAATATACTTTGGTACATTCACAAGCATAGTACAAACTGTTATCAAGGGACAAAAAGAAGCCCATAAGAATATAATTTATGAAATAGATCTAGGATAACCTGGATATTAACCTAAGGAATCACATGTCAGGATATACTTCTTCTTTATAAGTTTATACTTTAATCTTCAAATATTCCTTTTTATGCTCAATAGCTAATTAAACAAGACCTCTAACTATACCTTATTTTTCATAGTTAATGGCGGGAAATAGAATAACATGTTCCAACATCCAATGTGATAGGAAATGTGATAATTTCCCTAATGATATTTCTAATGTGACAAAAGCGGGTGCTCAAAACTTCATGGAAGTACTTACTCTGCTGTCTCGGGTTATGAATAATAAAATGAATCGGGTGGAACGTTCTCCTCATCCAAGGAATGAAAAAGTTTCCATAGAATTTATCATGCAGAAAAGTCCTCCCATGTTTAGCGAGTCTTCTGATACCCTCATCGCAGAACAATCGATTAACTCCATTGAAAAGATTTTATCCATCCTCTAGTGGTCAAAAGAAAAGAATGGTGTACTGGTGGTCTATCGGTTTGATGGGGAAGCTGGCCAGTGGTTGACACAGATCAAGAATACCATGTCCCAAGAGGAAATTAATTCCATAGATTGGGAGGAATTCAAGAATATGTTTTTCAACAAATATTTTCATCAAACCCTCTTTCCCAAGATGGAAAGAGAGTTCCATGGACTCAAGAAGAAGGAAAATGAGTCAATCAGGGCATATGAAGTGAAATTTACGAGGCTTGCAAGGTACACCTATGGATTTTTCATGAACTCTGAATGCAAGGTGGGTCGCTTCTTTAGCAGACTAAAGTCGAGTCTACAAAAAGATTTGGCGATATGAGTCTTTGACAGTTATGAAGAAATTGTCTATCGTGCCCTCAAGGATGAAATCAAGATTGGAGACTCTAAGTGTTATTGTGGGCCTGGTGAAAAGAAAAGGAAAATGGAGAACATAATGGGTGGTTCATCAAACAAAACCCATGATGGAAAGAAGCCTCACATTCCCCTTTGCAAAAATTGTGGGAAGAAGCATCTTGGTGACTGTCTCAAGGGTACCAAGAATTTCTTCAAATAATGAATGTTTAGTCACCTAGACAAGAACTACTGAAGGGATATGAAAAATCCTTCTATTTTTAAACCAGAAAAGACGGTTCAGATCAAAACTCAACCTACATTGTAGTGTTACAACTGCAAGGAGCTTGGGCATTATGCGAACAATTGCCTTAACCTGAGGGTTGTCGGAGGCAATCAACAACAAAGCCCAAGGAAACAAGGAAGGGCTTATGAGATCACTACTGCTGAGGTGGAGCAGAAAAATGATGTGGTGATATGTACTCTTGTTATTCATTCAAGAATAGTGAATGTACTATTTGATTCTGGTTCTATGCATTTTTTCTTATCTTGTAAATTTAGTAGAACTATTCAAACACCACCTCAAAATTGGGATGAAAAATTATCCGTGAGAACATCGAATTGGGAAATCGTTGTGCCCAAGGTTTATAACTCCTCCCCGGTTAACGTTTGTGGAATAAACATCCTAGAAAATATTTTCATAATTCCTTTAGTGGAGTTTGATGTTATTTTGGGTATCAATTGGCTATCATTATATAATGCCAATATCAACTGTCGTGAAAGGTAGATCACTCATCAAATCCTGAAGAATCCTCCAATTATTTACTAATGTAAGGAGGAATATGAACCTTCTTTAAAATCCTCATATCATGTTTGGATATTATTTCCTTATGTGCAAGAATATCAAGCACAAATGATTGAGACAAAGAAGAGAATCATACTTGATGACATGACCATCATGACGGATTACACTGATGTATTCCCTGAAGAGTTCCATGGACTTCCTTATAACTAATAGGTTGTGTTCTCAAATGAACTTATCCCTGGATCTCTACCAATCTCAATGAATCCTTATAGAATGGCCACCTTATAGTTGGAAAACCTAAAGAAGTAGTTACTGGAGAATAATGAGAAGGGTTTTATACGGCTGAGTGCTTCACCGTGGGGTCCTCCATTCCTCTTCTTCAAGAAGAAGTATGGATCGATGTGACTCTAAATTGATTATAGTGAACTCAGTAAAATCACGATTAAGAAAAATTATCCCCCCACGGATAGATGAATTGTTTGATCAGCTTTGTGGGGCCAGTTATTTCACTAAGGTAGACCTTCAGTTGGGATATCACAAACTAAAGGTGAGGAAGGATGATATTCCCAAGACTACCTTCCTAATAAGGTATAGACTCTATGAGTTCATAGTGATGCCCTTCAGACTCACTAATTATAATAACCCAGTTCTTTTCAAGAGGTACGGGTTTCTTCTTTTCCTTTTTCCTTAAGTGTTTTTTAGAAAATAAGGAAAATGGGGAAAATCCCAATTTTGGTGGGTACACACCATGTAATTTTCTACAAGCCATGTACATTGTCCATGTGGGATGAGTACACCGGGCATGTAGTCCTGTGAGCATTAAAGTGTGTAAAAAACCGACTACACAATGTGTACTGGTTTTACACGCCATGTAATCAGTCGACATGTGAACAGTAAGGCGGCAGAGGCAGCTGCCAGCTAAGTGACAGTACACATCATGTATTCAAGAATACACGCCACGTACTCATGTCAACCGACGAACAGTGCCGCGGTGGAAAGAACCCGCCAGAGGAACAGTTTAAAAAAAAGGAAAGTACATGTCGTGTACAAGAGAGTACACGACGTGTAGTTTGTTTTTTTCACTTAAAATGGGTAGTAGACTCCTATTTGAATAGAGGAAGATTATAATGCTAGATAAGTGCAGGATGGGAGGCTGGATATTGGGAGAGCCACCGACCACACACTGGGAATCAGATTTTTCCGCCGCCAATCTTGTTGGAACCGTACAGGTAAGTGCTTCCTTCTCCATGAGACCTTATTACGAATTATTTCATAAGGGGAAGTTATTTGAGGTTGAGCATCTTGTTTTTTATCTCAGATCTATGCCGTTATCATGCATTTCGGGAGGTGTAGTCTGAGTATATTGATCTATGGAGATCGAGGTAGGTGTTCTGGCATTCATTTCCAACTGTCGAGTTGAATTTTGGTACATTTGTGCTACGAACCCATGTTTGGGGTGTTGTATGGCTGCAGCCTTTGGTGAAAGTTATCTAGAACTGTATAGATAAACTTTTGATAAGAAAAAACTGTTGTTTGAGGTTTCTTCTTGGATCCAGGACCACCTCGGGGGTGCGTTCCTCTGTTTAGCCATTTGGTCAGGATACCTGTGGGTATACCATTAATTTTATCATGCTTTGAATTTCCATGAGAGGAATTGTATATAATTTCGTGCTTATATGTTGGGCGTGGCCCAGTTACTATTATATCCTGAGGTCAGTGTTCGTTTATCCTGTGGGAAACTCTTCTTATGCCTGTGGGTAGTGGACTCTATGCCTGTTGTAGACACCTCGTACACCTATGGGAAATATTCGGTATGCTTGTGGGAGGACACCTATGGGTTTCAATTCTGATTACCTAAGGGTAAGGATTGTATGTCTGAGGACAGAGTTATTTAGAATATTCACTATTGTGTTTTTCTATGTTGTACCTTCCAAGATGAATAACAATCTTGGAGGTGATAAGTAATAATTAAAATGGAAATTAAACTTGTAGTGATAGTTACATTTGAGTACTTACAATTTTACTGCATTTACTTTTGCACACTGTTGTTGCACATTTTAACCGATGATTGGGAACAGACCTTTGGGGGGTGCCTACTAGGATTTATTTCTCACAGCCTGTTTGGGTCATGTCTTCGACCCAAACAGATTATGTTTCTACAGGTGTCGATAGCGGAAAGGGTACCTATACAGGTACATGATTGTATTTAAGGGGTAAGAGACCATGGGACCAAGCTAGGCTTACGATGCTGTTGTATTCTGTTTACACTACTTCATTTCGTTTGGCTATACCTTGTACATTGTTTTGTATTTTATTGTATTACAGTGTATCTTGTTCTGGATACTTTCATAGAATAGCGACATGCTGCATCATTATATATATGACTGCTGGTTCTCTTTTGCTTCAGTTGTCCATTTCAGTTGTATATTGTCTACTACTTCTACTGTTGTATATTATATATCTTTTCCACTACATTACACTTTGACAAATGAGGACATATTTTCCCATGATCAGACCTAGGACCTCGCTACTAGTCGGTTGCCTCTGGCATTTGGGGAAATGCGCTTGAGGTCATGTGACCAACCATGTTCGGGGCTCCCGTTGAGTGGATTCCAGATCTGGGGCATTACAAAGTGGTATCAGAGGGGGTTATTCTCATTGACTTACTATTTTGAGCCTTAGTCAGGGGTAGTATGGACATGGTGGTTGGTAATAAGATTTTCTCGGGTGTAGCAAACCCTTGTACATGGAAAAGCTAGTCTACCTCATTTATTGAATTTTTTCTGATTTTAAAAATTTACAGTTGATTTGATTTTCACCGTTGGGTGACACACTTGTGATTTTTTTGTTTATAAGTTATACATGGGTCTTATTTAGTTTCACCCTGATGAGATGAAGGTGTTCAACCTCATTCATAATTTAGGCACATGTTAGAAATAACATGTCATGCATTCCTTTCATGCCACGTAGGTGCATCAGAAATTGCATGTTGTTGTGATAGATGTTGTGCTAGAAAAGCATGATGTTGTGATAACTTCCTTGATAAATACCTTCTATTTGATAGGGTATTGTTGTGTGAGTTTGTTGATAGAATGAATGCCAATCTTTGGTTTTTGTGGAGTATGGGCCCTCACTAACCAAAATTTAGTGGATCATTGACGAGTTTACTTTGTTATGACATGTATAAGATCCCTAGATTTGATTCTCTAGGCATATGGGCCCTCACGGATCGGAATTTGGCACTTAGGTGTTTATCATTGATTTTCGGGGTTCCACAGTAGTTTATGTGGCTTATTGTCCATAAAATCTAGTATACACGACGTGTGGTATTATGGACACATGTCGCTTGTCCTTCTATTTGGAAATAAGTGAAAACTTTTTATGTACACACAGTGTACCCTCAATACAGACTGTGTAGTCTCTTTCCGTGTCATAGGAAGTGTGAGAGAGGACACGGGGTAAGGAATGGATTGTGGGAACATGCTGTGTACTAGTTTTACACGCCATGTAGTTTTTAACTGATGTCTTCCCATGTAACTAACAACAAAGAAGGAGGAAAAATTAAGACATACACATAGTGTCCACCTTGAAAACACCGTCTAGTCTGACCCAGGTACCCAACCATGTCACGTACAACACGGGTCGGTGTTATCTTTTCTAGTACATGCCGTGTCCTCCTGGAACACACCTTGTAGATTCAGCCGTGTATCCGGCTGGGTAGTGAGCAACACAGGTCGGAATGGGGCTTCTTTGAACACGCCATGTCTTTTGCAACACGCCGTGTAGAGTGACCTGGGTACACATGCCATGTCACAAACAAAACGGGCTGACAAAAGCTTGTAGCATACATGCCGTGTTGACCTCTGAACATGCTGTGTAATTTGTTGTAGAAAAGACGTGTGGCTTTTCCATGTAGAAGGACTCGGGCAGGGAAGAAGGATTCATGTACACACTGTGTGTTAGGACAAAACTCCTTGTAGATGGGGTGAAACATGACCAGTTCTGGCAGAAGTACACGCCCATGTGGATGGCCTGTATGAACACGCCGTGTAGTATTTATACACGTTGTGTAGTCTAGTTCAGTAAATATTGAATGATTTCTTTATCATGTTCTCTTTTTAGTCTCCTCATTTTTGGTCATTGGTAATCATGATCTAAGGCATGTGTTTGACCTTGTAGATTCATGCCACCGATATGACCATTGGTTGTTCTCCAGGAGAGCGGCAACGATTATACTCCAGAGATGGTGGGACATGGGCTACTAGGGGATCCTCCAGCTGTGCCAGATGCAGCGCCAACTATTATACTGGACATAGGCGTGGAGGCACAGTTCCATGACGGTTTTATAGGTTCATGCAGACCTTTCAGGGAGCACCACAGACCACATCTTCTCTGGAAGAGCTAACACACATCTTCCAATAGCAGCATACGCCTATGTTTTTAGGGGATGGCAGACTGGAGGCTGTGGAGTCTTGGCTGGATTCAATGCAGATGATATTCGATCATATAGAGATTCCTCCTGGGAGGAGGGTCAGGATCTCTACATATATGCTGAGTGATTCCAGTAAGATGTGGTGGGTTATTACAACCCATTCTGAGCATCACCAAGACATGGCATGGAAATATTTTCAGGTATCCTTCTATGAATTCTTCTTCCCAGAGATGCTGAGGGCAGATCGAGCTCGGGAGTTCATGAATCTGTATCAAGGCTTCATGTCAGTGGTGGATTATTCTGTGCGCTTAATTGAGCATCTGCATTTTTCACCCATTCTGGTGGGTGATGAGGTGATGAGGGCTATACACTTTGAAGATGTTCTTTGATATGAAATTCGAGCCCTGGTGAATGTTTTCAGGTTTCCCACAGTGCATGTTATTGTGAACCAGGCACTGATTATTGAGAAAAACCTATGGGAATCTATTGGTGTGGCCTAGGGAGGTTTGAAACCAGTTTCTGGTACTATTTATACCGGTAAGAGGAAGAGACATATGGACTTCTCTCATGGTGGTAGTACTAGCTAGAAGAATACTTTAGGTGGCTAGGTCACGTGTTACCAGTGTGGTAGAGAGGGGAATAAGAAACCGCAGTGTCCACGTGACCTAGTGGAGTGCCGAGCTTGCGATAGGATGGGTTATCTCCAACGTATTTACAGGGAATTTCAACCAGTGGCTAGTGAGAGAGGTTCTGTGCAGACTCCACATGAGGGACCAGGACCAGTAGCTTCTTACCAGTCGGGAAACTGGAATACTTCACGGCGTGCATACAGAGATGGTGGTTTTGACTATGGTAGCCAGACACGAGGATCTGAGAGGTAGAAGGGGGAGTCAGCTCAGGGTAGCCATGCTGTGTTGTAGGGCCGCGACACTGGGTAGGAATATTCAGTGTAATAAACCCAACATGAGCAGGATCCCATACCTTCTACTGTCAGAGGTACTATTTTAATAGCTTCTTTTTGTCTTATATACTTTTTGATACGGGTCTTACACATAGTTTTATATTTGTGCCTGTTGTGGAGAGACTTGGGCTCTGTGTTTCTTATTTTTTAGTTGTGATGGTTCTAGACACTCCGTTGGGGACTAGAATGGCATGTGTGCATTAGTGCAGGGAGTGCCCCTTCAGAGGTTGGTGGGTTTTACTTTCTATGATACCTATTTGTCTTAGAGATGACAACCTATGATTTTATTCTCAGGATGGACTAGTTGGTACCCTTTCAAGCCTTTGTGGATTGCTATCGTCACAGGGTGATTTTTACATCACCAGAGGGTGGAGAGTTTCTATACAAGGGCGAATGGGATGTTCGGGCGAGCCAAGCTAGATCCGAACATCGTGGGAGGGGGGTGGCATGATAGCCCAGATTTTGAGTATATATTTGGATAATCAGGGGACTTTTCAAAATGATTTACCTCTAGATGTTGATCATTTCAGGGATGTCTTATTGGATGAATTTTCAAGTCTACCTCCAGAGCATGAGGTCGATTTCTCTATTGAGCTTGTGCTAGGAGCATCACCAGTGTCCATTCATCCTTATTGGATGACCACACAAGAGTTTCATGAGCTAAAGATGCAGTTAGAGGAGTTGCAGGAAAAGGGTTTTATGCGACCCAGTACTTATCCTTGGGGTTCATCGGTCCTTTTTGTAATGAAGGCAGACGGTACCCTCAGACTCTATGTGGACTATCGGAAACTGAACCAGCTGACCGTTAAGAACAGATATCCCTTTCTGAGGATTGATGATCTGTTTGATCAAAATCGAGGTGCACGAGTTTTCTTGAAGATTGAATTTAGATCCAGATATCATCTGTTACACGTTAGTCCATCAGACATACCGCTTACAGCATTTCGGAGCAGATATGGTCTATACGAGTACATGGTTATTCCATTCGGACTCACGAATGTGCCAGAAATTTTCATGGCTCTGATTAATCATGTGTTCCACCCTTATCTAGATTGTTTTGTGGTAATCTTCATGGATGATATCTTGGTGTACTCTCACACTTGACACAACCATGCTACCCATCTTGAGAACATATTGAGTACACTGAGAGAGCATCAGCTATATGATATGCTCTCAAAGTTCGACTTCTGGGTGGACCAGATTCATTTCCTGGGTCATATCATCTTAGAGGATGGAGTTTTAGTAGACCCAGAGAAGGTGAGAGAATTAGTTTCCTAGGAGCATCCTAAGAACATGTTTGAGATATGGAGTTTCTTGGGGCTGCCTAGTTATTACAGATGTTTTTTACAGGACTTGTCCTACTTATCAGCGATGTTGATGGGTTTGACTAAGAAGGGTGTGATGTTTGTTTGGTCAGATGCTTGTGATACAACCTTTCATGAGCTAGAGGGTAGGTTGACATCAGCACCAGTCCTGATCCTTCTAGAGCAGGGGAAGAGCTATACAGTTTACTTTGATGCATCAGGTATTGGGATGGTAGTATTTTTGATGCAAGGTGATCGAGTAGTTGTGTATGGGTATTGAAAGTTGAGGCCACATGAGAGGAATTACCCAATGCATGATCTCGAGTTGGCTGCAGTTGTTCATGTGTTGCGATGTTGGATACATTATCTCTTGGGAGAGCATTTTGTGGTTTTCACCAACCACAAAAGTGTCATATACATAATCACTGAGTGTGACATGAAAATGAGATTGTGAAGGTGGGTCAAATAACTTTATTCTTTTGACTTTGAGCTTTCCTATACACCTGGTAAGGGTAACACAGTATTTGGTACACTATGTAGAAAGACTCAGATATAGGCAGTTTATGTGGCCAGTGATGAGTGGAAACTTATGGCATTGTTCTCTGAGATGCATTTGGAGGTGCACGATAGTTAGGGGAAAACCTATAATTAATCTTTAGTTGTGACTGCTACCCTCCTGGATAGAGTGAGGATGAGACAACTATTGAAATCAGAAGGCTTAGTTCTACAGGAGTTATTGGTAAGTAAGGTCCCTCCTCCTGGATGGACGATAGGTGATGATTGGTTATTGTGTTTCCATGAACGAGTGTGGGTTCCAGTGGATATATGTGACGATTTGATGCGAGAGTTTAATGCTTCAGCCTGGGCAGTTCATCCCATAGTTACCAAAATGTACCGTGACTTGAGATGTCAATATTGGTGGCGAGGTATAAAGAGAGAAGTATCTGGTGTTGTTACGAGATGTTCCACTTGTCAGCAGGTGAAGGCGGTGCTTCAAATGCCAGCCGAACTGTTACAACATTTACCCATTCTAGAGATGAAATGGGATGATGTTGCGATGGATTTTGTGACTAGGTTGTCGAGGTCACCTCGAGGCAGTGATGTCATGTGGGTTGTTGTAGACAGACTTACCAAGGTTGCTCACTTTTTGAAGATCAAGGAGATCTTCGGTGTTGATGAGCTCATGGAGTTGTATATCCAGGATGTTTTATGTCTTCATGGGGTCCCTCGTTCTGTCGTTTCTGATAGGGATGTCCACTTTAAGTCTCATTTCTGGAAGTGTTTTCTGAAGACACTGGGTACACAGGTGCTTCTGAGCATAGCTTACCACCCTCAGACTGATGGCCAGTCAGAGCATACGATACAAGTGCTTGAGGACATTCAATGTGGATGCGTCCTGTACTTTGGGGGATCTTGGGAGAAGCATATACCTCTGGCCGAGTTTGCCTATAATTAAAATTTTCAGGAAACTATTGAGATGACACCTTACTGGGATTTATTTGGTAGGCCATGCCGATCACCCTTATGGTGGTTGGAGGCAGCTGAGACAACTTCCTTGGGACCACGTCTCATGCAGGAGACTTCTGAGCAGGTCCAGTTGATTCAGAAGTGGATGGCTACTACACAGTCTTGTCAGAAATCTTATGCTAATCATCATAGACGACCCATGGAGTTCATGGTCGGGGATCAGGTTTTATTACATGTTTCATCGATGTTGGGACACTAGCGGATCAGGAGACAGCGTAAACATTCACCGAGGTATGTGGGGCCATTTTAGATTTTGGAGAGATTTGGGACGGTTGCCTATTGGTTGTAGATACCACAGAGGTACCGGCCATGCATGACGTCTTCCATTATCTCAGCTGCGTCGTTATCACTCAGACCCGTCTCACATTTTTCAGCCTGAGGAGGTTGTGCTTCAGGTCAATGTATATGACAACCCTTATTTTTATTACAACTTAAGCATGCTTTATTACATAAAACTTCACTTGATACAACAAATAATATCGAGATGTTTAGTGTCTCTGTGGCTTAGGATCATTACATAAAAACTTTAAACTTGAAATACAACATCTTTATTGAAAACTTCCTTTAGATGACCACTATATTCCTTCGTACATAGCATTTCATGGGATAACCTGAGGACATGCATAAGAAAAGGGTGAGCTATAAAGCCCAGTAAGGGAGTACACAATGAATAACATGAGGATTAAAACACATGTTAGGAAATAGGAACATCAATAGATAATTATTGTAACATGAACATAAAGGCATGATAAAGCATGATAAACATAACATGGAAATGTGGCAACAACACTTAACATTGAATTAGCATGAGCCAAGGCTCATTGCACATGGAGCATGAGTAAACCCTCATTGCACTTGAATCACGAGTAAAACCTTGTTGCACTTGAATTATCATGAGTCAACACTCATTTCACATGAAGTATCATGATACTATACTTTACCCAATGCATTGGAGCTCTATAAAGGGTGCACCCTTCTTAAACATTTCATTTCATGCATAAGTGTGCCACATGGATCATAAAAACATGGATTCATAAAACATAATCATTTATTCCACGAAAAAGGAATGTGGAATTCATACATGAAACATTATAATCAATAAGTAAATGTGCATAAAGGTGAATACCCTTGATGGAGAAATGGGAATCATATTCACTACACAATGATATCGGCTTAGAAAATCGGTGTGATTTCGGCAGCATAACGGCGTGACATAAGAGTTCATAAAACAATTTGATGAGAGAGAAAGGGGTTCCTCATCATATTTACATGTAATGGACAGTACGTAGGTCATATAGATACATGTCCCAACAATTTAAAAGGAATTCAGATTCATGGTTCAAAATTATTGCTTGAATATAAAAGAGGAGAAAAAGGTTTCTTTCGGAATTTCTGCATAGTAACGGGTGTACATGGGAGGATTTTAATGAGAGAGAAAGGGGTCTCCCATAATTCAAAAAATAAGAGGGCAGTATGGGAGAGGTGTGAAAAAATATCCCATCATTCATAATTCAAATTAAATGGGCAATACAACTTAAAGAAATTTGACAAAAATGAGAAAGGAAGAAAAAACCCTTACTTGGAAGTGTGCTTCCAAAGGTTAGAGAGAGGCTTGTGAGAGGCTTCTTGGGAGCTTGGGGAACCTTGGGAGGATTCTAGAGAGAGTAGGTCAGAGGTTGGACGAACTCCAAGGGATTTTAGTGGGGAGGAAGTGGGAGCTTGGGTGGGTTTATATAGGAAACGTGAGAGAATTCTTTATTATTTAGGTTTGGGACCCCTTATATTAAAATAATCCAAACCACAAACCATACCATGGTATTTGCCCATGGTTTCTGGAAAAGGAAAGAGGAAAACAATGTTTCACAAGGCTGAGGTCCAAAATTATTAAAAAAATTAGTGTTGCTTATGTGGAGGTGAGTCACACTCCCATGGAAATTTATTTAAAAAGGCAAAGTGTTGAATAAGTATTGAGGGCTCCATTAATGATTTGAAAAGTAAGTCAAACAAACCCAAAACCTCATTATTTTAATGATAAAACACATATTGGCCGAACATAAGGATTATGTTATTTTATTACATCACCATTGGGTCATTATGATATCATAAAACACATTATATATTTAAATGGAATTTAATTTTCACCCAAAAATTTGACTGTCTCAGAAAATTATGAAAAATTCACCATTGGATAATTTCAACATCCGGATTCCAAAAATAATATTTATTTTATCTAAATAATTTTCTAAATATGTGAATTTTCACTTTTAAAATAAAAACCGACATTTATAAAAAAAATCACGGGTTTTGACAGAAATGGCTTTCAAACCTTAATAAAAATTTTAATTGAATTCATGAAATTAAAAGATCATTTATACTTAATAAAAAATTCATTTAATGTTAATGATAATATTTTATTATAATATTATTTAATTCAAAAATCCTATAATTTAATAAAATATAATTCTTAATTAAATAATAACTAAAAACACCATTTGTACTTTAAAAACTAATTACAGTGTATCAAAAATGACTAGAAATTAAATCCATTATTATATAAAAAAATAATGTACATGAACATGTTGCTAGTTATTTGTTACATAACCCCTTAAAATAGCCGCATAAGACCTAAGGGTAAGGTGTGCGATGGTGACCGACTCTTGGGGCGGCTCGGATAACATCGCTCGAGTGGTAATTTCAATCAACTTCAACTTTTCCCGTAGACGATCACGTTCGAGCTTGACTTGATGAAGCTCAGCTTGGGCTTGGTCAAGGCCAAAGCCCAAAGACGCCACCGGCCAGCCGGTGGAGTTGTACCGGCCAGCCGGTAGCCCAGTCAAACTAGCCGTTGGCTTTGACCAGTCAACTCCCATTTGGCCTCCAACGGCTCCGAGGCCCTTTACAACGGCTCCGAAGACTCCCCAAGGGTTTCATGCCTATAAATAAAGGCCAAGGAAGCCCCAGACACCACTGGAACCATACAGAAGCCCACAGACACCTTGTTGATCATTTGGCGTACCTCCGGCGGACTTCCTCAAAGGAACCCTCTTTGCTCCAACAACTTCCACATCCAAGGAGCTCCATCAAAGAAGCTTGGAAGCGGCCTTCAACATCTCCAATCAATCAAAGGCACCCAAGACTTCCTCAAATACGGTTTTTCATTGTTTTATTTATTTTGAGCTTAAATTTGGGTTTGTGCCTACAAACCCCAAACCCTTTTCTCATCCCCTCTTTCTTTTTGGTTTCACATCACCACTAAGGTGTGAAGAGGTTGTCAAGCTTTCCTTTAAATAGCTTGAGACATAGGTGAGCTATCCTTCACCTGTAAGAAGGATAGTGGGTTCTTGCTAAACCATTAAAAGCAAGTGGGTTCTTGCTCAACCAATAAAAGCAAGCTGTAATAGGTCCTAGTGCTACCTCAAAGCCTAGTGGGTTTCTTGCTAAAACCATTGAAAAGCAAGCGGTAGGAATCTCTCAACGGTTGAGTTGGGAGCGGAGACGTAGGCCGGGTTTTGGCCGAACTCCGTTAACAATTTCTTGTGTGATTGCCTCTTTATTTCCGCTGCACTTTAACTTTGATTTTAATTTGTTAATCATTTTTTAAAGGCAATTCACCCCCCCTCTTGCCATCCTTCCCGTTTTTCTCCGACCCATCAATTGGTATCAGAGGGATAATTTGAGTAATTCCTTAAACGGTTTCAAATTCAAAGATCCATTGTGATGGCATCCACTTCTTTCGCCCCCGAAGGTTTTTCTTTGGGTCGGGCTCCATTTTTTGATGGGTCCGACTATAATTATTGGAAAACCCGCATGACCACTTTTTTAAGAAGCATATGATATCCTATTTAAAAAATTGTCATGCAAGGTTATTCTTTGTCTTCCCCCGACGAATCCAAATGGACCCCCGCCGATATTAAGAATTTTGAGCTTGATGGAAAAGCCATGAACTCTCTCCATTGCGGCTTAGATAGAAATGAGTTCAATCGAGTGTCTACTTGCACCTCCTCACATGAAATTTGGAAACTTTTAGAAGTAACTCATGAGGGCACTAACAAAGTTAAGGATACTCGGTTAGACATGTATAGACAAGATTTTAAAAGCTTTACTATGCATCCTTCCGAATATATTACCGATATGTTTACACGCTTCACTGACATTTGCAATGGAAGGAAATCTCTTAGTGATAATGTTTCAGCCGAGACGATGGTCAAGAAGATCTTATGGGTCCTTCCGAGCTCTTGGGCACCTAAGGTGACGACTATCCAAGAAGCTAAGGATGTAAAGAACATGCCGATCGAAGAGCTCATCGGATCCCTAATGACGTACGAGATCACAATGAGGAGGCAAGCTCAAAAGGAGGGCACACCAATCAAGACACCAAAGAACATCGCCCTCAAGGTACAAAAAGAAGTAAGCTCCTCCTCATCATCCTCATCTTCATCTTCTTCATCATCAAGCGGCGACTCGGAAATGGAGAATCTCGCCCGCCAAATGCACAAGTTTATGAAGAAGCACAAGAAGAAGAAATCCCGCAAGCACCGAAAGCAAGAACCCACCGCAAGATCTGAGCCCAAGGTAAAATTCTACGGGTGCGGCGAAAAGGGCCATTACAAGCCCGATTGCCCACTCAACAAGAAACGGGCTAAGGAAAAAGGAAAGAAAAAGGTCCTCAAGGCGACATGGAGTGACACCTCCTCATCATCCTCCTCCTCCTCCTCCTCGAGCGACCAAGGTACAAAATGCCTAATGGCAAATCATGAGGTATCATCTTCCGAATCTTCTTCCTCGTCTTCTAGTTCTTCAAATTCTTTCAATAATTTGTCTTATGAGGAACTCTCACACGCTAGAGACCAACTAGAAACAGGTTTTCATGAATTCTCGTCAAAATTTGTTGCTTTAAAAAAGTCTTTCAAAAAACTCTCCTCCGAAAAAGAACAACTTCTCAAAGAGAAGGAGGAACTCTCCCTAAAAATCCAAAATTTCCCAAATGTTGATTCTTTGGAATCAACCATCAAGGACCTTAGAGAATCCTTAGCCAAGTTCACCCAAGGTGAACAAAATTTGACCAAATTATTGGGTTCTCAAAGGGTTTCTAGGACCACTCAAGGACTTGGCTATACCAACCAAGACTCCTCCTCCCATGCACCAACTGTTTTTGTAAGGGGGAGCTCTAGTTATAAATTTTGCAATTATTGTAAGAAACCCTGGCACCTTATATATGAGTGTGATTGCAAAAATGCCTGGTACGGCCAACCCAAGTCTATTTTCTATTCCGATGAGTTCTATAGGAGAAGACCCGCCATGAGACAAGTATGGATTGAAAAATCCCTTCTAGCGAGTCTCTCCGGGCCTAAAATTGTCTCTTTTCAAAATCCCTCTCCCCGGTGATTCATTGTTTTTATTTAGGGGGAGTTAGGATCGTTTAAGTCCTTTTGATTTCAATTTCAAAATTTTCGATTTAAACTTTCAATTTCAACACTTGGTATCAAAATTTTTCATTTCAAAATATTCAATTCAAATTTTTCATTTCAATTCTCTTTTCAAAACTTTCAATTCAAACTATTATTCAATTTCTCATTTCAATTTTTGATTCAAAACATTCAATCCAAATTTCAAAAATTTCAATTGATTTAAAATCTCTAACTTGATTTTCAACGTTTTCCCTCAATCAAGTTTTATGCCCCACGCTATTTTGATAATCACAAAGGGGGAGAAATCTCTTGATTGATTGGGGGAGAATCCTTTTCATCATGCTTAGCATTTCCTTTCAATTTCAGTATTTTACATTAATTGTTTTGGTGATTGTGATCATCAAAATAGGGGGAGATTGTTGTACCTCTCGTTCCCCTCGAGGTTTAATTTTCATGATCACAATCACCCTCTTATGTTTCTAATCATGTTTTAAGTGTTTGTGTTGATAGGCAAAAGTTTTCCAAGGAATTGGGCCAAGAAGGAATGAAAATGATCTGAGTTTCAGTCCACCGGCCAACCGGTGGCCAAGCACCGGCCAGCCGGTGTCATTCAGACAAAACAGGATGAGCTACTGCCTCAGCACCGGCCAGCCGGTGGCCTCAGCACCGGTCAGCCGGTGGCACCTGCACAGAATGGCAAGCTACTGTCTTGCCACCGGCCAGCCGGTAGCCCAGTCAAACTAGCCGTTGGCTTTGACCAGTCAACTCCCATTTGGCCTCCAACGGCTCCGAGGCCCTTTACAACGGCTCCGAAGACTCCCCAAGGGTTTCATGCCTATAAATAAAGGCCATGGAAGCCCCGGACACCACTGGAACCATACAGAAGCCCACGGACACCTTGTTGATCATTTGGCATACCTCCGGCGGACTTCCTCAAAGGAACCCTCTTTGCTCCAACAACTTCCACATCCAAGGAGCTCCATCAAAGAAGCTTGGAAGCGGCCTTCAACATCTCCAATCAATCAAAGGCGCCCAAGAATTCCTCAAATACGGTTTTTCATTGTTTTATTTATTTTGAGCTTAAATTTGGGTTTGTGCCTACAAACCCCAAACCCTTTTCTCATCCCCTCTTTCTTTTGGGTTTCACATCACCACTATGGTGTGAAGAGGTTGTCAAACTATCCTTTAAATAGCTTGAGACATAGGTGAGCTATCCTTCACCTGTAAGAAGGATAGTGGGTTCTTGCTAAACCATTAAAAGCAAGTGGGTTCTTGCTCAACCAATAAAAGCAAGCTGTAATAGGTCCTAGTGCTACCTCAAAGCCTAGTGGGTTTCTTGCTAAAACCATTGAAAAGCAAGCGGTAGGAATCTCTCAACGGTTGAGTTGGGAGCGGAGACGTAGGCCGGGTTTTGGCCAAACTCCGTTAACAATTTTTTGTGTGATTGCCTCTTTATTTCCGCTGCACTTTAACTTTGATTTTAATTTGTTAATCATTTTTTTAAAGGCAATTCACCCCCCCTATTGCCACTCATCCCCTCATTCTTTTGGGTTTCACATCACCACTAAGGTGTGAAGAGGTTGTCAAGCTTTCCTTTAAATAGCTTGAGACATAGGTGTGCTATCCTTCACCTGTAAGAAGGATAGTGGGTTCTTACTAAACCATTAAAAGCAAGTGGGTTTTTGCTCAACCAATAAAATAAAGCTGTAATAGGTCCTAGTGCTACCTCAAAGCCTAGTGGGTTTCTTGCTAAAACCATTGAAAAGCAAGCGGTAGGAATCTCTCAACGGTTGAGTTGGGAGCGGAGACGTAGGCCGGGTTTTGGCCGAACTCCGTTAACAATTTCTTGTGTGATTACCTATTTATTTCCGCTGCACTTTAACTTTGATTTTAATTTGTTAATCATTTTTTAAAGGCAATTCACCCCCCCTCTTGCCATCCTTCCCGTTTTTTTCCGACCCATCAGAATATTCCTGAAAATTTTGAGATTGGTGCTCCCAGATAGCTCTCCGATGAATTGGGTAAGGTTAAGTCTCATGAGATGCAATTTGAAACTAGATTGGCGGTTAGCCTTGACCTGTACTGAAATGGGAAACAAGATTGGCAGTTAGCCTTGACCCATACTAAAGAAATATTTTATAATTATGCCACATTTATATGATTCCATGTTTACATGATCGCATGCTTATATGATATAATTTCATATGTTCCATGCCTTGTTATCATTATGTCATTCCTCCTAACTCAAGTGCTTATGATGTATCCTTATGTTCATTCCTTTACTGGGTTTTTAAGCTCATCCATTTGTTCATGTGTTGCCAAGGGTAACCTCTACAGATGTAAGGGATCAATAGAAGTTAGATTCTCCTTATGGAGATTAAATATAGAAGTGTTTTTTATCCCCATGTTCTATGTTATATGTACCTAGTCTTCCAAGACACTAAACATAACAATCCTTGGCTTGTACTCTGATGATTTATTATTCGTAAAATCAGGAAATGTTATTTGTAAAAGGCTTGGGTCGCTATAGTAGGTGAGATGCACTTTAGGTGGAGGCGCAGGTGATGGTTATCTTCCTGGAAATGTGTAATCAGACACAAATACTGCTCAATGTGGTGGAAACAGATTCATTCATCCTATATAAAGCACTATCTGGCATAAGACTGTCTCCATGTAAAATTGAGTACATCATCAGGAAGTGAAAACAACTTTTAGGAAACCACACCGAGGTCACTCACACATGAAGAGAGGGGACAAAGTCAAAGACTTCTTGGCATCCATGGAATCACCAAATCAACGTATGTCCCCTTTCACTAGTTTAGGATCCTTCCCTGAGGAGGGTCACAAACATGTGGTTAACAATGCACTTGGCCTGCATTTTTTCAGACCCCCGTGATCATATTTTAGTTTATATTCTCCAAATTTAATAAATATGTTTAATTTTAGTAAGTAAATAACAAATCATGTCCCCCAAAACCTGAATGGCCTACTATGTTTGTCCTTATATACGGGGATGTAACATTATTCTCAAAACAAAACTGAGTTGGAAGGGACTCTAACCATTCCCTCCATAATTGCGGTGTTATGCCTACATAACACTCTAAAATGATCTGTGAGGGTAAATGATGAATCCAAACTATCTATTGCATGTAAACTCATCATAATCACTCTATTGTACTATACTTTTTGACGGATAGAATTTGGGCTAATTCAGCGAGTCTGTCTATGATAACATAGAATACATCATTTCCTCATGTCCATCATTGAGTCTTTATGACTGAATTCAGAGATATTTAATACCAATTTCACTCAATTACCTCAAGAGGTTGAGCTTCAACAATTGGAACCTATTTATTGGACTTAACCCACTTAAAAGTGAGGAATCAAGAGACAAACTAATCTACAATGCTATTGATACACGAATACACAAACAGACAATAGAGTTCCTATTAAATATTTTCAATTCAAGGATGTACCACTTAGGGGGATGAACGAAACACCCTCAATACCACTTTTCACATCATCACGCGTACCATCATCTATCCTCATAAAATAATAAGGATCTCCCCACCATTGAAAAATCCATTAGGATAAATTCAAATATATTTATGAACATTACAGGTCTTATAGTTTGAATCTCCAAGATGAGAATCCCCAAAATAATTAAAAAGGATTGGGGTAACAATCATAAATAAGAGATAAGGTGAACCATCCTCATCAACTAATGAAAACTACAACTATGTTCACTTATTTTATTCCTCACTCAACAAATATGAATACAATCTTCTAATGAGAGAACCTACGACCAAATTCGTCTTCTCAGGAGTATTTAATATCTCATTGTAATAATATTGGATGATCTCCACCCATATTCTCTTTCTCAATTTAATTAATTTCTGTGAAGTGATATACTAGAGTCTCTCATGCTCAGAATAGACAACAAAACTATCAGCAATAATGTATTGTCAGCACATATCTAGAGAAAATACCACTACTTCCCACTCATTATAATGGATTGTGTAGTTCTTCTTAGAGGGTATCAACCACTGGGACTAATATAAAATCAATTCCCATATCTATATAAAAACACAACCAATATTAGTTCTAGAGGAATCTTATAGCACCACATCCCCAAAACCCCCATGAGAAGTCCCACGATGTGGGTACATAACAACCTAATCCAAATCTAAATAATGGTTTTCTTGAACCACTCAAACCACATGAAATGATTCCCCTTTTAGTTAAATTTAGTCATGTGTGGTTATAACATAAAGTAATCATCTACAAATATCCCGTAGTATCTTCCCATCCCAATGAAGCTTCACACATCTGTCATGATCTTTGGTAGATCCCAGGCCATTACCAACACAACCATTACTAGGTCCACTACTACGCCCTCATCAAAGAGGAAATTTCATACGAAGTGGTACTCAAGAGAAATAAAATAAATCCTTGAGATTCATATAAATTTTGAGTACAAAGAGTATATCAAATACCATCTTCAATTGTCTAACATGCTCCTACAAACATTCCAAATACACCATGATATCATCTATGAAGACTAAAATGAATAGATTCATAAATGGATGATTGATAATGATCACATGTCCCTTGGGAACTACTGGGTGTTCTTCATGATTAATGGGATCACTATGTTCTCATAGTGAATATAGACACATTATAACAACTTTTATGGTATAGAATTATCTTGAACTCAGAGTAGGTGATAACCCTTCACGTGGAAAATCATTGTGAACCACATCATCATTGTCAAATGGTCTATGAGTTTATAGTTTATTGATAGTGGATATATAAAATTTTCGTTCACAAGATTTAGGTGATGATAATATACACACAAAATCAATACCCCATCCACATTCTTGGAGGAAATCACTAGGGCTACCTAGGGAGGCTCACTTGTCCAGACAATTCCCATCCTCTAAAAATCCTCTAACATCACATTTATCTTTCCAGTATCTATAATATCTAATCAATATTCTTGAAATAATTTTATGTTATTTCCATAGTGCATTTCATTATATTTTTAAATCTATCAGAGGGGTGATAATATGAAAAAAATAATTTGGGAATATGTCATCATCGTCCACCCCACTCTGGGAAGATATTTCATAAAAAATCATCAAGTATTAGTTTAATACAATAAAATTTAAAAGTAATCAATAAATTTTCCTTCATATCATCCTATTCTAAAATTATTTGGATTCATTAACATAAATAATTGTATAAATCATCCCATAAATGTATAAAATATGTATCCACAACTTGAAAAAATATCCCTATGCATGTACAGTGAATATATATTTTGTTAAATGAATAGAGCCATACAAAAACATCATGGATATAAAATGATATAAAAGGAAGAACTATCCTCTTAGATATAGGTTGTAGTATTAAATGAAGTTTGAGACCAATGAAAACCCTCCAACTATATTCTCCAAACGCATGTTTTAAGCGAATGACTCCACAGGAATATCTAGATCTCGAACATGATATATGAAAAGGACATAGTGGTTCAAAACTGTGTCTATAAATAATGAAGCTAAAGTAGAGAATAAAAAAATCATATCCTGATTAATCCATGGATACTCTATGTTATATAAATCCACATAAACTTGTTACTCTTTTCCTTGGACACCTTCTTTCTGAGCCTAACATTGACCACCCTTCGTTAGTAGTATAAATTGATGAAATTATCAGCTACGTTCTACTACTCTACCATATACTATACCACATATACTACCATATAACCGTCCCCTCTCTTCCGAGTTCATTTTGAATGGAGTTATGTCAACTATCTCCCTATCAATTACTATATATGTCCAACAATCCCATGTGGTATGTACCTTCCCATTGTAAATGAAACACCACCTCACCCTGAACTAAATAAACCCATCATATAAGCCCTAAAGATAAATTGTTTCATTATAATCTATTCGAATCTTTTATACAAACTGAACAAATTTTTATAACATCATCTATTAGTTTTTGAAGTCTCATCTCCAGAGATCCCACTTACAAAACTAACATTCAATGACTACTCAGGCAAACTAGTTTCTACCACCAGGTATCTCTCGAATAGTCAAGTATATATAGGATATTAAGTAGATACCACACAATCTCAGGTATATCAATTATTAACACACATTAATATAAATTTTTAAATGAAATAATATTTAATTATATCAATGTATTATAATTTGAGGTTAGTAAACCTTGTTGCAAACTCAACAACAATCATGATAATTATTAAATCTTCAGAAGCTCCTTGATGTGTATTACACACAAACTAGATGGACTAATGTCATATAAAAATATATTCATGAATATTGTTCATTAAATAGTCATCTAATCATTCTTGCAAGTCACTATAATCAGAAATTAATATGAATATCTATGGATATGACTCACCTCTAAGATAACCTTTTGATCAGGAGGGTTCTGATAAAGGAAAAAAACTCACCAAACATCTTCAGGCAAGTCCACTTATATATGGTGGATTTCATTACCATGAATCCTCACAGGTCTCTACCTATGAAATAAATTATGTTTCATCATCCTACTCATATAATCTTCTAATAATTATAGTGAAATCTATCTATTAATGGGAGATGGTAAAATTGATAAACCACATAGAGGTATCACCTCTAGAACATGCCCTTGAACTGAATCCTCATTATTGGGTGAATTATATTCATGATAAAACTATGGAATATAATATTTCAATCAATACAAAAACCTCATAATGATTTCAAGACATTTAATTTTGAAAGAGTACATCCATGGAGTTGCGTCACGTACATGGAATCCACAACCCATTCATATAAATTTCATGTACCAATATTTATCCCACATGAAGTGCCCACACATATTGAGTCAACAACAAGGTTGTTAGAGTACTAGTAAATGGATACATTGGTCACCACATCAATGATTGATTTATTAGCTAGTGTGCTTTACTAAATGTGATTTTAAACTATATACCTAGTTTCCAAAAAACCCACACATACACAATATCAAAACTACAGTACTAGGATGATCTCCTCAGATACCACGTTGGAATGATGTAACCCATCGAGGCTCACCTGGTCAGTGGTAAACTGAGCGTGACACCCAAATCCAACCCTTAATATCCTAGGGGATATTAAATAACATCGATTTGGCATAACCAATATATGGTATGATTTTTGTTATGGAACATCCACACACAAACACACATCTCCATGAGCTATTTAAAATTATAAATGGGAAAAAATTAATACCAAAATGATTTAATTCAGTTATATACCAATTCAATGTCTTATTATGGTATGAGAAGGAATATTGAGAGAATTATATGCCCATAAAATTTATAAAAGGGTATATCCAAGTAAAGGCAATGGAAAGACTATCAAATGTAGCTCTTGGAACCAATAATGGTTATTCTATCACAGCTATGCTCTACTATCTAGTGTCCACCTTGGAATCCATCACACAACATGTCGGATACCTAAGACACGAAATGGGTGAGTGCGTACCATATTGTTGTGAGAATAACAATCCATGTAGGATACCTCGAAATCACTAAATACAAAGCCTAAATAGACTTCCCATATCAACATAAATAAGGATTGTTAATACGAACATGACATAATAATAAATATAATCCATATATATCCAAGATAGAAATTCGGTTCCAATTTTTGGTCACAACCATAATTCGATCCTAAGATCCCATTTTTGGAATCCAGGTAACCCTCATCTAGGACAGCTCACTCCCCAAACCTTGCTATCATAGTTGGAAATCATCTTAGGAGTCAAGTTATTTAAATTTATTCATGATTAACCTATATACATTAACATAGAATAAGATGATACATTGATAGAGGATCATTCATAGGTCCTATCAGGGGAGCCTCACACTAATTGGAATGACTCCCGATGAAGGGGATCAAGTGCTATGGTATAAATGTAATTTTATTCATAACCCTTCCACGGGTAGAAGAAATGATAGAGGATCACACCCTTGAAAACATGGAAGAATTCATAATTATATCTAAGAATAACTCTATATAGGGTATCACATCAAATTCATAGGATATGATGCCTCATTGTACCAATAAAAAATGGGCCATGGGAACAAACCCTATTGATATGGGTCCACACTAAAAAGAATTATGGAATCAATCTACCCTAGTAAAAGTAAAAAAAATGCACTGAGTATACATGTCATAAGTTGGATAATCTATGTATTCCCATGTACCATGTCCATGGTCCATGTACTATAGTAGGGTCTTATGTAATATGGCCATGTTCGTGTACCCCGATCGTGTATGGTTGATATGGTTATGTCTGTGTACTATGAATATATATGCGCATGTGTACAAAGTTGTGTTCACATAATTTGTCAATTCCCTTTTACCTCCTCCTGAATATTCCCTTATACCTATGGGGTACACTTAATGCCAAATACAAAATGTCATAGAACATGGAGATAAATCACACAATGTGTGATATTTAACTCTGCTAGGAACCCTATCTGATAATGAAAATTTACTACAAGTTGTTTATTACACTGAAGTACACATCATGTATGTATATAATTTATTGCAATATCAGGTTTTTCTCAACATATCTCCCTCCCCATCCCCTCATACAGATCTAACACCAATTACCCCATATATCTTATACATTTTAGGGTCAGTCATATCATTACTGGGAAGATATCACCCAACCACCCACTCAAAAATTATCTCACATCATACTATTCTACTACAACATGAGACTAAGTAGTGATGACCTCATAATCTGATCAATGATTGTAACACCTTGATATTTTAAAATAATGCCATGTTTGACAGTGTATATGATACACAACACATATCTTAAACAAACCAAAGAATATTATAACCCAGTGGAAGAATTG
Source organism: Viscum album (assembly GCA_963277665.1). Taxonomy (NCBI): domain Eukaryota; kingdom Viridiplantae; phylum Streptophyta; class Magnoliopsida; order Santalales; family Viscaceae; genus Viscum; species Viscum album. The sequence goes on along the minus strand of OY728148.1, from coordinate 1,478,592,846 downwards.
GAGGTGGCGAATAGTTTTAATAAACATATAAATATTTTTAATATAAATAAACAATCTAAATTCAATGATTAATTGTTTGCAAATAAGTACTCAATTTTACAAAAGATAGTTTATTATTTAAAATTACATTTTCTTCAAAAATGTTTTTTATCAATTTTTTTAAAATTCATATCATTAATTTATTTATCTGATATAAATTTTTTTTTATAATTTTTTTTTCAAATCTTCATGTCAAAAATATCATAAAGGGATATTTTTTTTGGTTTTTTAGAAAATATTAATTTTCAAATGAGTAACGAGAAACACCTATTTTTATTGAAAATTTTATTATTGTTTAAAAAATTGAAATTTTAGAGTTTTATATTAAATAATTTCTAATTGAAAGGATTTAAAATATAATATTAACATTATATTTTAATTGATATGAATAAATTTTATTATTTAATTTTATAAAAAAAAATTATACATAAATTTACATTTTTATGGAAAATTATTTTTCATTATATTTTTTATTTGATTTTAAAATTTTCAATTCCACTTATATAAATTGAATCATGACAAATAGATTCCATTTTTAGAACTAATAGTTCCAAAAATTTTAAATATATCCCTTTCATATTTTTTCATTGTAACATCCCAAGTATTTAATGAATAATAGATAATTTTATCTATGTCTATTAATGAATTAGATAGTGTTTTAGAGGCTTAAAATGAGAATATATCTAATCTTAAGCATGGAATACACTAATATTGTTTTACTTCCTTTTAAATGAAAAACATTTTAAATCAAAAAATTGACAATTTTATAATATCTATTTTTCAAAATAAACTTATTATTTATGATTGGGACATTGAAATTTACTTTGGGTAAATGTTTCGTATTTTTCTGACAATGTTCATTTTTTAATGAATAGTTTAAAATACTGCATTTTACATCAAAACTGCTTTGTCATCTAATTTAATTATATATTCATATTATCTTTTTAATTGTTCTTAAAGTTTAATTTGAATATATTTGCACCATTTAATCCAATAGTGGTCATTGGAATCAATTTCACTTTGAAATTGGACTTAAACTAGTGTCAATCTTTTGATACTTTTGTTTCATAAAAACACGCTATTTGTCATGACAGTAGAAATTAATTATTAAATTAATTAATTTAACTTATATGTTTTTAATTTTATAAAATAGACATCATTTTTGAATTCGGAATATCAAATATAGCTTAGGGTGAATTTTTGGTAATTTTCTGAAAAACATCAATTTTGATGAATAGTTAAATCACTAAGTTGTACTTATAAAAACTGATTTTCCGTTGAAATGAAATTTTGCCATCTTTGTGTTTGGAATTTCAAAAATCCAACATAAATGGTTGTCATTAAGAAGTAAAATGTGGTTCAATGGGATTAAAATAATTTTGTGGTGAATAGTAACTTATTATATTTTTAATCGCGATTAGTGGTAATGAGTGTAGTTTAAGGTAAAAATAATGTTTTAATAATATAAAATGACCTAGAAACATGAAATAACCTTATTGGATGTGTCATGGCCGACCAAGAAAATCCATGGGTCAACTTGGTGACCCCATGGAGCCACTTTGGTTGGGAAATGACATAAATAACTGTTTATTTAATTTTAAAGTAAAAATGTCACAAACATGAGTTATTTTACTAAAACAGTTTTTACAGGGGTTATACAGGTCAGATTTTTTATTATAATTATTCATTTGAAATATAAATATATTTCCTACATCATAGTATTTTTTATATAATTTTTATACTTTAAATAAATTAAATTATTTATGACATCATGATGATGCCGCGATTACCTCATTAATAAAATATTTTAATAAAATTAAATGATAATGTAAAATCATCGACCAACACATGTCCAAAACCTATTTTATGGGTGGATTTAGAACCCTTATCACCTTAACATTTAATTATATCAATGTGGGACCTTTTGAATCCGAAAATCATTTTAAAAATAAAGTATCATTTCTGTACTTTCCAAGAGTGTCCCTCCTCTCCTCTTTTAAAAGGCCCCCACCTCTACCTCCTTACCCACTCTTCCAAAGCCTTTGGATCGGCAAAACCCTGCCCATTTGGTCTCTCCACTTCCCTCTCTTACTCCTTGAAGCCTCACGATTGGCAGAAGTCTTCCCAAGGAAGCCTTTGAGCTCAAACCGAAGGGAGTTACCCGATTTTAAGGTAATGTCTTCACTTGAGTCCTTTTGTTTTATTTTACTTCTCCAACCGCCTAAACACATTTTATTAATTTCATTTTTAATAACTCCAGTATCTTGAATATACTAGGATGTTGTTATAATAATGATTTGAGATACACTTACACAAACCTACATCTAATGGTTAAAGAACATACTGTTTTCGTGGATAGAGAATTTCTAACTCCCGAAACGATGACTGTTCATCATTCTTTTAACACCTTCAAAGGTGGCCATTAAGATGACACTATATTTATATATGATATATAATATGTTTATGTTTTACTTAAGATTATGTATTTTTCATTTTTGGCATACCATTATGGCTTCCATTATTGGTAAACTTGATATCTTCAATTAAGGAACTGCGGAGTACCACCCCCTCAAAGTGATTTGATTCATTAAATACCATATTTGGGACGTATAAAGGATGGAGTTATGATATTATATATGATATTACACTGGAATTATAATATACCTTTATATAATTATGATTCCATTCTATAAAATATGAAATAGAAATGAAAGTAGCGTTCAGGCGTACGTACGGCTTACCGTCTCAATGAACGGTGCATTTCATTTCATAACTCTAAATTATTATGTAATATTATAAATGCATGTATATACTGGATATATAATATATATATATATATCATGATTATAATCTTGGATATAATGGATACGTGAATAAATTGTAATTATAAAGGGTTTATTTTTTACTCAAGTACCAATGATCGTTAAAAAGACCGTTATTAACTTAAATAATTACATAGTGTTCATGACATGGAAATAAGTGATATAGAAGGAATAATGAACTTGAAAAATGTTCTTAAACAAGTATAAATTAACTCATGTTTATTATTCAGGAGATTAAAGAATGATCGAGTCAAGTCGGAACCGAGGTATGGGACTTCGTCTCAATCTCCTTTCATTGAGGCATATCATATTTTATACACAACATTCTTTTATATGGTGTATAAACCCCTTTGAAATTTACGTTTATCCAAAAGGAATATTTTTTATACGAAGTGCTTTACAAAATGACAAAAGGGAATGTTTTTGTGATACGTATGCGGCGACAACGACTTCTCCACCGTCGTGACCATTATTTGAGTTTCGGCTTCCTCTACATGCCATACCATCTTTTTAAAAGAAAAATAAATACCATGTTTTACTTTTCTTTTATTTTGGTATTGAAAATGGTTCTCATAATTGTTTTATAACAATGTGTTGTATAGATATCTTGTGATTGAAAGGTGGAAATGTTATGTTTCCTTTATGCATGTTTTATGTGATACGATTATATTGAGGTTATTGGGCTTTATTATGAAGACAGGTGGTTTTGTGAAAAACTAAGGGTGGGTGAGCCCGATATAGCTCTCCAATGCATTGGACAACACGAAGGAGTGAAACGTTAAGGTTTCTCCGAAGATATTTAGGGAATATACTGTGATAGGTATTCCAAACGTAACCATGAGTGTTATTCCCTACGTAAGAATGTTATGAATGCCTCAAGTTACCTTTATGTCTTATGATTTCTACGATTTATTCATGATTTGATGAGGTATGTTAAAGTGCTTATGTTTTATGGGTAAAGTATGATTTCATTTATATGTATATATGAACTCATGTTTCCTTTCCATATTTTTATAACCCATACTGAGCTTTTTATGCTCATACCATGTTTTTCTGAAATTTTTTTTCACATGTCAAGGGAAAGGTACATGATATGATGATAGTGTCATGGAAGTGTCAAGAAAGAATCCATGTTTTAGTTTTAATATGTTTCCATTGATGGGAAAAATGAATACTATCTTTATGTAACCACATTGGTTATATGTGGAATATAATGCAAGTTTTATGTTATAATTCTCTAAAACTCTAAACCTGAATAGATCCTCAATATGTAATCTTGTAATAACTCTAGATTAAGTAAAGTTTATGGCTGGGGCCTTATAGTTGGTAACAGAGGTTGGTTTAGATAACTTTAGGAGTTAGAATTCTATTAAATGAGTATCCAAAAAATATTTTTTTATGGTCAAATTGAAATAATATTACATTTGAGGATTTCCATTTTGATTCATCTAAGACATGTTTGTTCAGAATGGTTTTCTACAGAGGAAACAGGGAAGCAATTCTAGGAAGGCATGCAGAAGGAAATAACCTTCCGAATTAGTATCCTGAGATGGTCGGAATAGGAACTGAACAGTTTGTTGCATTAATGGCGCAGTTGACTCAAGCGATATATGGTGGTGGTATCCATGGATGAGATCAGCTAGATCAACCGCAGAGGAACATGTTAGTGGTAAAAATTTCATGAGGCAACATCCCCCATCATTCAGAGGATCATCTGATCATGTGTTATCTGAAGGGTGGATTAAAGAACTGGAGAAGATTTTCGATGTCATGGGGTGTTCAAACAATAAAAAGGTTAGACTTTCTATTTACCGTTTGGAGGGTCAAGCAGATCAGTGGTGGTCGATGGTTAAAAATATCTGGGACGCTGATGATATTGATGCTCTCGACTGGGATGAATTCAAAGGTATGTTTCTTGAAAAGTATTTTCCTAAGGCTATTCGACATAGTATGGAAAAACAATTATTGGAATTGAGGCCAGAGGAAGACTCAGTGGCTACCTATGAAGAAAGGTTCACTAAATTTGCAAGGTATGCTCCAAATTTTATCTGAGACTTTGATAGTAAAATAAATCATTTTTACTCAGGATTAAAGCCAAAATATCGAAGGCCATTAGCTTATCGTGAGTTTAAAAGTTATGAAATGCTTGTTCGATTTGCTGATAAGGTGGAAATGGAGTTTTCTGATGACCTAGTGTTCTATAACAACCAGCAGAAGAAGAGACTATGGTGGAAGGAGAAAGGGAAGAATTCTTCAAAAAAGTATGATGGTAAGAAATCTAAGTTTCCAGTTTGTGATAAATGTGGAAAAAGTCATGCAGGAGAATGTCTCCTGAATTCTGTAAAGTGCTACCGATGTGGAAAGATGGGACATAATGCTAGTGATTTCACTGAAAAAGGTCAAGGTGATGGTAAGTTCAAATATGATTTACAATTAGTGAAATGTTTTAAGTGCAATGAGATGGGTCACTATGAAAACAAGTGTCCAGAAAAGAGCTTGAGTGATGGGAAGCAGTTAGACTAAAAGCAGAAAGGGGTGGTGAAATCCTTTTCAACTACTTCAACAGATGTCAGGCAATCAAATGAAGTTGTATCAGGTAATTTTTTTTTTCAGATTATTCAAGTGTGTTGTTTGATTCGGGGTCTATACATTCTTTCATCTCTGAAACCTTTTCCAGTAAAATGGGAATACCATCTCAAAAACGACTCTTGAACATGTGGTAAAAACCAATGGTGGAAATGCTGATGAAAAACATATTTACAATAATCTTCCTATCCTTATTCGTGGAAGGAACCTACTTGTAATCCTTATTTTTCTACCTCTAGTAGAGTTTGATGTTATCCTAGGTATGGATTGGCTCTCTATTTACCATGCAAAGATTGACTGTAGAGCTAAAGAAGTTTCTTTTCAGAAAGACTTTCAGTTTGTGTACAAAAATGAACTCTTAATGTTGATAACATATCAAGAGGCCGAGAAACTTGTAATGGATGGAAATGAATGTTACCACGCACATATTGTTGAAAATAAGGGAACTGTTCAGATTAATGATGTGCCAGTGGTAAATGAGTATCCTGATGTTTTCCCTGATGAGTTGCCTGGAATAATACCAGATCAGGAAGTTGAGATTATTGTTGACAGAGTTCCTGGTGCTAAGCCAATTTCAAAACCCCCTTATCAAATTGCTCAAATTGAACTTTTAGAGTTGAAGGAGCAATTGAAAGATTTATTAGAGAAAGGATTCATTCGACCTAGCACATCACCATGGGGTGCTCCTGTTTTATTTGTTAAAAAGAAAGATGGTTCTATGAGACTTTGAATTGATTGTAGAGCCCTGATTAACATCACTGTTAAGAACAAATATCATTTTCCTCATATTGATGATTTGTTTAATCAGCTCCTGGGAGCTCAGTTTTTTTGAACGATTGACCTGAGATCCGGGTACCATCAGCTGAAGGTAAAGGAGGCAGATTTTTCGAAGACTGTGTTTCGTACAAGATATGGCCATTATGAATTTTTAGTAATGCCTTTTGGGATAACCAATGCACCTGATATATTCATGGACTTAATGAATAGAATTTTCCATGAGTTTTTGGATAAGTTTGTGGTGGTTTTCATTGATGATATTTTGGTGTTTTCTAAAAGTAAATAGGAGCACGAAAGACATTTAATGGTTATTTTTGAAACCTTAAAAGAAAATAAATTGTATGGGAAATTCAGCAAGTGTGATTTTTGGTTGCAACAAATTTTTTTCCTTGGTCACATTGTTTCTAAATATGGGATAACTATTGATCCTGCAAAAACAAAGGTTGTTGAAGAATGGACAAGAACCACAAATGTAATTGAGATTCGTAGCTTCCCTGGTTTGGTAGAATATTACCAAAGGTTTGTTAAAAAAATTTCACGGTTATCTAGTCCAATGACTATGCTAACTCGGAAGGGTGTTAAGTGTATATGGGAAGAAGAATGTGATGATTGTTTTCAGGCACTGAAAAGAAGATTGGTGAATGCTCCAGTTTTGGAACTACCTTCCAGGAATGGGGAGTTTGTTATCTACAGTGATGCTTCATTGAAAGGAAATGGATGTGTTCTTATGTAGAATGGTCACGTAATTTCTTATGCTTCACGTCAGTTGAAAACTCATGAGGTAAATTACCCTACACATGATTTGGAATTAGATGCTTTTGTTTTCACTTTAAAAATTTGGAGACATCATTTGTATGGAGTAAAGTGTGAAATATATACCGATCACAAATGTTTACAGTATATATTATCTTCGAAAGAATTGGACATGAGACAAATGAGATGGCTAAAATTAATCAAGGATTATGATTGTACATTTCATTACCATCCGGGAAAAGCAAATAAAGCGGGCGATGCATTGAGTCGAAAAAGTAATTCTTCATTAACAATTTTGTGTTTGGAACATGATCCTTTGGTTAAGGATTTGATGCACTTTGGAATAGATGTTGTTGGAGTAGGAAGTTCTTATGTTTTGTTTCAGGTATCAGTGAGATCATCTCTATCAGACAGAATCAACAAAGCACATAAGAAAGACAGTGAGTTGCAGAAAAAGGCAGAGATGGTTCAGAAGGGTAAGTTGCCTGAATTCAAAATTGATAATGATTGCATTTTGAGATTTGGGAAGAGATTGTCTGTGCCTTGTGATTCAGAATTGAAGAGAGAGTTGTTATGTGAAGCTCGTAGTTCTCCGTTTTTCAGTTTATCCTGGCAGTACTAAGATGTATAGAGATCTTCGAGAGTATTACTGGTGGGATGGAATGAAAAGAGATATTCCTGATTTTACTATGAAGTGTTTGACATGTCAATAGGTTAAAGCAGAGCAGCAGTTACTGAAAGGGATGTTTCAACCATTACCAGTGTCAGAGTGGAAACGTGAGAATATATCCATGGACATTGTTGTGGGATTACCGAAGACATCTCGAGGTAATAATGCAATCCGGGATATTGTTGATCGCTTGACTGAATCTACTCCTTTCCTTACTATACGAGATAATTTTTTCCTAGATCAAATTTCCCGTTTGTATCTTAAAGAGATAGTCAGGTTACATGGAGTTCCTCTCTCTATTGTATCTGATCGTGATCCCAGGTTCACTTCTAACTTTTGTAAAGGCATTCAGAAGTCGTTGGGTACTGAATTAAATTTTAGTACAACATTTCATCCTCATTCAAATGGGAAGTCAGAATGAACAATTCAGACATTGGAGGATATGCTACATTCTTGCTCTATGGATTATCATAGAAGATGGGACCAACATCTTTCTTTGGTTGAATTTTCATATAATAACAGTTTTCATTCCAGTATATAGATGGCACCATTTGAGGCGTTATATGGGAAGCGGTGTCGAACTCCAGCTTTTTGGGATGAATTGGGTGAAAGAAGTTGATGGGACCAGAACTGGTAGAAGAGATGGCATAAAAAGTTTAGCTGATTTAGAAACACATGAGAACAGCTCAGAGTAGGCATAAGAGTTATGCGGACAACAGGAGGAAGGATCTCTCTTTTGAGGTAGGTGATCATGTTTTTCTCAAAGTCTCACCATGGAAAAGTGTGATGCGATTTCGTAAGAAAGGAAAGCTGAGACCAAGGTTCATTGGACCATATTAAATTATGGATAGAGTTGGATCAGTTGCCTACTGAGTGGCTTTACCTCCGAGTTTATCTCAGGTACACAATGTTTTTCATGTTTCGATGTTGAGAAAGTATATTCCAGATCCATCTCATGTTTTGAGTCCAGAGGTAGTCTAGCTAGAAGAGAACCTATCTTATGAGGAACAACCGGTCCAGATTCTTGACCACAGGGAGAAAGTGTTACGGAATAAGGTGATTAATCAGTTAAAGGTTTTGTGGAAAAACCACATGATGGAAGATGCAACACGGGAATCTGAAAATGAAATGAGGGATAAGTACCCCCATTTATTCGATAAGTAAATAAATTGCGGGGACGCAATTTTCTAAAGGGGGGAAGGATGTAACATCCCAAGTAAGTAATGAATAATAGATATTTTTATCTATGTCTATTAATGAATTAGATAGTGTTTTAGAGGCTTAAAATGAGAATAAATCCAATCCTAAGCATGGAATACACTAATATTATTTCACTTCCTTTTGATGGAAAACATTTTAAATCAAACTTTTTAAAATTTTATAAGATATATTTTTCAAACTAAACTTATTCTCTATGATTGGGACATTTAAATTTACTTTGGGTAAATTTTTGGTATTTTTCTGACAATGTTCATTTTTAATGAATAGTGAAAAATACTGCATTTTACATCAAAACTGCTTTTTCATCTAATTTAATAATATGGTCATATTATATTTTTAATTGGTAGTAAAGTTTAATTTGAATATATTTTTACCATTTAATCCAATAGTAGTCATTGGAATCAATTTCACTTTGTAAATTGGACTTAAACTAGTGTAAATCTTTTTATACTTTTGTTTCATAAAAACACGAAATTTGTCATGACATCCGGAATTAATTATTAAATTAATTAATTTAACTTATATGTTTTTAATTTTTTAAAATAGACATCATTTTTGAATTCAGAATATCAAATATAGCTTAGGGTGAATTTTGGGTAATTTTCTGAAAAACTTCAATTTTTGATGAGTAGTGAAATCAATAAGTGGTACTGATAAAAACTAATTTTCCATTTAAATGAACTTTTTCCATCTTTGTGTTTTGAATATAAAAAATCCGACATACATGGTTGTCATTAATAAGTAAAATGTGGTTCAATGGGATTAAAATAATTTTTTTAATAGTATCTTATTAAGTTTTTAATCGCGATTAGTGGTAATTAGTGTAGTTTAAGGTAAAAATAATGTTTTAATAATATAAAATGACCTAGAAACATGTCCTAACCTTATTGGATGTGTCATGGAGGACCCATAAAATCCATGGGTCAACATGGGGACCCCATGGAGCCACTTTGGTTGGGAAATGACATAAATAACTTTTTATTTAATGATAAAGTAAAAATGACACAAACATGAGATATATTACTAAAACAATTTTTATATGGGGTTATTCAAGTAAGATTTTTGATTATAAATAGTCATTCGAAAGATAAAAATATTTCCTACATTATAGTATTTTTTTATAATTTTTAGACTTTAAATAAATTAAAGTATAAATGACATCACGATGATGCAGCGATTACCTCATTAATAAAGGATTTAAATAAAATGAAATGATAATGTAAAATCTATGACCTAAACATGTCCAAAACCAATTGGATGGGTATATTTAGAACCATTATCACCTTACACTTGAATTATATCAATGTGGGACCTTTTGAATCCGAATCTCATTTTAAAAATAAAGTAACATATATTTACTTTCCAAGAGTGCCCCTCCTCTCCTCTTATAAAAGGCCCCCAACTCTACCTCCTTACCCACACTACCAAAGCCTTTGGATCGGCCAAACCCAACCCCATTTGTCTCTCCACTTCCCTCTATTACCCCTTGAAGCCTCACTTTGGGCAGAAGTCTTCCCAAGGAAGCCTTTGAGCTCAAACCAAAGGGAGTTACCTGATTTTAAGGTTATGTCTTCACTTGAGTCCTTTTGTTTTATTTTACATCTCCAACCCCCTAAACACTTTTTATTCATTTCTTTTGTAACAAATACAGTATATTAAATATACTAGGATGTTGTTATAAGAAGGATTAGAGCTACACTTACACACACCTACATCTAATGGCTAAAGAACATACTGTTTCCGTGGTTGGAGAATTTCTGCCTCCCGAAACGATGATTGTTCAAAATTCTTTTAACACCTTAAAAGGTGGCCATTAAGATGAAAATATGTTTATATATTATATATAATATGTTTATTTTTTCCTTAAGCTTATGTATTTTTCATTTTGGGCATACCTCTATGGTTTCCATTATGGGTAAACGTGATATCTCCATTTAAGGAAGTGTGGACTACCGCCCCCTAAAAGTGATTTGATTCGTAAAATTCCATATGTGGGATGTATAAAGGATGGAGTTATGATATTATATATGATATTACACTAGAATTATATTATACCTTTATATCATTATGATTCTATTCTATAAAATATGAAATAGAAATGAAAGTAGCGTTCATGCGTACGTACGGCTTACCGTCTCCATGAACGGTGCATTTCATTTCTTACCTCTAAATGATTATGTAATATTATAAATGCATGTATATATTGGATAAATATGATATATATATACATCATGATTATAATTATGGATATAATGGATACATGAACAACTTGTAATTATAAAGGGGTTTTTTTACTCAAGTACCAATGATCGTTAAAACGACCTTTATTAACTTAAATAATTATATAGTGTTCATGACATGGAAATAAGTGATAAAAAATGAATAATTAACTAGAAAAAGGTTCTTAAACAAGTAGAAAATAAATCAAGGTTATTATTCAAGAGATTAAAGAATGACCGAGTCAAGTCGGACCCGAGGTATGGGACTTCGTCACAATCTCCTTTCATTGAGGCATATATTATTTTATACACAACCTTCTTTAATACTGTGTATAAACCCCTTTGACTTTTATGTTTATCCAAAAGTATTCTTTCTTATATGAAGAGTTTTACAAAATGACAAAAAGAAATTTTTTTGTCGTACGTATGCGGCGACAACGACTTCACTGCCGTCATTACCATTATTTGAGTTTCGGCTTCCTCTACAAGCCATAACATATTTTTAAAAGAAAAATAAATACCATGTTTTAGTTTTCTATTATTTCGGTATTGAAAATGGTTTTCATAATGTTTTTATATCAATGTGTTGTATTGATATCTTGTGATTGAAATGTGGAAATGTTATGTTTCCTTATTGCATGTTTTATGTGATACGATTATGTTAAGGTTCTTGGGCATTATTATGAAGATGGGTGGTTCCATGATATACTAAGGGCGGGTGAGCCCGATATGTCACTCCAATGCATTGGGAAAGGTGAAGGAGTGAAACGTTAAGGTTTATCCATAGATATTTTGGGAATATACTGTGATGGGAATTCCAAATGTAACCAAGAGGGTTACTCCCTTCGTAAGAATGTTATGAATGCCTCAAGTTACCTTTATGTCTTATGATTTCTATGATTTATTCATTATTTGATTAGGTATTTTAAAGTGAATATGTTTTATGGGTAAAGTATGATTTCATTCTTATGTATATATGAACTCATGTTTCGTTTCCACATTTTTATAACCCATACTGAGCTTTTTATGCTTATCCCAAGTTTTTCTGAAATGTTTTTCACAGGTCAAGGGAAAGGTACATGATATGATGATAGTGTCAAGGAAGTGTCAAGAAAGAATCCATGTTTTATTTTAAATATTTTTCCATTGATGGGAAAAATTAATACTATCTTTATGTAACCACTTTGTTTATATGTAGAATGTAATGCAAGTTTTATGTTCTAATTATCTAAAACTCTAAATTGGAAAAGATCCTAAATATGTAATCTTGTAATAAATCAAGATTAAGTAAGGTTTAAGGTTGGGGCCATATAGTCATTATGAATATTGACACAACAAAATAATGTTCACCATAGGAAGGTAATTTATGGATAGTAAGGAAGAAAATTGATAGATAAGAAAATAAAATGACCCTAACAAATTATTTAATATAATTGAATTAACTTATTTCATCCATACACATCCATTATTCAAATATATGACATTTTTTGGTCATTTGGATGTCATTTTGACCATAGAAATATTTTTGTTGAAAAATTAATAAAATGTAATTCTCTTTGTATTATTATCATTAAATTTGTGACATAAGGATAAACAAAAGTTTTTTCAATACTAAATAGTTATGAGAATGCTAAAAAAATTTCAATCATGGAAATTTAATTCCAATTTTTAGTGATTAAATATTTGTATTAAATTTTTACTCATCACCACGACAATATTAATTCAATTTATATGAAAATAAAATAAATTATATTAAAATTAAAAAAAAATTATTTTAATTTAATGTGACCCATTAGATATTAGATCACTATTACATTTAAGGTAATTTTTAAACAATTTAACTCAGATTCATATTTATTTGATTATTTAATGTCATATAAAATGATTAGTATAAATAATGACATTAATGATATTTTATTAATAAATAGTATTTTATTAAGTTATTTAAAACCGAAAAAAAATATTATGTTTGGTAAAATTAATACTACATTTTCAAAAAACCATCCACATTTTATTTATGAATTATTCATCCTCTAATGGTATCATTAAAGAATCCTAAATGGTTTAAATCATTTATATCATGGTAATTGTCAAACATGTTAAAGGGTGTTTAAAACAAAGAGATAAGAGTAAAATCATGAACTAAAAATGCCCAAATTTTAGTGTATGAATTATTTAATACCCATAATCATTCAATATAAAAATATATATCATTTTGGATCCATTTTTAATGAAAATATATTATATTAATGTAATACTATATGTGATTCCAAATATTTCCCTCCCCTCTCTAACAAAAGGGTATATACTCTCCTCATCTTTGCTCTCTTTGAGATACTATTTTTTCATCCACAACATTAAAAAACACATTCATATCATACCAATACACTTTCTATATGTATTATTTTGATAAATATACCAATATTATATATCATAAGATATTATTAAAATAATTTTTTTGAATAATATGTAAAATTCTTAAGCTATAGTTTTCATTTTTATAATTTTTTAACTTCAAATATACTTCGAACATGATGATATAATACCAAAATAATAAATAATAAATTGTTATATTATTTTATTCAATTAGATAACCTATATTTAAATCATATTCCAACAAATGGGAAATGAAAATGTTCATCGTGTGTATAGATGATTTCCGCCTCACAAATGAATGAGATTCATTTTCTGTCACACACTCTAATGGTTGTTTATAATGATGGTTTTAATATATATATATATATATATATATGATATTTATGAAAATTTAATATATAACAAATTTTTTACATTTCCATCCCTTGAAAAATTATAACATTGTTTGTGAGTACATGTAGACTACAACCTCCAAGAAGAAATGTGATTCATTTTCCACCACCACATAACATGAATGATATATATAGATTTATTTATATTAATAATGATATATTCATGATATAATAATATTTATTAAAATATAAATTCAATCTTATGTTCTTTCTGTCATGAAAACTAAAAAATTGAAATGTTACTCATGCATTTGTAGGGCTTACAGTCTCTATAATTGAACAATATTATATTTTCATATTAATATTTAATTAATGGTTTTAAAATTATAATTTATTAATAAAAATTATAATTATTTCATTATTATAATGTTGGATATGACGGAACTATGAAAATACTTACCATATTCAACATACCATAGTTATTTTGGACATATAAACAGTATATGATCAAAACCTCCAGTGTGAAATTATTTGATTATGTAAATAATTAAAATATGGTAAAAAATAAGATAATAGTAATTATAAACATGATTTTTTTAAAATTTTTTAAATAATTTATTTATATTTATTTTTTAGAAATAAGAACAATGTACATTATGATACAGCCTTTAGATAAGGGATATTCATCTAAATTTTATTTCATCAAGAAACATTCTATATTCTCTACGTGTTTCTTTAATTTGTTATATATATATCCAATTAATGTATATTATTATTATTATAAATTTTATGGGTTAAAATTATACAAATAATGATACTAATTTCTTGTGGAATTTAATTCAGATGATACCCAATGGGTAATATATTATGTTACAATACAATTTTATATTATGAGTGTTTAGTATTATGTTTATCATGATGAAATATTATGATCTTACTTACAATAAACTCATTGATTTTATAATATATATATTTATTTAAATGACATGTTTTCCATTATTTTTCCTCTATTTAGTTACTCAATATTCTAAAATATTATTATATAGAAAAACAATATTTTTTATCTCATTAGTTGAAAATTATTTATTTTCCATGTTCATATTTTCAAAAAAAAATATTGTTTTAAATAATGATTTTAAAATTATCTGATCATTTTTTAATGTCATTTTTAACCATGTTTTATTTATATAATTTTTTTAAAGTAATCTTCTTGTTGGATTAAAAACAATTTCATATTTTACTTTTTATAATAGTGTGAAAGGAATTTTTTCGTTCGTAGACGTCTTGGAAAAAACAGCCTACCATCATGATAAATAATATATTGAATCATCCTTTAAATTATTCAACAGTTCTTTTAAAAGAAAATATATTTCTTATTATGTTAATAATTTTTTTTTAAAAAAGTGATTTTCAATATTAACGAGGTATTTTACTCAAGAGACTACTTAATAATAATTTAATGGTATTTCTATTCTTCACCAATATAAACCATTTGTTATATATTTTTATCATTAGGGATATGTTGTAATTATACCATCCATTATATTACTCTGGATGTCTTATGATCACGTTGTATATATAGATTGTAAATATGTTTACATTTTTGTTTTTGTTTTTAATATTTTAATATTTATGTTGATTATGTTTAATAGATTCATATGAAGAATAAATTTGATATAAAAAGTGATGGATGATGACTTATATATCCCATAGATTCTTTAATAGGTCTCATGATACAATCTAGTTTGGGTATTTGTCCCGAGAATTCCCCACTTATGTAAAATTTATTAGCATGAGGACTTGGTGGTATGTTTATGATATCCTAAATTATGCATTACATCATTTTGGAATTAGTTATTAATTTTAATATGATTAATTTAATAGTTATGATATATATGGATAATTTTAAATAAATGGTGATAATCTATATTGAATTATTTTATATTATCTTGTTCCTACCCTATTATTATTTGTGTTCATGTAATTGATTAAATGAGATGTATATTATTTTATTTACCATGAAATATCAAATATTCATTATTTAATCATGATATATTACAATATACATAAACCTTACTAAGAATTTTAGATAACTCTTTTTCATTTTCCTATACCTATGATTTAAATAACATTAATTTGAATGTGGTCATTGATGCAAAATTATTTCTTAAACTATTTTTTTTATTTTATTTCAAATATAATATAAGAGGTATGTTAATATCTCATTTATCATGACTTTTAATTTATCTAGTCATCAGGGATGTGATCACTAGTATATAGTTCATATGTAATTATATAAAAATTTGACCTAGGATACTCAAGATGATGTCACAAATGTTGGTATCAGTGCATATTCTGTATAATCTATGGGAAGTAGATTTAGGAAAGCAATGATTAAAGAACATAAACCTATGGTAGAAATTTTTAAATCTTATAAGTATATAATAAGACACTAAAAATATATAGAGGTAGATATTTTGTTATTTTATAGTTAATATATAACTCTATAGATACTAAAAGTGGATGTTGTTTTTCTAAAAATTTATCTTGGGGTAATAACCACAAAAATTGTTGATAAACTATATATCGAAAATAATTTTTTAAAAAGTTAGTGTCCCACTAATATGATTCTCTATTGACATTTTAGATGGGTATTAATTGGTTAACTCAAATTTTCATTATAAACCATTATGAATGATTTGAATAGATAATAACCAAGGATGACATTGGTTTAACCTAAGGTGTTAGAGTGTAGTAATTATGTTCCATGGTTAAGACCCCCTACGAATGGTATTTAATTATTTCCTACTATTTATTTATAATACTATTATTTTTTTAGTTGATTGACAGTACTAATATAAACCATGTTAAATTTTATCATGATGTATAATTTCATGATTACGAGAAACCTTATGGGATGATAAATAGATAGAATGATATTTTTATATACCTAATTTGTTATCATAATACGTGGATATAATCATAAATCTTAACCAAAATTTGAAATCAATAAAAATTATAAGGCTAGTTATTTTAGATTACAATGGTAGTAAAGATGATGTAAGAAATAAAGGAATTTTTTCAAGTCATAAATGTGGAAAGAGACACCTAGAGAATGTCTCAAAGGAATGTGAAAATGTTTTGTGTTTGGAAAATAAGTAAATTAATCATTGAATAGTGAAAGAAAAATGAAGATTATGATTAAATACAATAACATACATCCTATGAAAGAATTTTTAGATCAATTTATTATGTGTGAGTAATGTGGGAATTATCCATGTCCATACACTATTTATGGGAATACACCTAGACTAACAAATGACCAATGTTATAGAAATTATAGTAGTGAGATGATTGAAATATTTATTGTTATTTGAGAATTATATTACAGAAGTAATATATCAATGATATTATTGATAAAATAATCCTAAAAATATATTATTATTATATAGTAGTCATTCATTAAGGATTTGAAAATACCAATATCATAGAAAAATGATTTAATGAGAAGGTGGTTTTTTTAAAAACACATGATTGAGGGATTGATTAACCTTAATATGTGATTAATGTTATTATAAACTTATTTCATTCTTGGGATGATAATAATATGGTTTAATATAATTTTTAATTCATATTTATATATATCACTTTTAATGTTTTATGTGAAGGGATTTTAATATTATTTATGTTATTTTGGTAGACAATTATTATAATAAAGCCCATTATGTCATTATATTTTTTAGTAAAATCATTATTTGAGGAATAATTACATTGTATTTTTTAGACATAATATTAATGTTATTTAAAAAATTATGTTTAATGTGATTGTTTTGGTTAACATATTTTTTATTTATAAGGATAATTCAGTTACTAAAATTTCGTAATATATCATATAGAAATCCATGGCAGTTAATAAAAAGGTATTTTATGATTACTGTTATTATTGGGGATGTTAAGAATATTATGGGAATTTTATATTTTAAGAAAAAAGGATAACCCATAGTTTGGGTGATAACCTATCGCATCCCCATAGTTTTTATGGGTTGAACCCCAAATAGAATGGTGATAAGGGTCCAATTCCTTACACTAGCCTACCATAATTCTTTGTTAGTAGGAAATTATTTCTACCTAAATGATTTGGTGTATAAATAATAAATCTATTTTTGGACCATATTATATGATCTAATCATTTGGATTTTTTTTATTTTGATATGATTAATGAATATTGAAGAGATTTTAATGGGTTATTTTATATACAACAATTAGTTTTATCATGATTATGTTTTTTAATCTCTAAGATGATGGGTGTGAGATAACCATTGAGGATAAGTAATTATTTAATGTGTAGGTGCATGATGTTATTTGGGATATTGAGTAATTTATTTTTTAAATAATACCAATTGTAATCATGATGCTACTAGAGAAATTTTGATGTTAAATATATTTTCTCATTACAGTATGTAAGAAACAATTTGGAAATAATATCACCCTATGGTATCTATGTTATTTTTTATTAATTTAAAAACACCTTTTCAATATATTTATTATCCTTTTTTGGATTATGTGTTCTATTAGAAGTTGAATTTATTTCATTATTAATGGAAAATCACTTTGTATTAGATTCTGGTATAAATTGATTAAAGGATGCAGTTATACTTTTCATGTAAGTTTATTACCATTAAATATATGACTAGATAGTAAAATAAATACTTTAATATTTGAAAAGGATATTGAAAAAAATCTATTCTCTACCAAAATTTCAAATGAATTAATGAACTTTTCAGACCTCTTCATTTTATAGTTTGTTTCTTTAACTTTCTCATTATTATTAAATTAATTATGATCAATGATATCTATAACTGTATATCTTTCATTGAACATTAAACATTTTTTTCATTTTCATAATTTTATGTCACAATTTACTATACCCAAGACATTGAATTAGAGGGTATGAAAAGTTTTAATTAAATTATGAAATATTTTTTATGGAACTTCTCAATAGGCATGAATTCATGAATTCATTAAAAATAAGAAGTCAATTTTTTGTAATGTTGTTTTTTTTCTTCAAAAATAAGTTTTCTTTTAAAATTTTTTTATTTATTTTTGGTGATAGTAAATTATAATTAATTTTTTAACTAAAATAAACTTGATTATATAAAAATTAGATCCTTTATGAAATTATCATATCAAAATTATCTTATAGTGAAATTTATCTACTTTTAAGAAAACTATTATTTTCTAGTGAATATTGAAAAATACCATATTTTCTTCAAAATATATTTTTTTTCAAGAATTTACAATGTAGGGTTTTTATAGTGATTTAATGGTAAAATTAGTTCTATAATATTCTGAAAAATCAAATTACATCCATTATATTAGATTTTTTTATTAAATTTGGTATAACAAATTTTTTACATAAGAAAAGAACTTATATAGAAACATGTCCTTCATTATGTATGGAATTATGAATTAAATTTAATTACCCCCAATTATAGAAACTGGATATAAATAAAGAGATTTTATATTTCATATCAGAGGGTCCTATTTTTTTAATTATTTCACATTTATTTTTATTCAGGAAAAATGGATAACATATTAAATAATTGTCACCATGGTAAGGCTAAATAGGGTAATTAAGGTTAAAAACAATATTCTAATTACTATAAAATGACCCTGAAATAAATATTATTTCATTTGATGATCTTATTTAGTTTATAGTCATCTAAAATTTGAATATATGAGTCGTTTTTGATATTTTAATATGATTTTCACGTTTATATTTTTTTTTAAAAAAATCACAATGTCAAAATATTTATTTTAATATAATTAAATTTATTACAAAAAAATAGATGATAAGTTTATTTATTAATAATTGGCTAAAATATAAGTAATTTTTTATAAAATTAATTTATGTAAAATTTTATGATTAAATAGTTACTTCAAATTATTACTCAAGACCGATAAAGTATTTATTAAACTAAAATAATAATAAATGAAATTAGTTTAAAAAAAAGTAATGTTATATAACACGAATTTATTAATTTAACTCGTGAATTTTATAGATATATTTGAAAATTTAGGGATATATTAATGGATTATATTAAGATTATATATTTTTATTAATGTATTTTAAGTAAAAATTATTGAACAATGTGAAATATTACATTAATAATAATTTTAAAAAAATAAACTCTAATGCGCTGGCCCTAGTTACCTAGAGTTGGTTCATTATTACATAAAATTGTCCCGATCCCAAGGGATCATGTCCCAAAGACTGACTAGTTTAGTAGCCTTGGAAGTACAAGATACATACATAAGTTTTACATTGAATCTTGAAATAAATAAACAATAACATTGTGTCCCCTTTGAACACAATAATATCGCTTAGCCTATCCCAGTTGGTCAATCATAACATAATTATTCACATCATGGAAAAAAGAAAACATAATAAAGGTGTGAGCTCAGATTCTTATCAAGGATACCAATATAGCAGAAACATTCATAAATAAGCATAATCATTTAAGGCAATGTACAAGACTAAAAAATCCTTTTAAACAAAAACATCATTATAATATGGAAAATATAAATCAAATAATTCCATTTACTAATTCATATGGATATTATACTGGTTGAATAATCACATGTAATATCTAAAGCAAATTTCAGAATGATGGAATGCATACTGCTAGAAATCAAAACCACATAGTCAAGGCCTCTTTCCAAGAAAACAAATAATATTTTTTCAACGCCTTGTGCTAAGACACTAGTATGCCTCATTAGACCTACCGATGCATCAATATGCTATAGAAGGCTTCTTCCATCACTTACTACATCTAATTGATTCTTCATAAGAAAGGGTTGATACATAACACAAACATTTGTATTAAAACTAGCTTAAAAAATGTTAATACTTTAACCATAATCCATGAACGATATAAAAATAAAACATACATGATCAACCATATCCCAAAACCTTCAATATACTATGGAATATTTTATCATAATAAATCAACATCAAACAAGTGTGAAATCCTTCAATGTATTTTGACATAAATGAAATCAATACTATTTGAGAGAAATATTTTTTTTTAGTTTTAAATCATTTAAAAGTCAGATATTTATAAAATAAAATTTTTATTTTTAAAATATTATTATAATATTTTAATTGATGATTCGAAGGTGTTATTATGGCAGGAAATAGATTCCCCCTCTGTATATGTTAAACAAATTATGAAGTTATTTTTTTAGTTTGGTCATAATGTACATTGTTTGGAAAAAGACATAAATATTACATTCAAAAAAATTTATAAAAATTAAATCAAAGGTCTAAATAACATTAACCCATACTCTAGAATATTAAAAAGGATTAGAAATACATTTTTAAGAAACATGAAGGAGGATGATAAAGAATTTCTAGTAGATTCTTACGTATAAACAACATTGGATAATAAAGAGATCATAAAATTAACCATTACCTTGTTCTTTTCCATAGTTGAGGGTACATTAACCTCATATATAATAGTTAAATAATTTTTATTAAATTATAAACGCACCTCATACATATATATAATATCATATATGATCTTCTAATATTTCTTTGTTAATAATATTTCAATAGTATAATTGTTTCGGGTGTAAAATGATTCATTTTCATTTATATGTATTGTAATGTAAGCCATTTTTTTCATCGATAGGATGTATTTGATTTATATACATATTGATATTAGGTTTTTAATCATTATTTTAAATAATAAAATTAAAATTATTCTTGAATGGTTACGGTGGGGAATGAATATCATCGCGTTCGTGGAGACAGTAATATATACATACACACGAGCGACAATATCGCTCTATCGATAGTGAAACCATATGTAATAGGATGTTATATCATACATACAGAATCACTAAATTGGTTTATTAATTATTTAAATCCATTATACTCATTATTATACCCTTTTAAATAACGAAGTGTTGAATAACAATCTACACCACGACGTTGACACATTAAGCCTTACGTAAGCACATATTGTGATTTTGTCATTCATAGGATAGAAATAATTATAAATATGGTTGTACAGTATTCATAATAACATCATATTATTTGGAGGGTATTGGAGATATTATTTTGGTATGGATACAACAAAGAAATAAGAAGTGGAAGAAGAAGAAAACATTGAACGAGGTGATGAAATTATTACCTCTTTTTCGGGTGCTTCCATTTGATTTGATCAAAAGGGCTCCATAGGTTGGATTTGTGATCAATGTATGGAATTTAGGTTTATGTGAGGGTAATTTGGAGGATATTTGAGTAGTGGGTGGGTGAGAAAAATTACATTGGAGGAGTGAAATTTTGATAAGAGTAAGTTCCCTTTTATAAGAGAGGTGAGGGTCAGTTTAATAAAATCTTGAAATTTTATTTTATTATAAAATAATTTTTAGTTTATAATGGATGAAAATGGATTTATTTCAAGGATATTGTGGGTAAGGGTATCCATATTTTCAACCAATATTTTTTATAAATGTTTAGGTCACCATATTATCCTTACCTTTTAGATTTAATTCTTAGGTAAATAGTTTAACTTTAAATATGTCTTCTTGTATTTTTATATTTCATGGTTAATAAGCATACTATAAAATTACAAGAGAATCTAAAGTGTATCATTAATTTAATATCTTCCATTATATATGTCATTTGGAAAAACCTTATATTTTAGGAATATTATATCATTTACTAATATAGTATTTGTTTTAAAAACCCATTTATGTCAATTTTGACACTATTAAGTTTTTTTTGTAAAAGTCAGAAAAACTTGATTACTTAGAAATAAACACATTAAATCAACCCTAACATGTCATATTAACCTATTATATTAGTTTAATTCATAAAAAGTCTCAATTTACATTTATTTTGATATTTATAATATCAATTATTTTAATATATCATTAAAAAGGTAATTATTGCATCATCATTGTGTCATAAATATATTTAATTATATAATGTCAAAAAATTATAATTAAAATACAATGATGTATTAAATCTTATTTATTTCTAATAAATAGTTATTGTAATATTTATCTTATGTATAAACCTATATTGAAAATGGTTTAGTTATATAATTTTGAATTTTACACTTTTAACACTTATTTAAATAAAATAATAATAAATGTTTTAATCTAATCCATGTTTATTAAAGTGGATAATATTTTATTCCTATGGTTAATTTTGGTCAAAAAACACTTATCCAATAGAATTAGGACATGTGTTTGGCTAATTATAATATAATTTTTTACCTTTAATTACCCTATTTACTTTTAACGGTTGTAAATAAAATTCAATAAATACTATTCCCCAAAAATAATGTTCATCTTATTAAACCACATTTTACTGAATGATGTCAATGGTGTTTGATGAATTTTCTAAATTCCATTCATAGAAGCAGTAAAATTATGTTTTATGCAAATTTTCAAATGTGCATAGATGGTGGGTAAATACGTCAAAATGTTACATAAAAGTTTATAAGTCTAATCTTATTATGTGTCTATTTTTAATTTTTGATAAATTTTTATTTAAGAATAATTATTTAAAAGAAAAAGGCATTTTTATACACAATGTAGTGTTTTTCACTATTCATAAAAAAGTTGAATGTCTTCAAAAAAATACCAGAAAATAATCCAAAGCTAATTCTGATTTTCCTAATACAAAAATTATGTCTATTTTACTAAATTTAAAACCTAAAAGTTTCATTAATTAATTAAAAATTAATTCCCGTTGTCCAAACCAACAAAATGTTTTTTTAGAAGTAAACAATATCAAAAGATTTATATGTGTTTGTGTCCAATTTAAATGTGAAATTACTTCTAAAGGAAAATATTAGATTAAATGATAAAAATATAATCTAATTATACTTCAAAACCATTCAAATATATTATTTTACACTATAAATTATTATTAAAATATTTGTTTTCAATTAAAATTTATCATCTTTCACAATTCATTAAAATATGACAGTTATCAAAAAAACCCTGAAAAATTATCTATACAAATTTTTATGTCCTGATTCTAAATAAGATGTTTATTTTGTCTAATTTAATATATACAAGTTTCAAATAATTGATATAAAAATGGTTCTCTATCAGAAGGTGATAAAATTGTATTTTTTGAAAAATAATTTTTTAACTAAAAATATGAATTGGTTCTTATATTATGTCTAAGAAACACATAATATGGGAGATAAAATTATATATAGTATATAGAATTCAAAATTAAGTTAATAATATTCATAAATTCTTTTTTAACTGCTAGTTTGTTAAGTCGTAGTGTGTTCGATCTCAATGCTGCGTATAACACTATCTATTGAATTAATTTAAAGAGATACCGTACTATGAAATCATGGGGTGTAACATTTTCCCCTCCTTAAAAAATGGAATCCTCTAAATTTAATACCGTTCTTCTAAAACAAATGATAAAAATAGAAAATACCATTGTAGAAAACACACATCAGAAATAGTGTTAATAAAATATAGTCATAATTAAAGGGAAACAGAAATGAAAAAGTCACCACAGAATTAGGATTTCTAAAAGGAGAACAATAGTGGAAATTGGAGACCCATAGTTGGAGGAAAAAAGTAAATATTTATAAAGAGTGATTGAAGTCATCAATCACAAACATGTGAACAATAAATAGAAAATTTGGGGCCTTAAAGCCATAAATCAATGATAACTTAAAATATTACTGGTTCATCAAAACATAAGGTATTACGATAACACATTTTTGGTTTTAAAATCCTTTCCCTAATGTTTAATTTTTAATTTATTCATAGAATAAAAAAAATACATGACAAGTAGAGTTCCATCTATTAACTAATTTCTACTACAAACTCAACTTTCACACTAAAATATAATTGAACACAAAAAATATTCTTTTTATCCTAATAAAATAGGGTATCAAAAAAATGAATTTATAATTCAACTATCATATCATTTTAAAAAACTACATTATTCAAACTAGGAAATCACATAGGCTTGTGGTAATTGATGCACCATTGTCGCGCTTTAGTTGCAGGTTCATGTCTCGCGGCCTTACTGGACTTGATGGGTTGTCACACGACCTTCGTGTTATCCTTTTTATATAAAAATACAAAAAAAATATTAAGAAATGTTTTAACATTAAACCATAGTATCCAATGTATAGAATAATCCCTTCCAACGTTAATTCTTATTAGAAATACATGTGTCCAAACTCATTGTCCAAAATTTATAAGGAAGGTAAGCATAACATAATGAAGATCTTGTTTTTCCACATAACTACATGTGGGAACCTTCATCATATATTATCTTAAAACATGGTAACACCCTGAATTACAATAAAAAAATATTTTTTACATTCATGCCTCCTTATTAATAATATAATATTAGATATATTCCATATATCCAAAAAATTTAAATAATCCAACAATGATGGAATATACAAACCATTAATCAGTTCCAAGGTATTAAAAAATATCCATTATTATTTCTCCAAATCAAATATCTCTTATTAAAAAATCACTACCTTTATATAAATAACATATTAAGGTCTATCATTCCTTCAACATTGTATTTTTTTTTAAAAAAATTACTTGTTGTTGAGTCACTTTTCATAGTACCATATAATCTCAAATCCTCAATGAAATAACAATACAGTACAATCCTTATTTATTTCCAAAATTAATATAACTAGTACAACGTTGATACAACATTCAAGTGAAATAATTCATTAATTAAAAAAATATAAGAACACTAACTATTTCTGTTCATCTGTGGTAGTATTATATCTTGATTATTATTCAGATAAATCATTTGGGCTATACATTAATGATAGGGACATTGATTTAAGTAGTGTCCCAACTCCTTGTAGATGAATCATTGCATATTTGAAACCTTTTTCTTACCCTTTCACTCATGTACTTGTTGTCCCTTTTCTCTACACTTATAACAAATTCCCATTCCCATTATTCTTGTACCAAGGTGATTATTTCCATATTTATCACATATAGAAAATATTATTTTCCCTACTACCCTTTATCCATATTTTTCTCTACCATCCTTTTCTTCTCTAGCTTCCATTCAATGCCATAGAACTCAATGGATTCTTTACTTATTTTATTAACACATGATAATATTTCTTCATATGATGAGAATACATGGGAGAATATTTTCCTTCTAAATTTTGGCTTCATACCATGAAATATATGATACTTTATACACTATAGATCATGCTTATTGTTGGAGTTTTCATTCCTTTTACTGGGAACCATTTCTAAACAATAGCATATACTTGGATAGATTATGAATCATAATGAATAATTCTAAACATGTAAAATAACTAATGTAAATTGAAAAGTTTATGCATATAATCCATAGTTCGAAAAAAAATCATTGATGAAGTATTTACTCATAAATCCATTATAATGGTTTGTAATGAAAATGTGAATTCTCCTATGAATATAACCCAGGAGTGTCAACACCATGAGTGCAGAAAGACCCATTGTTATGTACTAGGATTCATTGGGTCAAGATCGATACTCCATGTCAAAGTTTTCACACCTAGGTATATCTGTGCCAGAGCCACCTCTACCTGTTTGTATCCGTACATGGATGTATTTTAGTGGAAAACCCATATAATATTTACACTACCAATTTTTTTTGAGGTTCTTCTATACCAATCCTCAAAATCTATTTTAGGGAAATGTTCTTTAATAAGAGTTTATCTAAACATCCTCTGATACCAATTCTAACACCCCAACCCTAGTTACCTAGAGTCGGTGCATTATGACATAACATTTCCATGATCACAAGAGATCAACTCTCGAAAAAATGATTAGTTTATTGCATTGGACCTAATGGATACAAACATAAGTTTTACATTATATCATGAAATAAAAAACAACAACGTTGTGTCCCATTTGAACACACACATATCACTTATCCTATACTTGCATGTCTATCATAATATACATTTTCACAGCCAAGGGAAAAACATAAAAAGCAGGGAGCTCAGATGATTATTAAGGATTACAATATATCATAAAATTTTATAGATAAACATAAAAAATTTAAGGCACTGTATAATAATAAAAAACAACCTTTTAAACATAAACATCAGTATAATATGGAAAATATTAATCAAATAATTCCATTTACTTATACACATGGATTTTATACTAGTCTAATAATCACAAATAATATCAATAGATAATTAAATAATGATGGAATTCATAATGCTAAATATCATAACCCCATAGTCAAGGCCTCATGCCAAGACAAAAAATACTATTTTTCAAGGCCTTATTCCAAGACACTAGTTAGTCTCATAAGACATAATGATGTATATAAGAGTTATAGAAACCTTTACCCATCACATACTATGTCGAATGCATTCCTCATACGAAACGGTTGAAACATCTCATAAATATTCAAATTAAAACTAGAATATGCAATGTCAATACATTAACTATAAACTATGAATGGTATAAAAATAACACATCCATAGAAAAACATATCAAAAAACCTTTAATATAATATGGATGATTATTTCATAATAAATCAATATCAAACAAGTGTAAAATTCGTCAAAATAAGTTGACATAGATGAAATCAAAACTATTTGAGAGAAATATATCTTTCTATTTTGAAATCCTTTAAAAGTCACATAATTATAAAATTAAAAATTTACGTTGAAAATATTATTAAAATATTATATGGGTATCTTAGAATGTGTTATAATAGTAGAAAATAGATGCACTTTCTATATAAGTTCAAAAACATTTTTACGTTAATTTTTCAAAAAGGTCATAAAGTACCTTGGTTGGAAAACAATGAAAAGATTAAATTAAAAAAATTAATAAAATGTAAAACAATTGTAAAAATGACTTAAAACCATATTTTAAGAATAGTAAAAATTATTTGATATACATTGTTGAGAAACACAGATGAGGATGATAAATAATTCCCTGTAAATGTGTATTTATAAACAACCTCAGATAATAAAGATATTGTAAAATTAACCCTTACCTTGTACTTTTCCATAGTCGAGGGTATGTTACCCAATATAATAAATACTAAATAATTTTTATTAAATTATTCAAGAACCAGATACATATATATGATATGATTTATTATCTTCAAATAATTCTTTGTTCATAATATTTCAATAGTATCATTGTTTCGTGTGTTAACTGATTTATTTTCCTATATATGTTTTGTTACATAAATCGTGTTAGTTATAGATCAGATGTACTGGATTTAAATTCAGAATTATATTAAGTTCTCAAAAATTATTTTAAATCATAAAATGAAAATTATTATTGAATGGTAACGATAGGGAATGAATCTCATTACGTTCGTGGATACGATAATCCGTATGTACGCATGAGCAACAATATCATACGATTAATGGTAAAATTGTATGTAATTATATGGTATACCTTATATAAATAATAATTAACATGTTATATTTATTATTTACATCAATTATACTCATTATTATACCCATCCTAATAATGAATCTTGGAATAAAAATCTACACCACGACGTCGAGACGGTAAGCCGTACGTGCGTACGTATGGTGACATTTTCATCCATAGGTTTGATAGAATAATGCATATGGTTGTACCATATTTATAATAACATATCAATATGTAGAAGGCACTAGAGTGATTGTTTTGGTATTAAAACACAAAAAAAAAATAAGTGGAACATGAAAAGTACTTTGAAAGAGGTGATGAAATTATTACCTAGTTTTCAGGTGATTCTTATGGATTGGATCAAAAAGGATCCTTAGGTTGGATTTATTATCAAATTAAGTCCAATAGGTTGAAGTGATGATAGTTGTGAGGATATATTCACTGGGTTTGACTGTCAAAATTGGATTTGGATGTGTCATATTTAGAGAAGATGAAGTAACCTTTTATAAGAGAGGTGAGGGTCAGTTTTGGAAAATCATGAAATATTATTTTATTATTAAATCATTTTTGGTTTCTACTGGCTCAAAATGGATTTCATTCTAGGATAATGTGTGGATGGGTCTAAATATTCTAATCCAATAAGTTTTAGACAAGTTTTATTCACTTTATTAACCTTATCATTTAGATTTATTGTATAGTTAAATAGTTTTACTTTTACTATGTCTTCTTGTATTTTTATATTACATGGTTAATCAACAAACTATTAAATTCCAAGATAACCTCAAGTGGTTCATTAATTACATATCTATCATTATATATTTTCTTTCCAGAACCATATATATATAATAATATTAAATCATTTAATAATATTGTATTGGTTTTAAAAACTCATTTATGTCAATTTTGATAGTATTTAGTTTTTGGGTTATTTGGAAGTAAAAAAATGATTAATTCGAAAAAAATACATTAAGTCAACCCTAACATTTCATATTAACTATAAAATTATTAAAATTCAACAAAAGTCTCAATTTAAAATTATTTAGATATTTTTAATATCAATTATTTTAATCTATCATTAGTAAGGTAATTACATCATCATCATTATGGGATAAATAAATTTAATAATTTAATGGATAAAAATTATAAATAAAATACCGTGATGTAAGAAATTATTTTATATAACCAATATTTATTTTTAAATTTATCTTATGAATAAACCTATCTTAAAAATGTGTTAGTTATTAATCTTTAAATTTTACACTTTTAACTCTTCTTTAAATAAAATAATAATAAATGTCATAATCTAATAAAAGTCGATAAAAAAGAATGATATATTATTCTTAATGTTGATTTTTGTTGAAAAACAGTTCCCAATACAATTAGTGCATGTGTTAGTGTAATTATAGTTTCATTATTTGAGTTTAATTACCTCATTTAATTTCAAATCTGGTAAAAAAAATTCAAAAGTTACTATTCACCAACAATTATTTTCATCTTATTGAACCAAATTTATTTTATGATGTCGATGGAATCTCTCTAATTTATGAAATATAATTTACATAAGTGGTAAAATTACGTTTTATTAAAATTTTCAAATGTGCCTAGAAGGTGGATAAAAGACGTTAAAATTTTCAATAATCTTTTATATGTCTATTCTTATTATAAAATTTTTCCAATGAATTGAATTGAAATAATATATGCATAATTTATCTTATTTTACATTAAAATAAATTTCTATTTTAACATAATTATATAATTAATAAAGTCAGTATTTATCTATAACGTAATGCTTTTTACTATTTATGAAAAATTTAATATTTTCAGAAAAAATACCATAAAATCACCAACAGATAATTTCGATATTAAAAATTAAAAAATGATCTCTATTTTTTCAAATTCAAGACATAAATGTTTCATTAATTAATTTTAAATTAATTCCTGTTTTCAAAACCAGCAACCGGGTTTTTGATAACTAAAAACTATCAAAAGATTGATTATGTTTATGACCAATTTGAATGTGAAATTACTTCCAATGACAAATATTAATTTAAATTATAAAAATATAATCTAATTATACCTAAAAATCATTCAAATTTATAATTTAATACTATAAATCATTTTTATAAAAAAGTTCTCTTCAATAAAAATTTATTATCTTTCACTATTCATCAAAATATGAAAGTTATCAGAAAACACCAAAAATTTATACAAACTAAATTGTTGTGTCCTTATTCTAAAATAAATGTTTATTTGGTCTAATTTGATACATAAAAGTTTCAAATTTGGTATTCAGAAATGGTTCTCCATTAAAAAGTTGTGAAATTTCATTTTTTGAAAAATAATTATTTTATCTAAAAAATTGAATTTGATATTCTATTATTTCTATGAAACACGTAATATGGATGTTAAAATTATATAGAGTACATAAAATTCAATATTCAATTAATAATATAAATATATTATTTTTTAATGTCTATTTTGGTAAGTTATGGTCCATTTGAATGCAGTGTTGTGTGTAGTGCAAGTTACTGAATTACATTAAAAGGATTACATATTATGAAATTTTGTGGGGTAACATAAGTTTTTATTAACTGATTTAAAATTCATAATAATTACATAAATGTAAAAATTGATTGTATCCAATATAAACCATCAAAAATATTACATTTATGATTCTTTTTTATTTTATACTAAAATTATTAACCATTAAATGGTATAAAACATTAATATTACACTAATTATTAAAAGGGTTAACGGGGATTAAAAAAATACGGGTGAAAAAGTCATCTAAACGTGAAAAAATTTAATCGGATGAGTCAATTTTGATCTGTATTCATCCAATAATCTAAATTTATATATGTGGAGATATTTTTTTAAAAGAATATATATTAATTTAATAAATAATGAAATTGAAAATGTACCTCTCCTATCATTATTATAAGGAGCCCCCTCTCCCCTTACCCCCTCACTTAAATATCTATTTTTTTCAGTCAATATATTCCCAAATACATTCCTAAAATCACTACCTACATTCTTGGGGACTTATTTTTTGCATATTATTAATATTATATGGATTTATATGTAATGAAATGGATGTTTCTTGAAGAAAATGAATGGTTCTTAAATGAACATTTTTCTTTTGTTTTTTATTCCACTCCATAAAATATTCTACAAAAAAAGATGTGATAAACAAATCAATATATTTCATATATTGGGATGTTACAAGGTAATTTAAATTACATGTTTCCATATCATATTATATAGCACCCATGGTTTGAGGTATGTAACTATTATTTATGTCTTTTTATATATAATGTGGTTTGGTAAACAATGGAATAGTTTAGAAGGATTTTGAAATGGTTTTGGGGTTATTTAAGAGCTTATGGTTTTAGAACGATGAGTTAAAAACCTTCCACACATGCGGGTAACCATTCATGTTGATGAAAAGGCAAGGGGGTTTGTATACAGATAAAAAACACAGTTTCAATGTTGTGTTTCCTCCCCAGTCTAACCATGAATCATGGGATAGTGATATTTGGCATGGTTGGTGCACGGTTTTTCTAACCAAGTGATCCAACTTTGAGAGGCACCCTGTTGAGATAGTAACAAGTTCATGGTTAGTGCATAATTTTTTCTAACCATGTGAGACAACCGTGTGTGGCCTTATGATGGGTTTTTAATGGGCTCACACGTTTTGAACCATAAAACACCTATTTAAGAACCATTTCGAACAACATTCAGTATTTTATAATTTCTAATGTCAGGGAACCTATCTCACTCATTACTAAAGCATTTGAATGGTATTTCATTGTGGTTTGATTATAGATCTCCCATTTTATGTCAGCATTCATCGTAGTTTCATGAATTTTATTAAATCAACTCTTCTCTCTCTATGTTTTCAAGATCCAGTTTAGTTTCTGATAGTTATATAGTTTTTTTGCTAATAATGATGAGATTTATCGTTGTTGATTTTTAGGATATGGACTTGATGTAGTTTTGTTGAGTTTTCACCCATATTTTGTGAGTGTTTTTGACATTGGTTTCTTTCACAAAAATCCTAAAGTTTTG
Organism: Viscum album; assembly: GCA_963277665.1. NCBI lineage: Eukaryota > Viridiplantae > Streptophyta > Magnoliopsida > Santalales > Viscaceae > Viscum > Viscum album. The sequence goes on along the minus strand of OY728148.1, from coordinate 1,478,560,538 downwards.
TGGCTTTAATCTCAACTGCATTTTGAATGAACTAGAAGGATTAATTTCAAATAAATTGTTTCTATTTATATTTTTTTTGAAATTGATGTGTAATAATTCCCTATAATCTCTGTTGTATTTATTTTTTTGGTTTGGTTAATCTATGTTATTTTTTTGCAATATACCTTATTTTTGAATTTTAAAAATACTATTTTAAAAAAGGGTTTTTTGTTTAGATATCTGAAAAAACGGTTTTGGGAATGACTTTTTGATAGAAATGTTGCAATTTTGATATGTTTCATGGCATGAATTTTTTGGATTGATTTTTTATGTATGTGTTGGATGGAATGGATATTGGGTTTGAAGTACCACCAAAAAATGGATTATAATGTGGTGGGAAGTAAAAAAATAAAAGATGGCAGGCATGTGTGTGATGTTCCACCATCATTAGAGACACCTAACTAGTGTGGTGGAATTTTGTGTGTGGTCAAAATATTTATGCAACCCAAAATAGTAAAATGGGTTACACTATTGTGACATGGAAAAATGTGTGATTAAATTATTTCATTATTTCCATGATAATGATTTTTGGGGTAAGTTCTTCTGGTAATTGTGTGATGGGATTATTGGAATTTTTTCATTCATTATGGTTTTATGTAAATTTTGTTCATAATTTTGCTAAATTGTTCTACACAAGTTATGTGAGTGAGAATGTGATTTGGGTAAATACTACATAGTATTATTAGCCACCCACTGATTTGGAACATGTGTTATTTTATAGATGATCTATTCCTAGAAATAGGTAAAAGAAAATTATCTCTTATCTATAGTGGTACACCATGATGCTTGGGTAGTTTTTGGAGTTGTAGAATAGAGTTTGACTTGGGGATGCAAGGTCAGGTATTGAAGTGTTTAGTTGTATTGGTTTAGTCTTCCTCTTAATACGCTTATTTATTCTATGGTTTTTATTGTTGGTGGATGGTTTATTGTAGTACATTTTTGACGTATATCACGTTTTTCATTGGGGAATTGTATGTTTTGTATGTTGTGTTCTCATAAAAAATGAAAATGATCCCCCAACATTTATGAAGCCCTCACAATTTATTTCTAGCCTTTAGAACCTTGGGGATATTTCTTAAGGTCATGTAAATATTCTCCCTTAACTCAGTCCAATTAGAAGGGGCTGCATGATACTTGTGGTATCATTTTTTTTATTCTTTTGGAATAATTTTTTTAGGGAGTTTGCATTTATTAATTTTTTTATTCATTGATATGGGATGGTCTAAAGTAGTACAATTGTCAAAAAAAGGAAAATATATCATAAACATATATATATATATATCCTTTTTATACCGAGATTCATGTTAGCAAGGAGTTTGGTACATAAATGTATGGAGACACTTCTAGGAGTGTGATCTCATTTTATTGGGTTTATCCAATATGAATCACAAGGAATGAATTAGAGAAATAGATTCCCACTATGAATTCATATCTCATTTGGGGAAATGATTTATGTTGTGTAATATATGATTTTATTTTAAAAAGAAACTATAAATTTTATTCAAATGTATTATTTTGAAAGATAACAGTTTTGGTATTTTGAAAATCTGTTGATTTTGAAAAACAGGGTGGATTTTTTATACACGGTTGTACATGGAAAATATTGAAATTTGGAAAGCATGGTTGCGACAGATGTAATATGACAGAAATTGATATTTCAATCCTTTACTTTCTAGAGAGTTATACTCATGGTGGTTTTTTTGTGTTGATATAAATGGCATCGAGTAGGTGTCGTAGAGACTGACTACATAATGCTATGGAAAATGAGGTTTCACATGATCCCAAGGTGAAGAAATAGCTAGTTCATAGAATAGTTCATGATTTTCAAGATACCAACATGTTAAATATATTATTTCCATAGGTATATTTTTTCCCTTTATTCAATATTTTTTTCCAACAGCTTGTGATTATTGATTTTTTTAGCTCTTTACTTTTTAATTCCTTATTCCATGCTTCATGGGTGATGATTTAGGTCTTAATGGGTATGAGTTCATTTATGATTCACCCTTCCACTATGACTTTATTGTCATTCATTTAATTAATTCTTGTTAAAATTGATGAATTAAAAATTTTAATACTTATGTTAACCATTACAGGGAATTTGAGATCACCATTATATTGTATCCCCTTCCCCATGTTATATAGAATAATGTTAAATAAATTATTTCTTGAATGTATTTCATATGGATGTTGATGATGATTTAGTGTGAAATAATAAAATTTGGTTTAAGTTGGAGAAATTGACATTTAAAAACATGGTTATTTACAATAATGGAGTTTTAAATAATTGTCTATTGATTTTGAATAATAATATCCTTTATGATATAAGTAATTCAGCTTTTTATTTTGATGTCGTATGGTATTGATGAAAATAAAATTAGGTCACAATTGTATAAATAATTGATATAATTTTAATGTTTTTTTAATTTACCACTAAATCTAGGAGTGTCGCTTCTTCTATTTTATAATCATACATACTAGAAAAATAGTACAACATATTTACAATGGTTAAGTTAAAAAACAATTTACTGAGGGTGAAACTAAAAACATAAGGGTTAAAATAACCTGAACCCTTGTATAAATTTTTATTATCCATATTTCGACCCTATAATGTATAATTCTAGATAATAAATTATTTTAGATCCTTTCGTAATATGATAATTGTGGGTATGACTTTTTTAATAAAAATTTCAAGCATTCCACACACCTCACTAAAAATGGGAACCCCCTATTTTCTCCTCATCACACTATTTAACACTTTTGGTTATGCCAATCCATCACTTAATTACATCCCAACATCTACACCCTTTTCTATGAAGCCCTATTTTGTACATAAATCTAACGTAGGATTTCTTTTTGTAATCCTGAGGTGGTTACTTGAAGAAGAGGTAATGTTCTTCAATGAACATTTTTTATTACATCCACCACCTCCTTCAATTCTTATTAAAACAAGAAAATATAATGACCACTATATCTTACATATAATAAGATATTGTTATGTAAAGTTCATTACATACCACAATCTCAACTTCAATCAAATTAGTAAATAAATCATCATTCTTGTGTATGGTGGACTACCATCTCACAAGATAATGTTATTAGTTATTTTATTGACACCTATAATGATTGGGTATGATGATTGAAGTGGCCAAGGATCGGTTAGATAAAACATATTGGGAGGTGAATTTATGGTATGTTGTTTTTACAAATTCTTTTATCTTTTGATTCAACCTCTATGAAGGATTGAAGTCTCAATATCTTGTCTTTAATACTCATCATCACACTACATGAAATAACAAATAATGAAAACACATCATGTACTGATTTAAATCGTTAAGTACAATGACCTACTCCTTTCGATGTTTGTTAGACCCCCCAATACAGATTCTCCATTATATTCGAAGGTGATTACAATAATAATTAGATAGACCCCCAATTTCCAAACAATCTTCAAATTTTGGGTAGACCCCAAAATACACATTCTTTACCATGATTGGTTAGACACACCAATTAAATACATTAGTAACTAGTTAGAACCCCTAATTATTGTCTTTAAATTCTTCTTAAATAATTGATCCATATATAGGATGATCTGTTGATCCTCCTCTACAAGATTGTTGGATAACACATGGTATTGTATGCAATAACAAAATTTGAAATGATGCTTGAAATGATCATATATTTCTAATAACCTAGTATAATCTTGTGCATTAGTACAACACTGCCCAGGAAAGAATTCATTATTTTTCTAAAAACCCACCTCACATACTACTGAAAACACGGATAAAAATATTCTTCTGAATCACTAATAGTCAAAATGATCAAGATTTATTCTGAAAATATTAAACTGTAATTATGAAATGTAAATTTCAAGTTTACTATTCAAACATCATTGACATATTAATAACATTTCATGACCTTCTAAAAAATTTTCTTACGTTAATTCATGTGCATGAAAAAACAGTTATTAATTGTATATTCTCCATGAAAATACACAATGCCCTCTCGTTTCATCAAGTGATTATATAATCATACACATGAAAGCACATATGAATTACCTTGATTTTCCTTTCAACTACTCAAACATAGGCATTGATGTACACACTTTTTACTTCAACCTTCTTGTGCACTACATTATGTGCACATTCAACAAACACATGAACAACAATTTTATATGATAAAATTTTCACACACATGTGTGTGAATATTTATCTCTCTATACTATATGTTCACTAACCTTTCACCGTGGCCTCTCTATTCCATTGCATTAAATAGTTTATAACTCACAATATATGTCGTGAAACTCACTATAAATAGGTCAAAGATCTTAGTGCTTCAATAATGCCAAGAGATATACACTTGAAGTATTGTGCTATCAGGAGTGATATTAATTTTTTTTCTTTAATTTTATTATTATAGAGTGTTTAAAACATTTTTAAGGATCCTAGAATTCTCGAATTCTTAGAAAAAGATAGATTGTATGGAACTAATGAATTACCCCAACCAGTGATCTAACAGTTCTATATTTCTCAAAAAAACTATAATTTCTCACAAAAATGATCAACACAATCACTACTTCATTTTATGATTATATTTTAACAAAATATAATTCATTACAAAATCTTCTGTAATTAAAGACGATGTAGTCGTTTATCAACTAATTCAAACACTACTTCTATTTCAGGACCATGAAAAACACCATCAGTAAAAAATGATTTTTTCTCTGCACTATATATTGATGTTATGATCATCATTATTTCATGAAGACATAGTTTCAGGAATTTAAAATTAGTTTTGGATATTCAAAGTACTCAGAATATGATCAGAGGTATTGAATCAAGCTTCTATCATCATACAAATTTTGACAGCGCATTACGCAGGACTCCCAGAGAAAGAAAAGAAAAAATATATAATACACACTCGATCCAATCGTTGGGGATATGCGATCAAATTTATGAAAAATTTTATGTGATCATGAATTAGAATATTGTCCAAATATCATTGAAATAATAATTAATATAAGCATGGGTGAGGGATGGGGATGAAAATGACACAACAACAAGACGAAGATGATGCTACTTGCCTGTTCAGATGGCTAAAAATGATTTTCATATATATCTCACAATTTTGGAGCATGGCAGGATGATCTAGCAAATAGAATTTTCATTGATCATATCCAACAGATTTGATCCACTACTCAGAATCGCACAATGAAATGACTCTCCAATTTGTTCTTTCATATGATATAAGTTGTGATTGAAGTGTCTCAGAATTCTTTTACTAGTCCATCTCTTCTATTCTCCCGAGTATTTCCCCAGGACTAGCTTTCCTCTCCATGGCTATGTTTCCCAACATGGTGGATTCTCTAACCCTACATGTGTTTGTGCACAACATGAAAAAACCTAGACTACTCGATTTTGACCTCCTTTTTTCGGATGGCTATGTTGAAACAATATTTTCTGTAGTCTTACATGAAAATGTATTCTAATAGTAAACCCAAACCATACTATGTTCTAAAAATATTTCTTATAAAAAACATTAGATTAGTTTTTTATGGTTATTATAAAATCCTCAAAATATCATCCCTTTGATGATCAAACAACAAAACCAAAAAATATCAACTGCACTTCTTTACATCTCCCCAATTCACTAACGTATAATTAGTATAAAATGGTCTTAAACAAATGTGGTAAACAATGTGCTTTCTCCTAATGAAATTACGACATGTTTTAAGACCGTAAGAGTAGTTTTAAATTAATCAGATATTAAAAATCCTAAACACATTGGAATATTCCACCAAAGACTCATTCGAAAAAAATTTAATCTACCAACCACTTTAATCTCTCATGTTGTATTTGTTGTCAATACTTGAATTTTGTCAACGTGTTTACATATCATTATCCCCTTTATTTAAAATCAATAAAAAGGTGAGTTAAGGGGTTCAAACATCAATAAAAGTTTTCCCAAATTTTTAGTGAATGAAATCTCACTCTAAAACGACATTGTTATTATAGTATTTCAACTATATGTCTACATGGGAAAACCCGATGTAGACAATAACAAAAATTTCACCAAAGAATTAAATATACACAAATATTATAATGCGATTCCAATCTCAAACTTGATTACACAATGTTATCATATGAAAAATTTTGAATAATACTTCTAAAACATTTTCAACACAAATATAAACAAAATAATTAGAAATATCATGTACAAAAACTAATAATTTCCCCTCTAAAATTCACATTAATAGAATGCGAGTGATCCTCAATTTCATAGGATTGTGAAAACATTATAGCTTAAAATCATCAATAATACCCCTAAATGGATGCAAACATATACTTTAATTTCCTATATATTAGTAAAAAATTATAGAAAACAAAATTAGGTTGAACCTATTTATTTCTTAGAAATAACACTCATGTTGAGAGACACCTACCAACCTTGTTTTTCCCATATTCTATTTAAACTATAATTTGGATGAGTTCTCATTTATCTCTTGAGCTATTAGAAGTGTCTTGTAATGTTTTGATTCATGCACAATTTTTCGATTCCATTCAAACTTTAGAATTTCTAAGTCATCATTTGTATATCAATCCTCATTATAATTAAATTCTTTATATTTTACCACATTATCTTCTTTTTCACTATGAGATTTCTAAACTTGTTCAAATTGTTTCAACTTCTCAAAAAATTCAGTAGTGACTATATAGTTCTTCAATATCATTCTTTTCCTATCATATTGTTTATGAGGAATCTCACTTGATAAAAAAATACCTTTATTAGATTTGTGATCTTCTCCAACACATATACCACAAACATCACTCAAACATTCATTCATGTTCTGCATTGACTGTATATATGAAGTCTTGATCACATGATATTTTCTTATAACTAGATATTATATTCTTAGAATTTATCACCATTGATTCACACCTCCTACTTCATTTTAAAATATTGTACTTGTATGAATATGATTTATGACCAAACACTCCACCACATCAATGGTAATATAAGAGCCATGATCTTCTATACCGAGAAAAATTCTGATCTTAGATTAAAATTTTCTCCTTTTCACAGACTATGGATATATATACTTAGGTGGAAATCTTCTCTCTAAATTAGTACATTATTCCATTGTGGGATTTATTTTTCATTTGAACTTTTGAGCCAGTTAGATTGAGTCTTTCCTTTCAGACCTGAATCATTAGAATTACCAAATGTACATTGAGATTCATTCCATTTTTAATCATAATTTCTCATTAAACCCTTCTTATCAATTTCTTTAGAAGATTATCCATTAATCTAATACATTGGTGATTTATTATTTCACATACATCAACTCACATTAAGATCTTGTCCATTTCATTCTTCCAATTTTTTTTCGTTTCTTGAGTTTCATGTTTTCAATAAGAGTAGATTCCAAATTAATTATTAAAATCCATTCCAAATAAATTCATTTATCTCTTTCAAATGGGTCTCTAGATTATTGTGGGATTTACCCATAAAGGACATTTGATTCTTTGAATATAATCTATCTTCTAACTCGCAATTTAATGATATAAATTTTTTATTTATTTCTCTATTCATAATATTTATCTACTTGGATGTAAACCTCATATTATGTTTATTCCATACTTTTACTGATTCTTGTTATACTTTTAATTGGATTCACTATCATCAACCTTATTCTTTGTGCAGTTCACAAAAAAAATAATACTGTTGTGAAAATTCCAGAATTTTGGGGATTGTTTTCTATTTCCTTTCTATTTTACCCTATTGGTTTTTTAAAAACATGGACATAATTTGCTTTATGTCATATATAGTTAATTTATCCACCTAATCATATGATTCTGGTTCTTCATTGATTTTAGTTTTTCCTTTTTTGAAGGCCGCATATGCCATCTCATCAATCATCATTTCCTTGAATGCTGGAACATTTCTCATTTCAAACTATATAAGCGTATTATGAATTTCATCCAATGATAAATTTTTTCTTTCTTCTAATGTAGAAATATTTGAGCCAATTCATTCTAGAAAATTTCTCATAAGAATTTTCACAAGAATAGAATCATGCAACTTCTCGCAAAACACTTTTATATTGTAGCAAATTTCATTAACTCTAGTAAAAGTAGTCATCATTACAGTCATGATTAGTTATATTGATATCTTCAAACATGATTCTCCAAATTTTCAAATTCTCTTCCTTGACATTATGATATCTTCGTAAATCTTCCTCAGTTTATCCCATATTTTCTTGGCAGTTTTATGTACCATCACATTAGTATAAATTTTTTATATATCTATTATGATTTCAATATAAACCCTTCCAAAGATTTCATGGTTTCTATTGTCATCTTGAGTCATATATCAACTTTATTACTAGGAGGTAAACCCAATGTTGTTACGTCTCTCACTTCAAATAAAATATCTAGAAGGTACAGATGAATCCAATCATTCCAACTACTGTAGCTCATTCCTTCAAAAGTATGAATTACGTGGATGTTGACCAAATTTAAATTAGCAATTTTTTCTATTGATTTTGTGGATTTACAGAGGTTACATTCCTCTAATACCAATTTCAGTGTTCAATGATATGATAGATACGACATAGGGGGATGTGAATCAGTGGGATACTATTTTTAATAAATCCTGTAACATTCGATTCATCCTATATGACTTATTAAATTATAAATACCTTATATTTAACACTCAAGAACACCTTTCATATAATAAGAAACAAATAAAACACACCACAAAATGATTTACACAGTTATGTACAAATACCTACTCCTTGTCTTGTTGGTTAGACCCACCATGTATTCTCTACTATATTAGAAGGCGATTACAATAGTAATTGGTTAGACCCCCAATTACAAATTCTTGTACCCCATAGTTCCAATAAACCTTCAACAGTTAGTTAGGCCCCCATCTATATGTTATTCACCATAATTGGTTAGACGCACCAATCACAAAATTCAATAATTATTTAGACCCCCTAGTTGTAGTCTTTAACTTCTTCCTGAATTATTGATCCACGTATAGTATGATTTGTTGATACTCTGCCACAATTTTGTTAGATCACACAGGATCTTGTAAAAATCATGATACTTTTCATTTTTGTTTTATTTTCTCAGATACATGTGACCACATAAAATAATCAGATTCTTTAGTAGAAAATTTCTAGGGAAAGAATTATATATTTTACTAATGACCCAACCTTAATTAATATTAAGAAATCGACAAAAAATTATTCTGAATCCCTAATGATCCAATTGATATGGATTCATTCTCAAAAAAATTCATTATATTTATGAAATGTTAATTACATGTGGAAAAATAAAAATTAGGAAATTATTTATATTATTTCATGGGATTATCAAAAATTATTCTTTCATTAATTCATGTGAAATAAAAAACCTTTATTAATTATATGTTGTATATGAAAATAAAAAATACTTTGTTTTCCTTTAAAGTGATTATAAAATCACAAACCTGCATGTGTATGTACATTACCTCAATTTTCCATTCAAATAATCAAACTTATGAATAAATATAGAAAATATTTACTTCAACCTTATAGTGTGATGCCTTATTTTCACTAACAAGGAACACTTGCACAAAATATTCAAATGAAAATGTCTTCGTGAAAGATTATGTGAATCAGGATCTCTCTTTTCAATAATTTCACTACCCTTCCACCTTATTTTTCTATTCCTTCACATGAAATAGTAGTGAGCTCAATTAATTTTCAACACAACTGACTATAAACAGGTCTTTGTTCTTGGCGGTTAAAGAAAAATAGAAGATATATGAATGGAGTACTGTGCAATCTTGAGTGTCGTCTGAAAAATTGTTTATTCAAAAGCTTCTTTGAGATGTTTTCACATTTTTTAAGTCTTATTTAATTATCAATTTCTTCATACTAGATAGACTAAAAAGATATACATCCTTGTGAAAACTAGTGACCTCATACTTTTATATATATCTGAAAATAAGAACTTCCCACTAAAATGATCAACACAGTCACCACCTTGGTGTAGGCTTGTGTTTATAGGCAAAAAAAGTAATATAATAACCTTTTGAAATCTAGGGTGAAGAACTCCTTAATCAGATCATTCAAACACTGCTTCTGCTTCAGTCTTTAAAAAAAACCGTCACTATGAATTCAATTTTTGACCCACACTGTAAATCGAAATTTTTATCTTAATTATTTAACAATGACATAGTTGCAGGAAATTTTGATATGTTTCTAATGTTTAGAAAACTCGTAATATAGTTAGAGGTATTGAATAATTATTTTTTTATCATAGCAATGGATATATCCCAATGCACTGTACTCCTATAGAAGCAAAGAAGAATAAAATGATGCATGATCAATCCAATGGATTGGATGGTGCAATCAGACATACTACATAGTTGCATTTATCATGACTCGAGCTACTGTCTACATAAAATGGAAATTCTAATGAGTAAGAGATCGGGTGAGGGATGAGGTTGAAGATGATGAAGATGTAAGAGGAAGACTATGTTGCATGCATGATCGGACAACTCAAAATGTCTATCAGTATGATCTCATGGATGTGGAGCATGGTTAGATGATCCAGATGTCATAATATTCACTAAAAATATCTAATGGTTTTGATCAAACTTTCAGAATCCCTCATCAAAATGGATATCCAATTAGTTTAGCCTTATAATACATGTCATGATTGAAGAGTCTCAGAATTCAATTATCAGTCCTAATGTCATCTACATCGTGGAATATACCTTGTCTGATTTGTTCCTCCTTTAAAATGACACCCTACATAGTGGCTGCTCTGCCACTACATATACACATGTTCTTCTATAATAAATCTAGGCTTCTTGATTTCTACCACCTTTGATTGGATATAAATGTTGATGCCAATTTTTTTGCAGTATTACATGATGAAAATTATAAGGGTAAATCCAAGACATAAAATGTTCTCAACATATTTCTTATACAAAAAATTAGATTCATTTTTGCATTGTAATTATAAACTCCTCAAAAAATCTACAATCTGATGATTAAGTAACAAAACCTAAAAATCTCAACACAACTTTCTAGAATCTCCTCAAATTACAGATAAAAAATCAGTATCAAATGGACTCAAACAAATGTTTAAAACAATGTGAATTATCCTAATGTAATTGGAAACTATTTCTAGAACCTAAGAATAATTCTTCAAACATCACATATTAAAAACCATCATCACATTGAAATCATCCACAAGACACTCATTGAAATCAAATACAATTCACTAGAAACATCAAAGATTGACATAAATTATATATTTTTATTTACATTATAATTATACCTATATAGTCATTATACCATATACATATTTTATAAATTCAATATCATTGGGGAAATGATAATGTCGCCAATGTTTACAAAAGACAACCACATCACAATGTGATCTGATTAGTTTTTCAAGAATGTTTTACTTTGAAGTATATACGGATAAATTTAATTGATAAATTTGATATAAATGAAATAATTATGATATTCATGGATTATTTATCATTACTAAAATATAATATATATAATTAAACCTTTTTACACTAAAAAATGATAACATCATTATTTTATATGTGGACTCACCTTCATGAAACAATGTGTCTCTTTTCATCATCAAGTCATAAGAAAGATATATATAAGTATATTGAAGTAAATTATATGGTATATATGATATTATAATAATTATATAAATATAAAATATTAATTTCCCCATTTCCATAAAGATAATTGTAAAATGGAAATGTTACTCATGGGTATGTACACTCTACCATCTCCTGGATCGTAACATAATTCATTACATAAAACCTCATTAATGGTTTTATCTAAAAAGATAATTGATTTATAAATATGATAATTATTAAATATTTATAACTCATTATATGATAAAACAATATAATATTCAGATAGAAAATAATCATTCATGATAATTCATGAATGGGAAAACAGGGCAATTGACACCTGAAACAATGAAAACAATGATTTTTTTTGAATGAATGTTGGATAATATGTTTTAAAATGATGATATATGATATTATAAATTTTAATATGGTTCTGTTATATGTTAATAATAGGTTTAAAAACCACTATAAATGAGGATTAATCATGTTAAGTAAAAATTAAGTGTGATGTAAGGGACTTTGTCTCAAATTTCCTTCATTGAGGCATATTGAAATTGTTTTCACCTGATTTCGTTTATATGGTGTATATATTGAAAATTTTTCATGTAATAATATTATTCCTTAAAAGTTCATCATATTCAAAAATTCAATTTAAATAAAATTTTCGTGGGAAATTTGATATAATATTTACCTTATAGTAAATAATTTCACATATCATTTTTTATCTTTTAGTTATTTTAATTCATCATTTTGTTTGATATTTTGTGGTTATTTGTGAATTTAATTTTTATGGAATTATTATTTATATCCTCTTATTTTATGTGGATTTAAATTTTATACACATTAGTGATTAATTTTCATTTCCCACTTTAACATTATGACCATTATATGGTTTCATTTTAAAATCTCATCCTAATAGAGATAGTTTTCATTGAATTTCAATTGAAGAATGTTTTTTGATAATTTTCTAATAAACCCATTTAATTTTATTCTCCCGTTTTTATTCATGATATTTTCATGACATTTAATGATTTTTTCACATTTTTACTAACAATAATTTAGAAAATGTTTTTAATAAAATTAGAATTCATTACTCTATTCATTCAGAAATCAATAGTCTTCCAAAATTTTGTTTTCTAAAAATGTTTTAAATGATTTATATGCTTTAAACTTTTTTTATTAAATAATTTTTATTACAAATTTTGGATTTTATAGAAAAAATATAAATTAATCTTTATGTTAATTTCAAAACAATTAACATTCATCATTTATCAAAAATAAAAATGGAATCTTTGTTTCAATATATGTGACATATATGGTATTTCTAGCCATCATGACCACTATAATGATTTAAATATTAATATAAAATTATAAAATTTTATTTTCAATAAAATTTTTTTTTAAAGTGTTTTGTGAGCATTAAAATTTAAATATTTATTTTCAAAATTAAATGTATATTATCTTAATGAATGTTTTAAGGATATTTTTTGGGTATTACAATTCCTAAAAAATAAAAAAAAATAATTGTTCTTACTAGAAGGAGTATATGTTGAACTGATAGTATCTTTATTCTTCATATGGATGGTATATGAGAAATTTGAGTAATAAAAGTATTAAAATTTACTTCATGATTAGTTTTTATAGTTATTAACATTCTCTCAAAATAATAACTTTCCTGAGATAATTAGACATTAATTTTACCCTAAATTACAATATTATTCATCATGAATATTTTTTTTTGCATAAATCATTTCTCATTTATACATATATTATTTTATTTGAAATTTATTTTATTGATTGGGGAATATTTATAATCGATAAAATTTCTTAAATATAGATATTAAATGGTATGGAACATGGATTCCTGAATTAAATAAATTATTCAACATATGAGTAACACATTGGCCGTAAAGTATTGTTTGGTAACAAGTATTATATAGACACCTAATGAATTGGAATCTCTCATGAGAACAATCAGAAATATATAATTAAAAATGTTCTTATCATTATGTCCAAGGTGATTTTTGGTATTATTTATTTTCAACAGATGATATATGGTTGACGTTTAAAAAAGGTAGAGTATTGTTTTCAGGAAAAACCACATTAAACTAGCTAGTAAGATGAAATGAACACCATAAATTTGATGAAATTTATACCTAATAGATTGGTATGATGAATCAAACTCATCCCATCAGCATGATTCAATATATCCAAACCATCATAATGAGGCTTTGATTGAAATAAAAATGTCATTGGAAGACTTGGGAAGTCGTATAAATTTCTATAATGAATCTGATGGTGATTATTGATCATGAGGTTCCCAAAAATACTGAAAATTTCATGATAAAAGATTCAATTTGTGGGAGAATAGAGAATATGATTCAATGTATTCTAACAAATTTTCATTGATTTGAGGAACAATAGACATAAGGAATTCAAATAATCATTTTTAGAATCATTTGTGTGACAATACCATATGACTGGAATATTGATATTTCTAAATTAAATATTTCAAAACCTTCATTGATCAATCATAATTATTTTTTACATAGATTCATTTTATATTATTGGAATCTTGTTTGAATCATATATAGTGTTTTATCAATGATATAAGTATTAATAAAGTATTAATTTTGGTTACTGATAATTCATTAGAGTAAAGTAGAGACCAACCATCATACACATGTTGACATTGATAATGTCCTCAGACATAATATTATCAATCAATGAAATTGAATAAATGGAGAAATAAATTTATAATATTAAAAATATGTTCTTTCCACTAAATTATCGTAAAATGAATTTTGGAACACCACAGAATGTAATCAATGGTTTAAAAATTATTTTTCAGTTGGTAAATATTATCAAAATGAGACTAATTTCATTATTTACAATATGTAATTATAATTTCATGTCTTCATATTTTCATATGTATTTATTTTAATGAAAAAAATAATGTATAATTGAACTAAAGAAATGTTTTAAAATATGAAAAATGATAAACATTTTATAATATTTGAGAAGATTATAGAATCTTCTAGAAATATTGAGAAGAGTTAAGAAGACAGGGATGATGTCAAAAATGAATGGTAAATTCATTAATTATTAATTTTGGTCAGCAGGAAAAAGAATTATTTCTTACACATTTTCCATTATAGGATGTCTATATATAGATATTACAGTACATTTGAACATTAAGAGTATCAAACTATTCACATGTGCCAAAGCTCTAAAAATTTTGGGACATGTATTGAGTTTTTGACCATTGTTTGTTTTCTTGTTGAATTTATGGAAGATCAATCAAAGAGAATATATTAGATAAATTCTATAAGAATATGTCCAACAAAGTGAGATTCATCATAATAAACCACATAAACTATTTTCTATCGAATGGAAGAATTGTGAGCTACCAATTTATTTTCTAATAAATAGAAGAAGTAATGACAAGAAGAAGCATTGGGATAAGGCCAATAGAATAGGGACCATCATACAGAGGTTACAAGACTATGGCTGAACAAAATAATTTTTTCTACATTTTTCTTACGAAGAGTGTTTTCAGATGATGTTTTAAGACCAAAATTATTCTTAGATAGTTATTTAATTTTTTAAATATTTTATGCAGGTAAATATTGATTTACATTACTTATGTAGGATATGATAATAATTCTAATGAGGATCAGAAAAGAAGAAATAAAGTCAAGCATGTAACTATGGATACATACTTGTTATTGAAACAACCCGATTTTTTTGTAGTATTATATAACTAGGTGTTGTAATTGGATACAAAAATGTTATTTTGGGGGTATCAAAAAATATTGTAGGTATGTTTCCACTGATATTTCATAATAGTTAATGTTTTGTGCCTTTGTATTCATGAATTAAGATAGTGAAATAATCAATGTCATTGGGACTATAATATATGAAAATGAGGGAAATTTTTATAGATCCATGTAAATATCTTGTTTTTCCTTTTGTTTAAATTTTTTTGCATATGAAAGGAATGTTTTAGAAGTTATATTTGAGTGGATCATAACATTAACAAGTTTTAGAGGTTACAAAATTTAACTAAAGTGGTTAATAAATGATCCCATAAAATAAAAATGAAACCATTGAATCTCTCCCACCCCCTATATGTTTTCTTCATCTTATTTTGCAACGAAATTTAATATCATAGAAGGTTACCTATTAAATGTCCATATATTAGAATGGATAATTTAAATTCATTAAAAAATTGGGGTTTTTTATATTTTTATGGAAATAACTATCACTATTGAAAGAATTTAATGCTAATATATCACATTTCACATGGCCATTACATAAGTAATGAAACAATAGTGGGGTTTCCACCTATCAATGAAGCTATTATGATAGTTTCTGATAATTTTGGTATTGAATATTATTAAGAAGATTAAAAATCGTTGTTTTTGGATCCTATAGAAATTTTTTATGCTATTGGTATGGGGTTTACAATAGTGAAGAAGATGTGGGATAAGATGATAAATAACTATGAAGGGATTCAAAAAGTAATGAATGATGAATTAAAAACATGGAGACGCATATTTGAAGATATGTTATTGTTTACTGATGAATTGATTAATAGTTACTTAATAAGAGTAAATGATATTGTAAGTAATATAAAAATTTGTGGGGAGAAATTTGAAGATTATAATATTGTCAATAAACATATGAGAAACATTATAAACAGATTTGACGCTAGATATTCAGCTTTATATAATTATAAATATCAATATTTAGATGGTCATAAATATATTATTTTGGAATATGAGATGAAAATAATTCCATTCCTTCATGAAAAATTATAATATAAAATTTTCTTTTAATGATTTTTTAAAAGGGAAAAGAAAACATAAAGGAGATAAAAAATAGCATAGTGATTCTAAATGATAGGAATTAGCTGAAAATTTTTATGTAATTATTTTCTTCATTTATATGAAATAAAATGAGGGAAAATGGAAAAGTAAAACTTTAAATTGTGGGAATTATTATTGGAAATGACATTTTGAATAAAATTTTCCAAGGAAGAATGTTTAAGAGTTTGAGTCCAATGAAGTTAATTAGAAACCCAAAAAAAGTGGATGAATTTTAATGAATGATTCCCGTATGAGTGGATGAATAAAATTAATCTGAGAAGTAGAATGAACAATGAATCATATTCTGGTGATTAATTAGATCATCAATTGAACAACACTTCTCAAGTATGAAATGGAATTAATTATTCAGATACAGATGATGATTGTGATATATTATAGAATTAGAGTGTGTTATTAAAATAAATTAGGAAAAATAATTTGATAAAAAAACTCAACTAAATAAGTAAATGAGGATGTTGTTGAATTATGTTAAAGATATATATTTTGAGAATGATTATAATATGAATAAAGAAGTGAAAAAATCAATTTTATTATATCATAAACTATAACAATTGGTGAGATTGAAATCAGATTGGAAATATATGAAAAAATATTATCTAGTAATTAGATCCCCAAAATAAAATACATTACACATGTTAAAGAAAATAAGAAGAAAAATTTTAATAATGATGAATTTGAAAAAATTATAGATGTTTCGAAAGCTGGTCTAGGTGATAAAGAAGGGAAACTATTTGAAACACAATCAATTCTTATTAAAATAAAATTTCATATGAGGATGAGGGAAAACATTACAATGTTGGTTGATGTAAAAGGTGACACATTAAATAGTGGTAAAAAATTGCTTAAAACCAGTTTTTCAGAAACATTCTATCACTATAAGAGATAAAAATTCATTAGGAAGGTATCTTCTTGAAACTTTTGGTACATGATTTGAGAAGAAACATTAAAAAAATGTCCTAAATAAGATAACTATCAGTTTAGTAAATAAAGATTTAGAGGACGCTATTGTTTTTGTTCAATTTTAGGATAAATATATTACACATATTTCTATAACATGTCTCTACCCGGAAACAAGTATGATTCTAGGGGGTTATGGAGAGAAAAGAATACCACACATTTCAATAATATATGTATTACAATAAACGAACACAAATAAGGTGAAAAGTGTTTATGCCTCACCAAATAATAAAAATAAAATTATTGTAGTTGAATATGTTAAAAAAGTGGAGAAAAAGACATGATGAATTTTAAAAGGAAGGGTTTATAGTTTTTTTGATAGAATAATCAGACAAGGATAAAAAGATAATAGGACCACAAAAGAGTCTAAATCAAAGTGAAAGAATAATTATTATAGATGTGAGAAAAGATAATAAAAAATATCAACATGTTATATTCGAAAATTAAAAAATGACGCATGAGAATTGAGAAAGAAGGGAATTCTACTAAATGTTTTTTTCCATACGTCCAGAACAAGAGGAAGGTATGAATGTGTTGCTATAATTTCACTATACCAAAAAGGTTACTGATGGGGGATAGAAATTTTCATCCTAATAAGATTATTTTTTATGAAAAGAAACATGATAATAAACATGAGATGTATGGATAAAACAAAGAAAACAAATCAAATGAAAATTCTAAAAGAAGAAGAAAATGTCTAGACTAAGAGAAGAATCTTAGTCTTAATGATGCTTCAGAGAAACTATGAGGTTCCCCTTATTATAAAAATATTTTTATTTATACTAACATGAAGGTAATTGATGGAGTTGAAATATGAAATCTTATATATGAGTCTATTACTATTATCTCAAAAGAAATTAACGAGGTTATAAAATATGAGTTCTTGGAATGTACTATTTACACACTAAAACATTATAACATATTTGTAGACCTAGGTTCATGATAGATTTAATTTTAAAAAATCACTTCAATATTTTCCCAAGAAATTATAATGTTGAATGAGACATGTTAATGTATTACTTGAATATTTTTTATAGACCAAATTGATAACCATGATTATACGCTCTTGTTTTCTAGACCAGGTTCTCCAATATAGACTTATATTTTTTTAGTAAAATTATCATTGTTAAGAAACTCTTTTGGAACTTTTGGTCATCTGAATAATAAATTTAGAATATTGATATGATTATTTCAAACCATTGGATGATAAATAATTTTCCAATAATGGGTGAAATCCAACATAATGACCAATTTGAATTTGATTATTAATTTGGGGGGATATAATTAATATTAGATATATAACTAATAGGGGGTAAAGAAAACAATTGGAATATGAAATGAGAATACAAGTATGTAGGGGAGAATAAAAAGTGAGAGAATAAAACAAAACGTGGGTATGAATAAAAACCACAAAGGGGGATATTTTTAGGTCCATGTTGAGTTTTTTTGTATTAATTATCAATAAATGAGATATATGTTTTAATCTAAGAAAAGGTTTAGTTTTGGCTTCTGGAATCACCCCATTAGATTGGCCATTAATATGCACCAAACAATGTAAATTGGTTGAACAATATACCTAGACCATTAGTATGAAGAATTGGACTTAGCCCATTGGTATTTTTCAATAGATCCCAGAGATCAGAATAAGGCTTGGTTTGAAATTAAGATGGTTCTTGAAGATAGTTAATGTTTGGGATCTTTACAATATGATGCTATTAATTCATTACTAATCATAGAGTTCTCATAAATCATGACATAGTCATGAAAATAACATGTGTTTTTGGAATAAAAGAGAATACAATGTGATTTATTCTAGAAGCTACTCATTGGTATTTGTAACACCGAACAGAGAAGGATTTATGTCATTGATCCAAGAATCATCACTGTGAAAATATTATAATATTAGAGGATTTACCTTATGGAATAAAATATGTCACTACCGAAATTGATCCATCATAATTAATTCTCACATCAATTTATTATATATTTTTTGAATCCCATTTGTATCAAATCAATAGTTTTATCAGAGGAATAATGTTTAATAAATTTTCAATTTTATAAAATGATTATCCATCTGAGTGAAGAAGAGATTGATTCATGAAATGCATTCTGACCCTAATAAAGTCAGCATATTTGGGATTATCGGTTTGAGGAATTGAAGAAAATAAGAAATATAATGAAGATGTTACAGATATGTTTTTTCTATTAATGTATTTTCAAATGGGGTTTTGAACACAAAAAAACACAATGTTTTAAAAAGTATTTTTCTGTCAGTATAGAGCATCTGAATGATATGACATTTACTGTTTACATGATCTCATCATAATTATTATTCATTAAATTGACATATTTTTTCATCATAATGAAAAATAATATTGAAGAATCAGAACAAATAAATGTTTTTTAATTATAAATATGTATGATATTTTGAGAACATTTGAGAAGACTTTAAGAAGCTCTAAAATGTATTTAGAAGAGTTAAAGATGTAAAAAATGAATTTATAACTGAATGGAAAAATTGGGAATTGTGAATTTCATTAAGTATGATGAGGAATTTTTAATAATCTTTTTAATTCTAACATACATATAAAAAGATATAACGGTAAATTCTTACATCATGTTTGTTGAACTGTTCATAGTAAGTGGATATTTAAAAATTGTGGGATATGTATTTTCTCTCCAAATGAAGATAGTTTTTCAGGTTGAAGATGAGGAAGATATATAAGAGAGAATACATTAGATCTCGACAGTTTCAACGAGCCCACTGGAGTGAGATCCATCGGAGTATGACCTATAGGATAAAGTTCCACCAGATAAAGGAATTGTGAGCTGTCATTTGATTTAATACTCATTTGGATAAGGAAGACCAGAAGGAGAGTCAGACTAAGGAAAATCAAATGGGGCCCATCTAACATAGGTTATCATATACTGGTACAATAGATTTACTATTACTGAAGATGTTTTCAGATAGAGTATCTAGAAAATGTATTATGTCCAACAACTTCCATAGATAATTTTTGACGTTCATGATGATTGTATGCTGTTAAAGTGTGATTCACCTTACATGTGGAGTAAGGGGAGATATTTTTGATGTGGATCTGAAAAGAAGAAGAAATTTTAAGCTTAAAACTATTGATAGTTATCAGTAACTGAAAAGTATTAATTTTTTTGCTGGGTTTTATAACCAACTGTGGGAAGTCGATAAATAATATTGTTTAGGCATGTAATAAAAAATATTATGAAATTTGTAACTAGGATTGAAGAAATTTTTATTTCTGTTCCCATTCTTTTATGAAATATAGATAGTGAAAGAATATGTTTTGGTGGGACTATCCAATATATAATCGAGTAGGTATTTGTAAAGAACCTCATAAATATATTATGTTTCTTTCTCATTATATTTGTTGGTTATGAATGGGTATATTGAGATGTTATATTTGAGTAGATAATAACATAAAAATTTTCAACGGATAATATTTTTTACTAAATATGTTATGAAACATTTTTATAAAAGAAAAGGAAACCACTTATTAACCCCCCCCCCCCCCACAAAATGGTCTCAATTTTACCTGGGAACAATATTTTCTGGTAGTTTTAATCATCCTTTTGAAATTTATTAACAGTATATTTATCATGTTCTTGATACAGGACATAAAATAATTAATTTTTTCCTTCATTAAAAATTAAATTATTATTAACTATTTTATTTTCACCATAATATTATATCAAGATGCAATTAAATATGATTTTATTGATTAAATGGAATGTATTTTTACTTATTTAATATTATATATTAATTATTCCATATCTTATCATGATATTCAACTTATTTAAATGAAATGTGTGTTCATTTATCTTCCATTCCATGTTGATTGTGAATATTGATTCATGAAATCATTTTTTGCACTTAACCCCTACTAAGAATTTTATATCACCCTTATTTTATTTCATTTCCATCGAATCCATGAAGCATACAATGATTGACATGAAATTATATAATTGAGGATGTAATGTTATACTCAGAAAATTTTATGTTTTAATCTATTTTTAAATATAATTTTTGCTTCATTTCTGTATTTATTTTACAAATGATAATAAATTGATTTTTCCTTTGGGATGAGATTCCTTTTATATCATGCCAATGTAATAAAAAATGGCTTCAGGATACTAGGTTTAGGGTTTCCATAGTTTGACGCAATGTATGTTTAGTATAATATTTGGTAACTAGTTTTAGAAAAACATAGATTATATATACTGATCCTATTATTGACATTGGGGATAAGTATATAAGAACATATTAAAGTATTATTAATGTAGATATTATATGGATTTTCATCCAAATAAATTCATGTATGTATACTAAAAGGGGATGCGGTTTTAGAACAAATGTACCTAGGTGTAATAACTCAAAAAAATTGTACAAATGTTCTTACCCAGAAACCACATACTGCACAATAATGGGCTTTACTGTGAACATGGATTGACTCACCCAAGGGACATTCATAGAATAATTCATATTTTAGTTACAAAGAATTAATAGTAAATTTTAAATAGATTAATCCCCATATAAACAATATTTATGATTAGGAGATTAGGTATGCATAAATCATTCATTTTATGTTAAGTATCTCAATAGGTTTGGAATTATACCTTATATTTTATAATTGATTGGTATAATCTAGTGTATAACCAAATTTAGAGATGATACCTAGATGATGGAAAGGCACCATATCAATTTAAAAAATTCAAAATGTATGAATGATCGTATCCTTCATAGGATTAATTAAATATTTAAAAGGAAATTATTCCCAAAAATATTCTATTCATATGAAGAAAAAGAGACAAGTTCTAACATTATAGAGAATATATTTGACAAGTGTTATGTCTTTTATGAATGAAATATGATAAAATGAGTGTATGGAAATGGTGGATATTAGAGAAGAAGGGAAATATGTATTTTACCACATGTTATAACTATATAAAAAAACACAATGGTGATCTTTTAAAAGGAAAGGTAGTTTTCAAAAACATTGGGGAGAAAGTTCACAGTTCTTATAACTACATGATAAATAAAAAAGTATTTAATTTACAATGATTAAACTATAATGAGATATGAAACTATGAAAATCAATGTCTCAAGTGTAAATGAAATGTACCTTGAGGAATATAATATATCATGGCCAACCTTATACCATTACCATAGAAAACATGTAATCATTAATGTTCTTGTGTTTTTATTCTATAATTATGTCATTTGGGTATTTTAAGAATGATATTTTTTTAATAATAATTAGGAAATGTATATGTATTGTACTTTAGTACTTTTTTTATGGATTTGAAAGCATATGATTAATAGCACCGATGACCATGAAAAACTATTCAATGGGAAATTGAGATTAGTGAAAAAGACATGATTTGGTAAAAGGTAACCATTAATATGTTCCTAATGTTTAAATAACGAGTTTTAAATAAATAAATGATAGATATGGATAAATTAAATTAGATAACACTAACTACTTTAAAACATATTAATGGTTTGATATGAATGTGGAGTATGTTATCATGAATAGATTTTACATATTTTATGGATTATATTAATATATAAAATAACATATATTTTACTTAAGGAATAAATAAAAATTAATTTTTTTAAAAAGGAATATGGTAATTTAGGTTATAACTATGTTTAATGAAAATACATGATAAAGGTTACCACATGTTTTATATGTTTTGATTAAGAGATACATTATGTATTTAGAGGGTTAATGATAAAATTATTTGGGAAATATGTTAGCATTCATATAATAAAATATATTTTCTTTGAGTAATGATATGACAAAGACATGATTGACCTACTATGTCTTAAGTATCCTTCTGTTATGGATGATAATTACTATCTACTATGTCAAATAAAGTATTTCTACTTTTAGACTGAGTATTTCCATATGAATATATTCTAGAAAATATAACTCCACCTATGTAGGAATATGGGAATATAGTTTTTTTGGGAGTATGAGGCTGAATCTCAAGAGTATAAAGAATATACATTATCATAATTTTTGTCTTTTAATCCACTATTGTTGACATTTTTCTCATTTTTTGGTTTTACCCATGTATTTCTCATATAATAAGTTTATTTCATATCATTGTATATATTATTTTTTTAAAATGTATGTTACCTATAATCTTATTGAAAAGAAAATATTTAACATTATTTTTATATCCATTATATTATAATTTTCCACAAATATAATTTCATCAATAATATAATTTCCAAAAAAAATTTGAAATAAAATATTCTTCAATAACATCAATTCATTTGAAATATTCATAGAATAATATAACACATAAAATTAAAATAAATATACTCTTCTATACATTTTATGATATTATAATAATATAAATTATAGTATATTATTTGAAATAACTGGTAATAGCGTTATTCATTAGAGAAAATGTTAAATTCTCATGTGGGGTATGGATATTTGGACCCACATAATTTTTAACCCATGTTATTCTACGATACATCATCATTTATAAGTTTTATTTTTAATTGATATAAAAATTTGTTGGATTGATATCATAATTATTTATGATATAGTTTAAAATTATTCAATTTTTCTTCGTCATTGATATTTTCATATCTAATTTTAGGAATTTACATTTATTTTATAAATTACTATATTTATCAACTCGAAGAAATAGTTGACCTGTAGTTTTAATTTTCATTCCTGATATACACTCTAAAACCATCAACATATTCTTTTTAGTTCCCACATTCTTGAGCGATTATTTTCATGTGTATCAATTATAGAACATTCGAATTTTATCCTTTTTGAAAAATTATTTTTTTAACCAAAAAAAATTATTCAGGTCATATTTGGTTACTTTTTATCCCATAAAAATTTAAACAATTACCAGGTTTATCCATTATTTAAACATATATATACATTGAATCTCCAAATAGCTATGAAACATTACAAACTAATTTATTTATCTTTCCACATTTTTTTCCTGTTATTGCATGTGAAATGAATTGTGATATTGGGGTTTCTCTCATTTTTATTTTATTTATCATTCTCAATTTTTATAGTGTATAAATAATGATAATTTTTTAAATGTTTCATATTGGTTTAGAGAGAGTATTTGTAAAGGAAAAAATTTCAGGTTTTCTCTTTAATAATCTATTGTATTTTCATTGTTCGATCCGATTATTGTGATTACAATCGAGGGATTCTATGGATATGAAGATAGAGGGGCCGATGTAATTATTTTTCTAGGTCAATTAGGGATAGAAATATATATTTTGTAATCATATTTAGAGTCGTTGGGAATATTCCAATAGAGAAAATATGATCACCATATTGAGGGCTCCCAGAGATAGAGAGATAGACTGATCATCATATCGATGGATGTCTCTGGTAATAGAAATACATACATACCTGTAAGTATAAGAAAAGTTTCCTTTATACATGGTTTCTAGATACCCATATCTTTGGGAAAAAATGAATTCTATTCATTTTTATTGCTTTATTATTACATGTCCTTCATTTCTGCTGCATTTAATAAAAAGTGATACTTTTAAATTCATCTTTCTATTTGTATTTTTATCTCATTAAATTTATTTACACTAAAATTATTCTACCCTCAATCACTTTGTGAATATTATTTACTTTGATTATAATTATATAAACATTAATATATAATCATAACTTCTGTGTATTCCCAGATTTATCATAACCAATGTGATTTGGATTAAAATAAGAATATATTACCTCTATATAATAATAATTATTCTATACACTTTTAATGTAGAATAATTTTATTATTATGAATTTTTGAATACATAATAGAATACATTTGATTAATATAGTTGGTTTGTCATTCACAAGTCCAAACTCCAATTAACATTTGAATAGTTAAGAGATTTTTGGAATGTGAATTTTTTATCCTTTTTAAAAAATGTTTCATTATGATTAATATTGAATGTTTTAAACCTAAAATTCACCCAATATTATTTATTTATATTCATTTACATTACAAACCAATAACTGGTATTAGATTATACTCCCTATTATACATATACTCTCATGTTTTATCATATATGGTTTCAACATATCATCGTAAGCACTGTCTATATATCTTTTCTTTTCATTTCAATTGCATGTGTACATTACTTGTTTTTTCAAATTAATATTTATAATTATTTTCTACATTAATGTGTAATGTGGAATTGAATATTTATATTTGTTTTAAATATTGTATGAATTAATTTCAGCTCAATATATAACCACAATCCAAATAGAACCCTTATTTAATTGCACCTTATTATGAGTATTAGAGAGATAGAATGAAGACATTCATTATAAGTACTAGAGTTAACATAATTTTCATGTTAACTGAAGACTAAAAAATCTAAGACAAGGAAGTAACTTCTTTTTGAAATCAGAAAAAACAAGAGTATCAATTAAATTACTGATTTTGAAACACTTTATTTTGTTTTTTACTCGGAGAATTTATAGTCATATTTCTTCTTGAAAAGATGATAAAAATTTCAGGAAAAATATATAGTTTACTAATTTCATATGTTTAAAGGTATTTGAAAATATAAGTGTAATTATTAGATCAGACTACTAAGAATTTAAGTTTAATATTGTGTAACTTATTACAAATTTATAATAATAGTGTATGAAAATATCAAATATTTTACAATCTATGGGAGAGAAAGGATAGGAAGTTGAAATGCTTTTTGAAAAGATAATTTATATCAGGCATGATTTGTTGGAATATAAGAGAATATCCATTAATGAATCATGATAGATAATAAATCTCTAACATGATGAATTATTTTTAACCCATTTATAATATTAGATTATAGTAAAAATATATGCTTATAAATTAAAAAAATAATGGCGAAGTTCATTTTACTTATAATAAAAATTCAGAAAAATATATGATTCATGAAAATTTTGTTATGCAAAAAAAGAAAATGAAAGTTATTATTCAATCTCAATCTATAGATTATGAAAATTATAAATTAAATAATACATATCTTGCTCAAAGGAAGAAAATGATTGTAGGCATATAGGATTTTTATAATCATAAAAAAAGTAACAAAGACAAAAACGAAAAGAATGACTCTGATGTTAAACACCATGAATGAAAATGTGTATGGAATATTTAACCATATTTCCTAAGTTGAAAAAGAATGATAAAACTAATATAAATTATGATTTAAATAATAAGATGTTCTGAAGTCAGAAATAAATAATATTCGTAAAAATTATTTCAATTGTAGTACCACTAGAGTAAATTCATTACAAAATATATTAGATAATGAATGTTTATATCATAGGAATATTGGCCTTATTTATATAATACGTTTTAAAAATGAGTGTTTAATGGAAATGGTTCATACAAACAATTCATTAATTTATTTTTATTTAAATGAAAATTACCCTAAGGATAATAATTCTATGTATTCAAATGAACAATACACTTTATCTTGGGATGGTAATAATTTACCTTCACTAGAATAATTTTCTTTCAGTGAAAATAATTTAGAAAATAAAAAATATAATGTTTGTAAAATACTTGATAAGGATTATGAAAAACATACAAAAGATGATTCAGGAATTTCTATTTTGAATATTTAAATATTAGATCTATCACAATATCTAGATATATACAATTATAAAAAAGAAATTATAAACAATTATATTGAAAAATTTATTTTTGAAAAGACTAGTTTACAAGATATTTTTGAAAAACTCAATTCGCAAGCAATTTATATTAAGGATGTGGAATTACTTATAAAACTAAAATATGAAATTTTTTATTATGATAATATTCTATAACATATTACTTCTGGGAAAAAGATTATAAAAAAAATTAAAAAAACTCATCCTTATGGTACTTGTTTAGGATGGGGACATACTTATAGAAATACTATTTTTAATAAAAAATTATTTACTTAAAAAATGACCCCTATTATAGTAAATGTCAATGTGGAGGCCATTGATAAAAAAATTTCATTAAATATAATTCAATCCATAGGATTCCATAACTCCTGTTTTTTTATAAAATTTGAATTTGAAAAATGATTCTAACCTTTTAGAACCAAATAAGTTTTTCGTACTAAGAGCCTAATTGTCTTATTATCAAGAAAACAAAGGTTGTACCAACAATAAGAATTAAAAGTACATTTATAGTGTACATTCCATAAATTTGACTGGAAAAAATGATTTATTTTAAAAGATCATCAATATGAAAGGTGGAAAATTTACCTTTAGAGATAATTATCCTGTTGAAATTATTTGGATATTTAATATTTTTCTTCTTGGAAAAGTGTTAATTTACAATTTTTTGTTTGTTAACTTCCTTAAACAGAACCTTATAAGAAGAAGTCAATTTTTTGGTAAAGGTAACCATGTGAATTTTAGGAATGATAAATGTATCTTATAAAATTCTATAGATGAATTCATTATTTCATCCAATCAAAATGAGAATTTGTACACAAAAAATACAAAAAAACATTGGATCCAGTATTTACCTTGACAAAGTTAAAAAAAGATCAATCCTAATTATGGAATATAAGGTTATTAAATTTAAACCTTAGAAAATTTTGAAGGTTATATAAGAAAATACTTGTTAATTATTTACTAGAACATATATTTGATTATTCAAATGTTTGTGATCCTTCTCAATACAGTATGAAATGTATATCTAGTGTAAAATATATTTGTGAAGTCTCAAATTATAATTCTTAATAGTTAGTGCACATGGATGTATATTATCCTCTGCAAAATCGAAGTATTGGTGAAAGTATTATGTATTTGTTTTAATTGATGATTACACTAGATACACATGGATATATTATCTAGTAAATTAATCAGATGCCTTATTTGTTTTAATACATTTTTATGTAATGTAAAAAATGATAAAAACCTTCATTTATTTACTATTCATAGTGATCATGGTGGAGAATTAGTAAATTCATATTTTCAAACTTTTTTTGTAGGAATGGAACTAAACATAAGATTTCATCTCCTAGAACTATACATAAAATGGTTTTGTTTAATGAAGAAATCAAATTCATCATGAAATATCAATAACCATGATGATTGAATACATAATTGCTAATTACTTTTGGGATAAGCTTTTAGTACTTCTTCTTATACTAGAAACCATTTTCTAAATTTATGTTTTATAAATAAATGTCCTTATGAATTTTTGATAGGACAAACACCAAAATTATTTTACATAAGCGTATTTAGATGCAATTTAGTCAACATAAATTTATAATATAACTTTCATATTTGTGAAAATGTTATAAAAAATACATGTAAATTTTTTCTTTGGAATAACCCCTTTGATAATATCATTGGTGATGTGAATCAACTAGTTAGGATTCAAAATTCCTTATGAAATGAAGTAGAACATATTTATTTCCGTTGTTATTTTTTTCCAAAAAAGAGAAAAGGATTTAGGTGGTGAATATTGGTTAAATAGAATGAAATATGAGATAAATGAATTTAAAAAAACAATGTATAAAAATTGGTATAAATACCTAACAAAACATTTCTAATTAGAGTAAAATGGGGTTTTTGAAACAAATGTGGGGAAAAAGGAATAATTTTTATAAATAATGAATGACATATTCTTAAATGATAAAATCAACAAGAGGGAATATATTATGAATAAAAATATACTCCAGTAGCTATAATTGAATCTATTAATATTCTATTAGCTCTTACACCATTCATTAATTACAATCATTTTAAAATTAATGGGAACTATAATTTTCCTAATGGATATGTGCAAGAGGATTTTTTTATTCAAAACACCTAGGTTTAGAATATAATAAACATCCTTATTATATTTTCAAACATACCAATAGTTTATATGGAGATAAACATGACCCTATTGCATGATATTATATGTTAACATGGTTTTTTTACAATAACAATTATGTTAGGGGTACCACAGAACCTAATCATTATATAAAGAAAGTAAACAAAATAATTATGATTTTTTAAATTTATTTTGATGACATTATATTTGGATCAACTCAATAGTATTTAACTGATTCCTTTTCAAATCATAGAAAATATAAGTTTTAAATTAGTATGATGGGTGAGTTTACATTTTTCCATAGTTTTCAAATATCAAAAAATATGGTTCTTATATATCTCAATATAATTATATAAAATATCTTCTTAAAAAGTTCAGATATGAACATAAGAAAGGTATGATGTATCATATAATTACCTCAAATACTCTTGATCTTGATGGAGCTTTGAAACCAGTAGATCAAACAATTATTTTGATGTATGATTGGAATATTATATACATAATAGCTAGTTGTACATAAATAATATTTTATATATACAATGTTCATGGTATAAGGCCAATCTAAAGAAATCTCATTTAAAATAACTAAAATGAATTTTTATTTATCTTAAGGGGATTATGGAATTTGGAATATTATATTCCTCTAAAAATGATGTTGAATTAAAATGTTTTCTAGATTTTGAATTTAGTGGATGAGAAATGGGTTGATAAAGTAATTTTGTAACTTTTAATTTCTTATAATATTCTTTAGTTTCTTGGTATTTGAATAAAATTCACTCAGTATCACTTCCCACCAGTGATGTTGAATATGTTGAAGTTGTAAGTTGGTTGGATCAAATGATGTTTATGAAACATAAAATAACTGATTTAGAAGAAAATATTTTAGGGATTATCACTCTATTATATAAATTGAGGATAAGTATAAGAGAACATCCTTAAGTTTTATTAATGAATATATTATGTGGTTATCCTATAAATACATTCATGTGTGAATAATAAAATTGTATGTGGTTCTATAAAAAATGTTCTTAGAGTTAATAACTCTAAAAATTAAGAAAATGGAATGACCTAATAATCACCTGGTGTATAAACATTGGCATTACTGTGCACCTAGTTTGATTCTCCCAAGGAATATTATAATGATAATTCAAATTTTCATTACAAACAATAAAGATGGATTATAAAATAGATATATATCCAAAGAAACCATGTTAATGATTATGAGATTAGTTTTTCATAAATCATTCATTTTCTATTATGTATCTCGCTAGTTTTTGTATTATACAATTTATTTTGTAATGATATGTACTATTATAGTGTATTTTCTAATTTTAGAAATGGTACATAGAAGAGGGAACAAATACCTATAAATACCCACAATCCAATGAGAGATAATGATCATATCATTCATAGGATTAAGACAACCATTCAAATAGAAATATTCTCCAAAATATTATCTTCATGTAAAAACAAAGAATCATGTTCTAAAATGTTGAAAACGAATTTTGAATTTATTATGGCTTATAGGAGAAGAAATAGATGAAAATGATGACACAATGAGGAATTAAATAAGGATTTCCCGACATTTTGTAATTTTATAATGAAACACCATGTTAATTTCATAAAAATAATAGTAGTTTTCCACTCGTGTAGGGAGAAAGATAAATTTTATTATAACATCTTGTGAAATAAAATAGTTTTTAATTTGATCTGAATAAACTACAACAAAATAGGACATTATTAAAATCAATATCTCAAGCTTAAATTGATTATACCTCAAAAGAATATAGTGAATAAGGGATATGCTTATACTATTACCATATACAATGTGTAATGATTAATGTGATTATGTTTTTATTAAAGAATTAATTAATTTAGTATTTTAGTAATGATATCCTTTTAATTTGAAAAATGAAATATATAAGGATTATACAACAGTACCATTTCATTAGTTATTTTAAATCATATGTTAAACGACAATTATGATAAAGAAAAATGATTCAGTGGAATGTTTATCTTCTTATAAAGGATATTATTGTGAAAAAGGTAATCCTTAATATGTTTCTTATGTTCAGATAATGATTTTAGCATACATAAAAGAATTATATAGTTAAATTAAATTAGATAGTACTAACTACTTTTTAAATGATTATTGGTTTTCTAATAAACTTTTTTATGCTATCCTGGATGGAGATTATAATATTTTTGAATTTAAGGAATATATAAATTTTTTTTACTTAATGAATAATTAAAAATTAATAGTTTCAAAAAGATTTGATGGTTATTAATATTATTACCATGTTTCAAGTTAATACATGATAAATCAGTTCACATGTTTGGTATGTGCTTGTTGAGAGAAACATCTTGTTTTTAAGGGATTAATGAAAAGTTAATTTTTAAAATCCAGTGACATTCATTATAATGCATTAGATAATAATAATTTAGATGGGTCCTATGCTCAACCTTTTATGAAATGGTTTAAAATGGACCTTGGACCTAACTTTAGAGATTAATTTACTTCTTCACCATAGGAAGATCTATGTATATTAGATAACCCCTTCTCACCATTTTATTTATAATAATAACATGAGATCGAAGGAATTAATATACATTATATAATTGATATTAAAATAAATTAAAATTAAATTTTAGTACAATATTAATAAACTATTGATATTTAGAAAATCATTTCCTCAAGTAAGTTATTAATGAAAAATTCATTAAAGAAGAACCAAAGGATAATTTTTTTTAAAATATAAATGTATTAGGTATGTATATTCCCCAATATTCATAGTTTGTAAATGAATTTTGAAAAATTATTTTGAAGAAAAAATAATTATAACCATAATATCTATTGAATTGAATGGTTTTTTAAATAATCATATATTTCTCATTTTTATGTCCTTATATTTCCATTGATCACTCACTTTCTTATGATCAATGACCTATATAACTCTCGATATTTATATAAATTTTTCATTAATATCCTTATCATCACATTTCACAAAATATATAATAATCTAAAACATTTTTTCTTTTATTCCATATAAACTGTGTGCTTCCCTTTATCTATTATTAAGTTTATATTTTTTAATCCTTTTAAACTGTGGGTTTTTCAAAAATTGTATTTCTAAATGAAAAACCCTTCATTTCTGAGATCATGATTAAATTTTGAGGACAAAAATTAATTAGGGTGCAGAGAATGTGACAAATGAATATTATAATCAAACCAAATTGTATTATATAGTGAGTGTGACACCCAATGAAATTCTTAAATAACCAATGCAACATATTTCATTAAATTTAACCTTCTTGATAGCTTTCAAAACACAAAATTTAGGTCTATATGGTCAATAATATAGTATACAATTATAAACCAACCATAAAACTAGTGGGTATTAATATTACTAAATAAATTTTAAAATTTTTTGTTATCAATTTATTGTAGATAAAAAATTCATCTAATAAAAAGAGAAATTTTTTCTAAAATTTTTTTTTTTCCTAAATGTAGTATTAACTGCGCTTTACACAAACAATCTAAAACATATTTTTACCAATTTTGGAAAATTTATTTTATATAATAAACCTAATTTTTAAAATTATAATATAAAAAATATATTAGGGTGGATTTTTTAGATTTTTTGTTAAATGTTTCTTTTATTTACCATGGTTAATGTAAAAATGGATTTAATGAGGGTTAAACGAAATATATACTGGTTAAAATGAAATAAAAATATTTAAAAAATATATTTTACACCATATTTACACCCTCTAATATATATGTATCCATGATACTCAATTTTTCACCAGTTGGGGATGCAAAAATAGTGGGTGCACATTTTTCTTTAAAAAAATTCCAAGTGTGTCAGTCACCTCACTAATAAAAGGAACCCCTCTTATCTATTCATTACACCACCAAACACTTTTCATCACCCAATATAATATAAAATGAATTTAAAAAAACCAAAAATTAATAATATAATGTTTTCTGGTCATAAATCTAATCTATGATGTCTTTACATTCAAACCTAAAGAGGTTACTCGAAGAAGATGTGACATTCTTCAATGATTTGTTATGTTATTTTATCATCTTACTCTTTAAATTATATTTAAAACATTATTATATAAAAATATTTTATTTCATATAAATATAAGATTATATGTTAATGGAATTACCTTCAACCATTTACACTTCCATCATATGGGTTGTGATGTCATCATTCGTGTGTACGTCATATTTCTACCTCGCAAAACATTATCATTCATTTCTAAATTTACATCTATATAGGTAGAGTATGATGATGTATATAAAATATTTATTGTATATTTATTACATAATTATACCTCTGGAGTAATTATATTATATATACCTTTTTACCATCTAATTTGTAATAGATGTGTTAACATCCCTCAAGTGTACAACTGACTCTCTCCTCGAATAGTGATTTTATTTGTTTTTCAATAACATTTTTTATAGAAGATAATAAGGATAAATATAAATATAAACTTAATAAAAATTAAATTATTATGATAATCATGACATATTTCTTATTAAAAAAATATAATATATAATTTTCATTTTTCACTGAAATATGATAACATCATTCGTCCAAGTGAAGAATACTGTCTTCGTGATGTGATGTTGATCTCTTTTCAGTAGAACAACAAATATATGATATATATATGTATATATATTAAATAATATGGTATATATGATATTCTAATCATTATGAGATTAAAAAACTTTCTCATCACATTTCCATAAAAAAATTAATAAAATGGAAACTTTACTAATGCGTACAAATGGTCTACCATCTCCATGATCATAACATACTTCATTTCTAAAAAACCCCATTCATTATTTAGTATAAATAAATAATTTATGTATAAATAATGTAATTATGTCATTTTTTTCAATTTATTATAAAACTATATAATATTTACATGAATTTGAACTTTCAAGACATGGAACAAATGAGAAAATGAGGAAATTATCACTCAAGAAAACAAAAATTATAAAATATTATTAACATAAGGGATAAATGATGTAATACAATGATCATAGATGATATTATAAATATTAATATATATTTTTCATAAGTTAATAACATTTTAAAATCCAATATGAAGTTTTCTAAGTCTTTTTCAACAAAAATAAAGAGTTATATAAGTGTCTTCAATTCATTTTCCCTTTATTGAAGCATATTGAAA
The DNA here is from genome assembly GCA_963277665.1 of Viscum album. NCBI lineage: Eukaryota > Viridiplantae > Streptophyta > Magnoliopsida > Santalales > Viscaceae > Viscum > Viscum album. The sequence goes on along the minus strand of OY728148.1, from coordinate 1,478,525,922 downwards.
TGTTATATACATAATTTTATTTATATATTGTGTATATTAATGCCCTATGAAATATAATCTCGTGATTCCATAATAATTCATGGTATTCTAATTTTAATTTTTATTTATTTCATCCAATGAGATTTTATATAAAATATTCCAAGTGGTAAATAATTTGATAACTCAATATCTTTTCACATAGTTATATTACTTCTCCATTTTACAAGATATTATATTGATATGTGTGCATTTAATTTTGACTAAATTATGTTTTATATTCAATTATTTTTTCTATATTTACATTTGATACACAAAATCGATTTGTTGGTTAATTTTCACATTAACATAATGATCATTATTTGTGTTTATTTCATAATCTCATTATAATTGAGTTAGTTTATTCTTGAATTTCATTTGACGAGAATTATTTTATAATATAAAAAAAATTCATTGTCTTCTCCAGTAGTTATTAAATATATTTACAAGTAACTATTTCAATTTCCAACTATTTGGTAATTAAAATAATTAATTTTAGTTATGAAAAATATACTTCATTTCTATCTTCAGTCAGAAAATTATTTTATATAAAAACATTGTATTGTAATAAAATAAAAATTGTTCTTAATCATTTTTTAAATTATTTATTAATGAAAATTCTACACATTTTTTCTTTTTTATAATTTATTTTGAAATAAATCATCATATAAGTTTCTAAATAAGGCATGGTTCGAATTTACCAAACATGTGGAAGGAATATTTGTTTTATCAAACTCAAAATGTAGGTAATTTACAACCAGTAATACATTCTAATGAATATTTTAACATTAAAATAATATTTTCAATTGAAATTGTCTTAAAAATGTTTTTTTACTTTTATTATTAAAAATTTATTTAAAAAATTAAATTAAAATTATTGTTAATATTGTTTTTAAAGATATTTGTATGGTATTTCTGTTCATAAATGTAAAAAACATTTCATTAATACTATAATATGTACTTTTTCTATTGATAATATCATTATTCATTTTATAGATGTTTTAGGATCTTTTTTACCAAATAATGTTTCGACATTCACTTCTTGAATCATTTTTTTATCATTTACTATACCATTAAACATTCACTATACTTTGATAATTAGACATTAAATTTCCCCTAAATGTATATATTATTTATCATAGATATTAGTATTGATTAAAATATATCTCATTAAGGCATATAATATTTTACTTTTAATTTTTTTGATGACTGTGTAAATATTGATAATTGTCTTCATTCTTCAACACAAATATCTAATTGTAAAGAATATTGATTCTTCAATTAAATTGATTATTCAATATGAGAGGATTTATCTTGATTAACTATATAGTGATAGACTAGAATTATATATCCCCTCAATGCATTGTTATGTTTCATGAGAAAAATCAAAAATATAGTAATAATGATGTTTCTATCTATAGTATTAAATCATATTTGGAATGGTCTTGATGGTAGATGGATCATGTTCATGAGGGATAACTAAAAATAATTGTAAATTTCTTCTTTAAAAATTTTTATAGTATTATCACTGATATTTTCAAAATTATATTATCTATAGATTGACTAAATCGCTATTTTATTGATTAAATGGAACCTCTTTTCAGTTAAATGATTTTCCATTATGATTTGGCCTTATTTTGTCATGATATTCAAGTTATTTAAATGGATTTTTTTAGTTAACTACTATTATATCTTGATTATTAATATTAAATACTAATATATTACAATATAGATAACCTTTACTATTAATTTTAGGCACCCGTATATTATTTATTTTCCTATGAATCCATGAATCATGCTATGTTTTATACATTAGGATATTATAGAGGAAATAATGTTGTTATTCTAAAAATATTATGAAGTAATATTTAATTTCAAATGTACTTTTTCAATAATATTTGTTTATATAGATTACGAAGACTACTATACTATTTATCCCTTCAAGTTTCAATTCCATGTATCTTATACAAAGTTAATAATACATACATCGGCTTTGGACTAATAGGTAATCATAGATAATTGATAATAATTACATAATAGAATATCATAAAAGAATATATTAATTTTTTTAGGTATATATTATTAAGTTTTCCTTGAAATACATAATTTTATGTATACTATAAGTGAAAGTGGCCCTACTAAATATGTTTATAAGGGTAATAAATCAAAAAATGGGGCATTGGGCTTTACTCGATAGTAAGCTGAATTGTGAAAATAATTCTTAGAATGAAATTGGATTCAAACTCTCAGTTGAAATTCTTATGATAATTCACATTTTCTTTAATAAACGTAATAAATTATTTGAAAATAGAGGTATCCATAACGATATCTTGTTTATAATTATGCGATTATTTATGCAAAAAAATTTCAGTTTATGTTAAGTATCTCATATGTTTTTTGATTATACATTATGTCTAAAAATGATAGGATTTAATATTATGTATCCCATAATTTAGACATGGCTCACATAAGAAATAATTGGATCTTAGTTAATTTATGTAATCAAAATTATAATAATTATCATTTCATTGTCAAGATTAAGCTAATATTTCAAAGGAACTTGTCTCTAATAAATTCTCATAAAATGAAGACAGATTATCCAATCAAAAAAAGAAACAGAAAGCATTATTAGTTATTTATATCTTCAAATGTAAGAAATAAAAGTAATGGGTGGAATGGAAGATGATGGATAAAGGAAAGAGGGGAAAGAAAGACCTTCCAACATGTTACAATGGTGGGAAGAAACACCAAAAAAAATTCCTAAAATAAATATGATTATTACATAAGTGTGGAAGGAATGGTCAACATTCTTGTGATATCAAGTGTATGAAAAAAATTTCTAATATACACTTTATCAAATTTATAGAGATGGTGCACTACAAAAATCAATTTCCTAAGAATCAAACTATTGTACCACAAAAAAAGTTAATTATTAATGATCAAGATAGTGATATAAATAGAGACAAAGTTTAATGATTAATGTATATATGTTTGGATTTATGAATTATGTCATTTGAGTTTTTTTATCAATGATATAATGGTTATAGGAATTATTAAATTTATAAGGATTGTAATGTAGTACTCTTTAATTAACGATTTTAAATCTTATATTGAATAGTTCATATGACCAAGAAATATTAATTAGTTGAATGATAATTTTTTTTGGAAAATACAGGATTAAGGAAAATATATCCCTTAATATATTCTTGATTTTTAGATAATTACTGCTACATAAAGAGATAATTGATATGGATAAAGTAAATTTGATATTATTAACTAACATAGTCCTGATTAATGATTTTTTTAAAATGTGATTTATACTATCATGGATGACACTTTAAACATCAATATATTTATGTAATATATAAAATAATACATGTTTTACATGAACAGTAAGGACAAAATCATTTTTTAATTAATTTTTTATAGTAATTATCTTTATTATCGTGTTTCAAAAGAATAATTAATGGAGGTATTCATATGTTTGTAATGAGACGATTAATAGATACATCATATTATTCGGGGGATTAATGATAAGTTCATTTTGGATATTTAGTGAACATATTTATAATGTTTTGAATCATAATATTTTGTAAGGGTCATAATTTTAATCATTTACACAATGACTTATGTTAAACCATGACATGGTTTTGGAGATTAATGTATTACTTCACAATATAGATATTTATGCATATTTGATTAACTGTGTGAAGCATTATTTCATAATAATAACTATAGGTTGAACGAATGACTTATAATTTTATTTTTGTTACTATGATATGTTAATATTATATTTTTGTGCTTCTTGATAAAAATAATTTTTGTATATTCGTTTTTTGATTAAGTGATGAATTATAATTTGATCGAAGAACATCCAATAGATAAATTGTTCTTATAAAATAAAAACATATCAGCAACATATGATTCATTGTATTATTATATAGTAAAATAATTAGTCAAAATTATTAAATTTATCATGGAAATAAATTATGTCATATTACCATCATATTTGATGAATCAAATTGTCTTTTAAATTATAATTGATTTATGGTTTTTAGTTTTATAAGTTTTCATTTATCACTCTCTTTATTCTAATCGGTGACCAATATCACTCTTTATAATTATTTACACTTTTCCCCCTTGTATATAACTTCAATTTCAAAAAATTTCTCCCACTAATAATCCTACTAATGATTTATTCTATATGACGTTTATAAATCCCTTTCTCTTTTATTATGAGAACAATTTATTAACCATTTTATGATGTGGGTTTTTCAACAATGTTATTTAAAAATATCTAAAGCGTGATTTTGAGATCATGTTTTAATAGTGAAGAATATATTTATTTTTGTTTTGAAGAATTTAACATAATGAAATTATAAAAAAATAACATTTTATTTATTTAATAATCAACCCTAAACATATATCTTAATCTAAAAACAAAATATACTTCTTTAAATTTAATATCCTTAGTATCTTGTGGAACACACAACCCTGTGTTAAGATGAATTATAATCTTAGATAACACTAAAACATAAATATTAAATTATTGGGTTTTAATTTTACCAAATAAAATTTTAAAATTATTGTTATCTATGTAATTGAGAGAAACTAAAAATCCTTTAAAAGAAAATGAAATCATTTTTGAGAAACTGTTTTTAATAAGGTTTAATCATGCTATGTGCATATAATATGAAGTTATTTTTTACCAATTTTAGAAACATTATTTGATAAATATATCATAATTTTTTATATTTTAATATCAAAATTACAATAGGGTGATTATTTGGCTTTTTTTAAAAAGAATCTTTTTTTGACGAACATTGAAAAAATATAAATTTCAATTTAAATAACCTTTTCATTTAAATTATTTTTAAAATTTAAATTTAAATTTAATTTGGTTTTAATGTATAATTAGTGAAATTATATATATATTAGTCTAATTTAGCTAATTTTATTCAATTTAATTTTTAATTTTGATATAATAACATTATATTCTTTTGAAAATTTTATCTATAAAAAAATTCTCACTATGTATGTGAGATTAATTTAAATTTTAAATTTTCCACTTATGATAATGTAATTTAGAATAATAGATTAAATATTTGGAATAAAAATAATTTCTACTATCTAATAATTTTAACATAATGATTCACCATAATTAATACTGAAAATAGTAATAGTGATTTATCGTAGTTAACATGAAAATGGATTTAACAGGGGTTAAAAAAATACATAAGGGATAAAATAACATAAAACATGATTAAATTTGTTTTAAGAAATATATTGACCCTATAATATAACATTCTCTAAAATAATCTATTTTTTATAATATCTTTTTCATTTCAAAACATACGGGTGTGCCACTTACTTTACTAACAAAAACCCACACCCGCTTCTCTATTATTCAAACCACAATACAATTTTTTCTTCCAAGAAAAAGACAAATCAACTAAAAAGACAAATAACATAATCCTGTAAAACATTCTATTTTCTTAAATCAAATGTAATAATCCTTTTCTTGTAAACCCAAGGATGTCACCTAAAGAAGAGGTTACATTATTCATTGACTGGTTATTTTATTTCTTCCTCCACCACCTTCAATTATTGTTAAAAAATGTTGATATAATAATATAAGTATATTAAATATAAATATTTGTTTTTTATTTTAATTTAATTTTATAAAACCAAATCCACTTATATTAAATGTGTTATGAAATCAGCTTTCTTCTGTATGTCAAAATACCGCCTCAAGAAACAATGTCATTCATTTTTCCCTTTACCACCACTCAAGGTTGGGTATGATCATCTATGTAAATTATATATAATATATTTAAAACATTATTATAATTTTTTAGTCAATAAAATATATATAAATTTTTACATTTAATTTTATATGTGAAACGATAATGTTACTCATGTGTATAATAGAATACAACCTCACGAAGAGATGTGATTCGTTTTTCACTAACTCTTTACATGGAAGGTAATAAGGATAAATTCAATTAATATATGTGATAAAAATAACATAATTATGATATTCAAGAAATATTTATCTTTATGAAAATAAATATATCTTTTTCTTTTTTACACTGAAAAATTATATCATCATTTGTATACATTTGGACTACCGCTTTCATGATGTAATGTGACTCTCTATTCATCATCACATCGCAAGGGTGAAATATATAATTATGTTCAATTAAATAAACACTTATATATGATATTATTATAATTTTCAAATATAAAATATTACATACCACCATTCTATAATGATCATTGAAAAATGGTATCTTTCTCATACGTGCATACGTCCTTCCGTCTTAATGATCCTAACAAACATAATATCTCAAAATCAAATATCATGATTGATATTAAGAGTATAATTAATATATAAATATAATAATAATATGATAATAAATATTTTTTAGATCATGGGGAAATATAATATTCAAATGAATCATAAAATTTTTGACTCTGCACAAATAAAAAAATGAAACTAATAACTGAAACAATTAAAATAATGAATGATTATTAAAGAAAGGGTTATAATATATCATAAATGAAAAATATATAATATTATTAATATTAATATGGTTCTTTATTAGGGTAATAACCCATTTAAATCGAATATTTGGGATGATAAATCAATGTTCAACAAAAAGGAAGAATGAGGTAAGGGGCCTCATATCAATTTCACTTCTGTAAAGAGTATTGAAATGTTATGAAACTAATTTTGATTATATAATGAATATGATAACCCTTTAAATTTAATATCCTGATACCATAATAATTCATTTTATTTTATTTTTCAACATTATTTATTTCATTCATGTAATGTTTACACAAATGTAGCCAATTTGTAAATAATTTCATAACTGAATTTCATTCTTTTTGGTTATATTACTTCTTCATTGTTTTTGATATTATTATTTTATATGTGCATTAGATTTCATATAAATTATATTTTATAATGAATTATTTTATGTGTAATTATATTTAATAAAAATAAGTTATTTATAAGTTAATTATTATTTCAATGTTGTGATCGTTATCAGTTTTTATTTCACAACCTCATTCTAACTGAGATTATTCAATCTTGAATTTAAATAAAAGGAAATTTTTTGATAATTTTCTAAACAATACATATATTTTTATCTTCCTCTAGGTATTTATGATATTTTAAAATAATATTTCCAATTCCCTACTAATTGGTACATAAAATAGTCGATAAAATGTTTTTAATAAAAACCGTCTTCATTTCCCTCTTTAGTTAGAAATCCATTATCTACCAAAACTATTATCTCTAACATTTTTTAAAAATAAATATTTTATAAATGATGTATTTAATATATTTTTACCCATTTTTACAATTTAAAAAATAATTCTGAAAGAATAAACATATTATTTTCCAAATAAGTCATATTTATATTTACTAAAAATATGAATGTAATCATTGTTTTAGTGTACTTGGAATGTATGGAATTTCCATCAATGAAGAAAAAAATTGTTTTAAATCATATTTTATCATTTTAAAATGTTAAATTAAAATAATTTTATCTTAAAAATAATTTTTAACTTTTAATTATTCAAATTTATTATCAATATTAAAATGATATTTTTCTCAAGAATGTTTTTTAAAGATATTTTTATGGTATTTCTATTTATAAATTAAAAAACCCTCTATTAGTACTGAATTTGGTATATGGTGGATGGATACAATCCAAATTATTTATATGGATGATTTATGATCATTATTTCCATGAAAAGTATTGATATTGACTTCTTGATTCATTTTTATAGACATTTACATTCCCTTAAAATATGAACTTTTTATGATCATTAAATAGTAAATTTCAAGTAAATATAATTATTAGTTATTATTGATATGAATATTGAGAAGAATAGATCTAATTTATACAAATAGTGTTTTACATTGGGTGTAATGTGGTTTACTATGGTAGTGTTGAAAATATGTAATCTATCATTAATACTGATATTTAATGCTATGACATATTGATTCATGAATTAAAAATATTATTCAAAAAATGAGGATTTCTTTAGACCAACATTTAATAATGGGTTTTGATATTATATATCACCTTTATGCATCACTTGGTCTCATGAGACAAATCAGTAAGCTCACATTAAATAATTGTTTAGCTATAGTTTTAAACCATCTTTTGAAATGCCTTCATAGTAGAGTTATATTGTGACTAAAACATTACATAAAATAATTAATCATTTTCCACTTTAAGAATTTAGTTATTATTAACCATGATATTTTCTAAAAGATACTATTGCTGGATGCATTTCATTAATATTTTATTGATTAAATTTAATTTTTAAATTTATTTATTTACTTTTATATATTGATTATTTATTATCCTATTATCAAAATAATGTTATTTAAATGTCATATGTGTTCAATGACTTACCTTTCTATGTGAATTATTGTTTTTTATTCATTTAATATACCCTTATAATTAACCCATAATAATAATTTTATTTCGCTACTATTTTACTTCATTTCGTAGTAATTCATGAAGTGTACTATCATCGATTAGCAAGGATTTTCAAGAGTAAATAATGTTACCATTAGTAAAAGTTATGTTTCAATCATTTTTTTCACATGTATATTTTTATTTATGTATGTATCTTGTTTTCCAAGGATACAAAAATATTTCTGATCATTCAGGATGTGATTTCATGTACCTTAGGTTAATTCTTCAATGAATAATCCAACATTGGGTTATTATTTTAATTTTCACTACAATGGGAAATATAGTTTTTGTATAGAGAGAAAGGTAATGAAAAAAAATCCAAGAGTGATAAGTACATTCATTGAAAATTTGTTCTTTAATGTCCTGATTTATTAGAAATGGAGGACTTTGTCTAATTTTATATTAAATGAGTATTATGGTCATAGATTAAGTTTATAGGTTTTTTAAAATTGTAAGGGTTCATAGAGAAATTATAACAATTATTTTTTCATATATGTTAGGGTTGAAGTAACCTTTTATAAGTGAAGGTAATAAAATCATTCAAAATATAACCTCTTAATATAAAATAAACACATTGATTCCAAACTGAAAAAATAGAGATTATATAACTCTAGGTTGATCTATATATCAAAAACTCAATTTGAGACATTTTCAAAATATTTTTTATCCTCTTTATACTTTATTATACCTGTTATATCATAATTTACCCTTACCATGAAAAATACATCTTTATGCTAAATTACTAATATTTTTGAATAAAAAATTACCCCGATTTCCTAATTTTTACATCATAATATCTTCTTTAAAAAACATTATATTCAATAAAATTTATTTGAGTTTGAAAATATAATATAAATATTAGTTCACAATTCATGTAAGTATCATTTTGATAAAAAGTATTTTTCATGAACAAAATTATTCTTAAGATAAAAATAAAATTGTTTTTTATTTTCATAGAATTTTTTTTTAATTATTAACCAAATAAATTTCATGTGTCTTTCAAAAATAATATGAAACCAAATTTTCCATTTGGAATTACTTATGAAAGTGGAATATAATTATTTAAAATAAACATTAATTATGTTTAAAAATATAAAACATGGATTTTATAAATTAAATATTTTTTTATAAATGAATATTTTTACAACATATTTTTAATTTTTTCATTGATAAAAGTATTATATGATTCAGAGTCATTATTGTTTTATGATTATTTCAAAAAAATATGGTACATGTATAATTTTTATTTTTCATTATTCACATTAAAAGAAACTATTTATTAAAAATTATAAAAAATACCATAAGATACTTTTTACATGATTAATGCAAATATACAGTCATTTTTATAAAATATATATTCAGGAGTTTAGTAATTCCAAATTTAAATATTATTATGAATAAATGATCTTGAGAGTGTGAATCATGTAACAATTTTTAGATTTAGATCATACCTACAATTGTAGGGTGTAATGTATTACAAATTATCTATACCATGATAAACCAAATTTACATTTTGTTTTCATAGTGTCCATGTTGTCATTGAATTCATTTTATATATTCTCACTCAATCAAAAATATTCATCCATACGCTTTAGTGACTTTAATAAAAATTCTATGGATCTTTCATAATGTATAGATTCAAAGATCATCTAATCTCTAATGTATTATCACATTATAAATAAATTGTAACTCAATTTTTTCTCAAAACATCTATAAACTAATCGTTTCATTAAACAAGATTTCATAAACCTGGAAAATATGTTCTCACACAACATTGAGGGATAGTTGATGAAGATAAATGGGGAACTAAGGTAGGTAATTTTATTACATATATTTCTACGAAACATTGAACCTTTTAGAAATGAATTACTCTTTATTCTCTTATAATGTCATTATTTATAGAACTAGACCTCTTTTATATGATGGTGTTTTTTAAATAAATAAAATATACTATCTTCTTTTAATATTATGCCTATACTAAGGGGGATGGTGATGCTAATTATTGTCATTAACATGTAACACCCTTCCTTGACTGACTATCACATATAATTTATGACCTAACATAACCTAAAATATTTCAGTTCCACACCTCATGTACATAATTTTTAGTTCTTAGATGATTTAAATGTCCACATCATTGCACTTCATGAAACAATTTTCAATAATCTATTGATATTATTCTATTAACTACTTTTCCCACATCATATTCTAACCTAGACACCATCAACATTAATAAACACGATATGGCCAAACCCTAATTTACAAATGTAAATTATCACCAATATCCCCCTTATTAAGGACAAACATTAGTGACATAGTTCCACTTGTGATATTTTTACCAACAATGATTATTACTTGTAACCTTGATATACTGAAAAATATTTCATTTAAGTGTAGAGATGTCTAATCCATGATTGAACTACTCACTCATAAGTATAATTCTATTTTGGATGGTGATAACAATCTACTGAGTGTTGAAAAGGATTTCAACATTTAGAATGAGTAGTCCCTCAATAAATATTTTCTAGAAACTAAAACCCCTCCTAAGGAGGATGGTTAGAAGATAATTTTAGGAGATGATGAGGTAGAAACTCAATAGTATAAGGATACTTATTTTCCCTATTTTTTAATTTTTATCCTCTGTTTTTTATGTTTTCCTTAGAAAAAGTTGTTCACCCTTGTCTTTCTGAAATAATAAAATTATTTCACATCCTTATATATATATATATATATTGTTTCTGAAATATATATGACATGAAATCATTGTGAAAATTACAATTCTAAGAACTATTTTCATATATAATAGATTATAAATTTCCACACATAGAATTTTCAATAATATAATTAAAACAAAAAATTCAAATCAACAGGGGCTTTAATAAAATACAGTCATATAAAATATTGATATAAGAAAATGGGACATAAAAAAAATATTTAAACGCTTTGATATATTTAATGATATTATTATATAGTAAATTAAGGCATATTATTTTGAATATCTCACTTCTAGGTTAAACATTCAATGAATTGTTAAATTACCATATGGCATAGGGATCATTGAACCCACATAATTCTTTACCCCAAGTTAATATTTAGAAATTCATCATTTATAGGATTTATTTTAACTTGTTAGAAAATATTTATTGATTGTGATAAAACAATATTAATTATATTGGTGAAGGTTATTGAATGATTTTTGAAAACTATAGTTTTAAATTATATTTAAAAAATCTATTAAATATACTAACTATTATAATTATATACTCTATGAAATTATTGACCATTTTTTGAAACTAATAGTTCTGATAGGTACTATAAATCCATTGATATATTATTTCTAGTTCCCATTTTTTGGGATATTCTTGTCATATGCATCAATTATAGAACATTATTATTTAATCATTTTGGAAAAATGAATATTTTTAACTTCATTAAAAAGATTGAGGCCATATTTGGTTAGTTTTTATCCTATTAAACAATTAATCCTTCCACATGATTAAACATTATTAGCATTTATAGAAACTATGAATATCTAATTATATAAAAACCATTAAAATATTATTTATCTATATTTTAAAAATTCATTGGTATTGTTACATGATTCATGTTTATCTAAAAAGAGTAATATTGGAAGATTCATGTTTCTTCTGTAATGTATTATTTGAAAAAGGAAAAATGTGGGTGTTTTTTACAATGGTTATTAAGATAATGTTTCCCAAATCCATTTTCATTGTGATTTTATGATTACTCTAATATTAGAAAAAAATTTAATAAAAAATAATTGGGTAAACCACAATCTAAAAATGAATAAATTTATCAATATTTTTTATATCTAGTTTCATTGACCAACTATAAAATATGGAAGAAAATATATTTTTTAATGATTTTATAAGGGAAAGGTGGAGTGTTTTCTTTGATCATAATTTAAAATTAGTCATGGTATTTAAAGGATCAATCCTCTTATTTATGATTATAATTTTATTTTCAAATCAATTACATATGAAATATTAACATAAAACCGACCCTATTAAAATTCCTCTTCAATAGTGAAGTCTATTTCTAAATTTTAGATTTCAATAACATCAAATACTATAAATACATAATATATGTTTGACATTGAGATGAAGTTTAGTTAAATGATCTCTAGAGATTATTGAAGTGATTATCACATAATTTAGATCATAATATAAAGTAATATTAATGAAATGGTGAATAATTTGAGTTGAAATATAAATGAGTTGAGAATTAGAGTCATACAAGAAGAGTGATTATGGTGCCCTTAATTGGTTGATTTAATCAGTTATAAAATATTTATTATAAATTAATTTCTCTAAGAATTATAAATTAAAATTTTCACTTATTAATGTATATTTTATATAAAATGGATTTCTGATAAATTCATGGGGACCCAAAAATGATCAAAAGTGTGGAAATTTTAAAACCTTAATTATTCATATCATTTTTCAAAAAAAATATTGTTAATTGGAATTAATACTATCTAATTGTTAATTTTTTTTTTCTAAAATAAATTATTAGGAAAAATTTAGATAAAATGGAGAAGTTTTAATTTGAGTGGAAAAACATTATATCAGATTTCATTCCGCTATGTAATTATTACTTTAGATAATTAAACAATGTCATATTTGAAAAAAATTATATCGTATCATGTCAATATAATATTCTAAAACCTCATGGATGATCAATTTTTTACATATTTAAAATATATTTAAATTGTGATGTAAAGCGATCATTATGTCACAATTCTTGTATATGTGTATGATTATAGGACTTCTTATAATGTATGAATAATTTGCCATTAAGTACAACTTGTTCATAATGGACATAGAATATTTGATATAGAAAAATTCTGATTATTTTACAATAATACAAAAAATATTATAACACAAGTAGTTTGAAGAGGATATTTGGATTTCATATCAATGATGAAAATATTTTAGGATTGCATTGTGAATATTGGATATTAAGAGTAGATGAGGGACAGAACTAAAAAAATAAGTTTCAATCTAAACATTAAACATTAATGATTAAGGATATGATGTTTGAAAATGGATAAAAAAGATTCCAGTGTACAAAATATATGGGAATCCTAAGTGAGACTCATGTTATAATGTAATTATGAGAATATACCCGTGGTTTTACAACATGTATGTATTTTTAATATTTTAAATTTGGAAAATAGAGATGATAAATTTTGTTATTATTTTCATATTCTAACATAATTAATGATTTGTGGAACGTCGTAGTAGGAGACATGAGATGAGATATTTATTGTTACTAAAATACACTTATTATCATTTATAATTTAATTGATAATATCTTCTAATTTTTTAGTTTTTACCTATTTTAAAATTGAGTATTCAATATTGATTTATTTCTAATCAATAATGAGTGAGTATTCACTTAAGGGATGGTGAATAAATAGTAAAAGGATTATTATTTCTTTTGAATAATTTATTTTACTTTTGGATAAATAATTTCCTGTTATGATTTCACTGTTATTAATGATTATGTAACTACATATGTATTTGTTTAGGAAAGTATCACATTATGGGGGAAATGTGATAGAAGAGAATTTTTATTTTTATATAATCCTTGAGTGTTATATTTCGATTTATTTTGTATGTCAAAGAATTATAGTTTAGGAGGATTATTTTAGTTATAAATTATTTAAATAATTTGGATAATATTAAATGAAATTAATCAATTCAAAACTAGTTACCAAAAGAACTGTAATAATAGATTCAATTTAATCCAAAAGTGATTGAGAGCATAATTTTTATAGAACCCATCCCTGGAAATTAATTTACTTCCTCTAATTTTGATAAAAGAATTAGTCATTGATTGAATCGTGTTTAAAATTTAATTTCTATATTAATTCAGCAAACTATCATATATTAATAAATACATAAATAGACTTCTCTTTGTGATGGTTCAACGTTCCCAACTATTTCACCGTAATATTACGAGCTAAATGGAATTTTATTTGTTTTACTAAAGGTTATAAGAAAATGTAAATTTAAATGTGGTCATTTATATTTGGGAAGTGACGAAAATATGGGTATAGTTCCAATGAATTTGATAAAAATATCATTATAATATCTAATTTTTTCCCTTTCTTATAGATGGTTAAATGGTAATGTTTTAGTAAATTTCATTAGTAGGATGACTCAATTAATGGAGGTTTCAAAGAGTAAGTGGTCACTAAATAGCTTAGAGATGGATCTGTATGTGATGTCTCATTAAGAGGGGAGAAATTTGATTTTATATCTTATTGTAATCACTTTTAAAATTTCTTACCAAACAAAGGTGGGGAAAATAAAAATTTAAAATACCATAAGCTTGGTTTTGAAGTAAATTATAGGGATTAAATTGATGGTTATTGTGTAGTAGCTGATAAAACCTTGTATTTATATGAACGAGTGATGGTCCCCCAAATTTAATGGATGAGGTTATGGATGTGTCTCATAAATATAGTTGGGATGCTTATCAAAGAGATATTATGATTTGTCATTACATCATATGGTAATTTTAGAGTAATTTAATAAAGAGGGAGATATTTGAATATGAATCATAGTATTTTACTTGTAAAAATTTCAACAAATAGAATTACAAACCTATATGTGATTTAAAATATTTTACTCCACCAATTTTGAGATTAAATGTTATTGAAATGGATTTTGTGGTTTGTTAACATGCATTTTTACATTATCACAACTTTTTATGAGTTTTTTGTGATCAAGAAAAAATATTAGACAACTTATTATCCATTTTGGGGATGTTCTCAGTTGAATAATTAAGTAAATTTTACATGATTAATGTGGTTAGGTTTTTTAGAGTTCCTTAATCTATCATATAACATAGATATCAGTGATTTAATATTACATTTTGGTGGGGGTTTCAATGGGTTGTGGGTACTAGTTAAATATGATACATCATATCATCCTCAAACAAATAGAAAATTAGTTCATACATATCAAACATTAGAAAAAATAGTTTTTAATTATGTTCTAAATTCTAGAATATTATTGGAAGATAGAATTTATTTAGTGGAGTTTCTTTATAATAATATACACTAAGAGTTGATTTTGATGGATCTATTTAATCATTATATATAAGATCGATTTGGTTATTATATGTTGAATAATAATGACTAATATATCCCCTGGTACACATTTATAGAAAAAGAATATGGACAAATATAAATTAATTTAAAAGTGATGGTAATTAATCAGACTCACCAGAAGTCTTATAAAAAATATAGATTACAAATGTTTGAGTTTTCTGTTAGAGAATGACATCTTCTAAGAGTGCGTCCAAATATGTGACATAGATAAATCAAAAATTGAAATTTATTACCCCAGTATGTGAAACTATTTTTTATTGCTTTGAAAATTGTATGTGTTTCTTATCATTGAGAATTTAACCATATGTATGCTTCAGTGAACACTGTATTTTATGATTTGTAGAAAATTCGGTACCAAATAGATAAATCTCATTTTATTCTATGCCATATGATGGGTTTTGACCTAAATGCGACTTTTTATGAAATAAAACATAATATGTTTTTATAAACATGAGGAGATATTGAAGGTATAGAGTATTTAATTGGTGGGAGTATTATAGAATCATGTACTTGCTCAAGAAAATTCATAGGATAGATATTATCATATATGAAAATAATAAAAGGATTTTTTCATTGATAATAGATCCTAGTGACATATCAGGGATGAATATTCTAATAGTTAGGAAGATTATGACTCCGAAATCTAGGAGGATGAGTCCCCCTTTGAGTTTTGATAGGTTTTAAGATGGAATTTAATGTTTCTAGTGTGTAAAATACAATTTTACATCGAGTCATATGAATTAAAAATCATACAAGATAATCATGAGATTCCCATTTGGGGAAGGTAAATGATCATATGTAGGTTAGTGGACACATATACTTTATGTTCAAATAATGAATCAATGATTTCAAGGTAGAAATCCTCTCATATTTAGTAACATGGTCCAGTAGATCATGAAATATAATTATTCATCTTAGTATAAAATGTTTTATTTTAATTTAAAAGCATTTAATAGCCTCATGAAACATTTATTAATTGCATATAATGAAATTATGTAGGTTTTGGGCAAATTAATTTTGATTTAAGGGTATTTCCACTAATGAAAAATGTGATTATTTCTCTAATTGGAAATATAGATGTTGGATCAATGGTTAGATATATTAAATTTCATTATTTCACAATTATAACTATTTCTCTATATATCTATATTTTTACTTACCCAATAATAAATGTTCACAATGAATTAAACACACACATTGATATAAAAAACTTTGAGGTTCAAGTTGTTTTAATCCATTCCTTTGATCGCTTTGTGTGAGTAATATTGTGTGATCTCTATCCACTTTTAAAAAATCACACTCATTAAATAGATATCAATGTAATATTTCCTATATTATATCGTATCCATATAATCTATAGAATAATATGGTTTAATTTTCATAAATAATAGACCCCACTTCCGGTATTCACTCCCAACCACCAATTAATGCCCATGAATTACCTCAACTATACTCAACCAATCATCCATACAATTATTAAACTTTATTGGTTGTTAAATCCTATCTATAGAAATATTTAATTCTATTTCCAATATAAGAATTAAAAATTAATATTAAATACCAAAGTCAAATATAATATATACAAAGGAAAATATATATATATATATATCTTACATTGTGTCCTCAAAGATCATCCACTCGTACTATATAACGTTATATATAACCAACCCATATGTCTGGATTAATATCATTCCTACTTAATTAATGTCTTTTGTTTCTCACATGTCCCTAGGAAAGAGTTACATTGACTGGATGACCACCACCTACACCAACCTATAAAATGGTCCCATCATGTCATGGGTAATGATACACCAGAAAATGTTGACGTGGATAAGGTTGTTGGTGATGTGGCCCATCCACCTTCATGATATATGATATCCCATAGAGACCTCCATAATAATATGAGTACATTATTAATTTATGTCATATAACTTCTCATGAAAAAATTATAACATAACTCTTCATTCCTAAAGAATGTGAACTATGAGAAACATAAAATCTACAATAAAAGGGATTTATATAAATAACTCAACTTCCCTATGAAACAAGGATTAATTATTCTTATCAACACTAAAGAAATATTTTTCATGATCCATCATATAGAATGATTGTACTTGATATAGTTCACTTAATGCCATCTTGATTCAACCTCACCCTAATATATATCCAAAAAGTAAATATAATGATTTATTATTGATTCAATCATCTAATTCAGCAATCAAAATGGAAATCTCTTCACCCCATATCATCTAGGGAATGTAAGGACTACAAAAAATATATATTAGAAATTTCACCTCATATTATTAGATGGAATAAATCCCCTATGACATAGTTAATATCTTCTAATTGGGTCACACTAAATTTCATTTTATTAAGGGTACCATAGTAAACATTAGTTTAATAATACAATATTTTCAATATTTAAATAAAATAAATAATTATGTGAAAAAATAGATATTTATAGAGTAGTAAATTTTTTTTTTATTAATACATATGAATAAGATATATATTTTAATTTAAGGTGGATATTTTCTCTGATAGAATACTTGACATGAAACAACGGGCTCCTCTAAAATATTACATTGAACACAACATTGAGTTATTATACAAAATAATACATTATTATTATTATTTTAAAATTTTTTTAATGCATATATGTTTGAATGGAAGGAATGAATATTATCAACTGAATTTGGAAATACAGTTTTCACATGATTAAATGATGGTTCATTGATTATAATTTTTTTTAAATTGAAATTAGACCCAATTGAATATAATGGATGTGTTTTTATGAAAACATATTTAAAAGAGAATAATTGTGATTTCATATCACTATTTTTGGATATTTATTTAATGAAAAATATATAATATATATTCAGTGTAATTTTCTAAATTTATCATATATGATTTCTAGATATTATATAAGAATAAATTTATTTTTTCGGATAAAATAATTATTTTTCGAAAAATGTACTTTTACCACTTTTTGATGGAGAACACTTTTTTAATATAGTTTCGACACCATTATTTATTTTATTTGAAAAAAATAAAATTCTTCATTATAATTTGAATATCAAAATTTACTTAGTATGCAATTTGGGTATTTTTCTGCTAAACTTCATTTTTTTATGAATTGTGAAAAACCCAAAATTTTATTTCAAAACTACCTTTTTATTTAATTTTCTAATATTGTTATATTATACATTTAATTAATTTTTTTGTTTATTTGGATTATATTATTATCCTTTAATCCATTTTTGGTCATTGAGAATAATTTCATTTTGAAATTAGATATAAAAATCTTTAAATATTTTGGTAGTTTTTACCTATTAAAAACAAACTTTTTGTTTTTGATGATCATAATTAATTTTAAATTAATTTCTGAAACTTATGGGATTTTAATTTGGAAAAATGGACTCTATATTTTGAATCACACGGTCCAAATTATGCAAATATGTAACTTTTATATTTACACATTTTGAATAGTCACTTCAGTTAATATTTTATTTACCATGGTTAAAAATGAAATCTATTAAAATAGGTAGACAATAATATTATAATAATATTAAATTACACTAACACATATCCTAACCCTATTGGATGAGATATATCTAACCATTGGGATCCTTGGTTTTATTTTAGGATCCCATGGATCCACTTATGTGTGAATATGAGATTTACTTATTTTTAATTTAATGTTAAGAAAAATATAACATAAACATATACCTTTTAGTAAAAAAATATTTATATATTGTTGTATAAGTTATAATTTCAACTATAAATAGTCATTAGACTGCTAAAAATGTTTCCTACATCATGGTATTTTATTAATAATTTTTAGTCCTTAAATAAATAAATATATTAATGACTCAATGATGATGAGGAGTTTACCTTATTAATGAATGATTTAAATAAATGAGATCATAGATATTAAAATAAATTTATTTTGAAACTTTTTATTCCATACACAAACTTTATGGATGCGTATGAATTTTTCTTTTTTAATTAATTATGTTCTTTGAAATAATAAATTTGTTATGAATTTTTAAAATGCTCTGATATGAAAAGTATAAAATAGACATAAATGAGTTTTTAAAAAAATATTATTTTATTAAATGATATAATAGTTCTAAAAATCTTTGAATGGATGAAATTACATAGATAATTTCTTGAATGTCAGTAAAAAATAAATTGAGGTTATAATGGAATTTTGTGGTAATTATATTAACCATATTGTATTAATATATAAGAAGACATGGTAAGAGTTAATTTAGTTAATAAAAGGTTAAAGGTAAATGATAAGGTAAAATTTGAAACCAAAACTTTAATAAAAAAAACTATTGGTTAATAAGATTTCAAAAAAAATATTTGTATCTTTAAATTTAATGACTTTTGAACCTTTTGAAAATCAAAATTCAGTTTATAATAAAATAATATTTCAAGACTTTCCTAAAGTTCCCCTCCACCGTATTATAAGAGGACACCACCTCTAACCATTAATTCACACCTCTAATGCCCCTTGTCTCGTCCAAAATCTACTCCAATAAGCTCCCAAAATTACGCCATTCCATCTAGAAGCCTTCCTCTAAGTTTGATGCAATTCGTAAAAGCCTCTTTTCTCAAATCAAAATAAGTTACATGATTTGAGGAAACATATTCTCTGACACTCATTTCCATTATTTTCCCTCCTCCACTCCATATGCTCTTATTATTCAATTTTTATATAAAAACCCAGTATAATCAATATACTTGGATGTTTTTATGAATATATTTGAACTACACATAAACACACATCCCTTTAATGGATTTAAACAAATTTCTTATGTGGAGGGTGAAATACTACCTCATGAAACGATGATTGTTCAATTATCTCCTACCACATCTTGTAGTGGACATTATAAAGGAACTATATTAATATGATATATAATTTTTTTTCTTTATGATTTTTTATTTTTTATTTACAACAAACTTTTATGATTTTCATGATGTGTAAACATGATAATTTCTTTTGAGGAAGTGAAAACTACCGCCCCCTCAAAACGATATGACTCATTCAATCCGTACATGGAACATATAAAGAATGTCATTAATAAAAATATGTAACATATATGATATATTATATTATAATGGAATTATAATATACATATGTATCGTTATTTTTTCATTCCATTAATTATGAAATTAAAATTAAATTAGGGGTCTTGCATACGTATGACTTACCATATCCATGAACGGTGCATTGCATTTATTGTCTCCAAATTTTATGGAATATTATTAACAGATATTTAATGTATATATATGATATTTCTAGGAATAATATTATAGAAATAATAGACATTTATCCAGTTAGACAAATTGTAATTATAACAAGATCATTTTTGACTGAAGTACCAAAAATCGTCAAAATGACTGATATTAACTTAAATAATTATGTAATTTTTTAACATGGTAATAAGTTATATAATAGAAATATTAAACTTAAAAAAGGATCTGAATAAAGTAGAAATTATATATTGTTTATTATTAATGAAATTAATTAATCAATGAGTCAAGTCATACATGAGGTATGGGACTTCGTCTCAATATCATTTGATTGAGGCATATTTCGATAATATACACCTATTTATTTTTTATGGAGTTAAATAAAACTCGTTGACTTTTACTTTCATTAAAAGGGAAAAAATTTTCTATGAAGCATTTTAATAAACAAAAAAAGTAATGTTCATAACCTATGTAGTGATAATGACCACTCCACCGTCATAATCGTTATTTTCCTTCCTCTACAAGACTTAATGTTTTTTTAAAGGAATAAAAATACCTTATTCCATTTTTTGGTGTCTTCATATAGAAAATGGTTTTTGAAATGTAATTTTTTATTTCAATATTTTATAATTATTTCTTATGATCACAAATAAGATGATATTAGTGAAATGTTGATATTTGAAATAATTTATGTGTTGTGATTATATAATGGTACTTGGACATCTGCCAAGTGGTTACGTGATAAACCAATGAGGGGTGGTTATGTGATAAACCAAATGATGGGTGGTTCCATGATAAACCGTGGATGGGTGGTTACATTATAAACTCAAATGCACAGGGTATGGAAGTTGGCCGTATGGCTATTACATTTTGTGATATGTGTGGAAGTCGACCGTATTGTAGTTCCATTTATGTATATTTATGTCCCAAGTTACCATTATATTCTATATGTTGTTTTCAGTGGTATTTATGGTAATATTTTGTTTACAAAAAGGGTATGAAATGATTTTATATTTAGTGATGTTTTTTTGCAACTTTTTAAAGGTGAAAAGTATTACGTTATCATAATTTATTCATTGTTTACATGTTTTTTTAACTAGAAAATTGACATCATTATGTATCCCATAATTATCTTTTTATGCTTATCCTAAGTGTTGAAATGTTTTTCACTGGACTTAAAGATGATAGGGTCAATGATGGGATCAAAGAAAAGTCATGTTGTATAAAACATGGAAACTAGACATGTTTCTTTTTACAGAGTTTTTGTTTTATGAAAAAAAATTATAGTGAGTAGAAGTTTTGACATATAATATTTAAGGTTTTATGTATAATTTATGATGTAATTCTCTAAATATATATCCTATAATATATCCTCAATGTGAATTATTAAATTACTTAAATATTATGTAATTTTTATGGGTGGGGCCTTAGTTTTTGTATCTGAGGTCGGTTTAGATAACATTATAGGTTTGGGTGTTATTTAAGCACAAGTGAAATAACTATAATGGTTAAAATATTAGAAAGGGTGATAGTTATTTTAGATAAATAGAATGATTCTAAGATAGCATGAATACGTATATCTTAGTAGCTTCTCTCCTCATAAGATATTATATGACGATTTTGCTCATATACTCACTTGGAACTTTTTGGTTTAAGTAAATGGCTGGATGTAGTAGGAACCAAAGTAAAAAATTCATGTGATGAAAACACTGATGGTTTTATAAATAGAAAACTGATGAAATTAGAGTTTCAATGAGAACTCTTGTGGTTATTCTCAACAAACTATATGGATTCATGATTAACCACCTAAACATTGATGATTTCTCAAATGAATCATATATGTGAGAAAAAAATCCATATGGATGTTCAGTTAATAATAATAAAGGTGATTATATTTAAAAACCAATTTTTCATTGGTGTGGAAAGAATATCCTAGGAAAATCCTTCAAAGGTATGGTAAGATGATATATATGTGATAATAAAGGTTATAAAGAAATAACCTGACATGGAAAAAGGAAGTATTGAGTTGACTCTAGGAAATGGATAAAAGTTATTTCCAAGGGATCAATTGAATGTTTTAAATGTGGTGTGCATGGTAATTATAAAAATAGATTCCCTACGAAGAATGTTCGGGTATGGGATCAGAAGGTTTGTACAAATATTTTTTTACCAATACCAAATTACATTCCAATTGAGGATGAGGAAACTGACAATGACTAATCAAAGGTATGTATTATTTCTTAGCTGATGTTTTTAAATTATTGAATCTTAGGATATGATACATGATTTTGGTTGTATAAAAGATGTATTATAGAATAATTTGGAAAATAATGGCCAATGGTTCATAAAGAATGTTGAATGTGTAAGAAGTCCACATATAATGAATTCAATCGTTATGGTTGATTTTATGATGATAAAATAATTAAATGTATAAAGGATATTTTGATTATATATTACCTTGGATGAGTTTATATAGTATGTGTAACCTGGATGTTTGATAAATTAATATTAAATTCATGAAATAATTATCTTTTCTGGTGTGTATATAATGGATAACCTTAGGGTTCTATATGATCTTTTTATTTTGAGGTGAAAAATGTTTATTACATTTTGGGATTCAAAATGAAGGGTATTAGATAAACATTTATGATAAAATAGGTTAAGGATATTTTTGAGGAAATTATTTTACTTTTGAAAATGTTATTAGAATGATATGGTTGTAGAAAAATGGATTACAACAAGATGGGTGACACCCCTTCACGTATGATAAGTCAAAGGGAATCAAACAAACAACCAAAGTGTGACTGGGATTTATTGCCTACCACTGAATTACATGAAGTCCCTGGTAAGTATGACTTGTTATTTTAAGTTAAATTTATAAGGCCCCAGCCTTAAACCTTACTTAATCTTGAGTTATTACAAGATTACACATTGGGGATCTTTTCAGGTTTAGAGTTTTAGAGAATTAGATCACGAAACCTTCATTACATTCCACATTTAAACAAAGTGGTTACATAAAAGACAGTATTCATTTTTTCCATCAACGAAAACATATTTAAAATAAAACATGGATTATTTCTTGACACTTCCTTGACACTATCATCATATCATGTAACTTTCCCTTGACCTGTGATTACCAATTCAAAAAACATGGGATGAGCATACAAATCTCAGTAAGGGTTATAAAAATATGGAAAGGAAACATGAGTTCATATATACATATTAATGAAATCATACTTTACCCATAAAACATAGGCACTTTAACAAACCTCATCAAATCGTGAGTAAATCATAGAAATCATAAGACATAAAAGGAAACTTGAGGCATTCATAACATTCTTACGTAGGGAGTAACCCTCTTGGTTGCGTTTGGAATACCCACCAAAGTATATTCTTTAAATCTATTCGAAGAAACCTTAACGTTTCGCTCCTTCGCGTTACCCAATGCATTGGAGAGATATATTGGGCTCACCCGCCCTTAGTTTATCATGGAACCACCCGTTTTCACAACAATTCCCAAGAACCATAACATAAACGTATCACATAAAACATGCATAAAGGAAACATAACATTTCCACATTTCAATCACAATATAACATTTTTGTATATTGAATTAATGAATCCATTCAAAAAGAAACCATTACCAAAACCATTTAAAAAATTTAATAAAGAGATTTTTGAATCAACGTGTCCCATACCACCTTAAATATTTTAAAATATTAAACCATTAATATCCATATAAATAAATACATAAAACCATTTTGAAAACATGGATATTAATAAGAACAAATAATTAAAACATTTAAAGTGATATTTTGTTTAAAGGGGTTTTACCAAAATTATAGATACTTGAATACAATAATCGAGGAATAAAATTTAGTTAGAACCTTATAATATCCTGAGAATAAATGGATTCATGATATAATATTCCAAAGGACAGTATATACACCATATAAGAGTGAATTGGTGCATAAAAACAATGAAGTCTCAATAAAAATGTCAAATGTGATGAAATCCCTTATAAAGGAGGTATCCTTAAATTAAGGATAAATCAATATCAAAATAATGTGTGAAAAATATAAATACACCCTATATAAGTGGATATTAAGTGTAAAACAATAAAAGGTCATTCACACATATTAAAAGGATGAAATATTCAATAACTACATGTTGAACCAAATGAAATCGAAATTGGGTTAAAAAGTTCCCTTGGAAAAATTCGACAGCCTAACGGTATCACTTCAAAATTTAGAAAATGAGTTGATGAGAGATAAAAAGGGCATCTCATCACTTGGACATAAAATTTACATCAATAAGGATATAAAATAACATATCCCAACATAATAGTATGTGAATTAAAAGACATAACAAAAGAAGTCTTTTAAAAAGAGGAGGGTGAAAGGTCCCCTTACCGAGTTGGGTAACTTTCGAAACGTACATCCCATGGAAGAAGGGTCATACAAAGAAGATGTGAATACCCATAAATGAAACTATACTACAAAAAGTGTATAATAATGGGTAGTACATACATCACTTAACGGAAATTATTGCAAATGTATCATAAATCTCACCGGAATAAAAGTGAGATGAAAAATCCCTTACGAAAAATCGGTAGCCTAAAGGCACCACTTAAAACTTCCAAAATTAATTGATGAGAGGAAATAGGGTCTCTAATCATATCAAAATAAAGTTTACAGATAGATTAATACTAAAGAACATCCCCCAATGTAACAGAGAGGAGCTTAAAAGATGTGACATAAAGGAGAGTACATAAAAAGAAAGAGAGAGGTTGGATCTCTTACGAAAATTCGACAGCCTAACGGCGCCACTCAAAACATCCAAAATGGAGTGATGAGAAAGAATAGGGAGTCTCATCATATGAACATAAAAATTACAGTAAGATTAATATAATGTAATATCCCAATAACAAGAATGATTAGCTTTAAAATGAATGACATAAAAGATTGTACTTTAACAGAAAGAGAGGAGTCAGATCCCTTACCTCAAGTCCAACTTGTCTTGTTCGTTTCTTTATATTCCTGAATAATAAACTTTGGTAAATTTATAATTTCTTAAGGACATCTTATAAATATTATTATTCAGTTCATATAAAATATTTTAATGTTATAATAATTGGTTAATAATATGAGTTCATATCAGACATTTTTGTCGATGTTTGGTACATGAGTCAAAAATTGAACTTGTTGGAAAATAATTTTCCATGTAGTTATAGGTACATCATATCCAGAATAGTATTGATGTTTTAAATATCATCTATATCTAGTATATATTCATTTCATACTATTCCATATCATTTGGAGTTTAAAATTAAAAGCATTGTTCATGGAGACGGTAGGTCGTACGTACACATGAACGCTACTTTCATTTTTTTGTCATATTAATGGAATTAATACAAAATGACAGATATATATATGTTATAATTCCATAATTATATCCATCATTTAGATGTAATATATTACATATATATCCATTATATATATGTACTTATAATAGTACATAATATTTAGAGATAAGAAATGAAATGTACCGTTCATGGAGACGGTAAGCCGTACGTACGAATGAACGCTACTTCCTTTTATATTTCATATTTAATGGAATTAAAACATAATGATTCATAATAGGATTTTAATTCCAGTATAGTATCATATATAATATCATTAAATATATCCTTTATACATACCACATATGGTATTAACGAATCGAATCACTTTGAGGGGGTGGTAGTCCGCACTTCCTTAAATGAAGATATCGCTTTTACCCATAAAGGAAACCCTAAAGGTATGCCATAAATGAAGAATACATAATCTTAATTAAAACATAAACATATTATATATCATATATAAATATATTTTCATCTTAATGTCCACCTTTGAAGGTGTTATAAGAATGTTGAACAATCATCGTTTCGTGAGGCAGAAATTCGCCATCCACAGAGACAGTATGTTCATTAACCATTAGACGAATGTGTGTGTAAGTGTATCTCTAATACTTCTTATAAAACATACTATTATATTTAATATACTATTTTTTTTTACAAAATAAATTAATAAAAAGAGTTTAGGGGGTTGGAGAAGCAATATAATACAAAAGGACACAAGTGAAGACAATACCTTAAAATCGGGTAACTCTCTTTGGTTTGAGCTCAAAGGCTTCCTTCGGAAGGCTTCTGCCCAAAGTAAGGCTTCAAGGAGTTAGATAGGGATGTGTATAGACAAAATGGGCAGGGTTTGGCCAAGACAAAGGCTTTGGAAGTGTGGGTAATGAGGTAGAGGTGGGGGCCTTTTATAAGAGGAGAGGAGGGGCACTCTTGGAAAGGTATAAAATGTAACTATATTTTCAAATGCGTTTTGGATATTAATGGTCCCACATTGATTTTTTTCGAGGATAAGGTGATAAGGGTTCTCAATAAACCCATCCAATAGGTTTTGTACATGTTTAGGTCTTAGATTTTACATTATCTTTCCATTTTATTTAAATCGTTAAATAATGAGGTCATCACTACATCATCGTGATGTCATAAATAATTTAATTTATTTAAAATCTAAAAATTAAAAAAAAATATCATGATGTATGAAATCTTTTTAGATTTATAATGAATATTTATAGTAAAAAATCTGACTTGTATAACACTATGTAAAAATTGTTTTAGTAAAACATCTCATGTGTGTGACATTTTTAATTTAACATTAAATAAAAAGGTATTTATGTCATTTTCCAACCAAAGTGGCTCCATGGGGTCCCCAAGTTGACCAATGGATTGTCTTGGTCGGCCATGACACATCCAATAAGGGTAGGACATGTTTCAAGCTCATCTCATATTATTAAAACATTAATATTACCTTAAACTACACTAATTACCACTAATCGAGATTAATAAACTTAAAAGTTACTATTCACCAAAAAATTATTTTAATTCCATTGAATCACATTTTACTTCTTAATGACAACCATGTATGTCGGATTTTTGAAATTCAAATCACAAAGGTGGAAAAAATTCATTTAAACGGAAAATCAGTTTTTATAAGTACGACATAGTGGTTTCATTATTCATCAAAAATTGAAGTTCTTCAGAAAAATACCAAAACTTCACCCTAAGATATATTTGATATTCAAAATAAAAAAATGAAATTTAGTTTAAAAAATTCAAAACATATAAGATGAATTAATTAATTTAATAATTAATTCCCGCTGTCAGAGCAAATAGCGTGTTTTTATGAAACAATAAGTATTAAAAGATTGACACTAGTTTAAGTCCGATTTCAAAATGAAATTAATTACAATGACCACTATTATATTAAATGGTAAAAATATATTCTACATTAATTTTGAAACCAATTCAAAAGATAATCTAATCATATAAATAAATTAGATTAAAAAGATGTTTTGAATTAAAATACAACATTTTCACTATTCATTAAAAATGAACATTATCGGAAAAATACCAAAAATTTACACAAAGTAAATTTTGATGTCCCGATTATAAAGAAGAATTTTATCTTGTCATATATAACACATAAAATTGTAAGAAATTGGATCTAAAAGTGGTTCGTCATCAAAAGACGGTTAATCGACCTTTTAAAGAATATTAGAATGTTTATGCTTAAAAATTGAATTCATTCGCATTTTTAATCCTCTAACATTAATTGTAAAAAGTAAAAATATTTGACAAACATACATAATCATTTTTTTACTTAGTCTGATTCTTTCCCACCATTATAATGGCTAGGTGTTAACTACCATTTAAAATAATATTATTTTATTATTAGAGTGAAACGTAAGATTTCAAAGGAACTTGTTGTCGCGTATTGGGTACGCCATCGAGCATAGCATTCCCTTTAAAGTAATATTAATATTTTTTCACAAATAGGGATAAATATAAAAATGTCATATTCTTTATTTTCCTTTGGTGTTACAGAATGATTTTATTAACCAAGATGAATTTGATTTGGAATCTTATATTTTATCAAATGGATATTCTTATTATAACAAAATGATTTGCTGATCAAGTGATAAAAGTTATTTCGGATGATGCTTTAACTATTCAAAACGCTATATGTCTAAGTAAAATAGAATACTTTGGGATTTTAATTGACATGTAATGGTGGAATTTTATTTTGGATGAATTTGTGTTTTATTATAGACACATATATATTGGGGTTATTTATGGAAATTATTTAACCTATCATAGAGAATATGTTATTTGGTTAATTACTTTTCAGTATGATACTTTAACTGTACCGATATTATTTAGAGATAAATTTTTTGATTTTTGTGGAAGACTATGTGATCAAATCCTTATAAATTTATGTTTCAAATTTAGATTGGATAATTTTGAATAATTTATGGAAAATTGTGTATTGAGTGGGCATTTGGATATTTTTCATTGTTTGTTCTATTTTGGAGATTAAAAGTTGTATTTATTTTTATAAAATATTTTTCTTTTTAGAGATTATCTGATCATATACTAAACATTTTGGTTTTATAATATACAATGATAGAAAAAAATATGGTTCATGTTTTGAGGATAATTAATCTCTCTATAAGTTGATTCTTGGGATTCAGGTGTGACCAAGTCATCTTGAATACTACTCATTTGGAGAAAAGATGTGTTTTTGTTAGAAAATTATTAAATGATGAAACTTTACTTGAAAAGTAAGAATATTTCCTTATGTACATTTCAATATAATAAATCAATTATCCAAAATTTTAAAAGGTAGCTTAAAACAAAAATATGTTCTCTGTTTTCTTTTCCTACTAGGGAATCAATGACCATTTAATCTATCACATGTTTATGGTTTTTGTGTGGTTATCTTCACCAGATATGTTTTCTATCACTCTCCATCAAAATTTGATGGTTAATTGTGTCTTCCATATCTACGATTTCATGGAATCATAGTATGTTCTATCTTGGGTGACCATTATAATTCACTTTTTTTATGTGATAGTTTTATTGAGTTTTTCTAATGTGGGACTTTCAATGATGTTTCCTATCCCATTTATCAAATTGCGAGGATGTGATTTCTAAAAAGGGGAAGTATTTAATGACCCAAGTATTTATAGAGTAATAATTTTTTATTTATATTAATAATTTTAAAGAAGATTAAATTTTATGTTAAATGGGATGATTTTTTTGATAGCGTACTGACATATAACAACGGGATCCTCAAAAATCATACATTGGACACAACATTGAGTTATACTGAAAAAATAATACAATAATTTTATTATTATTTTAAATGGTAATTAATTTCTAGCCATTGGAATGACATGAATGAATAATATAAAATGAATTTATAAATATGGTTTACACATGTTTAAATGATGATTCATTTATTACCAAATTTACTAGATATTAAAATAATGACCAATTTAATATAACATATGTGTTTTTATGAAAACATATTTAAAAGAGAATAATTGTGTTTCAAAATCCATATTTATGGATTTTTATTTAATAAAAAATTAATGATATATATTCAGTGTAATTTTTTAAATTCATCTTATATTTATTCTTGATATCGTATAATAATATATTCATTTTTTCAGTTAAAAGAATTATTTTCCAAAAAATACTGTTTTACGGCCTTTTGATAGGGAACCCTTTTTAAATATTGTTTTTGACACCCTTATATGTATTATTTCAAGAAGTTAACTTTTTATTTATAATTTTAACATCAATATTTACTATGGATGACATTTGGTTATTTTTTTGGTAAAGTTCATTTTTTTAATGAATAGTGAAAAATCCTACATTTTAATTCAAAATTTCCTTTTAATCTAATTTATTTTTATAGTCAGATTGTACTTTTAATTGGATTTATAGTTTAATTGGATTATATTTTTATCATTTAGCCCAGTTTTGGTCATTGAATGTAATTTTATATTCGAATTAGACATAAACACATGTTAATCTTTTGGTAGTTTTAATATCTTAAAAACACGCTTTTTAGTTTTGATAACGATAATTAATTTTAAGTTAATTTATGAAACTACTATGTTTTTAATTTGGAAAAATGGATGTCATTTTAGGATTCATGAGGTCCAAATTATGTAAATATGATATTTTATTTAGACATTATGATTAGTAACCTTAGTAAATATTTTATTTACCATGTTTAAAAGGTAAATTCAGTAAATAAGGGAAAAAACAATGTTATAACAATATTAAATAACCCTAAGACATGTTATAACCCATTTTGATAAGTTATATTTGACCATGGGAATCAATGGGTCTATATTAGGACCCCATGGAGCCACATGTGTGTAAAAATGACATTTAATTACTTTTAATTTAATGATAAGGAAAATATAAGCAATACATGTAGTGTTTAGTAAAATAATTTTTATATCGTGTTATATAAGATATCTTTTTAAATATAAATAGTCAATAAAAAGTTAATAATATTTCCTACATAAATATATTTTATTTTAATTATTATATATCATATAAATAAATATATTTATGACACAATTATGATGTAGCGTTTACTTTGTTAATGAATGGTTTAGATAAATGAGATTATAAATATTAAAATTAATTTATTTTTAAAATTTTTATGCAATCCATAAATTTAATGGATGAATATAACTTGTTATATTTGAATCAATGATGTTTTTTTTGAATTTTTAAATTTGTTATAGGTTTTTGAAAAGTCATGATATGAATAGTATAAAAATTGACATAAATGAGTTTTTAAAACAAATACTATTTTATTAAATGATATAATAGTAATAAAAATATAAGACATGAAAAAATGACATTTATATTGTTTTAAATATTATTAATGAACCACTTTAGTTGGTATTGGAAATTTATGGTACCAATATTAACTATATAGTATGAATATACAAGAAGACATGGAAAGAGTTAAATTATTTAACTAAGGTTTAAAGCTAAATGGTAAGGTTAAATATGATACCATAACAAGTCTAAATACAAATTTTTCAGAGGATTTAGAACAATTATAATCTTATAGTCTAATTTAAGTATTTTTGTACCATTTGAAAATATAAATTCGATTTATAATAAATTATTCTTTCAATACAATCTAAAGAGCCCCTCCTCCAATTTATAAAAGGACGCCACCTCTATCCCATTACTCACACCTATCAAGAACATTTTCTCATCCAAAATATGATCCAATAATCTCCAATAATTCCTATATTCCCCCTATACGCCTTCCCCTAGGAAGAAGGAAATTCATGAAAGTCATTTGTCTCAAATCAAAATAAGTTACACGATTTGAGGTAACATCTTCTCTCAATCACGTTTCCATTATTTTTCCTTATCTACTCCCTATGATATTCTTATTCATTATTTATATAAAACCCTAGTATAATAAATATACTAGTTTTTTTATGATATGGATTCAAAAAACATTTACACACACCTCCATCTAATTGATTTAGGACATACTATTTCTGTGGACGGCGAACTATTGCCTAACAAAACAATGAATATTCAATTATCTCATACCACCTCTCATGGTGGTAATTATGATGGAAAATTATTTATATGATATATATTATTTCAATATTGTATTTATTCTTATTTAATTTTTATTTACAACATAAATTTATTATTTCCATGATGTGTAAAAATGATAATTTCATTTGACAAAGTGCAGACTACCGCCCTCTCGAAATGATATGACTCGTTCATATAATACATGGAATGTATAAAGGATGCAGTAAAAGAACTTATATAACATATATAAAATATTATATTATAATGTATTTATAAAATACCTATTTATCATTATGTTTTAATTCAATTAAATATGAAATATAAAATAAATTTGCATACATGCGTAAGTACATCTTGCCGTCTCCATAAACAGTGCATTTCATTTCATATCTCCGAATGATATGCAGTATTTTAAATAAATACATACATGATATATATGATATATAAAAGAATAATATTATAGAGATAATGATCATTTGACCACATTGACAAATTTTTATTGTAACAAGATAATTTTCAACTCAAGTACCAAATATTGATAAAACAAATGATATTAACAAAAATAATTATTTAATTTTAAAAAAATGGTTATAAGTGATATAAAAATAAATAATAAACTTGTAGAATATTATGAATCAATTATAATTTAACTTAAGTTTATTATTTAGGAAATTAAATAATGAACGAATCATGTTGGACATGAGGTAAGGGACTTCATCTCAATATCCTTTCATTGATGCATATTTCGATAATATATACTTGCTTCTTTTATATAGTGTTTTATAAAACACTTTGAATTTTACTTTAATTCAAAGGGAATCCTTTTTCTATGAAGCATTTTAATAAACATCAATTAGATTATTTTTTAACATATTTGGTGACAATGAACTCTCTGCCGCAATAATTGTTATTTGGATTCCTTCATAATCCATAATGTTTTTTCATTTAAAAGAAATGCCTTATTATCTATTTGGGTTTTTTATTATTGAAAATACATTTTTAAATGGATTTTTTATTTCAATATCTTAATTTTTTTATTGATAATGAAATTTTATTATTGAAATGTTGATATTTGAAATATTTTATGTGTTATGATTATGTAATGGTTCTTGGAAATTTGATGGGTGGTTATATGATAAAGTGATGATGGGTGGTTATGTGATAATCCAAATGTCAGGTGGTACCAAGATAACCCAATTATCGGTGGCTACATTATAACCTCAAATTCATTTTGTATGGAATTCTGCCGTATGGATATTCTATTTAGTGATATGTGTAGAAGTTGTTTGTATGGTTGTTCAATTTAAGTATGTTTATGTCCCAAGTTGCCTTTATATGTTATACATTGTATTTTATGGAATTGTTTTTTATATTTTTGTTACAAAAATTGTATGCAATGAGCCTATATTTAGTGAATCTATTTTGATACTTCATTAAGGTGAAAATTATTATTGTATGATAAAGTATTCATGGTTTATATATTGTTTTAAAAAACAATCAATTTCGTTATTTATGTGTCCCTTACTGAGGTTTTTATGCCCAAACGATGTTATGAAATTATTTTCATATGACTTAATGATAAATAGGTTCATGGATGGGATCACAGAAAATTCATGTTGTCGAGGACATGAAAACTAGACATGTTTCCTTTTTATGAGGTTTTGTTTTATGAAAAAATGGATAGTGTATAGAAGTGTCTACTAATAATATTAAAGTTGTTATTTATAAGTTATTACCTAAATATCAAACACTCAAAACATGAAATGATCATCAATGAAAATTATTAACATAATTTTAAATTAGTAAATGTTAAAAGTTGGGGCCATAAATATTCTTAATCACATTACATGATGACCATAAGTCTTAGTGACTTGATGATTATTTACATAATTATCTTATTTTATGACAATTGATAATATTTTTCCTTAATCATTATCATCCATACCGATTCTGAGATACCTAAAATGATATAATTATCTTTATAACCAGAGAATTGGAAACATAAAAATGGGGTGACATTAGATATGTAGTAAAGGAAAATGTTTAATAATAAATGCAATCATAGACATGAAGGAGAAAATGTAGAAGTATGGAAATTTCAGATTAAAAGATTATAAAACCAAATATGATAATCAAAAAAAATACTAGAGAAACATAAGATTATGATAAGATCATTACTGTAGAGTAAATTTTATGACATTCCTCTAAATGAAACTGAATAATCAATAAATAGGTGACCATGAATGAAAAATGTTGATTACATTAAAAATAAAGCATAAGCAATAAATCCTGGAATTTCAAAAAATAGAATTGAATATTAAAAATTTGTCATAAATTGGCAAAAAACATAGAAATATGGATCCTGCATTAGTATAGTAAAAAATTGTAAAAAACTAACTATGAAAAAACCGTTGTGAATTAAGTCATGTTTTCCATTCTTCAAAATGTCTTAAAACACATTAAACCCATGACTATGTGAAAAACCCCATTATTTACATTTCTATATATATCATGAGATATAAAAATAAAAAAAAATCATTTTAGTGAAATACAAGAACCGTCCCATTATCATCTATAAATATGTGTGCTAATTTCTATTGAGTCAAATGACCCTTTATTACTTTTCAATTCCTTTTGTTTTCAAAACAAAAAAAAACACATTCATTAATACTTAATTTCTAACTCTTTCATTTCTAAATTATATAATAATGTTTCATAAGAAAACATTATACTTTTTCTATAATAGAATAATAGATAACAAGTTACTCAAAAAATTTTGTTTCAC
This sequence comes from Viscum album, assembly GCA_963277665.1. Classification (NCBI taxonomy): domain Eukaryota; kingdom Viridiplantae; phylum Streptophyta; class Magnoliopsida; order Santalales; family Viscaceae; genus Viscum; species Viscum album. The sequence goes on along the minus strand of OY728148.1, from coordinate 1,478,490,724 downwards.
TATGTTTATCATAATGATACGAGATATGATATGCTTATTGTAATGAAACTGGATACGATATTATTATCATAATGAGGATGGATATGATAATAAATGTTCTTTGATTTTTCATTCATTGATTTATAAGAATGATTATAAGATCTCCGGTTATGTTTGATATACTGAAAAAATATTTTTATTCATATTGATAAAGGTTTCGATTAAAATCCTACACATACTCAAAGAATTTATTGTAATGACCATTTTGTATTCAGAATATAATATCTCTAAAATAAGAAATATGATTCATGCTAAAAATGATTAATATAAAAATTCTGTCATTAATTCTGTTATAATATTACTATTGATGTTTGAAATATCATATTCCTTGCGAAAATATTAAAAAAATATCGCCATTATGGGATCAATATTAAAATTAATGTCTTACCAATAAAAACATATATATTTATAGTGATCAGTACATAGTGGATTACAACTGATGTGTGATTGTACTGTATCACCCATTGTTATTTGGTTTTCACTCTCAATTTTTATCAATAATTCAAAGCATAAACAACTTCTTGTTAGTCATTTTTATTGATTTAGAGAGTCTTTATTAAGGAAATATTATCTTGTTTCCTTCATAAGAATTTGTTATATTTTTATTATGTGATATCATTTTTATGACTACAATTGGGAGATTTCAATGATATTAAGATAGTGGATCTAAGAGCCTTGTTGATTGATGGCTTGCGAGGATAGAAAAACAGTTATGATCATCGAATCAAGGGCTTCTAGGGGTAGGTGGAGAGAGAAAATATGATCATCATATCGAGGGATCTAGTGGATAGTGAGATAAACTGATCATCGTATCGATATATTTCTATGATAAAATAAATATAGAAAACATAGTAAGAATATAACAAGGGACCTTTATCCAAGGTAACTAGATACCCTTCTCTCTGGGATAAAATAATTCAATTAATTTGTGTTTCTTTTTGTATTACAAGACTTTCATTCCCACTGCATTTAATAGAAAATGATAATTTTATATTCATCATTCTATACGTACTTTATTTATCATAATAGATTTAATTGTTATGAAATTGTTCTATCTTTTATTACATTATGAAGAATAGTTACTCTGATTTTGATTATATATGCTTAATGATATAACCAATACCTTTGTGTTTACCATGATTTATTATAACCGTTGTGATTACGATAAAACGATAAATTTGATACAACTTCTTACTGAATATGATTATATATATGGTTAAATTAGAATCATTTTATTATTAATACATTTGGAATAAAAATTAAAATATACTTGATTATGATACATTTTTCATCAAACCATAGGGCCATTTCTGATTTCCATTTGACTAATTTAGAGGGTTTGTTGATACAATTTGTTTAAAATTTTTAAGTAATGTATCTTTAATGATAAAAATAATTTTTAAAACATATTATTCACCGACTTTTATATTCATCCATCATCATTTACATCATGATCCAATAATTGGTATCATATCCAATTCATTATTATACTAATACATACATTTGGTGTTAGATGTGTTTTCCACATCTTATCTCAAATTATTTCTTAACATATTTTATTTTATTTACAAGTTCAATTATTCATCAATTATGTTATAATATTTTTGATAATAAATTTCATTCTACATTACATTGTATTGTAGAATAGAATTTTTTTAATTATTTTAATGTTAGTGGAAATTAATGTTACTTCTTTAGATGACCTCTATCCAAATTGGAACTCCTTTTTATTGACCTGATTAAGAGTATCAAAGAGATATAATGATGAGATTTTTTATGAATTCTAGAGTTTAAAATTATATCATGATAACTAGATATTACAAAATCTCATATATGAAAGTAATTGATTTTACAAATAAAAAAAATATTAATAACTAAATTAAAATGATAGAAAGACTTTATTATGTTCTATGACCAATAGAATTTACAATCATATCCCTTAATGAGATTTTGGTAATTGTATCTAAAAAATGATAGAGATTAATACTTTTGTAACTTAAAATGTTTTTTAAACTTAATTAACAATTATTATAGTTGAATATCAATAATTTTAATTTCCTTTTGAAGAACATGTTACAATGTTACAGAAAAGGACTATAATAATAGTTAATAACCTACAATATATTGGAGAAAAATCATTATAAGATGAAATCATTTTTGAAAAGATAATTTATATGTTTTGCAATGAGTGTGAATCTAAGAAAATAATTTTTGATTAATCATGGAAGATAACTATTCTCTCACTTAATGATTTTTTTGTAAGAATTTTAGAATTTTAGGGAAGAATAAATAGATATGATGATAAATAATGAAAATAATTGAAGAATTTATGTTAATTCTACTTCAAATAAAACTAGATCACAGACCCCTGATAAAGTTATTATGTTAAAATATAAAAATAAACTTATTGTTCATTCTGATTTTGGTGATTCTGAACATTCTGAATTGAAACTGGAAATTATTTATTGATAAATGAAAATTATTTTCTATCAAAAGTATTTTTAGTATAATTATATTAAATGAAACAATGAAATTAATGTATGGAAGGACTCTAAATGTACATTCCATAAATGAATAATTGTTTCACATATTCTACCATATTATAGAATGTTGAAAATAAATGTAAGAATGGATAGATATTCTGATGGGAATTAGAATAAATTTTATAAGTCAAAAAAGTACGAACGATAAAAAGTATATGACATATGGAGGGTTAGTGGAGATTATTTTTCGTAAAATTCATTAGACAATGAATTTCCAGATTAAAGGATTATTGGTCTTCTTTATATAATATATTTTGAAAATAAAATGTTGAATGAAAAGTTACATAGAACCAATTAAATAACAATTATATCAATAAATGAAAACCACCTTGATAAAAAATTGTATATATTCAGATAAATAATCCTCCTCAGATAGTAATGATAAAAATTTACATCTTTTTGGAAGATGTTTCCCTCTTAGAAAAACATTTAGAAAATAAAAACTATAATATTTGTAAAAAAACATATTATGGTAACAAAAACATGAAATATCTGATTAAATAATATATTTTTATTAAAATTAAATATTAGATCTATCAAAAGATATTTATAAATCCAATTATGAATAATAATTTATATATAATTATTTTGAAAATTTTATTTAAGAAAACAATAGTTTACAAACATGTTTTTAAAAACCAAAATCAAACAGTTTTGATATTAAGGATAAGGGAATAGTTATAAAAAATATATTAAATTTTTTTCTTTAAGAAATATTTTATCAAAAATTACTTCTAGAATGGATGATTTTGAAAATATTTATATGTAAATTTATCCTAATGTTACTAGTTATAGAATGTGATATACTAATAAAAAACATATTTTTGTAATAAATTATGAGTTTCTAAAAATCTCCCCTTTTGAACTAAATTATGAACATTTGGTCATTGGGAAAATAATTTTCCGTAAATAAAATTCAAACATTATTGCTCCATGTGTCCCATTTTTCCAAAAAATGTGTATTCATAAAAAAAATTCAAACATTTTTTGACCCAAAATGGTTTGGGTTCTATAAGCCGAGCATTGTTTTTTCGGAAACAAATACAAGTATTGACACAAAGAATATATAGTATAATGATTGTGGATGTTCTAGAAATTTGAATACACAAACAAAATCATTTGAAATGATTATCAAGTTGAAAGGTGGAAAAGTAAATTTTCAAGATAATGATCAGTGGGATATTATCATGATATGTAATATTCTTCTTTTCAAAAATGATTTAATTTCAAATTTTTTGTTTGTTAATGGATTTAAGCACTACCTTATAAGTATTAGTCAATTATTTTATGTAGGCTACATTTTTATTATTATTAATGATAAATTTATAGTACAAATTCCAAGTATAAATTCATTATTTCTTCCCATTGGTATAAGAATGTATACAAACTAAACATAGAAGGCCTTAAAAGCCATGATTTACAATACCATAGTGTAATAGACGTACATTATTGGTCATGTAAATAATGTTTATGAAATTCTATCCTTAGAAAACTACGTAAGATACCTAATAAAATAATTATTAAGTATTTAATCGTGCTTATATTTGATTTGTAAAAATTTGGTTCTCCATTTCAATGTGGTAAGAAACAAAGGTCTAGTCTAAAATATATTCATCAACCCTCAACATCTAATCAATTACTGTTAGTGTGCATTGACCATTTTTTTCTTACAAAAACTGGAAATATTGGGGGAATGAAATTTTTATTTGTATTAGTTGATGATTGTACCACATAAACATGGTTCGATATTCTGGTAATGAAATATAAAGCCAATATTTTTATAATGTTTAAAACGAATGTAAAAAATGACAAACACCTTCCCATAATAAATATTCACAGTGATCATGGTGGATAATTTATAAATTAATATTTTAAAAAAAAAATTAATGAAGGTATTAACAATATATTTTAATCTCCTAAAACTCATCAAGAATATGGTGTTTTTAAAAGATGAAATCATATTCATCATGTAATAAATAGAACCATTCTTGGTGAATACTCAATTGCTAAACACTTTTTGGCTAAAGCAGATATTACATCATGTTTACTGTAAATCGATTTTTAATCTGTCCTTTTATAAATAAAACTCCTAAGGAATAATAGACATGCCAAAAACCAATTGTTTCATTACGTAAGTGTATTGGGATGTATTTTATTCATATTTAATATTAATGATAACATACCAAAATTTACACCCAAATATGATAATGGTACATTCTTTGGTTATTACACTACATCTAAGGAATATAGTTTCATTAATAAAAATTCTTGTAATAATGAGGAAATAATACATATTATATTTGATAAATGTGAACCTTTTTTTGTAGAAAACCATAGACAAAACCTCGGTTGAGTTTTCTAAGATATATCCTCAACAATTTATTGAAAATTCTTATAATAAGAAAAATACTCATGATATTGTTTCAAAAGTATTTACTCAACAATACTTTCTATATTATTATGATGAGTATGTTCTTATAAAATACATGACAATTGTTTCTTAGGAATAATCCTACAAATAGTATCTTTTTTATGAGAATCAACCTATTAGGAATATAATTCCCATAATAAATGAAGTAGAATAACTGCCTTTTCTTTCCTAATATGAATATAAAAATCCCGATGAGGCTTTTGGTGAAAATATTGGGTAAAAGAAATTCATGATGAACTAAATTAAATTCAATAGTACAATGTCTGGACCTTGGTATAATGTTCTAAAGAAACATCAGTAATTAGAGTAAAATGGGGTTTTAGATTGAAATTTGATGAAAAAATAAATAATCAATAGATATAAATGATAAACTATTACTAAAGGTTACAATCAAAAAGAGGGAATATATTATGAAGAATCCTATGAATATGAAGGTAGACATGAATCTATTCATATTCTATTATCATTTTTAACATTATTTTAAAAACAAAATTCAAATGGAAGTGATGTTTTCTATCCTTAGTGAATATGTGTAAGAGGATGTTGGTGTTGAAAAACCACCGGTATTGAAGATACAAAAAATCCTGATAAATTTTCAAGCATACCAAATACTTATATAGACATAAACAATCCCCTAGAGCATGGTATGACAAATTAACATGATTTTATTAACAAAATAATTATTTTAAGGGAACCATATATTATATTATTTTTATAAAAAAATTAGAAAAAAATTGATGATTGTTCAAATTTTTATTGATTAAATTATATTATGATCCACAAAAAATATTTCATTGATTAATTTGTGAATCTTATGAAATCAAATATTGAAATGAGTGTGATTGGTGAGTTAAAATTGTTTCTTGGTTATCAAATTTCTCAAAAACAAGAGGGTACATATATATCTCAATATATTTATATAAAAGATATCCTTTAAATGTTCTAATATGAAAAATACTAAAAGTATCAGTACTCTCATTGGTACCTCAAATTCACTTGATCTTGATTAAACTCAGATACTAGTTGATCAATCAATTTGTAGTGGTTTGAGAGAAATCGTACTATACGTATAATCTAGTAATCTTTACATAATTTTGTATGTATGATTATATGCAATTTATTAATCTAATACAAGGGAATATCATTAAATATAATTAAAACAATTATTTTTTTATCTAAATGGAACTATAGATTTAATACTTTAATATTCTTATGAAAATGATTTTGAATTAAAAGATTTTATAGATGATAAAATTGGTGGTTGTAGAAAGGGTTGAAATATAAATTTTTGGAACTTTTAATTTTTTAAGAGATTTATTATTTTCTTGCTATTGTTATAAAAAAACTCAGTTTCACTTTCCACTGTTGAAGTAGAATATGTGGAATCTATAATTTGTTGTGCTCAAGTGTTGTTAATGTAACACAAACTCACTGATTATCGAATGAGTTTTACTAATACTGAAAATAGTCTTTGGTAACACTATTTCTATTTATTTATGAATAAACCATGAACATCACATTCAACAAAAACACATTAATATTGTGTATTTCATTCATATGGATCACTCAAAAATAGGGTAAATCATTTTACCATTCATAGGTTTTCTATAAAAACATGTTTCTATTTTGAAAAAAAAATTACCTTCTGATAGATCTCAATACATTAAAAATAATTTTTGAATAATTAATTTAATATTTTAGTTCATATCCACTTCTTGTTAACCAATATCCTTTCATTAAGTTAATCTTTTTAAAATGGGTATTAAATATGACTATTTTTAACAGATCTTTTAGTATTTAAAAATTCATTTCTTCATATAAATTATATCATATTGATTTTTTCATTTATATTTTATTATATTCAAGTTTTTATTAAATTTTATAATATTTTGTTTTATTGAAAATTTGATTTGAAATATTTTCATATTCAACTGTATTTTAAATCAAATTTAATAATTTATCCTAATCTATTTTCTTTTATATCAGATTTAATTATTTATCATATTTGAGTTTCATTAAAATTATATTTTTAAATATATATCAAACTTGAGAGTTATTGAAAATAAAAATTGATAGATTTCATGTTCTAAGTATTCATTCGGTCATTTTCAAGTATTCCATTCAATTATTTATAATCATATTTTATTTATCTATTGTAATTTATTATTTTATAGAATCAATAAAACAAATTCTTATTATATCACTCTAAAAGGTTTGATTCTTTCTTTTTATACATTAACACTAGTACATTATGATTATTTTTGTTCTTTTTTTATAATTTAATGGTTTTTAATATTTCATGTAATCATATTCACCCAATTTGATTAAATAATTTATTAAAATCAGAAGTTTAAATTATTTTTAAATCATTCTTTGGGAAATATAACCACCATTAGATCAGAGGAATAAAATATCATCTGTCAGACCTATTTGGAATATAAACTACTACATTCGATCACAGATATTAAAGGGACCACCTCATCAGGTCCCACATCATATATTTCAGATTTTCTCTTTAATGTGTTGCTACCCATAAGACTCCAAGTATAATTTACTTCTTCATGTACAAATCCTCGGAATCTAGACCAAATATGATAGCCCATATATATGATTACCAAAAAGTGGTATGTATTCCATGAAAGGTTATATTCAATAACATTTAATGAGAATTATGATTCATCATTGATAAGATTGACAAATTTTCAAGGATGGGAATCATTATGTGTTGAGATGTCAGATCTGGATTATGATTTAATTTACTTGGATTTGGAGAAATAATTTTATTATTATGTAATGTTATTCATGGAAAGATGGAAAATAAAAGTTTTATTTTTATATCTATGAGAAATTTTATATCATAACACCCAAGGTCAATGCAGTTTTCTAGATATTTTAAATGATGGATATGAATTTTTCTCAATGCATAATTAACCATATTCAAATGGTATTTTTGTTAGATAAATATTTTATAAATATTTATTTCTTAATGTATCAAATGGTGAATAGATAAAGGTAACCAATATCATATCATATCACGGAGAAATATCCATTTGGATATAGGGGTTTCTCATTCCAAGGGATGGCGATAAAGATACTTTTAAGGTATCTAATATTTTTTCCTTTATTATTTGGTTACTATGAGATGAATAAATAAGGTTGGTTTTATTTGTTTTACTATCAAAAACATCATTTCCTGATCTAAAAAGTCTATTATTATTTTTTCCCAACTTTTATCACTATGTTGATTGTATAGAGTATGAATCAGTTAAAAATTTCCAAAATAATCAATGGTTGTGAGGGGAAAGATATTATTTATAAGTGATGACATAATTATAATAATGAATTGTGATTTCATTTTAAATAGATGATATTTTTTAGGAGTTCACGTGCTTCTACATCAGAGGAAAAACCTTCTTCTAAAAACAAAATAGAGGAAGTAAAGATGAAGAAAAAGTCATATTCTCTTACTCCAAATGAAAATAAAAAAATAAATACTCAACAAAAGTTTTTAATGATTGGAAAAGGATAAATCTAAAAGAAAATAATGATATCATTATATCAGACATGACATAGATGATTAAATTTTGATAAGGTTTTATAGTGATCAGTTTCTATAGATACACACAATTGAAAATAAACAAAATTAGAAACTATTGGAAGCACACTTTTGTGATAAATTAATGAAAATTGTCGAGGATACATCTAAAAAAATTGGTTTCCCCCTGATTCCAATTTTCCTTTTTAGGAATTAGAAATTTTCCATGCTGATGTTACCCCTAAAATGGTTAATAGAAAATCTATTTTTATAGAGAAAATCAGTTACCATTGTAAATTATGATTTATGATTGGATTTAATCATTTGTGATTTTTTATAAGGAGATTCATAATTATTTTAATGACATATAACAAGCAATAAAATATAAGATTAAATAGATGAAGATGTAGAATATAAATAAAAAGAGGATGTATAAAACAATGATGATAAAAAAATGATAATATTAATTTGAGGACATATCATGATTTATTGAAATAATTTTATTCTTTGGTAAATCATAAAGATAATTCTGTAATTAAAAAAACTGTTTAAATCAATTCAAAAATATGTTTAATAATGAAATTGGGATGGAAAATATCAAATTTTAAAGGATGAAGGTAACATGATTATTTTTAGTGAAATTTAAATATCTAAAGGAATGAATACTACCAAAAGAATTGATAAATTAGAATCATTTAAATTGAAATGAAAATCAGTTCAAGAAGATATCATAACAGTTCGTTGAATCAATCAATCTGAATTAGATTCACCAAATATGATCACATCCCAAGGTCTTGATTACATCTTTCACACTTTTAGAAAATTGGAGAAATAAATTACCTAATATCCTCGGTTGTAGACCAAGGTTAGTTTGGATATATACAATCAATATAAATACTTCTCTTTTGTGAAATATATAATATATAGGTTTATATTATTGGAAGCAAATTTCATGATTTTCATAGAAAGTGATAAATCTCGTTAGAATTTTTTAAATAATATAATCAAATAGTATCAGAACTTTTATTATGATATCAAGATTCATGATGATAATTTTGAGAAATTCATGATGTTTTTAATGAAGCTGATTGATCATTCAATGGTACTACAAAATACATTGCCACCAGAGTTAAATACCTAGAGCAGTTTCGAAGTACATCAGAGAAATAGTCTAAAGATATCTAAAATTTACAAGTTAGTTGAAATTTGTTAATCTTTGAGATTTTAGGATTCAAAGTTAATAAATATTATATTATTTATTTGATGATTTGTAATGATGTTTTCTCATAAAGGATAAATGATGAGGAAGATCATAATAAACCTTTTGATGAAATGATTCAATATATAGAAGAAAATAATGAAGAAATATGATGAATTGTTTTGAAGTCAAGAAGATAGGTTGGAAGATTGGAAAAATAAAAACAATTCTGAAAAAATATTTTAATGAATATTATGAATAATACATGATAGATTATATAAAGTGGGATAATAGTTTTAGATATTTTGTTCTAATAAATGATTGATATATTTCAAAATAAGTTGGAATTTTTTTTGAATTGGACATTTATTGAAGAACCATTTAATTTACTAAAAGTATATTTGAATTTATTCGATTTTATTTTGGCTGGGTGTTTATTCATATTTTTTATGTTCAAGTACTTCATTATACTATTTCATATAATTTATTCTCTAAATACTTTTTGGTATTACAAAAATATTCTCTATTCAATTTTGAAAATAATAATGGAAGAAATTTATACAAAGGGGGAGAATTTTATAGAAAGGGTGATATGGTTGAATAAATGGGGAGAAATAATTCTAAATAAGATACTATAATCTTTATGGGTCATTCTTATCATAAGGGGGAGTTATTCGTACACAAAATTATATTCATATAAGTTATAACCTCCGGTGGAGATAAGTATTTCATTCCAAATTCTGAATATGATGTTATTAAATGTAAAAGAACTTATATTTTTAATTTAATTTATTATTTATGTCGTGTGGTTTTTCAATTCAATGAGGGGGATATTGTTGAGTCAAAAAACATTTTTTGACTTTTCCAGTCTTTTTGTTTTGAAAATAACAAAAACTTATTAAATAATTAATTATTCATATATTGATGTAAAAATTATTCTATAATGTTTTTATAATAAATCATTTTATTTTTTCATAGAAATAGTAATATTTAAAGAGTTATGAAAATATTTTTTTATTATGTTACTCGTAAAGAGATTGGATATGATATTCCTATCATAATGATACTAGATACAATATGTTTATCATAATGAGATAGATATGATAATAATCACACTCATATTTTTCATACATAGCATTATAAAATAAAATATTAGGTCTTCTATTATATATTTCATACTAAAAATAACAAATTAGTAATATTGATAATGGTTCCAATTAATATTTTACTCAGAATCAATTAATTTATCATAATGGAAAATTTATTCTCAAAAAATAGTATCTATAAAATATGAAATATGTTTAACACTACAAATATTGTATATCAAATTGATGACCTATATTCTGTTATAATATGACCGTAGATGTTCCAGGTGTCTTTGTCCTTGTGAAGATCTCCGATAAAATATGATTTTTAAAGGATTATGATTACCACTGATGGTTTTCTATAAATAACCTGTCATTTTAAGAGATCAGTACGTAGTTGATGTGAACAGAAGTTTGAGGCTGTTGTAGCTCTTAATTCTTATTTTGTTTTCACTCTCAATTTTTATAATGTTTTAAGAGTGTTAAAAAATAATTTTTAAATTTTTTTTAGTTCATTTAAGATAGTAATTCTTAAAATATCTTCTTAGATTGTCTCTTTAAAAATCCCTTGTATTTTCATTCTATGATCCGATTGTTGTGATTATGATCCAAGGATTCTAATGAAACAAAGATAGAGGATATGATTATCTTATTTATCTAGTAATTTCAGGGATTACATGATTGATATGAACATCATATCAAGGGATATCTGGGATTAGAATATAGAGAAAATCTGATCTTCATTTTAATGGATCATGAGGATAGAAAGACAAATTGATCACCGTATCGAGATATTTGTCAAGTTACATAAAGAAAAAATTTCATGTATGTATAAAAATAGGTATCTTTATACACGTTTGTTGGAGACCCATATCTCTGGGATAAATAAATTCAATTAATCATTTAATACCTTGTTTTACAAGCCTTTCATTTCTATGTAATTTAATAGAAATAGATTTATTTATATTCATCTTCCTATTTCTATTTTTTATCATAATATCATTAATTAAAATAATGTTTTGCACTGGTATTAATTTCTGAATAAGATTTAATTTGAATATGATTCAATAAGATCTATGATAGATTTCATACTTTATTGTTACCCTAATTTATCACAATGGTTTTGATTGTTATTGAACTATGAATACCCCACAATTACTTACTGAATATGATTTTATACATTGTTAAAATATAATAATATTCTTATTAAGAAATTTAGAATACATATCACAATCTAATTGATTATAATATGTTGTTCATTGGAAAAATTGGCCATGTCCGATTACAATTTGAATACATAAAAGGTTTTGTAATTTAATTTATTTAACCATGGTAAATAAAGATTAATTAAGATTAAAAACAAAAAAAATTAGATTAAAAAATCACCCCTTGTATTTATCCATCATCATGTACACTGTTATCCAACACTTAAAATCAATAATCAAAACATGAAGACCCCATAAAAAGAATTTATTTCTTATAATTTTCAAAATCATCACATAACATGAACATAAGAAATCATTCGATTTCAAAAATCATATCTTCCAAAATAAAACATATCAATGGATGATAAAACATCACTTACTAAGATATAATCCTTGGAGGAAAATAAAAGTGGAATAGAGAATTTTCTTAGAAACTTTTAAATAATGCTTTAAAATAAAATGTTAATGTTATTAAAAAAAATAGAAGTGGAATAGATTAATTTTTAAATATTTATTAAAAAGTCTTCCAAATAAAGGATTGTTGAAATGAAATTAATATAAATCTAATAAATCTGAAGTGGTAAATAATGAAATTAAATGTCGTTATTAAGTATTATAGGTTATTTTATATAACACATTAGATATAGGTTGAACGAATTTAATTTCATTAAATATATATTTGAAAATATGATGAATAATAAAGAAAAAAATATTTTATATAATTAAAAAAGAAACTCTGGATATAAATAATATATAAATGAAATAGAAGATTAATTAGAGATAATGAGAGATATTAATTCCAATGCTATGCACTTATTTGGAAGGTTTTTTATTAAAGAATTGTTTATTCTTGTTTATAATTAATTTCCCTGAAGAAAAATACAAAATATGAAATAAAATATCTTAATTAAATGATCAAATAATAATTAATATATATATATTCAAAAAAGAAAATATTTGACCCAATGAATCATAAATTGATTCAATGATACCCTTATAGAATTGGTAACATAAGAATCAAATCATCTTGAGAATAGTGTCAAAAAATGGAAAATAAAATATCATTAAATGAAAGTAATTTTTATATATTGAATAAATTAGGTAACAAAGATACAATATATGAGAAATTATGATTCATACTATCAATCATTACAAATGGAGAAGAATATGAGACAAAAAAACCATTACATTGAATTCCCACAAAGTTAATAATGATCCAAACTCATGTATAAAAAAGATAACTATATTAAAAACCTATATCAAAACAATATTAACATTCAATTTTTTTTTATAAAAATCTCTTATAATTAATCTACATAATTATAATTGTTATTCATTATCTATTTTATATTTCTAGTGCTTGTAATCTTGATTATTTTGAAATAGTTTCATAAAAGTGGTATTGTTTTTCACAGTTCTCCAAATTTTCATTATTACTAGACCAAAAAATGATGTGGAATATATGATTTATGATATATTATATATTTAAATTATCATTCTATGATATTTTTACTTCCTTTTTTGAATATTATAGTGGAAATATACATGTTTTACTGATTTTTGACAAAATATTGGTGGTGTCTTAATTAAAAAGATAAATATTTATATTAACATTTAAAAAACAATGAATAATTAGTTTATTATTTATATAAAATGTTTTTAATCCAATTCCTTAATTGATCAATATTTATATCATTTTTTATATTATTGGTTAAACCAGCCTAGGAAGAATATGAAATGGTATTTGTATGAGTATGCATGTAAAAATGATTATTTTTTTCTAATATCACTATCATAATAGAACTATAGAATTATTAATATGTTATTAGAGTTATTAATTATAATTTTAATATTAATAACAAGTAAGAAAATAAAAAGAACTTGTCACTTATAAATAAACATATTTTCATCTTGGTATATTTGTTTTAGGGAAATAGTTTTACAATGATTCTTTATTACTAATATTAATTATAGAATACCTAATTTATATTTAAATAATATAAATCAGGAAAAAATAATTTATTTATTCACTAAATCCTTTTATATAATCATTCTCAAAAATTTGACAATGAAAAATGAAACATGTCATTCATTGATGCGGTGGACTATACACGCAGGGGAGCAACGCTTTCAATTTTTTTATTGAAATGGTGGGGAATTGATAATTGTTATACCATAAATATAACAAAATTTATTTATATAATTTATACTAATATCATTATTTAATTAATATTCTAATTTTTTTGTAGGATGATGGTTGGGAATGAAAAAGTGAGTCAATGGTTAAGTAATACTTATGTTATGAATTTGGTTCCTCTCTCGAAGTATCCCTTGGTAATGACAAACATGGGGAAATTTTTTTAGGATATAAATTTACAAATTATTATAGGGGATATAGAATAAGTGAACCAGTAATATTATCATGAATATATAGTTATTTGTTTGTGTCATTAAAAATGTGAAAGTGATCCCCTTTTGTTGGTTAAAATAAGGGACAAATATTCAGAGAACAATGTCAAGAATGGGTTATAAATGTAATAGCACGAGAGTTATGTTAGTTTGGTAGAGAATGGTTGGTGAGACATTGTGTTATTACCTACCAACATTAAAAGGTATTTTTTTTCTAAATATCACATTTATATAGTATATTTAAATCCCCATTTCATGACCCATTTTAACACTTATTAATTATGATCAAATATTAATCTTTGAAATTATTTAATCACTAAAATATAAGTTGACACTTTTTAATATGTATTGACATGATAAATCAAAATTTGGACATCACTTAATCTATTTCAGTTTTAAATAATGATAAAATTAAATTTCAAATTAGAGAATATAATTTTTTGAGAAGCTATTTTTGTAGAAAAAATTTGGTTTTCATTAATAAGAGTTCTCAATATTATTTTATATAGACTACAAATTAAATTACTGATAATTAATTTTCATTTACTATTAAACATTATATAAGAAAATTAATTTAAAATAGAACAATTTAATTTAATACATTACACAATAATTAGAAAATTACTGTAGTTTGAAAATTTATCATTTTCCAATGGTAACAAATATCCACCTTGGTAACATTGTAATTTTCAAAAAAAATTAAATTAAACTTATTAAATAATCTCAAAAAAGAATTTAAAATATAAAAATTATTTTATCTTTTTAAATTAATAAAAAAATATAAAATTGATTCCAATAAAATTATTCATATTGCATTATAAAAATATAAAAAAACATATATCTTTTATGAATAAAATAACCTTTGTTTTATTATACCTTTATATATATTTTTTATATAAATTGGATTCATAAAGTGATACCTTACAAATTAATAGCTATAATTTATGGGTTTAATTTTCTAATTTTATAATGGTAACATGGTTTTTTTTATATTTTAGTTAAGTGTTGAGTGAAACATAATCTACCCTCATGGAATTTAATTAATGATAAGTAATTAATAAAACTGAAAACCATTATATTATACCATCAATAAATTAATTTCGTCCTAAAAATTTTATTACAAGGTGGAAAATATGTGTGGGTATTCCTTGATCACCATTTCCCCAAGTTCCTATGTGGCCTCATAATATTAATGATTCTTCCTTAGAACATTATCTATATGGGTTTTCATGTTCCACATAACCATTCCTCTTAGATCCAATATTTATTAAGGTAGTTCTATATATTAAATTTCATGATCAAATTGTACAAATCTAAATCTTATCACATGGTATGGATCTAATATTTAATTCTTCAAAATTGTTATATAGAACACATTATGTACTTGAGGGTGGTGTGGAGGAATTTCTATTTAATTTTCTTTCACCCTAACATAGTAAAAAATTAATGGATAGATGTATATAGGGATTAGCTACCCTTTCTACCAAAATTTAATAATGTGATTATAAGATGATATATTAAAGAATTACTTTTCACGAAATTCAATCTCAAGATCACATTGATGATTATATTTTTAGCTATTTTATCTACTTTATGATACTTTCTTACACTGAAGAATGTTTTTAACATTCTCTATCATTTATTCGATATGGACATTACCTATCATATTCCTCTCTTTACCTTCAACTAGATATGTTAGAGTTATATATCTCTAAACATACATATCCTTATATGGTACCTTATAAATACTATAAGGGAAAATATTTTTATATGATAACTATACTAGGGAGAGGTATTGATGCCATAATCCTTTGAAATCTGTCGAAAAATATCTTTACATATCATCTAGAGTATGAATATCCTTATTAGACAGACCAAAAATTTGTAAATGATAAGCTGTGTTGAAAATCAAATCATTCTCTAATACTTTCTAAATTCTTCTCCAGAATTTCATGAAAATAATTGAATCCAGATCAGATATAATGGAATGTGCTACTCTATGTTGCCTTACCACATCACTTATTTACATCATGGAGAGATGTTAAAGAGTAAAATCATCTTTGATCATATTAAAATCTGTTGAATTTATAAAGAGACCATATATAACCCAAATAAAATTATGTCCTTCATATTTTGGTATAATTTATATGATGAAACCCATTTTGATGTTTTTAAAATTACCATAATTATATGGATAATATATGCAACATAACCTTATAATTTTTTCACTCAGACATAACTTATTAGCATACCAAGAATCATGATACATATTCTACAATTTATTTCTTCATGTTATATCAAAAAATGATTTCTGTTATATATTTATATGTATTCTGATTTCTTAAATATACAGAGTATTATGATCAACATTCATCATCCAAAATCTCGTTCTTTAATTCTGATTTTGATGAAACACACTACTAGGATTCAATCCTTATAACTCCACCATTATTAAATTTAAAGAGTAAAATATTTACTAACATTATCCATAGGTCTACATAATTGTTCTAGGATTCATTGTTCTTCATGTGGATTTATGGATGAGTTGTTAGTTGGGAATGATATGATTCCACTAATCTATTTATTAAATCAATATTCATCATTTTAAAATCCATGAGAATTTGTGACATTTAAATCCTCACCATAGATAGTGTAGCAGGGTTATTCTAGATTAGATCATCAACCACCATATTTACCTTCCCTAAGTGGTAATGAATATAGTAGTCATAATCATTAATCAATTATTTCTATATCCTGTGGCAGATATTAAACAACTTCTATATGAATAAATATTTCAAGATGTTTTGATCATTATATATTTCACACTTTCTTCTATTATAAATTATCTTTAAATAATCATGGATGGGGTATTTTAAATAGTGTCTATTGATTTCCATTTTAATGAAAATATTTATCCAACATTAAATTGAAAAAATAAATTAATATCAATGAAAATATAATGGAAAATGATAGTATATTTATATTTTTATTCCCATAAAAATATGAGTGAACTTTATGATCAAAATATCATCAATTTTAAGAAATTAAAAAATTAATAATTTAATGTATTCAATATTTTAAATTGCGATACACAATTCAATATGATAATTTGAAATAGAACATCAATAAAGATATCCCATATATAGAACTTAATGTAGCACATACTAATTATTCTAATCAATTCTTTATTTATTAAAGGCTACTTGGATTAAAACATGCTAATATTCATCATATGAAAGAATATAAATGCATTCAATTTTATAAAGTAAATGAATTTGATAAAAAGATAAATTAGATTTTTTATCAAATAATTTCAGAGAAAATGTATTGGATGTACATTATCAAGATAAATATGATTGTTTTATAAATTTATTTCATTTCAGAAGATGTTAAAATAAAGTGTAGACCATTTTGGATGACATGTTTTTAAATAATTTATCACTTGATATTCTTGACAAGCATTAAATACAATAATCAATAGATGAATGTTGTGATTTATCATAATAGGAAATATAAGAAAAGTGTCATCCAATATGAATTAAAATATCTTCTTAAACATGGGATTTTTTGGTCTATTATGAATGTTAATGAAGGTATTATACTTTTTTATTAAAAATGTGTATCAATTTGAATGTTAGATGAAGTGGATGATGTTTCTATGTATACAAAATAGTAGTTTCTCAAGGTTTATCAAATAGACACAATATTTTTTTGCTGAAACATATTCTATTCTAATGGTTTCTGTAACATTTCATTATCCCATGAAATTTGGTAATACATGAATATTATAAATTACTCTCGATAGATTTTTTTTTCATACTAAATATTTTATTATATTGATAATTACTTGTATACAAGAATTTTTGAATAATTAAATGTTTTTGTAGAATTTCTGTGATCACTAGATCTCTATTACATTGAACTAAGAAATTTTTTATATGTATTAAGTTAATTGGAGTGTATACTGTAGAACTAATTGTAATAATATTTGATTAATAGGGTGTATAATAAGAATAAAAAAAATTAATGTGCTTTTACAAAGGGTAGAAGATTCGAAATTATCCTTATTTAATTTTATGTTGATAATGTAAATATTTTTAATAATGTCAATTAACTTTCTTGATTCCTTTAATACTTAAAATATTTAAATAAAATCATTTTAAAAGATAATTATATACTTTTTATTATAAATTTATATTCTAGAGACAAGAATTTTTATTTACCAATCAACATAAACTTTAAATTATTTTCAAATATATTATATAGATAAAGTTAATAAATTAGAAATTAAAATGAATAAAAAATCGCATGATCATGCAAGAGAAAAATTTAAATAATGATAGGATAATAGATAACGTTTCATTCTTGAAAAAATGAATATTCATCTCATACGATCACTAATGTTCCATAAAAATAAAACATGGACTAATATATCATTTTCATGAATCTATTGGAAAAATAAATTTCTTCCACAACTTAGGGATGTTGGAATGGTATCAAACATGTGCGGAGACACCTTCATGGATTTAGTGAAAAAAAATTAATTTATTCTAAAATTTTAAAAAGATAAACAATTTTTAAATTTTAATGTTATATATTTTTCCATAGTTGTATATATATATATCAAACATAAAAATTATTGACATATGATATATATTTTATTTTGTGGAAATCTATGAAACAAACTAATGTTGTTACTTTTATAACCATGAATGGATTATTATTATTAATGATAAATTTGAGAACATGATTGTATTAGATTAACTATTTTTTATATTAAAAAAATTGGATTGAATATGAAAAATAAAAGTTTCACAATAATTTATAGTTATAAATTAGATTGTATAAACAATTAAATTCTGGATATGTCAATATTAATATAACTAAATATATCTCAGAAAATTTTTAATTTTATTATGTGACTCAGAGTTATGATATGTTTTATATCAATGAAATTGTATCATTAAATAATATAATATATTTATTTATAAATCTATTACTAAAAACAATATTTCATATATTAATTTATAAAAATGAGTTGTAATGAATAAAATATCTTTCAAGATTTTGTTATAGAGGGTTTATTGTGTTACACATCTACCCTTAATACAATGTTTCATTGTTTTTTAATGATGTGATTTTATTAAGATAAAGTAAAATTGGTATGAATTTAATTCGGTTTTAAATGACTTTTTTTCATAGAATTTTTTTGAGTGAATTTTATATATGATTCCATGATATTAATGACATAAAATTGGGGTTATTATACATATGTATCATTATAGTGGATTTCATAAGATGTAAAAATTTATTCTATCATAAAAATTAATTATTTTGATGGATGTCAAAAAATTTAAAAATTTTGTGTGTTATAAATAATTAATATTATGATATACGACACAATATAAAAAATTATTGAGATGTCCAAATTTATAAAAAAATGGTTATTCTTATGAACATCATATTAGAAAACTAACCATTCATTATCCATTATCTATCAAGTAATAGTCTTAATAAAAAAATTACATAGGGGATACAATTAGTCCTGAGCATTTATTATATTTTCTGGTAGCCTATATATATATGTGTGTGAAAATATGGTATGAAAACATGAATCTTTGGAATAAATATTTTATACCACCTATCATGACTTTATTTTTCATCATTATTTTGATTATGCTCTTATAATATTTTTTATTGTCGTTTATTATCAACATCTCAATTCCAATTTAAAAATATATTGTTTTTTAATTAATGTTACACGTTTACTTTTTCATATTTTTTAATTATTTTTATTAAACATATGTATATTATTTTATTATACAAATTATTATAAAAATATTGAAAAATAAGATCGTAATATTGATCAAAACTATGAAAAACTTCAAGGTAGAATGTGAAATATTGATCATAACTGACGAGTGATGATAATATAGAACTAATACAAACTTCACTACACTAATACAAAAAATAATTGAGAGATAATAAGTATAGAAAAATGATATGGGGAAATTTTTTATTCAATTATCATGTCAAAACATATATTTTCTACATTACAGTATAATCATGTATCTAGATTTATTATTGTTATCTAGAAAATTTCCAATGGATGTAATTGAATATAATAGATGTAGATTGATAAATTAATGTCCATGGGAATTTATACTCATGGGAATAGAGCCCATGGGAATAAATCCCCATGGAAAATTTGAAGTCTATAATAAACATGATATTATATAACACACACCTTACTATATTTTCAATTAAACTGAATACTATTAACATTTACTTAAATTTCATGAAAATAAAAACTTATCAAGACAAAATAATTGAATACCATGTTCATATTTATGTTTCCTATTTTAAATTTTTTTTAAAAACTAAAAAAAATCAATTGAAATAATTATAATAATATCCACTTCAACTAACATCACTCATACTATTAAAATATCATCTTTATAAATAATTTTCACTAATTTAATATTTTATAATGCCTTTGGGAATA
Source organism: Viscum album (assembly GCA_963277665.1). NCBI lineage: Eukaryota > Viridiplantae > Streptophyta > Magnoliopsida > Santalales > Viscaceae > Viscum > Viscum album. The sequence goes on along the minus strand of OY728148.1, from coordinate 1,478,469,774 downwards.
AATATGCAAGATTTTCACATGATTGAAATTATTGGATATCAATCTCATCATTCTTTTAAACCTCATGTGATAAAAAATTATAACCTATAAATATATACACACTAAAATTATGTCATACAAGATGAATTATTCTCAAGTAAAGTAGTGGGAAAATTAATATTTATATAAATAAGAAAAATATACAACATTAGTATAAATGAACAATTTTAGTTCTGAATTTTTAAATTAATAATTAAGTATACCATTTAATGACTGAGGAAGGACATAATCATTCAATTTAATAAGTATTTATATTATTTTTGTGGTACATATAATGATTTATGCATAGATCCTTCAGGATAAAAAATATCTATTTATACATAATCCAATATGGATAAATAAGTACTTTATTATCCTATATGGATATGAAATCTATCAGTCTTAGAATAAAGATATTTAAATATTCATTAATGGTAAAATCATTTTTTGATTTAATATTTCATATTTTGGATTATTAATGGAAAATATTATGGAATCCCTTTTAATTTTATTAGCAAAAATTCTACATATTTCAAGAAATAATTTCAAAATTTAGTTTTATTCTTCATGTCTATAACAATATTAATGAAATATGATTAATGAATTTTTTTATAAAAACTATAATGACACAAACATCCATTAATGGAAATTCTTCTTCATCTAATTAAATGTTTATTATGGTTATAAAAAATGTTAACTTCAATGGTTTTATGTTTCTAGATTTTAAAATACGGTTATTAATTGTAACCATTGTTAATATAGTCGTTGAACAGTTGTCACATAATTAGTATAAATATAAGGCTTTTATAAATCCAATTTTTTAAGACAATGGAAGAGATGGCCTCATCCAGTAGACTTTCTCCATAAGAAGCCAATTTTTGGAGCTCAAAATGGAGTTTTCGTCAATGGAAATTGATCTTGACCAATCCCAAGTCGAGCTTGAACACGTTAAGTTTGAGAAATACCGACTACGAGATAAGTGGATGTTAATAGAGATTACCACCCGAGCGTTGTTATCCCAGCCACCCTAGGAGTCTATCACAATTCCACACCATACCCTTCAATCTTATGCAGGTTTTATAAGGGGTTTTGTTACAAGACCCAAGAACTATTACTATGTATATTATTTTCTATATAAAGAATGTGCATTCATTTTATTATTGATACTTTGTAAATAGTTTATAAAGAAAAAATATTATTTATAGTTAATATTAAACTATGAAATCTATTTTGATGAATTAATGGAATATTTAATTAAATAATATGTTAATAAAATATTATTATTATTATTAAATTAATTTTTATTAATTAAAATTATTGTATAATTTTATGAATGCAAATGTAATTTTTATTAAGTTTTCATAGCTGTTTTTGTCAAAACCCATGAATTTTAGATAAATATCTATTTTTATTTTAAAAGTAAAAATTCCCATATTTAGAAAATTATTTAGATAAAATGAATATTTTTTTGGAATCAGGATATCTAAATTATCCAACGGTGAATGTTTCATAATTTTCTAATACAGTCAAATGTTTTGGAAGAAATTAAATAGTGTTTAAATATATAATGTGTATTATGACATCATAATGACACAATAGTGATGTATTAATATAATATAAACATTATTTTCGGTTAATATATGTTTTATCATTAAAATAATGTAATTTTGGGAATGTTTGATATATTTTACAAAGCATTAGTAGACCCTTCAAGGCTTATAAAACATTTTTTCTTTTTTAATTGTTATCCTTGAGAGTGTGACTCACCTCCACATAAAAAACCCCATTATTTTAAGAAGTTACACTATTGGCCTTATAAAATATTTTTTTCCACTCCCCTTTGTAAAAAACCATGGGAAAAAACCGTGGGCTGGTTTGTGGTTTTGATTAGTTTAATGTGAGGTGTGCCAAACCTGAATAATTAAGAATTCCCTCTCCTTTCTTATATAAATCCAACCCAGCTCCCACTTCCTCTACAATAAATGCCTTTAGAGTTAGACCAAACCATGCCCTCCTCTCTTTATAATCCTCCCAAGGTTCCCCAATATCCAAAGAATCATCTCTCAAGCCTTTGAGATCATACTTCCAAGGGATTTATTCTTTTCTCTTTTTGTCAAATTTTATTTAAGTTGTTATTCCATTTTCTTTTCAATTAAAAATGTTGGTATATGAATTATCACTTCCCCCATACTGTACTCTTTATGTTTTTATGATCGGAGAGCCCTTTCTCTCCCATTAATGACTCCCATGTACACCCGTCACCATGCTGAAAATCCATGAGGGATTTTTCTCTCCTCTTTTACATCCAAGTAATTATTTTCTATTTTTCATCTAAATTCGGTTACGTTTGTTGGGAAATGTATCTATATGACCCCCTTACTATACTTTTCATTTATATTTAATGAGACACCATTTTATCTCTCATTAACTATTTTCACGAATCATTATTTCATGCTGTTAAGCTGCCAAAAATGCACCACGTTTTTCCAACCCAAGATCATTGTGTAGTGAATACCGTTCCCATGTCTCTATCAAGTGTATTCACCTTTATAAAAATATACATATTGAATTTTACTTTCATTTATTTATTTCAAATTACTTAATTGTTGAATAACATATGATTTTGATTCATTTCATTATCCATGTGCACACTTATGCAAGAAAAGAAATGTTTAAGAAGGGTGTGCCCTGATAGCGCTCCAACGCATTGGGAAAAAGTATAGTATCATGATTTGTCATGTGCAATGGGTATTGACTCATTATTATTCAATTGAATCACGGTTTTACTCCAGCTTCATGTGCAATGAGGGTTTACTAATTCTCCATGTGAAATGAGCCTTGGATCATGCTAATTCGGTGTTAAGTGTTGTCGCCACATTTCCATGTTATTATTATCATGATTTATCATGAATTTATTTTCATGTTCCTCTTGTTCTACACTAGTATGCCTATTGGGTAACATGTATTTTATTACTCATGTTATTCCATGTTTATTCCCATACTGGGATTTATATCTCACCCTTTTCTTATACAGGTCCTCTGGTTATCCAATGCAATGCTAAGTACGAGGGAATATAGATTTCATGTAAATGAATTTTTCTATAATGATCTTGTGTAATTTAAGTTTTAAGATGTTATGTAATGTTCCTAAGCCCCCAATACACTACAACTCTAAATATTATATGTTTTATTAATTGGAGATTTTATGTAATCAGGTTTTAAGTGTGTATTATAAATAAAGGTTGTTATAGTTGCTTTCAAAGGATAGGTTTAGTTATTTTGGGGATAAGGATTAGAAAACCCTAGTAAAGACATAAAGACAAGAATAAGTATAATAAAACATACTTAAGTATTTTTTAGTGTTGAGTAAGTGGTTTATCATGAAAATACATCCCTGTCTGAATATGAGCAGGTAGAGTCAGCTCTGGAACAGATGTATCGTAGGGGTAAAACTCAAAAACACCACTTTGAGCTGGACTTGAATGGGAACTGGTGCACAAAATCATGCATTTTTTTACTCTTTGTTATGACTCTCCCAGGGGATATTCTTTGGTAAATTCACAAGCATATTATGAACCATTATTAAGGGAATAAAAAAATTCCTCTATGAATACATGTTAGAAAGTAGATCATCGATATCATATATTGAAGCCTATGGATTCCAATGTTAAGGAAATAAAAGTTATTTATAATTAATTATTTTTGTCCTTGGATTACACATTATATGTTAACTCTAACATTCTTTTTTTCAATCCAATGGATGGTAATAGGAGGACTCGAGCTAACAACTGATGTGAAGATCAGTGTGATGACTGTAATAATGAGATGACCAGTCTGATGGGAGCAGGAATCACGAACTTTTTCATGATTATCTTTCAGTTAACCCAAGATTAAAATAGAAACATGGGTCAAGAGTATGTTCAACCCCCCCCCCCCCCAAGAAAGAACAAGTTTTTATAGAGAGATTAATGAGACAAAGGCCTCATACTTTTAATGGATCAATTGATCCCTCCATCTCCGAATAGTGGATCAACTCCATTGAAATGATCTTCTACATCCTTCAATGTTTTGAACAAGAGACCTTTATCAGGGATTCTTATCATATGGAGGTTGAAGTTGATCAATACAGGACTTTGATAAAAAATACAATGTCTGAGGAGGAGATCGAGGAATTTGAATGGAAGGATTTCTGGAAGATGTTTTTCAATAAATATTTTATGTGTACCCCCCATCACAAGATGGAATAGGACTTCCTTGACCTCAATAAAAACGATGATGAATATATCATAGCATATGTGGTGAAAATAACAAGGCTTTCATGATACACCTTCGGTTATTTCGTTACCCCCAACTTCAAGGTTGACTGCTTCTTTTTTGGGTTGAAACCTAGTATACAAAAAGTGCTGGAAATCCATGACTTCAGTAGGTATAAGGAAATTTTCCAACGTGCCCTCAAGGTTGAAATGGATATTGGAGAATCTCCTGAGTATCATAGGGATAAGAAGCATAAGGAGGGATTCAATGTTGGCGGTCCGAGGGATAAATCCAAAGGTGCTAAGAATATCCAAAACCGCACATTCCAAAGGTGCATAAAGAAGCACCTTGGATGTTGCCTGAAAGGGAAGATGAAATGCTTTATTTGTGGAAGAAAAGGGCACCTAGTTGCTAACCGCCAACAAGAAAAACTGGTGGTTGCAATAGAGGAGAGGAATGCTCCATTCAAACCTCAATTCATTTTTCGTTGCTAAAACTACAAAGAATCCATGAATCATTCAAATTAATTCCCTAGGACAATGGTTTTGGGAGGCAACCAGTAAACTCGAGGCAGTAAGGGATAGATTTTTCCATCACTACTGCCGAAGTGAACCCTGAAAATGAAGTGGTGATAGGTATGGTAGTTATTCATTCAAGAATAGAGAATGTACTTTTTGATTCAGTATCTATGCATTCTTTTATATCCCAATAGTTTACTATAACAATCCCATAACCACAAAAAATCATTGATGTAAAGATGTCGGTGAGTACGAGAAATGAGGAAATCATTGAATCCCATGAATATAACTCCTCCCCTATCTTAATTTGTGATTTGAATTTCCCAGTGTACCTCTTCATACTCCCTCTAGAAGATATTTATGCTTTTCATATCATGGATTGACTTTCCTTATATAGAGCCAATATAAATTGCTGAAAGAGGGAAATCAGTCTCCATGTAGAGAATCGACCCCTGATTCTGTACAAGTGCAAGGAGGAAGATGAATATTCCTTAACTACATCATCTCAAGCATAGATGTTACTACCCTATGAGAATGTGTATCTCGCTCAGATGTCTGAGTCTAAGGAGGCATCCATCCTTAAAGACATTCATATTTTGAGGGAATTTGTTGTAGTGTTTCCTGAGGAATTTTCTGGTCTTCCTCCACAATCAGATGTTGAATTCTCAATTGATCATATACTTGGGGTGTTTCCAATATCAATGAATTTGTATAGAATGGTAGTTGTAAAGTTTGAGGGGATAAAGAATAAACTATAATTGAATCTGGGTAAACCTTTTTATACACCAAAGATCATCACCATTGGGTGCACCAGTCCTCTTCATCATGAAGAGAGATGGTTCAATACACCTTTCATCGATTATCGTGAGCTTAACAAAATCACGATAAAGAACAATTATCCTCTCCCACAAATAGATGATTTGTTCGATCAGCTGCATGGAGCACAATACTTATCGATGGTGGATTTTCGGTCGGGATATTATCAATTATGGGTTAAGAAGTAATACATCCCCAAGACAGCTTTTCGTACAAGATATGGGCACTATGAATTCATAGTAATGCCTTTCAGACTCACTAATGCTCCAAAAATCATCATGGAATTGATCAATAAAGTCTTTAGGGATTACCTAGAAAAATATTTGGTAGTCTTTATATAATATATTCTGATATACACCAAAACAAAGGAGGATCATGAAGAGCATCTAATAAATGTACTAGAGACCTTGTGGAAGGAGAATATCTGAGCAAAGTATATCAAGTGTGAGTTTCGGTTTGAGGAGGTCTCATTATTAGACCATATCATCACAAGAAATGGTATATATATGGATCCCTCCAAAATAGATGTAATTTAGTGATGGATGAGACTATCATTGGTAATGAATATCTGTAGCTTCTTGGGGTTAGCTGGATATTATCGATGATTTGTGATAAATTCCTCATGATTGAACAACCCTCTTAAAAAGCTATATAAGAAGGGAGTAAAGTATTAGTGGATGGATGAATGCGAAGAAATCTTCAATGAGTTAAAAATAGGCTTATCACTACTCCCATGCACACTTTATCCACAAGTGGAGAACTTTTTTTCGTATTCAATGTTTCTTCAATGAAGGGAATGGGTTGTGTATTGATGAAAAATGAAAAAGTCATTGCCTTTGCTTCTAGGCAATTGAATGTTCATGAGAAAAGTTATCCAACACATTATTTGGAGTTAAAAAAGCCTTATCACTATTCCCACACTCACTTTATCCACAACTGGATAACTTTTTGTGGTATTCACTGTTTGTTTGAAGAAGGGCATGGGTTGTGTGTTGATGAAAAATGACATAGTCATTGCCTTTACTTCTAGGAAATTGAATGTTCATGAGAAAATTTATCCAACACATGATTTGGAGTTGATTGCGGTGATCTTCGATTTAAAAATTTGTCAGCATTATCTATTTGGGGAGAAGTGTGAAATATATATGGAAAAAATCCTCAAGTATATATTCAAATAGAAAGAGTTTAACATGCACCAATGAAGATGGATAGAGCTGATCAAAGACAATGACTAATCAATCCATTAACACCCTAGGGATGTTAACAAGGTGGAAGATGCTCTATGTAGAATGTACTTGATGATTCTATCATTTATGAGAATTGAGATGGAACCAATATTTTTACAGTAGATGAAGATGGACATGGGAATCATAATGAAGGGAATATTATTAATCCTTTCACAAATTATTTCTCAATAATCTCTTTTAGAAAGGATAAAGGATGCTCCAAAGGATGAGGTGGAAATTTAGATGAAAGTGGAAGCTACCAGAAAAGGGAAATCCTCAGAGTTCAATGTCAATGAAGAATGAATTGTGAGATTTGGAAAAAGAATATGTTTTCCACCAAGTCCAGAGCTGAATAAAGAACTTTTGGATGATGAATAGAGTTCAAATTTCTCAATTCACCCAGGAAACACAAAGATGTATCCAGATCTTTGAGAGAATTATTGGTGGGATAATATGAAGATGATATTTCTGAGTATACATCAAAGTGCCTGGTGTGTAATAAAGTCAAGGAGGAGTTGCATAATTCTAAGAGGACAATGCAACCATTTCCCGTAATAGCATGGAAATGGGAGAAAATTATCATAGACATTGTCACCAGACTTCCAAATACATTCAAAGGAAACAATTCAATTTGGGTTGTTGTGGATCATCATACAAATTCTATACAATTTATTCAATTTGAGAGGACTTCCCATTGGATAAACTGGAAAAAATATATATCAGGGATGTGGTAAGGATGCATGGAGTACCACTATCTATTATATCTAATTGAGATCCATGATTCTTCTCTATGATTTGGATGAGTCTTCAACATGCTCTGGATACCGAACTGAACTTCAGTACGACCTATAATCCTCAAACTGATGGCCCATCTGAGCGAACTCTTCAAACAATGGAGGATATGTTAAGATCATGTTCTATGGACTTAAAAGGTGGATGGGACCAACATCTTCCACTGGTTGAATTCTCCTACAATAATAGTTTCCACTTGAGCACCTGAATGGCACCTTATGAATACCTATATGAGACGAGGATCAGAACACTGGCTTGTTTGGAAGAAGTCAGTGAGCATAATCTTCTGGGACTTGAAATGGAAGAATAAATGGTGGAGAATTTGAAAACCATTCAACAACATGTCAAGGCAGCCTAGAGTCGACAGAAGTGTTATGAAGATAACTGTCGATGAGACATTCAGTGTAAAGTTGGGGACATGGTATTTCAACACATATCTCAATGGAATAAGGTCATGATATTTGGAAAGAAAGGAAAGTTAAGTCCTAGGTACATCGGCCCCTTTGATATTCTTGATTATGTTGGGGATGTGGCCTATCGACTAGCACCACCAAATACCATGGCCAAAGTACATCATGTAATTCATGAATACATATTAATGAAGTACATACCTAACCCTTCACATGTACTCTCTTCAGAGGTAGTACAACTAGAGGATGGTCTTTCATACGAGGAGAAACCATTGAAGATCTTAGATCGTAGATAAAAGTTCTACAAAATAAGGAAATGCACCTCGAAAAGGTGTTTTGGAGAAACCACAAGTTTGAAAAAGAGACATGGGAATCGATGTAAGTGATTAATAATAGTTATCCACAATTGTTTTAGATTTGGAATAGAAAATTTCAAGGGTGACATTTCCTAAGGGGGGAAGATTGTAATGACCAAACCATTCATTAATGGAAATTCATCTTGATGTAATTAAATGTTTATTATGGTTATATAAAATGTGAACATCATTGGTTTTATGTTTCTGGATATTAAAATACCATTATGAAATGTGACTGTTTCTAATATAGTCATTGAACAGTGACCACATGATTAGTATAAATATAGGGCTTTAACAAATCCAATTTACTCAGACAAAGGAAGCGTTGGCCTCATCCAGTAAACTTTCCCCATACCAAACCCATTTTTCAGAGTTCAAAAAAGTGGTGGCATAATTGGTCTTCATTCTTGACCTAGACCAATCCAATAATGAACATGTTAATCTTGAGTAGAACTGACTACATGAGAAGAGAAAGTTAAAAGTTATTACCACCTGAGGGATGTTATTCGAGCCACCCCAAGAGTCTGTCACAATCACACACCTTACACTTTAGTTTTATGTGGGTGTTATAACGGGTTATGTAACTATACCCTATCATTATGACTATGTACATTATTGTTTTTTAAAAATAATGTCCATTCATTTTATTATTGTTACATTGTAAAAAGTTTTTAAAGCACAAATAGTATTTTTAGTTTATATTCAAATAAGAAATATATTTTAACAAATTAATGGATTTTTTAATAAAATAAAATATTATTAAAATATTATTATTATTATTATTATATTACATTTTATTAAATATAAATTATCATATAATTTTACGAATGCAATTGTATTTTTTATTAAGGTTTGAAAGCTGATTTTGTCAAAACCCATGAATTTTGGATAAATGTTAGTTTTTATATTAAATGTTAAAATTCACATATTTAGAAAATTATTTGATAAAATAAATATTATTTTTGGAATCAGGATGTCCAAATTATACAATGGTGAATTTTTCATAATTTTCTGAGATAGTTGATTTTTTGGGTAAAAATGAAATACAGTTTAAATATATAATGTGTTTTATAACATCATAATGACCCAATAGTGATGTAATAAAATAATATAAACATTATGTACAGACAATATATGTTTCACCTTTAAAATAATGTGATTTTGGGTTTGTTTGATTTATTTTCCAAAGCTTTAGTGGACCATTCAAGGCTTATAAAACATTTTGTCTTTTTAAATTGTTTTCGTTGAGAGTGTGACTCACATCCACATAAGCAACCCTATTATGTTACAAAGTTCGGAAATTTGCCTTATAAAATAACTTTTTCCACTCACCTTTGTCAGAAACCACTCGCAAACACCATGGGCTGGTTTGGGGTTTGGATTAGTTTAATGTGAGATGTCCCAAACCTAAATAATAAATAATTCCTTCTCCTTCCCTATATAAACCCAACCAAGCTCCCACATTCTCTTCACTCAAAGCTTGTGGAGTTTGACCAACCCCTTACCTCCTCCCTCTAGAATCTTACCATTTTTCCCCAGGATCCCAATAACCCTCTCTCAATCATCTCCCAAGCCTTTGGGATCACACTTCCAAGTAAGGGATTTCTTCCTTTCCCATTTTGTCCAATTTTCTTTAAATTGTTATGCCCTTTTGTTTTCAACTAAAAGTTTAGGGTATGATTTTGAACCTACCCCATTCTGATCTATTTATGTATGTATGATGGGATACCCCATTCTCTCTCATTAATGCCTCCCATGTACACTTGTTACCATGCTGAAATTACTTGAGGGATTTATCTCTTTTCTTTTACATCAAAGTAATTCTTTTGTATTATGAATAAAAATTCCATTACATTTGTTGTGACATGTATCTATATAACCCCCTTACTATACATTTTATGTATATATGATGAGACACATTTTTCTCTCTCATCAACCATTTTCATGAATCCTTATGTCACGCTGTTATGATGCCGAAATTTCACCACATATTTTCAAGCCAAGATCATAGTGTAGTGAATACCATACCCATGTCTCTATCTAGGGTATTCACCATTATAAACATATAAATGTTGAGTGGTAATTTCATGTAGTTTTTCCAAATTAATTAATCATGCAATAACTTATGATGTTTATTGATTCCACGATCCTTGTGGCACACTTATGCATGAAATGAAATGTTTAAGAAGGGTGTGCCCTGATAGCACTTCAATGCAGAGGGTAATGTATAGTATCATGATACGTCATGTGAAATGGGTGTTGACTCATGATAATTCATGTGCAACATGTTTTTTCTTGGGCATCATGTGCAATGAGTTTTTTCGCATGCTCCATATGAAATGGGCCTTGGCTCATGCTAATTCAATGTTAAGTGTCGTTGCCACATTTCCATGGTTTGATTATCATGATTTATCATACCTTTACATTCATGATTCTATTATGCTCCATTGATATGTGTATTGACTGACATGTATTGTATTCCTCATGATATTCCATGTTTATTATCTTATTGGGCTCTATAACTCACCCTTTTCTTATGGATGTCCTCAGGTTATTCCATGCAATGCTAAGTACAAGGGAATGTCATGGTCATGTAAAGGATGTTTTCAATAAAAATGCTATGTGTTTTATGTTTTAAGCTGTTATGTAATATTCCTAATCCCAAAATACACTAGTACTCTTTATCTTCTATATTGTGTCACGTGAAGATTTTATGTAATAAGGTTTTATGTGCGTAATAAATATTAGGGTTGTTATACAAACCATGGGATGATAAATCCAATTTTATATTATCAATTAAATATATATTTGTTAATATGGTTATTATAGATATATCTTGTTATGTTTCACCTATATAGTAATTTATAATTGGGTGAAACATATATAATTTTGAATATAAGTTATGTATTTTGAACCTTTCAGATATTTATATATATATATATTTTAACAAAAGTTTCCAAATAGTTACGTAATGGTGAAATCAATTATTCTTACTATATAATTAATATATAAATAAATTCATAAGGAATAAATTTTTTATTGTAAACTGATTTATATTAAGTAGTCTTAGTATTTTTTATAACTAACCAATAAATTTATATGTTATCATTTAACTTATTAAATAATAATTTATCTTCAAAAAGTGTCTCCTCTAGAATAATATCGAAAAATAAATATTATTATAGATATAATAATTTTACCATTTTAGAAAATTATTTATTTATTTATATTCACACATGTTGAAATAATATTTTAGATATTAAATTCAACAAATTTATTGATTTGTAACACTTAAAATCTAAATTATAGGTTATTCCAACTTCTAATCAATGGTTACGTATGAATACTTTATATAAGGTATGTGATGCTCAAATTTCATTACTATGAAAAACTAATGATATATATCCTCTAGTGAAAAATAATATATTTGACTATTTCATCAGTGTATATTTCATAAATTATTTATGTGATTGATTTTTTGTGTTGGTGAATAGATAAATATACCATGATTTAAACTTCATATAAATAATGAATATTCATGTCTAATATAGTTGGAGATGATAAAAATAAATTACCTTAAGAATATATAACTTATGTTCTCCTCTATATTTAAATATGTTATAGTGGATGGTTTATTTTAGTCATGAACATGTAATTCTGGTACACGATTTCATTTAGGAATATCATGTTCAATTAAATATTTGTTTTCATATTTATCTACCAAAATGGGTTAATTTTCTTCCATATAATGATGATTTATATAGTTTTAACCAAAAAATATAGTAAACATCATGGATAGATTATAAAAATTATTTCGTGCTCTATTAAAATTCATTTGATATGATATAAATACACGATGGTGTAATTCAAATAGGGTTCTTGGATTTTTTTTTACCAATTTTGAAAGATTAAATTATAAAAATAAATTGATTTTATAATTTTTTTGCATCAATTAATTTTGAACATGATGTTCATACATATTTGTTTAAGGGAAAATATTTAATAATATTGTTGTTTTAATTTCAATAGTATCATGAATAGAATAAAATATTTTCTCTCTAATTGTAATTCCTCACCATAACATGAAAGTGTCACTATGGATAAATTTTTCATTCCCTCCAGTGTAAACACAAATTACTAGTGGCCATTGACTTTTGGAAAGGGTATAAATATATTTGTTTTGAGTTATTTATCCTATAAAAAGACATAAAAATCAAAATAATGTATAATAATAGTAATAATTAAACACATTTGAAAATATAAATAAAAATCGTCACAATGAATACTTAAATAACCCCATAAATATCGATTATGTCTTCCAATCAATCTAGATAAAAACTAAAATAAATTTTCATGTATCAATATATAATATAAGGAATATAACAAAAATAAAATGTTGGGAAAAAACGAACTACAAACCCACCAGTCCAAACCGAAATCATCAACATCAGTATAATATCCAACTCACACAACACAATTCCATTTCTATGACTCAGATGAGGATGAGTGAAAAATGTATATACATTATATGTATACATATATGGTGTGATAATAAACTAAATATGTTTTAGACATAGACATCAAACATCTCTTAGATCCTAACATGATCATATATGAATATGTTATTTCATATGATGAATTTAAAAATTTTCAATATCATGCATAAAATATAATCAAGTGCTTAACAAGATATCTTAACAGATTTTATAAATTATTAGACTAATGATAGTGGATATCCATTATCCTTTTCATATCATTTCTATCCAAGAACATGGATTAACATGTAACATTACAAAACACAATGCCATATCTAATTATATCTAAACTCATATCAGAGACAAAAAAGATAATATCTCAACATAGTGAAAACATGTATTATCAGAACACATGGATTATTTCTTAACTTATACAAACATTTTACATTAGTATGTTTTAATGGTACACTAAGAATATAGAGAAATTTATTTTATTTATTTTATTTTTCTTTAAATAAATGGATGTTAAATAAATTTTAAGGGATGAAGGGGATAGAATTAGACTTAATATTTTAAATAACATTTATTGGGTTAAGTGTTATTCATTCTCATCATCGTAATGCTTTAGTTGAATTTTCACCTATTAAACTAACAAAGCTTACGATCATGTACCCACGTTTTAAAGGTTCCTTCTTGGCATTCAAAAGTCCCAGTATCGAATCCAGGTAGAGTCAAATTTATGGGGTACTATAACAGTTCAATAGTAGTGATGAAACTATATTTGGGATGACACTATAGTGGTGGAGGATCTGTACCACGAACTGTAACAGTGGTGGTACTACAGTAGGTACTATAGTAATCTGAGTACTGTATAAGTACTATTCATCGATGAACTATTTGCGAAAAAATTGGGCTTTCAACCCCTGTATTCAGGTCACATGTCCTTAGTCCTTAGATTTATGTAATGGGCCTCCATATACCTAGTTAAAAAGAGGTATTTTCTTTAAAACTAAAATTATGCATCGAGCCCAACCTTTAAAAAATGATCAAACAATATGTGTGGTAGAGAAAAAATGGAAGAATAAACAATGAAATAGATATTTGAATACAAGAATATAAATGATAATAGTAATATATGAATTTAGTAAAAACAATAATAATAGATAATTAAACATATTATGTCTCTTGATATTCACATATATCATCATGGGGACTCCTGGTATCAAGAGTGTGTCATTGATTAGAATGACAGTGAAATGAAGGAGTGATATTATAAAGTACAATGTGGGAATTAATCAATTAAGATACATTATAAAGATTTAATCTACCACCTAAACTTATCCATTAAATATATATTGATTTTCTTACCTATGTTTTGTTTTCCTACGCACAAAAAAATATTTTAAAAAATCATCATATAAAAAAATAATTCCATGTATTAATCACACATTATATAAAAAAATCTTTTCTACTTGTATTATATTTATATAAATGAATAATTTTTTTATATAATCCTATATCAGAAAATATGACATTCTTTCATACAAATTAATATGTTATAACTCCCATCTTTTCTTATAGAAGCATGTAGTTAATATTACTGACATAATTATCATGTATATTTGTAACCAATTCAAGGAAAAGAATTGTGAAGACATTGAAATTATTTCATTAGGATCTAAAAATGTAAATAAATGAAAAAATTCATGAATAAATTATAGATTTACATATACTCGTGTTCTTTGGTTGTTAACCATTAATATTTTCATTTTAGTTATAGTATATGTGCAATATTAAATCTTAGAGTACATTATTTTTACCTATTATACCTGATATAGATAGATTATTTCATCATAGTTTAGTATGTGATATAAATGAAAAGGTGATAAAAATTATTATATGATATAATAAAATTATAACTCTATTTTTCTGAGATAAAACATAAAGTTAAACTGGTTTCTACAAGGTTCAGAGACCAAAACGAATTTTTTTTTAAAAAATGCATCATGTGTAATAATATTAGAAAATTTCTATTTCTATGAATTTATTTGTTTATTATTTTTGTCAAAAAAAATTTATTTCAATGGTTTTGGGAAAATACATGACTTAGTGGATGACGAGTTCATTTTTCTGAATATTATACCTAGAATGATAAGTTTTTATTTTTTTAGAAGGCTACACTATTTACCCTATACCAGTATACTGGGTACCTAGTGGACATAATTAAAAGATGAAGCCTCTGGATGTCCACTGGATGGTCAGTAACCCATTAGAGGGTACCATTAATGGACTGTGTACACTATATCTATTAACCATGTACCTAGTTGGCCCATCATATTGTAAATTAATTAATTAAATTAATTAAATTAATTAAATTTTTTATTAATTGATACTCATAATTTCCACTTTATATGGATATAAGTCCCAATCATATTCTACACTCAATTATCTTCCCCTTTTATTGTGGATCACCCTCATATTTCATTAGTTTCATGTAGAATTTTTCTTTGGTTATTTATTAATGCAAATCTATCACTACCCTTGCATCTATGTTGTATTTATCATACTATTTCAATGTTCTTCCATGTTTGTTCCCTAATTTATATTATTTTTTTAGATTTTGGGAAAATAGTTTAACAGAAATAATTCTTTTCATAATTCTCAGTGAAATGGATTATACTAGATCACGGTAGGTGGTTCTTAGACAATCCCATCAATTTAATCATGTTCCATGTGACGTGTGATGTTAGGATGTTCCAAATGATTGAGATTAACAAAAAAATAATCTAAATTGTTTTTTCTTTTCCCTATATGAGTAGGGTAAGGATATTTTGTGTTATAAGTGATCATTCATGAATATTTATTACGTTTCCACTGATGTACATATTTCTTATTATCTTGGCTTAAATCTTATACTTAGAACCCTATAAAGTGTTTTTGGAGTTTCATTGTAATGTATTAGACCATGTTAGGATCTTTATGTACTCCATTGAGGATGGGATTCCTACTTTACCTAAATATACTATCTTTTAGGTTTCATTGGTTTGTATACAATGGTTTTTATATAGACATAATGGCTTGTTAGAATTTATAAGGGGTGATGTTTTCCTCTTTTAATTATGTGGTGTCAATTGAGTTTTCATTAAACCTAGTGTGGGTGGATGGTAATGATTATGGATTCACTAAGTAATTATATTGAGTGTTATTATATGACATACCATATTATGAGTGGAAAAACATTATAATTTTTATTTGAATTATTTTATTGGTTAATATGATATGGGATCATGACTCAATGGGATGAGATCTCAA
Organism: Viscum album; assembly: GCA_963277665.1. NCBI lineage: Eukaryota > Viridiplantae > Streptophyta > Magnoliopsida > Santalales > Viscaceae > Viscum > Viscum album. Next base: position 1,478,453,597 of record OY728148.1, on the reverse strand, counting down.
TAAGAATGGGACAACTTTTCGCCATGTCTTCATATTATTAAAATTTTTATCAATATGAGTTTTATAATTATATCATTATAGACATTGAGATGTCCTCACATTTTCATTTAATTGATATGATCTCGAATATAGAAACTTGAGTGTTGAGATCATTATAGACATACCATCACCATTAACATTGGTTACATTACTATTCTGATTTTTGTTTGACATTCCCTTAGGATGAGAAATGTCTGATATGAAATGAAACATACTTCCCAGTTGTCCTTATAGATTCTTGAATTTTTTAAAAATAATTTTTTCTACTATTTGATGGTTTATAGTCACTATTTAGGTGGATAGTTAAGAAATTGATAATATTATATATATTTTTATTAAAAATTGATTATTATTAGTGGAATATCACTTTGAATATGAAACTATATATTCTATATTTGTTTAAGGGTGTTGTTGATGGTGGACTAATAAGATGTACTAACCCCTGATACAAACATCATAGCACATGTGAATATTTCCCATTTGATGACATTGGTAAGGGGGAGGTCCCTAATATGGATTGATGTTCTGGTATTCATGGGTTGGTTTGTGGGAGGTGGGAATTAGGTATTGTTTTTTGGTCCCTTTTAGTATTTTGTTGATTTTTGGACCGGTTTTTGGATGATCAACCAATGAAATATAATTCATATTATGTAAAAACCATGTGACGTTTCTGGGATTATTGTACTATATAATTGAATATATTATCTTATTATTGTTGGTAACTATCTATAATTTTCATATTTGACTTTTATATTTTTATTTATACTGTTATTATTTATCTTACATTGATTTATAGTTATCTATACGAAAAATTTTATAGCATACTCATGTTATACAAAGAACCTTCGCTATTTTTTAGTAGCCTCTAGAATATGAAGATGTCAACTTAAGGAATGTGTCACTCTAGTTCAGTTATTGTGGAGGTGAACCATGTCATGGAAATTTCATAATTGTATTTGAGTCTTGTTTTGGTTTAAAGTACTATATAGGCACGATAGTTAGAGGTACGATATTATTGGGTGCTGGGATAGACTCTATCCCTGGAGTATTTATACTATAGTAGAGAAATTCAATGTTATTAGGGATAATATCATTGTGATTTATTTCCACAATTATAGTTAGAACAATTTTTTATTAATATGATACATTGGGTTAATATGAGGCCTTAGAGAGACTTATCTCTCCCGATGCTCTCAACCTAGTTTCCCCATGTTGTTCTTCAGAGGGGGGATGCCTTCACATTACTTCTATGACATTGTCTCCACATGTTTTAATATTTATAATTCCTCCCACCCATATTATTTCGTCCCCCTTCCCACTACTCATGAATGATTTTTTGAGTCAATAAGGTTTCTTTATTACTTTTCCATTTCTCTATGTTTTGAAAATCACAAACACTTTATCTAAAGGAAAATTAAATTTTCCCTAAAAATAATTTTCCTAAATACAATTTTCCTTGAATATGGAATTTGTATCTCTATCATTGTTTTCATTGTTCATTTTATAATCTCTCACAATCTAACTCATTTTATTCCCATTATTAAATTAATTTTTGCATAAAAACCCCAGAATTCTAAAAATAATTGGATATAAAGTACTATGTTTTTTGGTTCCTAATTCCCTAAAATTATGTCTCAAAATTCTCTGAAATTCAGACTCTGAATTCTATGAAATTCAAACACCAAATTCTATGAAAAATAGACTCTGAATTCTATGAAATTCAGACTCCAAATTCCCTAAAATTCGGACTCTGAATTCCTAAGAATTTATATTCTGAAATATATAGAATTAAGATTCCAAATTCATTGTAAAAAAATCCAAATATATATATATCATATATTCATTGAATGTTTATTTTGTTATATTCCATATTATATTTTTCCATAGACTTTGAAAAATAAATTTTATTAAGAAACTTCATTTTCCTAACACTTGTTATTATTATTAAATGATGTCGTACAGTTTGTTCTTATGTAACCTTTGTTTGAGTGACATGTTAATAGATCTCACAGAATTTCAAGGAAAAATATAACTGTTGGAGGAGGGAGTCGACAATTGGAGATGTTACTATAAATATAATATAATTTGAATGAGCTCAATTTTATTACACCACTCTAGAAATTACATGTTGTTGAAGTGATTTATAGAGAGAGTGACCCTCATTCAATGTGCATACTGAACATATTGTTCATCATGCTTCATGCAAATCCAATTATTTATGACTACAATCGATGGATTCTTAGGATAGGAAGACAGAGGTGCTGACTACCATAATGTTTGAGGATAGCTGGTGATACGAATACATATGTGACAACAATATTAATGTTCAGGGACTTACTGGAATATTATGATAGAGGTGTCGACTAACTTAATGTTCGAGGGCTTGCGGGGATAACAAGACAGATTCTGATATTACTATCGAGGGATTACTCTGTTGTTGGTAAGATTGAATTTCAAGAAAGTGTAATTCAATGGACCTTTATCCAAGATTGTTATATACCCTCCTATTTGGGTTAAAATATTTCATACTTGTTACTTTTTTGGTTTCATGTATATTTCTATTGTATTTTGATAAAATAAGGATGTATAATCTTCTTGTACTTTAATATTCTTATTTGTGCTCTGATGAATAAAATTTGATATGGTTTAAGGTAGAATCATTACCAAGGAAAACATTCCTTAATTTTCTATTCTGGAAACGTATTTATGGAACCTAGAATTTTTTTATTGTAGAGATATTTTCAGTTTTGTGAATTTAAATTATTTAACATTGTTAAACATAGTTTTATTTATGGCTAAAAACAATACTTTTTAAAACATAAAATTAACCCCCAAGTAATTAAGAATCTACATTAATATTTCAATCCTATAATTGGTATCAGAGAAGATCCTTGAATTAATTATATTCACATATATGATTTCTTTCCCAAGATATCATTGTTCTAAATTTTTCATGTTAAACATTTCATTCTTAATCATTGTTGGATATTTTTATCTTTTTTACAAACTTTTATTATTAAAAAATTTTTTTGGAAATATTTTTTCATATAAAATGTAAGAAATGAATTTCGGTTCTATCTATAATATTAACCCTACTAGACTACCTATTTTTGATGGTATTGATTATGAGTACTGGAGAGACGAAATGAGGACATTTGTTATTAATACTAGAGTGTACAAACGTTTTATGCTTACTAGGGATTACAAAATTCTTGATAAGGAATTAAAAACCTTCACCAACCAATAAAAGATAGAATATCAACTAAATTAAATGTTATGAAAAACATTGTTATGTTCGAGGACCATGAATATATATAGTCAAATTTATTCTTGTGAAGCTACTTAATTCATTTGGATGAAATTTTAAGTTACACATTTTGGTACATCCCATGTTTTAGAAATTAGAAGAGCTATGATTAAAGAATAATATCATGGATTTATATTTCCTTATATAGAACCAGTATGTAAGGTAAAAAAAAATGGTTTATAACTATCATAAACATTCTACAATATATGGGTGAGAAAGTCCTTGATGATGAGGCTATTACAGACTGTATTATTGAAATTATTCATAATTAGTGGTAATCTAAGAGAACAAAAATTTATGAGAATAGTAATCTATCTCAAAATAATCTTGATGTTATTTTTGGAAAATTTATTCAACATGAGACACGAATGAAATTAGATGAAGATATGAATAAGATGAAGAATGGAAATGGAACAATAAACATTACTGCTAATAATGCCAATACTCTGGAATGGTTTACAAGATATCTGTCTAAGAAATCCAATTTTTTATCTGAATCAATTGAAACCGAATATTCTAATAATGACTTAGCTAATCTTGCGAGAAATATGAACAAGATAGTTGGAAAAAATTTCTTTCTATAGATATATAAGAACAATGAATGGAAATACTTTGAACTTACTTGCTATGAATGCGAAAAACGAGGGGCATATAAGTCTATGATATTATTTGATTAAGATAAAGGTTAGGAAGGAAAAAAATTCTGAGAAGAATATAAAGATGTATTACAAGTCTACGTATACGATGGTCATAATGGAAAATAACACCCATAGTTTTAGTGGTGGTGACTCATCTGATGAATCTTCAGATTATGAATCTTCTGGTTAGAAGAATCTTGGTCTACTATCCATACTACTAATTAAAAATCACTGTATAATGTCCAAGGTATGCAATACCGAATATATGACCAATATATCTTTGAATTCATATTATACTGATGATAAATATTATAAATATTTATATGATTAATCTTCCACATCAAAAGATAACACCATAACTTCTTATGAACAAGTGTCTAGATGTTATAATCTTATTCAAAAAAGAAAATTTTAAACTCAATAAAAATATTGTTAAGGAAAATTATGGAATTTTTATTTTAACTAAAGAAGTATATAAAATTTATAAATATGTTGATAAGAAAAAGTTTTATTTTGAAAGTGTTTCTAAAATCCATTAGGATGTTAATTATGAGAAGGATAATGTTTCTAAGGATCTTGAAAATTCACCTTATAGGAAAAATATTTTAGAGGCTACATCCAGTTCTAAAAGAAATGTTTTTTAGGATAAATAACTGGTTATTAAAATAAATTCAAAAATATTTTCCTTAAGAAAATGTCTATCAAAATTTAGCACTACTATGGAAAAGTTTGACAATATATATTCCAAAATTTTACCATTATGGAATCGTTTTGGTTTTGGTTATACAAATTCTAAACCAGTTTTTTGTAATAACTATTTTGTTCCCCAAATTACTCCATTTTGAACTAAATTTCATTGTGTTGGGAATTGGGAAAAAATTATTCTTTTAATAAAACCCAATATTTAGTTTTTCATAAAGCATTTTTTTTAAGAAAACGCGGATTCCTAAAATTTTTCTTTTTGAAATTTCAGGATCCAAGAATGTTTGAATTGTAAAAGTCTAAATATTTAATTTTCAATAAAATAATGAATGTACCAGAAAACATTTATAGTACATGGATAGTGGATGTTCCCTGAATATTACTGGCGACAAAAACAACTTATAAAATATTATCTAGACGAAAGGATGAAAAGTAACTTTCGAAGTTAATGCTAAGGGAGAAATTTTTTATATATCTAATATTGTTCTTCTTGAAAAATCATTTTTATCAAATGTTCTATTTGTTAAGGTTCTTAAGCATAAACTCATTGGTACATGTCAATTATGTGATGAAGGTTACCTTGTGAATTTTTGGAATGATGAGTTCTTAGTACACAATTCCAAGGAGGAGTTTATACATTCTCCCTCTAGGAAAGAGAATTTATATACACTAAACATAGAATACCATAAGAGATAAGATCTACCTTTCGTTAGAATAGTGGAAGATAAATATATGATATAGCATAGATGGTTAGAACAATGTAACCTTATGAACCTATGAAAACAGTCAAAATAACATGTTAAGGATCTTCCAAAGATTATATTTGATTATTAAAAAGATTTTGATCCTTGTCGATTTGGAAGGAAACATAAATCATGTTTTAAATCAATTAGTGAATCCTCAACATATGAATTATTACAGTTAGGGACTATGGATCTTTCTAGTACAACAAAAACTAGAATTATTGGAGGAAAATATTATGTAATTCCCTTAGTTATGATTAAACTATATTTATGTGGGTATATTATCTTGCAAATAAATCTCTATTTTTTTCTTATTTTAAATATTTTAGATCCAAAGTTAATAATGTGAAAACCCCTCCATTGATTACTATTCAATGTGACCAGAGAAGTTAATTTCAAAATTATGATTTTGAAACTTTTTATAGTAGAAATTGAATTACTCATAACTTCTCATCTCTAAGAACTCGTCAACTAAATGGTGTTGTCAAAAGAAGAAATAAAATTCATCAAGAGATAACTAGATCCCTGATGAGTGAATATTCTATTGTTAAAATATTTTAGGATGAAGCTGTTTGTACTTATTGATATACTACAAATCGAGTTTTTATTAGAACTTTTCTTAACAAAACCCCTTACAAATTGGGGAATGGTAGATAACCTAGACTATCCTACTTCAAGGTATTTGGTTGAAAAGTATTCATTATGAATAGTAATGATAATTTTCATAAATTTTCACCTAAATCATATGACTGAATTTTCCTAGGATACTCTACAACTTGTAATACATATAGAGTTTTTAATAAAAAACATGAAGTATTGAGAAAACTGTACATGTTAAATTTGATTAAACCGATCATTTTATTTTTAAACAATACAAAACTAAATCTACAAATGTGTTTTAAATAACTGATTATAAACCTTTGATAAATGATCCTTCTAATAAGGAAAATATTCAAGATAATATTTCTGAAGTATGTATTGCAGAATATTTCTAACCCTATATTGATGAAAAGATTTTAAAAAACCCATGTTAGTTGTTTCCTATGAATCATCCTAGTGATATTATTGGTAATGTAAATAAACTAGTAATTACTAGAAGCTCCTTAAGAAATGAAGTATAACATCTAGAATTTCATTCCCAATTATAATCAAAAAGCACTAATGAAACTTTAGTTGAAGATGATTTGACTAAACCAATGCAAGATGAGCTAAACAAATTTGAATGAAATAAAATCTAGACCTTAGATGAAAGACCTAAGGAAATCTCTATTATTACAGTAAATGGGTCTTCAAAAATAAGTGTGATGAAAATGGAATCATTGTGAGAAATAAAGATATATTAGTTTCTAAAGTAAATAATCAACCAGAGATATAGACTATGATGAAACCTATACTTCAGTATCTATTGTTGAATCTATTCGCATTTTACTCACCTTTGCAGCATTATTCAATTTTAAACAATTTTCAAATGGATGTAAAATGTGCTCTTCATAGAGAATATGTTCAAGAATAAGTTTTTGTTATAAAAACCCCTTGTTTTGAAGACACAAAATATCCTGAAAATGTTTACAAACTTACCAAAGATTTATATGGACATAAAAAAGCACTTATAACCTAGCATGATAGACTTCAAAGATTTTCTTCACCAAAAAAATGTTAAGGGAATAGTTGATCCAATTATATTTATAACGAATGATATAAAAAATGTTTAATTGTTCAAATTTTTGTTGATGACATCATATATGATTCAACTCAACAATATTTAACTAATTCTTTTCTGAATCTAATAAAATATGAGTTTTAAATGAGTATTATGCGTGAGAAAACATTTTTCCAAGGATTTAAAATTTCTCAAAAACTAGAAGGAAGTTATATATCTAAAAATAAGTATATTAAAGATATTATTAAAAAGTAAGGATATGAAAACACTAAATGAAAATTTAATCCTATTGGTACCTCAAATTCCCTTGATATTGATGAATCTAGGATACTAGTAGTTAAAACATAATTTAGAGGTATGATATGAAGCTTACTATTCATAACATCTAGGTGTCTAGACATAATGTTTTCAGTATGCTTATGTGCAAGATATCAAACTAATCCTAAGGAATCTCATTTAAATGTAGTGTAATTATTTTTTGGAATAAGATTCCTTGAAAAGGAGTTATGTTTCCAAATGGTGATAATCATCCCTTGAAAATGTGATAAGGATACCTTGAAAATGACTAATCCATAAATTTTGTACTTTTTGGTGAACCTCAAGAAGATTAATCTCTTGAAGTATGTCTTGATTACATTTATTAATATCAAAAAAATGGGATCCTCAAATCACAAATCATTATGTATCCAGTTATTCTTTCCATGACCATAGTCCTTTGTTTAGATTCATTCATAATTCCATGCAGTTATAAACCAATTAATTTAAAGGCTATGTTTCATAGTGATGATTCAATGAGAAGGATGAAGGTTATCTTTAACATCATGCATAGATAATTTTATGACTTTTCTAAAAGTGATATCGAATCCTTATCGAGAATCTAAATATAGCTGAGACTTCCAAGAGTGATGGTAAGAAGATAAATGTAAAGGAACCAGAAGTAAAAGCAAAAACACCTATAATTCTATAAACCCAATCAGCACCTCGAAAATCTATAAAGAAAAAGAAATATCCAGATGAAGTTGTAACTATGTAGAGAGAAGATAAAAAATAAAAAGAAGGAATTAGATCCTAGCTTTGTCATGGACCCAACTGAGGAAAAAGTATTGAAGATTAAAACAACTGAGGAATTTGAAAAACGAGAAAAATAGAAGAAGAAAATTAATAAGATGTATAATGCTAAAATAATTCATTCCCTTATCTAAGATAAAAAAAAATATCTAAACAAATCTAGGTACCAAAATCATTTTTTAAAGAATCTATTCAAATATCTCCGAGAAAAAAATGCTCATTCTTGAACCTAATGAAGTGGAAGAAATTGTGCAGGAAGGGGAAGTTGAAGAAGAAGAACAGAAAGGAAGTGATGAAACTAATTATAAGGTAATACAAGTTTAATAATATCATGAGAATGATATTCCTTCTATGAAATTGTTGATTTAGACTTCCCTGGAAGAATCAACTAAACTTGTTACCCCATGAAAATAATAATAAGATCAAGAAGAAGTAAAAACCCATCAAAAGATGGGAGTAGCAACAATGAATTGGTTCAACCTGAGGATCTGGTGGTAGATGTTGAAAAAGAAAAAGTTCTGGAAAATATGATAGTCTAACTATCATATAGGTAACATTAATCACCAAAGGTTGTTGAGGGAATTATAAGGGCTAATAAAAGAAAATAGGTGTTAGGTGATAAACCTAACAAAACTGTGGTGGATAAGATAGATATTGGTGGATCCTCTAAAAGAATGAATGATGAGATTGGGAATGAATCCTCGCCAACAAGAGATTATGATTCAGAATCATATTCTATGGGTCATGATTTTATGGTTCAATCCCCAATGAAATTGGTTGATACAATTCCTCTATTTCTAAGAATTGATTCAAGATGTCAGATGGTGAAGCATGCCTTTAATTTGAAATTAGATTCGGTTTCCATGCTCATGTACTAATTCCTTAGGCTTTAGGCTGATATTAATTCTTTTTTACATTGGCATTGATTATTAAAGGAGGTTGTTTAAGGAAATGAATAAGTGGTTTAGGAAAATAATTTAAGAGCTGAGAATATTTGATGACATTCTTAATAATTTGAAAGATGATTTAGATACCAAAGATATTAAGATCAAAGATCTTACTATAAGTTTCTATGAGTATCTTAATCATGAAAAAAAATAATTTGAATTACGAAGAAAAGGATCTGAATGGGAATCATTATTTAGTTTATTATGAATTTGAATTGTGATAGAGATCATAGAATTGAGTTTGAAGAAAAATTTAGTAAGCAAGATGAATTTTTTAAGACTCAAGAGGAAATTATTAATGCTTTGGAATAAAAGATAAAATCTCAAGAGAAGAAAATTCAAGATCAGGATCAAATGCTCAAAAACATTTTAGAGGATTATAAGGAGCTTAAAAAGACAATTATCATTTTTAAGATTCTTATGGAGTGGGAAAAGGATGGATGATATTTCTCTTTAACTCCAATATTTTGTTGAATTACCTTCATTGTACAATTTCTATTTCATATCCTAATGAATCATTTTGGTGTTCTTCATCTATTTTGTGGTATAGTTCTATTATTTCAGGTATCATATTTGTTTTCATTCACTATATTCCTATTTGAAAATCACAAAGGGGGATAATGGAATGATAAAAAACGAATACTATGTAATGAAGAGAATTCCCTAAGTAAGGGGGATTTTATCTAAGGGGGATTTTTATCAATAAATATTTTCCTATACAAGGGAAGGATTAAACTCTTTAAGGATGTCAAGAATAAGATCCTTATTGATTTCAAAACGTAATAGGGACTTATTCGTATCCACCATGATCTATAAGTAATTGTTGATATGTTTTTATTTAAAGTTCATAAAGTAAAATTTTATGTCTATATATAATTTTCCATTAGGATTATTGTGCTTTCCAAAATGGGGGGGGGGGGGGGGTATTATTGAGTCAATAAGCTTTCTTTATGAATTTTTAATTTCTCAATGTTTGTTAAATCAAATTCACTTTATTTGAAAGTAAATTTATATTTTCCCAGTGAATTATTTGCATAATGAATATTATCCTTCTCTATGGAAATTTTTATCCTTATCTTTCTCTTCATTGTTCATTTCATATCTCTCTAAATATAAATAATTTTATTCTTATGTCTAAAAATTGGTTATACATCTAAAACCTCATAATCCTATAAATCCTTGGATATAGAGTTTACTGTTTTTAGGATATAAATTCTTGAAAATATAGAATCTGAATTCTATGAAATTCAGACTCCAAATTCTCATAATTTCACACTCCGAATTCCATAAAATTTAGAATCTGAATTCTATAAAAATAAGACTCCAAATTCTATGAAATTCAGACACCAAATTCTATGAAATTATGAATTTTAATTCCTTATAATTCAGATAAAACAATTCTTTAGAATCTGAAATCAAAATTCCTTAGAATTCAGAATCATAATTGCTTATAATTTAGCCTCCGAATTCCTCAGATTTAAACTATGAATTCCTCAAAATTATGATTCGAAATTCCTTATAATTAAATATATTTATTCATCAAAATTTAGACTCCAAATTCCTTAGAATTCTAATTTTGAATTCCATGGAATTCAGATTCCAAAATCTATAGAATTGTGATTTTGAATTCATTATAAACCAGAATCTGAATATCCATATCTTATAGGCTCTGAATGTTTATTTGGTTAGATTCTAAATTATATTTTTCCATATACAGATTAAAAATAGTTTTTATTAATAATCATAATTTTCCTAACACTTGTTATTGTTATTGAATGATATCGTACAAATTTGTTTTAAATAACCATAGTTTGAGGGACACGTGTATAGGTATATCTGATAATAATGGAATAATATGAACATCGGATGAGGGGGCGTACCATTGAAAAAGTTTCTATAATTAATATCTCATTCTAATGAGCTCAATTTTGTTCTATCACTCAATATATTACATGATGATGAGGTGATTTTTAGAGAGGGACTCTCATGCCTTGTGTATACAGAACATCTTGTTCAACTTTCTTCAAGCGACTCCGATTTTTACTGAGTAAAATCAAGGTCATCCAGGGATATTAAGACGGAGGTGCTGACAACATTAATGTTCATGGACTTCTGGGGATAAGAAGATAGAGGTGCTGAATAACATAGTGTTTGAGGACTTCTAGGAATAGGAATATAGTGGTGCTGACTTCCTTAATGGTTGAGATCTTGCAGGGATAACAAGACAGATTTGGATATACCTATCGAGTTCTTACTATGGTGTCAGTAAGACATAATTTCTTAAATGAATAAATCAAGGGACCTTTATCCAAGGTTTTTTGATACCCAACTCCTTGTGTTAAACTATTTAATACTTGTTACTAGTTTTGTTTCATGTTTAACTGCGATGTGTTTTGATAAAGAATGAAATTATAATCTTCTTATTATGTGTTATTCTTTTATTTAATTAGATAAATAATATTCTATAAGCTTTAAGATATAATCTTGACCTAAGTAAACTTACCTTATGTTACTTTTCCAGAACAATATTATCATAAGCCTAGAAAATATTTCTTATAGAACTATTTTCTTGTTTGTGAATTTACCTACTTTAACATTGTAAAACATAGCTTCCCATAAGGTTAAAAATGTAAATTTTTAAACATAAAATTCACCCCCTCTTGTATTTTAGTATCTATATTAATATATAGATCTTACAAATTATATTAGAGGCCATGTGATTTCCTCGTTAGCCCTTCTCCAAGGTTCTCTTCTAGTGTATCTTCTCATTTTCTTCTTTTTTTTCAATTTGAAGGTAGGTTTTTAGGGTTATTCTAGGTTTAATTTAAGAATATTGGTGGCTAATTTGACTAGGGATGGTGGTATTTGAGTTTTTTTCACCCTATTATAACCTTCTTTGCTTTAAACAGCGCTCTGGAATCATGATTCCTATGCTGATATCCCATTTGGTCTTCAATAACATCTTCTACGTTTCATTGATATGTGTTTTTCTTATAGTAAATGGTGTTCTAGAAGGCACCTCCATGATTCAATCTGATCTTCGGTGGTTCTTGTTTGTTGAACAATAATTTATATCATTATGTAATCCCTATTTTCCCCTTTTTCTATAGACTCATTGGTTATACATCATGGTTATTATTCTTTTTCCTGACCGCTCTCAAATCTTCTCTAGATTCTGAATCCATTTCCACCCTTCTAGTTGGGTTGGAACATTGTTTTTAAAGAATGTATTTGTATGTGATCTTCGAGTTGGTGATGGTGTTCAAGGCGGATTGACCATCACAAACTCTATCCCTTCAAAATGATATGGTTCATTGTTTAATGGTTGTTTGTTTTGCTTGTTCACATTATTGGTTTGATGTGAGTTTGTTTTGTTTAGTTAAATCTATTGATATCGGTGAGTTGTTATCGTTATCAATACCGATATAGATAACAGTGATGGAGAGTATGTTTTTTCGACTCAACGATTATAAGGTTCCCATTATGATGTTCTTATGGTATCATCTCATAGTGTTTCATGAATTTAGATATTATTTCATGTTACTTGTGTGATGTGACATTTTTGGTGATGTTGATGATCCAGGCATCATGTGTCCTTGATTCGGGTAATATTTAGGGCTCGAGGAGTGTTTCTATAATATGTAATTTTAATTTGAAAATTGGATTTTTGGATTTTTTGTGCGATTTCATGACATGTTTCAATTGACGTTATTCATGTAAGGGTTCCCACTTCACCATAAAGTAGATATTTGGAATATTTAAAAAACAAGATTTGGAGGCTATGGAATGATACATTTATTTATTAATTTATGGTTTCTGGTTTTACTATTCACTCAGGGTTGGAGAGATGGAGTTTGATTACATATAATATTCAACATATATTATTCACTTGGAATTTATGTTCCGGTATTCAATTTTGAAACATTAGTATGATAAACGTTTCATTTATTTAATGTGTTAGTAATAAATTATATTTTTTTTCTTAAATTGCATGATTTTTTATTCAAATTTACTAAGATTGTTTCATATTTATCTTATAACCATTTAATGGTTTATTATATGACTATTATATGTGTCTTACTGTATACCCATGAGATTGGTTAGGGATTTAATGACTTATATCAGACATGTGTATTTCTAGATGATTGTAGTATAATAGAATATAATTCCCATTACAATATTTCATATCTGTAATCTCAAATATTTATTAGATTTGGTTCCTTTTAACCAACATTTTATATACACATCCATTACATGTATATTAAGAAACCGAAATATTAATAAATATCATATCACATGTTTAGTGTATTATATGTTACAGTATTTTGTAAATGTATTTAATGTATCTATTGCATCAAAAGAACATAGAAGTTCCCCTCAATCATGAGATACATGATGTACTTTGACAAGATTTTGAAATATACGTTTTATGGATGGATGAAATCTATCTAACATGGCACAAATGATATAGGTTATTACATCTTAGAGGCTCATAAGACATTGATAATTATTCCCTAATATTTTTCACATGGTAATCTCCAAGATGGGGGGTTACTAGAACAAACCCACTGATAATAATTCCATGTGTTATATGTGTCATTAGAGATTCCGATTTTTCGAATTAAGTAAATGTAATTAGAATAAATAATAATATTATTGTGTTTCGTGAATCATGTAGTTATGGTTATTGATAAAAACCATGACAACATATGGTCATGATGAATTAGAATATATTGGGTGTGACATAAGGGATATGAAATTAATGATTAATTCATGAAAGGACATGCCCTATTCATTTTAATAGAATTAGATATATTTAATCCATTGATTGAAATGGAAATATCTGAAAAAATCATGTCCATTTGTGGTATAATGATGTGTTCATTTTATGAAATAAATTAAATATAAACATGTATATAGGTCCATGAAATGATTTATCCAAAGAGATTATATTATATAGTGAGAGGGGAATAAGAGACCACAATGTCCACGTAACCTAGTGGAGTGCTGAGCTTGTGGAATAATGGGTCATCTCCAACGTTTCTGCAGGGAATTTCCACCAGTGGCTAGTGAGAGGGGTTCTGTGCAGACTCTATGTGCGAGAGTAGGATGAGCAGTTTCTTACCTGTCGAGAAACTAGAATACGTTTGGGCATGCAGGCAGAGATGGTGACTGTGGTCGTGGTAGCCAGAAACCAGGATCTCATATGTAGCAGGGTGGGTCAGCTCAGGGTAGCCAGGCTATGTCACAATGCCGCGGCACTCGGCAGGCACATGCAGTGCAACAAACCCAATAGGAGCAGGATCCTAAACCTTCTACTTTCAAATGTTCTATTCTACTAGCCTCGGTTTTGTCTTCTGTACTTTTTGATACGGGTGCTACACATAGTTTTATATCTATGACCATTGTAGAGATCCTTGATCTCTTTTTTTCTTCTTTTTCTGGGGTGATGGCCCTAGACACTCCATTGTGGACTAGAACGGCAGGTGTGCGTCAGTGCAGGGAGTTCCCCCTAGATATTGGTGGGTGTCACTTTCTATGGGACCTCTATTTCTTAGAGATGAAGACCTATGATTTCATTCTCAGGATGGACTGGTTGGTACCCTTTCGATCCTTTGTGGATTGATATCGTTGTAGGGTGAGTTTTACATCACCAGAGGGTGGAGTGTTTCTATACAATGGAAAATGGGATGTCCAAGCGAGCTGATCTGGACCCGAGCATCGTGGGCGATGTGGTGTTATAGCCTAGATTGTGAGTTAATATCTGGATGATCAGGGAACATTTCAAAAGGATTTCACTCTAGTAGATTATCATTTCATGGATGTCTTCCTGGAAGACTTTTCTGGTATACCTCTAGATTTTGAGGTCGATGTCTCTATTAAACATGTACCAGGAGCGGAAACAGTGTCCATTCCTTCTTATAGAATGACCACACGTGAGTTGCAGGAGCTCAAGAAGAAGTTATAGGAGTTGCAGGCAAAGGGTTTTATATAACCCTGTACTTATCCTAGGGGTTCTCCGGTCCTTTTTGTGAAGAATGTGGATGGTACCCTCAGACTCTGTGTGGACTATCAGAAACTGGACCAGATGACGGTTAAGAACTGATATCCCTTAACAAGGATGAATGATCTTTTTGATCAACTTCTAGGTGCACGAGTGTTCTCAAAGATTGAATTGAGATCTGGATATCATCAGTTACACGATAGGCCATTAGACATACCACTTATAGATTTTCGTAGCATATATGGTCTATATGAGTACTTGGTTATGTCGTTCGGACTCATGAATGCACTAGCAGTTTTCATGGCTCTGATGAATTCTGTGTTCCACCCATATCTAGATTCTTTTGTTGTAGTCTTCGTGGATGATATCTTGGCGTACTCTCACAATCGACATGACCATGATACCTATCTTGAGATAATATTGAGTACACTGAGAGAACATCATCTATATGCTAATCTCTCAATGTTCCACTTCTGGGTGGACCAGATTATGTTCCTGGGTCATATCATCTTAGAGGAAGGAGTTGTAGTGGACCCAGAGAAGGTGAGAGTAGTAGTTTCCTAGGAGCATCCTAAGAATGTGTTTGGGATATGGAGTTTCTTGGGGATGGCTTCTTACTACATGAGTTTTATATAGAAATTATTCTTCTTAGAAGAACCGTTGATGGATTTGACTAAGAAGGGTGTGAAGTTCGTTTGGTCAGATGCATGTGAGATAGCCTTTTAGCAGCTGAAGGGTAGGTTAACATTAGCTCCAGTCCTAATCCTTCCAGAGTAGGGGAATAGCTATACAGTTTACTATGATGCATCATATATTGGGCTGGGATTAGTGTTGATGCAAGGTGATCGATTAGTTGCATACGGGTCTTGGCAGTTGGGGCCACATGAGAGGAATTACCCAATGCATGATCTCAAGTTGGCATCAGTTCTTCATGTATTGCACTGTTGGAGACATTATCTCTTGGGAGATCATTTTGTGGTTTTCACTGACCACAGAAGTCTCAAATACATCTTTACTCAGCATGACATGAACCTGAGATAGCGAAGGTGAGTTGAATACCTTCAGTATTTTGACTTTGAGCTTTCCTATACACTTGGTAAGTTAACATAGTTGCTAATGCACTGAGTATAAAAACCCAAACATAGGCAGTACATGAGGCTAGTGGTGAGTGGCATCTTATGTATTTTTTCTCTGAGATTCATTTGGCGGTGCACGATAGTCAGGGGCGAAGCTATCTTTCATCCTTAGATGTGACTTCTACCCTCCTGGATTGAGCAAGGATGAGACAACTATCGGAATCAGAAGGCCATGTTATACAGGAGTCGGTGTAAAATGAGGACCCTTTAAATGGATGGACAATAGGTGATGATGAGGTATTCTGTTTCCATGGACAAGTGTGGGATCCAAGGGATATACGCGATGAGTTGATACGAGAGTTTTATGCTTCAGCTTGGGCAGTTCATCTAGGAGTTACCAAAATGTACAGTGAAATGAGATGTTAGCATTGGTGGCCGCGTATGAAGAGAGAAGTAGCTGGTTTTGTTACGAGATGTTCCAACTGTCAGCAAGTGAAGGCGGAGCTTCAGAGGCCAGCCGAATTGTTATATCAGTCACCCACTCTGGAGTGGAAATGGGATGATGTCGCGATGGATTTTGTGACTAGGTTGCCGAGGTCACCGCGAGGTAGTGATGCTGTGTGAGTTGTTATAGACAAACTTACCAAGGTATCTCACTTTTTGCCGATCAAGGAGATCTTCGGTGTTGACGATCTTGAAATGTTGTATATCTGTGAGGTTGTATGTCTTCATGGGGTCCCTTGTTCTTTCGTTTCTGATAGGGACACCCGCTTTACGTCTCGTTTTTGGTAGAGTTTTCAGAGGGCATTGGGTACACAGGTGCCTCTCAGCGCAGCTTACCACCCTCAGACCGATGGTCAGTCAGAGCGTATGATACAGGTGTTTGAGTACATTCTAGGTGCATGCATCCTAGACATTAGGGGCTCTTGGGAGAAGCATATACCACTGGCTGAGTTTTCCTATAATAACAGTTTTCAGAAAACTATTGAGATGGGACCTTACGAGACATTATATGGTAGCTCATGCCGATCACCCTTGTTCTGGTTGGAGGTCAGTGAGACAGCTTTGCTAGGACCACGTCTTGTGCAGGAGACTTCTGAGCTAGTCTAGTTGATTCAAAATTAGATGGTTACTACACAGTCTCGTTAGAAATCTTATGATGATTGCTGCAGACGACCCTTGGAGTTCATGGTTGGGGATCACATTTTCTTATGTGTTTCACCAAGGTTGGGACACAAGCGGATCAGACGATAGGGTACACATTCACCGAGGTATGTGGGGCCATTTGAGATTCTATAGAGAGTTGGGCCGGTTTCCTATCAGTTGCAGTTACCACAGAGGTACTGGCCATGCATGAAATCATCCATGTCTCTCAGCTGCGATGTTATCAGTTAGACCTATCTCATTTTTTTCAGCCCAAGGAGGTTGAGCTTCAGGTCGATGCATCCTTTAAGGGGCATCCGTTCTGTATTGTTGATATGAGCACGAAGGTTCTCTGAGGCTGGTTACTTCCTCTCGTTCGGGTGTTATGGCAGCATGACCAACTTTAGGATGAAACCTAGGAATACAAGACTAACGTATGTGCTTAGTGGCCATATTTGTTCACAACTTTATCTTCGCCACCCTTGGAAGAAAATTCAGGGACGAATTTCTTTAAGGGGGTATGTTTGTAAGAACCTGATTCTTTTCTTGAGGTACATGTTTCTTCTTTTCTTATTTCCATAAATGTTTTTGAGAAAATAAGGAAAATGGGGGAAATTCCAAATTTTTGTGGGAACACTCCCTGTAATTTTCCACACATCGTGTACTTTTTCCATGTGGGATGAGTACATGGGGCGTGTAGGCCTATCAACATTAAAATTAAAAAACACGACTACACGCTGTGGACTAGTATTACACGCCATGTAATTAGTCATCAAGTGAATAGTAAGGTGGTGGAGGCAGCTACCAGATGAGCGACAGTACAGACAGTGTATTCAGGAATTCACTCTGTGTACTGTTGTTGACCGATGAACAGTTCCGTGGTGGAAAGAAGCAGCCAGTGGAACAGTTTAAAGAATGGAAAGTACACACTGTGTACTTGAGCTTACACACTGTGTAGTTTGTTTTTTCACTGAAAATAGGCAGTAGCATCCTCTTTGAACAGAGGAAGCTTAGAACGCTAGAGGATCTTGAGAGAGGATGTCAGATCTTGGGAGAGCCTCCGACCGAACACTAAGAATCAGATTCTTCCACTATTGATCTTTTTAGAACCTCGCGGGTATGTGCTTACTTATCCTTGAGCATTTCATAACAATTATTTTCTTAGGGGAAGTTATATGAGGTTGAGAATGTAGTTGTTTATCTCAGATATATTACATTCTCATCTGTTTTGGGAGGCATCATACGATTATATCGATCAATGGAGACCGAGGTAGGTGGTCTGGTGTTTATTTCCAACTGTCAAGTTGAATTTGGGTACCTTCATGCTAAGAACCCATGTTTAGCATGTTGTATGGTTGTGGTATTTGCTAAATGTTATCTAGAATTTAGTATATAAACTTTTGATAAGTTAAAACTGTTTTTTGTGACAGCTACTTGGATCCAATAACACCCCGGGCGTGAGTTCCTCTATTTAGCGATTTAGCCAGGATACCAGTGGGTATACCATCAATTTTAGCATTCTTTGAACTGACTTTTGAGGAATTGTATATAATTTTGTTTCTTATATGTTGGTATTGGCCCGGTTACTTGTATATCCTAAGGGAAGTGTTCGTTTAGCATGTGGGAAACTCTTCTTATGCTCGTGGGTAGTGGACTCTGTGACTGTGGGTGACACCTCGTACGCCTGTGGGAAATATTAGGTATTCCTCTGGGCAGACACCTGTGGGTTTCGATTTAGATTACCTGAGGGTAAGGATTTTATGTCTGAGGATAGAGTTATTTAGATTATTCATTGTGGTGTCTTTCTATGTTGTTCATAGAAAGATGAAGCACAAGCTTGGAGGTGATATGTAATAAATGAAATGGTAGTGAAACTGGTAGTGATAGTTACTTTTGAGTACTTACTAGTTTACTACATTTTCTTTTTCACACATCTGTTGTACATTTTCACCAACTGTTGGGAATGGGCCTTTGGTGGGTGCCTACTTGGATTTATTTCTCACACCCTATTTGGTTCATGTCTTCAGCCCAAACATATTACATTTCTATAGGTGTCGACATGGGGAAGGGTCCCTATACAGGTACATGATTTTAGCAGAGGGGTAGGAGATCATGGGACCGAACTTAGGCTTGCGATGTTTCTGTGTTCTATTTACTCTTATTTTTTTCGTTTAGATGTACCTTATACTTTGAGTATTATTGTATTTTATTGCATTGTATCATGTTCTGGATACTTTCATAGAATAGTGACATGCTGCATCGTTATATATATGATTGGTGGTTCTCTTTTGATTCAGTTTTCCATTTCAGTTGTATATTGTTTACTACATCCGCGGTTTTATGTTATATATCTTTTTTGTTGCATTACACATTGTCAAATGAGGGAACAATTTAACCACGATCAGACCTGGGCCCTCGCTTCAAGTCGGTAGCCTCTGGCATTTAGGGAAATGTTCTTGAGGTCATGTGACCAACCGAGTTTGGGGCTCCCGTTGAGTGGCTTCCAGATCCGGGGCGTTGCACTAATGCTCCATAAATTTTCATGGATTTAATGAATAGAGTCATTAGGGTTAAACTCGACATATTTTTGGTGGTCATTATTGATGATATTCTGATATCCTCCAAGTGCAAGGAGGAACATGAGGAGCATTTGAAAACTAAGTTAATGAATTTTAAAAGGGAGAAGTTTTATGCAAAGTATAGTAAATGTGTGTTATCGATGGAGGAAGTATCATTCTTGGGGAATTTTATCACTAGGAAAGAGATATTTGTGGACCCTTCCAAGATGAATTCAACTGAATATTGGTCGAGCATAACTTCTGTAATGGAGATCCAAAGCATTTTGGGTCTAGCTGGGTATTATCGACGATTCATGAAGAACTTTTCACGATTGTCAAACCCAATGACCAAGTGGAGACAGAAGGGAGTAAAACTTTATGGACCCAGGATTGTGAATACTGTTTCAAGGAGTTGAAAAAGAGGATTATCACTACGCCAGTACTCACACTCCCTTCATGTAGAGAACTCATTGTGGTGTATAGTGATGCTTCTAAGAAATGATAAGGTTCTGTTCCAATGAAAAATGATTATGTGATAGCCTATACCTCAAGGAAGATGAAAATCTATGAGCATATCTTATGCATGATTAGGGGTTGGCGGCTGTGATATTTGCATTTAAAATCTGGCGGCATTATCTCTTTGGGAAAAAATGTGAGATATATACTAACCAAAAGATTCTCAATTATATATTCACAAAGAAAGAGAATAATATGCGCCAGTGAATATAGATAGAGCTCATCAAGGATTATGACTTCTCAATCCACTACCATCCTGCTAAGGAAAACAAGGTGGCAGATTCTCTAAGTAGAAAGGATCCTATATCTTTATCAACTATGAGAATTGAAATGGATATGATCATCTTTGATTTTTTTTAAAGGATGGACATGGGAATAATTTAAGGAGGAACATCCTCAATCCTTTCTCAAATGATTGCTCAACCATCCCTCTTGGAGAAAATAAAGGATTCATAAAGAAAGGATGTGGAAATTCAGAAAAGGGTGGAAGCTATTAAAAATGGGAAATCCTATGATTTCAAAATTGATTGGGAAAGAGTTGTAAGATTGGGGACACAATTATGTGTTCCATATGATCCATAGATAAATAATAAGCTATTGAGTAATGCACATAGCTCGACCATCTCTATCCACCCAGGGAGCATGAAGATGTATCGAGATCTTTGAGAAAAATTTTGGTGGGGCAATATGAAAAGGGAGATTGATGAATATACATCAAAGTGCTTCATATGTCCGCAAGTGAAGGCTGAGAGACAAAATTCTAAGGGAATGATGCAACCACTACACGTACTAGCATGGAAGTGGGAGAACATTACCAAGGAATTTATCATTGTACATCCAAAAACATCTAGAGAAAACATTGTTATATGGGTCATTGTGGATCATCTTACGAAGAAATATCACTTTATCATGGTTCAAGAGGACATCTCATTTGATAAACTTTCCCGGATTTACATCAAAGAATTGGTAAGGCTACATGGAGTACCACTATCTATTATATCTGATCGTGATCCAAGGTTCACCTCAATGTTAGGGATAAGTCTCCAACATGCTCTAAGTACTGAACTGAACTTCAGTATGGCTGATCATCCTCAAAATGATGGCCAATCTGAGTGAACTATTCAGACACTGGAAGACATGTTGAGAGTGTGTTCTATGGAATTCAAAGGAGGATGAGAATAACATATTCCCCTATTTGTATTCACATACAATAATAGTTTCCACTTGAGCATCTGAATGGTACCATATGAATCCCTTTATGGGAAAAGGTGAAGAACGCTGGCGTGTTGGGATGCAGTCGGTAAGCGTAAGCTTCTAGGACCAGAAATGGTCGATGAAATAATGGAGAAGGTGAAAACCATTTAACAATATATCAAGGCAGCCCAAAGTTTACATAAGAGTAATGTAGATAACCATCGATGAGAACTTCTGTAAAAAAAATTGGAGACTTTGTATTTCTATGCAAATCCCCATGGAAGAAGGTCATGAAGTATGGGAAGAAAGGGAAGTTAAGTCCCAGGTACATCGGCCCCTTCAGGATCCTTGATCGAGTCGGAGCTGTGGCCTATAGATCGGCAATTCCACCTAGCATGTTGAATGTACATGATGTCTTTCATGTATCCCTCTTAAGGAATTACATACCAAACCCTTCACATGTACTCTCATAAAAGGTGGTACAGTTGGCAGATGATCTCTCCTATGCGGAGCAGTCAGTGAAGATCTTGGATTGTAGAGACAATGTTCTACACAACAAGACTACTCATCTGGTCAAGGTAGTATTGAGAAATCATAAGTGCAAAGGGGAAACATGGGAACTAGTGGAAGCAATAAAGGAAAAGTAACCACACCTATTTTTGGCTTATAATGAAAAAAGAAATTTCGAGTGTGAAATTTCTTAAGGGGATAACAATGTAATGACCCAGTGTTTTTTTAATGGAAACTAACTTCTCATTATTATGTCATAAAATCACATGAAAACAAAACATAATGAACTACTAAGTGCTAAGTGACCCTTAAACATAAGTTTTTCACTTTGGTGTTTGGAATTATGAGAATCCATAATACACAGTTTTAATCTGTATGTTATTCGAAGTCTTATAAAAAAAGATAATTTTTGGTAAATAGTAACCTACCATAATGACTATTAACAAACCCTTATTAATAGAGATATACCCTACTGAATATTAACCTAACCAATGATTGTATAAAAATAATATTCAAGTTGGAATTAGATATACCAATATTTTAGAAAAAGTTAATCAATGTTTTAAAACTGGTTTTGATAATAAATTATTATTTTAATTAAAAATTAAAATAATCTTATTTAGAAAATTATTATTGAAAAATGGACATCATTTTTGGATTCTAAACATCGATAAATGGAAAGGGTTAGTTTTTGGGTTTTTTCATAAATACATGAATTTTTTACGAATAGTAAAATACGATAATTTACAATTAATGCTAAATAATGGATATGTTGAGTCATTGATGATGCTCTATTGTTGTAAGCCCACCTGGTTTAGGATCACATGATAAAATTCGTATTCTTGTTCATGGAATACTTACTATTACTTGTCTTTAAAAGAAATAATAAATTAATGATTATAATATTATGAAATCCCTCCTCTTTTCCACAATAAAAAACCCCCCCTTCACTCCCTCTTCTCTTCACTCATCTCAATCCTTGTGACATGCCATTATTCTGCCCAAATCTCTTCCAAAGATCCTCCCCACGTCCTAAATCACCTTGCCTCTTCAAAATACTAAAACCTTTCCCCATAAGAGGTTCTCAAAGGAGGAAGTCTCAAGAGGTAAATTCCTCTTTCCAATTCCTTTATTTCTTTTAAGTTCTCCTTCTTTTTGTTTCTTTCCTCATCTCCCTTCACCATAATGTTCTGATGAATCACATAACATAAATGTACTAGAATATTTTCATACTAATGTGATATTTCATTATCTTCTCTCCTTTCCCCACCCTTTTATTTGAATGAAATGAAAGCACCATTTTAGATGTGCTAAATTAGCACATTAAAGGACAACAGTTTTCTAATTTCTATTATAATAAGTAATTCTTGTCCTAAAACCGTTTATGTTATAGTTGAACTACATTATTATATATGTAATATATCATATTTTTAGTTTTGTATTATTTTTATACAATGGTATTAAGTTATAAAAACAAAACATGTTCTTTTAATCAAACCCATCGATTAACAAAAACGGTTGTCACTATAGTTTTAAATAATAACTCAACATACCTCTAAGTAGCCTAATTATAATTTAACCCATTTAATCGTATGGATGTGAACAGATAGAAATAACTTCAATTATGGACAACCAATTTCATCTATCATGTTTATCCGATCATGAATATAAGTAAACTGATCTTTTAAAACCAAGAAAACAAAAAAGCCCGAACAATGAAATTGAACCTCGTAACTAATTAAAATAGATTTTAATGAACTAAAAAGGGTTATAATAAATCAATTCAACATAAAATTGGTTCTATAATTATTAATTAATAATCCTAATTTTTTTATTCAGGGTTTTAATAACAATTTTATAACACCAACAGATTTAAGGTAAGGGATCCTCTCTTTTTCACTCGTAATATAAATTGTTCTCTATGTTATGCCTTTTTTGTGTAATACTAGGTGATTGAGTTTGTGTTATCAACTCCACTATACTGACCTAATTTCTTATAATTGATGAAAACCCCCTTATATCTATCATAAATCCCTCTTAGTTACACCTGATACAATGACGATAAACCATAATGGATTCTACCCGTATATCTTTTATTCCTTCAGGTTTCTCTTTATTTATTGTTATCAAACTGTAGTTGTCTTTTAATTTTATGTAAAACTTATAAATTCTGTTCTATATGATCCAAAATCATGTTCCAAGATCCATATCTAATTCTCTTTCAGGGATATACATTCTTTTAAGTGAACTCCTCCTCGATACTTCTCAATAAGCACACTTGGTGTAAGGGAACTTCCTGAATTTTAACCCAAATTTCAGGTGCACTCTATCCTATGTTTGAAGAAATTGTTATCCTTGTAAAATTCGTATTTTTATTATGAAAACCATCTTATTTCAATTCTGGTTTTATATAAAATAATGTCTTCTTTACTGTTTTAAAAGCTCTATAGTATTTTTCTTAAAACCGCACAAAACTGTTTTAATGCTAATGTTTCTGAAATACATTTCTTATATGTTAAAACTTTTATTTGTCACCACCTACCATTTTATATTCCTTTATTAACTTATTAACATCCATGTATTTTCTAATCACTTTTTTTCATGGAATCATTTATGATACATCATTGGATATGCTTTATGTCATGATTGTGGTACCAATTCATTCCATGGGTATACTTATGTTTATGAATGATGGATTATGTATGATTATTTATCTAGAAATAATATTTATGTGGAATGAATATTCATGAAAATTTTGAGATTGGTGCGCCCAAATAGCACTCTAATGCATTGGGTAAGATTAAGTCTCATGATATGTGATGTGAAACTGTATTGGTGGTTAGCCATGACCCGTACTGAAATGGGAAACAGGATTGGCAGTTAGCCTAAACCCATACTATAGAAATATTTTATCATTCTTCCACATTTATATGATTCCATGTTTATATGAACTCATTCTTATAACATATAATTTCATATGTTCCATGCTTTGTTATCATTATTTTATTCCTCCTAACTTATGGACTTATGATATATCCTTATGATTATTCCTTTACGGGGATTTTCAGCTCATCCCTTTGTTCATGTGTTGCCATGGGTTACCTATGTAGATATAAGGGCTCAAAATAAGTTAGATGATCATTGTTGAGAATAAATAAAGAAGTTTTTTTTAGCCCCATGTTCTATGTTATATGTACCTAGTCTTCCAAGACACTAGACACAACGATCCTTATCTAGTACTCTGATGATTAATTATGCTTAAAATCAAAAAAAAATTTATGTAAAAGGCTTAGGTCGCTATAGTAGGGGAAATGCACTTCAGGCGGAGGTGCAGGTGATGGTTACCATCTTGGAAATGTGTAATCAAAGACAAATACTACTCAATGTGGTGGAAATAAATTCATTCATCCTATATAAAACAATATTTGGCATAGGACTGTCTTCGTGGAAAATTGAGTACATCATCAGGAAGTCAAAAACACTCATGGAAAACCACACCGAGGTCACTCACATATGGCGGGAGGGGTACAATGTCACAGAATTCTTATCATCCATGGAATCACCGAATCAAAGTATGTCCCCTTTCAGCAGTTTAGGATCCTTCCCTCAGGAGGGTCACAAACATGTGGTTAACGATGCTCTTGGCCTGCATTTTTTCAGACCCACATGATCATATTGTACTTTATCTTCTCCAAAATTTGATAAATATGTTTACTCTTAGTCAGTCAATCCCAAATCATGTCCCCAAAACCTGAATGGCCTACTATTTTTGTCCTTATATACAAGGTTGTAACATTATTCTCAAAACCAAACTGAGTCGGAATGGACTCTAACCATTCCCTCCATAATTGTGAAGTTATGCATACATAAGAGTCTAAAATTATATCTGATGGAACATGATGAATCCAAACTATATATTACACATAAATTCATCATAAACCCTCCTTTGAACTATACATTTTGATGGATAGAATTTGGTATGATTCAGTGATTTGGTCTATGATAACCTAGATTACAACATTTACTCATCTCCATCATTGAGTCATTATGATGGAATTCAAAGATATTTCATACCACTTTCACTCTATTACCTCAAGAGGTTGAGATTAAAACATTGGATCCTATTTATTGGCCTTAACCCACTTAAAATTGAGGAATAAAGAGACAAACTAATCTACAAATCTATTGATCCACAGATACTCAAACAATAACTAGAGGGCCTGTTAAATATTTTCCAATCTAGGATGTACCGCTAAGGGGGATGAATAAAACACCCTCAATACCACTTTTCACATCATCACTAGTACCATCATCTATCCTCATAAATTAATGAGGATCTCCCCACCATTGAAAAATCCATTTTGATAAATTCGAATATATTTATGAACATTAAAGGTCTTTTATTTTTAATCTCTAAGATGAGCATCCATAACAAAATGAAAAAGGAATGGGGTAACAATCATTGATAAGAGATAAGGTGAACCATCCTCATCAACTAAGGAAAAATACTAATATGTTCACTTATTTTTTTCCTCACTCAACAGCTATGAATAACATCTTCTAATGAGAGCACCTATGACAATATTCATCTTCCCATGAGTATATAATATCTCATTGTCATAAACCTGGAAGATCTCTAGCCATATTCTCTTTCTCAAGTTAATTTATTTCTATGAAATGATATAATGTAGTCCCTCATGCTCAGAATAGACAAGAAACATCTCACCAATATTGTATTGTCACCACATATCTAGAGAACATAACACTACTTCCCACTCATTATCTCGGATTGTGTAGTTATTCTTAGAGGGTATCAACTACTAGGAATAATTGATAATCAATTCCTATATCTATATAAAAAAACCCAATATTAGTTCTAGAGGCATCTTATAGCACCACATCCTCAAAACCCCCTTGAGAAGTCCCATGACGTGGGCATGTAACAACCTGATCCAAATCTAAATAATAGTTTTCAAGAACCACTAAAACCTCACGAAAGGATTTCCCTTTCAAGTAAATATAGTCATGTGTGGTTATAACATAAGGTAATCATCTAAAAATATCTGGTAGTATCTTCCCATCCCAATGAAGATTTACACATCTTCCATGAAGTTTGGTGGATCACATGCGTATACCAACTCAACCATTTCTAGGTACACTACTACAGCCTCCTCAAAGTGGAAATTTAATAGGAAGTGGGACTCTTGAGACCTAAAATAAATCCTTGAGATTTATATAAATTTAATGTACACAGAGTATATCAAATACCATCCTCAATTTTCTAACATGATCCTCCACAAAATCCAATTAGACCAAGATATCATCTTGGAAGACTAAAATGTATAGATTCATGAATGGATGAATGATAATGATCATATGTCCCATGGGAACTACTAGGGTATTCTTCTTGCTGAATGGGATCACCATGTACTCATTGAGAATATAGACACATTATAACATCTTTTATGGTATAGAATTATCTCAAACTCAGAGTAAGTGATAACACCTCTTTTAGAAAATCATTAAGAACCACTTCATCATTATCAAATGGTCTAAGAGTTTATAGATTATTGATAGTGGATACATAATATTTTCGTTCACCTGATTTATGTGATGATAATACATACACAACTTCAAACCCCCATCCACATTCTTGGAGGAAATCACTAGGGCTACCCAGGGAGGCCCACTGGGCTAGAAAATGACCTTCCTCTACAAATCCTCTAACATCACCTTTAACTCTCCAGTATATACAAGATCTAATCGATCTTCTTGAAAAAATATCAGGTTATTTCTGTAGTGCATGTATATATATTATTAAATCACTCATAGTGGTGATAATAGAAAGAAAATCATTTGGGAATATGTCATCACAGTCCACACAACTCTAGGATGATATTTCCCAAAAAATCATCATGTGTTAGGGTAATACATTAAAATTTACGAGTAATCACTTTAATGTTTCTTCATATAATCCTATTATAATATTCATGGGATTCATTCACATAAGAAATTTATAAATCATCCCATAAATGTATAAAATATGTATCCTTCACTTGAAAATGTAACCCTATTAATGTACAATGAATATATATTTTGATACAGGAATAGATCCATACAACAACATCATGGATATAAAATGATACAAAAGGAATAACTATCCTCTTAGAGACAGGTTATAGTATTAGATAATGTTTGGGACCAATGAAAACCCTCCAACTAGATTCTCCAAACATATGTTTTAAGCAAATGGATCAACCAGAATATCTAGATCTTGAACATGGGATATGAAAAGGACATAGCGGTTCAAAACTACCTCTATAAATAATGAAGCTAAAATAGAGAATAAAAAATCATATCCTGATTAATCCACAGAGACTCTTTGTTAAATCAATCCACTTCATTTAGTTACCCTTTTCCTTGGTCACCCGATCTCTGAGCCTAACATGTACCACCCATTCTTAGTAGGAAAAATTGGTGAAATCATCAACTACCTTCTACTGCACTACCATATATTATACCATGTATACTACACTATAACCATCCCCTCCATTATGAGTTCATTTTCATAGGAGGTATGTCAACTATCTCTATATTAGTTACCCTTGTACTGAGAATCAACTGTTTTGTAATTTGATTACATAAATATTCACTTATTATATATTGTTCATTGTTCTGCATGACTATAATATAATAATGTCCTGGAATATTTGTTGCATTAATAAGGTCATGGAATATCCCCACTATTATGAGAACACTTAAATACTATAAAAATATTCTTAATTAATGTTCTACGGTTGGAAGACATACTATGATAGGGCACATTATATATAGACCGTCATGTGCAAGTACTCGTAAGAAGACGAGACTCTCTCTCATGGAGTTCACACTTGGTAATCTCTATGATGGGAGATTATGAGAATAGACCCGCCAGTATAAATTCTGCAAGTCTTGGTGTCAACATACATTTCTATATACCAGCACGTGTAATGGTCCTTAGACTGGAAGACTATCATTAACTCAGGTCATGAATCGCGAACTTTGATTTACTGACGAAAACCATCACGCAGATAGTTGGCGGGATGTAGGGTACGTTGGGTGCATCACGAGTGACATGTTTTTAATTGATAAGTCGAGGAATTATTTATCCCTTACATTTATGGATGTTGATATCTAGGCCCTATGATTGAAATATAACTGTCGCATTAAATTCCATGGCCATTGTGTGAATGAATTGTTTATTTCAGGTAGTCAAAGAATGACGGATCAAGCATATAGGTTTATGACACTGCCATGAAAATTTCTTGATGAGATATCAAGACAAAGGGATTAAATTACACATTAAGCATTCATATGAGGTGATACGTCAATGCGGAGTAAACTTCTTTCTCTTGGGTGACTTGACCCGTTGCTAGAAAGTAATCTTGGACATTAGGAAAGCATGCCTAATGCCAACGAGAAAGAGGCCTAGAGGGTCACACACTAAGTGTATTCAAGTATCTCAAGTAGAATAAATATTATTACCGTATGTGGTTTTATAATTATTCAAGGAATCCTAAATCATTTTAATTATTGTTGGAAGAATAAAATAAAACAAGTACACACCGTGTATCAATGATTACACGCCGTGTTGTTTTATTTTGAAAACAAGTACACGCCGTGTATTATTAAATGTACACGCCATGTAGTTTTCATTTTGGAAAGGAAATGAATTAATGAAAACAAGATATACACACTGTGTAAATTGAATGTACATGCCGTTTAGTTTTCCATGAAAAACAATTACACACCATGTATTTATTAATACACTCCATATAGTTTTTCCAGTCAGGATATTTAGGAAAAATAATTTTATTAAGTGATATTTATTATAATCAGCATGGGCGCATGTCAAGGAATTAATTATTCAACATGGGGGTTTTTAAATTAGAGTTAATTAAAAAAATAAAATGCATAATTCTTTTATTTATTGTCATAACTCTACAACCTCAAACCTGATTATAAATATCCTCACAACCCCAAATCTTTTCCAACACACAAGAGAATCATTGTGCAAAACAACTCTAGAAAATTCTTTCAAGGATGAAAGATCCTTTTCCTCAAAGAATGCTCTCAAGACCAAGAGAGATCCTCTTCCATCGGATAATGAAGATCTAAGGCAGATAACACAAGCAAAGGTTTCTCCACGCTAGCACCCGGAGACTCCTTTGGTGACGTTTAGAGATACGAGGTAGACATGTGGATCACTTCTAGAAGAAGCCTACACTTGGATTCTATGACGCAATGAAAAATCACATAGAAACGTGATCAAGAACATAAATGAAGAAACAAAACACAAAAGGTATTTCTTTTCAATTTATTAAATTAATTATAATCAACCTATAATGATCCTACATTGTGGTTCGAGGACTTTCCTTTTCCTTGTCCATTTCTATGATTTGACCCATGGAGACTGGCATTTATCATCATATTGATCCTAGATTGATCATTGTTAATAAACAAAAGCCAAGTGGGCACATCCACCCACTCACTTCCACTACGCTCGGAACCTTCAATTGTATCAAAGGGAGGTTACAATGTTGATTATATTTATTTAATATTCATTGATTTTTTATGAATTTATATTTGATTCAATTCGAAATAAATTGTTTACTAATCTGAATAAATGAGATCTATTCTTCCTCTTTCGTTTCTCGATTCATATCATAGAATCGACCTTTTAATATTAATTTTTTTATTAAAATAAAAATGAGGACCTCATCCGGAGGAACTGCCCTTTATTTCGGTACAACACGGGAATACACGGCGTGTAATTAAAACTACACTCCATGTACATAGGTTCAAAGAACCGGCCCTGGTCTGCCAAACCACGCTGTGTGAATTAAGTATGCCTAAGTATTGATTTCTCCATGTTGACCAGAACTGAACAACGCATGGGAACTGGAATACACAGTGTGTATGTTGGAGCAACATGGCGTGTAATCTGATCCGACCCATGTAAAACTGTGTACAAAAAGGATAAGCCACGTACCACGGACACGGGATCGTCAGGCCGGCTACCGCATAACAAGGAAGTATACACCATGTATGATTTATCTACATTCCGTGTACTCCAAAAACTCCAAAGTAGAGAAAACATGCCAAAGCCCCTGGTGTGTACTTTGGATAAAGGATGAAAATAAATACATTCCAATTAAATATAAACTACACACCGTGTACTTTAAAAGAATGGAATTTCACCAGGTTTCCTCTAAAAGTACAAAGACTTGTACAAGGGATATGGATTATAAGAATCTCAAGGAAATACAGAAAGGAATTTAAGATAAATAATTGATTAGTCATAAGATCATAATTAATTGAATTCAAGAATGACTTATCTTAAATAATAGAACGATTAAAAGAATTTGAATTCTAAATATGTGTAAATGTCATTGCATGCTTTGGATGATCATGAGATAGACCAAAGACCCTTTTTATGGGTGTATGGTTTCATTTAAATTTGTTTAATTTATATTTGTTGGCCTGTGAGCCTTTATCTAATAAAATGTAGGGCCTCGGTGCCCATAGTTTCTTTAATGTAAACCCATGTAATGGAGGATCTTCCAAGCCAGAAGAGATAGTTCAATACCTAAAGCTAAGGTGAAAACAACCCAAGAATATACAAAGGTGGACAGGTGGGAGCAGAAAAAATATGAACCATCAGTTCAAGGTATTTTTCCCTAGGTTAGGGTTAGCTTATCAAACCACTAGATAAGATAACCAATAGAATCTCATGATCATACCATCTTATTTTATTTCTATCTGATTGCATGGTTTATTTATTATGTATTCATTGTCACGATCACATATTTAATAAAATGAACAAGCATTCAAACAAAGAATAAAAGAAAAACTAGAAAATGCGTAAAAATTATCAGAACATGGTTAATCACTTAATAAAGCATCACTTAATATTAGCAAGCATGTGATAATGATAAAACTATGCATAAAGAATAAAATCCCTAAAATACCATATTATGTCATACCAAGCCTTCCTTTACTTGATTAAGGTCAAGACTCAATAAAACTATCTGTTTTACCAACAATTATTTGGACAATTACTTTTATAAAGGAATCCCTTATAAAAGGTTTCGGGTTGACTTAACCTTATTACATCCAGAGCAGTAGCCCTTGCTAGACTTGGTGTAATATTGGAGGCAATAGTTGAGGAAATCCACGTCAGGATTTCATGATTGGGGAGTCCACTCAACAGATCAAGGAACAGTAAGTTCAAAGTTGGAAAAGACATGCCTACCTAAATAACGGCAAATAGCTTGACCAACCCTTGTTGGGGTTATGCGAAGGGGAATATGGATCCTTTCCACTAGAAAGTCAAAGAAACTAGACATTACTAGTTAAATGGTGAGGTAAAATGGGACTTGATAAAATAATGGGAGAATTAATAAAATTTATTATTTCTCATAAAATGTAATCAAGAAAGTACTGATAGATTTGTTCTTTTAATTTATAGAATCTTAATGACAAATAACCCACATTTTCTCTGTGATCAAATATGGATAAAGACAACATCCTTACTAGTAGTAACTTTCAGTAATGGTTTAGGTGCCTTCTAGTGATCATACGCCATGAACGAATGTTTTACGTGGTGGAGTCCTCAATTTCTGATTACCCTACTATAGGGGAGAGTGATGGCGATTTCCGGGTCTATGATCAACATTTGAACAAAGCACTTGACGTTCAATATTTGAGGCTATCATCAATGTCTACTGATCTCATGATGTCTCGTGAGGGCATGGATGCATGTATCATGCTCAGGAACCTCCATGGTCTATACCAGGAAAGAGAAATATAGGAAATGTTTGAGATCTCCATGGCTCTATTTCAGAGCAAGCTTGTAGAGGGAGCCCTAGTCGGGCCTCATGTAGTCAAGATCATTGGTTACATTGAGCGCTTAGAAGTTCTAGGGTCTAAACTCTATGAAGAACTGGGTACCAATCTCATTCTTGCATCACTCCCCCAAAGATTCTCAAACTTTGTTGTGAAATTCAACATGAACAACATTGAGAAGTCTCTGTCTGATCTTCTTATCCTCATTCTCCAAGTGGACAATGAAATGAAGCATGAAAAGCCTTCTGTCCACATGGTGAATAAAAGGAAACAGAAGGTGAAGAGTTTTAAGCCCAAATCACCTTCAAGGACTTCTATGAAATGGAAGATCAAATTGGAGGCAAGGGATCAGGATGTTGTTTGTTTCGCAAGTGGCAAGAAGGGCCATTGGAAGAAAAACTGCACCCAGCCAAGGAAGCTATGGGAAGCTTCAGGTGCGTTTTTCATCGAATTCAATCTATCTGTTTCTACAAATTGGGTAATAGATATAGCTTTTGGAGCTCACATATATATCCAAATACAAGAACCAAGTAGATTAAAAATGATTGATCGAGGTGAGGTGGATCTGCGAGCAGCCAACGGATCTAGACTCACTGATGTAGCTGTCAGAGACTACCCTCTCACATTGCCTACTGGAATGATCTTGGTGTTAAAGGGTTGTTATTATGTGCATTATGTTACTAAAATCAACATTTCAGTATCCATATTAGATATTGATGGATTCATCTTCAAGATTGGAAATGAATGTTCCTACTTTTATAAAGATAACATTTTTTTGGTAGGGAGCATTTATATAATGGCCTTTATGTGTTAGACTACAAAAACAAAGTAATGGAAATCGATGACAAAGATAATTCACATGACTCATACCACACCCAACATTGGCATCACCAGCTAGATCATGTCAATGAGAAACATTTGACAAAATTACATCAAGATGGGTATTTAGATTCTTTCGAACTAAAACCACTTGGTGTATGTCATGCGTGTCTACAAGGAAAAATGACTAAATCCCCATTTAGTGGGAATGGTGAAAGAGACAAAGATATTCTAGAAATAGTTCACACGGATGTGTGTGGACCATTTTCAGTTAAAGCAAGGGGTGGGTTCTCATACATCATAACTTTTATAGATGATTTGAGTAGATATGGATATATCTACACAATGAGGTATAAGTTAGATTCTTTTGATCGGTTCAAAGAATACAAGAATGAAGAAGAGAACCATCTTGGTATGAATATTAAGTAACTCCGCTCTGACAGAGGAGGAGAATAACTTAATCAAGACTTCATTGATTTCTTACGGGAGTTTGGGATTTTATCTCAACTCACACTACTGGAAAATGGGTCTATCCCCATGCAGTTATTCCCAAGGTTTATGAAACCGTGGGAATATAAATTTTTTTGTTTATCAATACCCATGCTTTTATTAAAACCATGGGTATTCAATCCACAATTTCACCCCCACCCATCGGGATCTCCTCCTCACTCTCGCGTTCCCCCATCGGTTCTCCTCCTCCCCTAGGTTCCTGACCTCCGCCTCCAGCCCTCTCCTCCCCTCCCCGACCACTACCACCCGGCTATCTGACCTCTACCTCCCAGCCCACTACTCCCCTCTCCAACCTCCACCTCCCGCCATCCAACCACCGGTTCCCACACAACTAAAAAAGGGCCTATACCCACGGTTCAAACCCGTGGGTATAACCTATACCCACGGTTTTGGGAACCGTGGGCTGGAACGACGTCGTTATAGGTACCCAGCCTATACCCACGGTTTTCCAGAACCGTGGGTATAGGTTTCCTGCCATCGTGTCACCGAAACATAGCCAATTTCCACGGTGTCAACGGCTTTTACCCATGGTTTCAAAACCGTGGGTATAGGTCCTAAAATAATGCAGGCGCCAAGTTTCGATCCCGCAACCTCTACGCTGCAAACACCGCATATAAGCACTACCCTAAATTCACATATATGTATATATATATATATATTTAGTTAAATATAGTTATAAAAACCATGGGTATAGAGGGAAGAACCGTTGGTATAGGGTTCCCGCCAAAAAAAAATTCCTTCTCGCGGAAATTTTTTTTCCCGCGCACACAAACGTGACCTATACCCACGGTTTTTCAAAACCGTGTGTATAGGTATTTTAGCCCAGACATATCCCCATGGTTTTGGGGAAAACCGTGGGTATAGGTGACTTTTCTGGACCTATCCCCACGGTTTTCCAAAACCATGGGGATAGACACTCCTATACCCACAGTTTTCCAAAACCGTGGGTATAGGTCTTGAAAATTCACCTATACCCATGGTTTTGGAAAACCGTGGGTATAGGTGGGATCCATCCCCACAGTTTTCCCAAAAATTGTGGGGATAGGTCCATTTTCCAATAGTTCCATCCATCTCATCCCTTCTCCGGATTCCACCTCCGCTCCCGACCTCGACCTCCCATCCTTTATATCCACCTCAACATCTTGGCCTCCGCCTCCCTTCCTCCAGCTCTAGCGATGTTCCCCTTCCCCCTATCAGATCTCTCTCCTCCAGCAATTTCCCCGTCGATTCATTCCATTTAGGTTTGAAATTTTTTCTTCTTGATTTTTTATTATTTTTAAACTAATCATCGATTCTTATATCAAATGCCTCGGCATGTTGACTACACAATTTCTTCTAGCTGATTTTCACTGAATAAGTGGCTGATTTTTATTTCCCCTAGTAATTTCACTTCAATTTCCCTCATTTTTCTATTATTTCGTGAATGTTTTTTTTGTATATGTCATTCTGCTTAGGGTATAGACAAATTTATCCAAAGCTACAATATTATTTTTGACCAATTATGGTTGATAGAGTGGGAAGTAATTCAACCCAGCTAATTGTAGTGTGTAAAGTTTTTATAACTTCTTGTCCAAATGTTCAAAATTCCTTAAATGATCACTTAGATTCTATATGAATGATTTTCCTATGGATTTATTGGGTTTATTATTTTCTTCATGTATGATTCGTATTTATCATTTTTAATATTTAATATATATTATTACTGGTCATAAAACTAATTTAAACAATAGTTTTTATCCTTATGATACAAGATCTCCCTAATTAGCCCCATGCTATCCTCTATTACTATACATAATCCTTTAGCCATTAGGTTCCCTAAAACCAACATCGCGGGGATAAAAACAATCATCCAAATCTCCATGTGGGACTCCCAAAATGAGGGAAAATATTACTAGGAGTGTTGGTATTACATGGATAAGATATTATAGAGGGTGTGATTAATTTAATAAGTCTTGATAAGACCATTAAATCTATAAAAATAATAAAAGTATATGAAGTTCTTGTGGGTTAGTCTCTTCATGGGTCCTTTTATACCCTAATCGTTCATTCTCACTCAATCATGGGGAATGGTGACATATCCTATTAAAATGATAACTAGTTTGGGCATATGATATTCTTTACAAGGTGTTTGACACTAGACATAGCCTTAAAAATGACATGTGAACACCCAAGGATCATCAATGTTTCCCTCAATGCTAAAATGAAAACACTTTACTATAGAATTTAACTAGTATAATATCCCAAATAAAATATTGTTTCCCATAAAGTATGACTTATTTATTGTGTTTGACTTCCATAGGCCCATCCATGCAGAGTGAAATAATGATTTATGGACAAAATTTTATGGTGTTAAGCTATACCTAACTTATATAGTAAACATAGAATCGTACTATTCCCATTAATTATGTTGTGCAATGTAAAGATATGCAACTATCCATGAAATGATTACACTTAAAGAACTCAAACATAAATAGTTGTATGTTTATTGTATAAAGGGGAGAAGTATCACTTCATTTGTTATTTCCATGATGTGTATAGAGAGTGACATTTTTCTAGGTTCATCAGATACTTTTTTGCCTCCTGGCTCCGCCGCGCTCCCCCCACTTCAATCCTACCTCCCGGCTCCACCTCCCGGCCTCCGCCTCCACTCTCATCCTAGACCTCCTGGACATTGCCTCTGCCTCAACATCCAGGCCTTCGCCTGCTGCCCCCAGCTCGGGCGACGCCCCTGCTCCCCCTATCGGCTCCCTCTCCACCGGGTATCATCAAATTCATCATTTTTCTATTATATATGATGTTTCCCGGGCGTTCATAGTTATAAATTTCAATAATTATCCTTATAATGAAATTTATATTGAGAATATTGTGTTGGTGGTAAATGATTTGTTTGAGAAAGCTCCAATATGGATTGTTGATAGATGAATAAAGGAACCATGAAGGTAGATGAAGCCTCTTGTTAAGGTTTTATGGAAGAACATACATATTAAATAATGTAAATGTGATAAGGAATCATATTTTTAGTATTACTAGAACTACTTGTTAAATTTTGACCTCTAGTGACACATATTATGGTCAACAAGTCATTAGAGGGGGATAATGGAACAACCACTCACTTTCTAGGTGCATTATGCCTTATTTTTAAACTTTATTAAGTGTTTTTATGAGTTATTACATTTATTGGGTGATGTATTGGGTAGATTTTTGGAGATTGAGGGGGGGGGGGTTGAAAAATTTAATGGTGATAATGGTTAGAGGGAATAGTGTAGTCCCCCAACGTAACTATTAAGCCTATTGGAGAGGAGTAGTGGGTGATATATGGTAGGGGTACTTTTAGAGCTAACATGGAAACAATTCAATGGTAACTATGTAAATCTAAAGAGAATCAACATCATGATTGTCATAGGGTTTACAAAACTATGTCTCCAAACCATGCAGGTGACTTGAATAGGTAATGAACTTCCCATGGTTAGAGAAAGATTTTTTAAGCCAAGCAACCAAACCATTTACATAGAATTTAATCAGTCCTTGAGATTTAAATATAATTTATCATTTTTGTTGTTGTTATTCTTATTATTGCATGATATTATTTATTATACTTGTAAATGAACTAGATCTCGGATTTCATATCTAGGTTTAGTATTTACAATGATATCCAATGTGATCCTTTCTAGATTTACATGGAACATAAATATAGAAAGATGGTTTATCCTGATCATTCTCAGATCCATTTAGATCCCTTAATTTTGTAGTATCTTGATGGATAGGTCTAAAATCATCCCAGTCCATAACACGTTCCTCATCATATATCATAACCCTTGAATACTAATTTTGTGATTTGGGGATGATTCCATGGATCATTGATTTGTGAGATTGATTCAAGTGGTGAACATTGATGTTGGGATTCAATATGTTGAATGAAAGAATTTCATACCATGTTATGATTTTTCAATTATATAAAAATGTATGATATGAAATACTCATGCGTGTGTGTACATACCATGATAATTCTTTTAAAATGATATGCTTATGCCTCTATATAGATAAAAAGTTTCTTTACTATGACTAGGTATATATATGTGTGTGTATGGATAGTAGACATATAATATCTTGTATCAAAGTTAAAAGTGGAACCTTCATTAATTCATTAATCCTATATAGGGGGAGAATTTGAGATGTGATTCATGATGAATATGGTGGGGTCTTGAATGAAAAATGGAAGGGAATGAAGGCCTTGAGGCATTAATGGAGCCCGGAAGTGTGGAATGATGACATTGTAGTATGACCTGAGATAGTTGATAGTGGATAATAAGCTTATGGATTAACCTAAGGCATAATGGCCTATACACCCATTTAGATACATAAATTGGTCTTGTGGTTTGTTTTGAGAATTTTCAAAACCAAAAAAGCTCATGTGAGCAGAACATCCACTTTCCAAGATCCATGGAATTTTCCCTTTGGATATTTTGGGTCAAACTTCAACAACTAAATCTTTCTCCTTCACTTTTCTATTATGCTTTTGATGATTTTGAGTTTTAATTCTCAAATATTTTTAGGATGGTATATTTATGGGGAATTCATTTTCATCATGAATTTGATGGTCACACCTTCCATAGTATTATTCAAAATATCAAACATGTTATGTGATTTCTATATAGAATTTACAATACGTTTCTAACATTTATTCCTTTAAAGGGGTTGAATCCCCCAAACATTGACTCTCAATACTCCCAACTATATCATGATGTCTATTTTAAAAAATATATATTTTCCATATGAACAAATATTCCAATGATCCAATAGAATCCATATAAATTATATCCTGTAAGCATCATGTTGTACAAAATTTGTAGGATACCTTGAAACATTTTTTCAATATTAATTCCAAAACATTAAAGTTATTTCTACTCTATTTTCATCGAATGTTATATTCCCCATCAAATAACCCCTACCAAATAAACTATAAAATTATAAATTCATATTATTAAAATAAAATTTTCTTCCAATGTGTATAATGCCTCTATATTTATAAATGAGTATTTTACATTGAAATTTTCTTTCTTATTCCCCATCAATGACCACTTGGGAGTGTCTTTTTTAACTTTTTTCTTTAGTTTACATCTCAAGGTAGACCATTTTTCTTTTTCCTACTTATTCAATCATGGACTCCTCTTGTCATTAAAAATATTTTTCTAGCTACTAATATGCATTGATTAATTTAATAATAAAATTTATTGTAATTAATTTTTTAAATATGATTTACATTGTTGATTGAATGATAAATTTTTTTCTTGTTATAGAATGGATAAAATCTGGATGTATCTTACCGATCAGATTTCAACCGAGTTTCAATGTTATTTGGAGAATTTTTTAGATTTTGCATTTAACAATGCGTCAGATGGAGGTTGTATACAGTGTCCCTATTATAATTTTGTTGGATGACCATGGTTAAGATGAGAAGAAGTTAGTTACCATTTAATGAAATTTGGATTTCAAGCTAACTATAATGTTTGGTTTCACCATGGAGAGACGAGTCAATCTTCGACTTTTCATAAATGAAATGAACGAAGTGACATGGAGAATTTGATATTTGATCGATTTCCATATGTGCATCATTCCGAGAGATACAGCATGCTGGTGCAAGAATACAATGATATCAGTACACATGAGGAAAATGTTGAAGACGGTGATGTTGAGAGAGTGAAAAATTTATTGGATGATGCCAGAACTCCAGTATATCACGAATGTACTAAAATGACCAAGTTAGAATTTTTAATGCGGTTATATCATGGAAAAACCATGTATGGGATTTCTAATACCTCCATTGATTATATTCTTACATTTATGAAGGACTTTCTTCCTGATGGTACAACTATTACCTCCAATCATTACATGGCATGGAAGTTAATTAAGCAGCTTGGATTTGCTACTAATAAAGTCCATGCTTTCTTGAAAGATTTTGGTTTATATTTGGAGGAAACAGATGACCGTAATGAATGTAAAGAATGTGGTATATCTCGATGGATGAAAAATGAAGATGGAAAACCATCTCATGTTCCACAGAAAGTCATGTGGCACTTTCCATTGATTTTCAGACTTTTAAATCTATTAATGTCTACAGAAATCTCAGTAAATATGAGTTGGCATGATGTTGAGAGAATTAATGGTAATGATGAGCTGGTCCATCCTGCAGATGGATTAGCATGACAGACATTTGACGCACAACATAATTATTTTTCAACTGATGTGCGTAATGTCAGATTGGGCCTAGCATATGATGGTTTTAATCCATTTGGTCAGATGCTTACTGCTCATAGCATGTGGCCAGTTTTTATTCATGTTTATAATCATTCTCCATGGATGTGTATGAAAAAACCTTTCACTTTCATGAGTATACTGATATCTGGACCTTTGGATCCTAGTAATGATATAGATGTATACTTGCATCCTTTAATAAAATAGTTGAAACAACATTGGGATTTAGGTGTGCAGATATTTGATGCTTCTTCAAAGAATATGTTTCAGATGCGTGATACCCTTCTATGGACCATAAATGATTTCCCTACCTATGTAATGATGTCTGGGTGGAGCACGAAGGGAAAACTATCATGTCCCATTTGTATGAAGAATACACGATCGAGAAGGCTTAAATATCATCGTAGTTTTAGTTTCACGAGGCATCACCGATTCTTGCCAACGGATCATCAATACAGGAAGAATCGTCGGAGGTTTGATAATAATGTTGACACTAAAGAACCACCTCAATGTATGTCAGGAAGTGATGTGCTTGATGAATTGAAAGATTTCAGCTATTCATTAGGGAAAGGTCAGTTGAAATCTCGAAAGAGGAAGAATACTGATACAGAAGTCACTTACAATTGGAAAAAGAGAAGTATTTTTTTGTGTTTCCATATTGGTCTACTAATTTGTTACATCATTGTTTCGACATAATGCATATTGAGAAAAATATATGTGAAATGTTTCTTGAATGTCTTTTGAATATTAAGGGGAAGACAAAAGATGACTTCCGATCTTGTCGGGATTTATTGGATTGGGGTATTCGACCAGATCTACAACCTGTTTGTATCAGTGAAAATAAATGGAACGTTCCCTGTGCTTCTTATGTGATGACACCAATAGAGAAAGATCAATTTCAGGAAATATTGGAGAATATCAAGGTTCCAGATGGTTATTCCAGCAACATATCTAAACGAGTCAACAAAAGACATTATAAATTGAAATCCCTAAAAACTCATGATTATCACAACCTTCTTCATTAATTGATTCCAATAGAAATTTAGCATTTTATATCCTATAATATAAGGGTGGCAGTGATTTGGTTGTGTCATTTTTTAGAGACCATTGTGCTAAAAGTTTATCCAAATCATTTTTGATAAAAATACAGCAAGAGTCTCCGTCAATTCTATGTGAGTTGGAAATTTTTTTTACTCCATCCTTTTTCACGTGCATGTCTCATTTAAAAGTTCATCTTCCAACTTTGACACTTCTTGGGGGACCATTCCCTTTTAGGTGGATGTATCCCACTGCATGAAATATGTGTCATTTGAAATCATAGGTCCGAAATATGAATTATCCTAAAGGTTCCATTGTGAGGAATTATCTAGCCCAAGAATGTATGGATTTTTGTTCAGTGTATTTGTCTGATGTGAGCACATGACATAATCGACCAATGAGAAATGAAGATGAGCAGTATGAGGAAATTCAGCCCTCGTTTCCATCTCTTCCCCAAACAGGTGGAGTTGTCTGGTCATATACATTGGTTACATTGAGCATTGAAGAGCGGAATATGGAACATCGTACAGTCTTATTTAATTGTGGTTTGATCAATTCCTATATCAAGTAATTAATTTGAATATATATATTTTATCTCATATGACATCATATCACATATACCTTATACTTTTATTGTCATTTTATGTAGAGAACATAAACAAATTATATGTAGATTAATCGGTCTTTGTCGTTGAGAAGGAGAGAGGCTATGCATAGCCAAGAGTTCCCAGCTTGGTTGAAATAAACTGTATGACCATTACATTATATACCATAATATATAGATATATATTTAATTATATTACTCATATGTATTCCAGGTATTGAGTTTACCTACTGACTTCATTTCTCAAGAATTAAGAGTGTTGGCTTTTGGTCCCAATTCATTGGTTCGTGAATAAAAATCTTTAATAATCAATAGATATAAATTTTTTACAACTAATAAAGTGGTGAAAATGAGGACACAACATGATGGCATTATGTTAACTGCTAGAACATATTGTTATGCAAGTACATCAGATAGTCAACCTCGATATGAAGATGTGTATTATTATGGACTGGTTGATAAAATATTGTTATTGTATTACTACTCTCAAGGTCGAGACACTATGATGAAATGTAAATGGTTTGATTCAATGACGTGACACGGTACATTTATTGATGATTTTTGATTTAGAGTTATTGACATGAGTCGATTCCTATATACCGATGAACCATACATTTTGGCATCAATGGAAACACAAGTTTTTTATGTGAAATATCATCTGATACATGATTACGGTGTCACTAATGAAGTAATTAAAAGACATATTTTTCATGATGTTGGGGATGAAATTTTCACTATTGATTCCCCAATCGGTGTTAGTAAAAATATTGTATTTGATGACACAAATTGTCTCATTGTGAGAGATGATGTTGAACCTAAGGTAGTGGAGGGTAATATATAAAAGAAACCATATATATTCAGAGTTCATTCAGTTTACCTTGACGTGAGTTTCTTAGGTTGGTACGAATTTAATTACTTTAATTTAGTATTAGATTGGATTGATATGTATGTTCTAGTATTGTTTGGTTTCATTTCATTTAATTGTAATTTTTTCAATTCAGAAAACTGGGATTAAAATGTGGTTTTAAAAATTGTATAACTTGGTTGTAAATTATGAATACAGAAATATGTTATGACATTTTTCATCTTCTTTGGCTTTTAAGTTGTATGTATGATTTGTAAAAATTGTTTCTAAAAAATATTTATTTCATTCTTATACAGATTATGAAGAAAACTATAGAAGCTCGCAAGAAAAGATTATTTGATGTTGACCCTGTTATACATGAGCGTGAGTTGCCTTCAGTGAGTATAATAATTCTATATTTATCTTCTTCATTACATATAATATAATGTTCATAATTTTGATCAAATTTATATTAGGGATATGTAACTCCATAGATTCCTCTTCTTAGTATGCGACCGAGCAGGGATCCTCCTAGACCTAGGCGGAGCTCCCGTCTTACCACTCCCCACACAGACCCATCAGTGGACATCCCATATACCACACATGTCTGCCCTCCACTTGAGACCCCTGGGATGTTCCCATACATGCTGCCTTCATCATCCCATTTACCCTCTTTTTCTCATTCCATGTCCACGCCGACTCGACTGATGTTCTCACCTCCACAATTTCTATATCCATTCATGTATCCCCAGACCTAATACGCATATTCTGACATGTCTATTCCACCTAATTTTCCTACCATCCATCCAACACATATTGATTTTGTTCCATCAGTTTCCTCTAATGTTCATAAAGATCAGCCAGAGCATTCTATGGAATAGATACTTCCTTCGGAGGATGCTGATCCAGCACAGTCCACAGATGCCTCACAGCCTATTCAGGAGCCTGCATCAGGTTTTTTTATTATAAATTATTCAAATTATATCATTTCACTTTTGACCTATTGTATTGTCACTTAACTCTTCTCTTTTCACCTCTTATGTTATTTAGTGGGATATTGTAGTAGGCGACATGGGCGCACTCGAATGTGGGATGCCTGGAATTGCGAACCTCAGAT
Organism: Viscum album; assembly: GCA_963277665.1. Lineage (NCBI taxonomy): Eukaryota > Viridiplantae > Streptophyta > Magnoliopsida > Santalales > Viscaceae > Viscum > Viscum album. The sequence goes on along the minus strand of OY728148.1, from coordinate 1,478,409,421 downwards.
TATGGTGGATTACAATCCTAAAAATCAAATGGTAGGTAAAAATTCTAAGGGGTGTATAAGTTTCATGGCTACTTTAGCTAGATATCATGATATCGTTTCGGTGGAACCAGTCTCATGGAGACATATCAGTTCTAACATCAAGGATAGGGCATGGGCGCAAATATGTGTATGGAAATTTTATAAATTTATATTTATATTAGTAATGTATTTATATGACTTAACATTTTCGTTGAAGAGTAGATTTATCTTTCCTAACGGTGATGCTTCCAAAGCTGATAGGTTGAGTGATCTTGGAGGTTATTGGCGGTCATACAAGAATGAGTTACATTTTGGTTGGAGGAGCAGAGTGGGTACTGAGTTAGAGGGTGTACCAACAAAACCTAACTGTCAAAAAGTAAATATCAAAAAATGATCGCGCATTGGAAGACTGAACATTATATGGTACTACCCATATTTAATGGTTTTTATATAAAATTTAATTCTTATTACTTTTATTGTTTTTATGTTTCTTAGGAAGTGTCAGTGAAAAACAGAAAAACAAAGATGAAATGATATATCTATACACATTGGGGTGTACTACAATACTCATTCATGTGAAGCTGTTGGTATGTTCAATCCAAATATTTTCATTTATCATATATGGTTGTAATCCAAATTTTTTCATTTCTCATATGCAGTAACATGAATGTGTCATTGAATGTCTTGTACCTCGTGCCAAATTATTTTACCTCAGTAGGAAAAGAAAATATGGAACTGTAGTTAATTCACAAACAAAAGAAAAAATTGTAAGTTTTCATATATATATTTCAAACATTTATATGAAATTCATAATTTAATATTTGTATAATTTCAACAGTCTTCTTTGGAGGCCATGGATGAGGAAGCTGACAACTTAGGGCCAAATTATCATTTGAGTCTGGTGTTAGGTGTGGAGCATCCAGGAAGAGTCCATTGTAGACCAGGAAAAAACATTGTACCATATAAATATTGGTCATCATCGGACTCCTCTAATGCCTCTAAGCCCTCTGAGTTGGAAAGTACGCGTGCTGAATTAGTTGCGACAATGAAAGTAGTATTATAGGAGCATGAAAAAAGTAATCTATTGAATGAACATTTCATGAAATCTATGTCAATTTTGAGTCAGTCACTACCACCAGAGGTTGCATCCACTTTTCATTCATGTATGGCATCAATGAACTCTTTACATAATGCCTCGGGTGATTCCCATGAGGGTCGTAGTGGCGATGACGGTGGTGGCGATAGAGCTGGTGAGGATGTTGTTGATGCTGTTGTTGGTTATGAGATTGTTTATAATGATGATGATGTTGTTGTTGCTGGTGATGATGATGATGATGATGTTACTGCTGATGATGATGATATTGGACATGGGGATGATGATGATAGTGATGGGGGGATCTTAATCCCCTCCATTTTTGACTTATCAGAGATACTTTTGTTGGAGTTTTAATTTTTTTTGTATTGGTGGACGGATTGTATGTGAATTTCATTATGCAATGAAATGCATTTTGGATTATGTTTTCATCAGCGGTGTTATTTGAAAATTATTTAGGTAATATTCACATGCCAGTTTTTATGTTTGGTGTGTTAATTATTATCTCTCCATTTAATCATGGCCTTAGCAGTGGAGGGGAGGCTTGGGATGGGGGGCTGTAGTGGAGGGTTGGGGGTAAGAGGGGAAGGTTGGGAGGTGTGTAGTGGAGGGCTGGGAGGGGAGGGGGCTGCATTCACTTAATCTCTTTTTCATATACTCGACACGCAGAGGATGTTCATCAGGTGAGTATGACCGTGTCCTCCACTTTGAAGTAGAAGAGCTCATCTATTGAAGGTGTTGACAATGTTTTGTTGCTTCTGATCTTTTTTTTAAACTTAAATGCACTGATTGGTTTGTGATCTGATAGTTATATGAATATTCGGAGCTGGATTACTGATTTAGATGTTGCATATGTGGTTTGTGGTTTTCAGATTTCCTTTCACTAATTTTTTTAGTGTGGTTTTGTGTGTTTTAGGAAGACTCTAAACACAATAGAAAAAGCCTATTTAGTGTGGAGGGAGGGGGAGGGGCTGGGCAGGTGGAGAGGGGGAGGGGTTGGGCAGTGGGGATGGAGGGGGAGGGGTTGGACATGGGGGATGGGCAGTGGGGAGGGGATGGGCAGGGGGGCTGGGCTGTGGGGAGGGAGATGGAGGGGTTGGGCAGGGGGGCTGGGTAGTCGGGAGGGGCTGGCCAGGGGGGCTGGGTAGTGGGGAGGGAGGGGAGGGGCTGGGCAGGTGTGGAGGGGCTGGGCAGTGGGGAGGGAGGGGAGGGGCTGGGCAGGTGGGGGGGGGGGAGGGGCTGGGCAATGGGGAGGGAGAGGGAGTGTTTGGACAGGGGGGCTGGGTAGTGGGGAGGTAGGCGGAGGGGTAGGGCCGGGGGTTGGGTAGTGGGAAGGGGCTGGGCAGGGGGGATGGGGAGTGGGGAGGGAGGGGGAGGGGTTTGGAAGGGGGGCTGGGCAGTGGGGATGGAGGCGGAGGGGTGGGAAAGGTGCTGGGCACTGGGGAGGGAGGGGGAGGGGGTGGATCTTTGTAGTCGGGAGGGAGGGGGAGGGGCTGGGCAGTGGGGAAGGAGGGGGATGGGGATGTGGGGAGGGGGAGGAGCTGGGGGAGGAGCTGGGAACAATGTCGACTTATCCACCGTCACTAATGGTATGGTTTTAGCACACCATTTTTTACATCATGACAAGTTTTCTTTTTACTCAAATGCATCCTCAAATATCCAATTTAACCCCAGACTCATATTTTCATAATATGTTGCAGCTTCATGTTTGGCTGTTTAATGTTTTCAATGTATGGGTGAAATCACTAGTTTAGTTGATGCTGATTCATCTTCCAACATCAATGGCAATGAAAAGCGTAGAATTGCGATATCATCCTATTTTCAATATTAAAATTAATATGTATACTCTTGAAATTAATGAACACATGATATTGTTATCATTTCATTATTGTGATTTATGATTTCAGGTCATGCATCATTACAAATAGTTTTGACAATGGCGTTGCAATGTACCTTACAAGGGTTGGGTTCTTCTTCTGAAGGCCCTGACGTGTCCATTGAAGAGGGTAAAATTAAGGTATTAAGTGTCGATGACCTTTTAATCATTATTAAACTAGTTTTTTTATGCTATTGTTTTATTTGTGCAGAAATTCACATCCATCTCATTGCATTTTTAGTCATTGGAATTTTTATGTGGGCATTGGCACCCTCATTGAGTAAGTCCGCTGTTTTCTTCTAAAGTAGTTCAATGACCATTGGATTGGATATGGTTTCCATGGGGAAGTCTCCCCAACTCTCTCCCTTGTATGCAAATGATCATGAACGATCACAAATCAGATGTTTTTGGAATGTCAACCCAGTTTGAGTTAATTTGTTTTCTAGGGTGGAATTTGATGTGTGGTAATTTGCTTGCAGGCCTCCCTATACAAGAATAGCTATGATATATAATTAACCAAACATAACATGAACAAGGACATGATCAGTTACTGCTTGAGATAGTTTCAGGTATGATATGTGTATTCTGTATATTCTCTCATATACATATCAATATAGTTTTGACCCTTCATTTTCTAATTTTATATTTCAATTGGGACATAGAGGTACTAGTGGATTCCCTAGCTTGTTTCCATCTAATAAAGAATCATTTTGGGGGTGGTCATCTTCTCAGATTTTGGGTCAATCCTTTTTGGATAATTCCCCCTCTGGTAAAGAGGTTGTTAACCCACTTTTTAAGTACTACAATCTAGATCCTATGTAGATGTTGTGAAGGCCTTCAAAATCTTAAAAAATGATAGTGGTTAATGATAATAAGGGGCATTTAACCTATATTACAGGATTACTGTGGTATCTCTTGCATCCAGGGATATTTATTTAGGTTTTATACTTTAGGATATTGTAGTGGAACCTGTTCATAGGTGTAGTGTTTCAAATATTGATGATTTAGGATCCCCATAAAGGAGAGAGAAAACGTAAAATGAGAAGGGTAAAATAGAGTAAGATTCTATATGACCTGAAGAGTGGACTGAAATTAATATTCATAGATTGACCTCTCATGATTTATATATGTGTATTGTTCAATGCAACATTTTTAACGTTCAAATTTCTGGGGGTATCTATTATCTATTATCTATACTAAAGTAGGCTTTCTCTTTGCTTACGTGTCACCTCACCATGCATCCATGTCACCATTAATTCTCTATTCCTTCCTCCATACCCTAAAATATAACCCATAATCGATCCCTCGCTGGGGAATTTACTTCGATACGCGCTCTCCTCCCTAAAACCCATGCCCAAAACCCTTATCACTCTCTCTGGTTCTCGATCCCCTCTACAAATCCTGCAGGTTTCTTGATCCCCTCCTCGATTCCCCTCTCTCGCTCCCCTTCTCAATTACCCCCAGCCCGCACTTCTCCCACTCATGGTATTCATCACATTATCCTACACTTCTCGGATGTTATCATCACCTAGAAGCTCTCCCAAGTGCAACACCTCTGCAATAACTCTCGGAGCCTCTGGCTTCTATGCCTCCTTCACCATCTGCTCTGCATCTGGATCCTGTGCCTCCTCCACGAATTTCGTCTCCCCAATCTCCTATTTCCACAGCTCCCCCGATTTTCCATCCTCAACATCCGCCGACATAACCTTTGTTGGTCTCAAAAAAATAGGGTTTGTACTGTATTTTGATACTACAACTTCAACTATTTCATTCTCCCCAATCGACGGTTTTCTATGCTTCTCCATTCAGTCAACCCAAACTAGCTTCTCCATTCGGTCTCTCCATTCTAGGTTCCAACTCCTTTGTGCTCGCCTTCCACTACTCCTTCACTATTGACCGCCTTCACCTCCTTCACCTCATTCACCTCCTTCACCTACATCCTCTATCTCTGTATATGTATTACCGATGTTAACAAACTCCTCCATCGTCGCCTACAATAACTGCTAAATCCAGCTTCACCTCCTTCAGAAACCCCAATCTAGGGTTTCCTTCACCTCCCCAATCTAGGGTTTACTTTTTTGTATGATCACTTTCAAAAATAGAAATACTTTTAATGAATGTGCATATCTATTATATTCATCAGTTTTATTGAACTACATTCTGAAAAAAAATCATGTCCATTGATCAATTGACGGATTTTGTGAAGCCTAGAAATCAAAATTTCATGTTACAGATGTATGAACATCCTTGAGACAACTACTATATATTTCCATTTTCTGGTCACAATGCATACTATTCATGTTAGGGGTCCACGTATCTTTGAAATTTTGATTATTTTATGTTTCTTATTCCATTTTAATTAGTTTTACTATTTCCTTTTTGGGATATCATTAAGATTCAACTACATTTAAAAATTATTAATTTTTAATTTGCCCGTAATATCATCTATTATTATTTATATTACTTTTGATTAATTATTTTTCAATGCACGAGTAGGCTACATCGATGTTTAAAGGAAATTTCATTTAGTGTTCATAATTTTACTATTATTGGAGAGCATCAACACATCAGCATGTGGTTTACTATATGAACTTGAACTCATCTTCTGTGATGTGAATCTGAATGCTTCTTTCGAACATAAGAGATACAATGAAATTTTCATCAAAAATAATGACAACTACATCAGTATATTTACTGAATTCTTTGAAGGCATTCGGGTAGGTAGGAGTGTATAAATTTTTTTATTTATATTAGAAAACAAAATACACAAAATACTAAAATTTTCCTCATTATTGAACTGGGATATCAAAGCAATGCATCTTCATAAGTAGTGGCATCGAATACATCCAGGTAAAATTTCTTTGGTGTTTAATTTTTTTATATTAACAAATGAAATTATTATTACTGTTATGTTAATTTTAACAATTCAGGATTGGAGCATCAAAATATTAGGTCTTCTCTAGGGACTTCAAGCATTACCACATGATTTGATACTACAACCTTGAATATGTCGACTGCTCAGGTATTCAATAGTTATATTTAAGGACTACTAATTTAATTCGATTAACATAAAAACATGTGTATTAATTAAATATAGAATGTTTATTCTAAGTCTTTCAAACAAACTATTCTTTCAATCTCGTAATTGAATAAATTTACAGGAGTGTGTATATTTAAATATTAGAATTGTCATAAATATTTCAATTTTTGCTATCTATTTTATCATGACAATGAACCACAAAGATGGGACTAACACCTTCTCTGGTAATCATTGTTGAAAAACATATTTGTCATGTAATATGTAAATTTTTAGTATTTGTTCTATCTACTTATGAACCTACAGTACTTAAATTTTTTTTGATGACAAACAAATTTTTCATGTAATCTTCTGATTAGTGTGATTTCTGCTATCTGTAATCTATACATTTTTTGACAAACATGTATAACATTAGTATCATATATATATGGTTAACATTTATCCTTCTATCTGGGTGATGGGGATGGGCAGGGGGGATGGGGCTGGGCGGGGGGGAGGGGCTGGTGGGGGATGGGGCTGGGCAGGGGGGATGGGGCTGGGCGGGGGGGAGGGGCTAGTGGTGGAGGGGCTGGGCATGGGGGATGGGGCTGGGCAGGGAGGATAGGGCTGGTGGGGGAAGTGGCTGGCCAGGGGGGAGGTGCTGGTGGGATGGGGAGGTGCTTGGAAGGGGTGGGAGGACAAGCTAGGCCGGGGGAGGGGAGGGGAAGAGCTGGGTAGGGGGGAGGGGGTGCTGGGAAAGGGGTGGGGAGAAGATGTGTACCCATGGATGATTATTTAACTAATAATAAATATCACACATCATTTTTATAATATATTCACTACCATTAAGATTATTTCACCAATATCTACTGCCATTCATTATTTGTATATCATCTTCACTGTTAGTCTGTTTTAATCACAGTATGTGTATCCTGTTTCTATGATTTTGGTCCCAACATTCATCTTTGGTTATAGTGTTTCATATTTTTAATCAGCTATTCAATTATAATGTTACTTAAGTGGATCAAATTATCATTAAATGTTTTTGGTTAGGTCGATAATAGATTTTTTTAATATTTCATTGAACTATGATGATGTTTGAAATCCCTGTTTAAGAGGTCTAAAGTTGCACTAATTTCTCTTCAAAGTTGTGAAAGGTGTTTCAGACAATCCACTTGTTGCAGATGTCATCAGTCATTTGAGAATGTATCTAGGTGATCCTCGTTCACTGGTGAAAATGTGGTTGGAGGCGGAGACAACTGAGAGGGGATTGGACCCTCTGCTTGAGGCCTCCCATGGGGGAAGTGGGCACAATCCAGATGGGGTACTGGCAAAGTTGGATAAGGGAGGTCACACTCCATCAGGCCCTTTTTATGATGAGGTGGTGTGCTTAAGAAAGGATAGCAGTGATTGTGGCTAGGCAGTGACTTGGAATCAAAATACAGGTTTCAAGGACCTCGAACAAGATGCAGGGGGTGTGACCTTGTGCAGGACAAGTCAAGTGGAAGGTTTTGTGCTGGGTAATTATTTTAAGCTTCTGGCCAATGATGATCTGGTCCACGTCTCTACAGATTTGGTCCAAATCTCTATGGATGAGCAGGAGGTGAACCGGTCTAGTTATGAATGTTATAGATCTTATGCAGGTGACATAGAGAATGTGACTCAGGGCAGTATGAATCCAAGCCCACGGAGGGGCAATCGTAAAGTAAGGAAAGACTACTAACATTTTCCTTTAACTATGGAGACCAGATCCCTGAAGAAGATGAAGGCCAAGCAGATGGAAAATTCCCCCAACCTCTCCATATCGGCTTCCCAGCAATGGTGGTCTGATGCTATGATTGAACACCCTTAGGAACTGCTTTTGAGCTCGGCAGATGTTGTGGCTGAATCGGTTCTGACAATTAATTCTACTGCTATAGAGGATGAAAGAATGATGGAAATAAGTATAAGGGTACCTGTAAATGAAGAGCAACACAACTGGATTGATAAACAGGATCTCATCCTAATACGAGGATTCAACAATGGGATAATCAGTATAGAGGAGTACATGTAGTCTTGGGACATGCTAGCTTTTCAGTTTGAAGATCTCTTGAAGAGGGAACCCGACACTCAAGTTAAAACTATCTCTAGGAAATTATCTAGGGAGACTAAAACTGGTAAGATTCACTTTTATTTTAATGTCTTGGTATCTTCCATTTATGCTTAAACTTATGGTTTTTCACTTATTCCTTAAAAGTGTTAGATAATAAAATAAAAAATATATTGAGGATGTTGATATGCCTCATGGTATCAATTCCAACTGATATTATATTTTGACTTGTTTTAATGGGTGCACTGGATGCAGGAAGCAGGAAGGCTGCGGCAGCTGGGTGCTCTGGAAGCAGGCAGTAGCTGCACTGGAAGAAGAAGGGAGGATGCGGGTAGCAGATGCTGCTCTTGGAGAAGAATCTATACCCACGGTTCACTGAACCGTGGGTATATGTGTTTCCAGGAATCATTTATACCCATGGTTCATTGAACCGTGGGTATTTTAGTTTTCTAGGTATCTATTGTTCCCACAGTTTTCAGAATCGTGGAAATAGATAATATACCCATGGATTAAACAAACCGTGGGTATTACAAAATTTTGATTGGCTATCCCCATGGTTTTGTGAAAACCATGGGTATAGGGTTATGCTGATGCCACTACATCCCATGGTTCATAAAACCGTGGGTATAGAATATACCCACAATTTTATGGGCTATACCCATGGTTTTAAACTGTGGGTATAGGTGATATTTCTAGTAGTGTCACTCCTCCTTACACACCATAGTGGAATGGTGTAAGTGAAAGAAGGAACAACACCCTGTTGGACATGGTGTGATCAATGATGAGTCATGCGAGTCTTCCATTATCCTTTTGGGGATATGCATTACAAACAGCAGCACACATACTAAACCAAGTACCAACTACATCGATAAATGGCATTCCATACGAGTGAAAGGATGCAAAGGCATGTTATTAAATTTACATGTGTGGGGGTTGCAAAGCATTTTTAATGCCTCTTCAAGTAACAAACTAGCACCCCAAGGCACAAAGTGTTTCTTTATAAAATATCCCAAGGAAACAAGGGGATATTTCCTATAAAAATCCTCAACAAAAAAGGATACAGTGGAAAGACATGCCATATTCCTTGAGAGGGAGCACATATTAAATGGAGATAGTGGGAGTGAGATAGACTTCGATGAAGTCGAGGCTCAAGATACATAGGAGTTGGTACAGGAACAGATTCCACAACGACCTACGGAAGAACAATCTATTTCATAGACACAAGAACTGTGTATTTTCACAAGAGAAGTGAGAGAACCAGAATTATATGGTTTTATTATCACTGAGGATGGTGACTCATTATTGATTGACAATAACGATCCTATTACATACAAGAAAGCAGTTGAAGGCACAAATGCTGCTAAGTGGCAAGAAGCCATAAATTGTGAAGTGGATTCCACGTACCAAAACCAAGTCTGGATTTTGAAAGATCCTCCAGTTGATGTAAAGCCTGTTGGTAATAAATGGGTATTCAAGATGAAACTGGACATAGAGGGGCAAGTCAGCACCTATAAGGAACGACTGGTTGCAAAAGGTTTTAGACAACATCAAATAATTGACTATAATGAAACATTTTCACCGATTTCGATGATGAAATCCATCAGAAACCTATTGGACATTTCCGCTCACCATGACTTTGAAATTTGGAAAATGGATGTCAAAAAAGAATTCCATAACAGGAACCTCCAAGAAGATGTCTACATGAAACAACCTAAAGGGTTTGTGACACCAAAGGATCCCAACAAAGTATGGAAGTTGGAGAAAACCATTTCTATATTAAAGCAAGCATCAAGGTCATGGAACATTCATTTTGATGAAGCTGTAATAGAATTTGGCTTTGCTAAGAACAAATGTGAGCCATGTGTCTACAAAAGGTTTAGTGGAAGTGAAGTCATTTTCTTAATAGTATATAGTGATAACATATTACTAATTGGAAATGAAGTACCTATCATATAGTCAGTTAAGGCATGGTTGCATAAATGCTTCTCCATGAAAGACTTGGGCGAGGCGACATATATTCTTGGGATCAAGATGCATCATGATAGATCCAAGAGAAAGCTGGGCCTGATTCAGAGTATATACATTGACAAGATACTGAATAGATTTATTATGGAACAGTCCAACAGTGGATTGTTTCCAGTGTTACATGGCATTCATCATTCCAAGAAAATGTGTCCTTAGACAAATGAGGAAAGAAATAGAATGGCAAGGATCCCTTACGCATCTGTGATTGGGTCAGTCATGTATTCTATGCTATGTATGAGGATAGATGTTCCTTACGCATTAAGTGTGGTAGGCAGATATCAAGCTGATCTAGGAGACTACCATTGGATGGAATTCAAGACAATCCTTCAGTATCTGAGGCGTACTAAGGATATGTTCTTGGTTTATGGAGGAGATGAGGAACTAATAATCAGGGGACATGTAGATGCTATTTTATAGACTGATGAAGATGACATGAAGTCGCAGACTGGATACATCTTCCATTTTAATGGAGCTACAGTGAGCTGGAAGAGCTCAAAGCAAAGTGTTGTGGCAGATTCTACAGCGGAGTCTAAGTATATCACAACTTCTGACATAGCTAAAAATTTAGTATGGATATAAAGCATCATCCATGAGCTGAATGTAGTACAGAGAAGTAAAGATCCTATCACACTCTATTGGAATAATACTGCAGCGGTGGCACTTGTAAAAGAGACAAGGTCACATCAGCGGACAAAGCACATACTTCGGAAGTATCATCTCTTGAGGTATTTTTCTCAGAGAGGTGAATTTGCAGTGAGAAGTATTTCCATGGAAGAAAACGTGGAAGAACCCTTGACTAAATTCTTGACTTAGCAGAAACATGATCATCATGTGTGGTCTAGTGGACTAAAAGTCGTAGGAATTTGGCTCTAGTCCAAGTGGGAGTTTGATAGGGTTGGTGTCCTAAGAACCAACTGTTTGGTACTTTTATTACATAAATGTTCACTTATTATATATTGTTCATTTTTCTACACGACAATAATATAATAATGTCCTAGAATATTTTCTGCATTAATAAGGTCGTGGCAGATCCCCACTACGATGAGAACCTTGAAATTCTATAACAATATTCTTAAATAACGTTCTATGGTTTGATGAAATACTATGATATGACACATAGTATACAGACCATCATGTGCGAGTACTTGTAAGAAGACGAAACTCCCTCTCATGGAGTTCGCACTTGGTAATCTCCAAGATGTGAGATTATGAGAACAGACCCTCCAGGAGAAATTCTGCATGTCTTGGTGTCATCAGACATTACTATCTACGAGCGTGTGTAATGGTCATTGGACTGGAAGATAATCATGAACTCATGTCATGACTCGTGCACTTAGATTTACTGAAAAAAACCATCATGCATATAGTTGGCAGGATTTAGGGTATGTTGGGTGCGTCACGAGTGACATGTTGTTAAAGGATAAGTCGAGGAAGTATTTGACCCTTCCATTTATGGAAGTTCATATCTCGGACCTTTGATTGAAATAGAACTATCACTTTAAATTCCATGTCCATGGTGTGAACGATGAGTTTATTTCAGGTAGTCAAAGAATGACTGATCAAGCCTAAAGGGTTATGACACTACCATGAAACCTTCTTGGTGAGATATCAAGAAAAGGGATTAAATTACAGAGTAATCATTCGTTTGAGGTGATACGTCAATGCGGATTCAACTTCTTTCTCTTGGGTTCCTAGACCTGTTTCTAGATAGAAATCTTGGACATTAGGTAATCCCCCCTAATGCCCACGAGAAAGAGGCCTAGAGGGTCACACACTTAGTGTATTAAAGTATCTCATGTAGAATAAAGATTATTATTGTATGTAGTTTTATAATTATTCAAGGAAGCCTAAATCGTTTTAATGATTGAAGGAAGAATAAAATAAAACAAGTACACGTCGTGTATCAATGATTACATGCTGTGTAGTTTTATATTGAAAACAAGTACACGCCGTGTACTATTAAATGTACACACCATGTAGTTTTCATTTTGGAATGGAAATGGATTAATGAAAATAGGATATACATGCCATGTACATTGAATGTACACGCTGTGTAGTTTTTAATAAAAAACAAGTACATGCCGTGTATTTATTAATACACGACATGTAGTTTTTCCAGTTGAGATTTTGGAGAAATATCATTTTATTAAATGATATTTATTATAATCAGTGTGGGATCATGTCAAGGTATTAATTATTCAAAATGGGGTTTTTTAAATGAGAGTCAATGAACTAAATAAAATTCATAACGCGTTTATTTATTTTCATAACTGTACAACCTCAAACCTAATTATAAATATCCTCATAACCCCAACTAGTTTGCAACACACAATAAAATCGTTGTGCACAACAACTCTGGAGAATTCTATCAAGGCTGAATGAACCTCTTCCTCCAAAAGTGATCTCAAGACAGAGAGAGCACCTATACCATCAGATAGAGATGATCTAAGGCAGACAATGCAAGAAAAGGTTTCTCCATGCTAGCACCCTGAGAATCCTTTGGCGACGTCCAGAGATATGAGGTACATGTGTGGATCATCGATAAAGGATGTATACACCTGGATTCTATGACGCAACGACGAATCACATCGGATAGTGATAAAGAACAGTAGAGAAGAATGACCTCCCAAAAGGAATTTCTTTTCAATTGATTAAATTAATTATAATCAACATATAATGATCCTAATTTGTCATTTCAGGACTTTCCCTTTCTTTTTAAATTTTTGTGATTCGATCCGTGGAGACTAGCATTTATCGTCATTTTGATCCCGTATTGATCATTGTTAATGACAAAACGCCAAGTGGGCATATCCACCCACATGCTTCCGCTGTGCCTGGATACTTCACTAATGGAGTGTTCTTCATGCTGAATGGGATCACCATGTACTCATAGTGAATATAGACACAATATAACATCTTTTATTGTATATAATTATCTCCAACTTAGAGTTAGTGATAATACTTCATGTGGAAAATCATTGTAAACCAATTAATCATTGTCAAATTCTCTAAGATTTTATAGATTATTGATAGTGGATATATAATATTTTCGTTCACCTGATTTATGTGATGATAATCTACACACAACTTCAATCCCCCATCTACATTCTTGGAGGAAATCACTAGGGCTACCCAGGGAGGCTCACTGGGCCAGACAATGCCCTTCATCTATAAATCCTCTAGCGTCACCTTTAACTCTCAAGTATCTACAAGATCTAATCAATATTTTTGAAAAAATGTTAGGGTATTTCCATAGTGCATGTCTATATATTATTAAATCTCTCAGAGGGGTGATAATAGAAAAAAATCATTTGGGGATATGTCATCATAGTCCGCACAACTCTAGGAAGATATTTCCTAAAAAATCATCATGTCTTATGGTAATACATTAAAATTTACAAGTAATACGTTTAATGTTCCTTTATATAATCCTATTATAATATTCTTGGGATTCATTCACATAAAAAATTGTATAAATAATCCCATAAATGTATAAAATATGTATCCTCCAATTGAAAAAATAACCCTATTAATGTATAGTAAATATATATTTTGTTACAAGAATAGAGCCATACAACATCAACATGGATATAAAATGATACAAAAGGAAGAACTATCCTCTTAGAGATAGGTTATAGTATTAGGTGAAGTTTGAGACCAATGAATACCCTCCAACAAGATTCTCCAAACAAATTTTTTAAGTGAATGGCTCAACTGGAATATTTTGATCTCGAACATGGGATATAAAAAGGACATAGTGGTTCGAAACTATCTCTATAAATAATGAATCTAAAATAGTGAATAAAAATATTGTATCCTAATTAATCCATAGAGACTCTATGTTAAATCATTCCACTTCATTTAGTTACCCTTGTCCTTGGACACCCATTCTATGAGCCTAACATGGACCACCCATGCTTTGTAGTAGAAATTTATGAAATCATCAGCTTCCTTCTACTGATCTGCCATATACTATACCACGTCTACAACCCTATAACCATCCCATCCATTATGAGTTCATTTTAATAGGAGGTATGTCAATAATCTACCTATCAGTTACTATATAAGTCTAACAATTCCATGTGGTATGTACCTTCCCATTATAAGTGAAACACTACCTCACCCTTAACTAAATAAAACTATCTTATAACTAACACCACGAAATTTTATGAGAAATATTATTTTTAATTTTAATGATGTCTTTTTCTGTACACTACACCAATATTAGCTTGAACTATATGCAAAATATTATTAACTTGTAGTATATGCAACACTATTCTTGGCTTGTGTTGCATGCAAGAGCAACCTTCCTCAATAGCTTATGTTGTACGCAATACTGAGTTTCACTAAAAAACAATATATTGTTATTATGAACTAGCTGTTATGAATAATAGTAAAAAAATTGTGAATTTTAGGACATTATAATTCAACTTTTACACTTTATAGAACATGGTATAAGAATGAAATAATTTTTTTGTAAAAGATGTATTTTTTTAAAAAATGCAGTTTTTCCGCCTTTTTATGGTGCACCCGCTTTAAATCATGTTTTTGAAATTAATATAAGTTCAATTATACAAAATAAACTTATTTATTATAATAGGGATATAAATATTTACTTTGGATAAATGTTTTATATTTTTCTGTTAACTTTCCTATTTTGATGAATAGTAAAAACATGCTAAATTTTACTTAAAAATAACTTTTTTCATTGAGATAATTTATATGGCTAAATTATAATATTAAATTGTTCTATAGTATAAATATAATATATATTTACCATTTAATATAATTTATTTCAGTAGCATTAATTTTACAGTGAATTCATGGGTAAAAACATTTCAATCTTTGACAATGTTTTAACTTTTAAAACCCATTTTATTAACAACAAGATTAATTTTAAATAAATTACTACAACTTCTGTATTTTGAATTCTGAAAAATGGATTCCATATTTGGATACAGTGGTTCCAATTTATGTTAATAGGTTACCTTTATTTTTTTGATGTTATGCATAGTAACAACGATAATTTTTATTTACTACAGTTAAAGGTAAATCATGTAGTTAAGGGTAAACATAAGATTATAAAATTACCCTAAGACATGCCAAAATTCTATTGGACGAATTAAAGTCAACCAATATCACATAAGGGTTGGAATAGATTCATTTCATGGACTTTTGACTAAGAAAATGATATAATTATTATTAAAACCAAAGAAAGTGACACCATGTCACTCTCTTATATCTTATAAGTGTATTAATTTTAATTTAGTGATAAATCTATTAAAACATTGATTATAAATAGTATCCAGATAGATAATAAAATTTTAAATATCATGAAATTTTTTTTAGAATTTTTATGAATTAAATAATTATCATTAATAATGACACAATAGTGATGTAGAAATTATTTTATTGATTAAAATATCAAATACTTTTTTTAAATATTAAAATAAATATTATATGAACAAATTAATGTTCTCCACAAATTTCCTAGATTAATATGACATGTTTGGAGTCTATTAAATATATTTTTTAGAATATAACCTCTTTGTGGATTTTATTCAAATTCTTATAAATGAATAGTGTCAAAATTGACATTATTGTTATTTTATAATATTAATATATTATACAATTTATTAAAAATCAAAAAAATATTTAAAAATTATAAATAGAAAATTATATGGTCTAAAATGTCATAAATTATCCAGTTATGGAATATTAACAGCACATATGTAATTATTTATTAAAATTTAATATTTAGAATATTATTACTACAAATAAAATTAAATAGATTAAATAAGGATAAATCAAGTTGATAAGTTTTAAAATAAATTACAAACACGTATAAATCTTATTGTTTGATGATATTACAAACCTATATAATATAAAATTCGTATTTGAGTCATTTTTTGAGGTTTTTATGTGGGGGTTGAGTTTATTATAAATTAATAGTTTAGAGGTTTCCAAAAGTGCCCCTCTCCTCTCTTATAAAAGGGAACCTCCTCCCTCTCCTCCTCACATCACATTGAGCATTAAATCTAGGCCAAATCCTGAAAATTTATCTTATCCACTTTCCTAGCAACATACTAGAGGTCATAGTCTTCTTCAAAGAATATATTTAGTGCCCTAAGAGGAGGTTTTGAAGAGGCGCATCGAAGAAGAGGTTATATCCTTTACCAATTCATTCAAGTTCATTTATACTTTTACTTCCACTTATTTTGTAGTTTCATAATAAATTAATAACATTAGTACCACTAATATACTGATATGTTATTATATATATGAACCAACCCTATTTCACCTAATATCCATTCTACGGAAAATGAAATCACCACACTTGCGTACGTACGGAATACCGTCTTCATGCTAGGGTGTAATAAGTTTTTCCACCACCACATTACATGGATGGGTATAATGATGCAAAGAATAAATATATATGGTATTATAACATGATAATAATTCTGATATATTATATCATCCACTCTAATTCTATTCAATAATTATGGGAACGATATCGTCGCTCTTGCGTACGTATGAATTACCGTCTCAACGACGTGACGTGATTCATTCTCCAAGTTAACCATTCAAGAATGATTATAAAGTATATATATTAAATAATCATGAAATATATGAAATATTAATGATACAGGATTTATGTATATGTTATTTACTTTCTTCTAGTCAATTTAATAAGGAAACGAAAGAAACGTTCATGTGTAGGTATGACCTACCGTCTCCATGAACGGTGTATTTCATTCCCTTTATCGATCTATTATATATATGTATATTATGAATATATATTATATATAAATCATGTTTTACATTATGGAAGTAATTAATCCTGATCTATGTAATCAAATTAATAATTAAAAGTCAAAACACAAATGATAAATGAAACGACTTTACCCAAAACATTGCTTTATCATTGAAATGACAAATGAACAGGTAATATACAGTCTTAAGTGAATCATATCTAATATCATAAACATTATTATGGTTCTGTTAAAATTTAATAATATTTTTAAACCCACTATACAGGAGTCTCGGACACATATGGACGAAATTGGACATAAGGTAAGGGATAATTTTTCAAATCTCATTTTTATCTGAGATTACTATACATAAGTATTTACTAGGGTTATATTTTTAATCCATGTTCATTAAAATGTTTTCAATTAAGTGTTTAATATTATTATATGTATTTTTAAATTCATTTTTACCCATATTTTAATTTTACATTGTGTTATGGAAGGAATCTTTCTTTTGTTTACTATACGAGGAACATTTTTACTTTTCCGGAAAAAGTACTAGGAGAATGTATTTTTATCTTATACAACATGAACATATTTTTATGATTTTATAAAGCCTAATTTTCATGAAGATTCATCTACAATATTTACATATTATATTCAGAGAAGTATTTTTCTTTTAAAATTTCAAGGCATTTTGTGAAATGAAAATTATTTTAAAGAAGAAATGATATTTTCCTCAAGAATTCATTTGAAGTGTTTTATCTAGAATATTTTCCATCTAAGATTACATTTTTTTAATATGTTCATGTTTCAAGTTTAATGACTATATTATTTACATGGTTTTATTTTGTTTATGATGAAATGATATCCATTTTCTGTATATAGATTATGTTATGATGAGATGATGTTTATGAAACCCATTTTATTTATTGGGTTATTATGAATGATTAATGTTTATTTTGTGGAAAATGAAAGAATGATTTCATTATGAGATGGGTGGGACCTATATCTCCCTCCAATGCATTGGGTAATGATTTATATCTCATTATATAGACCAGGCTGGAATGACATGTAAATCTGGTTCAGTAATACAGGGCTAGAATTACAAGTAAACCCAGTTCAGTAAGGATCTTTGTCCACTACTATTGTCTTGGCATCAATGCCTTGGCTACTATGGAAATCATATCATGTTCTTAATGGTATTACATATTTATATGTTGTAATCCCATGTTATTTTATCTTGATTTATGTTCCATTATGATCAGTTCCTTATTTACTACCATGTTTTATGTCATTGCTCAAAATTTTGATGTTTTGAACATTATGTTCATGTTTTTTAATTCAAATGTATATGGTTTGGTTTATTTTATCCAAGATGACCCTTAAAGAGCATTTGAGCTCACCCTTTATATGTTTTCTTTTCTCTAGGATATAAAGAAATGTTTTAGGTAAAAAAACACAAAGGGAATATCTTTATGGGAGATGTTGAAGACCAGTCATCGTTATTAGAATATTATGTTCTGAGTTTCCAAAGACACTAAACTATTTCAGTCCTTGGGTGTCAGTTTTAGTTATGAATTATGTATTCCGAAAAAGTGATTTAATTTCCATGTACGTCAAGCTTGGGTCTCTATGGTTGGTATTAGAGTGAATTTTTAGTTAACCGTTGGAAATTAAGATGTGAAAACTTTATTGAGATCCCTAGAGATATTTCAATGTTGTGTCTAGGGATGTCCCTAAAGTTCATAATAAATATAGGATAGAGTTCTAGAATTATTTCTAGCATCATTAACAACCAAGGGTGAACCTAAGGTGTCATGCATTAAAGAATGTGTGATACGTTAGAATTTTTAGGATTATGTGGTTCCTAATTATTATAACAGTTTCTTACACCATTATTTTTGGTTTTAGTCAATGCAGGGAACTAGAAGGAATTGGATCAACATTGAATCTAATGGAAAAATTGGTGACTATGAGAAACAAAATTTTGTAATACCTAGAAATAAAGAAATTTTGATTATGCCGAACTAGTCATCACGATATATGATTAAAAAGGTGAACTTTAGTGGTATTTTTAATTCATAAAATAAGAGAATGATAAACTGATATGCATGTTCGCATGGTGAGGAGCATAGAGAAAGGAATATTGAGATTTATAAAGAATGTAATAAGAACCTTGATGAATACATAAAATGGAGGAGAATATGATATCTGTGTGGGGAGAAGGGACATAGAGTGACAGACTGTTATAGAGTTCAATGTCTTATCTGTGGAGAACATGGGCATTACACAACTCAATGCCCTGACAAAAGAGGATACGTCTAAATCAAGTAAGGACTAATTCTATTTCAATCATTGAAGAGGATGGATTAAAATGTTTATTTATTGGTATTAAACAATAAAGTTGTTTAGGCACTTTTATGGTATATTGGAATATCTATGTATTGGTCCATTGTGGTTTTCTATAAGAATATGTTACTGGTAACCATGAAAAGTGATTGAAATATTATTGGAAAGAAGATGATAGGTGAAAAATGACAGGATAAGGATAAAATAATATGTTTGATAGTATTAATGAAGTCATATAAGGTCAATGTGACATCATGGAATAAATATATAGAAATTTTGGGATTTTGGTATGTGGAATAAGTTGACTTTTGACAGCATTCATATTTTCACAAAGATTCTATGGTAATTCATGTTTCAAAATAATACATTATTAAGGTATTAACATGTTTGTAATGTGTTCAACAAGATATATCTTATGATATATGGGGGATAAATGATGGTATTCACATGCTTGGTTTATGACATTTCGAGTAATCGTTTTCATTATATTATGAGCTTGGATAGAAGTATTTTGGATAAGCCTAAAGATTTGAAATGGATTATGTTGGACATAAAATAATATTCTTTAAAGATAGAACCTTTTTTGATATTATATTGGGAATGTTATAATAATGTAGTTTTAGAAAAAGGACAACCTTCAGGATGGGCAACAACCCATTGTGTCAGACAAGGTTGTGCAAATCGAACCTACAACTGAAGTGCGACAAGCCTTTATCACCTACCACTGGCCTACAGGAAGTCCCTGGATTGTTGAAATTTGTTTTATTTTATTAAGTGGTATGATATATGATAGACGATTAATATCACCATAGATGGAATTATGTATATTTAATAACTTTTGATAACCTTATGTTTGAGACACATGGGATGATCTATCATTCTATTTCATGATATTCTCACACTTCACGAATGAAAAATTCGACTTAATTTTTTTAAATAAGAGATGAAGTGGAAATTGTTCATGGAATGACCAACGATGATATTACACTAAAATCAAGTAATTATTTAACCTTATGAAAAAATTAATCAACTTTAGGGAGATGATCTTGAAAACCAAAAGTGTTGTACTAGTACTCTCTTATCCGATGAATCTAATGGTAACTTAGATCATCAAAAATGTATGGCTTTGTGATTGTTGGATTTTTCATAGCCAATTTCTTTACCACTCTCCATCAGAACTTGATGGTTAGATTTCTCCTCCATATCCTTGTTCCATCTATGTTATCCCATGTGGAAACCCAGTGATGAGTTAATTTGGGTGACCGTTACGTTTCTTAAATTAATTTTTAAAATTAACTTTTAGTATTACTTTTTACGATGTGGGTGTCTATGAATGAAATTTTGAAGTAGAAAACCATTTATAACCCCAATGAATTTCAAGGGAGAAATTCATTATAAGGGGGGGTAGAATGTAACACCTCGAAATTTTATGAGAAATATTATTTTTAATATTATTTATGTCTTCTATTGTATGATACACAAAGAATAGATTGTGCTATATGAGACACTTTATTAGCTTGTAGTATACGCAACACTATTCTTGGTTTGTGTTGCACGCAAGAGAGACCTTCCTTAATAGCTTGTGATGTATGCAATACTGAGTTTCACTAAACAATGATATATTGTTTTTATGAACTATACATTATGAATAGTAGTAACTAAAATTTAAATTTTATGACATTATAATTCATCTTAAACATTTTAGAGAACATGGTATGAGAACAAAATAAATTTTTCCGGTAAAATAGGTATTTTTCAAAAAATGCAGTTTTGCCACATTTTGATGGAGCACCCACATTAAATATAGTTTTTACATTTTTATAAGTTAAATTAGACAATATAAAATTATTCATTGCAAAAAGGATATAAAAATTTACTTCGGATAAATTTTTTATATTTTTCTGTTAACTTTCATATTTTGATGAATAGTAAAAACACTCTAAATTATACTTAAAAACAACATTTTTCATCAAGAAAATTTATATGGATAAACCATAATAGTAAATTATTTTAAAGTATAAATAGAATATATTTTCACCAATTAATATAATTTATGTCATTAGCATTAATTTTACATTGAATTCATGTGTAAAAACATTTCAATCTTTGACAATGTTTTATCTTTTAAAACTCATTTTCTTAACAAAGAGATTAATTTTAAATTAATTACTACAACTTCTATGTATTGAATTTTGGAAAATGGATTCCATATTTTGATTCAGTGGTTCTAAAGTATGTTAACAGGTTACTTTTATTTTTTTTGATGTTATGAATAGTAACTACGGTAATTTTTATTTACTATAGTTAAAGGTAAATCGAGTAATAAGGATGAAAATAAGTTTATAAAAGTACCCTAAGACCTTAAAAAATTATATTATATGAATAAAAGTCGACCCATATCACATAAGGGTATGAATTTATTCATTTCATGGAATTTGTACTATGAAAATGATATAATTATTATTAAAACCAAAGAAAGTGACAACATGTCACTCTCTTATATCATATAAGTGTATTAATTTTAATTTAGTGAAAACCCTAATAAAACATCGAATATAAATAATCTCCAGGAATCTAATAAAATTATCTATATTATGATAATTTAATTATAATTTTTAGAAATTAAATAGTTATCATTAATGATCACACAATAGTGATGTTGAAATTATTTTACTGTTTGAAATATCAAATAAATGGTATTAAAAATATTAAAATAAATATTATATGAACTAATTAATGTTCTATAAAAATTTACTAGATGAATATGATATGTTAGGAGTCTATTTAATATTTTGGTTTGAATATATCCTCTGGGTGGATTTTATTCAAATTCAAATAAATGAATAGTGCCAAAATTGACACTATTGTTATTTTATAAAAATAACATATTATAAAATTGTATAAAAATAAAAAATATATTTAAAACTTATAAATTGAAATATATATGGTCTAAAATTTCATAAAGTATACAGTTATAGAAAATTCACATCATATAAGTAATTATTTATAAGAATATCAAATTTAGAATATTATTAATACAAATAAAATTAAATAGATTAAATAAGGATAAATCAATTTGATAAGGTTTAAAATAAATTACCAACTTCTATAAATCTTATAGTATGATGATATTACAACCCTATATCATCTAATATTTGTATTTGAGTCATTTTTGGAGGTTTTTAAGAGGAATTTGTGTTTATTATAAATTAATATTTTAGAGGTTTCCAAAAGTGCCCCTCTCCTCTCTTATAAAATGGAACCTCCTCCCTCTCCTCCTCACACCACATTGGGCCTTAAAGATTGGCCAAACCCTAAACATTTATCTTCTCCACTTTCACAGAAACATAATATATTTCATGGTTTACTTCTGAGACCAACTTTAGTGCCCTAAGAGAAGGTTTATAAGGGGTGTGTCGAAGAACATATCATACCCTTTTCCGATTCATTCAAGTTAATTTCATCTTATACTTCCTCTTAATTTGTAGTTTCACAATAAATTAATAACATAAATATCACTCATATACTGATATTTTATTATAAATATGAACCAACCCTATTTCACCTTCTATCTACCCTATGGAAAACAAAATCACCGCTCGTGCGTCCGTACGGAATACCGTCTCCACGCCGTGGTGTAATCTGTTTTCCACCACCACCTTATATGGATGGGTATAATGGTGTAAAGAATAACTATATATGTTATTATAACATGATAATAATTCTTAGATATTATATCATCCACTCTAATTCCATTCAATAATTATGTGAACGATATCATCTCTCGTACGTACGTACGGATTCCCCTCTCCATGACGCGATGAGATTCAGTCTCCAAGTTATCCATTCAGGAATGATTATAAAGTATATATATTAAATAATCCTGAAATATATAAAATATTAATGATACTGGATTTATGTATATGTTTTGTACTTACTTCCAATCAATTAAATAAGGAAACGAAAACAACATTCATGCGTACGTACGGCCTACCGTCTCCATGAACGATGTATTTATTTCCATTTATCGACATTATATATATATATATATTTATATTCTGAATATATATTATATATAAATAATGTTTTACATTCTGGAAGCATGTAATCATGATCTACGTAATCAAATGAATAATTACAAGTCGAAACATGAATGATAAATTAAAAGATTTTACCCAAAACACTACTTTAACATGGAATTGACAAATGAACGGGTAATATAAAGTCTTAAGTGAATCATATATGATATCATAAATGTTATTATGGTTCTGTTACAAGTTAATAATATTCATAAACCCACTATACAGGAGTCTTGGACACATACATAAGAAATAGGATATAAGGTAAGGGATAATTTTTCAAATCTCATTTTTATCCGAGATTTCTTATACATAAGTATTTACTATGGTTATATTTTTCATCCATGTAGACAAAAATGTTTTTCATAATGTGTTTAATATTCTTCCATGTATTATTAAAGTCATGGTTTCCCCTGTTTGACTTTTACACTGTGTTATGTAAGGAATCTTTCTTTTGTTTACCATATGAGGAACTTTTTGAATTTTCCGGCAGAATTACGAGGAGAATGTTTTTTTAACTTTTACGCCATGAACATATTTTTACCGTTTCATAATACCTAATTTTCATGAAGATTCCTCTACAAGGGTTCATGATTATTTTCATCAAAATCTTTTTCTTTTAAAATTGAAAGTCATTTTGTGAAAAAAAAATTATTTTGAAGAAGAAAGGATATTTTCCTCAAGAATTCATTTCAAGTGTTTTATCAAGACTATTTTCCATTTAAGATTAATTTCACTAATATAGTCATGTTTCAAGTATAATTACTATATTATTTACAAGATTTGATTTTGTTTATGATGAAATGATATCCATATTTTTATATGGATTATGTAATGATGGGATGATGTTTATAAAACCATTTTTATTCATTGGGTTATGATGAATTATTTATGTTTACTTTTTGGCACGTGAAAGAATGAATTCATTATGATATAGGTTGGACCAATATATCCCTAAAATGCATTGGTTAATGATTTATATCTCATTATATTTACATGGATGGAACGACATGAAAATAAGGTTCAGTAATATAGGGATGGAACGACAAGTAAACCTGGTTTAGTAAGGGACTTTGTCCACTACGATGGTCTTGGCCGCAATTCCTTTGAGACTATGGAATCATATCATGTTCTTAATGGTTTTCCACATGTACATGTTTTATTAAAAAGTTATTTCATCATGATTTATGATACATTAAGATCTATTCCTTACATACTTCCATGTTTTATGTCATTGCTAAAAATTTTGAGGTTAAAAAATTATGTTCATGTTTTTAAATTAAAATGTATATGGTTTTTTATTTTCTCCATGCTTACACATACTATGAATTTGATCCCAAACTTTATATGTTTTCTTTTCCCCAGGATATAAAGAATGGTCTTAGGTAAGAAATAAAATGGTAATATCTTTATGGGAGATGTTGAAGATCTTTCACCGTGATTAGAAGATTATGTTCTGAGTTTTTCAAATATACTAAACTCTTACGGACTTTGGGTGTCAATTTTTATATATATTAAGTATTCCAAAAAAGTAATGTAATGTCCATGTACCTCAAGCTTGGGACTATAAAATATAATTCCTAAAAAATAAATTGTTTCATTAGACTCTATTTAGAACATTTCATCCAAACTGAACACCTTTTTATATCATCATTTACAAGTTTTTGAAGTCTCATCTCCAGAGATCCCACTTACAAAACTGACTTTCAGTGACTACTCATCCAAAATGTTTTCTACCACCTTGTATCTCTTGAGCAGTCAAGTATAAGTAGGATATGAAATAGATACCACAAAATCTCAATATATCAATTACGGAAACCCATTAATATACAATTTTAAATGAAATAGTATTTAATTATATCAATGTAGTCTATTTTAAGGTAAGTAAATCTTGATACAATCTCCACAACAATCATGATAGTTATTGAATCTCCAGAAGCTCTTAGATGTGTATTACAAACAAAATAGATGGACTGAAGTCATATAAAAATATATTCATGATCATTGTTCATGAAATAGTCTCCTCATCATTCTTCCAAGTCACTATAATAAGAAATTAATATGCATATATAGGGATATGACCACCTCTATGATAACCTTTTGATCTGGAGGGTTCTGATGAAGGAAAAAAACTCACCAAACATCCTCAAGCCAGTATACTTCTATATGGGGGATTTCCTTACCATGAAACCACATTGGTCTCTACATATAAAATAAATGATGTTTCATCATCCTACTCACAAAATCCTCTAGTGATTCTAGTGAAAACTATTTTTTAACGGGAGATTGTAAAATTGATAATCCACATAGAGTTATCCCCTCAGAAAAAGCCCTTGAACTATATCCTCGCTATTGGGAGAATTATATTGATTATCAAACTATGGAATATAATATTTTGATCAATACAAAAACATCATAATAATTTCAAGACATTTCATTGTGAAAGTTTATATCCATGTAGGTGAGTCACATACATGGAATCCAAAACCCATTCATATACATTTCATGTACCAATATTTATCCCACATCAAGTGCCCACACAAATTGAGTCAACAACAAGGTTGTTAGAGTACATGTAAATGGATACATTGGTCACAACATCAACGATAGATTTATTATCCAATTTGATTAATAAATGTGATTTAAAACTATTTACCTAGTTACCACACATACACAATATCTAGACTACGGTACTAGGATGATCTCCTCAGATACCACGTTGTAATTTCGTAACCCATCGAGGCTCACCTGGTCAGTGGTAAACTGAGCGTGACACCCTAATCCTACCCTTAATATCCTAGGGTATGTTGAATAGCATCTATTTGGCATAACCCACATATGGGAAGATTTTTCATATGGAACATACACACACAAACACACATCTCCATTAGCTATTTAAAATCATAAATGAAAAAAAATTAATACCAAAATGGTTTAATTCATTTATATACCAATTTTATGTTTAATATGGTATAAGAAAGAATATTGAGAGAATTATATGCCCATAAAATTTATAAAAGGGTGTAGCCTAGTAAAAACAATGGAAAAACTATCAAATTTAGCTCTTGGAACCAGCTATGGTTATTCTAGCACAATTATGCACCACCATTTGGTGGTCCACCTAGGAATCCATCACAAAACATGTCGGATACCTAAGACATGATATGGGTGAGTGCATCCCATATTTTTATGAGAATAAAAATCCTTGTAGGATACATTGAAATCAGCCAACACAAATCCACAAGAGACTACTCATCTCAACATCAACAAGGTTTGTTAATTCAAACATGATATAATAATAAATATAATACATATATATATAAGATAGAAACTGGGTCTAGATGTTCGGTCACAACTGTAATTTGATCCTAAGATACCATTTTTAGAATCAAGGTAACACTCGTCTGGGAGAGATCACTCCCCAAACCGTGCTATCATAGTTGGAACTCATCTTAGGAGTTATGTTATTTAAAATTATTCATGATGAAACTATATACATTAACATAGAGTAAGATGATAAATTGATAGGGGATCACACATAGGTCCTATTAGGGGATCCTAGCATTAATTGTACTCACTCCCCATAAAGGGGATCAAGTGATCTGATATAAATGTGATTTTATTCATAACCCTTCCAAGAGAAGAAGAAATGATAGAGGATCACACCCTGGGAAACATAGAGTAATTATTAATTCTATCTAAGAATAACTCTATATTGGGTGTCACATCAAATTCATAAGATATGATGCCTCATTGTTCCCACAAAACGATGGGCCATGGGAACACACCATATTGATATGGTTCCACACTAAAGAGAATTATGGCCTCAATCCACCCAAGAAAAATTAGAAAACATTCACTGAGAATACATGTCATATATTGGTTAATCTATGTATTCCGATGTACCCTAGCCAAGGTCCATGCACTATAGTTTAGTCCCATGTAATGTGGCCATGTTCTTGTACCCCGATCGTGTATGGGTGATATGGTTATTTCTATGTACACTAACCATATATGTGTTTGTGTACAAAGTTGTGTTCATATAATTTGTCAATTCCCTTTTACCTCGTCCTGAAAATCCCCTTATACCTATGGGGAACACATACTTCCAACCACATAAGGTCATAGAACATGGAGATAAATTACACAATGTGTGATATTTTACTCTGCAAAGAACCCTATCTAATAATGAAAATATACTACATGATGTTTATTACACTAAAGTACACATCATGTATATTTATATTTTATTGATATATTAGGTTTTCCTCAACATATCTCTCATCGCCATCACATCATACAGATCTACCATCAATTACCCCATATATCTTATACATGGTTGGGTCAGTCATATCACTAGTGGGAATATATCACCCAACCATCCCCTCAAGAATTATCTCCCATCATATTATTCTTCTACAATTTGAGACTATGTATTGATGACCTCATAATATGATCAATGATTGTAACACCTTGATATTTTAAAATAATGACATGTTTGATAGTGTATATTAAACATGACACATATCATAAACAAACCACAAAATATTACAACCCAGTGGATGAATTGGAGGAGATGAATAGTTTTAAAAAACTTATAAATACTGGTAATGTAAATACACAATCTAAATTCAATGATTAATTTTTTGGAAATAATTTCTCAATTTTACAAAATTTAGTTTATTATTCAAAAATACATTTTATTCAAAAATATTTTTTATCTTATTTTTTGTGAAATTACTCTCAGTAATTTAATTATCTTATATAAATATTATTTTATAAAAATATAATTTTTTTGAAATTTTCATGTCAACAAATTCATAAAGGGATATTTTTGGGTTTTTTGGAAAATAATAACTCTCAAATGAGTAATGAGAAACACCTATTTTTATTGAAAATTTTATTATTGTTTAAAAAATTGAAATTTTACAGTTTTGTATTAAAATATTTTCTAATTGAATGTATTTAAAATATAATATGAAAATTATATTTGAGTTGATATGAATAAATTTTATTATTTAATTTTATAAAAAACATTTTTATACATATATTGACATTTTTTGGAAAACTATTTTTCATTCAATTTTTGTATTTTGATTTTAAAATTATCAATTCCACTTATATAAATTGAATCATGAAAAATGGATTCCATTTTTTGAACTAATAGGTCAAAATTTTCTAAATATATCCCTTCTATATTTTGTCATTATGAATATTGACCCAGAAAAATAATGTTCACCATTGGAATGGAATTTCTGGATAGCAAGGGAGAAAATTTATAGATAAAAAAATAAAATGACCCTAACACATTCTTTAATATAATTTAATTTACCTATTTCATCCACACATATCCATTAATCAAATATGACATTTTTTGGTTGTTTGGATGTCATTTTGACCATAAAAATATTTTATTTGAAAATTTAAAATATGTAATTCACTTTCTTTATTATCATTAAATTTGTGACATAAGGATAAATGCATGTTTTTTTCAGTTCTAAATAGTTATGAGAATGTTAAAAAAATTCTATCACTGAAATTTATTTATAATTTTTAGTGATTAAATATTTTTAATAAATTTTTACTCATCACCATGATAATATTAATGCAATTGTTATAAAAATAAAATAAATGATATTAAAAATATAAATGTTTATTTAATTTTGTTGAATTAATGTGACCCATGAAATTTTAGATAAATATTACATTTAATGTAAATTTTAAAGGATTTAATACAAATTAATATTTATTTATTTATTTATTTAAAGTCATATAAAATTATTATTATAAATAATGACATTAGTAATATTTTTTTAATAAATAGTATTTTATTTAATTATTTAAAACTGATAACAATATTATGTTTGGTAAAATTAATACTAAATTGTTAAAAAATCATCCAAATCTTATTTATGAATGATTCATCCTTTAATGGTATCATTCATGAGAATCAAAAGGATTAAATATTTCATATCGTGGTAATTGTCAAACATGTTAAAGGGTGTTTAAAACAAAAAGATAAGAGTAAAATCATAAACTAAAAATTCCCAAATTATAGTGTATGATTTATTTTATACCCGTAATCATTCATTATAAAAATATATATCGTTTTAGATCTATTTTTAAATATAAATATATTATATTAATTTAATACTGTATGAGATTCCAAATGTTTCCCTCCCCTCTCCATCAAAAGGGTATATACTCTCCTCCTCTTTGCTCACTTTGAGATAATTTTTTTTTCATCCACTACATTAAAAAACACACTCCTATAATACCAGTACACATTATATATGTACTATTTTGGGAAATATAGCAACATTATATGTCATATGATATTATTAAAATGATTATTTTGAAGAAGATGTACAATACTTAAGCTATAGTATTCATCTTTATAATTTCTCAACTTTAAATATTCTCCGAACATGTTGATATAATAACAAAAAAATCATAAATAAATTAGTATATATTTTTTCAATTAGATAAACAATATTTATATCATATTCCAACAAATGGGAAATGAAAATGTTCATCATGTGTATGGATGATTTCTGCCTCACAAACAATAGTGATTCATTTTCGATCACATACTCTCATGGTTTTTTGTAATGATGGTTTTAATGTATATATATATATATGATATTTAGGAAAATTTAATTATTCTAAAATATTTAATATATAATCATATTTCTTACATTTCCATCCATTGGAAAATTAAAACGTTGTTCGTGAGTACATGTGGACTAAAACCTCCAAGAAGAAATGTGATTCATTTTCCATCACCACATCACATGAATGATATATATTAATTAATTTAAATTAATAATGATATATTCATGATATAATAATATTTATTAAAATATAAATTCATTCTTATGTTCTTTCCGTCATGAAAATTGAAAAATTGAAATGTTACTCATCAATATGTAGGGCTTATTGTCTTCATAATTAAACAATATTATATTTTTCATATTAATATTTCATTCGTGGTTTTAAAATTATAATTTATTAATAAAAATTATAATTATTTCATGATTATTATGGTAGATATGATGGAACAATGAACACACTTACCATATTCAACTTACCATTGTTATTTTGGACATATAAACAATATATGATCAAAACCTACAGTGTGAAATTATTTGATTATGTAAATAATTAAAACATTGTAATAAATAAAATAACACTAATAATAAAAATGAATATTTTTCTTATTTTGTAAATTATTTATTTATATTTATTATTTAGAAAAATAAACAATGTACATTATGATTCAGACATTAGGTAAGGGATATTCATCTCAATTTTATTTCATCAAGACCCATGCCATATTATCTACATGTTTCTTTAATATGGTATATATATATATATCCAATCAATTATTATTAATATTATTTTGAATTTTATGGGTTAAAATTATACAAATAAGGATACTCATTTCTTTTGGAATACTATTCAAATGATACCCAATAGGTAATAGATTATGTTACAATACAATTTTTTATTAGGACTATTTAAGAATATGTTTATCATGATGAATTATTATGATCTACCTTACAATAAAATCATTGATTTTATAATATATATATTTATTTAAATTACATCTTTTCCATTAATTTCTCACTATTTAGTTACTGAATATTCTAAATGAATATTATATAGAAAAACAGTATTTTTTATCTTATTCGTTGAAAATTATTTATTTTCAATGTCCATATTTTCAAAAAAAAAATGTTTTAAATAATGATTTTAAAATTATCTATTTATTGTTTAATGTTATTTTTAACCATGTTTTATTTATATAATTTTAAATGTAATATTCTTGTTAGATAAAAAAAATTCAGTTTACCTTAAAATAAAAGTGTGAAATGAATTTTTTCTATCATAGAAGGCTTGGAAAACAAATCCTACAATCTTGATCAATAATATATTGAATCATCCTTTAAATTTCTCCACTGTTATTTTAAATGAAAATATATTTCTTATTATGTTAAAAATTTTGTTATTTCAAGAGTGATTTTCATTATTAAAGAGGTATTTTGCTCAAGATATTTCTTAATTATAATTTAATGGTATTTTTATTCTTCAACAATAGAAGCCATTTGTTATATATTTTTCCCATTGGGGATATGTTGTGATTATCCCATCCACTATATTACTATAGATGTCTTATGAACACATTGTATATATATTGGGAATATGTTTACCTTTTTATTCTAGTTGTTTATTTTTTAATTTTTATGTTGATTATTCTTAATAGATTCATATAAAGAATAAATTTGACATTAAAATTGATGTATTATGCCTTATATATACCCTATATTCTTTAATAGGTCTCCTGATACAATCTAGCTTGGGTATTTGTCTAGGGAATTCCCCATATATGTAAAATTTCTTAGCATGAGGACTTGATGGTATGTTTATCATATCTTAAATTATACATTACACTATTTTGAAATTAGTTATTAATTTTCATGTGATTATTTGAATAGTTATGATATATATGGATAATTTTAAATAAAATGTGAATTTATATGGAATTATTTTATTTTCACTTATTCCTACCCTATTATTATTTGTGTTCAGGTAATTGATTAAATGAGATGTATATTATTTTATTTACCTTTAAATATCTAATATTCATTATTTAATAATGATATATTTCACTATACATCACACTTAATATGAATTTTAGATAACGCCTTTTTATTTTAATACACCTATGATTTAACGATCATTTATATGAATGTGTTCAAGGATGCATAATTATTTCTTAAACTATATTTTTATTTTATTTCAAATATAATATAAGAGGTATGTTAATATCTCATTTATCATGACTATTATTTTATCTAGTAATTTGGGATGTGATCACTAGTATTCAGTTCATATGTATTTATATAACAATTTGACCCGGGATACTCAAGATGATGTAACAAATGTTGGTATCAGTGCATGTTTTGTATAATCTATGGGAACTAGATTTAGGAAAGAAATTATTAAAGAACATAACCCGATGGAAGCCATTTTGAAATCATATAACTATTCAATAATACCCTAATAATATGTAGAGGTAGATAGTTTTTTATTTTAAAGTTAATATATAACTCTATTGATACTAAAAGTGGATGTTGTTTTTCTATAAATTTATCTTGGGGTAATAACCTCAAAAATTGTTGATAAACTATATATCGACAATCATTTTTTAAAAAGTTAGTGTCACATTAATATGATTCTATCTTGACATTGTAGACGGGTATTCAGTGGTTAACTAAAATTTTCATTATGAACCATTATGAAGGATTTAAATAGATAATAACAAAGGATGACATTGGTTTATCCTAATGAGTCAGAGTGTAAAAATTAGGTGCCATGGTTCAAAACCCCTATGAATGGAATTTCATTATTTCCCACTATTTATTTATAATACTATTTTTTTTGTTTTTAGTTAATTGATACTACTAAAATTAGCCGTGTTAAAATTTATCATGATGTATAATTTCATGATTATGAGAAACCTAATGGGATGATAACTGGATTGAATGATATTTTTTGTATATATAAATTTTTATCATAATACGTCGATAGAGTCATAAATATTAACCAAAATTTTAAATCAATAAAGAAGATAAGGATATATATTTTAGAGTTCAATGGTAGTGGAGATGATGTTAGATATAAGGGAATTTATTTCATGTCAGAAACATGGAAAGAGACACCAAGAGAATGTCTCAAAAGAATGGGAAAATGGTTTGTGTTAGGAAAATACGTAAATACATCATTGAATAGTCAAAGAAAAATGGATATTATGATTAAATACAATTATATACATCCTATTAAATAATTATTAGATCAATTTATTTTGTGTTCGTAATGTGGGAATTATCCATGTCCATACACTATTCAAGGGAATACACCTAGACTAACGAATGCCCAATGTTATATAAATTATGGTAGTGAAATGATTGACATGTTTATTGGTATTTGAAAATTATATTAGAGAAGTAATATATCAAGGTTATTATTGATAAAATAATCATAAAAATATATTATTATTATATAGCAGTCATTCATTAATGATGTGAAGAATTCAATAACATACAAAAGGGATTTTGTGATAAGGTGTTTTTTTGAAAACACATTATTGAGGGACTGATTAACCTTTGTTTGTGATAAATGTTATTATAAACCTATTTCATTCTTGGGATGATAAATATATGGTTTAATATAATTTTTAATGCATATATATATATATCACTTTTTATGTTTTATGTGAAGGGATTTTAATATTATTTATGTTATTTTGGTAGAAAATTATTAGAATAAATCCAATTTTGTCATTATATTTTTTAGTAAAATCATTATTTGAGGAATAATAACAATATAGTTTTTTTACATAATATTAATTTTATATAAAAAATTATGGTTAATGTGATTTTTGAGGTTGATATATTCATTATTTATAAGGATAATTTAGTTACTGAATTTTGGTAATATATCATATAGAAATCCACGACAGTTATGAAAAATGTATTTTATGATTACTGTTATTATTGAGTATGTTAAGAATATTATGGGAATTCTATATTTTTAGAAAAAGGATAACCCATAGTTTGGGTGATAACCAATCACATCCCCATAGTTTTCTTGTGCTAACCCCCCAACAGAAGGGTGATAAGGGTCCAATTCCTTTCACTAGCCTACATAAATTCCTTGTTAGTAGGATATTATTTCTACCTAAATGATTTGGTGTAAAACAAATCAGTCTCTTTCAGACCATATTATATGATCTAATCATTTGGATATTTTTATTTGAAGATGATTAATCAAAATTAAAGATATTTTTAATGGGTTATATTATATGTAACAATTAGTTTTATCTTGATTATTTTTTTGATCTCTAAGATTAAGGGTGGGAGATAACCATTGAGGATAAATAATTATTTAATGTGAAGGTTCTTGAGGTTATTTGGGATATTGGGTAATTTATTTTTTAAATAATATAAGTTGAACCCAGGATGTTACTCAGGAATTTTTGATGTAAAATATATTCTCTCATTACAATATGGAAGAATCATTTTTTAAATAATAACAACCTATGGTATCAATTTTAGTTTTTATTAATTTTAAAACACTTGTGTAATATATTTATTATCATTTTTTGGATTATGTGTTACATTAGAAGTTGATTTTATTTCATTATTAATTGAAAATCACTTTTTATAACCCTCATAAAGAGAAAATTATGAGATTCTGGTATAAATTGATTAAAGGACGTAGTTATACTTTTCATTTAAGTATATTTCCATTAAATATTTGACTATATGGTAAAGAAAATAATTGAATATTTTAAAATGATATTGAAAAAAATATATTCTCTACCTACATTTCAAATGAGAAGATGTAATTTTCAGACCTCTTCGTTCTATAGTTTGTTTTGTTAACTCTCTCAATATTATTGAATTTATTATGATCAATGAAATCTATATCTGTATATGATTAATTTAACATTAAAAATTTTTCCATGTTCATAATTTGATTTAATAATAATGTTCCTATATTTTTAAACATAGATATGTATTATTTTAAATGGACATCATATTTCTCTTCTACCTTTTAAATTGGATGCTCTATTAACACTTTTTATAATGTGGGTTTCCCATAAAATAATTTTCAAATTTTTTAACCTTTATTACTAAGAATAAATTAAATTTATGTGGTTTTAAATAAATAGTGGAGGGAGAATTTAAACACATGATATTAAAAAAAACCCAATGATTGAGTTCTTATATGACTTGAATCACTGAGCCTAAATGATAAATAATGTACTATACCCAAGCCATTGAATTGGATAGTATGAAAAATATTAATTAAATTATGAAATATTTTTTTATGGAATATCTCAATAGGCATGAATTCATCATTCATTGTAAATAAGTATTCAATTTTTTTTATGTTGTTTTATACTTCAAAAATAAGTTTTCTTCTAAAATGATTTTTATTTTTTTTTGGTGATAGAAAATTATAATTAATTTTTTAACGTAAATAAACATGATTACATAAAAATTAGAAAATTTATGAAATTATCATATCAAAAGTATCTTATAGTAAAATTTATCTACCTTTTAGAAAACATTTATTTTCTAGTGAATAATAAAATATACCATATTTTATTCAAAATATTTTATTTCAAGAATTTACAATATCGGGTTTTTATAGTGCTTTAATTATAAAATTAATTCTATGATATTATGAATAATCAAATTATTTCCATTATATTATATTTCATCATTAAATTTGGTATACAAACATTTTTACATATAAAAATCATTTATATAGAAACATGTATTTCATTATGTATGGAATTATGAATTAAATTTAATTACCCCCAATTATAGAAATTGAATATCAAAAAAATTATATTTCGAATTAGAGGGTCCTATTTTTTTAATTATTTTTCTTTTGTTTTTGTTCAGGAAAAATTGAAACCAAATTAAATAATTGTCACCATGGTGAGGCTAAATTGGTTAATTAATGTTAAAAAACAATATGATACTTAATATAAAATGACACTAAAATAAATATTATTTCATTGGATGATCTTATTTAGTTAATAGTAATATAATATTCGAATATATTAGTCATTGTTGCTATTTTAATTTAATGTACACGTTTATATTTTTTATTTTTTAAAAAAAATCACAATGTCCCAATCTTTCATTTAGTATAATTATATTTTTCTTAAAAAATAAAAAATATATGATATGTTTGTTTATAACTATTTCACTAAAATATAAGTAATTTTTTAATAACATTAATTTATGTATAAATTTTTATGATTAAATAGTTACTTTAAATTCTTAATCAAGTCCAATAAAGTATTTATTATATTAATAGAATAATAAATGAATTTTTTTAAAAAAAATTTGAAACTTATATAATATGAATTAATTAATTTAAATCATGAATTTTGTAGATATATTTTAATTTCTAGGGATATTTTAATTGATTATATTCAAATTATCTATTTATATTGATTTATTTTAAGTAACATTTATTGAACAATGTGAGATGTTACATTAATACTAGTTTATAAAAAATAAACTCTAATTCACAGGCCCTAGTTACCTAGATTTGGTTCATTATTTTATAAAATAGGCCTGATCATAAGAGATCAAGTCCCCAAAATAGATTAGTTTAGTTTCCTTAGAAGTACTAGATACATACATAAGTTTTACATTGCATCTTGAAATAAATAAACAACACCATTGTGTCCCATTTGAACACAATAATAACGCTTTGCCTATCCCAGTTGGTCAATCATACCAGAATTATTCAAATCATGGAAAAAAGAAAACATAATAAAGGGGTGACCTTAGATTCTTATCAAGGATAACAATATAGAAGAAACATTCATAAATATGAATAATCATTCAAGGCAATGTACAAGACTAAAAATTCATTTTAAAAATAAAACTCATTATAATATGGAAAATATAAATAAAAAAATCCATTTACTAATTCAGATAGATATTCTACTAGTAAAATAATCACATGTATTATCAATAGGAAATTTTATAACGATGGAATGCATAATGCTAGAAATCAAAACCACTTAGTCAAGGCCTCATTCTAATAAAAATAATAATATTTTTTTCAAGGCCCTGTGCCCAGACACTAGTTTTATCATTAGACCTACTAATGAACCAATAAGTTATAATAGTCTCCATCCATTACTTACTATGTCCAATTAATTCCTCATAAGAAAAGGTTGAAATATAACATAAACATTCGTATTAAAACTAGCTTAAAAAATGTTAATACATTAACCATAATCGATGAATGGTATAAAAATAAAACATCTAAAGTCAAATATATCACAAAACCTTCAATATAATAATGAATATTTAATCATAATAAATCAACACCAATCAAGTGTAAAATCCTTCAATGTGTTTTGACATAGATGAAATCAAAAGTACTTGAGAGAAATATCTATTTTTATTTTGAAATAATTTAAAAGTCACATAATTATAAAATGAAACATTTATTTTTAAAATATTCTTATAATCTATTAATGGATTCTTCGAAGGTTCTATTATGGTAGAAAATAGCTGCACCCTCTGTATATGTTGAAAAAATTCTTAACATAATTTTTCAGAAAGGTCATAATGTACATTGTTTTGAAAAATACAGAAAGATTACATTCAAAATATTTTATAAAAATTAAATAAAAGGTCTAAATGACAGTAGCCCTTATTATATAATATTAATGGTTTTGAAATACATTCTTAAGAAACACAGAGGAGGACGATAAAGAATTTCTAGTATATTTTTACGTATAAACAACCTCAGATAATAAAGAGATCGTAAAATTAACCATAACCTTGTGATTTTCCATCGTCGAGGGTACTTTAACCTCATATATAATAGTTAAATTTTTTTATTAAATTATATATTCATCAAAAAAATAAATATGATATCATATACGATCTTCTAATATTTATTTGTTAATAATATTTCAGCAGTATCATTGTTTCAGGTGTTAACATATTCATATTCATTTATATGTATTGTAACGTAAGTCATCGTTTTCATGGATAAAATGAATTTTATTTATAAAAATATTGATATTATGTTTGTAATCATTATTTTAAATCATAAAATTAAAATTATTCTTGAATGGTTATGATGGGGAATGAATCTCATCGCTTTCATGGAGACAGTAATGTATACATACGCACGAGTGACAATATCGTTCTATCGATAGTGAAAAAATATGTAATAGGATGGTATATCCTATATAAATAATAACTAACATGTTTTATTTATTATTTAAATAAATTATACTCATTATTATACCCTTACAAATAATGAAGTGTTGAATAACAATCTACACCATGACGTTGAGATGTTAAGACGTATGTACGCACGTATTGTGATTTTGTCATTCATAGGATAGAAAGAATAATAAATATGGTTGTAAAGTATTCATAATAACATCATAGTATCTATAAGGTATTGGGGATATTATTTTGTTATGGAAACTACAAATAAATAAGAAGTGGAAGATGTAAAAAACTTTTAATGAGGTGATGAAATTATTACCTCTTCTTCAAGTGCTTCCATTCGATTTTATCAAAAGGGCTCCATAGGATGTATTTATGATCAATTTATGGAATATAGGTTAATGTGAGGGTAATTTGGAGGATATTTGATTAGTGGGTGGCTGAGACAAATTACATTGGAGGTGTGAAATTTTGAGAAGAGTAAATACCCTTTTATAAGAGAGGTGAGGGTCACTTTAAGAAAATCTTGAAATATTATTTTATTATAAAATCATTTTATTTTTATAATGGATAAGAATGGATTTATTTCAAGGATATTTTGGGCAAGGGTCTCAATATTTTAAGGAAATAGTTTTTAAAAAATTTTAGTTCACCATATTATCCTTACCTTTTATATTCAATTCTTAGTTAAATAGTTTAACTCATAATATGTCTTCTTTTATATTTATATTTCATAGTTAATAAACATACTATTAAATTACAAGTGAACCTAAAGTGGTTAATTAATTTATTATCTACCATTATATAATTAATTTGTCCAAAACTTATATTTTAGGAATATTATATCATGTAATAATATAGTATTTGTTTTAAAAACCCATTTATGTCAATTTTGGCACAATTAAGTATTTGGTTTTTGTAAAATTCAGAAAAACATGATTACTTTTAAAAAAATACATCAAATCAACCCTAACATGTCATATTAACCTATAATATTATTTTAATTCATCAAAATTCTCAATTTACATTTATATGGAAATTTATAATATCAATTATTTTAATCCTTCATTGATAAGGTAATTACTGCATCATCATTGTGTCATAAATAAATTTAATTATATATTTTAAAAAATTATAAATTAAATACAATGATGTAGTAAATAATTTTAGATTTATAATGAATAGTTATTGTCATATTTATCTTCTGTATAAACATATATTAAAAATGTTTTAGTTATATAATTTTGAATTTTACACTTTTAACACTTCTTTAAATAAAATAATAAGAAATTTCTTAATCTAATACATGTTGATTAAAGAGGATAATATTTTATTATGATGGGTAATTTTGGTTAATAAAACACTTATCCAATAGAAATAGGACATGTGTTTGGGAAATTATAATATCCTTTTTACCATTAATTACCCTATTTACTTTTAACCATGGTAAATAAAATTCAACAATTACTATTAACCAAAAATTATTTTCATCTTATTGAACCAAATTTTACTAAATGATGTCAATGTTTTCAGTTGAATTTTTGAAATTACATTCACGGAAGTAGTAAAATTTTGTTTTATGAAAATTTTCAAATGTGCATAGATGGTGGGTAAAATGCATTAAAAAGGGACAAAAAAGTTTATAAGTCTAATCTTATTATAAAATGTCTCTAATGAATTAACTTGAAATAAAATATTTTTTATGTGTATATTTCTAATTTATGATAATATTTTATTTAAAAATAATTGTTTAAATGAAAAATTCTTTCTTTATATATAATATAGTGTTTTTCATTATTTATAAAAAAAATCAAATGTCTTCAAAAAATACCAAAATACCATCCCAAGAAAATTTTGATATTTCTAATAAAAAAATTATTCCTATTTTACCAAATTAAAAACATAAGAGTTTCATTAATTAATTAAAAATTAATTCCCATTGTCCAAACTAAAAAAATTGTTTTTGAGAAGTAAACAATATCAAAAGATTTATATGTGTTTGTGTCCAATTAAAATTTGAAATTACATCAAATGTCCATTATTAGATTAAATGATAAAAATATAATCTAATTATACTTCAAAACAATTAAAATTTATAAGTTTACACTATAAATTATTTTGATTAAAAAATTTGTTTTCAATTACAATTTAATATTTTTCACTATTCATCAAAATATGAAAGTTATCAGAAAAACACTAAAAAATAATCCATACAAATTTTTATGTCCGGATTCTAAAGAAAAAGTTTATTTTTTTAATATTTTATATATAAACGTTTCAAATAATATATTTAAAAATGGTTCTCCATCAGAAGGTGAAAAAATTGAATTTTTTGAAAAATATTTTTTTACCTGAAATATTAAATTTGTTCTTATATTATGTTTAATATACACATAATATGGGTGTAAAAATTATATGTAGTATATTAAATTCAAAATTCAGTTAATAACATTCATAAACTATTTTTTGAATGGCTAGTTTCGTAGTTCGTGGTGTGTTCGATCTCGATGTTGCGTGTACCACCATCTATTGAATGACATTAAATAGATAACGTACTATGAAATCCTGGGGTGTAAAATTTTCACCTCCTTTAAAAAATTGAATCCTCTAAATTTAAAATTGTTCTTCTAAAATAAATGGTTATAAATAGATAATACCTTTGTAGAAAACCAACATCAGAAATAGGGTTAATAAATTATAGTCTTAATTATTGGGAAACAGAAATGAAAAAGTCACAATAGAATTAGGATTTCTAATAGGATAACAATGGAGGAAATTGGAGACACATAATTGGAGAAAAAACGTAAATATTTATATAGAGTGATTGAATTCATCAATTAAAATCATGTGAACAATAAATAGAAAATTGGGGACCTCAAATCCATAAATCTGTGATATCTTAAAATCTTATTGGTTCATCAAAACATATGGTATTAAGATAACAAATTTTTGGTTTTAAAATCATTTCCCTAATGTTTACGAATTAATTTCTTCATAGAATAAGAAAAAAAATACTTGACAAGTATATTTCCATCCATTAACTAATTTCTACCACCAATTCAACATTCACACTAATATATAGTGGAACTCAAAAATATTCTATTCATACTAATCATATATGGTTTCAAAAAAATGAATTTATAATCCATCTACATATCATTTAAAAAAACTACATTATAAATATCAGGACATCACATAGGCTAGTGGAATGTGATGCACTATTATCGCACTTCGGTTGCAGGTTCATGTCTCGCAGCCTTTCTAGATGCGACAGGTTGTCGCACGACCTTCAAGTTGTCCTTCTTGTATAAAAATACAAAAAAATCTCAAGAAATGATTTAACATTGAACTATAGTTTCCAATGTACAACATAATCCCTTCTAACCATTATACTTTTAAAAAATACTTGTGTCCAAATTCATTCTCCAAAATTTATAAGGTAAACATGACATATTGAAGATCTCATTTTTCCGCATTACTACATGTGGGAACCTTCATCGTGTATTCTCTTAAAACATGGTAACACCCTGAATTAAAATAAAGACATATTTTTTACATTCATGCTTCATTATTCCTAATATAATATTAATTATATTCTATATCTACAAAAAAAATTAAATACTCTAACATAGATGGAATAAACAAACCATTAATCAGTTCAAAGGTATTAAAAAATATCCAATATTATTTCTCCTAATCAACCATCTCTTATTACAAAATAAATACCTAAGTATCAAGACTATATTATGGTTTATCTTTCCTTCATCCATGTATTTTTCAATAAAAATAAATTTTTGTTGAGTTACTTTTCATAGTATCATAAAATCTCAAATCCTTAATGAAATAAAAATGCAGTACAATCATTATTTATTTCCGTAACTAATATAACTAGTACATCATTGATACAACATTGAAAATAAATAATTCATTAATAAAAAATATAATAAAACTAACTATTCTGGTTCATCAACGGTAGTATTATATCATGATTATTGTTCAACAAAATTATTTGGGCTCTACATTGATGATAGGTACATTGATTCGTGTAGTCTCCCAACTCCTTGCAGATGAAGCATTGTATATTTTAAACCTTTTTCATACCCTTTCACCCACTTACTTGTTGTCCTTATTCTCCACACTTATTAAAAATTCCCATTCCCTTTATGCATGTACCAAGGTGATTCTTTCCATAGTTATCACATATGGGAAAATCTTTTTTTCCTACTTCCATTTATCCATCTTTCTCTCTACCATCCTTTTCTTCCCTAGCTTCCTTTCAATGGAATAGAACTCAGTGAATTCATTACTTATTTTATTAACACATGATAATATTTCTTTATATGATGAGAATACATGGGAGACTATTTACCTTTTAAATGTTGGCTTCATACAACGAAAGATATGATACATCATACTCAATGTATCATGCTTATTGTTGGAGTTCTCTTTCCTTTTAGTAGGAACCATTTCTAAAAAATGGAATATACTTGGATAGATTATGAATATTAATGAATAATTCCAAGAATGAAAAATAAATAATGTAAATTGAACAGTTTATGCACATAATCCATAATTAGAAAAAAAAATTATTGATGAAGTATTTACTCATAAATCCATTATAATGGTTTGTAATGAAAATGTCAATTCTCCTAAGAACATACCCCGGGAGTGTCAATACCATGAGTACATAAAGGCCCATTGTCATGTACTAGGATTCCTTGGATCAAGATTGATACTCCATGTTGAAGTTTTCACACCTAGGTATATCTGTGCCAGAACCACCTCTACACGTTTGTATCCCGACATGGATGTATTTTATTAGAAAACCCATATAATATTTTCACTACCAAATTTTTTCAAGGTTCTTCTATACTAATCCTCAATGTCTATCATAGGGAAACTTTCATTAATAATAGTTTATCTAAAAATCCTATAATACCAACTGTAATGCCTCAACCCTAGTTACCTAGAGTCAGTGCATTATTACATATCATTGGAAGGATCACAAGAGATAAACTCTCGAAAGACTGATTAGTTTAAAGACTTGAACGTAC
The DNA here is from genome assembly GCA_963277665.1 of Viscum album. Classification (NCBI taxonomy): domain Eukaryota; kingdom Viridiplantae; phylum Streptophyta; class Magnoliopsida; order Santalales; family Viscaceae; genus Viscum; species Viscum album. Next base: position 1,478,366,275 of record OY728148.1, on the reverse strand, counting down.
TAGATACATACATAAGTTTTACATTACATCATGAAATAAACAACAACAACATTGTGTCCCCTTTGAGCACACTCATATAATTTATCCTATACCTTTATGTTTATCATAACTTACTTTTTCACAACCAAGGAAAAAACATTAAAAGGGGTGACCTTAGATGATTAGTAAGAACAACAATAAATCACAATCTTTTATAGATAAACATAAAAATATAAGCCATTGTATAAGAATAAAAAACAACCTTATAAACATAAACATCATTATAATATGGAAAATATTAATCGAATAATGTCATTTACTTATACACCTTGATTTTATACTAGTCTAATAATCACATATAATATCAATTGCTAATTTCATAATGATGGAATGCATAATGTTAGACATCAAAACCCCATAGTCAATGCCTTATGCCAAGAGAACAAGTAATATTTTGTCAAGGCCTTATGCCAATACACTAGTTTATATTATGATACATGCCGATGTATTGAGGAGCTATAGAAATCTCTACGCATCACATACTAAGTCCAATGCATTCTTTATACGAAAAGGTTGAAACATCTCATAAACAATAAAATTAAAACTACAATACGAATTGTTAATACATTAACTATAAACTATGAATGGTATAAAAATAAATCATCCATAGTCAAACATATCAAAAAACCTTAAATAAAATATGAATGATTGTATCTTAATAAATCAACTTCAAACCAGTGTAAAATCCATCAGAATATTTTAACATAGATGAAATAAGAACATTTTCAGAGAAATATCTCTTTATATTTTGAAATCATTTAAAAGTCACATAATTATAAAATAAATAATTTACATTGAAAATATTATTAAAATATTGTAAGGGTATCTTAGAATGTGTTATAATAGTAGAAAATAGCTGCACTCACCGTATAAGTTGAAAAACATTTTTATGTTAATTTTTCAAAATGGTCATAAAGAACCTTGGATGGAAAACAATGAAAAGATTCAATTAAAAAATATATATAATATAAAAAAAGTGTAAAAATGCCTTTAACCCATATTTTATGAATAGTAAAAATTATTCAATATACGTTTTTGAGAAACACAGATGATTATGATACTGAATTCCATGTATATGCTTATTTATAAACATCCTCAGATAATAAAGAGATTGTAAAATTAACCTTTACCTTGTAATTTTCCATAGTTGAGGGTACATTAACCAAAAAAATAAATGTAAACTAATTTTTATTAAATTATACAAGAACTACATACATAAATATGATATCATATATGATCTTATAATATTTATTTGTTAATAATATTTCAGTAGTATCATTGTTTCGTGTGTTAACTGATTTTTTTTTCCTTTATATGTTTTATTACGTAAATCCTGTTCGTTATAGATCAGATATATTTGATTTAAATTCAGAATGATATTAATTTATCAAAAATTATTTAAAATTGTAAAATGAAAATTATTATTAAATGGTTACGATGGGGAATGAATCTCATCACGTTCGTGGATACGGTAATCCGTATGTATGCATGAGCGACAGTATCATACGATTAATCGCGAAATTGTATATAATTGGATGATATACCATATATAAAGAATCATTAACATGTTATGTTTATTATTTAAATCACATATACTAATTACTATACCCATCCTAATAATGAACTGTGGAATAACAAACTACACCACGACGTGGAGACGGTAAGCCATACGTATGTACGTATGGTGACTTTTTCATCCATTGGTTGGAAAGAATAATGAATATGGTTGTACCATATTTATAATAACATATCAATATGTAAAAGGTACTGGAGTGATTATTTTGGTATTAAAACACCACTAAATAATAAGGGGAACATGAAAAGTCCTTTGAAAGAGGTGATGAAATTATTACCTCTTTTTGAGGTGATTCCTATGTATTGGATCAAAAGGGCTCCTTAGGTTGGATTTTTGATAAAATTAAGGCCTATAGGTTGAAGTGATGGTAGTTGGGAGGATATATTCACTGGGTTTGGCTGATACAAATGTCTTTGGATGTGTCAATTTAATAGAATATGAAGTACCATTTTATAAGATAGGTGAGGTTCAGTTTTAAAAAAAGCTTGAAATATTATTTTATTATTAAATAATTTTCTGTTTTTAATGCCTCAAGTGGATTTAATTATACGATAATGTGTGGATGGGTCTAAATATTCTAAACCAATAGGTTTTGGACATGTTTGTTTCAAAATATTAACCTCACCATAGAGATTTATTTTATAGTTAAATAGTTTTACATTTAATATATCTTCTTGTATTTTTATATTACATGGTTAATAAACAAACTATAATATTCCAAGAGAATATAATGTGGTTAATTAATGACATATCTATCATTATATAAGTCCTTTTCTTGAACCATATATTTATAATAATATTATATCATTTAATAATATAGTATTGGTTTTAAAAACTCATTTATGTCAATTTTGACAGTATTTAGTATTTGGTTTATCTGAAAGTAAAAAAAACATGATTAATTTGAAATAAAATAGTTAAAATAAACACTAACATGTCATATTAACCTATAAAATTATTATAATTCATCAAAAGACACTTTTTAAATTTATTTAGATATTTATAATATGAATTATATTAATCTTTCATTAATAAGGTAATTAAAGCATCATCATTGTGGCGTAAATAAATTTAATAATTTAATTGATAAAAATTATAAATAAAATAAAATGATGTAAGAAATTATTTTTTTCTAATGCATATTTATTTTTAAATTTATCTTCTGCATAAACCTATCTTAATTTTTTTGTTATTAATCTTTCAAATTTACACTTTTAACTCTTTTTTAAATAAAATAATAATAAATGTCCTAATCTAATAAAAGTGGATCAAAAAGAATTATATTTTATTCCTAAGGTTTATTTTTGTTGAAAAACAGTTCCCAATAGAAATAGTGCATGTGTTAGTGTAATTATAATTTCATTTTTTAAGTATAATTACCTCATTTAATTTTAACTCTGGTAAAACAATTCAAAAGTAACTATTCACCAACAATTATTTTCATCTTATTGAACCAAATTTACATACTGATGTCAATCAAATCTCAATAATTTTTGAAATATAATTTATAGAAGAGGTAAAATTACGCTTTATTCTAATTTGAAAATATGCCTAGAAGGAAGATAAAAGATGTTAAAAAGTTCAATAAACTTTTATATGTCTGATCATATTATAAAATGCCTCGAATGAATTGAATTGAAATAATATATGCATAATGTATCTAATTGGACTCTAAAACAAATTTTTATTTAAAAATAATTATATAATTGAAAAAGTCAGTATTTATCTATAACACAATGTTTTTTTACTATTCATAAAAAATTGAATGTTTTCAAAAAAAATACCATAAATTCACCAATATGTTATTTTGATATTACAAATTAAAAAATTACCTCTATGTTTTCAAATTCAAAACATTAATGTTTCATTAATTAATTTAAAATTAATTACTGTTGTCAAAACCATCAATCGTGTTTTTGAAATGTAAATACTACCAAAATATTGATTGTGTTTAAGAACAATTTGAATGTGAAATTTCATCTATCAAACAATAATAAATTAAATTATAAAAATACAATCTAATTATACATAAAAACCATTCAAATATATAATTTAATACCATAAATCATTTTTATTAAAAAAAATTATTTTCAATTTAAATTTATTATCTTGAACTATTCATCAAAATATGAAAGTTATCAGAAATCAGCAAAAATTTATCCAAACTAATGTTTTGTGTCCTTATTCTAAAATAAAAGTTTATTTTTACCTATTTAATATATAAAAGATCCAAATTTGGTATTTATAAATTGTTCTCCCTTAAAAAGTGGTTAAAGTTCATCTTTTAAAAAATACTTATTTTATCTGAAAAATTGAATTTGATCTTATATTATTTCTATGAAACACATAATATGGATGTTAAATTTATATATAGTATATAAAATTCAAAATTATGTTAACAATATACATAAATTATTTTTTAATTTCTGGTCTGGTATGTCATGGTGCGTTTGAATGTAGTATTGTATGTAGTGCAGGTCATTGAATTCCTTTAAAAAGAGAGCATACTATGAAATTTTGCGAGGTAACATAAATTTTTATTCAATGATTTAAAATTCATAATAATTTTATATTTGTAAAAATATATTGTATCCCATATAAACCATCAAACATATCGCATTTTGATTCTTTTTTATTTTATACTAAAATTATTCACCATTAAATGGTATTAAACATTAATATTACTCTAATTTTTAAAAGGGTTAATGGGGATTAAAAATATACTGGTGAAAAATTCATCTAAACGTACAAAAATGTAATCGTATAAGTCAATTTTGACCTGTATTCATCCAATAATATAAATTTATATGTCTGGAGATATTTGTAAACAAAAGAATAATAAATATTAATTTAATACATAATTATTTTGAAAATGTACCTCTCCTATCATTATAATAAGGAACCCCCTCTCCTCTTATCCCCTCACTTAAATATCAATTTTTTTCAGTCAATATATTTGTAACATCCCAAGTAAGTAATGAATAATAGATAATCTTATCTATGTCTATTTATGAATTAGATAGTGTTTTAGAGGCTTAAAATGAGAATAAATCCTATCTTAAGCATAGAATTCTCTAAAATTTTTAAAAGATTATATTACCACCTTTTGAGGGAAACCCATTTTTATATATCTATTATTAAAATTTTATAACCTCTATTTGTCAAAATAAACTTATTCTTTATTATTGGGACATTAAAATTTACATTGGATAATTTTTTGGTATTTATCTGACCATGTTCATTTTTTAATGAATAATGAAAAATACTGCATTTTATATCAAAACTTCTTTTTCATCTAATTTAATTATATAGTTATTTTATCTTTTTAATTGGTTTTAAAGTTTAATTAGAATATATATTTACCATTTAATCCAATGGTGGTCATTATAATTATTTTCACTTTATAATTTGGTACAAACAAGTGCCAAACTATTCATAGATATTATTTCAAAAAAACCCGCTATTTGTTTTGACAACGATAATTATTTTTTAATTAATTATTGCAATTTATATGGTTGTAATTTGGTAAAATGAATTCCATATTTGAAATCAGAAGGTCCAAATTATGTAATGGATAATCTTTTGTTTTTTGACATTATGAATAGTAATGCCGGTAATTATCTTTAATTATCTTGATTGATTAGTAATCGGGTAGTTAAGGATAAAAAAATAATATAATTATATTAAAAAATGACCCCAACATGTGTCCTAATTCTACTTGATGTGTCATGGCCGATCATGGGATTTCTTGTGCCAAACTTAGGGACCCCATGGAATCACTTTTGGGTGAAAGAGACACTTTATCTTTTTATTTTTAAAGAAAGGAGAATATCACTAAAAATGTATCACCTGAGTAAAACATTTTTAATTTTGTCTAAATAAATGATATCTTGGGCTATGAATCTTAATTGTAAATATAAAAATATTTCTTACATCATAGTATTTTTTAAAAAATTTAGGAATTAAATAAATTAAATTATTTATGACATCATGATGATGCAGCGATTAACTCATTAATGAACGATTTAAATAAAATGAAAAGATAATGTAAAATCTAAAAATTATACTTGTCAAAGACCTATTGTATGAGTATATTTCGAACCCTTATCACCTTAACCTGTAAATATATCAATGTGGGACCTTTAAAATCCGAAACTCATTTTAATATAAGTTACATTTTATAACTTTCAAAGAGTTACCCTCCTCTCATCTTATAAAAGGCCCCCACCTCTACCTCCTTACCCACACTTATCAAGCCTTTGGATCGGCCAAGATCTTCTCATTTTATCTCTCCACATCACTATATTCATCCTAGAAGACTTACCTTAGGCAGATAGCTTTTTAAGAAACCCTTTTGGTTCAATCAAAGAAGAGTTACCCGATTTAAAGGTAAAGTCATCTCTAATGATCATTTGTTTTATTTTGCTTCTCCAACCCCCTAAACTATTTTTATTCATTTATTTTGAAACAAAACTAGTATATTAAATATACTAGGATGATTTTATTAGAATTATTCGAGCTACACATACACACACCTTCACGTAATGGTTAAAGAGCATATTGTTTCCATGGATGGCGAATTTCTGCCTCACGAAACGATGATTGTTCAATATTCTTCTAACACATTAAAAGGTGGCCATTAATATGAAAATATATTTATATATGATATATAATATGTTTATGTTTTCCTTAAGCTTCTGTATTTTTTATTTTTGGCGTACCCTTATGGTTTCCATTATGGGTAAACGTGATATCTTCATTTTAGGAAGTGCGGACTACCGCCCCCTCAAAGTGATTTGATTAGTTAATGCCATATGTGGGACGTATAAAGGATGTATTTAATGATATTATATATTAAATTACAATGGAATTATAATATACCTTTATATCATTATTATTCCATTCCCTAAAATACGAAATAGAAATTAAAGTTGTGTTCATGCGTACGTACGGCTTACCATCTCCATGAATGGTGCAGTTCATTTCTTACCTCTAAATGTTATGTTATATTATAAATGAATGTATATACTAGATATATATGATATATATGATATCTACATCATGAATATTACTCTGGATATAATGGATACATGATCAATATTTAATTATAAAGAGTTTATTTTTGACTCAAGTACCAAAGATCCTCAAAACAACCATTATTAACATAAATAATTACATAGTGTTCATAACATGGTAATAAGTTATATAAAAAGTAATAATTAACTTGAAAAAGATCTCTTAATCAAGTTGAAATTAACTAATGTTTATTATTCAGTATATTAAAGAATGATCGAGTCAATTCGGACCCAAGGTAAGGGACTTCATCTCAATCTCCATTCATTGAGGCATATTTTGTTTTATACAAAACATTCTTTTATATGGTGTATAAACCCCTTTGACTTTAACATTATTCAAAAGGAATCTTTTTTAAACAAATCCTTTTACTAAACAAATGTTTTTTTGTCGTAAGTATGCAGCGATAATGACTTCTCCACTACCGTGACCATTATTTGATTTTTGGCTTCCTCTAAAAGCCATAACATTTTAAAAAAATGAAAAATAAATACCATGTTTTACTTTTCTTTTATTTTGGTATTGAAAATGGTTTTCATAATGTTTTTCTTATATCAATCTATTGTATTGATATATTGTGATTGAAATGTGGAAATGTTGTGTTTCCTTTATGCATGTTTTATGTGATACGATTTTGTTATGGTTCTTGGGAATTGTTATGAAGATGGGTGGTTCCATAATAAACTAAGGGTGGGTGAGCCTGATATAGCTCTCCAATGCCTTGGTTACCGCGAAGGGGTTAAACGTTAAGGTTTCTTCAAAGAGATTTAGGGAATATACTATGATGGGTATTCCAGACATAACCATGAGGGTTACTCCATACGTAAGAATGTTATGAATGGCTCAAGTTACCATTATGTATTATGATTTCTATGATTTATTCATGATTTTATGAGGTATGTTAAAATGATTATGTTTTACAAGTAAATTATGATTTCACACATGGACTAATGTTTTCATTTCGTACTTTTATATCCCTTCCTAAAATTTTTATGCTCATCCCATGTTTTTGAAATGTTTTTCACAGGTCACGGGAAAGGTACATGATGTGATGATAGTGTCAAGGAAGTGTCAAGAAAGAATCCATGTTTTATTTTATATATGTTTTTGTTGATGGGGAAAATGAATACTATCTTTTTTGTAACCACTTTGTTTAAATGTGGAATGTAATGCATGATTTAAGTTCTAATTATCTAAAACACTAAACCTGAAAAGATCCTCAATGTGTATTCTTTAAATAACTCAAGATTAAGTAATGTTTAAGGCTGAGGGCTTATAGTTGGTATCAAAGGCTAGTTTAGATAACTTTAGAAGTTATAATTCTATTAAATTATTATCAAAAAATATTTTTTAATGGTCAAATTGAAATGATATAGAATTTGAAGATTACCATGTTGCTTTATCAAAGACATGTGTGTTCATAATGGTTTTCCACAGAGGAAATAGGGAAGCAGTGCTAGGAAGGCAGACAGAAGGAAATGACCTTTCAAAACAGCATCCTGAGATGGTCGGAATTGGAACTGAATAGTTTTTGCAGTAATGGAATGGTTGACTAAAGTAATAAATGGTGGTGGTATCCATGCACAAGATCAACCAGATTAACCGTAGAGGAACATGTCAGTGGTGGAACATTTCATTCGGAAACATCCCCCATAATTCCGAGGATCATCTGACCTTGTACTAGCTGAAGGGTGGATTAATGCACTAGAGAAGATTGTCGATATCATGGGTTGTTCAGACAATCAAAAGGTTATTCTTGTTATTTACTGTTTGAAGGGTGAAGCAGATCAGTGGTGGTCGATGGTTAAAAATATCAGGGACGCTGATGTGATTGATGCTCTCGACTGGGATGAATTCAAAAGTATATTTCTTGAGAAGTATTTTCCTAAGGCTGTTCGACTTAGGAAGGAAAAACAATTCTTGGAATTGAGGCAAGAGGATGACTCAGTGGCTTCTTATGAAGAAAGGTTCACTAGATTGGCAAGGTATGCTCCAAATTATATCCGAGACCATGATAGTAAAATCAAACATTTTCCCTCAGGATTAATGCCAAAATATCGAAGGGCATTAGCTTCTCATGAGTTCAAAAGTTATGAAAAGCTTGTTCGATGTGGTTAGAAGGTAAAAATTGAGTTTTCTGATGATCAAGTGTTCTACAACAACCAATAGATGAAGAGACAGAGGTGGCAGGAGAATGGGAAAATTTCCTCAAAAAGGTCTAATGGTAAAAAAACTATGTTTTCAGTGTGTGATAAATGTGTTAAAAGGCATGCTGGGGAATGTCTTCTGAATTCTAGAAAGTTCTATCGATGTGGTAAGATGGGACATAAGGCTCGTGATTGCACTGAAAAAGATCAGGGTGATGGTAATACCAAATTTGATTTACAGTTAGTGAAATGTTTTAAGTGCAATGAGATGGGTGACTATGCAAATGAGTGTCCGACAAAGAGCTCGAGTGATGGGAAGCAGTTAGACTACAAGTAGAAAGGGGTGGTGAAATCCTTTTCAACTACTTCAGTAGATGTTAGGCCATCAAATGAAGTGGTATGAGGTACTTTGTTTATTTTTTCAGATTATTCTAGTGTGTTGTTTGATTCAGGGTCAATACATTCTTTCATCTCCAAAAACTTTTCTAGTAAAACAAGAATACCATATCAAGAAATGACTCCTAAAATTGTGGTAAAAACACCTGGGGGAAAATGTTGCGGGGAAAAAATTTTATAAGAATCTTCCTATCCTTATCCGTGGAAAGAACCTACTTGAAAACCTTATTGGTTTATCTCTAGTAGAGTTTGATGTTATCCTGGGTATAGATTGGATCTCTATATACCATGGAATGATTGACTGTATACCTAAACAAACTTCTTTTCAGAAAGACTTTTAGTTTTGGTACAAGAATGAACCCTTACTATTGATAACATATCAAAGGGCTGAGAAACATGTAAAATATGGAAATGATTGTTACCTTTCACATATTGTTGAAAACAATGGAACTGTTCTGATTAATGATGTGCCAGTGGTAAATGAGTATCATGCTGTTTTTCCTGATGAGTTTCCTAGAATAATACCAGATCGGGAAGTTGAATTTACTGTTGATTTAGTTCCCGATGCTAAGCCAAATTCAAAACCCCCATATCAAGTCGCTCAAAATGAACTTTTAGTGTTTAAGGAGAAGTTTCAATATTTATTAGATAAAGGTTTCATTTGACCTAGAACATCACTATAGGGTTCTCCTGTTTTATTTGTTAGAAAGAAATATGGTTCAATTATAATTTTCATTGATTATATAGCCTTGAATAACATCACTCTTAAGGAAAAATATCCTTTTCCTGATATCGATGATTAGTTTGATCAGCTCCAGGGAGCACATTATTTTTCAAATATTGACCTGAGGTCGGGGTACCATCAGTTGAATGTAAAGGAAGCAGATATTCTGAAGACCACGTTTCGTACAAGATATGGCCATGATGAATTTGTAGTTATGAATTTTGGGTTAACCAATTCACCTTCTATATTCATGGAAATTATGAATAGAATGTTCCATGAGTTCTTGGGTAAGTTTTTGGTTGTTTTAATTGATGATATTTTGGTATTTTCTAAAAGAAAATAGGAGAATTAAGGTCATTAAATGGTTATTTTTCAAACCATAAAAGAAAATAAATTGTTTGGGAAATTCCTCAAGTGTGAGTTTTGGTCGCAAAAAATTTATCTCCTTTATCACATTGTTTCTAAAGTTGGAATAACTATTGATCCTGCAAAAAAAATGGTTGTTGAAGAATGGCCAAGGCCCACAAGTGTAACTGAGATTCGTAGCTTCCATGGTTTGGCAGGCTATTACCAATGGTTTTTTAGAAATTTTTCATTATTATCTAGTCCAATGACTAAGCTAACTCAGAAGGGTGTTACATTTATCTGGAAAAAATAATGTGATGATTGTTTTTATGAACTGAAAAGAAGATTGGTGAATGGTACAGTTTTGGCACTACCTTCTAGGAATGGAGAGTTTTTTATCTATAGTGATGCTTAATTGAAAGGACATGGTTGCATCCTAATGAAAAATGATCAGGTAATTGCATATGTTTCACATCAGTTGAAAACTCATGAGGTAAATTACCCAACATATGAGATTGAATTAGCTGTTGTTATTTTCATTTTAAAAATTTGGAGGCATCATTTGTATAGTGTAAATTGTGAAATATATACTGATCACAAAAAGTTTAATGTATATATTCACTCAGAAATAATTGAACATGAGACAGAGGAGATGTATAGAATTGATCAAGGATTATGATTGTACAATTCATTACCATCCAGGAAAATCAAATAAAGTTGCTGATGCTTTGAGTCAAAAAATTAATGCTTAATTAACAATGTTGCGTTTGGAACGCGATCCACTGGTTATGGATTTGATAAAAATTAGCATAAATGTTGTTTGTGCATGATGTCCTTCTATTTTGTTTCAGGTATCGATGAAATATTCTATATCAGACATTATTAAGCAATCACAGAAGCAACATAGTGAGTTTCAGAAAAAGGTAGAGCTGGTTCAGAAGGGTAAGTTTCTTGAATTCAACATTGATAATGACTATGTTTTGAGATTTGGGAAGAGGTTGTGTGTGCCTTGTGATTCACAGTTGAAGAGAGAGTTGTTATGTGAAGATCATAGTTCTCTGTTTCCAGTTCATCCAGGCAGTACTAAGATGTATAGATATCGTCAGGAGTATTACTGGTGGGACGGAATGAAAAGTGGTATTGTTGTTTTTAATCTGATGTGTTTGACTTTTCTACAGGATAAATCACAGCGACAGTTACTGAAAGGGGTGCTTCAGCCTTACCAGTGACAGAGTGGAAATGAGAGAATATATCCATGGACTTCATTGTGGGATTGCCGAAGACACCTCGACGTAATAATGCAATATGGGTTATTGTTGATCGCTTGACTAAATATGCTAATTTCCTTGCTATACGAGATACTTCTTCCCTAGAAAAACTTTCCTATTTTTATCTTAACGATATAGTCAGGTTACATGGAGTTCTGCTCTCTATTGTATCTGTCCAGGATCCAGGATCACTTCTACCTTTTGGAAAGGCCTTCAGAAGTCGTTGGGTACTGAATTAAATTTTAGTACTGTTTTTCATCCTCAATCAGATGAGAAGTCAGAACGAATGATTCAGACATTGGAGGATATGCTATGTTCTTGTTCGATGGATTATCTGGGAGGTTGGGACCAACATCTTTCATTGGTTGAGTTTTCATATAATAACAGTTTTCATTCCAGTATACAGATGGCACCATTTGAGGAATTTTATGGGAAATAGTGTCGAACTCTAGCTTTCTGGGATGAAGTAGGTGAAAGGAAGTTGATGGGACCATAATTGGTAGAAGAGTTGGTAGAAATAGTTCAGCTAGTACAGAGACTCATTAGAATAGCTCAGAGTAGGCATAAGAGTTATACAGACAATAGGAGGAAGGATCTCCCTTTTGAGGTAGGTGACATGTTTTTCTCAAAGTATCACCATGGAAATGTGTGATGTGATTTGGTAAGAAATGAAAGATGAGTCCAAGGTTCATTAAACCATATGAAATTCTAGAGAGAGTTGGATTAGCTGTATATCAAGTGGATTTACCTCCAAGTTTATCTCAGGTACACAATGTTTTTCATGTTTCAATGATAAGGAAGTACATGCCAGACCCATCTCATGTTTTGAGACCACAGGTAGTTCAGCTGGAAGAGAATATATCTTATGAGGAACAACCATTTCAGATTTTTGACCATAGGGAGCATGTGTTACAGAATAAGATGATTCATCAAGTAAAGGTTTTGTGGAAAAACCACATGATTGAAGAGGAAACATGGGAATCTGAAAATGCAATGAGGGATAAATACCCCCAGTTATTTGATAAGTAAATAAATTGCGGGGACGCAGTTTTTTAAAGGGGGGAAGGATGTAACATCCCATGTATGTAATGAATAATAGATATTTTTTATCTATGTCTATTTATGAATTAGATAGTGTTTTAGAGGCTTAAAATGAGAATAAATCTGATCTTAATCATAGAATTCTCTAATATTTTTAAGAGATTGTTTTACCGCCTTCTGATGGCGAACCATTTTTAATTATATATTTTGACAATTTTATAAGCTCTATTTCTAAAAATAAACTTATTCTTTATTATTGGGACATTTAAATTTACTTTGGATAAATTTTTTGTATTTTTCTGACCATGTTCATTTTTTAATAAAAAGTGAAAATACTGCATTTTACATCAAAAATGATTTTTCATCTACTTTAATTATATGATTAGATTATATTTTTTATTTTTTTTATAGTTCAATTATAATAATTTTTTACCATTTAATCTAATTCTGTTTATTATTATTAATTTCACTTTGGAATTTAGAATAAACAATTGCCAAACTATTCATTGATATTGATTCGAAAAAACCCGCTATTTGTTTTTGACAACGAGAATTATTTTTAAATTAATTATTGTAATTTTTATATTTGTAATTTATTAAAATGTATTCCATATTTTTAATCATAAGGTCGAAATTATGTAATTAAGACTCTTCTGTTTTTGGACATTATGAATAGTAAGGATGGTAATTATCTTTAATTATCCTGATTAATTAGTAATCCGGTAGTTAAGGATAATAAAATAATATCATAATAATAAAAAATGACCCCAACATGTGTCCTAATGCTAATTCTTGTGTCATGACCGACCATGGGATGCCTTGTGCCAAACTTATGGACCCCATGGAATCACTTTTGGGTGAAAGTGACACTTTGTATTTTTATTTTTAAAGAAAAGTGAATATCACTAACAAATGTATCACATGAGTAAAATATTTTTAATTTTGTCTACATAAATGATATCTTAAAATATAAATATTCATTGAAAATATAAAAAGATTTCCTACATCATAATATTTTTTTATAATTTTTAGGCATTAAATAAATTAAATTATTTATGACATCTTGATGATGCAGCGATTACCTCATTAATGAACGATTTAAATAAAATGAAAAGATAATGTAAAATCTAAGACTTACACATGTCAAAGACCTATTGGATGAGTATATTTCGAACCCTTATCACTTTATCCTAGAAATATATCAATTTTGGACCTATAAAATCGGAATCTCATTTTAATATAAAGTAACATTTTATAACTTTCGAAGAGTGCCCCTCCTCTCCTCTTATAAAAGGCCCCCCCAAATATTCCTCCTTACCCAAACTTCTCAATCCGTTGGATTATACAATACCTTCTCATTTTATCTCTAAAAATCCCTGTCTTCATCATATAATCCTTTCCTTAGGCATAAATCTCTTTAAGAATCCCTTTTGGTTCCAACCAATAAGAGTTACCTGATTTAAAGGTAAAGTCTTCTCTAATGTTCTTTTGTTTTATTTTTCTTCTCCATCCCCCTAAACTCTTTTTATTCATTTATTTTGTAACAATACATATATATTAAATATACTAGGTTGTTTTTATAAGAAGTATTCCAGATACACTTATACATGCCTTCATCTAATGGTTAAAGAGTATATTGTTTCCGTGGATGGTGAATTTCTGCCTCACGAATCGTTGATTGTTCAATATTATTCTAACACCTTCAAAGGGGGGCATTAAGATGAAAATATATTTATATTTGATATATAATATGCTTATGTTTTACTTAAGATTTTTTATTTTCCATTTTTGGATTACCTTTATGGTTTCCATTGTGGGTAAAAGCGATATCTTCATTTTTTGGAAGTGCGGACTACCACCACCTCAAAGTGATTTGATTCATTAATGCCATTTGTGGTAAATATAAAGGATGGAGTTGATGATATTATATATGACATTATACTGTAATTATAATATACCTTTATATGATTATGATTCAATTCCATTAAATATGAAATTGAAATGAATGTAGCGTTCATGCGTACATACGGCTTACCGTCTCCATCAACGGTGCATTTCATTTCATACCTCTAAATGTTATGTAATATTATAAATTCATGTATATACTATATATATATGATATATATGATATCTACATCATGAATATTACTCTGGATATAATGGATACATGAACAACTTGTAATTATAAAGATTTTATTTTTGACCCAAGTACCAATGATCGTCAAAAAGACCATTATTAACATAAATAATTACATAGTGTTAATCACATGGACATAAGTGATATAAAAAGGAATAATGAAATTTAAAACGGTTCTTAAGCATGTAGAAATTAACTCAAGTTTATTATTCAGGAGATTAAAGAACGACCGAGTCAAGTCAGAGCCGATGTAAGGGACTTCGTTCAATCTCCTTTCATTGAGGCATATTTTGTTTTATACACTACTTTCTTTTATACGGTGTATAAACCCCTTTGACGTTTATGTTATTAAAAATGAATCATTTTTATTGAAGTGTTTTACTAAATAAAAAAAGAAAAGTTTTTTTGTCGTACGTATGCGGCGACAACGACTTCCCTGCCCCCATGACCATTATTTGAGTTTCAGCTTCCTCTACAAGCCATAACATTTTTTAAATAAATGAAAAATAAATACCATGTTTTACTTTTCTTTTATTTTGGTATTAAAAATGGTTTTCATAATGTTTTTATTATATCAATTGATTGTATTGATATATTGTGATTTAAATGTGGAATGTTATGTTTCATTTATGCATGTTTTATGTGATAAGATTATGTTATGGTTCTTGGGATTTTTTATGAAGACGGGTGGTTCCGTGATAAAATGAGGGCAGGTGATCCTGATATAGCTCTCTAATTCATTGGGTAATGTGAAGGGTTTAAACGTTGAGGTTTCTCTGAAAAGATTTAGGGAATATACTGTGAGGGGTATTCCAAACATAACCATGAGGGTTACTCCCTACGTGAGAATGTTATGAATGCTTCAAGTTACCATTATGTCTTATGATTTCTATGATTTATTCATGATACTATAAGGTATGTTAAAATGCTTGTGTTATACGAGTAATGTATGATTTCATACATGGACTAATGTTTTCATTTCGTACTTTTATATCCCTTGCTGAGCTTTTTATTCTCATCCCATGTTTTTGAAATGTTTTTCATAGGTCAAGGGAAAGGTATATGATGTGATGATAGTGTCAAGGAAGTGTAATGAAAGAATCCATGTTTTATTTTAAATATGTTTCCGTTGATGGGAAAAAATAATACTATATTTTATGTAACCACATTGATTAAATGTGGAATGTAATGCATGATTTATGATCTAATTCTCTAAAACACTAAACCCAAAAAGATCCTCAATGTGTATTCTTGAAAGAACTCAAGATTAAGTAATGTTTAATGCTGCGGCCTCATAGTTGGTGTCAAAGTTCGGATTAGATAACTTTAGGTGTAAGAATATTATTAAATGATTATCCAAAAATATTTTATTATGGTCAAATTGAATTGATATAGCCTCTGAAGATTACAATGTTGCTTCATCAAAGATATGTTTGTTCAGAATGATTTTCCATAGAGGAAACATGGAAGCAGTGCTAGGAAGGCGTACAGAAGGAAATGACCTTCCGAATCAGCATCTTGAGATGGTGGGAATCGAAACTGAAAAGTTTTTTGTAGTAATGGGGTAGTTGAATCAAGCGATAAATGGTGGTGGTATCGATGCAAAAGACCAACCATATCAACTACAGAGGAACATGTCAGTGGTGAAACATTTAATGAGGTAACATCCCCTATCATTTAGAGGATCACCTAACCCTGTGCTAGCTGAAGGGTGGATCAATGCACTGGATAATATTTTCGATGTCATGGGGTGTTCAAAAAATCAAAATGTTAGTCTTGATATTTACCATTTGGAGGGTGAAGTAGATCAGTGGTGGTTGATGGTTAAAAATATCAGGGATGCTGATAAGATTGATTCTCTCGACTAGGATGAATTCAATGGTATGATTCTTGAGAAGTATTTTCCTAAGGCTTTTTGAATTAGGATGAAAAAAAATTCTTGTAATTGAGGCAAGAGGACGACTTAGTGGCTGCTTATGAAGAAAGGTTCACTCGATTGGCAAGGTATGCTCCAAATTTTATCCAAGACCTTGATAGTAAAATCAATTGTTTTTACTCATAAATAAAGCCAAAATATCGAAGGGCTTTAGATTATCGTGGGTTAAAGAGTTATGAAAATCTAGTTTGATGTTCTGAGAAGGTGGAAATGGAGTTTCACGAGGATCAAGTGTTCTATAACAAAAAACAGAAGAAGAGACTGAGGTGGCAGGAGAAAGGAAATAATTGTTCAAAAAGGTCTGATGGTAAGAAAACTAAGTTTCCAGTTTGTGATAAATGTGGTAAAAGTCATGTTGGGGAATGTATTCTTAATTTTGGAATGTGCTACTGATGTGGTAAGATGGGACATAAGGCTCATGATTGCACTGAAAAAGATCATGGTGATAGTAAGACCAAATTTGATTTACAGTTAGTGAGGTGTTTTAAGTGAAATGAGATGGGTCACTATGCAAACGAGTGTCCGACAAAGAGCTCGAGTAATGGGAAGCAGTTAGACTATAAGCATAAAGGGGTGGTGAAATCCTTTTCATCTACTTTAGCAGATGGTGGGCCATCAAATAAAGTGGTATCAGGTACTTTGATTGATTTTTCAGATTATACCCGTGCGTTATTTCATTCAGGGTCTACACATTCTTTCATATCTGAAACTGTTTCTAGTAAAATGGGAATACCATCTCAAGAAATGACTCCTGAACTTGTGCTAAAAACACCTGGGGGAAATGTTGAGGTAAAAATATTTTATAAGAATCTTTCTATCCTTATCCATCGAAAGAACCTACTTTCAAACCTTATTGTTTTACCTCTAGTAGAGTTTGATGTTATCCTACGTATGAATTGGATATCTATTTACCATGCTAAGATTGACTGTAGAGCTAAAGAAGTTTATTTTCAGAAATAATTTCAGTTTGTGTACAAGAATGAACACTTACTGTTTATAACATATCAAGAGGCTGAGAAACTTGTAAAAGATGGAAATGAATGTTACCTTCCACATATTGTTGAAAACAAAGGAACTGTTCAGATTAATGATGTGCAAGTGGTAAATTAGTATTCAGATGTTTTCCCTGATGCTTTTCTTAGAATAATACCAGATCGGGAAGTTGAATTTACTTTTGACTTAGTTCCCGATGATAAGCCAATTTCAAAACCCCCTTATCGAATAGCTCAAATTGAACTTTTAGAGTTGAAGGAGCAATTGCAAGATTTATTAGAGAAAGGATTCATTCGACCAAGCAAATCACCATGGGGTGGTCCTTTTTTATTTTTTAAATAAAACGATGGTTCAATGAGACTTTTCATTGATTATAGATCCTTAAATAACATCACTATTAAGTAAAAAATATCCTCTGCCTCATATCGATGATTTGTTTTATCAGCTCTAGGGAGCTCAGTATTTGTCAAAGATTGACCTAAGGTCGGGGTACCATAAGTTGAAGGTAAAGGAAGAAGATATTCCAAAGACCGTGTTTCGTACGAGATATGGCCATTATGAATTTTTAGTTATTCTTTTTGGGCTAACCAATTCACCTGCTGTAATCATGGACCTTATGAATAGAATTTTCCATGAGTTCTGGGATAAGTTTGTGGTTTTTTTCATTGATGATATTTTGGTGTTTTCTAAAAATAAATAGGAGTATGAAAGTCGTTTAAGGGTTATTTTTCAAACCTTAACAGAACATAAATTGTATGGGAAATTCAGAAAGTGTGAGTTTTGGTTACAACAAATTTCTTTCCTTGGTCACATTGTTTATAAAGATGAAATAACTGTTTATCTTGCAAAAAAAAAGGTTGTTGAAGAATAGCCAAGACCCACAAGTGTAACCGAGATTCATAGCTTCCTTGTTTTGGTAGGCTATTACCAAATGTTTGTTAGAAATTTTTCATGGTTATCTAGTACAATGACAAAGCTAACTCGGAAGGGTGTTAAGATTATCTGGAAAAAAGAATTTGATGATTGTTTTCAAGAACTAAAAAGAAGATCGGTGAATGCTCCAGTTTTGGCACTACCTTCCAGGAATGGGGAGTTTGTTATCTGCAGTGATGCTTCATTGAAATAACATGGATGAGTCCTAATGAAAAAGGATTAGGTAATTGATTATGTTTCATGTCATTTGAAAACTCATGAGGTAAGTTACCCTACACATGATTTGGAATTAGCTGCTGTTGTTTTTGCTTTAAAAATATGGAGGCATTATTTGTATTATATAAAGTGTGAAATATATACTGATCACAAAAGTTTAAAGTATATATTAACACTGAAATAATTGAACATGAAATAGAGTAGATTGCTAGAATTAATAATGGATTTCCATTGTATAATTCATTATCATCAGGGAAAAGAAAAAAAGTGGATGATTCTTTCAGTCGAAAAAGTAATCCTTCATTAACAATGTTGTGTTTGGAAAGTGATCCTTTGGTTAAGGATGTGATGAAATTTGGCATAGAAGTTGTTGGTGTAGGATATCCTTCTATTTTGTATCAGGTATCACTGAAATATTCTATATCAGATAGAATTAAGAAAGCACAGAAGCAAGACAGTGATTTGAAGAAAAAGGTAGAGCTCATTCAGAAGGGTAAGTTTCTTGAATTCAACATTGATAATGACTGTGTTTTGAGATTTGGGAAGAGGTTGTGTGTGCCTTGTGATTCATAGTTGAAGAGAGAGTTGTTATTTGAAGCTCATAGTTCTCCATTTTCAGTTCAACCAGGCAGTACTAAGATGTATAGAGATCATTGGAAGTATTACTGGTGGGATGGAATTAAAAGAGATATTGCTGATTTTACTGTGAAGTGTTTGACTTGTCAACATGTTAATGTAGATCGGTAGTTACCAAAAGGGATGCTTCAGCCTTTAACAGTGCCAATGTAAAAATGGGAGAATATATCCATGGACTTCATTGTGGTATTTCTGAAGACACCTCTAGATAATAATGCAATATGGGTTATTGTTGATCTCATGACTAAATCTGATCATTTCCATTCTATACGAGATGCGTTTTCCCTATATCAAACTTCTTGTTTTTATCTTAAAGTGAAAATCAGGTTACATGGAGTTCCTCTCTCCATTGTATATGAACATGATCTCAGGTTTACTTCTAACTTTTGAAATGGCCTTCAGAAGTCGTTGGGTACTGAATTAAATTTTAGTACATCTTTTCATCCTCAATCAGATGGGCAGTCAAAAAGAATGATTCAGACTTTGGAGGATATTCTATGTTCTTGTTTGATGGATTATCAGGGAAGCTGGGACCAAAATATTTCTTTGGATGAGTTATCTTATAATAATAGTTTTTATTCCAGTATACCGATGGAACCATTTGAGGAATTATATGGGAAGTGGTGTCGAACTCCAACTTTATGGGATGAAGTGGGTGAAAGGAAGTGGAAGGGACCATAATTGGTAGAAGAGTTGGCAGAAAAAGTTTAGCTAATATAGATACACATGAGAATAGCTCAGAGCAGGTAGAAGAGTTATGCAGACAACAGGAGGAAGGATCTCTCTTTTAAGGTAGGTGATCATGTTTTTCTCAAAGTATCACCATGGAAAAGTTTGATGCAATTTGGTAAGAAAGGAAAACTGATTCCAAGGTTCATTGGACCATATGAAATTCCGGAGAGAGTTGAATCAGTTGCATACTGAGTGGCTTTACCTCCAAGTTTATCTCAGATACATAATGTTTTTCATGTTTTATTGTTAAAGAAGTACATGCCAGATCCATCTTATGTTTTGAGTCTAGAGGTAGTTTAGTTGGAAGATAATATATCTTATGAGAAACAACCAGTCCAGATTCTTGACCACATGGAGAAATTGTTGCGGAATAAGGTGATTCATCAAGTAATGGTTTTGTGTAAAAACCACATGATTGAAGAGGCGACACGGGAATCTAAAAATTCCATGATGGATAAATACCCCCACTTATTCGATAAGGAAATAAATTACGGGGACAAAATTTTCTAAAGGGTGGAAGGATGTAACATTACAAGTAAGTAATGAATAATACATATTCTTATCTATTTCTATTTATGAATTAGATAGTGTTATAGAGGCATAAAATGAGAATAAATCCAATCTTAAGCATAGAATTCTCTAATATTTTTAAAAGATTATTTTACCACCTTTTGATGGAAAACCATTTTTAAATATCTCTTTTGACAAATTTATAAGATCTATTTGTCAAAATAATCTCATTATTTATTATTGGGACATTGAAATTTACTTTGTATAAAGTTTTGGTATTTTTCTCACCATGTTCAATTTTTAATGAATAGTGAAAAATACTGCATTTTACATCAAAACTGCTTTTTCATCTAATTTAATTATATGGATAGATTATCTTTTTAATTTTTTTAAAGTTTAATTAGAATATATTTTTACTATTTAATCCAATGGTGTTCATTAGAATTAATTTCACTTTTTAATTTTTCATAAACAGGTGCCAATCATTTCATAGATATTGTTTCAAAAAAAACCCACTATTTGTTTTGACAATGGGAATTATTTTTAAATTAATTATTTCAATTTCTATGTTTGGAATTTGGTAAGATGGATTCCATATTTTCAATCATAAGGTCAAAATTATGTAATTAAAACTCTTTTGTTTTTGGACATTTTGAATAGTAACAATGGTAATTATCTTTAATTATCATGATTAATTAGTAATCGGGTAGTTAAGGATGATAAAATAATAATATAATAATAAATAATGACCCAAAAATGAGTCCCAATGCTACTGGTTGTGTCATGGCTGACCATGGGATTCCTTGTGCCAAACATAGGGACCCCATGGAATCACATTTGGGTGAAAGTGACACTTTATCTTTTTATTTTTAAAGAAAGGAGAATATCACTAAAGAATATATCACCTGAGTAAAAAAAATTTAATTTTGTCTAAATAAATTATCTCTTGGACTATAAATAGTCATTTTAAATATAAAAATATTTCCTACATCATATTATTTTTTATATAATTTTTAGACATTAAATATATTAAATTACTTATGACATCATGATGATGCAGTGATTACTTCATTAATTAACAATTTAAATAAAATGAAAAGATAATGTAAATTCTAAGACATACCCTTTTCAAATACCTATTGGATGAGTATATTTCGAACCCTTTTCATCTTATCTTCAAAATATATCAATGTGGAACCTTTAAAATCCAAAACTCATTTTAATATAAAGTAACATTTTATAACCTTCCAAGAGTGCCCCTCCTCTCCTCTTATAAAATGCCCCCACCTCTACCTCCTTACCCACACATCTCAAGCTTTTTTCTTGGCCAAAATCTGCTCATTATATCTCTCCACATCCCTATCTTCATTATTTAAGCCTTACCTTAGGCATAAAGATCTTTAAGAAACCCTTTTGGTTCAAACCAAGAAGAGTTACCCGATTTAAAGGTAAAGTCTTCTCTAATGTCTTTTCTTTTATTTTGCTTATCCAACCACCTAAACTCCTTTTATTCATATATTTTGTAACAAAAAAAGTATCTTCAATATACTAGGATGTTTTGATAATATGTATTCGAGCTACACTTTCACACAACTTCATCTAATGGTTAAATAGCATATTATTTCTCTGGATGGCGAATTTCTGCCTCACGAAACGATGATTGTTCAATATTATTTGAACACCTTAAAAGGTGGATATTAAGATGACACTATATTTATATATGATATATAAAATTTTTATGTTTCATTAAGATTTGGTATTTTTCATTTTTTGCATATCATTATGATTTCCATTATGGGTAAACGTGATCTCTTCATTTTAAGAAGTGCGGACTACCACCCCCTAAAAGTGATTTGATTCATTAATGCCATATGTGGGATGTATAAAGGATTTAGTTAATGATATTATATATGAAAATATACTGGAATTGTAATATACCTTTATATCATTATGATTCCATTCCAGAAAATACAAAATAGAAATGAAAGTAGCATTCATGTGTACGTACGACTTACCTTCTCCATGAACGGTGCATTTCATTTCATACCTCTAAATGTTATGTAATATTATAAATTCATGTATATACTGGGTAAATATGATATATATGATATATACTTCATGAATATAACTCTTGATATAATGGATACCTGAACAACTTGTAATTATAAAGATTTTATTTTTTACTCAAATACCAATGATCGTCAAAATGACCATTATTAACATAAATAATTACATAGTGTTCATAACATGGTAATAAGTGATATAAAAAGGAATAATGAACTTGAAATAGGATCTTAAGCTAGTATAAATTTACTCAAGTTTATTATTCAGGAGATTAAAGAACGATCGAGTCAATTCGGACCCGAGGTAAGGGACTTCATCTCAATCTCCTTTCATTGAGGCATATTTTTTTATACACAACATTTTTTTATACAGTGTATAAACCCCTTTGACTTTTACGTTATTCAAAAGGAATGTTTTTTGTACAAATCTTTTTACTAAATGAAAAATGGAATGTTTTTTTATCATACGTATGCGGCGACAATGACTTCTCCGCCGCCGTGACCATTATTTGAGTTTCAGCTCCCTCTAAAAGCCATAACTTTTTTAAAAAATTGAAAAATAAATACCATGTTTTAATTTTCTTTTATTTTGGTATTAAAAAGGGTTTTCATAATTTTTTTATTATATCAATGTGTTTTTTGATACCTTGTGATTGAAATGTGGAAATGTTTTGTTTCCTTTATCCATGTTTTATGTGATACGATTATGTTCTGGTTCTTGGGCATTATTATGAAGATGGGTGGTTCTGTGATAAACTATGGATGGGTGAGCCCGATATAGATCTTTAATGAATTGGGTAAAGATAAGGGGTTAAACAATAAGGTTTCTATGAAGAGATTTATGGAATATACTGTGATGGGTAATCCAAACGTAACTATGAGGGTTACACCCAACGTAGGAATGTTATGAATGCCTCAAGTTACCTTTAGGTCTTATGATTTCTATGATTTATTTTTGATTTGTTGAGGTATGTTAAAATGATTATGTTTTACGAGTATTGTATGATTTCATACATGGACTAATGTTTTCATTTCATACTTTTATATACCTTGCTGAGCTTTTTATGCTCATCCCATGTTTTTGAAATGTTTTTCACAGGACAAGGGAGTGGTACATGATGTGATTATAGAGTCAATGAAGTGTCAAGAATGAATCCATGTTTTATTTTAAATATCTTTCCATTGATGGGAAAAATTAATACTATCTTTTATGTAACCTCTTTGTTTAAATGTGGAATGTAATGTATGATTTATGATCTAATTCTCTAAAACTCTAAACCTGAAAATATCCTCAACATGTATTTTTGAAATAAGTCAAGATTATATAATCTTTAATTCCAGGGGCTTATAGTTGGTATCAAAGGTCAGTTTAAATAACATTAGGAGTTATAATTCTGTTAAATGATTATCCAAAAATATTTTTTTATGGTAAAATTGAAATGATATAGAATTTGAAGATTACTGTGTTTCTTCATCTAAGACATGTTTTTTCAGAATGGTTTTCCACAGAAGAAATAGTGAAGTAGTTCTAAGAAGGCGTACAGAAGGAAATGACCTCCCAAATCAGCATCTGGAGATGGTCGGAATTGGAACTGAACAGTATGTTGCAGTAATGGCACATGTGACTCAAGCGATAAATGGTGGTGGTAACCATGCACGAGATCTTCCAGATCAATCTTAGAGGAATATGTCAGTGGAGGAACATTTCATGAGCCAACATCCTCCATCATTCAGAGGATCATCTGACCCTGTGCTAGCTAAAGGGTGGATTAATGCACTAGAGAAGATTTTCAATGTCATGGGGTGTTCAGAGAATCAAAAGGTAAGTCTTGATATTTACCGTTTGGAGGGTGAAGCAGATCAGTGGTGGTCATTGGTTAAAAATATTAGGGATGCTGATGAGATTGATGCTCTTGACTGGAATGAATTCAAAGGTATGTTTCTTGAGAATTATTTTCCTAAGGTTGTTTGACTTAGGATGGAAAAACAATTCTTGGAATTGAGGCAAGAGGATGACTCAGTGGCTGCTTATGAAGAAAGTACACTCGATTGGAAAGGTATGCTCCAAATTTTATCCGAGACCTTGATAGTAAAATCAATCATTTTTATACAGGATTAATGCCAAAATATTGAAGGGATTTAGCTTCTCGTGAGTTCAAGAGTTATGAAGAACTTGGTCGATGTGCTAAGAATGTGGAAATGGAGTTTGCCGATGATCAAGTGTTCTATGACAACCAACAGAAGAAGAGACTGAGGTGCCAAGAGAATTATAAGAATTATTCAAAATGTTCTGATGGTAAGAAATATAAGTTTTTAGAATGTGATAAATGTTGTAAAAGGCATGCTGGGAAATGTCTCCTGAATTATGGAAAGAGCTACCGATGTGGTAAATGGGACATAAGGCTCGTGATTGCACTGAAAAAGATCCGGGTCATGGTAAGACCAAATTTGATTTACAGTTATTTAAATGTTTTAAGTGAAATGAGATGGGTCACTATGAAAATGAGGGTCCGACAAAGAGCTCGAGTGATGGGAAGTAGTTATACTACAAGACGAAAGGGGTGGTGAAATCCTTTGCAACTACTTTAGTAGATGTTGGGCCATAAAATGAAGTGGTATCAGGTACATTGTTTGTTTTTTCAGATTATTCCAGTGTGTTGTTTGATTTAGGGTATACACATTCTTTCATCTCTGAAAACATTTCTAGTAAAATGGGAATACCATCTCAAGAAATGACTCTTGAACTTGTGGTAAAAACACCCAGGGGAAATGTTGAGGAAAAAATAATTTATAAAAATATTCATATCCTTATCTGTGGAAAGAACATACTTGTAAACTTTATTGTTTTACCTCTAGTAGAGTTTCATGTAATCATGTGTATGGATTGGCTCTATATTTACCATGCTAAGATTTACTATAGAGATAAAGAAGTTTCTTTTCAGAAATACTTTCAGTTTGTGTACAAGAATGAACCCTTGGTGTTGATAATATATCAAGAGGCTGAGAACCTTATAAAAGATGGAAATGAATGTTACCTTGCACATATTGTTGAAAAAAAGGAACTGTTCAGATTAATGACGTGCCAGTGGTAAATGAGTATCCTGATGTTTTTCCTGATGAGTTGCATAGAATAACACCAGATCGGGAAGTTGAATTTATTGTTGACTTAGTTCATGATGCTAATCCAATTTCAAAACCCCCCTTATCGAATGTCTCAAATTGAACTTTTAGGGTTGATGGATCAATTTCAATATTTATTAGAGAAAGGTTTCATTTGACCTAGCACATCACCATGGGGTGCTCCTATTTTCTTTTTTAAAAAGAAATATGGTTCAATTAGACTTTTAAATGATTATAGAGCCTTGAATAACATCACTATTAAGAAAAAATATCCTTTTCCACATATCGATGATTTGTTTGATCAGCTCCAGGGAGCTCAGTATTTTTCAAAGATTGACCTGAGGTTGGGGTACCATCAGTTGAAGGTAAAGGAAGCAGATATTCCAAAGACTGTGTTTTGTACAAGATATGGCCATTATGATTTTGTTGTTATGCCTTTTGGGCTATCTAATGCACTTTTTGTATTCATGAAACTTATGAATAGAATTTTCCATGAGTTTTTGGATAAGTTTGTGGTTGTTTTCAATGATGATATTTTGGTTTTTTAAAAAAGTATAGAAGAGCATTAATGTCATTTAAGGATTATTTTTCAAACCTTAAAAGAAAAAAAATTGTATGGGAAATTCAGAATGTGTGAGTTTTGGTTGCCAGAAATTTCATTCCTTGGTCACATTGTTTCTAAAGATGGAATAAATGTTGATCCTGCAAAAACAAAGGTTGTTGAAGAATGGGAAAGACCCAGAAGTGTAACTGAGATTTGTAGCTTCCTTGGTTTGGCAGGCTATTACTGAAGGTTTGTTATAAATTCTTCACGGTTATCTAGTCCAATGACTAAGCGAACTCGGAAGGGTGTTAAGTTTATCTGGACAAAAGAATGTGATGATTGTTTTCAGGAACTGAAATGAAGATTGGTGATTGATCCAGTTTTGGCACTACCTTCCAGGAATGGAAAGTTTGTTATCTACAATGATGCTACATTGAAAGGACTTGGTTGCGTCCTAATGCAAAATGATCAGGTAATTTCTTATGCTTCACGTAAGTTGAAAACTCATAAGGTAAATTACCCTACACATGATTTGGAATTAGCTGCTGTTATTTTCGCTTTAAAATTTCGGAGGCATCATTTGTATAGTGTAATGTGTGAAATATATACTGATCAAAAAAGTTAAAAGTATATATTAACTCAGAAATAATTGAACATGAGAAATAGGAGATGGCTAGAATTAATCAATGATAATGATTGTACAATTCATTACGATCCGGGAAAATCATATAAAGTGGCTGATGCTTTGAGTCAAAAAAAATAATTCTGCATTAAGTATGTTGCATTTGGAACGTGATCCTTTGGTTAAGGATTTCATGAACATTGGCATAAAAGTTGTCGGTGCATTATGTCCTTCTGTTTTGACTGAGGTATCAGTGATATCTTCTATATCAGACAGAATTAAGAAAGCACAAAAGCAAGATAGTGAGTTGCAGAAAAATGTAGAGCTGGTTCTGAAGGGTAAGTGGCCTGAATTCAACATTGATAATGACTGTGTTTTGAGATTTAGCAAGAGGTTGGGTTGACTTTTGATTCATAGTTTAAGAGAGATTTGTTATGTGAAGCTCACCATTCTCCGATTTCAGTTCATCCAGGCAGTACTAAGATGTATGGAGATCTTCGAGAGTATTACTGGTGGGACGGAATGAAAAGAGATATTGCTGATTTTACTGTGAAGAGTTTGACTTGTCAACATGTTAAAGCAGAGTGGTAGTTACCAAAAGGGATGCTTCAGCCTTTACCAGTGCTAGAGTGTAAATGGGAGAATATACCCATGGACTTCGTTTGTGGGATCGCCGAAGACACCTCAAGGTAATAATGCAATCTGGGTTATTGTTGACCGCTTGACTAAATCTGCTCATTTCCTTGCTATACGAGATACTTTTTCCCTAGATCAACTTTCCCGTTTGTATCTTAAAGAGATTGTCAGGTTGCATGTAGTTCCTCTCTCCATTGTATCTGAAAGTGATCCCATGTTCACTTCTAACTTTTGGAAAGGCCTTCAGAAGGCGTTGGGTACTGAATTAAATTTTAGTACAGATTTTCATCCCCAATCAGATGGGAAGTTAGAATAAACGATTAATACATTGGAGGATATGATACGTTCTTGTTCGATGTATTATAAGTGAAGTTGGGACCAACGTATATCTTTGGTTGAGGTTTCTTTAATAACAGTTTTCATTCCAGTATACAGATGGCACCATTTGAGGCATTATATGGGAAGCGGTGTCGAACTCCAGCATTCATGGATGAAGTAGGTGAAAGGATGTTGATGGAACTAGAATTGGTAGAAGAGTTGGTAGAAAAAGATCAGCTGATATAGAGACACATGAGAACAGCTCAGAGTAAGCAGAAGTTTTATGCAGACAACAAGAGGAAAGATCTCTCTTTTTAGGTAGGTGATCATGTTTTTCTCAAAGTATCACCATGGAAAAATGTGATGTGATTTGGTAAGAAAGGAAAGATAAGTCTAAGGTTCATTGGACCATATAAAATTCTGGAGAGAGTTGGATCAGTTTCATACTATGTGGATTTACCTCCGAGTTTATCTCATGTACACATTTTTTTCATGTTTCAATGATAAGGAAGTACATGCCAGATCCATCTCATGTTTTGAGTCCAGAGGTAGTTCAGCTGGAAGAGAATCTATCTTATGAGGAACAACCAGTCCAGATTCTTGACCACATGGAGCAAGTGTTTCTAAATAAGGTGATTCATCATGTAAAGGTTTTGTGAAAAAACCACATGATTGAAGAGGAAACATTGGAATCTGAAAATGTAATGAGAGTTAAATACCCCCACTTATTCGATAAGTAAATAATTTACAGGGATGAAATTTTCTAAAGGGGGAAGGATGTAACATCCCAAGTTAGTAATTAATAATAAATATTATTATCTATGTCTATTTATGAATTAGATATCGTTTTAGAGGCTTAAAATGAGAATAAATCCAATCTTAAGCAATGAATTCTCTAATATTTTTAAAAGATTATTTTACCGCCTTTTGATGGTGAACCATTTTTAAATCTATATTTTGAAAATTTTATAAACTCTATTTGTCAAAATAAACGTATTCTTTATGATTGGGACATTGGAATTTACTTTGGATAAATTGTTTGTATTTTTCTGACCATGTTCATTTTTTAATGAATAGTGAAAAATACTGCATTTTACATCAAAACTGCCTTTTCATCTAATTTAATTACATGGATAGATTATATTTTTAGTTAGTTTTAAAGAGTAATTAGATTATATTATTACCATTTAATCCAATGGTGTTCATTATAATTAATTTCACTTTGGAATTTGGCATTAACAAGTGCGAAACTTTTCATAGATATTGTTTCAAAAAACCCGCTATTTGTTTTACAACGAGAATTATTTTTAAATTAATTGTTGAAATTTATATGATTGTAATTTTGTAAAATTGATCCCGTATTTGGAATCAGAATGTCCAAATTGTGTAATTAAGACTCTTGTTTTTCAACATTATGAATAGTAACGACGGTAATTATCCTTAATTATCTTGATTAATTAATAATCGGGTAGTTAAGGATAATAAAATAATATCATAATAATAAAAAATGACCCCAACATCTGTCCTAATTCTACTTGTTTTGTCATGGCCGACCATCATATTCCTTGTTCCAAACATAGGGACCCCATGGAATCACTTTTGGGTGAAAGTGACACTTTATATTTTTATTATTAAAGGAGAATATCACTAAAGAATGTATCACCTGAGTAAAACATTTTTAGTTTTGTCTACATAAATTCTCTATCAGACTATAAATAGTAATGGGAATGATAAAATTATTTCCTACATCATAGTATTTTTTTTATAATATTTATACATTAAAAAAATTAAATAATTAATGACATGATGATGATGCAGTGATTACCTCATTAATGAATGATTTAAATAAAATGAAATGATAACGTAAAATCTAATACTTTCACTTTTAAAAGACGTATTTTATGATTATATTTTGAACCCTTATCACCTTATCCTAGGGAATTATCAATGTGAGACCTTTAAAATCCAAAACTCATTTTAATATAATGTTACATTTTATAACTTTCCAAAAGTGCCCCTCCTCTCCTATTATAAAAGGAACCCACCTCTACCTCCATACCCACACATCTCAAGACTTTGGCTCAGCCAAGCTCTGCTAATTTAAACTCTCCATATCCCTCTCTTCATCTTAGAAGCCTTATATTAGGCAGAAAGTTCTTTAAGAAACCCTTTTGTTTCAAAACAAGAAGAGTTACCCGATTTAAAGGTAAAGTCTTCTCTAATGTTCTTTTGTTTTATATTGCTTCTCCATACCCCTAAACTCTTTTTATTCATTTCTTTTGTACCAACACCAGTATCGTAAATATACTAGGATGTTTTTATAAGAAGGATTTGAGCAAAACTTACACACACCTTCATCTAATGGTTAATGAGCATACTATTTCCGTAGATGGTGAATTTCTGCCTCACGAAACGATGATTGTTCAATATTCTTCTAAGACCTTCAAAGGTGGCCATTAAGATGACATTATATTTATATATGATATATATTATGTTTATTTTTTCCTTAATCTTCTGTATTTTTCATTTTCGGCATACCTTTATGGTTTCTATTATGGGTAAATGTGATATCGTCATTTTAGGAAGTGTGGACTACCGCCCCCTAAAAGTGATTTGATTCGTTAATGCCATATGTGGGACATATAAAGGATGGAGTTAATGATATTATATATGAAATTATATTGGAATTATAATATACCTTTATATCATTATGATTACATTCTATAAAATATGAAATAGAAATGAAAGTAGCGTTCATGCGTACGTACAGATTACCGTCTCCATGAACGGTGAATTTCATTTTATACCTATAAATGTTATGTAATATTATAAATACATGTATATACTGGATATATATGATATATAAATCATGAATATAACTCTGGATATAATGTATACATGAACAACTCATAATTATAAAGAGTTTATTTTTGACCCAAGTACCAATGATCGTCAAAACGACCATTATTAACATAAATAATTAAATAGTGTTAATAACATTGTAATAAGTGATATAAAAAGGAATAATTAACTTGAAAATGGTTCTTATGTAAGTAGAAATTAACTCAAGTTTATTATTCAGGAGATTAAAGAATGATCGAGTCAAGTCGAACCCGAGGTAAAGGACTTCATCTCAATCTCCTTTCATTGAAGAATATTTTGTTTTATACACAACATTCTTTTATACAGTGTATAAACCCCTTTGACTTTTACGTTATTCAAAAGGAATATTTTTATACGAATAATTTTACTAAATGACAAAAGAAATGTTTTTTTGTCATATGTATGCCGCGACAACGAATTCTCTGCCTTCATGACCATTATTTGAGTTTCAACTTCCTCTACAATCCATAACTTTTTTAAAAAAATGAAAAATAAATACCATGTTTTACTTTTCTTTTATTTTGGTATTGAAAATGGTTTTCATAATGTTTTTATTATATCAACGTGTTGTATTGATATCTTGTGATTGAAATGTGGAAATGTTATGTTTCCTTTATGCATGTTTTATGTGATATGATTATGTTATGGTTCAGGGGCATTGTTATGAAGACGGGTGGTTACGTGATAAACTAAGGGCGGGTGAGCCCGATATAGCTCTCCAATGCATTGGGTAATGAAAAGGTGTTAAATGTTATGGTTTCTCTGAAGCAATTTAGGGAATATACTATGATGGGTATTCCAAACGTAACCATGATGGTTACTCCCTATGTAAGAATGTTATGAATGTCTCAAGTTACCTTTATGTCTTATGATTTCTAAGATTTATTCATGATTTGATGAGGTATGTTAATATGCTTATGTTTTACAAGTAAAGTATGAATTCATACATGGACTAATGTTTTCATTTCATACTTTTATATCCCTTGCTGAGATTTTTATGCTCATCCCATGTTTTTGAAATGTTTATCACAGGTCAATGGAAAGGTACATTATGTGATGATAGTTCCAAGGAAGTGTCAAGAAAGAATCCATGTTTTATTTTAAATACATTTTAGTTTATGGGAAAAATGAATACTATCTTTTATGTAACTGATTTGTTTAAATGTGGAATGTAATCCATGATTTATGATCTAATTCTCTAAAACTCTAAACCTGAAAAGATCCTCAACGTGTATTCTTGAAATAACTCAAGATTAATTAATTTTGAAGGCCAGGGCCTTATAAAATGCACAAATATATTCATAAAATCCCTACCTATGATCTTGGGGACTTATTTTTTTCATATTATGAATATTATAGAGATTTATATGTAATAAAACGGTGTTTTCCTAAAGAAAATTAATGGTTCTTAAATGAACATTTTCATTTGTTTCTTATTCCACCCCATAATATATTCTTTAAAAATGATGCGATAAACAAATTAATATATTTCATATATTGGTTTGATACAAGGTAATTTACATTACAAGTATCCATATCATTTTATATATCACCCATGGTTTGAGGTATGTAATACTTAATTATGCCTTTTTTATATAATATGGTTTAGTAAACAATGATATAGTTTAGATGGATTTTGGAATGGTTTTTGTGTTATTTAAGCGCTCCTGGTTTTAGAACTATTAGTGAAAAAAAAATCCAGACGTGTAGGTAACCATTCATGTTGACAAAATGGAAAGGGACTTTTCATATGGATAAAGAACACAGTTTCAAATTGCATGTCCTCCCTAGTCTAACCATGAAT
Source organism: Viscum album (assembly GCA_963277665.1). NCBI lineage: Eukaryota > Viridiplantae > Streptophyta > Magnoliopsida > Santalales > Viscaceae > Viscum > Viscum album. The sequence continues at coordinate 1,478,333,583 of OY728148.1, read as the reverse complement.
CATGGGATAATGATATTTGTCATTGTCGATGCATGGTTTTTCTAACCAATTGATCCAACTACGAGAGGCAACATTTTGAGATAGTAACAGGTTCAGGGTTAGTGCATAATTTTTTCTATCATTGTGAGGAAACTGTGTGTGTCCTTATGATGGGTTTTTAATGGCCTCACACGTTTTGAACCCTAAAACACCCATTTGAGAACCATTTCAACCCTCAATCATAATTTTATAATTTCTAATTTTATAGAACCTATCTCACTCATTCTGAAAGTTTGTGAATGGTATTTCACGGTTATATGATTATAGATCTCCCATTTTATGTCAGTATTAATGGTATATTCTTGAATTTTATTAATTATACTCTCCCCTCTCTATGTTTTCTAGATCTAGTTTTGTTTCTCATAGTTCTATAGTTTTTTTCTAATAATGATGAGATTTATCATTGTTGATGTTTAGGATATGGATCTCATGCTGTTTTGTTGAGTTTTCACCTATATTTTGCGAGTGTTTTGGACAATGGTTGCTTTCACCAAAACTGTAATGGTATGTGGCTTTAATCTCAACTCCATTTTGATGGAAATAGAAGGATTAATTTCAAATAAATTATTTCTATTCATATTTGTTCTGAAATTGATGTGCAATGATTGCATATAATCTCTTTGGTATTTATTTTTGTGGTTTGGTTAAACTATGTTATTTTTGTGCAATATTTCCTTATTGTTGTATTTTAAAATTACTATTTTAAAAATGTGTTTTTGGTTAGATTTCTGGAAAAATTGTTTTGGGAATGACTTTTTTATAGAATTGTTGCAATTATGATATGTTTCATGGAATTATTTTTTTTGGATTTATTTTTTATGTATGTGTTTGATGGAATGGATATTGGGTTTGATGTACCACCAAAAAATGGATTATAATATGGTGTGATGTAAAAAACATAAAAGGTGGCAGGGAGGTGTGTGATTTTCCACCATCTTTAGTAACACTTAACTAATGTGGTGGAATTTTGTGCACGGTCAAAATATTTATGTGACCCAAAATAGTAAAATGGGTTATGCTATTGTGAAATGGAAAAAGGTGTGATTACATTATTTATTTATTTAAATGATAAATATTTTTGAGGTAAATTTATTCTTGTAATTGTGTGATTGGATTATTGGAATTTTTTTCTTTTATAATGGTTTTATATAAATTTTATCTATAATTGTGCTAACTTGTTCTACACAAGTTGTGTGAGTGGGAATGAGATTTGGGTAAATCCTACATAGTATTATTACTCACCCCCTGCTTTGGAACATGGGTTCTTTTATAGATGTTATATTCCTAGACATAGGTAAAAGAAAATTATCACCTATCTATAGTGGTACACTGTGATGCTTGGGCAGTTTTTGGAGCTGTAGTATAGAGCTTGACTTGGGGATACAAGGGAAGGTATTAATGTTTTTAGTTGTATTGGTTTAGTCTTCCTCTAAATAATCTTAGTTTTTCTATGGTTTTTATTTTTGGTGGATGGTTTATTGTAGTACATTGTTGACATGTATCATGTTTTTCTTTGGGGAATGGTATGTTTGGTTGGTTGTGTTCTCATAAGAAATGAAAATGATTGCCCAACATTTATGAAGACCTCATAATTTATTTCCATACTTTAGAACCTTGAGGATGTTTCTTAAGTCCATTTAAATCTTCTACCTTAACTCAGTCCAATTAGAAGGGGTTGGGTGATACAAGTGGTATCAGTTTTTTCGATTCTTTTGGAATAATTTTTTTTGTCAGGGAGTTGGCATTCATTCTCTTTTTTATTCATTGATATGGGATGGTAGAAAGTAGTAAAACTGTAGAAAAATTGAAAATATAGCATATATGTATATATATATATATATACCCTTTTTATACCGAGCTTCGTGTTACCAAGGAGTTGGGTACATAAGTGTATGAAGACACTTCTAGGAGTGTGATCTCATTTTATTGGGTTTATCCAATGGGAAGAACATGGAATGAAAAATAGAAATAGATTACCACTAAGATTTCATATCTCATTTGGAGAAATGATTTATGTTGTGAAATAAATGATTTTATTTTTTTAAAAAACTAGAAATTTTATTCAAATGTATTATTTTGAATGATATCAGTTTTGGTATTTTGAAAATGGGTTGATTTTAAAATCATGGTGGATTTTTTATACATGATTGAACATGGGAAATATTGAAATTTGGAAAGCATGGTTGTGATAGTTTCAATATGAAATAAATTGAAATTTTAATCCTTTAATTTCAAGAGAGTTATACTCAAGGTGATTATTTTTTGTTGATATAACTGGAATCAAGTAGGTGTTGTAGAGACTGACCACATAAAGCTATGGAAAATGATGTTTCACATGATCCCAAGGTGAACCAATAGGTAGTTCATAGAATAGTTCAAGATTTCCAAGATAAAAATATGTTAAATATATGATTTTCATGGGTATATTTTCTTCCTCTAGTCAATATTTTTATCCCATAGCTCGTGATTATTGATTTTTATAGCATTTTACTTTTTCAAAGACTTATTCCATAATTTATGGGAAATGATTTCGGTGTTAATGGAAATGAGTTCTTTTAAGATTATCCCTTCCACTCGGATATTATTGTCATTCAATTAATTACTTCTTATTATAATTGATGAATTCAAAATTTTGATACTTATGTAAACCCTTACAAGGAATTTGAGATCACTATTATTTCTTCTCCCCCTACACATGTTATATAGAATAATTTTAAATAAATTATTTCTTGAATGTATTTCATATGGATGTTGATGATGACTTAATGTGAAATAATAAAAATTGGTTTAAGTTGGATAAATTGACATTTAAAAACTTTGTTATTAACAATAATGTAGTTTTTAATAATTATATTTTGATTTGGAATAATAATATCCATTATTATATAAGTATTCCATCTTTTTATTTTTATGTTGTATGGTTTGGATGAAAATAAAATTAGGTCACAATATTATGAATAATTGATATAATTGTAATGTTTTATTATTTTACCTCTAAATCTAGGAGTGTGGGTTCATCTATTTTATAACCAAACTTAATAGTAAAACATTAAAACATATTTACAATGTTTAAGTTAAAAAAATTTTAATGAGGGTGAAACTAAAAACATAAGGGTTAAAATGGCCTGAAACCTTGTATATATATTTTTATCCATATTCTGACCCTATAATGTATAATTCTTGATAATAAATTATTTTAGATCCTTTTGTAATATGATAAATGTGGGTAAACCTTTTTATTTTCAAAAATTTCATGTTTGCCACACACCTCACTAAAAAATGGGAACCCCCTATTTTATAATCGTCACACATTTTAACACTTTTGGTTATGAAAATACCTCACTTAATAACATCCCAAAATCTATACCCTTGTCCCTGAAGCCCTATTTTGTACATAAATCCAACATCGTATGTCATTTTGTAATCTTGAGGTGGTTACTTGAAGAAGAGGTAATGTTCTTCAATGAACCTTTTATATTACATCCACCACCGACTACAATTCTTATTAAAACAAGATAATATAATGACCACTATATCTTACATATAATAATATGTTGTTATTTTAAGTTAATTACTTACAACAATCTCCACTTAAATCCAATTAGAAAATAAATCATCATTCGTGTGTATGGAAGACTACCATCTCACAAGCCAATGTCATTAGTTGTTTTATTTACACCTCTAATGATAGGGTATGATGATTGAAGTGGCCAAGGATCAGTCAGATAAAACTTATTGGGGGGGGGGGTGAATTACAGGTATGTTGTATTTAAAAAATCATTTATCTTTTGATTAATCCTCTATGAAGGATTTATGTCTCAATCCCTTGTCTTTAATACAGAGCCTCACACTACAAGAAAAAACAAATAATGAGAACACATCACGTAATGATTTACATGGTTCAGTAAAATTAAAAACTGTAACATCCCAGGTAAATAAAGAATAAGACATATTTATTATTTATTAATATTAGTGAATTAAATATTAATTTTACATTAATGGAGTTTCTATGTTCGATAGTGTACCCGATACGCAACAACGAGTTACTTTAAAATCTTACGTTGCAAACTAATAATAATATATTATTTTTTTAAATAGAAGTTAACTCCTAACCGTTGTATTTGCAATAATGAAAAAAACTAACTAAAATTTCACTATAGATGTTTTTTAGATGTATTTACTTTTATCCATTAAATGTTTGAGGCTTAAAATGTTAATGAATCTAATTTTTGACATAATTTACATTAAAAGGCCGATTTACTACCTTTTAATGGTGAACCCTATTTAAATATAGTTTTTGTCATTTTTTATGTTCTATTTGACCAAATAAAATTCTTATTTTAATTTGGGACATTAAATTTTACTTTGTTTAATTTTTTGGTATTTTTCGGAAAAAGTTAATTTTTTTAATTAATAGTGGAAAATATTATATTTTAATTCAAAAGTGCCTTTTAATCTAATTTATTTATATAGTTAGATTATATTTTAATTTTTTTAAAATTTTAATTATAATATATTTTTACCATTTAATCCAATGATGTTTATTGGATTTAATTTCAATTTTAAATTAGACATAAACAAGTGCCGATCTTTTGATAGTTATTGTTTCTTAAAAAAACGATATTAGTTTTAACAGTGGGAATTAATTTTAAAATTGATTAATGACACTTTTATGTTTTGAATTTTGAAAAATTAACATCATTTTTGAATTCAGAATAGCAAATAAATATCAGGCTGAAGTTTGGGAATTTTTCTAAAAAACTTCAATTTTTGATGAATAGTGAAACCACTTAGTAGTAGTAAAAAAACTGACTTTTGGATTTAAATAAAATTTTACCCCATCTGTGAATTAAAATTCTAAAATCCAACATACATGGTTTTTATCAAGAAGAAAAATGTTGATCAATAAGATGAAAATATTTTTTGGTGAATAGTAACTTTTGAGTTTTATTTACTGCAGTTAAAGGTAAATAAGGTAATTCAAGGTAAAAAGAATATTATAATAATTCAAAATTATCTTAACACTTTTCCACACCTTATTTTTTGAGTTATTAACGACCATTACCATCTTTGTGTCGATTTTGGGACCCCATTGAGCCACTTGGTAGTGATAATGACAATTTAGATTAATTGACTTAAAGTAATGGAAAAAATGACAAATGCAAATAGCTTTTAGTACATTAATTTTCAGAAGGTGTTATATAAATTATCTTTTATACTATGAATATTTATTGGAAGGATAAAATTATTTCCTATATCATGGTTTTTTTTATAATTTTTAGACATCAATCCATTTAAATTATTTATGACACAATAATGATTCAGGGTTTACCTCATTAATAAATCATATAAATAAATAAAATAATAATGTTTAAAATATTATCCAAAACCTGTAAATTTCTTATTAGATGATTTTATTTAGACCATTAATCATATTATCTTCAACTATAATGTTTTTTGGATATTTTGAAACCGAATACCAATATATAATAAAATAATCTTTTCACACATTCCTAAAGAGCCCCTCCCCCCTTATAAAAGGAGACCACTTATAACCAATTTCTCACACCTCTAAAGCAATTTGGATCTTCCAAAATCTTCACAATTAAGCTCCCTACATCCCTATCCTCCTTCTAAAAGCCTTAACTTAGGTAAGAGGCACTTCAATAAGTCCTTTGGTTCAAACCAAACGAAGTTACCCAAATTAAATGTAATAGTTTTTCTTAAATTGTTTTCTTTTATTTTACTTCTCCTAAACCTAAACACCATTTATTACATTCTTTTATAACAACACCAGTATCCTAAATATATGAGGATATTTTAATTAGAAGTATTCAGAGTACACTTACTCATACCTTCATCTAATGGATGAGGAACATATTGTTTCAATGGATGGAAAACTAATGCCTCACGAAACGATGATTGTTCAAATATCTCTAACAGCCTCTCATGGTGGCCATTATGATGGAACTATATTTATATATGATATATATTATGTTTATTTTTCCCTTATGCTTCTATAATTTCCTTTTATATCATGACTTTATGGTTTCCATAGTGGGTAAATACGATAATCTCATTAGAGGAAGTGCAGACTACCGCACCCTGAAAGTGACATGACTCGTTAATTCTATATGTGGGACATATACAGGATGGAGTTAATGATATTATATATGATATTATATATTAAATTATACTGTAATTATAATATACCTATTTATCATTATGTTTTAACTCCACTAAAATAAGAAATAGAAATGAAAGTAGTGTTCATGCGTACGTACGGCTTACCGTCTCCATGAACGGTTCATTTTATTTCTTACCTCCAAATTTTATATACTATTATAACCACATGTATATACTGGATATATATGATATCTAAATAATAAATATCATTCTACATATAATGTACTATTTACCACATGGAAAACTTGTAAAAATAAGGTGTCCATTTTTTACTCAAGTACCAAAATTTGACAAAATAGACGTTATTAACATAAATGATTACATAATATTTATAACATGGTAATAAGTGATATAAAAGGAATAATAAACTTGAAAAAGGTTCTTAATCACGTATATATTATCTTTAGTTTATTATTTAGGATATTAAATAATGATCGAGTCAAGTTGGACACGGGGTAAGGGATTTCTTATCTCACTTTTAACTCCGTGAGATTTCCATTGTTCGCCACTTATTTATTGTATGTGGTCTAATGTGTACTTACATTGATATATATTATGATTATTATATTTATATTCACGGAATTATGTGATTCATTTTGTGGTCATTAAAATTTGTTCGTACGATTCGATTTGATTACAATGAAGTAAGAGTTTTTAATCTCACTTTTTATTCCCGCGAGATTCATGCTATATTCTCCACTATTTCCTTTTGTGTGGTGTATGTACTACCCATGATTGTACTAATTGTGTAATATACTTTCATTTATGAGTATTTACATCTTCATTGTATGATACTTCTTTCTTGTGGAGTATGTTTTGTAAGTTACCAAATCGGTAGGGGAATATTTCACCCTCCTCTTTTTTAGAAGTCTTATTTTTGTTATGTCTTTTAATTTACATCATATTATGTTAATATATGTTATTTTATATCCTAATTTTTCTAAAAATTATTTCCAAGTGATGAGATACCCTTTTTATCTTATGAACTCATTTTCTTAATTTTAAAGTGACTTCGTTAGGCGTTCAAATTTTTACAAGAGAACTTCTTAACCCAATATGAATTCCTTGGGTTAAACTTGTACTTGTTGAATATGTCATCCAATGAATATGTGTGAATTATATCTGATTGTTTTACACTTAATATCCAATTATATTTGGTGTATTTATGTTTTTCACTCATAATTATGTGATTGATTTATCCTTCATTTAAGGATACCATCATTATTTGTTATTGCATCTCAATTTACATTTCCATTGAGACTTCATTATTGTTATGGACCAATTCACTCTTATATGTTGTATATTCTGTACTTTGACATATTATATCATGAATCCCTTTATTCTCGTGATATTATAATTTTCTTACTAATTTTTATTCCTCAATTATTTTAATTCAAGTATCCCTCTTTTTGTTAAAAAACTCTTTAACTAAAATAACGTTTTAAATGTTATAATGATTTATTATTCTAAATATTTTTAATTACTATCCATGTTTTCAAAATGGGTTTTAGGATTTATTTATATGGACATTAATGTTTTCCAATTACAATTCATTTAAAAGCTTCTGTGTGGTATGGGACACTTTGATTCAAAAATCTCTTTTTAAAAGGTTTTGAAAATGATTTCATAAAAAAATTATTATTTCAAAATCTTGATTTGATATATTGAAATGTGGAAATGTTATATTTACATTATACATGTGTTATATGTTATGATTATGTTATGGTTATTGGGAAGTGTTTACGTATATGGGTGGTTCTATGATAAACCTAGGGCGGATGAGCCTGAGATATCTCTCCAATGCATTGGGTAATGTGACGAAGGTAAACGTGATGTTTCTCCTAAGAGATTTAGGGAATATATTGTGATGGGTATTCCAAGTGTAACAACCTATGTAGCTATGATTGCTACAATTTAATTTTTTTATGGATTCCATAAGTAACCTTTATGATTTATGATTTGTGTGTGTTATTCATAAATTTTATGATTTCGTAAGGTATGTTATCATTGAAAAATATGGTTTCATTGATTTGTATTTATTGATGGGATAATGTTTCTTTTCATTATTTTATAACCCTTACTGAGCTTTTTATGATCATTCCATGTTTTGAAATGTTTTTCAGAGGACATAAATATGAATAGGTTCAAGGATGAGATCAAGGAAAAGACATGTTGTCTAAAACATGAAACTAGACATGTCTCTTTTTTTAAGAGATTTTATTCAATGAAAAATGGATACTAGGTAATAGTGTCTACATGAAATATTTAAGTTTTTATGTAATAGTTATGGCCTAATTATCTAAAACACTAAACCTAAAAATATCCTCAATGTTATTTATTCATTAATTCCAATATTATGAAATGTTTAAGGCCGGGTCCTTGTAGTTGGTATCAGAGGTCGGTTTAGACAACTTTAGGGATTAAGAATTTTCTTTAGACATATGGTTAGTCCCTATCTATTATTTCAGTTAAATCCTTGTTTTATAACTTTTTTAGATCAAGGAATGTCAGTTACAAATTGAAGGAGGAGGATCTCAAATGACATTCTTATCTCTTCCTGATGACATGCTTGCAATAATTATTTCAATGTCATGTTTAGATGGTTGTGAAATTTTTATTGCCCACAAATCACTTACAAGTAGTTGTTTGAGATATCAAACACCTCCACTATACCTCATTATCATCGTGCATCATGGGTTATATTAAAAAAATATCTTATTTTCACAATATTCTCATATTTTCATGAAAGGTAAATATTATCAAGGCATTTTCAAATATTTTACATTATCATAAGATTTTGAAGAATATTATAATTTAAAAAACGGTGCTGAAGGAGGATACCATTTTACAACCTTTTTATATTTGATTTTAAAATATTGTCTCTCAACACATACTTATGGTATTTTAATGGGACCGTTAATTGAATGTTTCAACTCAAATTTGGTTTGACTGTTTTATAGAAATCATGTTTTATCAGATTTTTTGAAATTATATGTCATACATGATTACTTTCCAAAACTATTTTTTTGTGAACACCCATATGACCCATATTTTTATAAGGTGTATTTGGATGGAGGAAGAAAATGATTTTGAAGGATCTCTAAATCATTGTTGCATTGCATGGACCTTCTACCTACGTGAACAAGATGACGATAAAACCATATGGACACCATGATCAATGTATGATGTTCATCATTTTGGGGATTGTTCTATTTTATCATATGGTGGTAAAATAATACTTCATGAATTAAGATGTTGAGATCATAATGAATTTGGATAAACATGAGAGGTATAAGGAAAACATTGAGGTTAAAACGTGTTAGAGTTATTTTTGAGTTTTATAAAGAGGAAAACCCATAGAATGGGTGACAACTCGTTGAATCTGGTAAGGCTGCAAGAATCGAACCCACAACCGAAGGGCGACAAGGGCGCATCGCCTACCGCCAGCCTACTTTAAGTCTCTTGTTAGAATAACTTAATATTTTAGTAAAATGTCTTTATGGAACACGAATAAGTTTATTTTTGGAACAATTGTTTTATCAAATGGATATAATTAATATAGAAAAATGATTTAATGATTAAGTGATAAAGGTTGTTGTGGAAGACGTTATCTCTTTTGAAGAAACACTATATGCCTATGGAAGATAGAATACTATGGGATTTCAATTGTGGAATAACGGTTAGTTTGGAAAAATCTATGTTTATATTGTGGACATATGATGATTTTATTTATTTATGAAACTGATTAACCTAACATGGAGAATATGTGATTAGTTTAATTACTTTTCAATATGATATTTTAAGAGTAACTAATGTTATTTGGTGATAAATGATAAGATTTATCTTGGAAGACTATGTAATTAAATCCTTATTAGATTTGTGTTTCAATATTTTTTTGGATTACTTTTGAATAATTTTAGGGATATTTGTTTATTGAATGGTCTTTTTTGATCTTTCGGTTTTGTTTGACAAATTTTGGAGATTTAGATTAATTTTTCTTATCGTAAAAGATTATCCTTTTTTGGTATTATCTGATATCGCACTAACAATATTGGTTTTATTTGATGCCTATAGACAAGGGAAATATATAGTTCTTTTTTGTGGATTATGTGATTCTCAAGAAGATGATTCTCGTGCTTTTGATGTGACCACGTCTTTTTGAATGCTCTTTGTTTGGAGAAAAGATTAGTTTTGGTAGATAATTATTAAAGGATAAAACTATACTTTAAGGTAAGTATATCTCCTTATGTTATCATTTTATGTAGTAAATGAATTCCACCAAATTATGAAAAGGAATGTAAAACAAAAACTTTGTTGGTTTACATTTCCTACTGCGTAATCAATGATCGTTTAACCCATCACATGTTTGTGATTTTCAGATGGTTGAATTTCTCCTAAACATGTTTTCAATCACTCTCCCTCCGAACTTGACCCTTTGTTTTCTCTTCCATATCCATGTTTTCATCCATGGAATCCTAGTATGGGTTATCTCGGGTGACCTTTGTGCTACTCTATATTTATTTTAAAGTTATAGTTTATGTGACTCTTTTTCCGATGTGGGACTTTAAATGAAGTTTCCAAGCCCATTTTTTTAATTTATGAGGATGCAATTCCCAAAAGGGGGTAAGGATGTAACATCCCAGGTAAATAAATAATAAGAAATATTTCATATATATTAATATTTTTGAAGTAAATATTAATTTTACTTTAATGGGGTTCTATTTTCGATAGCTTACCCGATACGCAACAACAGGTTTCTTTAAAATCTTACGTTGCACACTAATAATAAAATATTATTATTTTAAATCGAAGTTAACTCCTAGCCGTTATATTGGTGGTAATAAAAAAACCAACTAAAATGAGACTATACATGTTTGTTAGATGTATTTAATTTTATCCAATAAAGGTTAGAGGCTTAAAATGTGAATGAATCTAATTTTTAGGATAATTTACATTAAAAGGATGATTTACCACCTTCTAATGGAGAACCATTTTTAAATCTAGTTTTGTTCATTTTTATATGTTCTATTTGACTATATATAATTCTTCTTTCGATTTGGGACATTAAATTTTACTTTGGGTAATTTTTTGGTATTTTTTAGATAAAGTTTATTTTTTAATGAATAGTGTAAAATATTGTATTTTAATTCAAAAGTGCATTTTAATCTAATATAATTATATGGTTAGATTATCTTTTAATTGGATTTAAAGTTTAATTAGAATATATTTTTACCATTTAATCAAATTTTGTTCATTGTAATTAATTTTACATTGAAATTGGACATAAACAAGTGTCGATATTTTTATAGTTATTGTTTCTTAAAAACTAGATATTTATTTTAACAACAGGAATTAATTTTAAAATTCATTAATGACACTTTTGTTTTTTTAATATGGAAAAATAAACATCATTTTTGAATTTGGAATATCAAATAAAGCTTAGGCTGGATTTTTGCTATTTTTCTGAAAAACATCAATTTTTTGATGAATAGTGAAACCACTACGTAGTAGTAAAAAACACTGAATTTTTTATTTAAATGAAATTTTACCACTTCTGTGAATTGAATTTCGAAAATATGACTCACATGGTTGTTATCAAGAAGTAAAATGTGGTTCAATAAGAGGAAAATAATTTTTGGTGAATAGTATCTTTTGACTTTTATTTACCACCGTTAAAGGTAAATAAGGTAATTCAAGGAAAAAAGAATATTATAATAATTCCAAATTACCTTAAAACATGTACAAACATTATATATCGAGTAATTAACGACCCTGAGCATCTTTGGGCCGATTTAGGGACCCCATTGATCCCCTTGGGATTGATAATGACAATTTAGATTAATTAACTTAAAGTAAAGGCCAAAATGAAAAACGAAAATATCTTTTAGTAAATTTATTTTTAGAAGGGGTTATATAAATTATAATTTAGACTATAAATATTAATTGTAATGATAAAACAATTTCCTATATCATGGTATTTTTTTATAATTTTTAGAAATCAAATAATTTAAATTATTTATGACACAATAATGATGCAGCGTTTACATCATTAATAAATAATTTAAATAAATAAGATTATAATGATTAAAATATTATCCAAAACCTATCGAATTCTTATTGGATGATTTTATTTCGACCATGAGTCATATTATCTTCAACTATAATGATTTTTGGAACTTTTTCAAACCGAAAATCATTATCTAATAAAATAATATTTTCACACTTTCCTAAAGAGCCCCTCCTCCCCCTTATAAAAGGAGAACAATTTTAACCTATTAATCAGACCTCTGAAGCCATTTTCCTAATCCAACCTCTTCCCAATTAATCTCTTTACATCCCTATCCCCATCCTAGAAACCTTACCTTAGGCATATGGCACATCATGAAGTCCATTGGATCAAACCAAAGGGAGTAACCCAAATTAAAGGCATCAATTTCTCTTAAATTTTTTTCTTTTATTTTACTTCTCCAAACCCCAAATTATTTTTATTCAAGTCTATTCTAACAACACCAGTATCCTAAATATACTAGGATGTTTTTATGAGAATTATTTGAACTAAACTTACACATACCACCATTTAATGGATGAAGAACACAATTTTCTGTGGATGGAAAACTAACGCCTCTCGAAACGATGATTGTTCACATATTTCCAATCACCCCTCATGGTGGACATTATGATGACACTATATTTATATATGATATATATTATTTTTATTTTTCCCTTATTCTTCTGTAATTTCCATGTATATCTTTCCTTTATGGTTTCCATAAAGGGTAAATACGATAATCTCATTAGAGGAAGTGCGGACTACCACCCCCTCAATGTGATTTGACTCGTTAATTCCATATGTGGGTCATATAAAGGATGGAGTTAATGATATTATATATGATATTATATATGAAATTATTATGGAATTATATTATACATATGTATAATTATGTTTAAATTCCATTAAAATAAGAAATATAAATGAAAGTAGCGTTCATGCATACGTACGGCTTACCGTCTCCATGAACGATGCATTTCATTTCGTACCTCAAAATGTTATGTACTATTATAAATACATGTATATACTAGATATATATGACATATATGATATATACATAATGAATATCATTCTGTATATAATGGACCATTGACCACATGGACAACTTGTAAATATAAGGTGTCTGTTTTTTGACTCAAGTACCAAATATTGACAAAATGGACGTTATTAACACTAATAATTACATAATATTTATAACATGGTAATAAGTAATTTAAAATGAATAATAAACTAGAAAAGGTTATTAATAAATTATAACTTATATTAAGTTTATTATTCAGGATATTAAAGATCGATCGAGTCAAGTTGGACAATAGGTAAGTGATTTCAAATCTCACTTTTAATTCCCTAAGATTTCCATTGTTTGCCACTTATTTATTTCATGTGGTGTAATGTGTAATGCCATTGATATATATTATTATGAGTATCTTTATATTCATGGTATTATGTGATTCATTTTTTGGTCATTATCTTTTGGTCATACGACTCGATTTGATTACAATGAAGTAACTGTTTTTCATCACACTTTTTTATTACCGTGAGATTCATGCTATATCTGCCACTATTTTCTTTGGTGTGGTGTATGTATTTCTCATGATTGCACTCTTTGCATAATATAATTTCATTTATTAGTATTTACATCTTCATTATATGATCCTTCTTTCATGTTGCATACATTTTGTAAGTTACCTAATCGATAAGGGAGTCATTCACCCTCCTCTTTTTTAGAATACTTCTTATTGTTATGTCTTTTAATTTACTTCTTATTATGTGGGGATATGATCTTTTATATCCTCCTTGATGTAAAATTTATGTCCAAGTGATTAGATACCCTTTTTATCTTATCAACTCATTTCATGAATTTTAATGTGATGTCGTTGGACTGTCAAATTTTTTCAAGGGAACTTCTTAATCCAATTTCAATTCTTTGGGTTCAACTTGTACTTACTGAATATGTCATCCAATGAATATTTGTGAATGACATATGAATGTAATACACATAATATAAAATTATATTGGGGTAATTTAAAATTGTCGCACATAATTATTTGATTGATTTATCCTCAATTTAAGGATACAATCTCTATAAGGGATTTCATCTCAATTTACACTTCCATTGAGACTTCATTGTTGTTATTCACCAATTCACTCTTATATGGTGTATATACTGTACTTTGACATATTATATCATGAATCCATTTATTCTCATGAAATTATAATGTTATGATTAAATTTCATTCATCTATTATTTTTATTCAAGTGTCACTCTTTAACTAAAATATCGTTTTAAATGTTTTAAAGATTTATTATTCTAAATATTTATCATTAATGTCCTTGTTTTCAAAATGGTTTTTAGGAATTATTTAATTGGACATTAATGTTTTCAAATGATAATTAATTTAAAAACTTCAAATTGGTCTAAGACCCTTTGATTCAAAAATCTATTTTTAAAAGGTTTTGAAAATGATTTGATAAAACATTGTTTATTTCAATATATTGATTTGATATATTGGAATGTGGAAATGTTATATTTACATTATACATGTGCTATATGTTATGATTATGTTATGGTTATTGGGAATTTTTTACATATAAGGGTTGTTCCGTGATAAACTTAGGGCGGGTGAGCCCGAGATAGCTCTCCAATGCATTGGGCAACGTGGAGGTGGAAAACGTGATGTTTCTCTTAAGAGATTTAGGGAATATAATTTTATGGGAATTCCAAGTGTAACACCCTATGTATCTATGATTTCTACAATGTATGTTTGATATGTATTCCATAAGTAACATTTATGATTTATTATTTGTGTGTGTTATTCATATATCTTATGATTTCGTAAGGTACGTTATGATTGAAAAATATGGTTTAATTTATTTGTATTTATTTATGAGCTAATGTTACTTTTCATTATTTTATAACACTTACTGAGATTTTTATGATCATCCAATGTTTTTAAATGTTTTTCACAAGAAATAAAGATGAATAGGGTCAAGGATGAGATCAACGAAAAGTCATGTTGTCTAAAACATGGAACTAGACATGTCTCTTTTTGTAAGAGTTTTAATTTTATGAAAAATGGATACTGGGTAATAGTGTTTACATGTAATATTTATGTTGTTATGTAATAGGTATGGCCTAATTCTCTAAAACTCTAAACCTGAAAAGATCCCCAATGTGAATTATTCATTAATTTCAATATTATGAAATGTTTATGGTTGGGTTCTTATACCTACTAATTTCCAAGTTGGTTGGACCCCCCAACACGGATTCTACATTATATCTGAAGGTGATTACAATAGTAATTCGATAGACCCCCAATTAAAGAATGTTTATACTCACAATTTCCCGAAAATCTTCAACATATGTATAGACCCCCAACTACACATTCATTACCCAGATTGGTTAGACACCCCAATCAAATATATAAGTAACTAGTTAGACCCCCCAAGTGTAGTCTTGAAATTATTCTTAAATAATTGATCCATATATTTGATGATCTGTTGATCCTCCTATTCAAGCTTGTTGGATAACTCATTGTATTTTATTCAATAAAAACATTTTAACTGATCCTGAAAACGATTAGATATTTCTAATCACTGATTATAATCATATGCCTTAGTACAACACTGCCCATAAAAGAATTCATTATTTTTCTGAAGACCCAACCTCACATACTACTAAAAACACGGATAAAAATTTTCTTCTGAATCACTAATAGTCAAACTGATCAAGAAATATTCTCAGAATATTACACTATATTTATGAAATGTAAATTTCATGTACACTTTTCAAACTTCATTGAAATATTAATAACATTGCATGTCCTTCTAAAGAATTCTTCTTATGGTAATTCATGTGTATGCAAACACATTTATTAATTGTATATTTTACATGAAAATACACAATGTCTTATCATTTATTCAAGTGATTATATATTCATACACATGAATGTTTATATTAATTACCTTGATTTTTCTTTCAACTACTCAAACATACACATGGATGTACACACTGTTTACTTCAACCTTCTTGTGCACTAACTTATGTTCACTTTTCAACAAACACATGAACAAAAATTTCATATGATGTAGTCTTCACACATGAGTGTGTTAAGATTTCTCTATCCATACTATATGTTCACTAACCTTTCATTGTGGCCACTCTATTCCATTGCATTAAATAGTGTATAACACAAAATACTTGTCGTGCAACTCACTATAAATAGGTGAAAGATCTTAGTGCTTCAAGAAAACCAAGAGATATACAGTTGTAGTATTGTTCTATCATGAGTGATATGAAAACATTTTTCATTAATGATATTATTAGAGAGTGTTTAACACATATTTATGGATCTTGGAATTCTTTAATTCTTGGAAAAAGATATATTGTGAAAAACTAATGAATTGCCAAAACCAGTGATCTCACAGTTCTCTGTTTCTCAAAATACTTTAATTTCTCACCAAAATGATCAACACACTCACTACATCGGTGTATGATTTTATTTTAACTAAATATAAATCATCAAAAAACCTTCTGGATTTAAAGACGAAGTACTTGTTCATATGCTAATTCAAACACTACTTCTATTTCACGACCATGAAAAACCCCATCACTAAAAATTAATTTTTTTTCTCTATAATGTAAATTAACGTTCTGATAATCATTATTTCATGAAGACATAGTTTCATGAATTTACAATTAGTTCTGGAAATTCAATATATTCATAATATTATCATTGGTATTGAATCAATCTTATATCATCATACAAATTTTGATATCTCATCGCACAGGACTACCAGAGAAAGAAAAGAAAACAAATATGATAAACTATCGATCCAATCATTGGGATGATGCGATCAAATTTATTATAAATTTTAACATATCATGAATTGGAATATTTTCCACATAGAATGAAAATACTAATGAATATAATCATGGGTAAGGGATGAGGTTGAATATGACACAACTACATGACAAAGACGCTGTTACTTGCCTGATCAGATGGATCAAAATGATTGTCAGATAGATCTCACAATTTTAGATCATGGTAGGATGATCCATCCAATAGAATTTTCATTGATCATATCCAATAGTTCTAATCCACTACTCATAATTGCACAATGAAACGACTAACCAATTGGTTCTTTCATATAATATATGTTGTGATTGAACTGTCTCAGTATTCTGTTACTGGTCCATCTTTTCTATTCTCCCGAGTATTTCCCGAGGCCTAACTTTCCTCTCCACTGATATGTTTCCTATCCTAGTGTATTATCTAAATATACATGTGCCTGTTCACACCATGAATAAATCTATACTACTCGACTTCGACCTCCTTTTTCCGGATGGCTATGTTGAAACTATTTTCTATGTAGTATTACATGAAGATGTATTCTAATAATAAACCCAAGTAATAATATGTTCTAAACATATTTCATATGAAAAACATTAGATTCATTTTTTATGGTGATTATGAAATCCTAAATATATCATCCATTTTATGATCAAACAACAAAACCCTAAAATATCAACTACACATCCTAAAATATCCCCAATTCACTGACAAATAATTAGTATCAAATGGCCTTCAACAAATGTGGTAAACAATGTGCTTTCTCTAAATGAAATTAGGACATGTTTTAAGATCGTATGAGTAGTTCTCAGGTCATCACATATTAAAAATCCTATACAAATTGAAATATTCCACCAAAGACTAATTGGAAAAATATTATATTTACTGACCACTTCAATCTCTCATTTTGTGTTTATTGTCAATAATTGAGTTTTCTCAATGTGTTTACATTTCATTCTCCCCTTTATTGAAAATTAATAAAAAGGTGAGTTAAGGAGTTCAAACATCAATAAATGTATTCCCAAATTTTTAGTTAATTAAATCTCACTCTAAAACAACATTGATATTTTAGTTGATCAATTATATGTCTACGTGGGAAAACTTGATGTAGACAATAATAGAGATGTCACTAAAGCAATAAATATACTCAAATATTATAATGTGATTCCAATATCAAACATGATTATATAGTTTTATCATAGGTAAAATTTTGAATAATGTTTCTAAAACATTTTCAGCATAAATCTCAACAAAATAATTAGAATGCTCATGTAGAAAAACTAATAATTTCCCCTATAAAATTCACATTAATAAAATGTGAGTGATCCTCATTTTCATTGGGTTGTGAAAAAATTATAGCTTCAAATAATAAGTAATCCTCCATAATGGATTCACACATCTACTTTAATCTCATACATATTAGTACAATAATATTTAGTAAATGGAATTAAGAGGAACCTATTTGTTCTATAGAAATAACACTCATGCTGAGAGACACCAACCAACCTTGATTTTCCCTTATTCTATTTAAACTATAATTTTTAGGAGTTCTCATTCATCTCTTGGGATGTTAGAAGTGTCTTATTATGTTTTGAGTCATTCCAAATTTTTCAATTCCATTCACACTTTAGAATTTCTAGGTCATCATTTGTTTTTCAATGCTCATTATCATTAACTTTTTTATATTTTACCACATTATCTTCTTTTTCACTATGATACTTCGGATCATGTTCAAATTGTTTTAACTTCTCAAAAAAATAATTAATGACTATATAATTCTTCAAAATAATCCTTTTCATATCATATTCTTTATGAGTAATCTCACTTGATTAAAAAATACATTTATTAGATTTGTGATCTTCTCAAACACATATACCAGAAATGCCACTCAAACATTCATTTATGTTCTATATTGACTGTATAGATGAAGTCTTGATCACATGGTATTTTTTGATAATTTGATATTATCTTCTTAGCATTTCTCACCATTGATTCACACCTCCTCCTTCATATTAAAATATTATACTTGTATGAATATTCTTTGTGACCAAGCACTCCACCACACCCATGGCAACATAAGATCCTTGATCTTCTATACCGAAAAAAATTCAGATCTTAGATTGATATTTTCTCCATTTCATAGATTGTGGATATATCTACTTAGGTGGAAATATTATCTCTAAATTAGTACATTATTCCATTGTGGGAATTATTTTTCATTTGATATTTTGAACCAGTTAGATTGAGTCTTTCCTTTCAGACCTGCATCATTAGAATCACCAAATTTATGTTGAGATTCATTTCATTTGTAATCATCCTTTCTCATTAATACAATCTTATCAATCACTTTAGGCGATTCTCTATTAATCTCATACATTGGTGAGTTATTTTTTCACCTAATTAAACTCACATTAAGCTTATTTATAGATTGATTATGTGTTATAAAGTTCTTCCTCTTTCATAGAAACTATATATTCAAGATCATTCACCATATTTTTGAATTAAGCTAATTTCAAATGGTTTTGTTTAATATATTCTAAAAATTCTAATTATTTCTTGTTAAGATATTTCATTCGAATATTTTTATGATTTCCATATAACTCATCTATCTTCTTATAATTTTCTCTCCTTTCATTATGATGAATCCCCTATTTCTTAAGATGTTCTTTTTCTTCAATGAAGATCGTGTCCATTTCATTCTTCATCATTTTCTTTTGTTTCATGAGTTTCATGTTTTCAATAAGAGTAGATTCCAAATTCTCTATTAACATCCATTCAAAATCTATTCATTTATATCTTTTGAATGGGTCTACAGATTATTGTGGGATTCACCTATAAAGAACATTTAATTCTTCGAATATCATAAATCTTCTTACTCACAATTTGATGTTATAAATTTTTTATTTATTTGTCTACTCATAATATTTATCTAATTGGATATAAACCTCTTATTATGATTCTTACACTTTTTTACTGATTCTTGTTATCCTCTTTATTGGATTCACTATCATCACCCTTCTTCAATGTGCAGTTCACAGAAAAAAACTGTTATGAAAATTCCATAATTTTGGTGATTGTTTTCTATTCCCTTTCCATTTGACCGTATTGAATTTTTGAAAACATGGCCATAATTTTCTTTATGTCATGTTCAGTTAATATATCCTCTTAATCATATGATTATGGTTCTTCATTGATTTTAGTTTTACCTTTTTTGAAGGCTTCATAGGTCATCTCATCAATCACCATTTCCTTGAATGCTGGACCATTTCCCATTTCATATGATATTAGAGTATTTTGAATTTCATCCAATGATAAATCTTATCTTTCTTCAAATGTAGAAATATTTGATCCAATTCATTCAACAAAATCTGTCATAAGTTTTTTCACAAGAATAGTATCATGTAACTTCTCTTAAAAAACATTGAAATGGATGTAAATTTAATTAACTCTTATAAGATTAGTCATCATTATAAACATCATTAGTCATATTTATAGCTTCAAACTTGACTCTCCAAATTTTCAAATTCACTTCCTTGACATTATGATTTCTTCACAAATCTTCCTCAGTTTATCCCAGATTTCCTTGGCAGTTTTATAAACCATCACTTTAGTATATAAATTTTTTATTGATCCATTATTATTGAAATATAAAACATTCCAAAAATTTCATGGTTTATATTGTCTTATTGAGACATATATCATCTTCATTAGTAGGAGGTAAACCCATTGTTGTTACGTCTCTCACTTCAAATACAAGAGATATAAGGTACAAGTGAATCGAATTATTCCAACTATAGTAGTTGTAAAGACCCGTAAATTTCAAGGAATTTTTTTTCTCTTAATTTTACTTGGAATTTTACAAGAATGCAGTTTCTGACGGCACCTGATTCCGAGGCCAGGTGTGCCCGGAATCATTTTCTGAAGTATGGCTTGGGTACATTCAGTGAACGAACGTGGGGGTTTTTCTAACTTTTGAAACGGTGCTCGGAATCGAATTCTGAGGGCACCGATGGAATCGCAGCGCTGGTATTTGCTTAGAAACGCCTCTTCCGGTGTTGCATTTGCTCGGGTGTGGTTTTTAATTTTTGGGCATTATGTTAAGAAATAAAATAATGTGGTACGACAAACATTATTTTATTTCACTTAAAGCCACTTGAAAGCCACTTAAAGCTACTTAAGCTGAGATAAAGAGGATAGGGTACAATTCAAAATATCCTACCCTCTTGGTAGGATATTTGTGAGGTGGGTCCAACATGAGCCCCAAAGTTTATTTACGCTAAGTAACGCACCCGCGAAAATCCCTTTTTAATGAAAGTCAACTGGAGTGTTTTCTTAAACAATTAAATTCTTCTATTAATTGGGTGGTTAATTCGTTGAAATTAATTCTATGAATTAATTTGTTCGTTTCTTAACCTGTTTTCAAACCGTTGGCATGTTAATAAAATAAGACCAATGCACCTTTCTTGAGGACTGTTCGTTGATAGAATTTGACAGAACCTTAAGTCTTCCATCCTCCTTCGCGATGAACGCGAAGAACACAAAGAACACAATGAACGCGAAGAATGCCCGAACCCCGGAGATCGACGCGACGTCGACGCTTCTTCCGCGACGTTCTTCTCATGTGACGTTCTTCTACGACGTTCCTCCTTCTGCGGAAGATCATCGATCAACTGCTTCAGATCGTCGACGTGACGCCCTTCCGCGATGACGCGACGCCCATCCGCGATGACGCGACACCCTTCCGCGACGTGACGATCACCTTCATCCGCGATGGTCAATTCCGTGAAGAACGCACGCTCGATGACTACGGCGAGGTAGGGATTTTATTTGAAAATAATATTCTATTCCCTTGGTTGTTCCTTCAAAAACAAACAGCCGGGATCAAATTGAAATTTTAATTTATTAAAATTGTATCTTGTTGTGTTTTCATGTATTGATCAATTTTTCCCGATTGTTATCACCTAACGCGGAGGGTGTGGGCCAAACAAACACGGCCTGACAACCCTCCGTAGCTCTTCGTTGATGTGCAAAATGACGGACGACGACAAAACGGGCTGCAGAGACGATTTGTTGATTCCGTAGTGAAGAACGGGACCAGGGAGGAGCTACGATGCAGACAGAAGTGGAATCGGACCAACGGAGTAACTCCGGTGGCCCGCGGAATCCACCAGCGGCGAGGGTCACTGGACGGAGCCGCCGCGGCTTCATCCATGGCGGCGGCGGCCGACCAGACCCACGACTGCACGGGTCCAGCGAGACACGGGATGAGGCTTTTCCGTGTCCGCTGACCAAGTGCAGCCCCACGTCGGGCCGCAGCTCCTCTTCCCGCGGGGGCAGCACACCACGCGGCTCCCCTTGCTCGGCCACTCGGCCGAGCCGAGCCGGGCCGAGCTGACCCGCCGGTCGGGTCGCGCCCAGGCCGGGCTGGGTCGCGCCAAACTGGGTAGGACCCGGACTCGGTTCGGGTCGACCCGGTGTGGGCCGACCGAGGGGGGGTTGGGCCGGGTCGGTCCGGGCCCAGACCCCCCGTTTCCAGACCTTTTTTGGTCTTTTGCTCATAACATGATCTACGGGCCTCCGAACGACGTGAAATTAATAGAGATGCGATCCTTGGATCAAGACGGTCGTTTCGGTATATCACACTCAAGGTTTCAGAATACTTTGGGTTCGGCCAAGTTGGTTCGTACACAAAACCAACCGGGCCCTCAGAGCGGAAACGCTCATATCTTGAGCTTCGGACGTCCGATTGACGTGCCGTCGACTTTGTCGAATCCCCCCAAGTGAGATGGACATTTTTGGATTACTCCGCCCGAGGTTTGGATGCAGGTGGAGTACATTCGGGTTGTTTTTTCCTTAAAAACCAACCGGGCCCCTCGGAAGATAAAGGCAATAACTCTCAGACAGGGCGTCCGATTGACGCTCCGTCTGTGACGTTGAGTTCCTATTGACGATACAGAAGTTTTGGATACATCAAATCTGGAATATGTGTCAGTTGATGTATCAGTATCTCGGCTCGTGGAGCGGACCCTCCCGAATGAGCTTGTTGTGTGCGGGAACCCTAGAGCTGGCTGCGATTGCGACGATGATAAAAACAGTACGGGAATCCTCCGTGTTTTCGGCAGTGACCACTACGGTACATCTTGGGATACATCAACTCTGTACTACATTTCAGTTGATGCATCGACCTCTTAGCTCGTGGAGTAGACCCTCTTGGAACGAGCATGTTGTGTGCAGAAACCCTAGAGCCGGTTAACACTTGATGACTGCTGATCGAACGACTCAGTGTGTTACGGATAGCCCAGTGGGAAGCACTTGGTTGTAGCAGTAGTCCCAAGGTAGAGGAGCGCCTGGTTGTAGCGGCAGACCCGCGGTACTCAACAGAAAAGGTATCTCTGGAGGCTATGAGGGGGACCGCTTGGTTTTAGTGGCAGACCCACGACGGAGGTGCGCTTGGTTGTAGTAGCATGGGGGAGCGCTTGGTTGTAGTGGCAGGCCCACGACAGAGGAGCGCTTGGTTGTAGAGGTTGACCCGTGGTACTCAATAGAAGGAGTACCTCTAGAGGCTATGAGGGGGAGAGCTTGGTTGTAGCAGCAGACCCATGGTGGGAAGCGCTTGGTTGTAGCAGCAGGCCCACAGTACTCGATAGGTGGTGTACTACAGTAGTCCAAGGTTAGAAGGAAGCACTTGGTTGTAGCGGAATAACCACTATACTTGATGGAGAAGGAGTTTCCAAATAGCTATGGTTTCCACGACATGATCGATCTTATGTGGGTCATTGCGGGGGTTAGTACATACCGATCCTTTGTGGGTCTGATGGCTTATATGAATCAGTGGCTACATCTGATCATCTCTATCGTCTTACGAAGAAGTATATCCTATGTTTTTTGAATCCGGTTTGCTATCCTATGGGGATTGTGTTGTTTTATCATGTGTTCCTATGTGGATTGTGTTGTGCTATCCTTTGTGGATTTATGTTTTGCTTCCCAATGTGGATTGTGTTGTGCTATCCTGTGTGGATTTAAGTTTTGCTTTCCTATGTGGATTGTGTTGTTCTATCCTGTGTGGATTTACGTTTTGCTTTCCTGTGTGGACTGGGTTGTACTTGAGCTTGGATGTTGGATCCGAGTGAGAATTGATAACTTAGGTATATGTATGGACATATACCTAAGCCGTGTCGGATGTTACTTCGTGATTGTATCTTTCCTTTTTGGTTTATCCTTTGTGGATTCTGGGAGACCCTCGGGGGTCTTTGGGTCCCTATTGAGTAGCTTATACTCACCCCTGCACGGGCTATGCCCGCACTAGATTGTGTTGGTTGTAGACGACGGACAGCGCTGATCGTGGTGGAGGCTTGCGGAGCAGGACGATACCTGGAGGTGGACCACTGGGTGGGACGTACTCGGAGCGGTCGGCTAGACCCAAGGAGTAGTGGAGGCGATATGTACCCACCCTTCAGGTGGGACTTCCAGTGGACTGCTCGACGTTGAGACTTTACTTTTTAGTTGATGTTTTCCCTTTTGAGTTGTATGTTACTTTCAGTTTGGGTTTGTATTCTGGCCCACTTACTTTCCGCACTTACTGTTGTACCAGTTTTTACTTAGTGTTTACTTTTTCCACTTGCTTAAACTGTGGTGATTGTTTACATTACAAAGGAAATGCCTTCCCTTTACCAGGATTTACGCTTTGGTGCTAGTCGCCAGCCCCTGGCCTATGGAAGGCAGGCATGGGGTAGTCACGGCATGGGCCCCGAGGACGGGTTGTGAAAAATTGGTATCAGAGGAGTTCGGTTCTACCGCAGACTCTGATCATTCTTCTATGTGAAGAAATAGTGTTAAGCGTATTGAGTGTGGTTATCAGTACAGGGAGCCCAGTGTTGGTGCGGTGACCGACGTATCCATACACCAAGACACTGACTTCTGATTTCCGATGTAATGCACGAAAACATTAATTTCATGGGTGTTTCAAGTTTTCTTTGTGATTACTTGTATCAGCTCACCAGGTATACTATTCTGACCGTGGCGCACCTGTTTCCTTTCAGGATGGCCCCATGACGGCAGCCAACTAGTGTTCCGAGTGTTGTACGTGACGACAGCCCACCGAGTGACGAGGCCTCGGTACAAGGCCCTTTGACAGTAGAGGCATTGGCGTTACCACTACCCGCCGAGCCACCGATTCTTCCAACCCCGACCGCTGATGATGCACGTCGCCTTAGAGCACTGCATGAGTTCCAGCGCCAGCGACGGCCCAGGTTCCGTGAGGAGACGGACCCCCAGGCTGGCAAGGACTGGCAGCAGGTGGTTGTACGAGTTTTCCTGTTAGTGAGGACACCAGCAGACCTTATGTTGGTCCTTGCAGCGAGCCTCCTGCATGCGGCAGCAGGTAGATGGTGGAGATTGATGCTCCAGGTGCACGACGAGGCATCACTCCTTTGGACGGACTTTGAGATCCTTTTTCGCTCATAGTTCATCCCAGCCACCCTCCAAGTGGTGCGCATCCAGGAGCTACTATAGCTGCGGCGTGGCAGCATGACAGTAGCCCAGTACGTGGCGAGGTTTACCGATCTCTCGCGATATTCCACGGACATGGTACGAGATCCATTCTTTAGGGACCGAACCTTTGAGCTGGGGCTCAGGAGAGAGATCAGAGCTTCAGTTGTTTCTCATAGCATTCCGACTATAGCTACCCTATGCTTGATGTACATGGAATTACATTACTTTTGCGGAATACTTCGTATATAACAAAAACACACACACAAGGACCGTAATAGTTTAGTGTCTTTGGAAACTCGGAATATAATCTTCTAATCATGGTGAAAGATCTTTAACATCTCCCCTAAAGATCTTCCTTTTTTTCTACCTAAAACATTACTTTATATCCTAGGGAAAAGAAAACATAAAAGGGTGAGCTCAAATGCTCAGTAAGGGTAAACAAAAGAAATATCAATCACATCATATTCATAAGAACATAACATTTTGGAAATCTTAACCTGCAGAACATATCATAATATCATAACATGGGATAAATCATAGTAGTGAAATTTAATCCCAATAATAATAACATAAAACATGAAACTTTGTGGCATACACACATAATCATAGAGAATCATTTCATATTAGTCAAGACTCATTGCCAAGACTATCTTAGTGGACAAAGTCCATTTCTGAACTGAGTTCACTCCTCGTTTCAGTCCTATTTCACTGAACCGGTTTAACCTGCCGTTCCAGCCATGTCTATCTCATGAGATATAAAACCATTACCCAATGAATTGGAGGGAGATATAGGTCCCAACCATCTCATAATGATACCATTATTATGTGCACCACAAAATCATAAATCATACATCATTGAATAACCCTTGTAATAAAAATGGGAACCGTAAACATCGTGACATCATAAAACAATTCATATAAGATAAAGGAATTCATAAAAATATTTCCATCACAACATAATCAAATACATGTAATAATAGGGATAGAAACATAACCCTTTATTATATTATATGGAAAATAATTTTGATAAAATACTTGAACTCCATTCTTGAGGAAAATATCCTTTCTACTTCAAATTTTTTTTCCTTTCTTAACATGTAATGAAATTTTAAACTAAAAGAATTTGATTAAAAATAAACTTGAAAACATGTATATGAAGCTTCTTGGAAATAATGTTTTAAAATTCCATTCATTCCGTATATGTTTAAAAAAACATTCTTCGTACTTTTGTCGGAAAAGTCAAATAGTACCTCTTACGAAAAACGACAAAAGATTCCTTTCATATCTTTTACTAAAAACTCACAGAAGGGTAAAATTGGATTTAAACAATTGTAGGTGGATGGAAATAATATTACATATTGAGGAAACATGGATGTGTATGATAAAATACATCCCAGTAAATACCAAAGTATAAACAATCTCGGATAAAAATGAGATGGTGATATTTTCCCCTACCTTAGCTCCAATTTGCTTCGTAAGTGTCCGAACCTCCTGTATAATGATTTAAATAATGTCATTGAATTATTCCAGACTCATACTCATTGTTATGATATCATATATGGTTCACTTATGACTTTATATTATACATTCTTTTGTAAATTCCATGTTAAAGAGCGTTTTGGGTAAAATCGTTTCATTTTTCGTGTGGGTTTTGACTTGTAATTATTCATATGATTACATAGATCATGATTACTTAATTCCAGAATATAAAATATGATTTATATATAATATATATTCAGAATATACATATATATAATAGATTAGTAAATCGAAAGAAATACAATATTCATGGAGACGGTAGGTCGTACGTACGCATGAACACTGTTTTCGTTTCCTTATTGAGTTGAATGGAATTAAGTAGATGAAATAAATATATATACACATAAATCCAGTATCATTATTATGTAATATATTTCATGATTACATATTATATATACTTTATAATCATTCATGAATGGTTAACGTGGAGAATGTATCTCATTACGTCGTGGAGACGGTAGTCCATACGTACACATGAGTGATGATATCGTTCTCATGATCGTGGAATTGTATTGTAGTTTATGTATACTATATCAGAATCAATATCAATTTACAATAATCATATATATTTATTATGTACACCATTATACCCATCCATGTAAGGTGGTGGTGGAAAATATATTATACCACGGCGTGGAGACGGTATTCCGTACGTACGCACTCATGGTGATTTCGTTTTCCGTGGGATGGATAGAAGGTGAAATAGGGTTGTTTCATACTTATAATAAAATATCAGTATATGAGTGATACTGATTTTATTACTTCATAATTAAACAACCTAATAAGTAGAAGTGTAAGAAGAAATAAAGTTGAAAGAATCAGTAACGGACATTACCTCTTCTTTGAAGCGCCTCTTTGAGATCTCCTTTTAGGGCACCAAATTTGGTCTTTGAGGAAGACCAGAACCTCTATGATGTTGATATGGAAGTGGCTAATGTAATTTGGCATGGGTTGGCTGAGATTGAAGGCTCAAAGTGGTGTGAGGAAGAGAGGGAGGAGGTGCCCTTTTATATGGGAGGAGAGGGGCACCTTTGGAATAACAAAAAATATTATTTTATTATAAAGTCATATTCAGTTTTTAATAGCTCAAAATTTAGTTATATAGAAGATAAGGTGGGGATGGGTCAAAATCCTCCCATCCAATATAATTTAGACAAGTTTCATTCATTATATTAACCTTATCATTTAGTTTTAACTCTTAGTTAATTAGATTGACATTTACCATGTCACTTTGTATATTTATGTTATATAGTTAATAAACATACCATATACATCCAAGCGACCCCCATGTGGTCCATTAATGATACAACAATCATGATATAAGCATCTTGGCAGAACGTTAGATTTTTAGGAATAAAATAACAATCAATAATATAATATTTGTTTTAAAAACTATTTTATGTCAATATTGACACTATTCAATAGTTGATTTTTGTGAAACTCTTAACAGAATTATTACTTCGACAAAAGTTAATTAAATAAATCCTAACAGTTAATATTAACCTATAAAATTAGTTTAATTCATAAAAATTATCAAATTATATTTATTTGGATATTTATAATATCAATTATTCTAATTCTTCACTATTATGGTAATTACTACATCATCATTGTGTCATAAATAAATTAAATTATTTAATGTCTAAAAATTATAAATAAAATCTCATTATGTAGGAAATCATATTATCATTCTAATGAATATTTATAGTCTAATATATCTTATGTATAACCCTATATTAAAAATGTTTTAGTAAATAAAGTTTGATTTTAACTCTTTTAACTCTTCTTTGAATTAGATAATAATAATAAATGTCCTAATCTAATCCAAGTGGGCCTAAATGGTCATTTTTTATTCCTAAGGTTGTTTTTGGTAGAATTTCACTTATCCAATAGAATTAGGACATGATTTAGGGTAATAATAATATCATTTTTACCCTTAATTACCCTATTTACTTTTAACCGTGGTAAAAAAAAAGGAAAACGTTACTATTCACCATAAATTTTTTTCATCTCATTGAAGCACATTTTACTTACTGACATCAACCGTGTCTCTCATATTTTTGAAATTCCACTCACAGAAGTGGTAAAATTATGTTTTATGAAAATTTCATTTTTTTAACTACCACTTAGTGGTTTCACTATTCATCAAAAAATGAAAGTTTCCAGAAAAATACCAAAAATTAGGCCTAAGATATATTTGATATTATGAATTCAAAAATGATTTCTATTTTACCAAATTCAAAACATATTAGTTGCATTAATTAATTTAAAAATTAAATGCCGTCGTCAAAACAAATAGCGTGTTTTTATGAGATAATAACTATCAAAAGATTGACACTTCTTTATGTCTGGTTTAAATGTGAAATTAAATCCAATGACCAACATTGTATTAAATTGTAAAAATATATTCTAAATATAATTTAAAACCACACAAATTAATAATTTATCACTATTAATTATTTCAATTAAAAAGGTTGTTTTTAATTAAAATTCAGTAATTTTCACTATTCATCAGAAAATGAAAGTTATCTGAAAAGTACCAATATTTCACCCTAAGATAATTTTGATATTCCAAATCCAAAAATGAAGTCCATTTTGAAAAATAAAATTTTAAAAATTTTAAAAATTGGTTATTACTATTCATAATGACTAGTTTTAATAATATTTTAATAGCATATCATTGTTTAGAGAAACTCGGTATTGCGTTCAACACACGCTATCGTGGAAGGTCGCGCTTGCGTGTAATGCAAGGCAAGTCAAGGATGCATGTTGTGAAAGCTTATTTTGGTGTAGCATACAACACAAGACATTAATGAAATAAAAAGGAATATTTTTCATAAAATCTCGGGGTGTTACACCGACACAGACAGGAGTGTTGGAGCGAGCTCTCTTAGTGGAGAGTTTCCCTGCCTAGCAGTCTCCAGCAACAGGACCCACCACTAGCCAGCATGTGGGAGAGTCTTCTGCAGCGGGCAGTAGACAGATGACAGAGGGGTCCAATAGGACTAGACCTACCGGTGGTCGATCGCGTGACACATGGTCGATTGCGCGAGGCACCCGAGGTGGACAACGACTTACCATGAGCGGACAGTGTTACTCCTACGGCGGGGTTAGTCACATGGCTCGTGATTATCTGACCCGCCATACGGATGACCAGCAGATGAACGAAGGACCTCCCAGGACGAGGCAGAGGTTCGATCAAGGCGGATCGCAAGGAGCGGGAGACCGTGGCAGAGGAGCTGGCCGAGCAATAGGTAGTAGACGATGCTTCGAGGTATTTCCACCACCACCACCATGAGGTCCACCCCCGACTGCAGGGAGTTGGTGGACATGGGAGAGCTCATCTTCAGGCAGCTGAGGCCTTCGATCATGGAGCTCTAGGAGCAGATGGACAAGAGCGGAACTAGTGGATACGTCTTTTGTACTTCTAGTTCCATGTTGCTGTTGTGTAGCGTCTTTGTATTATGAGTTTCAATAATAAAAGATGCATACCTTCGTGATGTTTTCATTCCTGTCTCTTTTGTGTTGTTACTAAGAGGTTCCTGTTTAGATAGTTGACTTGACCCTCGCTTGTGAGAAATCTACTAGAGGAGACCCAGTTACCACACACTGATGCCGACAGTGTGACTCAACCCTTGGAGGCGAGAGTAACGGTTGGATCTCTTAGTAGTAGCGTCCAGGCCTTACGACGTCATCCTTGGTATGGATTAGTATCATCCATGTTAGGATTGACTGTATTAGGCGAAGAACATGGTTAATCTAGGGGATGAGACCAGATTTCTCTTATCGGAAATGAAGAAATCTAAGTAGCTCTTGTAAGACCAGAAATTTCCAAGTCATCCATGAGAGGATGAGGACAGCTCAGAACTGGAAAAAGTCTTGTGCTGACAGAAGGTGGAGGACACTGGAGTTCAAGGATGGCGACCACGTCTTCTGGCGTCTCTCGCCTCGACATGGATTACGGAGATTTGGCCGAGGTGGAAAGTCGTCTCCAAGCTTCATCGGACCGTTCTAGGTCCTCATCAGGATTGGTGAGGTGGCTTATCGCCTGGCTCTACCACCTCAGTTGCACTGGGTGCACGACGTCTTCCACGTATCTCAACTGAGGAGATACGTGCATGACCTATCACACATCATTGACCATGGGAAGCTGGACGTTGATGATGGGGCGACCTTTGCAGAGGTCCCGGTGGAGATTGAATATTAACAGGAGCGGGTCCTATGTGGAAGATCGATTCCTCTTGTGCACATCAGATGGCAGCATGAGAACCTCCAGTAGAGCACTTGGGAGCGGGAGGCTCAGATGTGTGCTCAGTACCGCCTTCGAATCCCTAATATTGTGGTGAATCTTTACGGGGATGTAAAGCCTTGTGGTGGGAGTAATGTAAAGACCCGTAAATTTAAAGGATTTTTTTACTTAATTTTATGTGGAATTTTACAAGAACGCAGTTTCTGACGGCACCTGATTCCGAGGCCCGGTGTGCCCAGAATCATTTTCTGAAGTTTGGATTAGGTATATTCAGTGAATGAACGAGCGGGATTTTCTAACTTTTGAACCGGTGCTCGGAATCGCATTCTGAGGGAACCGATGGAATCGCAGCGCCGGTATTTGCTTAGAAACGCCTCTTCTGGAGTTGCGTTTTCTCAGGTGTGGTTTTTAATTTTTGAGCTTTAAGATAAGAAATAAAATAATGTGGTAAGACAAACATTATTTTATTTCACTTAAAGCCACTTGAAATACACTTAAAGCTACTTAAGATGAGTTAAAGAGGATAGGGTACAATTCAAAATATCCTACCCTCTTGGTAGGAAATTTGTTAGGTGGGCCCCGCACGAGCCCCACCGTTTCTTTCTGCTAAGTAACGCACCCGCGAAAACCCCTTTTTAATGAAAGTCAACTGGATCATTTTCATAAACAATTAAACGCTTCTATTAATTGGGTGGTTAATTCGTTGAAATTAATTCTATGAATTAATTTGTTCGTTTCTTAACCTGTTTTCAAACCGTTGGCATGTTAATAAAATAAGACCAATGCACCTTTCTTGATGATTGTTCATTGAGAAAATTTGACAGAACCTTAAGTCCTCTATCCTCCTTCACGAAGAATGTGAAGAACGCGTAGAACGTGAAGAACGCGAAGAATGCGAAGAACACGAAGAATGCCCGACCCCCGGAGATCGACGCGGCATTGACGCTTCTTCCGCGACGTTATTCTACAACATTCCTCCTTCTGTGGCAGATCTTCAATCAACTGCTTGAGATCGTCGACGTGACGCCCTTCCGCGATGATGTGACTCCCTTCCGCGAAGACGTGACGCCATTCTGCGACGTGATGATCACCTTCTTCCGTGACGGTCAATTCCGCGAAGAACGCATGCTCGACGACTGCGGCGAGGTAGGGATTTTATTTGAAAATAATATTCTATTCCTGTGGTTGTTCCTTCAAAAACAATGAGCTAGGATCAAAGTGTAATTTTACTTTATTAAAATTGTATCTTGTTGTGTTTTCATGTATTGATCAATTTTTAACGATTGTTATCACCTAACGCGGAGGGTGCGGGCCAAACAAACACGGCCTGACAACCCTCCGCAACACTTTGTTGATGTGCGAAATGGAGGACGATAACAAAACGGGCCGCAGAGATGATTTTTTGATTCCGCAGTGAAGTACGGGACCCGGGAGGAGCTATGGCGCAGACGAAAGTGGAATCGGACCACCAGAGAAAATCCGGTGGCCCACGGAATCCATCGGCGGCGCGGGTTGCCAGTGGCCGACCAGACCCGTGATCGCGCAGGTCCGGCGAGACACGGGACATGACTTTTCCGCGTCTGCTGACCAAGCGCGGCCCTACGTGGGGTCGCGGCTCCTCTTCCCGTGGGGGCTGCACACCTCGCGGCTCCCCTTGTACGGCCGCTCGACCGAGCCAAGTCGAACCGCCGGCCGGGTCGCGCCCAGGCCGGGCCGGGATGCCCCGGCCGGGCTGGGTCGCGCCAAACCGGATCAGATCTGGACCAGGGATGGGTCGGCCCAGTTCGGGCCGACCCAGCGGGGGTGGGCCGGGACGGTCCGGGCCCAGACCCCCCGTTTCTGGACCTTTTTCGGTCTTTTTCTCATAACATGAGCTACGGGCCTCCGAACGACGCGCCGTCAGCGGCGATGCAATTCTTGGATCGATTCGGTCATTTTGTTATATCACATTCAAGGTTTCGGAATATTTGTGTTCGGCCGGGTTGGTTCGTACATGAAACCAACTGGGCCCTCGGAGCGAAAACACTCATATCTTGAGATTCGGACATCCGATTAACGTGTCATCGACTTTGTCGAATCCCTCCAACTGAGACGGATATTATTGGCTTACTCTGCCCGAGGTTCGAACGCAGGTGGAGTACATTCGGTTTTTTTCCTTAAAAACCAACTGGGCCCCTGGTATGGAAAAGCCAATAACTCTCTAACCGGGCGTCTGATTGACGCTCCGTCTGCGACGTTGAGTTCCTGTTGACGATACGGATCTTTTGGATACATCAACTCTGGACTATGTGTCAGTTCATGTATCATCCTCTCGGCTCGTGGAGCGAACCCTCCCGAACGATCTTTCTGTGTGCGGGAACCCTAGAGTTGGCTGCGACTGCGACAATGATGAAAACAATATGGGAATCCTCCGTGTTTTCAGCAGTGACCACTATGGTACATCTTGGGATACATCAACTCCGGACTACATGTCAATTGATGCATCGACCTCTTAGCACATGGAGTGGACCCTCCAGGAACGAGCATGCTGTGTGTGGAAACCCTAGAGCCGGTTGAGACTTGACGACTACTGATCGAACGACTCGATGTGTTACGGATAGCCAAGTGGGAAGCGCTTGGTTGTAGCAGTAGACCCATGGCGGAGGAGTGCTTGGTTGTAGTGGCAGACTCGCGGTACTCAACAGAAGGAGTACCTATGGAGGCTATGAGGGGGAGCGCTTGGTTGTAGCGGCAGACCCATGATGGAGGAGCGCTTGGTTGTAGCAGCATGGGGGGGTGCTTGGTTGTAGCGGAAAACCCACGACGGAGGAGCGCTTGGTTGTAGCGGCTGACCCGTGGTACTCAACAGAAGGAGTACCTCTAGAGGCTATGAGGGGGAGCTCTTGGTTGTAGCATCAGACCCCTGGTGGGAAGTGCTTGGTTGTAGCAGCAGGCCCACAGTACTCGATAGGTGGAGTACTACAACTGTCCAAGGTTAGAAGGAAGCGCTTGGTTGTAGGGGCATAACCACTGTACTTGATGGAGAAGGAGTTTCCAAATATCTATGGTTTCCACTTCATGGTTGATCCTATGTGGGTCATTGCGAGGGTTAGTACCTACCGATCCTTTTTTGGTCCGACAGCATAGATGAATCAGTGGCTATATCTGATCATCTCTATCGTCTTACGAAAACGTATATCCTATGTGAGCTGAATCCTGTTTGCTATCCTATGTGGATTTTTTGTGCTATCCTGTGTGGATTTATGTTTTTCTTTCTTATGTGGATTGTGTTTTGCTATCCTGTGTGGATTTACATTTTGCTTTCCTATGTGGATTGTGTTTTTCTATCCTATGTGGATTTACGTTTTTCTTTCCTATGTGGATTGTGTTGTGCTATCCTGTGTGGATTTACTTTTTTCTTTCTTGTGTGGACTGGGTTGTACTTGAGCTCGGATGTTGGAGCCGAGCTATAATTGATAACTTAGGTATATGTATGGGCATATAACTAAGCCGTGTCGTATGTTACTTCGTGATTGTATCTTTCCTTTGTGGTTTATCCTTTGTGGATTTTGGGAGACCCTCGGGGGTCTTGGGGTCCCTACTAAGTAGCTTATACTCACCCCTACACAGGCTATGCCTGCACGACGTTGTGTTGGATGCAGACAACGGACAACACTGATCGTGGTGGAGGCTTGCGGAGTAGGACGGTACCTGGAGGTGGAACACTAGGCGGGATATACTCGGAGCGGTCGGCTGGAACCAATGAGCAGTGGGGGCTGTCTGTACCCACCCTTCAGGTGGGACATCCAGTGGACAGCTCGACGTTGCGGCTTTTCTTTCCAGTTGCTGTTTTCCCTTTCAAGTTGTTCTTTACTTTTAGTTTTGGTTTGTATTCTATCCCACTTACTTTCTACACTTACTATTGTACCAGTTTTTACATAGTGTTTACTTGTTCCGCTTGCTTACTCTGTGGTGCTTGTTTACTTTACAAAGGCAATGCCTTCCCTTTACCGGGATTTACGCCTTGGTACTAGTCGCCAGCCCCTGGCCTATGGAAGGCGGGCTTGGGATAGTCACGGCACGGGCCCCAAGGACGGGTCGTGACAGTAGTTCATTCCATCAAAAGTAAGAATTACATGGATGTTAAAAAATTAAAATTATCCACTTTTTTTATTGATTTCGTGGATCTAAAGAGGTTTCATTCCTTTGATACCAATTTTAGTGGTCAAGGATGTGTTAGATACCACTGGGGGGTGAATCAGTGGTATACTATTTTTATAAAATCCTGTAACTTTTGCTTAAACCTATATGACTTATTAAATTATATATCCCTTACATTTAACGCTCAAAATCACGTTTCATATAATACGAAACAAATAAAATATGTCCCACAATGATTTACATAGTTAAGTCAAATATATACTCCTTTTCATGTTGGTAGACCCCCAGGGATTCTCCACTATATCAGAAGGTGATCACAATATTAATTGGTTAGACCTCTAATTACAAAATTCTTGTACCCCGTAGTTCTAATCATCCTTCAACAGTTGGTTAGGCCCCCCAACTACATATTATTCACCATAATTGGTTAGACACACCAATCAAAAACATAAAAAAACTATTTAGACCCCCTAATTGTAGTATTTAACTTCTTCCAGAATTATTGATCCACATATAGAATTATATGTTGATACTCTGCCACAATTTTGTTGGATTAGACAAGATCATGTAAACATCATGATACTTTTCACTGACGTTTTAATTTCTCAGATTCATGTGACCACATAATTCGATCATATGTTTTAGTACAAAAGTTCTAGGGATTAAATTATTTCTTTTACAAAAGACCCAGCCTCAATTAATACTGGAAAATTGACAAAAAATTTATTTTGAATCACTAATATTCAAATTGATATGCATTCATTCTCAAAAAACATCACAGTATTTATGAAATCTAAATTACATGTGAAAAAATCAAACATTATGAATTTATTTATAATATTACATGGCCTTATCAAAAATTACTCGTTCATTGATTCATGTGAAGGAGAATGCCATTATTAATTATATATTGTCTAGGAAAATAAAAAATACTTTATTTTCCTTTAAATTGATTATAAAATCACACACACGCATGTGTACATGTGTTACCTCAATTTTCCATTCAACTACTCAAACTTATGAATAAATATACAAAATATTTACATCAGCCTTATCGTGTGATGCATTATTTGCACTTACAAAGAAAAATTGCAAAAAAAATTCAAATGCACATGTCTTTGTGAAAGATTCTATGAATCAGGAACTCTCTTTTCTATAATTTCACTACCATTCCACATTATTTTTTATATTCCTTCACATGAAATAGTATTGAAATCAATACATTTTCAACACAACTGACTATAAATATGTATGTGTTCATGGTGCTTAAAAAAACTATAAGATATATGCATGGAGTATTGTGGAATCTTGAGTGTTGTCTGAAAACATGTTTATTCAAAAGATTCTTTGAGATGTTTTCACATTTATTATGTCTTATTTAATTATCTATTTCTTTGTACCAGAGAGACTAAACATAACTACATCCTTGTGAAAACATGTGAGCTCATACTTCTATATTTATTTGAAAATATGAACTTCTCACCAAAATGATAAAAATAGTCAACACCTTCATGTAGGCCTGTATTTATAGGAAAAAATATATATAATAACCTTTTTAAATATAGGATGAAAAACTCATTAATTAGATCATTCAAACACTGATTCTGTTTCACGACCATGAATAACACTGTTACTATGAATTCAATTTTTAACCCACATTGTAAATCGACATTCTGATATTAATTATTTAACAATGACATAGTTTCATGAAATTTCAATATCTTTCCAATGTTTAAAAAACTCATAATATGGTTAGAGGTATTGGATAATTATTTTTTTATCATAGTAATGGATATCTCCCAATGCACTGGACTCCTAGAAAAGAAAGGAAGAATAAAATGATGCATGATCAATCCTATGGATGTGATGGTGTGATCAAACATACTGCATAGTTTCATATATAATGACTTGAGCTACATTCCACCTGAAATGAAAATTCTAGTGAGTAGGAGATCAGGTGAGGGATGAGGTTGAAGATGGCAATGATATAAGAGTAAGAATATGTTGCATGCATGATCAGATAACTCAAAATGTTTATCCGTCAGATCTCATGGATGTGCATCATGGCTAGATGATCTAGGTGTCATAATTTTCACAAAACATATCTAATGGTTTTGATCATACTTTCAGAATCACACATCAAAAATGGATATCCAATTAGTGTAGCCTTATAATACATGTCATGATTGACGAGTATCAAAATTCAATTATCAGTCATACTGTCATCTCAATCATGGCATATCCCATGTCGGATTTGTTCTTCTTCTACTATTCCACCCCATATAGTGGTTGCTCCGCCACTACATGTAAATGTGTTCTTATATAATAAATATATGCTTCTTGATTTCTACCACCTTTGAATGGATATAAATGTTGAAACCAAAATTTTTGTAGTCTTATATGAAAAAAATTCTAAGAGTAAATCTGAGACATAAAATGTTCTCAACATATTTCTTATGCAGAAAATTAGATTCATTTTTGCATTGTAATTATAAACTCTTCAAAACAACTACAATCTGATGATTAAGAAACAAAACCGAACAAAATCAACACAACTTTCTAGAATCTCCTCAAATTACTGATAAAAAATCTGTATCAAATTGACTTAAACAAATGTGTAATACAATGTAAATTATCCTAATGTTACTGTAAAGTGTTTCTAGAACCTAAAAATAAATCTCCAATCATCACATATTAAAAACCATCACCACATTGAAATCATTCACCAGACACTCATTGAAAACAAATAAAATTCACTAGAAACATCAAAGATTGATATAAATTATATATTTTTATTTAAATTATAATTATTCCTATATATTCATTATACAATATACATATTTGTTAAATTCGTTCTCGTAGGGGATATGATAATGTCACTAATTTTTACAATGGACAACCACTTCACAATGTGATCTGATTAGTTTTTCACGAATATTTTACTTTGAAGTATATATGGATAAATTTAATTTATAAATGGATATAAATGAAATAATTATGATATTCATGGATTATTTATCATTATTAAAATATAATATATATAATTAATCATTTTTACACTAAAAAATTATAACATCATTTGTTTACTTGTGGACTCAACTTCATGAAACGATGTGACTCTTTTCATCATCAAGACATAAGGATGATATATATATAAGAATATTTAAGTAAATAATATGGTATACATGATATTATAATAATTATATAAATATCAAATAATAATTTCATCATTTCAAATAAGTTCATTGAAAAATGGTAATGTTACTCATGGGTATGTATACTCTACCATCTCCTGGATCATAAGATAATTCATTTCCTATAACCCCATTAAATTTTTTCTCTAAAAAGATAATTTATTTATAAATATGATAATTATTAAATATTAATAACTCATTATTTGATAAAACAATATAATATTCACATGGAAAAAGTATTTCATGATAATGAATGAATGGGAAAATAGGGGAATTGACACCCAAAACAATGAAAACAATGATTTTTCTAAATGAATGTAAGATAATATGTTATAAAATGATGATATATGATATTATAAATTTTAATATGGTTTAGTTATATGTTAATAATAGGTTTAAATACCACAATAAATGAGGATTAATCATGTTAACTAAAAAGTAAGTGTGATTTAAGGGACTTTGTCTCAAATTTCCTTCATTGAGTAATATTAAAAAAATTTGCACCTGATTTCTTTTATATGGTGTATATATTGAAAATTTTACATGAAATAATATTATTCATTAACTATTCATCATATTTCAAACATCAATTTAAATAAATTTGTATAGGGAAATTTGATATAATATTTACCCTGTAGTAAATAATTTCACATGTCAATTTTTTTTCTTTTAGTTATTTTAATTCATAGTTGTATTTGATATTCTGTGGTTATTTGTGAATTTAATTTTTATGAAATTTTTTTTATATCCACTTGTTTTATGTGGATTTAAATTTGTTACACATTATTGATTAATTTTAAATTCCCACTTCATCATTATTACCATTATAAGGCTTTATTTTACAATCGCATTCT
The DNA here is from genome assembly GCA_963277665.1 of Viscum album. Classification (NCBI taxonomy): domain Eukaryota; kingdom Viridiplantae; phylum Streptophyta; class Magnoliopsida; order Santalales; family Viscaceae; genus Viscum; species Viscum album. The sequence goes on along the minus strand of OY728148.1, from coordinate 1,478,293,990 downwards.
AATCAAGATTGTTTTTATTGAATTTCAGTCGAAGAGAATTATTTGATAATTTTCTAATAAAACCATTTCATTTTATTAAACCATTTTAATTTATTGAATTTTCATGAAATTGTACAATTATTTCACATTTTTACAGAAAATCATTTAGAAAATGTTTTTAATAAAATCGAAATTCATTACTCTCTTCATTCAGAAATCAATTTTCTTCCAAAATCATGTTTCCTAAAAATTTGTCCAATGTTTTTTACACTTTGACCTTTTTTATTAAATAATTTTATTTACACAGTTTTTATACTATAGAAAAAATAAAAATTAATATTTATTTTATTTTTAAAATAATTCCCATTCATCATTTATCAATAATGAAAATGGAATCTTTGTTTTAAAATATCTGACATATATGGGATTTCGAACCAACATGGCCACTAAAATGATTTAAATATTATTATAAAATTTTATACTTGTATTTTCATTGAAAAATGATTTTAATGTGTTTTGTTAGAATTTAAATTTAAATAGTTATTTTCAAAATTAAAAGTATATTATCCTAATGAATGTTTTTAAGGATTTTTTTGGATATTACTATTCCTAAAAAACATAAAAAACAGTTGTTCTTACTCCAAGGTGTATATGTTGAACTGATAGTATCTTTATTCTTTATATAGATGGTTTATGAGAAATTTGACTAATAAAAGTATTAAAATTTACTTCATGATTAATTTTTATAGTCATTAACTTTATCTCAAAATAATAACTTTCCATAAGTAAATAGTTATTAATTTTACCCTAAATAACTATATTATTTATCATGAATATTTTTTTTGCATAAATAATTTCTCATTTATACATATATTATTTTATTAATTTGGTAATATTTATAATCTATAATATTTCTTAAATATAGATATTAAATGGTAAGGAACATTGATTCAAGAATTAAACCAATTATTCAATATATGAGGAACACATTGGCCCTATAGTAATGTTTGGGACTTAATATTATATACACTCCTCATGAATTTGTTTCTCTCATGGGAAAAATTATAAATATATAATTAAACAGGATCTTATCACATGGTCCAAGTTGATTTATGGTTGTATTTATTATCAATTGATGATATATGGTTGAGGTTTAATAAAGGTGGAGTTTTGGTTTTTGGAAAACCCACAATAAACATTCTCAGGAAGATGCAATGACCACCTTAAATCTGTTGAAATTTATACCCAATCCATTCGTATGATGAATCAAACTCATCACATCATCATGAGTCAATATATCCAAACCATCAGAATGAGGATTGGTTGTAAATAGAAAAGTCATTGGAAGACTTGCGAAGTCGTATACATTTCTAAAATAAATATGTTGATTCTTTACTGATCATGAAGTTCCCAAAAATCCTGAAACATTAATGATACACGAATCAATTTGTGGAATATAAGAGAATATGATTCAAAGTATTTTAACAAATTTGTATTGGTTTGATGAATGATATACATAAGGGATTCAAATAATCAAATTTAGAATCATCAATGCAACAATATCAAATGACTGGAAGATTGATATTTCTAAATTAAATATTTCAAAAATATCATTGATCAATTCTAATAAATTTTTACATAGATTCATCTTATATTATTGGAATATTGTTTGAATCATATATTGTGTTTTATAAAAGATATAATTATTAAGAAAGTATTAATTTTGGAAAATGATAATTCATTATGGTAAAGTGGATACCAACAATCATATGCATGCTGACACTGATAAAGTCCTCAGAAATAAGATTATCAATATATGGAATTGAATAAAAGGAGAAATAAATTTGTAATATTACAAATATGTTCTTACTACTTAATTATTGTAAAATGAATTTTGGAACACCACAGAATGTTATCAATGGTTTAAAAATTGTTTTTCAGTTGGCAAATAGTATCAAAATGAGAATAATTTCTTTGTTTACAATAAGTAATAAAAAAAAGCCTTCATATTTTCATATTTATTTATTGTAATGAAAAAAATACTAGAAAATTGAACTAGAGAAATGTTTTAAAACATGAATTTTTTTAATATTTTAGAATATTTTAGAATATTATAGAATCTTCTAGAAGTATTGAGAAGATTTTAATAAGACAAGTATGAAGTCAAAAATGAATGGTTAATTCATGAATTATGAATATTGTTGAGTAGGAAAAGGAATTATTTATCACACATTTTCCATTATTGGATGTCTGTAGAAAAATTTTATTGTACATTTGAACTTTAAGAGTATAAAACTATTCACATGTGCCAGAGCTCTAAATATTTTGGGACATGTATTGATTTTCCAACCATAGTTTATTTTCTGGTTGAATCTGAGGAAGATAAATCAAAGAGAATCTATTAGATAAATTCCATTAGAACATGTCCAACAAAGTGATATTCATCATAATAAACCACATAAACTATGTTCTATCTGATGGAAGAATTGTGAGATTCCAATTGAGTTTATAATCAATAAAAGAAGTAATGACAATAAGGACCATTGGGATGAGTCCAATAGAATAGGGACCATCACATAGAGGCTACTTGACTATGGTTGATCAAAATGAATTTTTCAACATTTGTTTTACGAAAAGTGTTTTTAGATGATGTTTTAAGAGAAAAATTATCCTTGTATAGTTATTTAAGTACATAAAGATTGAATCGAGGTACATATTGATTTACATTACTTATGTACGATATGATTATCTTTCTAATGAGGATCAAAATGGGTGAATGAATTTCAGGCTTGTTATTATGGATACATACTTGTTGCTGAAACAACCTGATTGTTTTTTTGCAGTAGTGTATAACTAAGTGTAAGAATTGAATATAAATATGATATTTTGGGGGTATTAAAAAATATAGTAGGTAAGTTTCTACTGTTATGTCATAATAGTTCATTTTTTGTGCCTTTGTATTCATGAATGATGATAGTGAAATAACCAATGACAGTGGGATTATCCTAGATGGAAACGAGTTGATATTTGTATAGAACCATGTAAATTTCTTGTGTTTCCTTCTATTTTTTTCATATGAAATGTATATTTTAGAAGTTATATTAGAGTGGATCATAACTTTAACAAGTTTCATAGGTTACAAAATTTAACTAAACTTGTTAATAAACGATCCCACAAAAGAAAAAGGAACCATTGAATCTCCCCACCACCTATAGGATGTGTTTATCTTATATTTCAATGAAAATTAATATCATAGAAGGTTACCTATGGAATAGCCATATATTATAATGGATAATTTAAATTCATTAAAAAATAGGGTTTTTTCTTATTTTTCTAGAAAGAACTATCACTATGGAAGGAATGGAATGCAAATCTATCATATTTCACATGGCCTTTACATAATTAATGAAGCAATAGTGGGGTTTACACCTATTAATGAAGCTATTGTGATAGTTTATGATAATATTTTTATTGAATATGAATATAAATATTAAAATTCGTTGTTTATGGATCCAATAGATATTTTTTATGCTATTGGTATGGGGTTTACAATAGTGAGGAAGATGTGGGATACGATGATAAATAACAAAGAAGGGATTCAAAAAGTAATGAATTATGAATTAAAAACATGGGGAATTATATTTGAATATATGTTAATGGATGATGATTAATTTATTAATAGTTATTTAATAAGAGTAAATGAGATTGTAAGTAATATCAAAATTTGTGGGGGGGGGGAAGCTGGATGATTATAATATTGTCAATAAACATATGAGAAACATTATAAATAGATTTTATACTAGATATTCACCTTTATATTATAATGAATATAAATATTTAAATGAACATCATAATATTATTGTGGAATACGAGATGAAAAAATCTCATTCTGTCACGAAAAATGCTAATACAAATTTTATTTTAATGATTTGTTAAATGGGGAGAGAAAACATAAAGAAGATAAATACTAACTTAGTTATTCTAAAGTATAGGAATTAGTAAAATATTTATAATCAATTATTTTCCTCATTTATATGAAATAAAATGAGGTAAAATTGAAAATAAAACTCTCAAATGTTGGAATTGATATTGGAAATTACATTTGGAACTAAATTTTCTAAGGAAGAATGTTTAAGAGTATGAGTCCAATTAAGTTAATTAGAAACCCAAAAAAAAGTGGATGAATTTTAAGGAATGGTTCCCATATGAGCGGATGGATAAAATTAATCTAAGAAGTAGAATGAATAATGAATCATATTCTAGGAATTAATCAGATCATCAATTGAACATAATTTCTAACGTATGAAATGGAATTAATTATTCAGATACTGATGATGATTGGGATATATTATATAATTAGAGTGTGTTATGAAAATAAATTTTGAAAAATAATTTTATAAAAATACGTAACTAAATAAAGAAATGATAATGTTTTACAATGATGTTAAAGCTATATATTTGGAGAATTATTATAATATGTGGAATGAAGTGAAAAAATCAATTTATTTATATCTCAAAAAATAACAATTGGTGATATTGAAATTAAATTGAAATGAAATGAACAAATATTATCTTGAAATTAAATCCTCAAAATAAAATATATTTCACTTTTTAATGAAAATAAGAAAAACAATTTGAATATAGATGAATTTGAAAAAATGATAAATGTTTCGAAAGATGGTCTAGGTGATAAAGATGAGAAACTATATTAAACACACTCAATTCTAATTAAAATAAAATATCATATGAGGATGAGAGAAAACATCACAATGTAGGTTGATGTTAAAGGTGAAACATTAAGTAGTGGTAAAGAAATGATTAAGAACTTGTTTTGTCAGAATAAATCTATCACCAGCCGAGATAAAAATTCTTTAGGAAGGTATATTCTTGAGAAATATAGTACATGATTTGAGAAGAAACATTAAAAACAATTTCCTAAATAAGTTCACTATCATTATGGAAAATAATGATTTAGAGGATGCAGTTATTTTTGTTGAATTTTTGGATAGATATATTACTCATATTTCTATAACATGTCTCTTCCAGGAAAAAAGTGTGATTTTGGTGGGGTTATGGTGAGAAAAGAATAACACAAATTTTAATAATATATTTATTACAAGAAAAGAAAACAATAAAGTGAATAATGTGTATGACTCACCAAATAAAAACAATAAAATGATTGTAGTTTAATATGTTAAAAAAGTGGAGAAAAAAACATGACGAATCTGAAAAGGGAGGGACCATAATTATTTAGTTAGAACAATCATATAAGGATAGAAAGATAATATAACCACAAAAGAATCTAAATCAAAGAGATAGAATAATTATTTATATATGTGAGAAAAGAAAATAAAAAATTTCAACATATTATATTCAAAAATTCAAAAATGACGCTTGAGAATTGAGAAAGATGGGCATGCTACTAAATGTTTTTGACCATACATCCAGAACAAGAGGAAGGCATGAATGTGTTGCTACAATTTCACTATACTAAAAAGGTTATTGATGGGGGATATAAATTTTCATCCTAATAAGATTATTTTTTATAAAAAAAATATGATAATAAATTTGAGATGTATGGATAAAACGGAAAAATAGATCTAATGAAAATTCAAGAAGAAGAAGAAAAGGTCTAGAGTAAGAGAAGACTCATAGTCTTAATGTTGCTTTTGAGAAACTATGAGGTTCCCCTTATTCCAAAAATATTATTATTTATACTAACCTAAAGGTAATTGAGGGAGTTGAAATATGAAATCATATATAAGAGTCTATTACAATTATCTCAAAATAATGTAATGAGGTTATAAAATATGTGTTCATTGAAGTATTATTTACAATCTGGAACAATTTAACAAATTTGTATATCCAGGTTCATGATAGATTTAATATTAAACAATTCACTTTAATATTTTCCCAAGAAATGATATTGTTGAATGAGTCATGTAAATGTATTACTTGAATATTTCTTATGGACAAAACTTATAACCAGGATTATGCACTCTTGTTTTCTAGACCATGTTCTCCAACATAGACTTATATTTGTTTAGTAAAAGTATCATTGTTAAGAAACTTTTTTTTAACTTTTTTTCATTCGAATAATAATTTTATGTTTTTGATATGATTATTTCAAACCATTGGAAAATAAATAATTTTCCAATAATGGGTAAAATCCAACATAATGACCAATTTGAATTGGATTATTAATTGGGGAGATAAAATTAATATTAGATATATAAGGAATAAGGGGGAAAGGAAACCATTAAAATATGAAATGAGAATACAAGTATATAGGGGAGAAGAAATAGTGAGAGAATAAAACAATAAGTGGGGTTATTTTAAAGTGGGTATGAATAAAAACCATGAAGGGGGATATTTTTAGGACCAAGTTGAGTTTTTTTATTAATTATCTATCAATGATATATATATTAAGCTAAGAAAAGGTGTATTTTTGGTTTCTAGAACCACCCCCATTAGATTGGCCATAAAGATGCAGCAAACAATGTAAATTGGTTGAACATTAAACACAGTCCATCAGTATGATGAATCATACATAGCCCATTGGAATTTTTCAATAGATCCCAAAAATCAGAATGAGGCTTGGTTACAAATTAAGATGGTTCGTGACAATAGTTATTGACTAGGATCTTTATAATATGAAAGTGATAATTCATTACTAATCATTGAGTTCTCATTAATCATGACATATTCATGAAAATAACATGTGTTTTTGAATAAAAGAGAAAATAATGTCATGTATTTTAGAAGCTACTCATTGGTATATGTAACACCAGATAGAGAAGGATTTGTTTCATTGATTTAAGAATCATCACTATGAAAATATTAGAAGATTGGAGGATTTATCTTGTGGAATAAAATAAATCAGTACCGACATTGATCCATCATAATGAATTCTCACATCAATTCAGTATATATTTTTGGAATCCTCTATGTACCAAATTAATTGTTTTATCAGAGGAAGAATGTTTAAGAAATTTACATTTGTGTAAAACAATAATCCATCCAAGTGAAGAAGAGATTGATTTATGAAATGCATTCTGACACTACTAAAGTCAATAGATTTGGGATTATCAGTCTGAGGAATTGAAGAAAATAATAATTATAATGAAGATGTTACAGATAGGTTTTTTCTATTAAGGTATACTTAAATGGGGGATTAAACAAAAAATAAATATACAAAATGTTTTAAAAAGTGTTTTTCTGTCAATATAGAGCTTCTTAATGATAAGTCATTTAGTGTTCACATGATCTCATCATAATGATTATTCATTGAATTTACATATTTTTTCACCGTAATGAAAAATATTATGGAAGAATCAAACTGAAGAAATGCTTTTAATCATAAATAAGTATGACATTTTAGAACATTTGAGAAGATTTTAGAAGATAAAAAATGTATTTTGAAGTGTTAATGATGTAAAAAATTAATTAATAAATGAATGAGAAAATTGGGAATTTTGAATTTCATTATGTATGATGAGGAATTTTTAACAACCTTTTTAACCTTGACGTAAATATAAATGAATACAATGGTAAATTATTACATCAAGTGTGTTGAACTATTCATAGGAAGTGGATATTTAAAAATTGTGGGATATGTATTGTTTTTCTAAGAGAAGATAGTTTTTATGGTTGAAGATGAGCAAGATACATAAGAGAGAATACATTAGAGCTTTTACATTGCAACGAGTCCATCGGAGTAAGATCCAACAGAGTATGACCTATAGGATTGAGTTCCACCAGATGAAGGAATTGTGAGATGTCATTTGAATTAATACTCAATTGGATAAGGAAGAACATAAGGAGATTAAGACTAAGGCAAATCAAATGTGGCCCATCTAACATAGGTTATCAGATACGTGTACATTAGATTTACTATTACTGAGGATGTTTTCAGATAGATTTTCTAGAAAATGTTTTATGTACAACAACATCCTTAGAGAATTTTTGAAGTTCATAAAGATTGTTCTCTGTTAATGTTTGAATCACCTTACATGGGGAGTAATAGGATATATTTATGATGTGGATCAGAAAAGAAGAATGAATTTGAAGCTTATAAATATTGATACTTATCAGTTACTGAAAAGGATTAATTGTTTGGTGGGGTTGTATAACCAACTGTTGGATGTTGATAAAAAAATATTGTTTGGGCATGTAATAAAAAATATTATAAAATTTTTGACTAGGATTAAAGAAATTTTTATTTCATTTTCCATAGTTTTATAAAATGTAGACAGTGACAGAATATGTTTTTGTGGGACTATCCAATATGGAATTCATTAACTTTTTGTAAAGAACCTCGTAAATATATTGTGTTTCCTTCTTATTATATTTTTTGGTTATTAATGGTTATTTTTAGATGTTATATTTGAGTGGATCATAACATAAAATTTTTCAACGGATAATATTTTTTACTAAAAAAATTATGAATGATTTTGATAAATGATAAAGAAACCACTTATTAACCCCCCTCCCCCACAAAGTGTAACATCCCTGATAAATAAAAAATAAAAAATTTTCATATTTATTAACATTTAAAAATTCAAAATTAATTTTACTTTAAAGGGGTTGCTATGTTCGATAGCCTACCTGATACGCAACAAAGAGTTTCTCTGAAAACTTACGTTGCACACTAGTAATAAAATTATATTATTTTAAATGGTAGTTAACATGTGGTTGTTGTATTGAAGAGAATGAATAGAAATAACTAAAATATGGTTATATATGTTTGTTAAATGTTTTTATATTTATCCAATAATGGATAAAGGCTTAAAATAAGAAAAGAATTAAATTTTAGGCATAGATACTCTAATATTCACTAAAGGTCCACTAATCACATTTTGGTGGAGAACCTTCATTAAATATAGTATTGGTCACTCTTATACATTCTATTGGACGAAATAAAATTTTTCTTTAGAATCGGGAGATCAAAATTTACTTTTTGTAAATTTTTGGTATTTTTCTGCTAAAGTTCATTTTTAATGAATAATGAAAAATGTTGTATTTTAATTCAAAACCACTTTTTAATATAATTTATTTATATGATTACATTATCATTTGGATTGGTTTTAAAGTGAAATTATAATATATTTTTACCATTTAATCCAATAGTGGTCATTGGAATTAATTTCACTTTGAAATCAGACTTAAACTAGTATCAATCTTTTGATACTTATTGTTTCATAAAAACACGCTATTTGCTCTGACAGCGGGAAATAATTATTAAATTAATTAATGAAACTTATATGTTTTGAATTTTGTAAAATAGGCTTCATTTTTTAATTCGGAATATCAAATATAGATTAGGGTGATGTTTTGGTATATTTCTGAAAAAACAACAATTTTTGATGAATAGTGAAACCACTAAGTGGTACATAAAAAACTGATTTTTCATTTAAATGATATTTTACCACCTCTATGTATTGAATTTAAAAAATCCAAAATACTTGGTGGTCATTAATAATTAAAATGTGGTTCAATGGGATTGAAATAATTTTTTGGTGAATAGAAACTTTTATGTTTTTAATTGCGATTAGAGATAATTAGTGTAGTTTATGTTAAAAATAATGTTTTAATAATATGAAATGACCTAGAAACATGTCCTACCCTTATTGTATGTGTCATGGCAGACCAAGAAAACCCATGGGTCGATTTTGGGGACCCATGGAGCCACTTGGGTAAGATAATGTCATTAATGACTTTTATTTAATGTTAAAATAAAAATGTCACAAACATGAGTTGTTTTAATAAAAAAAATTCAAACGGGGTAATAAAAGTCATATTTTTGACTATAAATATTCATTAGAAAGATAAAACGATTTCATACATCATTATATTTTTTTATAATTTTTAGACATCAAATAAATTAAATTATTTATGACACCATGATGATGCAGTGATTACCTCATTATTTAACGATTTAAATAAAATAAAAAGATATTGTAAAATATAAGACCTAAACATGTCAAAAACATATTGGATTGGAGGATTTATAACTCTTATCCCCATATACTCTAAATATATATTTTTTGGAGCCTTTTATAGAAAAATCATTTTATAATAAAGTAACTTTTCTTTACTTTCCAAGAGTGCCCCTCCTCTCCTCTTATAAAAGGCCCCCACCTCTACCACCTTACCCACACTTCCAAAGCCTTTTTATCGGCCAAACCCTACCCATTTTGTCTCTCCCCATTCCTCTATTACTCCTAGAAGCCTCACATTGGGCAGAAGTCTTCCCAAGTAAGCCTTTGAGCTCAAATCAAAAGGAGTTACCCGTTTTAACGGCAGTGTTTTCTCTTGTGTTCTTTTGTTTTATTTTTCTTCTCCAACACCCTAAACTATTTTTATTCATTTATTTTGTAATATCTCCAGTATCTCCAATATACTAGGATGTTTTTATAAGACAAATTCGAGCTACAATTACACAAACCTACATGTATTGGTTAATGAACATATTGTTTCTGTGGATGGCGAATTTCTGCCTCACGAAACGATGATTGTTCAATATTATTTTAACACCTTTATTGGTGGATATTAAGATGCCAATCTATTTATATATGATATATATTATGTTTATGTTTTCCTTATGCTTATGTATTTTTCATTTATGGTATACCTTTATGGCTTCCATTATGGGTATACGCGATATCTTCATTTTAGGAAGTGCGGACTACTGCCCCCTCAAAGTGATTTGATTCATTAATGCCTTATGTTGGAAGTATAAATGATAGATTTAAATATATTATATATGATGTGTGTTACATCTAAATGATGAATATAATTCTGGAATTAAAATATAAATTCCTCTCCTTTTGTTTTACTTCCATTAAAATGACATAGATATGAAAGTAGTGGTCATGCGTACGTACGGCTTACCGTCACCATGAACGGTGCATTTCATTTCTTACCTATAAATGATTATGTAATACCATAAATACATGTATATGTGGGATATATATGATATATATGGTATCCAAATCATGAATATCATTCTGTATATATAGAACCTTTGACCACACGAACAACATGTAATTGTAAGAAGTCCACTTTCGACTTAAGAACCAAATATTGACAAAAAAACATTATTAACTTAAATGATAACATAATGTTTATAAAATTTTAATAAGTGAAATAAAAGTAATAATTAACTTGAAAAATTTTCTTAAGCAAGTAGAAATTAACTCAAGTTTATTATTCAGGACATTAAAGAACGAACGAGTCAAGTCGGACTCGAGGTAAGGGACTTCGTCTCAATCTCCTTTCAATGAGGAATATTTGTTTTATACACAACATTCATTTATACAGTGTATAAACCCATTTTACTTATACTTTTATACTAAAGGAATCGTTTTCTACGAAGCGTTTTACTAAACGACAAAAAGTAATGTTTCTTTTAACGTATGCGGTGACAACGACCCTTTTCCACCGCCGTGAGTATTATTTGGTATTTGGATTCCTCAACAAGTTGTAATGTTTTTTTAAAATTAAATAAATACCATATACTATTTTATGTATTTTGGTATTGAAAAGGTTTTTTGATAATTGATTTTTTATGTCGATATATTTAAGTGATATATTGTGATCAAAGTGTGGAAATGTTTTCTTTCCATTATATTTGTTTTATGTCCTATGATTTTATAATGCTACTTGGAAATTTGATGGGTGGTTACGTGATAAACCATATGACGGGTGGTGCCTTGCATACCAGGATTGGTGGTTATGTTATAACCTCCAATGCATTGGGTATGGAGGTCGGCTGTATGGCTATTCCATTAAGTGATATGTGTGGAAGTTGACCGTATGGTTATTCCATTTTAGTTTGTTTATGTCCTAAGTTACCTTTATAGGTTATGTGACTTTATATGGGTTTTATGGTAATCTTTTGGTTACAAAAGGGTACGTAATGATATTCTATTCAGTGGAGAGTTTTTACTACTTCATAAAGGTGTAAAGTATTACTTTGATAAAGTATACATGGTTTACTTGTTGTATTGATAAACTAACAGTTTTCATTATTTGTGTATCCCTTACTGATATTTTTATGCTCACCCCAAGTTATTTGAAATGTTTTTCACAGTACTTAATGTGGAATATGGTCAAGGATGGGATCAAGGGAATTTCATGCTATCTAAAACCCGGAACTAGACATGTTTCTTTTTAAGAGTTTTTATTTTGTGGAAACTTAGTAGATGTTTCTACTTTATAACCTTTTGAGATGTAATACTTATGTCCTAATTATCTAAAACTCTAAACCTAAAAAGATCCTCAATTTGAATTATTCATTTAATTCAATATTAAGTAAGGATTAAGTCTGGGGCCTTATAGTTGGTATCAGAGGTCGGTTTAGACAACTATAGGAGTTATAAAATTGGTAAATTATAAATTAATTTATGTTATGATTTAAATGATATAGCATTTAAATATTACCATGTTGCTTCACCTAAGATATTTCTGTGTTAAGAATGGTTTTTCTTAGAGGAAACAAAACGGATTTTCTGGGAAGGCATACAGAGGTAAATGACCTTTCAAATCAGTATAATGAGATGGGCAGAATCATAATTGAGCAGTTTACCTTAGTGATAATTCAGTTGAATCAGGTGATAAATTGTGGTTGTGTTTATTGATTATATTTTGGTATTTTCTAAAATTTAAGAGGAGAATGAAAGACATTTATGGGTTATCTTGAAAACCATAAAATAAAAGAAGCATTATGGAAAATTCAGCAAGTGTGAGTTTTGGTTACAACAAATTTCTTTCCCTGGTCACATTGTTTCAAAAAATGGAAAAACTGTTGATCCTGCTAAAACAAAAGTTGTTGAAGAATGGCCAAGACACACAAATGTAAATGATATCTGAAGTTTTCTTGGTTTGGTAGGTTACTAACGAAGGTTTTTTGAAACTTTTTCATGATTATCTAGTTCAATGACTAAGCTAACTCAGAAGGGTGTTAAGTTTATCTGGACAAAATAATGTGATGATTGTTTTCAGGATTTGAAAAAAATATTGGTGAATGCTCCAGTTTTGGAACTTCCTTCCAGGAATGGTGAGTTTGTTATCTACAATGATGCTTCAATGAAAGGAATTAGTTGTATCCTAATGTAGAATAATAAGGTAATTGCATGTGCTTCACGTTAGTTGAAAACTCATGAGGTAAATTACCCTACACATGATTTGGAATTAGCTGCTGTTGTTTTCATTTTAAAAATTTTGAGGCGTCATTTGTATGGTGTAAAGTGTGAAATACATACCAATCACAAATGTTTAAAGTATATATAAACTCAGGAAATAATTGAACATGAGACAAATGAGATGTCTAGAATTAATCAAGGATTATGATTGTACAATTCATTACCATCTGGGAAAAGCAAAGAAAGTGGCTGATGCTTTGAGTCGAAAAAGTAATGCTTCATTAAAAATGTTGAGTTTGGAATGTTATCCTTTGGTTATGGATTTGATGTACTTTGAAATAGAAATTGTTGGTGCAAGATTTATTTCTGTTTCGTTTCAGGTATCAGTGAAATCTTCTTAATCATACAGAATTAACCAAGCAAAGATGCAAGACAGCAAGATGTAGAAAAAGGTAGAGCTGGTTCATAAGGGTAAGTTTCATGAATTCAATATTGATAATGATTTTGTTTTGAGGTTTTGGAAGTGATTATGTGTGCCTTGTGATTCACAATTGAAGGGTGAGTAGTTATGTGAGGCTCATAGTTCCCCATTTTCAGTTCATCTTAGAAGTACTAAGAAGTAGAGGGATCTACATGAGTATTACTGGTGGGATGGAATGAAAAGAGATATTGCTGAATTTACTATAAAGTGTTTGACTTGTCAGCAGGTTAAAGTAGAGCAGAAGTTACTGAAAGGGATGCCTCAGCCTTTACCGGTGCCAGAGTGGAAATTGGAAAATGAATCCATGGACTTTGTTGTGGGATTATCGAGAACATGTCGAGGTAATAATGATATCTGGGTTATTATTGACCACTTGACTAAATCTTCTCATTTCCTTCCTATTTGAGATACATTCTCTCTAGATCAACATTCTCGATTGTATCTTAAAGAGATGGTTAGGTTGGATGGAGTTCCTCTCTCCATTGTATCTGATCGTGAACACAGGTTTACTTCAAAATTTTGGAAAGGCCTTCAGATGTCATTGCGTACTGAATTAAATTTTAGTACAGCTTTTCATCCGCAATCAGATTGGTAGTCAGAACGAATAATTCAGACCTTGTAGGATATGCTACAAGCTTGATCTATGGATTATCTGGGAAGTTGGGGCCAACATCATTCTTTGGTTGATTTTTCATATAATAATAGTTTTCATTCAAGTATACAGATGGCTCCGTTTGAAGCATTATATGGTAAATGGTGTCGAACTCCAGCTTTTTTGGGATGAAGTGGGTGAAAGGAAGCAAATGGGACCAGAATTGGTAGAGGAGATGGCAGAAAAAGATTAGTTGATTCAGAAACACATGAGAACAGCTCAGAGCAGACAGAAAATTTATGCAGATAACTGGAGGAAGGATCTATCTTTCGAGGTAGGTGATCATGTTTTTCTCAAAGTTTCACCATGGAAAAGTTTGATGCGATTTGGTAAGAAAGGAAAGCTGAGTTCTGGGTTAATTGGACCATATGAAATTCTATAGAGAGTCGGATAAGTTGCATACAGAGTGGCATTACCTCGGAGCTTATCTCAGGTACAAAATGTTTTTCATGTTTTGATGTTGTGAAAGTATATGCCAGATCCATCTCATGTTTTGAGCCCAGAGGTAGTTCAGTTGGAAGAGAATCTCTATTATAAAGAACAACCAGTCTAGATTCTTGACTGGAGAGAAAATGTGTTGCTAAATAAGGTAATTCAATATGTAAAGGTTTTGTGGAAAAACCATATGGTTGAAGAGGCAACATGAGAATCTGAGAATTCTATGATGGATAATGACCCCCACTTATTTTGATAAGTGAACAAAATTGTGAGGAAACATTTCCTAAAAGGGGGGAAGGATGTAACATCCCAAGTCAATAAAGAATAATACATTTTCTTATTTATTAACATTTACTAATTAAAAATTTATTTTACATTAAAGGGGTTCATATGTTCGATAGCGTACCCGATACGCAACAAAGAGTTTCTTTGAAATCTTATATTGCACACTAGTAATAAAATAATATTTTTTTAAATAGTAGTTAACACGTGGTCATTTTATTGGCGGTAATGAATAGAAATAACTAAAATATGATTAAATATATTTTTTAAATGTTTTTACATTTATCCAATAATGGATAAAGGCTTAATATAAGAAAAGAATTCAATTTTAGGCATAGATACTCTAATATTCACTAAAGATCCACTTATCAACATTTTGTGGTGAACCTTCATTAAATATAGTTTTGGTCACACTTATACATTCTATTGGACCAAATAAAATTCTTCTTTAGAATCGGGACATCAAAATTTACTTTGTGTAAATTTTTGGTATTTTTCTGATAAAATACATTTTTAAATGAATAGTGAAAAATGTTGTATTTTAATTCAAAAGCACTTTTTAATCTAATTTATTTATATGATAATATTATCATTTGAATTAGTTTTAAAGTGAAATTTCAATATATTTTTACCATTTAATCCAATATTGGTCGTTGGAATTAATTTCACTTTGAAATCAGACTTAAACTAGTGTCAATCTTTTGATACTTATTGTTTCATAAAAACACGCTATTTGCTCTAACAGCAGAAATTAATTATTAAATTAATTAATGCAACTTATATGTTTTGAATTTTGTAAAATATACTTCATTTTTGAATTCGGAATATCAAATATATCTTAGGGTGATGTTTTGGTATATTTCTGAAAAACTTCAATTTTTGATGAATAGTGAAACCACTAAGTGGTACTTAAAAAACTGATTTTTCGTTTAAATGATATTTTACCCCCTCTGTGTTTTGAATTTCAAAAATCTGACAAACATGGTTTTAATTGAGAAGTAAAATGTGGTTCAATGGGATTAAAATAATTTTTTGGTGAATAGTAACTTTTAAGTTTTTAATTGCGATTAGAGGTAATTAGTGTAGTTTAAGTTAAAAATAATGTTTTTATAATATGAAATAAACTAGGCAGAGGTCCTAACCTTATTGGATGTGTCATGGCCGACCCTGAAAACCCATGGGTCGATTTTGGGGACCCATGGAGCCACATGGGTAAGATAATGACATTAATGGCTTTTATTTAATGTTAAAATAAAAATGTCACAAACATGAGTTGTTTTACTAAAACAATTCTTAAATGAGGTTATACAAGTCATATTTTTGACTATAAATATTAATTATAAATCTAAAACTATTTCCAACATCATTATATATTTTTTATAATTTTTAGACATTAAATAAATTAAATTATTTATGACGCCATGACGATGCAGCGATTACCTCATTATTTAACGATTTAAATAAAATGAATAGATAATGTAAAATATAAGACCTACAAATGTCAAAAACATATTGGATGGGTGTATTTCAAACACTTATCACCTTATCCTCTAAATATATAATTTTGGGGACCTTTTTATCTGAAAATCATTTTATAATAAAGTATCTTTTCGTACCTTTCCCTGAGTGCCCCTCCTCTCCTCTTATAAAAGGCCCCCACCTCTACCACCTTATCCACACTTACAAAGCCTTTGGCTCAGACAAACCCTGCCCATTTTGTCTCTCCAAATACCTCTCTTACTCCTAGAAGCCTCACTTTGGGCATAAATCTTCCAAAGGAAGCCTTTGAGCTCAAATAAAAAAGAGTTACCCGTTTTAAAGGTAGTGTTTTCTCTTGTGTTATTTTATTTTATTTTGATTCTCCAACCCCCTAAACTCTTTTTATTCATTTTTTTTGTAACAAATATAGTATCATAAAAATACTAGGACGTTGTTATAAGAATAATTCGAGCTAAAATTACACACACCTACATCTAATGGTTAAAGAATATACTGTTTCTGTGGATGCCGAATTTCTGCCTCACGAAATGATGATTGTTCAATATTCTTTTAACACCTTTAATGGTGGACATTAAGATGTCACTATATTTATATATGATATATATTATGTTTATGTTTTCCTTATGCTTATGTATTTTTCATTTGTGTTATAACTTTATGGCTTCCATTATGGGTATACGCGATATCTTCATTTTAGGAAGTGCGGACTACCGCCCCCTCAATGTGATTTGATTCGTTAATGCCAGATGTGGGAAGTATAAAGGATGGATTTAAAGTTATTATATATGATGTATATTATATCTAAATTATGAATATAAATCTGGAGTTAAAATATAAATTCCTATCATTTAGTTTTAATTCCATTAATATGGCATAGAAATGAAAGTAGCGTTCATGCGAACGTACGGCTTACCGTCTCCATGAACGGTGCATTTCATTTCTTAACTCTAAATGAGTATGTAATATCATAAATACATGTATATTCTGGATATATATGATATATATGATATCCAAATCATGAATATCATTCTGGATATAAAGAACTTTTGACCACACGAACAACATGTAATTGAAAGAAGTCTACTTTTGAATTAAGAACCAAATATCGACAAAACAAACATTATTAACTTAAATGATTACATAATATTTATAAAATGGTAATAAGTGATATAAAAGTAATAATTAACATGAAAATGGTTCTTAATCAATTAGATATTAACTCAAGTTTATTATTCTGGATGTTAAAGAACGATCGAGTCAAGTCGGACTCGAGTTAAGGGACTTCATCTCAATCTCCTTTCATTGAGGCATATTTTGTTTTATACACAACTTTATTTCATATGGTGTATAAAACCCATTGACTTTTAAATTTATAAAAAAGGAATCTTTTTCAATGAAGCGTTTTACTAAATGACAAAAAGGAATGTTTCTTTTAACATACGCGGTGACAATGGCCCTTTTCCACAGCCACGAGTATTATTTTGTCTTTGGCTTCCTCAACAAGCCGTAATGTTTTTTTAGAATTAAATAAATATCATATAATATTTTATGTATTTTGGTATTGAAAAATGGTTTTTATAATGGATTTGTTATGTCGATATATTTAAGTGATATATTGTGATCAAAGTGTGGAAATGATTTCTTTCCATTATATTTGTTTTATGTCTTATGATTTTATAATGGTACACGGAAATTTGATGGGTGGTTATGTGATAAACCATATGATGGGTGGTGTCGTGAATACTAGGAAGGGTGGTTATGTTATAACCTCCAATACATTGGGTATGGAAGTCGGCCGTATGGCTATTCCATTAAGTGATATGTGTGGAAGTCGACCGTATGGTTATTCCATTTAAGTATGTTTATGTCCTATTTTACCTTTATTTGTTATGTGATCCTTATATGGGTTTTATGGTATAATTTTGGTTACAAAAAGGTAATTAATGATCTTTTACTCAGTGAAGAGTTTTTACAACTTCATAAAGGTGTAAAGTATTACTTTGATAAATTATACATGGATTACTTGTTGTTTTGATAAACTAACAGTTTTAATTCTTTGTGTACCCCTTACTGAGCTTTATATGCTCACCCCAAGTTTTTTGAATTTTTTTTCACATGACTTATTGTGGAATAGGGTCAAGGATGGGATCAAGGGAAATTCATGTTATCTAAATCATGAAACTAGGCATGTTTCTTTTTAAGAGTTTTTATTTTGTGGAAACGTAGTAGAAGTTTATACTTTGTAACCATTTGAGATGTAATAGTTAGGTCTTAATTCTCTAAAACATTAAACCTTAAAAGATCCTCAATGTGAATTATTTGTTTAATTATATATTAAGTAAGGTTTAAGGTCGGGGCCTTATACAAAGTGGTCTCAATATTACATGGGAACAATATTTTCTGGTAGTTTTAATCATCCTTTTGAAATTTATTAATGGTATATTTATCACGTTCTTGAGACAAGAGATAAAATAATGAATTGTTTCATTCATTTAAAATTATATTATTATTATCTATGTAATTTTAAACAATAAAATTAAATAAAGATGCAATTAAATATGATTTTATTGATTAAATGGAATGTATTTTCACTTATTAAATATTCCATATTAATTATTCCATATCTTATCATGATATTCAACTTATTTAAATGAAATGTGTTTTCATTTATTTATTATTCTACGTTGATTATGCATATTGATTCATGAAATTTTTTTTTGTGATTAACCCTTACTAAGAATTTGATATCATCCTAATTTTATTTCCAGTCCATCAAATCCATGAAGCATACAATGATTGATATGTAATGATATACTTGAGGAAGTAATGTTATACTCTGTAAATTTTATGTTTTAATCTTTTAATAAATGTATTTTTTGATTCATTTTTTTATAAATTTGACAAATGATATTAATTTTTTTCCATTGGGATGAGATTACTTGTATCTAATGCCAATATAATAAAAAATGGAATCAGGATACTAGGGTTAGTGTTTACATAGTTTGAATCAATGTATGTTTATTATAATCCTTGGTAAATAGTTTTATATAAACATAGTTTATATATACTAATACTATTATTTAAATTGAGGATAAGTATATAAGAATATCGTAATGTATTATTAATGAAGATATTATATGGATTTTCATACAAATAAATTAATATATGTATACTGAAAGTGGATGTGGTTTTGGAAAAAATTTACCAAGGTGTAATAACTCAAAAAAATTGTACAAATTTCCTTACCCAGAAACCACCTACTGAACGATAATGGGCCTTATTGTGAACTTGGATTGACTCGCCCAAGGGATATTCATAGAATAATTCAGATTTTAGTTATTGAGAATTAAGAGGGAATTTTAAATATATCTATTCCCAAATAAACCATATTTATTATTAGGAGATTATGTAAGAATAAATCATTCATTTTACGTCAAGTATCTCAATAGGTTTCATATTATACCTTATATTTTATAATTAAATGGTATAATATACTGTATACCAAATTTAGAAATGATACCTAGATGATTCCAAGGTACCATATCAATTTACATGATCCAAATGTAGGAATGCTCATATCCTTCATAGGATTAATCAAATATTTTGAAAGAAACTATTCCCAAAAATATTTTATTCATATGAAGAAAAAGTGACATGTTCTATCATTATAGGGAAAAGATTTTACATGTCTTTTGTCTTTGATGAATGAACGAGAATAAAATGAGGGTAGGGAAATGGTGGATAAAGGGAAGAAGGGAAATAAGTATTTTTCCACATGTTATAACTTTAGAAAAAAACTCCATGGTGATCTTTTAAAAGGAAAGGTAGATTTTAAAAACATTAGGGAGAGTGTTCAAAATTCTTATAACTAGAAGATAAATAAAAAGGTATTCAATTTACAATGCTTAAACTACAAGGAGATATGACACTATGAAAATCAATGTCTCAAGCGTAAATGTAATGTACCTTGAGGAATATAATGTATCATGGTAAATATTATTCTATTACCATATAAAATGTGGAATGATTAATGTTCTTGTTTTTTAATTCTATAATTATATAATTTGGGTATTTTAATAATGATATTCTATTAATAAGATTAAGTAAATGTATAAGTATTCTATATAGTAATTTTTCATTAAGGATTTGAAAGCATATGTTGAGTGGTATCGACGACCAAGAAAAATTCTTCAGTGGGAAATTGTGCTTCTTGAAAAAGACATGATTTTGTTAAAGGTAGCCATTAATATGTTCCTGATGTTGAGACAATGTGTTTGAAATAAATAAATGATAGATATGGATAAATTAAATTGGATAGTACTAACTACGTTAAAACAGATTAATGGTTTGATATGAATGTAGAGTATGTTATCATGAATAGAGATTATAACTTTTAAGTAATAAATTAATACATCAAATAACTTGTATTTTATATAAGGAATATTTTTTTAATGTTTTCAAAAAGTAATTATGGTAATTTAGTTTATTATTATGTTTACTGAAAATACATGATGAAGGTTACCACATGTTTGATATTTTTTGATTAAGAGATACTTCATGTTTTTAGAGGATTAATGATAAGCTTATTATATAAATATGTTTACATTCATAGACTAAAAATGATTTTCATTCAGTGAAGATATGACCATGACACGATTGGCCTACTATGTAATAAGAATCCTTCTATTATGGATGGTCATTACTATCTACTGAGTAAAATAAAGGATTTCTACCTTTAGAATGAGAATTCACATTTGAATATATTCTAGAAACTATAACGCCACCTATGGAGGAGTGTAGGAATATAGTTGTTTTGAGAGTATGAGTTTGAATCCATATAGTATAAGAAATATACATTATCATAATTTTTTTCTTTTAATCCACTCTTGTTGACATTTTTCTCGTTTTTTGGTTTTACCCATGTATTTATCATATAATAAGTTTATTTCATATCATTATATATATTATTTTTTTGAAATGTATGTTACCTATAATATTTTTGAAAAGTAAATTTTTAACATTATTGTTATATCCATTAGCTTATAATTTTCAGCATATAGAATTTCTTCAATAAAATAATTTAAAAAGAAAATTCAAATAAAATATTCTTCAATAAAATCAATTCATTTAAAAATATTCATAGAATAAGATATTACATAAAAAAGAAAATAATTAAACTCTTCCATATTTTTTATGATATTATTATATAGTAAAATACAGTATATTATTTAGAATCACCCGTAATAGCGTTAATCATTGGAGAAAATGTTAAATTCTCATTTGGGGTAGGGATATTTAGACCCACATAATTTTTACCCAATGTTAATCTAGGATACATCATCATTTAGAAGTTTTATTTTTAATTGATTAAAAATTTGGTTTGATTGATATCATAAATGTTTATGATATAGTTTAAAATTATTCAATATTTTTTGGTCATTGAAGTTTTCAGTTCTAATTCATACAAATTTACATTTATTATTGAAATTAAAATATTTCTCAACTCAAAGAAATGATTGACCAGTAGTTTTAATTACAATTCCTGATATACATTCTAAAACCATTGATATATTCATTCTAGTTCCCACATTGTTGAGAGATTCTTTTCATGTGAATCAATTATAGAACATTCTTATTTTATCCTTTTTGAAAAATTATTTTTTTTAAAAAATTAAAATGATAGAGGTAATATTTGGTTACTTTTTATTCCATTAAACATTTAAACAAGTCCCATGATTAACCATTATTTAAACATATAAAGACATTGAATCTCCAAATAGGTATGAAACATTACAAACTGATTTATAAATCATTCCACAATTCTTTCATGATATTTCATGTGAAATTAATTGGGATGTTGGGGTGTATATCGTTGTTATTTTATTTATTGCTCTCAATTTTTATAGTGTATAAAGTATGATAAAATTGTTTTTATTGTTTCGTATTGGTTTAGAAAGAGTATTTCTTAAATAAATATTTTCAGGTAGTCTCCTTAAGAATCTATTGTATTTTCATTGTTCAATTTGATTATTGTGATTAAAAATGAGGGATTATAAGGATATGAAGACAGAGGGGCCGATCAACATAATTTTCTAGGTTATTCAGGGATAGAAATACAGATTTGGTAATCATATTGAGGGTCCTTGGGGATAGGTCAATAGTGAACATCTGATCACCATATTGAGGGCTCCCAGGGATTGAGAGATAGACCGATCATTGTATCGAGGGATGTCTTTGGTAATAGAAATACATACATACTTGTAAGTATAAGACAAGTGACCTTTATACATGGTTACTGGATACCATTCTATTTGGTAATAATGAAATCTATTCATTTGTATTGTTTTTTTATTTCATATCTATCATTTCCGCTGAATTTAATAAAAAGTGAGGCTTTTATATTCATCTTTCTATTTGTATTTTTATCGCATTAAATTTAATTACAATAAAATTATTCTACCCTCAATCAATTTTTGAATATTATTTACATTGATTATTATTATATATGCATTAATATATAATCACAACTTTGGTGTATTCCAAGATTTATCGTAATGACTGTGATTTGGATTAAAATAAGAATATATTACCACTATTTAATAAATATGATTCTATACATTTTTAAAGTACAATCATTTTCTTATTATGAATTTTTGAATACATAATGGAATCCATTTGATTTAAATAGTTGGTTTTTCATTCCCTAGGCCCAACTCCAATTACCTTTTGAATACTAAAAAGGTTTTTGGAATGTGATTTTTTAACCTTTTTAAACAATGTTTCATTATGATTAATATTGAATGTTTTTAATCCTAAAATTCACCCCATTTTATTTATCTATATTCATATACATTACATCCCTACAACTGGTATCATAGAAAGCTCTCTATTATACATATACTTTTATTTTGTATCATATGAGGTTTCATCATATCATCATAAGTACTGTCTATATATCTATTCTTTTAATAACAATTACATGTGTACTTTAATTTTTTTAATATACATGTTTATAAATTTTTTCTACAGTAACGTGTAATATGGAATTGAATTTTTATATTTTTTTTAATGACTGTAGGAATTAATTTTAGTTCAATAGATAACCTCAATCCAAATAGACACCCTATTTAATTGCACTTTATTATGAGTATTAGAGATATAGAATGAAGACATTCATTATAAGTACAATAGTTACGATAATTTTCATGTTAACTGAAGACTAAAAAAAACCTGACTAGGAAGTAAATTCTTTTTGAAATCGGAAAAAAGAAGAGTATCAATTAAATTACTCCGTTTGAAACACATTATTATGTCATATGACTAGGATAATTTATAGTCATGTTTCTTCTTGAAAAGATGCTAACAATGTAATGAAAAAGCTACAGTTTACCCATTTTATATGTTTAATGGTTTTTTTAAAATATAAGTTTAATTCTTAGATCAGACTACCAGGAATTTGAATATAATTTTGTAGAACTTGTTACAAATTTACATGAATAGTGTATGAAAATATAAAATATACTACAATACATGGGAGGGAAAGGATAGGAAGTTGAAATCCTTGTTGAAACGATAATTTATATCATGAACAATTTGTGAGAGTATAAGAGAATAAATATTGATGAATCATGGTAGATAAATAATCTCTAACATGATGAATTATTTTGAACCATTTCATAATATTAGATTATAGTTATAATATATGATTATAAATTCAAGAAAAATAATGGTGGAGTTTATTTTACTTCCACTAAAAATTACAAAAAATACATGATTCATGAAAATGTTGTTATATAAAAAAAGAAAATTAAATTTATTATTCAATCTCAATCTAGAGATTCTAAAAATTCTAAATTAAATGTTCCATATCATGTTTGAAGGATTAAAATGATTGTGAGTATATAGGATTCCTAGAATCATAAAAAGAAAAGTAAAAAAGACAAAAAGGAAATTAATGACTCTGATGTTACACACTATGAATTAAAATCTGCGAGACATATTCAACCAGATTTACCATGTTGAAAAATAATGATAAAACTTATATAAATTCTGATTGCAATAATAATATGTTTTGAAGTAATAAATAAATTATTTTCTTAAAACTTATGTCACTTTTAGTACGACTAGAGTAAATTTATTATAAAA
The DNA here is from genome assembly GCA_963277665.1 of Viscum album. NCBI lineage: Eukaryota > Viridiplantae > Streptophyta > Magnoliopsida > Santalales > Viscaceae > Viscum > Viscum album. Next base: position 1,478,269,368 of record OY728148.1, on the reverse strand, counting down.
TACATTAGATAATGAATGTTTATATCATAGGAAGATTGGCCTTCTTTATATAATACATTTAGAAAATGAGTGTTTAATGGAAATGGTTCATACAACCGATTATTTATTTAATTTGTATTTCAATTAAAATTACCCTAAGGATAATGATTCTATGTATTCAGATGAACAATCCTCTTTAGCTAGGGATGATAATACTTTACCTTCATTTGAATAATTTTCTTTTAGTGAATGTCATTTAGGAAATAAAAAATATAATGTTTGTATAAAAGATGATAAGTATTATGAAAAAAAAAAGATGATTCAATAATTTCTTTTTTGAAAATTTAAATATTGGATCTATCACAATATCTAGATAAATAAAATTATAAAAAATAAATTATGACCAATTATGTTGTAAATTTTATTTTTTAAAAAGATTATTTTACAAGATATTTTTGAAAAACTCAATTCGAAAACTATTTATATTAATGATGATGAATTACTTATAAAACTAAAATATGAAATTTTTTATTCAGAAAATTTTCTATAAAATAATACTTCTTTGAAGAAAGATTTTAAAAAAATCTATAAAAAATATCTTCCTCATAGTACTAGTTTAGGATGGGGATATACTTATAAAAATCATATTTTTTAGTAATAAATTATTTATTCAAAAAATGAACCTTTTTATAATAAATGTCAATGTAGAGGTCATTGATATAGAAATATCATTAAATAAAATTCAATTCATAGGATTCCATAAAGCCCATTTTTTATGAAATATTAATTACAAAAATAAATTCTAAGAACTTAGTACCAAATAAGTTTTTTGTTCCAAAAGACTAATTGTCTTGTTCTCAAGAAAACAAATGTTTTACCAACAATAAGAATGCACAGTACATGGATAGTGTACATTCAATACATTGGACTAGACACAATGATTTATTTTAAAATGTCATCAATATGAAATATGGAAAATTTACCTTTGGATATAATGATCCTATTGAAATTATTAGGATATATAATATTTTTATTCTTTGAAAATCATTAATTTACAATGTTTTGTTTGTTAAATTCCTTAATCCAAACCTTATAAGAAAAAGTTACTTTTTTTATGAAGGTTTCCATGTGAATTGTAGGAACGATAAATGTACAGTAAAAAATTCCATAGATGAATTCATTATATCATCCAATCGGCATGAGAATGTGTACACATAATATAAACATTGGATCCAAGATTTACCTTGACAAAACTCAAAAGAAGATCAATCTTGATTTTTGAATAGATGTTTAGGAAATTGAAACCTTAGGAAATTTTAATTTTATTTAAGAAAATACTTGTCAAGTATTTACTGGAACAAATATTTGATTCTTCAAATATTTGTGATATTTCTCAATATAGTAAGAAATGTATATTGAGTGCAAAATCTATATGTAAAGCGTCAAATTATGATGATTTATAGTTAGTAGACATGGATGTTTTTTGTCCTATACAAATTCTAAGTATCGGTGAAAGTATTATGTATTTTTTTAATTGATGATTACACTAGATACACATGGAAATATTATCTAGTAAGTTAATCTGATGCGTTTTTTGTTTTAATAGATTTTTATGAAATGTAAAAAATTATAAAAACCTTCCTTTATTTACTATTCATAGTGATCATGGTGGAGAATTTTTAAATTCATATTTTGGAACATTTTTTTCATAAATGGAACTAAACATAAGATTTCATCTCTTAGAACTATGCATAAAATGGTTTTGTTTGATGAAGAAATCACATTATTCAAGAAATATCAAAAACCATGATGATTTAATACATAATTTCCAATTACTTTTGGGATAATATTATAGTACTTATTCATATACGATAAATACTTTTCTAAATTGAACTCTTATTAATAAATATCCTTATAAATTTTTTACAAGAAAAAACCAAAATTATCATACCTATGATTATTTAGATGCAATTTATTCATCATAAATATAAAAAACAACTTTCATATTGGTGAAAACGTTTTAAAAAATCAGTGTCAATTTTTTATTTGGAATAATCCAGTTGATAATATCATTGGTGATGTGAATCAACTAGTTAGGAATCAAAATTCCTTATGAAATTAAGGAGAACATATTTATTTCTATTCTTAATTTGATAAAAAAAGGAAAGGATTTCGGTGGTGAAGATTGGTTAAATGAAATGAAATATGAGCTAAATGAATTTGAATGAAACAATGTATAAACATCAGTAGAAATACCTAACAAAAAATTTCTAATTAGATTAAAATGGGGTTTTAGAATCAAATTTAGGGAAAAAGGAATAATTTTTATAAATAATGAATGAACTATTTCTAAAAGATATAATCAACAAGAGGGAATATATTATGAATAAACATATACACCAGTAGCTATAATTGAATTTATTCACATTTTATTAGCCTTTACATCATTCATTAATTACAAACATTTTCAAACTAATGGGAACTGTAATTTAACTAATGGATATGTACAAGAGGATTTTTTTATTCAAACCCCATGGTTTAGAAGATACAAAACATCCTTATTATATATTCAAACATACCAATGATTAATATGGACTTAAACATGCGACTATAGCATGATATCAGATATTAACATGATTTTTGTTACAATAACAATTATGTTAAGGGTACCATAGATCCTAATATTTATATAAATAATGTAAACAAAATAATTATGATTTTTTAAATTTATTTGGATGAAATTATATTTGGATCAAATCTACAATATTTAACAGATTCCATTTGTAATTATAGAAAATATGAGTTTGAAATTAGTATGATGGGTGAATTTACAGTTTTCCATAGTTTTAAAATATCAACAAAAAAAGGTTTTTATATATCTCAACATAATTATATAAAATATATTCTTTAAAAATTAAGATATGAACATAATAAAAGAATTATTTATCATATAATTACCTCAAATACTCTTGATATTCATGGAGTATTGAAACTAGTAGCTGAAACAATTTTTTGAGGTATGATAAGAATCTTATATACATAATATCTACATGTATAGACATAATATTTTCTATATACATATGTTAATAGTATAAGGCCAATCCAATGAAATATCATCTAAAAGAACTAAAATGAATTTTCATTTATCTTAAGAAAATTATAGAATTTGGAATATCATATTCTTTTAAAAATGATACTGAATTAAAATGTTTTCTAGATGATGACTTTAGTGGTTGAAAATAGATTGATAAAGTACTTTTTATCTTTTAATTCCTTATAAGATTCATTAGTTTCTTTGTTTTTGGATAAAATTCACTCAGTATCACTTCCCACTGCTAATGTTGAACATGTTGAAGCTGGAAGTTGGTTGGATCAAATGATGTGGATGAAACATACACTAACTAATTTAGAAGAAAATATATTAGGGATCATCAATATATTATATAAATTGAGGATAAGTATAAAAGATCATACTTATGTTTTATTAAGGAATATTTTTTGTAGTTTTTCTATAAATACATTCATATGTGAATAATTAAATTGTATGCGGTTTTGGTACAGATTTACCTAGGTGTAATAACTCTAAAAATTATGCAAATGGGATGAACCAATAATCACCTGGTGTATAAAAATTGGCCTTACTGTGCACCTAGTTTGACTCTCCCATGGTATATTATAAAGATAATTCACATTTTCATTAAAAACCACAATGACGGATTGTAAAATAGATATATATCCCCCAAAAAACAATTTTAATGATATGAGATTAGTTTTTCATAAATCATTCAATTCTTATTATGTATCTTGCTAGTTTTTGGATTATACCTTTTATTTTGTAATGGTATGTACTAATATTTCATATTTTATAATTTATAAATGGTACATAGAAGAGGGAACAAATACACATTAATACACATATTCCAATGAGTAAGAATGATCGTATCATTCATAGGATTAAGAAAATCATTCGAATAGAAAAATTCTCCAAAATATTCTCTTCATGTGAAAACAAAGAATCACGTTCAAAAAAGTTAATAATTGATTTTAAATTTATTATTTCTTATAGGAGAATAAATAGATGAAAATGATGACACAGAACATGGTAGATAAAATGATCAATGAAATAAGGAATTCCCGACATGTTGTCATTGTGCAATGAAACACCATGTTAATTTCATAAAAGCAATAGTAGTTTTCCACTAGTGTAGGGAGAAACATAAATTTTATTGTAACTGCTTGGGAAATAAAAAAGTTTTTAATTTTCTATGATTAAACTATAACAAGATTGGACATTATGAAAATCAATATCTCAAGCATCAATAGATTATACCTCAATAGAATATAATGAATAAGTGATAAGCTTATACTATTACCACATATAAAGGGTAATAATTAATGTTATTGTGTTTTTATTTAGGAATTAATTAATTTAGTATTTTATTAATGATATAAATCTAATTTGAAAAAAGAATCATATAATGATTATACCATAATACCATGTCATTAATGATTTTAAAGCATATGTTAAACATCACTGATGACAATGAAAAATGATTCAGTGGAATGTTTATCTTCTTGGAATGGAAATTATTGTAAAAAGGGTAATCCTTAATATGTTCCTTATGTTGAGATAATGATTCTGGCATACATAAATTAATTACATGGTTAAATTAAATTAGTTATTACTAACTACTTTTGAAATTATAATTGGTTTTCTACGAAACTGGTTTATGCAATCCTGGATGGAGATTATAATATTTTTAGATTTAAGAAAAATATAAAATAATTTTTTTACATAATGAATAATGAAAAATTCATAGTTTCAATAAGTTTTTATGGTTATTTATATTATTACCATGTTTTAAGTGAATACATGATAAATCAGTTCACATGTTTGGTATGTTCTTGTTAATAGATACATCATGTTTTCCAGAGATTAATGATAAGTTAATATTAGAAATCCCTTTAAATTCATTATAATGTATTAGATCATAATAATTTATATGGGTCCTATGTTCAACCCTTTATGAAATGGATTAAGATAGACCTTGGACATGGCTTTAGAGATTAATTTACTTCTTCACCATAGGAATATCAATGCATATTATATAACCCCTTCTCACCATTTTATTCAAAATAATAACATGAGATCGAAGGAATGAATATTCATTATATAATGGATATTAAAATAAATTATAATTAAATTTTAGTACTTTCTTAATAAACTATTAATATTTGAAAAATCATTTCCTCATGTAAGTTATTAATTATAAATTCATCAAAGAAGAACCAAAGGATGATTTTTTTTAAATATAAATGTTTTAGGTTTGTATATTTCCCTATATTTATAGATAGTAAATGAATTCCTCAACCTTAGGAAAATGATTTTAAAACAAAAAGAGTTATTACCTTAATATCTATTTAATTGAATGGATTTTTAATTAATCATATATTTCACATTTTTAGGTCCTTATATTTCTATTTTTCACTCACTTTCTTATTATCTATGACCTATATAACTCTCTATATTTATATAAAATTTTCATTCATATCCTTATCATCACATTTCACAAAATATATCATAATATATAACGTTTTTATCTTTTATTCCATATGACCTTTGTACTACCCTTTCACTATTATTAAGTGTATATATTTTTTAATCCTTTTAAATTGTGGGGTTTTCAACAATTATATTTCTAAATGTAAAACCCTTCATTTCTGAGATAAAGTTTAAATTTTGAGGAAAAATATTAATTAGGGTGTGGAGAATGTGAATAATGAATATTATAAACTAACAATAGTGTATTAGATTGTGAGTTTGACACCCAAAGAAATTCTTAAACAACCAATGCAATATCTTTCATTAAATTTAACCTTTTTGATTGCATTTAGAACACGAAATCCAAGTCAATATGGTCCATAATATAGTATACTGTTATAAACCAACCATAAAACTGGTTGGTATTAATATTAAAAAATAACTTTTAAAAATTTTGGTTATCAATTGATAGTTGATAAAAAAATCATTTAACAAAAAAAATAATGTTTTATAAATTTTTTTTTTCTAAATGCAGTTTTAACTGTGCTTAACACAAACTATTTAAAACATATTTTTACCAATTTTAGAAAATTTATTTGATAAAATTAGCCTAATCTTTTAAATAATAATCAAAAAATTATCTTAGGGTTATTGTTTTGTAGTTTTCAGAAATGATTCATTTGTTGAATAATAGATATAAATACCAAATTTTAATTAAAAACTACTTTTTTGGTTTAAATTATTTATAAAGGTAAATTATCTTTCAAGTTAATGATAATTTAAAATTAGTTTAATTATATATCTATTAATCCTATTTAGGTAATTTTAATAAATTCCATATTGATTTTTTATTTTAATATTTCATGAGCTTTTAGATATTTTCTCTTTAAAAACTCGCTTCTTAGTCACTTCTACGAGGTTAGTATAAAATTAAAAATTTCCAATTATGTTTTTGTTAATATATTAAATATTTTTAATAATCATAATTTATAATTTTTAATGAGTTAAACCTAAATTTTTACCATAATAAATAGTAAGAAACTTAATAATAATTTACCATGGTTAATGTAAAAATTGATGAAATGAGGGTTAAATGCAAAAGATAGGGGTTAAAATGAAATAAAAACTTTTATAAAATATATTTTACACCATATGTAGACCGTATAATATATATGTCTCCATGATACTCAAATTTTCACCAATTGGGGATGCAAAAATTGTGGGTGCACATTTTTCTTTAAAAAAAATTACATGTGTGTCACTCATCTCACATATAAAAGGTACTCTCTCTTATCTATTCATTACACCATAAAACACTATTTATCTCCCAATATATAACCAAATGAATAAAAAAATCAAAACCTTATTATAGAATGTTTTCATGTCATAAATCTAACTTATGAAGTCATTTCAGTCAGACCTAAAGAGGTTACATGAAGTTGATGTGACATTCTTCAATGATTTATTAAGTTATTCCATCATCTAACTCTTTAAATTATAAATAAAAAATTATTAAATAAAAAATATTATATTCCATAAAAATATATTATTAAATGTTAATGGAATTACCTTATACCATCCCTACTTCCATTAAATGGGCAGTGAAGTCATCATTCGTGTGTATGTCATATTTCTACCTCGCAAACCATTATCCTTAATTTCTAAATATCCACCTATATAAGTATAGTATAATTATTTTCAAAAAATATTTATTGTATATTTATTACATAGTTATACCTCTTGAGTAATTATATTATATATACCATTTTTACGATCCAATTTGTAATAGATGTGTTAACTTCACTCAAGTGTACAACTGACTCCCTTCTCAAAAAGTGATGTGATTTTTTTTCAATAACATATTTTATAGAAGATAATAAGGATAAAATAAATATATAATTAACAAAAATTAAATTATTATGATAATCATTACATATTTCTTATTCTAAAAATATAATATATAATTTTCATATTTTCATTGAAATATGATAACATCATTCGTCCATGTGCGGAATATCATCTTCGTGACGCAATGTTGTTCTCTTTTCAATAACACAAAAAAATAGTTGATATATATAATAATATCTATGAAAAAATATGGTATATATGATATTCTAATCATTATGAGACTAAAAAAAATTCTTAACACATTTCCATAGAAAATTTAATAAAATAGAAACCTTACTAATGCATATAAATGGTCTACCGTCTACATGATCGTAACATACTTCATTTCTCAAAAATACCCTTCATTATTCTGTATAAAAAATAATTTATGTATAAATAAATTAATTATGTAATTTTTTCTATATATAATAAAACTATATAATATTACATGAATATGAACTTTCAAGACAAAGAACAATTTAGAAAACTGGGAAATTATCACTCGAGAAAACAAAAATGATGAAATATTATTAATGTAAGGGATAATTGATGTAATAAAATGATCATATATGATATTATAATTATTAATATATATATTTCATAAGTTAATAACATGTTAAATGCCAATATAACGTTTTATAATTATTGTTCAACAAAATGGAAGAGTAATATAAGTGTCTTCATTTTAGTTTCCCTTTATTGAAGCATTTTGAAATGTTCTATACCTAGTTTTTTTATATGGTTCATATTATTTCGATATGAAATATAAAATAATGATTCCATTATAATTCATGGTATTTTAATTTTGAATTTTATTTATTTCATCTAATGGGATTTGATATAAAATATTCCCAGTGGTAAATAATTTCATAACTTAATGTATTTTCACATGGTTATATTACATCTTCACTATACAAGATATTATATTGATATTTGTGAATTTAATGTTTAATAAATTATTATTTATATCCAATTATTTTATCTATATTAACATTTGATACACAAAATTTATATGTTGGTTTATTTTCACTTGAACATTATGATCATTGTCTGTGTTTATTTCATAATCTCATTCTAATTGAGATAGATTATTCTTTAATTTCATTTTATGGAAACTATTTTATAATATTAAAAAAAATTCCATTATCTTCTTCAATAGTTATTAAATATATTGATAAGTAATTATTCTAATTCCCCATTATTTGGAAATTAAAATAATTAAAAAAATATTTTTATGAAAAATAGACTTCATTTATCACTTCAGTTAGAAATCTATTTTCTATAAAAACCATGTATTTTAATAAAATAAAAATTGTTTTTATTCAATTTTAAAATGATTTATTAATGAAAATTCTACACATTTTAACTTTTTATAAATTTTTTTGAAATGAGCTATCATGTAATTTTTTGAATAAGGCATTTTGGGAATTTAACGAACATGTGGAAGGAATATTTGTTTTATCAAACTCAACTTGTAGGAAAATTAATACCAGAAATATGTTCTAATGAATATTTCAACTTTAAAATAATATTTTATATGGAAATTTTCTTAAAAATGTTTTTTTACGTTTAGTATTAAAAATTGATTTTAAAAATTAAATTGAAATTATTTTTAATACTGTTTTTAAGAATATTTTATGGTATTTTTTATCATAAATGTCAAAAACCTTTCATTCATACTATAATATGTATTTTTTCTATTGATAATATCATTATTAATTCTATAGATGTATTAGGATCTTTTTTACCAAACAATGTGTCAAAATTCACTTATTGATTCATTTTTTTCATTAACTCTTCCATTAAATATTCACATTCCAATGATAATTAGACATCAAATTTCCCCTAAATATCCATATTATTTATCATAGATAGTAGTATTGATTAAACTATATCTCATTTATGCTTATAATATTTTACGTTTTATTTTTTTTGATTTATCATGTAAATACTGATAATTAACTTTATTCCTCAACACAAATATATAATTTTAAGGAATATTGATTCATCAATTAAATTGATTATTCAATATAAGAAAATTTATCTTGATTAACTATATTTTCATGGCCAAGAATTATATTTTCACTTTGATTCATTGTTATGTTTCATGAGAAAAATAAATAATGTAAGAACCCAGATCTTCTTTTCATGTACCCCTTCCCTTTTCTAGAGTTTTTGAGAGAAAATAAAGTTTCTAGAAATTTTTTGAAGTACATACCATGTAATTTATGAGTACACGCCATGTACTCTTTTCCTACTCAAAGCTTTGTACTGGCCGTGTCTGGGCCACACACACGGTGTGTAGGGGTGACGTGGAGGCCGATTTTGGCGGAGTACAGAAAGACCTAGTACACACCGTGTACCCTAAAAGTACACGCCATGTACTTTATTTTTTCACTAAATGGACAGGGGTCACACCTGACTCATAGAAACGTCTTCTTCTAGGTTTCGTTAATCCCAGAGTGCCGAGGATCCACAAATCTTTGACAAGCCCCCACCTCTTCATATGTTCTCTGATTCGAGCACGATTGACTGCGTTTGAATCGCAGTGGTGAGTTCTTCCTTCTGCTTGAGCCTTTTTTTTTCAATTACTCCTCCTTCTCATGATATCATGGGTTGAATTTTTTTAGTGTTTTCTCAGATCTATGACATTTGGGGGAGAATTAGTCGTTCTGGTTCAAGTATATCGATCTCCTTGGATCTAGGTAGGTGGTTTGTGCCTTTATGTAGAATTTCATTGAATATTTTGTGAAATTTCACCAATTCCCATGAATGGGAATTGTGCGTTTTCCGGTTTTTCCCTTGATTGATTTATGGCTTACTTGATTGATATAGTAGAGTTTTACCCTTAGGAATAGAGTAGTTTTTTCTGTACTATGGATGTTTGCCGAACTTGTTTTACCTATTAGGAATTTTTCCAGTTGTCATGCCTAGTTGTTGGATAGTGGAACTGTTGTTCTGTTTTGTTTCTGAGCCTTAGAATGATAGAAAAGTAGTTCTTGAGTGTTACATGGGCGATAAACATGCGTTACAAATGTTTATATTATAGGGAATGAGAGATCCTTGTGTATGGACGAAAGGGAGAATGGACGTAAGGGATTCTCCAGAGTGTCTTTAATTTACGATGTGAGACCACATGGGGAATTGATGTTGAGTTCTTTCTCAGAGAGTCTATAGTTCCTCAATGTGGGTCACAGGGGGAATTGACATCGAGTGCTTTCCCAGAGAGCCTTTAGTACGATACGAGACTATATGGGGAATTGATGGCGAGTGCTTACTCAGAATGTCTACTCTTAGCTGAACCAGATGAGTGAGACTGTGTGTGCCTCCTATATGGTTTCTAGTACTTGTAGGTTGAACTATAGGGGTTAGGCTGTGAGAGAAACCCATAGGGTTACCTATTTTCTACTTTATTCTGGTTGTTTATTTGTGTGCTTTATATGTTAGAACTGTGGTTTGTAGCTGGTGTGTGCTTTTCTGTTTACTACTTTCTGCAATTTTACTTTCCTTTTATTCATTGATTGTTAGGAACAAATCTTTGGGTGACTTCCTACTATGATTGTATCTCACATCCTGTTTGGGCCATGATTTTGGGCCCAAGAAGTCATTGTTATTTCAGTTATAGATAAGGGAAAGGGCCCTTTGACTTCTAGTACTTGAATTCTTGGAGATGGGGAGCAAGGGACCAAGCTTAGGCTAGCGATGCTACGGGAGTTACTGTTATTTTAGTACATTTTTTTACTTGTATTTCAGCATGTTATGTTTGCTGCTTCCTTAGAAAATTGTACTTGCTGCATCTTTATCATCATCACTATATATTCATTGCTTTCACCATTGGATTTTAGTTTTTGCGTATTGTTTATTGCTTCCCCTATTTACTGTTGTTTTTGTTACCTTGTATACCTTACCGAATGAGGGAATAGTTTCCCCAATAACTATCCAAGGCCCTCACTGCTAGTTGGTAGCCTCTGGCATTTAGGGAAATGCACTTGAGGTCATGTGGTGAACTGGGTATGGGGAAACAGTAAAGGGGATCCAGATTCAGGTCATTACAAAATGGTATCCGAGGGAGGTTCTTTTATCATGATTTACTGTTTGAAGCCATTATCTTGTTGTAGGATGGATTAGGTAATTAGTATTAAGCTGTGCTTGGGATTAGCTAACCTGTGTACAGGGAAAAGCCATACTACCTCGTTTATTGTAGTTTTCTTGTTTTGAGATTTACGGTTGATATGATTTCACCTAGAGTGAGTCACATGCTTTGCGTTATTAATGTCTTGACTTTTTCGTTTCGATTTCTATCGCAACCCGATGAGATGAGGGTATGCCATCTCATGCATTATATAGACACTTGTTAGAAATCACATGCCATGCATTCTTTCCATGTCATCTAGGGTGCATTAGCGATTGCATGTTGTTGTGATAGACCTTATGTAGATTATGCATGCTGTTGTGATAGATTCTTGATAGAGTCTCTTCTTCATTGTTATAGGATTGATTGTATTCTAGTTTGCTTAAATGAACACCAAGTTTTGATTCACGGGGAGTATGGACCCACACAAATCGGAATTTGGCCCCTCCTTGACTTGTTTTCTGTGTTTTCTGGGATTCTGTGCAGTTCTGATCTACTGCCCAGAAAATCTTAGAATACACGGCGTGTACTTTTTGGCTACATGCCGTGTAGTATTTATGCTATGTCACAGACCGTGTGATCAGGGACACGCTGTTGTAAAAGTAACTTCAGGAACGCACCGTGTACGGTTGGTACACTTCATGTAGTTCAGAGCCGTTTACCTAGCCGTGTCACTAACAACACGAGTCGGGGAAGCTCGAGTAGAGCACGCCATGTTGTAAAGGAACACGTCGTGTAGTCCCGTCTAGGTACCCGTCCATGTCACGAACAACACGGTTTGGCAACACCTTCTTTTAGACACGCCATGTGGTTTTGGAACACGTCGTGTGGTTTTCAGAACACGTCTTGTAGTCTTGATCAGGTACCCGGCCGTGTCAAGAACAACACAGGACGGTGTCACCATCATCTATACACGCCGTGATTGTTTGGAACACACCGTGTAAGGTCCATCCATGTAGAATACCATCTATTTAACAACACGGGCCGCCGAAGCCTTGTCTAGTACACGCCGTGTTTGTTCAGAACACACCTTGTTGTCTCAGGTTAAGTCGGACCGTGTGGGTTAGCCGTGTAAAGAGACACGAGGTAGGGAAATAGTTTTCAAGTACACGCCGTGTGTGGGATCAACACGCCATGTAGTTTGAGGTGTTACGCGACCTATTGGGTATGGGTAAACGCCCATGTCAGTGGCTAAAAACGACACACCATGTAGTTTTTATACAAGCCATGTAATCATGTTTTGTAAACTTGTGTGTTTTCCTTCCCCTATTCCCATTTTTTACTCATGTGTTCTCTGTCTTTGATAATTATGATCTAATGTGTGCTTTTGATCTTTCAGAACTATGCCTCCAAGACATCCTATGGTTGTACGTCTTTCATCAGGCAGTGATCCGATGCCAGATATGGCTAATCATGGTCTTCCTGTCGATCCTCCAGTTGGGCCAGCCGTGGCACTGGCTGTTATACTAGTTGCAGGCACTGATGCGCAGTTCAGGGAAGGTTTTATGAGGATAATCTAGACCGCTCAGGGAGTACCTCCTCTTACTATAACTATGGCAGACCTGACGTGGGTTTTTCAACAGCAGCATCCTCCCACTTTCTCAAGGGAAGGAGGACCACATGCTATAGAGTAATGGCTGGAAGCCATGCTCACCATCTTTGAGCATCTAGAGACACCTCCAAAGAGGCGGGTCAAGCTCGCTACCTATATTCTTCGAGACTCGATGATGAGGTGGTGGTACGTGATCTCACAGGAGGGTCATCAGAAGATTATGTCTTGGGAGGAGTTCCAGTGCTTGTTCTATGACTACTTATACCCAGAGACCCCGAGGGCCGACTGAGTTTGAGAGTTCATGAGATTAGAGTAGGGTACTCTTTCTGTCATGGATTATTACTCTCGTTTCACCGAGCTGCAGCGTTTCACACCCCTCCGGGATGGGAGTGGGGTGTTCTTAGAAAGGATGTACATGGATGGTCTTTGGAGAGAGATCCGCTCGTAGGAGAATATCATCAAGTTGACTTCCATCACTTCCATCGCCAACCAAGCGCTGATTGCGGAGCGCAATATGAGAGACTTCAGAGCTGCGAGCCAGGGCGGTTCTGCTTCCAAAACTAGTTTTCCTCTATATGACAGCAAGAAGAGATGTAGGGAGTCTACACGCGGTGATCTGAGGAAGCGAGATGCATCGTCAGGCAGCCAGGTAATATGCTAATAGTGTGGCTGGACAGGGCACCCGAGGCCGCATTGCTAGAGGGACCCTGTGGAGTGCCGATATTGCGGCAAGATGGGCCAACTCCAGCATTTATTCCAGGTTTTCTCACCATCAGCTGGTGATTGGGGTTCTTCCATGACTCCTCGTTCAGGAGCAGCACCATCAGTTTCTCACCAGTTGTGGAACTGGAGTTCTTCTGGCCGTTCAGGCCGAGGTGGAGGTCGAGGCCATGGCGATCGGCCACCAGTCCCTCAGCACCAGCAAGGTGGATCAGCTCAAAGCGGTCAGCCTGGGGCGCAGGGCCGCAGTGCATGCCAGTATTTCTCCATAGAGCAGACCTATCAAGAGAAAGATCCCGACCCTTCTATGGTTCGAGGTACAATTTTTGTAGCCTCAGTTTTATCTTCAGCTCTTTCGATACTGGTGCTATGCGTAGCATTATCTTTTTTGCTGTCATGGAGAGCCTTGGGCTCTGCATCTTTTGTTCTGTCGACTCGTTGACACTAGACACACCTTTGGGGACATGGGCATCTAGTGTACATCAGTGTAGAGAGTTCCCTCTCGAGGTTGAAGGGAATCGTTTCTTATGGAATCTCTATGTCCTAGAGATGATAGGCTATGATGTCATCCTCGGGATGGACTGGTTGGTTCCCTTCCAGTAGTTGTCGACTGTTATCGCCGCAGAGTGAGTTTCGTTTCACCATAGGGTGAATCTTTTCTTCATAGAGGTGAATGGGATGTTCAGGCAAGTCGAGCAAGACTCGAGCATCATGGGCTAAGAAGGGTGAAAACCCAGATTGCTAGTCTTTATCTGGATGACCAGGGGACTTTACAGTTGGACTTAGCTCCAGTGGTGGATGGTATCAGGGATGTCTTTCCAGAGGAATTTTTGGGTTTTCCTACGGAGTGTGAGGTGGAATTTCCTATTGAGCTCATTCCAGGAGCAGTTCCAAGGTCTATTCCTCCAAATATTATCACTACACCTGAGTTGCAGGAGCTCAAGAAGCAGTTAGAGGAGTTACAGGAAAAAGGTTTCATCCAACCTAGTACTTTAACATGGGTTTTGCCTGTCCTATTTGTGAAGAAGGTAGACGGTACCCTTCAGCATTGTGTGGATTATTGGAAGCTGAACCATTTGATGATCACGAACCAATATCCCTTGCCGAGGATTGATGAACTCTTTGATCAGCTTCGAGAAGCCTGGGTGTTCTTGAAGTTCGACTTGAGGTCCAGTTATCATTAGTTGTGCATTAGACCATCAGATATACCTCTGGCAGCCTTCAGTAGTAGGTATGGTCTATACGAGTATACAGTAATGTCGTTCGGTCTCACGAATGCACCTACATTTTTCATGGCACTGATGAACTGAGTTTTCCATCCTTACTTGGATTAGTTCATCATGGTCTTTTTGGACTATATGTTGGTGTAATCGCACACTCGACACGACCATGCTACCCATCTTGAGATCATTTTGAGTACACTGAGAGAGCATCAACTTTATGCTAAACTTTCAAAGTGCCACTTTTGGATGGAACGAATTCACTTATTGGGTCATGTCATCTCAGAGGCAGGAGTATTCGTGGACCCGGAGAAGGTGAGTGATGTAGTTTCCTCGGAGCATCCGATGAATGTTTTTGAGGTGCATAGTTTTCTAGGGTTGGATGGATACTATAGACGCTTCATTTAGGACGTCTCATGCCTAGCAGAACCATTGAAAAGTCTGACCAAGAAGGGGGTGAAGTTTTTATGGTCATATTCTTATGAGTCAGCCTTTCAGGCGCTGAAGGGAAAGCTGGCGTCTGCACCGATACTAGTCTTTCCAGAGCCAGGTAAGAGCTACACTGTCAATTGTGATTCTTTAGGTATCAGACTAGGTTCTATGCTTATGCTGGGAGATGGAGTCATTGCGTACGAGTGTCGGTAGTTGAGGCCACATGAGAGGAACTACCCTACACTCGATCTGGAGTTGTCACTTGTTTTTTATGCCTTAAGCTATTGAGGACACTATCTTCTAGGAGAGAACTTTTTGGTTTTTACCAACCACAAGAGTCTCAAGTACATCTTCACTGAGCGTGACCTAAATCTGAGTCAGATCAGGTGGGTTGAGTATAATTAGTATTTCAATTTCGTTCTTGCCTATATGTCGGGAAAGGGAAACGCAGTGGAAGATGCGTTGATTAGGAGAACTCAGATTCAGGCAGTTCCGGAGGCCAGTATTGAGTGGCTTCTTATGGATCTGTTCTCTGAGATGCATCTGGAAGAGCACAACAAGCAGGGACATACCTTCCTATCTTATGTAGCTATAACCTATACACTACTTGATCGGGTAGGGATGAGGAAGCTATTAGACTCAGAAGGCTTAGTCCCGTGGGAGAGCGTGCCAAGAGAGGACCCTCTTCTTGGATGGACAGTAGGCGAGTATGATAGCTTTCGTTTCCAAGGATGCGTATGGGTTCTAGCAGACATACGCGAGTAGATGATGCGGGATTTTCATTCCTCAGTTTGGGCAGTTCATCCTGGCATCACCAAAATGTATCGGGATCTTTATCACCAGTACTGGTTGCCAGGTATGAAGAGGGATGTTGCTGGTTTTGTCATGGTATGTTCTACTTGTCAATAGGTTATAGTAGAGGATCAGTGACCAGTAGGGCTTTTGTAGTAGTTACCCATTCTAGAGTGAGATTGGAAGGATGTTGCGATGGACTTCGTAACCGGGTGGCTGAGGTCGCCCCAGGGGAATGATGTGGTTTGCGTTGTCATCGATAGGCTTATGAAGGATTCACATTTTTTCTGATTAAGGAGACTTTCAGTGTTGATGATCTAGGACGACTGTACATTAGAGAGATTGTTCATATGCATGGAGTTCCACACTCTATTATTTCAGAAAGGGATGCGCGTTTTAACTCTCAGTTCTGGCAGGGATGTCAGAAGGCCTTGGCTACACAGGTACTTCTGAGTATAGCATACCATCCCCAGACAGATGGCTAGTCCGAGTGTACAATCCAAGCGTTTGAGGATATTCTCCGAGTTTGCATTATAGACTTCACCAGTTCCTAGGTGATGTATATACATATGGTGGAGTTCTCCTACAACAATAGTTTTCAGGCGATTATTCAGATGGAAAATTATGAGGCTTTGTACGGTAGTCAATGCCAATCAGCTTTATGCTGGTTGGAGGTAGGAGATGTAACTTTGCTGGGACATCGTCTTGTTTAGGAGACTTTTGAGCATATAGAACTGATTCGGAAAAGGATGGCTACAACATAGTCTCTGCAGAAGTCTTATGCTGATCAGCAGAGACGGCCTCTGGAGTTTGAGGTCGGGGATTAGGTCGTCCTGTGTGTTGCACCGACGTTAGGACACATAAGGATTTGGAGATAGGGTAAGCTTTCACCGCGGTACATCGGGCGATTTGAGGTTTTGGAGAGAGTTGGGCCGGTCACCTATCAGTTGCAGTCTCCCCAGTGGTACCCGGCCATGCACAACGTCTTCGATGTCACTCAGCTCCAACATTAATTTTCAGTCCTTTCTCATGTCTTTCAGCCTGAGGAGGTTGAGCTCAAAACAGATGCATCGTTTGAGGAGCATCCCATCCAAATTTTTGATCGTAGTATGAAGGTTCTCCAGCGGCGGTCTGTCCCTCTTGTATGAGTACTATGTATGCATGGGAGAGTACAGGACGATACCTGGGAGAGGGAGGCCGATGTATGATCACAGTTGCTGGAGCTATTCGGGTTTTCTTCTTATACGCCTCGCTAGGGAAATTCGTGGATGAATTTCTTTAAGGGGGAAGTTTGTAAGAACTGAGATCTTTATTTCAGGTACAACTTCCTTTTTCTAGAGTTATTGAGAGAAAATAATGTTTCTTGAAATTTTTTGAAGTACAGTCCATGTACTTTCTACGTACACACCGTTCACTATTTTCCCGCTTGAAACCGTGTACTGGCCATGTCCGGGCCACACACACGGTGTGTAGGGGTGACGTAGTGGCCGATTTTGACAGAGTACGGAATGACCTAGTACACGCTGTGTACAATAGAAGTACACGTCATGTACTTTTTTCACTAAACGGACAAGGGTTACGTCTGACACACAAAAACGTCTTCTTCTAGGTTCCGTTCTTCTGAGAGTTCTAAGGATTCACAAATCTTCGACGAGCCCCCGAATCTCCATCCGTTCTCCAATTCGAGGACGGTCGATTGTGTTGGAATAACATCAGTGAGTTCTTCCTTCTTCTTTATCCTTTTTTCCAATTCCTCCTCCTTGTCATGATATCATGGTTTAATATTTTGGGCGTTTTCTCAGATCTATGACGTTTGGGGGAGAATTAGTCGTCGTGGTTCAAGTATATCGATCTTATAGGATCGAGGTAGGTGGTTTGTGCCTTTCTTTAGAAAGAAATTGAATATTTTTTTGCAATTTTTCCAATTCCCTTGAATGTGAATTGTGCGCTTTCTGGTTTTTCCCTTGATTTATTTCATGCTAGATTGATTGCTATAGTAGAGGTTTACCCTTATGAATAGTGTAGTTTTTGCTGTAATCTAGATGTTTTCAGTACTTTTTTTAACTGTTAGGTGTTTTTACAGTTGTTATGCCTAGTTGAAGGATAGTGGAACTGTTGTGTTATTTTGCTGCTGAGCCTTAGAATGATATCCATGTAGTTCTTGAGGTTTACTTGGTTGATACATGTGCATTATGCATGTTTATATTACATGGGGCTGAGAGAACCTAGTGTATGGACCAAAGGGAGAATGGACGTAAGGGATTCTCCAGAGTGTCTTTAATTTATGATGTGAGACGACAGGGGGAATTGATGTTGAGTTCTTCCTCAGAGAGTCTATAGTTCCTCGATGCAGGCCATAGAGGGAATTGACATTGAGTGCTTTCCCAGAGTGCTTTAAGTACGACACAAGAATATAGGGGGAATTGAGGGTGAGTTCTTCCTCAGAAAGTCTACTCTTCGCTAAACTAGAGGGGTGAGACTGTGTGTGCCTCCTAGAGGGTAGCTAGTACTTGTAGGTTGAACCATAGGGGTTAGGCTGTGAGAGCTACCCAGAGGGTTACCTGTTTTTTACTTGTTGCTGGTTGTTTACTTGTGTACTTTATATGTTATAACTATGGTTTGTAGCTACTGTGTGATTTTATATTTACTGCTTCATACACTTTTGCTTTCCTTATATTCATTTACTGTTAGGCATAAATATTTGGCTGAATGCCTACTGTGATTGTATCTCACTCCCTGTTTGGGCCATGCTTTTGGGCCCAAGAATAATTTTTGGTTGCAGGTATAGATAAGGGAAAGCGCCCTTCGACTTTGGGTACTTGATTTCTTGGAGCTGGGGAGCAAGGGACCAAGCTTGGGCCTACGATGCTGCAGGAGTTTCTGTTATTTTAGTACTTTGTTTTACATGAATTTCAGTACGTTGTTATGTTTACTGCTTCCTTAGAAACTTGTACCTGGTGCATCATTATCATTATAAATATATATTCATTAATTTCGCTGTTTGGTTTTAATTATTGCATATTTTTTACTGCTTCCACTATTTACTTTTGTTTTTCATACCTTGTATACCATACCGAATGAGGGCACAGTCTCCCCAGTAACTTACTAAGGCCCTCGCTGCTAGTCGGTGGCCTCTGGAGTTTGGGGAAATGCACTTGAGGTCATGTGGTGAACTGGGTACGGGGCACTAGTGGAGGGGTTCCGGATTCGGGTCGTTACAATTAATATAGTAATAATGATGTTTCCACCTATAGTAATAAATCATCTTTGGAAATCGCTTGATGTTAGATGAATCATGTTCATGAGACATGAATTCCAATAATTTTGAATTTCATCATTAATAATTTTTACAGTATTATAACTGAAATTTTCAAAATTATATTATATATATATATTTATTTAATTACTGTTTTACTGATTAAATGGAACCTATTTTCAGTTCCATGCTTTTTCCTTTTGATTTGGCCTTATTTTTTCATGATATTAAAGTAATTAAAATGGAATTTTTATCTGTTAACTACCATTACATATTGATTATTAATATTAATAACTAATATATTCCAAAATATGTTACAATTTATATTAATTTGAGTCACCCTTATTTTATTTCATTTCCAAGGAATCCATAAAGCATTCTATGTTTTATATTCTAGGATATTCTATAGGAAATAATGTTGTTCTTAGAAAAATATTATGATGTAATATTTGTTTTCAAATGTAATTTTTCAATAATATATGTTTATATAGTTTACGAAGACTGCTAAAATATTTGTTCCTTCAGGTTTCAATTCCATGTATCTTATACCAATGTAATAATGTAGACACTACTTTGGAATACTAGGGTTTGGGTCACTGAATTTTGTGACCGAAGATGTTTAGTCGAAACCATGGGAGCTATATTTAGGGAATCATAGATCATTGATTATAATAATATGATAGAATATCATAGAAAAATATATTAATTTGTCGGTGAGGTATATACTATTTGGTTTTCCTTGATCTACATAATTTTATGTATACTATAAGTCAAAATGACCCTAGAAAATATGCTTATAAGGGTAACAAATCAGACAATGATGCATTGGGATTTACTTGATAGTCACCTGGATTGTGAAAATAAGCCTTACAATGAAATTGGTTTGAAACTCTTGTGGGAAATTCGTATGATAATTCACATTTTCTTTAATAAATATTATAAATTATTTGAAAATAGCGGTATCCATAATGATATATTGTTTATGATTATGCGATTATTTATGCATAAAATTTTCAGTTTATGTTAATTATATCATATGTTTTTGTATTATACATTATGTTTCATAATGAGAGGATCTAATATTATGTATCCCATCATTTAGACATGGCTCACATAAGAAATAATTGGATCCTAGTCAATTTATGTAATCTAAATTTTATGAATTGTCATTTCTTTGATAAGATTAAGAAAATATTTCAAAGGAAATTGTCTCTAATTAATTCTCATCATATGAAGACAGATTATCCAATGAAAAAAAGAAACAGAAATAATTTCAATTCTTTATATCGTCAAAGGTAAGAAATAGAAGTTATGGGTGCAATGGAAGATGATGGATAAAGGAAAGAGGGGAAAGGAAGACCTTCCAACATGTTACAATGGGGGGAAGAAACACCCAAGAGAATTACTATAATAAATGTGATTATTATATAAGTGTGGAAGGAATGGTCAGAATTCTTGTGATATCAAGGGTATGAAATTTTTTTCCAGTATACAGTTCTTCAAATGTATAGAGATGGTACACTGTAAAAATCAGTTTCTTAAGAATCAAACAATTGTACCACAAAAAAGGTATTTCATAATGATCAAGATACCGATATTAATAGAGACAAAGTGTAAAGATTAGTGTATATATGTTGGGATTTACGAATTATGTCATTTGTGTTTTTATCAATGATATCATGGTTATAGGAATTATGAAATGTATGAGGATTGTAATGTAGTACTCTTTCATTAACGATTTGAAATCTTATGTTGAATAGTACATATGACCAAGAAAAATTATTCAGTTGAAAGTTGAACTTCATGGAAAATATAGAATTAAGGGAAATATAACCCTTAATATATTCTTGATTTTGTGATAATTATTGCTACATAAAGAGATAATTGATATGGATAAAGTAAATTTGATAGTACTGACTACCATAGTCCTGATTAATGATTTTTTTTTACAATGTGATTTATCCTATCATGGATGGGACTTTGAACATAATTATAATTATGTAATATATCAAACAATACATGTTTTACTTGAGGAATAAGGACAAAATAATGTTTGAAATAAGGTTTTATAGTAATTATCTTTATTACCTTGTTTCAAACGAATACATGATGGAGGTATTCATATGTTTGGAAAGTGATGATTAAGAGATACATCATATTGTTCAGGGGATTAATGATAATTTTATTTTGGGTATTTAGTGAAAATCATTATAATGTTTTGGATCATAATATTTTGTAAGGGTCATAATTTTAATCATTTACACAATGGGTTATGTTAAACCATGACATGTTTTTAGAGATTAACGTATTACTTCACCATATATATATTTCTACATATTGGATAAACTGTGCTAACAATTGTTTTTTAACAATAACTATAGGATAAACTAATGAATTATAATTTTATTTTTGTTACTATGATCTGTTAATATTATATTTTAGTGCTTCTCGATAAAAATAATTTTTGGACATTCCTTTTTGGATTATGTGATGAATTATAATTTGATCAAACAACAACCAATAAATAAATTGTTCTTATAAAATTGAAACATATCTAGTACGTATGTTTCATTATATTATTATACTGTAAAATAATTAGTCAAAATTAATAAATGTATAATGGAAAAAAATTATACCATATTACCATTATATCTGATGAATCAAATGGTCTTCTAAATTATCATTGATTTACGGTTTTTAGCTCTATAAGTTTCTATTTATCACTCTATTTCTTCTGATTGGTGACCAATATCACTCTTTATATTTATTTACAATTTTTTCCCTTGTATATATCATTAATTTATATAAATTTATCCCACTAATAAACCTACTAATGATTTATTCTATATGAACTTTATAAATCATTTTCTCTTTTATTACGAGAATAATTTATTAACCAAATTATGATGTGAGTTTTTCCACAATGTTATTTAAAAATATCAAAACCTTGATTTTTGATATCATGTTTTAATATTGAAGAATAAATTTATTTATATTTCGGAGAATTTAACATCATGAAATTATAAAAAAGGAACCTTGTATTTATATAATAATCAACACTAAACTTATATCTTAATCTAATAATAAAATATACTTATTTAAATTTTATATCATCGGTATCTTGCGGAACACACAACCCTGAGGTAAAATGAATTATAATATCATATAACATTAAAACATAAATATTAATTTATTGGGTATTAATTGTACTAAACAATTTATTAAAATTGTTGTTATCTATATAATTGAGATAAAATAATAATCCTTTAAAAGAAAATGAAATCATTTATGAGAAATTTTTTTTAATACAGTTTAATCATGCTATCTGCACATAATATGAAATTATTTTTTGACCAATTTTAGAGACTTTATTTGATACATATAACATAATTTTTGATATTTTAACATCAAAATTACCTTAGGGTGATTTTTTTTCCTTCTTCTGAAAAGAATATTTTTTTACGAACATTGGAAAGATGTAAATTTTAATTTAAATAACCTTTTCATTTAAATTATTTGAAAAAGACAAATTAAATATTAATTTTTTTAAAGTATAATTATTTAAATTATATATATATATATATTAATCCAATTCAGCTAATTTTATGCCATTTAATTTTTAATTTGGATATAATAACATTGTATGATTTTGAAAAGTTTCTCTATAAAAACCATTCTCAATGTGTATGCGAGAATAATTTAAATTTTAAATTTTAAACTTATAAAAATTTAATTTAAGAGAATATATTAAATATTTGGAAAAAAAATTTATACTATCTAATAATTTCAACATAATGATTCACTATAATGAATACTAAAAATAGTAATATTTATTTATCGTAGTTAATGTGAAAATTGATTTACTAGTGGTTGAAAAAATACATAAAGAATAAAATAACATAAAACAAGATTAAAATCTATTTTAAGAAATATATTTTCCCTATAATATATCATTCTCTAAAATAATCTATTTTTTATCCTTTTTTCTTATGTAGAATGGGGGTACACCTTTTTCATTTCAAAACATATGTGTGTGCCACTTACCTCACAAACAAAATCACACACCCACTTCTCTATTATTCAAATAATAATACAATATTTTCTTCCAAGAAAAATCCAAATCAACAAAAAAGATAAATAACATAATCCTATAAAACATAATATTTTCTTAAATCCAATGTAATAAGCCTTCTGTTGAAAACCCAAGGACGTCACCTAAATAAGATGCAATGTTACTCATTGACTGATTTTTTATTTCTTCCTCCACCACCTTCAATTATTATTAAAAAATGATGATATATTAATATAAGTATATTAAATATAATTATGTGTTTTTTATTTTAATTTAATTCCCTAAAACAAACTCCACTTATATTAAATGTGTTATGAAATCATTTTTCTTCTGTACATCAAACTACCACCTCACGAAACAATGTCATTCATTTTTCCCTTTACCACCACTCAAGGATGGGTATGATCATCTATGTAAACTATATATAAGATATTTAAAACATTATTATACTTTTTTAGTCAATAAATTTTATATACATTTTTAAATTTAATTCTATATGTGAAATGATAATGTTACTCATGTGTACAATAGACTACCACCTCACGAAGAGATGTGATTCGTTTTTCACTAACTCTTAAAATGGAAGGTAATAAGGATAAATTTAATGAATATATGTGATAAAAATAACATAATTATGATATTTATGAAATATTTATCTTTATCAAAATAAATATATCTTTTTCTTTTTTACATTGAAAAATTATAACATCATTTGTATATATTTGGACTACCGCTTTCGTGATGTAATGTGACTATCTATTCATCATCCCACCACAATAGTGAAATATATA
Organism: Viscum album; assembly: GCA_963277665.1. Classification (NCBI taxonomy): domain Eukaryota; kingdom Viridiplantae; phylum Streptophyta; class Magnoliopsida; order Santalales; family Viscaceae; genus Viscum; species Viscum album. The sequence goes on along the minus strand of OY728148.1, from coordinate 1,478,244,993 downwards.
AATATATTAAAATAATTAATCACTTATATATGGTAATATGAAAATTTTAAAATATAAAATATAACTTACCACAATTCAATAATGATCACTGAAAAATTGTATCTTTCTCATATGTGCGTACGTCCTTTTGTCTTAATGATCCTAACATACTTAATATCTCAAAATCAAATATCATGATTGATATTAAGAGTATAATTCATATATAAATATAATAAATATTTGATAATTATTATTTTTTAGATCATGGCTATAATATGAAAATGAATCAGAACATTCTTGACTCTGCACAAATGAGAAAACAAGGAAACTAATAATTGAAACAATGAAAATAATGTATGATTATTAAATAAAGGGTTATAATATGTAATAAATGAAAAATAAATGATATTATTAATATTAATACGGTTCTATTATATTTTAATAACCTATTTTAATCCAATATTTTTTATGATAAATCAATGTTTAACCAAAAGGAACTATGAGGTATGGGGCTTCATATCAATTTCACTTCTGTGAGGCATATTGAAATTTTATTCACCAAATATTTATTATATAATGAATATAATAACCCTTTTAAATTTAATATCATGATACCATAATAATTAATTTTATTTTATGTTTCAACTTTATTTATTTCATTCGTGTAAATTTTACATAAATGTAACGAATTTGTAAATAATTTCATAACTCAATTTCATTCAATTTGGTTATATTACTTCTTCATTTTATTTTATTTTATATTTTTATATGTGCATTGACTTTCAGATAAATTATATTTTATAATGAATTATGTTATGTTTAATTATATTTGATACAAATAATTTATCGACTAGTTAATTATTACTTCAATGTCATGATCGTTATCAATTTTTATTTCACAACCTCATTCTTATTGAGATTGTTTAATCTTGAATTTCAATTAAAGGAAATTGTTTGATAATTTTCTAAACAGTAGATATATTATTATCTTCTTCTATGTATTTATGATATTTTAAAATAATATTTCAAATTTTCTATTAATTGGTACAAAAAATAGTTGATGAATTTTTTTAATAAAAATCGACTTCATTTCTCTCTTTGGTCAGAAATCCATTATTTACCGAAATTGTGATCTATAACATTTTTAAAAAATTACTATTTTATAAATGATGTATTTACTATATTTTTACTCATTTTTACAATTTATAAAATAATTTTTAAAGAATCAACATATTATTTTCTAACAAGTCATATTTGAAATTTACGAAAAATATGAATGTAATTATTGTTTTATTGTACTTTGAATGAATGAAATTTCCATAGATGATGACAAAAAATTGTTTTAAATCATATTTTATCATTTTCAAATGTTTTATTAAAATAATGTTATCTTGAAAATAATTTTTTAAATTTTATTTTTCAAATTCATTATCAATATTAAAATGATATTTTTTTCAAGATAGTTTTTAATGATATTTTTATGGTATATCAATTTATAAATTTTAAAACCCTCTATTATTACTCCATTGGGTATATTGTGGATTGATGAAATCCAAATTATTTATATGTATTTTTTATTTTCATTTTGACCGTGTAATGTATTGACATTCACTTCTTGATTTATTTTTATACACATTAACATTACATTAAAATATGAACTTTTTGTGATCATTAAATAGTAAATTTCTAGTAAATATAATTATTATTCATCATTGATATGTATATTGATTAAAATGTATCTCATTTCTATAAATGGTGTTTTACATTGGGTGTAATATGATTGAGTATGGTAATATTGATAATCTGTAATCATTCATTAATAATGATATTTAATGGTACACCATATTGATTCATGAATTAAAATGATTATTCAAAAAATGATGATTTCCTTAGACCAACATTGAATAATGGGTCATGATATTATATAGAACCATGATGCATCATTTGGTCTCATGAGACAAATCAGTAAGCTCACATTAAACACTTTTTTTGTAGCTTTAAACCATCTTTTGAAATGTCTTCACGACAGAGTTATCGTGTAACTAAGACCTTATATAAAATAATTAATCATTTTCATAATTAAGAATTTAGTTATTATTAACCATGATATTTTCTCAAAGATACTATTGATGGATTCATTTCATTCATAATTTATTGTTTAAATTTAATATTTTTATTTATTTATTTATTTGTATATATTGATTATTTATTATCTTATAATCAAAATAATGTTGTTTAAATTTCATATGTGTTCAATTATCTACCTATCGATGTGAATTATGATTTTTTATTCATTGAATATTTCTTTATAATTACACCAAAATAATCATTTTATCTAACCGCTATTTTACTTCATTTCCTAGTAATTCATGAAGTATACTATCATCGATAAGCAAGGATGTTCTAGAGGAAATAATGTTACCCTTAGTAAAATTTTATTTTTATATTAGTTTTCAAATGTATATTTTTATTTATGTATATATCTTTTATACCATGTATATGAAAATATTTTCGATCATTCAGGATGTGATTTGATGTATCTTAAGTTAATTTTTCAGAGGATAATCCAACATTGGATTACAATTTTAATTTTCACTACAGTGGATAATATAGATTCTTCATAGAGTGAAGGTAATGAACATGATCAAATAGTGATAAGTACTTTCCTTGAAAATTCTAACATTAATGTCATGATTTATTAGAAATAGAGGACTTTGTCCAATTACATATCAGATGAGTATTGTGGTCGTTGATTAAGTTTATAGGTTTTTTCAAATTGTTAGGGTTCAACGAGAAATTATAACAATTATTTTTTCCTATATGTTAGGTTTGAAGGACCCTTTTATAAGTGAAGGTAATAAAATCATTGAAAATATAACCTCTTAATATAATATTAACACATGTATCACATGGATAGTTGATTCCAACATAAAAAAATAGAGATTATATATCTTTGTGTTTATCCACATATCAAAAACTCATTTTGAGACATTTTCATAACATTTTTTATCCTCTTTCCACTTTATTGAACCTGTTTTTTATCATAATTTACCCTTACCATGAAAATTACATCTTTCTGCTCAATTACTAATATTTTGGAATAAAATATTACCAAGATTACCTAATTTTTACATCATAATATCAATTTTAAAAAACATTATATTCAATACAATTTATTTGAGTTTGGAAATATAATAGAAATATTAGTTTACATTTCATGCAAGTACCATTTTTATAAAAAATATTTTTTAAACAAAAAATTATTCTTAAGATAAAATTACCATTTTTTTTATTTTCAAGGAATTATTTTTTTATTATTAACCATGTAAATTTCATGTGTCTTTCAAAAAAAATATGAAACCAAATTTCACATTTGGCATTCCTTATGGAAGTGGAATATTATTATTTAAAATAAACATTAATTATGTTTTAAAATACTAAACATAGATTTTATATATTAAATATTTTTTTATAAATGAATAATTTTACAACATATATTTTTTATTTTCTTTGATAAATGCATTATATGATTCAAAATAATTCTTTTTTATGATTATTTCAAAACAAATATGGTACATTTATAATATTTATTTTTCATTATTGACATTCAAAGAAAATAATTCATAAAAATTATAAAAAAACACCATCATATAATTTTTACATGATAAATGAAAATATAAAATCATTTTTATAAAATATATATTCAGGAGTTTAGTAATTCCAAATTTAAATATTTTTATGTATAAATGATCTTTAGAGTGTAAATAATGTAACAAATTTGGGATGTAGTTCATAATTATAATGGTAGGGTGAAAAGTATTACAGATTTTCCATACCTTGATAAACCAAATTTACATTTTGTTTTCATAGAGTCCATGTAGTCCTTGAATTCATTTTATATATTCTCACTCAATCACAAATATTCATCCATATACTTTAGTGACATGAAAAAAAATTTCATGGATATTCCATAATGTATACATTCCATGATCATCTAATATCCAATTTATTATCACATTATAAATCAATTAAATCTCAATTTATGATCCAAAAATATATAAACAAATCGCTTAATTAAACAATATTTCATAACCATCAAAAATATGTTCAGACACAACATTGAGGGATAGTGGAAGAAGATAAATGGGGAACTAAGGTAGGTAATTTCATTACATATATTTCTAAGAAACATTGAACCTTTAAGCAATGAATTACTCTTTATTCTCTTATAATGGCATTATATATAGATCTATACCTCTTGGAAAAGATGGTTTTTTAAATAAATAAAAAAATACTATCTTATGTGAATATTATCCCTACATTAAGGGGGAGGGTGATACTAATGATTATCATTAACATGTAACACACTTCCTTAACTGACTATCACAACTAATGTCTGACCAACCTTACCCTAAATATATTAGTTCCACACCTCATGTAAATAATTTTTAGTTCTTGGATGATTTAAACATCAAAATCATGGCACTTCAAGAAAAAAATTTCAGCAATCTATTGATATTATTTTAGTAACAACTTTTCCCATAACATATTTTTACCTAGACACCATCATCATTCACTAAACACGATATGGTCAAACCCTAATTTATCAACTTAAATTATCACCTATATCCCCCATATTAAAGACCAACATTAGTGACATATTTCTAATAGTGTTATTTTTACCAACAGTGATTATGACTTGTAACCTTGATAGACTGAAATAGATTTATTTTAAGTGAAGAGATGTCTAATCTATGATTGACCTACTCACTCATAAGTATAATTATATTTTGAATGGTGATTACAATCTACTGAGTGTTGAATAGGATTTCAACATTTAGAATGAGTAGTCACTCAATAAATATTTTCTTGAAACTACAACCTCGCTTGAGGAGGAATGTTAGAAGATACTTCTAGGTGATGATGAGGTAGACACTCAATAGTATAAGGATACATATTTTCCCAATTCCTTTGAGTTTTTCCTCTGTTTTTTATGTTTTTTTTAAAAAAATTGTTCACCCTAGTCTTTCTCTATAATAAATTTTTTTCACATCATTGTATATATATATATATATCTTATTTCTGAAATATATATGACATTAAATCATTGTGTAAATTACTATTATAATAATTATTGTCATATAAAATAGATTATAAGTTTCCACGCATATAATTTTCAATAATATAATTAAAACAAAAAAATATCAAATCAAAGGGGATTTAATAAAATATATTCATATAGAATATTTTTAAATGAAATTGGCACATAAAACAAAAATATTTAAACTCATTGTTATATATAATGATATTATTATATAGTAAATTAAGGTATATTATTTGGAATCTCTAGCTTCTAGGTTAAACATTGAATGAATTGTTAAATTTCCATATGGCGTAGGGACTATTGAACCGACATAATTTTTTACCCCAAATTAATACATGTAAATTCCTAATTTATATGATTTATTTTACCTTTTTAGAAAATATTGATTGATCATGATAAGGCCATATTAATTATATTGGTTAAGGTTGTTAAATGTTTTCGGAAAACTGTAGTTTTCAATTCTAATTAAAAAATAAATTAAATATACTAACTATTATAATTATATACTCTATGAAATTATTGACCATTATATGAAATTAATAGTCCAGAGAGGTATTCTAAAACCATTGATATATTCTTTTTAGTTACCAATGTTTTGGGATATTCTTATCATATGCATCAGTTATAGAAAATTCATATTTGATCCTTTTTGAAAAATGAATATTTTTAGCAATATTAAAATGATTGAGGCCATCTTTGGTTACTTTTTAACCTGTTCAACCATTAATCCTTCCCAAAGTTTACACATTATTCACATTTGTAGAAAATATGAAGATTCAATTATGTAAAAAAACATTACAATATTAGTTTTCTATATTTCACAAATTCATTGGTATTGTGGCATGATTTTAGTTTATCTATAAAGAGTAATATTGGAATATTCATGGTTCTTCTGTAAAGTATTCTTTGAAAAAGTACAAATGTGGGTGTTTTTTACAATGGTTATTAAGAGAATGTTTCCCAAATCCATTTTCATTGTTATTTTATGAATACTCTAAAATTTGAAAAAAATAGAATAAAAAATAATAGGGGAAACCAATATTTAAAATGAATAAATTTTTCAATATTTTTATTATCTGGTTTCATAGACCTATTATAAAATATGGAAGAAAATATTATTTGTTAGTGATTTTCTGAGTGAAAGGTGAAGTGTTGTATTTGATCTTAATTTAAAATTAGTCATGGTATTTAAATGATTAATCCTCTTATTTATGATTTGATTTTTATTTTCAAATCAATTACATACCAAATCTTAACATAAAAACGACCCTATTAAAATTCCTCTTCATTAGAAAAGTCTATTTCTAAATTTTAGATTTTTATAACATCAAATTCTATAAATATATAATATATATTTGAAATTGAGATGAAGTTTAGTTAAATGATCTTGAGATATGATCAAAGTGATTATCACGTAATGTAAATTCTAATATAATGTAATATTAATGAAATAATGAATAATTTGAGTTGAAATATAAATGAGGTGAGAATTAGAGTCATAAAAGAGGAGTGATTATAGTTCCATTAATTGGTTGATTTAGTCACTTTTAAAATATTTAGTTATAAATTAATGTCTCTGAGAATCATAAATTAATTTTCTCACTTGTTAATGTATATTTTATATTAAATGTATTTTTGATAATTTCACAGGGACCCAAAAATGATCAAAAGTGGGTAAATTTTAAAACCATAATTATTCATATCATTTTTTTAAAAAAAATATTATTAATTGGAATTAGTACAATCTAATTGTTAAATTTTTTTATTTTTGTGTAAAATAAATTATTTGGAAAATTTTAAATAGAATGGAGAAGTTTGAATTTGATTGGAGAACAATTATATCAGATTCCATTCCATTATGTAATTATTATTTTATATATTTTAATGATGTAATATTTGATAAAATTATATCGCATCATGTCAATATCATATTCAAAAACCTCATGGATGATCAATTTTTACATATTAAAAATATTTTTAAATTGTGATGTGAAGCGGGTCATCATGTCACAATTCTTGTATATGTGTAAGATGATATGACTTTTTATAATTTATGAATAATTTATCATTATGTATAACTAGTTCATAATGGACATAGAATATTTGATATAATTTTTTTTGATTATTATACAATAATACAAAACATATTATAACCCAAGTAGTTTGAAGAGGATATTTGGATTTCATATCAATGATGAAAATATTTTAGGATTTCATTTGGAATATAGGATATTAAGAGTAGATGATGGAAAAAACTAAAAAAAATAAGTTTCAATATAACATTAAACATTAATAATTTGGGATACGAAGTTTGAAAATGGAGATAAAAGATTCTAGTGTACAAAATACATTGGAATCCTTAGTGAGACTCATGTTATAGTGTAATGATGAGAATTTTCCCATGGTTTTCCAACATGTAGGTATTTTTAATATTTTAAATTTGGAAAATAGTGATGATAAATTTTATTATTATTTTCATATACTAACATGAGTAACGATTTGAGGAACTTATTAGTGGAATACATGAGATGAGATATTTACTGTTACTTAAATCCACCTTTTATCATTTATAATTTCATTGATAGTATCTTCTAATTGTTCAATTTTTAAATATTTTGAAATTGATTATTTTATATTGATTTATTTATAATCAATAATGAGTGAGCATTCACTCAAGGGATGGTGAATAAATATTAAAAGGATTATAATTTCTTTTGAATAAATTATTTTACTTATGGATAAATATTTTCTAGTTATTATTTCACTCTTATTAATGATTACATAACTATATATGGATTTTTTAGGAAAGTAACACATGTTCGGGGAAATGTGATAAATGAGAATTTTGGTTTTTATATATTCCTTAAGTCTTATTTTTTGATTCATTTTGTATGTCAAAGAATTACAGTTTTGGAGGATTATTTTAGTTATAAATAATTTAAATAATTTGGATAATACTAAAAGAAATTAATCAATTTAAAAATAATTACCAAAAAAACCATAATAATAGATTCAATTTAATCCAAAAGTGATTGATATCATAATTTTTATGGAACCCATCCTTGGAAATTAATTTACTTCTTCTAATTTTTATAAATGTATTAGTTATTGTTTGAGTTGTGTTTCAAATTTAATTTTCATATTAATTTGGGAAACTATCATATATTTATAAATACATAAATAGACTTCTCTTGGTGGTGGTTCAATGTTCCCAATTTTTTCACCATAATATTACGAGCTAAATGGAATTTTATTTGTTTTACTAAAGGTTATAAGAAAATTTAAATTTAAATTTAGTCATTTATATTTGGGAAGTTTAGAAAATATGGGTATAGTTCCAATGAATATGATAAAAATATCATTATAATATCTATTTTTACCCATTCATATATACAGAGAAATTGTAATGTTTTAGTAAATTTCATTAGTAAGGTGACTCAATTAATGAAGGTATCAAAGAGTAGGTGGTAACTAAATATATTAGTGGTGGATCTATATTTGAAGTCTCATGAAGAGGGGAGAAATATGATTTTATATCATATTGTAATCACTTTTACAATTTTGTACCAAATAAAAGAGGGGAAAAAATTTAAAGTACCGGAAGATTGGTTATGAATTCAATTATAGGGATGACATTGACGGTTATTGTGTAGTATCTGATAAAACCATATATTTATAAGAAATATTGGTGGTCCCCCAAATTTAATGGAATAGGTTATGAATGTGTCTCATAAATCTAGTTGGGATGCTTATCAAAGATATATGAAGATTTATCATGACATCATATGGTGATTTTAGAGTAATTTAATAAAGACTGAGATATTTGAATATGACACTTAGTATTTTAGTTGTAAAAATGTCAACAATGACAATTAAAAACCAATATTTGTTTTAATATATTTTATTCTTCCAATTTCGAGATTAAATGTTATTAAGATGGATTTTGTGGGTTTTTAACATGCATTTTCACATTAGCACAACATATTATGATTTTTTTGGATCAACAAAAAGGTTAGACCAATTATTATCCATTTTCGGGGTGTTCTGAGTTGGATTAATAAGTTAATTTCAGATTATCACTGTGGTTAGGTTTTTTAGAGTTCCTTAATCAATCATATCACATATATATCAGTGATATAATTTTACATTTCGGTGGGGGTTTAATGGGTGGGTGGTACTAGTTAAATATTATACATCACATCATCCTCAAAAAAATAGAAAATTAGTTCATACATTTCAAACATTAGAAAAAATGGTTTTTAATTACGTTCTAAATTCAAGAATATTATTGGAAGATAGAATTTATTTAGTGGAGTTTGTTTATAATAATATATACTAAGTGTTTATTTCAATGGATCTATTTAATCATTTTATATAAGATTAAGATAGTTATTTTATTTTAATAATCATGACCAATATATCCCATGGTACAAATTTAGAGAAATATAATATGGACCCACATAAATTAATTTAAAAGTTATGGTGATTAATCAGACTCACCAGAAGTCTTAATAAAATATAGATTACAACTGTTTGAGTTTCCAATTGGAGAATTATAACTTCTAAGAGTGTGTGCAAATATTTGATGTAGATAAATCAAAAATTGAAATTTATCACCCGGGTATGTGGAACTATTTTGTATTTCTATGAAATTTGAATTTGTTTCTTATCATTTAGAATTTAACCCAATGAATTCTTCAGTGAACACTGTATTTTATTATTTGTAGAAAATGAGGTACTAAATAGATCTATATCATTTTCTTCTATTCCATATGATGGTTTTTTAACTTAATTTTACATTTTATGAAATAAAACTTAATATTTTTTTATATACATGAAATGATATTGAAAGTATAGAGTATTATATTGGTGGGAGTCTAATAGAATCATGGACTTACTCAAAAATATTTATAGGATATATATTATCATATATGAAAATAATTAAATGTTTTTTTCATTGATAGTAGATCATAGTGACATATTAGGGATGAAAATTCTAACAGTTAAGAAGATTATGACTCCAAATTCTGGGAAGATGAGTCCCCTTAGAGTTTTGATGGGTTTTATGATGGAATTAAATGTTTCTAGTGGGTAAAAGAAAATTTTACAGCGAGTCATATGAATTAAAAATCCTATAAGATAATCATGAGATTTCCATTTGGGGAAGGGAAATGATCATATGTATGTTCGTGGACACATATACATTAAGGCCAAACCATGAATCAATGATCTGAAGGTAGAAAGCCTCTCATATTTAGTAACATGGTCTCCTAGATCAAGAAAACTAATTAATCATCTTAGTATAAAATGTTTTATTTTAATTTAAAATAATTTACTAGCCTCATGAATCATTTATTAATAGCATATAATGACATTATGTAGGTTTTGGGATAATTAATTTTGATTTTATGGTGTTTCCAATAATGAAAAATGTGATTATTTCCCTAATTAGATATATAGATATTGGATCAATGGTTAGATATATTAAATTTCATTATTTCAGACTTATAACTATTCCATTTTATATCTAGATATTTACTTCCCCAATAATAAATGTTCAAAAAGAATGAAACTCAAACATTGATATGTAAAACATTGAGGTTCAAGTTGTTTCAATCCATTCCATTGATCGTTTTGTGTGAGTAATGTTGTGTGATATCCATCCACTTTTGAAAAATCACAGTCATAAAATAGATATCAATGTAATATTTCTTATATTATATTGTATCCATATAATGTATAAATCATATGGTTTCATTTTCATAAATAATAGATCCCACTTTAGGAATTCACTCCCTACCACCAATTCATTCCCATGAATTACCTCAACTATCCTCAACCAATCATCCATATGATTATTAAACATGATTGGTTGTTAAAGCCTATATATATAAATATTTAATTCTATTACCAATATAAGAATTAATAATGGATGTGAAATACCAAAATCAATTATAATATATACAAATGAATATATATATATATATATATTACCTTGTGTCCTCAAAGATCATCAAATCCAACTATATAATGTTATCTATGACCAACCCATATGTTCTAATTTATATCATTCCTAATTAAATAATGTGTCTCGTTTCTCACTTGTCCCTAGGAAAGAGTTACATTGATAGGATGACCACCACCTAAACCAACTTATAAAATGGTCCCATCATGCCATGGGTAATAATACTCCTGAAAATTTTGATGTGGATAAGGTTGTTGGTGATGAGGCCCATCCACCTTCATGGTATATGATATCCCACAGAGACATCCATAATAAGATGAGTACATTTTTATTTTTTGTCATATAATTTCTCATGAATAAATTATAACATAACTATTCATTCCTTAAGAATGTGAGTTATGAGAAACAGAGAATCAAGAATAAAAAGGGTATATATAAATAACTGAACATCCCTATGATATGAGGATTACTTATTCCTATTATCACTAATGAAATATTTTTCATGCTCCATCATATAGAAAGTTTTTACTCGATATAGTTCTCTCAATGACATCTTGATTCTACATCACCCCAATATATATCCCAAAAGTAAATATAATGATTAATTATTGATTCAATTATCCAATTCTGCACTAAAAATGGAAATTTCATCACCCCACATCATCTAGGAAATGTGAAGAAATCAAAAAAAAAGATTAGAAATTTCACCTCTTATTCTGAAATGGAAACAATCCCCTATGACACAATTAATATCTTCTAATTGGGTCACACTAGATATCATTTTATAAAGGATAACATGGTAAAAATTAGTTTAATAATACAATATTTTCAGGATTTAAATAATATAACTAATTTTTTGACGACCCATATATTTATAGAGTAGTAAATTTTTATTTATATTAATATATATGAATAAGATATTAATTTTAATTTAAGGTTGATATTTTTTATGATAGAGTACACGACATGAAACAACAGGCTCCTCCGAAATCTTACATTGACTACAAAATTGAGTTATTATACAAAATAATACAATATTATTATTATTATTTTAAATGGAAGTAAATTCCTAGATGTTTCAATGGAAGGAATTAATAGTATCAACTGAATTTGGAAAGAGAATAATTGTGATTTTGTATCACTATTTATGGATTATTATTTAATGAAAAATATATAATATGTATACAATGTAGCGTTTTAAATTTATATTATATGTTTTTAAGATATGACATAAGAATAAATTCATTTTTTCGGATAAAAGAATTATTTTTGAAAAAATGCATTTTTACCGCTTTTTGATGGAGAACACTTTTTTGATCTAGTTTCGACACCTTTATTTGTTTTATTTGAAAAAATAATCTTTTTACTTATAATAGAAAAATCATGATTTACGTAGTATGTAATGTTTTTTTTTTGGTAAACTTTATTTTTTAATTAACAATGAAAAACACAACATTTTAATTCAAAAATACCCTTTTATTTAATTTATTAATACAGTTATATTGTATATTTAATTATTATTTTGTGTTTAATTGGATTATATTTTTATCATTTAATACAATTTTGTTCATTTAAAATAATTTCACGTTGAAATGTGATATAAATGCTTTTCAATCTTTTGATAGTTTTTACTTATTAAAAACACACCTTTTGTTTTTGATAAAGATAATTAATTTTAAATTAATTTATGCAACTTATTGGTTTTGATTTTGGAAAAATAGACTATATATTTGTAATCAGAAGTTCCAAATTATGTAAATATGTAACTTTTATTTTCAGAAAATTTGAATAGTAATATTAGTTAATATTTTATTTACCATGGTTAAAAAGAAAATCAATTAATATGTGTAAACAATAAAATTGTAATAATATTAAATTACCATAACACATATCCTTACACTATTGCATGAGATATTTCTAACCATTGGAATCCTTTGGAATATTTTAGTATCCCATGGAGCCACTTGTGTGTGAAAATGACCTTTACTTACTTTTAATTTAATGTTTAGGAAAATATAACATAAACATGTAGCTTTTAGTAAAACAATTTTTATATGTTGTTGTATAAGTTATAATTTCAACTATAAATAGTAATTATACTACTAAAAATGTTTCCTACATTATGGTATTTTATTAATAATTTTTAGTCCTCAAATAAATAAATATATTTATGACTAAATGATGATGAAGAGTTTACCTTATTAATGAATTATTTAAATAAATGTGATTATAGATACTAAAATAAATTTATTTTGAAACTTTTTATTCCATCCACAAACTTTATGCATTCTTATGACGTGTTATATTTTAATTATTTTTTTTTATAGAATAAAATAGTTAGGAATTTTTAAAAAGTCATGATATAAAAAGTATAAAATATACATAAATGAGATTTTAAAACAAGTACTATTTTATTAAATGATATAATAGTTATAAAAGTCAATGATTCTATGAAATTACTTAGATAATGTCATAAATGTAATTACATAATCAATTTAAGTTCTAATGGAATTTTATGGTAGTTATATTAACCATATGATATCAACATAAAAGAAGATATGGTAAGAGTTAAATTAGTTAACAAAAGGTTATGGTTAAATGATAAGGTAAAATTTGAAACCAAACATTTTTTGAAAACTATTTGTTGATAGGATTTCAAAAATATATATTCGTATCTTTAAATTTAATGACTTTTTGTCCCTTTGAAAGTCAAAATTCTGTTTATAATAAAATAATATTCCAAGATACTCCTAAAGTGCCCCTCCCCTGTCTAATAAAAGGAAACCACCTATAACCCATTATTCACACCTCTGATGCCCCATGGCTCATCCAAACTATACCCCAATAAGCTCCAAAAATTACTCCATTCCATCTAGAAGCATTCCTTTAGGATTAATGAAATTTTTTAAAGCCCTTTTTCTCAAATCAAAAGAAGATACCCGATTTGAGGTAACATATTCTCTCATGCTCATTTCCATTTTTTTACTTGTCCACTCCATATGCCATTCTTATTCATTTTTTATATAAAAAACCATTATAATAAATATACATGGTTGTTTTTATGAATGTATTTGAAATACATATACAGACACATCCCTCTAATGGATTTAAACATATTGTTTATGTGGACGGCGAACTACTACCTCAGGAAACGATTATTGTTCAATTATCTCCTACCGCATCTCGTGGTGGACATTATGAAGGAACTGTATTAATATGATATATATTATATTTACCTTTTCTTTATGATTATTTAATTTTTATTTAGAACATACTTTTAATAATTTCATGATGCGTAAACATGATAATTTCATTTGAGGAAGTGTGAACTTCCGCACCCTAAAAACGATATGACTCATTCAAGCCATACATGGAACATATAAAGAATGACATTAATGAACATATGTAACATATATAAAATATGACATTATTAATGAATTATAATATACATATATATCATTATTTTCTCATTCCATTAAATATGAAATTGATATTAAAGTAGTGTTCATGGGTATGTATGACTTACTGTCTCCATGAATGGTGCATTTAATTTATTATCTCAAAATTTTATGGAATATTATTAATACATATTTAATGAATATATATGATATATCTATTATTAATATTCTAGAGATAATATACATTAAGCCAGGTAGAAAGTTTGTAATTATAACAAGATCATTTTCGACTCAAGTACCAAAAATCGTCAAAATGACTGATATTAACATATATAATTATGTAATTTATTAAAATGGTAATAAGTGATATAAAAGAAATATTAAACAAGAAAAAGGCTCTGAGGAGAGTATAAATTATCTTTTTTTTATTATTCATGAAATTATATAATGAATGAGTCAAGTCATACACAAGGTAAGGGACTCCGTCTCAATATCATTTCATTGAGGCATATTTCGATAATATATACCTCTTTCTTTTTTATGGTGTTTAATAAAAACCATTCACCTTTACTTTAATTCAAAGAGAATCTTTTTTATATGAATTATTTTAGTAAACATAAAATGTAATGTTTTAAACCAATGTAGCAATAATGACCACTCCACCTTCGTAATCATTATTTTTCTTCCTCTACAAGACAAGATGTTTTCTTAAAGGAATAAAAATAGATTATTCCATTTTTTAGTGTCTTCATTTTGAAAATTTTATTTGAAATGTAATTTTTTATTTCAATATGTTGAAATGATTTTGTATGATTCCAAATAATATGTTATCAATGAAATGCTGATATTTGAAATATTTGATTTGTTGTTATTATATAATGGTACTTGGACATCTGGAAGGTGGTTACGTGATAAAACAATGATGGGTGGTTACGTGATAAACCAAATGGTGAGTGGTTCCATGATAAATCTAGGATGGCTGGTTACGTTATAACCTCAAATGCACAGTATATGGAAGTTGGTCGTATGGCTATTACATTTAGTGATATGTGTGGAAGTCGGCCGTATAGTTGTTCCATTTATGTATATTTATGTCCCAAGTTACCTTTATATTCTATACATTGTTTTTGGTGGGATTTATGGAAATATTTTGAATAAAAAAAGGGTATGAAATGAGTTTATATTTTGTGATATTGTTTTCCCACTTTTGAAAGGTGAAAAGTATTACATTATCATAAATTATTCATTGTTTAAATGTTTTTTTTAAACTAGGAAATTGACATATTTATGTATCCCATAATGATATTTTTATGGTTATCCCAAGTATTTAAATATTTTTCACTAGACTTAAAGATGAATAGGGTCAATGATGGTATCCAAGAAAAGTCATGTAGTATAAAACATAGAAACTAGACATGTTTCTTTTTTTTAGAGTTTTTGTTTTATGAAAAAAAAATTATAGTCAGTAGAGGTTTCTACTTATAATATTCAGGGTTTTATGTATAATTTTTGACCTAATTCTCTAAATATATATGCTAGAATAGATACTCAATGTGAATTATTATCATACTTAAATATTATGTAATGTTTTAGGTTAGGGATTTAGTTTCTGTATTTGTGGTCGGTTTAGACAACATTAGAGGTTTGGGTGTTATTTAAGCATTGGTGACATAACTATAATGGTTAGAATATTAGAAAGAGTCATAGTTATTATAGATAAATAAATGATTTTAAGATAACATGAATACGTATATCTTAGTATTTTACCACTTTATAAGATATTATATGATTATTTTTCGGATATACTCACACGGCGTTAGTTTTCGTATCCGAGGTCGATTTATATAACATTAGAGGTTTGGGTGTTATTTAAGAATAAGTGACATAACTATAATGGCTAAAATATTAGATAGAGTAATAGTTATTTTAGATAAGTAGAATGATTTTAGGATAACATGAATACATATATCTTAGTATCTTCCCACCTCATAAGATATTATATGATGATTTTTCTGATATACTCACTCGGAACTTTTTGGTTTAAGTAAATGGATGGATGTAGTAGGGAGTAAAGTAAAAATGGATGTGAATAAAATTGTGACGGTTTTATAAATAAGAAATTGATTGAAATTGGAGCTACAATTAGAACTCTTGTGGTTATTCTCAAAAAACTATCTGGAATCATGATTGACCACCTAAAAATTAGTGAATTCTCAAATGCAGCATATTTGTGAGAAGAAAATCTATATAGATATTAAGGTAATAGTCATAAAGGTGATTATATTTAAAAACCAATGTGTCATGCATGTGGAAGGAAACACCTAGGGAAATGCTTCAAAGGGAATGGAATATGATATAGATGTGATAATGAAGGTTATAAAGTAACAACCTTCCATGGAAAAAGGAAGCATAGAGTTGACTCTAGGAAAGGGATTAAAGTTCTTTATGAGGGATCAATTGGATGTTATAAATGTGTTGTGCATGGTAAATATAAAAATAGATTCCCTATGAAGACTTTTTGGGAATGAGATCAGCAGGTTCATACAAATATTTGTAAACAAATACCAAATTATATTCCAATTGAGGATGAAGAAACTGACAATGACTAATAAAAGGTATCGATTATTTCATAGGTGATGTTTTGAAATTATTTAATCTTATGATATGATTCGTGATTTCATTTGTAGGAAAGATGTATTATAGAATGATTTGGAAAAGAATGGACAATGGTTCATGAAGAATGTTGAATGTGTAATAATTCCACATATAATGGATTCAATCATTATGGTAGATTTCAGGATGATGAAATGATTAAATGTATAAAGGATATTTTGATTATGGATTACATTGGATGAATTTTTCTAGTATGTGTAACCTGGATGTTGGATAAGTGAAAATAATATTTATGAAATAATTATCTTTTTTGGTGTGTACATAATGGATAACCTTAGGGGTTCTTACGATCTTTTTATTTTGAGGTGGTAAATTTGTATTACATTTTGGGATTCAAAATGAAGGGTATTAGATAAAAATTTATGATAAAATAGGTTATGGTTACTTTTGAGGAAATTATTTTACTTTTGAAAATGTTATAAGAATGATATTGTTGTAGAAAAAGGGATTCACACAAGATGGGTGACACCCCTTCACGTTCGATAAGTCCAAGGGAATCGAACAAACAACCAAAGTGTGACTGGGATTTTCCGCCTACCACTGAATTACGTAATGTCCCTGGTTAGTATGACTTGTTATATTTAGTTAAATGATTTTATTACCCATGAATAAGTGGATTTGGGATCATATATTTTATCAAATGGATATTCTTATTATCAGAAAATGAGTAGCTGATCAAGTGATAAAGGTTATTTAGGATGATGTTTTCACTTTTTGAAACACCATATGCCTAAGTAAAATAGAATACTTTGGGATTTTAATTGATGAGTAATGGTGGAATTTTATTTTGGAATAATCTATGTTTTTATTTTAGACATATAGATATTTGGGTTATTCATGGAAATTATTTAACCTATCATAGAGAATATTTTATTAGGTTAATTACGTTTAAATATGATACATTAACTCTAGATGATATTATTTAGAGATAAATGTTTAGATTTTTGTGGAAGACTATTTGATGAAATCCTTCTGAATTATGGGTTTCAAATTTAGATTTTATAATATTGAATAATTTATGGAAAATTGTGTATTGAGTGGCCTTTTGGATCTTTGGTCATTTTTTGTTCAATTTTGGAGATTAAAATATGTATTTATTTTTATAAAATATTTTTTTTGGATTATATGATCTTATACTGAAATTTTTTGTTTTTTAATGTCTAATGATTGATAAAATATATGGTTCATCTTTTGAGGATCATTTTTATCTCTATAAGTTGATTCTAGTGCTTCATGTGTGACCAAGTCATCTTGAATACTACTTGTTTGGAGAAAATATGTGTTTTTGGAGGAAAATTATTAAATGATGATACTCAACATCAAAACTAAGAATATTTCCTTATTTTCTTAGTAAATATCATTAAAGAATTATCCAATATTTCAAAAGGAATATTAAAACAAAATAATGTTGTCTGTTTTCTTTTCATACTAGGGAATCAAAGACCGTTTAATCTATCATATGTTTATGGTTTTTGGGTGGTTAGCTTCACCTGATCATTTTTTCTATCACTCTCCATCAAAATTTGATGGTTAATTTTCTCTTCCATATCCACAATTTCAGGGAATCATAATATGTGATATCTCAGGTTACCATTATAATTATCTATTTTAAGTGATTGTTTTATTGCGTTTTTTCTGATTTGGGACATTCAATGATGTTTCCCATCCCATTTTTTGAATTGTGAGGACGTGATTTCTAAAAAGGGGATGGATTGAATGACCAAGGTATTTATAGAGTAATAATTTTTTATTTATATTAACACTTTTAAATAAGATATAAAATTTATGTTAAATGAGATGATTTTTATGATAGTGTACTCGACACATAACAACGGAATCCAACAAAATATTACATTGGACACAACATTCAGTTATACTAAAACAATAATACAATAATATTATTATTATTTTAAATGGTAATTAATTCATAGACCTTGGAATGACATGAATTATTAATATAAAATGATTTTATAAATAATGTTTACACTTGTTTAAATGATGATTTTTTTATTACCAAATTTACTAGAATGAAAATAATGACCAATTGAATATAAAAGATGTGTTTTTATGAAAACATATTTAAAATAGAATAATTGTGTTTTCAAATCTCTATTTTTGGATTATTATTTAATAAATAATAAATGATATATATTCAGTGTAATTTTTTGAATTCATCTTATATTTATTATTTATATAATATATGAATAAATTTATTTTTTTTTGATAAAAGTAGTTTTTTTAAAAAAAAATACCGTTTTACCGCCTTTTTTATGGAGAACCCTTTTTAAATATTGTTTTAGAAACCTTTATATGGCTTATTTTAAAAAAATTAATTTTTATTTAGAATTGTGACATAAATATTTACTATGGATGAGATTTTGTTATTTTTTTGGTAAAGAATATTTTTTTAATGAATAGTGAAAAATAAAATATTTTAATTCAAAACTGCCTTTTAATCTAATTTATTTAAATATTCAGATTGTAATTTTAATTAGTTTAATTGTTTAATTGTATTATATTTTTATCATTTAACCCATTTTTGGTCATTGAATGTAATTTAATTCTAGAATTTGACAAAAACACATGTTAATCTTTTGGTAGTTTTCACATCTTAAAAACACATTTTTTGGTTTCAATAACGATAATTAATTTTAAATTAATTTATGAAACTTCTATGTTTTGAATTTGGAAAATTGGATTTCAGATTTCTATTCGTTAGGTTTAAATTGTGTGAACATGCAAATTTTATTTTTATACATTGTGATTAGTAACATTAGTAAATATTTTATTTACCATGGTTAAAAGGTAAATCCGATAAATAAGAGTAAAAAAAATATTATAATAATATTAAATTACCCCAACACGTGTCATAACCCTATTGGATGATCTAGTTTTGACCCTGAGAATCCTTGAGTCTATATTAGGACCCCATAGCACCACATGTGTGTAAAAAGAACATTTAATTACTTTTAATTTATTGATAAGGATGATATAACCAATACATATAGCTTTTAGTAAAAAATATTATATGAGTTTATATAAGTTAGTGTTTAGACTATAAATAGTAATTAGAAAAATAACAATATTTCATACATTATGATATTTTATTTATAATTATTAGACATCATATAAATAAATATATTTATTACACAATGATGATGTAGTGTTTATGTTATTAATGAATGATTTAGATAAATGAGATTATAAATATTAAAATAAATTTATTTTCTAAATTTTTATGCCATCCAAGAATTTTATGGATTTTTTGGACTTCTTATCTTTGATTCAACAAAATCGTTTAGAAGGTTTAAATTTTTTATATATTTTTAAAAAGTCGTGATATGAATAGTATAAAAATTGATATAAACGAGTTTTAAAAAAACAAAATATTTTATTAAATGATATAATAGTCTTAAAAATCCATGACTCAGAAAAATGACATTTATAATGTTTTAAATATTATTAATGAAACACTTTAGTTTGTATTGGTATTTTATGGTACCAATATTAACTATATAGTATGAATATACAAGAAGACATGGTAAGAGTGAAATTATTTAACTAATGTTAAAATCTAAATGATAAGGTTAAATATTATACCATATCATGTCTAAAAATAATTTGTTGAGAGGATTTAGAAAATTTATAATTTTATCTTCTAATTTATGTATTTGTGTACCTTTTGAAAATATAAGTTCCATTTATAATAAAATAGTCTTTCAAGACATTCAAAAGATCCCCTCCTCCATTTTATAAAAGGACACCACATCTATCCCATTACTCACACCTATCAAGCCTATTTGCTCATCCAAAATATTCTCCAATAATATCACATAAATCATACCTTTCTATTAGAAGCCTTCCCCTAGGTAGAAGTCAATTCATGAAAGTCATTTGGCTCAACTAAAAATAAGTTACACGATTTGAATTAACATCCTCTCTGAAGCACGTATCCATTATTTTTCCTTATCCACTCCCTGTGATCTTTTTAATAATTATTTATATAATAACCCCAGTATAATAAATATACTAGTTTTTTTATGATATGGATTCGAAATAAACTTACACACACCTCCATATAATTGATTTAGGACATACTGTTTCTGTGTACGGTGAACTATTGCCTCACAAAATGATGAATATTCAATTATCTCATACCACCACTCATGGTGGTCATTATGATGGAACATTATTTATATGATATATATTATCTTTATATTGTATTTATTCTTATGTAATTTTTATTTATAACATAACGTTATTATTTTCATGATGTGTGAAGATGATAATTTCATTTGAGAAAATGCAGACTACCACCCTCTCAAAATTATATGACCCATTAAGCTAATACATGGAATGTATAAAGGATGTAGTCAATGAACTTATATAAATATATAAAATATTATATTATACTGGATTTATAAAATACCTATTTATCATTATGTTTTAATTGAATTAAATATGAAATATAAAAGAAAGTAGCATTCATGCATAAGTATATCATGTCGTCTCCATAAACAGTGCAATTCATTTGTTATATCAAAATGTTATGGAATATTATAAATAAATATATAATAGATATATATGATATATATATATATATAATCATAATTTTCAAGAGATAATTATCATTTGACCATGTGGACAAATTGAAATTATTACATGACAATTTTCGACTAAAGTTTCCAATATTGATAAAATGACTGATATTAACATAAATAATTATGTAATTTTTATAACATGGTAATAAGTGATATAAAAATAATAATAATCTTTTGAATATTATGAATCAAGTATAAATTAACTTAATATTATTATTTAGGAAATTAAATAATGAACGACTCATGTCGGACACGAGGTAAGGGACTTCGTCTCAATCTCCTTTCATTGATGAATATTTTGACAATATATACATGCTTCTATTATATAATGTTTAATAAAAGCATTTTAATTTTACTTTAATTCAAAGGAAATCCTTTTTCTATGAAGTATTTTATTAAACAACAAATGGAATTTTTTTATCATATTCAGTGACAATGACCTCTCTGTAGTATTAATCGTTATTTGGATTCCTTTATAATCCATAATGTTTTTCAAGGAAAAGAAATTCCTCATTCTCTCTTTGGGTTTTTTATTATTGATAATAAATTTTTAAATGGATTTTTTATTTCATTATATTGATTTTTTCCTATTTACAATGAAATTGTATAAGTAAAATGTTGATATTTGAAATATTTTATGATATATGATTATGTAATGGTACTTGGACATTTGATGGGTGGTTATATGATAAACTAATGACAGGTGGTTATGTGATAAACCAAATGTAATGTGGTTCCATGATAACCCATTTATGGGTGGCTACATTTTAACCTCAAATTCATTTGGTATGAAATTCTACCGTATGGATATTCCATTTAGCGATAGGTGTGGAAGTCGACCGTATTGTTGGTCAATTTAAGTTTGTTTATGTCCACAGTAAACATTATATTCTATACGTTGTTTTTATGGGATTTTTTGTAATATTTTGGTTACAAAAAGGTTAATAAATGAGCCTATATTTAATGATGTTGTTTTGATACTTCATTAAGCTGAAAATTATTATTGTATGATAAAGTATTCATGGTTTATATATTGTTTTAAAAAACAATTAGTTTCCTTCTTCATGTATCCCTTACTGAATTTTTGATTCCCATCCAAAATTTTGAAATGATTTACATAGGACATAATGATAAATTGGTTCATGGATGGTATCACGGAAAATTCATGTTGTCCAAGACATAAAAACTATACATGTTTCTTTTTTATGAGTTTTTGTTTTATGAAAAAAATGGATAGTGTATAGAAGTGTCTACTTATAATATTAATGTTTTTATATATAAGGTATGACTTAAATCTCGAATGCTCAAAACTTGATATGTTCATCAATGTAAATTACTAACATAATTTTAAATAAGGAAATGTTAAAGGTTGGGGATAAAAAAAATTATTAATCGCATAACTCAATGACCAAAAGTCTTAGTGACTTTAATATTATTTAAAAAAAATATCTTATTTTATGACACATGAGATTATTTATCCTTAATGATTCTCATCCATAAGAACTTTATTTTACCTCACATGATATATTTATCTTTTTAACCATAGCTTTGTAAACATAAAAAATGGGGTGAGATTAGATACGTAGTAAGGGAAAATGTTTAATAATATATGAATCATAGAAATGAAGGAGAACATGCGGAAGTGAGAGAATTTCATATTAAAAGATCATAAAAACACATATGATAATCATAAAAAACACTAGAGAAACATAATATCATGATAGATCATTAATGAAGACTAATTTTTTTGACATTAATCTAAATACAACTGAATAATCGTAAAATATGTGACCATGAAAGAAAAGTGTTGATTACATTAAAAATAAGGCATAACCAATAAATCAATGAATTTCAAAGAAAATAATTTAATCTTAAAAATGTGTCATAAATAGGTAAAAAATGGAAATATGGATCTTCCATAAGTATAGTAAAAAAATTTAATAAAACTAACTATGCAAACACCATTGTGAATTAAGCAATGTTTTCTATTCTTGAAAATGTGTTAAAACACATTAAACCCATGACTATGTGAACAAACCCATTTTTTACATTCTTAACTATATCATGAGATATAAAAATAAAAAATAAATTATATTGAAATACAATACCCATCCCATTATCATCCATAAATATGTGTGCCAATTTTTGTTGAGTCAAATAAACCTTTTTTACTTTTCAACTCCTTTTTTGAAATAAAAAAACATTAATTATTACATAAATACTAACTCAATCATTTCTAAAGTATTTTATAATGTTTTATAAGAAAAAAGTATACCTTTTATAACATAGAATAATAGATAACAAGTTACTAAAAAAATTAATTTTCATTATGTTTATCAAAATGATACGGGATATGATATACTTATTGTAATGAAATAGGATATGATATTATTATCATAATGAGGATGGATATGATAATAATTGTTATTATAATTTTCATACATAGATTAATTATAATGATTATATGATCACCAGTTATGTTTGATATACTGGAAAAATATTTTTATTCATATTAATAATGTTTTGGATTAAAATACTACATATACTCAAAGAATTTATTGTAATGACCATTTCATATTTAGAATATAATATCTCTAAAATAAGAAACATGTTTCATGCTAAAAATGGTTAATATCAAAATTCTATCATTAATTCTGTTATAATATGACTATTGAAGTTGAAAGTGTCCAATTCCATGTGAAAATCTAAAAAAATATCACCGTTAAAGGATCAATATGAAAATTAATGGCTTGACTATAAAAAAAATAGTCATTTATAGTGATCAGTACATAGTGGATTACAGCATATGTGTGATTCTACTATAGCACCCATTATTTTTTGGTTTTCACTCTCAATTTTTCAAAATAGATCAAGGCATAAAAAACTTCTTATTAGTCATTTTTATTGATTTTTAGAGTCTTTATTAAGGAAAACTTGTCTTGTTTCCTTCATAAGAATTTGTTGTATTTTCATTATGAGATATCGTTTTTATGATTATGGTTAGGATATTTCAATGATATGAAGATACTGAATACTATAACCTCTTTGATTAATGGAATGAAAGGATAGAAAAATATATATGATCATCGTATCAAGGGATTTTAGGTGTAGGTAGAGAGAGAAAATATGATAATCATATCGAGGGATCTAGGGGATAGTGAGATAAATCGATCATCATATCGATGTATTTCTATGAAAAAATAAATATAGAAAATATAGTAAAAATAAAACAAGGGACCTTTATCCAAGGTACCTAGATACTCTTCTCTTTGGGATAAAATAATTCAATTCATTTGTGTTTCTTTTTTTATTACATGACATTCATTCCCACTGCATTTTATAGGAACTGATACTTTTATGTTCATCATTCTCTATTTATTTTATTTATCATAATAGCATTAATTGTGATGAAATTGTTCTATCTTGTATTACTTTATGAAGAATATTTACTCTGATTTTGATTATATACACTTCATTATATAACCACTACTATTTTTGTTTACCTTGATTTATTACAAACGTTGTCAATATGATAAAACTATAAATTTCATACAACTTCTTACTAAATATGATTCTATAAATGGTTAAATTCGACTAATTTTATTATTAATACATTTGGAATAAAAATTGAAATCTACATGATTATGTGACATTGTTCATCAAACCATAGGTCCATGTATGATTTCCATTTGTATAATTTAGAGGGATTGTTGATACGATTTGTTTAACATTGTTTCGTAATGTTTCTTTAATGATAAAAATTATTTTTTAAACATATAATTCACCGACTTTTATATTTATCCATCATCATTTACATTATGTTCCAATAATTGGTATCAAAGCCAAGTAGTTGTTATAATAATAATTACATTTGGTATTAGATGTGGTTTCCATATCTTATCTCAAATTATTTCTCAACATATTTTATTTTATTTACATGTTCAATTATTCATTAATTATGTTATAATATTTTTGATAATAAATTTTTTTCTATATTAGTGTGTATTGTGGAATAGATTTTTTTTAATTATATACTCTTCATGATATAACCACTACATTTATATTATATTTTGATAAAAGAAGGGTGTATAATATTTTTCTACTTTATTATTCTTTTTTTTCTCTGATAAATAAAATTTTATTTGATTTAAGTTAGAATCATTACCAAATAAAACAATCCTTAATTTTCCATTCTGGGATCTTATTTATGGATCCTAGAAAGTTTTTCGTATAGACTTATTTTAGGTTTTTTTAATTTCAATTGTTTAACGTTGTTAAACATAGTATTATTTATGGTTTAAAACAATAATTTTTAAAACATAAAATTAACCACCCTAGAGTAATTAATCATCTTCATTAATATTTAAACTGTACACTTAGAAAAGTACATAACTAGAATTTTTAATAGGAATTCGGAGTCAGAATTTAGAAGTGTTCATATCCGGAATTCGTAATCAGAATTCTTAGTCGAACTTTACATAAGTTTGTAATCAGAAATCAGATTGGAACTTCATGAATGTTCATATCAAGAATTCGAAGTTGAACTATATGAGAGTTTGCAACCAAAATTCAGAGTTAAACTTAATAATAGTTCATATTCAGAATATAGAGTCTTATAAATAATGCCTCATATCTATGTTTTATATGATTTCTAGGTTTTATGCTTCAATATGATTTTTTTTCATAGAGAAATTTTGATTTGAGCAAAGAAAACATGGTAAGGATAAATTTCCTTAGTGAAGGAAATTTTTACTCATAGAGGTAAAATGAAATTTTATTTAAGATAAGGTGTTTTTGATTTTCAAAACAAGAGGAATGGTCAAGTCATAAGGAAACCTTAATGACTCAACAATATCCCCCTTGAAATAAGGAATGGAAAAATCATAAGGAAAACCTTATTGACTCAACAGATTAGATCATCATTTATAATTTATAATTAATTTTAAAAATTAAGAATTACCTTGATGGAATTATTTATTAACTAATAGATGTTGTAACTAATCTATGATACATCATTATTGAGTTGTAGGAATAAAGTATAGATTCCCTCTAGTGATGATCCACATGTGTTTTGAGAATATCCAAATGTCAGCGAAGGAATCTATGGGCACTAGAATGGAAGATCCTGGCACTAGCGTAATCTACCATTGATCACAATTTGTATTACTTCCAAAGAATTCTCATTCATCTAGTGTAGGAATATTTTTCTCTATTATTGGGAGTGATATTTGAGAATAATGATCTCAATGGATTTAGATAGTTCTCCAATTCTGTTGGGAACAACCTAAACAAATGAATAGGTTTATGGAGAAAATAACATAACTCAACATTTATATCACTAGGGTTAAAATAAAATAATTGAAAAATATCAATTAATTAATTATTTATTCCCACTGAAACACCATTTCAAATATTATTATTATTATTATTATTTCTTGAGATGCATATAAATTTCGAATTGAATGGATATACTATTTAATCAAATTATATTCATTATTTTTTATTTTTTTCACTATGGGTAGAATCATAGTCTGTCATTCCTCAATAAAATTTATAGGGACACAAAAATGACTATTTATTTATTACATAACCTTAAATACTTCATTTTCAATCAAATAAATTAATATTATATTAAAAAAATTGAAAAATATATATATTTAATATTTTTTTCACATTATATTCTCTCGAATAACTAGGGACAAAATAAATGAGATAAACAAAACATGAATAATTATAAACCAAAAGAAATAATAATATTTAATCACCTTTTTAATTAATATATAATAATATATTATTTAACTGAGGTCTTTGATACACTTTGTGTGTGACCCTGTAGGCCTCTTCCTCAACGGTATTAGGTGAAGCTGCCTGAAGTCCATGGTTAGTGTCTAGAAAAATGCCAAGGTATCCATAGATAGAAATGATAAAACCTAAAAAAATAATGCCTTATACAAACACATAGTGTGTAATATAATCCATTTATTTTGATATATCTAATAAAGAAGTTTTATTTCTTTTGACATTAACTGAAGTTCTTGAGGTCTCTTTCAATAATTTCTATGAAAATGTGTTGTCCAATAAAAACTCATCCTTGGGGATTTATTTAGGCTATTGTATTACTATAAAAAGTCCCACAATATAATATTACATTAAAACATAAGTGTAAAATCCTTTAATTATTAACAGACGAAAATAATACTTGTGATTCACCCAATGTATCCTACCTCACAACGAACATATGTCCTCATGGTTTTCATCAATACATCAAAATATCCAACCAATAATATTATATTAAAACAATATTAACGTATATGGATCAATACAAACATCCATATTTATAAATATACAATAACACACAAGGATGCATATTTCTTATTCGCGGGTCTTGTTCTCATAATATCCCACTAGATATTACAATGTGTTTGCACCATAAGAACGTGCCTCAAAGTCCTATTAGTCTCCACCACTGATATCCTGTGTCATTTGTGTCCCTCCAATGATATCATCTGGCTATAGAACACATATTTCAGAATATTTTTATACACATTCAGGTTCTCATCATTATGGGGATCTTCTATGACCATTTTATTTGATTTCTACTTTTGGGTTATTATTGCATACATTGTTACATAGAAGAACAATCATGATGTGATAAGTTGTTTATTAATATTCCAAAAAATATACACATTTTATCATAAGATACACATAAGTTTGTTATAGGGAACCTACTCCAACAGACTCCCACTTTAACAAGAGAAAACATCTAACAACCATAATTCAACTCCCTTTCACAAGATACTCATGGTTCGACTGAGATTGGCCTTTAGTCAAGGGGTCTGGAATGTTTTCTTATATGTGTACTCCAATCATTGCAAATTCACCCCATTGATACCAATCCCTCAATAGGTGATACTTATGGAGTATGTCATTTTACCATTGGCATTCCATTGGTTCTTTTTCAATGTCCACTACTGCATTATTATCACAATATAATGGGATAGTGTCTTTACTGATAGACACCACACCAAGAACCTAAAAATACAATAATCCAAAAAAAACAATTGATGCATCAGAATCCACTATATACTCGTAATCCAAAATATATTCAGCCATAACCTACTATTATGAACTCCTCTAGATCACAACTCTTATGTTGATAAATAAAACATATTCTGACTATGACTTAATCAATTTGATTAATCTAAAAACTAGAATTAGTAAAAACCATGATGACCAGCTCCTCGTATCTATCATACACTGGAAACATGTTGTATGTTCTTCCCATGTACACAAGTATAGCCTTAACAACATTCCAATGATGTTCTCCTTGATATTATTGATATTTCTCTACCTTGATTAATGCATAGGAATCATCATGTCTACAACAATACATGGAAATGTTTATTTATCTAATCTCCATTGTTTTTAGGATACTAAACATTAAATCTTTCCCATGTTGTGTTTGAGGACACATTTTCCAAGAATGTTATAAACCATGGTACACTAGAACCAATCCACTCTTGAAATATTTTATACTAAATATATTTAGTGTATGGTCATCAAATATACATTATAATAGTCTAAGAAGCCTCTTGGATCTATCACGAATAATTTTGACCCCTAAAATGTGGTCTAATTCACAAATGTCCTTCATAGAGTAATTGTTCATTAACCATACCTTAACATATTAAAAGACGGGTATATCATTTCAAATGAGTAATATGTCATCAAAATATATTACTAGGATAACAACCATATTCCCACTAAACCTTTATTAAAAACATGACTCGAATTCATTATAAATGAATCCAAATTATTTTACTAATTTAGTAAATCGAATTTTCCATGACATATATTCTTGTTTAAATCCATAAATGGATCACTCCAACTTGTAAATTCTATTGGCCTCACCTAGAGTCTCAAATCCTTTTATCTATGTCATATAGACATCTTTATAATGGTTCCCATACTGGAATTATGTTTTTCCATTCATCTATTAAATCTCATTGTCATGCTTTTTTTTATAGTAAGTATAATTCAAATGGATTTATACATGGAAAATAGTAAAGTGGTTTCATCATAGTCAATTCCATGATGTTTCTTAAACCCTTTAGCTACTATCCTGGCATTATACATATTTAATTTACCTTTTATTTCCAGTTTATTTTTGATTAACCCTTTTCATCCAATTTTCATTACATCAATTAGAACATCGACCAAAACCCAAAAATTATTCACTTACATTGAATCCATTTAACAATTCATGAATGATTTCCATCTTCTATATTTTATGCATACTATATCCTACTTATATGAAAAAGTTTCATTATTATCAACCAATAACGAGTCACTATCCTTGGTGAATAGAGAACTATATATCTCTGGTTCTCTTACCTATATTGTACCCCTACATAGTACTTGTGTTTCAGGAACTACATCTTAAATGTGGACTAGTGGAATCTTTTCATCCGTCAAATCTTTTGTATCATGGGCATAAAATTAATTGTATTTAATATTTCTCCAACTATCCTTTTGAGGTATATTCTTCCTCTCAAGAAATTTTTTTTTTCTAGTGACATGAAAATTCTTGTTCGGGGGGGGGGGGTTGTATAGGTATTATACATTTGTTTCCTTGGGATACCCTATAAAGATACATATTGTTCTATAAGGTTCTAATTTATTTTTTAAGAAGGAATTTATAATTTAATGACAACCCCATACATGTTTATACAAAAGAATAGGTTCTTCTCCACTTGATAACACAAAGGAAATTCCATTTTATTCTTCGATTTGTACCTGGTATAATGTGTATTTCATATTTTATAATGAATATCCCCAAAAGGGTAATAGAAAACATGAATTACTCATCAACAACCTCACCATGTATAATAATGTATAGTTCATCCTTTCACAAACACCATTACACAACGGTTTGTTAGTTAGAGTTAGTTGAGATAGAATCCCTAACTCCCATAAATGGTTGATGAACTCTTGGTTAAGATATTTAACACCTCTGCCCAAATAAAGAGTTTTTATCTTATTTAAATGTTGAATTTTTTACATCACACTTTATTTCCTTGAATTTATCAATGGACTGATACTTATACCTCATTAAATAGATATATACATATCTAATCAAGTCATCGGTAAATGTTATGAACTAAGAATATTCATCTCCAGATTCTATTGTAAATGGTCTACCCACATTAATGTATAGAAATCCTAGAATCTCTATGGACATTTCACCATATCAACAAAATGGAGGTTTGTTTATTTTTACTTGTAAACAAGCATGATATATTTTAATTCTTTTTAAATCAAAATAGTATTTTGTACCGAGATAGGAAGTGGAAGCCGATGGGTTGGGAATTTTACGATTTTTGTATCACTGTAGAAATGTAACTACATCGACTTTGGAGATTTTATCCCGGTATGGCATGTAGACATCACGTGGATTAGAAAGAGAAAAAAATAAAATTGAACATGTACCTTGTTCAGATCTCACGTGTTTATGTCCAACACAGGATTCCAACAACCTTTTATCGAAGTCGCTAACGTCGAATCCCTATAGATCATCCACACACGCATCTGAAATCTACTCGTGTATCGTTCATTGGAATCTAGATGCTAGCCTACTACACCATCGAGTTCTTTGATGCAATGGTGATCAATACTAGAAATAGTATTTTATCCAAGAAGGATGATCTTGAATATGTTCCTCTCCTGATAGAATATCTCTCTAGAAACCAAGAGGAGAGAGGGGATCTCAATTATGACACATGAATTATTCCATGGGAAGAGCCACTCTCATACTTATATAGGGAATATCTAAAATACATAGTTTGGGTTCCTGGCCTCCTTGTAATATATATCCCCATTATAAGTATTATAAATATTTACTTATCCATTTTAAGCATAATAAATATTTACATAGGACAATTAAATTATACCATAAATAATATTTAAATTTTTATAACATTCTACAACATATATAAAATATATATTGGGTGATAATATTGAGTCTATAACCTGACTCATGGCTCCTGAAAATATTAAACAAACCATAGATATTTAAATCTGGTCAAATAATATTTTATCTTTGTATTTAAATAATCACTTTTAAATACATGTTATAAATAAATTCAATAAATTCTTCCAAACATGAATAATTAAAGAATTTATTTATTTATGGGTGATCCATAGAACATGGATGATAATGGGACTCTGTGGTGGGGCCCGCAAAGTTCTATATTCATGTTCATCTGTATAGGAAGGATTCTCAATTCTCTAGAGTGTGTCACCCTCTAGGACCATATCCCAATAGCAATTAATAATATTCACCAACCATGAGTGGGGATAGCTACCCATCGAGGACCATATAGAGATAAGGTAAATTCAAATAAATGAACATGGTTTGTGTTAATATAATCCCTTTGTCATTGATATCTCAATAAATAATAATGCACACTAGTGTCATCATCCTTTATCTTTCATTATTTTATTTTTTATATGTCTGGTAGTCTAACCATACACTACCGTGTCCATAGATTGAATTATGGTCTAACCATCCTAATAAACCAGGCTCGACACATCTCTTCCTCAAATCAGAAGTGAAAAGTCCAATCATGATCATTCAATCGATGTTGTGTCACCAGTGATGTACAAAACACAAATTACCTCATCACAATTTAATTACCATGGTTTTCACCTTTCAACAAAGCACACAATTAAATGACATGCATTGATAATGAGCTCAAGTCTATAGGCCATTACACGAGTCTTTAGATAAGAATGAAAAATGTAATCTGAAACATATGGTGTTCCTATTATGTGGGTTCGTCCTCATGATCTCAACTACTAGAGATCATCATGTGAGAACATCATGAGAAGATGTCCCATTAAATTTGATCCCCCAATCACTTGATAGTCACACATCATCTATATCCATTTAGAATGATGAAAATGGACCATAAGACATTACATTAAGATTACTGTCATGGAATCTCAGGGAACTCATTATAGCATAAGCCCTACTATAACCCTTTGATATGAAATATATTTTAGGACATTGTCATAAACAAAGTGGATAAAGAATTATCTAAACTATTATGGAAGGATAAATACACACATATATATAAAACATCATAAATGTAGTGGTAATCAAAGTACAATACAAGTTGGGTCTATGGAATCCACTTTCAACTCTCCCACGTGCACTAGATCCGAACTGTTAACAAGTCTCAATCATCTAGATCTCACATGAGAGTCATGCTACTGCTGAGAAATGACTTTTTTCTTGGGGTCATCCATATTGTCCTCTATAGATATTCTGGTAACTGTGACCTCACTTATTTGAGTAAAATCCATCAAGAGATGAAATATACAAAGAATTTTATTTTTCCTCTAGTGAGACCTAGGGTCCTTGGAAGGCACCACTACAACAACATTAATGGAACATAATAGAATGAGGTCTGCACTGTTATGAATAACACTAATGTCTATGATAAATTTTCATATCCATACTTCTTCCTTTGATGCATCAAAAGATGAAATATATCTAGACACTACTATAGAATCGAAAACCACAGCTTGCATCAAGCTTCTCCAGCTCACAATACCACCATTCATGAAAAATATATATCCTAACTATGATTTCAGATCATCATGATCTATCAGGAAACTAGAATCGGTGTATTCTATCACTACTAGTTCCTCATATACTCCATAAACCATGAACATACCCTATGTACACCTGAAGTTCTCTATGATAGTTTTAACTTGCACCCAATGCATCTCTCCTAGATTGTCTTGATATCTACCCACAATGATTAAAACCAAGGGGAAATCAAACATAGTACACCGAATGGCATACATGTTAAAAAACACTGTTGAGGTATATGGGATTCTACTAATTACATAAATCTCCTCAGGTGTTAGTGGACACATTTTCATGGAGATATTTATACCATGTGACATGAGAAACAATCCTCTCTTGGGCACTTCTATATTGTACCTTCTGAGTACATTATTAGTATTTGTACTTTGACTTAGTCCAAGATGACTTTGATATATATCTTGATATATCTTGATCCATATAATGTAGGTTTCTTCACATAAGTCGATAATGGATATTAATTCATTTATATATGCCTTAACTTATTGTAATACATCCACCTCATTTCCCATAATTAATATGTCATCATAATATAACTCTAGGAAAATTATTTCATTCCCTTCAACATTGTTTTAGACACAAGTCTCACTTTCATTTTTTACAAAACTAAATTCTCGTATAGCCTCAACAAAATGAACATTCACTAACAGTGATGGCTACTTCAACCCATAAATGGATCTTTGTATCTTACATACTTTATTGTTGTTCTTTGACATGACAGACCCTTCGGGTTGAGACATATAAACATATTCAACAAACATCCAATTTAGGAAATAAGTTTTGACATCTACTTCCCAAATGTCATAATCATGAAATTCTATTA
This sequence comes from Viscum album, assembly GCA_963277665.1. Taxonomy (NCBI): domain Eukaryota; kingdom Viridiplantae; phylum Streptophyta; class Magnoliopsida; order Santalales; family Viscaceae; genus Viscum; species Viscum album. Next base: position 1,478,210,776 of record OY728148.1, on the reverse strand, counting down.
TTTCAAGCAATATTCTAATGCATTTAAGCATTAGTAATGGTGAGAAGGTTTCATCATTGCCAATTCCTTGACATTGTATGAATTCCATTGCAACCAATCATTCTGTAAAGGTATAAACATCACCATCCATGTCCATATTCCTTTGGAATAACCATTTGAATCAAATGGGATTTACATTAGGTGGAGGGTATACCAAAACACAATCTTGATTTTGGTACATGAAATCCATATCCGAATTCATAGATTCTTTCCATTTAGAAGCTTATTTTCCATCTACTACTTCCTTGGAGGTTATAGTTTCAACATCCATAATGACTAATGTGTCACCGTACTCAGTGATAAGAGAACCATAGCTCTCTAGTTCTCTATCCTCTTGTGTATCCCTATGCAGTATTTGTGTCTCATTAACAAATTCTTCTTCCACTTGCTCCTATGGAAATTGTTTCTCTACCAACTCTTGTTCATCTATAACACTAACTTCATCAAATTCAATCTTCCTCCCCCAATTTCATATATAAATTTGTTCTATATCTTGAGATATGGTGTGCCTTTCCATGACAACTTTTCTATATAATGGGTTGTATAGGTAATTTCCTTTGGCTTCCTTTTGATTAACTATAGAGAATCCCTTCATGCTTTTAGATGTTTATTTGTCACATGGTAAAGTCTTGAAAAATTCCTTGCTCCACCATACCCATATTTTTTTCATACTGGATTTCTTTCTATAACATAACTCATATGGAATCCCATTAGTAGGTTTAGTTTTTACATAGTTAGAGGTATATTAATGTGACTTCAAACAATATCCCCAATTGGATAATGAAAGAGTTATATAACTCATCATTGATCTGACCATGTCAAGAACGGTCTTTTTTCTCCATTCACTAACACCATTCTATTGTGGTGTATAAGGAGGAGGGATTTGGGATATTATCCCACTCTTCATCTTCTGATCAATGAAATATTGGTAATGATGTTCTCTACCTCTATCTGAGGGGAGTACTTTTATTTTCATTCCATGTTGGATTTCTACTTAATTTTGGTAATCCCTAAATATTTGAAAAGAATCATACTTATACCATGTCAAGTAGATTTATCCATACCTACTATAGTCATTGGTAAATGTAATAAAGTTTGAAGAAATACCCCTTAACTATAATATAAATGGACCACTTACATTAGTGTGTATTAATTCCATTGCAACATTTGATCTTTCTCCCTTTCCTGAGAAAGTTGGTTTGGACATTTTGCCTTATAATCCATGTTAACATTCAACCATGTGTTTTAACTATACTGGGTCTAAATACCCTTCTTGATGTAATCTACATAATCACTTCTTTTCTACATGACCTAGCCTGAAGTTCCATAGGTGGGTGATATATGATTCATGTTGACCTATTTTTTCACAAATTTCAGTTATGAGTTTCTCCAGTTCTAGCATGTATAAATCATTGTTACAATGATTCATACAGTAATACATTATATCCTAATAAAAGAGAAAATATTTACTTACAAATATGATATAAAATATCATAGTTTATAAACATGAGACAAAGATAATGTTCCTAGTTAAATAAGGTACATAATAATAATTATTTGAAACTAGAACCAAACCACTTGGTAAGGTTTAGTGATTGTCTCCCTCTGCCAAGGCTACCAGAACTGCACCATTTACAGCTCGGAGGTCCACATCACCTTTTTCATTCTTTATGAAACTACTTGGTTCCTGTGTATGAATAAAAACGTGTGATCCACTTGGCATATCCAATAATCATCTTGTATATAATGATATATTTCATTCAATTACAAAAAATTGAAGTATAAGAATCATTTTTCATCTTCTTCCTAGATTTTCAATTATTGTTTAGGTGGCATTTCCTTTCGTATCTAAAGCAGACAACTTCTTGCTTCTTACTCTACCTCTAAATATTTGTCTTCTTTGAAGGATTATGCATTGGTGTCTTTGTCCTTGACTTGGCCTTAAAACTCTTTCCCTTGACCTTGATTCTTTTGTTCACCATGAGGATATATGAATTGATATTTTTCATACCCTTCACATCTTGGTGACCTAAGTCCAAAATTTCTGAGAGTGGCTTTGTCAAGAATGAGATACAATGCTAGTTATTTGTTCAATTTGAACCCAAGGGTATCAAGACTCTCAATATACCCAAGCATATTAAATAAATGAGGATTGGATTGGTTCCCTTCTTCTATCCTACACAGATAAAGGGAACTTGAGATCTCAAATCATTCCTTCCTGTCCATATCTTGATACAATTCTTGGAGATGTGAAAGAATCTTGTAGGAATCCTTATCCTCGTGAATTTTTAATAATTGGATAGACATGGTTGACAACATGATTCATTGAACATAAAGTAAATAGTCTATATGTTTTTTTTCATTTATCCTTTTCTTGCTTACATTCTCCCTAAGGAGGGCCTGCAGGTACTAGGGATTCAAGGACATATAACTTTCTTTCTTGGAATGTACTATATGTATGCGCAAGTACCACTCTTGGAAGTTATTTCTTGTCAGGATATGTTTTTATCTAGAATTGAAAGCAGTGATAATTTACTTATGGTGTTGGTTATTTCCATTATAAATCTATATGAGATATACATTTTCAGTATCTAATTTGTCTTGATTACCTTTTGGAATTTATCATTAATAAATTAATATATCATTTCAATGACTCCCACTATTTTAACAACCCATAATAGCCCTCACAACTATATTATGAATAATCTATCACATGATTACTCTAGAGGAAATGATCCTAGAATCCTCCCTCACAGTATCAAAGTTATATCTACGCCACAACTCGGAGAGTTTCATGGTAGGCACTAGCCTCTCCAGCCTCATGAATCATGATTCCTTGTATTGTTGAGTAAAGACCTAGATTTTGGAATTTGAACCTGATTCTCTCAACATATTTCCTCTAATGTGATGGCATATTAGCTATAGATAATCCTTGACTACTCAATTTAGTTTAGTCAACCCAATTATCTCATGAAAATACCCCTGTAGAAAGACGCACTCTCAACTATGGCTGATAATAAACCCAAACACCAGGTTTTGTTAAAATTTGAGAAATAGAAGGCATTTGGAATTAATTTAACATTGAGGTATTTTTATATTTAATGATGAATATAGTCCATTTTTTTTGTTTATTCTAACTAGATTTTCACACTCACAAATGAACATTCAATTGAAATACATTTGTTACTTCTTTATGAATTTTTTTCCTTATTTACTATTCTGTGTTATCAAGCAATATTATTGCACACATATAAAATAATAAGAAATATATAAATGTAAATCATGAAATTCGACTGGTCTTGATAATTCTATTATGATATGTAAGAACTTGGGCCTTTTAAGTTAAATTTTTCCTTTTTCTGGATTTTTTTAGAAAAGATGAGTTTATGGAAATTTTTGAAGTACACGCCATGTACTTTCTGAGTACATGCCATGTACTTCATTGTCGCTCGAGGTCGTGCGCTGGCCGTGACATGGCCACACACATAGACATGTAGGGGCGACATGGAGGACGCCTAAAGTTAAGTACATAAAATCCTAGTACAAACTATGTAATCTAAAAGTACACTCCGTGTAGTTTATTTTTTTCATTAAACATCTTGGCGTCGCGTATTAACCCCAGACACATCATCTTCTCCAGCTTCTTCGACCGAGGGCATCTCGTACAGCCTCAAACCTCCTCCGAGCCTCCAAGCATCCATCCGTTCTCTGAATCGACCATCGTCGATAGCGTTAGAACCGTATCATTAAGCTCTTCCATCTCCTAGTGCTCTATTTTACAATTCCTCCTATTTCTCAATTTATCATGGGTTGAGAATTTTGGATATTTTCTTATATCTACGATGTTCCTAGGAGAATAAAGCTTCGAGGTTCAAGTATATCGATCTCTTAACGTTGAGGTAGGTGGTTTGTGCCTTTCTGTAGGATGTCTTTGAGTATTTGTGCAAATTCTACCTATACCCTTGAACGGGGTGTTGTGTGTTTCTTGTTTTCCCCTTGTTGTTTTCCTGTTTTGCTTATATGATTGAGTAGAGGTTATTGTTTGTGAATAGGGTAAATTACTGTTCTTTGGATGCTTTTCCTATGCATGTTTTCTTGTTTATGACCTTTTGTTCTAGTTTTGACTATTAGGACATTGCCAGTTCCTTTCCTAGTTGCAGGATGGTATGACTATTCTTCCATGCTGAGATGTTGTAGATGCTATACAAGTTGTTCTTGAGGATACTTTGTCCATTACGCGATGCAATGTTTGTTGATTTTACATAGGGCTATGAGAACCTAGTGTAGTAGACCATAGGGAGAATGGATGTAAGGGCTTCTCTAGTGAGTCGTTAATTTAAGATGCATGACCATAGAGGAAATTGATGTTGAGTGCTTCCTCAGAGTGTCTGTAGATCCTCAACACAGGCCATAGGAGGAATGAGACATTGAGTGTATACCCCGAGCGCCTTTAGTAAAATTTGAGACTGTAGGGGGAATTGACAGTGAGTGCTTCCCTAGAGAGTCTATTCTTTAGCTGAACCAAAGGGGTGAGACTGTGTGTGCCTCCTAGAGGGTTGCTAGTACTTGTAGGTTGAACCATAAGGGTTAGTCTGTGAGAACTACCCAGAGGTTAACTATTTTTTCTACTTTCTTGAGTGACTGTTTACATGTTTGTTTTTATGTGCTAGGAATTGTGGATTGTTAGCTATTTAGTACTTCATTGTTTATTTATTTCTGCAATTTTACCTTCCATATATTCACTGACTATTAAGCACAAATCTTTGGGGGGTTTCCTACTAAGATTTTGTCACACACCCTGTTTGGGCCATGGTTTTGGGCCCAAGTAGATTATATTGTTGCATGTATATATAAGGGAAAGCACCATTCTACTTCAGGTTCTTGATTGCACTGGAGCTGGAGAGCATGGGACTAAGCCAAGGCTTGCGATGCTGAGAAGTTTCTCATCGGTTTTTTTGTACATTGGTTTAGAACTGTATTCATCATTGTGACTTGTTTGGCTATTTTCCTAGACATTTATGTATCATGAATCATTTACATATATTTCTGCTCCAGTTGTTTATTTATTAGTCTTCTGCTGCTACTGCTCTTTTGTATTTACTACTTCCGCTGTTATATGATTGTTTATGTTTAGCTGTGTTACTCTGCCAATGAGGGCATAATTTCCCCACTATCACACCCAAGGCCCTTGCTACTAGTCGGAAGCCTCTGGCATTTGGAGAAATGCACATGAGTCCTTGTAACCAATCGGGTACGGGGCACCTTTGGGCGGCTTCCAGAACCATAACATTATCAGAGGGTTTCTTTTTCTCTTGACTTACGATTTGGAGCCTATATCCAGGGATAGGATGAAATAGGTACTTGGTAATAAGCTATTCCTAGTAGTAGCTAACCCGTATACAGGGAAAATCCATACTACCTCGTTATTTGTAATTTTTACAAGTTTTCATTTTTATAGTTGATTTGATTTCACCATTGGGTGATTTACATGATTTCTGTTGTTACCGTTTTTGTAATTGCGGTTCTATTTCTATCGCAACTTGAAGAGATGAGGATATTCCATCTCATGCATCATCTAGGCACTTGTTATAAATCACATGCAATGAATGTTTTCCATTCTATGTAGAATGCATTAGCAATTGTATGTTGTTATGAAAGATGTTGTGTAGAATATGCATGTTGTTGTGATAGATGCTTGATAAAAATATATGATTCTTGTTAAATATTTGATTGAGTAAGGTTTTACGAGAATTAATTCCAAACATTGGTTCTTGAGGTGTTATAGGCCCTCATGGATTGTAATTTGGCACATTAACACTGTTTTTCATTGTTTTCTGGGCTTCAGAGTAGTTTCTGAGGCTACTGTCCAAAAAAACCCATAATACACGACGTGTACTTTAAGGTTACATGACGTGTAGTTCTTAGCCGTGTCACTAACTGTGCGAGCAAGGACACGGGGTTGTGATAAATCTTGTAGGAACATGTTGTGTACTAGTTTAACACACCATGTATTATGAAATATGTACCCCAGCCGTGTCATGAACAACACAGGTTGTGTTACATTTTCACATACATGTCGTGTACGAATCTTACACACCATGTAGTCTGATCTAGGTACCTGGCCGTGTCAGTGACAACACGGGTCGGTGTCACCCTTTCTCATACAGACCGTGTCCATTTGGAACACGCCATGTAGTGTCAGTCATGCGTCAGGCCATGTTTCTAACAAAACAGGCCATGTAAGGCATGTCTAGTACACGTCGTGTCTACCTTGAAAACGCCGTGTAGTTTTGTCATAGAAGAGCTGTGTGGATTAATCGTGTAGAAGGACTCGACCAGGGAAAGAGGATTCAGGTACACATCATGTGTTAGGATAACATGCTGTGTGTTTGGGGTGTTACATGAGCAGTTTTGGAAAAAGTACACACCCATGTAAATGACTTAAGGGAACACGTCATGTAGTATTTATACACATCGTGTACTCATGTTCGGTAAATTTTAATGATTTATTTCCCCAATTCCCTTCTTACGATCATAGTTTTTAGTCCCTGATAATGTGATCTAAGGTGTGCGTTCGACCTTTTAGAGTCATGCCACCGAGATTTCATCCCGTCATGCCAATCTTGGCACTAGTTGTCTTTCTAGGTACAGGTGTTGATGCACAGTTCTGAGAGAGTTGTATAAGGATCATGTAGACCTTCCGAGGATAACTGAGTAAGCAGGATGCATCATCTGGTAGCCAGGTGGTGTGCTACCAGTGTGGGAGAAATGTGCATACGAGACCGTAGTGCCAGAGAGACCCAGTGGAGTGTGATCTTGCAGAATGATGGGTCACCTTCCACACTTCTATGATGTTTTCGTACCCACAGCTGGTTAAAGGGGTTCATCCATGAATCCTCGTTCAAGAGTAGCACCACTAGTTTCTCACCAGTCTGGGAACTGGAGTTCTTCCGGCTATTCAGGTCGAGGTGGAGGTCATGGCTGGGGTGGTCAATCATCGGTATATCAGTGACAGCAGGGCAGATCAGCTCAGAGTGGTTAGGCAGGTCCATAGGTCCATGGTGCAGGTCAGGCTTTTGTACTAGAGCAGACCCACCAGGAGCAGGATCTCAGACCCTCTATAGTTTGAGGTACGATCATAGTAGCCTCAGTTTTATCTTCTGCTCTTTTCGATACTGGGGCTCCTCATAGCTTTATCAATATTTCTATTGTGGAGATCCTTAGGCTCTGTATCTTTTCCTCTACCGATACTTTGACTTTAGACACACCATTGGGACCTAGAGCGGTTAGTGTACGTCAGTACTGAGAGTGCCCCCTCAATGTTGCGAGGTTTCACTTCTAATGGGACCTCAATGTCTTAGAGATGACATTATATGATGTCATTCTCATAATGGACTGTCTAGTACCCTTCGGTCTAGTACCCTTCCATGTAGTCGTTGACTGTTTTCTCCATAGTGTGAGTTTCGTATCACTAGTGGGTGGATCTTTTCTTCATCGGGGCGAGTGGGATGTCAAGGAGAATCGAGTAGGACCCGAGCATCATGGAATAGGAGGAGTTATAGCCCAATTTTCTAGTCTATTTTTGGATGACCAGGGGACGTCACAATTCGACTTTACACCTGTGGTGGATCGTTTCAAGGATATCTTTCTAGGGGAATTTTTGGGTTTACCTCCAGAGCGTGATGTAGACTTCTCCATAGAGCTTGTTCCAGGAGTGGCACCAATGTTCATTCCTCCTTATAGGATGGCGACACCTGAGATACAGGAGATCAATAAACAGTTGGAGGAGTTAGAGGCAAAGGGTTTCATCTGACCTAGTAATTATCCTTGGGGTTCTCATGTCTTGTTTGTGAAGAAGGATGACGACACCCTTAGGCTTTGTGTAGATTATCGGAAGCTAAACCGGTTTAAGGTTAAGAACCGATATCCATTTCCAATGATTTATGACCTCTTTTATCAGCTTTGAGGAGGCAGGTAGTTCTCAAAGATTGATTTGAGGTCCGGTTATCATCAGTTGCACGTTAGACCATCAGATATACCTCCTACATCTTTCAGGAGTAGGTATGGTCTATACGAGTATATGGTTATGGCGTTCAGTCTCATGAACGTACCTGCAGGTTTCATGGAACTAATGAACCATGTGTTCCATCCATACATGGAATCTTTTGTGGTCGTCTTTGTGTACGATATCTTGGTGTACTAGCACACTCGACAAGACCATGCTACCCATCTTGAGATTGTTTTGAGTACACTAAGAGATCATCAGTTATATCCTAAGCTCTCAAAATGACACTTTTAGATGGATAAGATTCACTTTATGGGTCACATTATCTTAGAGAAAAGTGTATCAGTAAACCCAGAGAAAGTGAGTGCTCTAGTTTTCTAGGAGCACCCAAAGAATGCCTTTGTGGTGTGGCATTTTCTAGGTCTGGCTGGATACTACAGACACTTCATACGGGAGTTTTCATGCTTAGCAGCACTGTTGATAGGTCTGACCAAGAAGGGTGCGGAGTTCTTATGGTCAGATTCTTGTGATTCAACATTTGAGGAGCTGAAATGGAGGTTGACTTCAACACTGATATTAGTTTTTCCAGAACTAGGAAAGAGATACACTATTTAATTTTATTCTTTAGGTCTCGGGCTGGGAGCTTTACTTATGTAGAGAGATGGATTTGTCGTGTACGGGTCTCGAGCAGGCGGCCACATGAGAGGAACTACCTGATGCACGATCTCGAGTAGGCGGTAGTTGTTCATGCCTTATTCTGTTGGATACATTACCTTCTAGGATAGCACTTTGTGGTTTTCACCGACCACAAGAGTCTCAAGCGCATCTTCACCTAGCGTGATTTGAATTTGAGACAGAGTAGGTGGGTTGAGTATCTTCAGTCCATTGACTTTCAGTTTGTCAATACATCGAGAAAGGGAAATGCGGTGGCTGATTCATTCAGCAGGAGGACTCAGATACAGATAGTTCAAGAGTCCAGCTGTGAGTGGAAGATTATGGCTCTGTTATCTGAGATGCATTTGGAGGTTCACGACAGACAAGGACAGACATTCCTATCTTCTGTAGCCATTACCTGTACACTTCTTGATAGGGTACGAATGGGGCAGCTATCAGGTTCTAAAGGCCTAGTCCTTTGGGAAATTGTGTCCGGAGAGTACCCTATTCCTGGATGAACAGTAGGTGGGGATGAGATCTTATGTATCCAGGGATGAATATGGTTGCCATTAGACATACATGAGGAGTGGATGTGGGACTTTCATTCCTCGGTTTGGGAAGTTCATCCTAGAATCATCAAAATGTATCGTGATCTACACCATCAGTATTGGAGGCCACGTATGAAGTGGTATCTTTCTGGTTTTGTCATGGGATATTCCACATGTCTGAAGGTGAAAGCAGAACATTAGTTACCAGTAGGTCTTTTATAGTATTTATTCATTCCCGGGTGGAAGTGGAATGATGTCATTATGGACTTCCTTACTAGTTTATCGATATCTCCTCGAGGGAATGATGTTGTTTGGGTTTTCATTTAAAGACTCATGAAGGTCGACCACTTCTTGCTAATCAAGGAGACCTTCAGTGTTGACGAGTTGGGACGGTTGTACATCTGTGCGATTTTACGTCTGTATGGAGCTCCACACTCCATCGTTTTAGACTGGGATGTGCGTTTTACTTCTCGGGTTTGACAGGGGCTTCAAAAGGCTTTGGGTACACATGTACATTTGAGTACCGCATACCATCCCCACACAGATGGCCAGTCTGATCGCACGATTCTGGTGATTGAGGATTTAATCGAATCATGCATTCTACACTTTGGATGTTCTTAAGAGAAGCATATACCTCTTGTAGAGTTTTCCTACAACAATAGTTTTCTTGTGACAATTCAGATGGCACCTTATAATGCATTTTATTGTAGTCCATGAAAATCACCTTTTTACTAGATGGAGGCAGGAGAGGCAGCTTTGTTGGGACCTCGTCTTGTTCAAGAGACCTCAAAGCTGATAGAGTTGATTTGGAAAAGGATGAATACTACACAGTCTCGTCAGAAGTCTTGTGCTGATCAGTGGAGACGACCTCTGGAGTTTGAGGTCAGGGATCCGGTTTTCTTACCTGTCACACCGAGGTTGGGACAGAATAGGATTCAAAGACAGGGTAAGCTTTCACTACAGTACATCGGGCAGTTTGAGGTGTTGGAGAGAGTTGGTCCAGTCGACTGTCGGTTGTAGTTACCTCATAGGTACCGGTCTTTGCACGACGTCTTCCACATTTCTCAGCTCCGACATTACTTTTCAGACATGTATCATGTCCATCAAATAGAAGAGGTTAACCTCAAAGAGGATGCATCATTTTAGGATCATCCTATTTTGATTTTGGATCATAGTACGAAGGTTCTCCATGGCTTGTTTGTACCTCTCGTACAAGTGTTATGGAAGAACGGGCGAGTCCAGGATGAGACTTGGGAGAGGGAGGACGATATACGATCACAGTGGCTGGAGCTGTTCAGGGTATTTTCTTCTACGCCTTGCTAGGGAAATTCTAAGATTAATTTCCCTAAGGGGGTAATTTGTAAGAACTCAGACCTTCTTTTCAGGTACATTTTTTCTTTTTCTATATTTTTTGAGAAAAGTGGAGTTTCTGGAAATTTTTTAAGTACACACCGTGTACTTTCTAAGAACACATCATGTACTTCATTTCCGCTCGAGGTCGTGTGCTGTCTGTGTTATTGCCACACACATGGACATGTAGGGGTGATATGGAGGCCTCCTAAAGTGGCGTATGGAAAATACTAGTACACTTTGTGTACACCAAAAGTACACGCCATGTAATTTATTTTTTTTCATTAAACGGACCAGGGTCACGTCTTAACCCCAGAAACATCTTCTTCTCTAGCTTTATCGATTGAGGGCTTCCCGTATGGTCGATAACCTTTTCCTAGCCTCCGTACGTTCTCTGAATTTACCGCCTTAGATTTTGTTGGAACCAAAGCGGTAAGATCTTCCTTCTCCTAGAGTTCTGTTTTCCAATTCCTCCACTTTCTCAAGTTATTATGGGTTGAGAGTTCTAGACGTTTTCTTAGATATATGACATTCAAAGGAGAATAAAGCTTCAAGGATCAATTATATCGATCTATTAATGTCGAGGTAGGTGGTTTGTTCTTTTCTATAGGATGTATTTGAGTATTTGTGCAAATTCCACCAATACCCTTGAATGGGGTATTGCGTGTATCTTTTTGTCCCCTTGTTGTTTTCCTGCATTGCTTATATGCTTGAGTAGAGGTTATTTTTTTTGAATCATGTAAATTATTGTGCTTTGGATGCTTTCCCCATGCATGTTTTCCTATTTATGACCGTTTGGTCTAGTTTTTCCTGTTAGGCTATTACCAGTTCCATGCCTAGTTGTAGGATGGTATGACTGTTCTTCCCTGATGAGAGGTTGTAGATGCTTTCCATGTAGTTCATGAGGATGCATTATCCATTACCGGATGTGATGTCTGTGGATTTTACACAGGGTTATCAGAACCTACTGTAGTAGACCATAGGGAGAATGGATTTAAGGGATTCTCCAGAGTCTCTTTAATTTATGATGCGAGACCACATGGGGAATTGACGTTGAGTGCTTCCTCAGAGTGTTTGTAGTTCCTCGACGTGGGAAACAGAGGGAATGAGATGTTTAGTGCTTCCCCAGAGTTCCTTTAGTACGATACGAGACTATAGGGGGAATTGATGGTTAGTGCTTCCTCAGAGAGTCGATTATTTAGCTGAACCAGAGGGTTGAGACTGTGTGTGCCTCCCAGAGGGTTGCTAATACATGTAGGTTGAACCTAGGGGTTAGGCTGTGAGAACTACCCAGAGGATACCTATTTGTTCTACTTGATTGAGTGACTATTTTCTTGTTTGTATTTATGTTCTAGGAACTATGTATTGTTTGTTGTTTAGTACTTCCCTCTTTACTGCTTTCTGCACTTTTACCTACCATATATTTACTGACTGTTAGGCACGGATCTTTGGGTGGTTTCCTACTGGGACATTGTATCACACCTTATTTGGGATATGATTTTGGGCCCAAATAAATTATATTGTTGTAGGTATAAATAAGTGGAATCTCCCTTCTACTTCAGGTTATTGATTGCATTGGAGCTGGAGGGAATGGGGCCAAGCCGAGACATGCGATGTTAAGGAGTTGCTCATCTATTTTTCTTTTAAAATTGTTTTAGGACTGTATTAAGAATTGTGATTTGTTTGGCTATTTTTATAGACTTATATGTATCATGAGTCATTTTCATATATTTCTACTCCAGTTGTTTATTTATCTGTATTCCATTGTTACCACCGTTTGGTATTTATTTCTTCCGCTGTTGTATGATTGTTAATCTTCCGCTATGTTACACTCCCAAATAGGGCATAGTTTCCCCACAATCACACCCATTGCCCTCACTACTAGTCAACAGCCTCTGGAATTCTGGAAAATGTGCTTTAGGCCATGTGACCAACCAGGTACGGGGCACCTCTAGGCAGCATCCGGAACCAGGGTGTTACATGATCGATCCATAACAGATCAATCCTCACATATGGGAATCTATACCTGAGTCGACACCTAACTCACATCGTAGTTATCCTCAATGTAAAGCACTTGGCTCTTTATAGATTATCGACTCGACTTGGTTGTGTCTATGTCTAATACCATCAACGTATAGTTACAAATATACTCGCACGCATGTGAGGTGGTGTAGGGGTACAAAATTCCACTAGTTCACAGGACGCACAACCCCTTATACATATTTGAATTAAAAGATGATTCACAGACCATCATTTATCTAATTAATTGTTAAAATCATCTCTTGTATTGTATATATAATTATATAAATAAACCAGACATACGTGGTTCAGTTTCTTGCTCAAAACTAGTTGGTATAAATAAAATGCAATAAAAAAATGAACTACATTAAATTTAAATATTATGAAGGAGCTATAATAAATTTAATTAATATACATAAATTAAATTAATTTATATTATTAGTTCCACTTTTTTAATTTAATTTTAATTCTTAATATTAAGTTAAACCATAATTTTAAATTTAATTCTAAAAGTAAAATTAAACCAAAAATTTAAATTTAATAATAATTAAATTAATGTTTTTTATTCTAGTTAAACATAAAACCCAAAATAATTCTAATTAATTAAATGAAAAAAACTAAATTAATTAAATATAATTATCAGGGTTACCTCTAGCCTAGAAAGTAGTCTGATGGGACAATGAACTTCCACAAGAGTTTCTAATAAGAGTAGGGATAAATCGTAGTGTCGTTGTGGCGTGACTAAGTGGTGATCATGGTGTGACCATGGTGTTATAATGACTTCATTGTGTCCACGTTGAGACTGTATAATGACCACGAAATGACTGCGGCGTGACCTTGGCGTGACCACGAATTGACTCCGGGGTGACCGCGACTTGATTGCGGTGTGTCTGCCCTATCTGAGAACACCATGTGGTGGCAGTGTCATCCAGCAAGGTGTGAAGCTAGGGTCCTGCTACTCCGGACAACCGTGATGGCGGTGGCTTGCAGCTCCGAAGATCCTTAAGGGTGCTGGACTTCTACTCTAGGAATGAATGCCTCAGGAAAGCCTCAAGAGAGGTTGGGTGATTCCTTGCGGTCGGGAGGACGAGGAGGATGCAGTCATGGGTGGTGCCACCTGTTCTTACCAAGAAAAAATTAGTGGTCAGGGCTTGGTTCCAATGAGGTATGAGATGAAATATGTGAGTTGGTCTGGGCGATTCATACAAGGAGATGGGGTGAGCTGGTTCCGGCGAAGTGTGAAGAGAGGGAGAGGGGTCCACTGTAGGTCTGACGACAAGGGGATAAGGGGTAAGGATTTGGGGGTGAGGCTCATGCACGTGGAAGAATACCCAATTTGGGTCTTCATTCCATTTTTTTAAATTAATGTTTCAAATTTAAAAATAAAAACCCCACCGATTTTTTAATTAATGAGAACACCCAAATGGGTCTTGGCCACTCCCTTTAAAAAACTAATCTGTGGGAATATTTTATTAACTCATAAAAATAAAACCACCAGAAATATTCTGACGACATTATTCCAACCAATGTGTGGGAATTTTTTGGTACTTTGAAGAATACATAAATAAATTTAAATGCATTCATGAAAAATAATAATCTAAATAACTCAAAACTAACAGTTTAAATCCAATTAAAATTTTAAAATAGTGGTAATAGTTCCATTCAGAAATGGATCGACATAGTTTTGGATCTGTTGGAATAGAATAAAATCCCCATACATAAATTTAGTGCAATTTTATTTTTATTCTAAATTGATAAACTATGTTTCCCTCTGATAAAACAGTTAGGTACTGTGATGCGATGTGAGAGGTTATGGACTGGTAATTAAAAACCATTTGCATCACCGGTGCAATTTAACTATATAGACTATTGTGATTTTATCCCAGTACAGTTCGAAGAAAATGTGTGGATTAAACAGGGCACAAAAATAAAATAGCACATGTATATTATTCAGATCAAAAGTGTGAAAGTCCTTCGTAGGATGGCATCGACTTTTTCTCAAAGACACTGATGTCAAATCCCTCTAGGTCATCCATACACGCCTCTTAAATATTATCATGTGTCGTTCATTGGAATCTAGGTGCTAGTGTGGTACACCAATGAGCTCTTTGATGCAATAGTGTTCACCGTAAGAAAGATTCATTGATACTAAAAAGATGATCTTGAACAACTTTATTTCATGAGAGAATCTATCTCTAGAATCTAGGAGGAGAGAGAGGATCTCAATTCCAACACATGATTCATTCCATGGGAAGAGCATCTCTCTTACTTAAATTGGGAATATCTAAAATACCTGGTATGGGTACTCAACCCCCCGTGTAATAGATATCTATAGTATAAGTATTATATATATTTATTCATGACAATAAAGTTATTCCATTAATAATAATTTATAATTTTATCACTTACTGTAACATATATTTAATATTTTTTTGATAATTCTGATTCTATAACTCATTTCACGTCTTAGAAAAATACTAAACAAACCCTGGATATTTAAATCCATTCGCATAATATTTTATCTGTATATTTAAATAATCACTTATACATACATGTTATTAATAAATTCAACTAATTATTCAAAAAAAATTAATGAATTAATTTATTACCTGATGATCCATAGAACATGGAGGATACTCAAACCCTGTGGTGGGGCCTACCATGTTTTATATTTGTATTCCTCAGAATAGGGTAGATTCTCAATGAAATATAATGTTTGAGCCTCTAGGACCATGCCCTAATACCAGTGAATAATATTCAATAACCCTAATTGGGGACTAGAAACCCATCAATACCCTTATAGAGATAATGTAATGTCAAAGCACTGACTACCTTCCTATGAACATGGTCTCAGTTATATAATCTCTTCTTTATAGATATGTTAAGAATGAAAAATTCACACAATTTTTGTCATCATTTATCATTATTTATTTAATTTTTTGAGAGGTATGGACAGTCTAACCTTCCACTACCATGGAAATGTATTTCTTGAAGGTGAAACCATCTGAATCAACCAAGACAGAGACATATTTTCCTCATCTCAGAGGTAACAAATTTTATACTTGTCATTCAATCAATTTTTTTTCATTCAATAATTTTTTTTTCATTGATTTCAAACCCAACAAAAACTACCTCACCACGACATAATTTCCATTGTTTTCACCTTGAATCAAAGTACGCAATTAAATTATATCCATTGATAATGATCACAAGTTTGGAGACCATTACACAAGTCTATTGATAGGAACTACCAATGCCACCATAAAAATGTGGTGTTACTATAATGTCAGTATGTCCTCATGACATCAACTACTAGAGGCCATCGAGTGCAAAAATCGTGAGAAAAATTATCTATTATTATTATAACACATCACTTGATAGTCTTACATAATCTATGTTTTTTATAATGATGTAACTAGGCCATAGGAAATTGCTTTATGATTACTGTCTGGGTATCTCAGTGTTCTCATTATAGAAAAGTATTTGCTATAACCCTTAGATATGAAATTTAATCTAAGAATGTTAACATAAACAATGTGGATTCATATGTATCAAAACTTTTATGGAATTATAAACACACATGTATATAACAAACTACATACATGTAGTTGAAATTAAAGTACAATACATGTTGGGTCTAGGGCACCCACTTACAAAAAATAATATAGATAACCATATCAATAGATCTTTGTAAAAAAAATTCATCTACATGAAAAATATGGTGATATCATAGTAGGGTGGTATATTAGTTTTTTGAACATGATTCTTTATTTATTTCCAACAGTTGGTTTTCATAAATTAATAAATAAAGCTCATCATTTACATGTTACACACCATAAAAAAGTTCTACTTATAAAAGAAAAATAATTATTTAAAAATATTAAAATAAACCCCTCTGAATCCATATAGGATATAGAAATTATGTTATTGGTAAAGATAGGTACATTAAAACAATATTTCAAAGCAAAAAATCATTCATGTTAGAAATGAGAGGTTGTAGTCACCAATGGCTAGAGGAGCTAACCGTGTACAATTATTAGTTATTAGATCTAACTATCCTCTAGAAATATTTCAGAATCTACATTGTTATAACATTTGGATATAAATGTCATCCCAATAAAATATATATAATACACAAATTATATATTCTAACTATAGAACACATATTTCAGAATATATTCATTGAACTTTTGGAGTCTCATCATAGTGCAGAACTTCTATGAACTTTTAATGCCACATCTACTCTATAGACATTATCACAGACTATGTTACATAGATGAAAAAACATGAGGTGATATGTATTTTATTAATATTCATAATTATGAACACCTATTATCATAATGAACACATAATTTTGTTCTTGGGAACCAAGTCTAACATTGTGTTCACCTATAAAAATAGTTATCAGGAATCGATCAGAATAGAAACTTTTGAGCCACTGTATAGAAAGTTGATTTTATAAAAACTATATTGGTCAAATGTATTGGAGTATTCAATTATTGGGATGATCCTAATTTGGGAAATTTTGGAGAATATATGTTAAATCTGAATGACGTTAAAAATATCCCAAATTAAGTAGTGATTGTATTTAAACTAGAGATGTCAAAAATTATAGTTTGAGGAAGGTGGTCATGTTTTATTGAATGATTCTTCTCAATTTTTATTCTATAATATTAAAAGTTAGTTAAATATGGATTATAATTCCATTAGTTTATTTGAGGTTTTTATAGGGTCAGTAGTTTTACTTCTTAGTTAACACTTCCTCATGGAATCAATGTCTTGCATATTGTATACCATTTATCTCTGTATAGAATAATCCATTATGATCCTTCAAATGTGGTAGACATAAATGGAATCTATTTGGTCAAGAATTTATATTTGAGGAATGAACATTAAATATACAGGACTCATGTGAGAATATTCTAAACTGAAAAAATATAATGCTGGTATGTGTGTAGTGGCAGAACATGTGTATCTAGGATGATATTTTGGAATGAGAAGCTGATATGTGATCTCAATATCCCAAGATATCCATCAATAATATGTAGTGTTGCAACACATGGAGGAGATGTAACACCCCATTTATTTTAAAAGAAAAAATTAATTTTGATGGCCTATGTGGTATGCACCACTAAACCCCAACAAATGATGATTCTTTAAATAAAAAAGTTATAACCTTGGTATTAAACTTATGGGTGTAAATATAACTAAACAATTTATAATATATATATTCCCTACTAAAAACATTTATCAATTAATTCATAGTAAATAATCACTAATTGTTTTTTAATTTCTTCAAAATTGATTTTCGTTAAAAAATGATTTTAATTTTGTTTTGTAAAAAAATGAAAAATTTATTTTCCATAACATATATAAAATTTAGTCAAGAAAATTAGAATTATTTTTTGTATCATCATATAAAAATTATCATTCAGTTATATTTAAGGATTTTTTGGGAAATATTTATTTATTAGTAAATAGTGATACATGCCCAATGTTTTGGGAGAATTGTCATTTCAATAGATAAATTATCTAATTTAAAATTACCATTAATTTTTTAACTATTATTCAAATTAAAATATTCAATATTGGATTATATTTAATCATAATAATTAAATATAAATAATCTTTATACTGTATTTTATAATATGTTTATTTCTAGTCTTGAAAAAACATTACCCTGAAAACAATTTTAAAATGCCCCATATTTCTCTATTTTAATAAATTAAAAATAACCCATAATGGGAAATGATTTAAATTGAATTTATATATTATATAATTATAATTATTAATTTATATATTGAATTTTATTACTAATAAAATTAATATAAGATCATCCATTCTTGGGAAAAATGTATTTTTAGATAACTGATTTTCATTACGCTTACATGTTTTATTTAAAATAAAATTACTCTTCTTCTATAAATTTAATTTTTTGGAATTTATTACATATTTTTAATCATCCTAGTTTATATTATGTAATAAGTTAAATGTAATTTTCTTGACAGTATGAATAGTAATCATAGTGAATATTTAATACCATAATAAAAGAAAAATAGGTTAAATATGAGTAAAAAATAATAATTATTATTATAAACGGAGAAAAAGGATAACCCTAAAATAATGAATATTTATATTTTCTTTTCAATTAAAAAATTATTATATTTATTCCTTAATTTTTATCTTTATAAATGATTAATTAATACGTTTGAAAAAAAATATTTTTTAATGTGACCAAACATAAATTATGATTTTTCAATAATATGAAATTAAGACATTTTTTGATGATTTCATGAATTTTGAAAATAAATTATATTTTAATAATAAAAACTATTATGTAATTTTTATTATTTATAAATGATAAAATAATTTTTATGATTTCAACATTATTTATTATAAGGGATAAAAACTATTATTGTCAAAAACTAGAATTTCTAAATAAATGTCAATTTTTGTTTTTAAAATTTAGGATTCATAATTGATAATTTTATATTTATAAAAAATATTAATGTTTAAATCATAAATTTAAATTTTTGAATAATGAAGTTTTCATATTTTTACGAGGTAATTAAATATTTGGCTAAAAATTAAATATGGTATAAATAAAAGATGGGTATTATGACATAATAACGAACCAAAAGTTATATAATAAATGATATAAATGTTATACATGACCAAATATATGTTTCCCCTTTAAAATAATGTGTTTTTAGGTAATTTTATTTATTTTATAAAGCCTTTATTAATCCTCCAAACCTATATTGTATTATAAGGTTTTATAATAAATTCTTTATAAACACAACTCACTTCCACATCACCAAGGGTAATTTTTTAAGGAGTTCGAGCCATGGATTTATAAAATAATTTAAAACAATACTCTTTAGAAATTACCATGGAAAAAATCCAGTGGGAGGATTGAGGTTTTGATTATATTATTATATAGAGTCCAAAACATATGTTTCTGAAATAATAAAGATCTCCCTTCTCTTTTCCTATATAAACCCACCAAATATCTAATTCCTCTTCAATAAAAATACTTAAAGGTAATAATCACTCTTTTATCCCATCTATATTTTCCTCACAATGTTTCCCCCATGCTCTTATGAAGCTCTTTCCAATATTTTGGATTCACCCACTCAACGTATGGGATTTCCCTCTATATATTTCTTTTAAGCACCTTCTTTGTAATTAGGATTTTGAATATTGTTTTTTATGTTGAAATGAATTCATAAACAAAAATAAAATATAAAATTTATTTCCTAACATTAAGATATAATTTATCCTCAATTATTACAACATTTATCTAAGATATTACTATGCCAATGTTTAGTAATGGACCTCACCATCTACTCCTCATTCGAGAAGCTTATTTTTATTTATCCATTTGAATCTAAATTGGTTATCTTTTATTAAATTTGTAAATTTCCCCTTCTAATACTTATTATGTTCTTATAATTCTATTTTTTTATTCCCTCTTGTTATAACCATTTCATAAGTCATTACTATATCAAAAATTACTAAGGGATTCCCTCTTTATCATATTTATTCAAGCATCTTATTTATGTAATGCACATTTTATTCCAAATAATATTGATGGGATATGATTTTAATCATCTTGATTACTATCCTAGGGATTTACCAGTGATTAGTGAACCATTTAACTCTCATAAAACACTCCCATGATTCATTATGTACCCAAATTATGTTTCATAAATTATCTTATTTTTTTCCATGAAATGTTTTTAATTAAGAAATCTACTTGTATTATGTATATTAATTCCAACATTTTCATGTAGGATTATTTTAATACATATTCATCCTACTATATTTCTCACATACAAGCGATTATATACCCCTTTTCTCTCATTTAACAATTTTATGAATATTCATGCATAGTTGTTACTCTACAAGAATATCACTGTGATTGTCCATTCCAAAAATTTGTGAGGTGTATACCTGTACCCATTTCCATCAAGGGTATTAACCTAATTGTACATATAATGCACTGCTCTAGGAATTACATTTATGTAACCCACAATATTTAATTATGGGAATAAATATGATAAATTACTTTCTTATGTTTTATGATATATTTGGAAGACGTATGCATGTACAAGATATGAATATGATGGGTGAGTTAGGATTTATATAGAATTATAATTCAATGGGTAATGTTTTACTTTCATGAAACTTCATGTATTTGATTAGGTATTAAACCTAGTACATTATGATTCTTTTCCACCATTTTATAGTTTAATGGTAGTTATCATTGACCTATGTTTATGATGTCATTTTTATTTTTATTTATACTTTCTCATATTGCCTTTATGAATTCATAATATATCATGACCCATTGTTAATGGTTAATATCCTCACCCATTTTATGTTCCATTTATATTAATATTTATATATAAATCATTCCTTGTATTATGAATTATTTTTCTCATACAAGGATTTATAGGTCACACCCTTTATTATGTATTTACCAATGTTATCACCTTCAATTTTACAAATGATATAAAATAATTAGCACATTAAGGACGTTTTCAATATTTCTGATGTACACCATTTTTTGTATTATTATTTAATGTTCCTAATTTACCAAATACACTATATTTATCTATCATTGGGGTTATATTATTTGTCTTCTAATTTAATAAATCATTAAATAATGAGTAATAAATAAAAGTGTTCACATAGTTGGTATTAGTAGAAAGTATATTTATTTTCGAAATTTGGATTATAAAACTCTATCCATATCCTTAGGGATAACACAAATTATAGGAAAACATCTGGAATTTTTTTTTAAATATTGATTAATTGGTCTCTATGAAATTTCATACAATTTTGGATAAAACAAGTGGATGTGGGTCGGGCCCAGTTGTACAAAGGTGTGATAACCCAGAAAACACTGTATTGATCTAGAACTAATAGAGAACTAGTGCATGCTATCACGCTTTAGTGAATTACTAGTTTTAAACACCTAGGTTATATGATTTGGTAAATTCATAAGGTCATTATGAATCACAGTTGTGGAATAAAAATTCCCATAAGATCTTATGGTGGGAAATTGATCATGGATATATTTGATTGATTATTATAAATTCATAAGTAAATGAAATAAATGTTTTATATATTTTATCCATTTAATGTTATTTGATTACCATTTGTGAATTTAATATTTTAAAATTACTCGTTCCTTATTTTCCCATTATTCTAGTCAATAGCATTAAATAGGAAGAACTGATTCAAGAAACATTGTGATCAATAATGTGATGAATTCAAAAATGATAAATCTAATATAATGGGATCTACATTAAAACATCTTCTGATTACACCAAACCATCTATCAAAAAACACAGTTAACTACTACCACATAGTTTATTGTATAAATATATCAAAGAAGAATAGGATGATTTCTGAAAGAATTTCATCTCATAAAGCTGATAAATAAAAGTATTGGAATTCCCTATGTGTGGAAAATGTAGAATGTGTCAATAATGGAAAGGCCACAATGGAACTCTAAGGTGTTTTGTGTGTGTTAAAATAGGGAATAAAGTAGCCAGTAGTTATAAAAAATTAAGATTATAATTGATGGGATTAAATTATATGTTATAACTCCCTTTGTTGTTCAATGTATTATATGTGAATAATATAGGCATTATCTGAGTTAATTCTCTAATCCAAGTGTAAAATCCTATGTGGTGTAATCAAACATGCTTTAAAAATCATTGAAGTGTAAGGATTAGTGTGTATATATAAGTGTTTTATACTTATGTTGTAGAAGTTGTATATTAATATATATATGAATCATGA
Organism: Viscum album; assembly: GCA_963277665.1. Classification (NCBI taxonomy): domain Eukaryota; kingdom Viridiplantae; phylum Streptophyta; class Magnoliopsida; order Santalales; family Viscaceae; genus Viscum; species Viscum album. Next base: position 1,478,188,345 of record OY728148.1, on the reverse strand, counting down.
AAAATCAAATGATTATTACACATCATTCTCTCTTTATGGATTTTAAATATAAGATGGATGGTAGGGATTACCATTAAAATTTATTTAGTGATAATGTTATATTTTTTAAAACACATGATTTACTGATTCATAACCCTTAATATGTTTGTGATGTTCAGATAAACCTAAAGTGTCATTTGATGATATATATAAGACCTATCTTTTGTTTAAAATCATTGGTACCAATTTTTTATATTAATGTGATGGAAGATTAGAGTGATTAAGGATATTATATGATCAAATACTTTTTGAGAGATTAATGATATTTCAGTATATATTTTATTGGGTTGAGGTATATATACCCATTATGTTTAATATAAAGGAAAATTTGAGAAGAATTATATTATTTATTGGATCCCTAACATGACAAATATGAGAAAACATTTTTGGTTAAATCATTCCTTAAAATCGATGATAATGGTATTATTTCAAATTAGGGGTTTTTATTAATGAAATTGTGTATGCTAATCCTTTTGTATTTTTTGTATAATATTATTGATTAATGTATTTCTGTTTATTCATTTTTAGTATCGTATTACTTTATCCTAAATGTTTTGGATTTATTAATGACATGAGTAACATCATATTATTATTTGGGGGATTATATCATCCATTAGAAGCTTATACCTTGCTGTAGGAATAAAAATTTCAACTTATGTAATCGTTATTTGGATAAAAATAAGATATTTTAGTGGAAATTGAATGGAACAAAATATTATACTTTTAAGGAAATTAAATTTACTTATGTTCCTAGTGTACACTGTAAATGAACAACTTAACTCCAAAAAAAGAATCCTGAAACAAAACATTTGTCATAATATTAATTTATAGACCTTTCACCCTTCACATATTTATTGTTTTATATTAATTGGCTTTCTCATAACCATGTTATCTATCAATATCTATTAGTTATTGGGAGTTAAAAAAATTTCTTCCACGTGTTCATTTTCACTGACCACTAATATTCTCCTACATGAAGACCTAGTTATGTGATGACCTTCATACTTCCCTTTCTCTCTTTTTAAGTGGTTGGTTTTTTACCCTTTTCACAATAAGTGTTTGTATTAAAGATATTTTAATGTGTCAATAAATTTCTTACATATAACATCCGATGTTATTATAGAGTAATACATTTTCATATTTATTTAAAATTATTAATTAGATTTTAATTTTAATATAAAAAGTATGATATAACTGATATAATACCAAACAAAAAAAAACAATTAGTTCTCCTAAATATATTTTTTCATGAAAGACTAAGTAATACTGAATAATAATAATAATAATAATAATAATAAAATTATTATAATTATTTTATGTTCTTGTTACAAATATACATTAGAATGGTAGGAATGGATGATTTTAACTAAATTACTAAAATATTGTTTACATATGTTTATATAATGATTAATGGTTTATAAAGTTAACTATAAAGGAAAATAAAAACAAATTCAATATAAAGGATGTGTTTATTTGAAAACATATTTTTGTTTGAATAATTTTCTTTATAAAATAATCAAATGAGATTTTTTGGATTATTCTAGTGAAATATAAATTAAATATGATATTTAAAATATATTTTATATCATTATAAAAATGATATATGAATAAATTCAATTTTATGAATAAAAAGAGTATTTTTTACAAAAATGGCATTTTTACTACCATTAGATGGAGAAACCTTTTAAAATATTGTTTTTTGTCAATTTTATAAGTTGAATTTAATGAAATAATATTCTTCTTTATATTAGAAACAAAAAGAATTAATTTGGTGGAATATTTGGTATTTTACGAATAAAATTAATATATTTATGAATAGTATAAAAATATTGCATTTTAATTCAAAAAAAATACATCTAATTTATTTATATATATAGATTTTCCATTAAATGTGTTTTAAAGTGTAATTAGATTATGTTTTAATAATTTAATTCAATATAATTTATTAGAAGCAATATTTTTTTGAAATGGAATAGAAAAACTATTTGATCTTTTGAATGTTACCCTTAATAACCTGTTTTATAATTCCAAAAATAGGTCTAATTTTAAATTTAACTATTCCACTTATGTGAATTTAATTTTCCAAAAATAATATACATGATCTTAATCAGTATGAAATGTTTTGTCTAATAGGAACATAATATTTTTGTATGAATAGTAACATTCGTTTTTTATATTTCATGGTTAAAGGTAAATAGTGTAATGAAAGGTAACAATAATAAAATAATAATATGAAACTTCTGTTACACTTGTATTAATAATATTATATGTTTTATTTTTGACTAAGAAAATCCATAGGAAGAAATATTAGGCTTTGGAATCCACTTGGGAGTGATTATGACATTTACAACATCTAATTTAATGTAAAGGAAAAAATGTCATAGTCATATCTCTTATTACAAAAAAAATATAATTTAGGGTAATATAAGTAATATTTTAAACTATGAATAGTAAATATAAAGAAAAAAATATTACCTACATCACTTTAATTTATTTATATATTTTTATTAATAAATAATTAAATTAAAATGAGAGAAAATAATTTTGCATTAATTGATTTATTGAAGAATGAATCAAATAAATTATATTATAAATATTAAAATAAATATTATATGGAATATTTGATTTCAAAAAATAATTTTTTTTTATTTATTTGAAATATTTTATATGATTTAATGTTGTTTTTCTAATTATTCATGTTCTTATGATTTATTAAAAAGTAATGTGATGAATATTTTCAAACATTACATAATTCATAACATAAAATATAAAATAATTATTTATATGAAATAAAATTTATAAAAATATACTACTATGAAAAAAAGATTATATTGCTTTAAAAATATAATTAATTACGAATTAATTGGCATTTTTTATGATTGGCATTTTTTATGATTTAGTAATTTCGTTAATTCACAAAGTGAAAATTAATTGATAAATCTGTAAGAGTTAAAAGGGGTTAAAATATAAGGATTAAAAAATATACAAAACATGTCAAATTCTTATTTGATGATTCTATATATATTTATATCATCCTATATTAGATTTAAATTAATGTATAAACTTTTTTAATTGAAATTGAATTTATATTAATTTAATACTTTTAATAATTACAAATGTTCCCCTCCCCTCTTCTATGAAAACTGTCAGGACCCATCCTCTAGGGCCTGTGCTGTGACTACCCCAGGCCCACCTTCCATAGGCCAGGGCCTGGTGACTAGCACCAAAGTTATAAATCCATAAAATAAGGAATGAATTGTCTTAATAATTTTAAACACAGACAAAATAGTACAAGTTAGAAGCAAAACACAAAACAAAACGGTATACAAAAGGAGTGCTAAAAATTAAAAGGGGGCCAGAAATACAAGCCTAACTGTAAAGTACAAGGAAACTGAAAACCAAGTACAACTGAAGAAAGGTAAATAGCTATTGGATCATCCACCATAAATTTCTACCTGAAGGGTAGGTACAGATAGCCTCCACAACACTCCACATCCATCTGTATCCTCCATGTACCGTCACGTCGCGTGGTCCACCTCTGGGTACCATCCAAAACTGGTATACTCAGCCACGGTCAGCGTTGTCCCTCGTCTGAATCCAACACAATGAGGTGTGGGCATAGCCTGTGCAGGGGTGAGTATGACGATACTCAGTAGGGACCCCGAGACCCTCAAGGTCTCACAAAATCCAACAAAGATAAACTGGAGAGTACGAATTCAACTAATAACCTCACTTAGGTATATTACCATACATATAACTATGTTTTCAAGTAATCCATCTCAATCATGAGGTAAACAAAAAATATACTGACTCATCTCAAACTAGGATTTTATTCTAAGGGTAGTATCAAGTAACATCCCCTGTCACACTGTTGAATCCTCAGCCACTATATGACTCCTCCTCTATCGAGTACAGTGGGCCCACCGCATCACACAAAGGCGCTTCCCACTAACATTAGACTATTGAGGTACTTTTGTCGAGTACCATTGGTCTTCCACACTCAAATAGAGGTGCTCCCCACCGTGGGTCTATCGTTCTCACAGAGAGGTGTTCCCCACTGGGCTAGTTGAATCACTTTCAATTGAATCGATTAGCAGTCGTTAGGTCTCTACAAGCTACTTGGTCTCTATAATATTCTTTCTCATCTTCGAGGGGATCCAATCCATAAACTGCAGGTCGATACTCCAACTATAACAAAGTACCACATAGAATAATCTCAAAGTTCGACCTCGTCATAAGGGTCTAAACGCAATAGAAGGCGTGTCAATCGGACGCCCGGTTTGTTAGTTATTAGTCTTTTTTCCCAAGGGCCTGGTTGGATTCGTGTACGATCCAACCTGAACATATCTCACCATTAACCAAAACTCCTATGGGGTATACTCAAAGGGACCATCGCACTCCAAGAATACCAGGGCCACAGACGATTCGTCAAACAGTCGTCTGGTGCCAAAGATATGGCCAAAGAAAGTAAAGGGTGAGTAGTGGGCCCAGGTCCAGTCCGACCAGGTCGAACCGACTCGACCCAACCTAGTCTAGACCGGCCCATTATGGTTCGACCCAGTTAGACCTATTGTGTCTGGCCTGGCCCATTGGGCGGGACAACCTGTTAGGTTCATCTCGGCCCGCTGTGCCTGGCTGAGCAGGCCGCGAGGGCGGTTCGGCTTGGGCTCGGGGTCAGTTCAGCCCGGAGGGTTGTGATGTCACGGCCCATCCCGGATCGGCCTGGAAGGCAGGGCTGGGCTGGTTCATCTAGGGTGCAGCGAGGGGGGCCACAGGCCGGTTCGGGAGGTCGGGTGACCAGGAGGCAGCTGGGCTGGGTGCATCTAGGCAGGCACGAGGCTGTGAAGGTCGCCTGGCGGGTCGGTGGGCGGTTGTGCAGGTTTCGGCCAGGCCGAGAGGTTGCTGGACAGGGAGCTAGGCAGGACAGCAGGCGGCCAGTCAGGGCACAGCCTAGCCAAAAGGTGGCCGAGAAGGGTGCCAGGTGGGATGGGGGTGGCCGGGTAGGGCGCAGCCAAGCTGGAAGATGCCTGGGAGGCCAGCGTGGTTTGGGCCAGTGCGAATCGGCGCATCTCGGGCTGGTGCGGGCCAACAGGGTTCGATCGGGGTGCGCAGCAGGCCGGCAGTGGTGCGTCCTGGCGTGCGGGAGGCCGGCGGTGGTGTGGTCAGATTCGCGGAAGGCCGATGGTGGTTCGGCCCGCATAGGCGGCTCAGTCGGGGCATCAGAATCCCGTGGGGGATGTGCGTTTCATGGAGGCCGTGGGAAGCACAACCTTTACCTGTGCCTTCATCACCTGCAATGCTGCTTCATCTCTATGCTGAGAAACAAAACAAACAACAATGATAGAGGGGTCAGACCATGTTGGTTTGGCCCGCACCCTCCGCATTTAGGGTGGTAACACATGGCTCATCAAAGAGTAAGAAAGATGAACACAATTTTTTTTACAACCACGCAACAATTCCATTCAATTCCGAAGAAGACAAAAAGAAAAGGAAATTTAGACAAAATAAACCCCTACTTTTTATCGTTGGTCATCGACGATGAAGTTGTGTGAAGAAGACGTTGGAGTTTGTCATTCATCACGTCCGCCGTACACTTCCAATCTCGAGCTACGTCGGCTCGTTGACGATGATGTGGAGGGTAGGTCGGTTGTGGAAAATGCTCCACATCAGTAGGATCTGAGGAAGGAAGTTGAAGTTTCTCCTCATCGGTCATCTTCATTCTTTGTTCTGCATTGGGAGATTTATCTCAAGGTATTCTCTTCCCAAGCTTCACCCAAAGAAAAATTCCAACCAATAATAATACATTGTCTATTATTTTAGTTATTGGCACAAGATTCAAATTGTGAATTAAATTTAATTGCAGCCACGTAATTAATGTGTGAGGGTTGGAACAAATTTATTAGAGGAGTATGCACAAATTAATTAAATCAGTGTTAAAGAGGATCTCCCTCATTAATGGGGGCGAGTTGAGAGGTTTTAGTCTCCTCCAATTGATAGGGGGGTTTTCCCCATGTGGTTCCCATGTTATATCCTCTCGTGGGAGTTTACACTCGGGTGGGCCCCACCACTATAACCTATCATGGGAGGTTAAGGTGTTGTGGTCCCACCTCCGACTTCCATGAGGAGGTTTTAACCACCAAACACCCACATAGATGCTCAAACAAAAATAAAGTATAGGTCACTTTATTTTATTACATTCCACGAAAACCCAAAATCTAACTTTTATTCTCAACGAACTGTCATCGAGGTGAAAGTCTTCCTAAGAGAATACCATTGCTGCGAGTCCAATGGTGCCCTCAGATTTTAATTCCAAGTACCGGTTCAAAATTTATAAAAACTAGCTCATACGTTCACTGAACAAACTTGAAAAAAACATAAGAAATTTATTTCGAGCACACCGAGCCTCATAATCATGCGCCATCAATTTTAACAGACTTGTAAAATTACCATATATTTAATAAAAAAATCGACAGATATTCTGGGTCATTACAAAAAGGCACCCATTCCTCTCTATAACGCAGACTTAAAAAACCCATTTGTTTTGTCCAATAACTTCTCAAATCCCTTCCGATAATAACGCTAAACATTATTGAGGAATTAGTATATACATAACACCCTTTTGTATAGGTGTTAAGTTGTTATTAATGGCACTCATATGAAGAAAAGGTAATGTTTATATTTAAGTATTTCTTTAACATTTCATATTCAATTTCCATAAAATATTCTTTATCCATGATGAAATAATAATTCCAGAATTTTAAATATATAGAGATGTTATTCTGCTAATATCATCACTTAAATACATCTCTTCTTCTACTATATGGGAATATAATAAATCATTCAAGAGTACATTTGAAATATCACATCCACGAACCGAACTAATTCATTTTCCACAATCATCTCCCAAGACTATTTATAATAATGGACTTCGTGTTAATATGTGATTTTATTGACATATTAATAATTATAAGATGGTAATATATCAATGTAATTATTTCTTTTCATGTCCATAAATATAATAATGTCATTCATGTAGATATGTGAACTATCACCTCTACAAATCGATGTGACTGGTTTTTATTAATTATATCACTTGTATGATATATATACAAGTATTTATAAATGCTAAAATAGATATTTATTATGTTATGATAATTACGTGAAGATAAAATAATACTTATCTTCCTTTCATAATGATAAATTAAAATTATAAAAAATATACTCATTTTTACTTACAACTTACAATCTCCATGATTATAAATTTGTTCATTTTTCATATCCATAAATAATGGATTGAATTAAAAGTATAATTTATTTGTAAAAATTATAATAATTTCATGAATATTATTCAAAATATGATAGAATTATGACCTCATGGACTAATAACAAACTAACATTTTCATTTTCAACTCGAGTACGGAATATCGACAAAATGCCGGATGTGAACATAAATAATTAAGTGATATTTATGAAATTATAATAGTAATATAAATGGAATACAAAAAATTATAAAGTCCCTTATGAAAGTTAATAATTAAACATAGTTTATTATTTAGGATTATAAGGATTTTACGAGATGATTCAGACATAATGTAGGGGATTTCATCTCAATCTCCTTTCATTGCGTCATTTTTCATGATATGAATCATTATTATTTTATAAACTGTATATATTGAACCACTAACATTAAATATACCTATTTTATCTACATTATTTTTATTTAATTATTGGTAATATGTTCTACTTTTAGGTGTCTTATAATTTTAATATTCAGTGGTATGTGTCTCTTTAAATAAAACATTATTTCAAGGTTATTAATGGTTTATTCTTCTAAATATATCTAATTAATGTACGTGTTTTCAAAATTATTGTTTTAAAATTTTAATTCCCCAATATTCTTTTAAAAGGCTAAAATTTTTATGTGACACTTTGATTGAAAAATCAATTTTAAAAATGTTCAAAATTGGTTTTTAGAAAATTTATTTGATGTGCTGTAAATGAAAATATAATTTTATGTGTGACATATGGAAAATTTATTTTTCATATGTGTTGTTAAATATAAATTTAATTGGTAATTTTGATATAGGTTATACAATGGTTTTATCCCCATTATAGCTCATGAATGACGGGTGAGCCAGATATAGCTTGTACAAAGGGTTATCCTCCTAATGTATCTTCAATACATTGGTTATTCTGAAGAAGGAAGGCCAATATATAGTTATTCCATTTATAATGTAAATTCTAATATTGATATGGTAATTACATGCCAATGAACCAACATGATTTTCTATTCATACTAAAATGTTTTTATGAAAAAAAAATTAAAGTGTTTTATGGTTTTTAATGGACTAACATATTAAATTATTTATGTCCCCTAATGATATTTTGTGTTCATAGCATGTTTTAAAATGTTTTCAAAGGTATTAATATTGGTAAGGACAAAGACTATTACAGGATGAAATTATTGATTATGTGTCATGAAAAGAATTAATTTTTTATTTTTACAGGGTTTCCTTTGGTGAAAAAATGGATACTGAGTATAAGTGTCAACTTATAATGTACAGATTAACTATGTACTATTTTTTTGTCATAATTTTCTCAAACTATAAACTAAAAAGATACCCTAATGTGAATTTTAGACCATAAACACTATAATAAAATATGTTTAATGCTCGGTCCTTATAGTTGGTATCAAATGACATTTTAGACATCGTTGGAGATTATGATATTTTCATTAGAGTTGGGGATATCATCATGGGTTTATTATTATGAGGTTGATCATAATGATATAATTGGTATTGGAAAATAATTTCTAGATTACGTGATTATTTCTATTTTGGGAAACAGTCAATATTTTGAGAACATTACATGATCATTGTAAATAGAAAACTATGGGAATTTATTTGAGGAGTAATGGTTGAATTATATTTTAGAATAATATATGATATTTAATTGTGGACTTATATGGAATTATTTTATTTATGTACATTATTAAAATATATAATAGAATATTTTATTAGGAAATTAATTTTAGGTGTGATCCATTAAGTGTAAATTATGTTATTTGGAGATAAATGTTAAAACATGTCCTGGAAGTCAATGTGGTCAAATAATTCAGAATTTCTGGGTTCAATTTCATTTTATATTATTTGATGAATTTTACTGAATGTTATATTTTTAATGGTCTATGATGATGTTTTCGAATTATAGTTGAGCTTTGGAGATTAATAGTAGATATTCATCATCTAATGGTTTAATATTCTTGTATAATTTTTTATCTTATACTAACCATATTGTTTTTTGTTAATGTTTCAATAAATTATAAAAATATGTATAATATTTTATGGACTATGTGATTATCTATATGTTTATTCTATTTCTTCATGTGTAAAACATTTATCTTAAATACTCATCATTTTGAGAAAAAGATGAGTTTATGGTAGAAATTGAGAAAAGGAGGAAATTCTACTTAACAAGTAAGTACATTTCCTTATGTTCTTATTCTAAGAAGTAAAATAGTTCCTTTACATTATGAAAAGTATCTAGAAAAAAATCCTTTTTTTTACATTTCTTACTATAAAATCAAATATCATTTAACCAATCGAATATTTGTGGTTTTTTGGTTATTAACTTTATCCTAATCATGTTTTATATCAATCTCCATAATAATATGGTGGTTTGTTTTTCTTCTTTTATCCATGTATTAAAACATTAAATACAAGTGTGTGTTACCTCAGGGGACCATTGTACGACACATTCATTACATTTATGTGGAAGATTTGTTGACACTTTTCCTAATTTGGGATTTGAATTAAGTAATTTTGAAAAGTGCAACCATAATTACCAAGTCCAATTTTAAAATTCCAAGGATGAAATTTACAAAAGGTGTGAAGGATGTAACATCCCATTAATTTATAGAATGTTGATTTTTTATATTTTTTAATAATTTTGAAATAGATAGTAATTTTCCGATATAAACGATGTTATGTTTGATAGTATACCTTACACGCAACAAATTATTCTTTGAAATCTTACGTTGCACGCAAGAATGAGTTATATATAAAAAAATATATTATTAATATTCTTATTTTAAGTTATAAATATGTCATTAAATATAAAATGGTGTTACTAAATTATATAAACTAGGTTATGAAAACATATTATACACATTTTGTTATAATGTTTAAATGGTTAAAAAATTAACTAGAAATGAAAATAAATTCTAATTGAATATAAAAGATGTGTTTTTATGAAAAACAATTTAATTGTCATTAATTTGGTTTTAAATTTAACCAAATAACTATTGTTCTATTATATTAATTAAATATTAATTAAATATTATTTTTAAAATACATCTTATATGTTTTCGAGACATGGTATAAAATGTTATGAAATTTTATGAGAAACTGTGTATTTTTCAAAAAATGTCTTGTTTTCTGCCTTTTGATGGAGAAACAGTTTTAAATATACTTTTTCCACTTTTATATGTTATATTTGGTAATAAATATTTATTTGGATTCAGGAAATAATCATTTACATTGGTTGAGTTTTTATTATTTTTCTAGTAAATTTCATATTTTAAATGAATAGTGAACAATAAGTCGTTTTAAATCAAAAAATAGTTTTCATATAATTTATTTATATAGTTAGATTATCCTATGAATTTTTTTTAATGTGTATTTAGATTAATTTTTAATAATTACAAAAAATTTAGTTTCTTTTATGGAATATCATATTGAATTTCAATAGGAAAAATTTGTGAAGTTTTGTAAATTTTACTTAAAACCCAGTCTTCTCCTTCCGACAACGAGATTAATGATAAATATAATTCTGTGACTTATAATAAATTAATTTTATAAATAATACATAAATGGTTGTAATAATTTTGAATAATTTGGTTCAATAGAATGAAAATAATTTTTTTAATTGTAACCTTAGTTTTTTATTTACTATCGTTAAAGGTAAATAGGGTAATAATATGTAATTTTTTTAATAATATCATAAATCTACCCTAAAACTTGTTCGAATCATATATTATTAGTTATTTTATACAAATAAAATCATTTGATCTAAATTTTAGTCTTTGGAAGTCATATGGGTGGGACTAGTACATTTATTACAAATAATTTGACTTAAAGGGAATTATGTCCCAATCATGACTCTCACTAGTGAATGTTTTTTAATATGGGGCCATATAAGTGATATCATAATCTATTAATAGTTCATATAAATCTAAAAATATTTCCTACATCATGGAAATTTCTTTATAGATTTTGCAAATAATTAATTATTTTAGATACTGACCAAATGATGATGTAATGATTTATTTTTTAATAAAATATCAAATAAATGATATTATTAATATTAAAAACTATATACATTAAAATACTTTATGCCATATAAAAATTTTATGGATTACTGTTATATATATAATAGATGAATTAATGAATTTTATTTTGGAGGAATCATGTTTTTATTCTTTTTAAAATAGTCAAGTGATGAATTGTGTCAAAATTGACATAATTCATAACATAAAATATAAAATATTTATGTAATAAATTAAAATTTATAGAAATATATGATTACTCCATAATTTTTAGATAACTCGAAAAAATTTATTAATGAATCATTCATTTCTTGTTTTTCTTTTTTTCTAATTGACTTATCTCTCAAAATACAAATTACTTGATAAAACAGTAAGAGTTAAAAGATGATAAAACAGAAAGGTAAGGATTAAAAATATCCAAAACATGTATAATTATTATTGTATGATTAAATATATACTTATACACATCATATATTATAAATATTTTAACTTTTACCCCTTTAAAGCAAAATAGAATTGATTTTAATTTAATTTATTGAATAATAATAATGATGCCCCTCCCCTCTCCTATAAGAAGAAACACATTCCACTATATTAGTCAAACTTATAAACCCATTTGGTTTGGCCTATATCTGCAAAATACCCTTCCTAAAATCCCTCCCCACATTATTGGAGACCTGTTTTATGCATAACAACCATATTAGAGGTTTGTTGTTGTTAATAAATGTGATTGTCTGAAGGAAATATAATATTTTTAATTAAGTTTTTCTATTATATTTATTCTTCTGTTTTATACAAATATTATTCCTCTATGATGAAATAATAACCCTAGGATACGCAATGAACAAATATTTTATTATTTTAATATAATAATATAAATCCATCTCCACTTCCATTAAATGCGAAAATACTTAATCATTCGTCTATGCGTGTAAAAGTACTTAATCATTCGTGTGTACGTGTGAACTATCACCTCTGCGAATTGATCTAAATTATTTTCCATAACTATCTTTCATGACTAGTTATAATAATGGAATTAATGTTCATATATGATATTCAGGACATATTAATCATTATAATGTATAAATTTAATTTTTTCTTACATTCCATGCACATAATAATTATAACGTCTCTCGTGCGTACTTTTGAATTATCACATCCATGAAGCAATGAAACTCATTTTGAGTCATTATATCACTTGTATGATATATATAAGTATATTTTAATTATTAATATGATATAAATTATTTTATTATAGTTATGTAGAGACAAAATAATACTTACCTGCTTCCCATAATGATCAATGAAAAATTGAAACCTTTACCAACGGATATGTACGGATTAACGTCTCTATGATTATAACATTGTTCATTCTACAGAACCATACATAATGGATTGATTTAAAATTATAATTTATGTATAACAATTATAATAATATCATGAATATTATTATGGATATGGTGGACATATATCCTCATTGACTATTGACTTCCTTCCAAGTTCATTTTCGATACGAGTACAAAATATCAACAAAACGCCGAATGTGTACATAAATAATTGTGTGATTTTTTTTAGATGATAATAGTCATATAAGAGGAATAATATAATTTATAAAGGTCTTTATGAATTTTAATATTTATCATGTTTTTATTATTCAGGAAGATATAGATTTTAGGTGATGAGTAGTACTTAAGGTAAGGGATTTCATCTCAGTCTGTATTCGTTGAGATATTTCCCAATGATATGTTGCATTAAAATTTTATAAATTGTATATATAGCCGCTTTAAATTTCAGTCTCTTTATTTTTTTCTTCAATCATTTTTTTAATATTTTGTAAAATATTCAAATTTCACATTGATTATAATTTTAATTTTCAATGTGGTATGGAACTAATTAACTAAAACATTGTTTTAAGTGTTTTAAAGATAAATTCTTCTAAATATTTCTAATTCATGCGCATGTTTTCAAAATGATTTTATGGATTTATTTATATGAACCTAAATGTTTTAAAATGTTAATTGAATAACATTCTTTTAAACGTTTCAAAGTGGTACGAGGAAATTTGAATCAAAAATCTATTTTATAAATGTTTTAAATAGTTTTTTTAAAAGGATTGGTTATCTTACGAACAAAAATAAAATTTTATGAGTGACATGTTTATAATTTCAAGCTTATTTTTTTGTACATGAAAATTTAATTGGTGAGCAATATATAGATTATACGAAGGGTTGCGACCCTTCTTAGATCACAAGTGAGCCCAATGTGACATATATGATGGGTTGAGCGCCATTATATCTCATTAAAGACATGTGATCCCCATTATAGATCTCCAATTCATTAAGTATTCTGGATGTGGAAGCCAACCATATGGTTATTCCATTTGTAAGGGTGATTTTAAGAGTGAAATGGTAATATTTTCCCAAGGAAGATACATGATTTTATATTGTTGTTAATTTTTTTTTGAGATTTTTTTAATTTTGATTTCATGTAATCATTTTATTAACAATTTAATTTTTTAATGTCCATTACTGAGCTTTTTTTCTCATCCCATGTTTTTATATGTTATTCATAAGTTTTAAAATTGGTAAGGATAATGAAGATGCCTTGATGAAATTATTGAAGATGTTTTATCAAACGAAATCATGTTTTATTTTAAAATTGATACCTTTGGTGAAAAATGGATACTAACTATAAGTGACCAACTGTATTATACATGTTTATAATGTAAGTGTTTCTCATTTCAAAATCCTCCAAAAAACTAAGTGGAAAAGATCATCAAATGTAAATTCTAGTTCAGAAATAGTAGAATAATACATGTTTTTTTCTAGGTCCTTACATTAAATTTATGATGTTTAAATTGATAAGACGTAATTTATTATATAGAGAAAAATGTAACACACCATATTTTAAAATATAAAATTACTTTCGATAGCATTTGCAATATGCAACATTGAAACCAAGAAAATGATGATCATCTAAATTTGAACATTATAACCATGCTATTGAATTTTATAGTATGAATAGGAATAACTAATTTATGATATATATATATATATATATCATAATAAAAATAATTTTTTTGATAAGTTCTTAGTAAATAATATGTCAATTTTTGGTAATGTCTTCAAAATACAGTTTCTTCAAAAATGATTTTTATTTCCTTTTGTGAGTTAATATTATGTTTATTATATTGTATATTTAGAATCCTAATTTGAAACAATTAACTTCATTTTTGATATAATATTATAAAAAATAACTTAGAATGATGTTTTTTGATAATTTTGTAAATATTGATTTTTCATTATATTGTGAAAAATAAATTCTCTTTGTAAAAACGTCATTTAATTTTATAAATTATATAATTTAAATGAAATTATTATTTTAATTTGATATCAAAGTATAATAATAATTTTATATCAATATCTAATCAATTTAATTATATTTAAATCATCTTCATAATATATTTTTTAATATGTTTACTTTATTTCTTGAAAATGAATTTCTGTGAAAAGGGTTTGGAAATTCATAATATATCTCCATTTTAATTAATTAAAAAGTAACCCTAAATGTGAATTATTTAAATTAAATGTATATATTACATTCTTATAATTATTAATTCAAAAAGTAATTTTTTCTAGTTATAGAGTTCAAGTAAATTATTCATTACCTTGGAAAATCCATATTTCTGGAAATTGTTGTTCATCATTCTTACATATTTTATTTTAAATTTAGTTCTACCACTTTTATCAATTTATTTTTATAATTTTTTTTCCGTATATAGAATGATAATAATTAATATTATCTAATATGTTGAACATAATTTCTAGACAGTAATAATAGAAACCCTTTTAAGTATTTATTACCACCGAAAAAGTAAAATAGGCTAACATTTGGTAAATAATAATAATAATTGAACAAGAGAAAAAATAGGTTCCACTTGAAGTATACATATATAAATTTATTTTTCAGTGAAATAATTATTATATTTATTCCTTATTGTATTCACATTATAAAATACTGAGTAATGTGTTTGATAAGAATTTGTTTTTGATCTAACAAAAAACAAATATTATTTTGTGTAAAATGAAATTAAGAAATAAATTTTTATGAATTAGTGAAATTTTAAAATAAAAAGTATTTTAATACAATTTTGTGTTTAATTATTTCTTCTTAAATATAAATAATAGTATAAATTTTATTATACCAAATGTAACTATTATATGGGATCTAAATTTGTTATGATAAAAAACTGGCATTTCTCATTAAATATTGATTCTGTTATTATAATTTAAAATAACAATATTTATAAAATAATTTTATAAAATAATTTTTACTTTAGGAATAAGTATGTTGAGATTATATAACAATTAATTTGTTATAATTTTTAGAGTTAATTTATTTTTTGAGTAAAAATGAAATATGATATAAATATACGATGTGTCTTCTGACATAATAATGACACAAAATGTTTTTAATAAATGATATAAATGGTATCCATGACCATATAAATATATAAATTTAAAAATAATTTGTCTTTGAGGTTATTTGAATAATTTTATATTGTATTTATGTATCCTCAAAACACTATATTATAATTTAAGGATTTAAAATCAATTATTTATAAAAACGACTCGCATCCACATCACCAATTGTGATATTTTAATGATTTAGGACCTTTTAATTGTTAAATAATTAAACCTGATCTTAATTAAGATAAACCATGGGTAAAACCCTTTTTAAGGTTTCAGGTTATAATTATTTTGTTATATAGAGTTTAAAACCTATGTTTTGGAAATAATAAAGAACTCCCCTTTATTTCCCTATATAAACCAACCAATAATTACTTTAATATTATCCCTAGAATTTTTCTTAAAATCGTAAATATTCTATCTCCTCTCTATATTCCTCTAATGGTTCCCCCAAACTCTCAAGAAGCTCATCCTAACATTTTGGATCACCTTCTCATAGTATGGGATTTCCCTCTCGTCATTTCCATTCAAGCAACATAATTTTAATTATGCTTTTTAATATATATTGTATTTTTTTACTTTAAACTATAAATATACCTATAATTTAAAATTTATGTTCTTATAATGAGATATCATTTATCCCCATTTAATATTTCATTTACCAAATTTGTTACTATGCCATAATTTTGTAATAAGCCTCTCCTTCTCCTCTACATTCGAAAACATTATTTGTATTTATCTTTTTAAATATATATTTTATATATTTTAGTACCATAATAAATATTACATCATAATACAATTAATGTTATTCTATTTAGATATTTTTATTCTGTCTCATTAAAAACAATTACCTAAGTTGTTATTATTCTGAAATTTAATATGGGATACAGTTATTCCCCTCTTTATAGAAGCACCTTATTAATGTAATGCATGTTTTCATTGAATTCCTATTGATAGAATATTATTTGAAAATTCCATATTAATAATATAATTATTTTTGATTGATTACTTACCCCTTCTAATCTTATTAAACACTCACATTATTCATTAAAGATACCCATTATGTGGAAAAAATTATTCGGAAATGTTTTCATGCCCTTTTTTTATTTGATCACCCTCCCTATCTTATAGATATTAAATCCCAAAAATTCATGTTGAATTATGTACTTAAATATCCCTCATATTTTCCATTATTACTTATATGTTTTTATAGATCCCTTTCTTTATTATAGAACTATTTTATGAAATTTTATTTACTATTGTCACGCTATAGAAATGTCAGAAAATGTTTCCAAGCCGATCATTTGTGAAGTGTATAAGCATAAGCATTTCCACTCATGGTTATTCACCTAGTTTTACCTGTAATTCATTTATTGGGAAATTCTATATAATTAACGAACAATATATAATCATGGTCATATATTTTACTAATTATTTTCTATTTTTATATGATCTTGGTGTTACACTTATGCATGTCCATGATATGAAAGTGATAGGTACACCTAGAATTACTTTGAACTATAATGTGTAGGATAATGTTTTAGTCTCTTTAGTCAACCTATATGGGATTAGGTAGTGAACATGATCCATTATGTGACTTTTTACACCGTGTTAGGACGTCTTGGTTGTTATCCTGGACCTATAATTATTATGTCATGTTTAATATTTTTCCACTTTCCCATGATGGTTTTATGATATCATGTTTTATCATGAATCATTGTTCATGTTTATGATTCTCACCAATTTTATTTCCCATTTAAATTCATATTTTTTAACTTGTAATTATTTCTTCATTTCATTCATTTTTAATTCCCTTAATGGGTGAACATGTTTCCTATTTCTTTTGTATTTCCCTAGGTTGTCCTAGGGAATTTTAAGAATGATAAAATATTTTCATCATGTTTGGTAAGTTCTCAATAATGATGATATACATCATTTTTGAAGATGTTATATAATATATCTTATTACCAAGATATAAGATCCTTATTGGTCTTCATGGTTGTATTATGTGTATCATTATTTAATGAATCTTGAATTATTGAGTAATAAATACAAGGGTTTTTAGAGGATAATCAATTTTGTGGGGAGGTTATAGTACACCATCTCTTTAAAGGTATAAATTTGAATATATTTTTTCTAAACCATGTATATTTTGATGTTTTTGGGTCATTGGAGGAGTTCTTAGAGGCATAGGATTGGTTTCTAGGAACATTATCCAAGTGTGGTAAATCTATATTTTGTCAAAGACTGAACAGAGTATTGAGTTATACTATATAGAGTACCTGTTTGATATAGAGAGATACATATGCCCCAAGTAGGCCACACTATGGTCGGCAACATTTGGGATGCGGCCGATGTGGTATCGGGTACTTGATTTTAGTTGATCATGAACTCAGTATGACGTATATTTATTGTTTTTTATTTTAAATTAATATTATTTAATTAGTTAAAAATTATAATAAATGGGAACCTCCCTTATTTCCTCCATACCCAATGATATTATTCAAGCCAATTATACAATTAATTCTATCTCTCTCCGATTAAAAATATCTTTTATTCATCGCTGAATTTTTCAAATCTTTAACCAAGGTGATCACTTATGCTAATTTTATCACTCCTATCTCATCAATTCTCTATTTATCACATTTTTTCATCATTATTTCAAAATTATACCTTATTTTATGGCGTTTAGATTTTTTAAAAACCTTCAATTTGAGATGATTCATTCGAAAATTATTATCAATTATAATTTTACCAGATTTAGGTGTGTGCTTCATAATCGTTCATGTTGGTTTTTTGATATTACAAGTGTTGTGTGACACCTGACAAGATAATAAGATGAATTATTTCCTATGATCCAATATTATCACAGTAAGGATGTTTAGGGCCTTGTGTAGTCCTTCAGACATTGTGTTTTATATAATTCTTTTTTATGGTTGTGTGATTCTATTAATTTTGGATGAAAATTATTTAAAAATCAATTGAGTGTTATTTATGTTAATTTATTGGGTGGTAAACCATTATTTGTCCCCTTTTACTCCCTTGAGAAGGGTGTGTGTCAATTTTATAGAGAGACCATCCCCAAGGATACCGTGGGATGATTTCATGGGTTATTATGTTACTATAGTTCATGTTACAATATATAAGGGGTCATTATCTCATTTTTTTAGTTATGTGGATTCGAGTTAGATTTCCTTCTACAAAGTGTGGAATGGGGATCAGATTAGAGGAAGGACCTAGTAATTATTTTTAAATGTATTATATTATATAATATTTATGAGTTTTTATACCTTGAAAATCCCAATGGGAATACTCTATGGGTTAATATGATAACAGTAATGACTCCATCTGTTGAGAGTGATATAAATATGGGGATGATTTTCCCAAAGTCTTCATGTTATTATTATTTGAATCTATATGTTTTTATGTTGTGATTATTATAGATACGTGGTTTCCTTCCACATTGTATTTACATCGATGTGATTCTGAATCGATATGATTGAAATCTGAGAACATTATACACATATGCTGGCCTTTCCCATTGGTAACACTACTATTTTTGTCAATGGTTATCATGCTCATGTGATGAGATCCTATAGGAATGGTACATACTGCCTCATTGTCCCCATGGTTTTCTTGATATGTTTAGATAAATTATAACATTGGTTTTGTAAGTATAATAGATCATTATGTGTTTAGTAGATAACCAGATGGTCTCAAATTTATTTTTTTGTTATTGTATTATTATTAATATTATAACTCTTCATACATAGAGTTAAATATTATATATTTTTTTATAGATGTTGTAGGTGGCAATCAACTAAGTAGTATTTACACCCTACCTGGGTATCTAGGTATATATATTAATTTCAAGGTTCATGAAATAGGTAAGGGTTAGGGACATACAATAAATGATTGTGCTATTCTTATATAGTAAGAGCTTGAAAGTAGAACTGAAGTCTTATTTTGTGGTTTCCTTGAGTCTTTTGATTATTTTTATACTATGTTTTCGATAATAGACCCAAGGGTAATAGTTATTATTATGTAAGAATCATGTAAAATTTAAATAATTCATTTGGAAATAGCATTGGATATAATATTTTATTCTATTTATAAATTTAATTTAATGTTTATATTTTTATGTTATATTTTAATTGGCTATTTTTTTAACTATTTACATTTTTATTTATAGGAAACTTTACCAGAGAGCATATTTTCCCCCATGTTATAAATAGACTCTCGTAGTGGTTCATTAACCTCTAACACTTGGGGAGGTTTTATTGAGGTATGTGGTTATTATTACCAAAGAAAACATAAATTTTGTTGAATCAATGTTCTGTTAAATTCAAATATTCACTCCCTCATAAATGCCTTTGGACCTTTTTCCCACTTTGAAAGAAACATGTTCAGTATTTTATAACATTATTTCGTGAACTAATTTATCCCAATTACATTTCTAGAAATATAAAACACACAACACACAATTATTTTACTTGGTTCACCCATACATAGTGACTTCTATGGAGAATACACATGGCATTGTGATAGTGCACAAAATATCTACTATAAACGCACTATTTTGTGGATATAATATTTAGGTGAAATAAATCCTCAATAAGGATCACAACTATCACAATATTGATGAATTCACTCCTCACTATTCATTACTACCTATATAATGGTTTCAATTATTTTTACATTTTCTTCCTTCTTGAACCAATGTTAAAGATATTAGCTAATAGAAATATTGGACCCTTCTTTATTTATCGACATGAAGGTAACTCCAAGATCACTATGTTGAAATTTTAAAATCATTATAAAATTTATAGATGTAATTCCTGTATGTATAAAATGATTTACTCCCAAATACATGGCCATATATTAATAAAATTTTGTTAGAAATTCTGAACTAAATCATCTTACAAAATTCAACTATATGTGATCAATAAAAATTCAATAAATATCTTTACATGATTTATATATCTAAAAAATTGTTATTTATCTCCATAAATATGATATTAAAATAAAAAATTCTATAAAAACTCAATTTTGCTAATTCTTTTTTATTAGGAATCTCATATTTATAACAACATTCCTTATGATTAAACATTTATTCTTGTAACTCTAAAATTTTTAACAAATTTTTTATGTAATATATACAATAAATAATTTTATATGTTTATCGTTCCTTCCTCTCTCTATTTTTTTTACAAGGGATTTAAATTTCAAAATAATTTTCAAGAAATTAGATAACATAATATATCTATGATTCAAATACATCCATATAATAATCTTAAAATGGATTAACCCCATGGAATACCATTTTGATTGATGAAGTTCATTCCATAACCTTCAAATAGTTGTGGAGTCCCAAAACATCAAATATGGACCTAAACTGTAGTTTTTCCTACACCATAAAATGTACTCTATTAAGAAAAATTGTTTTGATATCACTTCATGATCAACCATTTTATGCTAAAACAATTACCATGAAATTGTGTTATTATATAAAAAACACTGTTTGAAATTAATTGCTCTATGATTTCTTCCTAATTTTCTAAAACTCTATAAATAATGATATATAAAATAAATTATTTTCATATGTAGGGATTATATAATTTTTTATTTTAATAATTCATACATATTGTTTTTAAAAACCATCAACATTTCTATTTTAGTTATCCTTGTTTTGTACAACGATGTTATAACCTAAATACATCATTTGTTAGGGTGTGTTACTCATCATTGTTATATTTTAATAACATATTCAACCACAATAGTCTTTAGAACTCCTAGGTAAATGTAATTTATATCATTTCCTTGTCTTTGGGGATTCCCATATTACATATAAATATTAAAAAAATATAACATGATCGTCAATCTATTCATATAAATTTGTGAGCAGTGAATATATATTCTACCATGAACCTATAATATCATTGTGATATGATTTTATTAGGAATGTGAAGTCCACTAAGTGGTGGGGGGGGGGTTAAATCATAGGTGAAATTTCATAATGTATTTTCTATTGAAATTAACCTCTATAGTCTGTTAACTTTTGATCATCTGAACTTTGAAAATAAACCTAACTCATACGAAATGATAAGGAAATAAATCAAGACACGTAGGTTTTTAAAAGGTTCAACACAAATTTGGATGAAAATATCATTTTCATTTAAACTCCCATTGATCTAATAGTTTTCACTACATAATGAAGTGAATATAATCTATCCCAATCCAATCAAGATGGTCTATTCACTTGATAAAAAAAATACCATCTCCCACCAATTATAAATATTTTTATTCATCAGTGGAATTATTAACTATAAAAAATTAAATTTATCTCACAATACATCATCCATAATCCCTATTTGATACATCATTATCTTATTTATCTCTTTTGGGTGAAACTATGTCAGATGTGTCTCAGTTTGGTATATGTTAATTCGGTAAACCTCTGAATGATTATGCTCTATTTAATTTTATAGTGTTTGGTACACCTCAATCTAATTCATATTATTGAACTAAGATAATATCTCGTCAAAAACTCATGATGAAAAAACATGTGTTTATCTTCATTAATGTATCACCCAAATAATTCATAGTACGTTATTTCTTCAAAGTAACTCAATAACTTTCACTACATGCAACACCGAGTTCAAATCCACCATGACTTACCAAACTAGCTGTTCAAAAGCGGTTATGTATGGTATTAAATTAATTTTAAACTATATATAATCCTTATAATTTTAGATTCCATATTATGATTTTCTTATACATAATGTAAGAACTAATTCATCTTTTCTAGATAAAAGATGTATTTTTCAAAAAAATGCACTTTTTACTGCCTTTTAATGGTGAACACTTTTTAAATCCCACATTTGAAACTTTTATATATTAAATTTGACAAAATAAAATTATTCTTTAGAATATGGACATAAAAAATTAGTTTCAATAAATTTTTGGTGTTTTTCTGATAACTTTAATATTTGGAAGAATAGTAGAGAATACTATATTATAACTAAAAACTAATTATTTTAAACAGAATAATTTATAGTGTTAAATTATACATTTTAATGGTTTGGAAATATAAATATATTATATTTTTACCATTTAATCTAATTTTATTCATTGTATGTAATTTCATATTGAGATTGGACATAAACAAGTGTCAATCTTTTGAAAGTTATTGTTTCTTAAAAATATGCCTTTTGGTTTTGACTATGAGAATTAATTTTAAATTAATAAATGAAACATATATATTTTTGAGTTTGGTAAAATATAATTAATTTTTGAATTTGTAATATCAAAATTATATTAGTGGAAATTTTTTTTATTTTTCTAAAAACTTTCAATTTTTGATAAATTGTGAAAAATATTGAGTTATTGTTTAAAACTAACATTTTATTTAAAAAATTATTAATTTTAATTTATTTTTTGTCAAAATAGATACATAATACCTATATATTTTCAATCTAATTCATTGGAGTCATTTTGTAATGATATTTGATATATAAATTTTTATTGAACTTTTCATCGTCTTTTACCGACCTCCTATGAGAATTTGCAAATTCACATAAAACATATCTTTACCATTTTCTAGAGTAGAATTTCAAAAATCCGAGAGATACGGTAGATACTAGTAAGAAAAATATGGTTCAATAAGATAAATTTTTTTTGGTAAATAGTAACTTTTTACATTTATTTACCACGATTAAAAGTAAAATGGGAAATTAAGGGTAAAAATGATATTATTCTTAACATAAAACATGTCATAATTCTATTAGATAAGTTTAATTCGACCAAAAAAACATTAGGAATAAAATATGAACCTATTTGGTCAACTTGAATTAGATTAGGACATTTATTATTTTTTAATTCAAAGAAGAGTTAAAATAGTTAAATTAAAAGTTTAATAAAAAAAATAAATATAGGGATTACACAAAAGATAAAATCGACTATAAATATTAGTTAAAAATATAAAAATATTTCCTACATAATGGTATTTAATTTATATTTTTTAGACATTAAATAATTAAATTTATTTATGAGACAATGATGATGCAGTAATTACCGTATTAATAAAAGATTAAAATAATTGATATTATAAATATCCAAAGAAATTTAATATGAGACTTTTTATTAATTAAACTAATTTTATTGGTTAATATGACATATTAGGGTTTATTAGATGAATTGTTTCGATGTAATAAGGTTGTTATGAATTTAGCAAAAACAAAATACCAAATAGTGTCAAAATTGACATTAAAGAGTTTTTAAAACAAATATTATATTATTAATTGATATAATAGTCCAAAAAATATAAGGTTCCACAAAATTAATTATATAATAATATATATGACATTAATGAACCTATTGGTATTCTATTTGCATTCTATCGCAATTTTATAAACCATATAATATAAAAATACAATGAGAGATGGTAAATGTCAAACTATTTAACTAAGTGTTAAATCTAAAAGATAAGGTTAATATGGTGACCCAAACCTATATAAAACCTATTTTTTGTGTAGTTTTTGACCCATACCTACCTTATCCTTTAAATAATACCTTTTGAATTCATTAGAAAACGAATATTATTTTATTATAATAAAATATTTTAAGTTTTTCCTTAGGTGCCCCTCACCCCTTTATAAAAGGGCATTGCACCTTCACTTTAATTCATGACTTCTAAGCCTTTTGGATCAGCCGAACCTAACCCATATACCCTCTAAACTATCTTACCTTCATAATAGAGTCCTTCCTTTTCTCAGAATGCCAACCAATGGATCCCTTCTAATCAAATCAAAAGGAAGAACCCGATGAAGAGGTAATGATTTCTCCACCGTCTTTCATGTTCTCTTATTCTTCCACTTACTCTTTCATTGTTGTCAGCACTCTAAAATAATAACTCCAGTATCTTCTATATAATTTGATGTTACTATAAATATGGTAAAACCATATTCATTATTCTCTCCATCCTTTGAATGACATGTCACCATACATGTGTACGTACAGCTTACCGTCTCCACGTCGTGGTGTAATTGTTATTCAATACATTATTATTTGGATGGGTATAATAATGATGTTTAATTGATGTAAATATTAAATATAACTTGATAATGATTCTGTATATATGATATACCATGCAATTCCACACCTTTAAGGAAATGATATTTCCTCTTGTGCATATGTACGGATTACCGTCTCCATGACGCGATGAGATTCATTCTCAAGTTCACAATTCATCGACGATTATAAATATATATATAATTATGTAAAATATGACATAATTATTCTACTGGAAGTATATATATATGTGTGTGTGTGTATTTATGTACTTACATATATCTTATTCACTTACATCAGTTCAATACGATATGAAAATGGAAACAGCGTTTATGCGTACGTACGGACTACTGTCTCCATAAACGGTGTTTTCCATTTCATATATATTTCTATTATACTTATTTATATTCAAAATATATATCATACATAATTCATGTTTTATATTCTAGATTTATTTAAATCTTTATCTAAGTGATACAATTAAGAGTAACAAGTTAAAACACGTACGATAAAGAAAGCGATTATTACCCGAACTGATAATTTAATATGAAAATTATTATTAAATGGGTATTATAAAATTATTAATGAATCATGTATGATATCGAAAATAATAATATTGTTCTTTTATACTTTAATAACATATTACTATCTTCATAAATGAGGTTAAACATATCCTCGACTAAATTAAAGTGCAAGGTAAGTGGTTTTTATCTCACTCCTTATTCCCGTGAGATTCAAGCCATATTTTCACTATTACCTTTTATGGGGTGTATATACTGCCCATAATTGGATTCATTGTGTAATAAAATTTAATTTATCTGTATTTACACATTCATTGTATGATACTTCTTACATGGGGTGTATATTTCGTATGTTTTTAAATTGGAAAGGGTTAATTCTATAATCTCTTCATTATCCGAGATTGTTTATACGTAATTATCTACTAGGACCACTTCATCATCCACATCTATGTTTCATAGAAATGTATTTCAAAACATTCTTACTATTTTATAGAATATGGGTTAAAGTCATTTATACCATTGTTTTACTTTTTATAAGATGTTTATAATGGAATCATTCTGTCATTTTCCAAACAAGGTCCTTTTTAACCTTTTGGACAAAATTAAGGTAAGAATGTATTTTTTTAATATTATACGGTGGGTGAAGCTATTTTTTGCAGTTATAAAATCATAAAAGCTTCCCTTAAAAGCTTATAATAATATTTTCAAAATAAATTTTCTATTTATAATTATGTGACTCTTAAATGATTTCAAAATAGAAAGAGATATTTCTCTAAAAAAAGGTTTTGATTTCATCTACGTCAACATCCTTTGATGGATTTTAAGTTTTTTTGAATTTTATTTATAATGATACAAAACATCCATATTGTACTGAAGGTTTCGTGATTTGTTTGAATATGGATGTGATATATGTATACCATTCATCATTTATGGTCAATGTTTTTAGATTTCGTATGCTAGTTTTAATACAAACGTTTATGTTATATATCAACATTTTCATATGATGAATGTATTAGACTAGTATGTTCCGGTTTGGGGACTGGTAAATGTAAGACCTCTGGGTTGGGGTCTGGTTACAAAATTCCCTCTGAGATGGAGTCCGGTTTCAGAGGCTCTCCAGGATTAAGTCTGGTTATATAGGCTCTTTGGGATGGAGTCCGGTTATAGAGGCTCTCCAGGTTAGAGTCTAGTTACAGAGGCTCTTAGGGATACAGTCTAGTTTCAGAGACTCTCTAGGTTTGGTTCCGGTTAGAGTTATCCCCTAGGTCCTACCACGAGGCCATAAAATAGAAATTAAAGTCTCGTATTATGCATTCTCTTAATATGAAAATAATATTGATGGTTTGTGTGGTTATTTGAATAGTACAATACCCATGAATGTTTTATTGCAACATTATTGACTCATCTCATATTCTTTCCATAAAAGTTTTCATGTTTATTATTTGGAAATTCATGTCTTTTCAATTATTCACCATGCCTAATATTTATGTTATCTTATATTGTATTTCTTACCCTTACTGAGCGTTTGTTCTCACCCCTTTATTTTGTTTTATTTTCCCAGGATTCTAAGAAGTGTATTATGATTAATATGTAGGGATAAAATAAAGGGAATAATGGAATTCTCAAATAACTATCTATACAATGTTTTATGTTTTAAATTTTAATGTAATGTTAATGTATATAATATATTTTCCAAGACTGCTAAAATGATCTGTCATTCGGGACATGATTCCTTGTAATCATGCCAATATATTAAAATAATGCACTGAATCTGGGTAACTAGGGTGGGGGCATTACAGTTGGTATTTGAGGATGTTTAGTATTAACCATGGAAACTATATTTAGGAAAAATTTGATTAGAGAACATTACATTAAGATAGAATTTGAGGATTTGTATAGAATAACTTCCTAGAATTTTATTAATGTAGAAATTTTGTTAGTTTTCCAAGAAAATACATCCCTGTCTGGATACGAGAATGTAGGGGCAGCTCTGGCACAAATGTACCTAGGGGTAAATCATGAAAACATAGCTTTGAGGTAGACTCGAATAAGAATTGGTGAACGACAACGGGCCTTGCTGCACTCTTGGTTATGACACACCCGATGGATATGCTTAGGATAATTCTCATTTTCATTATAAATAATTATGAATGATTTATGAGTATATACCTCCTTGAAGAAAATATTTTTATGGATTATATCCCTAAACTATTCAATTTATGTTAGGTTTTTTACAAGTTTGAAATTATTCATCACAATTCATAAGATGACCTTGTGTATTCCATTGTATAGAAATGGCACCCAGTAGAAGGAATGTGAACTCCACTAATATGTATGATCCAAAAAGTAAGAAGGATCATAAATTTCACGGTATTAAGAAAACATTTAGAAGGGAAATAGTTTCCAATGTATTCTCAACATGTGAATAAATAGTAACATGTGTTAATAAGATAAGTAATTAATTCTCTGAGTCTTATGGATTTGAAGGGATGAAAGAGAAGAAAGGATGGAAGAGAGAATGATGGATAAACGGAAGAGGGAAAAGAAGGATTTTCCCATATGTGAAAACTATGGAAAGAATCACCTTGGTAAATTTTTGAAGGGAATGGGAGTTTTTAATATGTTCAGAGAAAAGGACTCCAAGTACGTGATTGCACGGGTAAGAAAAAAGTTTCAAATGTACAATGCTTCATTTTCAAGGAGTTGGGACACTACACGAATCAATGTTCAAATCATCAGAGTATACCCAAAATGCGGCTATTGGATAAGAATCATGTTATGATACTACCAAAGATGAAGAGGAATGATTAAGAGTTATTATGTTATTATGAAAGTATTGTGTCATTTGAGTGTTGTATCAATGATGTACTGGTTATATGAATTATGACAATAAATAAGGATTGTACTACAGTACTAATTCCTTTGGAATTTGTGATCATATGGTCCTGATACAATGGTAGTAATTTTGTAATAAAAGATGGTTTATTTGGATAAATTATATTGGATATTCTTGAATATATTGGAACTGATTGATGGTTTATTAATTTTATGATTGTTAGAATATTCAAAAAATTTGGATATAAGGAATATATCCAGTATTATATAAGGAATATGGGAGAATTAATGTAATCAATTAGGTTTTATGGTAATTCAGGGTGTTACCATGTTTTAAAATAATACATGATGAAGGTGTTTACATGTAATTACTTGGAAATAAGGATCTTCATTGTGTTTAACATCCTTATAAATTTTCGACTGGGAGTTTGGATAGAAGTATTTTGGATAAGTCTAAAGGTTGGAATAGATTAAGTTTGAAATTGGATATTATTGTTAAGTTTATTTTTTGAATGTTATAAAAAGGACACCATGCAGACCAGGTGGAAGTCTGTCGCATTGGACAAAGCTGCAGGAATCGAACCCACACCATAGTGTGATTGTGATTTATCACCTACCACTAGATTACATGAATTCCCTAGATGGTATAATATAGTTTTATTAAAGGGTCTGATAGGTGAATTACAAATTAATTATTTTTGGAACCCTATATGATTAGGATAAATAGAATATTATTTTGAAATCTTTTGGAGTGAAATATGGGTTTGTGGTAGGAATTAGTTAAAGTATGTAACTCTACTTGTCAAGTATATATATTCCCTCTTATTAGGACTATATTTTATTAACCCAACTTCTGATATGAGTTCTCCACAAAGGTATTTTCTACATTCATCGTTTTATTTTTGAAGAACAATTTCAAATTGTAATGAAGCAATTTTTTAATGGAGGGAAGAAGGTAACACACCAAGAATTCATAGTATGTTATTTCTCCAAAGTATCTCAATAACATGGACTACACGCAACACCATGTTCAAGCGCACCACGACTTACCAAACTAGCCGTTCAAAAGTAACTATGAATAATATTAACTGAATTTTGAACTATATATAATCCTTATAATTTTAGATTCCATATTATGAGTTTCTTAGACATAATGTAAGAACTAATTCATATTTATAGATCAAAGATGTATTTTTAAAAAAATGCACTTTTAGCACCTTTTCTTGGTGAACCATTTTTAAATCCAATATTTGAATGTTATATATATTAAATTTGACAAAATAAACTTCTTCTTTAGAATCGGGACATAAAAATTTATTTTCAATAATTTTTTGGTGTTTTTCTGATAACATTCATATTTGGGTGAATAGTAAATAATACTATATTTTAAGTGAAATTTTTTTTAATCAGACTAATTTATAGTGTTAAATTATAATTTTTAATGGTTTGGAAGTATAAATAGATTATATTTTTACCATTTAATCCAATTAGAGTCATTGTGAGTAATTTTTGACTATGAGATTGAACATAAACAAGTGTCAATCTTTTGATAGTTATTATTTCTTAGAAATACACCTTTTTGTTTTGACAACAGGAATTAATTTTAAATTAATAAATTTAACATATATTTTTTTAATTTGGTAAAATATACTTCATTTTTGAATTTGTAATATCAAAATTGGCCTAGGGTATATTTTTTGTATTTTATCGAAAACTTTCAATTTTTGATAAATAGTGAAAAACACTGAGTTATTGTTTAAAACTGAATTTTTATTTAAATAATTATTTATTTTAATTTATTTTAGTTCTAAATAGTTATATAATACCTATATATGTTCAATTTAATTAACTACAGTCATTTTTTAATAATATTATATATATATATAATTATATTGAACTTTTCACCGTCTTTTACCCACCTCCTAAGAGAATTTACAAATTTGCATAAAACAAAATTTTACCTCTTATGTGAGTGGAATTTCAAAAATCTGAGAGGCAAGGTTGATATCAGTATGAAAAAGTTAGGTCAATAAGATAAAAATATTTTTTTCATGAATTGTAACTTTTAGTATTATTTACCACGGTTAAAAGTAAAATGGGTAATTAAGGGTAAAAATGATATTATTCTTACCCTAAAACATGTACTAATTATATTGGTTAAGTTTAATTAGACCAAAAAACCTTAGGAATAAAATATGAACCTCTTTGGTCCACTTGTATTAGATTATGAGATTTATTATTATTTAATTCAAAGAAAAGATAAAAGTGTTAAATTCAATGTTTAATAACTAAAACATTTTTAATATTGAGTTACACATAAGATAAATTAGACTATAAATATTCAGTATAAATATAAAAATATTTCCTAAATAATGGTATTTTATTTAAATTTTTTATAAATTAAATAATTAAATGTATTTATGACACAATGATGATGAAGTTATTGTCATATTAATAAAATATTAAATAATTGATATTATAAATATCCAAAGAAATGTAATTTGAGCCTTTTATGAATTAAACTAATTTTATAGGTTAATATGACATATTAGGGTTGATTAGATGAATTGGTTTTGAAGTAATAATGCTGTTATGAATTTAGCAAAAACAAAATACCAAATATTGTCAAAATTGACAGAAAAGAGTTTTTAAAAGAAATATTATATTATTAATTGATATAACAGTAATAAAAATATAAGGATTGGACAAGAGAATTATAAAATAATATATATGAAATTAATTAACCAATTGGGGTTATATTGGTATTTTATAGTATGTTTATTAAACATATAATATAAAAATACAAAGAGACATGGTAAATGTCAAGCTATTTAACTAAGAGTTAAATCTAATATTTATGGTTAAATTGGTGACCCAAACCTACCTAAAACCTGTTTATTGAGTATTTATAGACCCATACCTTCCTTATCCTTTAAATAATACATTTTTGAGCCATTATAAATAGAAAAAGATATTATTATAAAATAATAATTTAATTTTTTCATAAGGTGCCTTTCACCCTCTTATAAAAGGGCACTGCCACTTCACTCTTATTCACACATTATAATCCATTTGGTTCATCCAAACCCTGACCGAATGCCCTCTCAACCATACAAACTTCATACTAGAGTCCTTCCTTTGGTCATAAATCCAACTCAAGGAGCCCTTTTGATCAAATCAAAAGTAAGAACACGAAGAAGGGGTAATTATTTCACCACCCTCTTTCATGTTCTCTTATTCTTCCTCCTACTCTTTCTTTGTTGTTATCATTATAAAATAATAACTCCAGTATCTTCTATATAATTGGATTTTATTATAAATATGGTAAAACCATATCCATTATTCTATCCATCCTTTGAATGAAATGTCACCATATGTGCGTACGTACGGCTTACCATCTCCACGTCATGGTGTAATTGTTATTCAATACATTATTATTTGGATGGGTATAATAATGATGCATAATTGATGTAAATAATAGATATTACATGATAATTATTCTTTATATATGATATACTATCCTATTCTACACTATTAAATAAATGATATTTCCGCTCGTGCGTACGTACGGATTACCGTCTCCATGACGCGTTGACATTCATTCACAAGTTCACCATTCATCAATGATTATAAAAATACATATAATAGTGTAATATATGGAATAATAATTATAATTGATATATATATATATATATGTTTTTATGTACTTACATATATCTTACTCACTTACTTCTGTTCAATATGATATGAAAAGACGAACAACGTTTATGCGTACGTACGGACTACCATCTCTATAAATGGTGTTTTCTATTTCGTATATATTTCTATTATACATATTTATAATCTATTTATATATGATACATAAATAATGTATGATATCATAAATAATAATATGGTTCTGGTATACTTTAATAACATACTATTATCTTCATACAAGAGGTTAAACTTATCCTTAACTAATGAAAAGTGCAAGGTATGGGGTTTTCATCTCACTCCTTATTCCAGTAAGATTCATGCCATATTTCCACTATTACCTTTTGTGTGGTGTATGTACATCCAATAATTGTATTATTTGTTTAATACACATTAATTTTTGTGTATTTACATACTCATTGTATGATACTTCTTTCATGGTTTCTATGTTTCGTAAGTTACAAAATTGGTCAGGTTTAATTCTACAATCTCTTCATTATCTGAGGTTGTTTGTACGTAATTATCTACTAGGACCTATTTATCATCCACATATATGTTTTTTAAAAATATAGTTCAAAATATTCTTATTATTATATAGACTATGGGTTAATTTCATTTGTACCCTTGTTTGAATTTTTAAAATATATTTATAAATGAATCTTTCTGTAATTTTCCAAACATGGTCCTTTTTAACCTTTTTGAAAAAATTAAAGTAAGAATTTCTTTTATTAACTTATACAGCGGGTGTGGCTATTTTCTGCCGTTATAAAATCTCTCAAGCTTCCCTTACCAAATTATAAGAATATTTTCAAAATAAATTTTTTCTTTATAATTATGTGACTCTTAAATGATTTCAAAATATAAAGAGGTATTTATCTAAAAAAATGGTTTTGATTTCATATATTTCAACATCCTTTGATGGATTTTAAAATAGATATAAGTTGATTTATTATGATACAAAACATCCATATTGTATTTAAGGTTTTTTGATATGTTTGAATATATATGTGCTATGTTTATACCATTCATGGTTTATGGTTAATGTATTTATATTTTGTATGCCAGTTTTAATACGAATATTTGTGTTATATTTCAACATTTTCTTATGATGAATGTATTGGACTAGTATGTTCGATGTTGGGGACCGGTCAAAGTAATACCTCTGGGTTGGGGTACGGTAAGAACAAACCCTCTGGGAAGGAGTCTGGTTACAGATGCTCTCCAGGATAATGTCTGGTTACAGAGGCTCTCCAGGATGGAGTATCGTTATAGAGGCTCTTCGGGTTGGAGTTCGATTACAAAGGCTCTCCAGGATGGAGTCTGGTTACAGAGGCTCTCTAGTTTTGTGTCTGGATACAGTTAACCCATAATTCCTGGCATAAGGAATTGACATAGAAATTAATGTCTGGTATTATATATTCTCTCATTGTGAAAATAATATTTATGGTTCATGTGGTTATTCGACTAGTAGAATACCCATGACTATGTTTTGTTATGGAATTATTTACTTAAATCATATTATTGCCCAAAAAGTGTTCATTTTTATTATTTTTAAAGGCATGCGTTTTCAATTATTCACCATGCCTAATATTTATGTCAACTTCTACTATGTTTCTTACACTTACTGAGCGTTTGAGCTCACCCCTTTCTTATGTTTTATTTTCCCAGGATTCCAAGAAGTGTATTATGATTAATATGCAAGGTTTAGATGAAGGGTATAATTGAAGTCTCAAAGAACTACCAATGTGGTGTTTTATGTTTGAAATTGTAATATAAAGTTAAGGTATGAAATCTATTTTCCATGACTGCTAAACTGATCAGTCCTCCGGGACTTCATTCCTTGTATTCATGCCAATGTATTAAAATAATTCACCGACTCTGGGTAACTAGCATCGAGGCATTACAATTAACACAATAACTATATCCACATCTCAATGAGACTTCATCAATTTATAAATTTATTTTTCCTTCGAATTTTATAGAGGATTTCTGAGTTCAAATTTCAAATTTACCACTCAACTAAACTTCTGATTGAATTCAATCAAATCAATTGAAGATTTGGAGTCATAAATCCTCATATAAACATACTTAAATCTCAATTTCAATAATATTTTCAAACATTTCTATATATAGTCAAGGTTTATGAATGTTGAAATAATATATCAGTATCATCATATATATTGACACTACTGTGTTTATGAAATTTATATCATCTCTTTATATAGTATTATTGATAATATTTCCTCTACTTGGATCTCTCAAAACCCACCTCCATCTAATCTTGTTCTTTTGATCATATTGGTCTGGTATTCTCTGTATTACAACAATTTGGGCTCTTCAAATATTTCCTCGACTGGATAGACTCATAATATTTCATCCATCATTTTCTCCCAAATGAGATGAAATGCCTCAATCTGATCATTCTACATATAATCCAACTTTAACCATAGATCAATCTACTGTAATATTACAATAAAAAATACATAGAATAATCTATCCAGTGACATTTTATTTCTCAAACAGATAATCATTCTTCCAATGATAACTTGTAATTATATCTATTTGATATTTTTTGAAGGTTTTTTATAGAAATTGAATACTATTTCTAGGAAAACATGGGACCTCCTATTTTTGATACTCATTGTCTAGATAACATGACTTTTTAGACTAATAAGGGAATATTTCTAAAAATTCTACTATATCTGTTGATCTAATTAACTCTTCTTTTTTTGGTGTATTAACTATTCTGTACACTAATTCATTCAGATCAAACTATAACTAATGAACTTGTTCTAGAAATATTAATACATATCTATCATATCCATATTAATCAATACGCCACCCCATGTTATCATGTTTTTACATCATCATCTATGTTAAAAATTATATAGTTTGAAACTTTTTTATATTATAAATTAAACTCCATAAAAATTATCTCTGTCTATAAACATCATCTAGAAGTAAGAGAAACTTGTAAAAATAATGATGATAGGAACTTTGAGGACTAAAAAACCATCATCTAAGTTAATATGTAGTGTGGCCCAAGATTTATCCTTGTAAATAGAAACTCACATTCACCTGAAAATATCCTTCATAGATAATATGTTAGCAAAAAATACAATATTCATTCTAAAATAACCTAAAGGATCCTTAAAACCCCCCATTAAATTTTTTTAAATGATTAAAAATAATCCTCTTCCCAAATTTCATCAGATAAAATCCTTTCTCATAGATATTGTTCTGACACTACACAATCGAATTAGAAAATGTTTTTGGAGGAATTTCATCCCTCAATGATTAGTAATTTTATATACATTATTTTAATAATCACCCACTAAATCATCCCAACATTCATAATTTTAACTTCAATTTATTTTACTTACTCACCCTTTTTTACGATTGCACTATCGTAAAATTAATAAAATATGGAGTGAAGAGATATGATTTTTCTCCCCCCTTGATAAAAGAATCCAATGAAATATAGGGATTTTTTTTAAGAATGTTCTTAAGTCAGTGGTAGAATTTTTACATGTAGTTTCAACCTTAATTTTGAATGTATTTACCTTAGAATATATTTAGTGAAAATATTATCAATTTTACATTTCCTTTTAATATGATCAAGCATTATATCTCAACTAGAAAAATCATTCTTTATGAAATGAAAAATTATAGAAAAATGATTTGATCTAGTATATTACACATTATGTTTTAAGAGATAAATTTCGCACTAATTAAAAGAAAGAATCGTCACTTATTTTCCAACATTTACAATAAAATCATCGATATAGAATTTCAAACACATCATTTATATAAATTCATTGGTGGTGGTAACATATTATGTTCCTACTATACTCAATGTAATAATATTTTGTATAGCTCACAAAAAATTAACCCAAGAAGAATGTTCCTCATGATTTTAATTTATATTCATTACGATATCCATCCCAATCAGTTTCAGTAACACCATGAAATTTCAACTCATTACTCTACTTATACATAATGCTTCATATTTCTATTTATATAACATTCCTGAGGGATATTTTTTATTCCATCATATGTGATTCCTTTGAATCCCTTAGATATCTCGAACACTATGTTACAGAACATATAAAGTCTGGATTTGAACCAAAAAGATAAAGTAAACTTTTGATTGACATCCAAAAATCTTTTTCATTCAGAAATTGTCTTGACCATATTTAGTCATCGTTATTCCAATAGTAATTGGTGTATAAACCTCCTTTGAATATGTATTTCCAAAATTTATAGCAACTCCTTGGAATAGTTTTCTTATGATAGGAATGTGTATCTTCTTTTTTAATGGAAATTTAATCCCAAAATAAGTTTCACTCCTAAAAAATTCACATTTCTTATTTTTTATCATATTTTCAACAAATTCATCACAATCCATTTATTTTTCTAAAAAAAATTATATCATCTATGTAAATAATGATAGTAAGGGTACCTATACTCATCTATTTCACATATAAGATGCTATAAAATGTTGATTTTTAAA
Source organism: Viscum album (assembly GCA_963277665.1). Lineage (NCBI taxonomy): Eukaryota > Viridiplantae > Streptophyta > Magnoliopsida > Santalales > Viscaceae > Viscum > Viscum album. The sequence goes on along the minus strand of OY728148.1, from coordinate 1,478,151,880 downwards.
ATTTGATATACTTTAGTAGACATTCAAGCATTGAATACAAGCTGTGAGGAGCCTACCTTAACCCATACAAAAATATCATTAGTTTACACATATTTTTTACATCATTAGCTGTTCTAAAAGCTCCGGGTTGCACCATATTAACATATCTAACTTCTCTATTCAAGAATAATGACTTAAAAACCAACTGATAGACATTTTAATTTTAATGAGTAGTAATAGAAAAAATTATTCTGTTATATTTAATCCATTAAAATCTGGTTGAATTTTTACCAAAATCAACACCTTACACATATGAATAACCATTGAAAAATAAATATTGATTTATTTCATAAAATTACTAAATGGTTTTTGTGTTTATTTATAAACATCCATTTTATTACAATAAAATTTATTCCATTCAGATGTAGAACAAGTTCCCATGTAATATTTTTCTATATTTGACCTTTCTCTTAATTCAATTCATTTAACTATTCATTATGCTTAACATCCTCCATAACTGATTGTTGTTATACCTGTGAGATAAGTGACATTTTATTTTCAAAACATAATCCCCAACTTGTTAAATGGGATCTTTTTAATATTTGATAACATTATCAAATTAAAATTATATTTTTAAAGCTCATAATTTTTGTGATTTTATTCCAACTTCAAATTCCTCATTACATGAATGATTGGAATCAACATATACAAGATTATGATATTAGTTATCTTCCATATAATTAACTTATCTAGAAGTTTTCATTTTTTATTTTCTTATATCATTATAATCATCTTCAATAAATATTATTATCATGGACTAGATTTAAAAGAATTTTACATCAATAAAATAAAACAAGAAATGTATTGGTTTATTTCAGAACATGTAACTGTTTCTATTGGATGAATATCCCATGAGAACCATTATTTTCAATTTTCATCAAACATTCATAGATATTTATTTTTAATCTTGATTTAGAAAGGGATACCAAAAACCATAAATTATTTAACTGTTATATTTTTGTTATAAATAATCTCAGAGGGAGTCATTTTCTATTCAATAGAAAGAATGATTATTTTGGACCATGTATGGTTGTACTTGTTGATTTTGTTTAGAATAATTTTTAATGAATATATTCAATGAGAAAGAATAATCTTAACTAAACATATATGTTTCTCTTTATCTAATTCATTTTATGCCATTGAACCCATACCCAAGTGGTAAGGGATCCTGCATGGCATTCAAGAGACCAGGGTTCAAAACCGTGTGGAGGTGAATTTCTGGGTACTGTAGTAGGAACAGTAGTAGAACAGTAGTAGTCACTATAGTAGATACTGTTCGGTACTGTAGCATCCAAAAAAATTCACCTGATTTGGGCCTTCGGGCCACCGGGTTGGGCATATGGGTTTCTAGGGCATACGGTCCATCAATGGACTTCATTCCATATGGACATCTGGTCATGTAGACCATGGAGTAACCCAGTTCACACAAAACATGCCCCAGAAGAGGATCAAATCAACAGGAGTAGCAGCCACCAGATACAGAGCTAACCAGATTGGAAGAATGAGAGGGTATGCTAGCCACCATCGGGACCAGGCACCATGCAGCTTTGTATGGGGAAATGCTAGCAAGTCAACAATGCAAGGTGGGGAGCTAGGTGATCAATGATATAGAAAACTGGGGAGGGGAAGTTCAAGTGGGTTGGGTCTACGGGTTATGTATTGGGCATGGTATGCATGTGGGCCTTCGGGTCAAGTATTTTGGGTTTGTCGGGCCTTGTTCCTCGGGCATATGGGTCATGTACGAGTTCCCATTAAACCCTTAAAAGGGGTGTTATCCATAATAAAAATAAAAAATAAGGCCTTTCGGGCAATTCGGGAAAACTAATTCATTTTATTGAGGAGTATTGAGAGATCTATATTTAAGTTTAATTCCATGTTTCTCAAAATATAACTCAATACAATTACTTGTGGACTATTTTATATTGTTTATTCTCAAATTCATTAAAAATACACCCAAATCATTCTAAAAATCTCTTTTGAATATTCAAAAAAACTATATAGCCGTCAATATATGTTTCATGAACATTAAACTGTGCATCTGAGTGAAAAATATAATAAAAGTAAAAATAAAATAAAATATTTATTTCTTCATTGTTGTCTCATCGACCCATATAGATAAATGTTTGTAATCTCAAGTGGTCTGGTAGATTGAAATTTATCATTCTTAAGTCTTATACTATCTATCATTTCTTTTAATAAAGTGTAACACATTGAATATTTATTCACCATTAGTTGATTTTATTCTCTTACAATATCTTTTTTTGAAATAATTATCTGACACTTCTATATATTATGTCCATGTCTTTGATACCATACCTAATTTTCATCCTGAGATCATCAAAGAAAAAATATAGTGATCAAAAATTTTAAATTTGTTTGCTCATATTTTATACCTTAGTAATATCTTTTCCTTATTTCAAAAATCATATGATATAAGAATATTTTTGGAAGATTAATTCCTTACCATTAGTATATAGTTGGATAAAACATACCAAGTTGTGATTATGCCCATCAAATAATTGAACTTATATTGGATTTATCCTTCCTGATTCAATCTCTACCATGCCAATTCTTGTAATTTTTAAGGAATAAACATTTTTAAATGTGACTCATCCTCCCCCACTTTCATCAATAATTTTCAATATTTTCATACCAACTATCATATTTGTGGAAAACTAACTATCAAGTATCCATTGTTTATTCCTTTTCTTTACTTTTAATAAAGACCTAACAACAAAATATTTATCTTTAGTTTTCGTTTTCCCACCTTTATTTTCTTTTTTGATACAAGACAATTCCCATAGGTGATATCACAAAATCTAAATTATATACACTTGGTTGGTCATATAATAAAAAATTATCTTCCCAGTAATAAAATCAATTTTTTTTATAGGATTTTTACATCTAATGAAATTTTTTGGAATTTTCCTACAGCTTTAAAGAGTTACCTACTTTTCTTCCACAACTTTTATCCCTAATTTCATGAATACTATTATAGAAAGTCATGTTATGGAATAAATTTTAGTACTTATTCCCATATATAGCACAACACCAAGAATATTAATTGAACCATGAGCTTCTTTTAAAATATGGCTTTCCCCTATTATAAATATTTTTAGATTCAATATAATTTACTGATTTCTCTTTACCTTTGTGTGAGGAATAATTATTTATATATTTACTTTTATGTTCTGGGGATGTGATGTATTTATCACATACTTTCACAACTCATACTCTCCCAGTTTTTTATTCTTGAACACGCATGGTGTGTGTAATCAGATTAACAAGTATTTTTAGTGACTATAGATTTACCATGATTCATGGGAGGAGTTCTTCCAGTAACTTATGATGTTTTGGATATATCCTTTGATGAATTATTGAAATAATATTTCATTTAATTATTTTTATTTTATTCCTTATAACATTTTTAAGGTGTCTTACATGGATCATATTCATTAGATATATGTTTTTCATCATAATATTTCACTATTTTCCCTTGTTCTAGAATTCTCATCTCAATATTTTTAATTTCGTCTATGTATGAATCTATCTTTCTGAAAAATTATTATTTGTCTTCATAATTTTGATCACATTACTTATTAAATATTCTAAATTATATATTGTGATATGTGTTGTTATCAAGGCATTCCAAAATTTTGATCATAATTAATATTCTTAAAATATTTATTATTATTATTATTCTTTATAGATTCAAATATATTCTTTTCTTTCAACATGATCCCTGAATGTTTTGAACTTCTCTATATTTTTATTTTCTAATAAAATTTCTTCATTAGGTTCACAATCATTCATTTTCCTCAATATGATTATTTTTTTATTCCACTGATCCTTTTATTACACTTGGTGGATATCTTAACATCCATATTATTTTTACCCATCATTCTCTTTTTATTTTTTTCATGAGAATCATAATCATTTCATCTTCCATCTTCTTTGGACGACTCATAAAAAATATATGATTAATCTACACTCAAAACAATTAAGTGGTAGTTTTCCTTTATAATTTAATTTTCCTTTTCACTAATTTTTAGAGATAAAGAACTTCATATCACAAAAAAATTAAAAAGTAAACATTTTTTGATAGCGTATATGACACACAACATTGAGAATAATCAAATTATTATTATTTAAATATGATCATTATAAACTAGACATTAAATTATAGGGTAAGAATAGGATTAACTGTTATCCGAAGAATATATAAATTTACAACTCCATATAAATTTTTAGAATAATACTTCTTAAATAATCATTAAATTATTAATAATGAATTATTTTCATCAAAAATTACATTTTCTTCAAAAATTTAATTTTATTTAAAAAACGTTTTTATTTGTTATTGTGATAATATATTATAATTAAATTATGGTATTTTTAAAAATGTTTTTTAAAAAACTGTAATATTTTTTGAAATCAAAATATTAAAATTATCTTTGGGTGAATATTTTTTATTTTTTTAAATGATTGATTTTTCACTGAAACTTACTAGTTTTCTAATACTGTTCATTATTTTTACTAGATCAAATAAAATAAAAGCCACATGGTATTTTTGTTTTTCTATTAATGTGAAATATGAACCAGTTTGTTTATATTAATATAATTAATTTCAATTTAATTATCAATCTTCTAAATTTTTGTATAAGTTTATTTTTATGCCTAGAAAGACAATTTTATAAAAACTATTTTTAAATACATATATTTTATCCATTTTAATAAATCAAGATAAGCCATAATAATGAATTATTTAAATTAAATAAATATATTCTATATTTATATATATAATTTAAATTTATGTAATGATTATATCTATTCCTATAGTTAATATATTCCCTTTTTTAGAAATTTGTGAAAACAAATTCTCATTATGATTTGTGGGTTTAATTTTAAATTAAATCCAAAAATATATGTGAATAAAATTATCTTAAATTTATTACCTATTTTGGATGATCATAATTATGATAAGGTGTTATTTTTGATTGAATGTTTTTCATAATTAATAGTTAAAATAGTAGAAAAAATAATACAACAAGTAAGGTAAAAATAGGTTTACAAGGAGTTAAACTCAAGATATTGGGGTTAAAATGACCCAATGAATTACATATTTTCTATTTGATATAAAAATTTTGAAACAATATCATATTAAATTCATGAATGGTATATTTTTTTCCATTTTTTTGGGAATAATACATTTTTATGTTTTATTATTTTGAAAAATTCCATGTGGGACCACTCCCCCTCCTATAAAAGGACACCCTCTATCCTATCTACTATACTCATGAAAATCCATTTGGGTCAGATAATTCCTACCCAAATCCATTTATTAATTCCTTTAACTAGTCCTATAATCATTGGTATGATTATAAAACCATCCAAGTTTGTATTTTGGGGAAAACCTAAATCGGTTTTCTGAAGAAGAGGATACATTATTAACCAAGAATTTTCTTTTTCACATCACTAAAATAATATTAAAACACAATGATATAATAAAATAATTATCTAAATTTTATTTTTATGTTATTATTTTAATTTTATGACCTATATTTTTCTCCTCTTCTATAAAATTGGAAAAAAACCATCAATCATGTAAATAATGTACTACCTCCGTACGAACCGATGAAATTTGTTTTCCATAATAGCCTCTAATGGATGTATATTATGGAATATTTAATTTATATATATATATATTATTCAAGAAATATTAATCATTCTATAATAATAATATGTCATATAATATATTAGGTTTCCATTCATTTAATGATTATAATGGAATATGTGTGTACATATGGATTACCTCATCCACAAAGTGATGTGAATCATTTTTCATTAATGAAACATATGGATGTCTTATACAGGTGAATTTAATTAAATAATATTATATTTATAATATAATTATCTTTTTTTATGAAGAAAATAATTCATACCATTTTTTCCATCATGATTGTTCAAAATGGAAATGTTACTCACGTATACCTATGTCCTACCATCCTCATGATTATAATATCGTTAATTTTTTATAATGATATTTCATGATTAGTTATAATTAATTTATAAAATTATAATTTTTTCATTAATATTTTTTTTGGATATGATTAAATAATAATCTCTATTACCATAGCCATCTTACCAATGGGATTTTCGACCTATGACCTTTATATGATCAAACATCCCAACATGAAACAAAAGGATTATGTAATTAAATATAGCATGATAATAAATAAAATAAAATAGATTAATAAACACTAAAAAATTATTTATAAATTAAATAATTAACCTAAGTTTATTATTCATGATGATAAATAACATTTGTGAAGAGTCAGACCCAATGTAAGGGATCTCTTTAAACCACCATTTTCATTGGGAAATGTCCTTATTCTCTCAAGATTTCCTTTTCCTTATATGTAAAGACATAGAATTATTTTTAGTTATGAATATATTTCACTCACATATATACCTATATATTTCTTCCATCCTTTTATGTCATTATACATGAATTATGTTTCATTGTTAAATCCCTTCGTTATGAAATTTTATTTGATTATGATATGGGGAATTATTATGAAACTCATTTATTTCCCTGGGTAATTAATATGATTGTTCCATATAATTGATTACCTTTTGTGAAAAACATATCATGAAAATTTTAAAATGGGAATTCCTATTTTAATCTCTAATGTATATGGAATGGTGTTTGTTTTAGGGGATATTATGTGTAGGATTAGGTAGTAAACCTAATCTAATATGGGACTCTGTACACATTGTGGTGTTGGGAAGTTCGCCTTGACTTATGATTATGTCATGTTTTGTGTTTATACAACATTTCTTATGTGGTTCTGATATTATGACATGATTAACAATATGGTATTATTCAGTGTTATTACTCACGATATGTCTCTTTTATGATATCATGTAATACCTCAAACTAATAGGTTATGTTCCTCCATCATGTGTATTTCCAAACAAGGATTATTATATAACCCCGTTTTTATATATATTTTGGAGGATAATCATTGTAGTTTTATGTGTTTAAATTAATTTTGGAGCTCATTATTGAGAAAAAAATATATTATTCATTTTCTTATTAATTCTTAACATAATTATTCTTCCAAATAAACTATTCATTCTCAATCATTGATTTGTATTGATGGATATTTATGCTAAAAAATGAAACAATATGTGTAAATTGGTTTTGGTCACAATATGTATTATCAAATAATTGTATAGTAATTTTTTGGTGTTAGTAATAGAATACTTAAGTGATAACCCAATAGAAAATTCTAATTATAGGAAAATATCATCGAATTTTGGTGATGTATAGAGTGAGTGGTTTCCAAGAAATTATATCTGTTTCTTGATAGTATGAGTGGATTTGTATGTAGAACAGTTTTTCCTTGGGGTAATAACTCTGAAAAGGGTGAATTGAGATTTTACTGGATAACCTCCTAATTGATAAAAAAGATACCAAGTTTCACACTAAATTTGAAACTATCATAGGATATTATTTTAAAATTCACAAACTTGCTAACAATCAATGTGATGTAAATGAAAAAAAATTATCTTTAAAAAACATAATAGGAAACATTACCACGGAAAACCTATAATAAAACTTATAGAATCATTATTTGGGATATATATTTAGTTGTAATTTGTTCCTTCTATGTTTAGAATTTTACATTTTGTATGATAATATATTCTCATCTTGTTTTTTATTCTTAAGTTAATGGTGGGGAATATGAGAAATTATGATAATAACCAATTTTATGGGAAATGTAATGATTTACCCAATGATATTTCTGAACTTATTGGATAAGCAGATGATAAATTCATGTTAGTGTTATTTCAACTAGATCAAGTCATGAAGAAACACTTGAATCAAATAGAATTCTATATTTCTACTTAAAAAGGGAAAGTTGCATTTGATCCTTTAATGTGATAGAGCCCACGTACATTTTGTGGATATTCTAATACAATAATCATTAAGAAAATGTATTCACACCATTGATAATATATTCCCTCTCTTTCGATTCTCAAAACATGATAATGTTTTGATGGACATTTATCACATGAAGCGTAAAGCTAATCAGTGATAGACACTAATCATGATCCTAAAGACCAATGGGGATATATATTAAATAATATGGGAGGACTTCATGAATATATTTTCTAATAAATATTTTCCCCGAACTCAACATACTAAAATGGAGATAGAGTTCCGTAGAGTAGAATAAAATGAATACGAGTTTTTCAGGTTATATGAGGAACAATTTTCTAGGACCTCATGATACACCTATGGATTTTAGATTAAAACAAAAACTATTATTAAACATTTAATTAATTGATTAAATCCAATTATATAAAAAAAATTAGAAATGTAGAATCTTTACAACTATTGAGAGATAGATTACTGTTCACATAAATATGATATAGAGTTTAGTGACTCTAAATTGTTTCAAGAGAATCTAGAAAAAAATTATAAAAAAGAGTTTTCATCAAGATGATCAATTGATATATCTCATATAGTAAAGAAACCCCAATATATAACATGCCAATGTTATGGAAAGATCAACACAAGAACCCATTTTAAGGGAACTAGAAGACGCTCCAATTGTGGAAAAGATATGAATCAACATAATAACTTCTTAAATGAAATGAACAAACCTACTTATATGAAATTCGAAAATAAGGTTAAAATAAACACTCTACCAATGGTGTAGTGTTTAAACTACAAGAAACACATACATAATGTACAAAAACATTCTAATACACAATTCATTATAAGAAATCAATGAAAAAAACCTCTAGTGTGTAGAGAACAAGTAAGCCAATGTGTTATCCCAGCTTCTAAGGTGGATCCTAATACTGATGTGGTGATAATTGTACTAGTTATTTATTCCAAAATAGTGAACATACGTTTTTATTATGGATATATGTATTCTTTAATATCCTTCAAGTTTTTTATGACTACTAAAACACCACCTTGAAACATGGGTGTTGAAATATCTATGAGAATATAAAATATTTCAATTATTTCATCTATATTATATAACTCTTCCCCAGTCAGAGTTTTTGGATTGAATCATTCCTAAAATATTATCTCACTTCATTTAGTGGAGTTTAATGATATATTAGGCATGTTTTATCTATTTTTATATAAACCCAGCATCAATTGTTGAGAGAGGGTGATCACTCTTCACTTCCCACGTAATCATCTGATTTTTTTCAATATAAGGAAGAGGTTGAATATCCCCTAGAATATTCTATTCAAGAAAAAACATTATTTTCTGATAAGAAATAATTTATTTACCAAATGATTTATAAAAGAGAAGTATTAATTCTTAATGATATTCCCATTATTTGGAATTATACTCATGTAATCCCAAACGATTTTAATTATATTACTCTTGAAAAAAAGGTTGCATTCTTCATTGAACATATACATGGATCTCTACAAATATCATAAAATCCTTACAGAATATCCACCAATAATTTAGATAGACTGATTAATAAGATACAAGAGAATATAAGAAATTATTTTATATGTTGTAGTTCTTCAATATGTGGTGTCATAATCCGATTTTCAAAGAAGAAAGATGGGTCAATGTGTTATAATTTAGATTATCTTGAACTACACAAAATAAAAAGAAAGCACTTATATCCCTGATTATGAATAGATGACATTATTGATCAACTACATGGGTCACAATACTTATTTAGGGTGGATTTAATGTCAGGATATGATCAATTAAATGTGAAGAATGAAGATATTCACAAAATTTCCTTTTGAATAATGTATGGAAACTATAATTTCATATCAATGCCTTTAAATTTCATTAATGATCCAACAATACATATATACATAATGAATAGAGTCTTAAAAGGTTAAATTTTAGTCTTTATTGATGATATTCCTATATACTCTTAATGTAAGGATGATCTTGAGATACATTTGAATACTATTCTCAAATTTATTTAAAAGATAAGCCATATGAATTTATAGTAAATATGTGTTCTGAAAGAATAAAATATCATTCATGGAGTATATTATCATCAGAAATGGAATATATATGGACCCTTCTATGATAACAGAAATTTAGGAGTGTCCCATACCAAATAATATAATAAATATCTATAGAGTCCTTATAATAGCTAAATATTACAGGTGATTTTTAAGAAATATCTCATGCTAATAAATTTCACTAATCAGGATAACCAAAAATGAGGTATGTTTTACCAAAACCAATGAATGTGAAGAGATATTTAAGGAGTTGAAAACGAGTCTTATCACTACATATGTCATCATGCTTCCCTAAAGTGGGGATATTTTTAGGGTATATAGTGATGATTCAATGATGGGTTATGATTATGTAGTAATGAAAAATGATAAATTGAATGCTCGTTCCTCAAGGTATTTGAAATTTCATAAAATGAACTATACAATTCATTATATTTATTTGGCTGATGTGATCATGGTATTGAAATTATTATAACATTATCTATATGGAGAGAAGTGTGAAATATATTCAGATTTTAAGATAATCAAATATATATCCACTCTAAATAATCTTAATATGTACTGGAATTGTTAGTTAGAGCTGATAAAGGACAATGATTTTGTAATCCACTTCAATATTATGAAGGAAAAAAAGTAATAGATTCTCTATGTAGAATCGATATGGAATCCTTGTAACTGATAATAATTGATAAGGATCCTATCATATCCTACATGAAAATGATGAATATGGAATTAATGAAGAATTTAACATCAGATTGTGTTTTTTGGACATGTGAAATTTATTGTGATTTAAATATGATTCTATACTCTTTGGAATACACTTGTTCATATATTAATGAGCATTGATGGGTTTAAGGAGTGTGATTGTAATAAATAGTGCTAAAATAGATGATGGTTTTGAATATATTTTTATGAAAATAAAATAATTTAAAGAGTTTTATAGGTGACAAGAGATCGTGGAGTTTTTAAATTTATGTGATATGGTGGTCATTTCAAGATCACTACACATCTAGGATAGTTAATTGTTCCAAAAAAATATTGTCTATTAAAATTATTTTGTGGGGTGTTTTCGTTATTTGTATTTCCCTATTGTTTCTTAAAATGATGCATAATGAATAAAACCATGACACAACAACTGTGGTTCGTGGTTTGGGAATCAATTATTGAAATGAAGATACCAAATCATACTTAATTCTCATGTATGTGTGGGAGAAAAAAGTTTCAAGTGTTGTCCAAACAAAATAACCCAAGATTACCATTTTAATTTTCAACCCAATCTGCGTTGAAATGAAATGTTTTTCACTTATTTATACCAATAAAATGAATTAATATGACAAGATTGATATGATATACAATATGTAAAATATTTAAGACACAAATTATATAAAACAAATAGAATAACATGTGTTGTAACTACCTCCCAAGTGTGTGTAGTTCCCTAGAAATAATCGTCCACTATTTATCTCTCCATTGAGATGAGGTGAAGGCTTATGTGGTGCTTTGATTTAACACTTGATGCAACTATGAAGATAGGGGCCTCCAAAAATTAATCTATGATTATAGAAATCCATTAGGACACTAAAATTTTAAATATTTTCTCATGGTTGAAACTAACCAGTGGGGTGACCAAGGTGCCATTTTATAGCCAAAATTTAAGGTGGTTTTGAGAAGATGGTTTTATTAAAACCAATTGAACCATAGTATTGGGAATTAATAAAATATTATCACCCTTTTTTAAACACAAATAACATTTTACCTACATATTTTATATCACCAATAAATATTTTAAATCATTTAGAGGCATGTATCTTGAGATATAGATGAAACAAATCACACCACATTTGAAATTTTTCAAATTTAGTGGCACGGTAATATCAAATTGGTTGGGACCTATAATGGACTAATTGGGATTTTGTGTCTTCATAAAATTGGTAAAATTATTAATTTTGGATCAGAATCCAAAATCACATACCAATTACAAACAAGTATCAACAGAAGTGTGTAGTTTAGTTTAATAGGGTTCTTGGAGTCCTATGCACTTTTTCCCATTTTTCATCAACATCATTCCAAGCCCTCCAAACACATAAAACAAAAATTAAAACATAAAATAAGTGAAATTTACATTTTTAGTAGAGATAAAAAATAAAATTCCGAATAAAAAATGATTTTATATTTTTTATAATAATATGAATTTACCACAAAAAATCAGTTTAACACAGTGATGTTTGGGAGAAAATGAAATAGTTAATCGTGGTTTAATCACACCCCTACACCTAAGCATTTTTTCTCTAGGTGAAATTAATATTTCCCAAAATTATTCATGGAGATATTTTAATCTTTAGTAAAATTTATCTTAAATTGAACATTTAATTCTTTATTTCAACATAATCAATGAAAAAACTAAACCAATGTGTTATTCATTGTGTTTATGAAAAAACGGGTTTCCTAAATTTGTTTCAAGATCATATTCAAGGATTATAGAGATTCTAATTTTATAAAATAAGTCAAAATTTAATGATGAACACAATTATACATATGTCTGTGTGACAACCATTTCATGTTATTCTTCCAAATCTCTATCCAATAAATATAGATTATTTAAAAATAATGGTTTGATAATTTTGTCCATAAAACATGTTGTATATCTAGTGTAATCAAATTCCAACACCCAATCACTACATAATTCCCAGAATTTAAATCATAAGATCCCAACCTAGATATCACCATATTTTTCACATTTAATAACTCCCCTTATTTATTATTATTGTTGTTGTTGTTGTTGTTTTTTTTAATGTTTCACTTGAAACAATATCACACTCTTTTTTCAACCCGTGTTTGATCTCCTAACAACACTAATTTTAATATTTATAATAATATAAAAAGTCATAGAAGGGTGGTTTTTTACTATCCAAATAAACAACCCATATTTATATGATTTTCTTTTTTTTAGTTTTATTAGAGGGTGTGAATATATTTGATAACAGGTACATACACATAAGTCTATCTGGAACTACAATGAAAAAAATCCAACAAAGCAAAAATTTAAAAGGAAATAATATTGTTAAAGATATAAATATAAACCTAACATATATTTACCTATTATTGAGTATAAAACATCATGGTTGAGTCCAATGATTTTTGGAGATATTAACTAACTCAATTTTTCATAAACTACTCACACAATGGGTGTTATTCTTCTAAAACAATTCAAAGTAAAAAAAACATTTTTATTATTGAAATCAACCAATTTTAAATAAACACATAACTCAATATTAAATTCGTGCTAAATAACATAGTTCAACATTGAAAAAAATATTTAAAATTCAAAATCAACATAAAATTGGGAAATTCCTCATGCATTTTCATTAACACCAATTCTTATGTGGGAATAATTTTTCCATGATTTAGTGGGAATAAAAACTTAATATTCCAGTATAAATGTGAGGGGGAATGGGGTGAATTATGAATGAAATCTTGAAATTGAAAAAATTGAAAAATAAGACAGATGATGATAATTCCTCACTAACTAAGCAATATAACCATGATGAAAATTCCTAACTAACATTGAAATATTACAATATACCCACACATTGAGTATGAAGTGTCCTCAATGTAATAAAAGAGTATGTGGGAAATATGGATAAAACATATCAATTTATTTTTGTATGATGCTTCATGAACATGGAGTTCCTCCACCGAGAACTCCGAAATGGCATCATGAAAGTTATTCAGATTCTTCCTATTGACCGTGAAGGGTTTTTCTATTTATTTATTTATAACATGAACAAACCCAAATGGATAAACATTAGTAACATTTGTTTGACCAATCTTGTGGGAAGGAATCCTACAAGGATTGAACTGTATCCATGCATTGCAAAAAAATGATCTTCTTCAGTATATAGAATTGGAGAAAAAGGATGTGATCATCTTGGTAAGCCTTAGTTCACTCATTATAAATCTGGTAGTTATTATTTGGATCTCTAGCCAGTTCCTTGAATCCAGAATCTGAATCTTCCTTTTAAAATCTAAAATATAATGATTATAATTTTATTTATCATGGTTGAGTTGGCTCGGTGCTCTTGCTCACCAGGGAGGTGAAAACTCTTTCCAAACACATGATGATATGGTGACATTCCAATGGGATTTTTAATGAAGGTATTGTAATCGTTAATAAATCATCGTGTCTAAGATTAAATTATTTTATTTTGGGTTCAATAATTTTTTCAATATTATATTTTACATATCTATAAAACACCTCTTCTTTACCACTGGTTTGTTGGTGATATGTAGCAGACACACGATGACTAACCCCATACCGACATCAAACTTACTGCATTGTTCAATTACAGGAATGAGAACCTTGACCATTTATGATGGACCTAGTTAAACTAAACCTAGAAAAAACTTGGATTCTCAGAAATTCCCCAACTATCTCAGAATAATCTATCATCATGGCTCAGGCTTCTACCCATTTTTATACATAATCAACTTCTAGAAGAATGTATGAGTTTCCAAAGTAATTGTGGAATGTCCTCTTAAATAAAATTCCACTAACATAAAAAACAACACGAAAGAGAAGTGGTTATCATGAAATTTATTTTATTTTAGATACAATCAAAATTATTTGAAAATGAAGATAAGATTTATAGAAATCTTGGGAATCCTAGAAAAATGATGTCTAATAGGGACTCAAATCAAGAACCTTGTGAGAATTATATTGGAGGCCATAGTTTCCCCATACGAAAAACTGTGACAGAACCTATGAAATTACTAAAACCTACTATGGGAACACAATATATGATGATTTTATCACTACATGTGCCAAAAATGGTAGGTATCATCCCAAATGTACTGATGAAACTTGTGCTTTAGATGACTAGATTTCTTTATTGTGAAATCAGAATGAATGAAAGATATAAACAAATATTTTCGAATTTTAACATACAAAGGAATATAATCATGCATGTGGTACAATTTTACATTTTGAAACATCTCATTTATTAGAATTCAAGGTTATGATGAAATGTTCATGGTTGAAGGATGTTGTTGATATGGCCATCTACTACATTCTATATTCCTTTTTTATCATTAATTTCTAGATTAAATTCCTAAATATGGAGAATCCAACAAATGATACATGGTTTGGATTCATATTTTGTAAGGATATACCGAAGGGATTCATTATATGACATCATAATGAATTTTTACCCTAAAAGGAATGACCTAAATTTATCCATGGAATACACAATTTAAAGAAATTATATTTCATTTGTATTTTAGTTTTCTTTGTCACGGTCTATTGTCCATAAGGCATGGGCTATGTCATGTGCAGCTTGATGAAACTGTTGTGATAACACAACCCCAAATACATTGTTTGAGTCATCACACATCATTTCAAATGGTAAATCCAACCTTGGTGGATGGATTACCAAGGGAAATGTGAGACTCCATTTCAACTAATAAAAAGCTTCCTTGTAATCATTATAAAAAACAAATTCTTTTTATTTTTGGATAAATTGAGAGGGGTTGTGAAATTTTACTAATTTTGTGAATGAATGGATGATGAAATACATCATATCCTAAGAACTACTATAAATTCCACACATTTTTGGGGAATGGTAGGGAATAAATGACATCCACTTTTGATTTATTGACTTCTATGTTGTCCATAGAAATGAAATCCTCAACAAAAATAAATTTTCTCAACATGAAATAGAATTTATCATAATTTAATACGTCGTTATTTTCAATACAAAAATGTGAGATTGAACAAAGGCTAATAAAACACTCATTAAAATATTATCCATAAATAGAGAAATCATACATTAAAGCATTCATACAAAACTTTAGGTAATCTGAAAATTACTAATCATGAAACAATAGAATGTACCAGGAGCCTTATACAGGCAAATGAAATCATCATATATGAAAATGTGACAAAGGGAATGTGGATGTTGTCTTTTTCTATTCTACATGGGAAATATGGATCTGAATACTTCCATAATACCCATAAAGGAGATAATGGTAGGACGTTCCTTTAGCATCTCTATTATTTGTTCAATGAATGGAAATTGTAAATCAGAATTTCTAGTGTTTTGGTTTAATTACTGATAGTCTATACTGACCCGTCAAATATTTTTCACACGATTTAGAGCTAATTCATTATTTTCATTATTTATTACCGTTAGACCAATTTTTTCGGAAATATTTTCACTAGATAGAACCATTGTCTAGAGGAGATGGGGTAAATGATTCTAGTTTCCCATTATTTTGTATCTTTATTTTTAAAAACATCTAATAGGATTGGGTTCAGTCACTATTATTGCAACATAATTGGTTTGTCATTATCATTTAACAGTATAAGATGTGTGTAATCTTATAGGATAATACTAGGAATGTCTACAAGTGTCCATCCTAATGCTTTTTAATAGTCTATAAATAGTCCAATGAGTCAAAATTCATTATATAGAGAAAGTGAACTAGAAATGATGAAAGGCATCTTCTTTCCATTATCAAAATAAGAATATTTCAAATCATGAGGTAGTTGTTTTAAGTTCCGATAAAAGTGTATATTTTATTGATGGTAGTGAATGTGACTTTCGGAGGTCAATTATCTCATATAACTTCTCAATGGTTATATCTTTAGATTGGGAATTATATTTTACAAGATTAATTATATCATTGATGGTCGTGGGATCCTCAATGTTCACGAAATCATCAATTAACAAATATGCTTGAAAATTTTAAAAACAAGTAAAAAATATTATGCATTATTAATTTTATATAATGTTTATTAATTATTAAAACCCATAAGGTGGTCTAGGTAATGAAAATATGTTTCTTAGGGGAAGTGAGTACATCAATAGAATTAACAGAACAAGAAGAATGTTCTTTTGAGGAGTGGTTCATAGAATCAAGGATGATAATGTGAATAATGTAACCAATAAACTCTATATATTATTAAAAATTAAATAAATTAATTATGGATTTGTTATTTTTCAATAATGGTCTCCCCAATATAATCAGGGCATGTAAATTCATTCAATCATCATCCATTATCATCACAAAAAAAATCAGTAGGAAAAATTAAAATTTTCACCCTCGTAAGAACATCTACTAACATAGCAATGTGGTGTGTTGTACTATATTATTATAGTTGAACAAATATTAAAAATGGATTAAGTTAATGAACATGTAATGGTGAGAAAATATATTAAGGAATTACATTTATATAGGAAATAATATCAGGCATACCATTTGAAAATGAATTCACCACAATGGTGGATGGAATTGAGAATTTTACTAGACAATTTCATTTGGCGAAGGTGATGGATCAATCAATACTGATATGTTCCTCCCCAATGTCACATTTTTATCACTACTAATTATCCTTCAGTGTGTGAAAATATCCTTCAAAAACGTCGGGTGTTGTGGAATTTTCCTTCTGACATCAAGCTGAGGAATATTATCCTGCACAATTTTAAAAGTCTTTAATATTTATTTATTATGTATGTTTTTTTATATTGGTTGGGTGGTCCTTTTGGGGAATGGAATAAGAATTTTTTTGTTGGCAGTTCATCAAATTAAACTTTTTTCCATTTCTATGAATTCTCTCAAGAAAATGGTTTTCATTATTTTGAGCATTTTTAGTCGTTTGGAAGGTGGCTTCCTCAGGTGATGATAACTCTAACAGATAGGTCATTTGGTTTTTAATGTAGGGTTACACATATAAGGTTAGGGGAACTAAAATATTCCTTATCTCATGGGTTGACTAATGGTTAAGAGGGTAGATTACCCAACCCAAGAATTTGGATTTCCCCCACTGAGTTGGCGAGTTATACTAATTATGTATTTAGGTATTTCATGGATGCATTGGTGTTTGATTGAATTAAAGATTATTTCAATCCATTTGTTTCATCCTTTCTTATAGGATAGTCCTGGATTTTAGATGGGGTTATTAAAAGTCCTTTTGGTGGTTGATTGTTTTTGGGTGGTGGTGGATGGTTACTCTTCCTAGGTTAGTTCCATACATGTTGATAATAGTTTGAATACACCAATTCCCTATAGTGTATGTTTTTTTTTCTTTATAGGTTTGGATAAATAGTTGGTTTTAGGCCTAAAGAGATCGTTATAGGAGATTTTTGGAAATAACTACTAAAAAATGTCAGACATTTCTCTGAGTTGAATGAATTTGTCAGAATAATGGGTGTCGA
Organism: Viscum album; assembly: GCA_963277665.1. Classification (NCBI taxonomy): domain Eukaryota; kingdom Viridiplantae; phylum Streptophyta; class Magnoliopsida; order Santalales; family Viscaceae; genus Viscum; species Viscum album. The sequence goes on along the minus strand of OY728148.1, from coordinate 1,478,133,598 downwards.
AAAAAATGATAGCACAATAGATGGTAAGAGGATATTTGGATTTCCCATGGGAAAGAAAAATATTTATAATAATGGGACTTATTTCTTCAAAAATAATTTCTACATTCTTCTCAAATTCAACAATATTAACCTCATAAGAACCTCAAATGGGTTCAATAAACATATATCAAAATTATTTTGGGTTTTGTTCCATGTTCTGAATAATGGTTCTAATAGAAAATGGGGCCATATCAACTAGTTCACCACCTATGGTATCATCAATAATGTATTTAAAAATCCAAATAAAACCTTCATAAAAATATTGTGTTTAAATTTAATCACTTATTTGGTGGTGTGGGAAATGTGAACAAGTCCTTTTAAATATTTCAAAATATTCATGATGTGTTTTCCCTTCATATTCTCTTATCCCATATGTATCATTCCTTATTTTTTACGGTATGAGTGGATAGGAAATAATTTTCACGAAAAAGGTGTTTCATGTCCACCTAGCCTCTAATAATGGAATTAACATTAGATAACCAATATTTTGTAGTTTCTTCTATGAAAAAATTAAAATATTTATGATTTACTTGTCGTTAATCAAAATTGGCATGTTTTAATGTAGAAAAGAATATATGAAATTCTTTTATGTGCATATATGGATATTTTATATCTATTACATGAAATATAATAAATATCTAAATTATACTGTATATTGGTTCAATTTTTAGTGCTTTGTGTTTCATTTGAATATATTTGGGTTGGATATCAACATTAGGTGAGGTTAGATATTTTACTAATCTATTATTTTCATACATTTTAGACAAGTTATTTTAAGTTTCTAATTTTTCTCTAAATGAAGAGGGGGTTAGAAAATTATGAAGTTGTTGCTTCTCCTCCTTTAATGATTTTCTTTGTGTGTCTTGGTGTCATTTATATAGAATCCTCACTAGTTTGGGTTCAAAAGGAGTTAAATGTCTCATTGTAGAACATATCATACATATAAAATATAGAAGTAATAAATCAGAACACAATAATATATGTAATTTTATAAGATAATATAAATTAATATTCATAAAATTTATAAATATCTTTTAAGAAACACACACTAAAACCACATTTTTCCCCCATAAACGGCACAAAACATTACTTGTTTTCATGAAATTTCATATTTATTATGATTTAAATAATATTTTACAGTCTATGGAATAACCTTGGTCATATATAAAGGGGAATTGATAGATTTAGTGTGTGTTTTTTAAAAAATAACGAAAATATGAGCTTGCTTTAAAAATAATTTTAATAATATAACATAATTTAAAGAGGTTAATAGTAGGAAATGGAATGTGGATTGTTTAAAATTAGGGGGGAAGTAGTTAATTTCATGTTCACTACAAATCATGGATCTTTAATTGTTAAAAAATGTCTATAGTTTAAGGAATTTATTTGGTTGAGTTGTTTCAAGATCATTATTCCCATATTCTTGCTTGAAATGATGCACAAATATGTAACCACTGACAAAAAAATCAACTTTCCATGGTTTGGATTTAAAGCATAAAATAAGGGTCACAAAATAATACTAAAATAACATGTATGTGTGATAGGAAAATGATGATTTTTTGTCCAATCAAAACAACCCAGTATTCCCAATTTAATTTTCAACCTAATCTATTTAAGGCTGAAATGTTTTTCACATAGTTATATAAAAATACATTCATAGGAAAAGGGTAATATGATATAACATAATCAAAATATTTAATAGAAAAATTAAAAAAAAAACTAGTATAAAAAAGTTCCTAAACTCCCTCTCAAGTGTGTGTCACTCCCTCAAAATTAGCATCCACCACTTTACTCATTGTCATCATCGAGAGAGAAAATGATCTTGTGGAACATTTCCTTCATACCTGACCCCCTATGAGAATATGTTCCTATAAAGATTCATGGATGAATAAAGGATGCCTTTGGGACTCTAAAATGGAATAATATTTCTCCTAGATTAATCATAAATATGGAGTGCCTAAGGTGAATTTTTTTAGGGAAATTTGAAGGTGGTTTTCGTCACACGTATTTCTTAAAAACACATTCTATATGGTTTTCGAAATCAATATTGTATTATCTTATTTTTGAAAAATATAAAAACATATTTCCCCACCTCTTGAATATCTCCACCTAAAATTTGGAATTATTTTGAGGTGTAAATCGTGAGAAATGGATGAAACACATCACAATACATTTGACCACATATAGATTTGGTGGCTTGGATAGATCATTTTGATTGAGAAATTAGTAAATGAATTTGGATTTGGTGTTTTCATAAGAGTTTTATTCCCAAAAAAATTTGATACCGTAAAAAAATATCTTCCCAATTATATGTATATATTAGTATAATTATATAGTTAAGTCCATTGGAGTGCTTGGAATCATTCACAGTTTGGCCAATTGTTATTCGTCTTCATTATGGACCCTCCAAATCACTTCCAAAAACAATGAAAACAGAAAAATAAGTGACATTTACCCTTTTAATAGTGATAATAATAAAATTATTGAATAAATCATGATATGAAATTTTTTATAATAATTAGAATTTAAATTAAAAAGTTAGATTAACAATGTAATGTAAGGGTGAATATGAAATAGTTAATCGGGGAGCGATCAACAACATTAATTATTTCTCAAATGATCACTCAACCATACATTATTTAATTTAAAAGGGATGAACACAGAGATGATTTGGAAATTTAAAAGAATTTTGAATCTATAATAAATGTTATATCCTCACAGTTTAAAACTGATGTTGTGTTGTAAGATTTGGATCATGATTTTGTGTACCATCAAATTCTAGGGTAATAAAATATTTAGTTCATGATATACACAACTCAACATTATTCATCCACCTAAAGATGTTAACAATTTATTGATATCTCCGAGAGCACTATAATTGGGGAAATATGAGGAAGATAATTTTGTAATATACAGCAATGTGTTTTAAATTTTAGATTGTGAAATCTAAAAGAAATTTTTTGAATGGGGTGTGATGCAACCATTTTCCACCCTTAAATGTAAATAGGAAAACATCCCAACAACATTTTTCCCTATTCATTAAAATAAATAAATATTAAATAATGTTATATTGGTTATAGTGGATCATTATACAAATAAATTTCAAAAAAAAATTAATTTGAGATGTCATATCACTCAATGAACACATAAGTATGTGCATCATAAAGGTGTTGAGGTAACATGAAACATAAGTATATATTGTATCTAATCATGATATTATATTTACCTCCATGTTCTTGAAGAGCCTCAAAAATTCTATAAATTATGATTTCAACAATTTTATATTTTATTACCCCTAAAATGAGGGATAATATTAATAGACTGTCCAGACACCTGAATATATATTGAGATCAGGCTATATGGACATTAATGGAGATGATATCAACATCTTCATTTCATCGATTTATTGTACAATAATAATTTTTAGTTAAACATACAAATGTATCCTTATGAATAACTTATGATATGATATTTAGAACACCTTTATGTTGGGATGAAGTAAGTGAACATTAGTGGATGGGCCTAAAATGGTTTTGTAAATGGTGGAAAATTCCAAAACCATTTAATGACACGTCTGGACTACATAGATTCTATAGAATAGCTATTATGACAGTCATCAATTTGACATAGTGTTTTATTTCATGGGAAATGTTTTTATCCATATATATCCATGGATGAGAGCCATGATATTTGGAAATAAGGGAAAAATAATCCCCTAATATATTTTCCCATTTAATATTATCGATCACATCAGATCTTTGGATTATTGACTAGTACTCCCACCAACAATTTCCCTTATACACAATGTATTCCATATATCCCTATTGAGGAATTGAATACCATATAACTCACAAGATCTGAATCTCTAGGTTGTATAGTTAGAAGATAATATCTCTCACTATAGTAATTTGGTGAATATCTCGTCGCATAGAAACAATGTTCAATTCAATAAGACAACTCACCTAGTCAATGTACTTTGGTTAATCAATAAATACAAAGCGACAATATACAAAACTAGAGGAATCCATGGAGTAAAAGTACCCTCATCTATTTTTATCATAATATTTAATAAAGAAATTTCTTAGAGATATTATTTAGTAGGGGTGAATGTAACATCTATATTTCATAAAAAATAAAACTATGTTTGATTGTATATATGACATGCAATGTTGATTCTAAATGAACCATGATTAGTAAATTCTAAAAGTTATAACCCATCCATTAAATTAGTATGTAAAAAATTGATTAACTATTTTATGAAATATATATAATTTTCCTACTCAATATAAGTTTATCAATAAATATTTGGGAAGTAAATATTCAATTTCCAATAAGGACATTTTATTATATAATAATATGTTCTCTTCAAAATTGATTTAAATACTTTTTATGAAATAATATTATAATTAATCTCTAAAAATTTATGAAATTTTATTTGATAAAATTAATATTATTTTTTGAATAATCATATTAAAATTATCTTATTATAAAATTTTGGGATTTTTCCAAAGTAATTGTTTTTTCAGTGAAAAATGAAAATTCCTAATTTTTCAAATACAGTTATTTATTTTCATCAAATCAAGTAAATTAAAAGTAAAATTTTATTTTATATTTGTTTATAATGTAAAATATGAACCATTTTAATTCTAATTATAAAATAAAGTTCATTTTAATTAAAATTTTAATGATTTTTGAGTCAGTTTATTTTTTAAGCGTAAAAACGCAAAGTTATGAAAACCGTTTTAAATGAATAATGCTTAACCATTTTAATTAATTAAAATATCCACATATAAAGAATATAAAAATAAAATTTATAGAATATATATCTATTTATATGAATTTAAATTTATATATTTAATAATTTATGTCATGAAATAAATATAAAATCATTTATTTCATGAAATATGCATTTTCTTGAAAAAATGCATTTCATCATATTTTAATGAATTAATTTTAAATAAAATTCTTCAAATTATGTGAATTTAATTTGATAAAATGGATTTCATATTTAAAATCAAAATAATATTTATTTTTTATTTGTTTAACAAAATATTGGGTCAGAATGAATAGTAGAAATAAGTAAACATTTTTTCTACGGTAAATATTAAAATAGGTTTACCGTGGGGGAATCAAAATAGATTAGGTTTAAAAGAACCAGATTTTTATAATTTATATTAACTTGAAATATTCCTTAAATATATAATCTACTATTTTAGAATGGTCCATTTTTTGTCCATCTGGTATGATTAATACATTTATATATTTTCAAATTGTCAAAAAATCCAAGTGGGATCATTCCCCCACATATAAATGGAAATCCACTCTCTTATCCTATTTTAAAATAAAAATATATTTGATTCATACAATAAATAAAAACATACCTTAATTAATTACACTATAATATCTTATAATCATTTTTTTGATTAGTAACGCCTCGTTGAGATGACTTTTTGTGTAAACCTACAGAGATTGTTTGAAGAAAATGTATCATTATTAACTGAGCATTTATATTTTATTTATTCTCCAACTACATAATATATTTTTCAATCATAATGATATAATAAAATCAATATTTCCCATATAATTGTATTTTTTATGTTAATTTCACAAACTATATATATATATATATATCTTATTCCATCAAATAGGAAATCAAACCACTGTTTGCTTGTATAAAAGACTATAGCCTCACGAGCAGAAATAATTAATTTTACACCATATCCTTTCACAGTTATTTATTATGATAAATTTAATCAATATATATATTACAATAATTACATAAATATTATCATATAAATTTAATATTTTAAATATTTTATAAAATTTACATTCGTTAAAAGATTATAACATTGTTCATACCCACGTGTTTGTTACAATCTCCATGAAGCGATGTGATTCGTTTTTCAATACAGCATCACATGGATGGTATATATAAGTTCATTTAAAGAAACAATGTGATACTTATCATAAATAATCTCTCTTTATGTATAAAATAACGTTGTCTTTCTATCCATCATGATCATTAAAAAATTGTAAACATTTAAAATGTGTATGTATGACCCACTATCATCATAATTCTAACATGGTTCATATTTCATAACCATATTTCATTATTGGATTTAAATTTAAAGTTTACATATAAAAACTATAATTATTTGTTGATTATTATTATGTATATGGTTAAATATTAATCAAATTGACCTTATACAAGTTACCAATGTGATTTTGGACATATGACCAGAATATCGTGAAAAAATCTGACATAAACCTAAATAATTAAGTGATTGAATTGAAAATGGTAATAAATAAATAAAATTTATAATAAAATTGAAATATTTTCATAATAAATATTATAATTTACATAATTTTTTATTTTAGGAATTTAAAGAACATATTTGAGTTGTCAAACTCAACATATGGGATCTCTCTAAACCACCCTTTTCAAGAGGTTATGATTATTCTCTATTTAGGTTTCTTTGACCTTATCATTAATGTTAGGGAATGATTATAAATTATTTATATATGTATCTCACATATTCTCTCTATCTTATATTACCCTCTTTTATTGGGAAAAATATGGATTTTGTTCCCTTCTCAAAAACTATCATTATGAAATATCCTTTAATAATGATATGATGCAAGATTATGTAGCCCAATTGTTTCTATGGGTAATAATAGTAATTATAAATTATAATTAATTGCATATTATTAGAAAAATAGCCATGCACATTTTATGTTTTGTTTTCCTAGAAATTGATCAAATTATTTGTGTAAATCCTCTGTCTCAGGAGACAATATATGTAAGATTAATGAGAAAACATAATCCAATTTAATGCAGTGTGTTCCATAGGATATTTTCTTAGAATTTTTCATTGACATATGCATATTTCATGTTTTTTGTTTCTTACAAATTTTTTATATTTATATACTCTTATCATAAAATTTCCTCTGTATTTTTTTCTATATGATTACCTATTAGCTTTATCTTTTAAGATATCATTCCATACCTTTAACTCACACATTATGTTTACTTATCATTTTTATTAAAATACTTAGTTTTTTAGATTACCCTATTTATTTATGTATTCCACTGGTTATCCGATGTTTTTTAGGATATAAAATTTATTTTAGATCTTAATATAGAGAATAAAATAAATACTCTTTGTTTTCAGGTTGATATATTACATACCTAGTCTTCTAAAGACAATTCTCCTTTTTGAAAAACGTTTTTTATTAATGGATATTCATGTTAAAAATAACAAAATAATATTTTTTTAAAAACTTATAGGGTTTCTATAGACATAATTCTATCATTAAATTCATTATCATATTCATTATATTTTGATTCATGGAGGTTTGCTACCTCTTTTTTAGGTTCATATATTTTGATTTATCTCATAGAATCAAATGTTATTGCTTCATTAATCATATTTTTAAAGGGGAGATATTTCCTAATTTCATTTGAAACAATAAATTTATTTAATTTTTCATGGTTTAAATAATATTTATCTTTTAGTGTTTCATTATTATGATCATACATTTCCAAAATGGTCTTCATCATATTATTAACATTCATTAAATATTCCACGACATCGGTAAATCCATTGTTGTTGTTGAAAATTTCATTCACTTTGGTAATGTATCCATCTATAGTTTCATTTTCATCTAGGATGATAGCTTCTAACATTCTTCTTCAGATTTGAATATTTCAGTCCTTTACTTTATTATTTCCCAAAAAAACCTTTTTGAGTTTTTCCCATGTTTGATTTACTCTATTTAGACACATTTCTTTTATATAATCATTTTTTACAAGGATATAAGAATAACATTCTAAAATTTTATATAAACCTCAATATTTGTTTTCATAAAATTTTATTGGATCATGTTTCTCTATAATGGGAAACCCAACCATAGCTACATCAATATTCTATTAGACAAGAGGGAAAACATTATGTATCATTTTATTTTTCTATCCATGATAATTTTTTTCAATGTTATAATGTCCTCTACAATTAACTGTGTATAGATTATCCACGATAATTGATATAGGGATCTCATATAGGGAACTAATATACCCTCATATCACATGATGTTCCAAGAAATGTGGAGAATACATAGAATGGGGGTTGAATTAGTGGAAAAATTCTATAATTTCATTTATCTTGAAATTAACCCATGGAACATGTTAATGTTTTACCCGTCTCAAAATTTTACTAACCACACTCATATTCAATTATTAGATAATAAAAAATGAACACAATTTTTTACAAGGTTATCTCTCAATGTGGTTGTCTACATCCATACCATGTCGATTCAAATCGAGCCATGGAGTTTTACAATATGATGAATTGAATACAATTGATCTAACTAACAAAAAGATATTTACATCTCCTAGTATGAAATTATATTTTCTTCTAAAAGTTATAAATTTTTAATATCCTTTATAGACAACAATAATATTAATAATATGAAAGTAACTCACAAAAAGTTGTCATAAATATTTTTTTAGTACCTCACTTTCTAGTTTGTCTTTTTCCACTACACAACCATATCATGTGACTCAATATATTACAATTATTTCACATTAAACATTATCCAATGATTATCTTTCAGATATAAATTTTCCTAGTATACCTCAATACAGTTCTTTTTCGTTAGTAATGATAATCCTTTGTCAGAAAATTATTCTACAAAAACACCAGCTCTTCCATTCATAACAAATGAAAACACCCACTTATTATTGAGCATGCACCATTTTAAATTTGTATAGTCACTCCCAAAAACAAATAGGAGGCACATTATTCAATTCAAATTTCCCACTCAACTCAGTTTTATATTAGTCACCTTCTAATAAGTTGAATTATTATTTTTAACAATAATCATATGATATTATATAAATATTATCACCAAATATCACATAAAATTTATTCAAATCTCAAATAAATATTTGGATGTTGATATTACACATCAGATCCATCCATTATATTATAATTAAAAATTTTATGAAAAGTATCTCATGTTTTTATTTATTTATAATAATAATTTCTATTTATATGACTCTCATAAAACATATTTGTCTGATATTGTTCATCAAATGAGCTCTGTATGGTAATCTATTGATTCCACTATCATATTCTCCTTCAAAAAAAAATCTGATAGATAGAATCTAAAAAGTTCATCCATATTTTTGATTCTTATTAGATATAATTTCCTCATCTGGTCTTCCTAAATCTAATCAAACATCATAAAAACATAGATATTCAATAATCAGTCAATAAAAACCCCATATAATCATTTTTACAATGATATCACATTTTTTTGTCGAATACTCATCCATCTAATGATCCCATATAACTCAAACTGGTTGAGATTATATAAAATCTCACCCAATTGAAATGGATTTTCTATTTATGAAAACCATCTTATTTAATTCATCTAGTAATCATTTTCTGAACGGATTGATATGTCATAATTAGATGAGTAACTTCCTTAGAACACCAATGTGGTTTATACACCAATGATATCTTCTTTTATCGGTGTGAAAAATCCCATATCAAATAAATCATTGAGATCAAGCCTTTTTCAATGTGTTAATTATGTTAATATTCATATATTTTTGTTTTTTCATTAGTTTTAACTTCACTATATTGTATCGTAAGATTTATATATACCAACTCAAACATTATAACTTATAAATTTTTATTTTTTTAACTTAATCACTTTTTAAATTGAACTTTACAAAAGAATATGTATTTGAAATATTCGTCTTGAACCATGATGATGTTTTAGTAATCATGATGTTATGATCATTGAAGATCAGTAAATCATTCATTGGATTAATAAGCAATGTGACTCAAATAATTCTAATAAAAACATTGTTTGACCTAAAATAAAATCACTAAAAAAACAAGAGGTTGATAAAAAATACAAAAAGTATTAAAAATTCTTAATGGTTCAACATGAGTTAATCAGATGTGGTTATATTTTTATATTGTTCTACTTCAAAAATCATGCGTTTCATCGCATATTATTTAAAAAATGTATCTTTATTTATATATAGATTTTCATAAATAATATAATATATTCTATATCCTATTTATGACATATTAATCATACATTTATATTGTAATTATAATATACTCATGCCTACAAATGTATAAAAATCATATTAATGTTATAATGCCTATAGATAGGACTATTCAATCATACATAGAACCCGTGTTTCTCTATGATTAATTTCATCCACCTCCCAAAATTGTAACCATGCTCAAAACTCTTCCAAATCCAAAATATGATTGAATAATCTCATATATATCCTCTCAAAGCTAGATGTATTTTCACACTCTAAAACATAATCTACTCTTCAAACCCATCTCTAACCAAATATTTTTTTATCATGTTCTTTATCCAAGTATATTATTCTAAGTATTTTTATCCATGAAATTATTATTATTGTGAGAATATTTATATTATCATATACATTGAGCCTTCATCACCACAAGGTATACCAAAGAATTCATCACTACATTACATTATGAGTACAATGATTATCAAAGAAAACAAATCTAACAATCCATTGGTATGACACAATATGGTCAACCATTCATCTTATCAACCATCATTGATTGTTAAAAAATTTCACAAATAACATTAAAATTTTAAAAATATCACGTTTGGATTTTGTTTATAATACTTCTATAAAACAAATTTTCCATCATGTATTAGAGATTTTCTCTCTTCATTTCCATTTAAATCCAAGACCCATCAAATATATAGAGATTATGGGTTTTTATCATCCCCCATTGTCAAGAAAATAAAAAGGTTTTAACTTTGTTAGATACTCTACTCTTTAATCCATTTTAATCTATAAAATTAATTAAGGTATATTTATTTACTTCACTTCCCCTTTGATAATATTCTTATTAAATCATATTCACATGAAGGATCATCATCCCATCATTACTCAATGAACCTACAAATTTATACTGACTACACAACCACTTTTTTTCATCACAAATGAACCTTAAACTCTTTATGAAATTTCTAGGGTCCTGAAAAATCCACAAAGGAGAATGAGAATCCCATTTAATACAAGGAGATTCTAATAAATTTCCCCCCAAATAATTGGGGAAAAGCATGGAAAATACTCAAAGGATGGCACAAGCCGAGATGGTCCACGAACTGGTCCAATTATTATGGTATGCGGTAGTTCCATGAATCGCCCCCTTTGTGGACCACTGTCATTCACAGAACAGAGGCAGGGATCCTTCACGGGCGTGAAGCAGGACAGGTGCCATGCTGGTACACCATCGTGAACCACCCTAGCCGCGGACTGTGTCGATCGGCCTGGGCTGCATCTACTGTCATTTGCAGAATCGAGGCAGAACCTTGCGCGGCTGCGAAGCACTTCCCAGGCTAGTTTGGTTTGCGGGGGAGGAGCATTCAATGCCCCCAAGAGTTGTGGATTGACAAAGTCATCCGTAAACCAGTATTCTGATCATGGGCCTCCGCAAAATCTACCGCATCACCATAGATACATCTCTTTCCCCACTCTATAAAATGAGATCCAGGGGGAGGAGGATAGGAGAGGTTTTTGGGGAGATCGATCAAATTCTGGTGGAATGATTTCGAAGGAAGAAGCTTAGGATTTCTTAAACAGAGAAGTTCCAGTTCGTGAACTAGAATCGGTATGAAGCTGGATGGGAATTAATAAGGAACTGAAAATGCATAACAAATTGGTGAACCACGAACTTAAAGAAACAATGAAAAGAAGACCGCAAACCATGGCCCCTCTGCGGATGCACCCCCTGTGGACTAGGGAGTTTATTCCCATTTTCTGATCCATCACACCACATATCACCCTCCTATGAAGGTGAAGCCCTGACTAACGAACCCCTAACCGGCATCAACCTTGGCCGCCACTACTCGTATGGACCCCTCCGCGTTCAAACCTGGTACGCGGACCAAACTCGAAGCCATGAACCACCCTGGTTCGTGGGATTCCCATGAGTCCGCGGACCACCTTGGTTTTTGGATGACTTCTCCAACCACGTAGCACCTCCCTACATAAAGGGAGACACCACTCATACACCTGTGTGGCCTGCCAGACCCTTCGGAGTTCCTGTTCCCAAGCCAGATAAAATTCTTCCAATCCGGCATGATCCTCCTCTACCCCCTCATTGGCCCATTCATCGGCCCTGAGTCTAGGCCTCCCCTAGAGCCACCGGACCCGTGTGATGTAACCTTCAGGCGCATCAGCGTGCCATTTTGAGTTCACATACCCATGGTAAGTGAGGGTGAAGGGGTTGCTCCGTCCCTTGAGAAGATTCCTGAAGCATTCATGGGTTCACATTCCCATGGTAATGTGGATTCCAAGCCTGGGAGTCCCATTTTTTCTCCTCCAATTATTAGGACTCGGGAACTTCTTTCCTCCTGGAGGCATGGTGGACTACACATCCAAAAAAAGCCCCCATGCACAGCCGTACTCCCCCCCAGCCATGGACAAAGAAGGGTGTAGTGGGGAAGGGTGGTGCTCCATTCTCCTTTGGGGCCAAGTCCCTCTACCGCTGCGCTTTGTTTCCATGAGAATCCATCTTGAAGTAAGCCACAAATTTTTGTGCTGCTCCACGCGTAAGCCCCATCGCACTTCCCACAGACTCACCTTTCACGACGTGATCGTCTCGTCCCTACTTCCTCTTTTTTCTCACACTGAGCATGACTCGCATGGGCTTAGAGTATGCATCGACCTTGACATACTCTCCCGGGATGCCTCAGAGTGTAAACCCCATGCCAATACAAACTACGTGGACTTTGATTCCCCACCATAGGAATACGTAGGAATCCTTCAAGTGGTTCAAGCCCGATCACCATCGTACCCCCTGGTCCACATTCACATTGGTTCTCCGAGACTTCCATTTGAACTATGTGGGCTTTGATCCCTGACTCCTAGGCAGGGTATGTAGGGAGCCTCCCTGAGGTTCAATCCCAACAACCGGTTGATCTGACTATCTTCACGTCGGTTCACCTCACCAACCCTGGGCAGCCTGGATTGTAATCCTCATACCAAACCGAACTACGTGGGTTCTGATTCCTCTCATGAGGATACGTAGGAAGCCCATATCACAGGTTTGATCTAAACGGCCATGTCATTTTCTATCCCCCCAGGATGACAATAAACTTTAGAGTGCCTAGTTACGAGGCTTTAAACTAGTGTCGTCTCAGTGAGTCCAGACTCCTCGGGGTCATTAATCCAATGAGGGAAGGTAAACCTCATGCATAAATGATTCTGAACCGCTGCTTCCAGCTGACCATTTCCAACCAGGAGTAATCCATGGATTCTATTCTTGTGTATAAACCAAAGATTCGTGAACATATGAATATGTCTTAAATATATAAGAGAGTACCGAAACAGGCAATAATTCTCCCAAAAAGGGTGTGATGAGTTGGACTTCCCATCCTCTAGGCCAATGTGAGTTCTTAAGAATCACTGGTGAAACCACCCAGCGAAATCCTGCCTTTGGAAAGGAGGTCCTGCTGGATATGGAACCGTTGGGTATTTCGAGTCAAAAACGGTGAACCCAATATGAGTGATTAAGCAAAACCCAATCTTCTCTAATCAACCATCGGGTAGCGCATGTTTCTCCCCCATGAACCTGGCGTGCGCCACGAGACAAAAAATGGCGAACCCGATGTGAATCATTATCCAAGGATGACATATTTAACCTAATCTCACTATATGCCCCCTTTATACTCACAAGGAGGGCCAAGAAAGTTCATTAATTACACATAGAGTCATGAGATGCTGCTTTGACTGGTTTTCTATTTGTATTTTTAAAAATATTTTATATGTACCACTCAGAACTCCCTTCTATCCAATGGCATCATGATGGAACTCACAGGTATGTGATTCCAACAATGCAATGACCGGACATCCTCACCAACAGAGGACCCTGTCACCTAACCAGCGTCTTCAACGCTGGGTCTCAGATGCATTGATCCGAGGTTACCACGTGAACAGTACTTTCCCAATGGTGGAGGTGACCATGGATGCCCTCCAATCTTCCAAGACCTATCGGTCACCTGCCAAACAGCAGCCGCGATGACAGATCCAGACAGCTCTTGTTTCCATCTCAAACTGTTTCAGAAGTCTATCCCCAGAACGAGACAACGCATACCTTCCTTATCTTATGGAGGTAGATGAGGTCGACACTAAGGACTTCATCCCCACTTATCAGGGGTTCCGCTCCAAGGCCCCCGCCGGAAGACAGCATCGCGGTCATTCCATGACTCAAAATCCTCACGATAAGGAAGATGTCACACAGAGGATCCAAGCCCATGCCCCCCAAGCTCTAGCCCCTCGGACCGCCCGACGAGGGCAGTAAATTTACAACCAGGGACTGGGCATCACCCTTGTCCTTGAGGAAGAGCTATGCTGCCTAGTCACGGAGACGTGTCATGAATAGGCACATACTCCTGTTCTCTCCTCCAAAGCCCGTCGTCTAGACATGACATCATCAAACGAGAAGGTGTGCATCCCTAGTGGTCTTTATCAAGCACGTTGCTCACGTAGTATGGCACCTACCAGACAGGCAACTCTCCCAGCCCAGGGTCGTGAAGCCCACCAACCCGACATGGTGGCGACCCAGGGCCTATAGGACCATCTACTAGCAGATGCTCTTGACGCCAACCATCCCGACATGGTGGAAATCAACAAATACCACCATCTAGATGTGGATGCAATTAATAGGTGGGAACATCTCCCTGCCAACGATGGCCACCGACTCGATACGATTGGAAACCAACATAAGTTGGGCCAGCTCCCTGCGGATGCAAGTAAAGTCCACCATCCCGATGTGGTGGTAAACAGAGAGATAAACTAGCATATCCTGGCCCAGGGGCAGATTCGTTCACCTGCCCCGACCCAGGAAAATTTTCACTACCCACTGACCACCGGAGGACTGGAGCAGGATATTCCTACTCCGATTCCGGAGTGGGCCTTCATACTCGTTCCAGCCAAATTTGTCTTTCTTCATATCCTGGCAATGATGGAGAAGCAAGTATCAATCCCATATCATATCTTGTAGACATTCCAGAATATAATTGCATCAGTAGCAACAGAATGGAATTGGGCTCATGTGCCCATCTCCCCAATTGAGGCGACTCATCTAAGAGACGAGATAGCCGCCTCAGAGCAGATCTGCATCACTGCATTCATCTAGGAGGGTCACCGGCCATATTCTGTGATGCAAGGGCAACTCGATCGAGCAGCTTCACTTGTTCCAATAGGGGGACACCCCTCCGTCACGGTTGATGCTCCAGAGCAGGCATATATCCCTGCTAAAAGTCAAGATGTTCGTTGGCATATCCCGGCAACATCATGGGACCCAATTAGACGGGGACCCAAATATGAATGCTATTGTCAACAGCGGACGGTCCCCGGTGCCCGCAAGAAAGCAACACAAATGTGCTAAAGGTAGCCGGAAAATAAAGATCGGGTTCATGACTCCGCTCTTCTTGAAGCTGGGGTACCCAATGCCGCTATGCACATATCTAAGTCTCAAAAACCTTCCCACCCATTACCATATTATGGTAGCGGTATTTGTAGTTGTAAAGGTCCTCCCTGCAATGTCGCTACTAGCAGCTATGAAGGTCCTCCCTAGAGCACCCGCAAGGGCTTCCCCCACGGGCATATAATGATCGATCATGAGAGCTCCTCTTTTCATGCGAGTCACGAAAACCCTCCATGTGACCAAAAGATCAAGAAGCAAGAAGGCCCTCCACTTGCTGCGGTCAACCCTGAAGGTCCACCCCGGGGTATACACTACAAGCACTCTCTATGCAGTGGGACCATAGATTATGATAGTAGTCCTCGCTATCATGGTCACAACTACAGAGGCCCTCCCCACAGTGACATCTCATCACGACAAGAAGGTCCTCCCCTTGTCCTGTCCTACCCTGAAGGTCCTCCCCAAGGGTTATGTTGAAACGACACTCCATGCAGCCGGGCATCAGATCACGATGGTAGTCCTCGCCACCCTGATAACATAGTTCCTCCCCGTAAGGTCGTCAAGCAACAAAAATGCCCTCCCTTCATTGTGGTATATTCACAAGGCCCTCCCCAGGGTGTGCCCCATAGATATTCTCCCTATGACACCTATAATGGTAGTCCTCTCTATTGCAGTAGTTGTGATGGTAGTCCTCTCCATCACACCTTCCATTACGAAGGTCCTCACCGTAGTGGCTTTAAGAAACAAGAAGGTCCTCCCCTTGACGCAGTGTTTCTTGAAGGTCATCCCCAGGATGCCCATCGATCGTTAAACCATGATGGTCATCCTCACCATGATGGTAGTTGTTGCGAAGGCCCTCCCCTTAACAACGCTACGTAGCCAGAAGGTCCTCCCCTTGCTGTAACATGACTTGGAGGTCCACCCCAGGGTATGCACTGCAAAAGTCTTCTATGCAGTGAGGCATCAAGCTGTAATGGTAGTCCTTGCCATTGCGTCCACCATTGTGAAGGTCCTCCCTACAATGACATATCATATCGACAGGAAGGTCCTCCCCCTATCGAATCAAGCACAGAAAATCCCTCATATTCTGAGGCACTCAGAAGGATGGGATCAAGCATGTTAGATTCTCAGGTAGTCACCAACGACAACCTTCTTTTATATGAAGATGCACCGGGTCCATGTTAATCTTCAAAACCACCTCAGAATCTACCACATGATAATTTGATACCTACTAGTCCCACTGCCTCCGACCACACTATCAGTGAACTTCTCAGCTGGGCTGAACAGGTAGAGGAATCGCGAGAAGAAGAGTATGCCGACATGTTGCACTTGAGGAAATGACTGTCCTAGGATGATATACCAACTATGTTTTGTCCCACTACCACCTCCCAATTCAACATACCTAGAAAGTTGTCAGAAGAATGCATGCCCGACATCCAATACAATATATGGACAACCCTCCACCAGTTGATGTCAAGCTTCCGGCCCTACGATGGGTATATAGACCATGCCAAGATAATAGGAGATCTCCTATGTCACATCGACCTGGAAGCTCTTCCTTCGGGGCGGCAACAGCGACCCGAGAGGCATAATGGAACCATGGAGATGGCCTTCCTCTGTGTGTTGCACCAGCTACGCTACCTCATTGGTGATTCCTCAATGAGAGTCCATATCATAGGATGGGGAGAACATGGAGCTCTACATATCACTCTACTCCACTCCCATAAGAACACGTTTGACATGGTGTCTTGCAACGCGTTCACATCAAGACAGCAATCGAGTAAGGTCCATGTTCAGGAGAGACAACACAACCAACAGAGACAGGCCTTGAGTAAGTCCCAGAAGTGTTAGGCCCGACGAGAACGTTCCATCCAAGAACTCCTGAATCAGGCCACCAAGAGCATACAATAGGCCTCTCACCTAAGAGAGGCCAATCAGCGGTCATTGCCTGCCTCCCCAAAAGGGGTCAATTCTTAGAAAAACATTGTACCAAACCCAGTTCACCCCCGAATGGGGCCACGTAAGATCAGGCAGGTAGCGATAGCAGCATCCCCTGTCGAAATATAGGGCCAACCCCTGCCTGTAGGGCTATGTGCATTTTTAACAACAAATGACCCCGTAAGACAAATAGAAACGGGAAGAGACTCAACGCCCAAATAACGAAGCCAACCCCAGCCCTCAGGTCTGGGGGAATTTTTACCACCTCAACAACAACCTCCCCCACGAGAATCAGTATTCACTCTTCTAGGGAGGACATTTAGAAGAAGAGGTTCCTACCCAATTTCATCATTTGAATCAGCATCTCCTTCAAGAGGAAGGCATACTATAAGGGAGAATTAAAGAACTCTCCGTGTCACCCTTCATCAAGGATCCTGAAAGTAATCCAAAGATTGAAGAGGGATGACTAGTAAAAGATGCGGGAGATCCTATTCCTATTTGGAAGATGACATCTTCTCCGCCCCACGATATAAATCCATCAACGCCATAGAGGTTATCCCTATGGGTAACACTGATGATGATGAAAATACGGAAGGATCGGGAGATGATGGTCCCGGTCAGGCTGTGACTCATAATGAACCACCAGGTGTGCACACCCAAAACTAGAGGGAAGCTCTAAATATGGTCGCCCCTTTAGCTATCCTTCCTCCACTGACCCTATGATATTATATTAAGGATAAGAAAAAATGACCAGTCACCGCTAACCCGACCCCCTCTCTCAATAAAAACTAGACACTTACGCTCGAAGAGAGGTTTTCTCGATAAGAATAGGAAATGAATGAATTGAGGTGGCTTAACACCGAGCTAATCCAGACGAACCTTTTATTGAAATCACGTCCTAAGAGGAGCCACATCATGCACTCATAGTAAGTTCACCTCAATGACCAAGGTTTGCCCCCGCAAACGATGCACGGTCAGGGCTCCCACCCAACGAGGTGCCCGGCCTGTCCAACTACCTAAATATGGATCCATATGAATACCATGACTTCCCTCCACTTAAGAAGCCACCAGAGAGAGTATGTCCGAATCATCCGAAGGTTTCCCAAATGGCACATACACCCCTAGGGCCAACCGAGCTGGATCGTCAAGAAATTTCTTAGGCTATAGCTGCCAAGGACCCGGCCCAGCAGGATGTAAACCAGGGTCTCCCCAACAGCATCGAGGCACTGACATCTCGATTGGAAGAAATGGATGGTCGACGCGCTCCGATATAGCTAGAGCGGAAGCCCTGCCCGGATTGGGTGAGCAACACACCACCTCCACCCAATTTTGGGAGCCCTGTATTCCCTATTTTCAATGGATTAGGTGATTCAAATCAACATTTGATTCACTACACGTCTTATTGCAACCCTATGATGGGAACTACAGAAGAACAAGAAGCAGTGATACTCACATGCTTCATATGGACCTTGCAAGGATCTTCCTTCATCTGGTATACAAGCTAGCTAGCCCTGTCAATAAAAATGTGGGTGGACCTTCGGTAGCAGTTCCTGTTCCACTTCAGCTCAATGTTGCCTAAAACAAAGATCAGCGACCTCATGAACTTCATGTAGAGGGAGAATGAGAGTGTCTTAGATATCATCTCTTGATAGAAAGGTCTGACCTACTCCTTGAACAGGCCAATGCCTCAAGTGGTGTTTCTTTCCATATGCATCAATAATATTCAAGATGAGATGTAAACACCGCTCACACCAGTGGAGTGCAGCACTAGCTTCCACCATCTCTCGGCCATTGCCCAGAGAATTGAGGACTCCCTGCAGAGGTCCACCTTGAAGTCCCGAATAGACTCACAGGCTCTCGCAAATAGAGCAGTTAGAGCTGAAGCATCCTCTATCATGGTCAAGCCATCCCCTGTCTCTGCTGCACTGCTCAGGCCCCCGTCATATCGTCAAGGGCACCCAGTATATCGGCGGCCACCTCTGACTAAGCGGGATTATTAGAGAAGATCAAAGTGGAAACAGTTTGAGGAATGAAGACACAAGGTATACTTGTTCCGAGAGGACCAATTCCGCAGATACTTCATCTCTACCATGAATTGAAATTTTCTCTACCTCTTGGAGCCAAGAAAACCCAAAGAAGTCGGCCATAATGAAATGCCATATTATTGTCCCTACCATCAAATGTTGGGGCAAAATATTTGAGAAATTCATTGTCTTCAATGACCTCCTACAAATGATGGTAGACTCTGGGAAAGTCGAGCTGCGACCACCCCTAGCACATGTGGCATATATTTCCACCACCGACTCTGAAAAAGTGGAGGTGTTTCAGGAAGTCACCAGTAGAACGGGGAAGAATTTTGAAAACTGGATGACTCGAAAGACTATCAATCGAGCCTAGGGAATACTATGAGCTCAACTACAGCATCCAGTGTTGCCGCCAACATCCCCTAAGGCCGCACAACCGACAATATTGGCATCACAACCCTCCACAAGCCGGTCATCCAGGCGTAATAAAAAGGGGAGGAAACAATCTAAAGAGGAGCAGTCCACAACGAGGTCGAAGTTTGCCCCGACACTATCAAAGTTTATGCCCCCAAACATGGCGCCACGGGCACCGACCCACCAAACGACACCATCAAGGACAGCCGACCATGTTCACTTGTTAGAGGATGAGGAGCCAATATTTGGTTCCATAAATGGCATCCATCTTATGGAATCGTTCCATGAAGAAGGGTATGGTTATGAACCCGAGTTACTGATGCAAAGGGATGAGAGGGGGAATCGCAGAGGTAGGGGATATCGGGGGAGGCGCAGTCGAAGCCGAAATGAACCCTACAGTTGGACCTCGGCCCAGATCGTCAATATCATAGAAACCCATTGGATAGCCCTTCAACAGACTCAACATGAGAAATAATATCCCTCCACCTCCACAAGAGGCCACTCTGACCCCGTTATTCTACGGTACCCATCATAGGAGGAACAAGTGTCTAGCCACCTAGTGCGCGCAAACAGACCAGCCGGGACGAATCCCCAAAACGTGGGGACACTATTAACATTCGACCTCGCGGCCTGTCCCTCCTTGTATCATATTCCAACTCCAATTATTCCCACTAAGACTCCCCTACCAATGGAGAATCGTCAGCCACTAGAACAAAAATACGACATCCTTAAGCAGCTGGCGTCGGTACCAGCCAAACTGTTAATCCTAGATGCCCTGAGTTTGTTAGAATACCTCATTGAGGAACTTATAGAAGCCTTGCTCAGCCACCAAGAGTTTCTAGCAGAGTTATCTACCATCGAGATTTATAGGACGGATACTGCCTCGGCTGAATGCGATGCGGTGATTTCCTTCACCAATCAGGATGAAGATGCCATCATGCTAGGACACATCAGACCACTATGTGTGTCCGGCACACTAAATGATTTTGAGATCTGCAAATATTTTATTAGTAACGGCTATGGATGTGACCTCCTTCCCCTACAGACCCTCTATAAGTTGGGCTACAATGACAATGACCTTGCCCCCAGCCAAAACTCTATTATGTTAAGAAAAGAGTGAGCAGAAGACAATGGGACAAATTAAGATAAAGACCCATTTCGGCGACCTTGTGGCCTATTCGGAATTCCTGGTGGTTCGGAAGAAAACAGAATTCAATGCCCTACTAGGAATGTTGTGGCTTCATAAACACATGTTTGTCTCTTCATCCTACCACCAGTGTATTATATATCATTTCAATGGGAAAAGTGGGACATTTCACACCGACAAATCCCCTTTCGATATCATCGAGTCACACTACATTGACGCCAGTTTTTATGAGAAAAAGAAGAAGAAGCCTTCAGTCGATGGTGTCGACTGGATCCCCGCTCTAGATGGTCTAGAAATCTTTCCGGATGACCACCTCAGACAGCTTGGTAGAGACTACGTACTTCCCGTCAACCATATTGAGAGCAGGGGATCAGGTCCGGACACACACTCAGTTGTCCTCATGACTTCATCCATGACGGACAAGCGTGACAATGTGGGAATGTCAGCCAACCCACAATCTGGGTGCGAAAACATGAGTGAGGACGCTGAAAATGCCTCGCCCCCTGGTTTCCCAAGATCCCGTGCTGGGAGCTCTCCCCTCGCCGGATCAAGAAGATGAGTATTTTGTAGAAGAAGAGGAGGAAGATCTTAGGGATTCACCACATGCACTTGAGGATGGTATCTCCACCACGGTGGGTGAGCTCAGGGAAATAGACGTGGGTTCCAAGGAAGACCCGGGGCCCACTCATGTTAGTGCAGACATGTCCCCTGAAGATCATGAGGTATATAAGAACTTCCTGAAGCAACATTGGGATGTTTTTTCCTAGAATTACACAGATATTCTGGGACTCGATCCAGAAGTGGCAACGCATCACCTAGGTCTGGCAGAAGACCACCAGGGCTATAAACAGGCCTCCAGAAGGACACACCCCTCACATTCTACCAAAATAGAGGCTGAAGTTGATAAGATCATTAAAGGATGATTCATTCGGAGGTCTAGTACCCCATATGGTTGGCCAATATTTTCCCCGTCAAGAAAAAGAACAAAAAAATCATCTTCTACATTGATTTCAGGTATCTCAATTGACATTTCCCGAAAGATGATTTCTCGGTCCCGGTCACCGAGTTATTAATCGATGAAACGGTCAGTTATGAGGCTCTATCCTTCATGGATGGCTATTATGGGTACAATCAAATCAGGATGTTCCGAGAAGATGAAGAAGACACTATCTTCAAGGCCCCTCAATGAATATTTTGTTACATGGTTATGCCTTTTGGTCTCAAGAACGCTAGTGCCACATATCAGCATGCCATGTATCATATATTTAAACCATTCCTGGAGAGATTCGTTGAATGATGCGTGGATGACTTTGTGGTTAAGTTCATACAGTACTCAGATCCCCTATCAGACCTTGAGACCATCTTCAACAAACTTCGGTAGCATAGCATGAAGATGAATCCCTTGAAATTCACCTTCGGGTTTACCTCAGGGAAATTACTTGGCTTTGTCGTACGCCATTGTGGAATCAAGGTCATCCCTAAAAAGAAAAATGGTATCCTCAGCCGGCCACCCCCCCCCCCCCCCCCCCCCCGCAATCTCACCGTGTTGAGAGCATTCCAAGGGCACCTAGACTTCATCAGGGAATTCATAGC
Source organism: Viscum album (assembly GCA_963277665.1). Classification (NCBI taxonomy): domain Eukaryota; kingdom Viridiplantae; phylum Streptophyta; class Magnoliopsida; order Santalales; family Viscaceae; genus Viscum; species Viscum album. The sequence continues at coordinate 1,478,110,937 of OY728148.1, read as the reverse complement.
CAACCTGGATGGAAATGTTTTGGCCTTTACCATGTTAATGAAGAAGGGAGTCACGTACCAATGGAAAGATGAATGCCAAGAGGCATTCGACAGCCTAAAGAAGTAACTCTTAAGCCCACTGATACACATGCCCCATGTTTAAGGAAGGCCTCTCATCCTATACATGACGGCCCTAGACCAGTCGCGTGGAGCCTTCCTCACACAGAAAAATGACGCCAGTAGTGAAAACAATCTCTATTACCTCAGCCGAACCGTGATTGATGCTGAGACTAGATACTCAAACATCAATAAGAGTTGTTTGGACTTGGTCTTCATAGTTCAAAAGTTGCGACATTATCTACAGCATCATTATGGGAATTTGATCTCATGTAGTAACCCTCTCAAGTACATTCTCAGCCGCCTGATGCTAACCAGGCACCTATCCCTATGGGCATTCGTACTGCAATAGTTTGACATATGGGGTGTACCTCATAAGGCCATCAAAGGCCAGGAATTAGCATATTTTCTGGCGGAGCACCCTTCAACAGTGACCACCGCACCGGACGCCGAGCTACCTGATGAAGACATCCTCTCAGTTCAAGAGTAGTTCCCAACATGGGAAATGTTCTTTGACGGTGCCTCCCGAAGCCCAACTGGGAAGAGGATTTATATTCCCAAATTTAACAAGTTGGGTTTGGCGATAATACTCATGTCCTCGGAAAAGGATGTCTTTCCATATTCTGTCCTCCTATCAGAAGGATATAAGAACAATGAAGCGGAGTATCAAGCCCTCATTTCAGGCTTGGATCTCACACTCCAAGCACATGTATAGCGCCTTAAGGTAAAACGTGACTTTGAATTGGTCATCAAGCAAGTCAATAGTGACTATGCTATTAAAAAGGAGGATATGATTCCCCTGTTTGACCATATCCAAGGGTTAATAATGGAATTCTCCACTGAAACAAAATTGACCTATATTACCCGGTATCAGAATTCCCATGCCGACGCATTAGCTAATGCGGCCGCGGCCCTAGCTGACCCAGAATGTGATGAAAAAGTTATCAGTATTGCTCATCGTCGAATGGTCTCACCATTTGTTCAAGCTAAGACAAAAAAATCCACGAAGTCAGTCCTGTACCTGAGCCATATGCTCCTGCCACTAGCTGGATGACCCACATGGAAAACTACCTTCAATGGGGAGAACTTCCACCAGACAGGGCTGAAAGAGAGCAAATACGGATAAGGGAAATCAACTTCAACATATATGGCGGCGCTAGTCAGTAAGAGGTCCACTACAAACGAGGCCTCGACAGAATCCTCCTTAGTTGCATTGATGGAGAAGAAATTGTTTCCATCATGGCTGAGGTACATGCCAGATTATGTGGGGCACATCGGCCAGGGTCCTGGCATTCCCATCAGGTTTGAAGACATGGGTACTCTTGGCCCATGGTGGGACAAGATTACGAGCACTTTACTAAAAAATTACACTCATGCCAAATTCATTCCAACTTCATACACCAACCCCCAGAGTTACTTCATCAGGCCAGGTATTCCTGGCCATTTTCCGTTTGGGGAATGGACGTCCTAGGACCATACCATCCCGCTAAAGCCAAACAGCTGAAGTATATCCTCAAAGAAACCGACTTCTTTTCCAAATGGGTAGAAGCTGTACACCTTAATGAAGTCAGGGCAGGAATCATTGTCAGCTTTGTGAAAACCAATATCATTACCATATTTGGTGTCCCTCATACCATACTGACTGATAACACTACCAACTTCTACTCTGTTGAATTAGAGAAACTAAACCATGAACATGGTATCAAGGTTAACCACTTATCATGTTACCACATAGCATCCAACAAACTGATAGAGGCTTTCAACAAGACCCTATCCAACATTATCAAGAAAATGGTGGAAAAAGACAAGAAGTCATGTACGGATAAACTCTTCCTTGCATTGTGGGATTACAGAACCACAATCCACACTGCTAGCTCAGGCCACTCTATACTCATTAGTATATAGAACAGAAGTGGTTCTTCCCATTGAACTCAAATTTCCCTCTCTCCATGTTGCAATTTGTGATCAATTATCCAATGAAGAGTAATCAGAAAATTGGTTAGGTGAATTGGAACAGCTAGATGAGAAGTGGTTGCACAGTTTGCACCATCTGGAAGTATACCAGAATGTATTGCATGAGCCTTCAATAAAAATGTCCTTCTTCAGTCTTTCTTGGAAGGAGAATTTGTATTTGTCCTTTGGACCCCAATGATACCTGGAATGAAACCTCCAAATCTGGATCCAAAGATAGAGGGTCCATATGTTATACACAAGGTCTACTCCAACAGATAATATGCCCTAATCTCCATGGACGGGAAGTTCACCACCACTCCTACAAATGAAATATTCCTAAAGAAGTATTTCATATAGATAACTGAAATTAGTTATCATCGGAGCTGCAGGACGTCAAACTGCCAAGAATCTAATGGTCCAAACTCTATGACCTTAAACTAAGAGTATTTCGTCCTCACCGCATGACTTTAAACTGCATGGACTTCAGCGAAAACATGAGGCTTGATTCCTTCCCTCACATGATACATAGTAACTCCAGGGTCCCTCACCCTGGCTTAGCTGTCCCCAAATGAAAAAAATTCCCTTTCCCCTGTGTATGATCTAGACCTACACAGGGTGTACATGAAAGAGAACTACGTATGGCTTGATTCCTGAACTTGGAGGATACGTAGCGAAACTAGGGTTCCATATCCTGGCCTAGTCACCCCCAATTAAAATTTAAAAATGTCCCTTTCTCCCCATGTATATAGCAGACCTACACGGGGTGTACTCCAAAGAGAACTACTTGAGGCTTGACTCTTGCCCTCATAGGATACGTAGCAACTCTAGGATCCCTTATCATGGTCCACCCATTTCCAAATGGAATAACATTAAAAAAATGTCCCCTTAACCCATGTATGAACCTGCCCTGCATGGGCTGTACTTCATTCATAGAAATACATACGGCTTGATTCCTGCCCCCGCAGGATACGTAGTGATGCCAGGGTTCCCCATCCTGGCCCATCCATCCCCAAATAAAAGTTAAAAAATTCCCTCTCCCCCCGTGTATGGACCAGACCTGCACTGGGTCTATTCCTCATCCTTACCAAATGACGTTAAATTGCACATATATGGGTAAAAGAAAAAAATTCCCCTTCTCCCTCGTATAGGGACTAGACCTGTACAGGGTGTATGCATCATCCTCACCACACGACATTAAAATGCACAGACTACAGAGAACTATGTAATTCTTGATTCCTGCCCTCGCAGGATACGTATTGATGCCAGGGTCCCTCACCTTGGCTCAGCTATCCCCAAATAAAAGTCAAAAATGCCCTTTTCCCTCTTGTACGGACCATCCCTGCATGGGGTGTACCTCCTTTGGGGAACTACATGTGGCTTGATTACTTCCCTCATAGGATGCATAGTGACGTCAGGGCTTTCCATCATTGCCTAGCCATTCCCGAATGTACATTTAAAAAAATGCGCTCTTCCCCCATGTACGGACCAGATCTGCACAGGGTGTATTTTTCGTGCTCATCGAATGACGTTAAAACTGCACAGACTTCGCCCTCACCGCATGACGTTAAGACTGCACAGACTTCATCACGACCCACCCAATATATATAGGGAAATGAGATTGAAATACTCCTTGCGCATTTGGATGCATCCACTCAATACATCAGACTCCACGGCCCGGACAATTGCGGATCATCATAACCATTCACATCCATCGTATTTGGAAAGTTATCGACCCGTGGACACCTTTGCATGACTATGCATACCATGCCTTCAGTGGCTCTTCATATTGATAGACCCTAGCCCGTTTACCAAAGGCATGATTTTCTCGGGCGATACTCTTCCTATCTCCATGCGTTTACGGGCCTTAGAGCCCCCATATCATATCTCCCGATCCAGAAATTTATGGCGCAGTGGTTTACAAGTTCCTCCTCCTTTTCACATCCAAATGTTTCCAGGGAATCCCTACACAGTTAGCCTATGTATCCACCCGTGGTTCACATGGCGACCTGCATCTATGAATATCAAGCCACGGCTAGGCTACTTTGACTCAACGGACAATTGCAGTGAAGATGTTTCGTGTATGCTCGAACCCCATTAACCCTGCATGCCAATCTCTGTATTGTGAGCATTTTAGGATTTTCATAATCATTCATGGCCATCGTAAGTGGAAATTTATCAACCCGTCGACAAATTTCCAAGACTATTCATACCATGCCCTCAGCGGCTCTACATATTGATATCCCCCGGCCCGTCTTCCAAAGGCAAGATTTCCTCATGCGATTCTCTTCCTAGCTCCATATGCTTACCAGCCTCAGAGCCCCCATATCATTTCTTCTAATACAAGTAGCCCCACAACAATGATTTACACCAATCAACCCCTCTCCACATCATGGGAATGCCGAGATGTTTAAGCCCGGTTACATTCTAATCGAGAGCATCCTTTTCAACTACGTCCTTATCACATGACGTTAAACTGTATAGAAAATCTTGGTCCATTGGCATGAAGCTTGAAAGACCAATAATTAAACATACAGGGAAATTATTACAACTACAAGGATTTTCATTGGTTTAAAAATTCCCCCATCCCCACTACATGACGTTAAAACTACATAGAATCGGAAAAAATGCCCCCCGCCCTTGCTGCATGACGTTAAACTGCACAACATCCTTTAATAATGCTCCTCGTCTTTATCACGTGACCTTAAACTGCATGGAAGCCATTCTTACTACATGACGTTAAGCTACATGGTCAAAACTATCATGGGTTCAGTATGTAATGAAGGCTTTTCTCTGTCCCTCAGTGCATGAGTCAGACATGCACAAACCACCGTCTCACACCAGCGTGAGAAGGGACGACTTCACACATTCTTGAGAAATTTATCCAAGGTGTTTCCCCCATATCCAGGCACCCTCTCTTCATAAACCATACTCTACACTCAAAAAAATCTGAACTCTCATAAACCACCCCTGGTGGTCCCGAATCTCAAACTTCCTTGAATTTTCCCGACTATCGTGGGGATGAAATCATTGACCTAAGAAAACCTTTTCATGACTATGAATACCATTCCCTCAGCGCCTATGCATATTGATTTCCCCTAGCTCGTCTACCAATGTTAATATTTCCTTTGTCAATGCTTCTCTTCGTATGCCTCTTGGCCCCTGAGCCCCCATGTCCATCTTGGGATTTGGAAACCCTTTGAGATATAGTGTACTAGCCTCTTTCATGACCCTGCCTGAATGTGGTGGAACTTCTCTAATGAGATAAAAAAGAACCAGAAGAAGCCATTCCATTCTAATTAATGTCCCAGTAGCATGACATTAAACTGCGCAAAGCTCCAACCATCTTTTATGCTAGATAAATGCATTGGACATGGACCTTTCTCCCACACTCTTGATTAATACAGATGTTCTCAAAACCTTTTAGAAGACAAACACCCTTTCTGAGATACCTCTTGTAGTTTTCATAATTCTCCATTCCACCCATGGTGGTTTTCATAAGCCAGACTTCCATGAATCCCTTAGTCCATAAGAAATGTAGATTCATTGAATTATGGACACCTTAACATGACTATGCATACAATTCCTTCAGCGGCTCTACAATTTGATCACCCCTTGCCTGTCTACCAAAGGAAAGATTTCCTTAGGCGAAGATCTTCCTACCTCTTCACTCCAATACAACTCCCATGCCTTAAGACATGCCCTACATGTCATTCAAATCTTAACATGCTCCCCCTACATGCACCTGAAGAATATTGGGACATCTTTTAATCGACTAAACCTCATTGGGGCCCTCGTCCCACCATACCTGGTCAAAGTTGTTTGGCCTAAAACATCATTAATGATAGTCTTGTCGGTGGGACTTTAAAATTCTCACAAAAAGAGGTGCAAAGCCTGTCAGGCGGAAAACCCAAAAAGGGAAACCTAACCAAAAGCCGAGCCATACCCACTAGGTCTACACAAAATGGGCCCAGGTAAAATGAGGGTATTAAAATAATATACCAAAAGTTTGGGGGGTTTTTTCTATAAAACCCTAGAAATAGTCAAACAATTCTCGCTTCATCCCATGATCTGGGAAAAAGTTAGAGCTCATTTTTATTTATTTATTTATTTTTTATTTCAATTTTCCTGAACTATGATTATTCTAAGTTTGGCGAATTAACATATACAACAATCACACCAAATAATTCCTGTCATAGGAGATGACAACAAGAGAGCTGAGGAAAAACATTTCTTTGTTCCATGACAATGGTGGTAAGAAGGGCATCCAAACTCTAGAGCCTCCTATGGCATGAAAGGTTATTACAAGAGGTTTTTAGCGGATTCAAAAAGTTGTATTAGGCGCGGATGAGAATCCTCGATTCTTGATAGATATTCTGCAGTAAGGTTGTCTTATCTTCTGCACCATCCTGCAACGCTTCCCCCTCCTGGGACGCCTTTGAGCTCTCCCTCATCTCCTCCTCCATCTGCCACTTCCCTTATACAATTATGGCAGTGACATTAGTCTCTTCATGCTGCAGCCACTGTATTTCATTCCTCATCACCTTCAGTCAAAAATACTACTCAATGACTTCTTCCTAGAGTCTCAAAACTACCCCGGCTTGATTATGAGCCTCTGTTAGGAAAAGTTGTCATGTCGCGGAAAGGTAGGCTTCATATTGAGCAGCAGAAAGGCGAGATTTGAAAGCACCCAGTCATTCCCAGTCAGTGACCACCTACTGGATTATATCATAAATACCTTGATAGTCAAAGCCGTCAAATCCTAGCAACATAAATAGATTACACAGCTTTGGTAACTTTGTCGGAATCTCGGCCAAGGGCGTCTGAGAAATTAGCTTCCAAATTTTCTCCCATGCACTTTAGCGAGCAGGTCGAATATAGGAAATGACCTTTTGATCAGGCTCGGAGTAACTTCTTGATGAAGATACGTATTTGGGGATTAATGTCACCAAGGAGGGACCCGATTCAACATCACCCACAATCTATGGCACCGTGGAATCTTCGCCCCCAGTGGTTCTGGTCACAGGCACGATCAGATCCGACGACACAATCACAAAAGCTAAAGGTTGTGGTCCTAAAGCTTGAGTTTTGATAAGACAGATAAGTATCCCAAATCCAAAAAGTGAAGAGGAACGAGTCAGTGGGAAGAGATAGAGAAACTTACGCTTGGACATCAAGGCATCGGTATCGTCATGCTTTGCACCGCCGTAGCCACTCGAGGAAGACTCTACGTCATTGAGTGGAATGGGAGTCATGAGAAACCCCAGAGATGTCCAAGAAATAAGGCCATACCCAAGGCCAGTAGCTCCCAAATTTTTCCCCAAGCAGTCAGCTACGGAGATCAAGCCTGGGGAAATCACTCCCCCAGTAAACAGAATAATGGCCTGCTCAAAGTTTCTTACAACTATCATAATGGGGGGGCTCTTCCTCCATCACCAATAGGTCCATTGGGTCTGAGGCGGTTGGGCCTTTCAGATTTGGGGCCTCTTCAGTAGGCACGAGCACCCCATCCTCTCCCGTAATTATAAAGGCCATATGATCAGCAGGAGTCTTGACTTCTAGTTCTTCCTCCTCTAACATCTCTTTGACTGATGAAGGCAGGAGTAAAGCATCCATATCACTAGCCCCTTCAGCAGGGCCTACCATTTCATCATGATTGGGTGTAGCTGCAGGTGATCCCTCAGGTGATGAGGGGGCAGAAGGTATGACCACTTGGGTATCCACAGCCGGGTCTCCGAGTGGCCCAACACCATGCACCAAAACTAGTTAATAACTGGAAGAATCAGCATATATGAGTTGGAAATCGATGAAACAGGAAGTCACGATTACCTGACGTACCCTGTCTGAGCTGTTCCGATAAACGGGATTCCTGCTGACGTCTCTGGATTTGTCGAGGGGACAGTTCTTCGCTCAGAATGCTGAAAGGAGCTGGAGGAGGAAAGACCCTAGTTGAGTCTGCAATGGTAACTTCCACGAGCCTAGCTATGCCAGGAGACCCCTCCTCGATGATCTCTGTAGCCGAAACCGTGTGTTCGCCTGTTGCGGAACAACAGGGAGTATACTCCGGGGAAGGAATTTCCCCCTGGGATTCCTCGACACCCTTCGTAAAAGGAAGAAATTTTAGAACCTTTGCAGTAAAGAAGAAGGAAATCTGGAATGGACGAACATGACAACCTCTTCTTTGGGATTAGACGATTCAGGATGCCTTATCATCATAGACACCCGGGTAGACCCATAATGCAGGTTCGGAGTGAATGAGCCTATGCGTCCATCTCCTCCAATGAGGTGACTATTTCATCTAGATCCTCTTCCAGCAGCAAGTGGGAAGGAGCGAAGATCGTCCTAACAACCGGAAGCTCGAGAGGGCCCGTTTGGAGTAGCACCCAAATCTCTTCATCCAAGCCATTGACCCTTAGTTCATCCCAAATCCTCCAAGCATCCGGAAATGCGGTTGTAACAGGAACAGATAGCCGGGGAGAATCGACCTCAGAGGGTCGATCAGTGACAAGGGCTGGTGGGGGCGCCAATGGCCGTTTTTGTTTTCTGGATCATGTAGCCACCCTAGAACTCTCTGGAGCTACCTGTGGGTGGGACCTCATGGGAAAGGGGGGATTTACTTGCCTCATTTGTAGTGGGGGAACCACCGAGATCACCATCCCCTGAAGAGTGGTCACTCTCTTCCTCCTCCTCGTCAGTCACCAATCGTAACATGACCTGAACTCGATGAGTCGACACTACATAACCCTGACGTGCATGAACATAAGCCTCAAGGTCTCGGAAATACCGATTGGCCCTCTCTGGGTCCGCATCATAAAGAATGTCAATAGGAGCAGATATGTAGCCCAACCCATCAAAAGCCACTTCTGATTCCTCGAGATACTGCCATAAAGAACAGGGGTACTGACTGTGAAAGGATGATCGTCCTTTGAATTCGTCCCAATGACCCCAGGCCGTTGGAAAGACAGCATCAGCTGAAATAAAAAACTCTCTCCTGGCAGCTTCAAGGGCATGAGAGGATAAACCTCTGTCCATTAAGATCTTCCCCAGAAGCATGGGATCGGTAGGGTTGTGAATATCCTTTCCTGACCTGGTTGAAGCACTATCCCCCTTTTACATCCTCATGCACTTCGATGGCTTAGGACTTGAGACAGTGGGTAACCACAGCCCTAGCTGGCCATTCAAGTTCGAAATCACCCTGGAGTCAGTATAGCTCTTAGACAAGAAAGGCATGGAGTCTGCAAGCACATGAGTCATAGCCTCACAACCAGTATCTTCTTGGGTAAACATAACCCCAGATTTCTGGCCACCATTAAAGGGTGGTTCTCGCGGGTTCCACTTAGTGTGGGAGGGCACAGTGCCTAGACGCATCCAAATTGACATTTGAATTGGAAAGGCATGTACCCATCACATATCATTTCCCCACCGATAGGAGCCACCAGAATGCCCTATCAGAGGGAAAATAGGTAGCCCCGCTTTCTAAACACCTCTGATATGGTATTCCTAATTGCACTAGTCGGGGAGGGATATGGTCAATAATTGAAATGATCATAACTCAAGATTCAAATCAACTAAAGAAGCATATTATGTATCGTTCATTGTTCATCCTTCTCTTGGGTCACCCACTCTTCATGCATAACCCCACTGGTCATTTGCAAGTATGGTCAGAATGCGGTACCCGGAATCTGAAGAGGGTTGATGAAAGTGTGGCAGTTCTTGATATGCGCACCCAACAATCCCCAGAGGATTTGAAAAGGGTCGGCTACCCAGTGTGGCCGAATCCTATCAGTAATATTTCTATGAAACTGATAAATCCTACTCAATACTGGGAAGGCCAAGTTGATGACGTTGCTGGTAGCCAGCTGTACTGCCATGACAAAAGTAGAGACCCGCACGCCACCAGTCTTGCATACGGGAAATAGCCAGCCACTCAAGAACATTTCCAGAAACGTCGCCAGATGGAGCAGCCAATCGACGTTCGGGATAAGCTCCCTTCCCTAGTGGTTGAACTGACCTTCCTCCATGATCATCCAGTAGCTACCCCTCTGCCTTTGGGACTCCATCGTAGGGCAGGTCGTGGGCCTGTATGGGAGAGACATGTACTTGATCTCTCTAAAAAATCCTTGACCCATTCACGATATGGGACAGGCTATTTTGGAGACGTATAATTTGAATGCTTCTGGGCTTGGTCAATAAGCTGCTTCACCAAGGGGGGTCCTCTCTTCATTTTTCCACACACAAGAGGGAGCCAGGAATTCGTCATACATACCCCCAATGATGGGGACCACTTAAATCTAGAAGAATTCCCAAAGACTAAAACCCACCTCACCATGGAACAGATGGAATGTGTTGGTATCTAGACTCCAATGGCTCATAAGTTCCCAAGCGAGGGCTTGAGGCTGATGGGTATAGGTTTGGGACACTGAGACAGCTTCATATAAGCCTATGGATCACAAATCTCTTTCAAACTATGCATAGCTCTGGCGAACCCAGAAGGTCCACCCCCAATCCAATGACTAAAATGCCCCTCTGGGCCTGATGTCCTGGTCCACTAACCAGTCATGCTATTTGTTTACCATAGCATTGCAAGAAATGCTCCGGTAACAATGAATAGTTCCGTCCACCTAATGTTGTTCCCCTATTGGGGATACAGGATGGTGATTCAACACAGATCTGATAGCTTTATCCATTACGGAAGGCCACCCTATGGCGGATATCATAGTTCAAGGGATAGTGCTAGTAAATATCCATGATGTAGGACTGTTATCACGAGATGGTACCGGAATTGGCGTATCTAACATTAAACCAAACCCATAAGCAGGAAGGCTGTTGAAAAAGGGGTACTCCCACTATGACTCGGAGAGACAAAGGGCATGGATGGAGCACAATTGGGAGTGGCAGATTCCATCCTTAACAGAGCTGGCCACATCCTTTAGGCGTTGATCACCAATCGAAAGAGGCTCAGAAGTAGGCTTGGGCGTAGGGCGAGTGGGAACCATGTTTTCTCCTTGCATTATAAAAACCAAGAAAATAGAATGTAGGGAATAACAAAATCTGGACAAAAATACCAAGCATATGGCAATGGAGTCCAATAGACTTCACGACGAGGTCCGCAAGCCGGACTCAAAATGTGGTTCACGATGACTGCATCCCACGAACCAACCCTACGCTGAAGAGATCTGCGGTTCTCTGGCCCGCGGAGCGTTGGCCAGAAAACCGTGACCTAGGTTTCCCCACGGAATATTAATCCAAAATTTAAATTATTAGGTTCGTAAGACTTAAGAAAATTTTAAATTCTCAAAGGTTTCAGACAAAAGACCATCAAAACCTCAGAGCGACTTCCTACGTGGCCTATCGTGACTTACTTTTTAATTAATTAAAAGTGTTAGTTCACGGCTGGGAGACTGGTCTACATATGAAGGTGACTGCGAATGAGGAATGGTTCGCAGAAGTGGCAGCTGGTTCGCCGACGAGGCGTTTTGTGAAGGAATGAGAACGCTGAGTCAAAAAAAGCAAGAGAGCTCTGGTTTTTCGAAGAATATGGTAAAACAAAAAGGAAGGGCCCCACATTTATAGGTGTGGTCCCCTACAAGGTCCACTCCCCTACCACAAACCATCTATGTTTCCGGACCATTCTACATCGGAATGGAATCCTCTTCGTTCTGATCAGACTCCACTCTGATGGGGGGCATTTTTAGGGTCCTGAAAGTTCGGCAATGGAGAATGAGAATCCAATTTAATATAAGGGGATTCTACCCAATTTCCCCCCAAAGAATTCGGGAAAAGCATAGAGAATACTCATAGGATGGCAGATGCCGAACCGGTCCGCGAATCGGTCCAATGATAATGGTAACCTGGCCAGTTTCGTAAAGCTCCTCCCCTCTACTGACCGTTGTCATTCACGAAATGGAGGTGGGGATCCTCCGCGGGTGTGATGTAGGACGGGTGCCATGCTGGTCAATCATCGTGAACCGCCCCAGCCGCAGATCGTGTCGACCGGCCTAGGCCGCATTTGCAGTCATTCTCGGAATGGAGGCAGAACCCTGTGTGGCCGCGAAGCACTCCCCGAGCTAGTTTGGTTCACTGGGGAGGTGCGTTCAATTCCCCCCGTGAGTTGTGGATTGACCAAGTCATCCGTAAACAGGGTTTCCAATCATGGGACTCTACACAAGCTGCTGCATGACCACAGATACATCTCCTTCCACACTCTATAAATGGAGATCGAGGGGGAGGAGGAAATGAGAGTTTTTTGGGGAGATCGATCAGATTTGGTTGGAAGGATTTTGAAGTAAGTAGATTAGGATTTTGCAAATAGTAAATTTCTGGTTTTCGAACAAGAATAGGTATGAAGATGGAAGAAAATTAATAAGGAAATGAAAATTCATAACAACTTGGTGAAAAACATACTTAAAATAACAAAGAAAAGAAGGTCGTGAACCATGGCCTCTCCATGGATGCCCCCCCCCCCCCCGGACCAGAGAGTTTATACCCCTTTTCATATATGTCGCACCGTGTAGCACCCTCCTACACAGGCAAAGCCCAGACCGACGAACCCCCGACCAGCATCGCCCTCGGCCACCGCTGCTCGTATGGACCCCTCCGTGTACCAACCTAGTACGTGGGCAAAACCCGAAGCCAAAAACCAGCCTGGTTAATGGGATGCCCTGTAGTCCACGGACCACCTTGGATCGCGGACGGCTTCTACAGCCGCGTAGCACCTTTCTATGTGAAGGGTGACACCACTCATACACCTGTGTGGCCAGCTAGATCCTTCTGAGTTCCCATTCCCCGAGCATGATAAAATCCTTCCAAACTGGGCTGATCCTACGCAACCCCCACATTGGACCATTCATCGTCCCTATGCCGAGACCTCCACCAGAGCCACCAGACCCTTGTGATGTAACCTTCAGGTGCATAAGCGCACAGTTTTGAGTTTACATACCCATGGTAAGTGAGGGCGAAGGGGTTTCTCCATCCCTTGAGCGGATTCCCGAAGCATTGCTGGGTTCACATTCCCACGATAATGCGGTGTCCGAGCCCGAGAGTCCCCTTTCTACCCCTCCACTTGTTAGGACTGGGGCACTTATCTCCTCCCCGTTGCGTCATAGACTACCCATCTTAACGAAGCCCCCATGCACCTTCGTACTTCCCCCCAGCCATGGCCAAGGAAGGGTGTAGTGGGGAAGGGCGCTACTCCATTCTTCTTTGGGTCCAAGTCCCTCTCCCACTGTGCCTTTTCACCATGGGAATACATCTGAGTGTAAGCCCCATATTTTTGGGATTCTCCACACGTAAGACCCATCGCACATCCCACAGTCACACCATTCGTGATGTGATCATCGGGTCCCTGCTACCTCGTGTTTCTCACACCAAGCATGACTCACGTGGGCATATATTAAGAATCAACCATGACAACCTCTTCTGTTCTGCAACAGAGGCTAAGCCCCATGCCAATTCGAACTACGTGGACTTTGATTCCCCACCACCGTGATATGTAGGAAGCCTCCAAGAGGTTCAACCCCAATCACCATCGGACCCCTGGGTCTACATTCACATCGGTTCTCCGACACTTCCATTAAAACTACATGGACTTTGATCCCTGTCTCCTAGGCAGGGTATGTAAGAAGCCTCCATGAGGTTCAATCCCAACAACCAGTCGATCCGACAATCTTCACGTCGGTTCATCACACCAACCCTAGGTAGCCTGGAGTGTATTCCGCATACAAAACCGAACTACATGGATTCTGATTCCTCCCATGAGGATACATAGGAAGCCCATATCATGGGTTCGAACCAAACACCCGAGTCATTATCTGTCCCCCCTGGATGACAATAATCTCCAGAGTTCCTAGTTATGAGTCTTTAAACTAGTGCCGTATCAGTGAGTCCAGACTCCTCACGGTCATTAATCCAATGAGGGATGGTAAACCTCAGGCATAAATGATCTTGAACCCCTATGTCCAGCTGACCATTTTCAACCAGGAGTAATCCATGGATGCTATTCTTGGGTATAAACCAAAGATTCACGAACATTTGAATACATCTTAAATCTATAAGAGAGTCCCAGAACAGGCAATAATTCCAACCAAAAGGGTGCGATGAGACCAAATTCACATCCTCTTGACCAATGTGTGTTCTTAGGAATTAATGGTCAAACCACCCAGTGAACGACTTCCTTTGTAAAGAAGGTCCTGCTGGATATGGAACCATTGGGCGTTTCGGGGCCCAAACAGTGCACCCAATATAATTGATTAAGCAGAATCCAGTCTTCTTCAATCGACCATTGGGTAGTGCACATTTCTCCCCCATGACCTCATCGTGCACTATGAGACGAAATTTCAATATAAAATACAACATTTATAGAGTTAGAACATCCCATTTTGAAAACCGATTTCTTCCCAGCATTCATTCTCTTGAATTAATATAAAAAACTTTAGTATCTTTCAACAACTTATTGATAATAATCAAAACCATTAGGCTTCTTTAAACTATCCTTCAATGTGTCTTATGTTCCAACCCCATTAAAATAATAATACTTATATTAATAGAGGTACAAAGGATAAAAGGATCCACTTATAGGGCCTGAAATAGTGAAGACTAAGGGAATCCCTAATAAAAAATTGAACACATCTTATGGGAAGGGTACCGGTGATAGATTATGTCACAATAGTTGAGTCTTAGAAAGACCTGGAGGCACATTAATAAAAAAATCCATTCACACCAAGATCAAATAACTGTCATCACATTGGTGATGTACTGCTTACAATTCTAGATAAAAGAAGTAATATTCCATGGGGTGGATATGAGACCATTGAGAGTGTCACATATAATCTTCATGTCTGGTTCCACCAATCCCAACGTGATACCACTAGAGATTAAAAGTAGAATACCACTAAGTATGGGATTTTTCTCCACACATAACAAGTCACCTTATCAGTATAATTAACTGAAAGAAATGAAAAATGGTCCTTTATGGTCATAGAAAATACCTCCCACCTCATAGTTCCTGGGAAGCATGATCTATCCATGGTAAAAATTAGGCTTGAGATGGGAGGGTTCTAGTATATTCAATGGACTTGGGGGACATGGTTGATATGAGGAACATATCCTTTTTCAAAAAAATATTAATCATAGAGGGTCCTCTTCCCAACATTTCAACAACCATGAGTACTCTGAGGTGAGGCATCTAGCCTTAGATGTCAATGATAAACCCTTGAAAGGAAGTTTAATGTGGAATACCAGAATCTGATGATCCCAAACACCCCTATAGTTCACTAAGAGGATAATAGTCCAGACCTTACTCACCGTATTTTTAGAACCTACTCTGATAAACCATGGGTTAAGAAAATAAATGATGGAGTTCATAGGTATAGAGAAACCATTGAACTCGACTAATGTACTCCACAAAATAATCACCCAATTGCGCTGAATGAATAGTTTCTAGTTTTATTCTTATGTGTGGACCAAATAGCATGAGAACATAGCGGCAAGCCAAATACATTTACCATTCACCATCATTTTTGTATACGTGGAATGGTTTACAATGTTTCAGATCAAATATTTATAATTAATTGGAATTACCTTACACCAAAGGATGTCACCCTGAATATCAGGATTATATGAATCATGAAGAATACTTCTGTAGGGATTTTTATAAAGGGTTTATGTGTAGATCATATGAAGATACAATAATGTGGTAAGTACTCTTTAGTAATTATAACGAAATTCTTTGTTTTGTTGGGGGGTCTAACTGGTACAATTATTTCATGATAAACTGGTGATTCAATTTAATATACATGATATTATTTTCCTCATGTGGATTCTCATTTCCTGTAGGAGGTTAATCAACCAAGGAATTTCCATCATTGAATTGACCAAAATTTATTATTATATTGAAAACAAATATTATGATTATTATCTGCAAATAGATACCAATTATTCATCATTATAATCCACTTTTCAATATCATTTATTATCCAAGAAAACAACAAGATTATACAACAATATTTTTTCAAAGAAAAATAAAACATGTATTCATTTATGTATATAGTTTCTACTCAATCAAATTGTATTTCTTCTAATCTAGTGACTTTCCCATATTAAAAAACACTTTATATAATGTTGTGAATTAAACAATTCGAATGAAACCATTTAGAAAACTCATATATGGTTGAGACAACTATTTCTCTCCAAATCAGGATTTGTACTACCTATACCTCATTATATTCATAATAATGACACAAATAATTATTATTATTTCATTTTATAAAATCAATATCACTAATTGATTTGGATTTAGTCTTGAAACATATAGTTTCTACTTTAAAACCACTCATTTCAATAATTTTCTTGATCACATACACAACCCATAAATTATATCTCCCCCTTGATCATATTCCACTCTTAAAAATTATAAATTATAATTAAGAACATGGCCTGGGTTAATTATCATACATCATCAAATAGAGAAATGTGGTTTTCCTTGATGAACCAACCATTTTTTTCAACTCGCATCTAATCATTTTTCATGTAACACCACTAGTACAAACATCACTATAGATATTAACATAATAATTTTTTATTTTATTTGGATCAGACGTTAACATTATTTAAAGGCTAATAACACTTTACCTTGTTTCCCCCATTTATGTATCATCATTTCATACTTATTCATACTCACTCTTCTATTGGATTGCTCTTCTAGTATTCTTCTCATATTTATTTAGTGGTTTTTATGAGACCTCTTAGGTATTTTTCATACTCCTATTAAATATCCATTAGAGAAAACATTGAATTATTTATCATTGAATAATATTTCACCACATGTTTTTCATTATATTTTTTGAAATGTAGTAACTTCTTTTGTTCTTCTCTATATTTTATTCTTTTCTCTTAAATAGAGTTTTTAAAATTGTTCTATCACATGTTATTCCTCTACCCTTCAATACATTTAATCACCATACCCCTTTAGGAAAATTAATCTTTTTTCAATGGGATAAATTAGTGGATATTTTGTTATTACTTACCCCTTTATATGGGAATAATGTTCTCATTCATAATATCTCTCTCACTTATCTTAATACAATAGATTTCAATATATTCCTAGTTATTACATAGAAAACATCCCCTGAAAAAAACATACCTTTGTAGTCACTTCATAGTTATGATATTGAAAAATATATTCAACCAACATTTACATGTTAATCATATTGACAAATATACATTATGTTTCACATACAACAATATTAGTATCACTCCTAATCTACCTTCATTCAAAAACAACACTTCTAGATTTATTAATAATGTTCTATTTTTTTACTAATTCCTTATTTTATTATTTTGTGTTCCTGAAATATTGGTACTTCCTTGGGGAGATCATATTTTATTCATTATATTGTTTCAATCTATCATCATGCAATATTTCATTCTCATCCTTCCCCTTTAATTGAGTAGTAATTTTCATTTAAACATGAGTTGTCCCCTATCCTGAATTTTATCCTACATTCATGTTATCATTTGAGAAGGGCAGTAAATAAATTTATTTCCTTCTTCATGGCCATTTTTTTCCAATATGATTGTGATTTCATGAAGTATGACCCTTTTTCCCTTCATTTAATAACCCTTTTTCATAATTTATCCACATCGGGAAACCTATGCATGACACACTATTCTATTATTCATAACTAAATCTTATATGAATTAATACCATACTTTATGTATTATCTTGGGTCAAACAACCTTTTCATTAAAGGATTATATCACATCTCTATTACTATATGAACATTCTCAAGATTGAAAACATGATTTCATTTATTCCTCTTTCATTAAATCCCCATCCACATCATTCAAAATAAGGGCGTTTAAAATTATAGATTTTTGTAATTCTTCAAAACCAAATTGAAAATATGGATTGTAAATAAATTCAAAAAGATTCAACTTGATTAGAGAGACAATTTTTTTAGTATTCTTATTTTCTTTTCCATTTCATATTCAATTTTTATATATGGGATATTTCACCAGAATTCTCTACTGAAATCAAATCACTACAAGATTTGATATATTTTATTAATGTATACATTATCACTTCCCTAGGCTCCACTAATTTATCATATATAAAATCTATGGATTTTGACATCTATAATTTTGTAGTATAATGGATGTTTTGATAGGAGTAGAGTAATCAAGAGGGGGGTGAATTGAGTGTCTATAAAAAATTTCCATTTGAAATGTTTTCTTAAAAGGTTCCCTTATTAAAATAAATGCATCCCAGTTATTCAATGTAATATTGTTCTAAATGATTGAATGTTTAAATAACTTCTCAGAAGATAAATTAATTCTTAATATTCTTAATATCAATTATTAATATTACTTTTAAAACTATTTTAATTAGGAACAACAATTAAAACTTATTTCCAAGATTAACTGTCAATGTAAATATAGTAATTTATAAATTATCTAGTAAAACAGAGAAAACTAAATTAAACAACACAACGGGTATAAAACAAGAGGTTTAGTCTCATGCCGAGACCCAATCCACTCTACTTGGTTATCACCTCCCACAAATAAGTTTATATTAATAAACATGATCCACACCCTGGATCGGGGTAAAAAAAGTTCATAGGGTTTTCCAGGCCACACAACCTCTTCAATAGTTTATCATGGGTATAAACAACTACATCACACATGGACCTCTTCCACCATTATTCTCGGGAGTAAATAAGTTTAAAAAGATATTAGTGGAAGGATATCTTGTATTTTTCAGTTTTGTGCAAGAGATAATATGTGTTTTAATACAAGCACACACACACTACTCGAAAGATAAAAAAAGTAAAAATTTGTGAAAAGATGATGTGATAAGGTTAGAAGTGCTCTTAGTGTTATTATAGGCAGCTCTAGACTTATAGGGTGTAGCAGATGTAAGAATCAAGACCTCATGAGTGAAATAGATTATCTCAATTCTGATGCTCTAGTTTCCAGTTAGATCTGACTAATTTTCATCATAGAATAGGTATTGTGAATATGTTCTTGACTCTAATATATGGTATTATATCTCTTTGGATTCATGAATTATTTGTTTGTTCATCAGATGTATCTTTTTTCATTTTTCGGTTCGCACTTCTTAACTATTTCAGACCACTTGGTTTGTAGGACACTCTTTTCTTTCTATTCATGGAGTCCATGTGTTGAATCTGATATGATGAATGTATTATTCACTTCATACTTCCTACTATCAGGTGACATTTCTACAAAAAAAAGTAAATATTTCAGGTCATTTAAAATACACACGTATGACCATTAGAAATTAAATTGAAATGGAAAAAACAAATTAATGAATGGTGTCACACTCTACTAGGAAGCTGTGTCACTTGGAAACATATTTCACTTAAAAATGGTGCCTTCTTCTTTATGTGGTGAGAAAGTCATTATGGAATAGTTGTATAGAGATCAGGAACTGGTAGTACATATGTGGTGTTAGGATCTCGGTGTCTGGTCATAGTGTCTGAGTCACGGTGTCTCGTTACAGTGTCCGCGTCACGGTGTCTGGTCACAATGTATGGGGCTCAGTGTCTGGTCAGAGTTTTTGGGTTACTGTGTCTGGGTCCTTTTCCAAAAAAACCGGTGGCAGACTCATAGTTTCTCATACTTAGCCAAATATCTATGTACATACTTGAGCAGTAATATTCACAATGTGAATTAGAATTAATTTTTCATAAAACAAATCATTATAGAAAAATGTTAAATATCATTTACAATAATCAAACATAGAACTTAGGATCATGGATAGGGATATTTAAAACATAAAGAAACTAACCATATCTACACATGATTACTTAAAGGATAAAGAAACCAAACATCTGTACACATAATTATTTAATGCATAAAAAAACAAAC
Source organism: Viscum album (assembly GCA_963277665.1). Taxonomy (NCBI): domain Eukaryota; kingdom Viridiplantae; phylum Streptophyta; class Magnoliopsida; order Santalales; family Viscaceae; genus Viscum; species Viscum album. Next base: position 1,478,091,002 of record OY728148.1, on the reverse strand, counting down.
ATCTGTACACATTATTATTTATGGAATAAAGTAACAATCCATATGTACACATGATTTGAGACATATTAAACAATATTAACATGTTTAAAAAATGTATAGGATTTCTAATCATTAAACTATGATTAACACGTGAGGAGTCCAACAATCTCCACATTTTTGATGATCACAAATCATGTGAGTGAGATATATGTTCATAGTGGATGTGTCTCACCCTTAGAGTTCATTTATAGTGCATGATTTCATGTCTATCCCTCATTCTGGATTATCATAAAGAGTAAAAAAGTAAATAACAGAACAGAAAACAAGAGTACACAGTGCATTAGATAGATAAATATGTGTCATTACAAATAGTAGAAAACAAAAATATAAAAATATCCCTATCAAAAATATTTTTCACTATTCTTTAGAAATAGCTACCTTATCTTTTCCCTTAGTATCAGCATCAAGAGAATCCATAGGGTCAGAGGTAAAAGTTTAAGAATTAGGAGAACCAACTGAAAGATAATGTAGAGGGATACCTTCTATAATAGAGGAGGCCAAGATAGGTTTGCTAGAAGACTGAGGTAATTGTTGGTCAAGGTTAACAGGTCTGATCAGACTCAATGCCTGAGAGATAGTATTAAAATTAGAGGCAAAAGAGGTGAATTTTCATGGATTTAAACCATGTTGCAAGGTAGCAGCTACAGGAGCCATTATAGAAGTGTTTTACACATGAAGGTAAGGCCTCAATGGCTTGATGAATTCAGAAATAATCTCACCACTATACTGCATTGCATTCTCAAAGTAATCGTTGTTCTCCATGAACTTTTCCAATAAAATAGTTAAATCCGACATATTTTGATCATGAGTTTTGATTTCTTGATTTAATCGATTGATTTTTAGATTCTCTTAAAGTAACTTGAAATGGTTTATCATATCATGCTAAGAGAAAATCCTATTGAAGTAGAAATCCAACTTCCTTGTAATTTCTTCTTGAGAATCATTTGCAATCTTAGAATGAATTTTAACCAGATCATGAAATCTATCATTATTCATTACAACCATAGTTAGAGACTCTTTTTCAAAGCCACTGATCACTTATTGATGCTCTTCCTTTACAACCATTCTAAGAAATTCACTATCCCAGGATTGTTGAGATGACTGTCCAGAGGTACTAGAAGTTGTAACAACTATTGTAAGGGACTTCAGATGATTTAGAAATTTTTGGAGACAACCCTTATACGGATCAGTTAATTTATTGAGACCAATAACAAGCTCACACATTTCTTGATCTATTTTCATGTTTCTTTCAGCCACCTTGTCTTTTATGGATGTAAGGATAGGTTGAATCAAAGACATAACTTCATATGGAATATGACCACTAATATCCTCAACATTATGAGAAACAAATTATTCTCTTGATTTAATCACTCTCTGCATATCTTCAACCATACCTCTGAGAGAGTTCTTTTCATCACATAGTTGTTTGTTCCCAACACTGACCTCTTGAATTTTCTGAAGCATTTTCAGCTTAATCTTCCAAATAATCATTTCTAACATTAGGTAATCATATATTTGACTCATGTTTTTCAGAGGATTAGGTTGATTGTTCATGAGCATTTCAACTCCAGCCAATATGGTATCTCCAATGGATTTCAAATCATCCTAAATTAATAAGGTAGATGGATCTAGTAATGGATTATGAATATAATCATAGACAGGCTCAGGTTCCTTTGTAGAGATAACGAAAATATCAAATACAAGTTTTATTTGAAACGTTGATGACTGGTCTATAACTTTGACTTAGGTTTCTTGGTAATCTTTTACATCAAAATAGCTAGGTAATTTATACCAAGTATCTAAAGTGCATTGATCAGCTAGTTTAGGACCATCAACACTTTCCAGATTTGGGTGTTTCTCCCCCTTAGTAGGTTCATCTCTCACAGTACTAAAATATTTATATATTTGATCTATTTCCAAAATTTTATCCCAAAAAGCTTCACCCATTTCATTTATAGCCAATTTAATGGAATCGTCAATTCTTTCTTCAGATGATGCGATAATATAAGGAATATCTTGTTCTCTAGGTGTTCTGTATAAGTAACTTCTTTCTCAAAATAAAGTTCTTATTATAAATACTCTTCTTGAACATCATTTTCCATTTCAATAACAACTGATTCTTCTATAGAAGAAGTCACTTCTTCTAGATCAAAAATTTCATTAGGAACAGGTACTCCTATCTTAATTATGACATGAGAAACAGGTTCACTTCCTTCCTTATCCATGAATATTTTCACCATAGGTGAAATAACCTCTTATTAGTTTCCCTCAATAGGATAGTCAGCAATCTCAAATGGTTCTAAACCAGGATTAGAAATTTCCTTAGGTCTTGAAGTATGATCAATTGGGTTGATCATTTCATAGACCCTCTCATTATATTATACCCATGATTTTCTACATGGATTCCAACTGATTGTCATTATTTTAATGTAACCTTTTTTGTAAAAAAATTCATTGTCCTTAATTAATTCTTCATCTATTTCAACCATCCCTTTTGCATAAATCATATCAGAGATTAACCTTGACTAGAACATGGGGTTCAACATTGAGGTTTTCATTATCAACTCATACATATGTAGTATAATATACACGCATAGGATAATCTTGTATCCTTTATTCATAATATGTACCAAAAATACATCCAGATACTTGAGTGTAAAAAATATCATTTTCTTAGAATAATCATATTCTAAACTAACTTAATCAATAGTTCAGTTTCAACATCTGGATCATCGGTAATATCTCTTCCCTTTGTTTCATATAGATTCCATCTTCCCAAGGATTATATTAAGACAAAGATATCACTTGGAGGATTAGGAACTCTTTGGTGGTCCTCAGAAATTCCCTCATAATGTATCCTTAAGTAGGAAACACATAACCTCAACAAAATGCGCATCTTTTGTCATTAATCTCACTTATCACAATAAAACCATCTTCAATATCAAAATATAATTAAACGAACTAATAAAAAAATGAGACTAGCTTTGGGTAAATCAGTATTACATCTTTTTAAACCAATACAACCATCCTAGATATGGTAGTACATTCAATACTAAATACGTACCTGATAGCAGCCACATAGGGATGATATCCTTTTCAGGTACCACTATTCTGTTCACTAGGTTTAGATTCAAAGGACCATCATGTGCTATCTTCTGTACTATTTTCATCTTCTTCATTGAATTTTTCTTCTGATGAGTTGATTAGGATGGGAATTTAATTCTGGGAATTCAACGATGGTTTGAGAGAGAGAGATATTTTGGGTTTTAGAGAAGAATTCATGAGTGAAGAAAAAAGTAAAACTTCTTCCATTTTTATCATCTAGGAATATAAATCATCACAAATTCAAAAGCATGGAAGAGTAAAAGAATAAAATAATTAAGTACAGTGATACATGATATAATATGGAAATCAAACAATAAAGTGTCTTTATGGTGAGACTAGAACATAATTTCAAGTTGATACTATAACAGGTCTTCACAGTCCGATATCTACTGCATGAATTCAAAACTGTGCGACTGTATTGTTTGAAATAGAATTGTTCCAGGAAGTAACCAAGTTATAGTAACTATGAGACTGTAAATATGAAACATAAACTTTTATGATAGTAAAATATAGAACTGTAAGATTTATATAGTAATCATAAGACAGTGAATTGTGAAACTATAAACTATGAAATAGTAAGTTGTGAAACAATACACTTACTACTTAAGATTTATCATTACCAATTCAGGTATTATATAATCTAATCTTTCATAATTTAATGGTTTGGTGCATATATTATCAAGATCACATTCATTTCCAATGAATTCCAAACTAATATCACATTTTTGATAATGGTCTCTCAAAAAGTGAGGTCTTACATCAATATGTTTTGTCCTAGAGTGTGAAAAATGATTCTTTTAGATGTTAATGGAAATATATTTTTTCAATTTATATGTGGATATCTAAATTTATATCTATAATATATTAATGTGTGTTTAATAAAAAAAATTTCACAACAACTACCAACAGCTATATACCCAGCTTCAGTAATAGATAATGAAACATAGTTTTGTTTCCTACTACACCATTACACTAGTGAATTGCCTAAAAAGTAATATGTTCTAGAGGTACTTTTTTAATATAATTTAGAACCACCAAAGTCAGCATCAGAATAACTACCTAACTCAATTGATTTTCCTCTAGGATATAACATTCATTGATTGGGTGTATGCTTGAGGTATTTTAAAATTCATTTAACTAAATTTAAATGAGATTCCTTAGGGGTTTCTTGAAAATGATCACACTTGCATACACTTAAAATAATATCAGGTCGGCTAGCAATTATGTTTTGTAAGCTTCCAATAATTCCTTTGCAAGTGGTTTTATCAAATTATTTTCCATATTCTTCATGATCCAACCTAAAAGTAGTACTCATTGGAGTGTCACTATTTTTAGTGACATCAATTCCGAAAAGTTTTATAATATCTCTAGTATATTTTCATTGACTTAAAATAAAACATTCATTATTATGAATGATTTGAAATCCATGATATAATTTTAGTTCACCCATTAAACTCATTTCAATTTTTTTTTGATTAATTTTATAAAATTCAATACATATAGAATTTCTTGATGATCTCAAGATAATATCATGTACATTTATTTGATCTACTAAAACATCATTTAAAATTTGTTTTATAAAAAGGGTAGGAATAGGTATTCCTTTTGTAAAACCTTTGCAAATATGAAAAGTAATTAATCTATCATACCATGCTCTTGGAGATTATTTTAAACCATATAAAGATTTTGATAATTTAAATACCAGATTTGGAACCTGAGTATTTTTAAAACGATGGGGTTACTCAACACATACATCCTCATCTATATACCCATTTAGAAATGCACACTTAAAAATCATTTGAAATAGTTTGAAATTCATATTTTAAACATATGAAAGAATAATTATAATGGCTTCAAGTCTAGATAATGGTGAAAAGGGTTATCATTGTCAATTCCATCTTCTTGACTATAGCAATGTGCAACCAATCTAGACTTGTTTCTAATTATGTTACTATCTTCATCTACTTTATTTATAAACATCCACTTATTTTCTATGGTAAATATGTATTTTGTTCTATCAACAATTTTTAAAAAAATTTCCTTTCATGCTGATATTGTTCATCTTGAATAGACATCAACCAAAATTTATCATTGATAGCATCATTAATGTTTTTATGTTAATGTTATGAAAAAAAGACTTGATGATCACCATGATTTAGAATAGAAGCTCTAGATTGAGTTAATTTATCTAAATCTCCTACAAATTCATCTAAAGGATGGTTCATAAGAGTTATAATAGCACTAGGGAAAAAAGGACTAGCAATTTTAGGTTCTTCAACATGTTCAGTTTCATTTTGACTTAAATCTAAATAATTTCTAGAGTTGAGAATTTTCTAATATTACTTTACTAGATGGTTAGAGGACTATGAATTGATGTCATGATTTGACACATCGTCCTCCAGGTTCCCTAGAGCTTTATTAGGCTCATGTGGATCTGTTTCATCAAATTTGACATAGACAAATTCTTCCACAGATTTATTTTTTTTATAAACACTCTATAGAATTTACTAGATATGTAATGCCTTATAATGGTTCCTTCAACACTCTTGGATGAAAATTTATCAAGATTGTCCTTAGTATTAAGAATATAGGCCTTATAACCAAAAACATTCAAGTACCGTACTTTATGTTTTCTATTATTCCATAACTAATATAGAGTTCTATTAAGAATAGGTCTAATAAATACTATATTTATAATATAGAATGTTGAATTTACAACTTCAGTCCAAAAATAAATAGGTAAGTCAAATTCATTAATAATGGTTCTAGTAATCTCATGCAAGGTTTTATTTATTCTTTCTGCAAATCCTTTCTGTTTAAGTGTTCTAGGTGTATAGAAATTATGACTATAGCAGTTGGTGAACAAAAGGATTCAAATAGTTTATTTTAAAACTCATGACTATGATCACTTATTATGGATTTAATTCTATGTCCACTATGATTTTCCACAGTTTTTGGATATTTGGGGAAGTGAGAGTAGATATCACTTTTGGGATCCAAAAAGAATGTCCATGTATATCTTGAAAAGGCATCTACAAGAACATAATCATAGTTCTTCTCATTTAATCTAGAACCTCTAGATGGTCCAAACAAATCCATGTGAACCAGTTAAAGAGGTTGAGAGGTTGACACTTATTTATTTGGATTGAAGGAAATTTTGTGTTGCTTCCCTTTTGATAAGGATTGCATACTATATCATTTGAAAACACAAGTTTGGATAGAACTTTGACTATGATTTTTCTAGTTATCTTTTTAAGTGAGTTAATATTACAGTTTCCTAGTCATCTATGCCAAATCCAGGACTCTTTGTAAAATACACCAAATCATGATGTGTTTTGAGAGACTAAATACCCTACATTAATAGATAATATATTTAATTTTTTATTGTAGAAAACACTATTACATATTTAGAATTAAAAACATTTCAAGCATAATTTTAAAATTTAACATGAAATCCATCATCATATAGTTTGAAAATTCATAGAAAATTATATCTCAATCCATAAACAAAAAGTACTTTTCGAATTATAACTAAGCTAGAGTTACTGATTTGTCCAGGGCCAATGATTTTTCCTTTGGCATTATCACCAAATGCGTCATGTCCACCATTAATTTTTATTATGTTTTTGAAGCATGAATAGTCCCCTATCATGTGTTTTGAACACCCATTATCCATATACCATAAGCTTTTACTTGTTCTCTATAAGAAATTTTCCTACAATGTAGTCAAATAAAAATAGACATTTGTACCCATATTTGTTTGGGACCAGTAACATTAGTGACTACTGCTTTAGGAACCCACATCTATCCCATAAGATTCCTTAAAGCATTACATAATGTTCTTAAAAATTAAACACTATTTTGTTCAGAAAAATATGAAACAGTAGGGAGTGAATCATAATTTGAATTAACTGAATGTTTTCCCAAAGTAGAAGTGAAGTTCTGTGTACAATATTTAGAAACAAAATTAGTTATTCCAAAATTTCAATTACTAGGTTGATAGCCAATACCTGTAGTATATTTAGGAGAAATTTTTTTACCTAGAATTTATACCCAAATATCATTACCATTAATAAACCATTCAAGGTCCTTTTTCAATTTCTAGTTATATAGCTTCAGTTCATTGTTTTATTTGAGTAATTGAACATTTTTTTCCCTTTCTACAGTAATTTAATATTTAACAGTTGAGGTAAGAGCATGTTGTTTCATTAATGACATGTATTTATCTTCAAGTTCATTACATGTCTCGTCAAGCATATCACAGTACTCAAACATTTCACCATTAGACATATTCTCATAATCTTTTTTGTCTCCAGAATAAAACGAATTGTGTGTAGGATATTCCAGTGTTACCTCAGATGTTTTTTTCATAAAAACCATATTGGATTTTTGGCATGTTCATCATGTGGAGCTTCTAAGTCACTTGATTTGTCCTCAAAATCCGTCCATGTTGTTTTCATTTACTTTCTATAATTCCTATCATTATCATTATATTTCCTGCTGCACATGAGCTTGGGATAGTCAACCTTCACATGTCCCTTTTGTATACATTCCTAGAATAGTTTCTCATTAGACTTTTCACTTCTTTTCCAATCATTCTTCCAGCTTCCTTTTTAGTCATATCTAACTTTGAAGTTAGGCTTTCTGAAAAATCTATTATTCTTGTAAAATCTTATAAACCTTCTGGATAATTGAGTCGTCTCCTCATTACTATCAAGTGACGATTGTTCCCTACTAGAACGTTCTATAGAGGATTTAAATTATCCTTTTTCATTGGGTTTAGAGGAGGTATTCTCTAATGAAATAGATTTTCTATTGGGTTCATACTCAACTTCCTTGTTGACTTTCATTGCCTCTTCATACATCATTAGTTTCCCAATGAGTTATTTTTCCTTTAACTTGATGATGTCACATGATTATATAATAGAGACATATATTCCACTCCATCTATCAGTGTGGCATATGAAAATATTCCTGATTTGTTCTTTGGAAATAACTTCTCTTCTAAGAGAAATCATAAGGTTGATTTTTTTTAAGCTAAGATTCTTGTTAGAAATATGCTCATCATGATTCATTTGAAAGTTATCATATTTAATAGTATATGTATTATGTCTCATTTATATTATAGTAGAAGTTCATCCCTGTGAAATAGAAAAAGTATCTTGAATTTTATGGGCAGTTTTACATGAAGAACTTTTGTTGAATTCCTTATATCTTAATGAGAAATATAAAGAATTCATGGATTTGAAATTTTTATTGTAGCGAGTATTGGTTGGTTCATCCCATGTGATTATATCAGTAGCAGGAATCTAATACTTATCTAGAATGGGAGACCAAATTTCTAAACCCACAATGTCTAAATTCATTTTCATTTTAATTTTCCGTTGGCCATAATTGGTTGAGATGAATACCGATGGTCTGTTTTTTGTATCACCTTCTATTATATTATCGATAACAAGTAAATACATTAAAAGAGAAAAAAATTAGATTTAGTATAAATTTATGTATCATTAATGTGCAACAGAAATTACAGTTGAATTTTTTCAAAAGTTGATTATTATCAAGAATAAAAAACTACTCTGATACCAAATGTTTGTCAGAGTTGTGTACTCAAGAGGGGGTTGAATTGAGTATCAATAAAAATTTTTTGTTTGAAATTTTTTATTTAACGGTTCCCTAATAAAAATAAATACATCCTTGTTAATCAAAGTAATATGGTTAAGAAAATTTGACTGTTTGAATAACTTCTTAGAATATTTATTAATTATATGTAATCTTAATATAAGTTTTTAATATGACTTTTGAAGCTATTATAATAAGGAAAATAATTATGTATTCTATCCAAGATTAAAAATCAAAGTAAATCTAGTGGTTTATGAATTATCTAGTAAAACAGAGAAAACTAAATTAAACCGCACATCATATATAAAAATAACTAGTTCAGTCTAAAGAAAAGACCTAATCCACTCGACTTGGTGATCACCTTATGTGATGCAGTTCATGTTAGTAATCATGATCCACACACTGGATTAGGGTAAACAATAGTGCACAAGAAAGTTCAAGTCACACAACCTCTTCCATAGTTTTTCGTTGGTATAAACTATCTGGTCACATTGGGACCTATTCCACAATTATCCATCGGAGTAAACAAGTGTAAAAAATAATAGATGAAGGAGATATTGTATCCTTTAGTTTAGTGCAAGAGAGAGTTTAACACCCCAATCTTCCACGGTACACTTCTCTTTCAATAATACAATAGTGTTTGTTGTACGTAACATCGAGTTCAATCAGACCACAACCAATCAAACTAACCGTTATGAATAGTAATACCCACTTTTTTAAATTTTATAAATTTTATCTTTTAAAATTGACTTCATTTTTGGATTTTTAATATCAAAATAATCTTAGGGTGATTTTTTGTATTTTTTTAACATTCAATTTTGATGAATAGTGAAAAACACTGAGTTATAGTTTAAAACCAAATTTCTATTTAAATAATTATTTATTTTATTTAAATTTATTTTAGGTCAAAATAGATATATAATACCTATATAAGTTCATTTTAATTCATTGATGTTAGTTTATAATAATTTTAGATATATATAAATTTTATTAAAATTTTTACTGTCTTTTACCCACCTCTTATGAGAATTTGCAAATTTATATAAAACATAATTTTACCACTTCTGTGAGTTGAATTTCGAAAATCTGAGAGACACAGTTGATATCAGTAAGTAAAATGTGCATCGATGAGATGAAAATATTTTTTGGTGAATAGTAGCTCTTGACTTTTATTTACCGTAGTTAAAAGTAAATTGGGTAATCAAAGGTAAAAATGATATTATAATTACTCTGGAACATATCCTAATTCTATTGTATAAGTGTAATTTGACCAAAAAAACCTTTGGAATAAAATATGATCCTTTAGATCCACTTTTATTAGATTAGGACATTTATTATTATTTAATTCAAAGAAGAGTTAAAAGTGTTAAAATAAAACTTTAATAACTAAACCATTTTTAATATAGGGTTATATATTAGATAAATTCGACTATGAATATTCAGTAGAAAGATAAAGGGATTTCCTACACTATGGTATTTTATTTATAATTTTCATTCAATAAATAATTTATTTATTTATGACACAATGGTGATGTAGTAATTACCATATTAATGAAATATTAAAATAATTGATATTATAAATACCCAAATAAATGGGATTTGAGACTTTTTATAAATTAAACTAATTTTATTGGTTAATATTACATGTTAGGGTTGATTAAATATATATTTTTACAAGTAATAATGCTGTTATGAGTTTAGAAAAAACAAAATACTAAATAGTGTCAAAATTGACATAAAAGTGTTTTTTAAAAACATATTATTTTATTTATTGGTATTCTATTTTTAAAAATCTAAGGTTCATACAATGGGATTAAATACTATAATATAGTCATTAATTAATAACTTGAGGTTTCCTTGCAAGTTCATAGTAAATTTATTAAATATATAATATAAAAATACAAAGAGACACGATAAATGTAAAACTATTTAACTAAGAGTTAAATATAAAAGATAAGGTTATTATACTGACCCAAACCAGTCTAAAATATTTTGGTTAAGTGGTTTTTGACCCATACCTACCATAGATTTTAAATAATTTATTTTGGATCCATTAGATACTGAAAATGATTTTATTATAAATTAATATTTCTAGCATTTCCAAAGGTACCCCTCACCCCTCTTTTACAAGGGCACTTCCCCTTCTCTCTAAATAACACCTTCATAACCATTTGTCTCTGAAAAAACCTGCCCAAATACCCTATCAACTATCCTAACTTAATCCTAGAGGCCTTCATTTATTCATAATGGAATCCTACAGATCCCTTTTGATCAAATAAAAAGGAAGAACCTGAAGAAGAGGTAAATATCTCACCATCTCTTTCATGTTTTTTCTTCTTCCACCTCTTCTTAACATTATGTTTCCATTATAAAACAATAACTCCAGTATATTATATGTAGTTTGATGTTATTATAAATATGGTACAACAATATTCATTATTCTATCCATCTTTTCAATGACATGTCACCATACATGCCTACGTACAGCTCACCAACTCCATGTCGTGGTGTAGTTTTTATTCAATACATTATTATTTGGATGGGTATAATAATGATGTATAAATGATCTAAATAATAAATATAACATTATAATGATTTTTTATATATGATATGCCATCCAATTATATATGATTTTAATATCAAAAGAATGATATTTTCGCTCATGCGTACGTACAGATTATCGTCTCTATGAACACGATGAGTTTCATTCCCCATAGTATCCATTCAAGACTAATTTTCATTAGATGATTAAAAATAATGTTTAATGACTTAATATTATTCTTAATATGAATAAGATACATCCTATCCATAGAAAACATTACTTACATATCAAATCATATATAGGAAAACGAATCAGTTAACACACGAAAGGACGATAATACTAAAATATTATTAACAAAACGATATTAAAAGATCATATATGATATAATATTATTTTATATGATTATTTTATAATTTATTGAAAATTATTTATCCATTATAAATGTGGTTAACCTACCCTATAACAAGGAAGTGTACAAGGTAAGGGTTAATTCAATGACCTCATCATTATTCAAGGTTGTTTATATGTAATTATCTATCCGGACCTCTTTATCACCCACATGTGTGTTTTCCCAAAAAATCATTCCAAAACATTTTAACTACTTACTAGACTATGGTTTAAATTCATTTATAACCTTATTTTACCTTATACGTTTTGAAAGGAATATTTTCATTGTTTTCCAAACAAGTTACATTACGACCATTTCGACAAAATTAAGGTGAGAATGTTTTTTTATCTTATACGGTGGGTGTGGTTATATTCCACCATTATAACATTGTCTCAGCTTCCCTAACATTCTTAAAAGAATATTTTCAAAATAAATGTTTTCTAATATAATTATGTTACTTTTAATGTTTTCAGAAAATCAATGAGATATTTATCTCAAATAGTTTTGATTTCATCTATGTAAACATACTTTAATAAATTTTAATCTAGTTTGAGTTGATTTATTATGATACAAATCATCCATTTTTGTATTGAAGGTTTTGTGATATGGTTGACTTCAGATGTGTTATTTTTCTACCATTCATGGTTTATGGATAAAGTATTGACATTGTGTATTCTATTTTTAATACGAATGATTATGTTATGTTTAAAACTTTTCATATGAGGAATAGATTGGACTAAGTAGGTGATAGGTTGAGACCGCTATATCCCCTAGATGCATCGGTAGGTCTCATGAGAAAAACTAGTGTCTTGGAAAAAGACCTTGACAAAATATTATTTTTAGTCTTGGCACAAGGCCTTGACTATGATGTTATGAATTCTGGCATTATGCATTCCATCGTTATGAAAGTGGCTACTGATATTTCATGTGATTATTCGACTATTAGAATATCCATTTGAGTAAGTAAATGGAATTTTTTGATTTATATTTTCCATATTTTGATAAAGTTTATGTTTTAAAGGATTTTGTTTTAGTTTTATGCATTACCTTAAATGTTTATGCTTATTTATGAATGTTTTTGCTATATTTTTATCCTTACTGAGCATCTAATCGCACCTTTGTTTTTTTACTTTTCCTTGGATGCGAAGATGTATATTATGACTGACCTGTAGGGATATTCTATGGGATCTCAGTTTTGCCTATGCAAACAATGTTGTTGTAGTTTTCCATTTTTTGATGTAATGTAAACCTTATTTATGTATCTAGTACTTCCAAATCTACTAAACTAATCGGTCTTTCAAGACAAGATCTTTTGTGATCATGACAACGATACATAATAATGCACTGACTCTAGGATTTTGGGGTCAGGGTGTTAAATTTGGTATCAGAGGAAGTTTAGTACAATCCATGGAAACTAGATTTAGATAAACATTGATTAGAGGACATATCCCTAATATAGACATTGAGGATTACTATATAATAACTTCATAGAATTTTAGTATGTAGAGATTTTGTGTAATTTCCGAGCAATACATCCATGTCTAGATACAAGCAGGTAGAGGTGGCTCTGGCACAGATGTACCTAGGGGTAAAACCCAAAAACACTACTTTGAGATAGACTCAAATGGAAACTGGTGCATGACAATGGGCCTTGCTGCACTCTTGTTTACAACACTCCTGGGGGATATTCTTAGGACAATCCACATTTTCGTTACAAACATTTATGAAGCATTTATGAGTATATACCTCCTCAATGGATTTTTTTTTATAATTATGGATTATATATATAAAATTATCAATTTTTTTAAGTATGTTATATGTTTGGAATTATGTATTGGGATTCATAAACTAATCTAGTGTATGCCATTGTTATGAAATGCCACCTAGTGGAAGGAATGGAAACCCTATCAATGTGCGCACCCCATGTAGGGATTTCCCTCCTTCTCAAGATAATTATAGTGGAGCTTGTGATACAACTGGTGTTGATCATCTTATCACTATACTGGGACAACTTACTCAGGTTATGAACAATAACCATACCCATATAGAGCACCCTGATCTGCAGCGTGGAGGATCAATGTAAGATCGCTTCATGAGGCAACCACCACCAACATAAAATGGGGGTAAACATCTATTAGTTTCTTAGCAATGGATAAATTTCTTAGAGAAAATATTCCACGCCTTGGGGAGTATCGAAAGGGAAAAAGTTTTAATGACAGTTTACCGCCTCACTGTAGATACTGATCAATGGTGGTCATTGATTAAAAACACAAAGGAATACGATGAAGTATCCAATATGGAATAGATGGAGTTAAAAAAAATTTGTTGAAAAATACTTTCCACAGGACCATCGAGCGGATATGGAATGACAATTTCTGAGTCTGAGGAAAAAGGAGGATGAGAATGTCACAAATTGTGAAGCTAACATTACAAGATTAGTGAGGCATGCTGCAGATTATATACGTAACCCAATAAGTAATATTGGTCGTTTCTTTTATAGGTTAAAACCATTTCTCCATTGAGCATTGGTCTTAAAATCAATCTCATCAAACGAATATATTGTCTCACGTGCTATCAAGACTGAAAAAGAATTCTTTAAGTCTTACGACTTTAAAGCATAACAAGATAAGAAGAGATCTGCTAAACACTATGGAAATGTAAATAAGGGGAATAAGGGAAAAGTTGAATATCCATCCTACGGTAAATGTGGGAATAAACCCCCAAGTACTTGTCTGAAGGGAAAGAGAGTCTGTTACAAGTGTGGTGAAAAAGGACACCAAGATTGTGATTTCAAGGGGAAGAAAATTGTTGTTAATGTTGAATGCTACAATCATAGACAAAGGGGACATTATGAAAATGAATGTCTAAAGCATTAGGGGAAATTTCCTTAGAAAAGTCCAAGGGATCAAGGCTATGCTTATGCAATCACTACTACTAGGGTTGAAGCTCGGAAAGACGTAGTCAGTAAAAACTCCTTAGGTAAGTATCATTACAACAATGTTTTGTGAGTCAGTCCCCATTAAGGCATATAAATGTTATATATCTGTTGATCTCATCATCATACCCATGATTGAATTTGATTTAATCCTCGGTATGGATTGTCTTTCTGACCATGATGCAAAGATTTCTTGTAAGAAAAAGGTGGTTACAATTTCTGATAATGATGATGATAATGAACACCTATTTTTAGATCTGAAACATCACCACCTAATTCTTATCAATATCCACCCTGAGTAAGACAACTAAAAACAATTATTGGTTTGGAAGAGAATGAAATAACTGTGGGTGTGTAAAAGAATGTTAAAATAGTTTATGTACCTATTGTGCCGGAATATGTTGATGTGTTTCTAGAATATTTACCTATATATCCTCCAGAATGAGAAATTGAGTTTTTCATTGACTTAATTCATGGATGAAGACTCATATAGAAGACCCCTTATAAAATGGACACTATGGAATTAGTGGAACAAAAGAAACAACTATTGAAATTGACAAATAAGGTATTTATTCACCCTATAGTTTTTCTAGGGGGTGCCCCGGTTCTTTTTATTAAGAAAAAAGATGGATCTATTTGGTTATGCATTGACTACAGGGAGATAAATGTTGTAACAATAAGGATAAAAGTATCCCCTACCTCGCATTGATGATTTAGTCGACCGACTTTAGGGAGTTCAATACTTTTTAAATATTGAATTTTGATCTGGATATCATTAGTTGAATGTGAAGTAGGAAGACATTCCGAAAACAGCATTTTGAACCAGGTACGACCATTATGAGTTTACAGTAATTCCTTTTGGATTGACTAATTCACCCTCTATTTTCATGGATCTAATAAATAGGGTTTCCATTAATATATTGAGGACTTTTTAGTGGTATTTATAGATGATATTTTGTTTTAATCCAAATGCTACGAAGATCATGAAAATAACTTTTGAATTATTCTAAAGACTCTTAGGATACATGAATTATATGGGATGTTTAACAAGTATGAATTCTTACTTCATAAGATTTCATTTCTTGGAAATATTGTCTCTATGGATGGAATCTCTGTTGGTACTTCTAAGACCAAGGAAATCCAAAAATGGCCAGCACCAACGAGTATACCCTAGGTACGCAGTTTTATTGGTTTAACAGGATATTATCGGTGTTTCGTCTAAAATTTTGCCCAATTGGCTAACCCAATAACGAAGATCACACGTAAAGGGGTTAATTTTTTTTGGACAAAATAGTGTGAAAATGTTCTGAAGAATTGAAGAGAATATTATTCAATGCTCTTATCGTGACTCTACCATCGGGGAATGATGAGTTTGTTATTTATATTAATGCATCAAAAAAGGACTTGGTTTTGTCCTTATATAGAATGATAGGGTTATTGCGTATGCATCACGACAACTAAAAATTCATGAGAAAAACTATTATACTCATGATCTTGAGTTAGCAGCTATAATCCTTTCTTTTAAGATATTGATACATTATCTCTATGGTGAAAATTATGAGACATATACTCATCACAAGAGTTTGAAGTATATTTTCTCTCAGAAAGAACTCAAAAAGAGGCAAAATAGATGGCTTGAATTACTCAAGGATTATGATTGCACCATACAATACCACCCGGGGAAGGCAAATAAGGTGGCAGATGCTCTAAGCAGAAAGGATCGTGGAGTTCTAAACAAGATAAGAGATAAAAAGGATCATATATACAAGGATCTAGTAATGTTGGACATGGGGATAACCGTATAAGGTGAAACATCAAAACTTTTCCAAATGCTTTCCAAACCATCTTTATTAGAAAGGATAAAGAGTTATCATACTGATGATGAAGAGTCTCAAAAGAAGATTAAAGTAGGTAATAATGGGAGATTGAGTGACTGTATGTATGAAGATGGAATTTTGAAATTTGGGAAAAGACTTTGTGTTCCTGGTATACCTGATCTAAAATGGGAATTTCTGGATGATTATCATATTCCCAATTTCTCCATACAAACTGAAGTAACATTTTGGTGGGACAACATGAAAAGGGAGATTGCTGCTTTTGTTTAAATATGTATGGTTTCTCAACAATTGAAAGCTGTAAGGCAACATCCTGGAGTATTCATGCAACAAATTCCCATACTTGAGGGGAAATGTTATAATATTATGATGGACGTTGTCATGGGACTACCAAAGACTTCATTAAGGAACAATAAAATATGGGTTATTTTTTATTATCTTACCAATTCAGCACATTTTCTTGCTATAAGAGAAGATTTACCACTTGAATGTCTATCAAAACTATATATTAACGATGTTGTGAGACTTCATGGAGTTCCCCTATCAATTTTTTCTGATCATGATCAACATTTTACATAAATATTTTGTAGAATTCTTCAGAAAGCCCCAGATACTTGACATCATTTAAGCACTACCTACCACCCCAAAATTGATGGACAATCAGAACAGAATATTCAAACCTTAGAAGAAATGTTGAGATAATTCCCACTTGTCTTTCAAGTTATGTGGGACCAATATTTTCCTCTAGTAAAATTTTCCTATGGAAATATCTTACATTCAAGTATTCAGATGGCACCATATGAAGCATTATACGGAAAGAGATGTCGCACCCCAACCTATTGGGATGATGTTGGTGAATGAAAACTTGTAGGCCTAGAATTTGTGGAGGAAACGATGGAAAATGTTAAGTCAATCTAAACCCACATCAAAGTATCTCAATGTTGGCAGAAGATCTATGCCGTTAACCAAAGGACGGATTTTGAATTTTACGTAGGAGATCATGTTTTTTTGAAGGTATCTCCATAGAAGGGTGTTATACATTTCAGTAATAAGTGAAAATTAAGTCCCAGGAACATCAGACCTTACAAAATTCTAGAACAAATTGGGGTTGTATCTTACCGTTTGGCAATGCCGCCAAGTCCCTCAAAAGATCCCGATGTGTTCCATGTATCACTATGGAGAAAATACATGTCTGATGCAAAGAATGTACTCACCTATGAAGAATTTGAACTGGAACCCGATATGTATTATTTTGAATAGAATTTCAAGGTTCTTGATACACGAGAACAAGTGAAAAGAAACTGGACGACCCATCTCATAAAATTTCTATGGAGAAACCATAAGATGGAAGAGGCAACATGGGAACCCAAGGAACTTATGGTGAAGAACTACCCGATTCATTTTATGCAGTAATATTCTAAAAATTTCTAGGAGAAATTATTTGAAGGTGGGGAGAATATAACACTCCATGTTTCCACGGTACGCTTCTCTTTGAATAATACAACAGCATGTGTTGTACGCAACTTCGAGTTCTAACACACCACAACCAATCAAACTAGCCGTTATGAATAGTAATACCCTCTTTTGAAATTTTATAAATTTTTTCTTTCAAAATTGTCTTCATTTTTGGATTTGGAACATCGAAATTAGCATAGGGTGGATTTTGGGTATTTTTTTGAGAACATTCAATTTTTGATGAATAGTTAGAAACACTGAGTTATAGTATAAAACTGAATTTTTATTAAAAATAACATTTTATTTTATTTATATTTATTTTAGGTCAAAATAGATACATAATACCTATATAATTTCAATGTAATTCATTGTATTCAGTTTATAACAATTTTAGATATAAAAAATTTTATTAATCTTTTTACCATCTTTTACCCACCTCCTAGGAGCATTTGCAAATTTACAGAAAACATAATTTTACCACTTCTGTGAGTCAATCTTCAAAAATCCAAGAGACATGGCTGATATCAGTAAGTAAAATGTGGATCAATGAGTTGAATTTTTTTTTTGTGAATAGAAACTTTTGACATTTATTTACCGTAGTTAAATGTAAATAGGGTAATCAAGGGTAAAATGATATTATAATTACCCTAACACATGTCCTAATTGTATTTGATAAGATTAATTTGACCAAAAACAACCTTAGGAATAAAATATGATCCTTTAGGTTCACTTGGAATAGATTAGGACATTTATTATTATTTAATTCAAATAAGAGTTAAAAGTTTTAAAATCAACATTTAATAACTAAACTATTTTTAATATAGGGTAATATATAAGATAAATTCCAATATAAATATTCAGTGGAAATATTACGATATTTCCTACATAATGTTGTTTTATTTATAATTTTTAGACTTAATATAATTTAATTTATTTATGATACAATGATCATGCAGTAAATACCTTATTAATGAAATATTAAAATAATAGATATTATAAATACTCAAATAAATGTAACTGGAGACTTTTTATGTATTAAACTAATTTTATAGGTTAATATGACATTTTAGGGTTGATTAAATGAATTTTTTTTGATGTAATAATGCTAGGATGAATTTTTCAAAAAAACAAAATACCCAAAAGTCTCAAAATTGACAAAAAAGAGTTTTTTAAACAAATATTATATTATTAATTGGAATTATATTCCTAACAATATAATTTTGAGACAAAGATATAAAATATTATTATATATTTCATTAAGGAACCACTTTGGATTTTCATGGAAGTTTATTGTATGTTTATTAACCATATAATATAAAAATACAAAGAGACATGGTAAATGTCAAACTATTTAACTAAGAGTTAAATCTAAAAGATAAGTTTAATATAGTGAAAAAAACATTTCTAAAACATATTCATTGAGTGGTTTTCAACCCATCACCACCTTATACATTAAATAGTTCATTCTGGATCCATTAGAAACAGATATTTATTTTATTATAAATTAATATTTCTAGCTTTTCCTAAGGTGCCCTCGCACCTCTTATAAAAGGGAACTTCCCCTTCTCTATAATTCACACCTTCAAAGTCCTTTTTCTCGTATAAACCCAGCCCAAATACCCTCTCAACTATCCTCCCTTATTCTTAGAGGCCTTAATTTAGTCAGAAAACTATCCTATGGTGCCCTTTTGATCAAATCAGAATGAAGAACCTGAAGAAGAGGTAAATATCTCACCACCTCTTTCATGTTTTTTCTTCTTCCACTTCTTCTTTCCTTGTTGTTTATATTATAAAATAATATCTCCAGTATATTCTATATACATTGATGTTATTATAAATTTGGTACAACCATTTTAATTATTCTATCCTTCCTTTGAATGACATGTCACCATACATTCGTGCGTACAGCTTACTGTCTCCACGTCGTGGTGTAGTTGTTATTCAATACATTATTATTTGGATGGGTATAATACTGATGTATAAATGAGTTAAATAATAAATATAACAGTATAATGATTCGTATATATGATATACCATCCAATTATTTATAATTTTAATACCAAATGAATGATATTGTCACTCGTGCGTACGTACAAATTACATTCTCCAAGAACATGATGAGATTCATTCCCCACCGTATGAATTCAAGATTAATTTTCATTAGATGATTAAAAACAATGTTTAAAGACTTAATATCATTCTGAATATGAATAAGATACATCCTATCCATTCTAAACGTTACTTACATAAAAAATCATATAAAGGAAAATGAATCAGTTAACACTCGAAACGACGATAATACTAAAATATTATTTTCAAAATAATATTCAAAGTTCATATATGATATCATATTAAAGTTTATGATTATATTATAATTTATTAACAATTAGTTCCCCATTACATATGAGGTTAACCTACACTTAACCATGGAAAAGAACAAGGAAATGGTTAATTCTACAACCGCTTCATTATTCAAGGTTGTGTGCATGTAATTATCTACTGGGATAACTTTATCATCAACATCAGTGTTTTGCTAAAAATATATTCCAAAACATTTTTACTACTTACTAAAATATGGGATAAATTCATTTATACCCTTATTTGACCTTATAAATTTTGATAAGAATCATTCCGTCCTTTTCCAAACAAGTTAATTTATGTCCTTTTTGAAAAAATTAAGGTAAGAATGTTTTTTTTAACTTATACAGTGGGAGAGATTATATTCTTCCATTATAACATCTTCGAGACTTCACTTACAAGATTCTAATAATATTTTCAAAATAAATGTTTTCTTTTATAATTATGTAACTTTAAATGATTTCAAAAAAAACAATGAGATATTTCCTTCAAACAGTTCTGATTTCATCTATGTCAACATCCTTTAATAGATTTTAATCTTCTTTGAAGTTGATTTATTATGATACAAGTTTTCCATTTGGTATTGATTGTTTTGTGATATGTTTGACTGTGGATGCGTTATTTTTCTAACATTCAGGATTTATCTATAATGTATTAAACTATTGTATCCTTGTTTTAATAGCAATGTCTATGTTATGTTTAAAAATTTTCTTATGAGGAATGAATTGGACATAGTAAGTGATGGGTGGAGCCCGCTATAGCTCCTAGTTGTATCAGTAGGTCTCATTAGACAAACTAGTGTCTTGTCCCAAGGCCTCAAAAAAATCTTATTTATATTCTTGGCACAAGGCCTTGACTATGTTTTTATGAAGTCTGGAATTATGTATTCCATCATTATTAATAATGATATTGATATTTCGTGTGATTATTTGACTAGTAGAATATCCATGTGAGTCAGTAAATGGAATTATTTTGATTTATATTTGCCATATTTTGATGAAGATTATGTTGAAAAGGATTTTTCTCTAGTTTTATAAATTTACATATATTTTTATGCTTATTTATGAAAGTTTCTACTATATTGTTATCCTTACTAAGCATCTAAGATCATCATTTTCTATGTTTTAATTTTCCTAGAATGAAAAGATGTATATTATGACTGACTTGTAGGGATAGTCTGTGGGATCTCAGTATTGTATATGGAATTTTTTTTTGTAGTTTTCCATTTTATGGTGTAATGTAAACCTTATGAATGTTTCTAGTACTTATAAGTCTAAAAAACTAATCGGTCTTTCGAGACTTGATCTTTTGTGATCATGTTAATGATATGTAATAATGCGCCGACTCTGGGATCTTGGGGTCAAGGTGTTACAGAGAGTGAGTGTTTTAATGCAGACACACAGGCACTGGTCAAAAGATAAATATAGTACACAATAGAGAAATGATGATAAGATAAGGTTAGAAGTTCTCTAACTGTTATTCTATGCATCTCTGGACTTCTAGGATGAAGCAGAAGTATGAATCAAGTCTTGTTGCGAGAAACAGAGTATCGCAAGTCTGATGCTCTAGTTTCCTATTAGATCTGGATCATGTTCTTCATGGAGCTGGAATACTGAAGATGTTCCTGACTCTGATATATGGTATTCCATCTTTCTAAATTAATGAATGCTTCTTGTGTTCTTACGATGTATCTTGTTTCATGTATCATTTCACGCTTCTCCACTATATCACACCACCTTGTTTACAGGCCATGCTTTTATTTTTATTATTGGAGTGCAAATGTTGAAGCATACAAGATGAATTAATTCTACACCTCATGACTCATACTGCCATGTGACATGTCTAAAAAAATATTAGTTATGATAGAGCAGTTAAAAGGCTATAATATGACCCTTAGAAATTAAATTGAAAACAACATAACAGATTAAAGAATGGTGTCATAGTATGTCTGGATACGGCGTCACTTGGAAATGGTGTCACCCTGAAATGGGGTATATTTTTTTGTGTGGTGAGATAGTCATGATTGCATAGTTTTATATATATGAAGAACTATTATCATAGATACGGTGTTAGGATCACAGTGTCTGGTCACGGTGTCTGGCAACAATGTTTGGGTCATGGTTTCTGGTCACGGTGTCTGGTCACGGTGTCTTGGTCATGGTGTTTGGGTCATGGTGTTTGGTCAGGATTTGAGGATCACGGTGTCTGGGTCCATTTCCATAAATATAGAACATTTGGAAAACACATGGTTTCTCAAACAGTGGAAAATATCTGTATATTGATTTCAGTAGTAATATTCACCAAGTGAATTAGACATAATCATTCATAAAAGAAATCATTATTGAACACATTTAAACAAAGTTTGAAATAATGAAACATGTAATTTAAGATCATGTATAGGTTTATTTAAATCATAAATAAACCAACCATATGTACACATAATTACTTAATGCATAATGAAACCAACCATCTATACACAAGAATATTTAAAACATAAAGAAACCAACAATTTGTACAAATGATTATTTAACACATTAAGAAACCAACCATCTATATAGAGGATTTGAGATTGATTAAGCATGATTAATAAGATTGAAACGATGTATAGGATTTGTGATCATCAAAGCATGATTAAAACATGATGAGTCCAAAAGAATGGTTTTCATAACTACATCAATATAATATGATATAAAAAATAACTTTATATCCTTTCATAAAAAAATATTTCATAATGAGGAATGAAATAATTATATCTTTTTTTACTCTATAATCACATTTCCATCATCCATGTGGATAATAAGAACCTCCTTTTTCAGAATAACATATTTTTTGAAATTAAAAACCTAAGGCCTCAACATTGATTCCAATAATGAAATAAATAAAATAACAAATTCACAATATTGGACAAAAATTCATAACCTTTAGTTTCTAATACCACTTATTATAAATTGAAATTACCTTATAGTAGGGTTGAATAAGTTTATAATTTAATTCAATGTATTTCACACTCAAAAATCCATTAAGGCTTCATTACATCATTGTAATCAGCTTGTACAATCATTGATAAATATCTCACATAAACACACCAAATCACATGTAAATATAGAGAATCCTAAAACACATCCCACATAGATACATTACATGGTACACCAAAAACTATGATAAACTCAAAGAGCATACACTCAAAATTGGGATGGGGTGACGAGAATCCATAATAAAATATCTATTTTTGTTAACACAAGATATAGGTCAAGTTAGTCTTCTCCAAGTATCATTTATTATATCATTTAGGTGAAGCTGATACTCACCAAATCCCAATACCTATAGAATGATCTTTAGAATAGCTAACTACCTTATAATTTTATCTCCCTCCACTTATTTTGTCATTGATTTATAAGATATTTGTTAATATAATTATAGTTATCCTCTATTTTTACCAACATGAATATTGTTCTATGATCAATAGGTATAAATGTTTTAATATAAATAATAATTATATATGTGATACTCTAATGTATACCATTTCTACTCACAGGGATAGATATTAATACTTAATTATAATAATAGTTGAATATTTGATCTCAAAACAAACTTCACATAACATCAGGACACTATATAAATATACTTAATGATTAGGATTTCTCTTTTCAAACTCTGTCCTCTTAAAACATTCAACATAATGTGACTAATAGAAAACTTTTAATTATCCACACATCCTCATATTATTTTATATAGAACACTATATTATCAAAATGATAATATTTAATAAAATTCAATTCATAAAAAAACTCGTTATTTGTAATCTAGATTTTCAATAAAGACCAGGTTTTTAAATACCTTCATTATTGTAATCATTCATTTTAAAAACACTATCTTTGTTTTATCTTTTTTTATCTATTCTATCAATAATTTTAACCTCTTTTTATTCTATTCTTATATTTCCATATTCTTGAAAAATATTTTAGTTTTTTACTCAAATTAATGAAATTCACTACCATGAACTTACACATTTTAAATTCATCACTCAAAAATAAACTCCAAATAGATCTCTACTATCGAATTCTAGTTAGTTTGAATAAGTTCATGTGAAAGATGTAAAATTTTTTAGGGAGTATCCAATCACAAAATATGGATGTAACCATTAGGTGTTCAAAGACTAAGGCATTTATAATATTTGAAATACCATTTTAAGTCTCACATCAAGACCATCCATAGTTTGGAAAAATAATTACTATAGAATAGAGTTCCTCTGTTAAAAAATGGCCTTAAAATATACTTTCTCTACCATTATATTCATGTTTTCTCCACTAATATAGAAAAAAAATATTCAAAATTAATATCTCTACAACATGGGGTTATCTAGTCTCATATTTTTATCATTCTTACATATAGTTCATAAAAGTTAAAAAAACTTCCAATTTTTTCTACCAATTTTTTATAAGGGTTTTGTAATCCCAATATGGATCATGATACAACATGTTTCCTCATTATCTTCATCTTTTAATCTAGTATTTGGCTAGATTGTACTCAAAATGCATGCGGATAATGATTACATGCCACTTAAAGATATCCATGGCTTCTGTGATTTTTTATATATCTTCAAAAAATTTGAAATGATCGTCACAAAATTATGACACAAAAAATGACTATTAACATTTGATTCTAATATGATACTTTGAAATCACTGTGAGTTAGACTAATGTTGTAGAAATTTAATCTTACACTACATCAATAATCACTGTTTATTCACATATGGACCAAGACTTGTTGAAATATTCATAAAAACACTTCCAAAACACTAATATATATTATTTATTTCTTTTTTTCTTATTTATCATAGATATCTACTAGAATTATGATTTTCTCATGCATAAACTATAGTAGATTGTGTTTAATGTTTATAGCCTATCGAAATTGGTGTTTAATTATACATAAACCCCATAGTTATCTATAATTAATTCCATCTTTATTAAACATCATTATAACTTCCTACGCCTCTTTCAGTGATATAAAATAAATAAATAAGAACATTTATAACATATTAAATCCATATATACCTTTACACTCTAAAACATGATATCCTCTTAAATCAAATATCTAATAAATAAATTCTTCATCATGTAACTTATCTATGTTCAAAAATTTATGTTCTCTAAGAAAAGAAGTTCCTTTTATAATGAGCATCGACATATTCTCAATCGAAACAAGTATTCATCACTACCAAACATTATAATACCTGTGCTTTTCAACATCTCCTTCTCATAACCACTTGGTAACCCATAACCTGAACAATCATCCACCATCATCAACTATCATTTATTTTTAACAAATACAACAAAAACCCCCTTGGAATCAAGAGTGGTGCTCCAATTAAGTCATGATGTAGATAAATTGGGCCACCAACATTACAATATTTACTCTCAGGGTATTAAATATTGAGTTGAAATACCAAAAATTATTAGTGAGGACTATGATTCTTTCCCTATTATATGAAAATACTGGGAAATAATTACATATTTCTACAATAGGAGAACCATTGTTGTTATTGGAATGATATATACAATTCAATTATAATAATATTTTATCCCAAATAATGATTATGTTATTTAATTATAGGTATATGAACATGTTTTAAAAACATGATTGTTGTTTTTATGAGGCTTGGGAAATATTTAATTATTATACAAATAAAAAATTAATAAAAAATTTATTTTTATTCTTTTCATTTAATTATTTTATAATGGATTGAATGTTATAGAGAAAACCTAGGATGATTCAATAGATTTAAGACAATATATATTTAAGATAATTAAAAAAACAATCAAACTATCAACATATTGGATATGAATTCATAGTAGAAAGTAGTTAGGGAAATAATACTTTTGAAAATGATGTTTTTTTATCATTGATGATATGAACAAACAAATGTTGATTTATAAAAATAGTTAAAACTTTTAGCCTCAAGAACATATGGAAATAAAGAGTAGTGTCATTATTATAATATGTTTGGTCAAGGTGAATCTTAATACACAAATATCCATATATGGGTATCCAATTTATCATTTAAAGTGTAAGAGATTAGATATATGGAAAATTATATAGGAAATTATCAAGTGAAAATGATATCATATTCTAACAATTATAATATTGGAGGAAAATTCACTTAATATATCTTGAAAGGATTGTGGAAATCTAAATTACATAGAAATTATAAATTTCAAGGACAAAATCATCATGTGTATCAAGAAAGGAATCAATAAGGGATTTATGGTTGGTAATATTCATGTTCATCATAGCTTGATAAAATGATATGAAAGAATTTTTTATAAGACTAAAATTATTAAATTATATATGATGTGTATGTATGACTGGATCCAAATAAATCAGTCAAATTATTCTAGAATTTACCTTAGAATAGATTAAATATAAATAAGTAAACAAGATATTAGCCAAAATTAGAAATATCAGGAAGAAAGTTGATTAGGAAAGAATTATTAAAGGATAAAGAATCCTTCCCAACCCCACCAAGGTTAATCCCATATAAGATGTGATGGTTTTTACCACATGGAGTGGAATGGTTATTGAAGGACGTTATTAAAAATTTATTGAGTGAGAATAAATGACTATTAAAAATGTATAACATACCCATAAATACAAAAAACCCACTATGGGGTGCTACGTAGGAAAGAAAAATCCAACATTAAAAGAAAATAATGAAAAAACTGAGTGGTATTCACTAATTTTTCTATAGATAAATTCCTAATTATAATTTAATTTCCACCATGATTCCAAGATATAGTTAAATATAAACATAATAGTTTTATAAAAAAGTATCCCTATTATAAATATCTTAATAACATTATGGTATGTAGGGTGAACTTGGTGTAAAATGTCATTGTACAATTAAAAGTGGAAAATAGTCAAGTAATTCAGAGTGTAATTACTCAAAATTTGAATTATTCTAAAAGATTCAAAATTACATGTGAATTTTTCGGAAATAAAGAATATATATTCCCTATTAATTGATGGTCAAAAATTAATCTCATTATTCTAAATGATATCAAGGACAATGATATTAGGTAGATAAGTAACACCATTGTATAATTTGAATTTTTATATAAATCAATGTCATTTATAAATCATATAATTAAAAGTATTTCTCATTATAATTAGAAAGACGGACATTCATATAGAATTTATATTTTAGATTTGGAGATAAATATAGAGTTTCAAATCATTCTAAGACACACAATTTTTTAGGGAGAGTCAGTGATTGATGTACTAAAGAGAATAACCATATTCAGAGTAGGATAAAATAACATAGTAAAAATATCTTTCAAGAAATCAAGTAAATAGAATTCATATAGGATTATTTCAAAGTAGATATTTTGGATGAAATCATTAGTTTTCACGACCCCCTCCGCACAAAGTAAACCCCTCCTAGGCTGAAAATGTGAGAAGGGAGATTATGACCCCTAAGTCCCACCTCTAGTAGGCCATGGGTTGGCAACTAGCTATGTGGGTATAGTAAACACAGTAATGGGAGGCACTACCCTCTAAGAGAACACATGCGGAAGAGAGAGATAATATAGACACCAACCAACTCCATCTCAGAACTAGAATAGAAAAGAAAACCGAAGTGTACATATATAATGCCATGAAAAAGAACAAAAATTGGAAGGGGAAAACCACAGGTACCCAAGAGAAAGTAAAACAACACCAACCACAAGACCAAACAGCTCCTGCAACCACAAGCCACTAGTAACCTGCCATATCTCCAACCTTCTCCAAGTGACCTAAAATACTGTTTATATATACTCAGGGTGAGTATAACAGTATACTCAGTAGGATCCTCCCAGAAGCCTCTTGTGGAAAAGTAAAGAAAGCATGCTAAAGCATAGTGAACAACAAGTGAAACTAACTCGTCACGTAAACATGTATACTAAGTTCCCAGCAGCACCATGACTACTCTCAGCAAGTAACACATACAAGAATATATATTATAATAAATAATATCAAGGGTACCCTGCTACTACTTCCCCATAGTTTTTTCACTTTTCCCCATTGTCGTACGTCCTAAGAATCACTCTCCAAAATGGCTTGCCCGCAGACACCTGGGAAAAGCACCACAATAGGCACCTCATGCAACAAAACCACCACATCCACACACCAAAGTAACCAGGTAGTTTTCAGGATCCACCATAGCTCACATAACATGTATCATACGTCGGGTATTATACATCAAGACATCACAACCCATAAACCGAGTAAAGATACGCAATCCATCGCATCCTATACACGTTACAGATACAGTAGTCCATAGAAAACTATATCTAGAATATGTGTGTGTGAATAACCACAAGCCTTTATAGCCCTCTACACACATATATGGGGAAAGCTAACTAATGTGCCTTCCAGAAAAAGTAACCTCTAATAGAAGAGAGTGCGGCCAAGGAGTGTAGTTAGCTATCCATACTCCCATCGGAATGTTGGGGAAAACACACCCCCCAGGGCTCAGA
Organism: Viscum album; assembly: GCA_963277665.1. Taxonomy (NCBI): domain Eukaryota; kingdom Viridiplantae; phylum Streptophyta; class Magnoliopsida; order Santalales; family Viscaceae; genus Viscum; species Viscum album. The sequence continues at coordinate 1,478,062,204 of OY728148.1, read as the reverse complement.
ATCCCTAGGGAGTCAGTTTCACTTACTTACAGGGTGGATTAGCGTATAGAAACACAAAAAATACAGAGTATACTATATCTCACAACCACACTATGGGAATAACCTAGTCTAATACACAACTGTAGCTAATGTCTCTCAGAATCCAGGATAGTAATTCTATGTTTAGGTATCCTATAAGCACACAAGCATTTAATGAGCTTTATTAGATTACTTCATTCCTTTTTCTATATGTTTCACTTTACAATAATTAATTCTTTAATAATTAATTAACTTTGAATAATTCCACATTAAATTTTATTTGCATCCCACCCATTGGCAACTGTTCCTTCAAAATTACAACCTCATCATTGTGTTCCAACAAACGCCAACCCCATGGGTTAACAACATTTATTCAATTATTCATTATAGAATTACTTTCCCAAATTATTAGGAATTCTAAAAAAACATTCTACGCTACAAAAGGCAAGGATTCTCAACACGGTGAGTAGATGTACTACCAATCGAGACTATGCCTCTTATAGAAAGAGCATTTACCCATCCGCCCTTAAGAATCTAAACACAGAAAGCATGTGAAATACCCCATGTTTCATTGCGTATTTCGGAATAACGGTAATTAAGACCAGCTGCCTTGAGCAATGGGGAAAGGTAAAGCAGATAAGAAACCAATGAATCAACAAGCATCCAACAATCACATCTATCCCTTACTATCATCCCTAGTGTCCTCCCTGACACCCACATGCATAAACCGATGCATCTCACCACTCTAGACATCATCTGCTGCCACAATCAAAATCCTCTATGCCCACACATATCATAACGACCATCCCGGATCACATCATAGCACAAGAAGCCGGAAAAAAACATCAAATCAATAGGGCTCTTGGAACTTTAATAATAATGAGGGTAACTCAGAACCCTTTAAGGAATTATCAAATAATCATTTCTTTAATCCGTATTTCATTACCAGATTTATTATTTGTAGGTTCCAAATTTAGGAAACATAATCAGTAAGCTATCACAAATAATTAAACATTCTTACTGAGTCAATTTGATTTACATAAAATTAAAACAATAATGAGATTCATTTACATGCCTCTTTATCATTATCCAAACAATTATCAATTAATCCAACTTTACGTTCTTTATAGATTTCTGTCAAGAATGAATAGTTGTCTAAAGGAAGAATAGATATCACACTCTCTATCAAAATAAGAGGCAATAACATGCGATAGATATAAATTTATTTATCTAGTTAAAATATTTATTATGTAAATTCAATTTTCATTTAGTGGGATTAAACATGATAAAAATATAGTTGCACATAAAATAAAATTGAATCAATGAATCCTCTACCTCAAAAAGTTCCTCACATTCCTTATCCACATAATGGGTCACAATCCTCCTCTCACGACAACTCCATCCACCCAAGGACTCCATGGTACGACCGCACTAACCAAAACCATAGAAAACCCCATTTGACGCACGTAGATTACATGCTATAAAAATGGAAAGAAGAAACAGGTGAAGATAAACCACAAAAGAATGATAATAAAGTATACCTTATTTTGAAGAACGATTGTGAAACTCATATTAGAAGGAATGGGATGTTCGGACGTCTTACACCCGAGAATAGGGAGGAAGAATTAGGGAGGAAGATATCACATCCCTTTAAAAGTTTTAACAGATCGACGGTTTAAGATACACTTAATTTCCCATTATAAGTGGATCACATTAAATCACACAGTTTGACCAAGTGAAAACACCTCGAGCCATAGGAATAATAAATTTAGGAGTTATGGCCTTTTAATAGGTCGTAGAGTCCACAAAAAAAGGCCTTAAATTCATTTTATGTCAATGGAGAATGCTAAAGGGGCGAACCATGGGGGAAATCCTGAAACACTGTACACGAACTCCAAATATGGCAAAGGAAAGAAGAGGTGAATATTAGAAGGTCACTATTCTAGAAACACTATCCGCAACAAGAAATTTGTCAACGAAAAGAAGAGGTGAACATCTGAAGGTCACTGTTCTGGAAACTCTATTCAGACACTCGAAATTTGGCAATGTAAAGAAGAGGTGAAGGTTAGAACCTCACTGTTTGGAAACAATATTCACAGAACTGAAATTTGGAAAAGGAAAGAAGAGTTGAAGGTTAGAACCTCACTGTTTGGAAACACTGCTCAAAAACTAGAAATTTGGCAAAGGAAAGAAGAGGTGATGGTTAGAACCTCACTGTCTGGAAACACTATTCACAAACTAGAAATTTGATAAAATAAATGAAGAGGTGATGGTTAGAAACTCACTCTCTGGAAACACTGTTAAAAAACTCGAAATTTGGAAAAGGAAAGAAGAGGTGAAGGTTATAACCTCACTATCTTGAAACAATGTTCACAAACTCGAAATTTGGAAAAATAATAAAGAGGTGAAGGATAGAACCTCACTGTCTGGAAACACTCTTCACAAACTCGAAATTTGGAAAAGGAAAGGAGAGTTAAAGGTTAGAACCTCTCTATTTGGAAACTCTGTTCAAAAACTAGAAATTTGGAAAAGGAAAGAAGAGGTGAAGGTTAGAACCTCACTGTTTGGAAACACTATTCACAAACTCAAAATTTGGAAAAGGAAAGAAGAGGTGAAGGTTTGAACCTCACTGTCTGGAAACAATGTTCACAAACTCAAAATTTGGAAAAAGAAAGAAGTGGTGAAGGTTAGAACCTCACTGTCTGGAAACACTGTTCATGAACTCGGAATATTGAAAAGGAAATAGAGGTTGCTGTTAGAGGTTACCAATAGAACTATTCACCGATGGAACTGTTCACAAAATTGGAATTTTGGAAAAGTGTTGGGGATGAGTCACCTTGACCTCCTAGAACACCTCAGACACCATATTTTCACAAAGTAATGGACTGAAGAGGTCTGGGCCATTACACCAGATACCTCTCAAAACATTCTCATCCTTGAGAATTCAACACCCACCTAATGTGAAAACGAAATGGGGTCCAAACAACCACCCATTTAGATACCTCCCAAAAGAGATCAAGACAAAGAAAAGGAGCCATATTATAAACATGAGAGTTTCATAACCACATAAGCTACATCGATACATGAAAATAGTTAAACATCTAACATCTTTGGGTACTGAGAACATATCTATGACTCACTTTCCAAGGTACTCACCTCCATGCCTCTGTGTCTCCTCAAGACAGAAACCAAGGGGATAGAACGCCCTCACAACACCTTCTCCTTGTGGTCTTGGACCATCATAGGTCGCTCTACAAAGGTTGCATCATCATCAACATTAATCTCTCCCTAATTGATGATGTGAGAGTCATCAAGAAGATAACGAAGGTGCTTTGATACATGGAAAACATCATTTATCCGAGTCATCTACGGTGGAAGTGCTACTCGATACGCCACAACACTAACATGAGCTAACACCTCGAAAGGCCCAACAAAGTGGGGAGAAAGCTTACTCCCATGACCAGACCTTTGCTGCCCATGATGGGGAGTCACCTTTAGAAACACCTGATCCCTAACATCAAACTCTAAGGGCCTCCTCCTTTGATCGACATATGATTTATAATGATATTGTGCTGTCTTCCTCCTCTCACCAATCACCTGAACCATCTCTATTGTACTCTGCACTAGTTCAGGTCTGAGAATTGTTGACTCTCCGACCCAAGTCTAGAACAATGGAGAACGGAAAGGTCGGCCATACAAGGCTTCAAATAGTGATGATGGAGTGAAAAATATTATTTTTTGTGAACACCACTATGACTAAGTGATTCATCCACGAACCTCCAAAATCAAAAACACAATAGCATAACATGTCTTAAAGAGTCTGGATGGTTCGCTCTATCTAATCATCCGTTTCCGGATAGAAAGAAGTGTTAAGGCATAGTTGTGAAATGAAAGCATGTTGGAGACCTCTCCACACCCTGGAGGTAAAAAAGGGATCTCGATCAGAAATTATTGTCCTTGGGACTCCATGAAGTATCACCACCTCCTCTAGATACTGCCTGGAAAATACTTCCACTAAGCTCGTCTCCATGATCACTATGAAGTGGGAAGATTTTTTTAAATGATCCGCTACCACCTAAATAGCATCATGTACTCCCGGATCTTGAGGTAAACCAGTAACAATATCCACTGATATGTCCTCCCACTTCCACTGAGGAATCTTTAATGGCTGGAGAAGACCAACAGGAACATGGGGTTCGGCCTTCACTTTTTGGCAGACTAAACATCGAGACACAAACTACGCAACCACACGCTTCAGCCCTGGTTACCAAAATTGGATTCGCAAGGCTCGGTACATCTTTCTCATGCCAGGATGCACCGCTAATTGTGAACTATGGAAATCATTGAGATCCATCTCACGCATAGTCAAAGGAACAAGAATCCTTCTGTGATACAACAATCTGTGTTGTTAATCCTCAGTCCAACCATCAGGGGCCTCAACACAAACCACTCGGTCTCTCCAGACCTCCACCTCTAGATCTCCCATCTTGGACTCTTCCACCTTCTTCATCAGGGATGACTGTACCATCATCTAAAAAAGTCAACCTATAACCCCAAATATTCCCATATCAAGATGTAATGTTCAATGTTCTTCCATTAATCTCCAGGAATCATCGAATTGACACGCAGCATCACTACGTGACTTTCGGCTCAGTGCAGCAGCTACAACATTCCATTTTCTAGGGTTATATGATATTTCTAAGTCATATTCATGTAAAAACTCCATCAACCAACATTTTCATATGTTCAATTCACACTGGGAGAAAAAATACCTCAAACTCTTATGATTGGTGAAAACCACAAAGCACTCACCAATGAGGTGATTTCTCCAAAGATTTAGAGAAAAAACCATGGATTCCAACTCACGATCATGAATGGAATAGTTACATTCATGGGGATGTAACTTACTAGACCTATAAGAAACAACTGATCTTTTCTGCATCATAACACAGCCCAACCCCAGATGTGAAGCATTGCAGAAAACATCAAACTAAACACCCTCAGCTGGAAGAAAAAGAACTGCAGCACTTACAAACTTCTCTTTTAGATACTCGAATAATGCCTGACACTGATCAGTCCATATGAATGCAGATCCTTACTGGTCAAAGCTATCCGAGGAGTTTCAACTCGGGAGAAATTGACTATGAACCTCCTGTAGTAGCCTGCGAGACAAAGGTAAATTCGCACCTTTGACACTATCTTGGCGGCTTCCCAAGACACAACAGATTCTATCTTTTACAGATCCAAATCTACTCCTTATTGAGACACAACATTCCCCAATAAACAAACTTATCAATCCAAACACTCAAAATTTGACAACATCCCAAATAGCTGATGCCGACGAAGAACTCCCAAAATGGCTTATAAATGCTCTGAATGCTCCCCTTCAGATGTGAAGTACACAAGGATGTCGTCAATGAAAACTACCATGAACTTGTCCAGGAAATCACAGAACACAACATTCATCTATCCCATGAATACAACTAGAGCATTCTTCACGCCAAACAGCATTACCACAAACACATAATGCTAATGATGACAACAGAAAGTAATATTCGGGATATCCTCATTGTTCACACACATCTGATGATATCCCGACTGAAATTCAATCCTTGAGAACCATCTTGCACCCTTAAGTTGATCGAATAAATCATCAATCCACAGAAGAAGATATCGATTCTTTATTTTAACTTTGTTTAAGTGACCATTATTGACACACAGATGCAAACTGCCATCAGCTTTCTTCACGAACAAAACTGGTGCACCCCACAGTGACACACTTGGATGAAAAAACCACACTGTAACAGACCATCAATCTATATACGTAGCACTCGTAACTCAAAAGGGTACATCCTATATGGATACATAGAGACAGGAGATACTCCTAGCTATAGCTTGATCCCATACTCGATCTCTTGTTGAGGGGGTAATGCTATACCCCTTCTGGAAAGACATTAGGGTACTCCTCTACGACCCTAGAAAAATTCAAACTGCTGAACCTCTAAAGAACTCAGCATCATCTCAGCCATCATGGATGATAGGGATGGAACGTACCTATGACCCATCCGAGGATCTCACACACTAAAAAACACCACTGGCTCTCCATTTTCACCAATGAAGACAACCTTCTTCCTAAAGTAATCCACGACAGCTTTCCCCAAATACAACCAATCCATGCTGAGGATGACATCATATGGTTATATTCGTAGATGTTGGAAATATACCCAAGAGCGGTGTTTCCACAGCACTAGCTCACAGTCTCTACATACTTCAAACATGTCTGGTCGACCTCCAATTGGCGTAGTCAACTCCAAGGGGACTCGAAGCCTCTCTACCTCAAGACCCAAAGCACGGACAAGGGTAGGTGATATGAAGGATTTTTTCACTCCTAAATCAAACATGTCATACACCAATGTAGAAAAAAAGAAAAGGGCACCTCAAACGATGTCTGGATCACTTGGAGCTGGAAACACTAGAGCATGAAGTTGACCACAACCTCCTCCACGGCCTCTCTGACCCTGATGACGACCACCACCATGGCCGCACTCTGCTCTCTAAGGATGAGGAGTGTCATGGGGTTGTCCTCTACCTATAACACCCTGAGATTTTATGAGAAATATTTTGTTTTTATGTATTATGTTATACGCAACACCAAATGAATCTTTTACTACACGCATCACTATCATGGCTTTCATTACACACAAGAGAAACTTTCCTTCAGAGCTTGCATTGAATGCAATACCAAGTTTCACTAAACAATGATATGTTATTAAAATATTATATAAACTAGCCGTTATGAATAGTAATACCCACTTTTTGAAATTTTATAAATTTTAGCATTCAAAATGGACTTCATTTTTGGATTCGGAATATCAAAATTAGCGTGGGGTGAATATTTGGTATATTTCTGAAAACTTTTAATTTTTTATGAATAGTGAAAACACTGAGTTATTAGTTAAAATCATCTTTTTATTTAAATAATAATTTATTTTAATTATATTTATTTTAGGTCAAAATAGATACATAATACCTATAAATGTTCAATTTAATTCATTGGAGTTATTTTATAATAATTTTAGATATATAAAAATTTTATTGAACTTTTGACCGTCTTTTACCCACCTCCTATGGGAATTTGGAAATTTTTAGAAGACTTAATTTTACCACTTCTAAGAGTGGAATTTCAAAAATCCAAGAGACAGTGTTGATATCATTATGTAAAATGTGGTTAAATAGGATAAAAATAATTTCTTATGAATAGTACCTTTTTACTTTTATTTACCACAGGTAAAAGTAAATAGGGAAATTAAGGGTAAAATGATATTATTATTACCCTAACACATGTTTTAATTCTATTGGATAAGTGTAATTCGTCTAAAAAACCTTAGGAATAAAATATTACCCTTTAGGTCCACTTGGATTAGATTAGGACATTTATTATTATTTATTTCAATAAAAAGTTAAAAGAGTTAAAATCAAAGGTTAATAAGTTAAACATTTTCAATATAGGGTTATACATAATACAAATTAGACTATAAATATTCATTAGAAATAAAAAAATATTTTGTACATAACGGTATTTTATTTATAATTTTAGACATTACATAATTTAATTTATTTATGACACAATGATGATGCAATAATTACATTATTAATGAAATATTAACATAATTGATATTATAAATAGCAAAACAAATGTAATTTGAGACTTTTTATGAATTTCAATAATTTTATAGGTTAATATATCATATTAGTGTTTGTTAGATGAATTTTTTTGATGTAATAATGCTGTTATGAATTTAGAAAAAACAAAATAACAAATAGTGTCAAAATTGACATAAAAGAGTTTTTAAAACAAATATTAAATTATTAATTGATATTATTCTCCTAAAAATATATGGTTCTTAAAAAATACTTATATAAAATATATATTAAAATAATGAACCAATTGGGGTTCTATTGGTAGTTTATAGTACGTTTATTAACCATATAGTGTAGGAATACAAGAAGACACAGTAAAAGTTAAATTATTTAACTTCGAGTTAATTCTAAATGATAAGGATAAAATGGTAACCTAAACTTGTCTAAAACCTATTTGTTGAGATGATTTCGACTCATTCCCACCCTATACTCTAAATATGTCATTTTGTAGCCATTATAAACCGAACAGGAATTTATTATAAATTAATATTTTTAGGTTTCCAAAGGTACCCCTCTTCTCCCTTATAAAAGAGAACCTCCTCCCTTCCTCTTCACATGATTATGAGCCTTCAAGATCAGACAAAACCTATCCATTTCTCTTCTAAACATCAATAGTTTTATCACAGAGGTTCTTGTCTTCTCAAAATACAATCTCTAGTGCACTAAGAGGAAGTTTAAAAGAGACACGTCAAAGAAGAGGTAATCTCTTCTACCGATTCATTCAAGTTTCATTCTACTTCTACATCCTCTTATTTATTTGTTTCATTATAAAGTAATAAAATCAGTGTCAATCATATACTGATATGTTATTATAAATATGAAAAAACCCTATTTCACCTTCTATCCATCCTTTGTAAAACGAAATCACAGCGCGTGCGTACGTTCGGAATATCATCTCCACGCCATGGTGTAATCTGTTTTCCACCAACACATTACTTGGATGGGTATAATGGTGTAAAAAATAACTATATATGATTATTATAACATGATACTGATTCTGAAATATTATATCATCAACTCCAATTTCATTCATATAATTAAGGAAATGATATCATCGCTCGTCTGTATGTACGACCTACCATCTCCATGATGTGATACGACTTAGTCTGCATGATCTTCAGTGAATAATTGTTATATAAACGAATTTAATGAATATATAGGATATATATTATACTAATACAATTATTTTAATGATATATCTATAATATAGAAAGTGGAATAAAAATTTATTCGACAAAACACGCATAAGATCATAAAGCAATGAACACCCAAATAACAAATAGAAATGAAATATTATTAATAAGCAGATATAAATATGACCATGTATGATATAATAATAATTACTATGATTCTAGAATAAGTCAATGAAATTATTTAAATCATAATACATTAGGTTTGAATACGTACAAAGCTTATCGAAACTAAGGTAATGGAAAATCTCACAATCTCATTTTTATCCGAGATTGTTTACACTTCAAATTTTACTGGTGCATATTTATAATCCAAATCCATGTTTCCACAATATGTAATATTATTTGTATCCTCCTACAATTTTATAAATCCAATTTTACCTATTTGTGAATTTTTAGTAAAATTTATGAAGGGAGTCTTTTGTCGTATTCAGTACGAGATACTTTTTAACTTTTTCAGCTAAAGTTCTAGAAGAATGTATTTTAACTTATACAGCATGAATGGATTTTTATGATTTAATAGAACATTATTTCCATGAATATTAATTTAAATGTGTTTATGTTTAAATTTAATTGACTTCTTTTAGTTTAAAATTTTATGACATGTTAATAAGGGAAAAATGTTTTTGAAGTGGAAAGGATATTTTCCCCAAGAATGGAGTTCAAGTGTTTTATCAAAATTATTTTCCATATAATATAATATAGAGTTCTATTTATAACCCTATTATTACATTCATTTGAATATGTTATGATGGAATTATTTTTATGAAGTCTTTTTATTTTGTATGGATTATGTTATGATGACATGATGTTTAAGAATCTCATTTTTTACATGGGTTACGGCATGATGTATGATTTATGATTTTGTGGTACACATAAAAATGGTGTCATTATGAGATGGGTGGGACATATATCTCCCTCCAATGAATTGGGTATGGATTTATATCTCATGAGATAGACATGGTTGGAATGACAAGTTAATCTGATTCAGTGATATAGGACTAGAATGAGGAGTAAACTCGGATTAGAAATGGACTTTGTCTACAATGATAGTCTTGGAAATGAGTCTTGACTAATATGAAATGATTTTCTATGATTATGTGTGTATGTCACAACATTTCATGTTTTAATTTATTATTATTGGGATTACATTTCACTACTATGATTTATCCCATGTCATGATATTATGATCTCTTTTCCAAGATAAGATTTTCTTAATGTTTTGTTCTTATGAATATGATATGATTGATATCTCCTTCATTAACCTTTACTGAGAATTTGATCACACCCTTTTGTATGTTTTATTTTCCCCTGGTCAGGGATAAGGGTATTAAGTAGGATATTCCAAAAGGGACTCTAGATATGATGAAATAAATGGGAGACACTGTAGATGCTTTATGAACCCATTGTTTATGTTTCCCGGTTTCTAAAGACACTATACCTATACGGTCCTATCATGGTTTTGTTATATGTTGTAATAAGTATGCTTCAATTCTGAAGTAATAACAATGTATGTAATGTATGGTTCATCATACTACCTGCCCCATCTACCTTCTTTTTATCTAAATCTGGTGCAACTTGCTGATGCTGCCCTGGCTGGAACTGCCTTAGTATAGGAACCTAGAGCACCACATTTGGTGCAAGATGACCGCTCTGAAATGTCGGGCACTCCGTCTACTAATGACTATGACCACCACAAGAAATACTAGCACCTGATCCTTTGTCATAGGCCTGAGAGTTGCTGCCTCTGGAGAAACAAGATGTGAATGGCTGGGACCTACCCCGGGTGAAGAAAAACTCTTCTACCCTAAAAATAGGGAAAACTGGACCACAAATCTACTTTGTGAGGAATCATGATGGTTCCTCTCTCATGATGATCCAGTCCTGGACAAATTCCTCTCAACAACCTCTACCCTTGGAAGCACCTCAAGATATGTCTTTAGCATAAATGGGGTGACCTGGAGCAGGATATCTAGACGTATAGCCTCCTTGAAATGCCTCGCCCTAGCCTCCTCATCTGGTAACAGGTCCGAATCATATCGTAAAAGGTTCCTGAAATGGGTTCCAAACTCTCAAACAGTAGAGCTCCCCTGTCAAAGGGTAAGAAGATCATTGTGACTGGACGCCTTTGTAGTCGAAGAAGAAAACATGACTCTAAACTTGTCTCGAAACTCCTTTCATGAGATCGATGACTCCTCACGATCCCCGAGGAACAAGAACCACCACTTCCTTGCTGCTCCATGGAGCATCGTCACAAAGAAGTACACTCAGTGCTTATTCTGAGCACGGATCAAACTAAAGCCTATATCGAACTCTTCCAACTAGTCTTTCGTGACTGAATCGAAAACAGATCTCTCATACTTCGGAAGAATCTCGCACTAAAACTATTAGTGTGTCTTCCTCCAAGTGTCTGCATCGTCCACCTCTGCCTTGTGGCAATCTGCTGGAATAGCCTACTGGACATTTTCTACGCAAACCTGACAAGGACGTCGACTTGGAGCCATACCTATAAAATAAAAAACCGTTTGAGATCCTTAGACTGGAATATGGAAGACGAAACATTAATAAATTAATTTTTTTCCTTTTATTAATTTTAGGTTAACCTATCCTATGGTATACCCATTCAATAACAGGCACAAAGAAGAATGATGCATGATCCTTTCCTAGGTCTCTACCCTACAACTATTACCACCTTGTTTAGTAGCCATTGTAAACTTAAAGGTCTGTAAATCATATCATAGGGGGCCCTAAACGCATATGTCTCAGCCGGTCTCCAGTGTTTACCTAACATGCTAAACATAAATGACAATATTTCCCTACCAACCAATGGAACCTCACCTGTGCCTAACTCCAAACCCCATCCTATCCCTCAACCAGTCCTCTGCTACCACTCTGTCATGACCCCCTCCCCAGAAATTGAACCTCCCCTAGGATGGAAATGTGATATTAGAGATAATAACCTCTGAGTCCCGCCTCCAGTAGGCCCCGGGTTGGAGACTAGAATCGAGGGTATAGAAAACACACAAATAGGTGGCATTTCCCTCTGAGAGAACACATACAGAAGAGAGAGATAAGATAGAAACCAACCTTCTACAAATCAGAACTAGAATATAAAATAAAACCCAATTGTACATATGTAATATCATGAAAAAGTACTACAACTGGAAGGGGAAAACCACAAGTACCCAAGAGAAAGTAAAAAATCATTAACCACGTGCCCGAACTTATCCTGCAACCACAAGGTAGTAGTAACCAGCCTAATCCCCAACCTGCTCCAAGTGACATGAAAAATAGTATATATATACATAGGGTGAGTATAGCAGTATACTCAATAGGATCCTCCCCGAAGCCTCTCATGCAAAAGTAAATAAATAATGCTAAAGCACAGTGAAAAACAAGTGAAACAAACTCATCCCCTAACCATGTATACAATATTCCCAGCCACACTATATCTACTCTCACCGAGTAATGCATACAAGAAACTATCATATAATAAATAACATCAAGTGTACCCCGCTACTACTTCCCCACTATTTTCCCTCTTTTCCCCAATATCGTACATTCTAAGCATCTCTCTCCAAAATGGCTTGCCCGCAGACACGTAGGTGAAGCACAACAATATGAACCTCATGCAAAAAAACCACCACGTCCACACACTAAAGTAACCAGGTAGTTTCCTAAAGCCACCATAGCCCGCATAATGTGTATCATATGTCAGGTATTATAACTCAAGACATCATAGCCCATACATCGAGTAAGGATCCTCAACCCATTATAGCCTATACACGTTACACATACCGTAGTCTATAGATAACTATATCCATAATATATGTGTGTGAATAACCATAAGCTATTGCATCCCTCTACACACATATATGGGGAAAACTAACCAATGTTCCTACCAGCACAAGTAACTACTAAGAGAAGAGAGCGGAGCCAAAGGGGGTCGTCATCCATCCATCCTCCCACCGGAATGTTGGGGGAAACACCCCCCTCCACATGGCTCAAAATCCCTGGGGTGTCAGTTTCCCTTACTGATAGGGTGGAGTAGCATATAGAAACAAAAAATGTGCAGAATATACTATATCTCACAATCGCACTATGGGCATAAACTATTCTTAGACCCAAATGTGGCTACTTTATCTTAGAATCCAGGCTGCTACTTCTAAGACTAGGTATCCTGTAAGCACACAACCATTTAAAGAGCTTCATTATATTACATCATTCCTTTTTTTTATCAGATCCAATTTACGTTAATTAATTATTTAAGCATTAATTATCCATGAAAAATTCAACATTAAATTTTATTAGAATCACACCCAAAGTCAAATGTTCCTTCAAAATTACTACCACATTATTATGTTCTTGTAAACGCCAACCCCATGGGTTAACACCATTTATTCAATTATTCATTATAGAATTACATTCCCACATTCCTAGGGATTCTTCAAAAAACATTCTATGCTAATAAACACAAGGGTTCTCAACACGGTGAGTAGATGTACTACTCATTGAATCTTTTCCGTTTACAGCAAGAGAATATACCCAACCTCCCTAGAGAATCTAAACATGAAAAGCATGTGGCATACCCCATGTGTCTTTTCCTCTTTTGAGAAAATGGTAATTAAGACCAGCTTCATTTAGAAGTGGAGAAAATTAAATTAGATAAACAACCAAAGAATTAGAAAGCATCCAAAAATTACATCCATCCCTTAACATCATCCCTAGTGTCCTCCTCGTCACCCACATCCATAAACCGATGCATCTCGCCACTCTAGGCATCATCTGCTGCCACAACCAAAAGCCTCCATGCCCTAACATATCACAACATCCATCCAGGATCACATCACAACAGAAGAAACTGGAGGAAAACATCACATCAATAGTGCTCTTGGCCCTTTAACAATCAAGAGGGTAACTCAGAACCCTTTAAGGAATTATCAAACAATCAGTTCTTTAATCCGTCTTGAATTAACATATTTATTATTCGTAGGTTCCAAATTTGGTAAACATAATCATTAAGCTATAAAAAAGTATTAAACATGCTTACTACGCCAATTTGATTAACATCAAATTAAAACAACAACCATATTCGTTTATATGCCTCTTTATCTTTAGCCAAAAAATTATCAATTAATCCAAATTTACATTTTTTACCACTTTCTGTCATGAACGAACAACTATCTAAAGCAAGCATAAATATCACACTATCTAGAAAAATAAGATGCAATAATATGTTATCGATATCAATTTATTTATCTGGTTAAAGGATTTGTTATGTCAATTCCATTTTCATATATTGGGATTAAACATGCTAACAATACATTTTCACATAAAAGAAAAGAGAAGTAAGGAATCCTCTACCTCAAACTGTTCCTCACGTTCTTTATCCACACAACGGGTCACGATCCTCCTCTCTTGACAACTGCATCCACCCGAGGATTCCATGGTATGACCGCACCAACCAAAACCCAAGAAAACCCCACTAGAATCATGGAGATTTCATAATATAGTAATGAAAAGAAGAAACATGCGATGATTAACCCCAAAAGAATGATGAAAAAACATACCTTATATTGAAGAATGATTGTGCAAATCCTATTAGAAGGAATGGGATGTTTGAGCATCTCACACCTGAGAACAAGGAGAAATAATTAGGGAGGAAGATATCATGTCTCTTTAGATGTTTTAATAGAGTGATGGTTTATGATATGCTCAATTTCCCATTAAGAGTGGATCACATTAGATCATGCAGTTTGACCGAGTAAAATCATCTTGAGCCATAGGAATAATTAATTTTGGAGTTATGGCATTTTAATGGTCCTTGGAGTCTACAAAACAAGGCCTTTAATTCATTTTTCATCAATGGTAAATGCAAAAGGGGAAAACCTTGTCAGAAGTTGGAAACACTTTTCACAAACTGCAAATTTGGCAAAGGAAAGAAGAGGTAATGGTTAGAAGCTCACTGTTATGAAAACACTGTTCACAACTCAAAACTTGGCAAAGGAAATAATAGGTGAAGGTTATAAGGTCATCGTTCATGAAACACTATTCACACACTCGAAACATGGAAAAGGAAAGAAGATGTGAAGGTTAGAACCTCACTATCCGGAAACACTATTCACAAACTCTAAATTTGGCAAAGTAAAGAAGAGGTGAAGGTTAGAACATCAATATCTGAAAACATGATTCACAAACATGAAATATGGAAAAAAAAGATGAGGTGAAGGTTAGAACCTCACTGTCTGGAAACATTGTTCAGAGACTCAAAATTTGGAAAAGGAAATAAGAGGTGAAGGTTTGAACCTCACTATCTATAAACACTATTCACAAACTCGAAATTTGGCAAAGGAAAGAAGAGGTGAAGGTTATAACCATAGTGTATGGAAAACACTGTTTGAAAAATCAAAATTTGGCAAAGGTAAGAAGAGGTGATTGTTAGAAACTCACTGTTTGGAAACACTGTTCACAAACCTGAAATTTGGCAATGGAAAGAAGATGTGATGGTTAGAACCTCACTTTTTGGAAAAACTGTTCTTGAACTTGAAATATGTAAAAGGAAATAGAGGTTGCTGTTAGAGGTTATAGATAGAATTGTTCACCAATGGAACTATTCACAGAATTGGAAATTTGGAAAATTATTGGGGATGAGTCATCATGTCCTCCTAGAATACCTCCAACACCATATTTTCCCAATGGAATGGACCGAACATGTCCAGACAAATACATTAATGAAGAAGAAAATTTTCTTTTAGACACAAATACTCTAAAATAATTCCAATGATAATATATTATAATAAAATAAGAATAAACTTAAGAAAAATTTACATGTTTAGGAAAATATACATGTCAGCTATTTGAAGACATTTTTGAAATAATTTGGGGAACTATGGGTATCTTTATAGATTTCAATTGAAGAAATTATTGATTTACTAATAATAACTACAATATTTAATTTGAGATACAAATTTATTGGGAATAAAAAACTCCACTAATTATTATATTATTAAATATAGAAAGTGAATAAGAGGTGAGGTTATTAGAGGTTTCAAATAAAAATAAAATAAATTGGCAGGGTATATTTATAAAATTTGGGGAACATATCAATATGTTTACATAAATAAAATAACTATATTACCTAATTCAATGTTATGGTTTAAATTCCTAATAATATATTTTTCATAGTTTGAATGAAATTGAGGAATAGTGGGGAAAATTAGATCTTAGAATTGTTTACCCCATATCATATGGTTCTTATGTGATACTAAATCTAGTATTACAAAACAAGGATGTATTAAATTGATGCTTAATGGGAAGAATGGTATTATTACAATAATTTCTACGACAAATTAAAGGGTATATATTTTATATATAAAAATAAATTCAGCGACTAGGGAATACTATTTTTTACTTTTGTTGAATAAATTTGAGAAACACATTTTGAATATGAATTATATTTCTTTTTGATTGAATATTTTTGGAATAACCAAATTGATATTACTATAAATTATTTAGAAAATACTAAATTCACATTCCTTTTTAAAACATTTTCATATAAAATTATTCATTTTATATTATATATATTTTCATCTAATTTTAAATGTTTTATTCTCGTAATATTCTCAAACATGGTAGAGAAAATTATAGAAATAATCATGGATAAATATTTTATATTTTTTGTATTTTTATGAATATCTTAAAAATAATTCATTCATATTGAGAAAGTGTGAGGAAGACCATTTGTTATTAAACTTTGTGAAATTAATTTTTATAGTTCATAAATGAATTTTTAAAGGTAATAAATTATCAATAATGGGATAATAGTTGAAAGATCCAAGGTATTATTAATTTCACATTTCACACCACAAAAATCTGTTAAAGTGGATGGAATATTTTAGAAAAATGAAAAATGATATAGAAGATTGGATCATAATGTTTTCATTATTTATAGGCCCATGTGTTATCTATTAGAAAATGTTTCTCAATTTAGTTTTAATTAACCATATATTATGCATTTAATTTTGTTAAAGGATAAGTTTATTCCAGCACCCAAAATCATTACACAAGATTAGAGGGTTCATTTCTAAATTTTTTGTAATGATAGTGACTCTACCATTGTAATTGTTCTTGGAAAAGTAAAAGAGAATAACAATGATTTTTTTTATAGTAAATTAAATTGATAAATTGGGATATATTAAATTACCCAATATCTAAAAGTTATATACAATTTTTTTATATTATACGAACATGTTTATAACATATATTTTTGGATTAATGGATTTTTTATTCACTGAACACTTAATTATAAATTGTTTTTTGAAAACGAAAGATAAAAAACCAAGACTCATTCATTGGGTATTTCTACTTAATTAATTTGATTTATAAATAAAATATAATAACATTATGGAAAATCCAGTGGCCATACACTAGTACAAAATTGAGTAAATAATATAAATAAATTATAATATGTTAGTGTGACATTTTCACACAAAATACTATTTATTTTAGAGACAGACAAGTTACTATGGTACTCCTTCAAGGGGAATTAACATATTGCATAGTTCATTACTAAAACATTTTCCTATAATTTTAGGAAGAAATTTATTATAGTGGGAAACATTATAACTAAAATATTCCTTTTTTATTCAAAAGAATATGATATGTTCCTTTCATATAATTTATACCAAGGGATAAGGTAACCTCAATTTTAATCCTTTATCTTACTTTACTTACATGAGAGAACTATGGATGTGATGAGGTATAAACTATGGTGATACATTGAAAAGTATTTGAAACTTATATATTCAAATATTCAAGTGGATTTGTGCCCTCAAGTTATAATATCTAAATAACAATAAATATTGGTGAAAAAGGATATTTCACATACTTTAAAATTATATGTTATTGTTTTCATGTTTGGGTTCTTGATTTCATTTTACAAATACCTAAACCACAAGGGAATGTATATCTATTTTTAGATGTAGACTATGTAACAAAATATGGTGAAGAAATATCCTAACCCAAAAAAGGGAGTTAATGTTTTGATCATTTTGAGGAATCACACTTTTGAATATTTTGAGATTTAAAATGTGATAATCAGTGATAATTGTATAAACTTTATAAAACATTTATTCATTATCTTAATGGAAAATTATGGATTCAAATACAGGTTACAAAATAATTATCACCCAATACTATTGTCCAAGATTAGCTTTCAAAATAATCCTCAATATCAATTCTAGATGAAAATACATACATATCAAGAAGGATTAAACACTTATATTGATGATTATTTTTATTAATAAAAAATATTATCAATACTTCAATTAATATTATGAAATATAAAATAGAAGAATATGATAAAATAAAAAGTATAATTTTTTCCGTGAATAAAATGGGTTTCCTAATGAAGGATGTCTATTTTCTATGATATTTTGTTTTCTGACACCTTAGAAAACACCGATTGAATCTATATGAGAACATATTTATAGGTATATCATTTTTTCATTCATTCCATAATCCATTTGTGGCCACATAGAATTCATTTGTCTATGAAGTCACTTTGTGGAGCTGAGATGGACATCCTTTGCATCCATGTAATATTATATTACTGACTATGTCAATCCTTTCTAGCCATGTAAAATTAAATATATGACCTTTGTAGTCACATAAAATTAAATTGGTGACCCTTATGATCACATTATGTAAAATAAACACTAAGTCTTATCTTATATTGTTAATTCATATTAAATAATTGATCATTTGTTATCCTATAAACATAAATTAATGATTTCTACAGTCACATAAAAATAAATTAATTATATTTGTGGTAATGTTAGACTAAATATGAATTAAAACTAATCATTTATGGTAATCTTAGTTTTAATTAGTGGTCTTTATAGTCACATTATATTCAATCAGATATAATTGGTATCATTTTAGATTAAATAATTCTTCGTGTGAGATATCTATGGGATTATTTCATTTTATTCACCAAGGAGGAATCACTATGAAACTATATACATCTATTATAGAAATAGTTCCACTAGTCTTGGAGAAATGGTTATGTAGATAGCCTATAAATACCTCCCTGAAACATACTTCAAAAATATGGAGAATAATATTTCCTAATGATATCAAGTTTATTAAAAATTACACAATTTTCAAATTTCATACTTTTACAAGTATTTGCGGAATATTTAATGTAGTTTTGAAATATACTACTAAGAAGGAGGGATGTATCCCACATAAATCCAATGTGGCAACCCCCCCCCCCACAAAACAGCTTCATGATTCCACTAACTTCTTATTCATTGAAAAGGATAGATGAATGTCTTATTTGTATAGGGTTGTCCATGTAATTATTATATTTGAAATATCCATTAAACACCCATAACATTGGAAAAAACTGACCGATCACATGGAAGACCTATGTCATTTTAAATATTCTCTTTCGAAAATGTGTTCATCCATATTTTCAATGGTCTATATTTGTGTAATATTTGACCTAGGGTCACCCGAATCATAAATGATTATTCATATAGGAATCTTAGCCTCCTTTATTAGAAATTAATCTAATTTAATTGGAATATATAATCTTATAACACACATTTATTCATTTTAAAAATTACACCATAACACAATCAAATAGCATCAGGATCTAGGGGAACATGTTCCTAAAAAATTATTATAAAATAGAGAAATATACAGGACAATGGGGTTTAAAAAGATAACATTACATCACACCGCATGTATCCAGATCAAAAAGTGGTGAAAAAATATCATGGACTAAAAAAGACCACATCGGGGAGGTCTTTATGATTTCTATCCTGAAAAGAGAATCATCAACCATGATGGAATCCCTATAAGTATGAGTGGCATCTAGAAAGAAATCATAGTTATATGAATGAATTAAAACCATGATGGAATAAATCACCATAGAACATTCAAGAATTAATTGTTCAAAAATTTCACTATGGTGGTAGAATCATATTCCACCTATAGCTACATCCAATAATGATGAATATCATACTTGAATACTTTTATCATAGTACAATTATATGCTTCAATAGATGATCCAATACCAATTTAGTGGTATTAATATCTCTTCAGGGAGCTCGGATGCATGCAGAAGACACCACCACAACTGGTGGGTCCTAGTGCACCTGACGCCTCCCCCTCAACATCTTAAGGTTCCATCAATTAGTTTGAAATTTTTTTAATTTAAATATAATATTATTTGATTCATATATCTCCTAATGTTGAGATCTATATATTTGTCTCCTTAAATTTTTTAATTTGATATTCTCCTCTAGTTTTTCCAATGATAATTTATGTGGATAATATCCCAAGATAACCCAGAGGGGGTAACTTTGGTGTAAGTAACTTTAACATATTAATCCACATTATAAGACTTTAAATTAATTTACATTAGCTACCCATAATATGATCATAAATTAAATTATATATTGGTAATATTTTTAAGTCCATTGATTGATCCTCATCGATCTAGGACACATACACTTAAAAGAACAAAATTAGTCCAAGATTCATAACCTTTTAAGGCACATACATGGTGATTATTTTAAGAATATAAAATGAATAAAAATAGTTCTTATTTTTTTACAATAAAATGTATAAAGTTTAATGTTATGATGTACTAAAATATGTGGGTACTGATTCACATCACTGGGATATATAGGAATCCCCTATCATGGGACCAATCCTACCTTCATAACACCTATTGGTACTCTCTATGGTGATAAATTATGGAGTTTCAATTTGTATAGTCTTGAACCACGGTGCATCCAACCAATAAGTGTGAAGGTGGAGAAATTACAATATATATTTATATTAACATCGATGTATTGTAATTAATGATCACTTTCATGACTTAGGTATGTAGTATTATCAATAGAAATGAATTCAAGAGTATTTCTTAAATTTATAAGAGTCTCAGACTAGGAAATAAGACAATTCAGGGGATGCTTTGACCTCCAATCCTATCAAACTTAATATATAATGAAAACATTTAATTGGACCAATATAATGAATATATACCTGTCATATGTATGTCCATAATCAAATAACAATAATAAAAAATCATGGTAAAATATAATCCACTATGAAAGATTTTACCAATGAAATAAATTGTTGACCATGTACTTTTCCCTATGATGTTTCACTAATGAGTTACTTGTTTTTGGTATTATACTTTGGAAATCGATTAAATATAATAATAATCAATAATCAATTCATTATCTAATTTATGATTCCAAAACCATGCTGGGAATAGTAGAATATTTCATAGGGTGACCAAATGTTTTCAGTAGGTAGTCTTATAGACATACACATTGGTAAAAATGATGATTGTGGCCTCAAAGTCTCAATAGCAATTTTCTCCAACTCAGTGCCTCCTCGCATCTAGTAGTGTACACCCTTATGTGGGATTATAATATCAATGAATCCATACCAACTGTATAAGTAGACCACTTGTTCCTGATACTTTCACCATGGTTCACACATCCGTCATGTAGAGGAAGCGCTGCTATTACCTCGCATTCTTGATTTCCAAAGTCAGGCGACATCTGTTCCTTATTCAGGGACGTCTACTCCTTGATCGAAAAGGGATGATGGGATGTCGGTTCTTCCTTCCGTGGAATTCTCCTCAGAGATCGTCACCTAATCTGGGTATCCCTCATGGATTTAAGAGGTAGTTCGTGAATCTCTTCCTGGTGCCAAACATTCATGGACCCCAGTTAATTACACCGCTTCTGTCAGGACCTTCCAATGGGTCCGGTCAGGGAAACACACTTCGGTTAAGAGAGTAGTCACATTGGGCATCACTATCATTTCATGACACTGGGGATTGGAATGTTTGTCTTCTGTCCCTTATTATAGGTCTTCTCGAGGGCATGGAAGCCCGAGGCATCCCTCATCGAACATGGGGAACTGTATGCCACAATCATGTATCTGAGGTTTTCCTTAGCATCCCATGTTGAACACAGGGTATTCCACAAGTTTAATGTCCTTTGGAGGTGGATCAGACTAATCGGAACACTAGCTAGAGTGGATCAGATTGAGGAACGCCCTGGAGGGAACACGGATGTTGGGGCCAGCACCTGGGTGGATTCCCGAATGATGTGGAGGGAATGGGGAATGAAGTGGCATGACCCCAACGTGATGTGGCATCCCAGGTATGAAATAGGATGGATGATGGTTTTGGGGTTGATCCTCGAATAGACTTCTTACATATCTGCATGGCAAGGAATCAAAGACCGCGTAGTTTGAAGGAACGATGGGACACCTGAGGAGGCGACCCATGAGAATGGACGCATGGATGGGACCCAGAAGAAGTGGATCCTTTGGGTAAGAGAATGAGCTTCCTGAGACACATAGGATTAATGGAGAGATCAGGATGAGTCATGGGTGTTGGGCATGACCCTCGTGGAGGTTTTCTATATATCCCCGTGGTAGGGAATCAATGTCCATGTAGTTTAACATCATGCAGGACAGGGGGTGAACTGATATGAAGATGGATTGTGGGTCCGATGGGTTTTGGGCTTGAACCTTATGGAGGCTTCCTATATATCCCTATGGCAGTGAATAAAATTCCACGTAGTTTAGGATGTATTGGGTCTTACACTCTAAGGCGACCCAATGTGGTGGGTCTTGAACCTCGTGGGGGCTTCATACGTACCATGCCTTTGAATGGATCAATGTCCCCGTAGTTCGGGATGGATTGGGGCTTACACTGAGGTAGCACAAGGTGGTGGGGCTTGGACCATGTGGAGACTTCCTACGTACCATTCCTTGACATGGATCAAATTCCCCATAGTTTGAGATGGATTGGGTCTTACACTATGAGGCAGCCTACGGTGGTGGGGCTTGAACCACATGGAAGCTTCCTACGTACCATGCATTAGTATCGATCAAAGTCCCTATAGTTCAGGATTGTTGGGGATTATAATCTATGGTGGCCCAAGGTAGTGGGGCTTGAACCCCATGGAGGCATCTTACGTACCATGCCTTGACATGGATCAATGTTCCCGTAGTTCGAGATGGAAATGAGCTTACATTCTAAGGTGACCCAAACTGGTGGGGCTTGATCCTCATGAAGGCTTTCTACGTACCATGCCTTAACACAGATCAAAGTCCCCATAGTACTGGATGGATTGGGGCTTACACTATGAGGCTGCCCTAGGTGGTGGGGCTTGAAACTCATGATGTCTTTCTATGTACCATGCCTTAGCACAGATCAATGTCCCCGTAGTTCGGGATGGATTTGGGTTTATACACTGAGGTGGCCCAAGGCGGTGGGGCTTGAACCTCATGGAGGCTTCCTATGTACCATGCCTTCACGTGGATCAGATTCCTTGTAGTTCGGGATGGATTGGGGCTTACACTCTGAGGCAGCCCAAAGTGGCGGGGCTTGATCCTCATGGAGGCTTCCTACGTACCTTGCTTTAGCATGGATTAAAGTCCTTATAGTTCAGGATGGTTGGGGCTTACACTCTGAGGTAGCCCAAGGTGGTGGGGCTTGAACCTCGTGGAGGCTTCCTACATACCATGACTTAACACAGATCAAAGTCCCCATAGTTTGGGATGGATTGGGGTTTACACTCTGAGGCGGCCCAAGGTGGTGGGGCATGAACCTCGTGGAGGATTCCTACGTACCATGCATTGACATGGATCAAATTCCCCATAGTTCGGGATGGATTGGGCCCTACACTATGAGGTGGCCCAAGGTGGTGGGGCTTGAACCACGTGGAGGCTTCATATGGACCATGCCTTTACATGGATCAAAGTCCTCGTAGTTCAAGATGGATTGGGGATTACACTTTAAGGTGGCCCAGGGTTGTGGGGCTTGAACCTCGTAGAGGATTCCTTCATACCATGCCATGACATGGATCAAACTCCATGTAGTTCGAGATGGTTGGGACTTACACTCTGAGGCTGCCAAAGGTAATGGGGCTTGAACCTCGAGGAGGCTTCTTAAGTACTATGCCTTGACATGGATCAAAGTCCCAGTAGTTCGGGATGGTTGGGGCTTTCACTCTGAGGTGGCCCAAGGATATGGGACATGAACCTTGTGGATGATTCCTACGTACAATTCCCTAACATGGATCAGAGTCCATGTAGTTCAGGATGGTTGGGGCTTACACTATGAGGCGGCACAAGGTGGTGGGGCATGAACCTCGTGGAGGGTTCCTATGTACCATTCCTTGACATGGATTAAAGTCCCCGTAGTTCGGGATAGTTGGGGCTTACACTCAGAGGCAACCCAATGTTTTTCATGGTCGGTTCTTACTCTAAGCTCACATGAG
The DNA here is from genome assembly GCA_963277665.1 of Viscum album. Lineage (NCBI taxonomy): Eukaryota > Viridiplantae > Streptophyta > Magnoliopsida > Santalales > Viscaceae > Viscum > Viscum album. Next base: position 1,478,037,969 of record OY728148.1, on the reverse strand, counting down.
TCATGATCTGTTTGAGAAACAAGAGCTAGTAGAGACTTTAGGATCACATTGTGAAGGGTGCATCCATGAGAGATTGAAAGGGGATTACACGTTGAGTGGCCCATGGTGTCGGGACTTACTCCAGGATGGAGGCCCATGGGTGACAAAGCACAGTGGGAGAGGGATTTGGGATGGAAGAATGGAGATGCATTCTTCCCTGCCATGACTTTCACTGGCCTTGGCACCGGGGATGTGAGGAGGAGCAGGGGTGTTGCCTCCTACAAGGAAAGCTAGGAGCTTACACAAAGGTGGTTATCCTTCCCCGTGGACAAATTCCACATTGATAAAGAGGATATCATCCCCTGTGAGGAGTGATCTCATCCCCGTGGATACGATTGGGCATGGAGAATGTCCAAGGCAGGGGGACGCTGCGTGCGAGGCATGGGGCCAGGTCACAATTTAACATCATGTACTGAGGACAGCGGTGCTTGGAAGTTTAACATCCTGCATCTCGGATGAGGTTTGTTCACTCCACACCCCTATGACATACATAACAAGTACCCCATGCTCCATGCAGGAGGGATGGAATCGGCAAGGCCATAGCGAGGGGGTGTCATGGAGAGAACAATTGAGGGGTCCACGTTAGTGTGGCTGTTCGAAGAAGGAATAGATGTTAGCGTGCCTATGCGAAGAGGCATGAGGCAAAGCAATGCAATGGGAAGGATTGTTCAAGGGGATTTAAAGTTACTTTGTACAAGCCTAAAATGTCATATGGGAAAATCAGGTATGATGAAGATTCCCAGGGTGCACAAGACACATACGAATGGAACCCAGAAGGATGGCATCGGGCGTTCGCGTAAGAGGTCACCTGGGGAGCACCGAGGTGAAGGGCCCCAAGGAATTGTGCGCAACACATGATGTTTGCGCGAAATAAAGGACAACGACACGAAAATCCCAGGATGGCGAAAAATCAGTGATTCTTGCACGAAATAGAGGGTGAGGTTTTCTGCGCAACTATGAGGATTGCACGTAGGGTTCATGGATTATGTACAGGCAGCAAGGTCGTGTGTAAGGGCAGGGGTGCACGCAATGGAAGGAATTGCACGCAATTGGCCAGACTGCGCACAATGGAAAGAATTGCACACAAGGGAGAGACCCTAAAGGGAGTGGAATTTAGTCTAAGCCAAAGGGGATGTCATGAAAATGCAGTTCCAGGGAAACTAGGCGTGAAACGAACTGTACCTGAAGGCCTTATTGCACGCGCGTGAAATGCCAATTACGTGCACGAGATCCGGTTCAGCTTCATCAGCCCTGAAAAGGAAGGGGGTCCCCTTTTATTTATAGTTGATCGGGGGTGTGAAATACATTTCAGTGCACAATTATTGTACGACATAGGTGGAGATGCGAAATGTCAACCACACGGGGTGAGGATGTGAAATTATTTTGCATCTGTGTTGAGACTCTTCACGAATCCTGGTACATTTTCGTGGGATTTTTTTTCATGAAATTCACCATTTTTATCATGCAACACCTCTGGGCCCCCCGGACTAGGTCTTCGGGTCTAAATATGACTTCTCTTTATCATTTCGAAACTTTCTATACCACTTAAGAGCTTTTTGATGTCAACAAATGCCCCCCTCAGAATTTGATCGACGAGGGGTCACAACGATCAGATTCCAAGGGAAATGATGAAATCTAGGGCTTCGTTGGTCCCCTAAATGAAAAAATATGATCTTGCGCACAAAACATATCATAGCACAGAATCCACTTTACACGTGAGTGCGGGACCCAGGCTTAGCCTATAAAAGCAGCCTTAGGTCACATGCTCCGTATGACTTTTCTCACGTGATAAGCTTGAGCTCTGTTGCTCGAAATCTCTTTTTCTACTGCATGAAAATCTACTCAGAAGTGTGTAATTCCACAGAAATTTGGTGGCATTTTATGTGCAAACCCTATTTCTTCCATGCCACGGCCTGATATTTCGCACTAGCCTCCTAGATTTCGCGTCAACCTTCCAGTTTTCGCACCAACTACTAAAACACATGGTCAAAATAAGATGGCTGCGAACCGGGTTAATGAAGGGGAAGATTCTCCTCACATAGCCAAAATGGTTGCGAACATGGAGGTTTAAGGCTAAAAATGGGTTTTCTCTAATAACCACACCCTCTTAAACATGATAACCCCCGCCCAAAAATAATACGCCTTGTCAGATAATCTATAGTTGTGGGACTTCGGCATTCTAGAAGAGGTTCCCCTGCAGGGTTTTGAGGATGATACACCACAGTCATGGGTGACCCACGAAGATGACCTTCCTCAATAAAACATCACCAAAAATGGTCATCCTACTAGAGAAACCAGGAATATGTACGTCAATGTTTTGAATCCCAATACCATGACCATTGGTGGGGGTGATCCGGTTGTGGAGAGCTCACCAGCCCTCTACGCAAGAACATTCAAGTAGAGAATCACTGAAGATACCAAAGGTTGGATGCAGGACTGGGACCTACGTTCTGAAGGAAACTTCACCAATTAGTGGGCATAGGCATATTGGGTTCGCCACACATGCGACCAATTTGGTGTCGAGCTACAACACATTGGTCTATTTGAGGCGGTGTAGACTTTGGTGTTCCACTTCTACCGCCAGCCTGAGCTTAGGCCAAAGTTGTTCAACCGGTGGTCCCATGATACCAACATATTTTATCTTCACCATGGGGAAGTCGACATTAGTCTTTGGGACATCCCCTGCATCGGGGGAATCCCATTAGAGGGCTATCAATATGATGAGTTCCTCCCACTGATGAACAACTGGGGTGACAGATCACAAACCCCCATACAGACGTGGCACCTGCTGGATCTAGCCAAGGAGAAGATGGTGGTCAAGGACATCCTGAATGATATCTCCTATAAGAACTAGTTTATCCTATTCCTAGAGAAGAATCCGGAATTCAAGATGCCAGGGCGGGGAAAACGTTGTCAAACCACGACTCAGAGGAGAAAGAGCGGATCATACTAGAGGATCCTGGAGGCAGGGAAATACCAATCATTGGGCTACAACATGAATGAGGCTTGGGAACCGAATATTCAGTATGCCTGATTTCACGCCACATTCATGAGCGTGTGGCTTCTGTCAGTGCGGGACACAAGGATGGGCATCCTTCCGGTGACTCTGGTGATGGCTGAAATCATTGCTGCCAATAAGAGGTTCAACCTGGGGGTCCCCATGATGGATCGACTCTATGCTATCTTTGGATGCATCTCGAGAGGGGGATCACCTAGGAGTGTATGTTGACCCTTCTAGAGCTTCCATGGCTGGGTTGAGACTCACTTTGGTGGATACACATTTCCAAATGCCATCTGTCCTCCGGGAAATGGCATGTGACCCTCTCTGCTAAATATAGTCGGGGTCATGTCTATGATGCTCAATTAGGAGGGAGTATGGATCAGGATCGGTAACCAAGACAACTTCACCTTCAGCGAATTTCCCACCCACACTGGTAAGCTGATAGACGACGGGCAAGGCTCACTGGAGCAGAAGGAGTACTTACAGAGCATCAGAGGTGGGATGCTTGTAGCGCTGTTGTCGGGGCAGGTCCAGAAGTCTACGACAGTTCCACAAGGATCAAGGGGAGAGAGTAAGGTCACCTAGATAATGGGGAGCCTATTCCCCTTGGAGGAATCTCTGAGGAAGACCTTGCGGCTGCCCTCTTGGCTGTCTTCCCTGTTTATCGGCCTGCTGATCTCGAGGAAATTGACGATTTAAATTCAGAAGTGGATGAGGAGAGTCAGATGACACAATGAAAATGATGGAAATGCATCAGGTATTTTCTCCATCATCCCTATGAGGAATGACTGAAGCGGATGGGTTCACTCCACACCTAGCTGAGTTTCCTGTCTGCTGGAGGGGTAGATGCTCAATGCCTTCACCTGACGGTCCGTGATTACATGGCCGAGAAGATGCGTGAAAGCTGCTACCACCCAGACGTCATCTGGTGCCAGGAGGAGTCATAGATCACTCGAGCATTTCTGAGGGAGGAGTAGGAGGTCCACACCTTGAAGAGTAAGAGAAAGAACAAGAGTTATTCTTTTCAAACAGCTCTAACCTCATGGAGCAGTTAAGGGCCCATCTGGCAGATGCTCAAGATCAACTCGTAGAAGCGAGTTTCCAGATAACTGAGCTCCAGGCTGAACATGTGTGGGCACGGGCTAGGGTCAGCGATCTGCGCTCTGCGGCCGCGGATGAAGAAAGGGTCCTTAGGGGACTGGAGATAGTCTTGGAGGTCACCAGTAAAAAGTCAACAGCATTGGAGAGATCTATCCAAGAAGCTGACACTTTGGGGCCCTATTTTGGCCAAACCCATAATCTTATCCCTCTTTTCTAGTTCTTGTTCTTTTGAACTGTATGTATGGACAAATATAATTACTTTCCCCTTTTCATAACATACTTGTCCCTTTGGTTTAACATGATCAACTGTAATCCCGAAATAAATAGCAATCCACCCCTAAGCTCACGTGGGCTGTGAGAAGAAAACGAGGATCGTACTATCACGTTGTTTGATCATGGGAGTGTCCCCAAAGCTTTGGGAATTCGAAATTTGATCCCGGATTTACAAGGAGGAGAGGGAGGTCCATCCAATGGAAGAGGTCCTCATACCAATAGATGTATCGTTTTCTCAATGTGCTCTAGAGCACGAGGGGGGCAATTATAGGCGCATTGGAATCAGTCCGAGCATAGGGGAATGAAAAATGTGAATCACGTTACCCAAATTTGGAACACTACGGGAGGGGAGTTGTAATAAAGGATGATTGTTGACCGTGTTCGAAACACATCATCTCTATTTCACTAGCATGAAATGGGGATAACAAATGAGGGCCAACCACTGACCATGTTCACAACACGGGCCTAACTCAAATATTGTCGATTAGACTTCTGGAACGTTGGCCTGGGATAGTAGGTGGACCATAGGTCAAGCATCTATATGGATAGGGGTTCCCTTAAAATGTGATCATTCTTCTAAAACGTTGGCCTAAGACAGCAGGAAGACCATAGGTTGAGCATCCATACTGTTAGGGGGGTCACTTCAAACGTGAAAGAGGATGAAGATCCAAATAAAGGGGCATGCAAGGCATGGAAAGTTAAGTGGTGGTTTGTTTGAACATAATCCAACACTCCAAATATTATTCCACTGTGGTGGAGGCACATTGGGTGGACACATTAACTTGATCATATATCATCCATACTTTTTAGACAGGACCCCTCTGGTGGGGAAACCATCACATCCCATTTTCATCATGGGGCATCTTGAACTTTTTCCGGGAAAATGTTGCATTTACACAAAATCCCGAGAAGCCAGGCAAAGCGGATGACAGTGAGGTGGAATTGAATTGGTTATCCCCAGGGCTGGACCCGAGATGAAATGTCAGGGTGTTCCTACATTTCCCATACGAATGGGAATCAATCCACACATAGTTTTTGAAAGGGTCTTAGTTTAAAGTCTTAGAAATCAGACCAAGGATCAACAAGATGTGCGGGAGTCACATGGTAAGGTGATTATGAAACCCAGCCTGAATGAGGACATAATTCCAACTCACCATGTGTTCCTTGGGGGAGTGTTCAGGTCAAAGGACTGAACTCAAAAGGTTAGCTGGGCCCGTGGGGGGAATGCCCGGGCGTTCCTACGTATCCCATAAGGATGGGAATCAAGACATACATAGTTCAGGAAATGGGCTCTACACGGTAAGTTACCAGTGTAAAGGATGAAAGGGGAGTGTGGGTGTGGAACTCTCACCAAAAGAAGTGGCATTTAATGTATCTTTTTTGTCCTTTTAAGGTGAATGGTTTTTCTTTTGTGGAGTGACTGACCTAGGGTAGAAACTAAAGGAATCGCCACAATAATGAAGTCGTATAATGGCATTGAAAAATGGTATGGTAAATAACAGATACCCAACATGACATCCTCTATGATGAGGTCATCACAATGTAGTGTCGTCTTTCATCATGCGGCCAGGACGATACTATCACAGTTTATGGTCATGTGGTATTACCAAATAGCACAGTTTAAAGTCATATGTCTTGGACATGGGGGAATGCACACGACGCGATAAAACATACCCGATGTGATTGCGGATGAGGTCCAGATCATCACCACAAACACCTCTGGGAAAATATCCTCGGGCCAAGAGGCCAGCAAGGGTCAGAGGATAAGGGGCAGAAGAAACTAGCGCCCAGCAGAGCTGGACCCGGAAACACGATGTCTGAGTGATCGTACATATCCCATGGCGATGTGGATCAAGCTACACATAGCCCTTTGAGAAGATCACAGTTTATTGTCTTAGATATCGGATCGCGGGAGCCCTGGGAGACGCCGTATTGCAGCTTTTTCCCCCTGACGTGTGGATGTGAACTGAGGGATAGTGCCAAAAGTGTCGAGATTCCACCTGGACATGATGGGGTGGAACATAGTGTGAATCATGTAACCAACATTCAAGGCCTGAAGGGGATGGAGTGATGACAGAGGATTACTGCTGAACATGTCGCAACACAACATCCTATCACGTTAGCCTGAAATGGGAACAAACAAATGAGCATCGACCGCTGACCATGTTCGCAACGTGGGATTTGTATCAATTTTTTTTTTCTGAAACCATCGGGGGGCATTGGCCCGTAATGGTAGGAGATCCCTTAGGTGTGGTATCCATGCCACTTTTGGAGGTCCCTACGAGTGTTAAAGATAACATGGGACCAAATGGAGGGGAACATGAAGCTTGAAAAGTGGATAGAAGCTTACCCCAGTTGAATCTGACACTCCAGGTCCAAGACCAGAGTACTCTGAACACATTGGAAGACCACTACAAAGGGTCGAGGGGCTCAATTTGAGAGTGTCCAAGAAATGGAATATTATCCAAAGAATGGGGAATGGTTCCAAAAACCCAATGCGAAGTAGGGAATAACCCTATACCACACCTATATATCCCCCTCATGGAGAGGGACAAGCCATGGGACCTAGGTGATCGGGAGATCAGGAGATCTCTAAGAGATGGGGCTGGACACAAAATCTACATGTTCAGGAAGTCCTACATATCACATAAGAATGGAAATCATGCCACATTTAGTTCATGAAGATACATTTTATCATCATGTGGGATGACATATAGTTTGACAACATGAGGGACAAGTGTGCAGTTTAAGGTCAAGCGGGATCGTAATCCAATTTAAGGTCATGGAGGACCCTTGTCCATTTTAAGGCCATGGGGGACCATAAGATCCCAAATTTAGGACCAAATGAAGTTTATGGTTGTGCAGGAACAAAATCTGAGGCAATGTATTGCTTGAGGAAATTGGCAATGGTGGGAGGAGTTATACGGTCACCAGGGAATATGCACCATTGGGATAAACCTTATGAACAATGAAAGGTACTTCCCATTTTGGTGCCATCTTGGGTGGTATCCTATCGGGGATCATTGATGCCCAAAGAGCTAATACCAAATCACCTTGCAGGAAAGAGTGGAGGCGAACCTTCTTGTTGAATACTCGAGCCATCCTGCTCTGATTCCTTTCTAAGTTGTGCAGGGCATGTAGCCAATACTCGTCTAATTCTTCTAATTCAGCTAAAAGGATCTCAGACACTCTATCTGGTGCCTGTTGGTCATAGACCATTGTGCTCAATGAGGGAAATTGAATCTCGATTGGCAGAACAACCTCTGTTCTATACACTGGGAATATGGGGTCACCTGGGTGGAATTAGGGGTCATCGTCCGATAATACCAGAGGGCGTTGGGGAGCTTATCTAGCCAACTCTTATTGTTTTAAGAAACCATTTTTTGAGGAATGTTAGAGAGGATTTTATTGAACAGATCAATCTATCCATTTTCTGGCACGTGATAGAGAGAGGTATGGTTGGAGGGAATGTTGTACTTGGTGTACAATTTCTTTATCTCGGCTGTTCGAAAGTTGTTGCCGTTATCGGTGAGGATATCCTGAGGAATTCCAAACCAATGTAGGATATTCGAACTAACAAATTCAAAGATATTACAGGCTTTGAATCCCTTGAGTGAAATCACCTATGCCCACTTGGAGAAGAAATCCTTAGCAGTCAGAATCAATCGGCATTGGCGAGCAGTTGTCGGTGGGTACGGTCCATCGACATCTAACCCATAGAACGCAAAGGTCCAAGAGTAATTGGTAGTATGGAGAGGCTTTGGTGGATGATGCACAATGTTTTCATGAACATGGCATGCATGGCACCTCTTGGCGAACTCAGTGCACTCGTGGATCATGGAGGGCCAAAAATACCCTAATCTCTGAATCTAGGGAGACAGTTTTTGCCCAGCCTGATGGGAACCACAGGAACCAGAGTGAACCTCTTGCATGACATGTGGAATCTCAACCCCTTGGATTAAACGGAGGATAACACCTTCAAATACACGTTTATAGAGGATATTATCAATGCAAGGACCACTCTGGAGAGTAAAATGCGGTGCGCGGAGTCAAATTTTCTTGTGCTCGGCACGGTCTGATTGGAGATCACTATGTGGGAGGTAATCAACAAAATGGGCTCTCCCATCAGGAATTGCATTAACCACAACACCTGAAGAAATTGGGGCTCCTGACATGGAATCCCCGACAGTAAGATAGCTTACCCATGGGCCGTCGTCATACTCTAGGGTGATATGAGAAATGACCCTCCGATGCACCATGTGAATAATTAGATCATCCTGCTCAGGATCTGCAAGTGATGCATCCAGGCTAGCCAATGCATCTGCTCTACCGTTCTGTGACCGAGAGACATGGACAACCTATGGCTGAGAAGGGAACCCTGCCATTAACTGGAGAGTGTGTTCTAACAACTGTACGAGCTCTGGATTTCTGAAAGTGTAGTCACTATTGACCTATTTTATGACTAACTTGGAATCCATGTTCACATGTAAATGGGGAACATCGATCACAAGAGCTAGCTCGAGACCCATAATGAGGGCATGATACTCTTCCTCATTGTTAGTGCAGCCTTCAGACAACAGGAATGAGTATGGAAGGACTGCTTACACCTAGGTGATAAAGACGATACCCAGGCCTACTCTATTGAGCCTAGGATTATTGAGCCTCCTAGCGGTGGGGCTCTGAGAGGCACCATTTAAGTTTATATACCAACATGGAACGACCTGATCAACTAAGAGGATTGACTCATCATGAAATTATATTTCCAGGGACTAATCCATGGAGGTTGGATGGAAAGGAAAAAATTTTTGACAACGCCTTTCCCTTGATATCCTTTTGAGGTACAAACCTGATGTCAAACTGCTAGAGGATCACCACCCACCACGCTAGTCGACCAGTCAACATGGGGTGGTTAAGAATATACTACACTAGGTCCACTCGAGACGCTAACTATACCTCATGGTGCTGCAAGTAGTGCCGTAATTTCTGAATGGAAAACATGAGCGCAAGGTATCTCTTCTCGATGGGGGAGTATCTAGTTTCTGTATTGAGGAGCATGTGGATGTGGTAGTAGAGACTGTTCTCTACCCCTCATTGTTATATTGGGTGATAAGGGAACTGAAGGACCATTCTAGGGTAGTGACATAGAGAATCAGTGGCTTCCCAGAAATGGGTGGCATCAAGAATGGAGGCTGGAGAAAATATATCATTATTTCCTCAAAGGCGGTCTGGAAATCTTCGTCCAACTTGTAAGAGGTTCCCTTCCTCATGAGCTAAGAAAAGAGCTTACACTTGCAGGCTAGATTTGCAATGAATCAGCATATGTAGGCTATGTGGCCTTGAAGACCCCGAGGCTCCCAAATATTACTTGCGGGAGTCATTTGGCTGATTTCCTTGATCTTCTCTGGGTCGATCTCGATTCCCCGATATCTGACAACGAAGCCAAGAAATATTCCTGAGGTGACCCTAAAGGCACACTTCAATAGGTTCATCTTCAAAATGTGGGAACAGAAGAAGGTGAACACATTCTCAAGGTCCTTGAGATGTTCATGACACTGGAAAGATTTGACTACCATATCGTCCACATAACATTCCACCAATGTCCCGAGGACTGCCTTGAATATGAGATGCATGGCCCGCTAATATGTGGCACCCACGTTTTTCATCAAGAAAAGAATAACCTGGTAACAGAAAGTACCTTGGGGAGACCTTAATGTTATGGATGCTTCATCCTCGGGGTCCATCTAGATCTGATTATACCCGGAGTAACCATCCATGAAGGAGAGGGCTTGGAACCCGGCCGTAGCGTCGATCAACAATTCTGTCACCAGAAGGAGAAAATAATCCTTTGGACAGTGATTGTTGATATCACGGAAGTCGATGCAGACTCTGATCTGTTTTTTATTCATCTTGACTAGAACGAAGTTGGCTAACAATTTGGGGTACTTGACGTTTTTGACGAATATGGCTCTGATGAGCTTGTCAACATAGATATCAACCATGGTACCGTGAGACGGATGCATCTTTATGGGTGGATTTTTGAATCCGCGATGATTTGTCAGAATATCGAGGCAGTGGATGGCTCCCTGAGGATCTTGTCCTAGAATCTCATCATAACTCTAGGTGAATATATCATGGTGTTGTTTGAGGAAGCCTATACTGCTGCTGCTTCTTGAGGGACAAGGCGGCATTGATAAACGTAGGTCTTACATCTGTCTTGCAACCAAGGTTCACCTTTAGCAGTTCATCGACCGTGGCAGAGATGCCTTCTTCAAAGGCAGGGGGAGCATCCTATATACCTTCTTCTCCAATTATGGAGGGATATTTTATGGGTTAATATTCTTATGAGCTACCAGGCCCTGATGGGAGGCTTGTACCAGCTTCTGTGGTAGTGTTCATTGCATCAGGGAACTCTGGGGCTGCCGAGACCATGGATATGAAGGTTGTCATCCCAATCCCATCTGGTCCCCAACCCAAGAGAAAAATCATGATAATATCAAAAATTATTGGCACGTCAAATGGAGATGACTTATTCCCGCCAGGAGGAATAGAAAAGTATAATGTACTACCATTGGCATGAACCAGACGTCCCAATACCTCATGGGAGTGGGAGAATCCGGGAGCACTGGAACATGGTTCGTATAATAATATGAAGTGATCTTATGATGCCGCTTGGATTTGGGAGCACAGTTCTCTCTTGTCCTGGAAATGAAAAAACATTGCCCCATATCGGGGGTTGTGACCTCAAACCGATGGATCAGGAAGACATAGGCATCATTCAGAACTGCCCAAGGGTCGGCCTTAACGGCGACGAGCTCATCTTCGCATTCCTAGACTTGTTTATCCTTGCTCTTTTAGTAGTTAGTGTCTAGATAACGAGATTAAAAATAGGTGAAAAGAGAATCATCACCTTGGAGCACACCTACTCTACCATTATGTGAGTATTTGAGGCATTGGTGATATGTCGAGGGGACCACCGCATGTAGGTGGAGCCATGGTCTACCCATCAATGCATTTTACCCGGTGTCTTGATAGACAACCATGAAATCGGTGCTGGAAACTAAGCCACCGAATTGGGTCTTCTGACGGATCTTGTTGACCGGTATCTTCTCTATCCTATCATATCCATGGATTCTCAAATCAGAGAGAGTCAGGTCATCTTCAGATATCCCTAGCTTATGCAGCGTCTGCGTCGTGATAAGGTTGATCCTGGAACCGGTGTCAACAAGATAGTGATGAAACTCTACACCATTTAATTGGCCAGGGATATATAGTGGGAAGATGTTCCCCTATATTGGAGAGCCTTTGTCTTCTCCAGAGAATGAAATGACGGCCTAAAATTCGGCATCCTCGACTGTTTCAGCATGGAAGGCCTCTGCAGATGCTATCTCCATCTCAAACTGGAGGGGGCTCTTTAAAGCCTAATCGAGTACTTCACGCATATCTGGTGATAGGAGATTGGCTTCTACGATGGAAATACTCACTGGGATGCCAGCTATGTTCTTGAGATCATCATAATTCCGAGCCAGGCACGAGCTTCTACTTGTAGGGATTCGCTCGTCGATTGGAGGAATGGCCGGCCCTTCCAGCTGGATTGCGGGCTGACTGGTACTGGGTACATCTCGCTGCTCACTGGTCGAAGCTCAAAAGGGTCATTGTCATATGAGGACCGGGAGACTGAGATGGTCCTGTAGTAGGGAGAAGATGGTCATGATATGGTTGAAGTGGCTATGCCTAATCTAGTAGCACAAATGGTGGTGGAGGTAGACCAGTCGACACCAGATGAAGATGATGTGCATGCTGAGTTCTGTGCTGGGCCTGCTGTCTGGTATCAGCGGCATGGACGACCTAGTTGGAGGTGACAACTGACATGCCCCAGCAGCCCATATGGCCGCAGCTCCACCGATGTTGGAGTCAGCTGGAGATTTTGGAGAGGTTCGCGTGGTGGTCCCCTCGTCGGGATTCATATAGGGATTTACCAACTTGACGGTGTTAACCGAAGCGTTCCCTTAGCCGTGACTTGATGAATCTTCCACCATTGGGCAGATTATAGGGGGATTTCCCATCTTTGGGGGCATAGGGTCTCCAAGAGTGCGATACGACGATGGCATTGGCGAGGCGCGTTGCTTCTTCTTGCACCGCTGATGCATGCCCTTATGGGAAGAGACAGATTAATGTGATGATGAATCAATGGTGGCCACATCTTCTGAGGGATCTGGCTGATTCAGTCATGCAAGGATAATGCCATGGCTGCAGGAGACCACCCTGTGAGCCATCCAGTAGTAATAATTCTGGGACCCGTTGTCAGAAACCTGGTACCACTCACCTCTGCCATCGCTACCGTTATCTGATCCCACAAAGACACCTACCACTTGTGATGGGGTTGGGCCCAACCTAACTATTTGTTGTTAATCTGGTCTTGGAGATATTCCTTGAACACATAGCATTTCTTGATGGTGTGCCCTAGGATCCGTTGATAAGGGCAGTAGTTTGGGTGATCTGTGAGATGGGCCCATTCTGGCTTCCGCCACTCAGGTAGTCATATGATTCTCTACTCTAAGGCACTGCGAAAGTAACTAGGGACCTGATCTTCGTCGAATAAGTAGGATTCATTCCTTCTATCTAGAAAGGGATCTCTAGGAGCCTGACCATGATGGGGGGCCGGAGGATCCTACCGATGATGCGGAACATGATTATCTCACCTAGGTGGTGGCGGCGCATTACGCGGGGTCGTCTGCCGATTCGGAGGATGCTGTTGGGCTTGAAGCTGTGCTCGTGGTGGTGGACCTTTGCAGAGCTATGGATCTAGCTCCACTGGTATCAATTATAGCTTCTTGGGGGCCTCTACCTAGGCCACCGCGGTGGGCTCGGCTCTAGCAGCCCTCCTTGCTGAGATTATAGGAGGTAGCAGGCATCCCTGGCTAGCCTGTTGTAGGGATTCTTCGAGGCGCTGTGCCTTATCTAAGAAGTCTCGGAACCTTCTGGGATAGTTCTGAGTGATCAAGGAGGGAATCGGTTCTGTCTTGTCATTCCCCATACACATCTTCAGTAATGTCTCCTAAATAAGTGGAATGTCAAGGGATTATTTGGGACCCTTCCATCAGGCTATGAAGTCTGCAACTCGCTCATCGGGCCTTTGATTACACCTGAAGAGGTCTGTGATGTTCTTCTTCTGGGTGGTAGAGCTGAACTGGTAATGGAACTGCCTACGAAGGTCCTCCCATCATGTCACAAATCCAATAGGGTGCTGGCTGTACATGACCAATGTTGGCCCTTCCAGTGTCTGAAGAAAACTGCGGAGCTTGGAGGCCTCATGCTGCGCTGGGGTCCCTAACATAGGTGTAACACCTGAAATTTTTATGATAAATATTTTGTTTTTATATACACCATCAAAGGAATCTTTCACTATACACAACACTATCTTGGCTTACTTTACACGCATTCACGGCCTTCCTCGATAGCATGCATTGTACGCAATACCATGTTTAACTAAACAATGATATGCTATTAAAATATTCTTAAAACTAGCTGTTATGAATAGAAATAACCACTTTTTGAAATTTATAAATTTTTAAAATCAAAATTGACTTCATTTTTGGATTCAGAATATCGAAATTAGCCTAGGGTGAATTTTTGGTATTTTTCTGAAAACATTAAATTTTTATGAATAATGAAAACACTAGATTACTATTTAAACCGAATTTTTATTTAAATAATTATTTATTTTTTTTAATTTATTTTACGTCAAAATTGATAAATAATACTTATATAAGTTCAATGAAATTCATTGGAGTCATTTTCTATTAATAAAAATTTTATTGAACTTTTCACCGTCTTTTACCCACCTCCTAGAAGAGTTTGAAAATTTACATAAAACATGATTTTACCGCTTCTGTGAGAGGAATTTCAAAAATATGAGAGACACGGTTGATATTAGTATGTAAAATTTTGTTCAATGAGATGAAAATAATTTTTGGTGAATAGTAACTTTTTACTTTTATTTACCACGTTTAAAAGTAAATCGAGTAATTAAGCATAAAAATGATATTATTATTACCCTAACACATTTTCTAATTCTATTCGATAAGTTTTATTCGACCAAAAACAACCTTAGGAGTAAAATATGACCATTTAGGTCCACTTGGATTAGATTTGGACATTTAATATTATTTTATTTAAAGAATAGTTAAAATAGTAAAAACCAATGTTTTGTAACTAAAACATTTTTAATATAGGACTAAAAAAGATAAATTTGACTATAAATATTCATTATAAATATAAATATATTTTCTACATAATGGTATTTTATTTATAATTTTACGACTTTATATAATTTAGTGTATTTATGACACAATGATGATGTAGTAATTACCTTATTAAAGAAAATATTAACATAATTGATATTGTAAATACATAAATATATGTAATTTAAGATTTTTGATGAATTAAACTAATTTTATAGGTTAATATGACATATTATTATTGATTTAATTAACATTTTTTAACTAATCATGATGTTGTTCACAAAAATCAATTACCAAATAGTGTCAAAATTGACATAAAATATTTTTTTAAAAAAATATTATATTATTAATAGTTATTTTATTTCTAAAAATCTATGGTTCCGTAAAATTACTTATATAATGTTATATATATTAATAATAAACATCTTGGGGTTCGTTTGGCTTGTTATAGTAAGTTTATTAATCATATAGTGTAAGAAAACAAGAAGACACTGTAAAAGTTAAATTATTTAACTTAGAGTTAAATCTATAGGATAAGGTTAAAATAGTATCCTAAACTTGTATAAAACCTATTGGTTAAGAGGATTTTGACCCACCCCCGCCTTAACTTTGAAATAAATCAATTTGGAGCTTTTAAAAACTGAATATGACTTTATTATAAAATAATATTTTTAGTTTTTCCAAAGGTGCCCTCTCCTCCCTTATAAAAGGGAACCTCCTCCCTCTCCTCCTCACACCACATTGACCCTTAAAGCACTACCAAACCATGCCATTTTCTCTTCTACACTTCCCTAGAAACAAATTAGAGGCCCTGGTCTTCTTCAAAGACCATCTATAGTGCCCCAAGAGGAGGTTAAGAAGAGGCGCTTCAAAGAAAAGGTAATATCTGTTACCGATTCTTTTAACATTATTTCTTCTTCTACTTCCTCTTATTTAGTTGTTTCATTATGAAGTAATAACATCAGTATCACTCATATACTGATATTTTATTATAAATATGGAAAAACCATTTTTCACCTTCTTTCTATCCTACAGAAAACAAAATCACCGCGTGTCCGTACGTACGGAATACCGTCTCCACGCCGTGGTATAATCTGTTTTCCACCACCACCTTACTAGGATGGGTATAATGGAGTAATGAATATCTATATATGATTATTGTAATGTGATTTTTATTCTGAAATAGTATACATACACTTCAATACAATTCCACGATCATGGGAATGATATCATCGCCCGTGCGTACATACGGCCTACCGTCTCCACAATGTGATGCGACTCCTTCTACATGATCTTCATTGAACAATGATTATATAAATGGATTGAATGAATAAATATGATATATGTTACTCTAAAACCATTATGGAAATGAGGAATCTATAACCTAAAAATAAGAATAAGAATTTATTCGACAAGACATGCATGAGAACATAAAGTAATGAACACCCGAATAACAAGTAGCAATCAAATATTACTAATAAGAAGATAATAATATGAATATATATGATACCATAACAATTAATATGATTCTTAAATAATTCAATGAAATTATTTAAATCATTATACAGGAGGTTCGGACACATACAAATCATATCAGACATAAGGTAGAGGAAAATCTCACAATCCCATTTTTTCCGAGATTGTTTATACTTCGGTAATTACTGGGACATATTTATCATCCACATACATGTTTTGTCAATATTTAATATTATTTCTATCCTCCTACAATTTTTTAAATCCAATTTTACCCTTCAGTGAGTTTTTAGTAAAATATATGAAAGGAATATTTGGTCATTTTTAGTATGACGTACGTTTTTGACTTTTTTATCCAAAGTACGAGAAGAATGTTTTTCTCTAACTTAAACGGCATGAATGGATTTTTAGAACATTATTTCCATAAGGATTCAATTACAAGTTTTCATGTTTATTTTTAATCAACTTCTTTTAGTTTAAAATTGTATGACATGTTATGAAAGGAAAAATGTTTTTGAAGTAGAAAGGATATTTTCCTAAAGAATGGAGTTCAAGCACTTTATCAAAATTATTTTCCATATAATATAATATAGGGTTTTGTTTTTATCCCTATTTTTACATTGATTGGATTATGTTACGATGGAATTATTTTTATGATGTCCTTTTATCTTGTATTTATTATGTTATGATGACATGACGTTTAAGAATCTCATTTTTATTACATGGGTTATGCTATGAGGTATGGTTTATGATTTTTTGGCACACATAAGAATGGTTTCATTATGAGATGGGTGGGGCCTATATCTCCATCCAATGCATTGGTAAAAATTTATATCTCATGAGATAGACATGTCTAGAACGACATGTTAATCCGAATCAGTGATACAAGACTGAAACGAGGAGTGAAATCAGTTCAGAAATGGACTTTGTGCGCTAAGATAGTCTTGGAAATGAGTCCTGACTACTAAGAAATGATTCTCTATGATTATGTGTGTATTCCAAAAAGTTTCATGTTTTATGATATGATTATTGGGATTACATTCCACTACTATGATTTATCCCATGTTATGAAATTATGATCTCTTTTGCAGGTTAAGATTTCCAAAATGTTATGTTCTTATGAATATGATGTGATTGATATTTATTTTTTTTTACCCTTACTGAGCATTTGAGCTCAGATTTTTGTATGTTCTCTTTTCCCCAGGTCAGGAAGAAGGGTATTAAGTAGGATATTCCAAAAATGGATTTTAGATATGATGAAATAAATGGGAGATAATGTAGATGCTTTATGAACTAGTTGTTTATGTCTCCCAGTTTCTAATAACACTATACCTATACGGTCCTTTCATGGTTTTGTTATATGATGTAATAAGTGCACTTCAATTATGGTGTAATAACAATGTATGTAAAGTATGGGTCGTTATAGTTGGTATCAGATGACAGGTATAGTCAACCTTTGGAAACTATGATGTGAAAGCTTTAGTAAGAACCCAAAGGATATGTATAAGTATAGAACACAATATTAGTTTTTTAGAAATGGCCATGTATAACCTATGATCATACCTTAAGTGTGAAATTTTATTCTTGATTATGTGGTTTTCCTATTATAATTAGTGTTTCTCACACTATTCTTATTGGTTTTATTCCATGGCTGGAAACCGAAAGAACTGTGTTAATGCGGAATGCAACGGGAAATGCAATGATTGTCCCCCTGAGTAACCAAACGTTATGGGAGCTATAATGCAACATCTTGTAGCCATGCTCACACAACTTTCTCAAGATATGAATCATGAAAAACTTCCAAATGATCAAAGGAAGGAGAAACATTCTGTTGAATCCTTCATGAGGTAGCGTCCACCCTCATTCAGGGGGTCTACTGATCCATTAGTTACTGAACAATGGATCTGTACTACTGAAAAGATATTTTCAGTTCATCAATGTTCTAAACATGATAAAGTCATCTTAGCAGTATATCGTTTGGAAGTTGAAGCTGATCAATGGTGGAATCTTATCAAGAATATGAGGTCAAGAGATAAAATTGAGTCCATGGAATGGGATGAGTTCAAGAACTTATTTTTTAATAAGTACTTCCCTCGTATTCTTCAAACAAAGATGGAGAAAGAGTTTCTTGAACTAATGAAAAAGATGATGAATATATCGGTACCTATGAAGCAAATTTTACAAGAAATGAGAGGTACGCTTCCGGAATTTTTATCCAACCTGAGAGTAAGATCGATAGATTCTTTAGTGGCTTAAAACCATGTCTTCAAAGGGCGTTAGCCATAAGGGACTTCAATAGCTATGGGAAAATCGTTCGATGTTCTATCAAAGTTGATATGGATATTTGAGTAACCCATCAGTTATATGGGTTTGATAAGATGAAAAAATGGAATTCAAATGGAAATCTATAGAGCACACTGAAAAGAAGATGAGTTTTCCCATATGCACAAAGTGTGGAAGGAAACATAGAGGGAGTTTTCTTAACTGGATAAGTAAATGTTTTAAATGTGGAAAAGAAGGTCATCAGGCATTTGAATGCTGAAATGATGGGAAGAAGATTTCTAATGATGTGATCAAAGAAAAGGATACACAGAGTGCACCTCCTACACTTAAATGTTACAAGTGCAAGGAAATATGGCATTATTCTAATCAATTCCCTAATCCAAGGGTTTTTTATGATGATCGACGTCAACAAACTCTTAAATCCAAAGATGAAGGAATGTAACATGCAATTTCTATCAATGAGGTGGAGTACAATAACGAAGTGGTGAAAGGTACACTTACCATCCAATCTAAAGTATCAAATGTTTTATTTGATTCCGGATCCACCCACTCTTTTATTTATGAATAATTTTCTATGGGTATCACCGTATTACCTCAGTAGTTATATATTGAGTTAGTTGTGACAACCCCAAATGGCACAATAGTTGCATCAAAAGTTTACAATTCTTCTCCGATAGAAGTTTTTGGGAAAGTGATTCCTACATATATTGTGATCCTACCTATAGTGGAATTTTATGTGATTCTTGGAATGTATTGGATTTCGTTATATGGAGCTCATATTAACTTCAAAAGAAGACAATTCACATTTCATATTCCAGATCAATCTATGATCTTCTATCGATGCAAGGATGAACAAAACCTTCCAGTGGAAATTTCCTCCATCCTATTGGTCTTGATTCAACTAAATAAATGTTATTTATCTCAAATGGTTGGAGAGAAACTCATGATTAATAATATGACCATTGTATGGGAGTTTGATGATGTCTTTTCAGAGGAATTTCCAGGTCTTCCACCAAATCGTGAAGTTGAGTTTTTAATAGAACTCATACCGGGTGCTTTACCTATTTCAAAGACACCTTATAGAATGGCCCCAATTGAGTTGTAGGGATTGAAGAAGCAACTCCAAGAGAATCTTGACAAGGGATTCATATGCCCTAGTGCATCACCTTGGGGGGCACATGTTCTGTTTGATAAGAAGAAAGATGGATCAATGAGACTCTGCATTGATTATCGAGAACTTAACAAAATCACTATCAAGAACAAATATCTTCTCCCACACATTGATGACTTATTTTACCAACTACGTGGAGCTCAATACTTTTCCAAGATTGATCTTCATTCAGCGTATCATCAATTAAGTTTCAAAAGGTAGGATATACCAGAGACATCTTTCTGTACAAGGTATAGACACTATGAATTTATAGTGATTCCATTTGGTCTTACTAATTCCACTGCAATCTTCATGGTTCTAATTAATAGAGTCTTTAGATACTATCTTGATTAGTTTGTGGTAGTCTTTATAGATGATATCTTGCCTATTCAAAGATCAGGGAAGAACATAAAGATCACATGATAATTGTATTGAAGACCCTGAGAAAGGAGAAGCTTTATGCCAAATTTACCAAGTGTGAATTTTTTCTGCAACAAGTTTCATTTTGGGGTCACATAATCTCAAAAGAGGGGATATATGTGGATCCACCAAAAACAGAGGTTATTGAAATATGGTGGAGACCAAAAACAATAACTGATATCTGAAGTTTTCTTGGATTGGCTGGATATTATCAATGTTTTTTGAACGATTTTTCATGATTATCTAATCCACTCACTATGTTGACTCGAAATGGAGTTAAGTTCGTGTGGATGGAGGAGTGTGAAGAAAATTTCAAGGAGTTAAAAAGAAGCTTATCCAGTGCACATGTTCTCACACTACCTTGTAGTGGAGAAATGTTTGTGATCTATAGTGATGCATCGAAGAAGTTATTGGGGTGTGTTATCATGAAAAACGATATGGTGATAGCTTATGCCTCACGACGGTTTAAAATCCATGAGCAAAATTACCCAACTCATGATTTTGAATTAGTTCTCGTAATCATTGCATTAAAGATTTGGAGGCATTATCTTTATGGTGAAAGGTGTGATATTTATACTGATCATAAATGTTTAATGTATATTTTCACACAAAAGGAGATGAATATGTGACAAATAAGGTGGTTGGAGTTGATTAAGGATTACAACTTCTCAATTAATTACCACCTTTGGGAAAGAAAACAAGGTGGCAGATGCATTAAGTTGACACGACCATGCTAGCTTATCCCTGATAAGGATCACAAAAGATATTATATTTATGGATTTACAAAGGATGGATCATGGAATTATAATGGAAGGGGAGAAATCTTATCTTTCTCAAATGAATGTTCAACCATATATACATGTGAAGATTAAAGAGGCACAAAAAGAAGATGTAGAGTTTCAAAAGAAGGTGAGAAATGTTCCTGAATTTAACCTTGATTGTGATAGGATAATAATGTTTAGGAATTTGGTTTGTGTTCCTCCCATACCAAAATTAAAGAAGGAGCTCCTGGTTGAGGCTCATAGTTCATCATTATCTATTCGTCCTGGTAGCAAGAAGATGTATAGAGACCTGAAAGAGTACTTCTGGTGGGATGGCATGAAAAAATATGTTTTTGAAAATGTTTCTTGATGAATGGTTTGTCATAAAGTTAAATATGAGAGACAGAAGTCTAAGGGGTTGTTAAAACCATTACCCATACACGAATGGAAATGGGAAAACATCACTATTCCCTTTGTCACCGGAATTCCTAAAACATCCAAAGGAAATAATTCTATCTGGGTCATAGTTGATCATTTTATAATGTCGGTACACATCATTGCTATTAGAGAGGATTTATCTCTTGGTCAGCTTTCCAGGATATATGTAATGGAATTGGAAAGATTGCATGGAGTACCAATTTCCATTATATCGGATCAGGATCTGAGGTTCACCTCAATATTTTGGTGAAGTCTTCCGCATAATCTAGATACATAGTTGAGTTTCAGCACTACTTATCATCCTCAGATAGACAGTTAGTCTGAGAGGACAATTCAGTCACTAGAAGATATGTTGAGATATTTCTCTATGGATTTAAAAGGTGGTTGGAATCAACACCTACCTTTGGTGGATTTTTCTTATAATAATAGTTTTCACTCTAGTTTTCAGATGGCTCCTTATGAAGCTCTATATGGAAAGAAATGTAGGACTCCAACTTGCTAAAATGAAGTTGGGGAAAGAAAGCTATTAGGACCTGATATTGTTGATGAGATGGTAGAAAAGATCAGATCTATTCAACAACACAGAAGAGAAACTCAGAGTAGACAAAAAAGTTATGCCGATAACTGGAGAAAAGACCTAGAGTTTGATGTGGGTGATAATGTGTTATTACGAATATCTCCTTGGAAGAGAGTAATGAGATTTGGAAAGAATGGAAAGTTGAGCCCTAGGTATATCGGTCCTTTCGAAATGCTTGATCGTGTTGGGAAGCTATCTTACCGATTGGTGCTTGCACCGAATATCTCTCAAGTTCATCATGTGTTCCATTTATCTCTCCTATGGAATTACATACCTGATCCTTCACATGCACTCAGCTCAGAAGTTGTACCGCTGGAGCAAGATCTTTCTTATGAAGAACAGCCAATATAGATTCTTGATCATAGAGAAATAGTCCTACGGAACAAGACCACTCACTTGGGGAAAGTTTTATGGAGGAACTACCAATTATAAGAAGCTACATGGGACCTTGAGTATATGATGAGGGAGAGGTATCCTCATCTGTTTGTTACAAAGTGACCAATTTTGAGGGAGAAATTCATTTTAAGGGGGGTAGAATGTAACACCCGAGATTTTTATGAGAAATATTTTGTTTTTATATACATCATCAAAGGAATGTTTCTCTACACACAAAACTATCTTGGTTTTCTTTACATACAATCGCGGCCTTCGTTGATAGCTTGCATTGTATGCAATACCGAGTTTCACTAAACAATGATATGCTATTAAAATATTATTAAAGACAGTAGTTATGAATAGAAATATCCACTTTTTTAAATTTTATAAATTTTATCTTTCAAAATGGACTTCATTTTTGGATTACGAATATCGAAATTAGCCTAGGGTGAATTTTTGTTATTTTTATAAAAACATTTAATTTTCGATGAATAGTGAAAACACTGGATTACTATTTAAACCGACTTTTTATTTAAATAATTATTTATTTTATTTAAATTTATTTTATGTCAAAATTGGTACATAATACCTATATAAGTTCAATGTAATTCATTGGAGTCATTTTATAATAATAAAAATTTTATTTAACTTTTCACCGACTTTTACCCAACTCCTAGGGGAGTTTGAAAATTTACATAAAACATAATTTTACCACTTCTGTGAGTGGAATTTCAAAAATCCGAGAGTCATAGCTGATATCAGTAAATAAAATTTGGTTCAATGAGATGAATATAATTTTCGGTGAATAGTAACTTTTTACTTTTATTTATCACGGTTAAAAGTAAATAGGCCAATTAAGGCTAAAAATAATGTTATTATTCCCTAACACATGTCCTAATTCTATGGGATAAGATTAATTCGATGAAAGACAACCTTAGAAATAAAATATGACCATTTAGGTCCACTTTTATTAGATTAGGTCATTTAATATTATTTCATTTAAAGAAGAGTTAAAATAGTTAAAATCAATGTTTAATTACTAAAATATTTTTAATATAGGGTTAAAAATAAGGTAAATTCAACTATAAATATTAATTATAAAGACTAAAATATTTCCTGAATAATGGTATTTTATTTATAATTTTTAGACTTTAAATAATTTAGTTTATTTATGACACAATAATGATGCAGTAATTACCTTATTAAGGAAATATTAACATAATTGATATTATAAATACCCAAATCAATGTAATTTGTGACTTTTTTATGAATTAAAATAATTTTATAGGTTAATATGACATATTATTATTGATTTAATTAACTTTTTTTGAACTAACCATGCTGTTATGATTTTCACAAAAATCAATTACAAAATAGTGTCAAAATTGACATAAAATTGTTTTTAAATCAAATATTCTATTATTAATTGTTATTTTATTCCTAAAAATATATGATTCGTCCAAATGTCTTAGATAATGTTATATATATTAATAATAAACAACTTGGGGTTCGTTTTTCTTGTTATAGTAATTTTATAAACAATATAGTGTCAGAAAACAAGATGACACGGTAAAAGTTAAATTATTTAACTTAGAGTTTAATCTATATGATATGGTAAAAATAGTAACCTAAACTTGTCTAAAATTTAATTTCTGAGAGGATTTCTACCCATACCCATCTTATATTTTAAATAAATCATTTTTTATCTATTAAAAACCGAATATGACTTTATTATTAAATAATATATTTATTTTTCCCAAAGGTGCCCCTCTCATCCCTTATAAAAGGGCACCTCCTCCCTCTCCTCCTCACACCACTTTGAGCATTCAAGCTCGTCCAAACCCTGAAAATTTATCTTCTCCACTTCCCTAGAAACATCCTAGTTTTCCTTTTCTTCTTCAAAGTCTATCTATTGTTCCCTAAGAGGAGGTTTAGAAGAGGCGCTTCAAAGAAGTGGTAATGTCCGTTACAGATTCTTTCAACATTATTTCTTCTTATACTTCCTCTTATTCAGTTGTTTTATTATGAAGTAATAACATCAGTATCACACATATACTGATATGTTATTATAAATATGAAACAACCATATTTTACATTTTATCCATCCTATGGAAAACAAAATCACCGCGCGTGTGTACGTACGGAATACCGTCTCCACGCCGTGGTGTAATCTGTTTTCTACCACCACCTTACATGGATGGGTATAATGGTGTATAGAATAACCATATATTATTATTGTAAAGTTATTTTGATTCTGAAATAGTATATATACACTTCAATACAATTCCACGATCATGGGAATGATATCATCACTCGTGCGTACGTACGACATGCAGTCTCCACGATGTGATGCGACTCGTTCTACATGATCTTCAATGAACAATGATTATATACATGGATTGAATGAATAAATATGATATAAGGTACACTAATACCATTTTGGAAATGAGGCATCTATAACCTAAAAATAAGAATAAGAATTTATTCGACAAGACATGCATAGGAAGATAATGTAATGAACACCTGAATAACAAGTAGCAATCAAATATTACTTATAAGAAGGTAAGAATAAGAACATATATGATACCATAACAATGAATATGATTCTGTAATAAGTCAATTATATTATTTAAATCATTATATAGGAGGCTAGGACACATACAAATCATATCAGACCTATGGTAAGGGAAAATCTCGCAATCTCAATTTTTATCCGATATTTTTTATACCTCGGTAATTATTGGGGAATATTTATCATCCAAGTCCATGTTTTGTCAATAGGTAATATTATTTCTATCCTCCTAAAATTGTATAAATCCAATTTTACCCTTCTCTTTGTTTTTAGTAAAATATATGAAAGGAATCTTTTGTCGTTTTTAGTACAAGGTACCTTTTTGACTTTTCTGTCCAAAGTACGAGAAGAATGTTTTTCTTTAACATATAATGAATGAATGGATTTTTAGAACATTATTTCCAAGAAGATTACTTTACAAGTTTTCAAGTTTATTTTTAATCAACTTATTTTTGTTTAAAATTGTATGACTTGTTAAGAAAGGAAAAAAAATTTTGAAGTAGAAAGGATATTTTCCTCAAGAATGGAGTTCAAGCATTTTATCAAAATTAGTTTCCATATCAGATAATATAGGGTTCTGTTTCTATCCCTATTTTTACATTGATTGGATTATGCTGTGATGGAATTATTTTTATGATGTCCTTTTATGTTATATTAATTATGTTATGGTGGCATGACATTTAAGAATCCAATTTTTATTACGTGGGTTATGCTATGATGTATCATTTATGATTTTGTGGAACACATATGAATGGTTTCATTATGAGATGGCTGGGACCTATATATCCCTCCAATGCATTGGGTAAAGATTTATATCTCATTAGATAGACATGGCTGGAATGGCAGGTAAATCTGGTTCAGTGATATAGGACTGAAATGAGGAGTGAACTCGGTTCAGAAATGGATTTTGTCTACTATGATAGTCTTGGAAATGAGTCTTGACTACTAAGAAATGATTTTCAATGATTATGTGTGTATGCCACAAAGATTCATGTTTTAATTTATGATTATTGGGATTACATTTAACTACTATGATTTATCCCATGTTATGAAATTATGATCTCTTTTGCAGGTTAAGATTTCAAAAATTTTATGTTCTTATGAATATGATGTGATTGATATTTCTTTTGTTTACCCTTACTGATCATTTGAGCTCACCCATTTGTATGTTCTCTCTTCCCCAGGCCAGGAAGAAGGGTATTAAGTAGGATATGCCAAAAAGGTATTCTAGATAAGATGAAATAAATGGGAGACATTGTAGATGCTTTATGAACCAATTGTTTATGTTTCATAGTTTCTAAAGAAACTATACCTATACGGTCCTTACATGTTTTTGTTATATGTTGTAATAAGTGTGCTTCAGTTCTGAAGTAATAACAATGTATGTCAAGTATGGGTCGTTATATTAGGCTCACACCTCGAGTTGAAGTGGTATAGGTTCCATAATAGGCCCCTCACCCCATTAATGGGGGATAAAGTGGGATTCCCAAATCCTGGGGGTGTTGGCATGTCATCCACCCATGCTGGGTATGGCTTGCCATCAGGCGGGATAGCCACCTGTCGTGTTTCCAAAGCTTCCATGTAGGAAATGAGAACCGCCATTGGATCTTCAAGATGTGGGTCCCTATCCTGACGGGGATCCCTAACCATGAGTACATAGCCCAACTCTTCAATGCGGTGGCCAAGATCAGCGGTTCATGGAGCAGCTGGTTGAGGGACCCTTGGGGCGGTCAAAGGAGCCCGACTAGGGTTCCTTGGATTGTCGTGCTGTTCGGGATGGTTTGGCGAGACATACCATGCCCTCTTTCCGTGAGCTCTGGATTCTATCATGTCTGCGAATACAGCATGATCAGGGTTGCCTAGGAGAATCTCTCCATGGGATAGTTGTTCCTACCCCAGCTACCCCGGACTAGGAGCACCGTAGTCGGGTCGCTGCTCTGAAATGCGTTCAGTCATAAGCTCGTCGACTAAGTTCTTCTGCTCAGTGAGTTGTTGACGTAGCGTGGCCTTATTGGGATCATTTTCCATCTTTTTCACAGAGGTGGACATGTCAGATATCTTTACAGCTCCAACTTTCTCTTTTCCTTTACTAACATTCCAACTCAGTGCCAATACCTTTGTGGGTAGAGGGAGACCTACGGGGTTTCTATGCTGGTGAGTAATCCAACTTGATAGGTTAAGTGGCCGAACTTCCTTAGGGGGCGTCCCTATCAAGAAGTCCCAACTCATTCTCCCCTCCCGTCAAATCGGTCATGTTAACCGCCACTCTTCTCGGGGGTATGTCCTCAATATCACCAAGCGAGTCAGGCTGCCGAAAAATCTCAATAAAGAGGAGGGTAGCATACTTCCCCCAACCATGAACTTGAGTGTGAGGGGTGTCCTCATGAATACATTTTTGGAGTACTTGGAAACTATGAACGCATTTCCGTTGGAGGGCCCAGTGGTGGAAATGTGGCTCAGGGTGTCAGACTGCAGGGAGTGTGGCCAGGTCAACCATGTGGCATTGTTCACCGATATCTTCAAGGTGCATTTGGCTGCTAGGATAAGTCACCCACCGACGGTGAAGACGGAGGTGAGTCGCTCAGAGGGTCTGGTGGAAACATTTAAACTCCTCCAGGGTGAATGATTCTAGCGTACAAAAACTCAGTCATGCAACCGGTGAAAACTTCTCTAGGAAGTGGCCCGTTGTGAGGATGGTCTAGAATCTTCTGGGCTCAGACTCAGGGTCGGGACCTTGATTTCCCACATGTCAACAGAGGGTGGTTGAGGAACTTGCAGTGGCACCGATGTGGGCCGCTAGGACGGCGGACTGGCTGGTGGAGAATATGGCGAGTGGGCTGATTGGCCGCCAAATCTTAGATTTTCCTCTGAGGGTTGCAGCGACCTGGCCACTATATCACAATAGGATGAACCGGTGACCAAGGCTCCTGACATAACATCAACATCTACTGAGGGTGGGCCAAGGTGGTGGGGCTTGAACCTCATGGAGGCTTCTTATGTACCATGCCTTAGCATGGATCAATGTCCCCGTAGTTCAGATTGGATGGGGATTATACTAGGAGGTGGCACATGGTGGTGGGGCATGAACCTCGTGGAGGCTTCCTATGTACCATGACATAACATGGATCAAAATTTCCGTAGTTCGGGATGGATTGGGGCTTACACTCTGAGGCGGCCCAAGGTGGGGGGGGCTTGAACCTCGTGGAGGCTTCCAAGTACAATTCCTTAGCACAGATCAAAGTCCATGTAGTTCAAGATGGTAGGGGCTTACACTCTGAGGTGGCCCAAGGTGTTGGGGCTTGAACCTCGTGGAGGCTTCCTACGCACCATGACTTAGCACAGATCAATGTCCCCGTAGTTAAAGAAGGATTGGGGATTGCACTATGAGGAATCCTAAGGTGGTGGGGAATAAACCTCGTGGAGGCCTCATACGTACCATTCCTTGACATGGATCAATGTCCATGTAGTTCAGGATGGATTGGTGTTTACACTCTGAGGCGGCCCAAGGTGGTGGGGCTTGAACCTCATGGAGTCTTCCTACATACCATGTTTTGACATGGACCAAAGTCCCCATTGTTCGAGATGGATTGGGGCATACACACTGAGGTGGCCCAAGGTGGTGGGGCTTGAACCTCATAGAATCGTTCTATGTACCATGCCTTGACATGGATCAAATTAACCGTAGTTCGGGATAGTTTGGGCTTACACTTTGAGGCAGCCCAAGGTGATGGGGCTTTAAGCTTTTGGAGGCTTCCTATGTACCATGCCCGGGAATGAATCAAAGTACCCATACTTCGGGATGGTTTGGGATTAAACACTAAGGCGGCCCATGGTGATGGGGCTTGAACCTCGTGGAGGTTTCTTATGTTCCATTCCTTGACGTGGATTAAAGTACCCACCATTCGGGATGGTTGGGTCTTACACTCTGAGGCGGTCCAAGGTTGTGGGCTTGAACCTCATGGAGGCTTCCTTTGTACCATGCCTTGAAATGGATCAATGTACCTATAGTTTGGGATGGTTAGGGAATAAACTCTGAGGCAGCCCATGTTTTTTCATGGTCGGTGCTTACTCTAATCTCACATGAGTCATGCTCAGTGTGAGAAATCAGAGCTAGCAGAGACTTGACGATCACGTCGTGAAGGGTGCTTTTATGGGAGATGGAAAGGGGCTTATGCGTTGAGCGGCCCATGGTGACAGGACTTACTCTAGGATGGAGGCCCGTGGGTGACTAAGCGCAGTGGGAGAGGGATTTGGGATGGAAGAAAGGATAAGCATTCTTCCCTACCACGACATTTGCTGGCCTTGGAACCGATGAAGTGAGGAGGAGCAGGGGTGCTTCCTCACGCAAGGAAAGCTAGGGGCTTACACCAAGGTGGCTTCCCTTCTCCGTGGACAAACGCCACTCCGATAAGAAGGATATCATCTCATATGAGGAGTGATCCCATCCCTGTGGAGATGAGTGGGAATGGAGAATGTACTAGGTTGGGGGACCCTGCGCATGAGGCACAGGGCCATGTCACAGTTTAACGTCATGTTCTGAGGACAATGGAACTTGGCAGTTTATCGTCCTGCATCTCGGATGGGGTGGGTTCACTCCACACCCCTAGGACTTAAATAATTGGTACCCCATACCCTTTGCGGGGGGGGGGGAGGCATCAGCATGGCCTTTGCGAGGGGGTGTCATGGAGAGAACCATCGAGGCGTCCACATTAGCATGGGTATGAAAATAAGCAATAGTCATTAGCGTGCTATGAGAAGAAGCATGAGGTGAAGAAATGCAATGGGAAGGATTGTCCAAGGGACATTGAAGTTACTTCATACTAGCCTAGAATTTCGTACGAAAAAACATTGTATGACGACGATGCCCAAGGTGCACAAGACATCTGCGAATGGCATCCAGAAGGAGGGCATCAGACGTTCATGCAAGAGGGTTCCCGGAGAGCACAGAGGTCAAGGGCCCTGTGGAATTGCACATAGCACATATGGTCTGCGGGAAATAAAGGCGCCTGGCAGGAAAAACCCAGGCTGGCGCGAAAATCCCAGGCTGGCACGAAAAGCCTGGGCTGGTGTGAAATCAGTGATGCGTACACCAAATAGGGGGTGAGGTTTTGCATGCAACTAGGAAGATTGCGTGCAAGGTGCATGGATTACGCGTAGGTGGAAAGGCCGCATATAAGGGCAGAGGTGTGTACAAAGGAAGGAATTGCACGCAATTGGACAGCCTGCATGCAATGGAAGGAATTGCGTGCCAGGGGGAGACCCTAAAGGGAGTATAATTCCGTATAATTCAAAGGGGTTCTCACATGAAGGCGGAACCGTGGTGACTGGGTGCGAAACAAACCATACCTGAAGGATGTATTGCGCATGTGTGAAATGCCGATTACGCGCACGAGAGCCGGTTCGGCTTCTTCTTCCCTGAAAATGAAGGGGGTCACCTTCTATTTATAGGTTATCAGGGGTGAAAAATACAGGTCAGTGCGCAATTATTGTTCGACAGAGGCAACGACACGAAATGTCAACCGCATGGGGCGTAGTTGCCAAATTATTTCACTCATACACCGGGACACTTTGCAAATCCTGGTACTTTCCGCGCGGGACATATTTTTTCACACACATAACCATTTTTTTGCGCAACTCCTTTGGGCCCCCCTGACTGGGTCTTCGGGTCTGAATATGACTTCTCTTTGTCATTTAGAATCATTCTCTATTACTTAAGCACTTTTCGGCATCTACACCACTATAATAATCAATACATAATTCTTCTTTCATCATCTGACCGCTGATAGTTTATGTGGAAGAATGTAGACTATGTAACCACAACCAATGACATTGGGGTTTATTAAAAAATAATAAAAACCCCTATCTCCCTTATCTTAGGCAAGCATATGAGAAAATTCATGTCATCCCAATTGTTATATGGGATTTTACAAGGAGGTATCCCATCACTCACATTTTCAACATCACGTCATTACTCTAATTCCACAAGAATATACATATATGACTACCCTAGAGATATTAGACCTGGATAGCCAAAATAGAACACCCATGAGGAAGGATCAGTCTGGGATGTTGGACAATAAATATTAGGAGCACATTCACGCCATTGTTTCATAAAAACCAATTAATACCGTCAATATTTCATGACATGAACTGAGGAAACCACTAGGAGGGATCCTACCAATAAATGATGTTTCCTAAATTAGAAAATGATAATAATGATTGAGAATATTAATCCAATATCAAAACTAAATACATAAAAAAAATTAATATCAAGGAAAATAAATTGTTACAACCTAATAGAAAAGTCCTACCCTTATGGACTCTGATGTTTCTATGGAACATTAGTAGGCCTTACAATAGCCTTAGGATCATACTAAGCCAGTTGAATAAAAACTTTCAAATATTAATGAGTTCTATATTGATGTTCACTTATAAAAAATATTTATTATTAGTTTGAGGTTATAATGGATGTGGAGTGCGTCCCCATAGTGTCATATAAATTACTTTGGCGATATTCCCCTTATTACTCGACGTGGAGGTCCTCCACCAAACATTTAACATGTCAACAATAAAGGAATTCCTCATAGAAAAAAAAGAAATTATCATACATAGTGGTCCTACACATAGCAATGTGATGATATTTCATGAATGTCCTACATATGAATCTAATCCTAGAGGCCCTCTCCAAAACAATGTCACTTACATACAAGGAGGTAATTCCCCCCCCCACTAACTCATCAACAATAATATCCATGGAATCCCTCTTCATAGAAACTTAGATATTGACTCTAAAATTTCTCTCGTGTAATATGTTGTAAATATCCTCTTGTGAAAAATTATTCTATTATAATGGAGGGCTTCCCTACAATTTTGAATCATGAATCAACCAAAGAGGTCCTCCCCATAGTGATCATTATATAGGTCCTCCTCATAATAATACATATTATCAACATGTTGGTCCACCTCATGAAAAAGTTACTCAAAATTTACCCTCATATCAAGGGGCTCTTAGATTAACAAGTGGAGCTATAATAGGATCTTTATCACCAATCATTTATGTCTCATCCATGTTAGTGTGGAATTCGAGGTAATGATTATCATCATTACCTCCCTCAATCTTTGAACCCTTGTGTGTAACTTAACATGTCTAGAATGATATAATTCCTCTTAATAAAACAATGAACAAAATATCTTTATGGGTATATTTGTTTTTATAACTACTCACTAAATATTAATAAAAATACATTTTCATGTGAAAAAAATTAGTCAATGATTGAAAACCATGCATGTTCTAGCCCATAAATTTTTTTTTACGACATCCCTAAGAAAACGAAGGAGGAATTTATACCATAAAAATATAAAAACTTGTGTCAAACTCTCCATTTTCTCATGTCTAGATAATTTTACTTTGGGTTTTATGGTATCCACCTCAAGATTCTAGATAATATTTTCCACCTTATTGACTCGACCACCTTTTTAGTGTCTCAAAATCATATATCATGGAAATTGAATAATTATATCCAACGTGAATACGTCAAAAATTTAATCACACACCAAGAAATAGTCATTTATAACACACCTTATGTGTATATGAATTGGTGGGGGAATACAGAGCTCAATATTTAACTTTTCTTATAGGCCAAAAAGATTTATCACGAATATAATATTGTAATGTTATCAGTTGAGTAAATGATAAATGTTTTTGATTTTTAAATGTTAGTTTCTTCATCCAATGAATCCACACTATTTCTAAATTACTGGAATGATTTACTTGATATGATAGTTCCATTAACATGATTTTTCATCAGGCAGTCATAAAGGGAAAAAATAATCCCATTTGAGCAAAATGAAACTTCAAATAACAAAACAACCTAACATGGGTAATACCCCTATAATATAAAATTTGATGTATCTAGCTCAGGCCAAGAATAAATATTGGAACTCCATGATGGTCATGGACGTCACCCTAGCAATAGTATAGAGCATCCCAGCATATAGGACTTCAGTATTTTTTACAACTATAGGTACCCCTCGAATCATCAAATATATTTTTGGAGTGTGGAGATGTTAAAAAAAGATATAACAACACCATAAAATACAATTCTGGTAGAATTTTTATCACCCCTCTATATGAGTAGTATGTACATTTCTTGATTGGGAGTAGTTTCACAAGAAGTTTCCCAATAGTTTTTTTCACTGGAGTTTTTTTAATTCATATAATTTATTTGTAGTTTATTATGGTAATTCCATTAGGGGGTCCCTCATGATTACTATGAAAAAACCACTTATATATAATCACAGATAGTAGATTAAAATACAAAAGAGTTGTGCAATATCAAAATGGTTCACTTAAAAAATAAAAAACAAGAGGAATATAATTTTTCCTCAGATATTATTAAAAGAAAAATATACCTCATTACTACTCTAACATGGATGAGGATTTGATTCCAAATGTACAATCCTCATCAATGAACCTTTTTTATATCATCCATATAGCTAAAATAGTGCATGAAACCAATATAGATAAACATATTTGGGAGACTACCATTTTTAATATGGTTAAAAAAATTGTTCAAAGATCACGTATACTCTACAGCAGAGGTTGGACCAGGATTTCATAGTTCTTCTAAATATTTATCCACTTCCAACATAGTGATCTTTAGCTGAGGATAAAGGGAAATGTGTAACTATATCAAAATTTTAATTACTTAGGCCTATCATACACATATATTAAATCATTTTTTAAATTTTCATTACATTACATAAACACACAATAGACGATTGTAATAGTTTAGTGTTCTTGGGAACATGGAAACATGGAAATGAAAAACCTAGTACATAGGTAAACCAAATCATCAAACACTATGATCAGCAAACATAGAACCCTTCTTAGACATATAATACATAATAAATTTCCATATAACCTATGGAAAATGAAAATATTAAAGGGTAAGATCATATTCTAAAAATGGGTAAACAAGAGAGATATGTAAGCATAAAATGAACATTAGGGTATGAGAACATGAAACTATGATTTTAAATACATACACTTCATTTCAATGATCATAATATTGAGTTATGAAATTAATATTTTCATCTCATAATACATCAATCATTTTGGAATCAAATATCATGATCCATTAGAGAAGAATATTTTCATAAACAATATATTTATAGTATACACATAAGTATAGAAAAAATTATTTCAATAAT
Organism: Viscum album; assembly: GCA_963277665.1. Taxonomy (NCBI): domain Eukaryota; kingdom Viridiplantae; phylum Streptophyta; class Magnoliopsida; order Santalales; family Viscaceae; genus Viscum; species Viscum album. Next base: position 1,478,004,052 of record OY728148.1, on the reverse strand, counting down.
ACATCCAAAAACATTCATAAAATTTCAATATAAGTGTAACAACCCATTTAAATACATTGGGTTTGGGATGACCACCCATGTACCCTCTTTTTCATTGAGATAACCTCTCATCTACCCAGTGAGCTTGCAGAAAATCAATCATTACACAATACATTAGAAGGGGATATTGGTCTCACACTTCACATAATAAAACCCATATTTGTGTGTGTCAAAATATCATAAAACATTCATCATATCAAAACCTATGAAATGAAATGAGTTTCCTAAACATTTAATAATATCTTAACCATTAGAAATGTAATAGGTTTCATAATCATTTCATAATTTCACATATCTTAACCTATAGAAAAGAAGAGGGTATCATGAGAATCTTTTCATGGAATAACCTATAGAAGAGAAATGGTTTTCATAAAAATAATTAATACCTAAAAATTAACCATTAAAAGAAAGAATAATTTTTTTCCTTCTATAATGTCCCCAAAAGACATAGGTAACATCAATAAATGTCATCTTATATGGAAACTAATTTTGGATGATCATTTAAAACATTTCTTTATGAAAATATCTTTTCCCCTTTGAAATACTATTTTTGATACATAAAAAATATTTAAAACATTTTTTATTTAAATTTATCCTAAAATTTATAATTTATGATTCAAATAATGTTATTTTCATGATAGTGTTACGTTTCTTTCATATCATTTACATAAAAATAAATATTCATTAAATTTTTTTAGAAAAATCCACACGAGAATTGTTTAGAACATTAAATGAAGATTCATTTAAAATAATGATTGTAAAGAAATTCAAGAATGGATAAAATTTTAATTTAAAATGATAATTGGATAATATTAAAATCATTATAAAAACAATTTTTTAAAACATGGTTTTGAGAGGAAATGAATTTCTGACTCAATAGAGAAAATATATTGGATTTCATTAAAAACATTTTCTCAATTATTTAAATTAACCAAGACTGTGAAAATGTTAATATTACATGAAAATATCATGAATAACCATAGGATAAGAATAATAATTATATTATTGATGTACTGATAATAATATTTTATCAATTGAAACATAAACTAAAAAAATCTCCGCAAATAATGAGATTGTAATATAAAATCATCACAACATTTGCAACATTGAATCATAATACCCCAAAATTAATGTCATGAAAATTAAATTAAATCTCTTGGGTATAATTAAACCCATGATATAAAATTTCAAATGTTAAATATATACACCTCAAGAAACAATATTGGTTCTTTACATAACGCGCATCTCAATGAAGGAAAATTAAGACAAAATCCATCATCAATATGGTAACTATTGAACCCTAAACACCAAGAAAGAGATATAATAAAATGGATAATAAAATACAAACAAATTATATTTTTTTCATCATAAAAAAATTATGTGAATTATATACATCACATAAAATAGACATGTGGTTAATATGTCATGTTTCTCATTGAAAAATAAAAGTGAAACGGAAATCCCATACCTTAAGTCTTGACATTCGTTGTACATGTTCAAAACTCATGAATAATAATTATCAATTTATTATAAATATATTCTATGTGAATATTTATATATATAATAACATATAATATTTTGTTATGTTCTTTTATTACCACTTTGTTAACTATTCCAGGCTAAACATATGTTTTGGTTAATAACTTCTTTGTTTTTCCATTATGCTTTGGTTTTTTATTTTTTCCCTACAAATTTGATCATGGTTCCATAATATTAAAAACTGTAAAAATGATAAAAAAAAATTCATATATATTTAGTCTATGTGAATTTATCACGGCCTCTAAAAGATAGATCAATTGGAGATGGTGACCCGATATTGTTTCCTGGTGAGGACACCGTCAAACTAGATGGCGGTTCTAGACGCTAGCCTTCTATAGGGAGCGGTAGGGAGATGGTGGAGCATGACACTACAGATGCATTATGAGGTGACCCTCACCTGGGAAGACCTTTTGTGTCTTTCCTTGGAGGAGTTCTTCCCTGTGAACATGTGATACATGTGAAAACAGGAGATTCTCCACTTACTGCAGGGAAACCTGATCGTGAATAAGTACTCTGTGAGGTTAACAGACCTCCCCTGATACTCTTCTGATATTGTGCAAGACCATTTCTTTAGGGATATAATCTTTTAGAATAGGATAATATAAGATACCAGAGCATCTATGATCTCAATTAGCATCCCTACACGAGTTAGGTGCTAGAGTGAGGTCTTCTAGTGATGAAATTTATGGCAGAACATGCACAGACTGTGAGAGCTACCACCGGATGGAAGGTAGCAAAGTCCTCGGTAGCAGGCATCTAACAACTAAAACAGGGGTCCAAGAGGACCATACCCTTATGGGGATGACCTTATGACATTGGATCTGATGAGCGAGGCCCCATGGGAAGGAAACACAACTAGAGAACCACATTGTGCTTCATGGGTGGGGAGCAGGGGCACATAGCTCGAGACTACCTGGCCCACTATATAAACGATCAGTAGGTGGTTGAGGGACCCCCAAGGCAGATGTAGAGACTTTAATAGTGTGTTCCATATACTATAGTACATGGCATGGGAGAAAGTAGAGAGGAAGACAGCGGGACTAGATATCAGGTTTCTAAACCACTACCCCCAAGTGGTCCGCCACGACCTCTGAGAGCAAGTGGATAGGGGATGGCCCATCTTCAAGCAATGGAGGCCGACGACCCTGGAACTCTAGATATGATTATTGGTATGATATTTGTCTAATACACTTTAGCTATATTTCATATAGAGTCAGGTTCTAGTTACTTTTTTCTTACCACATATCTTTTTCAAGGCTCTAAGATTCTAGTGGAGTCGTTGGCTCAATCCTTACGATTAGAGACTCCTACAGGATGGATTCGATGATCCAACACTATTTCTAAAAGTGTGATCTTACTCTAGCATGTGAGATCTTCAGTCAGGATCTCCTAGTAGTGGAATTTTGGCCATATGACATCATCTTTTGTGTGGACTGGTTATCTATAGTCCATGCTTAGATTAACTGTATTATGAAAAAATGGAGGTATGTCTATGAGGATGGAACCATGTTTTCCTTCACCAGTGAGAGGGGATCTTTCTAAGAACATCACAGACTCACTCAGAGGTGGGTGCAGTCAATCACTCACTAGTTGGATAGACTCACCCTCAGTATTGTGGATGAGAGGAGTCTTATCTTTTTTATAGTGTTGGATGATTATGAGAATTTATTTACTGAGGATGTTACAAGATTACCTTTTCATAGAGAGGTAGACTTATGAATCGATATGTACCTAGGGAAAACACTAATATCAACACCTGCATATCAAATGGCTCCCACAATGTTTCGTGAATTGAGGATATAGCTAGAGGAATTGGAGGAGGAGGGGTTCATAAGTCCCATCATTTCACCATGGGTATCCCCAAAGTTTTTTTATCAAGAAGTAATATGAGAGAGTGAGGATATGTGTGGACTTCCAGATCCTAAATCAAGTGACATTGATGAAAAAATATCCACTGTTGGGGATAGATGATATCTTGAATTTGCTAAAGGGAGAGAGATGATTCTGGAATATAAGCCTCCGGTCTAGAAATCTGATGCTTCAGGTATATAATGAGGGTGTGAAAATTCCATCCTTCATATGTCAGTATGATCACTATGAGTTCTTGGTGATTCCATTCAAAAATACCAATGTCCTAGTGGTGTTAATGGGACTCATGAACAGGATCTTACAGCCTTGCCTCGATCATTTTTTGTGGTCTTCATTGATGACATCTTGGTGTACTCGGTGTCAGAAGAAGAGCATTCTACACACCTACATATAGTTCTGGATGTACTCAAAGAGTACCAACTTTATGGCATGCTCTTGATGTTCTAGTACTAGATTCAGGAGGTCCATTTTCTAGGACACATCATCTCAAGGACTAGATTATTAGTTGATCCAGAGAAGATAGAGGCAGTGCCTATGTGGGATCTACAAAGGAGAGTGACTGAGTAGTAGAGTTTCTTTGGGTTGGTGAGATACTACTGGAGGTTCTTACAAAATGTTTCTAGAGAATTAGAAGACTTTGTAGACTTGAAATAGATGACACATCCCTTCGTATCGATGGATAAGTAAAAGCAAAGTATCTTGGTGCTGAGGAGGATACTGAAGAGTACCCTCATCTTTAGACTAATAGAATTTTGTGTTATATAAGAAGTCTATTGTGATGAATTAGGAACTATACTGGGTTGTGTCCTGATGAAGGAGTGAGCGGTGATCGTCAATGGATCAAGGCAGTTGAGGCAGCATGAGCAGAACTATACGACTCAAGGCCTGGAATTAGATGTAGTGGTCTTTTCCTTGAATATGTACTGGCACTACATAATGGGCAAATGGTTCACTATCTACTTCGACCATAAGCGTATTGGGTATATATTCTCACAAAAGGACCTGAACATGAGACAATAATGATGAATGTGGTTCTTCTAGGATTATGACTTCGAGATAGTCTATACTCCTAGGAAAGGGAACTCAGTGGTAGAGGTGATCATCATTAGGTATAGATTACAATTTCTAAGTGAGGTGATGGATTAGATAGTAGAGATGCAGTTATCAGTTGTGGATTATGATGGAGCATCTTACCTGTAGTGGATGACTGTCACTCCACTACTCTCATAGTGATTCAGAGGGGCACAACTTATTGATGTTGACTGTGAGGCCTGACGTTCTCATATATCTCCAGGATAGAATCTTGGTGGATTTTTGATATGTGTAGAACACATTATCATTTTCATAAGATGAACCATGTCACTAGTGATGTTATGGGAGTAGGTGTTGAGGGACTACCATACATCCCCTTTGATGGAAAATCCTAGTGTGGTGAAGATGTACTAGGACCACTGATGTCAATAATGGTGGCCAGGGATAAAGATATCAATGGAAGAGTTTGTTTCATGATTCGTCACATGTTAGAAAGTAAAGGTTGAGTATGAGGTCCCAGATGTATTTTCACATCCACTTGAGGTACCAGAAAGTTATTGGAATGATCTCTCCATGGAATTTATGACGATTTTACCACACATATCCAGGGTCCATAACTCTATGTGGGTGATCATTTTATGACTCACCAAGTCGGCTTACTTCTACCCATTATGGATCATGGATTGAAGGAGTGCCTTGGTCTCCTCTTAATGCAGGAGATAGTGCGGCTAAACTGGGTGCCTTTAATGATCATCTATGATAGTGAGGAAATAATTACATCCCAATTATGGAAAGGATGGCAGTTGGATTTTGGGACTCACCTGTAATTGAGCATAAACTTTCACCTCTAGACAGATAGTCAGATGGAGTGGACTATTCATACATTGGATAACATTATTTGTGATTGTATTCTAAATTTTGGTCGCACTTGGGAGGACCACCTATCACTGGTGTAGTTTTTGTACAAAAATATCTACCACTCCACCATTTTCATGTCATACGTTAAGGCCTTATATGTGCGGCCTCTCATATCTCCAACATGCTAGAAAGACCCAGGGGAGTTAGTACTAATGGGTCTGAAGTTGGTACCTTCTACCACTGACATGGTTTAGATCATCTAGGAGTAAATAAGGGGTGCACAGAGAATACATAAATAATATTCTGACAGGACATAAATTCCCTTGGAGTTTGAGGTGGTAGAACATGTTTTCCTTCAGGTCTCACCCCGACAAGGTTTTTAGATATTTGGTATGGGTTGAAAATTATCTCCATGATTTATCGATCATTCTCTGATTCTCAACAGAGTTGGTGAGGTGGAATAATACCTAGCATATTCTCCGTAGATGAAACAGGTGCATGATGTTATCCAGTTGTCGCATATGTGGAGGTACATGCATGATCCATCACAATTTTTATACTAGAGAGAGCTAGAATTTGATGATGTTGTGATCTTTTTAGAGTTCCTGATATAGATAGAGGATCGATAGGATCAGGTCCTTCACGGATGGTCGATTCCCATAGTTCATGTTCAATGGAAACACATGAACCTCTAGGAGAAGACATGGGAGGGGAAGGCCCAAATTCATGATCAGCACCATCATTTGTTTTATTAAACGTTTTTTGGATTTTTGGAATGTAAGTCCCTAAGGTGGAGAGAATGTATTATCCTGGAATTTTGTGTAAATATTTAAAATAATATGGAATTATTATAAGACTAGAAAATCTGAAGGCATGTGATTTTGTGGTCCCATCATCTCAGAACAAAATTTTGATCTTTTTTTTGTTCATAAGTGAATGTGTGAGGGGTATTTTTCTAAAATCCAAACTGGTGATCGGATGAAATCTCTGAGGGCACCATTGAACGTGGAATGTTGGGATTCCCCTTTAAATGACATAAATTTGACCAGAAATGATCTTATTGTGAAGTTAATTTCAGGAATTTTATGTGACAAATAAATTAATATTAAATGTTTATTTTATTAAAACATTTTCCACAGCGATGCAATGACTAGTCAACGCTGCAGTGTAGCAATGAGGAGACTCTAAATAATTAACGAACCTTAGTAATGAGACAGTGTACTGATGCACAATGTGTCTCTATCCATTAATTAAACGAGGTTATAGAGTTGGGAAACAACACAGTGAAATTCAATGACGAACGTGGAACCTCTCTCTCTCTCTATCCGACAAAGAATTCCATTGACGAATGCCATAGAATCAGTGATTTATGAATTCCAATGGGACAAATGTGATAGATGATGAAAAAAACAAACACAAAGATATCAATGATCGATGATGGATCAGATCTTCATCCTTCATCAATGATGGATCCTGAATCCAATAAGGGGTTTAGGTTGTTTTGATCTTCTCATTCCTCATTCTAAAAAAAATTTGGATCATCCCACGAATATGTTGATCTGAATATTGTGTGTTCTTGTATGAGGGTTTTCTTCTTGGGTTTTTTAATTGTGGTTTAATTATTGTTGATGGAACTATGATCCCAATCCTTCCATGTGCTTTTAAACATCTAACATTGAGGGTGCGTGCCGATATGAACAATTCCCCAACCCCTATACTTGTGCGTTCTTTATGGCCGCTCCCTTGGAATGGAGGCAAGGAAAATCTGAGGCAGTGAAATTAATGGTGGCGACCCAAGAGGCATGACGGCATAGATAGATCTACCATTGGAACATCATAGTGGAACCAGAGTCCAGCAAGAGGTTCCACCAGTGGAGGCAATACGAAAGAAGTTTCTCTGCCCCTTGCATCGCGTGCAGGACAAGCAGATGGCTCTTACCAGTCGCACGGGAGAAGGCGTCATTCTCAGTGAATGTTGCGGTGATGGGGGAGGCCACAACTAATTATCCATAGTGCCTGGATAGACGTTGTTCAATCCTGTATAATGAGTGGGAAAACACTATTAATGGGGGAACAAGATAACTGGTCACGCATGCCCCAATCTGACTGACCGAAATGGTTCGGGCTGAGACGGGCCAGCGAATCCGGACGCCCGATCATCCTAGCTATATTTTTGAGCCTGTTTGTGTTAGAGGACTAGGTAGATGGGATAAAGTAGTGTCATTGGGTGACCAAGAATACTGGACCTATGGCCAACCATGTCTGGGCCCAGTGAGGCCCAATGGGATAGACAGACAAGGTCGGGTCATACGCTACCCCGGGTCTGGTTGGTTGGGTCGATCCGAAATATTCAGACCAGGTTTGGATAAAAATGGCCCCTATTTACATAAAGGTATGTGTCTCCCATATTTTACGTCTTATTGACTTTATGTATAAAAATATGGCACCCTTGTAATAGGGTGGTCCTTATTAAATCCTCTATGAAATATTTTAGGGATGTTGACATAGTGAGGCTTCATAACTCATCTACCTAGTGAGACTTTGTGCCTTGGATTTTAGAGAGACATCGTGACTCAGCTACCCATCAAGATTCCAGGACTCATCTATCACCATGATATCATGACTCAGATACCTATCTAGACTCCCTAACTTATCTAGAAGTGAGGCTTCATGACTCCACTACACAATGAGACTACGTGACTTAGTTAGCAGTGAGACTCTGTGACTCAGCTATCCAATGAGACATTGTGACATAGCTACCAGTGAGACTTTGTGACTCAACTATTTAATATTTTAATGTGACCTGTATATCCTAAAGGTTTCATCAATGATGAGTTCCTTTGTAGTAATTGATGTTCAGTGTTTGCAACCGTGGGTTTTTTTATCAACATTATAAGTTACACTAATGTCGAGCTGACTCTAGTGGATCATTTCTTTATGCCTTCTATAGTGATTTACATTGTGGAATTATTTGATATTTGAGTTATTTTTTAGGTCACTACTGATAATTTCCATGATCACCTTTGCACGGGCTTCACCCGGATCTGTTTTGTCTTGTGCAGACGATGAACAACTTTAACTTGGTACTTGGAGAGATTGGTTCAGATGGTTCTCAGAGGTGGTTCTATAGATGCAGTACGATTTAGACACATAAAATAGTGAGATGTACCTACCCTTCATGTATGATCCTTAGCGGATGACCTCTGGATCTTTTACTTCCTTTTACAATACTTTCTTTTTCAGATTGTTTTGTATTTTGTCCCCTTTTTTCATTTAATTTCACATTTACGTGTGTGGTTTCTTCCTCCTATGAATTTTTTTGAAATCCTTGTTTCATCATTACATTCTTCATTATGGGTTGTGTGTGTGTTTACAGTTTTAAAGGCGATACCTTCCCTTCTCAGGGATATTCCCTTTAATACTAGTCGACAGCCCCTGGCCTATAGAAGGCGACCATGGGGTAGTCATAGCACGAGCACTTTGTGATGGATCATTATATAGTGGAGGAACCATGCATTATGACAGGGGCTGGTCGTGATAGATTATAGTCCCATTATGTCCATATAATTTTTTACAATTGTATGGAATTATTTGGAAAGCATGCGCTTTGAAAACACATGATTCCAAAGCCCAGTGAGCATGGGATGTAATTTTGAAATTTGTTAAGTTTGTTTATGTAAATGTGCATGCGGGTATTTCTAATTTTTAAACAAATACATATATCAAAAATATGAGGGAAACATTCAACATAGAATGTCAGGATTCTCCCAAAGAGGTCTTAACATTGATCGGAGAGGGTCGATGGGAAAATATATTTTTCGTAGTTTTCAAAAATTAATAAAATAATTTAAAAGATTATTTTATTTTATTTTATCACCACTGAGAAGTGGCACGCCAACACTATAGTGTGGTGATGAGGTGGTGATGATCCCCATTAATGAGACTCCTTAATATGGGTGACATAAAAAATATGTTTCATTAATGAAAAAACATAATATAAACGATGTGACACATTTATCTATTGATGAGATAACACGTTGGGGAATCAGACATTGAAAATCTCTAACAAACCTATGGATAAATTCCTCTCCGATGAAAAATAATGAATTCTTGAAAATCACCAGTGATGTCAATGCACCTAGAAGAATGAGATTGGAGGATGATGAATATCGGTGGCTTCAAACAGAGCTTGAATCCTCACAGGTGGATCTCTTCAGTGACGACCACCATAGAGTTAGGGGTTTTTGTTGAATAAATATCTTTCCCCTATTCATGGTTTTTTAAACAATGATAGAGGATCGTCCCATCAATAGGTTGACCAACTAGTTTGATAGTTCTTATAGAAGGCTCTTTATTGGGTTTTACATTGAGTGATTATTTGAGTTTTATTAGTGATCCTTCTAATGGGAGCGGAACAAGGTCGCAATGAACAAGAGGCAATGATCGTTCCTTGGTTTGTTTCCTCATTATATGTCCCACTAATAGCTGTTCTTTCTTAATTCTTGATTGTATATGAACATAAGATCCTTGAATGTTCACTTTTCGGCATAGCGATCTGATATCTCAGATCATAGTCAAACTTGGCATGAGTGGGGTGTGACGATGACAAAGGCTGGTGGAATAAAGTGGCATAAGAGATACCTTCATTCGGGAACATTCAAGAGGAAGGGATAAAAAAGAGTTTTGAGCCCCATGTTGTGAAGAACAGGACCCATGGTTTCTAGAGAACCCTCCAGGTTGAAGAACAGACCACTCGACACATCCAATGGTGCACAAAAGTATTTGTGTGTGCACTAGAACAAGAGGCGGCATGTAGCTGTGGTTTCATGACTTGAAAAGGGGGGTGGCATGCCACGACGACACCAAAAGACACATCTGGTGGATGTTTGAGGAAAAGGAGGCCACAACATCAAAATTTTCGATGTTGCATGTCTTCATGGTTCAATGTCGTGGGCTCTGATCTGGCGGTTGGCCATTTCCAGCTACATTCTGTGAAGGGGGATACTGTGGAAACTGCACGGCTATCGCGTGGAGAAACAATGGCTCTTCCCACAATGTGATGTGGACCTATGGAAAGCCATTGGTTGTGTAGAAATCCTGGTATACTGTTGCAGACCAGATGAATGGGGTGGCGGTGTTAGCTGGAAAACGAATGTGGATATTCCACATTCTGTCTGGAGGAGCCGACCAGCTCAGATGAGGGCTGGGTTGCACTGGTGGGCTACGCCCTGCTAGGTGAGTGGACTGGTAGTAGGTAGGTCCCACAACCAAGTTGTTCTAGCCCAGCTGTTTCAGTCCAATACCTACTGGTTCGGGACATGCCAAATCTATTTGGGTCAGGTTAGACCCAGATCGGGTCATACCTGGGTCATGTCGGACCTAGATCAGGTTGGGTCAGTGGACCTCGGGTGGGGTCGGGTCGGACGAGACTGAGACCCAACCAACCCCAGTTTCTCTAAAATGACCATAACTCTTAAATGAAGCTTTTTTATGACGATCCATCTACGACATTGGGACTTTTGCGAAGAGATGATCTGTTTCAAATAATCTAGATAAGTTTTTGAGAAAGTTATAAGACATACTCATATGTTTTAAGAGTAGGATCTCCTAATGTTGGATGACATTGGGTATAATTGGGGGGTTTCTTGTGATGAGATGTTAGGATGGTTACTCCTTTGATGACTCAAGGCATGGTTACTCCATATCCCTCGACTTTGGTAGAGATGGGACCCCCCACATTTTAGGGGGTAGGTTCTTGGAGAATTTCATAATGGAAGAGTCGGTACTCCCCTACCATTCCATGGAACTGGTCCTCTATCCTTGGAGTCAGTACTCCTCTACGGGACTGGGGGGTGTCCTCTATTCATAACACATATTGATTCGGAACTCCCCTACTGGGTAAGGAGAGGGTCCTCTATTGTTGGATTCAGTACTACCCTACCATTCCAAGGTGTGGGTCCTCCTTACATAGTTCTTAGGCAGAGTCAGTACTCCCTTGCCATGCCAGGGAGCAGTCCCTCTTGCCTGGGGTCAGTAATCCCCTATCATACTAGGCTGTGTGTCCCCCATAGCGAACAAACTAACAGATTTGGTACTCCCCTATTGTTTCAGGGTACAGGTCCTCAGCACCTGATCAAACAGATTTGGTACTCCCCTACCAAGTAGGGTGCAGGTACTCTATTATAGTATTCAGAACATCCCTCTCATACCAAGGTGTGGGTCCTCAACACATGAACTTACAGAGTCGGTACTCCACTCTTTCAATACTAGTAGAGGATGCACACCAACTCTAGTCCTTTTTATGCATGCACATTTCATCCATTTTTTTACATATTGAATAAATGAATGAAAATTATATTTTATAACTAGAGAATAATTTTTTTCCTCATTCATATAAAATATTTTGATTTGAAAATTTTTTATAACCTTCCATATAAAGCGTTAATGAATTGCATTGCTTCGAAAGGTGGTGGTCTGTCGTACAATCAAGTGACGTTCTTGTATAAAAAAAGAAATAATTAATGTATATGTGATATAATAATTTCATAAGCCTTATTATATAAAAATATAATATATAAAAAATAAATCCATCATTACTTTTAACCATGAGAGGAGAAAGTCGGTACATGGGGTGGTAGTCCATCATACACACAAATGATGATTTGGTTCCCCATTTAATGGAAGTGGAGATGGATGTAGGTTAATAGCATAACATAAAAATATGTAAGAATATTGAAGATACTAAGGTTATTATATCATAATTTAATAACTATAATTGTATGATATAGGGGAATATAAAAAATAAATACACAAATTAATGAAGGTTACCTATTCTTCGAGTATCCTCCTAAGGTTTTCACCAAAAGCCTTCCTTGGATTGATTTATGTCAATGACAAAGCATTTAGGATGAAAGGTGATAATTTTAAAAGTTATTTGTGGATATTTGGTCATCAAAAATGACTTTATGGTTTTAATAGGATAGGAGAAGTTATGGCCTTTTAGAAGTGAGATGAGATTCATAGTTGTATGTTTTTAAAAATAAAATCATGTACCCTTGTTTTTATCATTCAAAAAAGATCCAAAAGGAATATATATTGATTCTATAAGGTATAACACTTATATATGTCCCTAAAATTGGTGTTGTAAATATTTTTCATTATTTTCAACCCATATATATTTAATTTAACACCTAGGTAAACCTTTTATTTTTTTAACAGCGGGAAACAATTTTTACTATTTTTACTATTCATTTTTTATAAGAAATTTAATTTGACCTTATTATATAATATAAATTATTCTTCTTATAAATATAGAATCCATTTTTCCCAATTCAATTCACATAATTGGAAAATTTTAATTTAATATTAATCTCAGAGATGGGATAAAAAGGGGGGTGTTTAACAATAATATGTTCAAACATTTACAACTTTTCTATATCAAAATTCAATATCAAGTTGATTAAAATAAAAAAATTGGATTCATGGATATATAATTAAATGAGTTTTATTTTAAAAAATATTTAAAATATAATTTTAATTTTTACATATATTAAATGAAAATGCAGTTCTCAAATAAAATTTAATATTTTTGAATATTTTTCAGAAATATGAAACATTTTAGGAAAATCAAAAAAATTAACCTGAAGATAATTATGATATTCTCAATTTGAAACTAAAATTTATTTTATCAAATTAAATTTCTAAAATATTAAAAAAATTGTTTTTATTGATTCTCCCAAAAAAAACTTTTTTTTGAAAGTTGTATTTTTTTAATCATATATATACTATAATAAAAATTGAGTACTTTTTATTTGATTTGATTCTCTATATAAATACATTATTTTTAATATTTAATGATTAGTTATTACTATTCCTATATCTATGTTTAACTTCTTGGTTATAATAGTTGTATTTAAATTACAATATTAATAATATGTCATGGTTTTATTAAAACCCTGTGTTGTGTCTAATAGACACTAACAAAGTGTTTTATGTAGTGAATTCATAGGTTGTTGTTGTGATTATTCTATTATATCAATGAAATTTAGTTTATTTGAATGAAAAAAAATCATAATAACTCACAGAGTTGCTTTCTACCCCCCTTAAAATGAATATCACCCTTTAATTTCATCACTATTATTTAAAAAAATGAAAATAGACTGACCTCACCATATCCTAATGTACCCAATATCTTCTTAAAATTGGTGGTTTCAACCTAAAAAATTAAATGGGTTAATGGTATTTTTATAATATTTCCATGTATGATCCAGAATCTCCTCTATTTGATTCTCATGAGAATGATCATGCTCTAGTGGTATGAACTATGAATTAAGAACAAGTGATGGGTTGGGTATATACTTAATCAAGTGAGATACATTAAAAACATAATGGAAGTGAATTATATTTGTTGGATGTATTAACTGATAGGAAACCATATTGATTCGATCATGAATTTAAAAGGGAGCGATATACATAGAGCTTAGATTCCCCTTCTTCTAAAATCTCAAAACCTTCTTCCAAAGAGAAATTATTTGAAACACTATGTCACCAACTTCAAATTCAAGATCACACCCAAAATTATATGTATAAATTATTTTCTGACTCTGAACTACCTTATTGTGTAGGAAAATCTCTCAATCCTTCAATACTATTTCTTCAGCTGTATCTATTCCTAATAGCTTTCTTTATCCAACTTCATTCTACTATGTTGTAACAAATCATTTATTTCCATAGATATCTTCATAAGTATCCTTATAAATTCTTGAGCGAATGATATTATAATAATAATACTCAACTATATGTATATGTTGTTACAATCCACCTCTGAAATCCAAATCTCAATATCTCAGTATAAAATCTAGGGTTTTAATTATTGTTTCATGCTGACCTTATTTCTTAAGATCAAATTTAGGGTTGAAACTATACTCTGTATTATGTTCTTGATGAATACTTCATCAATGTATTGAGGTAAACCTGGAATCCTAATCAAACACAATGTAATGTGGTACTCCATCGAAACATACCAATTTCTTTATTTATATCCTAGAATTTGGATCCAGAGAGAAGTATTCACTGATTTCAATGAAGTGTGATGATTTATTATGAAAATTTTCTAAAACCCATATATTAGTATTATCTTTATATTTTTTTGGGTGTCTAATGACAAAATTCATGGTGTTGTGTTCCCATTTAAATTATAGCATTGGAAGTGGATGTAACATCCTCTTCCTCATTTTTATTTCATTCATAATATCCTAAAATTCAAACCACCATGAGACAAGATCTGTGATATCTCTCTTAATTATATTCCACTATAAATACTCCTTCAAATATTTATACTTATTCAAACATCCTGGAATAATATAGAATAAATAACAATGATAATCCTCTAATATCCCATTATTAATGTTTGTTAAGAATGGAAATCATACAAGGTTACAGTGCCTTATCACTCTTTCATGATCAAGGGTAAACTAAAGAACATTTATAACCTTCTTTTGTATCTCAACATCTTCATTATATTCCTTTTTAACATTCAATTGATTTGATGGATGAACTTTAAATTTGGAGAGATAATATTTTTCTCCTAACCTTAAGTTTTCTATATCAATCCTTCGAAAAAGCAAAAATATTGAATCATTAATTATCCTCATCATGGGCAAGCATGTATGATCTTTCGAACTAAAATCATGAGCCACCATGTTCTCTTTCCCAATGTGATAATTTAATGAGGAGTATTAATCATTAATCATCTATAACCATCTTCTTTGGTTCATATTCACCTCCAAATATGTAATTTTGTTTAAAATTTTTATTATTGGTATATATATCACACTATTCTCTACAATATTAACACATAAATATTTTTATTACAAAAATTATTGCATCATAGTCCAAATTCAGAGTTCCGAAAATGTTCTCATATATATTCAAGTTTTATTTGTCATATGATATGGCAGATTCACTATTCATAAGATTATATCTCAATACATTAGTGTATGTATCATTATTTTTTACAAACCCTTTTCTACTATAGGGTAATGTAATTATTGGGGTTCCATCTTATTGTGTACTCAGTTCTATGAAATTTTCACCAAATTCAACTATCCAAAGGAACTTATCTCCCTTATGAGTTATCATGGTGAGTGTATTATATAGTCATCATAAATTAACTATTTTTTGCTAATATTTATATGATCTAAGAAAATTATAGTTCTTAGTGATCTTGGCTTGTCTAGTTCGATACTAAATATCCTCCTTCTTTGATGAATCTAGCGATATACCTTCTCTTGATATTATATGACAGAAAAATGAAAAATTATGATGAAAAAATTGACACTTTTAAAATTTTTCATAATGTTTCTCATTTACTAGGATCAAATGTATAACTCTGTTTTGATCATAATGATATTCCATTCTCATTTAATAATTAATAATATCATCGATAAATAATACACCAAATAAGATTATTTTAAAAGTTTTTGATGCTTTCATCGGGGTGCGCATGCCCGTCTATTAGAGGAAGGTGACACTATTTTTTGCACCACATTCCCACTTTCCAAAAGAGGGTGTCATCCATTCCATGTTTAGGGATGTTTTCTCCTTATCAAAATGGGATGATGGGATGTGGGTTCTTCCATCTGTGTATTCCTTCTCAGAACATGTCACATAGTCTTGGTCTCCCTTATAGACATAAAATGTTGTTCTCAAAACTCTTCCCAGTGCCATATCTTCATTGACACTAGTTAGTTACACTGCTTCTGTTGAGACACTCCAAAGTGTCTGGTCAGGGAAATAACTTGTAGTCAGGGTAAGAGTAATGTTATAAATCAATGGAATGTCTGGACATTGGAACACTAGCACGTCTGGGTTTCTTCCACTTATTATAGGTCTTCTCGAGGGTATAGAATCATGAGGCATCCTAGGTCGAATGCGGGGAATTATAAGAAATAGGCATGTATGAGAGTTTTTTATCAGCTTCCTGTTTTTAACAGACGGTATGCCGTATGATTAATGTCTAGCAGATACAGATCAGAGTGATCGACACACTGAATAGAGTGGACTAGATGGGTGTTACCCCTGGAGGAAACACAAATTCTAGGAGGTGAATTGGCACAATCTTACAAAGATGTTGTGGCCCGGGTAAGAATCAGGATTGATGATGGAGAGTTAAATGATGTGGATGTTGAAATCGATGGAGTCAGCTTTATGGTGACTATGATGTTGGGCTTGAGTCTGGAAGAGACCTCCTATGTATCCCCATGGCAAGAAATCAATGTCCATGTAGTTTAGTGAGGCGAGGGGACAATTGAGGAGGAGGCTCGTGAGAATGGATGCATGGATGGGATCTAGAGGGAATAAAGCATCCAGGTTGGGACATGATCTTACCAATACAAATGGGATCAAGAGGAAGATTAGTATGAGTCATGAGTTATTGGCATGAACCTCAAAGAGGCTTCTTACATATCCCTATGGTAGGAAATCGAAGTCCACATAGTTCATCTGATGAAGGCTTACCATCGATTGGGAACTTCAACAGATTACCTCCGAATGGGGTTGACAATGGATTACCACTGAATACGGGGTCATAATGGCTTACCTCTAGATGGTGGATATAGTTTAATGTTGTGCGGGATGAAAGGTTCCTTAAAGTTTAGCGACATGTGGGACGAAGGTAGTCCAACATGAAGGGGGCAGGAACTAATGGTTGTTGGTTTTGAACCTCAGGGAGGCTTCCTACATACCATTCTATGGCAGGGATCATATCCCATGTAGATTTCAATGGTTGGAACTGGTGTGAAGGATGGCCGGAACCAATGGTTATTGGTCTTGAACCTTAAGAAGGCTTCCTACGTACCGTGCCTTGGCAAAGAGCAAAGTCCATGTAGTTCCAAGTGGAGTGGGTGTCGATGTGAAGATGGTCGGAACCAATGGATGGTGGGATTGAACCTCAGGGAGGCTTCCTACATACCAAGCCTTGGCAAGGATCAGAGACCTCATAGTTCAGGGGTGGGTTTGGTGAACCGACATAGATATGGTCAAGACCAAGAGATGGTGGGCTTGAACCATAGGGAGGCTTTCTAAGTACCTTGCCTTGGAATGGATCAAAGTCCTTGTAGTTCATTAAAGGAGGAGGGGATTACACTCTAGGCTGCCCCGAGAGGATTCAATGGTCAATTCTTACTCTAAGACCACGTGAGTCATGATTAGTGTGACAAACAAGAGGTATCAAGGACCTGACGATCACATCACTGATGGTGCGTCCGTAGGACGTGGAATGGGGGATTACATGTGGTTAGGCTTTCTAAAGAGGAAAAGGGGCTTACATGTGGTCTGAATCCCAGGGTGATGGAGATTGGGGCTCACTCCAAGGTGGAGGCCCAGGTCGTGTTAAATCCTAGGAGGAGAGGGATGGGACAATGATGGTCTTGATTCCCATCTATCCTCTATCCATTTTAAATGACAATGATAAGAGGAGCATGGGTGATGCCTCCTGCAAGAAAAGCTTGGGGCTTACACAAAGGTGGGTTCCCTATCCCCACAGACCAATGTAAATCCAATAAAGAGATTCCCATTCAGTGTGAGAAAATATTTCACTCCTGTAGAGATTAGTGGGCGTAGAGAATCTGTGAAAGAGGGAACCCTACCTATGATGAAAGGGGAAAGGCCAGAGTTTAAGGTCATGTGTTGGTGATGATGGTTCTTGGTAGTTTAATGTTCTGTAGCTCAGATGAGGTGGGTTTTCTCCATACCCCTAGTACATACATAACTGACACCTCATTCCCCTTCTGGGAGGGAAGGCTTCAACAATGCCATGGTGATGGGGTGTTATGGAGTGATCTATTGGGGGTCCACACTAGTGTGGCTATGCAACAAAGAAAAATCTGTTAGGGTTCATATGATAAGAATCACGAGGTGAAGCAATGTAAGGGAAAGAATAGCCCAAGGGACCTTTAAATTGCTTCGTGAAAACATGAAGGGCCACACAGGAAAATGAGTTTCAGAGCAAAGGGGTTCATAGGTAGTAGCCTTGTGAAGCTTTGGTGATCCATGAAGTGGACTGGCTTCTTAATGGGATGTGATTCGTTAGTGAATTCACCTACTCTAGGAATAGGGAATATGTGCATATGGAAGGTTCTTTGTGAAGTGGAAGGGAATTCGCAGTGAAATACCTCACGAAGCAAGGGTGCCTCGTGTAGCATAACACTGTGAATCAATGTGCGTCATGAAGCATAGTAACCACGCCTTAGCATGAGAGTCACATCTGTATGAAGGGTACTTCACGATGTATAAATTCTCAGTGATGAATTGAGTCCCCTTGGGTATCTCCTCCCATCATGGAGGCTGGTGGGTTCTGTGATGGGAATCTCTTTTTAAACAGGGGCAGAATTCATGGAAAGGGGAAGGCACTTCACAATGAAAAGGTACCTTGAAAAGCTCATGGAAACATAACAGAAATTGCATTATGATTTGCGAGCTTATAAGGTGAAAGGTTGTAGGATTTTCCTTTTGGACTCGATGGGAGCCTCGAGTTTATAGGTGAGAGGCACCACAAAGCATAGCTCGCTCGGTGTGAAGATGGAGCTTGCTCTGCGGTTGTTTCATGAATGTCAAAGTATTTTGTGGAGCATCCCACCTCTTTTCTTTGAGTCGGGTTCATGAATGTCAAATCGGTTCGCGGAGCATCCTACCTCTGTGCTTTGTGGTAGGATTGCGAACATCAAATCAGTTTACGGAGCGTCCTGCCTCTATGATCCAAGGTCGGTTTACGATGGGGGAGCTCTACACTGGCCGCATGGCAATGGGGGCTCTGCGAGCAGTTTTCCTGAGTTATCCCCTAATTATCTTCCCTTTTATTGTTCTTTTCCTTTATTTTTTCATCAAAAAATTCCCCCCTTGGACATCGATCCAAGTATAAAATGAGGGTCAATGTCATAGGGTCAACCACCAAAATTCCTTGGTCAATATCGAAGGTGACTCATGAAGGGGGCTTGCGAGGTGGAGCGGCATGTGCAGCCTGGCACAAACAAATCTCACCACATATTGTACATGTTGTGATACACTTGGGGACCTCACCTATAAATAGGGAAGATAAACTCTCTTCTGTCCTTTATCTTCTTCGCGTTTTTGAATTATAGAGATTTTGATTTGTGAAGCTATGCATACTCAGTGATTCCTCTCTATGAATCTGGCCTTCTGTTTTGTGGTGAACAATGTGTCATTGACTTTGTGGCAGAGCACTTGGCGACTTGTGTTTGAAGGTCAGGGTCGGGCTCCATGAACAGGCTTCACGAATGGTCTCTGTGAACTTACTCCATAATAGAGCTTCACAAACCAAACCAAAAGACATCCCAAATTATAAAAACTGAATTTCTCACCATGAGGATACTAGGGGTTCCTTGCAGATGCTACCCAAAGGGAGGAGATTACGAATAGCTTCAGTCTTTGGGAGATTATATGGAGCCACTTAGACCACGATTCACTGGTGGAGCTACTGTCAGAAATACAGTTGAAGTATCCTTTATGTACGAGGCTTCCATTGTATGGATCTGGGATGATGGATGACGTCTTCATCCCTGGATCAAGTATGTATGAGCCATCATACTAGTATAGGAGCACTCAATGTGAGCCACATTAGTTTAGGGTGGTTGATGGCTATGCCTAGGTGGACTTCACATCTGTTATTACCTCTTTCCTATACAACCATCTAAATAATGTTGATGGGAAGGAATTGCTACATGAAAATCCCCCCTATATACAAGAAAATATTAAAGGTTACCCTTAGGAACCAAGGGAAGGGATGTTCTGATGAGTGAAAATTATGCCAGGGCGGATAAATCACCATTGATTGGGCTAGGGCCTACTAGGTAGGTGCATCATGTGAAGAGTTCAGGGAAGAGCTGAGGAGTGTAGGCTTGTATGAGGCGGCTTGGGCCTCCCTATTTCATATCTACTAACCAAAGCAGCTGATGCCAGATTTTTTGAGCAGGTAGTCATCGAGGACCAATACAATCCTCTTGCTCCATGGGGAGGTTCGCATCAGTTTTTGGGATGTGCACCAAATCTTGGGGGTCCCGATACAGGGGGAGATGTATGATGAATACCTACCTGTTATGGGTGTGTGAGAGGATCCAGAGAAAATTATTCCACTGAAAATGGAACTAATAGTGCTGTTGTCGGGAGAGGACAAGGAAGCATTGAGGTACAACCACTCCAGATGGTGGTTCAAATAGTTTCTGAACATCCCAAAAAATAGACAGTTTTCGGTGAGGCCTCATACTTGCCTGAAGGGGGTTCAATAGGGAAAGGAGCACTCATATCGGCAGCTCCTGGTGGACAGCCATTGGAAAACCTAGGGGTTCACTATCAGCAATAAGCAACAAATAGTAGTTAGGCTGGCGGCATTCTTCACTGCTCTCATTTGCGGTTGGATCCTATCGGTGAGGGACACAAACATGGGGGTATGACCATGCACATTTATCATGGTGTCCATGTTAGCGATAAGAGGGTGGGTGAACTTCGGGATCCAGATGCTTCGCAAATTGTACAAGATGTTGTGGCATATTAGCAAGAGAAAGAGGCCATAGAGGATATGCAGACCATTCCACCTCTTGTATGGGAGGATAGTGGCACTTGTTAGGGGGTTTTATCAATATCCAAACCCCATTTCCCCTCAAGGATCAAACATCTACCCATCCATTCTGAATGTTGCGGGGCGATTTTCGTCCATACTGACTATCCAAGAAGTACTGAACCACATCTAGATGACATAAGAATTCAACATTCATCTATTCATACTGCTAATGAGTGATTTTACCCATGATGGCCAAGTAACGAAAGAGCACCAATCTTATCTCTTGGCCTTTCGAGGTGGAGTCCTGGTTGCAGGAGTGGACTGTGAGCCTCTCTTTGAACCGTACAACATGCATCGATTCACCAAGAAATTTCGGTGTATGTAGCAGCTGACCCTAGATGTCTATTTAGGGGTGTGCAATAAGGATCATTTGTGTGTGATGAGGCAAATGTCGCTCATGTTCAAATAAGAGGATTGAATGATGCTGAGTGAGATACCTCCGCCCACGGTCGTCTTCAGGTTGGTGAAGGAGTATGCCAACAGCTTGGAGGAGGCCAACCTAGGGGATATGTTGAAGCAAAAAACCATTCGGGCTGGTGATGGAATGCCTCTCAAAACTCGAGGCTAGGGTCAGAAGGTAGTAAGGACATCATGTGGTGGTGTGGATTCCGTGTTGGCGAGGCCCATACCATCTAGGGGAAGGTAGTGGTAGCGGATCCACCAATGTAAGTGAACCTAGTGATCCCTGAAGAACAAAGTCATCTAGAGGGTAGGCCACCGAGAGGATTATATAGAATATCCACTTAGGTACTAGGGAAGTTGCTACGTTATATTGACATGCTAGAGAATGCTGACATCCTAGAGGCTTGGACATGTGGGATGTCAATAAGAAATTCTTCAGCCTATTCGAGATGGGGAAATAGTTGAGCTGTCTTGGGATGGACTTACTAAGAACTGGTACTCTTAGGGAAATCTTTGTCGTATCCCAGGAAGAGGTGGAGCAATACCTGACTGGGATGGAATATTTTATCCACACCTGGGTTTCCCTGTGTTCAATGATAGGTCGGATGAAGGTGTTGTTGGATCGAATAAACCCTCCCTAGTCAGCGACTACCAAACTAAGAGAGTTCTTTCCTCTATTGGAAGAATCCGATGAGTCCTCCTGTAGGGAGGAGGCTGGTAGAGGAAGCCTATTGGAGGAGGGAGAATTCGGTGATTAAGGCTTAGATCATGAAGAATCCGAAGAGGCCCTTGAGTTATCATCCTAAGCCCCTTCCTCAGGGTATGTTTCCAAGACCTTTTGAATTCCTTACAAATATTTGAACTATATAAGAGATCCTCATACACAAAACCCACTCCCACCCTATTATATAGGTAGATATAGGGCATTTGGGATTCGTTCCCGCTATTATGGCGATTAGTCTACCTAGCGGTGGAAGGGCACCAAAGATGGCTCCCATGGAGTTTTAAAACTTCCCTATAATATACAGAGGGCCACATCTCGAAGTCCACATAGAAATAGACCAGGATCGAGACCAAGAGTTAAACCTCTATAAGTTTCCTTCGCACAATTTATGACTATCACCCATTGACCAGGATAACAACATTTGTGACTTTCTTGGTTTGAATAGTTCTTCAAATGGCATGGGCCGCTCTGGTGAGGTTGGTCGGGACTTATGGAAGTGCCTTTCCAATGGGAATGTTGGTGATCATGTAGGATGAGATCCAAACTGACCAAGCGGTGGCACTCCCGATCACTGGTGGGACTGTTAGCAGGACTGATCATGATATCATTGATTTGAGATCTGATGATGCAGATCGATTAGACTGCCCAGTCCCACCATACCTGATCAAACACCAGATGTGGACCCTGCTGACATGTTCTTGGGGGAATTCCCCACATATGAGTCGACCAACCATGCCGAATTGGATGAGACGACCTCTGATGAAGTGGATAGAAAAATATTTAGTCGTCCTTCGTGGAATCTAATCCACCGCTTCATTGATGACACCCCCATCTGCAATGACTGGATGAGATGGGTAGACATCATTCATGGTTGCATGAACTGTGTGATGGGGGAGTGGATTCCCAGCATCCCCCCATGATCATACAAGATCTTATGGAAGAAAATATTCAAGAGTATGACCGTGGCCTTGGTGTGGGCTGGTAGTAGGGGAAAGTGGCAAACATCAAGAGCCTTTGGGAGGCTGAAAACGAGGTTCAATGGCTGTAGGTCTGGAAATATGAGCATGTGGCCTCTCTCGAAGCGCAATCTGAATTAATAATGTGATTGAAGGCCCAACTGGTAGAGGACTAAGAGCAGATGATACAAGACACTACAAAAATGACTGTTATCCAGACCAATTTAGAGCGGTCCTGGATTGTGCCTAAAGAATGTCTCCCCATTACTACCAAGGAGTGAGAGCTCAATAGAGACGTAAAATCTTGGATGCCACAAAACAGAGGGTGGAAGAGCTGCAATTCTCCTTTGACGGGTTAACCTATAATAAGATACATTTTCTTTTTCAGGTATGTTTTTCTTTTTCTTGTGGTTTTCGAGAAAAAGAGGAAATTTTGAATATTTTCAAAGTACACACCGTGTACTTTATGAGTACATGCGGTTTACTCAGTTATGGTAGGTAGCCGGGTGCTATCCATGTAGCATCCATGCACACGACCATGTGGGGTTACCTGGAGGCCGCTTAATGTGGTGTACGGAAAAGGCGATTACACATCATGCACTTCAATAGTACACGCCATTTACTTTATTTTTTTCATTAAATGCATCAGGGTCACGTCTAATAGCTAGAACACTCTCATTCTAGGTCGAGTTCGACCGAGAGCTCTGTACAACCACGGATCTTCAAAAAAACTCCGATTGAGCATTCGTTCTCCGAATCAAACACCATTGGTTGCATTGGAATCATGTCGGTGATTTCTCTATTCTCCTAGAGCATCATCATCTGATTTTTCCTCTCTCATGAGACAGTGTGGGTTGAAAATTTTAGATGTTTTTGTATATCGACCATGTTCTAGGTCGATCCAAGGGCCGACAATGATGTATATCGATCTCACAATGTCAAGGTAGGTGTCTTGTGACTTTCCATTGAAATTCATTTAGTATTATGTGCAATTTTGGCCAATACCCTTTATCAGGGTATTGTACATTAACTTTTTTACCCCTATTGTATTCCATCCATGCTAGTATAATTATGTAGAGGTTAATTGGATATGAATAGGGTTTATTGATGTGATTTGGATGTGTTGAACATGCATGTTCTATTTAGAACCATTGGTCTGCTTAACCTTTTTGCCACCTTGCATGTTTTCCATGACTATTAATATTGGGTGGAGAGTTTGTGTTCTGAAATTCTTGATATACTATAGACTGGTTAGCCATGTAGTTTTATAGGTTTACATTGGCCATATATCATTGCGATTCTTGTTGACCTTCACAGGGCCGTGAGAACCTGATGTAGTAGACTATAATGGGAAATGACTAAGTCAGCTTCCTCTGAGAGTCTTTGAGCACTTTAGGATTTAAGGGGGATTGACCGAGTGAGCTTCCTCATTGATCCTCAGACCACTTGGGGCTATAAGTGGAATTGATCGAGTGAGATTCCTCAAAGAGTCCTTGATTGTTTTAGACTGCATGTGGAATTGACCCTGTGAGATTTCTCAGAGATTCTTCGATTTAATTGAATGACTTGGGAAATGAGGTGAATTGAATAAGTGATCTTCCTCAGAGAGTCCTTGACCTTGGGGCTATAAGGGGAATTGATCCTGTGAGTTTCCTCAGAGAGTCCTTGACTACCTTAGACTGTAAAGGGAATGGACTATGTGATCTTCCTTAGAGAGTCTTGTTTTACATTTTACTATATAGGGAATATACTATGAGGGATTCCATAGAGAGTCTTTATATATTCTTATAACTAAACTAGAGGGGATAAGTTGTGTGCACTTTCTAGAGGTTCACTATGCTTGATTAGTTGTTTTTGATTTTTGGAATTATTTTTCCTATGTACTTTCTTGTTTATTGAAGAGTACACACGTGTTTACTAGTTTCTATACTTTTACCGGCAATATATTCACTGAATATTCGGCACAGATATTTGGGTGGTTTCCTACTAGAATTTAGTCTCACACCCTTTGTGGTCCATGCTTTTGGGCCCAAAAATATTTCATTTCTGCAGGTATAGAAAAGGGAAGGCGCCCTTCAACTTCAGGTACTTGACTTGATGTGGAGCTGGAGATCATGGGACCTAGCATTATCTTGCAATGGTGAGGAGTTGTTTATCTGTTTCTTTTGTACTCTAGTTTCGTACTGTCTGTATTCATCATTGTGACTTGTTTGGATGTTTTCCATACATATGTACCATTCATCATTTTATATATATGTTCTCTCGTTTTTTATTATTTTAGTCATCCGTTGTTTATTCCTTTTGGATATTTACTTCTTCCACTATTGTAAAATAGTTTTTTCCACTGTGTTACTCTACCAATGAAGGCATTGTTTTCCACTATCACACCCAAGGCCCTCACTGCTAGTCAACTGCCTCTGGAATTTGGGATAATGTACTTGAGGCCATGTGACCAACCGTGTACGGGGCGCCTCTGGGTGGCTTCCGGAACCAGGACATTACAAATTAGTATCAAATAAATTATTTTCTCTTAACATACTATTTGGATCCTTTAGCCAGGGATAAGATGTAATAGGTACTTGTTAATAATATGTGCCCAAGTGTAGTTAACCAGTGTACCAGGAAAATCCATTCTACCTCGTTTATTTCAATTTTTATAGTTTGAAATTTTATATTTTATTTGACTTCACCATTGGGTGACTCACATGTTTTGTACTGTTACTGTTGATGTTATTTAGGTTCTATTTTTATTGAAACCCAATAAGATGAAGGTATTCCAACTCATGCATCATATAAGAACTTGTAAGAAATCACATGTCTTGCATTCTTTCCATGTCATATAGGATGAATTAGAGATTTCATGTTGTTGTGATAGATGTTGTGTAGAATATGCATGATGTTGTGATAGATTCCTCAATAAAAACAAATGTTGTTTGATAGTGTATTGGTTGTGTAAGGTTTTGTTTGAATGAATGCCAATCTTTGGTTCTTGAGGTGTTATGAGCCCTCATTGACCAGAAATAGGTGGATTATTGCCTGATTTACCTTGTTTATAACTTATATAAGATGCCATGATTTGATTCGCGGGATGTATGGCACCTCGAGGATTGGAATTTGGCACTTTAATGTTTGTTTCAGTGTTTTTTTCGGCTATAGATTAGTTTCTATGGGTTACTATCTAGAAAAACCCAGAATACACACCGTGTAGTATTTACTACACGCCATATGTTCTCATATTTGAGATGAACCATTTTTTCTTAAGTACACACCGTGTACTCTATGTACAGGATTTGTAGTCTCTAACCTTGTCATAGGCCGAGTGGGTAAATACACAGGATATGGATTTTCTAGTGGGAATGCACCGTGTGCCAGTTGAACATGTCGTATAGTGTTGACCATGTGTCCACCCGTGTAACAATCAGCACCGATGGATAATCCTTAAGCTATAAACGCCATGTTAAGATTGAACATGTTGTGTAGTCTGACCCAGGTACCCGACCGTGTCATGAAAAACCCATTTGGTGTTATCTTTTCATGTACACATCATGTCACCCTTGAACACATGGTGTAGTGTGAGCCATGTTTCGGGTTGTGTCACTAACAACACTGGCCAAGTGAATCTTGTCTAGTATACGCCATGTTTACAGTGAACAGGCCGTGTAGTATTTTCTTATGAGAGCTGTGTGGCTTAGCTATGTAGAAGGAATCAGGTAGGGAAGGAGGATTCAAGTACACGTCGTGTGTTTTGGGTGTAACATGACCAATTTAGGAAGGAGTACACGCCCATGTAAATGACTTAAGGGAACACACCGTGTAGGAATTGTACATGCTTTGTAGTAGTGTTTTATAAAACATGAGTTCTTTTTTTTCTCATATTCCCTTCTTACACATATATTTTTCAATCCTTAGTATTCTTTATCTATGGTGTGCACTTGAACCTGAAGATTCATGCCACCAAGATGTCCTTCGGTTGTACGCTAGTTTCTAGGAGGTGATTAGACACTGTACATGGCTGATCAGGGACTACCTGCAGATCCTCCTGTCATACAAGTCTTGGCACCAGCCATTATACCCTACATATATGTTGATGCAAAATTCAATGAGGGATTCATGAGGTTGATGTCGACCATTCAGGGAGTTCCACCTCCTACCCCATCGATGGTAGAATTGGGGTGGGTTTTTCAGTAGTAGCATCCTCCCTCTTTCTCAAGGGATGGAGGACCTCAGGCTTTAGAGTCATAGATAAATGCTACACTGATGATTTTCGAGCATTTGGAAATACCTCTTGAGAAGAAGGTGAATCACGCCACATACATGCTTCAAGACTCCTCCAAGAGATGGTTTGATGTGATCTCATACTCAAGACGCTAGTAGAATATGGTCTGGGATGAGTTTCAGCGCATCTTCTATGATTACTTTTATCTTCAGACCTTGAGGGATGATCGAGGGCAACCGTTCATGAGTCTGGAGCAGGGTACTCTTATTGTTATGGAGTATTACTCTTTCTTCATAGAGTTGCAATTTTTCATGCCTATTCTAGGAGGTGATGAGTTTTTCCTTGCACAAATGTTTGAGGATGGTCTGAGGCACGACATCCGATCTCTGGTGAACATCTTCAGGTTTACTTCGATATCTTCTATAGTCAACCTTGTGGTGATCACTGAATGCAATCTGATGGTTTCTAAAGCTAATATCCAGAGTTAGTATTCCTCCTACTAGTAGCAGAAAGCGCTACAGGGAGACTGCACGGGGAGATCAGAGTAGACAAGATGCATCTACTGGTAGCCAGGTGGTGTGCTACTACTGCGGGAGGAGTGGTCATACGAGCCCACATTTCCCAATAAACCTAGTGGGGTTCCGATCATGTGGCAAGATGGGTCATCTTCAACGCTTCTTTTAGTACTTCTCTGCAGCAGCTGGGGATAGGGGTTCTTCTATGACTCCTTGTTTAGGAATCGCAACACCAGTTTCTTAGTAGTCAAGGAACAATAGTTTTTTTTGGCATTCAGGGTCGAGGGGGAGATCATGGATGGGGTAGCCAGTCACCTGGTTTTCAGCGACTACATGGTGGATCATCTCAGAGTGGTTAGGAAGGGTCACAAGGCTGCACTGCAGGCCATACTTTTGTAGTGGAGCAGACCCAGCAGGAGTAGGATCCCAGACCATCTACAGTTCAAGATACGATCTTAGTAGCCTCATTATTATCTTCTTCTCTTTTCGATACAGGGTCTTCCCATAGCTTTATATATGTTTCTATTATGAATATTCATGGTCTCTATATCTTTTCTTCTGCTGATATATTGATGCTAGATACTCATTTGGGGACTAGAACGATGAGTGTGAGTCAGTGCAAGGAGTTCCCTCTAGAGGTAGGTGGGTGTCACTTCTTATGGGAGTTCTATGTTCTATAGATGACATGATATGATTTCATTCATGGGATAGACTGGTTAGTTCCATTCTAAGCAGTTATCGACAGTTATCACTGCAGGTTTAGTTTCAAATCACCAGAAGATGAATCATTTCTTCACAAGGGAGAATGGGATGTACAGGCGAGAAGAGCAGGACCCAAGAATCATGGGTTGGGATGAATTATAGAACATATTTCTACTCCCTATCTGGATGACCAGGGGAATTCACTGTTAGACTTTCCTCTATTGGTGGATTATTTCACAGATGTCTTTTCAGAAGACTTTTCAGGTTTTCCTCCAGAGTGTGAGGTAGACTTTTCAATTTAACTTGTTCCAGGAGCAGAACTAGTGTCCATTCTTCCTTATAGGATGGCTACAATAGGATTGTAAGATCTCAAGAAGCAGTAAGTGGAGTTGCAAAGAAATGGAATCATCTGACCCAGTACTTCTCCTTGGGGTTCGCCAGTCCTGTTTACAAAGAAGACAGACAGTACACTTAGGCATTGTGTGGATTATCCTAAGTAGAACCTATTGAAGGTCAAAAACTGATATCCTTTACTAAGTATTTATGATCTTTTTGATCATCTTTGAGGAGCCCAGCTGTTCTCAAAGATTTACATGAGGTCCAATTATCATCAGGTTCATGTTATACGATCAGATATGATTCTCAAAACCTTTCAAAGTAGGTATGGTTTACACGAGTATATGGTTATGTCGTTCGGTCTCATAGACACGCCTACAGTTTTCATGGCACTGATGTACCGAGTGTTGCATCCATACATGGGTTCATTCATGGTGGTATTTGTGGATGATTTCTTGGTGTACACTCACACTCAACACGACCATGATACCCATCTTGAGATCATTATGAGTACACTGAGAGAGCATCATTTATATGATATGCTCTTAAAATGCCATGTCTGGATGGATCAGATTTACTTCTTGGGTCATTTTATCTCAGAGTCAGGAGTATCAGTTGACCCAGAGAATGTGAGAGTAGTATTTTTCTGGGAGCAGCTGAATAACATCTTTGAGTTATGGAGTTTTCTAGAGATGGCTGGATACTACAGACATTTCATACAAGACTTTTCACCTATTGCAGCACCACTCAAGGGTTGGCTATGAAAGGTTCAATGTTCTTGTGGTCAGATTCTTGTGAGTCAGCCTTTGAGGAGCTAAAAGGGAGGATGAATTTAGCGTCGATACTAGTCTTTCTAGAGTTGGTCAAGAGATATACTATTTACTATGATCCATTAGGTATCGGGCTGGGAGCTGTGATTATGAAAGGCAAAGAGTCATTGCGTATGGTTCATGGCAGTTGAGGCCACATGAGAGGAATTACATGACACATGATCTCGATTTGGTGGTAGTTGTTCATTCCATTCACTGTTGGAGACATTATATTCTGGGAGATTATTTTTTTATTGTCACCGACCACAAAAGTCTCAAGTACATTTTCACTTAGTGTGATCCAAATTTGAGACATTGAAGGTGGGTTGTGTGTCTTCAGTCCATTGACTTTGCGCTTGCCTATATGCCTGGGAAATGCAACGCAGTGGCTGATGAATTGATCATGAAGAATCAGATACATGCATTTTAGGAGGCCAGTAGTGAGTGGCGGCTTATGGTTCTGTTCTATGAGATGCATTTGGAGGTGCAATAATGATAGGGGAAAATGGTTTTATCTTCTATAGTTATTACCTATACTCATCTTGATCGAGTAAGAATGAGGAAACTATCAGACTCAGAAGGTCTAGTACTACGTTAAAATGTGTCAGGAGAGAACCCTACTTCTAGATGGACAGTAGGCGAGGAGGAGAACTTTCATTTCCAAGGGAATGTATGGGTGCCAGAATACATACGCGAGGAGCTGATGCAAGATTTTCATTCATCAGTTTGTGAAGTTCATCCTGGTTTCACCAAAATGTATAGTAATCTACACCACCAGTATAGGGGGCCAGGCATGAAGAGATATGTTTCTAGTTTTTTCATGAGGTGTTCCACGTGTCAGTAGGTGAAGGCAGAGCATCAGTTACTAGCAAGGTTTCTGTAGCAGTTTCCTATTCTTGAGTGGAAGTGGAATGATGTCACGAAGGATTTTGTGACTGGAGTGTCATGGTCGCCTCGAGATAGTGATGTAGTTTGGGTTGTCATTTAAAGACCCGTGATGGTTTCTCACTTATATCCAATCTAGGACACCTTTAGTGTTGATGATCTTAGATGTTGGTACACCTGAGAGATTGTACCTCTGTATCGAGTTCCACACTCCATTGTTTTAGATAGGGATGCATGTTTTACTTCTCATGTCTGGCAGGGGATTCAGAAGGCTTTGGGTACACAGGTACTTATGAGTACAACTTACCACCCCCAGACATATGGCTAGTCCGATCATACGATTTAGGTGCTTGATAACATGCTCTAAGCATGCATCCTGGATTTTGGATGTTCTTGAAGAGAAGTAAATACCTTTTTGGAGTTTTCTTATATGAATAGTTTTCAAGGAACTATTCAGATGGAATCTTATGAGGCTTTGTATGGTAGACCATTTTTATCACCCTCATGTTGGCTAGAGGTAGGAGAGGCAACTTTGCTGGGACCTCGTCTTGTTCAAGAGACCAAAAAGTAGATAAAGTTGATTCGGAAGAGGGTGGATATGGCACTGTATCGACAGAAGTCTTAAGCTGATCAGTGGAGACAACCTCTGGAATTTGAGGTTGGGGGTCAGGTTTTCTTGTGTGTCACACCAAGGATGGGACACAGAAGAATTCAGAGACATGGTAAGATTTTACCAAGGTATGTCGGACCGTTTGAGGTTCTGGAGAGAGTTGGGCCAGTGACATATCAGTTGTAGTTACCCTAGAGGTACTGAGCAATAAACGATGTTTTTCACATTTCTCAGCTCCAACATTACTTTTCAGACTCGTCTCATGTCTTTCAACCCAAAGAGGTTGAGTTTGAAGTGGATGCGATGTTTGAGGAGCATCTTATCCAGATTGTTGATCGCAGTACAAAGGTTCTACGAGCAGGACAACTTTGTCAAGGGGTCTTTTAGAGACCCAAATCTTGACATACATGGACATTAAATTACTATTGTACAATACTTAATACATTAAAAATAGAAACACCCACGGACTGTAATAGTTTAGTGTCTTTGAAAAGTCAGAACATAATCTTCTAATCATGGTGAATGATCATCAACCTCTCCCATAAAGATATTCCCCTTTTGTTTTCATACCTAAAACCTTTCTTTATGCCATGGGGAAAAGAAAACATATAAAGTGTGTGGTCAAATGCTCAGTAAGGGTATGCATAGAGAAAATAAAAAAAAATCCATATACATTCGAACATAAAAAACATGAACATAATGTTTAAACATAAAAATCATGAATTGTGAAATAATTATTGGAAGTACGTAAGGCATAGATCACAAAGGAACGCCAATCATGACAAAATATCATGGGAATAAAACATGTAATTTTGGAAAACCATTAAACACACAATATTATTTCCATAGTATCCAAGGTATTTCTACCAAGACCATTATAGTGGATAAAGTCCATTACTGAACCGGGTTTACATGTGGTTCCAACCCTGTATTACTAAACCAAATTTACTTTTCATTCCAAACATGTTTATCTGATGATATATAAATCGTTACACAATTAATTGGAGGGAGATATTGGCCCCACCCATATCATAATTAAATAATTCTAATGTGTGCAACAAAATAAACATAAGTCATTCATCATAACCCATCGAATAAAATGGGTTTCGTAAACATCATACCATAAAATCATAATACATATAAAACAATGGATATAATTTATTCATAAACAAAATCAAACCATGTAAATAATAGGAATATTATACTTTATGAATAGCCATATTAAAGAATCAAATCTTATATGGAAAATAGTTTTTAATAAATACTTGAAATAAATTTTTGAGGAATATATCCTCTCTTCTTCAAAATCATTTTCTTTTCTCAAAATTCCATTAAATTTTAAATGAAAATTATTTTGTTGAAAATAATCAAGAAATATTATAGGGGAAGCTTCATGGAAATAGGACATTATGAAACCTTAAAAATCCATTCACACTGTATAAGTTAAAAAAACATTATCCTCGTACTTTTTCTGTAAAAGTCAAAAAGTACCTCGTATGGTAAACAAAAAAAAAGATGTCATCCATACCTTGTGGTAAAAGTAATAAAAGGGTAAAAATTACATTAAACAGACATGGATGATTATTAAACATTTTATGAAACCATTTTGAGAAAACATGGACTTGGATGATAAACAAAACCCCAGAAAATATTTACGAATAAACAATCTCGGATAAGAATGAGATTGAAATAATTATCCCTTACCTTATGTCCAATTTCATTTGTATGTGTCCAAGACTCCTGTATAGTGGGTATAAAAATATTGTTAACTTATAATAGAACCATAATAATATTTATGATATCATATATGATTCACTTACTTTATTATATTACCCATTCATTTTTCAAATCCATGTTAAAGCAGCGTTTTGGGTAAAATCGTTTCATTTATCTTATGTATTTGTACTTGTTGTTCTTGATATTATTATTTCTTATATAATGAATTAATTACTTACAGAATGTAAAACATGATATAAATTTCATATAGATTCAGTATATATATATATATAATAGATTGATAAATGAAATGAGATACACCATTCATGGAGATGGTATACCGTACGTAAGAATGAACGATGTTTTCATTTCCTTATTGAATTGAATGGAATTAAGTAAATGAAACATATATGTAAATAAATCCAGTATCATTATTATTTCATATCTTTAATGATTATTTATTATATATACTTTATAATCATTCTTGAATGGTTAACATGGAAAATAAATCTCATCACGTCGTGGAGACGGTAATTCGTACGTACGCACACGCGACGATATCATTTCCATAATTGTTGAATGGTACTGGAGTGGATTATATAATATCTTAGAATTAGTATCATGTTATAATAATCATATATAACTATTATTTCCACCATTATACCCATCCAAGTAAGGTGGTGGTGGAAAAACAGATGCACCACGACATGGAGACGGTATTCCGTACGTACGCACGCGCGGTGATTTCGTGTTTCATAGGATGGGTAGAACGTGAAAGAGAGTTGTTTCATATTTATAATAACATATAACTATATGATTGATACATAGGTTATTAATTTATAATGAACCAACTAAAGAAGAGGAAGTATAAGAAGAAATAATCGGGAAAGAATCGGTAGAGGATATTACCTCTTCCTCGAAGTGCCTCCTTTAAACTACCACTTAGGGCACTAGAGTTGGACTTTTGAGAAGACCCAGACATCTATAATGTAACTATAGAGGTTGAGAAAAATAATTGGCATGGTTTAGCTGAACATGAAGGCTCAAAATTGAGTGAAGAGAAGAGTGAGGAGTTGTCCTTTTATAAGGGGGTAGAGGGGCACTTTTGGAAACCTCCAAAATATTAATTTATAATAAACACAAACCCCTCTTAAAAACATTAAAAATTACTCAAATTCAAATATGAGAAGAGATAGGTTTGTAATCTCATCAACCAATAAAATTTAGACATGTTTTTATTTTATTTTAAACCTTGTCATTTTGATTTATTCTTTTTTAATCTATTTAGTTTTATTTGTGGTAATAATATTCTAATTTTTAAATTGATATAAATACATATTTATGTATTGTTAATTTTCCATAATTAGATACATTATTTCATTTTTGACCTTAAAATATTCAATTTTTAATTTTTAAATATTTTTTTTTATTTTTAAAAAATTCAATAATATGTTATTTTCTTAAAATATTAATAGTGTCAATTTTGACACTACTCATTTATTTAAATAAAATCCACACAGAGGTTATATTTGAACCAAAATATTTAATAGATCACTAACATGACATATTCATTTATAATATTCTTTGATAACATTAATTAGTTAATATAATATTTATTTTAATATTTTTAAAACCATTTATTTGATATTTCTCTTAATAAAATAATTACTACAACATTTTTGTGTAATTATTTAATATACTTATTTGTTGTATAAAAATTAAAAATAAAATACCATGATTAAGAAAAATATAATAGCTTTTATAAGAATACTTTTACTCAAATTTATCTTCTAAAACACCAAACTCTTAAAATGATATTTTTATTAAATTATAAAGGTGAAAACTTTGACGTTATTTAAAATAAAATAATATAAGTGTCATATTCACTTTTATATGGCTCCAAATGGCCAGAAATTCGATCATTGGATTATTATAGTCTAGATATACACGACCAAAAAGTTTTGTTCAGGTGTTTGAGCCTTTTATGGGTATTATTATTTTAATAAAAACTATATTATTTATTTTTCACTAAATAAATAATTTCTACATCATTAATGCATAAGCTATTAAGATAATTAAATATTTCATAAAAATTACATAAAAATTACCATAATAAATAAAAAAAATTATCTTTCAAATTATTATTTATAATCGAATTATATATTCTATATAAATTTATATTTAAAATACATTAATTATTAATGTTTGAGTGAGACATATTTCACTTTCATTAAACAAAATAAATTATAGGTCTTAATAACATCCAAGTGCCTTCCAAAAGATACCATTTTTACCCAAGTATATTTTAGGATGAAATTAAATCATCTAATTATATTGACACAATTGTTAAGGTAATTTTATAATTTTATTTTTATCCTTAATTACCTAGTTTACCTTTTACTTTAGTAAATAAAATTTACTATAGTTTCTATTCATAATGTCTAAAATTAAAAAGTAGCCTATTTTCATAATTTGGACCTAATGATTAAAAATATGGAATCCATTTTTCCAAATTCAAAACACAGAAGTGGCTGTATGTAATTTATAATTAATCCCACTATTGAGAAAATGAGTTTTAAAAGATAAAACGTTGGAGAAGATAGAAATGTTTTTACCTATGAATTCAGTGTAAAATTAATGATAATGAGTTAAATTATATGAAACGGTAAAAATATATTCTGTTTATACGTTAAAACCATTCAATATTATAATTTAACCATATAAATTATCTCGATGAAAAAGGTTGTTTTTAATTAAAATTTAGCGTATTTTTACTATTCATAAAAATATGGTGGTTATCAGAAAAATCTTTGCAAAATATCCAATGTAAATTTTTATATACATGTGGCTGCACCATCAAAAGGTGGAAAACTGTATTTTTTTTAAAATACTTATTTTACCCGAAAATTTATTTTGTTCTCATACCATGTTCTAGATAATGTGTAAGATGAATGATAATGTTATAAAATTTAGAATGTGGTTAATATTATTCATAACAACTAGTTCATAATAATATTATAACAATATATCATTATTTTGTGAAACTCGGTATTGCATACAACACACACTATTGAGGAAGGCCACTCTTGCGTGCAACACAAGCAAAGAATAGTGTTTGCGTATACTAAAAGATAATACGATGTTGCATATAGCGCAAGATAATCATGGTGTAGAGTACAACACAAGACATAAATGAAACTAAAAAGAATATTTCTCACAAAATCTCAGGATGTTACAGGTCTGGTGCATCCCAAAATTTACATGGGGCATCCTGAACTTGTTCAGGGTAGAATCGCATTTTAGTGTCATGCACTGAGGACATATGGAATCATGCAGTTTAACGTCATACTATTTGATGAAGTGTGAAATGAATGATCCTAGCAAGGGATTATGTGATGCAGTAGCTATAAACCCAACATGAATGAGGACATAAGGAGTCGGCACTACATCACACATATCTGAAGAAACTTCTTTAGGTCAAGGGACCAAACGTAAAAGTAATGTTGGGCCCAAAGGAAAGCAGTAGGGCTTTTCTACATACCTCATTTTGATAGTAATCAAGCTTAAAATAGTTCTGTGGATGTAGTTTAACATCATGTGGGATGAAGGAAGCAATTTGTGAC
Source organism: Viscum album (assembly GCA_963277665.1). Lineage (NCBI taxonomy): Eukaryota > Viridiplantae > Streptophyta > Magnoliopsida > Santalales > Viscaceae > Viscum > Viscum album. The sequence goes on along the minus strand of OY728148.1, from coordinate 1,477,967,587 downwards.
ATGGTTGTGCTAGTACACGGCCTACCAGAACTAGTAAGCCCACGCGAGTCGTGCAAGATGTGAGAAACAAGTAGTGATGGGACTTTCCTAACATTGGATGGAACATGTTAGGGGTGATGGGACTCTAGGTGAACGACATCCCAATGATGCTGACCTGTCTATATAACGCACCTAGATGTGCGGTGGAGTAAAGCTGATTGTGTTGGAATTTGAATTGATAATAAAAAAGTTGAAATATGTGAATCAAGATGCTCGAGATATGGACCAAAATGATGGTTCTGTGATGGTAGGGGATAAATATTGACCTTGTATGAAACACATCATCCATATCATGTTATCCTTTAATGGGGACAAATAAATGGGGGTCGACCGATGACCATGTTCAAATCATGAGACCTATCTAAAATGTCGTCCGATGTCTTTAGGGATGTTGGCCTAAGATGGTAGATAATCCAATGTGGCATGATAACAGACCATAAAAGGGGACCCTTTGGATGTGGAAGTGTATGGGGATCCAAATAATGAGCTCACGAAGCTTAGATATGGAATGAGGGGAATGTCCCTGTGAAAATTCCACACTTCATTCTCTTTATCAAAATGCATCTAAATACAACTATAAGACGTATTACATAGATGGAGTCGAGTCCCTTCCATAGGACAAGGGTCCTGGGGTTGCAGGCTTCTAGCTTATAGTCCATGCATGGGCTATTAAAGAGGAACTAAATATAAAATACATTGCGTGGGGCACTGAAGTAGCAAATCACGATGCATAGTTCCCATAGGGGGATCTTAGTTTTGGGTCATAGAACTCGGACCAAGTTGTGAAAAGACATGGGAGGCACATGTTGCGACTTTTGCAAAACCCAATGAGAATGAGGTCCCATGAGGTAATTTTTACACTACATGTTCCCAAAAGAGTTCCAATTGAGGGGCATAAAGAGAGGACCAGGTTTTAGATTCCAAGGACTAGACCCGGAGACAATGTGTTTGGGTTTTACTATGTATCCCTTGAAGATCAGAATCAAAACATACATAGTTCTAGAAGATGTCGTGAAATTAAATGTTTTGCGGAAAGGACATGGAGTGATTATAGTTTATGGTCATAATACTCAGACCTGAGATGGTAGGGATTGTGGGAGACACATGGTGAGGTAATTATGAAACCTGACATGAATCAGGACCAGGAGTCAAAATCACCATGTGTTCTTTGAGGAGGTTTTAGGTTGAGGGACTAAAAAAAGTTTGGCTGGACCTAAGGTAAAGTGTATGGGTGTTCCTACGTATCCCAGAAGAATGGGAATTGATCCTTAAGTATTTCTAAGAATGGAACGGTAAGATACCAGTGCTAGAGACATTAAGGTTGTGCGGGTATGGTTCTTGAACTAAAAGAAGCTGTATATGATAGATCTTGTTTTTTCTTTAAGATGGAGGGAATTGTTGTTTTTTGTAATGATATGGATCTATTATTGATAGTGAAGGCATCACCACAAGAATCAGGCCATGTGCAGGGGTTAAAAAATTGTATGGTGTTTGACGGATATCAAACATGATGTCCCCTCGAACGAGGACACCAAAATGTAGTGTCATTTTTCATCGTGTGGATAAGATGATAATTTCATAGTTTAGGGTCATGTGATTGGATCAACCATGAATTTTAACATTGGGTAGTATGGACACAATAGTTTAATGTATTTTGGGACTAGGAAGCGTAGTTTAAAGTCATTTGTTTCATACAAATATACGACTGATGAGGTTTATTATGGAGTCTTCATGGTGTGATAAAGCATACCCAATGTGAAGGAGGAAATAATCCCACATCACACTGCATGAAATTCCAAGAAATAAACCTCAGGCTGAGGGTGGATAGAAAAGGTTTTAGAATACGGGGCAAGAGATAGGAGGAAATTTCTCCTTGAAAGGGGAGTACATGATGTGGAAATTGTAAACATGAAGTGAACAAAGTCATAATCCCACACATGCCACATCATGCTGTCCTATAAGAGATGGGGTCTAGAAGGCAGAACAGAAGAGTTAATATAGTTGAACTTAAACTGGACCCAAAGACGAGATGTCTAGGTGTTCCTATGTATCCCATGGGAATAAGAATCAATCCGTATGTATTTCTAAATGATATCTTAGTTCAATGACTTAGATCTCGAACCATGGGGCGGTGGAATCGTTCCATGTAGCCGCATACCTCAGCCCAGTTACTAAACCCTGATGAGTCAAATTTAGTGTGGGAAACAAGGGAGGAAGTGGTTTTTGAAATACATGGATTTCACACCAAAGGGAAGTCAGTGTGGAGCCCTGAATAATGCCTTACCATGTCATTCTACCCCTAACGTGAAAATGTGAAATTAGGGATAGTTCTTGGAGTGTCGAAATTATATTTGGACATGATGGGGTGGAAAAATAACGTAAACCATGTAACCAACATTCAAGGATTGAATGGGTTGGTGTGATGATGGATGATAATTGTTGACCATGTTTAAAACATAGCATCCATATCGTGTGACCTAAAATGGGAATAACAAATGAGCCTTGACCACTAACCTTATTTGAGACATGGGAATTGTATCGATTTTCTATCTAAAACCCTCGTGGACATTGTCCCATATTTGTAAGAGATCCTTTAGGCCTATCATCAATGCCATTTGGAAGTCCCTTCAGATGTGAAAGATAATGGAAGCCCAAATGAAGGGGAACACAAAGCCTAAAAAGTGGGTGAAATCATGTCCAGGTAGAATATGACACTAAAGGTTCCAGACCTAAGTACTCACGGTCCAATCAGTGAATCACCGAAGAGGGCCAAGGAAGCCAACTTTAGGGCAACCGACTCAAAAAGATGATAGTGGGGAAAGGGATTGAAGGCTGCTCAAGATATAGGGATAGGTATGCGGTGTAGATGTTATAATCCTAATGTGAATGGGGACATAAGCCCATACCACACCGTATACCTCTCTTCTAGAAGAAAGCGGTCCAAGGGGACAAAATGATGGGGAGGTTTTTAAGAGATGGGGCTGGACCTGAAGACTAGACGTTTGGGAGGTCCTACATATCCCATGAGAATGTGAATAAATCCATACATAGTTTTGGGTGTGTCATGGTGTTTAACTTTTGGTAGAAATGAAGAAGATACATGCAAGGTATCTCATCCAGGTATTTGTACGGATAGGCGAGTAACCCGACATGAATGAGGACATAATACCACACCAAATTGTACAACCCTAAGAGAGAACCTTGGATAGGGGCCCAAAAAGGCCAAAGGGCCTGAGGCTGGGACACAGACAGAATTTCATGGCCAGCTTTTAGTTTAACGTCACGCATTGAGGATAAAGGTGATCTTAGTTTAGGATAATAGATCCCGGACTGTATATTACAATTTTAATTTCATATTCATGAGAAAGAGAGGGTGAATCATTATACTAATGGATTCCCACAAGTCATCAATGATGATTGGGGATAACTGTTGACCACGTTCGCAACACAGTATCTATCATTCTGTGACTAAAATTCGGGGAAAACAATTGACCATTGACCGTTGACCATATTAGCAACACGGGACTTGTATCAATTTTCTACTCGCAATTCTTGAGGAAGTTAGCCCATAATGGTAGGAGGGCCCTAGGGCTGAGCATCCATACCATTTGGGGGTGATTTAGGATATAGAAACCCAAATGATGGGGCTCTCAAATCATGACAAGGCCTATCCTCATGGTACGGATGATAAATGAATAGAGGGATATCTCAAGGAGATATGTGTGGCATCAAGAAGTAGCCCAACGTGAATGAGGGAAAATCCTGCACCATACCTTGTGTTTCGTCTTAATGGGTGGTCCCGATGATTGGGGTTGGACCTATGGATGAGATATTCTGGTGGTCTTAAGTATCCCATGTGGATGAGAATCAATCCATACCGAGTTCTAAAAGGGACATGCAGTTTAACAACTTGTGGTAAGGATGTGGGGGTATTATAAGAACGAAGGAGGGAGCATCGTGCAATCATCATAACCATGACATAGGTGGGGCCAAAGAAGCCTATAAAATGCCTTGTGGGATTCTCCAAAATAACTCTGCCCAGCAGGGGATTACCAAAGAGAAAACTGGTGTTGTACTCAAGAAGGAGGGTCTGTGTGTTCCTACGTATCTCATGAGGATGGGAATCAAGCCATATGTATTTCTTGAGATGCAGTTTAATGTCTTGTAGGACGATGAACAGTTTAATGTCTTGTAGGACATAATAGTTTAAGGTCATTTTGGACCATATATTTTATGGTCATGTGGGACCATTAGATCAAGCAAAGTATTTATTGAGGAACTTGGCATTGTTGGGAGTAGTTATACACTCACCGTTTATGCTAACTAGGGAGTAAGCGCCATTGTAGTAGACCTTGTGAATGATGAAAGGTCCTTCCAATTTTGGCTACAACATGTGGGGTTTCATTCTAGGTATCATTGGTGACCTCATGGCCAATACAAAGTCACCTTTATAGAAGAATTAGAGGCGAACATTCTTGTGGAAATATCTATCTATCTTATTATGATGCCTTTTTAGACTGTTCAGGTCACAACGCATGTTCTGGTCGAGCCCTTCCAACTCAGCCAGACGAATTGCAGCTACTATATCTAGCACTTGTTGATCGTAGACAGTCGTGCGCAGTGTGGGAAATTGAATCTCGATGGACAGTATGGCCTCCGTTCAATACATAGGGGAATATGGGGTCACCTCGGTGGAATTGCGAGTCATCGTCCGATAAGCCCAGAGGGCATTACGGAGCTTGTCCGACCAACTCTTCTTATCATGAACTACCACTTTCTATAGAATTTTAGTGAGGTTATTTTTGAATGCCTTGATCTATCCATATTCTTGAGCATGATAGTGAGAGGTGTGGTAAGAATAGATGTTTTACTTAGCATAAAATTTATTCACCTCAGTTGCACAGACGTTCATGCCATTATCGGTGAGGAAGGCGTGAGGAACTCTGAATCGGTAAATGCTGTTGGATTTCATAGAGTCAATGATGGATCAAGCCTTGACCTCCTTGAGAAGAACTGCCTCTTCCCACTTGGAGAAAAAATTAGTAATAGTCAGGATGAACCTGCACTAGCGAGCTGTCACCAGTGGATACGGTCACATGACATTGAGTCCCCATACATACAATGTCCAAGAGTACATGGTGGAGTGGAGAGGCCATGGCATCCCACGCCTGAAGTTATCAGGAATTTTTCATGTATGACACCTTTTGGAATACTCAACATAGTCACAGATCCAAGAGGGCCAAAAGTATGCCAATCTCTGGATCTGGTGAGATAGTTTTGGCTCAGTTTGATGAGCCATGTAGGAACCGACATGAAACTCCTGAATGCCTTGAAAAATATCAACTCCTTGAATACAATGAAGGAGAACCCCATCAAACCCATTCTTGTAGTGGATTTTCACATGACTAAGATAGTCTGGGAGGGTGAACTGTGACACACTTTGTTGGATATGGTCTCGATCGGCCAGATCTTCTAGGAGATTACCATTTTAGAGTTACTCGATGATGGGGATCTCCAGCTAAGAGCCAATTGAATCACTAAATCAAGGGGACCCGGGGGAACTAGCGTGGAGGATCTGGTGGTAAGGTGGCCTACCTGTAGGTCATCATCGTCATCTGGAGTGATAGGAGAAATGAATCTCTCGTGTACCACATGGAAAATCAGATCATCCTACTCAGGCTCTACATGTGATGCAGCTAGGCCAACTAGGGCATCACCTGAATCATTTTAGAGATCTAGAAACATGAGTAACTTCTAGCCGAGATGGGTATAGGGCCTTTACCTTGAGAGTGCACCCAAACAATGGTACGAGCTCTAGGTTTCTGATGATGTAGTCACCGTTGATCTCCTTGATGACTATTTCAGAGTCATATTTCACATGAAAATGGAGAATATCAATCTCGAGATCCAAATCAAGGCCAATGATGAATGCATGGTACTCTACCTCAATGTTGATATAACCTTCTGAAATAGAAATGAGTATATCAGTATGTCTTGTGCCTATGTAATGAAGATGATACCCGAGTCTACTCTGTTGAGCCTAGGGTAATTGTGCCTTCCCCCGGTGGGCTGCGAGAGTTTCCATCGAAATACATTTTCCAACACAGCATGTCTAGGACCACCAAGAGAATCGCTTCATCTGGAAAATCATGGTCCAGGGACTGGTTAGTAGGTGCTATAGGGTTATCATGGAATTCTCCTAGCGCATTCCCCATAATTGCCTTCTAAGGGACAAACCTGATGTCAAACTACTGGAGAATCACTGCCCACCAAGATAGACGGTCTGTCAACATGGGGCGGTACATGATGTAATTTAGGGAATCTACTCAGGACACCATATGTACTTCATGGTCCATCATGTAATGTTGAAATTTATGTTATGTGAATACCAGCATAAGACAACCCATTTTTATAGGAGAGTATTTGGTCTACATATCGAGGAGCATGCAGATGTGGTAGTAAACGTTGTTCTTTGTCCCCTAATTATTTTTATGGGTGAGAATGGAGCTGATAGATCACTCCAGTGTGGTCACTTAATGGACTAATGGATTTATAGAGATGGGTGGAACTAAGATCGGTAGTTGGAGAAGATACTACATGATATACTCAAAAGTAGTCTGACACTCTTTTCCCCACTCAGAAAGTGTGCCTTTCATCATGATTTGAGAAAAGGGCTTACACCTTCTGGCCAAATTCATGATGAATCCACGTGTGTTGGATATGTGGTCTTCAAAGCCTCAACGTTCGTGAATATTGCTCGGAGGAGACATGTGGATAATGGCCTTGATCTTCTCTAGGATGATCTCAATGCCCCTGTATCTGACAACAAAGCCGAGAAACATTATAGTGGTAACACTGAAGGAACACTTCAATGGGTTCATCTTTAGGGGAAGGGAACTTAGGAATTCGAACACTTTCTCAAGGACATTGAGATAGACCTGACGCTAGAGGGATTTGACCACCAGATCATCCACATAGCATTCCACCAATTTTCTGAGGATTGGCTTAAATATGTGATGTATAACCCACTGGTAGGTGGCACCTGTATTTTTTATACCGAATGGCATGACTCAGTAAAAAAAATTACTTTGTGATGTCCTACAGGCTATGAACTCTTCATCCTTGGGGGATATTCAGATCTGTTTATACCCAGAGTAGCATCGATCAATAATTTTGTCACAGGGAGGGGAAAAACATCCTTCAGACAGTGACTGTTGATATCCCGTATGTCGATGCAGACTCAGATATGTCCATTATTATTCCTTACTGGCATAATTCCAGCCATCCTTTTGGGATACTGGACCTCCTTAACAAAATTTTCATTGATAATCTTATCAAATTCTGCCTCAACTAGGGCACTGTGGGAAGGGTGCATATTTTTGGGAGGCTGCTTGAACCGGCGATGATTTACTGGGAGACCGAGGCGGTGGACGGCTACCTGAGGATCTAGTCATGGAATCTCATTATAAATATAGGAGAATATATCAAGGTGTTGTGTCAGAAAGTCTATTTACTAATATTACTCCTCAAGGGGCATGGATAACTGATCAATGTGGGGTTTGGGTCTACATCGCTACCGAGGATCATCTATACCATCTCATTAACCGTAGCGACGAGCTGCACTCAAAAGCATGGGAGCATCCTATAAATCCTCTTATTTACTTATGTTGGGGGGATCCTTAGTGGGAGGAGTCGATTTTGAGTCAGCAGATCTCGATTTGGGGCTAGTACCAGCCTGATCAGTAGTGGACACTGTATTGGGGGAATCATGTGTTGTCACAACCATATCGATAAAGGACGTGGATCCAATCCCATCTGGTCTTCGACCCATGGGGCCATGATTGTTGATATCAAAGTAATAGTGATGTTCCAGCTTGTGCAGGTTAATTCCATCCTAGTATAACAAGCAAGTATAACATATTTTAATTTCCATGGGGCAGACATCCTGATACCTTATGGGAGTAGGAGGCTCCAGGATCACCTGAGCCTTATTTGTATAGAAGTACGAGGTGATCTTCTGGCATTGCGTAGGCCTGGGAATGTGTTCCCCCATTATTCAAGAAACAATGAATCACTATCCCATTTCCAGGGTCGTATCCTCCAATAGGTGGATTTGAAAGACGTAGACATCATCTAGATCTTTCCACGGGTTGGTCGTAGCCAGGACATGCTTGACCTCATTTCTTTGAATTTGATTGTCCTTGAACATGTAGTAGTTGACATCCAGGTAGCCAGCCTCAAAAGTGGAAAAGGAATATACATCACCTTAAAGCACACCCATATGACCATTACAGGAGTACTTTAGACACTGGTGGTTTGATGAGGGAATAGCTGCATGTATGTGGATCCATGACCATCCCATCAATACATTGTGGGCAGTGTCCTAGGAGACAACCATAAATTTGGTGCATGCAAGTAAGCCACTGAACTAGGTATTCAAGTGGATCTTGTTGACCAATGTGTGTTCCATACTATCATAACCAGGTAATCTTAGGTCAGAGGGACTGAGATCAACTTCATACAATCCTATTTTTCGCAAGCTCTGAGTTGGGATTAGGTCAATTCTAGAGCGCGTGTCGACAGGATAGTGACGAACCGCCATGCCATTGAATTGGCTGGGGATTTACAGTGTTCTAATCTTCCCTTGTATGGGAGAGCCTTCATATTCTATACAGAATGAGATAATGTCCTAGCATTCAGTATTCTTGACCGCCTCAGTATGAAAGGATTATTTGTCTGCTACCTCCAGATCAAAATAGAGGGGGATTCTTAAAGCCTCTATGAGGACCTTACACATATCTGATGATAGGAAAAGGTCCTAAAGGATAGAGGGGCTTGCTGGAATGTTGTAAATATGATTGAAAACATCATACATCTATGGGAGGCATGATATTATTCTTATAGGAGTTCTCTCTATGACAGGAGGAATTGTGGGCCCTACCGACTGGACTGGTGGCTGACTGGTGCTTGGAATATCTCATTGCTCACTAGTCGAAGTCTGTAGAGAGACTACTGGATGTGAGCCGGAAGAATTTGATCGTCCTGTGGCAAAGCCTACCTATTAATGACATGGTCGAGGTGGATCTTCCTAATCCAACAACACAAATATCGATGAAGGTGGGCCTGGAGTTGCCCGATGAGAAGGTCGTGTGTGCAGAGCTCTGCACTGAGCATGTTTCCTGGTTTCAGAAGCTTGCACAGCCTAGCTAGAAGTGTGGACTAAGGAAATCTGATTACTCATAAACCCATGTCTCCATCGACACTGATGATAGATAGGGACATTGAGAGGATCTTCCTAGCATTCCTCATCGTCAGGAATCATGTAGGGGTTTACCAACTCTACGTTGTTAACCGAGGAATACTCTTGATCGAAACTTGAAGAGTCCTCCGCTATTGGACAGATTCTAGGAGGAACTTCCATATCCAAGGTAATGAAGTCTCCAAGAGTAAGGAATGACGATGGAATTGTTGGGGGTCTTTGCTTTCCCTTACGTCATTGGTGTTTTCTCTTCTGGGAAGAGGACGGCTGAGACGGTGATGTAGAAGGAGAAACTTTGACTTCTGAACGATCTGGCCAATTCAAGCATGCATGGATGACACCATGGGAATACATGACTAATTTCAAGCCATCCAGTCTTCATATATTTGGGACCCATGATTGGAAATCTGATGTCACTCTCCATCGTTGTCACTGGTGTTGTCTAGCCTCACGAAGATGTATGCCACCTATGTCGGATCTGGGCCTAAATATACTATGTTGTTATCTTACTGGTCTTGAATCCAGTATTTAAACCCATATCATTTCTTGACAGTGTTCTTCCAGATCTGGTGATAAGGGCATTAATTAGATTTATTAGTGAGATTTTCCACTTTTGGACTTCTGCACTCAAGAAAATGTAGAATCCCCTACTCGAAGACACTGAGGAAGTAACCGGGGACCTATTCCTTGTTGAAAGAGTATGTTCGGTTTCTCCTATCTAGAAGGGTGAATGTGGGGGATTGAAACTGACGAGGGTCAGGAGGAGCCTGTCAAGGAAGTTGAACATGGTTATTTCACCTGGGTGGTGGCGGCGCATTGTGCAGGGGCACCTGCCGACTCTGAGGTTGCTGATGTTTGGTCGGCGGCTGTGCCTGAGGTAGAGGGCCTTTGTAAGGATGTAGAGGTAGATCCACTGGAAACAAATCTATCCACCTGGGGGCCTCTATTTGGGCCATTACGGCATGCATGGACCTGGCAGCCCTTCTCGCGAGGATTGCAGGAGGCAACAGACGTGCCAATTTTTCTTGCTGTAAAAATTCTTCTAGGCACTGGGCGTTATAAGAGAAGCCTTCAAATCCACCAGGATAGTTCAGGGTGATCAGAGAGGGTACTAGATCTATCTTGACATTCCCAACACACATAATCAACAGTTTCTCCTGATTCAATAGCATGCCAAGGGAATAAGTGAGTCATTTCCACTGGGCATCAAAGTCAACAATGCGCTCATCAGCCCTCTACTTCCATTTGAAGAGGTCTGCGATACTTATCTTTCGATTGGTGGAATTGAACTGGTAGAGAAATTTCCTATGGAGATCTTCCCAACTGGTTACGGATTTGATTAGGAGTTGTATCTACCAGAACAACGCAGACCCCTCCAATTTCTGTAAGAAACATCAGAGCTTGGAGGCCTCTTACTGCACTGCAGTTCCCAACATGGGGCCACACCTTGAGATAAAGTAGGTCAAGTGCTGTGGTGGGTCCCATGTCCCATTGAAAGGTAAAAATGTGGGATTCCAAAAACCCTAAATTTCTAGACTATCTTCCATTCATGCTGGATATGGCTTTTCATCAATTAGGAGTGCCAATGGTCATGTTTCTAATTCATTAAGACAGGCAATGAGTGCTGCCATTAGATCATCTGGGCGGAGGTTCCTATCTTTATGGGGATCCCTGAACACCACTGTGTTTGCTGGTTCTTCACCATGTTAAATGGCCCCACTGAATCATGGAGCGGATAGTGGAATGACCTGTGGGGTGGCTGGGGAACCTAAGCTAGGTTCGGAGGATTGTCACACCGTTAAGGAGGATTGGGAAAGACGTACCATGACCTCTTGCCATATGTTCCAACATCAACCCCATCTACTTGGTCTGGAAGGTCAGGGTCACATGAAGAATATTCACTATGGGTAATTTGTTCCTTCCCCTGCTAGCCCATCCTAGGATCACCATAGTAAGGTCGTCGCTCTACACAACATTTTTCCTGGAGGTCGTCGACCATCCATTTTTACTCTATGAGTTGCTGGCACAACATAGCTTATTCAGGGTCGTCCTCTACCTTATGCACTGAGAAAGATGAGTTAGAAGGTTTAGAGACTCTGAGGTGTTTCCTGCCCTTGTTTTTATTCCAGTTGAGGGCTAGTTACTTGATGGGAATGAGAAGACCCAGTAGATTCCTCTGTTGATGAGTAATCCTTCCTGATAGATCCAAAAAGTGTGAGACTCCCTTGGGGGAAAGGTCCTCTAGAAATATCTATAGTTTTTTCTCACCCTATGACCGGTCCTCCATGTTAAACATGTCTCTTCTTGGAGGCATATCATCTATTTTTCCTAGAAAATCAGGTTGTCTCCAGATAGTACTGAAGAGGAGGGTAGCATACTGACCCATGTTGCGGATCTATACATGGGGAGACGCCTCTTTGATAATCATGAAGAGTACCCTGATTCTCTGAACACACCATTGCTGGAGGACTCTATGATGACCTGGTGACTAAGGGCGTTGGACCATAGTGCGATGGAAATGAGTCTCCATGAGGGTTTGGCAGAAACACTCAACATCCTCTTGGGTGAGGGATTCCAGCGCACAAAAATTTGGTGCTGCAACCGGCCAAAACATATCAGGGAAGTGGTCTAATGCGAGGATATCCAATAAGCTCCTTGGCTAGAATTCAGGGTCTGGACCTTCATATCCCCATTTGTCTACCAAAGGCGGCTGGGGAATGGGTAGCAGTACAGAAGCAGACTGCTCAGACAGTATGATGTCCGGTGGAGAATACGACAAGAGAGGTGAAAAACCACGGTATCTCGAGCTATCCTCTGAAGAGTGTAGTGACTTAAACACCACAGTGTGATATGATGGGCTGATGATCACGGTTTTTGGCATGCGGGATACATCTACTGGTGGTGGACCACGCTACTTCTCGTCCACCATTGGTCCCTTGAATAGCTCTTCATAATCTCTAGTCAAGGTAGTGAGTGCTTCAGGTGTGAATGGTGATGATTTAAAGGTTGTAAGCTCTGGAGATGCAAAATGTTTTTCCTCCTAGATATACCTACGGAGGGATGCGTGAATCCAATGGACATCACATTCTATGAGTATTAGGCTGATGTACATTTTTCATGTCTTGACCCTAGACATAGAGGATCTGGGCGAGGGTTCCATCATTGAGTCGTATTCCTCTACAGAATCTAAGGAAAAAACCGGTTTGATCTCAATATCAATATTATAGTTGCTCTTTTTGTGGAATAAATGACCCCCTCCTTCATTAGGAGGGTTCTTCAGGGTAGTGTAGATTTCTGGCATGAGGAGGACCTTTGGCCGTACAGGTGCTGTGGTGGAGAGGAGTTCCACCTGAGTAAGCCGGGGTGTGAGGGGTACTGAGATATATATCAAAGGGGACACAGGGAAGACCTTTTTGGGAAGTGTTAGAGTGGGTATAAACTCTGATAATACCGATAGAAGCATAGGTAGGGCCTCTATGCTTGATTTCCCAAGCAACATTAGTGCGAGGAAGGTCCTCGTACTGGTCGAGTCGATCACGAGTAGGACCTCTGTGCTGGGTGCTGGAGAAGAGAAGCTGGAATTCACCACTCTAATTACTATGGTGAAGAGAACCTTTGCTAGATATTGTTAGGACATGGGGAGGCCCTCCATGATGTAGATTGATTGGGTGTGAGAGGTCCTCACCCAGGTGGTACGTTCCAGGAGGAATGACTCCATAAACGATGTAATCAGCATAGGAGATGCTTTCGTGCTGAGTGTCACTATCATGGGGAGGTCCCTCATATGGACTAATGGTATCACAAGGCGGTCATGAATGTCGATATAGGAAGTGGGGAAGATCCATGTTCTCCATGGCGGTGGTACGAGGAGGGCCTCTGTACTGGTGATAGCCATTACCTACACCGGTGGCCGAGTGAGTCGACACCACCTACCTATGGGTTAGTTGGGGCCTCAATCTGATCCGGGTATACAAATCACCCTACACATCAAACACATGGGGTTGATTATATAAGTTGGAGGAGGCCTGAGTCATAGTAGTTGCTAACATTGACCCCCCATTGCATTCATCCCCCTCAGGCTATGCCCGACGCTGGAATTGAGTCAACTAGATAGGGGACAACGGTGTAGGTGCATGGCTTACCTTCTCCTCGAATCGTGGGACCGAATGGCAGCACTGGGACAACATAGTGGTAGACCTTTTTTGGGGCCCCTAAAATGAGATCCAACTGGGCTAGCCCAAACATCTGCTACCTCGTCGGCGTATGGGAGAGAGTCATCATGGAATTCTAGGGAGTGGCTCCTAAAACTATTGTACATAGGAGTGAAAATCAGTGGCTCCATGCATAGCCCTTGGGGGCAGCGGTGTTGAAGAGGAACAAAAACCTATAGATCCTAGAAGTCCATATGTTGAGTTTCTATGATCCCATCCAACTCATACTGGCATATGACATGGTTGATCACCATGCGCTGAATGAATTTAGACCGTGATACGGGATGTAGGTGCCAAACATTTATAGATGTGGTGGTAGTCGCAAAGGCAGTGGAGCCATGAGAGACTACCGCGTTGGAATTTCCCTTTCCCCTATGTCAGTGGACAGACAGTGATTTAATTTTTTCTGCATCATGTTTTCTAAATAGAAGAGAGATTAACCCATTAGTTCTGAAAGGAATGAAATCAAAGACCAGTGCCCCATTTCCATTTAGTCTTCCATGGCTATTAAGATTGATCCAAGATAACAACGTCATAGACTGGGATGTCCAATGCTTTGACTTCCCCAACATCTGGTGAGTTCCATGCCAGACCCACTATTTTCTTGCCAGGACCAGGCGCCGGATAACTAGATCTAGTGACATGTTGATATACTGATGCCTTGAACGCTACTAATCTCTATATTGAGAATAATACCATCACTTTGGGTTCACCATTTATGTTTCTGATGCTTTCTCCGGGGCGCGTGCGTCCATCTTTTTGAGGATGGTGATGCTTTTTATTGCCTCGCATTACCACTTTCCAATGGTGGGTGGAATCCCTTCATTTTTCCGGGACATTTTCTCCTTGATTGAAATGAGATGATTGAATTTTTGTTCTTCCTTCCATGGATTCCTCCTTGGAACTCTCACCTAGTCCGAGTCTCCCTTATATTCTTAAGATGTAGTTCAGGAAACTCTTCCAAATTCCATATCTTCATGGACACCAGTTTATTACACTGCTTTTGTTAGTTCATTCCAAGGTGTTTGGTCAGGGTATTATCCTACTGTCGGGGGAGTTGTCACGTTGGACATCACTGGCGTGTCTGGATGCTGGAACACATGCACATCTGGGTTTCTTCACCTTATTATATAGTTTCTCAAGGGAGTAGAATCTCGAGGTATCCCATATCATATGCAGGTAATTATATTCCGTAGGAATGTATCTGAGGTTTCACTCAGCTTCATGTGTTTAACACAGGGTATGTCGTAGGTTTAACATCTAGCTGAGATGAATCAGACTGATCAAAACAATGACTAGAGTGGACCAGATTCGTGTGACCCCTGGAGGAATCCATGATGCTAGGAGGTGAATTAGGAAGATATCATCAGGATGTGGTGGCCCAGGTAAGAATCAAGATGGATGGTGGAGAGTTAGATGAAAAGGATGCAGAATGAAATGGAGTTGAGTTGAGGGTGATGGTGATGTTGGGTTTGGGTCTAGAAGAGACCTCCTACGTATCCCCTTGGTAGGGAATCAAAGTCCACATAGTTCGGTGAGGTGAGGGGACACCTAAGGAGGCGACCTATGAGAATAGATGCATGGATGGGATCCAGAGGGAATAGACCCTCCAGGATCGGGCATGATCTTCTCGAAACACATGACATCAAGAGGTAGATCAAGATGACTCAGGAGTGATTGGCTTGGACTTCAAAGAGGCTTCCTACGTATCCTTTTGTCTGGAAATTGAAGTCCACATAGTTCATCTGATGATGGCTTACCATCGATTGGGGACATCAATAGCTTACTACCGAATGAGGTTGTAAATGACATACCACATAACAGGGGGTCAAAATGGCATACTACTAGATGGTGGATATGGGTTAACATCATGCAGGAAGAAAAGTGGGCATATAATTTAGTGTCATGCGGGACAAAGTTACTCCGACATGAAGGGGGGTCAGAATCAAATTTTTATGGGTTTGACCCTTAAAGAGGCCTCCTACATACCTTTACATAGAAAGGATCAAAATTCATATCGTTCGGAATTGTTAAAACTAGAATGAAGGTGGGCCAGAACCAATGATTATTGGTCTTGAACCATAGGGAGGATTCTACGTACCATGCCTACGCAAGGATAAAAGTGCACATAGTTCTAGGTGTAGTGGGTGCCAACGTGAAGATGGTTAGAACCAATGGATGTTGGGCTTGAGGCTCAAGGATGATTCCTAAGTAACTCTCCATGGAAACTCTCAAAGACCTTATAGTTCATCAGTGGGTTTGGTGAACCGACCTGGAGATGGTTGGGACCAATAGATGGTGTGTTGAAGCCTGAGGGAGGCTTCTTATGTACCTCACCATGACAAGGATCAACGACCTTGTAGTTCAGGGAAGGAGGTTGGCGCTTACACTCTATGTTTTCCAGAAAGGATGTCATGGTCGATGCTTACTCTAAGACCACAAGATTCTTGCTCAGTGTGAAAAACAAGAGGGAGCATGACCCTGATGATCACGTCATGGAAGGTGTGTTTGTGGGAGGTGGAATGGGGGATTACACAACGTTAGCAGTCCCAAAGAGGAAAATGGGGCTTATGTGTGGTCCCTAGCATTGGGTGATGGAGATTGGGATTTAATTCAAGGGGGAGGCCCAGGTGGCGAAAAAGCCAAGTGAGAGAGGGATGGGATAACAAAGGTCTTGATGCCCATCACTCCTCTGGAATTTGGCAAGGAAGAAGATAGATGGAGTAATGGTGTCTCCCACTACATGAAAATCTAGGGGTTTAAACCAAGGTTGTTTCCCTATCCCGACAGACCAACACCACTCCAATAAAGATGATCGCATTCCATGTAAGGAATGATTTCACTCCTGTAGAGACTAGTGGGAAAAAAGAATGTTCGAGACAGGGCACCCCACGTATGATGCATGGGGTGAAGCCATAGATTAATATCATGTGCTGGGGACGATGGTGCATGCCGGTTTAATATCCTACAGCTCAGATAAGGTGGGTTCACTCCACACCACTAGGACATACATAACTGATACCTCCCGCCCCACGGGGGAGGGAGGGCATCAGTAATTGTATGGTTGTGGGTGTTATTGAGTGATCCATTGGGGGTCCAAATTGGCATGGCTATGCAAAGAAGTAGTAGTAGTTAGCGTGACTATGTGAAGAAGCATGAGGTGAAGAAATGCAAAGAAAGCATCACCCAAGTGCCCTTGAAATTTCTTAATGAAAACCTGATGTGCTACATGAGAAAAAAAGTTGCAGAGAAAAGGGGATCATAGGTATCATCCTTGTGAAGCTCTGGTGCTCCATGAAGTGGAGTGTCTTTGTGAAGGGATGTGATTCGTTAAATGATATCACCTATCTTAGGCATAGGCCATAGGCTCATTTGGAGGGTTCTTCGTGAAGTGGAAGGGAATTTGCGGAGAAATGCCTCGCGAAGCAACGGTGCCTCGTGATGCATAACATTATAAAGCAATATGCTTCCCGAAGCATAGTGACCACACCATAGCATGCTGGTTACATGTTTATTAAGGGTACATCATGAAGCATAAATGCACTGTGATGACACAAGTCCTCTGGGGGAACTCCTTCTTTCATGGAGGCCTGTGGGCTCCATGAATGGAATCCCTCCTTGAAGAGGGGCAGAATTCATGCAATGGGAAAGGCACTTTGTGATGCAATGGTACCTGGAAAAGCACATGGTTCGTAGAGCAGAAATTGATTTGTGATGTGGGTGCTCACAAGGAGAAACAGTGATAGGATCTATCCTTTGGTCTTGATGGATGCTTGATATTTATAGGTGAGAGGCACCGTGAAGCAGATCACACTCAATGAAAAGACGGAGCTTGCTAAGTGGCGAGTTCGCGAACGTCAAATCGGTTCGCAGAGCATCCCATCTCAGTGCTCTGTGGTGGGTTCACGGATTTCAAATTGGTTCTTAGAGAATCTCTTCTCTATTCTATGCAGCAGGTTCATGAAGGGGGAGCTCTGTGATGGCCGCGAGGCTATGGGGGATCTGTGAGTGTTCTTCACGAGGCAACCACTAATGCTTTTCCTTTGTTCTTGTTTGTCCTTGATTTTGGCATCAATAATAACCTATAAATACTCAATTATTTAAATCAGTGAAGATATCATAAGAATTATTAAGACTATATAGAATCACTATATATCTATAGTTTCCACACATTCTATGGAATGTTGTCTTTGGGTATAATCTTATTTTTAACCCACGGTTGATGGTATCTATAATAAAATTCAATCAAATAAAAGTATTCAACTCTGTAAAATTGATTAAATTAGTCATCAATACAGGGAATGCTACATTTTGCTAATTTAATGTTGTTCACAACCCGATAATTAATGAAAATTCACATGGATCCATATCTATTTATAACACAACAAAAAAAATGAACACGAAGGTGACAGACAAGGAAAAATGACCCCTCTTTCATGTTTTTCCCATAGTTTCTACTTTAGTACCTCAAAATTAATTTAGTCAATCTACAGGGAGTGTTTTCAATTGGTATGGATCCATGTTTGTGTTTTTTGGGAACTCAACTTAATGTGTTGGTGGAAGACTGTGAAACTATATTTTAAAGACATTGAAATATTCCCACACAATAAGAATATCATTGATTTCATGTTTCTCCCCAACCATTTGAGATAAACAACCCTTATTAATGGTAATTAAGATCCATACAGTGGATATAATCTCCATTAGATGTTTTTACTTATTTTCACAATGATTGAAAATCATAGGCTCATTTTTAATATCATATATAACTTCCCTTACATTAAAATTTATGTGTGATTTATATAGATAAATCCAATCCATGGCCAATATAACATCAAATTCAAATATCGTAAGAATGAAAATATTTGTAGGAAGCAGGTTATTTAAAAAATAAACAATAGAGGAATAATAATCATGATATATTTTAATTATACCATTTTCACTATTAATTCTAAATTTAATTATTTCATTGGAATCAGGATACACATAAAAAATCTTCAGATATGAAGGAATTGGAATATCGAGAGTAAAATAATACATTAGTTGTTCCAAAGTGGACATGAAGTTTAACTTTTAACATATCGTTATGAAAAACCTCATCAAAAATAGTGTTCTCATAATGTTTCCCATTCTCCCTTAGCTAAAGAGTCTACTGCAATTAATCACAATAATTAACCATTATAGTTGGGAAATTGTAAACAAAATGCCCAAACTCCATTAATTTGAAACAAATGAGCGTGGGTGATTTATTATGTGGTGATTTATCATTATAAATATCATTATCTAACTTCTTACCATCAATTCGGTATTCATATTCTCGATTAATATCCCTTATAGAATTAAAACATTTAGTTTTCCCCTTAAAATCGTTTCTTATATGCTTCTTCCCACACTTTTATCATAAAAAACACATCTTCTTCAATTAATGGTTCTTATATATTCATTTAAAAACAATTTTCAAACCTTATGAAAACTGTGAGAGTGATATATAAATAAAAACACCATTTAAACATTGAAATCATATAAAACAATGTAATCTCAGCTACTAATTTCTTACGGATAATTCTATTTGGAGTCATTGTTTTATGCCACTGAACATTTAATCAACGTTATATTCCAATTGGATGATAGTACCAAAATTATACCTCATAATCCTTGTAAAATTTTACTCATAGGAACCAACATATTAATCATCTATTTTCTTTTTGTGTATGGAAGTCATTCACCATATTTATATGAATAATAGAAGGAACGTAATTATTGAAAAATATATTCTTGAACTATTCTAAATATATGAATTCAATTTCATCATATTTACTTATATTTATTACAAAAATCCTAGATTGATCCAATAAACCACCTAAATAGTAGGTAGAAAAAAATTAATTTTAATCTTCTAAACACTATAGAATAGAAAATATATTTTTCATGGTTCTAATCCATTTTATCATCCCTAGTGGATCTATAGACACACAGAAATATGGTGGATGTATCCTCAAGAAGTAATCAATATAATATTTTGAAATAATTTATTATTTTGGAGGTATTGTAGGATTTATAAAATGGTAATGTTTTCCAATCATAAAAATGATATTTTCCATTCCATCTCCCATATCTTTTGGATGATCATGTGAAAAATCATTTCATTTTCTATAGTACTCAGTATTAACATGGTCTGTTATGGTTCTATCTATTGACTACAACCAAAACAAAAAGTATAAGAAAATATAATCATTGTGGGAAACCACATGATTATGAAAAATCATATATATGAAGTCTAAATCATATCACCCTATTTACTATATGAAAATATAGGTTTATCCTAATCCATTGATAGTAATCATATAATTAAGTCATTAATGATTTTTCATAATGTTTTTTTTCAATTCCCAATGTTTATTCCATGCAAGAGTCAAACCGAGTGTGTTTTAATTCCCATTATCAGAAACCATTTGATGATTGAGTCTAGTTTAATGCACCCTTTTCATAGTTGATACCTCTGACTACCTCAGTGCCAGAGCCATTTGAAGTAAAATTATCTTGATAGGGATGTAATTTCTTAGAATCCCATCATTCTATCCCTTACCAATACTCAAATACATTTTTACATATACTGACATATCCTTAGACTTACCAATTGACATGTCCTTAGGGAACTCACTAAGGATTTCCAATCATAGTTTCTAAATTTTAACTAAACCTATCATCTGATACCAAATGAGATGAACCAGGCTTATCATATATATATATATATATATATATTACCTCATTTTTTTAATATTAATTACATTAAAAAAACACACACTTGAGGACTATAATAGTTAGTGTCTTTGGAAACGTGTTATGACAAAAAACTAGTCCATATATAAATTAAATCATATCCCACAATAATTTCCATAACTAGAACCATATTAGACAAATCACATTTAATACAGTTCTTTAAATCATGGGGAAAGGAAATATAAGAAACAGAGATATCATATTCTTAGTGAGGGTAAAAAAGGGAGATATGCAAGAATAAAAATAAAATAAGGGTATGAGAACACAATCCTGACATTTGAAAACCATACACTTAATATTAAAGATCATAATAATGAGTCATGGATTAAATATTGGTTGTTTATAATACATGAATCATAATGGAATCATAAAACATGATCCATGAGAGAATAAAATTGTAATATGACATAGATTTGTGGCATAAACATAATCATATAATATCATATGTCAAGGATACCCAATAAAACATTAATAACATGTAAGGCTTCTGTTAACCACATATGTACCAACATCGGGCTTGTGACGCCATCCCATGAACCCACTTTCGGGCTTGTGATAACCTTCCATTTAAAATTTGAGCTCATATAACATTAATTTTAATCCAATTAATTAGAGGGAGATATAGGATCTACCAGTCACATAATTAAAACCATATTTTTGTGTGCCTAAATATAATATAAAATTCATCGTATCGTTACTCATGAAATGAAATTGATTCCATAAATATACAATCGTATCATAACTGGGGAAAATTGATAGTTTTCATAATCATTTCATCATTTCATCATACCCAAACTTGGGGAAAAAGAAGTGGGTGTTTTTGAATTTTATCATGGTATAACCTATGGAAAAGAAACAACTTCAATAAAAATAATGTTATCGTAAACATAAACCATTGGGAGAAATAATGAAAATCTTATCCTTGGATAATATCTCTTGTAAGTCATATTTATAATTAATAAATGTTATCTTAGATGGAAAATTATTTTGATTGACCATTTAAAACATTTATTTATGAATATAACATTTCTACTTTAAAATACACTTTTTAAGACATAAAACATTTTCAAATTTTTTCATTAAAAAAATCCTTTAGAACACATAAATTTGTCTTCTATGAAAATAATGTCCATGATAAAGGGTTGTTTCATTCATCCCATACATATAAAAATATTATTAATTTCACATTTTATTTAAATTCCAAATGGGAATTTTTTGAATCTAAAATCCCTTATCTATTTAGTAACTTTTGAAAAAAACCCTATGAAATATAGAAAATAAAATTGATATGTAAATACCAATAATTTAAGGTTATATAATAATAAAACACATTCGCGTATCGTTTATACCCCACATCAAAGTAATAAGTGGTGAATAGGGCATGTGTACCATAGAAAAATAAAATTGATATGGAAATCCATTCCCTAAAGTCTTGAATTACATTGTAAAGAATCAAAACACAAGTATATTAATTAAATGTTTTTTTAAATATATTATATAAAAATAATTATAAATATAATAACATATATGATTTTTTTTACTATTTATTGCCTATTTATTTAGAGTTCTTTTCTGACGTTATGTTTTTGGTAATAACTTCTTTCTTCATGTTTGTTTTGAATTTTTATTTTTGGTTCTATTAATTTGTTCATTGTTCACAATATACATAATTTTAACCTTTATATAAATATCATATATCTTCATTACATATTTATTTACTATAATATATAATATATACAAATAGATAATGAATTAGATCGTTCATAGAGATTATTGGTCATACGCATGCATAAATGATGTTTTAACTTTATCATCACATTGATAGAAATAAATGAAAATGATATATTATAATAATATAATAATTTTTATGTCATATATATCATATATTTTCATTAAACACATACTTATTACCCTCCATTTCTAGTGTGAACGAATCACATCTCTTTATGAGGTGGTAGTCTGCTGTACACATGAGCGTGTTATCATATTCCTAAAAATGTAATTTCTAAAGGTATGTTTGATATAAAAAATATCGAAGAAAAATAATGTCTTAAATATCACATATATATAATAAATCCATCATTATGTCCAACCCTGATAAGTGATTATGGAAAAATAAATGACATGGGTTCAAGAGGTCGAGGTGTACCATGCACACGAACAATGATTTCATAACTCATTTAATGGAAGTGGAGATCGTTTTAGGTCAATATCGTAACATTAAAACATCTAAATATATGTAATAATCTAATTTTATTATATCAGAATGTTAAATAAAATTCAATAGGCTGGATGAAGAAATAAAATAAAAACTCTTATTGATGAATGTTATTGGTTCATCGGGTATCCTCCTTAGATTTTCATCAAAATCCATTCTATGTTTTATTTAATTACAATATAAGTCTTATAGGTTGATATTAGGGAATTTATGAAATATTTAGGAATGTATTGACTGAAAAAAAATTATGTTTTATGAGTAGATGAGAAGGGTTGGCCTTCTATAAGTAAGGTATGTGGAATAGTTGTAATTGTTTGAAAAGGAAAATGTGTACCCATGTTTTCACATTAATTTTTTTTTCAAAAAATGGAGTCTTATAGATCCCATAAAAAATAGGTTCTAAATATGGGCATAAATTATGTGTTTTATGATTTTGGAATATTCTTTACCCTTATATTTTTAGTTTAGTCAAATGTAAATTAGTTTTTGTTTTAACCAGGAAAATTATTTTTATAGTTCATGAAACTCCATTTGGTAAAAAACAATGCTAACCTAATTAGATAATATAAATTATTATTATCCCAAATATTTAATCCATATTTTTCCAATTCAATTCAAATAATTTGAAATTTTTAAGTAAAAATCCATCCAGCAGACAAGATGAGAAGGTGGAATTTTAAAGAGAAAACATCAAAAGTTTGGAAATTTTTTATTTCAGAATTCAACATGAAATTAACGCCAAAGATTTTAATTGGATTAATGTATAATTAATTTAAATAAAATAACATTTAAACAAATTTATAATATAATTTAACTATATATATAAATTAAATGAAAGGAATGATTTCAAATAAAAATTTATGTTTTTATCTATTCATCAAAAAGTGAAAATTATTAGAAAAAATGCAAAAAAATTCAACTGAAGCTAATTTTAATATGTTTATTTAGAAAATAAAATTTATTTTATGAAATATATTTAATAATTTTTAGAATCAAATTTTATTCATGTTTAGAAAAATAAATAAAAAACATTTATTTAGAAAAATTATTCTTGAAACATATAAATACATCATCAAAAAATTAATTACTTTTCTATAAATATTTTTATTTTTACTAAAAACATTATAATTAATTTTTAAAAAATATTATATATATTTATATAACTTATTTTAAGAGATGGGTTATATGGGTTGTGTTTAAATAACTATTTTAACAATTTATCATGGTTTTTTATAATATATTATTGTGTGTAACACAAGATATACCCGAATTGAGTTTAGTAGAAGCATTACCGGGTGTTTCATGTGATGCATTATATAAACAAAATTTAATTTATTATAATGAAATAAAATCATAAAATCATAGTGTTTGACACACATCCCACCAACCATCAGAAGAAGTTGGGCCTCATTCTACAAAGGATAATATTTCATAATAAGAAGTTGAATTATAGAATATGTGGTCAATCGATGGATAATTTCATAGAGGTAAAAAACATACTATGATTGGCTTTCACGTCGAAGACAATATCTCTCCTATAGTAAACCCTCGATAACAAGATAGAACTACTCAACTTGAAATAGTAGAGTCAGTTCATCTGATTGACCCGTAAACTATACAACAAGTCCATCTAACCCTAGTGGAAAAAGATTATCATGAATTATATCCACTTTGGTAACCCACCAACCCCAACCCTAATGAAGGATAGCTACTTAAGGATAACACTAGATTATTATTAAATAGACGGTATATATTATATGACGATATCGTTTTTCATCCGTAGGTTTCATTTGGATATCATCATAGGTAATAGTTCCACTACATTAACTTAACTCCATTGAGTCTGTTGTTGCTTAATAGAATCCATAGAAGGGTGACATACAGTAATGTGGCTAGAGAGGAAACTATATCCTTGGTATGTGGACTTTACCCTTCATCTACCTAAATTCCGTAATCCCGCATACTTGAAACATAGTACTGTGGTAGAAACAAAGAATATCGTCATCCATTTTTATCATGATATTGCCTTGTAATGGGAACAATGGAACTGAAGGAGGTGGGAAAACACTTTTACATTATGTAAACATTATAAGGACTATTATTGGTTTTGTATAGAAATATAAAATGATGGATTATCATTATTTTTAAAGATATATAGTGGAATTTTAATTACCAATTTACCTCTATGATGATAATAGATACTAACCATTACCTCTCAAATTATTAAATAAAAGTGAAAATAATAGGGTTTTTTAATATACCTCTTGATGGAAGTGCCTAAAATATCCACTAAATATGAAGCTTCCCTAAGAGAAGTTATTATAAATATTCACATAGAATCTTTGAAATTAGTTATTTATGATTTTAAATCCCTTAAAAGACATTTATCACTTTAAGGAGTATTTATCAATGGCACAATATCTCAAATATCCCTTTCATCATTCAAAAGACTAATCCTAACCAATGCCATTGATGTGAGGGAATGAATTTTTTAAATCGAAAACTACAACCATAAATATCAAATTATTAATTTTTCTTACTCTAAATTCTGATCTCCTTAACTATCATGTAGTGAATCCTCCTCTGTATTAGTTTTCGAAACAATACCCTCAACTGGATGGAAATAAATTGAAAAATTACCAAAACATAAAAAACTAGAAGAATAATTTTTAATCTTTTTGAAAAGAGAATGTTTTAGGATTTTTTATTGTCTCCATGGAGGAAATATTATTGAAATTAGTATATATTAAGAAGCCTAATGATGTTTTTCTGATTGTTCATTTTACTTATTACCCTTCTATTGGATGTTGGGGCACAATATCTATGAATGATTCAACATTAAGTAATATCTCTAAATGATGATTGACAATAGACAAGTAAGGATGGGTAAACCATTGGTTAACATGAAATATGTCTCTTATATCTTATAAAATTTCGAATAAGAGTTTAAATATGCCCCAAATTGACATATACAGTAATTTGATGACTGAATGAAAATAATCAATCATTTAGATAGATTAAATTATACAAACATGACTTAATCAACCTGTTATGAACATAATAAACGTTGTGATACAGGATGTGAAATCACTATCATCATAATATATCAAGGTTCTATGTTTAAAAAATAAATTAATAAGGAAAAAAATAAGTTCCTCATAGGTACCTAAATCCATATAGACTCTACTATACTTCTTACTACCATCATTGGGTGGATGGGGACCACCCCATCAAAATAAATTTTTATCTGGTGAGGATTAACAATATGGATCATCCAATAATATCCACATGATATACCCAATCACTAATGAGGAGAAATAATATGAAACTGAGTTCCCCATCAAGAATAGGGGAGGATGATGTAATGTAAAGGAATATAAATTCATAGTTGACCCTAAAAGTATGGATTCAATTTTTTGGAATCTATAAATAAAAGTGAAACATGAAGATAGGAACGTAAATGAGTTTTAATGAATACTAATTTTATATTAGATCCTAAAATGGTCATTTTGATCCAATCATATTGGTAGACTTATTAGTGAAAAAATAGTCACCCAGTCAACATCAAGATGTGGGGTAGTTAGTTCAAATCAATACATAGAAAAAACACCCCAGAATTACAGTAATGGGAAGGATTTACTATCATAGTTTGATTTTACCCTATTCCAAAATATAGAGAGATGCCTCAATACTAAAAAAATAGACCCCTAGTCCAAAATTGTGAGATTTTTAAATTTCACATTATCATCCTAGTGATATCCTAACTATTGAATTTCCTTAACAATTAAATAGTACATAAGGAATACCTTGTCAAAGATCCTTCAATCCCTCAATAGTTCAATATTAAATTCATTTCAATAAATATATACAATTTAGATAATATATATATTGAGTTTCCTTCAACAATTTATTTCATAGAAAATGTCTAGGAAACTAACATATCTGGGAATGTAATAACTTTTTACATACCTAAAAGGATCAATGATATTGATATTAATTGAACCTTAATGGATTTTATTTTTAGAATCAATCTCATCTAGATCTAGAGCCATCAATGTATGATTATATGTATGTTACCTTTTCCCCTAGTAACCTAGTAATTAATTTTTATAATATGAGTGGAAGGATAGTGATTCTATAAATTAGGCCAGGAACATAATTTTGAGATCTTGTGTTTGATTTGGATTTCATTTTTTTCCAATATATGTATCTCAACATCTTTCTAGGAAGACTGTGGATCTATATGCATTATGTAGTTCCATAATCATATCATTAGTTCCTAAAATACTCTATTCATGGGACATTTTGTGTAATGTATGGAGATATCTATCCTTTTTAGACCTATGAATATCAATATATATCTGGTTCAACAAAATGGGGTGGGAATAATAATTGAAAAATAATTACATAGAGATTACTTCTTATTGAGCATATAAATCATTTTTATCAATCCATATAGTGAAGATGATAAAGATTTTGTGTTTATCATCAATCACATTGAGGAGAAAACAGTATATCTAGGGATTAATTATGTTGTGTTAGAAAATTATATGGATACTCTGATCACCTTACCCTTTGACTATGTCCATGTGGATATCTCTAATCGACAACCATCATCGATAAAGGATGGGATCCCCATTTTGGAAATATTAATCAATCACACCCCTGATAATCATTATCCGAATATGTGTTTAAAGGATATCAAGTTATCAAATCCAATTCTCTATGATTGTCTTTGAATGAATACTAAGATATGAACAAAGTAATAAGTGTTTTTTATTACATATATGTGGAATCAGATATTTCCTAAAAACCCATCCATTATATAAAATTAGGTGTTCATTATGGAAATAATGTTTCCATGATATCATCTCCTAGGTCTCAAGGTTTTAGTCCATCTCATTCTATCAAAAATTGTTAAGTAGAAGAGAAATAAATTAAAGATGGTCCTTTGAAATTTTATGATGGTTTCTTGACCACTATTGATGAACTCAAAGAGTTGGATCTAGTTTTGAAAGAATATATGAGAGCAGTTGATCAGTACAACCATATATCCTAATAAAAGGGAGAGATAAAAATTCTTTATTGAACA
This sequence comes from Viscum album, assembly GCA_963277665.1. Taxonomy (NCBI): domain Eukaryota; kingdom Viridiplantae; phylum Streptophyta; class Magnoliopsida; order Santalales; family Viscaceae; genus Viscum; species Viscum album. The sequence goes on along the minus strand of OY728148.1, from coordinate 1,477,939,988 downwards.
ACACTACAATATATTTTCATGGAATTACATGAAAATATCTATGTTAGATCACTAGGATACTACTCATCACTTGGATTTTCTAGAAAATTATTATGGCATAAATCGGTAAAAATAAGGATGTATCTGATCAATACTACAAAATTTTAAACATATATTAATAAACTTATTAAAGATAATTTCAATTAGAATATTCAATACCTAAAATGGTTGGTCAATATCGTCCCCATGAAATAAATAATGGTTTAATTATATTCTATATTTATTTCATTATTTTCTAAAATATAAGTTCCCAATCCACGTTAAATAACTATTTATTATAAAAATGGATGTATTTCAATCACACTCAGTCATGTATGGTTATTATGGTTATAACTATCTTTAAATGGATTCCAAATACAAGGATACCATTTCCATTATGGATCCCCAAGTGGTATACTATACAAATTAATTTCATTGTTGTTGATGAATTATGTCTCTATCTACCAATTATTTGTGAGACAAGATATTAATACCTTATAAGGGAAAGCCACTAAATTCTAAATTGATGACCTGGTGATCATATCTCAGTAATGTTTTGATATCCTACTTTACCTTGAGGTAATTTTAAATAGTCTATATCAATATGACTTTAATATGAACCCATTAAAATATGATTTTAAATTAATAATGGAAAAAATATTCTATTTTGTGATATGCCATCATGATATTGAGGTAAACATATAAATTATTATGTATTATTACAATAAGAAAATTCTTTGTCTTTAGACCCAATATTATGATATATGTAAGAAATAAAATGGATTTGTTTTTTGTAATAAAAAATTTGATACACTATTTGTAACACCATGGGGTCCACTGAATCTCTACTATGGACCAACTGATATAGATAAATATTCATCCTATGCTAAATAGTATCCAAGAATGATTTTAAATTTTTCTATAGTAAATTTGAATCCATTTTTTTATAAATGCGATCAATGGGAAAGAGTTAGAAGATTTCCTCATGGTACACCCTATCATAGAGAAGTTACTATTGGACATAAATTTCGTGGATGATGAATTAATCTCTATTAATGAATCTTATAAATAATTGGAAATTGATTGGGATGGTGACTCTATAAATCCATCTAAAATAAGGATGGAAGACCTAAAGATCAACAAATTCTACTTTGGGATTCTGTATGTTTCTTTAATGAATGTTGTCTTGACCTATTTTGTCCTTCTATCAAATTGTTTTAATAGAAAATAGCCAAATACAATGACATCATTATATGATTGTAACTAGCCCTAGAAATACTAGTTACTGAATTAAAATTTGGGGTTATTCATAGTTTTTGTTCAATAAAATCAATAGTTACTATTCCATCAAGAAGGATGAGTTCATTACCTTTCTTGATTATGTATGAGGTCTAATAGATGTATTTCCATTGAATTCAACATTTCTTCTGTAACAACCTTGAATCCAATAAAGTGGAACACAAGTCTGCTACCATTAGATTGGTGTAATATATATTTAATCCCACCCCAAAGGACATATCAATTTAGTTGTTTTGGTAAACAAGATACATTGAGGAGTCATATATTTCATTTGAAGAGAGAAGTTACATGCATTATTTTGGAATAAAAATATTTCCTAGAGAATATTCTTGAATATTTATGACACTAATCATCATAGATTCCTTGGGAAATAAATCAAGGCATTCTGAAATTCTTATTAAGGGTTATGTACATTTTAAGTATCTATGAATCAACAAGGATAATCAATATGGTTGGGTAATAACTGAACAAACATTATATATAATCAATAAACTTATAAGGGAGTCCATATAGAGATAACATAAATGTGAGAATATCAAGGATGATAATCAATATGGATAGTTAAATGACTGAATACAGATTACATTTAAATAATATGCCTACTTGTAAAGATATGGAATGATTAATATAGAAAGGTAAATAATTTAAAACGCATGTCATTTAATCAATAAAAATTAATGAAATACATCCAGAGATAATGAAATAGTGAAAATCCTTTGGATATGAATAAATGAATACTGAATGAAGGTAGTTCTTAATTATTAGAGGCCCTGGATCCCAAGGACATTATAACATTACCATCACAACCATTTCAGAAGATGGTTTAAAACATAATAGGTAAAAACCAACATAAATAAGGAAAGCCTACAAATTCATCCCATGACACATCTGATGCATCCACGGTCTATCTATTTCCATGCCCCACCCATGTTGTACCTTTCGAAATAATTTTGGGTATATCAAACAACAGATTTAATTCATATAAATTTGTATCTTATCAAATATTTTTATACTGTAAATAACACGGATTTATAAATATTTCCTCTCATAAAAGACATAATTCAATGTTAATCACCTAATGTAGAAATGGTATAGGGTATAAGTTATAAATATATCAATGATAAATGATAAGTATATTTAGGAAAAATTAAATAAAAAATTTCAATGGAATGTGATTGACTACAAAAATTAATCTAGAAGTGAATGTCTATACTTTTCATTATAAAAATGATCATAAACCATCCAGATGATAAATAAAGATGGAATAAATATAACATATACCCCATGAAGTTAGAATAAATTTTTATTGTCATTTATTAATATAAATACCATAAATATATATTTAAAACCATTCTTAAGGAAGATGTCCTTTTTCTTTTGGAAAACATGTTGAAATTACTTTTCCTGGAAAATCAAATTTAAAATAATTTTCTATAAAACTATCCTCGCAAACATGAAAAGGAAGATTCAAATATATAGAGTTCAATATGGTGGGTAATTATTAACATTCCATAAATAAAAAAATATCATTCCTTTCACACGGTAAAAGGATTTAGAATTTCTCTTGTTTAGAGAATTATAATACATTCATTTCACATTTTCATTAAAATAAAAATTAGAATTGTTTTGAAAATTACATTATATTACTCTGAATTTATTTTATAAAGATTAAAAAGTTGTGACAAATAATTTTATATGTCATTTTTAAAATTTTTAAAACATTTCTAAAAACATTTTTAGAAAACATGCTTATGGAATAAAACATATTTCGAACAGAATAAAGAAATGATGTCAACTTTTCTTAAAAACATCTACTACATTTATTTACCAAACTGTGTAAATATAGTACTATTACATTAATATAGATCATAAATAACAATAGGATAATAAAATTTAAGGTTTTATTATAAAATTATCAAATTATTTCCTTTATCTATAATTTATTAATAAACAATCTCGATGAGAATGAGATTGTGAAATAAACCTACACAATGATTGTAACATTGAATTGAGAATTAGAAAATGAATCAATAATTTATATTATCTATAAAAATACAATACTAATTTGAAATAAAACATAATAAAGTAAAAATTCATTATATACATAATCATAAAATTAAATATATTAAATGATGTATTTGATTAACCTAGTGAATGGAAATTGAGTTAAGAAATTCATTTCCACATGGTAAAATTTTATTCAGATCCCCTTAGATAAAATAACATAATTTGAAACATAAATTAACCGGAATAGTGATTTATTATATATATTAAATGTGAAAGGGTATGTATATACACAATATAAAATTAATTTGGTTCATAATAATATTATATGCCCCAATGTAATGACATTGAAGAAAAAACACATACCTCATGATTTCCATTATTCAAATGTGAATTATCCATTTTTAGAAAGGTTTTATTATTATTTTTAATTAATTAAATAACCATATTAATATTTATTATTTCATATATGGTCCTTTTTAACAACTTATCACAAGTTCGTTAAAAAAATTTCAATAGTTTCATCTTTTTTAGTTTTAATGCCCTTATTTTCTCAGGCGTTCCTTTTAACAAAACATCCATTTCCTGTATATATTATATATTTATATCATAACCCGAATAATGATAATGAAATAATTATATTTTCTATGCTTAAATTATTCTTTTAAACCCAATAATTATTGATTTTTATGGAAAATTAAGTAAGTTTCGATAAGAGAGACGGTAGATCATACGTACGCATGAGTATCATTTACATTTTTCAATGATCGTTATGGAAAGGAGGTAAGTAATATTATAAGTTTAAATAAAGATAATAATATCATATGTAAAATATTATATATTTCTATATATCAAACATTTGGTGTGGTAATGAAAATTGAGTCACATCACTTGGTAGGGCGGTAATCCACAGATACACAAACGATGTTATCTTCTTTATCTATGTGGGAAGAAAAGATAGAAATTGAAATATATTATCATTAAATAGTATTAAGTATATAATTAATATCCTAAATATATCAGTTATATTGTACATAATTAATAAATCTTTCTTTATCCCCTTCTATGTGCTGTGTTTTTTATGGAAAAATCTCATCCCTTCACGAGGCGGTAGTCCACCATACACATGAGCGACATTATCATATCTTCTATAAAATAAAAGGTAAAAATATTTATAAAAAATAGTGGCTCAATATCTATAAATAAGTTATAAATTAAATATAGATAAATTATATCAATTATCACAACTATCCTAGTGAGGTGGAAATAGAAAAACAAATGACATTGGCTCACAAGGCAGCAATCCTTTGTACACATGAAACATGATTTCATAACCCATTTAATGGAAGTGTGTGTGTTTTTAGGTTGTAAAATTAATATAAGAACATTTTATTTTATTTTAGTTACTTTGGATATTATATCTTCATGATTTGAAAATAATTTAAGGATGTGTAGGGTGAAGTAAAATAATGACACACATTGAAGAAAATTACCTCTTCTTCGCGTCTATTCCTTAGGTTTTCGGTAAATCCATAAAAGGATTGGTTTTATAATATTATTAGGATTATAGAATGAATATTGAAAAATAATTATGTTATTTTTTAAGGTATTTTATGATCCAAAATTTTTTAATTGTGCGATGTGGAATGGATATGGGTGGCCTTTTATATGTTGGGGAGAGGACACACATGGTATTTCTGAAATGTAATGATTGTTCCCACATTTTTAAGTTCCAAATGGTACAAGATGAACCATTATAGAAACTTATTATTGTAATTGTATAAATATTTCCATAAAATATTATTTATGATTTATAGGTAAATTTAACCCCTAATATTTTGGTTTAACCCCCGATATATCCATTTCAACCTTAACTATGGTAAATAATTTCCAATGTTTTCACTATTTTTTTGATAAAAATTTAATTTTTTCTAATTATAAATTATAAATTATTTGGATTCTAATTATTCAATTATTTTTAAAAAAATAAATTAATTAAACTGTAAGATCAAAATTTAAAATTATTCTCACAGACATGTTGAGAATGTGGTGTTTTAATAGGAAAATGTTCAAAAGTTAATAATGTTTTTATATCTAATTTAGATATTAAATATCTCCTAATGAAATAAATTGCATTTATTTTTCTATAATTTTACTAATTTTTCATTGAATGTATTTCAAAATAGAATATAACATTATATATTATTGAAATGAAAAGGTTGTTTTCAAATAAATTTCTCTATTATTCATTACTCATTAAAATACAAAACCTCTCTAGAAAAATCCAAAAAATATTCAAAAGATAAATTTTTCAGCCTATTTTAAAAATTATGTTTATTATTTTATATAATTTATCAAAACCTACTAAAAATTTATTTTATCTTATTCTAGTTGAATGTGACTAAATTATCTTTCTTAAAAAAACTATTTTTACTAAAATAATTCTTTTTATTTTAAATGGCTCGTATAATTATTTATAGTCAATTGTTAAGATATAATTGTGGGAAATCCATTTATTTGAATTTTTTATATCTTTTTCTTCCAACCATTCCAATAGTTAATTGATAAATATAATATTAAATAATAATATTAATAGCATATCATTGTTCGGTAAAACCCATTCTTGCATACATTGAACACAATCAAAGAAACTAATTATTTCATGTAACACAAGATAAATTTAGTTTTTGGTTCATTAAAATCTATGTAATTTATTGATTTTAATTAAAATAGTGAATATTTCCTAATGTATCCACATATTATATTCTTTTCCATACTTGGCTATGTGTGTCACATATTCTATTGAATAAAATGTTATTATTTTTGAATTTTTGGGGTGTTATATTCTTACAACTTTAAATGAATTTCATCCACAAAATTTAAACTAGTTCTTGGTAATAAATGATTTCATATTTTAAAATAATATTTTTTGAAACCCATAATAGTAGAAAAAATAAAAATAAATCTCCTAGATAAAAAAGAAATAGAGGTGAAAACATCATATAGAACAACACATTAATGGGTTTTTGTGTATGAGAAAATTAATAGATTGTGAAGATAATTAAATAGAGAAAAATCATAAATATTTATAGAAATTGATTTATTTCATAGATAACAGTATATTAAATAATCAATGGATCATTTAGATCCTCAAAACCATAAACTCATTACGATTTTAAAGACCATCTGATTCAATTGAAATCAATATAATAGCATAACATTTTTAATTCCAATATGTTTTTCCTATTGTTAAGGAGTTATATTACTATATAATAATATATTAATGTAATTACATGGTACATCTATACTTTATAAACCCCATTTCATCCTTTAGTTATGATTTGATCACTTTCTCAATGAAATTAATATCATAAAATGAATTATTTATTCTTAGATCCCTAGAATTAACATTTAACTTATCATAATATCTATAAATGAGAGGCAATTATTTCCTTCTATCTCGAATTATTTCCCAAAACCAATATGTTTTGTTATAGTTATCCAATATAATAAGATAACCTCTAAACATGAAAATTGACACCAGAATTTTTTCATTAAGATTCATTTTTCAAATAGTGTACCTAATGAAATATTAACTAGGACATCATGTAGGATAATGGTAGTCACAAAGACCTTATAATCCTCTAGTAATGGATTCAAGGCTTGTGGCCTTTCAAGAATTGCGGGTTGTCACCTGGTTTTTAGGTTTTTCTTTTTCTAAACTATATTAATGTAACTCATATAATGTTCTCAAAAAATGATGGACTTCTATGAAATAAATCAAATCCTTAAATAACCATTTTTATAAGGCATTCAATAAATTTTTTTTCTCAAATTATAAAAAATATTTCATAAATATAATGATCATATTACCCCAATAGTTTATTAACACCTTTAAACATATGTTATGAAAAATTAATGGAATTATTCATAAAATTATTTTTCGATTAAAACATTTTCATGCCATAAATTTCACCAAAATTTTCATAATCATGTGACATTAATACCTTATAAAACAAAAAAATTGGTGTTTTAGTATTTTAATACATGGTAAATATTAAACTCATTAGGCCATGATGGTTCCAATAAATATTAGTTTAATGAATAAACATGTGATTCTGAAATTTAACAGAATTCAAAAATGTTTCTGGAATATTATAATGAAATACCATTGGTAGAAATTGTAGAACCCCAAGTTTGAGGTATGGAACCTTCTTTTATGTCTTTTTATGTGGTTAAAGTGGTTTGGTAATGTTTAGAAGAGTCTGTAAGGGGTTTTTAAGTGATTCGAGGCATTTTTATGGGTGTATAGTTTGAGAACAATTAGTGGAAACTATAAAAAAACCAAGGTAACCATTTGGGGCACCCCCCTTTGGACAGTAGAAGAAGCAATATTAGTACACTGTTTTTATAATAGTGTGAGATGCTTGTGTATAGTAATTAAATTAGGTTTTTAAAAATGGGATCACTTGGGATTTAAACTAAATCATTCATTTCTTCCCCAAATCGAACCAGACTAACGATTTCTGGTTCTCAAAGACAATTGGTTATTTCAAAAACATTTGGTGGCTATTAGAAGGGTTTTCAAAGTATGATGAAAGTAATTATTCTTTGGTAAATATTATCTCTTGGATCATTCTTGGTTTTCCTTTGATATAGTTCTTCCCCTCTCTTGGTTTTCTAGATCTACTTTGGTTTCATGTATATCCTAGGTTATTGTTCCCTAAAATGATGAGAGATTGTCTTTTTAGTGATAGGAAAATAGATCTAAGGCGGGTTTGGCTGAGATTTCACCTAGATTTGTGGTATGGTTGTGGGTTGGTCGATTTCATTGAAATGCTATGGTTGGTGGATTCTCTCTCAACTCCATCTTTCTAGAACAAGAAGCCTTTTTTCAATTAGTTGGTTTCTAAAAAATTTGTGGTTATTATGATGTGTGAATCCAGGTGGAAATCCATTTTTTAATGATATGATTTTTTTGGGAAAATTGGTTATTATAGAGAAATGTTCACTATTTATAGATTTTAAGATGTGATCTTTAGAATCATTTTCATGGCTTCATTTTTTATTTTTTTTAATGGTTATCAATTAAATGGGGTTTTTATTGAAATGTAATGTGGCATGAATGATTTCCAATGGGTTTTATTGGTTGTAAAATGTTTGTTTGAATATTGGTGTGTCCTTAGTGAGTTTATATGATTTTTTATTAGCTAAATCCTTTTTTTTTATGTGTTTTTTTGAAGAGATAAGGGAGGGGAGTACCACTATACAAAGCGTATGTATAGTGAATGGAAGGTCCACCATAAATGATAAGGGGAAGGGAAGTACAATGGGGTATGAAAATGGGTGAACATGCCTATATAAAAAGTTCATACATGATTTTTATACTAGATTGAGAGTATGAAAAACTATGTTTATTATTTATTTTTGTGTGGTTATGCAATATGAAAATTATTCTGCTTACATGTGACAGTAAAATGGGATATCGAATGGTTGTTTACATTCCCATTTATTGTGATTATTTTTGAAAAAAATTACACTGCATGGGTGTGTTTGGCTTGCTGGGAATTGTTGCAATATTAACTATCTAATATAATCTATTTCAAAAAAAATTATAATGGTTCTATAATATTGTAATTTATAGGAATGGGATTTTGGTAAAACCTACTGAGTATTATTACTCACCCCATTATTTATAAAATTGGTGCTTCTACAGATGAGGTATATTGAGACACATGTAAAGGTAAATAATTTCATTTCTCTTTCAATTCACCGCGACAGTTGGGTGGAATTATGGTTTTTTGAGCCCAAAGATTGGTGGGTAGATGCAAAGAGTGTCCTAGTTTATATTGGGCCATGTTGCTTAGTCTTTCTATTGGTACACTAATTCTGGTGATTATGGGTTTTTGGGTATTGGTCGTTGAAATTTTTTATAGAATTGTTGCGTGGTTTGGTTGTCCTTTGGTAGTGTGATGTCTTTCGTAACATTGTTAACATTCACCATGTTGTTTTAGTTGGTTATTCCTTGTTTGAATGGTAGATTTTTTTTCTTAGGGATAATCATTCCCCAATTGTACACGAATCCCTCAACATTTATTTCTATCCTTTGGTGCGTTGGGAACATCACCTAAGTCCAAGTATCATCTTTCTGACTTCTCAAATGGAATGAGGAAGGGACGTTATGTTTCAATTGATATCAGTTTGATCAGTCCATGATCTTCATCTTTGTTCGTTGCGTTGGCATTGATTGTTGGTCAGGGTGTAGGTATTCATTCTTGGTTTATTATTGAGTCGGGATGGTAGTATGTATTAGGATTTTTGGAACATGAAATTTATAGCATAAAAGGACATAGAGAACCCTTTTTTCACAACTTCATGATACAAGGGATTTGGGTACATATGTGTGCTGGAGAAATTTATAAGAATTGGAAATATCATTTTCATGGGCATAGCCAATTGGATGAGCATGAAATTCATGGTATAACTAAATTACCACTCGGGTGTATATTTTATTAGCATAACGATTTATTTGGTGGTATAAATATATTACTTTCTGAAAAATATGCACAACTGTGATCAAATATGTGGATTTCAAATGTTGGTAGTTGTGTTGTTTATAAAATGACTTAATTTTCAAGACATGGAGGATTATTTAAAAAATGGTGAAATAGGGGGAATTTGATCTTGTGGAAATCCTTGTTGTGACAGTTATAATTTAATTTAATTTGAAATTGTAATCATTTTCATGATAAGGGATTGATACTTATGCTTTTTTATGATATAAATGGAACTGGGTAGGAGTCCTAGAGACCAACTAGAGGAGGCTGCTGGAAATGTGGTTTGACCTGAGCCTAAGGGGAACCCATTGTTAGTTCAGAGTATATTTAAAGCTTTCCATGGTGTGGGAAGTTGGAATAAATCAGATGATGTAAATAATGTGTATCATGCAGTTTAATTTCAAAAGTATATTATTTCCATATTTACGAGTAATTCAGAACTAGAAATGGTGGAAGCATGGTTGAACAGAATAATTTGGATATTTTAATTCTTTGAAAAATTAGTGGAGTTGAGAGTGAATTTTTCAACATACATGTTCGATGATCTTTCCCACCAATGGTGGGAGTTGGAGGTCCAATATGGAATGGAAAAATGTATGACCTAGGAGGGTTTTTATGAATTGTTTAATATGAAAATTCTACCCCAAAACTTTCCCAATATATTTCACAATGATTTTCTTTAGGTTGGTACAAGATAACCTCTCAGAAATAGAATATGCAATTATCTTGATGAAATTGGTGTTTCATATAGTATATCATTGAATAAATTTATTATTTAAGCTAATTTAAGGTAGGAAATTAATTATAAAATATAATTGTTATGTATAAAATATTACACTGAAAATGTGAATAGTGAAATAGTAGATGAATGATAAATTTTTGGGGCTAAAAATGGGGGAAGCATGTTCGTATCCCATGGGAAACAGTGGGAAATCTAACGTTGGGATCATGTGGAAGAGAGAAAGTTATTTCTAGGGTGGGAGTATGGCTAAGAATCTAATGGAAGGATTGGGGAATCTTCCTCAAAATCCTCAGAGAATGTCGGCATGTTTTCATCACATCGAATGGGGTTATATGGAACAGCCTCAAACATGTAATAACAGTAAGAATATGGGGAAACATCAGTGTTATTTTCATAATTCTCTGAGGTCGGGACTTTGTGAAACTTTTCAGTGGTCACAGGATCCTAGGATTTGATGGGATGGGGGAAGAAATATAAACTTTGTTAGGAGAGAGTAATTATTCATTGTGATTATATAAACACTACATATCTTCAACAGTGAAATAATGAACATATTTTTCCAATCATGAAGCTATTTGGAGGTGATAAGGTTCTGATGGATTGTAAGTTAGGACCATCCATAGTGTGAGTTATAGTACTTTTAAATTATACCTTGATGCATGAATTATTTGATATGGTTTCTTAGTATTCTTTTATTTCTTATCATATTGGTAATTTGAGGGGTTTAAGTGTGGAAATTATGAATTCAGTATTAAAACTTCATACTCTTGTGGGTCAAAGAGAGTGTTGAGCCTTCTTGTGTAGAGCATGTTGTATAGTTGTGGATGGGGTTAAGTTGACGTGGGAGTTCTGAGTGATAGAGATGGATGCTCAGTATATTATCGTAAGAATGGATATTTTGGAAATTTTTAAGGCATGCATTGAGTGTTATGTATGAGCTATTAGTTTTATAGTGGAGGAATTCATTGAGCATCTATTTGGAGGAGAGAATAATGAGAAGTTGGGTGCAACAAGATTTTTGATGCTAGATATTGTAATGGTCTTATATCAGTTAGTTTTTCTCTTATTGAAATCAGTTTAATGTCTTGAGAAGAGTGCTTTTATAGTGGTTTTTGATCAGTTTCTTGATGTCATTTTTAATTAATTCTCATGGTTCACACTTGTGATAGAAGTGGATTATTTTTAATTGATATTTGTATGTTGATGAGACCTATCTCACTTCTGTTTTAAATGATGGAACCAATAAAATTTAGAAAATTGAATGTGTAGTCGGAGGTGTTATAAAACAAAGGGTTCACCTAGCCTATCACATCTTTGTGGGTAGTGCAAGTCTTTTTTGTTAAAATAGGGGACATAAAATTGTGGTTGTGTGTCTATTATCATAGGAATAACAAGGATATGATAAATAACTAATATCGAATTCTACATATCGGTGATTTGTTCGATCAATTGTGTGGAGCTCAGTGGTTCCCCAATATTAACATGCGGTTTGTATATCATAAACTACTGGTGTAGTAGTAGGAAATTATGAAAACTTCATTTAAAAGTATATATAGCCATTATTAGTATGTGGTGAATCCCTTTGTTATAGTGAACACACCAGAGTTTTTTATGGAACAAAAGAATTTGATATTTTAGAGATATCTATGTTCTTCTGTAGTGGTATATTTTTGAAGATATATTGGATTATTCAAGGACAACAGTAGATCATGATCATCACCTGATGATAGTGTTTTAGACCTTGAGAGATCACCATTTATATTCCATATTTTCAAAATTTCATTTTTAGATACAGAATGTTTGTTTTCTGGTCAATGTTATTTTTTGAGAATGGTTTTTCAGTTGACCCAAAAAAGATAGATCTTGTTAATTCAAGGAAACTATGAAAAATTTATTTTTGAGATACATAGAATCTTTTGTTTAGCTGGATATTATCGATATTTTGATCATGGTTTATCATGATTGAATTCACCACTGATATATTTGATAAATAAGAATGTATCATTTCAATTGAATGAGAAGTTTCATAAATATTTTGTAGAACTTAAGGGTCTCCTTGCATAATCAATAATATGATTTTTTTCGAGAACCAGGGAATGGTTATGTAGTGAATTGTGATCATTGGTATTAGGTTAGGATATTTTTTCATGAAATGGGATCATATGGTTACAAATTCCTAAAAGATGCTTATATTAAATTTAAAGATCTACCCTACTCATGATTTGGAGTTGGCGGTAGTGGTCCATGCCTTGAAAATGTGTATTTGATTTTTCTGGTGAGAAATTCAATGCCTTTAATAATCAACTGAGTTTATGGAATATTATCTGAAAAAGATATTTCAACATTAAGAAAACGAGATTGATGGATTAACATCAGAAAATTGAAATTGACTTAATGTATACACCATGTAAGAAAATTCAGTGTGAGATGCATTTTGTAGGAATACATATGATCATGTTGTGAAACAATCATAATATTAATGGAATTTGATGTCGTTCATAGCTAACATGAGGTTGTAATGTGAAGACTAGGGTTATGTAGCTATTTTACTTGTTGTCTTGCTGGTTCCTGAACTATTTGGATTCATAAAAAGGGAGAACGTTTTTGATTCCTAGAGTTTATCGATGAGGCTAAAACAAAATGGTGGGAAGGCCATTGAGGGATTAGAACTGAATGTGAATTTAATGTTGTCATTTCAGAATCATATGGGTATACCGATATCTTTTCATAAGGAAATTCTCAAGGCTTATAATCATTAAAGACATGTTTTCCATCTTCGAATTAACAATATGTATAAGGTGTTTATATCATTGTTTTAGTGGGCTTGAATAAAAATTAATGTGTGGGAGTTTGTTTCAAGATTATTGACGTGTTAGTAAATTAAGGCAAACCATTAGTGGCTGGCCTCTATGCTAAAATCTTTACCTTTCCCTATCTAAAAGTAAGAAAAGATAAAAATGAATTTTCTTACAAGTCTCTCATTAAATGTAAGAAAGAATGATTACATATAGGTCATAGTGGATAATATAATAAAGAAAGACCATTTCATTCATGTTATTTAATATCATTCTATGGAATATCTTTCCAATATCTATATATATGATGTTGTAAAGCGGCATGGTTTTACAGTTTCAATTTTAATAAAAAATCCTACGTTTCAGAACACATTTTTGGAAATCCTTGCAGTAATCAATTAGAAAAAAACATCCATGAGCATGACATACCATCCTAAAATTGATGGGAAATGTGATAGAATGATAAAAACATATGGGGATGTGTTATAGGCTTTTGTGATTACATTTGGTGGGTCGTGGGAGGAGCACTTTTCATTGATGGAATCCTCTCACAATTATAGTTTTTATGCCGTGATACATATGGATATGTCTAAAGAACTATATAAAAATCCATGTAATTCTATAAATTTTTTAGTGTATGTGGGTGAGAACTTTATGTTTTGAATGAAGTGTGTCTAAGAGACTATAAGAAAGATTAACCTGATCATGAAGAGAATGGAGACAACTTAAAGTCTTCAGAAATTGTATGCATACCATAATCAATGCTCATTCTTGTTCATGGTGGGTGATCATGTATTATTATGAATATCTTCTAGGATTGGAAATTGTTGGTTTTAAAAGAAAAGTAAGTTATATCCAATGTATATTGGACCATTTTAGATACTTGAATGGGTTGGAGAGGTGGAATATCAGTTAGGTTTGACACTATGTTTCAGTATGGTGCACAATGAGATTCATGTTTCTCAGATGATGAAGTACCAGCCACATACTGACCATGTGATTCATAATATAATGTTTATATAGTGAAAGATGCTTTATGGGTGGATGTTCAAGGGTATATTTTTCATAGGAAAGATAATGACTTCTATGTTAAAAGTATCAGTCTAGTTTGGGTTTTGATGTAGGGTGGTTATATTCAACATGAGGCTTAGGATTAGGGGAATAGATGGTCAAGCAAAGGCCCAATCACTTTTAGTGATGTGATGGTTCATTACTTTATGAGGATTTAAATTCCGATGGTGTTTAGAATGTATCACCCACGGATTAATGTATGTAACTTTTTTTTGTCTTTGTATGTGGTTAAAGTGGATGGGTAATGTCTGGGAGAGTTTGGAAGGGGTTTTGAAATATTTAGATTATTTTTTAAGGGTGAATTTTTTTGAATGGTTAGTAGAAACTATTAAACAAACCCTAGTAATTGTGCCCCCCCCCCTTTGGATTGTAGTGTGATCACAGTTAGCACATGAAGTTTTTAACCATGCGAGCTAACATTTCTTGAAAATTAAATTAGAGTTTTAAACAACTTGATCATTCCAAATTTACCCTAAAGCCTTAATTTCATCCCAAAATGAACCACAGAAGGTATTTTTGGTTTTCAAGGGTTGGATGGGATCTCGCACACATTTTTAGGTGATTCAAAGGGTTTTCATGTTGAGTCGAAGGCAATTATTCACCAGTATGTCTTCTCTCTTAGATCATTCTAGGTTATAATTAGATATAGTTCTCCCTCACACTTGGTTTTCTTTATCTACATCTGTATCATGTAGATATATCATTATTTTTGCTTAAAATTATGATATTTAGGCTTTTTGATGATATGAAATGAGATTCAAGGTGATTTCGGTGGATATTTCAACCCAATTTTGTGAGTTGGTTGATCTTACCAAAACCATGAGGTAGGTGGGATTTATCTAGACTTCATTTTTCTAGATCTAGAAACCTTGTTTTCAATTATTTGGTATTCCATCAAACTATTCCTGATTATGATGTCTGAAGCTTGGGGGAAATCATTTTAGGATTATTTTCATATTTTGTGGAAAATCAGTTATTAGGGATAAATTTTAATTGTTGTTAGATTTTAAAATGTTTATTTTAAAATTTGTTGCTTGGGTATATTTATTAAATTGGTCTACGAAAATGATTTTCAATAAAATGGGTTTCTTTATTGAAATTTAATTTGGAATGGATTATTTTGTAAGGGATTTACTGGACCTGAGATGGTTGTTTTTATATTTTTGTGGCCTTAATAACTATATATGATTGTTTATTTTCATAATAATTTTTTATATGTGTTGGATTTATGAGAAGTGGGAACGGAGTACCACTATAAAAAAATAATGGATAGTGGATGTAAGGCCCTCCAACAACGATAAATGGTCATGATGTACCACTAGGTTTAAAATGGAGGGAACAAACTTGGATGGGATGTACTATCATGATAGTAATATTAGTTTGGGGTTTTGAAACTCTATAGTTATGATTTGGTTGTGTGTGGTTATGAAATATAAAAATTATTGTGGTAACATGTGATGGTAAAATGGATAATGTCATGGTTGTGTAATTTCCATTATATTGTGTTGATTTATTTAAAAATGTCTTGCTAATGTTTTGTTTTTCATGCTAGAAATTGTTTCACTATTTAATATTTTATATGAACTCTTTTATAAAAATGTGCGAACGGATAAATCCCAGTGGAATGTGTATGAAATTCATTTGGGGAAAACATACTAAGTGTTATTACTCACCCCCTACATTTGTACATGGATGATTCTACAGATACGGTATTATAGGACATAGGTAAAGGTAATGAATCTAATTTATCTTGCACTATAAAATGATTCATAGGTGTAATTAAGGTGATTAAAGCATGGATCATGGTCTCGAGAAATGGAGTGCGTCTAGGTTTCCATTGGGTCATGTGGTTTACTCTTCTACTTGGTAATGTTATTATAGTGATTATGGGTTTTGGTGTATTGGTTATTGGAATATATTATAGAGTGGTTTAGTGTCTTGGTTTTTTTTTGTAATGTGATGTCTTGGTTGACTTTGTTAACATGCACCATTTAGTATTGTATGGTTATGACTTCTTTGATTTTTAGGTTTCATGCTAAGGGAAAATCATTCCCCAATTATTCTGGTTTCCCAAGGAATTTATTACTAGCCTTTGGAACCATGGGAATGCCTCCAATGACCCAGTAGCATCTCTTTGCCTTCTCAAGCCAATGATAAAGGGGAAAGATGTTAAAAACATATTTCTAAAATTTAATTCTTGATCCATAATACAAAAATACTTCTTCACCGATATGTCCATTCTTGATCTATGTTTTAACATCATTAATTGTCAATATATATAGAAATCCTTCAAAATGGTTTTTAAATAAATTAAGAATTATACAAATTATACCCCCTATGAGTGCCAAAACATGTGCACAAACCTATTTCTAATACTAAGTGATTATTGAGTCAAGCTCAATGCACACTCTATATATTTATTACCCCTAGGTAAATCTAACCGGAACCACGGTCACTTATAGTATCCAGAAAGGGATTCTTTTTAGAAAAACCCATATAATATATACCTTACAAAATCATTAAGGCGTTTTTCTGTATTTAATTGTAAATTCTATCACAGGACTATGTTCCCTAATATATGTTTTCCAAAATTTATTTCCCACAGATTCTACTAAATTTTTTATGATTCCAACTGTACCCACCCCAAATATAATATACCTTATTCGATGTATACTACAATTACATTGAAATAAAATAAAATTAATCTCATCCTGAAGGACATAACAATTAAGCATTCTAGGTAAACTAAAAACATACATGAGTCTTACAGTATATATGAATAAACAAATTACAACATAATTTTTTTTCAAGAACAACTATATTCCCTCTAAAATATTCATTTATATTATTCATAATAAAAATTAGGGAATAATGTGAAAAGGAATAAAAATAATTTTGAACTCAAATGCCTAGTAGGGGATTAGTACGACTGAAGAATTCATGAATCAACAATCATAATCAATATAGAATGGTAATAACTATACAAAGATGCAACATAATCAATAAAATAATAAGTAATTTCATCCAAAGATAATATAAATGTGGATGTATCGTAGATAATATTAAATATGTAAAGATAAATTTTTGAACACACATTCTATTTAAATAACATGGCTATATTATATATATAAGTAATAATCAATATGGAAAGGTAAATGACAAAGAAACATGCCATTTAGTCAATTAAAAATAATGAAATCCATCCATAGATAATTTCTTTGCCAAAATGTCAAGGATAGTAATAAGAAAATACTAAATAAAGACAATGCATAATTATTTGATGTCATGTTTCCCAGGTACATGATAAATTTTCTATCAAGACATTTCATAAGACAGTTTAAAACATACTTGGTAAAATATCCCTCATATCTAAGGTTCCTCAACATATTTTTCCAAGATACTATTGATGTATTGAGGGGATATCTATAATTGTGTACCAAACTTGTAAAACGTTTCAAAATAATTATATGTATATTTAATAATATATTTAATTTATAAACAATATGCCTTATCAATAATCTGTATCGGGTAAAGAAGAAAGATTTATCAACATTTCCACATGTAAAGAAATGAAATTCAATGTAGAACAAAATATGTACTAATATAATCTTGCTTCATAAATAATGATATTTATGAAAAATAATAGGTATATTTTGTTAAAATGAATTTTAACATTTCAAGGGAGTGTTATTTACTACAAAAATGAATTACGTAAGTGAATTTCAATACTTTCCATAGTCAAAACAATCAGAAACCATCCATAGGATGAATAAAGATGGAATCAATATAAAATATACCACATAAAGTAATAATAAAGTGTTTTTTCAGTTATGAATATAAATACCGTAAAATAATCTTTAATATAATTTTTGTGGAAAATATCATTTTTATATTGAAAATTACATTAAAATTCCTTTTGTTTGAAAAATAATTTTAAAAAAAATTTCATTGAAAATGTACATAAAAACATGAATTGTATGATTTATAAAAATGAACATGATGAAGGAGGGTAACTATATAAATTTCCTAAATGTAAAAAATAACAATATATATACACAATAAAAATATTAGTAATTTTCCAAGTTCACAAAAAACAAAAATATGATTCATTTCAAATTTTTAGTAAAAGCCAAAACGGAGCTGTTTTGAAAAAAAAATTATTATTTTAGAAAAAATTAATGGGGAAATATCTGTATAAATTTAATTAAAAATATTTTTGAAAATGATAAAAACATCTTTGATATAATTTTTATGAATCATTTTTTTGGATGAAAACATATTTTTGACCGAATAGAGAAAGGAAGTCAGATTTTCTAAAAAATTGAAACTATTTTAAGAGAAATGGTAAAAAAAATGTACTATTACATGAAAATAGATCATAAATAACCATATTATAATACAACTTAAGGTATTATTAAATATTTATCAAAATATTTCCCTTAACATTAATTTTGGAACAAATAATCTCTATGAGAACATGATTGTGAAATAAAATCCTAAAATGACCATATGAATTAATCAATGAATGGATTATGTATATAATATGTAAAACTAGATATTAAAATCATAATAAAAAATTATAGATTCTTAATCATATATTTATATAATCAGTGATGTATAATTTTATCCAAATGAATAGAATTTGAGATAGGAAAGCCCTTATCACTTGGAAACATTTCATTCAAATCCAAATAGATGTGATATTTAAAATTAAAACATATAATACCATTATTAATGATTTAACCATTATATTACATCTCCATTAGATGTATATACACCATATGAATGAAATTATTTGCATAATAGTACAATATTCATCAATGAAATTAAATTGAGAAGAAAACACTTCCATTAAGATTACCCTTTGTCAAGATTGGTTTCAACAGTTTTATAATGGTTTTAATCATGTTATTAACTTAATATATAAAAATATAAAAATATATTTTATCATATATAATCCTTTTATAACATCTTATAAACTGTTCATTAATAATCTTTCATTGTTTTTATCATTTTGGGCTTTAATTTTCTTGTTTTATCATGTACATCTCATAATAAATGATTTGATTCTGGTGCATATTGTATAGTTATATCATATCTATATTAGTCATCACGAAAAAAATTCATATTTATTCCTCACTTATTTTTTAAAACAATCATTATATTTGTTTATTGAAAATGAATTATGTTACGATCATGGATACAATAGGTCATATATACAGAAGAATAAATTTTTCGTTTTTCCAAAATTATTACAGAAAGTTGGTAAGTAATATAATACCATTATATAATTGTAAGAAAAGGGATCTTATTTGTAGTTATGTTTTCCTTTTCTAGTTTTTTTTAGGAAAAGTGGAAATTCTAGAAATTTTTAAAGTACACATTGTGTACTCGGTTACCACGGGTAGTCATGTGCTGGCCGTGTAGGTGGTTTGTGCCTTTCTGTAGGAATTCATTGAGTTATATGTGTAAATGTTTCCCAATACCCATGAACAAGGTCTCGTGTGTTTACCGTTTTATCCATATTGTTTGTCTATTGTGATTGTATGCCTGAGTAGAGGAAAATTGATTGTGAATAGGTTGATTTTTTGTGCTTTGGATGTGTTTCCCATGAATGTTTTCCCCTATTTTGACCTTTGGGTCTAGTTTTCCTATTAGGATGCTATTTATTTTCCCATGCCTAGTATTGTAGGATGGTGTGATTGTTTTTTTGTTATGCGGTTTTTCTGTATAATACTATCCAAGTAGTTCTTGAGGTTTACCATGGCCAATACATGCTGCTACACTTTCATAACTTACATAGGGTTGTGTGGACCTGATGTATAGACCATAAGGAGAATGGATGTAAGGGATTATCTACAATGTGTTTTCTTATTACGATTTGATACCACATGGGGAATTGACGTTGAGTTTTTCCTCAAAGAGTCTACAGTTCCTCGACATAGGCCACAGAGGGAATGTGACGCAATTGCTTCCCTATATCGCCTTCAGTACCATTATGAGACTATTGGGGGAATTGAAGGTGAGTGTTTCCTTAGAGAGTCTATGCTAAGCTGAACGAGAAGGGTTATATTGAGTGTACTGCCCAGAGGTTTGCATTTAAATATAAGGTAGGACTAGAGAGTTACCTTGTGTTTAGCTGCTTGCTTGCACTTGTTAGGTAGGACCAGAGGGGTTAGAATATGGGTACTTCCCTAAGGGTTACTGAGTTTTATTTATCTATTTTGATTAGCCGTTTCATGTTACATTGTGATTTGAATGCTTTGAAACTGTGCATTATTTACTGTTGAGTACTTCCTGGTTTACTGCGTCTAGTACTTTAACTGCCTTATATACACTGACTGTTAGGCACAGATCTAATAGTGGTTGCCTACTAGGATTTAGTCTCACACCCTATTTGAGACATGATTTGGGGCCCAAACAGATTATATTATTTCGGATTTAGATAAGGGAAAGCGCCCTTCTACTTTAGGTACTTGATTGCTATGGAGCTAGACAGCATGGGACCAAGCTATGGCTTGTGATGCCGAGGAGTTGTTTACTTGATTTATTTTGTACTTTGGTTTAATAAATTTTGTATTCCAGCATTATGACTTGTTTCATTTTTTTCCTAGATATATGTATCATGCATCATTTTATATATATGTCCACCAGTTGTTTATTATTTCAGTCTTCTGCTGTTTACTACTGTTGGGTATTTATTGTTTCCACTATTGTATATTTTTTTACATCTGCTGTATACTCTTCTAATGAGGGCATAGTTTCCCCACTATCACACTCAAGGCCCTCGCTGCTAGTCAGCAGCCTCTGGTGTTCGGGGAAATGTTCATGAAGCCATGTGACCAACAGGGTACGGGATGCCTCTGGGTAGCTTCAAGTACCGGGACATTACAATTTGGTATTATACGAATTATTTTCTCTTGACTTACTATTTGGAGCCTTTAGCTAGGTATAGGACAGAATAAGGACATGGTAATAAGTTGTGCCCGGGATTACCTAACCCGTGTACAGGGAAAGCCAATCTACCTCGGTTAATGAATTTTTTTCTAGTTTCACAACATTATTATTGATTTTACCGTTGGGTCACTCACAAGATTTGTACTATTACATTTGATGTTATTGAAGTTCAATTTTGTCTCAACTTGATGAGATGAGGGTGTTTCATCTAATTCATCATATAAAAACTTGATAAAAATCACATGTCATGCATTCTTTCCATGTCAGCTAGGATTCAATAGCATTTACAAGTTTTTGTGATACATGTTTTGTAGAATATGAATGTTGTTCTGATAGATACCCTGAAAAAAATTCCTACTATTTGATATGTTATTTATTGAGCAAGGATTTGGTTGGAATGAACTCTATACTTCGGTTCTTGAGGTGTTATGGGCCCTCATGGACCGAAATTTGGTGAATTATTGCCATGATTTTTCTTGTTTATATCATGTATAAGATTCCAAGCATTGATTAACGGGCAGTACAGTCCCTCAAAAAACAAAATTTGGCACTTTAATATTCGTTTCAGTGTTTTGATGGTCTCTGGAGAAGTTTATAAGGATTACTGTCCAGAAAAAAAACCCATAATACACGTCCTGCAGTTTTGAATACACTCCATGTGTTCTTCTGTTCTGGAAGAAACAATTTCTCTTAATTACACGTCGTGTACTCTATGTACATGTCGTTTAGTCTCTAACCATGTCATAGGCTATGTGGGTAGAACACGAGGTTGAGAAATCCTTGTAGGACACACCGTGTACCGAATGCGCACGCTTGGTTTAGAAACCCTGTGTCTACCCATGTGAAAAACGAGACAGATGGATGAAAACTTAAGCTATACATGATGTGTCAGGACCGAACACACCATTTATTCTGACCCAGGTACTCAACCATGTCACTAACATCACGGGTTGATGTTATCCTTTCATGTATATTTCGTCTCCTTCTAGAACACACGGTGTAATGTGAGCCGTGTGTCAGGCCATGTCACTAACAACACGAGCCAGGAGAAGCATTTCTATTACACGCTGTGTCTATTGTGAAAACTCCATGTAGTATTGTCTAAGGAGAGTCGTGTGTCTTATCCATGTATAAGGACACGAGTAGGGAAATATGATTCATGTACATGACGTGTGTTAGGACAACACGCCATGTGGCTGGGGTTTTACACGACCAATTTTCGCAGAAGGACATGCCCATGTGAATGACATAAGGGAACAAGCCATGTACATTTTTTATACACCTTCTAGTCATATTTTTTTTTAAAATATAATGATTTTTTCCCCTTGTTATCTTATTACTCTTTCAGGATTCAGTCCCCGTTAATCTTGGTCGAAAGGTGTGCGTTTAAATTTGAACAGTCATGCCACCGAGATGTCCTCTGGTTGTCCGCTAGTTTCATGGTAGTGATCAGATGCCAGATATGAATGACGAGGGACTTCTTGAGGATCCTCCTATTGTGATAGTCATTCTACTAGTAGTTATACCTGATACTGGTGTGGATGAACAGTTCAGGGAAGGCTTCATTAGGATGATGTAGACTTTTCATGGAACACCACCTCCTGCCCCATCGTTGACATATTTGATGTGGGTTTTCGAGTAGCAGCATCCTCCCAGATTCTTAGGGGAAGGAGAACCTTAGGCTATAGAGTCATGGCTAGAATCCATGCTGAAAATCGTTGAGCATCTCAAGATGCCTCTAGAGAGGAGGGTCAAGCTCGCTACCTATATGCTTCAAGACTCTTCCAAGAGGTGGTGGGATGTGATTTTCATAGGCGGTATGCCAAAAGGTTATGACGTGGGATGATTTTTTGTGCATCTTCTATGACTACTTCTATCCAAATACCATGAGGGCCGATCGAGCCTGAGAGATTATGAGTATGGAGCAGGGTACACTTTTTGTTATGGAGTATTCCTCCCGCTTTTCCGAGCTGAATCGCTTCACACCTATTCCAAGAGGTGATCTGTTTTTCATGGAATGGATGTTTGAGGATGATCTGAGGCACGACATCCAATTGTAGGTGAACATCTTATGGTTGACTTCTATAACTTATTTAGTCAACTAGGTGCTGATCACGAAGCGCAATCTGAGGTATTCCGGAGTTGTGAGCTAGGGCGACTCAGTATCTCGAGATAACATCCCTCTTAATGAATGTAGGAATCACCACATGGTGTCTTCATGAATTGATCAAAGGAGGAGAGACACATCTTCTGGTATCTAGGTGGTGTGCTACTAGTGAGGAATGAGTGGTAATACAAGGCCACATTTCTCAAAAGACCTCATGGAGTTCCGATCATGCGGCAAGATGGGACACCTTCAGCACTTCTGTCAGATATTCTCACCAGCAGTTAGTGATAGAGGTTCTTCTAAAACTCCTTGTTCGGGAGAAGCACCACCAGTTTCTCACCAGTTAGGGAACTGTAGTTCTTTTGGCCATTCAGGATGAGGTGGAGGTCTTGATCATGGTCATGGTGGTTATTCGCCTGTCTTTCAGATAATGAAGAGTTGATCAGCTCAGAGTGGTCAGGTAGGGTCATAAGTACATGGAGCAGGCCATACCTTTGCAGTGGAGCAGACCCAGCAGGAGTAGGATCTCGGACCTTCTATTGTTCTAGGTACGATCTTAGTTGCGTCAGCTTTAGTTTCTTCTCTTTTTGATACATGGTCATCCCATAGCTTTATATCTGTTGCTATTGTAGAGAGAATTGGGCTATACAACTTTTCTTACGCTGATACCTTGACACTATACAATCCGTTGTGGATTAGAAAGAAGAGTGTACGTCAATGTAAGGGGTTCCCTCTAGAGGTTGGTGGGTGTCACTTTTTATGGGACCTCTATATCCTAGAGATGACAGGCTATGATTTCATTCTTAGAATGGACATTCTAGTTTCCTTCCAGGCATTCATCGACTATTATAACCATAGGGTGAGTTTCACATCACAAGAGGGTGTATAGTTTCTTCATTAGGGTGAGTGGGATATACAGGCGAGTAGAGTGGGTCCATAGCATCATGGGTTAGGAGGATTTACATCCCCGATTTCTAGTTTATATCTGGATGATCAGGGGACTTTTTAGTTAGACATTCCTCTAGTGGTGGATCATTTCATGAACTTCATTTCAGAGTACTTTTCAGGTTTTTATCTAGAGCAAGGGGTGGAGTTTTCAATTGAGATTATACTAGGACTAGAACTATTTTCCATTCCTCCTTATAGGATGGCTACATTTGAGTTGCAGGAGCTCAAGAAGCAGTTGGAGGAGATGCAGCCAAGGGGTTTTATCTGACCCAATACTTCTCCATGGGCTTCCCATGTCCTATTTGCGAAGAAGGTAGACTACACCCACTAGATTTGTGTTGATTATCAGAAGTTGAACCAGTTGACGGTCAAGAACTGATATCCTTTACCAAGGATTGACGATCCCCTTGATCTGCTTCGAGGAGCCCAGGTGTTCTCAAAGATTGGCTTGAGGCCCGGTTATCATCAGTTGTGTGTTAGAAAATATTATATACCTCTCACATCCTTTCGTATTAGGTATGGTTTATATTAGTATATGGTTACGCTGTTTGATCTCAGGAGCGTGCCTATAGTGTTCATTAAGCCGATGAATTGAGTGTTCCATCCATATATGGATATTTTCATTGTCATTTTTATGGATGATATCTTTTTGTAATCTCACAATCTAAATGACCATGTAAGACATCTTGAGATCATTTTGAGTACACAGATAGAGAATCATTTATATTCTATGCTCTCAAAATGCCACTTTTGGATGGATCAGACTCACTTCTTCGGTCATGTTATCTCAGAGAAAATAGTGTCAATTGACACAGAGAAAGTGAGAGCAGTAGTTTCCTGGGAGTATCAAATGAATGTCGTTGAGGTACGAAGATTATTAGGGCTGGATGGATACAACAGATGCTTCACACTAAACTTTTAACACTTAGCGGCACCACTATTGAGTCTGACTAAGAAGGTTGTGATGTTCTTGTGGTCAGATTCTTGTGAGTCCTCCTTTCAAGAGATGAAGTGGAGGTTAAATTCAGCACTGATACTTGCCTTTTTAGAGTCAGGAAAAAGCTATACTATGTACTGTGATGCATCAGGTATCAGGCTGGGAGCTGTTCTTATGCATGGGGAAGGATTTTTTGTGTACGGTTCTCAACAATTATGACCACATGAGAGTAACTACCCGATGAATGATATGGAGTTGGATGTGGTTGTTCATGCCTTACACTATTAGAGGCATTATCTTCTGGGAGAGTATTTTGTGGTTTTCACCAACCACAAGAGTCTGAAGTACATCTTCACTCAGCGCGATCGGAATATGAGACTGCGAAGGTGGGTTGATTACCTCCAGTGCTTTGACATTGAGCTTGTATATACGCCTAGGAATGGCAATGTAGTGGCTGATGAGTTGAGCAGGAGGACTCAGATATAGGAAGTTTTGGAGGCTAGCAGTGAGTGGTAGCTTATGGCTATGTTCTCTAAGATGCATTTGGAGCTGCACGACAGACAGGGGCATAATTTTCTTTCTTCTCTGGATGTTACCTCTACTCTTCTTTATTGAGTGCGAATGGGGAAGCTATTAGATTTTGAAGGCCTAGTCCTACAGGAATGTGTGTCAGGAAAGGACCCTATTCCTGGATGGACCGTAGGCGATGATGAGATCTTTCATTACCAAGGGCGTGTATGGGTTCCAAAAGACATACGCGAGGTGATGATGTGAGACTTTCATTCCTTAGTTTGGGTAGTTCGTACTAGAATCACCAAGATGTATCTTGATCCACACCATCAGTATTGGGTTCTAGGTTTTAAGAGAGATGTTTTGGGTCTTTTCATGATGTGTTCCACCTGTCAACAGGTGAAGGCAGTGTATCAGCGACCATTAGGGGTTTTGAAGGAGTTTCCTATTCCTGAGTGGATGCGAAACAATGTCATGATGGATCTCGTGATAGTTTTATCAAGGTCACCTTTAGGGAATGATGTAGTTTGGGTTGTCATTAATAGATTCATGAAGGATTCCCACTTCGTGCTGATCAGGGAGACGTTCAGTGATTATGAGCTGGGACGGTTGTAAATTTGTGAGATTGTACATCTGCATGGAGCTCCACACTCTGTCATTTTAGATAGGGATGCACATTTTACATCTCGAGTCTATAAGGGGCTTTAGAAGGCATTGGGTACACTAGTACATTTGAGTACAACATACCATCCCCAGACTGATGGTCAGGCTGAGCATATGATTCATGTTCTTGAGGACATGCTACAAGCATGCATTCTAGATTTTAAAGGTTCTTGGGAGAATCCTATACCTCTTGTGGAGTTTTCCTACAATAATAGTTATCAAGAAACTATTAAGATTTCACCTTATGAGGCTTTGTACGGTAGGCCATGTCGATCACTTTTATGTTTGTAGGAGGTAAGAGAAGTAGCTTTTCTAGGACCTCGTCTTATTAAGGAGACCACAGAGCTAATAGAGTTGATTTGGAAGAGGATGGATACTATGTAGTCTCCACATATGTCTTATGCTGATTAGTAGAGGCATATTATGGATTTCGAGGTTGGGGATCAGGTTTTCTTTCATGTCACACCGAGGTTGGGACACTGGTGGATTAGGAGACATGGTAAGATTTCACCAAGGTACGTCAGGCCATTTGAGGTTTTGGAGAGAGTTGGACTAGTTTCCTATCAGTTTCAGTAATATTAGAGGTACCAGGCTATAAATGATATTTTCCACATTTCTTAGCTTCAACGTTACTTCTCAGAACCATATCGAGTCTTTCATCCTGAGGAGTTTGAGATCAAAATAGATGCATCGTTTGAGGAGAGTCATATCTTGATCATTGATCGTAGTGCAAAGGGTCTTCGTGGTTATTATGTTTCTATAGTACGAGTACTATAGCAGAAAAGGAAGGTACAGTATGTGACTTGGGAGAGGGAGGCCGATGTACAAGCCCAATGAGAAGGGATGTTTGGTGTTTCTTCGTCTACGCTACGCATGGGAAATTTGGTGTTGAATTTCTTTAATGATGGATGTTTTTAAGAACTCGTATCACTTTTTAGGAATGTTTTTCTTTTTATGTTTATTTTTGTGATAAAGAAAAAATTATGGATATTTTCAAAGTATATGCCATGTACTTTATGAGTACATGCTGTGTACTCGATTACCGCAGATAGCCATGTGATGGCCGTGTAGTGTCCATGCACATAGCTATGAGGGGTGACCTGGAGGCTGCCTAAAGCGGAGTATGGAAATGACGAGTACACGACAAGTACATCAAATGTACATGCTGTGTACATTCATTTTTTTTCATGAAACACACCGAGGACACTTTTAATCACTATAGATCTCTCTTTTTAGGTCGCATTCGAACGAGAGCTCCGTACGACTGTGGATATTCGATGAACCCCCGAGTGAGCGTTCTTCCTCTGAATCAAACACTGTCGGTTGCGTTGGAATCACATCAATGAGTACTCTGTTCTGGTTGAGCCTCGTTTCATGATTCATCTTTCTCCTAATGTTATCATCCGTTGAACATGTTAGATTTTTTTTTAGATATTCATCATTATAAGGTGATTCAAGCCTCAAGGTTCACTTATAGTGATCTCTTAAGGTCGAGGTAGGTGGTTTGTGCCTTTCTGAAGGAAGTATTTGAGTTATATGTGAAAACTTTGACAAATACCCATGAACAGGGTATTGAAAGTTTACCATTTTAGCCCTATTGTTTGTCTGCAATTCTTGTATGCCTACGTAGACGATAATTGATTGTGAATATGGTGAATAGCAATGCTTTGGATGTGTATCACATTAATTTTTTTCCTGGTTTGACCTTTGGGTCTAGTTTTCCTAATAGGCTGCTGTTTACATTCCCATGCCTAGTATTGTAGGATGGTGTGACTATTGTTCAATTATGCTGTTATGCTGTAAAATGATATCCAAGTAGTTCTTGAGGTTTACCTTGGCTGATACATGATGCTACCCATTCATGACTTACATAGGGCTGTGTGAACCTGATGTATAGTCTATAGGGAGAATTGACGTAAGGGATTCTCCAGCGTGTTTTTATTATTATGATGTGAGACCACAGGGGGAATTGACATTTTGTGCTTCCTCAGAGAGTCTATACTTCCTCGACAAGGGCTACAAAAGGAATGTGATGTATGTGCTTCCATATATCTCCTTTAGTACTGTTAGGAGTCTATAGGGGGAATTGAAGGTGAGTCCTTCCTCATAGAGTCTTTACAAAGCTGAACCAGTGGGGTTAGACTGAGTATACTACCCAGTGGGTTTCCTTTACTTGTAAGGTAGGATCAAAGGGTTACCTTGTGTTTACCGACTTGCTTGCACTTGTAAGGTAGGACCAGAGGGGTTAGGTTGTGGGTACTTTCCTGAGGGTTACCTGGTTGTATTTATCTGTTTTGATTAGCTATTGCATGTTGTGTGGTGATTTGAATTCTTTGAAACTGTGGATTTTTTACTGTAGAATACATCCTTGTTTATGGCCATCCGTACATTAGCCTCCATATATTCAATGACTGTAAGGGATAGATCTCGTGGTGGTTGCCTACTATGGTTTATTCTCACACCCTGTTTGGGTCATTCTTTTGGGACCAAATAGATTATATTGTTGCGAGTAAGTATAAGGGAAATCACCCTTCTACATCAGTTACATGAATGATGTGGAGTTGGAGAGCATGGGACCAAGCTATGGCTTCAGATGAATAAGAGTTTTTTACTTTCTTTCCATTGTACTTTGGTTTTGTACTGTTTATATCCCAACATTGTGACATATTTGTCTGTTTTCCTAGACATATGTAACTAGCATCATTTTATAAATATGTGCTCCATTTGTTTATTATTTTAGTCTTTCTCTGTTTACTAATGTTGGATATTTACAGCTTCCACTATTGTATATTTGTTTACATCTACTTTGTACTCTGCCAATAAGGTCATAGTTTCCCCACTATCAGACCCGTGGCCCTCACTTCTAGCCGGCAGCCTCTGGCGTTCTGGGAAATGCGCTTGAGGCCATGTGACCAACAGGGTATGGGGTGCCTCTAGTTGGCTTCCAGAACTAGGATATTACAATAATGATTAAAATATAATAGATAACATATTATACATTTATATATATCATCCATGTGGTTTGGTGGTGAATACACAATCACATCGCTTCATGAAGGCGATAATCCACATGTACAAGAATGATATTATCAACTTTACGTGAGTTAGAAGGGAAGAAAACATTGATATGTATTGTAATTAAAAAATTATTAATATTTCATTAATATCACAATTATTTAATTTATAAAATATATAATCGGTAAAATTATATTTATCACCTTCCATATGATGTTTTAGTGAACGATGAATCACATCGCTTCATGAGGCGGTAGTTCGTCATACACTCGAGCGACATTATTATATATCCAATGGAATGGAAGGTAAAAAGATATATATTATTTAGAGACTAAATATATATATTATATATTATAAATATCATATATATATATATATAATTTATATCGATCATTCTACATAAACCTGAGAGGTGGAAATAGAAAAATGAACAATATCTGTTCGCGATGCAGTAATATGACATACTCACGAGCGATGTTTTCATAACTCATTTGATGGAATTTTGTGTGGATATAAGTTGTAACATTATAATAAAAAAAATTTATTTGAAATATAATTAATCATTTATGTCATCATGGTTTGAAAATAATATCAGGTGTTGGATATAGAAATAAAATAAAGAGGCTCATTGACGAACATTACCTCTTATTTGGGTATCATCTTTAGGATTGTAATAATGATTTAAAAGGATGTATTTATTCAAAAACTAAGGATTATATGATTAGTTTAGAGAATATTTTATTTTATTTCAGAATTTATTATCTGATCGAAAGTGTTTTTTAGGTGTGATGTAGAGAAGAGAGGGGGTATCCTTCTAGAAGTGTGGGAGAGGAAACTGATTTTATTTTTGAAATGAATTGAGTACTCCAACATTTTTCAAAACTAACAGGGTTCCAAGATGGATAATAATATAACCCTATAGGTTTAATTGTCTATATATTTCCATCAAAAAAATTTGGACAATTTTATATGTAATTTTAAACCTTATATTTTTAGTTTAATTCCCGATAGTTCCATTTTTTCCATACTTACAGAAAATAATTTTTAATGCTTTCACTATATATTTTTTAAAAAAAATTCAGTTGAACACTTTAAGAAATTTTAAATATTTATGATTTTAAATATGGGAACCATTTTTCAAAATTCAGTGCATATAAGCAGAAACTATAAATTTTATTTTAATCCCATATACGTGTCAAAAGTGTTGTTTTTTAAAGTGAAAATGTTCAAAAGTTTATAATGTTTTTTATAAATAAATTCAGTATGAAAATTATCTAAGTGACCTAAATTTGATTTAAGTATGTACAATTCAACTATTTTAACATTTAAACCAATTAATAATATGTTTTAACAATATTAATCTTTTTAAAAAATATTTGTTTTAATTGAAATTCATCATTTTTCATCGTTCATCATAAAAATGAATCTTCTCTGAAAAATCCCAAATATTCTCCCAAACGTAATTCTAGTTTTATAATTTGAGGAAATTATGATTATTGTTTCATATACATTTTATAAAATTGGTAAATATTAATTTTAAATTATGTTCCCAAATCGTGACTAAAATGTGTTTCAGTAAAATACTATTTTCGAAAATATTTCTTACTCTTTTAAAATATTGTTATTATTATTAATAAATAGATAACCAATAAGTATAAGTAAAGTAGTTATTTATTTGATTGTTTTATTAATCCTTTTCATTAAAATCATTCCAACACCACGGTGATAACTATCATATTATGTAATAAAATTAATAATATATAATTGTTTATCCAAACTGAGTCTTGCATGAATTGCAAGATATCCAAGTAACTCATCATTTCATGTAACAAAAGATAAACCCAATTTTATATACATTTAAAGGTATATATTATAATGAGTTTTTTTAATTGTTAAAATATAATAAATTTCTAGTACCATATATTCCATTATACGTGTGGTGTTTCATGTAACATACGTCATTAAAAAATGTTATTCTTGTATAATATTTAGGTAGTTAAAATATCCCAACCTTAAATAAATTATTTCAAAGAAATTTAGAGTTAATCATGGAAAAAAATGGGTTTATATTTTAAAATACTATTTTTGAAAACCCATATCATATAATTTATGATAATATATCCCCTTAATAAGAGTGGAATGGGTCTAGAGAGATCATATGAAATAACACCTAACTAGGTTTCCAAGTTGGAGAACATTAGTAGAATGTTGGGATACACACATGGAGGAAAAGAGTATTTTTATAGAGAGATATTTTGGTCATTATTCACTAGAAATTAATTGATAAATAGATATTTTAGGACCTCAAAACTAAAAATACATGATTTCTTTAAAAACCATTTGATTCATCTGATATGAATTTAATAGATTATTTTTTTAATTTAAATAAAATTTTTCTAAGGTTGACGAATTATTTAAATTTATAATAATATATGGAAATATTATTACTTCACATGTTTCTACATGATATGAAAAATTTTATCCTTTTATTGTTCATTGATGACTTACTCTAATAAATGAATATCCAAAAATGAATTTTTTTTCTGAAAAACAAAAAATCAATTCTAGTAGATCTTATGATCCATAAAATTGTGAAAAGTCTTTCCTTCACCTATAATTATTTTCAAAAACCTATATGGTTCACATAATTTATCCAAAATAATAAATTATTCTCCATACATAAAAATTATCACCATTGGTTTATCATTAATATTTTATTTTTTATTATTTTTAACTAATGAAATATTAACCAATACATCACATTGGACAGTTGTAGGTGTAAAACACATATCATTCCTCATTTTGGGTTTAATACCTACAACCATATATGACATGATGCCTTTTCACCGGATATATAGCCTATCCTTTTTCTAAACTATATTAATATATTTCTTATAAAATTCCCAAAAAATATGATGGGATTCCCTGAAATAAAAACAATCATTAAATAATATTTTTACTATGGTTTTAAGAACATATTTTTCACAAGGTCAAATAATTATAATTTGAAAATAATGATCATATTAACCTTAAAGGTTATTAATAAATTTAAACATACATATATAAAATATAAATGAATTATTCCTGAAATTATTTTTGACAAAAACATATAGTTGCCTTAAATTTATCTAATTTTCCTTTATCTTGAGAAACTAAAACAACATAAAAAATATAAATAGGTGATTAAGAATTTGAACTTATGATCAGTCTTGAACTCATTATCCCGTGATGGTATCCATAACTCTTATGTTAATGGAGACATATATGTTTCTAAAAATTTAATTTAATCATGAAGTTTTTCATAATTCTTATACCAAAATACCATTAGTAAAAATATTTCAAAAATTTAATTATTGAACCACAACACACAAATACTTCTTCACAAATAGTTCATTTCATAGTCTAGGGTTTAGCCTAGTCCATTCATTGTCACTATCTATTGAAATCCTTCATAATGTTTTGTATAAAAAATTGTATTATGATATATATATATCCCCATTGAGTTTCAATCCAAGTTCATAATAAGTATCATTCTCTTGTACAAAGTTATTCTCAATTCAAGACTAACATGGCATTCTATATTTATTACCTCTAGAAACATATATGCTAGAACAAAATCCATCCTTAATATCCTGATAGTGATGTCTTTCTAGGAAAAAGGACATAATATCTACCTCACAAAAGAATAAGTATATGCTATAATATTTCTCAAAGTCTATCATAGGTTTATGTTACCCAATCTATGTTTTCCTAAATCTAGTTCACAAGGATTATACTAAACATTCTATGATACTAGCTATAGTGACCCTAAAATTATTAAGCCATAGTTTGTGTCTACTACCATTACATTAGAATATGATACATGGAATCAAATCCAAATGGACCAATCCATTTAGCAGTATAGGTAAACTAGATTAATAAAAGAGTCATACATTACATTTTAATACAAAAATTACTATTTTGTAGAATAACTTTATTCAATATATCACATTCTTTCATATATTTCATAGTAATCATAATGTAATACTTGGTATAGGAAAAAAGATAATGGTGACCTAAAATTCCAATTAAAGGTTATGTATAGTACAATAATTATTGAATCAACAAGAATAGTCAATATTGAAAGGTAATAACTGATCACACATGCTATATAAAAAATTAAATGAAATGGGAGTGCATCCATTTTTAATATTAGTGTAAAAAATATCATAGATAGTAATCAATATAGTAATCTAAATAATTGAACACACATGATCTCTAAATAACATCAATGCATTAATTGAAATGTAATAATCAATAAGGCAAGGTAAAAAACATAAAAAACATTTAATAAATAAAAAATAATGAAAATCATATAGGTATAATATCATTATGAAAATATACTTCATAGAAAAAATTTAATACTAAATAATGTAAATGATTAATTATTAGACATGATGTTTCCCAAAGCACATGATTATTTTACCATCAAGACCATTCTTAATATGGTTTTAAACATGCTAGTTAGAAACCCACATAACTAAATCGAGACAATTGAGTGGTCCCATTAGACTACTGATACATCGAGGTTATGTCTACAACTAGGGTCCAACCATATATTACATGTCCAACAAATTCTTTATTTAAATAATAATATATTTAATTCGAAAAAACATGCCTTATCAATTATCTATATCGAGTAAAGAACATAGATTTATCAATATTTCAGTAGATAAACAATTGAAATTCTATTTAGGACATCCTATATAGAAATTTTATATGGTTTAATAAATGAATATATCCATGATATATAATATTGATATTTAGGTGAAATGTATGATAACATTTCTATGAAAGCTATTTAATGCCAAAAATAATCAAGGAAGTGAATTTCTATACTTTTCTTAGTCAAAATGATTAGAAACCATCCAATAGAAGAATAAGAATGGCATAAATATATCATATACCCATTGATATAATAATTTTTTATGGTTATAAATAATATAAAAATATCTTTAAAATAATTCATATGGAAAATTTACTTTTATTTTGAAACACATTGGGAAAATATTTTTCAATGAAAATCACTTTTGATAACATTTTCATTAAAAACAGCCCCATATAAATGAAACAGAAGATTCAATGAAATAATGGTCATAAAGGTTCATAATTACATACTCGCTGAAAAATTAATAAATATTGTTTCATTTTCTCTATAAAAAGATAAGGAAATATTAATGTTCAAAAAATGATAAGAAGATTCATCTCACATTTTAAGTAATAGACAAATGGGAATTGTTTTAAAAATCACATAAGATTCCATTGAAAACATTTTTTAAAGAGTATATTTTTTAAAAAATCAAATTTAAAAATTATTTAAAAAGGATAAAAACATTTATAAATAAATCTTTAGAAAAAATTGTTTTTGAAAAAATAATATTTCTAACCAAAGTGATCTATGAATTTTGATTTTCTAAAATAATTATAAAACATTTTAACTAAAAAAGAGTGAAAAAATTAACTATTACTTGAAATTATATCATGAATAAGTAGTGGAGAATAAAATTTATGTTTTTTTAACCATTTATCATGTTATTTCATTTAATAAGAATTTAAGAATAAACTATCTCGATAAGAATGATATGGTGAAATAAACCCTTAAATGATCATAACATTATGGTGAGAATTAGTTAATGAATATATTATAAGAATTATATGAAAATAAATATACATATTTTGTAAATAAAATTTAAGAAAATAAATATTAACTATTTACATGATCATATAACTGTAGAATCAAAGAAAAAATGTTAACCCAATGATTGGAAATTGAGTTAAAAAATCCCTCACCACGTGGTAACTATAAAATCAAATACCCTTAGATGAAATAATTAAAATTTAAACGTATAATACAATGAAAAATTATGCATTCAAGATATTACATGTCCAAGGATCAGTATATACACCATATAAATGAATGTAGGTGGATAACAATAATATATGCCTCAATGAAATGAAATTGAGACAGAACCCCTTACGTCATGATTTCCATTAGTCATACATGATATAAACTTCAATATAAAGGTTTTAATAATGTTAATAAATAGTTACCAAATTATATTAATATTTATGATATCATATATTATCCTATTATAACATCTTATCACCCATTCCTTAATAACCATTCACTATTTCTCATCTTTTTGGGTGTTAATTGCCTTGTCTTATCAAGCGTGATTCATAAAAAAAGATCCATTTATTTTTCATATTATATAATTATATCATATACATAATAATATTAATGCCATTATCATATTTATTCATCATTTATTCTTCTAAAACCAATCAAAAATGATGCTTATGAAAAATGA
This sequence comes from Viscum album, assembly GCA_963277665.1. Taxonomy (NCBI): domain Eukaryota; kingdom Viridiplantae; phylum Streptophyta; class Magnoliopsida; order Santalales; family Viscaceae; genus Viscum; species Viscum album. Next base: position 1,477,904,015 of record OY728148.1, on the reverse strand, counting down.
ATAATGTTTTGATCATGAAGATTATAGGTCGGGTGTAAGCATTAGTAACATTTTATTTTTTCAATGATAATTATAAAAATAAGTAATTAATATTATAATTTTCCCTAATAATATAGAACCATTATATGTTGACATGGAAAAACGGAATACAATGGTTACTGAGGTTGTAGTCCGCTGCAGACTCGAACGATGATTTCATAACCCATTTGATGGATTCTTGTGAGGCTGTAGGTATTAACCTTAAAAAAACAACATATATTTACATTTATAATAATAAGGATATTATATCATATCTTTTTTAAAATAATATTACGTGTTTTATAAGGATGTAAAATAAATATTCTCATTGAATAACATTACCTATCCTTTAGGTATCCTCCTTTGGTTTTTACTAATGCCTCGAAAGGTTGGACTTATGACCAATTTAAGGATTATAGGATTAGATGACAGAGTTTTAGAACTTATCCTAGTAGTTATTTTATGAACCAATTTTGTGGAAGTTGTTATGTAGGGAGAGGAGTGGGGGTCCTTTTATAAATGGGGTTCCAACTAAAAACTAATCCTTCAACAATGCAAGAAATGGCCTTTATCAATGCCAGAAAAACACTGAATACATTAGTGATGTTAAAATCCCTAGCCTTTTATCAGCACTGAAAAAGTGGTGATAATGTGGGCCCTTATTGTAACTAAAAAATGACTGACAATTGGACCATTATCAGTGCATTAAGTCAGCATCAATGGTAACAAGAACCGTTAATCATCACTAATAATTTCACTGATAAAGGGTCATTTATCTGTGCTTATAGAAGGGCTGATAATAGAACATTTATCAGTTATTTTAGGATCACTAATAAAATATATATATTTATCATCACTTCTATATGTTTTAATAATGTAGATTTTTATGATAGCTTTTAAAAGTATTGATAAATGTGGACTTTATATTTTATTTTATATGTGTTGATAAAGAGTCATACTGTAGTGTGTAGTAGTAGCACACCACAACACCATTAATATACTAGATATCATCAAAAACATGTCCAAATTCTAGATTTAAATGAAATGAAATTGACAACACAAACACAAGAAAAAATAGTTTATTATAAGTATTCCAAACATTGGCTCATAAAATTAAATAATTAAAATTATTACATAGATTAAAAAACATCACTGTTTCTTTTAATAATGAACTGAATCATGCTATTTCTAAAACACCAACCCAATCTATAGAAATATAATACACCTGTATAAGAAAAAATTCTCATTTTAATATTAATATAATGAAAAAAATTAACTAAAACAATTATAATGTGACTAATACAAAAAAATAAAAATTAATCCTATATATTAAACAATAAATTAATTCTATGGAAAATGATTTTACACTTCAATCATCAATATTAAATCTATAATTTATTTGATGTTTCATCGTTTCTTTTCTTCCAAATGAAGTTTAGGTAACATGAAATAATGTGATAAATTAACCACTATATCTTTATTAGGGTAGTTATAAAAACATCCCTTCCAATAATCCCTTTTCCAATAAAGAGTTCTATGTGAAGAGACATTGGTAGGATAATGGTTTCAACATCTTATAGGTAATTGGAACAATATTCAATAGATTCATGAAAAATATACCTTTCTGTGATAAAACCTCTTGGTAAAATTCAACTCTTATCAAACCCTTTCAAAATCAACGTATACTGTTCAATGGGGTAAATAAATCATTAGTGGACATATCCAAATTATTGAACCTCTCTGACCAAATGAAACATCTGGTAGACCATTATATTAATGATTTATGGTGGGAATAACATCACAAATTAACATAATATGACTTCAATCTTCTTATTTAGGACAGAAAACTTTACCTGGTATACAACTTTACTGCATATGGCTTTGAAAAAAAGTAGAGTCTATTTAATGAATTTCGTACATTTTGGGGAAGAATGTAACCAAATAAAATATGCATTAAATCTAGTATCAAAACATAAAAATCATTTGATTTTATACCATGTAACTTCTAATTAGTCATTGACAAGGCATTATTGATATTTTATGAATACACCAGTGGAACTGTTACACTAGTAAGTAAAATGAAAATTTTTAATTTTTTTAATCTGCATAGTTCTAATCTGCATAGAGTGTAAACTATTGGAGTACAAAAAGTATGTAACTTGCCTTTCATCAGTTCCAACTCCTCCCTTATCCCTATTACAATCAATTCCATCCTAGCCTTGATGCCATCTTTTGTGTGTTCAAGAAAATTTAGTAACATGCCATTAACAATATCAAATACATTTTTTCTACATGCATGATTTTATAAAAAAAGTCAAAAATGAAAAAAATTACAATATGATTATTCAACGAAAATTGATCTCTTCTTCCAACCAGATTTTGTATAGTTTTTTGAAAATGGTTTACCAAAAATAGTGTCATACTTATTCAAATTTTTAATAATTTATCATCAATTTTTGTAGAAAGTTTTGTACCTTATTAGATATTCCCATCGAATTCTATCATCCATAATTGATATTTATGTCATTGCGGAAAAATTTATGATTCCCTAAAAATGAAGTCTTCAAGGAATGATTCAAATCAACAGATTATGTTTTTTTCCACAAATGGAACACCCCAAAATTCTATTAATGTTATAGATTTACAAATTTCTATAAGTAGGGAAGTAATTTATCAATTCTTACAATATGGACCTCTACGGGAATTATTCAGTTATATAAGAATCATACATTGTAATAATTGTACCCCACGTCAATTTGAGATCATCGATGAATGGATCCAAAACACAAAAGTATCATTTCTAGGTTTCTATGATCCAAATATAAGAAGAGATTACATAATTTACATATTACTCATGCTTAACCATGGTAGAAAGATATAATTTTACAAATGTAGAGGCCATATACAATGAGAAATACTTTTTACACTAAAAGGATTTATTCTATCTATATAAAATGGAAGATTAATGTTTCTCATCTCATCTCCAAATTCATAAATCTTGTATTAAATTTTCTTCCATGAAAGGGAATCTATTGGATGATGTAGGTTCCCATATTTAATTCTTTTACCTACATTCCATGTTAATTGTCTCATAGTTTCTTAACATCCGTATAGTATTCTAAACCATGGAATGATAGGAATGTACTGTACATATTTCTAATGACTTGGTTCATTTTTCCTGTATCGATTTGTTCCATATATATGGAAAATAATGAGTGATTAATAGTACTTGAGAGAAAATATGAAGCCATTTGGACATGCATATATTATTTAAGAGTTCATTCCCATTGAGTTAAATATACTTTTAGAATCATGTTCCTTCCATGGTCGTTCATTTTCATCTGGTATCAAATCATTCAGAAGACAAAGTACTTCTGTATAGTTGGATTCACTCAATCTACTAAAAACATTAAAATTTTATATCTTCAATACATCTAAAAATGTTGTGTATTTAGTAAAACCAGTTTACAATGGTTTCTTTAAAAAGTTGTTTAACTCCTCAAACCATATTGGATAATCACAAAGGTCATCTTCAATTTCCATTTCAATTTCAATTTCTTTCTTGTTATCTCCATCTTCTTTTAGAATGTTATTCAAAAAAAATTATTCATAACCCATATAATCATCCCAATTAATGTGCACATTTATTTTTCCCATGTTTTGTCCAACATATAGAAAATTTATCTATTCAGTGATCAATCCAATGTTCTTAGAACACATTCAGAATAATTATTCTCAAATAACAACAAGATAAACAAAGATAACAGATTTCAGAAGGTTTGTGTGGATTATCTCTTGCAATTTTGATAATCCCTTTACCTCTTTAATCTTATACATTTTTCAAACAATAAGAATGAATCTATTTGAGGATGATGTCCATACTATTAGTTTCACAAAATTTTAATAATTACAATATATAGATAAATACACATAAGTTAGTCATTATAAAAAGTTAAAGTTATAGATAATTATAATAAGGGAAACACAATATTTTATTTTTTTCAAGGAATTTCAATATGTTGAAGAAAATGGGTAACTGAATTTAGGATATTAATTACTCCACAATAAACATTCTTAGATCTCCAAAAAAAATGAAAATAAAATATAGTCAATTATGGAGTAATAAAAAAGTCAAGTATGATAAAAAAGAATAATAAACTCTTATTCATTCAATTAGATGATAGAAAAATATATTGGAACAAGTATTATAAAAAATAACCAAGTATTTTATTCAAAATTTATTGTATATCAATATTTTAAAATATCTCAAGACAATTCGGATGTAATATCACCACATTGTACCAATCCAAGGAAATTCAAGGAACTCAAATAATATGTGAAATTAGCATAAAAATTGGTATAAATGAAAAGGAATTTTTCATAAAAAGTAGATAGTTTTCTCATTATTTAATATGAGATTATTGATTTTAAATTGAAAAGGGTGATGTTTGAGTTGAAACAAGATCAATGATATTAGTATTGAAGGTTATAATAATTGTTAGGGAAAACTAAATTTAAAAAATGAGGGATTGATCAATATCATTACATAATAAATAATTTTATGCATTGATTGAAAGTGTTTGTAAATGTGGATGACATAATATTTAGAGATCCAAGAGATGAAATATGATAATTATTTCCTACCTTAAAATGAAAAATGTTTAAATGTTGATGATTTGTGAGTTGATATTTTACATTATTTATAAGAGATTAATGAAATTCATGGGATATGTATTTTCCATTCCATGTATGTGATGGGTGGGTTTTATAGATTTAAAAAGCAATATTGAAAACCCATGTTTATACCCATTTAAAATTGAAAGAAATTTCCAAATTTTGTAAATGCAATGTTATTCTATATAATAGAATGTGGGAGATTCATTATATGAAAAAAAAAATTATAGTAAAATGCTTTCATATACTATTTTCAGTATGTCATATAGCTATGTATAAAATTGATTCCATGGAAATCAACATATTATTAGATAAATAAATAATCAAAAGGGGTATAAATTCATGAAAACTTAAATTTCCAAGAAAGAAATTATAATGTCTTATAGTGGTATATATGTCTAAAAAGTAATATAACAAGAAAGGGGTAATTGAAAAACGATATTTTTTATGTAAATTACGAAGAATGATGGGGAGTTGGATGATGAAGTGAAATTATAATGTAGTCGTAAAATAGTACATAGAATCATGGTATAATATTTCATATATTATTATTAAAAGGGTTTACAAATAATGATTGATTAACCTAAAGAGGGAAGAAATAAAATATATTGTTTTAAAGGATTATTGAAATTGGAATTTTGATTATTGAGAAAAGGAAAAATGTAATTAACCGTAGATACAAATTCCCAAAAACCCAATACAACCATATATATGACACCCAATCTGGTCCATGATAGTGGAAAAGGGGCATTCTAGACCCCCATGGGCTAGCAATACGAACCACGGCATGAAAAAAAACAAAGTAAGAATTATTTTCCCCAAAAAATAAATAAAAAAATAGAATGAAAATTTAAATAAAGACATCCACAATGGATCTATACATTGGATTACAACACTAACCTAGATAAGTAAAAAACAATACACGAATCATTATAATATCATGGAAATCCATAAACCTACCTTCAACTCCCCCATATAAAAAATCCCAAGTTTGAATTTCTAAAATTTCATATGTATAGAATACCATAAATGAAATGAACAATGAAATTGATGTATCATTTCTTTGGGAGATCAATTCGGGAAATTTAAAACAAATAAAACAACAAAATAAACTCATTGTGACTCCATTTGTCACCATCGAGTCCAGAAAAAATATACTCTACATGAGTGGTAAAGATTCAACTCAAAATTGGAAATTAAGAATATTAGAAGACCTACCTCGCTAGTTTACAATTATGATGTCACCAATAATGACATTGTCAAAGAAAAAATAAAAAATAGAAAACAAATATATAAAATTAGAAGGAATAAGTCTCTAGATTGAAGAAACTTTGAAACCCTCTATTGAAAAACTATCATGAAGAGAACACCAGATGTCAGATTAGATGTTCGAGAGGTTTTCAAGTTGTGCGAGTCAGGGTTTGATTCACCGAGGAGGAGCACTAGAAGTGGGTGACTTCCACAGAATGCTTCTAATATCGCGTTGGGTTCGCATATGGTGATGGTTTTTAATTAGATCGGGACACTTATATCAGTGCTTAAAAATATGTGATGATAAAAGGACACATTATCAGTGCTTTTTTAGTGCTGATAAAGGTAGTTCATTATTAGTACAAAAAAGTGCTGATAAAATCAATCAATATCAATGGTAAAATTATAATGCTAATAAATGTTAATTTCATCAGAACCCTTTTCAGTGCTAATAATGCCTTATCTTTATCGATGCAAAAAAATCACTCATATAGATTCTTTTCTTCGCACTTATTACTTAAACACTAATAAAGGATTTATAATTATAATTATAATAAAAAAATTTATAGATATATATATATATATAATTATCAAATATATATAAATATAAATATAGTAAAAAAATTCTTTATGAAATATATTTATTATAATTTTATAATAATATAAATATAATTGTAGATATGTTTTTTAAAAATAATATTTTCATCATTATATATATTTATATAATTATACTTATAAATTTTATAAATATATATAAATATAGTAAATATTTTTATTATTTATGTAATTTTATTATAAATATAATTATTATTTTCATATATATAATTATTTATTTATAATTATATAAATACTTTTAATCAAATTTATTTATATATAATTATATATATGTGATTTTATAGATATAGTAAATATAAATTTATAAATATATTTATTTATAAATATTTTTTTACAAAAATGTTTTCAACAATATTAGTTATCTAATTTTAAGTGAATTCATATTTGTTATGAATGAGTGAAATAGAATAAATTAAGAATATGTTCACATTAACAATATTGAGAAAATAGATAAGTTTTATCTATGTGCACTATATATAAATACTAATTCATTGCATATAGGTGAAGTTAATATAACACAAATTTGATCTATATATGTTAAATTTAAAAATCAAATGATATTAAATTATATGCCGAGTACTAGGTAATTAGTCAATATTTTTAATTGAAATTCAATTTTAAAGATAAACAACTATTATATAAGTAAATGAATATTTAATTTAAATCACATTTATATTATTCAATATATAAATCATATTTAAATACATTAATATATTCCTATATATTTAATATATAAAATTTAATAATATTAATTATTATAATTATATAATTAATAAATTTTTTGATATTTAATAATGTATAATTTATTTATTCATTTTTATCAATAATTATTTAAATAATAAAATTAATTATATTTTTTCGAATAAAATTTTTTGTTTCATTATTTCATTTTATTTATTAGGACCTTTATCATTGTTAAAAAAGAGCTGATGAAAGAAATATTCATCAATGCTAAAAATAATGCACTGATAAAGGATTCCTTTATCCGCACAAAAAAATGCACTGATAAAAGGTTAAATTTATCAGTACTTCCCTTAGTGATGATAAATATTCCATTTATCACGGTTTTTTTCTAAGAAAAAAAACCAACACTATTAAAAATGGGTTTTGTAGTGGTGGGGAGATGACACACTTGGTATTTTTGAAAACAATTGAGTGTTCCAATGTTTTTATTATGTCAGAAGAGTCCTCAAAAAACCATTACCAATCTCTATAGATTCAATGTTATAAATTTTTACATTAAATAGTTTTTTACCAATATTATAGGAAAATTTAACACTTATATTTTATATTTAGGACCAAGAAAAACCATTTTTACCTTAACCGTAGTAAATATTTTTTATAATTTTCTCAATTCATTTTGATCAAAAACATTGTTGAGTGTATTAATAATTTTGAATTATTATTATTCAAAATATTGAATCTATTTTTGAAAATTCAACTCACATTAAAATAAAATTTTAACATAAAATTAATCCTACAGATGTGTTGAGAAAGTGGTGTTTTAATGTGAAAATGTTCAACCGTTTATAACATTTTTATATCTAATGTAAATATGGAAATGGTCCTAATGTCCTAAAATGGATTTATTTACTTAAAATTGATCTAATTTTACTATAAAATAATTCAAAATATAATTTATAAATATAATTTTTTAAATGAAAAGGCAGTTTTCAGTTAGAATTCAATATTTTTCACTATTCATCGATAAAGAAAGCGTCACTAAGAAATCCCAAAATTTTACCCTTATATAATTTTGGTATAAAAATTCCATAAATGATGATTATTTTTTTATATAAATTTTATAAATGTGGTAAAAAAATAATTTTTTATTATGTGTGCCAAAAGAAACTAAACCCTATTTTAGAAGAATAAAATATTTCTAGAAATATTACTTTTTATTTTAACTTATTATTATTATTATTTATAATAAATTTTAAGTAAATTAATTTTGTTAAAGTATAAATTTTCATAAGTTCGTTAATCCTTTTCATTCCCACTATTACAATAGCTATATGATAACTATCATGTTAAATAATATTATTAATAGTTTATCATTGTTAGTTAAAACTCGGTCTTGTGTTCTTTGAAAGATATCAATGAGACACAAAGTTAGCTTATACATAAGAAATACAAAATTTTGTGAGAATTAAAATCTATATATTATATTTAATTTATTTAAAATATTAAATATATTTTATTGTCACAAGATGTTATATTCCTTTCTTTTATTGGTGTTGTGTGTCCCATACGCTATTGATTAAAATGTTACTCTTCTATAATTTTTTATGTGTTACAATCGTACATATCACATTCATAGAATGCATAATAATATTCACTATCTAGTTTAATGATAGACTTTTAAACCCAAATTTAGGATATATGTCCATTTATATCACACAATGTGAGGTGGTCTCTCCATTCAACAAAAATGATATAGAAATAATCATTGAAATTAATTCCACTTTATACTATGGTGATTAATTTCCTGTGTCATCTAATGTAATAATTTTAGGGATATATACAAAAATATAATACATTTAAAAGATGATTCATCCATTGGATCTAGTTAAAAATTAACTGATCAGTCATAGGGAAGATAATTTCATCCTTTATGAGGGATTAGATTCATAGAAAAATTAATATAAATGAGGCTTTTATAGAGTCATTGTTGGGTGGGTTTGTGGAGGATATATTCTTATTATTATATAGGAATTCCATATATATTCTTGTACTGATAACTATGTAATAACTAATATCGTTCATCAAATCAACATACATGGATACTTTTTACCATCGATAATGTAGGATTGTATAGAATTCAAAATAGCATATTATTCATGTCAAATACACAACACATTTATTCAATTTAACTGAGAGTATGTATGACTTCCTAAATACTCTTGGACATTTTTCATATGATAAATAGATGTGACAGTTCTATACCCTTTATCCATTTTTTATGTTGTTTATGTTTATTATTAACACCACTAACTACTTCTCCATATGAGTTTTATTTGTAACCTTATTTGATGTAGGAATGAATGTTATTATCAATTTAATGATTTTTAATATCATTATTATATTTTTATTCCTTCCTATAATATTGATAAACAATGGGAAGAATTGTTATTATTTATAATTGAATTAGTTGTATCAAGACTACAATATACATTCTAACCACCCATCATATTATTTTGGAGTAAAAAACCTGCAGATAGAGGCATAAAATCTATCAAATATCGTACAATTGATATTAGATAAAAATAATAAATATCATCTAGATAATCTATTATATGTTATATGGTCTTATCTTACAATGACCCATACCAGCATGTACGATCCCAACTTTTTTTAGAGATGTCTCGAGATCATTTTCATGATCTCTTTTACCTTGTCTTGATTATTTTTTGTATGGATTTTACATTGGGGAATGGTTCAGTTGAAAATTTAGAATAATGATATAATGAGGGAAGTGTATGGTTGGAACATGGGTTTTCTTAAATGTGCACATGTTCCCAGCAAAGCATGAAACCCTATAAAGAGAGTGTTTTCAGGGATGGGGAACGGTTTTTATAACCCTGTTCCCTAAAAGTAAAAAACCATTCCCCCCCCCTAGAAGAGTCATATATTTATGGTTCATGGTTATGGGAAACCATGTTCCTCTTCCCAGCTAAATGTGTGCACATTTGTAATTAATCCAAAAATTATATTTGAAAGGACCTGAACCACCCAATTAACCCAATATCAACCCCCACTTAGACAAAATTGTTTTATATAATTTTGGATGTTTATGGATTCATACATATTCTCTCTACATTCTTCTCGGTGATTCAATTTAGGATCTTCACCTGACATAGTAAGAGGATATAAATGCATGTGGGTTTCTTCTTCTCTCTCATATATCCATAATCTTTTAGAGAGATTTCATTCTCTATTTTGTTAGATCTAAATCAATATTTTTTGTATTTGGCTATAAAATTTTGGGATGTTTATTATTCAATCATGATTTGGGGTTTACAATCCTGTTATCATTCAATATCATTATTATGTTCAAATTTGGGATTTTCATTTGCAAAACTTTTTCAATGAAATGAGGTAGGTTGTCTATATTTCGAATACCGAAGTCCTGATTTCAGTTTAATGTATGTAATTATAAAATTTTATTTGATTTTTGTAAGTTGTGTTCTTGATTAATGTTATTAATTTTGTGAATTTTCTAGTTGAGGTAATTATAAAATTAGGAACATTGGGATTGTTATTTGGGGATAATTAATTATTAAATTAATTCAGGGTTATTTCTATGAAGGATAAATTCATTGAATTGATTAATTAACTATTGAATTAATTAATTGAATAGTTTTATTCAATTAATTTTTGAATTAATTGATGCTATTGAAGTGATTAAATAATTATTAAATTAATTAATGCAATTGATTTAATCAATTAGAAATTTAATTTACTAAATTAATTGACATTATTAATTAATAGATGATTTAGTTAATATAATTTATTTAATGAATTAATGGGGGATTAATTGAAGTGATTGTCTTAATTAATTTACTATAGAATTAATTGATTGATTGATGTGATTATGCAGTTGTTGAATTTGATTAACTAATTGATGAATTAATTAATGTGATATTGTGACACATATTTATTTTCTATATTGTGATGTATGTGTTATATGTGTCTTGAATGAGGACTGAAGATCCAAATACCCATATATTTTAAATGTGTGTGGGATTGGGAATGAGGCTCCAAATTCCCATATGTGTAAAATGTTTGTTGGATAGGTATTGAGGATCTAAAACTTCAATCTGTAAAATGTGTGAGGGATAGGGATTGAGGCTCCAAATACCTATATTATATAACAAATATGGGATAAGGACATAGGCTTCAAACACCAATGTAATATAGTGGAGTAGGATATGGAATAAGGGTCCAAATTCCCATGGGGTTTTAGACAAGATGTTATACTCCTATGAGTAGGAATTGGATTATGGTTAAAATTTTCCATGATAATGAATTTATATGAATGGATAATGAAAGGCCATGTTATTATAATCAAATGTGATTTAAATTTGTAAAAAGGTTATGAATTTGACATGGTCTGAATTAGGTATTGAGAATTCGGGTGTCCATGGGAACCCTTTGATTTATGTGTTTAAATAAATAACAATTTTTATTGTTATATCTATTTACTTATTCATTATACTTATTTATTTATATGACCTCATTAATTTTAATAGGGTATATATTGTTTTTGATGTCTTTGGTGGTGGCCTACAGAGTTGTACATACAGCCTACTTAGACATTAGGATCGGTACCCAAATAGATTTCATAGTTTCAAGACTAGGTAAGGGAAAATACCCTGTGTTAGAAAGCTGATTTGAAATGAAGCATGGGTTAGGGAACCACATGTGGTTTGGGTCCCACTTATGAGTTTTAAGTGACATTATTTATTATTGGGATTTTTATATTCATAATGGATGCATATTGGACTGACATATCTATAGTTTAGTTTTGGATATTGTATTTCCTATTTTGGTCATCTGGTGATATTGGTACTATCTTGGTTATGGTTATATCATTTTTCTATTTTTTATTTATTTCTATTATTGTGATACTTTGATAAAGAGGGTATAGTCTCTCCATGATCTATGTTAGATCCTATGTACTATTTATCTGCCTCTGGTGTACGGTGGGGAATTCTTTAGGTTATATAAAGGATTAGAATTGGGAACCGGTGTGTGGAAATCAAGTTGGGACATTACAATGTTATATCAAATGTGGAATCTTTTATTTTTCTTTCCCCTTAATATGTTGGAAAAAAAATTAGAGACTATGAAGATTTGGGCCCTGGGTATGAGCTTGTGCATGGGATAAACTACCCCATGTATTAGGGAGAACCCATGTACCCCGGGATGGACTCTTGTTATTGTTCATTGATGTTATAGTTGAATATTATTTACATCATAGATGTAACATATTTTTTGTTATGCGATTATTGTTTCACGGATTGTTTAGAATGTCCCAGGTCCCAATATGTCATGAGGGTTGAGTATCCATTCACCATTCTAGACACATAGGATTATTATGAAATGCATAATTTTCTGTAAGTAATGGAAAATGTGTTTTTGTTAAGTTGTTGAACATGATCACTTTTTCCATTATTGAGAAATTGAAATAAAAATGTTTCTTAATTTTAAATTTATAGTGGTTAAATAGTGAAAATTTGAATAAATGGTTGTCTAAATGAGAAACCTTAATATGAAAACGTGTTTCTCCTTATTAAACAGTACCAATTCATATGATGGTTTAGGCTAAAGTTAACCCCACATTTTATATTGTGGGGCAGGGTTTGGGGAAATGAATTGTTGTGGCCTATTGGGTTTCTCGTAAATATATTAATTTTTTGAAATGTGACCTAATATGCATATTTGGAAGTATAGAGTTATTCCCCTTGGTGGATTCTTGTTGATTGATGGATGAGAGGATATAGAAGGAGAATATCTACAAGTAGTGGAACCCGAGGCACCAATAGTGTTAGTGAGGAGTTTAGAGATTAGATTTAAGAGAACATTGCTTGCTTCACTCAGTTTATAGATGGATACCCATAGCATGTTTTAAAGATCATGTATGACATAACGTATGAGCTACAATTTCAAAACCCTAATAATTTTCCTGGAGAGGGTGGACATTAGGGATTAATGCTCTAGATTGAGTCTAATCTGATGATACTTGACCATTTGGAGACTCCAACTAAGAGTATAGTCAAATTTTCTCTTTATCTGCTATGATGATCAGTGAAGCATTGGTGGGATGTTCAAATTCGTAATAGATAGGATGATGGTATGTTATGGAAGTACTTCATCGATAATTTCTTGGATAATTTCTATGAATTAAATCTTATGTGGTTGAGAGTTGGTGAGTTCATGAACTTGGATTAGAAGAGATTGTCTATGATGGACTATGATAGACATTTTACATAATATATAAATTTTATGTAGTGTTGGTATAGGATGATATAGCTATGACGAGTTGTTTCCAATATAGACATAAATATGATATCATGACTCATGTTATCCTTTTTCAGTTAAATTTATTTGTTGGGGTGGTGGATTGGGCTATCATATCCAAAAGGAACCTACGTGATTATTCTAGTGTAGGAAAAATGGTTATTGTTGGATGATCAAGACGTACAACTTTAGAGTATAGGAATCATATTTATGATAATGTTATCCCTAGAGGTGTGAAGTATAGTGTCTAGTGGAGTTCTTATCTTTCTACCAGATGGGACATATATAGAGGTATTATGGGAACCTGTGACAATACGGTAGTGATCGAGGAGCATGAAAGAACCAGTGTGTGGGAAGCAGAGCTTCTAAACCATGTCATTCTGGAAGCCAGAGTTCTACTTCCTGTATTATTAGAGGCTTTAGATGAAGTACTTTTGGTCAAAAGCACCCACACTAGTAGACTATTACAACTCAGAGAGCCCAAACTACATCATAGGGAAGAGGTGAAAATAATTTACCTTCCATTTTACATACACACTTTAATAACATTCATGGGTTGTAGATAGTGAGATGTACTATTATTATATCTTCTATAGTAACTTCTTCTTTATTTGATACTAGTGCATACGATTCCATTATTTCTAAAAACATGTGATTTTTTTATCCTAGAGGTTTATTTCATTAGTATGTCATGAATGTTAGATACACCATTAGGAGTATGATTTAGAGACATATGTTTATACAAGGGGTGTTCTCTTGATGTGGATGAGTATCATTTTCTATGGGATCTTTACATCCTAAACATGTCATACTTTGACTTGATTGTGGGTATAAACTAGTTAGTAGCAAACCGATCACGCATTTATTGTATCCAAAAGAGTGTGTATTTTATATATCCTAAGGCTGACAACTATATTCACCATGGAGTGTGTGATATCCAAGAAGTCCATGTAGGGACATTTACTTAAACTAGAAGATCTCACAACCTAGAATTCTAGTTTATTTCTAGATGAAGAGAGAGTGAATCCTGGTGTCATTCCACCCATAGTGGATAGGTTTTAGGATGTGTTTTCCAAATAATTTTTATGGACACCACTTAAGAGATATGTGGAATGTACTCTTGGGATCTTTCCAGGGGCCAATCCAGTTTTTACTCCAGCATATATAATGGAACTATGGTAAATTTAGGAGGTCAATAATCAACTGGATGAGTTGGATAATTAGGGATTTATTAGTCTAAGTACATCATTTTGAGATTCAATAGTGTTGTTTCTAAATAATGTAGATGGGATTTTATTCTTTTGACTCAATTTGTTGAATTTTAATCTGTTGATAGTGAAGAAAACGAATCGTCCTTCACTTGTCGATCAATTATTTAACTAGATGAGAGGGTCTTGTGTTATATCCCAGATCGACTTGAGATCATGTTATCATTGGTTTGGATTTTGAACATCAGATATATCAAGGACTAATTTTAGAAGCAAGTATGACCTATTTGAGTTTTTCATAACTCTCTTTTTGTTGAATAATTAACCAGTAGTGTTTATGGACATGATAAATACAATCCTCAATTTTTCAAATATTTTTTGGATGTGTTTATGGATTACATCTTGGTGTACTTATAGACTCATGAAGATCATTCCCAACATCTTGACATCATCCTGATTACATGGAGAGAGCATCAACTATACTCAATGAAATAAAAGAGTTAGTTATAGATTTTTCTGGTCCATGTTTTGGGTCACATCATCTCAAAGGAAGGTGTGTCAATGGACATAGAGAATGTATAAGAAGTGATTTATTAAGATAATCCTATTTTTTCCATATTTTTATATATCTTGGGTTAGTTTGATATTATTAGAGATTTATTCCAGACATTTCTCATTCCATAACACATCTTTTTGTCTTTTCCATGATGTTTGTAAAGTTTGAATGGTTATAATCAACTGATAATGCCTTCTGGGAGTCAAAGAAGATGTTGACATCAGCCCCAATCTTGATATAACATGATAATTGTAAGGAGTATATGGTGTCTTATAAATCTTCTGGAATAGGACATCGATCAGTGTTGATATAGAGATATGGAATTTTAGTGTATGGGAATCAGTTTTTAGGACAGATGAATAGAACTACCCTACAAAAGTAATTGAGTTGGATACTATGTATTCTAATTTGAGGTGTTTGTGATATTATCCCTTGAGACCATTTTTTTACTTATTATATGGATCATAAGTGCTTTAAGTATATCTTTTTGATATGAGATTTGAATCTCTATCCGTGGAGGTAGGATAAGTAAATTCATTAATTTTATTTTGATCTAGAGCATATGTCGGTGATGGGGAGAAGTATTGGGGGTTCTATGAGCCGGAAAACTCAGACAAATGCAATTCGCGAGTCTAGTGTTGAGAGGAAGATGATGGCATCAGTAGCCGAGATGCAAGTTGTGTTATAGCCGATTCTGGAGATGATAACTCTTGTATCAGTTTATGTAGTGTCTAAAATCATGAGATTGATCAGGGATAGGTAGTATGAGGATCCATAATTCTTGACCTTTAGGTAAATCCTTGAAGGTGGGGAGCCAACATCGGATTCGACCATGGATGAGGATGAGATCATTAATATTAGGAATCGAGTTGGTGTGCCTATGAGCATGGATAAGGATTTGATAATGTTTTTCATTCCTCGAAATGAGGGGTACATCTATATGTTTTTGAAATGTACCACGGCCTATATCAACAGTTTGGGTGGTTTTGCATGAAAAATGTGATGGAAGGGTATGTGACACTGTATTACACCTGTCAGTTGGTGAAGGTAAAGAATCAATGACCTGGTTGCTTTCTACAGTCACTTCTCATTTTAGAATGGAAGTGGGATGATGTGACCATGGAATTTGTTTTGTGTCTCCCAAGTAATCCATACAAAAATGTTATCAGGGATATTGTGGATCATTTGAAAAAGGATGATCATTTCTTGCTTAATCTAGAAACGTTCTCAGTGGATCATCTAGGATAGTTTTATATAAAGAAGATAGTCTATCTGTATGGGGTTTCATAGAATATTGTTTTATAAAATAAATTGATCTTTAATTTGTGCTTCTCATATGGTTTACAGAAGGATATTAGTTTATAGGTTTTACTGAATACAAAATTCCCCCCAAAGATAGATGGTCAGTCAGATCATACTATACAGGTACTTTAGGATATAAGGAATGTGACTATTCTAGATATTGGTGGGTATAGGGAGAAGCACCTATCTTCAATGAAGTTCAACTAAAAGAACAGTTATAAGTAAACAATTCATATGGAACCATATGAGGATCTTTATTGTAGGCCAAGAAGATAACCACTATGCTAGATAGAGGAATGTTAGTTAGAGTTTTTGTGACCGAATCTCAAGTAAGATGCATTAGAGAAGGCTTGATTTCTTCCAAATAATATAAATATAGATTATAGTAGAAAAAACGTTGTATGCAGATAGATGTCAAAGAATCCTATAGATTAAATAGGGTGATCATGTATTCCTTCAGGTGTCACCCAAATTGGGTCAGTACAGTATATGGAGGCAGGGAAATCTAGAACCCAGGTACGTTGGACCATAGGAGGCTGAGGAGATAATTGGGATGGTGGTGTACTAATTGGCTCTTCCAAAAAGATAAATTTATACAAATGATGTATTTCATATGTCAAAACTATGGCGGTATCACCCAAACACCTATCATTTGATCAATGTGGATGATATCGATCTTGATATAGATGCATCCTTTGAGGAGAATTTTATATGTGTGTTGGATCAATGTGAGAATGTGTTGTAGGGAAATATTTTTTCAACGTGATTGTTATTATAGCAACATGCATGTGTTCAAGAGGAAACATGGGAGAGTGAAGTGGATATGAGGTCTTTTTTGAATAATATATTTAACTCAGAATCATAGAGATGCTTGGAAGTACAGACCGTAGATGGGCTGTTATATGGTCGGTGGATTGTATGATCTAGATTTTTATGGAGATATCTTGGTCTTATTTATAGGAACACTATTTCCTTATGTAGAGTACATTGGTTTTTTTTTACCATGGGGTTTTTTTAGTAGAAATTTGAGAAAAATGGAAGAAAGGGGGGTGTTAATGATTTGTTTATGGATTTCCCTAACTGTCCTCTCGTGTCCAGCAAACCATGGAACTCTAGAAAGAAATGGTTTTTAGGACCCACACTTGTTTTTTAAAACTATACACCCTAAAAGGAAAAACTAGGAGCCAACTAGAAGAGGAAAATAGTTAATTCGCACAGTTAAGGGAAACTATCCACCTCAATCCAAAAAAATGTTGTTGTTTTAATTAATTTGAAAATTATATTTATAATTTCCTGAGCACCCAAATTAACCAAAAATTTATCCCCACTCAGAAAAACTTTTTTTATCTCATTTTGTTAGGTTCCCAGTTTCATTATAAATTTTATAGACCTTTATTTTTTGAGATTCGAAGGGCAGGTTGAAGATCATAACACTACCAAGTAAGACGACTTAATCTCATGTCATTTTCTTCCTCTATAACATCTATCCATCATCTTTTATAGGGATGTTATTATATATTTTATTATATCTAAATATAACATATTTTGATCTAAATGTATAACTATGGGATCTTTATTGTTTGATATTTATTTATGATTTATGATTCAGATCTCGTTCTGTGTCCTTATTCAATTCAAATAGGGGATTTCTATTGGCGATCATTTGTCAATGAATTGTAGTAGGCGGTCTATAATTCAAAACCCAATGTCATGATATCAATTATGTGTATATAAATTTATAATTTCTATTAAAATTTTATAAATTATTTCCTTGATTGAAAGAACTAATTTTCAGAATTAATTACACAAGGGAACTTTAAAATTGAAAAATTCAGTATTGTGATTTTGGTATCATTATTTTTTAAAATTAATTAATAGTTATTGTTGGGAATAAAAAACCCTATACTCTCTTGTATACAGGATGGATGCATTTATAACCATTTTTTTATTTTCCCTCACTTCACATAATTATTTGTGATCGACTATACAATAATGATTAGTATCATATTTATCATCTTCAAATAGAGTAACTCTATGAGAAAGGATTACTAATTCTACAAAACCATATGATTCATCGAAATAAGGTCACTTGTTTTTTTAGTAAGATGTTATAACTTTACTAATTCATCCCTGAAAAAGTAGTAATATCTTGATAACATCAATGATACTTGGTAGGATAACCTTAAATCCAAAGATGAAATGTAATGTGACATATGGTATACATAAGTTATACTCTAACAAATCATACACCTTGAATACAGTAAATGGAATATGTATAAAGGAGTTAACCAATTCATTGTTTATCAATAGATACTTTTCGTGGATTTATGTTGGGTTCTTGGAATTCTATTCAACATTAATGAAAACTTATTTGATATAGTCTAATTTGTATGAACTTAATCTAAAATACATAAATTTACTCACTATATAACCCTAAAATGAATTTCACCTAAGTCCTTATCACATAATGCTAAATAGTATGACATATATATAATTATGAATTCCTTTTAAATTACATAATGTGATATACTTTATAGGATTTAATTTCATTTTATGAGGGATATACCCATTTAAAAATCCTCAGTATATGGTTCCTTGTTCATAAACATATACCGGGATTAATTTCACCTATATCCATGAGTTATGACACTATGTTTGGACCTTCTAAATTCACATCAGGATTTCACATCCATTGATATAAATTAGGAAATGACCATTATATCACACCCTTATACATCATTCAGATCTATGTGGTGGAAATTTATAAGAACTATAAGTGTCTTGATACCCAATTATTTTTGTGATGCGTAGTGATTCCTATAATTCTCAACATGGTTCCATCCATAAATCATATTAATTATAATCCTCTCCTCCATATGAATTTTTAATAATTATTCTCATTCTTGATGAATATTTTTCAATAACCTTGAATAACCATTAATATGGTGATGATGATGTATTTTGTTTTAAAAAAATTATTTTCAATCTATTTCAATTATATTCAAAAATGGGGAAATTGAATATCTCTATTAGATATCCATATGTATGCTCATTTTAAATTCAAATTAAATCCTTCAAAATTCAATACCAAATCTCATTGAATCAATGAAAATTAAGAGCACCGTGTATCTATATTCTACTACAACGATTTTAAACTAAGGGAAGTTTGAATTAGTTTAGTAGAATATAAAAGACTCAAATCGTTGGAAGTATAGAAGAAGAGTGGTGTCAATGCTTCTAATAGTTGAAGATGAATATTAAATGATAATTCATCATTAGTAGCTTATAAACAAAGTCACTGGATGGAATAATTTGAATATTATTGTATTCATGATTAGTATTGAAGGGTAGAAAACATTGTCAACAATATTTCGATTTGAAGAATTCACCATGTTCAGATAATACTGTATTCTTAATTTTATAAGAACTACAAGTGTGTTTACCTTTTGAGTAATTACATGAGTTTAAAATTGTGTGAGTAATTATGATATGAGGATACAACATGTACACTAAATTTTGGGAAAACTAGAAAATAATACTAGTATAGTTATAGTAGATTAATGTTAAAGGATAGTCATACAGAACTTGAGTGAGAAACTTAAAGGTGTCTTACCTCACCTTCAAAAGATGTGTGAAATTATCACAAGAAAAATTATTCATCCACCAAGAACACGTATGTATGACTAGAGGATGAGTGATTTTGATAATAAGATGTGTATTTTTAGAATTTAGACCCTCAAACTTATTGAAATTATATGAATACTATACATAAGAAAATTGGAAGCTCTAGCGGTTTCACAAAAAAAATCAAGTACAATCAAAATAGTAATATACATTTAAATATATAAATCAATATATTGCAATGTCATTCATTTTATTTTTTATAGAAATAAATACTGAGTTCACTGGTCCCTATAAGAATAAAATTATACAAGAAAATTTTGAAATTATAGAACAATTAGAATAAGTTACTAGAAAAAAATTTAGATTCTATATATAATAATAATATGTATAAATAGAATATGAAAGAATTTTCAGTGTCAAATGATAATGGATACTCATTTGAATCTTCATGAGTGACATAACCCGAAGATTAATGTATTTATGAACCATACTAAGATTATAATTACATATCCACTTGTTGAACATAAATGATATTAGTATCTAGAATACTATGAATGATGATAAGATCATGCATTATCTTCACGATAGAAGTTTCAAACATATATTGATCAATGATATATAGTGATAATTCAAAAAAGTATATACACTAAAAGGATTAGTTTATTTGTTTGTACACAAAGTATACTCTGATTTGTAAAAATCAGCTGATTCCAAGAGAGTGGTTATTCCAGTAATAAGAATTCCATTTGGATACATGTAAATATGATCCGATAAAGAACCAAGGTTTTGTGTTCTGATATGAATAGAATGAATGATATTAACTAAAAACAACATAATATTTTTATGAGAAATAGAAGATCTTGTGAGGTTAGATATAGGTGGATGATATATTGAATGAATTTTGTTATTTCCTCAAAGATAATAATATAGTGAACTAGAATATGCTGGAAATACACAAGAATAGTAAAAATTAATCAAGAAAAATTTATGTATTTACATAATGGTTTTTAATTTCTATTCATGTGATATTATCTATATAATAATATAAATATAAATATGAGCTAGAAAAAGTAATATGTGATTTGAGATCTTCAGATGTATTTTTGTTGTGAAAGACTGTCCTAATAAAATGATTAGAAGATTAGAAATGGAATATGAGGATAAAAATTTATTATTTTGGTTGTTAATTTCACTAAATGTCATAATAAAAATTTAATCAATGAATTGGTATGAGTCCAAACATCAAAAAAATTAGTGCAATTTTATTAGTCAAAAGATAAATATTGAAGACAGAAAAAGATAATTTATATTAAGAATTACTAATGACTAAAAGTCATAAAATATTTCTATAACAATAGTGTCTTAGTAAGTTAGAATGAATGATATTGTTGTGTGTATGATAAGGGGATACAAGTAGATGATAATAATTTTCCTAGAAGTATGTGAATTATGATATGATTCAAGTATTAGTTTAAATAATTTATTTATAGAGAGTTTTCGGGGGTTTTTTGTAAAAAACATTGTGCAGAAAAAATGGGATTTCTATGGATTGAGGAGTATTTCTAGTAAATAGAAAACAATTATAAGGGAATAAATCAATGTTTTTTTAGAATTATATATTTTTGAGAATGTTTGATGTTGAGAAAAATCTATGCTTGATTCAACATGAAGGAAAAAATTAATTTGAAATTATTAGAGAAGTATGCATAAGTTTATTCACCGAAAAACAATGAAGAACATTTCATTTAGGTGAATTAAAATAACAATATATAATGATATTAATCTAGAAGATCAATTTTCAAAATTTCATTAAACAATGTTTAAGATCTAGTAATTGATTTTTCTAGTATTTAAAAATTTATTTGATACCAGATGTTATAGTGATTTTATTTGAATATGAGTTTTTTAAAGATATGTTAAATTATTCAAAAATTAAATCATATAGATGCTTCATATTTAGATCTATCAAATCAATAAAACTATTAGGAAGGATGATATTATACATATTCATGGGATCATATAAGGAACTTATTTTTTAATTAGATGAAAATTTTAATATAGCCACATAGAATAAGTGAAGTGTTTAAAGGAAGTAGTCAACTGGGGAATTCAGGAATGATTCAGTTGGATCAATGTTTGGGAAGACTGAAACATCTAGAAATTAATAAATATTACAATACATAAACCTTATGTTATGTATTGTTAAGTGAGTTATCTAGAAATTTATTATACCATATATAGAGAATATGCTGATGTGCTTGTGACTTTAATGCATGTTCAAGTGGTTGTTGAAGGCCAGTTCATGTATGGTGGATCATTGTAAACATGTATAAAACAATATAAAAATGTAACCAAGATTTTTTCTAGTATTCACATATAGGATAAGGATGATCCCCTCCAGCACCACTTTAATTTATCATAATATTATTAGTGTAAAATCCATGACTCAATTGGAGTTTACTCATTAATGAGTTGGTTCTAAAACTAAAACTAAAACCTATAAAAAATATTTTTGTGCTATTATTTCATTTCAATACCTATATTTTATAATAATTAAAGTCGTAAGGGTGAATAATCTAGTTCCATACATCCTAACCGATGATAGGGAACTGATTTAAATAATCATTATAAAAACATATAAGTTTGAATAATCATTAAAAATGCAGTCATCTATAATTAGCCCCCCTCCCATTCGGTGGTTTAACATTCCACTTGGAATATAATGTTTTATCATAACAAGGGTTACATATGTTTGGATCTATAAGATTATTCCCTATTATTTTAAAAGAAATTACTTGAAGTGAGTCTTTTCGAAAGATGAATAAATATTTCATCTATAAGATAAGAAAGATAGTCCTAGGATAAAGGTAATGTATGTTATACCTAATTATAACAATATAGAGGTATCATCTAAAAATGAAAAATTAGAAGAAGAAGAAAGAAGCTCGAAATAAGATGAACTTAGCCTCATAGAAATGATATAAATATGATCTATATCCAACTAAAAATGAATAGATGAGGCAGAATATTTATAAATCTATCAAAATTTATCTTTATTAAGATGAATATATGAAATATGATGATTATAAGTCAATTTAATGTACTAATAAACTTTACATTGAATTCACGGATTAATTGAATAATGTCCCACATTAAATATTCAATTATATATATTCATTCCTTTAGGGGATATATAATGAAAAATTACATATTTAATCAAAAAAATAAACATAAGACACATTAGGCCAGAAGTCTTAAAATGGGAAAAAAATTCTCATAATACTAGTATAAGAAAATGAATATTTTTTTTAATTCTACAATTAAATATTCTTAATATTAAAATAATAATAAGAAAGAATTCTTTAAGAGAATAATATTGATTTGAATGTAATCTAATATATATTTACATATATAAAAATATATTTTTCATGTCAATAACTCTTAGTTGGAATATAAAACTATAAGGGAAAAATATTTTTCAAAAAAACTATTGAATAAGAATAAAATGCATGAATAAAAAACATTGGAAGATATATTTTTGTGTCGCCATGACAAAAATAAATAATGTTTAATGATAAATTATTAATACTCTTTGAAAAAATGTTAATTCTTATGATTGAGGCACTATTGAGGCATCTTTTTTAAAGAGTTCTATTTATATATGTTGTTATAGAAATGTTCAATTCACTAAAGTATATTCACGGAAAAAATTAGTTATTTTATGAATAATCAATAAGATATAATCGAAAAATACTTTATGGAACATGATTATTCACTAAAAATGTGAATTTATTATATAAAGATAAGATATAAATGATTGCTGTTCAATTTGAAGATAGTACAAGGTGTATTGAAGATTAGAAGAAAACATTAAGTTTAATGATACTTGAGATAGTGGTGGAATTGATAATCATAAAACCCAATCTAGTTAAAAATTTACATGATGATAAGAAAAACACACTATTATTATTCATATAGAAATGATTACCTCTCAAAATATTCATCCATATAACATGAATAATGTGAAATCATCATAAGACCCATCTTTTGATACAATGTAGAAGAATCTAAACTCAATTGTCTTTTGATACAATGTAGAAGAATCTAATCTCAATTTCTAGTAAAATATTTTTCATTCATTATAAAACATTGACTATTATAGGATACAATTCAATGAAATGAAAAATTGTTAACGAAAAATATGGACACACCCTCACATCATTGTATGTGTAAGAATAAAAAGTGAGATGATTTTCCCCTCAAGGTTTCTAAATGTTTAGGGAACATCATAGAAAATCCAAAATTCAACACAATATAAAAATCTATGTCTTATTGGCTATTTTTGGTTGTTTGGATATTTTAGACACATGAAAATTGATTTTTGGCATAATATTCCAAGATATTAAATACAAAAAATTCCTATATAGAGGGTGATGAACTCATAAGTTAAAAAAATATTCGGTTAAGAGCAACCAACCCTCATAGAATAATGATAATATATTAAAAAAATTATATTTTAATCTATTGAAATGTTATATAGATGTTCAGAAATGATTATTCATTATAATGAAAGGTGTTTAATTAAACTTACCATGAACATTTTAGTTACATATAATTGAAGGAGTCTACATTATCCGAATAAAAAATAAATATAATATAGACTATAAGTCTACCGTGGGAGTTAAGGAATAGGAAATGGCAAAGAATGATTCTCCTAAGAATAAGGTAATGGAAGAATTCATGCATAATAATATTTTATTATTTTATGTAAATAATGGACTCATTATAGAGAAATATAAATATTCTAAAATTATTCAAATTAAATTATAAAATATGGAATATTCAAGGGAATCTCTTTCAGGAAGAAACAAGTTGAATGTTTTGGTGGGGGAAATATCTGATGATGATGTGGAGGATCGCTATAGGTTTACTTGGGGGAAGAACCTATCAAACATTAATCATTGATATGGAATATGTGTGTTTTCTAGACACGTTCCGAAATAATGAAACACTATCTTACACATATGGGAGATGTTTGTGAATAATATTAGACAATATTTGAAAGAAACATGTACAAAAATATCACAATATAAAAATAAGTTTAAACATGTTCTGAAGGTTTTGGGTGAATCAAAGATCTTTTGATGAAAAATTTAATTTAAAAGAATGAATGTTCTTTACAAGAGGTTGTGAAAAATAAACCCATAAAAAAGTATATAGTAAATTGATTAAGAAGTCCATGCCATCAGAGATTATTGTTGATTGGATTGGTAAGGGTGAAGGAATGATGAAAAAAGAAGATTATGTAATGATTTTTCTATGGGGAGAAATATATTTGGGCTCTATTGCTATAACTAATGAGAAAATGACATTAACAGTATTTTTTTATTCGTTCAAGAGAACAAAAATTGAGAATTAAATTAAAGATTATGAATTCCATGGGATTTTTACCCTAAAAAGGAAATACTAATTTTGATGACTTAATGAAGATGAAAAGTATATGAAAATTATAAACCAATGTTTATGAAACTGGATTCCAATGATCAAGTAAAGTGAAAATTGAAGTTCCTAAAAGTTGAATATCCATAGGTTTATATTGAAGTTCTAGATATAAAAAATCTGAGTAAAAGAATATATTTTCATTTATGATGTATGTTTTCTATACTCTCTAATTCTTATATATAAACTTCATTTTAAATAAAAATGAGATTTTTTATTTTTAATATTAATGAAAAAAAATGAATGTGACAAAAACATGTTAATTTTTAGTTTATGTTTTATGATATATTTGTTGATATGGATATAGGAAAGTAATATGAAAGAAAAAATAATGAATTTAAACCAAAAATAATATTTTATAAAATTATTAATAACTTTTTGAATTTTATTCAAAGATTTAATTTTAATGTTAATCATTCATGATTTCAATACTAGTTAGGGATCTCATATACTTATAGTTGGTATATATATGGATAATTTCTTCACGAAAATTTATGACATCCTTACCTCGAGAAATTCAAGGCTGAAATTGCATTTATCATATAAAAATGTGATAATAAGATTAAATTTGAATAAATTTTCTTCCTCACCCCGTGATTTGAATAAGTGGTATTTGAATTAAGGTCATTAAGGGGGAGAGAATATTGATACCTTTCATAAAAATATTTTATAAACAATAATAAAGGGGTATATTGATGAAAAATTTAGATGGTGATGATCATGTATTGTGTTTTTTTTCATTATTTTATATTAATGGAAATGATATTCATATTAGATTATATTAAAGATTATTGTTCATTTTCAGAATGTAAGTTCTTCAAAATTTCTATGTAAATCCATCAGAAGTTCTTAGTTATAGTTGGTGAAACCATAAAATGTAATATTACCACAGATTCATGTTCTTCTACGATCCGATGGCAGTCAAGGCTGTCCAAATAATTTTACTAAAATATGGAAGGATAATGTCAGCAATGTATTGAATAAGGGTGGATTTATTGATGTTTATGGATGAAGAGAAATGTTCTAGTTAATTTACTTTAAGAAGAATATAAAATAAATCTAATATTTTAGTAAAAATAAATTCATTTAATTTCTTATATGTATTAAAAGATGAAGAATCATTGTAAACTACATTTTGTATTGAAGAATTTAGAAATCTTAGATAGTACTATATTTTGAATGTTAGAATAACTACTGATGGGTTTAGTTTTTTTAATACCATCACTACAAAAATGGTGCCATAAATTATGTGATAAAGAATAATTGTGTACATTTAATGTAGATAAAACCCAAAAATGAATAAATTCATGTTTGATCTAGTAAATGTTAAAGGATGATCATAGGGAAATTATAGAAGTAATTCATCGTTATTTTAAAACTCCTTTAATATATGTGTAAAATTATCATGATAAAAGATAATCATGCACCAATAACACATAACTGGGATGAGAATATGGGTGATCTAGATAATAAGTTTTATATTTCAAGAAGTTTTATTCTACAAAATATTAAAATTCCATCAATGTTTCACATAAGGAAACAAGAATATGTTGAAATTTCAAAAACACTTTTATGAATCCAAGAAATAAATATAAAATTGACTAAAATAATGAAAAATATTATAATTTTGACATGTGAAGTTTACATTCAATGCAATTATGAGTTCTCATATTACAAAAATAAGAACATTATGTGTGAAGAATTTATAATTTTTCATCCATAAATATTATTTACCATACGAATGTTGGTAGATTCTGATTAGAATAAAATTGAGTTGGAATGGAAGATTAAAGAATGTGTAGTATTGAATGATAATGGATAATAATTTGAAGTTTAATGATTGAGATAAACCATATATTAATTTATTTATGAATCATCAGATGAGAATGAGTTCATCTCCATTTAAAATACAAGAATAATGCCACTATTTAGTATAATGTGAACCATGAGAATGTCATTCAACGTCATCATGGGAGAATCAACACACATGTATTTTTTAATGAAAAATAGTTTGATATTTTCGAGTAAAAGATTCAAAATTTATTATGTTATTTGTTGTTGGAATACATATATTTTGATCAGAAAGGTTTATATGGTGCTCAGAGACTAGTTGATCTACTGATGAACACACAATAAAGATCTATTGAAATATCACAAGATGAATAATAAAGGATGGATGTTCTAATTTTTATTTAATGAATGATATTATATAATCAACTATATAATATTTTCCTTTGAAATGGGAGATAATTTGTAGTGAGAGATATGAAGAGGATATACATACAAATATATCTAATTTAATTAGAGGTAACTGTATATTTCACTAAATGATATTGTTTAGAATGCCAAAGCAAGAAAACAGTTATGAAACATTTTATGTATTCAGATGATGTTTGATAGGTACTAATCACATGGTAGTATCTATATATGAGTATTAATGTAAATAAGAGACAACATAAGGTATAAGTGAGTTGACATCTCCAAAGGAAATGTTGTTGTACAAGAAAACAATGATAAAATATCTATAGGATTTGAAACATTAGATGAGGTTGTAGTGGAATTATGGAACATAATGATATCCCAAAAAATCATAATTAAAATATAATTGAAATAGGGGATGAATTTAGATCATCAAAAGAGAAATAGTTTAGGTATGGAAGTTAAAAGATAATGGTTGTTGACAATATAAGATAATGCATTTTAAGAACTATTAAAGACTCATAGTCATGCAATATGGATAGAAGGATAAAATTATAGTAATTCATAATGATGTCTATTTCAGTGTGTGTGATATGGGGATACATTAATATGATCAAATATTTTCCCAAAATGACATGAAATATGAGATAATGGAATTATAAGTTTTAAGAATTTATGTATCAAGACTATCCTTGGGTGTCCAAAAAAATACCAGATGAAGAAAATAATAATTAAATGCGTTTTGGAATCTTGTTATTTAATATATAAGATTTATTTGGGAAAGAAATGTGTTTTGATAATTCTAAAATAATTTGTTTTATTGATACAGAAGAAAAAATTATGTCTTATTAAATATGCTAAATATTGTTTTTGTGAAAATATTTTTTTTGTCTATAGAAGTATTTAAATCGAGAAATGTTGTGGAACATCACATTTATACTAAGAAAATAATATATTTACTATGATGCCGATATGGACTATAAATATATTATAGTCATGAAATGAAATTTTTGATTCAATATAGGTTTTTAGGAATATTTTAAAAGTGGTTTCACATGAGATTTTGTGGATAATTTATTTGACTCAATGTTTTAGAGGATCTGTGAAGGAATTTAAAAATAAATAATATATAGATCCATGATGATTATATATTTAAAATCATCAAACTAATATTCATGTTTAATACCATATAAATGTTTGATCTCATTCATATAATTTTTATTTTCATTAAAACAAAAATTTTAGAGATCCATTTTGATGAAGTTAAAGGGTTTAGACGAGGTAGCTGACTAGTGATTTGAAGAGAGAATCAGTTGGTTCAAACCTTAGGAAGACTATAAAATCTAGTTTAAAAGAAATTATAGAATACCAAAACATGAATTTTTAAATATTGAGTGAGTTCCCCAAGAATTAAGTTTATAAGAAGCAAAGAATGTCCTAACATTTATGTTATTTTAACAGACATTCATATTGAAGTCAGAGACCTATTCATGTTTGGTGTATCATTTTAAATTAATGGGTTCTAGTATAATCAGTTATTTTGGGAGACTATATATAGGAATCACATTTGGGTAAAGTATGATCCCTTCCCACACCATTTTTAATTGATCATATTATAATTAGTGGAAAATATGTATCTTTATAGGAGTCGACATGGAAAGGAGTAAGTTATCACACTAACATTATACTTTGTAAAAATAACTTTCTACTATTTTTTTCATTCAATGTCAATATTTCATATTAGAAAAATTATGAAGGGTGTATAATAAATATCCATATGTCCTAATTAGGATAGATGTTTGGTTGAAATAATGGAATTAAAAAATATATATTGATCTTTTTATTAAAAAATTGTTCATTCGTAATTCATCCCCCACCACCCCACCCTGAAGGTGACTATAAAATTCAACCAAACTCAAAATCCATATATTAAGATGGAGTTATACACAACTTCCCTTGAATATGAGCATGATATGTGTTGGGATATTTTTAAGATATGTGAATTGATTGATTTCTACTCTTCTAGGATACTTAGTAATTCCATATTTTTCTATCACAAACCAAGACATAAACTTTTCCCACATTTATTCTTAGTTTTTGGGCCCCCATCCCTTTTGAGTGTTCCCATTGCTATGCATCAAGTTGTAACCATTTTATTTTATCAAAGTGCTCAAAATTCATTCACAACGGTATTTCTTCATTATAGTACTAGGATAATCATTTATTTCACTAACATGTACCCTCTAAATGATCTATATCTATACATATGCATTATAAGAACTAATTTTAGAAGAATTATGGTTATTTCATGAAATGTATTTATTTTCAGACCCCCACCTCATACTAAGATAAAAACTCTATTTCTATCCCACACTCCATACTACCCTAACACTTGGGTTACTCAATTCATATCAGGTGTTCCCATAATTACCATATATAAGAATAACAAATTCCCATAACAATTTTTAGAAGTTTTTTTTATTTATTTCCTTTTCTTTCAAATATGTGTATTTATTTCTAGATTTCGTAATAGTGATCTATCAATAAATACTTCTATTTTTATTCCTCTTTTTTTATTGTTTCAAAATTCTCATCATTAACATCATGTTTTTTATAGAATCCCTATTTTAAGATGTATTTATTCTTGATTCCCTTTTCATATGAGCCAAACATAGGTAGGGGTTTTTTAAGAACTATGTATGTATGGATTTCCTTGCTTTCTAGATATATAGTGATGTTTATAATATCCATCTCAAACAAAGACATAAACTTTACTATCCTTGAATACCATTTTTCATCATTTTTGGGATCTCGCCTCATCTACATCGGATCTTCCAATGGCCAAAAATCTTGATTGAACCATTTAATATATTCTTTTAGTTTAGATATCATTCATGTTAGGTTTCCTTCCTTATCAAACTATGATAATCATCCTTTTCACTATTACATCCACTTCATACATGCTAGATCTATGTAGAGACCAGCTAATAATACTAGTAACTTAATTTTTGTTATTTCGAAATACATTTTGACATCCATTTATCCAATATTTTCCAAACTATATATTCTATTTCAATCCACTTTTCCTTACGAACCTAACTCAATGATCCATTACTTCAGGTCATATTTTCACTGATTGATCCTTTGATAAGATGGAAAATTCACCTATTATGTTTGATAACAATGTGTGAATCGATTCCTTTTATCATA
The DNA here is from genome assembly GCA_963277665.1 of Viscum album. Taxonomy (NCBI): domain Eukaryota; kingdom Viridiplantae; phylum Streptophyta; class Magnoliopsida; order Santalales; family Viscaceae; genus Viscum; species Viscum album. Next base: position 1,477,872,836 of record OY728148.1, on the reverse strand, counting down.
TGTTATGTGGCGGCACCCAGAGGCCTTATCCCTGGTTTAGTCACGAATCATATGAAAATCAATCCCCCTCTCTATCATAGTGATTGGTCTCTCTCATTGATAAATTGTTCTTCAATGTCTCTACATTCGGATGAACCCATTATCATTTCATGAAACTTGAACTAGATATGCACATATCATTTATAAATAATGTGTGAGGGTTGATTATTATTATTATAGGATATGTAGTGATGTTTGAATCATCCTTTCGTGACTCAGCCATGAATATTCTTCTATTTCCATTTACTATAATTTCATAAATGTCTAGACATTGTCTGTTTTCACACTAGAGATTTCCAATAACCTTTTAAATATGCACTTCCAATATTCCCTACTTTTTAACTTAAGATATTGAATAACTAAAAACAGTTTTTCAATTTTGGTAATGAGTGTATCTAATTCTCACGGGACAAATCTACTTATTGATAACATATATTCCACATATTTGGCCCACTTTTAACTAACCAAAGGATTGTTTTCATCATGAGTTAAATATCACTCATCCCTATATTTCCTTATCAATACAGTGGTTGATCGCAACGTTATAATTTTTTTTAGTGTCCATCCTCATAAAGTTTGTTCCATTTCATCACTTCCTAATTCAAATAACTCATGATATTATTTATATCGTTCATATTACTTGTTAAAAGGTGTTGAAGCACACATATATCTTGATCCCCATTTATGTTACCACATCCCACAACACATTAGTCCAAGAAAAATGACCTCAAACTATATGAAATTTTTCTATATATTAGATATATTTATTTAAGAACTATCAATCGAGTCAGGTCAGTCTTGCCTCTATGTCCAACATGAAATCTCACCTTTAGTATTATTTAAAGTTTTATGACCCTAAAAATAATCCTTTTTTCATCAATGTTATATTACATTAAACATTATCTTCATTAGTCTAGATTGAAATACCTTAAAGTTTAAAATTAATTGGACATGATACATACCATGGTTAAAACCTATAAAGAAAATCGTAGGAAAAAGTTGAATCTTTTTTCACTATCCCTAAACGTCACATAATCTTAGAAAAATTCTGAGCATTTGAAAAAGAAATTTCAAAATATAATTACATCAAGAATACCATATTGGATGACCTGACCAAGATCTAAGTTCCCTTCTACTAAGACCCCACCTATCATTTCCTAGTAAAAAACTAGTTCTTTGGTAATGTTAATTAATGAATTTATGGACCACCATTCATCCCATGAAAAGGTAAATTTATGATCCTTAGGTCTATCAACCAAGGAAGACATTTGAATTTCTTTCGATTTCTCAAATATATTAGTTCATGGGATTTTTTTCGAATACATGAAGATGAAAATTTAGTTTTCTTTAGACCTTTAGAGAATGAATGTCCCTATAAAAAACTCCACATTTATAAATTTTATTATACTAGATCATTCATTATCTTATATCCAAATGGAAAAAACATATCTTATATTCATAGTAAATAAGTCATGTATCTGATTTACTTATGTCCATATAAGATTACAAGTTCAATATGGAATCATTCTTTTTGGTCTTTTGTCTCAAATACTTGTCCCAACTTATAGATATGGTATCAGTTTTGTGTATCTAACTCACATATACCCATATGAAGTCACATTTTATGATGATAGTGGATAGATTTAGAAATTTCAACACCAAAAAAGTGTTTGGAATGTATTATTTTCTCAATCCATTTCCATGTAATTTTCATGTGGATTCAAGTATTATTATATCACGGTTTGTGAGTTTTATAAATTTTCAAGAATTTATGTTCAAGGAAACATGTATGATCAAAAAATTAAATAAAATCTGAGATAGAAAATTTTTTCAATAAAAAAATAGGATCACCCTTAATATGAAGACTCTTTCATACCATGAACAATAGGATAGGTTAATTGGAATACTATTATATGGAATTTTTTTTGTATTCTCAAATTTGGGTAATTTTATTCTCAATTTAATTTAATACTTGATGTAGTTTATCCTACAATGAATTGTTTTACTCTTCATAATGATATAGTTCATATTAGTTTGTAAAAGTACACATACCATAATTTTCATCTTTCTCAACTAGCATATATTACTCCTCTATCACCATATCAATGAATTCCATATCTAGATAATGTTGTTCTGCCAATGACCATTCTTCTAGGACTTTATGTTTCCACTTCACTAATTTAATACATGTTGTGATACTTCATGAAGTGTTATAATCCGAAATTGTATGGAATATTCCATATATTCTCTGGAAATAATCAGAAAATGATGTTCCATCATTTTCTCAAAGATGATTATAACCTTCTTCAAACATGACTATATTACTAGGTATTAAAAACCACCATTACCCAAAGTGGAAAACATGTGTTTATGGTGATATAATTAGTCCTCAATCTCAAGGAGGGGGTATCATGAACCAATCCCCAAATCTTCTACTATAACCACTACTACATACATTGTTTATCGAATTTTATGAGTCTTATTAAATGTCCATTGTGGGTATTAACACATATTAATGTATCAATTCACACATAGATGGTCCAGTTTCAATATATACAAAGTTAGAACCCTATTACATCCTTCAATTGAGAAATTAAAGCATCTTATCCATGGGTTTTACTGGTCTGATTGAAGTCTATTGAAATTAATATCCAATATTTCTTATTTTATAGACATAAAAGAATATTTTTTAGAAATAAATGTGGATAGAAACCGTCAATAACTAGGTTATTGAACTTTTCAACCATTTTTTCTCAATCGGATGGTGAAACAGAAGTGTATTTTTCTGAATTTTCATGTAGAAGACTTTATGATAGATGATCCACCTCAGAGATCACTACACCATCTAATATATTAATATGCCCATATGGAATCATTATTCCAAACATATCATGAATGACAACACCAAATACTACATATAAAAATTATCATTGAATAGTGTAATAGTCTATGCATTCTCAATCCATTATTTTTCATGTTTTATGTGATGTAGGACACTGGAGGAGGCCAAGAGTGGGACTAATTCAGTTTTACTTCTAAAAATGGAAGAAGATAAAATTAATACGATGTGAATTTTATAAAACATGAAATTGGGGTTCATATATTATGCATGTTTAGTACACGATGTGTAATAATTCATGTTATTAATCCTTTAAAGCAATGAATTTTTTGGAAAAACATAAAATCTCATAATTACACAACATTAAAGGGTATTAATCATAATTTAAATCCACTATACAGTGTGATCAAAAATTTTGAGTGCTCCAAGGATTCAATTAACCTCATGTTCAGCGCGGTCTTCAATCATTCTAGGAAATCTAGAGGATCCTTCTTCAAGTGTTTGGGATTCCATTCATTGGGATTTGATTTCCGACTTCCTATATTTGGTCTATGTTGAGTTCTCCTCTCATCCTCATGTGTTTCCTTTCATTATTCATCATAGATCCTCTATACTATTAGGTTTTTTGTTTGGGGTTCATAAGGGCTACATTTATCACAACCATATGGTGCGGTGTAGGTTGATCCACAGTTTTATTGTGTAGTGGTTCTTTCCAAAAATTTCTTCTTTTCTCTATGATGGTCATTATTGTCATAAATCTTATTTGAGATTGGGGATCCTCATTTTCACCCTTTTACATGCTATGTGAGCTATCTTCATGCTATTTCTTACATCTAGGTGGATATTAAGGGTATATGTTGTCATATAATTAATTGTAATGTCTAAAATTGATGGTAATGGGGAATTTTCACTTGTCATACTACATTGATATATGTTTCTTATGTTATTATGTTTGCATATTTCCAATTCCAAAAATAATGTTTATTCGGAGCCTTATTTGTGTTGTAGTAGTAATGTATTAGGGAACCTTATTATGTTGTTATGTGATCACACTCAAATAAAATATTAAAGAACATATATTCAGATAATAATTTTTTCCGTAATAAATTAATTATTATGTGAAAATAACTATCTTAATATAAAAAAATAATGTGATAAAGGCCAGGAATAAATGTGATGCTAAAATTTATTGTTGTTGTGTGTGGATAAACTGTTTTTGATTCTATGTGTGGATTGAGGATGCATGGAAGTGATTTTGTGGACTGGTTGGGTTTCATAGTAAGGTGGTGAGTGATGTGGTTTTTGTTTGGAATGGATGTGATGTGGGATGTTGTATGATGCGGCTGAATGGTTGTGGTGCATATGCAGTTGCACAAAGGTTATGCTGCAATGGTTGTGGAACAAAGGTTATGGTGTGTAGATGTTGGGGTTGTGTGATAGAAGATATGTGTGGTTATTTAGCAGTGATATGGATTGATTGATATGATACAACTATGATGGTCGATGTGTGGTGTTGTGATGATAGTTTTGTTCTTTGGTTGTGTTAGTTTCCTAGGTTGTAGTGGAATAAATTACAATGATAAAATAAATGAAAAAAATGAATGGGTTAGTAATTGAATATAATGGGGTTGAAATTATTATGTGATAAATGGATTATATTAAATTGAATTAATGAGTTGTTGGTTTAATGTTAAATGGAAAATATAATGAATAATATTTTTTATCTTAAATCTAAAAGTTGAAAATGTTGTTCGACTTGTGTAGAGGTTGTGTGGTGTGTTGCATATAGTGGTGGCACCAACAGTGACGATTGACGTATAATATGTGGTGGTGATTTAATGTGTGCCAGTATTGTTGATGTGAACCCTTATGTGGTTTATTTTGTGCTATCTAGATATCATGTAAGTTTATGTTATTTTATACACACCCCACCTGAGTTGGATAGCATTCCAATGCTCTGATGTGTTGCGTTCCAACTATTTTCCCCAACATCAAGGATGGTAGTGATATAAATTGATAGATACACCCTCTCCACCACTCTTCCATCAGCTCTGATGTGTGACCCATCTTTTTTGGGTGAGATGTTATGTGTTCGCCCAGGTGAATTCTGGAGACATGCGGTATGATGTTATATGTGTTACGTGTTTTTCATATAAGCTGGAGGGAACGTGAATAATGACATTCACGACTATGATACATTAAATCTATGGTTATATTTGTGTTTTCATGTGTTTTCCATGTGTCTTCAGGTGGGATTTGATGTGATGGGATGTGATATATAGACCAGGTGTCTAAAGGTGGGATGTGATGTGATAAGATGTGTGGCTCTGGTGTTTGCGTGTAGGATGTGATGTGTGTAAAATGTGTCTGTGAGTGGTATCTGAGGTGATTTGATATATGTTGAAGGCATGGGATTATAGATTAATCAAAATTGGTCCATGAGATAAGAAATTAAAAGGGAAAGAGGTAATATGGAACCTTTCATTGTTATGATATTGAAGATATATTATTATATTGGATCCTTCATTTGGTGAGTGAGCCATGGTGTGGTCAGGATTTGTTGGATGACTTCTATAGGTTCATGATGGTTGTTATATTTATTCACTATTTTATTATCATTCTCTATCCACATGTTCACTTAAGGCCTTGGTTTTTTCTCTGTTGAGTATTCTTGTTATGATCACCCTATGTATATAAATTTATTTTTTAATTATATGAAGATTTTGGGGACTCAGATGGACAATACTAGTAGGGTTATTGTTATTGTTGAGTCACATTTGTATAATATTAATTTTGGTATTTACTTTTGGGATCTTTATATGTATCTTTTTTACTTATTCATACATTATGGGATGATTTTTGTTTTACCATTACATTGTTTGCTGGAATTTTTTTCTGGTTTTATATCCTATATGTCACGACCTGACCCAACCCGGGTTCAAGCCGCAACTACCCAAAGCCAGCCTCCATATGCCAGGGGCTGGCGATAAGCGTCGAAGGCTAAACAACTCGGGGAGGCCTTTCCCTAAGTACATGTACACACACACACATCCCACTCAATGCAGAAGTGCAAAGTAAATGGAAAAGTAATGTACCAACTGCTATAAACAAACCACAAGGGTGAATTGACCTATAAACAGTACAAAGTGAGTACTGAAGGGAAACTGAAAAGAAAAGGGAAAAACATACACCGAACCTGAAAAGTGACCAAACCAAGAAATACGTAACCAAAATTACAATAGCTTCGATGGTCCATCACCTAGAACCCCGAGTACGATCACCGTATGGGGTCCAAGATCCTAAACTTGTAATCTCCTTTAACATCGTCATCGACCTGTCCGTCGTCTACAATGGCACACCAAGTGCGGGCAAAGCCCAAGTAGGGGGGAGTATAAAAATAATCAGTATGATACCCTGAAGACTCAAGGGAGAAAAAAAGGAGGTACTGAAGAGTGAGCATTATATCGAACATGGAATAGTAAAGGAGTAAAAAAAGAGTGCAGTAAAGAGTACATCTCAACCCAACAAGAGGAAGGAAGTATTCTCGACCTAACAAAAGGATCTAGAAAATAGTGGGAAGATGAACATCCCATAAAGCCTTAACTACCTATATCAGGAGAGTAGACTCATCCATGAATGAAAATCTAGACACAGAAAGCACGTGGCATACCCCATGCATCTTCTCCTCTCCTGGGAGGAGAGTAACCAAAACCTAAGAAGTGGGTACTGGAACTGGGTATATACATATCCATATGCTCAAAAAAGGAACCCAAATAAGATCATAAGGGGATCCCCATCTCATAGCTCAACCCAAGAAAGTGATTCACCAATTGTCCCAGAAATAAACACCATAGATGCCTAGTATCCTTCACATATGCCCCAAACTGAATGTCAAGGGGCTCAAATCACCACACCATGACACTATCCGCTTTGGGCGGCACTGACTCACCCGCACGGCTTTAGGTCACATCTCAATGACACGTATTGGTGTGGAAATATCCCCTAGTACTTCAGAGGTCTATGGATAGTAGAAGCACACCTTTTCACTATCCCACAGTTGAGAGGTCTGCTCAAATCCAATGCTGTCACATCACTTACCCGTACAACCAAGGGTCCCGCTCGAGTTGTAACATAGAAAAGCCACAGACTAGCCTAGTAAAAAGGACTGAGTCTAAATGATGTCATTGGGTAACCCACTGCCCAGCCACACTAGAGTGTAAACCTTAATAGGCCGTCAGGTAACCCACTGCCCAGTCTCTGCTAGAGGGTAAACACTAAGTGGTCATCGGGTAACCCACTGCCAAGTCTCTACTGGAGGGTGAACCCTAAGAGGTCATCGTGTAACCCACTGCCCAGTCTCTACTGGAGGGTAAACCCTATGAATTCAATGACAAACCCATCTCCCAACCCCACTGGAGGGTAAACCTGGAACTGCTCCGGCCAACCCTACTAGATGGAACAACACTGGCTAACAAAACACGGAGTGGGTATCGCGAAACCACCCAACTCTAGAACAATTCACCCAGTAGAGTTTCAGTGACAATTTAATGTGGGTCATGCTGATACTAGGAGATCTGCCTAAGGAAACATGTCACGGTAGATTGTAGAAGGAGGATATGATCTCGATACTCAGCTATGGAGTCTCCACCATGGGCTTACTGGGCTTTGTACCCTACTGGAATCAACCTCCTAGGGATAGGATCAGTGCCCCCGTAAAGTATTGGTCACACCAAATCCTTAAATACTCTGCCAGGGAGCACAATGGAATGTGATATTGAAATCCCACATGGCTAAATGAAAAAATGGGAACCCAAACAACTTCACTGATCCCACCATCGAGAACAGAACCAGGGGAAACCACTCAACCCTCCTGGTCTAAACCTTCGTGAAAAGAGGGACCCTCTATGTCGTGAGAGATCAAGGTACGTAAAGAAAAACATGGCAGACACAAGGGGCCCACAAGACATGTGGCCCTATCTCATCTCCATCCCAAGTACACAAACATTATTGATTACAAAAATCAACGTGTACCTCCATGCATCCACATATACTCCCCGAGTTTACCACATCTCTACCCCAAAGGCTATCGTGCGCACGACACCCAATGTCAGTAGGAAGGGTTAAAATGTAATTTCACCAACCTAATTCCTCCGCAACCCAAGCATGGCTAACCAAATCTCATTAAGCATTTACTTCACTCTCCCAAGAGTGAAAGAGATCACCTGCCAAGGGTTCTCTACAAACACCATAGGATGAACCGCCACTAGAGAACCTTTCATGCTTCCAAATTTAATGAGATCTCTAATGAGGCTCCTGGAATATAAAAGGATCACACTATTTTAATCCTAATTGAAAACATGTGAGATAGACTATCTTCTACCCTCCAATGGATATCCGATGTAAAAGTTGTATGACACCGCTTTACGCCCGAACAGCGTTCGGTGGTCTCGCGCCCCTGTCCCAAAAACGGCCAGGCGCATCGGACCACTGTGATTCCCTCGAGAAAACACATAAAATTGACTGATTACTTACGTGGAACAAATATACGGAGAAAAAGAATCATCTCTCCATACCGCACATGAGCGGTACTACGTGGGACCCACATATCGATCCCAAAGCGCTATGAATGGATCAAACCATTGCAATCCTCTCAAAAATTTACACATGATCTCTTATTTACATGTCCAAAATGGACACCTTGTGCAGAAGATAAAACTCATCGTCAACTCCCAAAACAGCCCTCATTAGGCCCACACCACCGTATTAAATTTAATCGGGTGGATTGTACCACTGCAATGCTCTCGTAAAAACACTCTGAAATGGCAACTCTTTCACCCTAAAGAGTCATCCAATGAAAAAGTTATCAAACATTACACACAGCTCAAACAATGGCCCATGCGGGACATGACTCAATTATGAATTAAGTATCCAATATTGGACTCAAAAAGTTCGTCTCGTTGTCGGGACTACAGAGCCGCATATTACGTGTCAAACAGACACTATATGGGGGTTTTCTCTCAGATAAAACACTTATTAACCATAATAACAATATATGATTATTATTATAATTTATTAACCTAATTTTTATATCCCTTTATCCCTTTCCCCCATGTGGGAATCATTATATTTTTTATACGAATTTTTTAAATCCTCTATCCTTAATTGGAGAGAGGGAGCCCCCAAAATCAAATGTGTCACCTCTTTTTTTAAAATTATCTTTCTTTTTTTTACTTTTGTTTTCTTTCTTTTGTAGGTCACCTCCAGTAGAGACCCGCAACAGCGGGTTTCTTCTTCTCCACCAGGGTCGCGCGACCTTGGTTGTCCGGGGACCCCACCACCAGCGAGCCACCCGGTCGGCCGCTCCTCCACAGCTCACCCTCAATCGACTACCACCTGCAGCCGCTCGCGCCGAGGCCTGATGCCGCCTCAGCTCGACTACTGTCTCCGCTGGCCAGTCACCCTGCCAAACCGCCAACCACCTCCACTGATGAGAGATTGTGCCACCCTGGACCAAGATGACCTGCGTGCCTAAGGCCACCGTCGTCTACCACTCCGAGCAGCCACCTGAGACACCAGATCCTCTACCAGAACTTGCTGAACTCGTTGGAAAACACCCAACAACCATGAATTTTCATTCGACATCTACAGGCACCTCAGGACTCCGAATTTCAATACTAAACAAGCGTCGGAAAGTTCAGACCATGTACTACGCAAATATGGGATTCTCATGGTAAAAAACAGCAATTTAATGCATATTTATGAATTAAAAGTAGGTGCAGGAAAATAAAACAAAAACGCACGATCCTACCTTATTGGGCGTAGCCAGTAGCTTCGTGTGCGATCCGTTGGAAGTCGCAACACCTTGTGGAGAAGGTGGACATGGTAATCATGAGGGGACAACTTCTTGGTTGATCCTCTTTCACTAGATAATTAATAAAGGGGAGAGATGGGGTTATGGATTATGTAGGAAAACCACTTAATTAAAAAGTTTAATTATGTTAAACCCCCAAATTGACCCGCATCCAAAACTCTTGACAGGGTCGAGGTTAAGACTCCTATAGGGTTAAAACAAACTATCGAGCACATTGGTGGTCTTAGAAGTTTAATCAGAGACTCTGATTGAAATTTATACAATTTAATGACTAAGGCAGCTAAATTACGAAAATGCCCCTAGTGACATTTTTCACAGAAGACTCACGCCCGCGAAAAGTGAACCTCTCCTTGGGTAAAAAACACATTTTGGACTCAATAGTGCCCTCAGTTTTTTTATCCAAGCTATCGTTTAGGATTTATTCCATTTATTTGGCATGTATAGTGCAAACACACATAAAATTTAATTCTAGCCACACCGGGGATCAGAATCATATTTTGTCTGAAGGCGGAGCTCTGGAATAACATAAGGAAAATTCCAAAGTCTTTTATAGGAAACACCAGGTTCTTACATCATTCCTTCCTTCAAGATTTTCGTCCCCAGAAATCAAAAATAGGGAAAACAATTAGGGTACTAAGCCTACACCTGGCTCTCTCGTGCTCAGGAGAACTCTGGCACAGTTCTGCGTCACCGCGCATGGACCAATGGATTTGATCTGTTCGCGTGGGGTCTGCCCTCACCGATGACGTCCATAAGAGCATGCACAATTCATCTCATGTGAGTCACATGAGAGAATCTATAAACCCAAACCAGCCTTTGGGTTTAGTGTAAGGCGGTAGACAACCCGACCATCCCTTTTCATATTCGGAAATGACCCGAAGGCCCTCGTGGTTAACTCGCCTCCCCGATCGAACCCCTATATAACATGCTACGACTGGAATCACCATTTGAACCAGGGGAAAAGCCCAGGGATTCCCTCTTTCAGAATATTCATATGATAAAACACACAAGGATATCTGGTTACACAACATTTCAGAGTCGATGTCCCACGACCAAGACTCTCTTACATGCTCGAAAGGTAATGGAGTCGCCACTATTGAATAAAGAAAAAGGTTACAGGCCTTCTATTCCACTAACACAGGGTTAAACTGACACCCCATGTCACCTTGGTAAAAAATCAAGCTAGGATCGGGGAGAAAAGATAAATTCACACACAAAGTCTGACAATTCCAATGAAAAAACTAGAAGAGTTGTAGAGCATAGTTCTTATCACTTCATGCTCTACAGGATCGTAGACATCCAAAGCTCATGGTTGTCTGTGGTCCCAACTATTAGCTCCCGGAGACTAAAGTGGATTGCCTAGTAGTGATGGGAAGACCTTGTAATGTCGTCCCCCACTTCTAGCCCCTCTCACACCTTTGTTAGCACCACCTCTCCACGCTCCACTCTGATCTCGGTGGTGCCTCTATCGTAGTTGTTCACCTACTACCAACCTAAATTTCCCAATATAACTGGTTGGGAAATCCCATTCCAAGTGACCTCTCCTATCTCAAGAATATCACCGACACTCTCTGGGCTGCCTTGGTGCCCTCCGGCACCACTATGGTGTGCGACCATGGCCCTGAGACTGCTCATGGAAGAGTATCCTCAGCTGAGACCCTGTGTGTTTCTGCCATAGTGGTGCACGAACATGTCTCCCAAACCGGCGGTTGGAAGGCTGCCTGCATCAAGGATCTATCTACTGATGCCTTCTAGATACAGTAGACATCTTAGCTCTATCATGCATAAAGCCACCATCAACTGTAAAGCATGACAAGTATCTCTCTGTCACCAATGCAAGTTATAGCACCCCGCCATAAGTGGGAATGCACAAGGGCACTATAATAGCATGAATCTCTCTGAGGAGACCATGTTCGAACTTTCATGCTCAGAAGTTGCTGTCAAGGACCAAGACTGTGTAAAAACATGCATGGTCTGCGAAACTAGTCGCGTAACCAGTCGCCTTCATCCCTCCTCGCTGAATATGCAGGGGCTCATGGATCCAAATGAAGCATAAGCAGGAGGGGTTAAACTACTCATGAAATAGCAGCTGAAAGTCAGCCCATGATACTGACGACTCATCATGTAACTGAGTCACCAAACTCCACCAATGCCCTGTTGCTCTCTGGAAAAAGGCTAGGTGCCAAAGCCACCCTCTGATCTGATGGTGTCTATGTAGGCCTAAAGAGGAAAACCACTATCTCAAGACAAACCTCTACCGCCAGAGGGTCTGGCTCACCATTGAAACTTAGTGGTCACTGTCGCTGGAACTCACAGAGTGTGCTCAACTGTGCTCATGCTTCATCTACATTGCGAGAGCTATCTGCTACTCACCAGGTGGGGGTGCTGCTACCGGACCACCCAAAGAAAGGGACTCACATGATGGGTCCTGGACAGAGGCCTCGTCGCTCACAGGGTCATTGTCACAAACCAAAGCTGGAATCTTGGTTAGTTTTCTTTGCAGATACATCCTAAATATTATCAAGGAGTGTTGAGGTCAAATAAGAATATATGTATATAACAATAACAACAATGGGGAGATGACTCAAGAAGGATAGTCAAAGACTCGATCCTATGTGATGCACAAACCAATTTTTCCCTCCAATGGGTTTGACAACATTCTATGTTGACAAGAGGGTAATTAGGGTCTTGGTGAATGGATACGTCGGCCGCTGCACCATCACTGGACTCCCTAGCTTGTGAGCTACTCTTGAGACACGTCGACACGGTTTCCCTAAAGCCAAACCAATTACTTTTTAGGGATGTCCATACAATTTTCCAAGGAACAGACCACCTATGATACCACTTTGTCACAACCCAACCCTACCAAGGCTCGAGCTGCAACTACCCCAAGCCTGCCTCCATAGGCCAGGGGCTGGCGACAAGCACCGAAGGATAAACAACTCGGGGAGGTTTTTGTCTAAGTACCTATACACAAACATGGAGCCCACTCAATGTAGAAGTGAAGAGTAAAATGAAAAGTATTGACTACTATAAAAAACCACAAGGGTGCATCGACCTCTAAACAGTACAAGGTGAGTGATGACGAGAAACTGAAAAGAAAAGGGCAAAACCCGTGCCCTACCAGAAAATTACCATAACCTGAAAATAGGTAAACAAAAGTACAACAGCTCAGAGGGTCCCTCTCCTGGAACCTGACTATGATCACCGTACACGGTCCAAGCTCCCGAACTCCTAAGCTCCTCTAACGTCACGATTGACCTATCGGTCGTCTGCAGGGGCACAACAAGTGCATGCAAAGACCAAGAAGGGGTGAGTATGAAAATACTCAGTAGGATACCCCGAAGGCTCAGGGGAGAGACAAAGGGGGTACCGAAGAGAGAGTAGTAGATCGAAAATGGAATAGTAAAGGAGTACAATAGAGAGTACAACAAAGCGTAAAACTCAACCCAAAAAGAGGAAGGAAGTAGACTCATACTAACACAAGGAGCTAGAAATGGTGGGAACATGAACTTCTTGTTGAGCCTTCTCTACCTATAGCATGAGTGTAGACTCGTCCAACTATGAGAAGCTAGACACAGAAAGCACGTGGCATACCCCGCGTGTCTTCACCTCTCTTGGGAGGCGAGTAAACAAAATCTAGGAAGTGGGTACTGGAACAAGATATATACATATCCATATGCTCAAACTAGGAACCTGAAAAAGATCATACGGGGATCTCCATCTCATAGCTTAGCCCAAGAATGTGAGTCAGCAACAGTCCGAGAAGTAAACACCATCGATTCCCAGTATCCCGCACGTCTTCCCCGAACTGTAAGTCAAAGGGATTAAATCACCACACCATGACAGTATCCTCTTTAGGCAGTACTAACTCACCCACATTATTTTAGGTAGCGTCTCAGGGACACGTCTTGGTGGGGAATGCACCCCTCGTACATGAGAGTTCTGGGGAATGTCAAACCACTCCACATCACTGTCCCACAGTCGAGAGGTCTGCTCAAAGACATAGTTGTCACATCACTGACCCGTACAACCAAGGGTCCCACTCTGGTAATCCAGGAGAAAATCCACAGGCTAGCCTAGTAGAATGAACTGAGTCTGAAATATGTCTTTGGGTAACCCACTACCCAGCCCCACTAGAGGGTAAACCCTAAGAGGTCGTCGGGTAACCCACTGTGCAGTCTCTGCTGGAGGGTAAACCCTAAGAGGTCGTCGGGTAACCCACTGCCCAGTCTGTACTGGAGGGTAAACCCTAAGAGGTCCTCGGGTAACCCACTGCCCAGTCATTGATGAAGGGTAACCCCTAAGAAATCAATGAGCAACCCACGGACCGGCCCCACCAGAGGGTAAACCCAAAGAAGTCGATGAGAAACCCACTGCCCATCCCCACATGAGGGTAAAACTGGAACATCGTTGGCCATCCCTACTAGATGGAACAACACTGGCCAACAGAACACGGAGTGGGTATCACACAACCACCCAACCCCAGAACAATTCACCAAGTAGAGGTTCAGTGCCCAAGTAATGTGGGTCACGACAATACTAGGAGCTATGCCTAGGGAAACACGTCATAGTAGATCATGGGAGGAGGATATTATCTCGATACTCAGCTAGGGAGTCTACTCCCAGGGCTCACTAGGATCCACACCCTTCTAGAAACAACAACATGGGGAGGGGATCAGTGCCCGCGTAATGTATTGGTCACACTGAATCCTCAAAAACTCTACTAGGGAACACGAAGGAATGTGATATTGAAATCCCTGGAGGCTAAATAAAAAAGGGGAACCCAAAAAACACCGTCGGCCACAACATCGAGAACAGAACCAGTGGAAACCACTCAACCATGCTTGTCTAAACCTTCGTGAACTGAGAGACCCTTAATGTCGCGAGAGATCAAAGGTACGTAATGAAAAACATGACACGCACAAGGGTCCCACATGACGTGTGACCCTATCACATCTCCAACACAAGTACACAAACATTATTGGGTAAAAACTACAACATGTACCTCCAAGAAGCCCTATATACTCCCAGAGTATACCACATCTCTATCCCAAAGGCTATCATGCACACGACACCCAATGTTAGCGCGATGGGAGAAAATGTAATTTTCCCAACCTCTTTCCTCCATGGCCCTAGCACAAACAACCACATATCTTTAAGAATTTACTTCACTCTCCGAAGAGTGAAAGCGATCACCCGCCAAGGGTTCTCTACAAACACCGCAGGAGGAACCGCCACCGGAGCACCTTTCATGCTTCCACATTTAATGAGATCTCAAATGAGGCTCCTGACATCCAAACAGATCACAAGTTGTAATCCTCACAGAAAAACACACTAGATAGACTATCTACTTGCCTCCAACGGATATCCGATGTAAAAGTTGTCTGACACCGCTTTATGCTCGAACAACGTCCCCTAGTCCCATGCCTAGGTCTCGAAAACAATAAGGCGCATCGTACCATTATTATTCCCTCGAGATAACACATCAAATTGATTACTTACTTACATGGAACAGATATCCAGAGAAAAAGATTTGTATCGCCATACCGCACTTAAGTAGTAATACGTGGGCCTGCATCCTGGTCCCGAAGCACTACGAACAGATCATACCATCACAATCCTCTCAGAAAAGTACACAAGATCACCTATTTACTTGTCCAAAACAGACACCTGGTAAAGAAGATAAAATTCACCATCATCTCCCGACACGAACCTCGTGAGGCCCAAACCACCATCTTGAATTTAAGCAGGCGGATTGCACCACTACAATGCTCTAAAAAAACACCCTGAAACGACTACTCATTCACCCCAAAAGGACGTCCGATGAAAAAGTTATCAAACGTTGCACACAGCTCGAACAACAGCCCATGAGGGCCACACCTCAACTCCGAATTAAGTATAAAATTTTGGACTCAAAAAGGCCATCTCGTTGTCTGGACTACGCATCCGTTGATGACTTGTCAAACTAAAACTGTATGGGGGTTTTCACTCAGATAAACCACTTATTAACAATAATAATAAAATATGAATATTATTATTAATTTATTAACCTTTTTTTATATCCCCTTTTTTTCCATTCCCCCACGCAGGAATCATTATTGTTTTTTATATGTATTTTGTGATCCTCACTCCTTGATTGGAGAGAGGGAGACCCCAAAATCAAATGTGGCGGCTCTTTTTTTAACATTATTATTATTTTCTTACTTTTGTTCACCTGCTTTTGCAGGTCACCTCCAGCAAGGACCCACAATAGCAGGTCTCTTCTTCTTCACCAGGGTCACATGACCCTGGTGGTCAGACAACCCCAACCTTGACCGGCCTTCCGGCTGGCCGCTCCTCCATAGCTCGCCATCAGACGACCGCCACCCGCAGTGGCTCACGCCGAGGCCTACTGCTGCCTCTGCTCGACCGCCGTCTCTGCTGACCGCTCGCCCAGTCGAGCCACCGACCGCATTCGCTGAAGGGATTCCACACCACCCAGGACCGAGCCGCCCCACCTGCCTGAGGATGCCACCATCCGCCGCTCCGAGACACCACCTGACATGCCGAATCCTCCACCAGAACTAGCTAAACTCGCTGGGAAACACCCAACAACCTAAAATTTTCGTCTGACAACTACGGACAGCTCGGGACTCGGAATATCAATCCGAAACAAGCATCGGAAATCTCAGAACAAGTAATATGAAAATATGGGATTCACTTGGTAAGAAAACAGCAATTAGATGCATATTTATGAATTCAATGGAGGTGTGGGAAAATAAAACTAAATGCAATATCCTACCTTGTTGGGCGTATCCCGTAGCGTCGCATGTGATCCGCCTTATGTCTCAACACCTTGGAGAGGAGGTGGAGATGGGGAGCTTGAGGGGAGAGCTCCTTGGATGAGATTCTTTCACCAAATAATGAACAACGTGGATAGAGGGGGGTTATGTCTTATGTAGGAAACCCACTTAATTAAAAAATTTAATTAAGTTAAACCCCCCAAATTGACCCACATCTAAAACTCTCGACATGGTCGAGGATAAACCTCCCATAGGGTAAACACCACCTCCCAAGAACAATGGAGGTCTCAAAAATTTAATCCGAAACTCCATTCGAATGTTATAAAATTTAACGCCTGAGACTGCTAAATTACGAAAACACCCAAGGTGACATTTATCACAAAAGGTTTTGGGCGGAGAAAAGGAAGAAGTGATGGAAAGAGGGGGGGGTGAATTGCCTTTTAAAAATTAACTAACAAATTAAAAATCATAGTGAAAGTGCAGCGGAAATAAAGAGGCAAGACACAAGAATTGATAACGGAGTTCGGCCTAAAACCCGGCCTACGTCTCCACTCCCAACTCAACCGTTGAGAGATTTACTACCGCTTGCTTTTCAATGGTTGTAGCAAGAAACCCACTAGCCTTTTTACAGGTGAAGGCTATCTCACCTATTACAGCTTGCTTTTTAATGGTTTGAGCAAAAAACCAACTAGCCTTTTTACGGGTGAAGACTAGCTCACCTTTGACTCAAGCCTCTTTAAAGGAAAGGCATGACTAACCTCTTCACACCTTAAAGGTGGTGTGAAAACCCAAATGATGAGAGGAATGAAAGAGATGGGGGTTTGTAGGCACAAACCCAATTTGATGCTCAAAATGAATAAAACAAGAAAAACCGTAATTGGAGAGAAGCCTTGGGCGCCAATGGATGATTGGAGTTGAAGACGTGCACTCCCAAGCTTCTATGGTGGTTCTCCTTGGATGTGGAATCGGATTGGAGCAGTTGGGGTTCCTTGGAGGAAGTCCGCCGGAGGTTCGCCAAATGATGTTAAATATGTCCCGTGGGCTTCCGTACATGTGTCTCTAGTTCCGGGGCTTCAAGGTCCTTTATTTATAGAGGGGGAACCCTCATATGGCTGTTGGAGGCCTTTGGAGCCGTTGGAGAGGCTTTCGGAGCCGTTGGAGGCCAAGTGGACAGGCTGGTCAAAAGCCCAAAGGCTAGTTTGACTGGCTCCACCGGCTGACCGGTACAGGGCCACCGGCTGGCCGGTGCCTTGGAGATGGGTGGATGCTTCTGACCAGGCGCCACCAGCTGACCAGTGGTGAGGCCACCGGTTGGCCGGTGGCAAGACAGTAGCTTGCCATTCTGTCTGGGCTCCACCGGCTGGCCGGTGCTCTGGACACTGAGGAGACTCTCTGCCCAGGCACTACCGGCTGGCCGGTGCTGAGCCACCGGTTGGCTGGTGCACATGAAAACAATGCACTTTGCTCCTTTCTTGGCTTCAGCTTGCTTGGCCCAATTCCTTGGTAACCTGAAATGATTCCTATCATCCAAAAACACTTGAAAGAGGATTAGATAAATAAGTGAGTGATTGTGATCATGAAAATCAAACCACGAGGGGTACGAGAGGTACAACAATCTCCCCCTATTTTGATGATCACAATCACCAAAACAATCAATGTAAAATACAAAAAAAATAGAGGCATGCTTTAAATTGTTTACTTTTCAATTTATCCTTTAAAGCATGAGAGAAAGATTTCTCCCCCAATCAACCAAGAATTTCTCCCCCTTTGTGATTATCAAAATAGCATGGGGCATAAAACTTGATTGAGGGAGTAGTTGAAAAACAGGATGGAGATTTTAAACCAATTGAAATTTTTGAAATTTGAATTGAAAGTTTTGAATCAAAAATTTTGAAATGAAAAATTGAAAAACAGTTTGAATTGAAAGTTTTGAAAAGAAAATTGAATAACAGTTTGAATTGAAAGTTTTGAAAAGAAAATTGAATAACAGTTTGAATTGAATGTTTTGAAAAGAAAATTGAAATGAAAAATTTGAATTGAATATTTTGAAATGAAAATTTTGATACCAAGTGTTGAAATTGAAAGTTTGAATTGAAAATTTAGATACCAAGTGTTGAAATTGAAAGTTTGAATTTAATATTTTGAAATGAAAATTTTGATACCAAGTGTTGAAATTGAAAGTTTTGAATGAATGTTTTGAAAATAAAGCAAAAAGGCTTAAACAATCCTAACTCCCCCTAAATAAAAACAATAAATCACCGGGGAGAGGTTTTTGAAATCGAAACAAATTTTGGCCCGGTGAGACTCGCTAAGAGGGATTTTTCAATCCATACTTGTCTAGTGGCGGGTCTTATACTATAAAATTCATCATTGAAAGAAATGGTTTTGGGTCTACCATACCGGGCATTTTTGCAATTGCACTCATAGATTAAGTGCCCGGGTTTTTTGCAATAATTACAAAATTTAAATTGGGAGCTCCCCCTTACAAAAATAGTAGGTGCATGGGAAGAGGAAGCTTGCTTGGAATAGCCAAGCCCTTCGGTGGTTCTAGATATGAATTGGGAACCGAGGAGTTTGGTCAAATTTTGTTCCCCTTGGGTGAACTTAGCAAGAGATTCCCTTAAATCCTTGATTGTTGATTCCATGGATTCAACATTGGGAAGGTTTTGGACTTTGCGGGACAACTCCTCCTTTTCTTTGAGAAGTTGTTCCTTTTCGGAGGAGGGTTTTTTGAAATTCTTTTTTAATGCAACAAATTTGGAAGAAAATTCGTGAAAACCTTCCTCCAATTGATCTCTCGCATGTTGGAGATCCTCATATGATAAATGATTAAAAGAATTTGGGGAACTAGAGGAAGAGGAGTCGGAAGAGGATACCTCGTGGAATGCCATTAGGCATTTGTTACCGTTGTCGCTCGAGGAGGAGGAGGAGGATGTGGAGCTATCACTCCATGTGGCCTTGAAAGCCTTCTTCTTTTCCTTTTTCTTGACCTTTTTCTTGTTGAGTGGGCAATCGGGCTTGTAATGGCCTTTCTCGCCACACCCATAGCATGTTACCTTGGGCTCGGATTTTTCGTTGGGTTGAGCCTTGCGGGATTTCTTCTTTTTGTGCTTCTTCATGAACTTGTGCATTTTGCGGGCAAGGTTCTCCATTTCAGAATCGGCGCTTGAAGAGGAAGATGATGAGGAGGAGGAGCTTTCTTCTTGTTGAACTTTGAAGGCGATGTTCTTTGGAGTTTTGATCGGTTTGCCTTCCTTTTCAGCTTTCCTCCTCATGGTGATCTCATAAGTCATGAGGGATCCGATGAGCTCTTCTACCGGCATGTTCTTGATGTCTTTTGCTTCTTGGATTGTCGTTACCTTTGGAGCCCATGAGCTTGGTAAGATCCAAAGGATCTTCTTGACCATCGTTTCTGCAGACACATCATCACCAAGGGAATTTCTCCCATTGCAAACATCAGTAAAACGTGTAAACATTTCAGTAATATTTTCATGTGGGTGCATGGTGAAAGACTCAAAATCTTGACGGTACATGTCCAATTGAGTATCCTTCACTTTGTTGGTCCCCTCATGGGTAACCTCCAATAGTTTCCAAATTTCATGTGAAGAGGTGCATGTGGAAACTCGATTGAACTCATTACGATCAAGGCCGCAATGTAGAGCATTCATGGCTTTTCCATCAAGCTCGAAATTTTTAATATCGGCTTGGGTCCATTTGGATTCATCGGGGGAAGAGAGAGTGTAACCTTGCATGAAAATTTTATAAATGGGATAACCTATACTTCTAAGTAAAGTGGTCATGCGGGTTTTCCAATAATTATAGTCGGTTCCATCAAAAAATGAAGCACGACCCAAAGAATAGCCTTCGAGGGCGAAAGAGGTTGAAGCCATCACAAAAGGATCTTAAATTTGAAACCGGTGAAGGTATTACTCAAATTTTGGCTCTGATACCAATTGTTGGGCGGAGAAAAGGAAGAAGTGATGGCAAGAGGGGGGGTGAATTTCCTTTTAAAAATTAATTAACAAATTAAAAATCAAAGTGAAAGTGCAGCGGAAATCAATAGGCAAGACACAAGAATTGATAACGGAGTTCGGCCTAAAACCCGGCCTACGTCTCCGCTCCTTACTCAACCGTTGAGAGATTTACTACCTCTTTCTTTTCAATGGTTGTAGCAAGAAACCCACTAGCCTTTTTACAGGTGAAGGCTAGCTCACCTATTACAGATTGCTTTTTAATGGTTTGAGCAAGAAACCCACTAGCCTTTTTACGGGTGAAGGCTAGCTCACCTTTGACTCAAGCCTTTTAAAAGGAAAGGCTAGACTAACCTCTTCCCACCTTAAAGGTGGTGTGAAAACCCAAATGATGAGAGGAATAAAAGAGATGGGGGTTTGTAGGCACAAACCCAATTTGATGCTCAAAATGAATAAAACAAGAAAAACCATAATTGGAGAGAAGCCTTGGGCGCCAATGGATGATTGGAGTTGAAGACGTGCACTCCCAAGCTTCTATGGTGGTGCTCTTTGGATGTGGAATTGGATTGGAGCAGTTGGGGTTCCTTGGAAGAAGTCCGCCGGAGGTTCGCCAAATGATGTTAAATATGTCCCGTGGGCTTCCGTACATGTTTCTCTTGTTCCGGGGCTTCAAGGTCCTTTATTTATAGAGGGGGAACCCTCATATGGATGTTGGAGGCCTTTGGAGCCGTTGGAGAGGCTTTCAGAGCCGTTGGAGGCCAAGTGGACAGGGTGGTCAAAAGCCCAACGGCTAGTTTGACTGGCTCCACCGGCTGACCGGTACAGGGCCACCGGCTGGCCGGTGCCTTGGAGATGTGTGGATGCTTCTGTCCAGGCGCCACCGGCTGACCAGTGGTGAGGCCACCGGTTGGCCGGTGGCAAGACAGTAGCTTGCCATTCTGCCTTGGCTCCACCGGCTGGCCGGTGCCGAGGCCACCGGTTGGCCGGTGCTCTGGACAGTGAGGAGACTCTCTGCCCAGGCAGTACCGGCTGGCCGGTGCTGAGCCACCGGTTGGCCGGTGCACATGAAAACAGTGCACTTTTCTCCTTTCTTGGCTTCAGCTTGCTTGGCCCAATTCCTTGGTAACCTAAAATGATTCCTATCATCCAAAAACACTTTAAAAAGGATTAGATAAATAAGTGAGTGATTGTGATCATGAAAATCAAACCACGAGGGGTACGAGAGGTACAACAAAAGGCATTCGCCCACGAAAATTACACCCCTCCTAGGGTAAAGGGCACGTTCTGGACTCAATGGTTCCCTCAGTTTTCCAATATGAGTGACCGTTTAGGAGTTATTCCATTTATTTTGCGTGCCTAGTGCGGACACACTTGAAATTTAATTCCGGCCACACCGAGGCTCGGAATCATACATCGTCTAATGGAACTGCTCTAGAATAACATCAAGAAAATTCTAATGTATTTTATAGAAAAAACAGAGTTCTTATGCTATATCTTTATCATATTATATTCCAATAGGGTTATGCCTCCCATATTGTGATATTTTTATACCCTCAATGCTAGTCTCCAACCTAGGCATACTGGATGTAGGGATCAAGGTTCATTATCTCTCTCCCATCATTGTGGAATCATTGGTGGTAGGGGATATAAAAACTAGTATAATTGATAAATAAAGTGTATATGTTTGAGTAACACACCTTCCTGTAGATATGTACCGAATGAAAAAACCTACCACTAAAAATGTTCAAACTTGGTTTTTATATTTATTAGGCCATCCACTAAGCCAAAATAAGAAAACACATTGGACGAAACATTCAACCCATGATTTGACTCTGGGGAATCTTGGGCTTGTCTACTTTTTGATATATAGGATGTTTATTATAGGTTTGTGTAACCATGTTATAGTAGGTATAAAATATAATAGAACCAACTAATCTTGTATCATTTTCAAAAATATATGAAAAATCGAGATCGAAGATAACTGCGTATATGTTTTGTTTTTTAGCCCGTCATGGGTGAGTATAGAGCTCAAATAAACTTGTATTCTCAAAATATTTGATTTATTTTGATGATTGTTTTGTGGGAGGAGCCACTAAAAATGAAATTAAGAATATTCCTAGATAGTTTATGGTCTTCACTCAAATTTGTGACATCTGGGTAGGGGGAGGTTCTTCATTGACATCGTTAAACAAGTAATCACTAAGGTTGATCGGTGTTCCTCTAGGGAATACTATGGTTATGTGATGGGAGACCGAATCCTTATGGACTCTAAAAAATTAAAAGGATATATAAATCATGAAATAAATCTAAACATGTTATGTTTAAATGGAAATATATTTTCCTCCTCCATGGAATAGATTTGACCATCTGCCTCCACGCCAGTCATGTCCTATAGTTCTTGAGGATTATCCTCATCACCTCTTTCCTCCCTATAATTTTCATCACCAACATCATAATCATGAGGAACATCAAGTTCCATCAGATGTTGTTACTTGATTGAGTATATTTTTTAAATATTTATATAGTGGATTGCATCGTCATGCACCTTTATATAAAATTCCACCTCATCTGGATGATTCTCATATGATATGGTGAATGGAGAAGTGACCTGACCAAACTCTATCATAATGATTTAATCCACTTGTGGGGTTTACAAAATATTCTTTATGGATAATTAAATATTATAGGAATCTCACGACACCCACAATTCTATCAACTGAGCATCAGCAGGGATATACATTAGATGTTCCACCCCACCCATTGAGGAATAACCGTCATGGTGTCTAAACAATTTCTCAAACAACAAAATCACAATCTTATTTATTAAAATGTGACTCTTATTTTGTATCATCAACTATTATCGCAAATCTAATGATTATTCACCTTTAATTTATGATAAACACTTGACCAAGGGTCCTAAAGATTATATTTGGACTCCTGGATATGATCTAATCAATGTCATAATGTTCACAATTAATATCCCAAAATGATATTATATAGTGGAAATATAACTTTTATATTTATTTTCTCACATACCAATATCATATATAATAGGTATGAAACCCTAGGATGTCGGTCAAACCAAAAATTATTGATGGGGATAATGATATATCTTCCAGACCTGATTGAACTTCCAACTGAACTGGAAAAAGAAATATTCATCATAGATAGTTTCCCTATAAATCTGATCTAAAAAATTCCAGCTATTAGGGTGATTAAAAATTTATTCCATTTAATTTTTTAACATTATTGATGATCTTTCTGATTGGGGTATAATATGTTTTATAGATAAATCAATTATGGATGTCCAACATGTTTCAAACATACCATTTTCAAAGAAATAGTGTATTGACCCTACCATTTCTCTGAACATATTTTGTAAATTGTGCCTTTGGGATTATAATATCATTTATTTTTTAGTAACCACCCATATATTATAAGATCCATCCCCAAATTACATGGAAGGTACTAACTAGACTAAATGGGGTTTCCCCTATAGATATTCCCAAGATGGTGATATAACATGGATAACATCGATACCCATATGTTAAACTATGTTCTTTATATAAACTATTGTATAAAAAATTAGTTCTAATCCGGACAATATTTTGTGACTCACCCACTGGGAGGAGATAACCACTAATGATCATGGAATGGAATGTTGTTAAGTTCACTAAGGGGTTAATTATGGGATTTATCTTCTAACCCCACATGGTGCATTGGTCATCCTATAATACTAGAAAATATGCACCACAAATCTCATAAGTCTTGCAGGTTGGAAAACTCTAGAGACATATTGTTCATAGCTCTTATACATTAGACATGATTAATAGTTAATTCCATATTTAGAAGGGGATGGTAACCAATGTAAATTTATTTGGGACTTTAGAATTACTCATCAACTAAAATTGAACATTTATGAGTGGATGATTCCTTTTTGAGTTATCCCACATCAAATAAGGGGGCATGAAATCTTTACAAATATCTCTTAATGTTAGAGCCACATTACTCATGTGTGTATTCTAAAGGCTTATTATGATCTCTTCATGATTTAGGTGGAACATATTTTTATATAGGATCCATAAACTGTTAAAATATATGACAACCTTCTAGTTGTGATTGGATAATTATTATAACACCCAAAGTTCTTCTTATAGATCCAATACCTCCAACAACCCTTTGGATTCAACACCTATATAACTCACCTAGAATATTCATCCCGAATCTAGGAAAAAGAAACATCATAGGTGGGTTTTTTGAAAATTATTTTCTTAACAATACACCATGAATTTTATTGATTTTGATACTCACAAATACCATTTTTGTTTTACTAATGATATTACTTAATGTGTATTTCCGGAAATTAATATTCTTTATATTCCTTTTTCTAAAAAATATATTCAATCTGATTTTTCACGTGGAATATTTTCCAATGTGTTTGGAACACTCTTAACCATATTCTGGGAACATTATTCATACCATACCTTAAAGAAAAATAATGTATGAAACAAGACCAAGGATTTTATTAAATGTTATACTGAAAGATAAGCACGTATAGTTAATCAAAACTGCGTTGAGAGAAACATATAAATAAAGAACTATTTATGACTATTTCTCCACAATGTACATCCATCTATAGAGGAGGATGCACTGATTGTGGCCCCACTTTCCCACCTTCCAACGGTGGGCAGCATCTTCCACTTGTTGAGGGACATTTTATCATTGATCAAAACTGGATGATGGGATGTTAATTACTCCTTCTAATGGTTCCACCTTAGAATTTTTAACCGAGTTCAGGTCTCCCATAATTATTAAGATGTTGTGCATGAAACTATTCCCACTATCATCTCTTTGTGGATGCCAGTTAATTACATTTCTTTTGTTCATACATTCCAGTGTGTCAGGTAAGGGAAGAAACCCATTATTGAGGGAGTAGTCACATTACACATCCCAGGTGTGTCTAAAAACTGTAACATGGATGTGTCTGGGTTTCTTCCCCTTATGATAAGGCTTCTTGAGGTCATTGGTTCCTGATGAATCCCAAGTCGAGTGTAGGGAATTATAGGCCATAGGCATGTCTCTTAGGGTTTCCTCAGCATCCCATGTTTAACACTAGGTATGTCATGAGTTTAAAGTCTAGAGGGGACAGACCAGACTGACTAAAACACTGATGAGAGTGGATCAGATATGAGCATCCCCATGAGGGATCACATGAGAGTCTTACTAGATAGGAATATCATGACATCCAATGAATATGGATATAAGGATGCTTGGATCCCTATAAAAGGGATGCCAGAGTTTTCCATTAGCTGGGATTGAACCATAGGGAGATTTTTTACCTACCATATACTAGGAGATAGGTATAAAACCCACGTAGTTCAAAGGCATGAGGAATTGGTGTGTGCACAGAGGACAGTGACCCGAAGACATGATAAGGATTATGCAGTGATAGTGGCCCATCACAGAAGGATTGCTCTTGGTTAGACGGTTATGGGTTGTACAGTGCATATGCATGGTTAGCAGCCCATGTGGATGAAGTTATTTTACTAGGATGTGGTATCCCATGAAATAACTATGATGGATAATAGAGAGTTGAATTGGGTGGATGTGAAACGAGGTGGAACCATCGTGAATGTGATGGCAGTGTTGGGATTGAACTTCCTAGAGGCTTCTAACGAATCCCCGGGGCAGAGAATCATAGTCCACATTGTTCAGTGGGGTGATGGGAAACCTAAGAAGGTATCCTGTGAGAATGGATGTATGGATGCGATTGAGAGGAAATAGAACCTTTGGGTTAGGGAATGATCATCCCATAACATAGAGAGTCATGGGAGAAACTAATATGAGACATGAGTGATGGGATTTAACCTTAGAGAGGCTTCCTACATTTTCTCATGGTAATGAATTAATGTCCATTTAGTTCAGGATGGGGGCCTGGAATCAGGGTGTGTGTTGAGTACAACAATCAGAGGAAATGATGGGGCTTAATCTTGGTTAGCGGCCCAATGACATAATGGGTCTTATGTGTGGTTAGTAGCCTGAATTTGTCTGACGCCATTGGGATGGACCAAAGGTGTGGATCCCAATAAGAGGGATACTGAATTTTAGTATTGTTTGGGGTTGAAACTCTAAGAGGTATCGTATGTACTTGTTCTAGGAGACAAATATCAAACCCACATAGTTCACATATAATTAGGGACTACATTAGCTTATCGTTAGTTAGGGACTACAATAACTTTCCATCAGTTAGGGACTAAAATTTCTTACCATAAGTTGGCGGTTAAAATGTCATACCATCGGTTGGGGACTAAAATGTCTTTCCATCAGTCGGGGACTAAAATGGATTATAGTCGGTTGGGGACTAAAACGGATTACAGTCAGTTGGGGTTGAACCTCATGGAGTCGTCATATGTTCCCAGTCTAGGAGACAGGGATCAAAACCCACGTAGTTTGAACAAGTACATTTTATCTTCATTGAGGATGATGTTGGGGCATATAGTTTAACGTCATGTGGGATGACTATAAACTAACGTTGAGTGGTCAGGACCAACAGGTGTTGGTTTTGAACCTCAGAGAGGCTTCTTACATACCTTTCTCGGAAATATGAAAGGATTAAAGTACACATTGTTCTCAAGGGGGATTGTGGCTTACACAATATGGTGGCCCTAGAAAGATTATGTGGTTGGTGAAAACTCAAAGCCCACATGATTTTTTCTTAGTGTGAGGAATAATAGGCATTCGAGACCTGACAATCACATCGCAGAAGGTGCATTCATGATGAATAGAGCTGGGCATAAGCATGGTTAGTAGTGTAGGGAGATGGATATTGGGACTTACTCTAAGCTGAAGGCCTAATGGTGATAAAACACAATAGGAGATAGATGGGGTAACAAAGTTTCATGTTCTGATCTGACCATTATATTTTGTTCACCAAAACAGTATGGAGGATCAAGGGTGATACCACCCACAAGAAAAGATAGAGGCTTACATCAAGGTGGTATCCCTTCCCCATAGACAGATGTTGTTCCCGCAATGAAGATATAATTCCATATGAGGAATGATCTCACTCCTGTGGAGACTAGTGGGTGTGAAAAATGTTCAAGGAGGGGAAACACGTGTGCATTTCATTAGCGGAGTCTACAGTTTAACAACATGGTATGAGGATGATGATTCATGGATGTTTAAAATCCTACAACTCAGATAATGAGGATTCAATCCTCACCCCTAAGATTTACATAACTGATACCCGCCCACACTTGGGGTAGGGAAGGCATCATCAATGTTGTGTAGAGATGTGATTGTGGAGTAATCCATTAAGAGGCTCACATTATCATGACTATGAGAAGAATAAATAGTAATTAATGTTCCTATTTGAAGAAGAATGAGGCTAAGAAACACAATATGAAATAGTACCCCATAGACCATGAAATCACTCTATACAAACATGATTGTTGATATGATAGAAGGGGTTTTGAAGAAACTTTTTTCATAGGAAAGGACCTTCTGAAGCTCTAGTTCTCCACAGAGTGGAGGAACTTCATGAACTAGTATGCTTCACAAAGTTGAATGGAATAGCCTATGCTTGGAGAATACATATATATAAAGGGTGCATCACAAAGTGAAAAGGATTTCACATAATAAGACGTTCCATATCATTTCTTCCTTATAAATATGGGCATTGCGATGCAATGTGTATCACGATGTAAAGTGATTCTGTAATAGCATGGGGTTTACATTTTCATAGAAGTTACTTCATGAAGCACAAGTGCTCTGTGAATACCCGAGTTCCCTTAGGGATCTTCATCCACTGTAATGTCACGTGGGCTCCACAAGGGGCTTCCATGTTTGAAGAGGGGTTGTATTTGAGCCAAGGGAAAGGTACTTCACTATTATCTAGTACATTAAAGAGATAATTTATCTCAATATTTGATAGACCATAAGCTCCGTCATGATTTGAGAGCTATGAAGTCAAAAGGTCAGCGAATCTGTACATTGAGTTCGAGGGAAGCAAGGTATTTATATGAAAGGGGTGGTGCAAAGCTCTTTAAACTCGTTGTAGAGCCACATGGTGCTTTGCGATTGGTCATGAACTATGATATGTTTTCTTAACTGCATAGTCGACCATTATCCCCTCTTTAGCACAAAGGCCGCCTTAATCCCCTCTGCAGTGATCGGGGATGATTCTGTAAATTTCCAAGGGATCATAGAGTCTATCTGGTTCCCTCTGTGTCATGATACTTTTCATCAATTTTTTCATAACCACAGATCCTTCCACCTCTTTTAATCTGTGGTGATCATATAGGGGGCCTTGTATTTTCACTTGCCATAACGCTGAATGTCTTCGTGAAGGCTATGGTCATAAATGGATCTGCAAAAGATCTTCACGACGCGTCTCCATTTTCATTGGTTTCCACATTGCATATTTTCTTTTTGCCCATATTGTTGTGCAAAAAAATTCCCCCCCTTAGACTTGGATCTGAAGAGGAAAATAGGGTCGATTCCTTTGGGTATATCCCTAAAAAATTTAGGCTAATATCAAAGCAAGATTGTGAAGCAGGGCTATGATGCAGATAGGAGATGCGTGGGTTGAGAATTCCATCAATCTAGATGTGTCCAGGTGCGCCACAATGTTTGAAGGGCTTCAATTATAAATAGTGGAGGATGAACCCTCTTTTTTTCCTTTACCTATCTCTATATCTTATTGACCATGTTCTTAATTCTCAACGCTCCATGTGCTCTATGATAGCTCTTTTAAAATCCAGAGTTCTTTACTCTATGGTGCTCTTCGAGACATATCACTATGCGATCGTGCACTCCACGAATTGTGTCTACATGGTCTGTTGAAGGACTATATGACCTGACTCTATGAAAGAGCTCTACGATCGATCTCTATGAATGAGATCCATGAACCAGAAAAAAATTAAATTTTATGATAGAACAGATCATCAAGGAGCTGCCAGGGGGTCCTTACAGATGTTTCCTAGAAGGATGAGCTAGATGATAACATGGGGATCAGGGAATGAACGTAGAGGTATTCACACCACAAATCCTTGCTGGAGCAGTTTTCAGACATCCTAGAAGAAGTACCCCTTTTGAAAAATACTGTATCTATACAGGTTTGGTCTGAGGGATGACATTATCATTCCCGAAGCATGTAGGGACGAGCCAGCCTACTGGTTCTGGAGTACCTTGTGCCAGTGATAGTCGTTCAGGTTGGCCTAAGGTCATACATCCGAGGATTATACTCCTATAAATTTTGATTTCTTATACAAGAATGTTAAAAATATCGATGGGAAGGCATTGCAGCCATAATTATCTCCCCATAGTACCACTCTATTCTGACGGTGTCTTTGGAGAACCCGGAGAAGGGGTGGACAGATGAGTGAGATTTACGCTAGGGCCGTAACTTCACATACGACTAGGCCGAGGCTTATTGGGTATGTGCATCCAACAATGAGTATGGGATAGAGATAAGGCAAGTAGGACTGTATGAGGTGGCATGGGCCACCCAATTCTACATCTACCAGCTAAAGCAACTGATCCCGGAGTTACTGAGCAGGTGGTCATCAAGGAAAAAACATTCCATTTTCGTCATGTAGAGGTTGGTATGAACCTCTGGGACCTGTAAAAAATCTAGGGGATCCCAATATTGGGGTCGATTTACGATGAGTTCCACCCCACTGAAAATACATGGGAAGGTCCATAGAAAATTCTGTTAGAGGAGAAGGCATTTATAGACCTAGTGCTGGGGAAGAAAAGTATTCGGTGGGGGACATCTATTTAATGTGGTTGTTCAGTAGGTTTATTAATTCCCCAGTAGATGTGAAGTGTCCCATGAGGCCCCAACTATCCCAACGAGGGTCCATCATAATAAAGAGAACTTCTACAGGTGACTCTTGGAGGACAACCAGTGGAAGACATGGGGATTCCGTATCAGCACCGAATAGTAGGTGGTGGTTAGGTTGGCTCCAATAATTTTTGTGCTCATCTGCAGTGTGATTGTGCTTGTAAGGGATACGAACATGGTCATTCAACTGAGCATTTTTATCTTGGTGTCCTTGTTGGTGATGGGTTAGAGGATCAAACTGGGGATCCCAATGTTGTCAAAGTTGTACAAAGTGTTGTGGAATATTAGTGAGGGTAATAAGCTACATATTTTGTGTGGGATACTCCATATTCTATATGGCTGGATAGTAGTTTATATGGGTTCCTAGAAATATCGTATCCCCATTTACCAACTAGTGATTGACTTCCGACTGACTATTCTAAATACGGTGGGGAGTTTCCTGACCAAGTTGACCCTGCCTATGGTGTTTACCCGGGTCTGGAAGGTGGATGAGTTAAACACAAACCCATTCCCATTACAAATAGGTGTGTTCAATGATGATCGTCAGGGAATGGATGATTATTATTCCTACTTCCTAGAATTTGGGGATGGAGTCCTAGGGGAGCCGGTTGACCGCAATCCTCTTTGTGAGCAATACACCATACACAGTTTTGTGAGGCATTTCTAGAGCCTGTATAGGATCACCCCATAGGTCTAATTGGGAGTTAACCATGAAGACCATCCATGTGGGATGACAAAAATGTGGCTAATGATCACATGGTAGGATGGTAAGATGCAGAATGAGGTACCACCTCCCACAGTTGACTATGAGCTGGTGAACGAGTACGCCGTGATTTGGGAGGCAGCCTACCAAGGTGAGATGCTGAAGCGATGGACCATTTGTGCTAGTTAAAGCGTCCCCTATCAACCATGATGTCTGGGCCAGAAGGTAGTAAGGACATCCCGTGGTGGCGGGGCTACAGTAGTGGTGAGGCCTATTCCTATCTGGAGGCAGGCAATAGTGGCAGACCCGATAGTCCCATAAGAGTAGAGTAATCCAAATGGGGAAGACAACTAGTGGTTTCCATAGGATACCCACTCAGGCTCCGGGGAAGAGGATACACCATATAGACACTCATGGGGATGTTTTTTTCCCAGAGCCATGGGACATTTGGTACATCAACCGAAAATTCTTCAACCCTTCCTAGATTTGGAACCATACAAACCATCTCGGTATTGATTTGGTGGGGATTGGTCATGCCGGTTCCAACCTTTCAAAATCAAAAGCAGAGGTGGATTAGTACATTGTCGATCTGTATGTCTTTTTTCACTCTCGAGGTACTCCATATCTCATCAAGGATCGGGTGAAAGTGATGCTCAATCAAATAGTCCCTCTACAGTTGTCTGTTGCCGACATGAGGGAATTCTTCCCTCTACCAGAATAATCGAAATATACCTCCTGGGGTAGAGGCTGGTAGGGGGAGCCCTCCAGAAGAGGGTGAGGTATCCATTTCATACCCAGAGCATGAATAGATTGCAGAGGCTCTTGAGTTAAACCCTAAATTATTTTCATGTATTCTTTATTCACATCAAATAGGCCTTCTCAATTAATATTTGAACTATATAAGAGGGACTCATAGAAAGACATGCTCATGCAAAATTGTTGATGTAGCTGTAGGAACATTGGGATCTGTGCCTCTGTCTACAGTGATTACTGCACCTAGTGGGGCCGCGACACCCATGGTGGTTCTCTCAGAGTCTTCAGATCTCCTAACAATAAACGAGGGGGCCATGACTCAAAAATTTGGAAGAAACGGATCAGGGGATAGACCGATTGTTTGACTTCTGTAAGTGTTCCCCACATAAATCATAATTGTACTACATTGAATGATTACAACTAACATCTATGAATATTCACATGCACCGTTCTTCAAATGGCATGGGCTATATTAGGGATGATGGACATAGCTCCTAGCAGTCCCTTTCCCAAGGGAATAATGGTGGTCATGGAATTAGATGCCCATATTGACCATGTCTTAGTGCTCCTTAGCACAGGTGGGAACATCAATAGGACAAAACCTCAATTCATTGAGGTGGAATCCGATGACAGGGATCAATCAGGTTGCATGGGTCCTTACATTCCTGATTAGACACCAGATAAATATCATTCTAACGAGTTCCTAGAGGAATTCCTTAAAAAATAACCCACTAACCCTGAGGACTATGATAATATGGATTCTGATTAAGAGGACAAAAAGATCATATATCACAATACATGCATGTTTATTAACCAATTCGATGGGAAGACCCCACAAGTATAATGATTTTATTAGATAGGGAGTATTTGTTCCCAATTGTGCGAGCTATGTACGGGAGGAGTGGATACTGAACATCATCATATAATCATCCAAGATTTCATGGATGAGAAGACATGGGAGCATAACAATTGCCTTTGTGTGGTCTGGTTGTAGAGAAAGTTTTTGAAAATCAAGAGACTACATGAGGCCAAAAATGATATCAAGCGGTTGAGGGTGCTGACAAACGATTACTATTATTCCCTTGACCAACAATCATTGAAAATATCTTGGATAAAGGACTAGTTAGTAGAGGTTGGGGAATGAATGATGAAAACCTCAAATGATTTGGCCATTATCTAAGATTACAAGGATTGGGCATGGATCAAGTCTAATGAATTGCCCCCCATTTCCCTCAATGAAATGTGAGAGCTTAACCAGTGAAAACAGATCCTGGATGCCATAAGGTAGATAGTGGCGAAGCTTGGATGATCCATTGAAGTGGTCAACCCATCCACGGTAGGGGAAAATTCATTGGTTACTAATATATGTAAAATAATAAAAATACTTTCATGCTTTTCTTTTTTATGTTGGTTTTGTGCCTGAGTTCCATTATTTTTCGTGGATTATTACATTTCCATCACATTTGTGAATTATCCAGTGATCAATCCCTATGCCCATGTGGTTCATTCCCGATGTGAGAAACAAGGGATGATCACATCAATATTCTATTTGAATATGAGAGTACCAACCGGGATTTAGGCATCCGGGGACAGAAAAACTGATCCAGATTTTTGAAAAGATAGTGGGAGGCCTAAATAGAGAAGGATGAACTCATAGATGTCAAATTTTCATCTTCCTAACATTCTCTAGTGCATGAATGGGGTAATTCCATGGGAATTAGTATCAATACAAACATAGGGGAGTGGAAAGTGTGAATAAAGATACCCAAAATTTGAAACATTATAATGATGGTGTGGAAATGAAGGATAATAGTTGATAGTGTTTGAAACATAGTATCACTATTATATTGTTTTGAAATGGGGATAACAAATGAGGGATGACAACTGACCATGTCTGAAACATAGGACCTGACATGAAATTTCATCTATTAGTCTTCATAAAATTATCCCATGATAGTAGGTGATCCATTGGTTGAGAATACGTAATTTTTGGGGGTTACTTCAGGTATGAAAGATGATGAGGGTTCAAATAAAGGGAATGAATAGTGTGGAGGGTGGATTGATGGGTTGTTTGAATGGAGTCCAAGACTCTTGAAATTACACCATGATGATGAAAACAGATTAGGATAGTGCATCAGTTTGATCATAGATCATACCTATATATAGATAAGATCGCTTAGGTGATAAGAAATAATAGGGTATGCACCACACCACGTGTTCCCGATGGGATTCTTTAGCCCATAGACATGAGGTGGCCTAACATGGAGCTGGAACTGAGGTATGGATCTCATGCACTCCAACGTATCCCACTAGGATGGGAATCAATCCCTACATAGTTTTTAATGATATAATGGTAGGATACCAATGTCAGGGGAAATAATATCATGAAGGTATGGCCCATAAACAAAAAGAATCAATATATAATATATCTTGTTTGTTCTTTAGAATGAATGTGTTTTTTTCAAAGAAACGACCCAAGGATGAAGAATTCGGGAATCACTTCATAAACTAATCTATATGTAAGCCTTGAAAAATGGGATTGTGGCAAACTGACCAAACATGATGTCCCCTCTAGTGAGGACACCACAATGTGGTTCAATTTTTCGTCATGAGGCAAGGATGAAAGTGTCATAGTTTTGGGTCATCTGATAGGATGAAGCTATGCATTTTTACATGTTGTGGAAAAGACACAGCAGTTTAAAGTGTTATGGGACTAGGAAAAATAGTTTATGGTCATATGGATTTAATGAATAAAGAAGAACAAGGTTCAGATGGAATGCACAAGGGGTGATAAAGAATACTTGACGTGAATGAGGACATAGGCCCACGCCACATCGCACACAACACCAGAGGAGAAAAATCATGCCAAGGTGCCATAATATATTAGAGTATATGGGGATCTTCTCAAAGACAAAATGATTAGGTATTCTTATGTGTCATGTTAGGATAGTAATCAATCCAAACATAGTTTTATGAGTGTAATTTAACATTATGCCATACGAGAGGAAGGACAGAATAGCCTCAAAAAGTGGAGAATGTGGTGCACCTTTTGAAAAACCAATGTGAATGAGGACATAATCCCATATTCAAAAAACCACAGAATCCTATAAGTGTTATGACCAAAAGGCCTAATATAAGAGATAATTAGTGGAGCCTGAGCTGGAACTGAAGAATAAATGTTTGGGCATACCTACACATCCCATAAATATGGTAATAATGATTTACGTAGAACTAAAAGTGTCATGAAATTTAATGTCATACAAAAAGTATGTGGGGAGATTTTATTTTAAGGATATAGATCTCAGAAACTAGAAGTGAGACTCTTCCATTCTAGCGTAAACCATGATCAAATCCCTAAGCTCATGTAATCGAATCTCGATGTGTGAAACCAAGAAATATATTTTATTCTCAACACATGGAATAAAAAGTAAGCAGAAATAGTGTAGATCCTTGAATGAAACCATAATATGGATTCTTCCTCTTAATGTGCAGGGGGTATTGAGGGAAAACAGAATGAGTGTCAAAATTCTTTTTGGACATAATGAAGTGGAAATTTTTTTGAATCATGAAACCAATAGTTACGAAATAATGGGGTTGGCATAATGATTTGGGATGATTGTCGACTATGTTTGAAACACAACATCCATATCATGTGACCTTAAATGGGATCACAAAATCAGTGTCGACTGCTAACCATATTCATGACACGGAACTGGTATCAATTTTACTTCAAGAATCTTGGGGATGTTGGCCTGACACGGGAATCCAACAATCTAGGTCCTGGACTAAAGGGTTCAAAAGCATGTTTGTGAATTTCTAATGATGGTCTAGGGTCCCAATGTGAGAGTATATGACTTGAGAAGATGAGTAGAGAGAAGGGGATAAATATATCTCAAGTGGAAGATACATGGTGGGGCTACTTCAAATCTTTACATGAATGATTATATGACGTCAATACCACACCACAAATCCCCCCAAAAAGAATTAGGCTATGGGGCTAGAAACATGAGGATGTTTCTATGAAATAGGGATAGACCCGAAGACAAAATGTCTAGTCATTCCTACATATTCTATGAGGATAAGGATCAACCCTAATGTTTTTCTCAAGTTTCTGGACAGTTAAACATCATACAATAAGGATGTGTTAGATCTTAGTTTTTGGTCATAGTGCTCAGACCATAGATGCCCAATTTAATGTCATGTGTGAGGGGTAGATGGGTAGAATGGATTCCAGAAACATGGGAGACCTTAGAATGGAAATATTTATTGAGGATACCTACTGAAAATGCTTGCAACACAGTATCTATACCATGTGACACAAAATGGGAACAAAAAATGTGCATCGACTACTGACCATATTTGTAATGTGGGACCTGTATCAAAGTGTTGTATAATATCCTTAGGGACATTTTCCTATGAAGGTAGGAGAGCCTTGGGGCCTAGAATTCATTTCATCTAGGGGTCCCTTTAGATGTGAAAGATGATGAAAACCCAAATTATGGGGCCCATAGAGCATTTTGAGACCCATGAAGTTCAAAATATTGTGGAAAGAATGATGATTTAAGGGGTGTCTCAAAGGGATCTGGGAAATATGGCACCAATAAAATCACATGAAAAGGGAAATAAAGTCCATGCCACACTAAACAGGCCTAAGTGAGAACCTGGGCCAGGGGATGGAAGGACAAGAGACTTGAGGATGAGCCACAGATGGAATTTCCCAGCCAGTTTGCAGTTTATCATCATGTGGGATGACGAAGCAGTTTTATGTCATGCAAGACGTGTAGTTTAATTTTCATATGATGAGGAAATTGATGATATTAGATCAAGGTCATATATCTTAGACTATCTATTACATGACCCATTATGAAGGTATTTCCATACCAATGTAAGAAATGCTCAGTGTGGGAAACAAGGAATGGGATCAGGTTCTCCCCAGCACATCTGATCACAGCGATGGAAGAAAGGGATCATATAGGGTCGATCCCAACTAGACAAATATCCCTAGCCAAGACACATTGACATTTGAAATGGTATCTGAACAAAATGAATCATTATACCAAATATTTGGGATATATTGGTGGTGATAATGATGGAGGATAGATGTTCACAACACTCGAAACACAACATCCATATCGTGTGACCTGGAATGGGAATAACAAGTGAGCGTCAAATATTGACCATATTCACAATCTGGGACATACATTGAATTTTTGTCCAAAATCATTAGGGACTTTGGCCCAAGATGGTAGGAGATACCTAGAGCCTAGATTCCATGTCGTTTGGGGATCCCATTGGATGTGAAGGATTATGGAGACCCAAATAAAGGGGACACATGAAGGGTGAATATTCATATGAAATTTAACATCATGCAGTAAAGGAAAAAGTGGTGGAGATCTCCTTGGTGGGGGATACATGGCGTGTTCATGATAAAACTGACGTGAACGAGGAAAAACCAATACCCCCTCACATCTTGTGTTTTATCTCAATGAGTGATCTTATAGTTTGGGGTTGGGCCTATGAACGAAATTTTGGGGAATTCCTACATATAATATAAGGATGGGAATAATGCCTTACTGAGTTTTGAAATGGCCATTCAGTTGAATGTCATGGTCTGAGGATGTGGGAGGATAGAACAATGGGAGGGGAACATGGTGCGATTATAGTAAACCTAGTATGAATGGGGCCAAAGAAGTCTATATGACACTTTTTGTGATCCTCCAAGCGAGCTATACCCAGGGGAAGTCGAAGAGATGGATTTTAGAGATAGTCTCTCAGATGAAGCATCTAAGAATTCATATATATCCCATGAGGATGGGAATAAATCCATATGTAGTTCTTGAAAATTTCGTGCAGTTTAACATCATGTAGCAAGGATGTGGTAGATATTATTTTATGGTCTTAGAGATCGAACTATTTTAGAGTTTCTTTTAATACAGTATGATAAAGAAGTATAAGGTCATATAGGACATGAAATGTAGTTGAACATCATATTGAGAGGAAGGAATAGTTAATTGTCAGGTAGTGTTGTATAGAACTCAGTTTATGGTCATAGAGCAAGGATTGTAGATTTTATATATGTCTCTCACATTTTTAACATAATGTCGGACAACAAATCAGTTTTACATTATGAAAGACGGAACAGTTTAAGGTCATGTAAAACCATGTAATGTTTAATGTCATACATGAATACATACTGTTTACTATCATGTGGGACATATATACTCAAGAAATTTACATCTTGATGATTTTAGTGTTTGTGTGAGGAGTTATATTCTGACTATCCATGGTAACTAGGGAGAATGTGCCATTGGGGTAAACCTTCTGAATGATGTATTGTATTTACCATTTGGGCCTCAGTTTGGGTTGTCTCCTATCATGTATCATTTGTGTAATTAGGAAAAAAAATGTTTCACCTTGTAAGAAATAGTGGAGGAGAAGGTTCTTGTTGAAGGATCTGGTTATCTTTTTATGACGCCTCTCTAGATTGTGCATGGCACAATGCATGTTCTCCTTGACTGCTTCTAGTTTATCCATATGGATACAAGTTTCCTTATCTGATGTCTATTTATCACATAAAGATATTAACAATGTGGTAAACTAAATCTCGATGGGAACGACCACCTCCGTTCCATACACCAGGTAATATGGGGTCAACTGAGTGGAATTACAGGTCATCGACTAATAATCCGAGAGAGCTCTGGGGTGTTTATCCTACAAAATATTCTTATTCTGACCAAAAATATTCTTCAAAATGTTAAATATGGTATTATTGAATTCCTCAATCTTCCCATTTTCTTTCACATGCTATTGGTAGGTATGATTAGAACTAATGTTTTACATGGTGTAAAACATCTTTAGTTCAGCCACACGGATATTGGTGTCATTAACAGTGAAGATAGTGTGAGGGAATATGAATATGTAGATGATATTGGAGCTCACAGATTCAACGATATTATGGGACTTGACCTACTTGAGTGGACTTTCCTATGTTCTCTTGAAAAAGAAATCCATAGCGGTCAGGATGAATCTGTACTGGTGAGCTGTCGCCGGTGGATATGGTCCCATGACATTGAGTTATGAGACCGCAGAGGGCCAATATTACTTGGTAGTGTGGAGGGGCTCTAGTGTCCTTTTCCCAAAATAAACATGGATTTAAAATGCATGGAACCTCTTGAAAAAATTGATACAGTCACAGATCATGAAGGGCCACGAATACTCCAATCTCTGGATCTGGTGAGATAGTTTCGGTATGGTCTGATAAGACCCACAAGAACCGGCATAAACATCCTACTGGAACTGAGAAATATATCCTCCCTAAATGAAATGGATGATAATTCCCTCAAACCCATGTCTGTAGAGGATCTTCTAATGACCGAGACCACTCTGGAGGGTAAAATGCAATGCGTGATGTCAGATTTTCTCATTCTTGGAACGATTTCCTAGGAGGTTACCATAGAAGATATAAACAATAAAGGGGGTCCTTCATTAAAGAGTAACCTCCAACACTTCAATAGGAGGGACCTTGGAGTCTTGACGTAGAGGCACTGGTGGTAATGTGTCTTACCTGTGGGCTATCATCGTCATCCATTGTGATAGGAGCGATGACTCTCCAGTGCATCACATGAATAATAAAATCATCTATGTTAGGTTATTCATGAGATGCATCCATGCTGGCTAAGTCAATTTCTCGACCATTCTGTGAACATGGGACATGAGTAACTTCTGGCTGAGATGGGAACTAATCCATTAACTTGTGGGTACATCCCAACAGTTGTATGATCTCAAGATTCCAAACAACATAATCTCCATTGATCTGTTTGATGTATAGTTTGGATTCCCTTTTCCCATTTATGTGGGAAACATCAATATCGATTTCTCACTCAAGACTAGTAATTTGAGAATGTTCTAACTCATTGTTGGTACATCCTTTTAACAACCTGAATGAATTTGGTAGAATATCTTGTACTGGCATGATAAAGACGATACCCAGGCCCACTCTGTTTAATATGGGGCCATTGAGTCCTCTACAAGTAGAGCTTTAGGAAGAATCGTCAAAGTGAAATTTACAACACAGAATAACTTGGTCTATCGAAATTACTGCCTCATCGGGAAATTCAAGATCCAGAGACTACACTATATGAGATGGATGATCCATAAGGATGTCTAAAAATGCATGTCCTTTAATGGAATTCTGGGGGAAAACCTGATATAAAACTACTATAGGATCACTATCCACTAAAAAAATGTCCTGTTAACATAGGGTGGTTCATAATGTACTTCAGCGGATCCACATGGGACACTAGCGGTATCACATGATGCTACAAGTAGTGTAACAATTTTTTCACTATGAATATGCGTGCAAGGAATCTTTTCTCGTTAGAGAAATATATGATCTCTATATCGTGGATCGTGTAGCTGAAATAGTGGAAATTGTTCTACATTCCCCCATTGTTCTGCTGGCTGATGATGGAACTAAGATATCATTCCATAGTCATCACATAATGAACCAATAACAATCTAAAAAATGGGTGGCCTCAGAACTGAAGGTCGTAACAGGTACTTCCTAATGTCCTAAAAATAGGTCTCATACTCCTCATCTAATAGATAATTGATTCCTTTATTAATGAGCTAGGAAAAGGGGTTACACATTCCATCCATATTTTCTAATAATCTTCATATATCGGGTATGTGGCCTTGAATTATTTGAAGCTCCATGATGTTTCTAGTGGAGGGGAGATCTATCTTATGGACTAGATCTTTTATGGATCTATCACAATGCATCAATATTAGGAAATGAAGTCGAGAAACATTCTGAATGTGACCCCAAAGGCGCACTTCAATGGGTTCATCTTCAGATGGAGGGAACAGTGGAATATGAACACTTTCTCAATGTCTTTGAGATGGTCTTGGAGCTACTGAGATTTGACCACTAGTTATTCCACATATAATTCCACCAATATTCTGAGGAACGGTATAAATTTGAAATGTATGGCATGCTGATAGGTAGAACCTGCATTCTTTTGACTGAAGGAAATTACCTGGTTGCAAAAAGTAAATTGTGTGGCCCTTAAGGATGTAGACTCTTCATCCTTGGGGTCCATTAAAATATGGTTAAACCCATAATAAAAATCAATGAATTACAGATCTTGGAACTAAGTGGTGGTATTAATCAACAATTTTATTGATGGAAGGGGAAATTCATCCTTCAGACAGTGACATTCAAGATCTAGGAACATGATGCATACTCTAATCTGTTTGTTCTTCTTTTGAATGGGAACACTTTTAGCCAACCATATGGGGTACTAGAAAACCTTGATAATGTTGGCTCTGATGATCTTATCAACCGTGGCATTGACCATGGCACTATAACAAGGGGGAATATTTCTAGGAGGGAGTTTAAACCCGTGATGAATTGTTGGAAGGCTGAGGTGGTGGATGACGACCTGAGGATCTTCTCCGGACATATCATAATAACTCCAGAAAAACAAATAACAATGATGTTTGAGGAAGTCCAAATTTTTTTCATCTTCTAGAGGCATAACAGTGCTGATCAATGTGGGTTTCTGATCCATCTGATCACCAAGTTTCACCTATACCAATTCATCGACTTTGGTGGAGACACCCTCTTCAAAACTGTGAGGTGCATCCCTTAAATCCTCTTTTAAATTCATAGAGGTGTGATCCTCAATATGAGGAGATTATTCTAAGTCAAAAAAACCTAATGGGACACCGGTGCCATCCTGAGTAGTAGTGGACACTGCATCAGGGAGATCCTATAATGCTGAAACCATAATAATGAAAGTTGTCAATCTCATCACCTATGTCCTTCAACCCAAGGGAACATACTTGATGATATCAAATAAATAATGTGTGTTGGTTTGAGATGGTTTGTCCTATACTAGAAAAAAAAGTATGTATGATGTTGTTTTTGTTTCCATGGGGCTGACATCCTGATACTTTATGATAGTAGGAGGCTCTTGGTTCACCCGAACATGATTTTTCTAGAAATACGCGGTGATCTTCTAGCATCCCTTAGACATGGGAATGTGCATCCCACTCATTCCCGAAATAACGAAGTATTGACCCAAGTCCGGGGTCATGGACTCCAATCGAGGGAATAGAAAGACGTAAGAATCACTATGGTCTTTCCACAGGACGATCGTAGTCGTAGCATGTTCAACATTAGTGGCCAAAATATGCTTTTCCTTTCTCTTTTAATAGTTAGCATCTAGGTAACGAGATTCAAAATAGTTCAAAGGGATGTATCATCATTTATTATACCCACTCGATCATTAATGGAGTACATAAGGCATTGGTGATATGGTGAAGGGGCCACCTCGTGCAGGTGGGGCCATGACCTACCCATCAATGCATTGTAGGAAGTGTCTTGTGAGACAACCATGAACTCAGTGCTGGCTACCAAGACACTGAATTAGGTTTTCATAAAGATCATGCTAAAATTTGTTTGTTCCGTCCAACCATAACATAGAAATTTTACGTTAGAGGGATTCAAATCGTCCCCAGACAACCCCTTATTTTGGAGTTCCTTGTTAAGGAAAAGGTTGATCCTAGACCCTATGTCGAAAATACAATGGTGAACCTCCATGCCATTGGAATAGATAGTGATGTACAGAGGGTGAATTTTCCCTTGAATGAGAGAACCATAATCTTCTCCATAGAATGTGATAAAGACTTGTAATTTTTCATTCTTGGCTACCTCAGCATGGAAGGATTCCCCGGCTGCTACCTCCATCTCGAAGTATATGAGGATTCTTAAAGCCTCACCAGTGGATTAGGGAATATCCGCTGACAGATAAAGAGCCTTGAGGATAGAGAGCCTCACATGAATTCTCGAATTATGATTGAGAATATCATACTTATTTTCCAAGAAAGAACATTTTTTGACAAGAGGTGGTTCTGTGAATGGGGGTATGATAGGCCCTTTTCATTAAACAAGTCTCTGAATGCTAATAAGAATATTGTGATTCTCACTATTGGAAACTCACGGGGTAACTACCAGATGAGAGATATGTGGTAGAGGCTGGTCTATTACAGAATAGCGCTGGTCATAAAATCATTGCAGGGGATCTTCCTACTCTAGTAACAAAAACAATGGTGGATAGAGATCTGGAAAAACCAAAGGAGAAGGCTACACATGCTGACATTTGAATAGTGAAAATTGTCTTCTTTCTATGGAATGCATAGCTTGGATGGAGGCATTGACTACAGAATTCCAACAACTCTCATAACCAAATATCCCTTGACACTGGAGATGAATGGGGACGTTGGGAGGATATGTTCGAAACTCATTGTCATTGTGAATTATGTATGGATTTGCCATTTCTAAAGTGTTAACTAAATCACACCCTTGATCATTACATGAATAATATTCCATTATAGGAAACATTTTGGTTGAAATCACCATCTCTAAATGGAATGATGTCTCTAATAGTATGGAATGCCGATGGAATTGGTAGAGGACTCTATATTCCCTTGCGCCACTTATGCTTTCCCATCTTGGAGGAGGAAAGCTAGGATATAGATGTAGAAGTAGTGGTCACAGGTGACACGGTGACTTCCGATGGGTCAGGTCGATTCAAAT
The DNA here is from genome assembly GCA_963277665.1 of Viscum album. Classification (NCBI taxonomy): domain Eukaryota; kingdom Viridiplantae; phylum Streptophyta; class Magnoliopsida; order Santalales; family Viscaceae; genus Viscum; species Viscum album. The sequence goes on along the minus strand of OY728148.1, from coordinate 1,477,829,426 downwards.
GTGAATGGATAATTCCATGGGCATGGGAGAATTATTTATGATCTATCTATACATGATTCTTTTGGGACCTGTGGTTGGGAACCTGCTTCCACTCACCTTCACTATCACTATCACTGTCAGGCAGTATGAAAACTCATGCCATATGTGACAAGGCAGGGCCTAACTTGACAATTTTTATATCAACCTTGTTTTTAAAATTTTATTTAAACACATATCACTGCTTGAGGGTGTGACCAAGGATTTGGTGATAGGGGAAGTAATTTGGGCGATCAGTGAGGTCTGCCTTTTTGGGCCTCCTGCATTCTGACAACTGCTGGATTCCATGTTCAAAGGAACTTCCGATTTAACCGAGGACCTGAGCTTTAATAAATTAGTAGGCTTGGTTTCATATATCCACGAAGGGGGTCTATGAACCTGGCCCAGACGGGGGGGCATGAGGAGCCTACCAAGGTGGTGGAAACTGGTTATCTTGCCAAGGTGGTGGGGGTGTGTTACGTGAGGGAACAAGGTGATTCTAAGGGGTTCATTGTGGGGCTAGAGGTTGCGCCAGAGGTGGTTCGCCTCTCTGATGCTATGGAGGTGGTTCCAATGATAATAAATAGTGTTTCCTTAAAGACACTATTTGGGAAAATGTGGCGAGCTCGACCTTAGCATCTCTTCTCGGGGGAAGTATAGGAGGCAATGGGTGTGCCTGGTTGGCCTGTTTCAAGGATTCCTCTAGACACTGGGCCTTATTAGAAAAATCATGGAATCTCCATGGGGAATATTGCATGATGAGGGAGGGGACCCATTTAGTTTTTACATTCCCCACACAAAATGTTATCATCTTATTCTGATTCTATGGCATATCAAGGGACTAGGTCAGGCCTTTACATCGGGTGACAAAGTCTGCGACACTCTTGCTACGATTTTTTCATTCACATGAAGTGGCCTTAGATACTCTTATTCTTGGAGGCAGAGCTAAAATTTTAATGAAAATGCCTATGAAAATCTTCCCACTTGGCTACAGTACCTATGGTTCACTAGACGTACCAGAAAAATGTAGGCCCTTCTAATGATTATATGAAACACTAGAGTTTGGTAGCCTATTTCTACACTACAGTTCCCAACATGGGTCCACACCATGAGATGATATGGGCTAGATGCTATAACAGATCTCATGTCCCATTAAAGGGGGAGAATGTAGGATTTATGATGTCAGGGGTGCTGGTATATTATCCTTTCGTTCCAGATATGGATTGAAATTATGTAGAATTTCCACCTGGTGAGTTTCCAAATCCATGAGGTTGGTGATGTACACTACTATTGGGTCATATGGTCAGGGATTACTATCATGGGAAGGGTCCCTGACCACTAGTGCGTTTTTAGGTTCATCAACATGATAAGCAGGATAGGGACTCAGGGAGAGGCTAGTAGAATGACCTGTGGGACTACTGGGGGAACAACCTGTGGAGTGGATAGGGGAGCCTTATCTGGGTCAAGAAGAGTATATCGCTACTCAGGTAGATTTGGTGATACATATAGAGCCCTCTATCCATAAGCTCCAGCTTCCACCATCTCTATGTGGGAAGTGTGGTTAGGGTCTCCCGGAGGCAACTTGCATGGGTGGGGGTGGGGGAGCTATACCTTCCTTTCCTTCCCTGGTCGAGGATCATCGTATTCTAGTATTTTCTCCAAAGCACATTCATAAAGGAGGTTATTGATCATCTTCTTATTCTCTACGAGCTGTTGACGTAATGCAGCCTTTCAAGATCATCCTCTTTCTTCTATACGGAGCCCAACGGGTTATATGGTGTGATGAAATCAAGATGATCCTTAATTTCTTCTGAGATTCCTACTAAGGGATAATGACTCGTTTGGTATGATAAGACCCAGTAAATTTCATTTTTGGAGTGTATCTATTCCCAATGGATCCAATAGGTGTGGCACCCCCTTGGAGGGGATTTCTCTTCACGGAGCTCTAGACCATTCTCTCACTCTCATTAGTAGACCATGTTAACTGTAACTCTACTAGAAGACATATCCTTAATATCACCTATAATGTTGGGATAACACTGGATAGAACTGAAATTAAGAGAAACATACTCCCCCAACAATAGACCTGAACATGTGAGGAAGATTCCTTAATAATTCTACAAATAACATTAAAACACTTAATGCATCGTTGCTAGAAGGTCCGATGGAGACATGGTGACATAGGATGCTAGACCACAGGTAGAACAGCCAAGTCTACCATGTGGAATTATTGTCCAATATCTTCATATCATGCCTCTAACTCTTGGGATAAGCCACTCACAAAAAAAGTAAATAGAAGTGTGTCACCGAGAGGGTTTGGGGAAAACACGCAACTTCCTCCTGATTAAGTGATTCTTGTGCACTGATGTTCATGGTTTCAATTTTCCATAACACCTTTAGGAAATGGTTTTCTCTAAGAATGTCCGACAAGATCCCCGGCTCAGACGTGGGATCCAACCCCTGTTTTCCCCATTAATCAACTAGGGGAGGCTATGAGACTGATAATGACACTGAAGAAGACTGCTCAAATGGTTTTCTTGCAAGTGTAGAATAAGTTTAATGGGATGAAAATCGACCACATCTTGGGTTGTTGTGAGAAGAATGAAATAGCTGATCCACAACATCCTGATAAGATGGACTGGAAACCATAGGTTCTTGAAAAGGTTACATGGTGACTTAGAGTGGACCATATTGTTTATCATCCTTTATCGATCCCCATAATAACTCTCCATGATCTCTAGTTGAGGCAGAGAATGACCATGTTGATGATAGGGAGTATTTCACGGCTAGGCTCTAGAAGGAGTAAAAATCATTCTCTTTCTGTCTGTATATTCAGAGGGATAAGGGAATTTGGTGTACCTCACATTCCGAAAGGATGAGGATTATGCACCTTGTTCCTGACCCGGTAACTGAATTATAGGATCAGGTTGAGGGTTTCATCATTGAGTTGCACTCTGCCACAGTGTTTGAAAAGTAGACAGGTTAAATCTTGGTCTGAAACTTCTCAGTTTTCTTCCTTTGGTGGCTGTGACCCACCCTCCATACATAGAATGTTTATTTGGGATAGGGTAGGTTTTCAACATGAAAAAGACCATCAGCCAAACTGATGCTAGGGCAGAAAGTACATCTCCTTCGGTGAGATGGGGTGCAAGGGGCAGTCGGATAGATGTTGAATGGAACATGGAGAGGGTCTCCATGTTGACTAGCTGATGTGTGGGGGGAATCTTCACATGAGGTGCTGGAGCGAGTAGGACATCTTTCGATGTTGGTGGGAGTATGACCAGTACATCAATGTCTGTTTCCCTTTGTAGTGATTGTATGATGGGGGGCCTTCATACTGCCCAAACTAAACACAGAGAAGACCATCGTGATGGGTGTCAATGAAGCGAGGAAAACCTCCACTTCACTGATTAACGGTATGAGGAGGATCTTCATATATGTGACCAGTGACCGGAGGAATGACTCCATACCTGAGGTCACATGTGTATAAGAGTCTTTTTTGCGGGATGTTAGTGCAGCGGGGAGGATCTTCGCTCGGACTGATGGTGGATTGGGGAGGACCTCCATGCCGAACTTGGGAGTGGGGAGGACCTGCACTATCATTGGAGGTTGCACGAGGAAGAATTTTGTACATTATTTCATTGTCACGGGACGACCCACAATGGATTCCACTGGTGTCGGTGACAAAGAGAATCATCCCATCCTGCCCGTGGGGTTGTTATGGCCTTTATTTGGGTCAAGAGAATAAGTGTCCATGTTCAGTATGAATGGGTAATTGTTCGTATACGTAGGCGGTGGCACAACCCACTATAGCTATTGATGACGACACCTTCTTGGAAGCATCCTCCTCATATTGCTCAATGTTGGTGTCAAGTTACCTAGATTTGGGATGGTGGTGTAGGTGTATGACTCACCTGCTCCTCATCATGTGTGGTCAGGTGGTGGTGTAGATGTGGCCTGGTTGAATCCCTCTTTATCATACCCCAGGATAGTATTAGAACTATGTTGGTTCGGACAACCCTCACGTCATTCTCCTAGGAAAGTTAATCTTCAAAGAACTCCATGGAGAGGCTCTCAAAACGATTGTTGGTTAGAGTGGGGAGCATTGGATTCTTGTGCGACCCATTGGTGCAATGATGGTGATGAGGAGATAAGACTCTAGGTATAGTCAGACCATATCCAAGGTTTGGATAATCCATTATTCCTTGTATCATATAATGAGGTCATAAATCACCATCCTCTGAACTATTTTAGAGAGTGAAATGGGGTGTGGGAACCGCATTTCTGTGGATGTGGAGGCCGTCATAGGAGATATGAGGTTACACGGGATTACTTCATTTCTGCCACCTATGCCCCTGTGTTAGTGGGTGTGTGGTGATCAGTTTCTTTTCACATCATGGGTATTGAAAAGTATAATGATTCAACCATTATCACTGAAATAAGGAATGTTATGTTCGCTACCCCAATATCTAGTGAGTTTCTTGCGAGTCACACTATTTTTTTGGTAGGACTTAGCACTAGATAACATGATCTGCTGACATGTTCATCTTATGGTGTCTCGAACGCTACTAATCTACACATTGATGAGAGTAACATCACTAAAGGTTCACCATTTCTGTTTCTGATGCTTTTTTGTGGCGTGCATCCGTCCATCAAGGATGACTCATTGATTTTTCCCCACATTCCCACTTCCCAAAGGTAATTGGCAATAGTCACTTGTTTGTGGATGTTTGATCCTTGATCAAAATGGGTTGATGGGATGTTGGTTCATTATTTTTTGGATTCCTACTCACAATCTGTTATCCATTACGCGTCTCCCATAAATATTAAGATGTTATTTCTGAAACTGTTCCCAGTTTTATCTCTTTGTGGATGTTAGTAAATTACATTACATATGTCAGGACATTCCAAGGGGTCAAGTCAGGGAAGCAAACTTTGATTGGGCGAGTAGTCATGTGGGAGATCACTGGTGTGTTTAGATGAAGAAACACTGATGTTTCTTGGTTTCTTAACCATATTATAGGGATTCTAGAGAGCGTAGAAGCCTGATGAATCCTATGTCGAGTGTGGGGAATTATATATCAAATGCATGACTCTATGGTTTTCCTCATCTTCCTAGGTTTAACAAAGAATATTCCATGAGTTGGAAGACTATATGAGATAGATCAGACTAATCATAATAGAGATGGGAGTGGATCTAATGGGTGAATCCCCAAGAGGGAGAACCTGATAGCCCTACAAGATGAGTGCATCATGATGACCAATGAAGACGGATCTAAGGACTCTTGGGTCCCTATAAAGGGGACTCTAGAGTTTTCCATTATCTGGGATTTAACCTTAGGGAGGTTTCAGATATACCCTATCCTAAGATACAGGGATCAAACCCACATAATTCAATGGGGTGAAGAATCGGGATGTGTGCAGAGGACAGCGACCTAGAGACATGTTGGTTCTTACGTGGGAATAGTGGCACGTCGCAAGAGGATATCTATTGTTGGATGTTTATGGGTTTTATGGGGATTATTCATGGTAATATACCCAAGTGGAAGGGAATATTTTAGTTGGATGTGGCAACTGAAGAAATAATCAGGGTGGATAATGGAGAGTTTAATGGTGTGGATGTGAAATGAGAAGGAAACGTCATGATGGTGACAGTATTGTTGGGAATGAACCTCATAAAGGCTTCCTATGTATCCACATGATAGGGAATCAATTTCAACATAGTTTGGTGGGGAATGGGACACCTAAGGAGGCATCCCATGAGGATGGATGCATGGATGAGACCTGGAGGAAATATAACCTCTGGGTAAGGTCATGACATTCCTTAAACACAGAGGATCAAAGGAGAAACTAGGATGAGACATGAGTGATGGGATTGAACACCAAGGAGGCTTCCTACATATCCATGTGATAGGTAATCAAAGTCCACATAGTTTAGGATGGGGGAATGGAATCAAGGTGTGCGTAGAGGATAAAAACCTGATGTCATGTTGGGGCATATGTGTGATTAGCGTCCCGGTGACATGTTGGGGTTTATGTGTTATTAGAGGCCAAATTTGGTCAGACGCCACTAGGATGGACCAACGATGTGAATCCCAACAAGAGGGATACCAATGTTTACTAGTGATTGGTGTTGAACCTCTATGAGGCTTCCTACATACCCGATCCAGGTGTCCAGGATCAAACCCATGTAGTTCAAATGGAATTAGGGACTACAACATCTTAGTGTATGTTAGGGACTCAAATGAATTTCCATCGGTTAGAGAATATAGTGGTTTAATGTCGGTTGGGGGGTACAACAGATTACCATCATTTGGGGCCTACAACGTCATACATTCATTTTGGGACTAAAACAGCTTACCATCGGTTGGGGATAACAATGGATTACCGTCTTTTGAGGTTGAACCTCATGGAGGATCCTATGTACCAAGTATAGGAGATAAGAATAAAAAACTATGTAGTTTTAACATGTACTATTTATCATCATTCTGGATGAAGAGGGTACATACAATTTAACATGATGCGGGTTGAGGGTGAACCGACATGGAGTAGTTGGGATCAACAGATGATGGACTTGAACATCAAAGAGGCTTCCTAAATACCTTTATCAGAAATTTGTATGGATCAATGCCCACATTTTTTGAAAGGGGGGATTGGGGCCTACACAATAAGGTGTCCCTAGAAGTATTCCATGGTTGGTGCTTACTCTAAGACCATGAGTGTTGTGATCAGTGTGAGAAATAAGAGCTAGTAGTCACAAGAAAATCACTTTGTGAAAGGTGAGTCCGCAAGGAATAGAGAGGGCCTTATGCATTCTTACCGTCCGGGGGAGATGAAGATTGTGACTTACATTAGGATGGAGGCCTAATGGTGATAAATCCAAATGGGAGAGGGATGGGGTAACAAATGTCCCTTTTCCAATACCTCATATATCTTTTGTCCACCTATGAAGAAAGGAGGGGAAATATGATAACTACAAAAAGAAATATTAAGGGCTAACACCAATATGGATTTTGTTCCTTGCATACAGATGTGGTTAATGCAAAGAGGATCTAATTCCATTTTAGGAATGATATCACTCTTGTGGAGACTAGTGGGAGGGAGAAATGTCTGAGGTAGGGCACCCCATGTGCATTGTGCGAGGTGAGTCTATAATTTAACATCATGTGGTAAGGAAGATGATGAATATCAGTTTAAATTCCTATTTCTCAGATGATTAGTATTCAATCCTCACCCCTAGGACATACATAATGGATACCCAAGGACACATGGGAAAGGGTAGGAATCAGAAATGCTCTGTAATGATGGGGTTGTGGAGGGATCCATTGATGGGAACAAGTTAGCATGGCTATGCTAATACGTAATAGCGGTTAGTGTGCCTATGTGAAGAATCTTGAGGCTAAGAAATGAAATATGAAACAATGACCAAAAGAACTTTGAAATAACATCATAAAAACATGGAGGGTCATATGGGGGAATGGTTTGTGAAGAAAATGGGTTCATAGGAAAGGGAATTGTGATGCTACGGTGCTCCATAGAGTATAGGGACTTCGTGAAGGGGTGTGATTCATGAAGTGGAGTGGCCTAGCCATGGCATGGTTTATACATGCATATAAAGGGTGTTTCATGAAGTTAAAATTCTTTCATGGAATAGGACTCCAAGGAACATGGGTGCCTTGTAATGTGGGGAACTGCGAAGCAATGTGCATCATGAAGCACTATGATCCTTATTCAGCATGGGGATTACATGTGAATGGAATATACTTTGTAATGCATGAGTGCCCTGTGAAGACCTGAGTTCCCTTAGTGATCTCTTTCCTCTATGGTGAACTCTGTGATCCAGGAAGGGCATCCCAATTTGAAGAGGGGTTCTATTTGAGACCTGGGAATGGTACATCACAATGCTCATATGCCTTGAAGAGTTCATTTATCTCACTATTTCACAATGCATAAGGTTCTTAGAAATTTCAGAGCTAAGATGGAAAATGGTTAGGGTATATGTCTTTTGGGTCCAAGGGAAGCAAGGTATTTATAGCCAAGGGGTAGAGTGAAGATATGATAGATCATTGATATGACACGTGTCTCTTGACAATTTCTCATATATTGCATCAAGTTTTTCACAACTGCATAGTCAATCATCTTCCCCTCCTCAGAACAGAGGCCTCCTTAATCCCCTCAGCGGTACTCGTAGAGGCTTTTGTAAATTTCTAAGGGATTGCATAGTCGATCCAGTTCCCTACATGGTGGGAAGATTCTCATTAATTGTGTCATAACTGCAGAGCCTCTTGACTCTTTTACTCTATGTCGACTGCAGAGGGGCCCTTGGATTTTAGCCAGCTACAGTGATGAGGGGCTCTTAAAGGCCACGGTGCTAATGGTCTCTGCAAAGGGGCTTGGAGACATAGCCACTTTTTCATTGCTTTTCACATTACATATTTCCTTCTATCAATTTTTTTTGTACCAAAGATAACATTATATATAGATGAAACCTTACATTTGAAAATGGGAAAACGTATGGCTGGAGAACCCTATGTTTGTATTGAACATTACATTTAATAATAAAACATATGGATAATCATCCTTAATTTTTTGATCAACCTTATGTTTTCAACCATATGTTTGAAGAATGAATGCTATGTAGTTGAACTCTACATTTTTTCTTTTTTCTTTTTGTTAAGGAACCATATGCTTGCCTTTTCAACACCGAGGATTTGAATTTATGACTTTATCGGAGTTTCATGCAATTGTATTTATAGAATATCAGGGCAATTTAAATAAAATTTTTGAAAGATTCAAAGATCGTTGTGATTAATTCAAATAAAAGAATTAGGTTGATAAATTCTCTACTATTCATAAGGTAGTTTACAACTACTCTATGTGGTCTTGTGGATTTGAATTATTAAAATTTATTAGGTGATTTTCTAGGATCTAGAATTAAAATGCATGTTGTATGTTTTACTTCTATCAATGTACTAGTTATATATATGTGTGTGTATATAATTAAAAGATAGATGTATATTTAGAGATACATATTGAGATATATAATGAATCACAATTAAAACTGCATTTTTGTGAAAATCTTTTATTGATATACTACAATAATCGATCAGATTCTATTTTTCTACATAAGAGGCTACAATGAAAATATACATATTTTAAACTTAGTATTTGATGTATGTCTGCTGCTGCTAATTTTGAATGTTTTTATTTTGAATATCTATTTATATCGGATCGCTTAAGAATTGAACATTCTTAAGGAAACTATTTTCTAGAGAATAATCATCATCTATCCTTAGTTTATGTTCAACTATAAAGACCAACTGGATCCCTTTATAATCAATATATTTTTATTGAGAGTTTCAAATGCTCGTACTCAGTTGTGGTGGAGTATTAGCTTCTCGATATAAGATTTGGATTATAGGTTCTCTATAAAAAACTAGAAGACTGTGTTTTTAGTCTTGTTTGTAAAGGTGTCAACTACCTGCACATAGTTGTGGATTGGTCTTATGATATGAGGACCAAACTAGTGAAATTCACCAAACGTACGGAGAGAGTAATTTTTGAACTATACTAGGGCATATTTATTCCCCAAAACATTATACATATTTGTTATATATATATATATATATTATCCACTTGTCATAATTTTATAAAAATTACAAACACTTCTCACCTGCATAATCATCAGTCCACATCAAGAGGTAAAATTGTAATGGATTTAGAAAATACAAAATTCAACCCCATCCTATGTGTATTTTTATATTCCAAGCTAACAATTGGTTTCCGAGGTCGATGTTTTGGAAAAATTCTATAATAAGATTAAATTTTATGGTCTATACCAAGACAAAAATGACTGATCAGAGACAAGGAATGTCAATGGGCCATGCTTCTTATTTCAATGATGAAAACTATGGTTGATAGAAATCATAGATGATAATATACTTGAAGAATATAGGATACAAAGTCTACTCTAATATAACTACACCTTATATAATTTTTAAAAATCATACAAATAGGAATGCTAATATAGAGGATGACTATCACACATATTATAGTGCTATGAATGAAGTTATATGTGGTTTTGGACCATAAATATTCAATATTGTCTCCCAAGGTCCTACTTCTAATGAAATGTGGCAGGCTATGGTAGTATCTTCTGAAGGAACAAAAAATGTATGAAAATTAGATATGTAACAGAAAAACTAAAATTTGAGACATTTAGAATTCTTGATGGTGAATGTATCACTGAGATGAATGTAAGGATTACAGAGTTAATAACTAATATTATAGCCTTAGGTGATCCCATAAACCATGCAGATCAATCATTGAAAGTACTAAGAGTAATACCTACTAAATGGAATGGTATATTAACAGCAATTTGAAAATCATAAATTTTCTAAAATCTGACAATGAGAGAAATGATTGGGACAATGATGATGTATGAAGAAGAAATGGAAGATGAATATGAAGATCCTATATTATTTGTGAAAAAGGATAATACTTATCTAATGGAAAAATCACAAAATAAAATAAAAATAATAAATAAAGATGTTATAGAAGAAAGTAATTCATATACATACAACATTGAAATGGAATTGGATAAATAAGCTAGAATGTTTAGTGAATTTTACAAGAATAAATGAGGATTCAAAAATCCATTCAATATGGATGAGAAAAACTATTGGAAATTTAGATGATATAAATGAAATAAATTAGGTCATATAAGAACTGATTGTCCCCATATAAAAGGTGAAAAGGAAAATATTGAAATGGAATATAATAAAAATGATGATTATGAACATAAAGGAAAAATTATCAACGAACAAAACATTGAGTGTCTTTAGAGACTACTACATCTCAACAAAATATGATTCAGAAAAGGAATAATCACATCTAAAATCAAATATGTGCTTCATTAAAGAATAGATAAGCCATAAACCTAATATTCATCTAAATTTGATTCAGATTTAAAATATTAAAATAATTTATTGATTAATTTTACTCATCTACCACAAACTGTGATGATCATGAAAATACGATTACAGAATTGCAAGATGAAGTAGAAACATAAAATATTGATCTTCTCTTATTTGAAACAGGATAAAATATTATAAACAAAATTCTTGATAAAAATTTCATTAGAAATAAAATATTTTTTATAGGATGTTAAAGTGAAAATTCAAAACTATATAAGAATTATTTTGTTCCCAAATCAAAACCTATTACCTGTTATTTTTGTGGAACTGAAGGGCATATAACAAAAAACAGTAATATATGAAATCCTTAAATAAATGGAAGATAAAATTTTTTTATTTAAAAAATATTATCTAAAGTAAATGTGTGTTTCCGAAAAGTAAATTAGATCTTTATTTCTATATATTTTCTATCAAACACTACTAGACCCAAAAAAATATGTGTAACAAAGAAAAAAATTTAAAATAACTTTTATATGAAACAAGTCATAGAAAAAGGAAGGATATATGGTATATGGATTGTGGCTACTCAAGACATATGAGTGGGAACTCATCATCCTTCAATACACTCACTCATATTAATGGAGGCCTAGTAACATTTGGTTATAATTCTAAAGGAATGATAATTGGACTTGAAACTATGGGATATACAAAGACAGTCTCAATCAAGAACTTACTATATGTACAAGGGTGAATGCATAACCTAATAAGAATCTCTCAACTCAGTGGTGATGGATATTCTGTTTATTTTTTTAACAATTCTTGTTCTTTATTGAAATATAAATCGCTTATGTTTACAAAACCTAGAATAGATTATGTTTGTGCATTAGATTTATATTCTTTATTTAAATAGGATGTTAATTGTATAAAATCTAAGATAAATGAGTCTTGGATGTGTCATATAAGCCTTAGACATTGAAATATTTATGATTTCCACAAATTATCTAAGAAATATTTATTTTATGATTTACCTTGTATTATGATTGATAGTGATAGATTTTGTGATGCATGCCAAATTGGAAAGCATCACAAATCTTCCTTAAAATTTATTAACAAAATGGCTTCATAAAAACCTCTAGAACATATCCACATGGTTCTTTTTGGACAATCATGGGTAGAAATTTTGGCTGGAAAACTATATTTATATGTTTATTTGATCATTAATGTAGATTTACTAGGATTTATTTTTTACAACATAACAGTGAAGATTTTAAAATTTTTGAATGTTTCTATAAATTTGTTCAGAATAAAAAGGTATTAAGATTATTTTATTAAGAAGTGCTCATGGAGGAGAATTGGAAAATGAGGAATTCATTTCATTTTGTTTCAATCTGTGTATTAAACAAACCTTCTCTTCACCAAGGACAAATCAACAAAATGGAATTGATCAAAGATGAAACATAACCACTCAATAAATGGCTAAGACCCTATTGAATGAACACAGTCTACCAAACTAATAATGGGAATAAGCTATTTGCAGAACCTAATATATCATGAATAGATACTATGGGAAAAACCGATTATTGTGACGGGGTATTTGTGACGGGTTGTATTCCCGTCGCAAAAACTCCAACGAATAGCGTATTTGTGATGGGAATATATTCTCACCGCAAATGGTCAGTTATTTGCGACGGTAATACAGGACCTGTCGCAATAGATATGGCACGGTTTGCACGCCAAAATGTGGGAAGCCTATTTGCGATGGTCGCCTTCTACCCATCACAACTAACCAGCGATGGTAAATAGTATATGCGATGGGTAATTGTCCCGTCGCAAAAAATATTCAGCAGGTGTTATTTGCGACGGGTCCCGTCGCCAATCCGAGCGGCGATATATAGGATTTTGCGATGGGAATATCCGCCCGTCGCGAATGGTATGTCGGCAGGCAACTATTTGCGACGGGCCCATCGCAAAAACCCTTTTAACTGCTGCCCGTAATGAAGGCGGGCGAACGTATTTGCGACGTGGCCCGTCGCCACTACTAGTGGCGGTAAATAGGAATTTGTGACAGGGATATCTGTATGTCGCTAATAGTATGTCGGCATGTATCTATTTGCGACGGGCCCATCGCAAAAACCCTTTTAACCGCCACCCGTAATTAATGCGGGAGAAGGTATTTGAGACGTGAACCTATCTCAAATACCTAGTATTTGCGACGGTATCCCATTGTAAATAAGACCGTCGCAAATAATCTAACCTATATATACCCCAACCTGTTTTTTCCAAATCATTCACATCTCTCTTCCTCTCTCTCTTTAACTTCCAGTTCTAAGTAGACAATTTCTTTCATTTTAATTTTTTCTTACGAGAAGAGGAGAGAAGTAGTTAAGTGTTGAAAATTGGTTCAAAATGTAGAATGTATTTATATTTTTTTTAATTTTAAAATTATTTTTAATTATTCAATTATTTTTAATTGTTCATTTTATTTTTATTTGTTAATATTAATTTTTTAATAGAATGTTTAGTAGCTATATAGTATAATTAGATTAAGTTGTTGTACCAAATAATCCTTGTCTGGACACGAACAAGTAGTGGAGGTTCTGGCACGGATGTACCTAGGAGTGAAAACTCTGAAAATGTGTTTTGAGTTTGACTTAGGGTAACACGGTACACGACAACGAGCCTTACTACACTCTTGGTTCGACACTCATAGAGGATGTTTTGTTAATAATTAGAAATAAATATATTTAATTAGAAATAATTAGAAATAGTTATGTTTAATTAGAAATAATTATATAATTATCAAATAATTAATAAATAATTAGATTTAATTATATTTAATTAAAATAATTATCAAATAATTAAAAAATAATTTGATTTAATTGATTAGAAATAATTAGAATAATTAAAATAATTATGAAATAATTAAAATAATTAGGAAACAATTAAAATAAATAGTAAATAATTAAAATAATTAGGAAACAATTAAAATAATTAGGAAACAATTAAAATAATTAGGAAAAAATTAAAATAATTAGGAAAAAATTAAAATAATTAAGAAATAATTAAAAATAATTAGGAAAAAATTAAAAATAATTAGGAAACAATTAAAAATAATTAGGAAACAATTAAAATAATTAGGAAACAATTATAATAATTAAGAAATAATTAAAAATAATTATGAAACCATTAAAAATAATTAATTAAAAATAATTACGAAATAATTAAAAATAAATAATTAAAAATAAAATAATTAGAAAACAATTACAAATAATTATGAAACAATTAAAATAATTAACAAACAATTAAAAATAATAAGGAAAAAATTAAAAATAATTAGTAAACAATTAAAAATAAAATAATTAGGAAACAATTAAAAATAAAGTAATTAGGAATCAATTAAAAATAAAATAATTAGGAGACAACTAAAAATAAAATAATTAGGAAAAAATTAAAAATAAAATAATTAGGAAAAAATTAAAAATATCATAAATAAGAAACAATTAAAAATAAAATAATTAGGATACAATAAAAAATAATTAAGATACAATTAAAAATAATAGGATACAATTCAAAATAATTATGAAAACAATTAAAAATAAACAATTAAAAAAATTAGGAAACAATTAAAAATAAACAATTAAAAATAATTTGGAAACAATTAAAAATAAACAATTAAAAATAAAACAATTAAGAGACAACTAAAAACAATTAGGAAAATTAGCAAGTGTGATTGACCGCTCATCTACCTCGATGTTTTTTCATTTGTGTGTCGAGGCTTGATAGAAAACTTCTGCCTCCACATGTAATATTTGATTTTACATTCAAAATTATCAACCTCCTCACCAGCATAGAGGTGAGGCGGTTTATAATTTTTACAGTAAAAGAAAATATTACATGTGGAGGTAGAAGATTCCTGTCAACCTCAACAAACAAATGAAAAGAAAATTGAGGTAGATGAGCGGTCAATCACATTTGTTTTTCTATTCAATGATTGATTAACTACCCGACCTATATGCATATCTTTACATTCCTAATTAGTAACATAATCAGTAATATAATTAGTAACATAAATAGTAACATAATCTAAAATATTATATTACTCTACTATTAATAATTAAATAATACTAATAATATAATTATTATTTTTATTATATGTTTAATAATTATAAAAAAATATTAATATAAATAAAATTACAAAAAATTTATAAAATATTACAATTATCAATATTTTCAACAAGTTTTGATCTATCCTTAACATGTTCATATCTTAAAGGGTCGCTAATTTTCAAGTCATGCCCAATAAAAGGTTTGTGTCAAACGTGCTCAATGTAAACTGTATAATTGTTCTTACTTGGTTGATCACCTCGCAAGTAGAATTGTAATAGGACAACCCAAGTCATGTCTTTCTCATCTATAAGAATCATATCAAGGACTTTTTATATAGACCATTCTTTATTGAAAAATTAAGGGAAAGACACTGAAGTTCTCTTAAATTTTCAAGGAAGAATGATCTATGTAAAGGGTCATGTGAAATGATTCTTAAAGACAAGAACGACATTACTTGTGTCGTCCTATTACAAAACTACTTGCGAGGTGATAGACCATGCAAGGACAATTATAGAGTTTACATTGGACATGGCTGACACAATCTTTTTATTGGGCATGACCTGAAAATTGACGACCCGCTAAGATTTAAACAAGTTAAGAATAGAGAAAAATCTATTGGAAATATTGAGATATGTAATAATTAGTAATAATTAGTAATAATTAATCAAAAATAAAATAAATTCGAGTGCATGGTTATAAATTGGCACAATTTCCAGTGGATTGGCGGCTACCTTTTGTTCAACGTCTCATATCTTTGCTACTTTCTCCCACTAAAATCAGTATGAAAAATGTGATCTAATGTATGCCAGAGCAATTTTTTCATATAGATTTCGTTGGGAGAATGTTAAAGAGAGATGAGTCTTTGGACAAAAGAGGCTATTTTCCCTGACGACTCATCTCCTTGTAAGGAGATGAGTCGTTAGGAAAAAGAGCTGCCGCCAATCTGCTGGAAAAAAATATGAATAATTAGTAATATAATATCCACAATGATGATTACAAAATTTTATTTCATTATTCAAGCATATTTCATTTTGCCAAGTATTTCGAAGTATTGCTAAATTAATAATAATTAGTGGGAATGATTACAAACAAATTGTGTCACTTATAATTATTTATAATTACTAAGAAATAACTGTAATTATGTATATTTTCTTTTTAGGATATTTGTTTATTATATAAAATTATTTAACAATAGTAATGGTTTTAAATTTCGTAGAAACATATATATAAATATGGAACAAGGAAATCGTCATCAATCATTATTTGATGATCATGCTTGGATAAATCAGCGCAGAAATCCAAACGGTTCTAGTTTAAATCATGTATATGTTGATGGTGTTAAAGGTTTCTTATCATTTTCATCATCAAACCAGAAATTTGTTTCTGAAAGGACAATTATGTGTCCTTGTAAAAATGTGCTCTAAAAATGTTTGAGACATTTCACATCGATGGGAAATATCTCTTGCGTTATGGTTTTCAATCAGATCATATTTTTTGGTATCAACATGGTGAATGCAGTTCTAGATAAGATACTAATAATTTGATTCTGGATCCATCATTGTTTCAGTATTTAGTACATGATGTTGCAGGGTCATCCGTTCAACAAACTAAAATCGAGGATGATGTCGATTTACCTCCCGAGTTAGCACCATCTGAATTTGCTGAGTTGTTCAGGTCTGCTGAGGATGCATTATATCCTATTTGCAAGATAAGAAAATTAGAAGTAGTTGAAAATTTTTTGGCTATTAAATCAGATAATAGAATGTCAAATAACTTTTTTGATCAGATATTTTCTTTGGTAAAAGCACTGTTACTTGAAGGAAAATGTGATGCGTGGTAATTATTATGAGAGCAAGAGACTGGTTCATAATCTGAGCCTTAGTTATCAGATGATCCTTGCATGTTCAAAAAATTTCATCTTATATTCTTGTGAAAATGAGTCGTTGGATAGTTTTTCCACATGTGGACAATCGAGGTATAAAGAAGCTCAATTAGGGAAGTCTGGATTGATTCCTGTAAAACAGTTGAGATATTTCTCGCTTACACCCAGGTTCCAGCATTTATTTCTGTCTCAGAACACAACAATAATGATGTCATGGAACAAAACCAATATTTCAAATGGTAAAAGCTTGATTCATCCATCTGATGGTGATTCATGGAATAATTTTGATAATGTGCATCCGTCTTTTTCTTTTAAATCTTGGAACGTGCGATTGGGTCTTTCTACTGACGGTTTTTATCCATTTGGATCTTTTGGTAGTCAGTATTCTTATTGGCCCGTCTTTATAACTCCGTACAATTTACCTCCATGGATATTGATGAACGATCCTTATATATTTTTTGACATTATTAATCCCAGGACATCTGAAAAATGAATATTGATGTTTATTTGAAACCATTTATTGATGAGTTAAATTTATTGTGGAGTCATGGTGTTGGTACATATGATGCTGTTGTGAAACAGAATTTGGTAATGAAAGCAGCTTTGATGTGGACAATTAGTGACTTCCTGGCATATGGCATGTTATTTGGATGGAGTACACATGGTCCAAAATCATGTCCTTATTGTATGGGAGACAAAAAAGCATTTATGCTCATGAATGGAAAAAAACTTTCTATTTTGACTGTCATCATAGATTTCTTCCAATCGATCATCCTTTTCATTGGAATAAATCTCATTTCAGAAAAGGAAAAATTGAAAGAGATGAACCTTAAAAAATGATCTTAGGTACAGAGTTACAATCAGTTGTATTTTCATTACCTTCCATCACTTTTGGACCGATAATAAACCAACAGAAAATTCATGGCTTTGGGAAAGAACACAATTGGACAAAACCGAGCATTTTTTGGAATCTTCCATATTGGTCTGATTTGTTGGTCCGACACATGTTGGATGTCATGCATATTGAGAAGAACTATTTTGATAATTTATTTCATACAGTTTTGGATACACCAAGTAAAACAAAATATAATGTAAAGGCATGATTAGATCTTGCCCAAATTTACAAGCGACCAGAACTTCAATTGTGTGAAAATGCCAGATCACAGATATTAATGAAGCCAAAAGAAGATTATACAATGAATAAAGAGTGTCACTTATTATTTTGTCAGTGGATTTCAGATTTGATACATCCAGATGGATATGCTTTTAACTTGGGAATATGTGTTAAAAATGGTCATATTACCATATTAAAAAGTCATGATTGTCATTTTATAATGGAAAGACTTATGCCTATTGGATTAAGATGTTTGTGGAATTCTATGATTTGGGATTCGATAACAGATATATCATATTTTTTTCCAAGACATGTGTTTAGCGACAACAAATTACGATACACTAATCAAACTGGAAGAAGTTGTTGTTGTAATTATATGCATACTTCAAAAAATCGTTCCGCCAGATTTCTTTGATACAATGGAACATTTTATATTACATTTTCCTCATGATTCAAAATGTGGAGGTCCAGTTCAGTTTCGATGGATGTACCCATTTGAGAGATGCATGCATAAATTGAAGAAAAAAGTACATAACAAAGCATCAGTAAAAGGATCAATAGTTAAAGCTTGATTTCAAGTGGAAATTGCATTATTCTGCTCTCATTATTTTGAATCTGAATATCCCTAAAAATTTACCCCACATGGGCCGGAACGAGGGGAATGTTGAAGATGATATGAACAATAAATTGTCAGTTTTCAATCAGCCCGAACTTGGCTTTGGTGGAGTTCATGATAAACAGATTTCAGATGATGAAAATCATAGAGCTCATACATATGTTCTACTTATCTATGAAGAAATGTCACCAATTGTACAGTGAGTGATCCTATCCATTATTATATATATCCGGTTATAGTAAATTAATCATATTGTATTTGTAGGTTATATGATGATCATATCAAGAAACAATTTCCACAAATTACAACAGCTAGCTTAGAAGAACAGCGGTAATAAACTTTGGCCTACTGGTTTCAAAAACTGGTAACGTACATTCTTTTTTGGTTTTACATATAATATCAATTTATTACTTGTAATAGTGATAAATATTTTACAAATTTTCTGGTATCTGTACATGATGATATGATTGATAGTCGATTGCGTATATTATGTAGAACACCATCCAAAACGGTTAAATCATATAATGCATATGTGGTGAACGGTTATCGCTTTCATACACGTGCATATAGGGAATCATAGAAAACAATGAATAGTGGTGTTTGTTTGAAGGGATCACATTATAGAGATATTGAAGTTGACTTTTACGGAATTCTTGAAGAAATTATTGAACTGTGTTATTTGGTACAGAATTATGTAACAATATTTAAATCTCGATGGCTGGATTCTGAGAGAAGATTGCATATTCATCCGACTCATGAAATTGTTGATATTAAAAATAAAAGTATTCTTGATGTAAATGAATCAATTTTATTTTCTCATCAGGAACATCAAATTTATTATGCAAAATATTGTGCTACTGTAAAAGAGTTGGATGATTTGTGGAGTATAATAAAAGTTAAATCTCGAGAAAATCAGTTTACTCAAACTAAATGTGGTTCCACTAAAGTAACAGGAAATGAAATTTTTCAGGACACTCCTCAAAACACATCTTTTTCACAAAGAGACATTAATATCGAGGATGACACCCCATAGTTAAGGGTCGATGGTGACAATGTTTTCAATGATGTTACAACTGAATTCGAAATGACAAGAGTTGATGAAAGTGAAACTAATAAGGAAATTGATGATGTTGATGAGGAAGATGAAGACATTGACATTGAAAACTATGAAGATGATTATGAAGATGAAAATTGACACAGTAAAATGATGGTTAGAATCATAACAAATATATATCTATACATAATAGTTATTTTCAAATGTTTTCTAATAACAATAATTTCATGTTTGAGATGGACTCATAAACGTATCATTAGTTGCTGGAGGTTGAGATACCTATGGATGGTGAAGTTCTTGAGTCATCTGACCCTCAGGTTGTTGGAACTACGGGGAGCACTCGGAGGGGAGGTGGTCTTGCCAGACTGATCATTCCAGATCCTATCCCTGAGCGATGTCCACCTCTTGGATTCAATGCGCACACACGGTGGTATGGTAACCTGTGTATTTTAGTTATCTTTCATTATAATTTATTTATATTCTAATTGTTTTATTATTTTTTCTTTTTCCACAGTTTTACACATATAGATATTGGGCAGGGGAGCGCTATCTTGCACAATTATTTTTCTCAGCCTTGGCTCACATGGGATCAGATTCCTGCTAATGTGCATGCTGCCATGTTCGATCATTGGCTGGTATGTAATAAAATATTATTTATTTTGAAATTTAATCCATTTATAACTATATATTAGTGTTTATGGTATCCCATCGACAAGAGCATGTGCGCCACGATCCACGCGGAACGGGTGGTGTCTATGTGTGACTGTTTCCGTCAGTTTTTTCATAATTTGAGAAAGACGGGTGTGAGGAAAGCTAGAGTGACAGAATTTGATGAGTAATCTAGAGCCCACTAACCAGAGTACATTTCATCTCAAATTTGGGATGGATTATGTACACACTGGTTGGGTGGTGGGTTTCAGAGGAGATCTTCATTGGGTCGACAGAATCGGGGGAGACAAGAGGTGATGCATCAAGCCAGTAGTCGTACATTCAGTATGCATAGAGAGTGTCTGTTAAGTACTTTTTTTAATATTTTGTACAACTTTAAATTTGAAAAATTTATTTTATATTCATATAGGAAGCCCAGAAGCCCAATATTACGACATACGACATTTATTGGAGGATGTACACTGATCCGGCTACTGGAGAGATTAGAGGTGACTGCCAGCTTAAGATTGTGGTCAGTATTATTTTCTTTTCAGTTTGCAAATTAAATGAATATAATCTTTTAATTATTTTAATTTCTAATTGAAACTTAAGGATTCCTATGAGGCCGCGACCTCTCAGACACAGGCTGAGAGTCAAGACGAGACGGGTGATCAGACTAGTGCCCACCATTTTGATAAGACGACATGGATGCAGGTGACCCAGTATGGCTTTGAATAGGGCAGAGTAGTTGGTATCAGCTCTCATTTGACTCCTACAGCTTATTATGGTACTACTACGATGTCGGTGTCCAGCTCGAGAGGAGCTTGTGGAGAGACATCATCTTCTGCCTCACAGTATCTGGAGCAGCTGCATGCCTAGAGTCAGCTTATAGAGGATTTGTGTCAGGGGTAGGAGCAGATGCATCAGCAGCAGGATGAGGAGATGCGTCGATGGCAAGAGCAGATGCGTCAGTAGCAGGATGAGGAGAGGCGTCGATATAAGGAGCAACATCAGGAGCAGATAGAGTATATGCGTCATCTGAATCATAGTTTAGGGATGGAGTTTCCTCCACCACCTCCTCCAGGTCCTCCAGATTATCCACCCCCAAATGATTTTTTACATTTAATAAAAATTTGAGTTCGTAGTTTATTGTCATATTAACTATTTACCATTCATCTTTCATACCGGTACGAATATTGCATTATTGAACTTGTTTTTATTTTTTTAATATTTTATTACTTATTAGTATTATTTTTAATGTCTGTTTATTTTAGTAATATTACTTTTAATATTTTATATTTATTGTTAACATTGAGAAGTTGATATTTTATAATTTTATTAATAATTATAATATTATTTTTATTTTTTCATAAATATGTATGTTTATTTTAATAATAATTATATTATATTAATTTATTATATTATTAATATTAGTATTATTATTATATAATATTATATTATTTATATTCATATTATTATTATTTTTTTATATTAATAGTTCATAATAATATTATATATATATATTTTTATTAATATTATAATAATATAATTTCATTATATTATTAATATTATTATTATTATATACATAATTTAACAATAATATTATTATATTAATTTTTTATATTATTAATATTAGTATTATTATATAATATTGTATTATTTATATTCATATTATTATTATTTTATATTAATATTTCAAAATTATATTATATATATATTTTAGTTATATTATAATAATAGGTTTTTTTTATATTATTAATATTATTATTATTTTTATATAATATTATACGATTTGTATTAATTATTTTATGTTTTTTATTTTTTTTAGTATTTCCTACGGGCGTATTTGCGACGGGGTGTCCCGTCGTAAATTTTTTTTACTGTCCCATTTGCGATGGGAAGAATACCCGTCGTAAAAACTATTTCTGCGACGGTCCATCGCAAATACCTACATCGCAAATATGTTTTAAATTTCCCATTTGCAACGGATTAGAAACTTGTCGCAACTAATATATCAACGACGGCCCATCGCAAATACATTTTTTATATATAAATGAAAACCAATTTTTGACGGTCGAAAAATACCATCACAAATACTCTTTTTGAGACGGGACCGCTGCAAAAAAACACCTATTTGTGACTCCGTTTTCGGCAACGGGTGATTTGCGACGGATCCCCATCGCAAAAGGTCTTTTGCAACGGGATCCCGTCAAAAATCACCCGTCGCAAATATTCAGTTTTCCTGTAGTGAGAATTATAATATGGCATGTTTTCAAAAATAAACCTTATGAACTTGGGATTGACAAAAAACCTAAGGTAAAGTACTTTAATTTTTTTTGGATGTAAGGTGTATATCCTAAACAACAAGGATACTCTTGGTAAGTTCGATCCAAAATCCAATAAAGGAATATTTTTAGGATATTTTGTTACATGTAAATCCTATAGAGTGTTTAACAAAAAATCATGGATTGTAAAGAATTAGTTCATGTGATGTTTGATGAAGGTGACCCTTTTATTAAAGAGAATGATCGAGCTGATGAAACTACTAAACCCTCAAACAACATGATACTTGAAAATATGAAAAATGATTCTAGAAATGACATAAATAAAAATTAGTCTAGTTCAAAAGAATTCCTACTGATGATCCTAAATGTGTTTTACCTAAATAGTTTAGACCCAAAAACAATCACCCTCTAGAAATTGTAATAGAATACATAGATATGGGAATAAGAACTAGAAGAAATACAAGAAACATTGTTTAGTTCTCGGCCTTTCTATCTAAAATACATCCAAAATATTTTGATGAAGCCATAGAATATAAGAGTTGGATGTTTGAAATGCAATATGAACTAATCCAATTCAAAATAAATAAAGTTGGGTTATTAGTTAAAAGACCATAAAATTATCCATCTATTGGAACTATAGTGGGGTTTTAAAAATAAAGAAGATGATCAAGGGATTATAACTAGAAAAAAAATCATTATTAGTAGCTACAAGATATATTAGGGATGAAAGTATAGATAATGATGAAACATTTTTGCTGGTAGCTAGATTAGAAGTAGTAAGATTCCTTTTAGATTATTCATCTTATATGAACATTAAATTACATCATATGGATGTTAAATATTCATTTTTAAATGGATATTTCATATAGTAGGGTTAGGTTGTACAACCTCTTGATTTTGAAAACTCTCAAAAAACAAATTCTATTTTCAATCATGATGATTATTATTATGGCCTTAAACATTCACCTAGATCTTAATATGAAAGATTAAGTAATTTTGTTTTGAAAAATGGATTTACTAGTAGAATGGAAGATCCAAATATTTGTTAGAAAACCATTTTTTCAAATATATTATTATTTAAAATCTATGTTGAGGGTTTTATTTTTGTGTCAACAAATAAAAAACATTGTAATGATTTTTCAAAAACTTATGAAAAATGTTTTTTAAATTAGTATGATGGGAGAGATGAAAATATTTTTAGGAATTCAAATTTATCAAAAAGTTTATGGAATTGTTTAAAAAAAAGAAAATATATTACTAATTTATTGTAAAAGTTTAGTCTTGAAAACCGAAAAACATATACAACTACCATGTGTACCCATATAAAACATGATTTGGATGAAGCTGGAAAACCAGTAGACAACAATTTATATAGATATATTAATGAATGTTTATTATATCTTAGTGTTAGTAGACCAGATATTATGTTTTTAGTATGTTTATGTGCTATATTCCAAACAAATACTAAAGAATATAATCTTACTATTATCAAAATTATTTTACTATTTTTAAAAGAAAACTGTTTTTCAATCACTTATTTATCCAAAAAATCTAATTTTAATTTGATATCATAGTCTGATGCTGATTTTGGAGCTATATATTAGATAAAAAATACTTCAAGAACATGTATATTTTTAGGAAAATTGTTAGTATCATGATGAATTAGAAAAAACACTCAGTTTCCCAATCAGTGGCTGAAGTAGAATATATATATGCAAATAGTTGTTGTGCAAAAGAGTTATTGATGCAAAACACACTAATGGAATTTGGACTAAATTTTAATAGTACCACTATTTTATGTGATAATACATGGGCTTTAAATAGTTCATAAATTCTAATTAGTCATCCTGGAACTAAGTATATTGATATTAGACCTCATTTTCTAAGAGATCGTGTTCTTAAAAAGGTTATTTCTTTAGAATGTTTAAATACTAAATGTCAACTAGATGATATTTTTACTAAACCACTTTCAATGATCTATTTGGATTTTATTAACGAGGAGTTAGGTTTAATAAATTATTTAAAATGTTAATAATTTTAATCTATTTAATTTTAAATGATAATTTTTTTTGTTTTTTTATATATTCCAATTTATTTATGTTAAAATTATTTTATGATTACATTAGATATTATTTTTTATAATATTTTTTTCTGATGTATATTATAGTTAATATATTTTAATCATAAATTTATTCATGTCATGTGACATAAAAACATTTAATGGTTATCTTATGTAATGGCATGGGAAATAGAGTTTGTCAGAAACATTTTTAATACCAATACCTTTCAACTATCGAACCCTTTTTCAATACCAAATCCCTTGGTTAACCTCGTATTCCTTTTCTTACATCTATTGTCACTTTGAAACCATAAAAAACACTTAAAAATCTCAGATATTTTATTTATCAACAATGATGAAAACTATGAGAACCAAAGAAGGTGAATCCAACAACGTAAAGTGTTAGAATGTTTTTTGAAGAAAGTTTTTTTAGGGTAAAGTTAGTTTATTTTGAATGGATATATCATTAAAATTTACTTCTAATGAAAGCACACACCTTTTAAGGATTGGAAGATGTGTACAATTAGGTGAACTCAAAATCCTTATGAGGTAGAACCGAATTATTTCTAAAACAATGTTTAATTTTCATTTGGTGATTATGAAGATACAATTTTTGCAAGAATAGAAGATAATGAATTTTTGGTTTTATAGATTGAAATTTCTAAAATATTGAAATATCCTCATCAGGAATTGTTTTATTTTAATCAATGGTATATAAATGATAAGTTCCATAAATCTAAATACATTGTGAAATTGTTTGGCTCCACAAATATTAGAAAAATGTTTTTCTAAGATCTTGAGGTAGATAATAAAATTATTTTCATCATTATAAAAATGGGAATTACTCCTAGAATATATGAGATGGAGAAGATTCTATATCCACACATGTATATAATGTATCTATTTTTGAGTGAAATAATGATGAATTTTCTAAAGTAAATGTTCAGTTATGTAACATTCTATTTTCAACTAGATGCTAGGATGACTTTTTACCCTTATGGAAGTATAATTTCATGATTTTTTTAAGAAAGTAATGTTTCGATTAATATATTCTTGAATTAAATTTCATCACAACAAAGTGATTAATGTGGGAACCTTATGGAAGATAGGTTTTTACTGGAGTACAGTAAAATGAAAGATTTTACCAGTTGTGATAGATGACCAACAAAGATCAAGATCTTTTTCTCAAGGGGAGAAAAGTTGAATTTTTAATGAAGGGATTGGTGAACTCCATGATGAAGGACGTTCCAAGGGAACCCAAAGAAAATTTAGACTTGTTGAAGAAGAATAAGATGATAATGATGAGGATATTAAAGCAGAATTGGTTATAAAACCATGGAAAAGAGTATATCCACATGATGTAGAGCCACTATTGGGTTTATGTGAGGCTACTAGGTCTGTTCATCTAGAAGAGAATTATATTGAGGAAGATCAACAAGTCCAAATACAGATAAGAGATCTACAGAATATTGATTTACCAGTTGTTCAATTGGAATAACTAGTTGTCTAGGGAATGAAATAGTTAATCGGAACAGAAAATGTAGCTATAGAGATTGTTGAGAATTTACTTCTGTATGTTTTTATCATGTGGATGAAAGAAATTAATCTTCCACTGAAGAAAAAATTGATGTTCTTGATATAATGTTGTAGGATCGAAATAATGATGTAGATGCTCAATATAAAAGAGGGGGTGAATTGTATACTTTAAAAATTCCTTCGGAACCTTTAAAGTTAGTTACGATAACTATATTTTCCTTAAGCAACGGTAAGGGATATGTTAATCTAAGTTGAACTAAGAAAATTCACAACACACCAAATGAAAGCTTGGAATAAGGAATGAAGTTATAAACTTCAAGTCTTATGATCTTACTTAAAACTGGAATGAGATTCTGAAAGTTGGTTCCGTAAATGTGGTTCTGGAAATTGAAACTTTAACAAAAGATTACAATATGTGATTCTACCTTAAAGCGTATAGAGTCAAAATGAAATAGAGTACAAGTAAGGAAGTATAAGAAGGTTATACATTCCTTATAATACAAAATGCAGCGGAAATAAATGAGTAGGAAAACTACAAGTAACAAGATATAAGTCTTTTAACCCAAAGAGAAGGGTATCCAACAACCATGGATAAAGGTCCCTTGATTTATACTTTCAATCAAGTCTGTCTTAGCCACACTAGGGTAAGCCCTCGATACGAAGATCAGAGTCTCTGTCTTGCTATCCCCGCAAGCCCTCAACTTCAAGGTAGTTGGCAACCTCTGTCTTCCTCAGCAAGGAAGCCCTCAAACTTCAAGGTAGTCAGAAACCTCTGTCTTCCTATCCCTGGAAGTCCTCGAATGTAATCACCAACACTCGGAGTCGCACGAAGCTTTGAGAGTTAATAAGATCCTCTCTCTCTAGAAATCACTTCAAGCATGTAATCACATGAGGGAAGATCAGTCAGCCTTTCAGCACTTTTTAGCTCTGAGCTCTTTCAAATGAGCTCCTATTTATAGGTAAGGTCGGCTCCTTCTCCAACGGTCATATTTTTCTTAAAGATTGGAGGGACCTGTACACGTGTCACTTAGACAACGGTTAGTTTATAACAAAATAGACGACATTGTTTTATAACAAAACGAGTGTAACAGAATGTACGACATTGTTTTAAAAACAAACTCAAAAGTTCGGAATTAAAACATCGGAGTGAAGGTTCGGAGTGTAAGGAGAATAATAAAGAGTAGTTAAAATATAAAAGCATAAGCAAAATTAAAGTTCTAAGTCTAAACAAAAATAATTTTCAGAGTCTGAAAAAATTCAGAGTGTATAAAACAAAGATAATCAGATTCTGTTTAATAAGAGAATTCGGAATGAGAGTTCGGAATGGGCATTAGTCATTAGAATTCGTAGTGAGAATTCCTCATCAGAATTCGTAATGGGAATTACTCATCAGAATTCGTAGTGATAATTCCTCATCAAAATTCGTAATGAGAATTGATCATTAGAATTTGTATTGAGAATTCGTTATCGAACTTCATAAGAATTCGTATCCTGAATCTGGATTAAAACTGTATCCGGAATTCGGAATGAAACTTTATCACAGTTCTCATTCTGGATTTTGGAGTGAAACGTTATCACAGTTCTTATCCAGAATTCGGATCCTAAAACAGAATACTTCATATCAAAGTTTCAAGCAATTTAGAGAAAATATAAATGAATCCGAATCTCATACTTAAGAAAAAATCTAGATGAAAATATGATAAGGATAATTTCTCTTATAAAAGTGATTTTCCTTATTAAAGCAATTTTCCTTAAAAAACAATTTTCCTTATAAAAGCAATTTTCCTTATAAAAGAAATTTTTTTTATAAAAGAAATTTTCCTTATAAAATCAATTTTCCTTAAGAATAAGGTGTTTGTGATTTTCAAAACAAGAAGGAATGAAAAAGTCATAAGGAAAACCTTATTGACTCAACAGTCTCCCCCTTTTTGGAAAGGACAAACATCCTTATGAAAAAGAAATTCTAAGAAGAAAGAAAAACATTAAGGCTTATCTCCCTTTTCTTTAAGGATATTGATGAATACGACTGAATCCCCCTTAGGCTTTTAAACTCTAAGGATCTTATTCTATATTTCCAGAATGACATTTCATTACGAAAAAGAAAGTCTTCTTTGAAAAATAAACTCCCCCTTAGATAGACTCTTATTAGAGTTCTTTTTCCTTAAGGATATTTTCCTTCTCCCCCTTAGATAAACTCTTATTAGAGTTCTTCTTTTTCTTAAGGATCTTTTCCTTCTCCCCCTTTGTGATTTTCAAAAAGAAATCGAGGGAATGGAAAAAATAACAAAGTACCTAAAAAATTAGTAATAACAACAAAAGAAACGTGATGCACAATTTTCATTAGATTTGAAATGTTGGCAGCAAAAGAAAAATAGATACAAAAAAAAGATCGGATTTAGTAATTTTGGATCTTTTTACTTCGAAATGAGCCCCTTAAGAATAGTCTTGATCTTCTTCAGGTCTTTATGACCTTCTTCATCTTGCTTCTCTAAGACAACTATTCTTAAAGATTGAGCTTAAATATTTTCTTCCTGGGATTTCATCTTTTCTTCCTGAGCTTTGATCTTTTCTTCTTGAGCCTTCATCTTCTGTTCAAACTCAATCTGATGATCCCTTTCAAACTTCTAGTTTTGAGAAACGGAATTCATTTTCCCATTCAGATCTCGGACTTCATGAATCCGGAAGTTCTTTTCATCTGTCAGCTTTTCTTCAAAGGATGAAGTCAGCTCATTTCTCTTCCTATCCTCAGTCTCAAAGGCATCTTTAACATTGTCTTGAAACTCATCAAATAGCCTCATCTATTTACAGTCTTCCTTGACCAGCTCGTCATTCTCTTGCAAGATCTTTTGTGGGATTCATAGACAACAAGAAAAGATTTGAACTCAGATTCAAACTCGACACACTTATCCATAACCAAGGATACGGAATCTGATTTCTGATTCAATGCATGTTGGAGCATTTGGCATCTTGAATCTATAGTCGAGATGGTCGGAATGGAACCAACCAACTTCCTCAAAGATTGAACAACAAAGTCATGTCCCAACGAGGATGACTCTGAATCTAAAACTTTTCTTGGAGAATTTTCTTCCTCAATAAGCTCCAACTTCCTTTTAGACGAATCGCCAATTTCTCTTTTCTTGCTAGCCACTGATTTCGGAGTCTCAACAAGAAGTTGCTTTCCCTTGTCATTTTTCGGACTAGATTCTTGATCAAGAGTTTTATGCTCGCTAGTAGATACTTGAATAACATAATCAACAACTTATTGAACAACATCTTCCTCATTCTTATCCTTCTCTGGTGTTACTAACTTAGATGATTCAGCCTCTGAAGTTCGGAGTAACAGATGTTCCGAAGGTGACCCCTTAAAATCATCTACTTCTTTCAATAAATTTCTGGTTTCACCACTTCCTTCAGTAACTACTTCTTCCTCTTCGACTTCTTGAATCTTCTCAAGTTGCTCAACATGCTCATCTCTAGTCTCATCCGGAAAATCAAGGTTTCTTCCTAGAGTCTCGGGTAGAGATTCCAAGGAGAAAGATCTCGAAACTGGAATGCTTCCGGATACCATCTCATTAAATTTTAACAACGCATGGACTGCCTCGGCATCTGTCATCTTCTTCTTGAACTTCTTTTCCTTTACTTGTTTTTCAATCTCATCAGCAGTTCTCTACTTCAAGGCCTTATCCTCCGCAGGGTCCAATCTGAACTGCGGATCACCTTCTTTCATTTTCTCTTTATCTGCTCACCACTTTGCAAAAACTTCATCAAGAAAGGCTTTCTTCTTCTTTAGTTTGGGAGGTGCGGTTTTTTACTTCCTTAGATTTATGATCCTCAACTTCAACTGCGACTTCATTCAAATTTATTTTCTTTACTGGCTTAGATGATTCTGGTTCAGCAGCCTTCAGAGCCGCTTCTTCTTGATTAGTCAAATCGAAGAACTCACCAGTCTCCTTGTTCAAAGCCACATCCATCCTTTTAAGGGTATCATCACTGACCAACAAAATTTTGCAAACCCTTGGCTTAGATCTACAATCTTCCTTGAAAGACTCAAGGCACCGAACTATTAACTTTGATTAAATTGCAGGGTACATTACGATCTGGTCTCTGAGATTTCCTTTCTTAAGATTCTCAATGGTTATATGAATGTTGCTCATGAAGTTAAACTTCCTTAGATTTATCAGGAAATCTAAGATATATATCTCACTCTTCTTCAAACTCTCTTTATCACCTTTCCTCGGTACGATAAGACCTTGTACCTACAACTCTAGAATCCGGAAATTTGTAGGCAAACTAGCAATCTTCAGAGCTTTGTCATCTGAGAGTCCGAGAGTTTTCAAGGATTTTTCCTTGTCGAAGCTACCCTTAGAATCCGGCAACACATGAGATATAAAATTGGCTTCTCCTTCATAGGTCAGCCCTACCAAGCTTGCTTCCTTGGAATAAGAAAGCTTATAAGTCTTGCCATAAGACTTAAAAGAAAATTTCTCCCTATTATCTTCCTTAAAGAAGGAAACTGTTTCAGAGAACTCAACAAGTAACTCTGAAAAAACAACGTCTTGATTCCCCGGTTTGGAAACAGAAATATCTTCCCAACCATTCAACTTAATGTTCTTCGAAATAAGAGAATCATAGTTGTTGAAGAAATCCGGATGGACTAGCCTTTCTCTGTAAACTAACCATTGTGAAATAGGCTTGGAGGATGAAATTTCTTGAGAAGCTAACTCCACAGACATTCGGATCTGAAGTCCTTTGAAAAGTTCGGAACGGAGAAATCTGAAGTTCGAAACAAACTTAAAATGGAGAGGCAGAGATTCGGGATGCGAGAGCATCAAAACCGATGTAGGACAAGTATTTGGGTCCCCTTTATATAGGCAAAGAAACGACGGTTCAACTTCCTCGGTTGATCGAATGGTTGTGATAAGCTGAGATCATATCTGACGGTTGAAGATGAATTCTCAAGAAAAATTGAATCCGATCTTTTTGAGGTTTTTATTAAAACAAAGAATTAAGAAAACTATAATCCGAAAACATAATACAAGAAAATGCCAGCAAGTAAAAAATGACTACCAAAACATGAGTAAGGAAATCATACCTTTCGGATTGGCTTAAGAGAATTATTCGTAATGGGTAGTATAATAATGACTACGAAAAAATCTTTATTATTAAAAGGCAATGTTCGAAAAAAAAATTACTACGGAAAACAAACTCAGTTCGGAAAACTCATTTCGGAAAACTCAGTACGAAAAGCACATTCCATGAATTTAAAAAAAAACTTATTATGAGAGATTCAGTACGAATGTTCCGTTATGAAAATACCAGTAAGAAATTTTCCATTCTGGATGTTTTCAATATGAACACTTCCATTCCAGAAGTATTCTATACGAAAATGTCCATTCTGGAAAATTGTAGTTCCGGAAATTCCATTCCGGAAATCGTTGTTCTGAAAAGTTTGAAAACAAACTTTGAAAAACATTGCTATTCTATCAAACAAATGTACTCCCCCTATGAAAAGAAGTTTATTATTGTAAGGTGACTTTTTCAACAGAAAGTTAATTAAGGAGTATTACCTTACGGTTATCATCCCTAACTTCTGTTTGTTGTATTCAAATCTATCAGAAGACAAAGATTTTGTGAAAATATCAGCAAGTTGATCCTGTGTTCCGATAAACTGAAGAATAATATCTTCTTTAAGTGTGTGATCCCTAAGAATGTGATTCCTAATATCTATGTGTTTTTCATGGGAGTGATGTGCAGGGTTCTTACTAAGGGAAATGGCACTTGTGTTATCACACAAAATTTGAGTTTTAATAAAACTCAAGCCATAGTTTGTGAGTGTGTGTTGAATCCACAATACTTGAGCACAACAACTTCCAGCTGCTACATATTCAGCTTCAGCAGTAGAGAGTGCTACAGAATGTTGCTTCTTGAAGGACCAAGAAACTAACGAATCTCCTATGAAATGACAAGTTCCGGATGTACTTTTTCTATCCATTCTACATCCACCAAAGTCAGAATCAGAAAATATTTTAAGGATAAAATCATTTCCAGAAGTATAAAATAATCCTAGATCCATAGATCCCTCAAGGCAGCGAAAGATTAGTTTTACTGCCTTTAAGTGAGATTCCTTAGGATAGGATTGATATCTTGCACATAAGCATACTGAAAACATTATGTCTGGTCGACTAGCTGTTAAGTAAAGTAAACTTCTATCATACCTCTAAAAGATGTTTGATCTACTGGTTTCCCAGCTTCATCAAGATCTAAAGAGTTTGAGGTACCAATGGGAGTACAAATACTCTTAGTGTTGTCATAACCATACTTTTTAAGAAGATCATTAATATACTTATGTTGAGATATGAAGGTTCTTCTGGTTTTTGAGGAATTTGAAAACCAAGGAAAAAAATTAACTCACCCATCATACTCATTTCAAACTCATATTTCATTAGACTTGCAAAAGATTCGGTCAAAGATTGCTGAGTTGAAACAAATATGATGTCATCAACATAAATTTGAACAATCAAAACATTTTTCTTATCTTTCTTTATAAAATGGGTTGGATCTGCATTTCCCTTAACATAGTTATTTTGAAGCAAAAATCTAGTGAGTCTATCATACCATGCTCGTGGAGTTTGATTGAGACCATACAAAGCTTTGGTAAGTCTAAAAACATGATCAGGATGTTTTGTATCTTCAAATCCAGGAGGTTGTTAAACAAAAACTACTTCTTGAACATAACTGTTAAGAAAAGCACATTTCACATCCTTTTGGAATAGTTTGAAATTAAAGAATGCTGCAATGGCAAGTAGAATACGGATAGATTCAAGTAAATCTACTAGAGCATAGGTTTCTTCATAGTCTATTCCCTCTTGCTGATTATATCCTT
Organism: Viscum album; assembly: GCA_963277665.1. NCBI lineage: Eukaryota > Viridiplantae > Streptophyta > Magnoliopsida > Santalales > Viscaceae > Viscum > Viscum album. The sequence goes on along the minus strand of OY728148.1, from coordinate 1,477,796,311 downwards.
TAGCAACAAGTCTAGCTTTGTTTCTTACTATGACTCCATTTTCATCACATTTATTTTTGAAGACACAATTTACTCTAATAACAGAAGTATCATTAGGTCTTTCAACCAAGGTCCAGACTTTATTCCTTTCGAATTCATTTAGCTCATCTTGCATTGCTTTGATCCAATCATTATCATCTAAAGCTTCATCAGTGCTTTTAGGTTCTTGTTGGGAAAGAAATGCTAGATGTTCTACTTCATTTCATAAGGAACTTCTAGTCCTTTCAGGTTGATTTACATCACCAATGATACTATCACTGGGATGATTCTTAAGAAACACCTGATTTGGGTTTTGTAGAACCTGTTCATCAACATAGGGTAGAATGTCTTCTGGGGTAAATGATTCAGAAGTATCTTCTAGAACATTATCCTTATCAGAAGATTCTTCTATCAATGTTTGGTAATCAGTTTTTGAAAACACATATGAGGATATTGGTTGACGTGGTTTAAAAACAAAAGGATCAGGCTCATCAAATTTTATATGTACTATTTTTTCAACAGTACAGGTGTTTTTATTAAAAACTCTATAACCCTTAGAGGTTGTGGAATATCCTAATAAAATCCCTTCATCAGATTTTGGTGCGAATTTATGTAGGTTATCATTAGTATTGAAAATCAATACCTTGCAACCAAAAACCTTGAAGTAGGATAGTCTTGGTTTTCTACCTTTCCATAACTCATAAGGAGTTTTATTAATAGAAGGTCTAATTAAAACTGGATTTATAGTATAAAAAGCAGTACTTATAGGTTCAGCCCAGAAATGTCTAGCTATAGAATATTCACTCAACATGGATCTAGTTATTTCTTGAAGAATTATAGTATAAAAAGCAGTACTTATAGGTTCAGCCCAGAAATGTCTAGCTATAGAATATTCACTCAACATGGATCTAGTTATTTCTTGAAGAATTCTGTTTCTTCTTTCAACTACACCATTCTGTTGAGCAGTTCTAGGTGCTGAAAAATTGTGAGTAATACCTTTTTTACTACAAAAAGTTTCAAAATCAGAATTTTGGAATTCTCCTCCATGATCACTATGAATAGTTTTCAATGGAAGGTTTTTCTCATTTTTAACTTGAGCTCTAAAACTTTTGAAATAGGAAAAAGCTTCAGACTTCTTTACTAGAAAATAGACCCAAGTAAATCTAGTGTAATCATCAACTAGAACAAACACATAGTATTTGCCTCCAATACTTCCAGTTTGTGTTGGACCAAAAAGATCCATTGTACTAACTATAATGCATTAGTTTTTGTGACTTCACCAATTGATTTAAAACAATATTTATGTTTCTTTCCATATTGACAAGGATCACAAACTTTAGAAAAATCAAATCCAAACTCTGGTAGATCCTAAACTAGTTTCTTCTTAGAGAGTTTACATAAGTTTCTAAGGTTACAGTGACCTAATCTTCTATTCCATAACCAGGAATGATCTTCCATTATACTTAGGCAAGGTAAATCTTGACTCCTGAGGTATTCTAGGTTCAAAGGGTAAACATACTCTTACCTATAGGCTGATAGAATAAATTATTCCTTGGAATTGTGAACTAAGCACTTATCATTCCTAAAATTCACAAGGTAACCTTAATCACATAACTGACTTATGCTAATGAGGTTGTGCTTAAGACCCATAACAAAAAGAACATTTGAAATCAATGTTTTACCAAGAATAAAAATATTACAAATACCAACAATCTCTCCCTTAGCATTATCTCCGAAATGTACCTTTCCTCCTTTCGTTTTGATAATCTTTTCAAAATAGCTTTTGTTACCAGTCATGTTCCGGGAACATCCACTATCCATGTACCATGTATTATTGCTGGTACTCTCTTTATTTTCTTGAAATCAAGAATAAAATTAGACTTTTGAAATCCAAACTTGCTTGGATCCGATATTTCCAGATAATAAAATTTTAGGTACCCAAATCTTCTTAGAGAAATACGCTTTGAGAAAACCTAAGGATTGGGTTTTGTTTAAGGAACAACCTTTTCCCCAGTGACCCCCACATTGACACTTTGTACAAAATGGGGCACTTTGAGGAACAAAATAATTATTGTTGAAAACTGGTTTTGCATGGGTATAACCAAATCCGGATTTATTTCTTAAAGGTCGTATTTGGGAATACATTTTATCAAAATTTTCCTTACCATGGGTAAAGTTTGATAAACATTTCTTTAAGGAAAAAATTTCAAACCTGAGTTTTATAACCAAGTTTTTATCCTTAAAATCATTAGTTTTAGAACTAGAGTTAGGTTCGAAAACATTTTTCATAGAAATTACTTTTTCTAACTCTTTAGAAAGTTTGTTCTTCTCAGAACATACTTCTTCAAGATTATTTGAAATACTTTCAAAATCATCATTTTTCTTTTCAAGATATTTAGAAACATCTGATATCTCTTTTGTAAGAATATAATTCCAAGGGTTTTCCTTATCAAGTTTCTTATTGAGTTTGGAATTCTTAATTTCAAGAAGTTCAGCAAACCTAGAGACTTCTTCATAAGTAGGTAAAGTATTTTCTTCATCAGAAGAAGATTCTTCATTAGAAGAGTTATAATAGTTACTATCATTAGAATTTAAAGAAACATTGGTCAAGGATTCAGCATTTCCTACATTATCCATAAAACAATGATTATCAATAGGTAATCTAGCTATAAGACCAAGATTATTCTGTTCTGAAGATTCATAATCAGAAGATTTATCTGAAGAGTCACCACCACTGGCACCCCATGTGTCATTTACTTTCAAAACGTTCTTAGCTTTGGCTTTATAATATTTCTTTATGTTCCTGTCTGAATGCCTTTCTTTCCATTCTTTCTTTTTGAGCAAAGGGAAATCTGGTCTAATATATCCAGCTCTCTTGCATTCATAATAAGTAACTTCTCTATCTTTCTTATCTTTCTTGTCCTTTTTATTATACTTGGATTGGAAATTTCTCTGTCCAGCTATCATGTTCATCCTTCGAGCAGGGTTTTCTAATTCATTTTCAGAGACTTCACTCTCACTAGATTAGAATTGGAAAATAACTTTCTTAGACTTGGATCTGGTTACTCTCTCAGGAGTCTTAGATTTCATCTGATTTGAAGTTGTTGTAAAGGCAACAATACCATTTCCATTCTTCTTCTTGATGTTGTCAGCATCTCTCTTCATTCTAGTCTCATGTTGTAGAAGAGTTCCAAATAATTCATCAAGAGTTATTTGAGTGACCTTCCTGTTTTCATCTATAGCTATTCTCTTGGACTCCCACTCATTGGGCATAATATCAATTATCTTATCCACAAGTGCTTCATCATCGAGACCTTTCTCTCCCATTGACTGTAACCTATTAACAATGGTCATAAATCTCTGTTTAACTTTACAGATTGATTAACCATAAAAAATATTGAAGCCATGATATTCATCTCTAAGCATAGCTCTTCTAGTCTCAATCACCTTAGAAGTCCCAAAGTGTGTAACTTCTAACTTTTTCCAGATACAGTTAGCTGTTTCATAAGAAGAAATTTGGCTATATATATTTCTAGTCATTTAACATAGTAAAGTATAGTGTACCTTATAATTGAGTTGATATTCTTTCTTTTCCTGATTAGTAAAAGTTCTGACTTCCTTTTCAGGAATCTTATATTCTCTAGTAAGCATAACAATGTTGTCTACTCCAGTATTGATAACGAAAGTCTTCATTCGATCTCTCCAATATTCATAGTCATTACCATCAAAGATTGGTGGTCCTGTAGGATTTAGATTATCAATTGAACCAACATTAATTCCTTCCATACTAGAACAACCTTTGGCACACAAATTTGTTAGTAGAAAAGATAGTAAACACAAAGTTCAGAATGAGAAAGTTCAGAATGAGAAATTTAGAATGCGATAGTGAGCAAGAAAAACTTATTCGTGAGTATAAGTATTTCAGATACCTTGCTCTGATACCAATTTTAGGATCGAAATAATGATGTAGAAGCTCAATATACAAGAGGAGGGGGGTGAATTGTATACTTTAAAAATTCCTTTGGAACCTTTAAAGTTAGTTACGAATAACTATATTTTCCTTAAGCAAAGGAAAGGGCTAAGTGTAACGAAGTTGAACTAAGGAAATTCCCAACACACCAAATGAAATCTTGGAATAAGGAATGAAGTTATAAACATCAAGTCTTATGAACTTTCTTAAAACTGGAAAGAGATTCTGAAAGTAGGTTCCAGAAATGTGGTTCTGGAAATTGAAACTTTAACAAAATATTACAATATGAGATTCTACCTTAAAGTGTATAGAATCTAAATGAAATAGAGTACAGATAATGAAGTATAAAAAGGTTATACTTTTTTTATAATACAAAATGCAGTGGAAATAAACGAGTAGGAAAACTACAAGTAACAAGATATAAGTCTTTTAACCCAAAGAGAAGGGTATCCAAAAACCTTGGATAAAGGTCCCTTGATTTATACTTTAAAGCAAGTATGTCTTACCCATAGCAGGGTAAGCCCTCGATACAAAGATCGGAGTCTCTGTCTTGCTATCCCCGCAAGCCCTCAACTTCAAGGTAGTTGGAAACCTCTGTCTTCCTCAGCAAGGAAGCCCTCGAACTTCAAGGTAGTCGAAAACCTCTGTCTTCCTATCCCTGGAAGTCATCGAATGTAATCACCAACATTCAGAGTCGCACGATGCTTTGAGAGTTAATAAGAGCCTCTCTCTCTAGAAATCACTTCAAGCATGTAATCAAATGTGTGATGATCAGTTAGCCTTTCAGCACTTTTCAGCTCCGAGCTCTTTCAAATGAGCTCTTATTTATAGGTAAGGTCGGCTCCTTCTCCAACGGTCATATTATAATTAACGATCGGCGGGACCTGTACACATGTCACTTAGACAACGGTAAGTTTATAACAAAATAGACGAAATCATTTTATAACAAAACAAGTGTAACAGAATGTACGACTTCTTTTTAAAAACTAACTCAAAAGTTCGGAACTAAAACTTCTGAGTGAAGGCTCGGAGTGTAAGGAGAATAATAATGAGTAGTCAAAATATAAAGGCATAAGCAAAATGAATGTTCGGATTCTAACCAAAAATAATTTTCGGAGTCTGAAAAAATTCAGAGTGTATAAAACAAAGATAATCAGATTCTATTTAACAAGATAATTCGGAATGAGAGTTCGGAATGGGCATTAGTCATTAGAATTCGTAGTGAGAATTCCTCATCAGAATTCTTAATGGTAATTACTCATCAGAATTCGTAGTGAGAATTCCTCATCAGAATTCGTAAAGAGAATTGATCATTAGAATTCGTATTGAGAATTCATTATCGAACTTCATAAGAATTTGTATCCCGAATCTCGATTAAAACTGTATCCGGAATTCAGAATGAAACTTTATCACAGTTCTCATTCTGGATTTTGGAGTGAAACTTTATCACAGTTCTTATCCAGAATTCAGATCCTAAAATAGAATACTTCATATCAACGTTTCAAGCAATTCCGAGAAAATAGAAATGAATCCAAATCTCATACTTAAGAAAAAATCTAGATGAAAATATTATAAGGATAGTTTTTCTTATAAAAGCGATTTTCCTTATAAAAACAATTTTCCTTAAGAAAAAAATTTTCCTTATAAAATAAATTTTCCTTATAAAAGCAATTTTCCTTATAAAATCAATTTTGCTTATAAAATCAATTTTCCTTAAGAATAAGGTGTTTGTGATTTTCAAAACAAGAAGGAATGAAAAATTCATAAGGAAAACCTTATTGACTCAACAAATGTCTTGTTAAAGTGAAAAAGAAATTGAAAAACTAGTGGATAATTCTATGGAAGAATCTTCTTCAAAATCCCATGAAATTGTAGAATTTGGTCAGTAACAACATCAAGATGAAGGGATATCTAATTCACTAACAAGTTAGGTTGGGAATCTTGTAATGAAGTTTAATATGACTCATGAAGAGACTGAAAATATTTTAAAAGAGTCGGAAGTTTCAAAGAAAAGGTAACATAATCTTCATTAAAATTTAATTTCCAAGAAATAATTTGATTCTTTCAAAAGTGAGATATTGAATAATGTTGAAAAGATAAGATCTGGTGTTGTTTATAATACAATCATTAATGATGTAAAGTTGTATTTTGCGAGTCTGTTTGAATTGATCAAGAGTATTGTTTGTCATACTAGTACATCTACCTCTGATACTACTACCAGCCTATATCTGATTCGATGATTTTAGGACATCACCTCTATCATGGATGATATGAATGATCATCTAAAAAATATTCAGTGAAATAGTTCCCCTCTCTCAGTTATGTTGGAATATATAAGTTTCTAGTGGGCCAACTTACAATAAAGGAACCATGTATTATATTTCTATTCAAAAAATTCACATAAATGTAATATTATTTTATTCATAAATAGGAGAGTTTTCATAACCTTCTGAAAGTCATTATTATTTAGAATATTTATATCAATCAAGATACCAAAATTTTAAATTTTCTACTCGGGGATAGTCAGATGAAGATGTTTTGGATAGAGAAGGATGATTTAAAAGATATGTTTGAAGCCGCTCAAAATCCTTAGAGCATTAATCGATCCAACTAATACCCAATATTTTTTTACCTAAACCATTTTGGTTGACAAAAATTATTTCCCAGCCAAACTAATTCATGTTTTTCTAAAAATTATGATCAATAAAATATCATTTTTTTATTTTCATGAACACTATTATTTTCTTCTATTGATGTGTAGATGCTGAAAATCTAGTCTTATTTTTCAATTCAGGTCATTATAACATTCATTTACAGATCTGTGCATAATTAAATGTGTTTTATTCATTTTAGAACTTTTTTTATATCAAATAAAGCTGATGAAATCCGAATAACACAAACAATTTTTTTCATCAAAATAATTCTGGAAATTAAAATTTCAAATTATTTACTTTTAAATTGATAGAAATGTTATAAATTATATTATTAATTTTATGGGATTTCATGTCATCATAAAGGGGGATATTGTTGGGCATGTAATGTCTCAATAATACACTATGAATATTTTTCATTTTGATGCTCACAAATATCCTTTTCTGTTTCACTAAAGTTACAATTTTAATTTTAATTTTGGAAATAAATTTTCTTTATATTTCTTATTTTGGTAATATATTCAACCTTATTATTCATGTGGAATATTTTTCAAAGTGTTTGGAATCCTCTTAACCGTATTCTGGAAACACTATTCTTACCATATGTTGATGAAATGTAACGTAAGGAAAAAACCCAACATTTATATTATACCTTAGGCTAAAAGATCAGCATGTATGGTTAATCAACCCTACATTGATAGAAACATATGGATAAATACCCTTACATTTGGATGAAACCATATGTTTGACAAAGATAAAATTTATTTTTCAAAAAACCTACGTTTTTATATAACTGCACATTTGAGAAGCAAGAGTATTGATCATCAACCTTATTTTTTGATCAACCTTATATTGCCATCCTTACATTCAGATAATTAACACTATATAGTTAAACCCTGGGTTTGGTATTTTCTCATTTTTCGAAGGAACCTTATGTTTGAACTTTCATCACTGAAGATTCGAATTTATTATTTTATCAATGTTATGTGAAATGGTCATTACGGAATATCAGACCGATTTAAAGCACAATTTTTAACTATTCAAATCTCATTGTGATTAATACAAAGAATCATATTATTTGGAGAAATTATCTCCTATGATTAAGGTATGTAATGAGTACACAGATTTAACTTGGGAATTTATCAGGTGATTTTCTAAGATCTCAAATTAAAATACATTCTCTATGTTTTACACCTATCAGTTTGTTTGTTCTATATATATGTTTTTGTATGATTCAAAGTGATATCTATATATTGGGATACATATTGAGATATAAATTATGTCATGATTAAAAATGCACTTGTGTGAAGATATTTTATAGATAAACTATAAAAATCGAACAGACATTGTTTTTCTATAGAAGAGGATACAGTGGAAATATACTTATTAAAAACATAGCATATGGTGTAAGTCGTTTGTTACTATTTGTTGTTGTTTTTATTTCAGATATCTATTGAAACCATTGTTGGATAGGTTTATACCAAATAAACACAAGAGGGGGGGGGGGCAGAATTGTATGTATTACAATTTCATCACATGATCATAATATGTCCTTTTAAAATTATCAAAATGATTAAGAAGTGGAAAATAAATATCAAAGGATACACGATGTATAGTGGTTTGGGGAATAGAAGGCCCGAAGTCCACTCCACTAATTCTCTACTACACGAGCTTAGTGATTTTAACTATCTGTTCCTCTTATCAACAGATAATTCCACAACTGAGTACAGGCAGTTGATACCTTCATAACATTATGGGAAAACAGAGCCTTCTGGTTCATACATAGAACCAAACACATAGAATAGTACGAGAATCAGGTCACTCATAGTAAAAGAGTATTTGTTCAATGAAATAACTTCCAGCTGTTCTTCGCAATTGCAACATCATGCAATTGACAGTCGATGGATTGTCGTCATTAAAAAGAATGATCTTCAGCTAAAAGAGTTCCAAGTCGATTAGATTGTAGTAGTTCTTGAAATATAATTCACAGCTTTAACAAAAATAATTTCACAAAATATATTTGATGTAGAATCATTTAATCTTTTATTGTGCTTCTTCTTCTTCAAGAAATTTGATCTTTGTCGCTCTTTGTAATAGAAGATCTGTAAGTATTTATTGTCTCTATAAACTATAGTGGTGAAAAACTCAAGGGCATGATATATATATTTTTTTTCTTTTCTATGATACATCTCTATATCTTTAATAAAAAACAATACAGGTATATAATGAATATATATGTGTGTTCTCTTTTTAAATTTAGATCCAAAAATGTCACCTTTTGAATTGCGATATTCAAATATTTGAATAAAAGAGTAGTCATAACTCCACATAAAATTTTCCTTGAAAATCTTCACATAAATCAATTTTTTCGTAAATAAATTGGTTTGAATCATTCAAAGATGTGATTTAGATTCAGGCTTTTTACTGGCTTTAAAACAGCCTGATAATCCGCATAAAGACTATTGCATTAAGAAAGTCATAATGTAATTATCTGATGTCAAACGTAGGGTTAAATTGCATAGCATACATTCTCTGAACGTAATGTTCACAACATAAGGTTGATCTCAAACAAATGTTTTATACCAAATGTAAGGTTGATCACAAACGTAAGGATGATCACAAATTTAAGGTTGATCACAAATAATTTTCTCTTCTACTTTCAAATATATAGTATATAATTAAAACTTTTACCAGCTTCTAAATGAATGGTAAATGATCCAACGTAGGGTTGTTTACAAAATTTTGGTTGATTAACAATACTTTTTAGAAAAAAACATTAATTTCAATACATATGTAAGGTTCTTTTTCCATTATTTTCATGTATTCCAAATGTATGGTTCCTTCCAAACATAGGGTTCATCTTTTATACTCTCCTGATAACGTATGGTTTCTTAACCAAACTTTAATAATAACATAAGTTATAGTTCTTATCCTTATGCTATGCTCCTCAATGTAGGGAATGAAGAGTGTTTCTAGAAAATGCTAAACTTATTTTCGAACATGTTGAGTATGAATAGTGTTTCCAGAACACAAAAAAGTGATTTCTGAACACGTTATCAAATATTCCACATGGATTAAAACAACTAAATATTATTTCAAAATAGAGAAATAAATAATATTAATTTCTTGAAATATACTCAATTTAAAATCATTATTAGAACAAATAATGGTATTTTTTAACATCAAAATCCCAATAAAATGACAGAGTATTGTTTAAAACAACCCATGCTCTACAATCACCCCCATTTTGATGATCAAACAACCCATGAAATAACCAATAAAATTATCATACAAAATTTATTGCATATATATTATAATTTTTGAAAGATGAAAAAAAATATTTCATATTAAAAAATATTTCATATTTTTTACATCTTCTCTCTCTTTACAAAGTAAAAATAATATCTCCTCCATTATAAATAAATAATTTTTTGTTTATCCACAATAGTCTCCCAAAAAAATATGTTCTATTTTATCCATATTTCTCCCCCTTATGTGATGTCAAAAATAATTATAGAAGAATAAATATACCACATTTTAATGTAGCACTGAACTTATGTCAAGGCTATAATAAACTAGTTATCACTATTTCATATTGGACTACTAATATTTTTTTCATAGATAGTAGAGTAAAACAATGTAATGGGAAAAAAACATGTGATTCAAATATTTGGTATTGAAAATATAATTACAAGTACAGTAAGGATGATGAGAATCAAGACTGGACAATATGGGATTGTAAAATGAGTTTCAGCACCTATGAATGATTTCATTGATCTCTAAAATCTGTAGTCTCAACCTTTTCATTAGTCAATCACTTAACCAGACTATGAGATCTCTTACTTCCTATGTCAGATTAATTTCATCAATCAAATTTACTCTAAAAAACACATATAACCACTTTTCCTTTTCTATAAAAAGTGTAAATTTATCAGTGAAATGATTCAGAAAAACTTTAATTCAAGGTTCATTCGAAGTCTTATTGTCAATAAGAAACTTCTGATTTTCCAACAAAAAAGATAAATGTGCACTATTGCATTGAAGGTCCTGTATTCTGTCATTCGTATTACTCATAGCTATTGTAATGGCTTGAAATATTCTGATCAAATCAGGTGAAATACTTGATGTACTCGCTTCATTGTTTTTTAAATCTTCGAATTGTTTCTCTATGAATGATTTAAACACTAGTAAATCAGACTTCGTCACCATTTCAAATCTCATATTTTCTTCTTCAGCCAACATTTCCTTCTTGAATTTTTCAACTTCTTGATAATAAATATAACTAGATTTCAGTAATTGAAATTTCATATTCTCCATTTCTAATGATCCTCTTAAAAAAGATGTTTAGCTTAAAAATTATTAAATTTTGGGATCAAATCTTCTACATGATCATTTTTTGAGTCAGAGGAACCCTATGCTTGATTTACAGTCTAATATTATACTGGATTTATAAGAGCAAGAGGAAGGGAGTCAGGACCTGACTTCCCTCCATTGTTCCTCGATACTGGCATCTCAACAGATTATTCTTTCAAGTCATTTCATTACTCATCCACATAAATATATTCACCAATAAGTTCAGTGTAAATTTCAGAAGGGTTCTTTCCTAGATTAGGCTATTGATCTTCCAGAGAATTGGATTCATTGATTTCCTCTAGGACATGTTCCTCTAATATAGGTTCCTCGTGAGCTAATTATTCTTAGACAATTTTAGCCACCTGTACATTTTCATATCTAGGCACTTAAACTTATTCAGACTTTTGAACAGTTAGATGCAAAATTTTATTTTCTACTTGAGGAGTCACCTCAACTTGATAAACTGTTGGTCAATAAATTTCCTGTAGTGATGATTCTCTAATAAAGTGGTATCTTAGAAGAGGTTCATTTGTTCCAAAATTTTCTTGAACAGTTTTCTTATCCACTTGAGCTAATCGTTTTCTTATTCTTTGAAGTCCTTCTTGACATTCCTCATCAGCAGGTGTATCAACTACTTCAAATTTTATTCTCCTGGACACTCCACCAGTTCTAGATTCAGCTACTCTTACCATTGTTTTTTCAGGTAGCTCCTAAGAAATATCTTGTTATTCTTCTTCTCCAACAAACATGAGTTTGCCTTTTATTGTGCTCCAAAAGAAAACAATCTTCCACAATGTGCCAGCATTGAAAATGTATCCAGGGTGACATCTCACTTGGGAATCTAGCAACATTATCATATCTTCCATAAATAATATCATTGAAATAAACCTTCCAAAGGGATAGAAGTTCAGCCTCACTTCTTATTGGAAGCATTAGTTGATATATCTTACCATAAGTCTTTGAAAATTCAACTTTATATCACACATAAATAGAAAATATTATGTACATTTCAGGGTAAAATATTTTCTCCATCTCTGACATTCTGGGTGCAGTACCTATTTGCACATATTTAACTAAAATCTTCTAGTCAGGCACTACATATTTCACTAAAAACTTTCTTATATTTTTAGATCCAAACATAAAAGACATAATCCCACAAAATTATAGAAATTATCACCAATATTCATTAAATCAAAATATAAAACCCCCTTATGTGGGAATTGAATAATTTTGGCTATCTCAACTGACGAGATCGAAAAAGCTCTATCCTTGATCTTAGCTAATATTGAATATTCATCTTCTCCTAGACTTAAATGAACCGATTTAAAAAAATGACAATGTTCTACCTCATATAGGAATTCTGTATAGTCCCCATTGAAGGCTTTCTCGAGTATCTAAAATGTGAGGTGTTGCCTCAACATCAAATCTATTTGGTACAACCATTATATATCGATCACTTTTCCTTGAAAAATATTTCATTCAACCACACATTTCCGATTGGAATTTCTGGTTTCTATCTCATCAGTCATTTTGGTTTTGGCCATTTCTTTCACAGATTTCTAGAGTTTCTAAAGGCTAGTGTTTCGAATGTTCAGGTCTAGGTAGTGAAGAGCAGTATAAGTTATTTGGGTTTTGAAAGGTTCTAACAAAATGAACGGTTTTGGAATAGAAAATCGTTTCTGACATCCTTGATTCTCGTGTCATTACACACATAGTAATTATTACATTATTTCAAAAGTGAAAACTTACGTGGAAAAATTTTAAAATAGAACTGATGATAATTTTAATTTAATAAAGATAAGTAAAATAGATAGAATAATAATTAAATTAAATATTTAAAAAAATTCATTTAAATATAAATAAATTGAGCTCCACCTTAGGAAAATCAAACCATTTAATGGAAATTTGTTTAGTAAAATATCAGTTAATTGAATTTTAGTGCTTAAAATTATAATAATATATTCTTTTTGAGAACATGATCTCTTATAAAGTGATGTCGAATATCAATATGCTCAGTTCTAGAATGATTAAAAAGGCTTTTTGAAATATTTATAGCACTAGTATTATCACATAAAATAGGTGTATTATTAAAATTTAGTCCAAAATCCATAAGAGTGTTTTTCATCCACATATATTGTGCATAGAAACTGTCAGTAGATACATATTCTACTTCAGCTGTAGATAGAGAAACTGAGTGTTGTTTCTAACTAGACCACGACACTACGGATTTTTCTAAAAAGTGACATGTCCCAAAGGTGATTTTTCTATCTATTATAAAACATCCAACGTCTCCATCTAAATATGAAATTAAATTAAAATCAGATGTTTTTAGATAGAGAAGAGATTGAAAAATAGTTCCTTTTAAATATCTAAATGTTCTTTTGATAACACATAATTGAGTTTCTTTTGGATCTGAGAGATATCTAGCAGAAATATATACCGAGTACATTATATCAGGCCTACAAGAAGTAAGATATAATAAACTACTAATCATATCTCTATATAAATTATTTTAAACTGATTTTCTTGTTTAATCCAAATCATGTTTTATATTAGAATAAATAGAAGTTGAATATGTCTTAATGTTTTTAAGTACAAATTTCCATAGTAAATTAGTAATTTATTTTCTTTTATTTAAAATTTTTCGAAAATATTTTTCAGAAATTTGAAGTCCTAAAAAGAAATTTAATTCTTCCATCTTACTCATTTAAAAATTTTTTTTCATTAAATTTGAAAACTCATGACAAATCCTTTTGTTTGTAGAACCAAAAATTACATCATATACATAAATTTGAACCAATAAAATATTAGCGTCAATATTTTTCATAAACAATGTTGGATATACCATCGCAAAAGTAAAATTATTTTTTAAATGAAATTAACTTAATCATTTATACCATGCTCTTGGTTTTTGTTTAAGGACATAAAAATCATTAGTATGTTTAAAAATAGTATTTGTTTTTTATGAATTTTCAAAACCAATAGGTTTCTCATCATAAACATCTAAAATTAATTAACCATTTAAAAAGGCATACTTTACAACCATATGAAATAATTTACCGTTCATATGAGATACATAAGCAAAAATAATCCAAATGGAATAAAATCTAGCTATAGGTGCAAAGGTCTCATCATAATAAATACCTTCTTCCTGATTATAACCTTTAGCTACATGTCTTTCTTTAATTATTGTTATTATTCCTTGATCATCATGTTTATTTCTAATGACCCATTTAGTTCCTATAACTAGATAGTTTTGAGGTCTTTCGACTAAAATCCAAACATCATTTCTCATGAATTGGTTCATTTCGCCTTTCATTGCTATCATACAACTATCATCTACTAAGGAATCTTATAATGTCTATAGATCTAATTGGGATAGAAAGGCAGAGAATTCAAAAATATTTCCAACATTTCTTTTGGTTTTTATTATAGTTCCTAGGTATCCAATAACAGTTTCTAAATGGTGATTATTTAGAGTTCTAGATTTCCTAGATAGTACACTGTTAGGTTCTTCAATGTCATATTATTCTGAATTGGACTGAATTTCATTTAAATATTTTTCAAAATTAACTTTCAACTTTTAAAGGTTCTTGTTATCATTAGTTTCAGATTCATCAATTTGGTCTCTCCATTTCTCAAAGGTATCATATTCATCAAATTTCAAATGAATTGATCCTTGAAAAATCCTTGACATTTTATTTAAAACTCTATAAGATTTGGAAGTAACATAATGTCATAAAGAAATTCCTTCATCAGATTTTGGATCAAACATACCAATATTTTCCTTGGCGTTTAAGGAGTAATCCTTGAATCCAGAAACCTTGAAGTAATTTTCATTAGTTTTTCTGTTATTCCAAAGTTCATAGGTTGTCTTATAAGAAAAGGTCTTATTAAAACTAAATTCATTATTTAACAGGCTGTGCTTAAAGATTCTTCCCAGAAAGATGTAGGAAGATTTTATTCATTTAACATAGTACTAGCCACTTATTGAATAGAGCTATTTCTTCTTTCAAAATTTCCATTTTATTGAGGTGTTCTTGGTGCAATGACGGTGTGTTTAATACCCATAATTGAGCAGATTGAATTAATTTCCAGATTCTCAAATTCTTCAGCATAATCAATTCTTAATGAAATTATTTTAGAATCATTATCATTTTAAACAGCTTTACAAAAACCATCAAATATAGTAAAAGGTTTATTTTAATATTTTAGAAAATAAATCCATGTAAATCTAGAATAATCATCAACGTAAACATACACATATAATTTACAATCCAAGATTTCTACCCATGAAGGTTCAAATAGATCCATATGGATAAGTTCTGGTGGTTTGGATGTTGCAATTTTGTTAACAGATTTGAAAGATGATTTGTGCTGCATGCCATGTTGACATGCATCACTGAATTAATCGCTTTGAAATTTGATACGTGGAAAATCATAAACTGATTATTTCATAGATAAATTTTGTAATGAATATATATTTCAATGTCCATGTCTTCTATACAAGATCAAAGATTCATTTATCTTAGCAGTTAAGAATTTTACTTTCTGTTTACACAAGGAATTTATGTCTAGGCTTTAAACATTAATAGTTCAAGGGGCTCTAAATTTAAGGAATTTATCTTTTAAAACAGAACTACAGTTATTAGAAAAATCAACCAAATAACCATCATCGCAGAGTTGAGAGATACTTATCTAGGTGTGATTCAATCCATGTATAAAATGTAATTTATTGATTGATACTGCTTCTAGATCTCAAACTATTCCAATGCCAATAATATTATATTTTGGAATTGTCACCAAATGAGACTAGACCACCATCATTTTAAGTTAGAGTTCTTAATTTTGATGAGTTTCCCCTCACATCCTTAGAGATTACACTATACATATAACATATTTCAGTTTGGCTTCGGTGACCTTCTTCCTACAATGGAATTTAATTAAGGATTTTTTTGGTACCCATATTTTGTTGGGTTTAGTAGTATTAGTTTGGAGAGATCTGTGAATCTATACATGTTTTCTTTTTCTATAATCAACAAAATCATATAAACTGCTTTCAACAAAGGCTTTGTTAATCCCACTTATTTTTAGTTCCCTTGAATAATTTTTTTTAGATATGTGTCTTCGTGTTCCACAATAATTAAAGATTAATTTTAACGTATTATGAATAATGTAGTTTTTATATAGTTTAGGTTTTTCACATTTACATATTATTCCATATCTTTCCTTTTTAATCACATTCATTCCAAGTATTTCATTTAGTGTATTTTAACCTTTTGTAAAAATAACAGTTCCTCTTTTGTATGTTTCTACTTCTGTTTTCAGTGTTTTTATTTTAGTTTCATTGTCTATACATTTGTGTTTAATGAGTTATATTTTTCAGTTAACTCTTGATATTGTTTTAGCAGAGTTTCTCTTTCTCCTAAAACAGTAGTATGAATATTTTCCCATGATTTATGATTCTTAAATATGGAATCATACTTCAATTCTAGAATATTATAGTAGGTTGTGATTTTATTATTTGAACAACTATAACAAGAATAAAAATTAGACTAGTAATAGGATTGTACCTCATTAGCTTCAACCATAATTCACATGTTTGCTTTCATATTAGATTCTTCTTT
Source organism: Viscum album (assembly GCA_963277665.1). Classification (NCBI taxonomy): domain Eukaryota; kingdom Viridiplantae; phylum Streptophyta; class Magnoliopsida; order Santalales; family Viscaceae; genus Viscum; species Viscum album. The sequence goes on along the minus strand of OY728148.1, from coordinate 1,477,779,692 downwards.
TTCCGAGTAAGACTTTGATGAGCTACTGGAGTCTTCAGAAAAACTCCATGTAGCTTTCATTTCCTTTTTTTCTTTTGGATCATAGTCATTTCTCATGAAGAATTTATTTTTCTTTTCTCCCTTTAATTGAGGAGAGTCAGGTCTGATCTGACTCATCTTTTTTCATTCATAGCATCTGACTTCCTTTGGTTATTTTTCATCCTTTTCAAAATATTTTCTAAATCCTTTCATCATTCTAGATAATTTAATGAACTTTCTGGCTAGCTGAGCCAATTCCACATTTGAATACGATGAATCACAATTATCTGATTTCACATTGATTTTATTCTTTGTTTTTCTATTCTTCCTTTGTGATGTTACTTTCAAGGTAGTATTTTCTCTTTTGATCAATACTTTATGCTCATTTTCTTCATACTCTATATCGTCTTCCTACATAATATAATTTCCATTTAACTCTCTCATTTTATGATTTTTTACTGGTGATGATTTTTTAATGGAAGACGAAATTCCATTCCATCTTAGTGGTAGTACTCTTAGATCTTTTAAGTGTTGATCTACAAGTTTGATAGCATCTCCCATGTCAGTGGTGTTATTAAAAATTTCTATAAGCCTTACATTCATATGGGAGATGATTTATCTTTCATGCTTTCTGAATGTGTCATATTTTAATTTAGTTGTGCCATACCTCATTTGTTTGACATTGTCAATTCCGTCATAAGAAACTGCACTCTTATCCCACATTTAATCAGCTATCATAAACTGAGATACTCTATTGAATTCATCTATTCTAAGACCATCGATGATAGAAATCACATATTTTGAGATTATGTCTTAATCTTCTTATGTATAAGAACTCCATGTTTCAGGTTCATATGGAATCAAATAGGGAGATAGAATTTTTTTAGAAGACTCTGTATCCAAGGTTCTTTAAATAAATGATCTTCCTTGATTTACAACAACCATAATTTTAATCATTGAAGTAGGGAGCCTTAACCATTGACATACCCATCCGTGTGTCCTCCATTGGATTTTTATAATCCAAAAACATTCAGACTCTTAGAGATTTATCAAAAGAACCTCATCTGATACCAATTATTGGATCTGGTTATACCAAATATACACCAGAGGGGGGTGAATTGTGTTTATTAAAATTTATCTGCAAGATCATAATCTATCCTTTAAACATTATCAGAATGATTAAGCAGAGGAAAATAAATAGAAAAAGACACACGATGTATAGTGTTTCAGGGAATAGAAGGCCCCTAGTCCACTCCACAAACACTCTACTCTAGGAGCTTGGGGATTTTTCTATGTCTGATCCTCTTATCAATAGACTGTTCCCCAAATGAGTGTAGGCAGTTAAAACCTTGACCACATTTAGGAAACCCAAATCCTTCTGGTTCATACATATAACTGATCATGTAGCTTAATATGAGAAGTTGGTCAATCGAAGTAAAAAAGTATTTGTTCATCGGAATACTTTCTGGTTGTTCTTCATAATTGCAACAACATACAATTGAAATTTTATGGATAATCGTATTCAGAAAGAATGATCTTTAGGTAGAAGAGTTCTAAGTCGATATGGTTGAAGTAGGTCTTGAAATATAATTCAAAACATTAACAATAGTCAATTCAAAAAAGATATTCGATGTAGAATCGGTGAATCTTCAATCATGTTTCTTCTTCATAAGAAAACAGAGCTTCGTCCCTATTCATAATAGAAGATTTATAAGTCTCAATTCTCTCTATAAACTATAGTAGTGAAAAAATAAATAGCATAATATATAATTTTTTCTTTTTTGATTATTTTTCTCTATATCTATAATAAAAAATAATATATGTATATAAAGAATAAAGATACACATTCTCTTTTTAAATTCAGATCCACTAAAGTCACCTTAGAATCACGATATTCAAATATTTGACTAATGGAGCAGTCGTAACTCCCCCATAAAATTTTCCATGAAAAGATCTACCTAAATAAATCCTTTCATTAATAAATGGTTTTGAATCAGTCAAAGATTCTCTTTAGATTCCAGAATTTAATAGGGATTGAAATCATCTTGACAATACACATAAATACTTTTACTTCATTTAAGTCATAATTTAAATCTATGATAACAAACTTAGTGTTGAACTGCACAACATACATTCTCTAAACGTAAGGTTCACATTGTAAGTTTTATCTCAAACATAAGGTTGATAAAAAATGTATGGTTGATCACAAACGTATGGTTGATCGCATAAGTAATGTTGATCACAAATACTTTTCACTTCAACTTTCAAAACTATGGTATATAATCCATAATTTTATCAGCTTCTAAATTAATAGTAAATGATCCAATGTAAGGTTTCTTATAAAAGTAAGGTTGATGTACCATACATTTGTGAAGGAAACATGACATTCCATACTTACGTAGGGTTCTTCTTCCATGCTTTTCTAATATTCCAAATGTAAGGTTCCTTCCCAACATAAGGTTTCTCTTTCATACTATTATAATAATGTATGGTTGATTAACCATTATTTATCGATATCTTAAGATAAAATTCTCATCTTTAAGTAACTCTCCTCAATGTAGGGTATGAACTGCGTTTCTAGATCTTGCTAAAGTGATTTCTGAACACGTTGAGTATAAACAGTGTTTCCAGAACACACTAACGTGATTTCCAAACACGTTGTCAAATATTCCATGCAGATTAAAATGATTAAATGTTATTTCAAAATAGAGAAATATATAATATTAATATCTTGAAATATAGTCAATGTAAAATCATTAGAATAACAAATAAAGGTATTTGTGAACATAAAAATCATCGTAAAAAGACAGAGTATTCTTGAAAGCAACACTTGCTCAACAAACATATCACTTCATAACTACTCTTTCCTGAAGAAACTAATTTATACATTAGAAGAATAATCTACCATAATTTTCTGTTCAACTATATGGATCAACTAGAACAATTTATTATAAAAATATTTTTATTAAGAGTTTCAACCGCTTGTACTCAGTTGTGGTGGAGTATCAGCTTCTTGATCTAAGTCATGTTTTATAGGTCATCTCATAGAAACAGAAGACACTTGTTTAGTCTTGTTTGTAATGGTGTCAACTTCCTGGATTCAGTTCTTCATTGGTAATATGATATGAGGACCTGACAAGTGAAATTCACTAAACCCATAGAGAGAGTAATTGGGGGATTTGACAAGTGGATCATAATGCCCCGAACCACTACAAAGAGCGTTGTTCTATATTCCAATTTTTTATTTACTGATCATAAATTCATAAAAAAGTCAAACACATCTCACCTGCATAATCATCAATCAACATCAAGAGGTATAATTCTAAAGTATTTTAAAAAGACAAAATTAACCCCCCTCTTGGGTATATTTTTATATTTCAAACTAACATGGCTGACTTAGAAAGAGTTCATTTCCTTTCATTAGTACATATATTCTCATCATATAATAGAAATTGGGTTAGTTATTTCCATCTCTAGATAATGAGGTCCTACAGCCAGGGTAAATATAGTATACCTGAGAATATACCCCTCTAAATAGTTCTCTTCTTTTATGAAACATAAAAATGAAGAAACAATGGTTTGAGTGAGTGTGTGGTTGTTTTGGTTGACCCAATGAGATGGTTAGTTCTTTCTTAGTTGAGGTTATGGATTAGGGGTTTTGATTAATGGGTGAACCCATAAAGGGGTAGCATCTCTAATGCTGGATAAGGTCAAATACCATCCTCTATCAAATACCTAAGATGAAAATTCATTCAGTGGATTCTCTAGTATTAACTACCATGGACACTGCTTATTTTCCCTATTTACCTCATAGTGGTAGATCAGATTATTTATTCTAGATTATTTTTTATAAATGACCTAAAGATGATACATAAAATTAAAAATAATTGAATGAAGTTGTAAAATATAAGAATATAAAAAAATATTGAAATACATATTTTCAAAGAGGATTTATATGATGGTTTCACCATATAAAAAAACCATGTGATCAAGTTAAATATATATGGATGGTTTATAAATAGAATGAATGTAACACCCCGATATTTTATGAAAAATATTCTTTTAATTTCATTAATTTCTTGTGTTGTATGCTACACCATGATTACCTTGAGCTATACCCAACATTGTATTAGCTTGTAGTATACACAACACTATTCTTGGATCTTGTTACACACAATTTTGATAATAGTTATTCTACGCAACATTGAGTATATATATATATATATATATATATTCAACGTATAAATGAAATATGGTTGGATTCTGTTATACGAAACAATGAAGGATTCTTGCACAACACGCAACCCTGACTTGGCTTGCATTACACGCAATCGCGACCTTCCTCGATAGCGTGTGTTGTACGCAATACCGGGTTTTACTAAACAACGATATATTATTATAATATTATTATGAACTAGCCGTTATAAATAGTATTAACTAAATTTTGAATTTTATAACATTATTATTCATCTTACACATTTTCTAGAACATGGTATAAGAACAAAATAAATTTTTCGGGTAAAATAAGAATTTCTCAAAAAATGCAGTTTTGCCACCTTTTGATGGCGCACCCACTTTAAATATAGTTTTTGACATGTTTATAAGTTCAATTTTACAAAATAAATTCTTATTTGGAATAATTAAATAGAAGTTTTCTTTGGATAAAATTTTCATATTATTCTGGTAACTTTCATATTTTGATGAATAGTAAAAACACGCTTTATTTTAATTAAAAACAACTTTTTTCATCGCAATAATTTATATGGTTAAATTATAATATTGAATGATTTTAAAGTATAAATAGAATATATTTTTATCATTTAATATAATTTATGTCATTATCATTGATTTTACATTAAATTCGTTGGTTAAATCAATTCAATCTTTTGCATTGGTTTAAAGAAAACCCCGTTTTCTTTCGACAACAAGAATAATTTTGATAAAATTTCTACAACTTTTGTGTATTTAATTTGGAAATATGGATTCCATATTTGGAATCAGTGGGTCAAAATTAGGTTAATAAGCTACTTTTTATTTTTGGGAATTATGAATAGTAACTACGGTAAATTTTATTTACCATAGTTAAAGGTAAATAGGGTAATTATGGGTAAATATAACATTATAAAATTACCCTAACACATTCCAAAATTATATTGGATGGATAAAATAAGACCCATATAACCTAAGGGTAGGATTAGATTCATTTTTTGGACTTTTGACAATGAAAATAATTTAATTATTATTAAAACCAAAGAAAGTGACAACATGTCACTCTCTTAAATCTTATAAGTATAATAATTTGAATTTAGTGATAATCATCATCAAACTTCGAACATGAATAGTCTCCAGAAAGCTAATAAAATTATCTACATCATGATAATTTATTTAGAATTTTTAGGGATTAAATTATTGTCATTAATGGTGATACAATAATGATACAGAAATTATTTATTAATTTGGAATAAGTAATATAGTTTTTATTGAAATAATAATACCCATTAAAAGGCCCAAAAACCTGACCAAAACTTATTATTAGTGTATATATACACCTTAATCATCCAATGAACTAATATATAACCGTTTTAAGCCTTATAAAAGGGATTATGACACTTATATTATTTTATTTTAAATGATGCCAAAGTTGTCACCTTCATAATTTAATAAATATCAAAATTTAACTATTGTGATTTTAAGATGATAAATTCTAGTAAAATTATTATAGTGAAATGTAATAGATTTATCTTCATCATAGGATTTTATTTTTAATTTTTATGCAACAAATCAGTATATTAAATAATTATACAAAAATGTTGTAGTAATTATTTTATTAAGAGATAAACCAAATAAATGGTTTTAAAAATAATAAAATAAATATTATATGAACTATTTAATGTGATCCGATACTTTTATAGATACATATGAAATTTGATGAATCTATTAAAGATTTTAGTTCGAACATATCTTCTGTATATATTATATTTAAATTCAAATAAATTAATAGTGTCAAAATTTACACTATTGTTATTTTATAAAAATAACATATTATAAAATTGTTTAAAAATCACAAAAATATTTAAAAATTAAAAATTTAACTTTATATGGTCTATTATGTTATAAAGTAAACAATTATGGAAAATTCACAACAAATAAGTAATTATTTGTTATAATTTAAAATTTAGAATTTCATTACCACAAATAAACTTAAATAGATTAAATAAGGATAAATCAAAATGATAAGGTTTAAAATAAGATCCAAACATGTCTAAATTTGATTTTTGATGATATTAAAACCCTAGATCATCTAATATTTTAATATTTGTCATTTTTGGAGGTTTCTAAGTGGGGTTAGATTTATTATAAATTAATATTTTTAAGAATTCCAAAGGTGCCCCTCTCCTCCCTTATAAAAGGGCACCTCCTTCCTCTCTTCCACACACAACTTTGAGCCTTCAAGCTCAGCTAAACCCTGAACAATTATCTTCTCCAATTCCCTAGAAACAACATAGAGGTCCTGGTCTTCTTCAAAGACCAATTTTAGTTCCCTAAGAGGAGGTCTCAAAGAGGCGCTTCAAAGAAGAGGTAATTTCTGTTACCGATTCCTTCACCATTATTTCTTCATCCACTTATTCTTATTAGGTTGTTTAATTATGAAGTAATGACATCAGTATCACTAATATACTGATAAGTTATTATAATTATGAAACAACCCTATTTCACTATCTATCCATTCTACTGAAAACGAAATCACCGCTCGTGCGTACGTAGGGAATACCTTCTCCATGCCGTGGTGTAATCTATTTTCCACCACCACCTTACCTGAATGGGTATAATGGTGTAAATAATAACTATATAGGATTATTGAAAAGTGATATTGATTCTGTAATAGTATAAATACACTCCAATAAACTTCCAAGATCATGGGAACGATATCATCGCTTGTGCGTACGTACAGAATACCGTCTCCACGACGCGATGAGATTCATTCTCAATGATTAACCATTCATAAATAATTATAAAGTATATATAATAAGTAATCATGAAATATATGACATAATAATGATAGTAGATTTATGTATATATATATATATATGTCTGTCATCCAATTAATTCCATTCAATTCAATGAGTAAACGAAAACAACGTTCATGCGTACGTACGACCTACCCTCTCCATGAACGGTGTATTTCGTTCCATTTATAGGTCTATTATATACATGTATATTATAAATATATATTATATATAGATCATGTTTTACATTCTGGATGTAAGTAATCATGATCTAAGTAATCATATGAATAATTAATAGTCAAAACACAGATGACAAATGAAACGATTTTACCCAAAACTCTCTTTAACATGGAATTTACAAAATAACGGGTAATATAAAGTCATACGTGAACCATATATGATATCATAACAATTAATATGATTCTGTAATAAGTCAATAACATTATTTAAATCATTATACAGGAGGTTCAGATATGTACGAAGCATGTCGTACCTAAGGTAAGGGATAATTTTTCAAATCTCATTTTTTATCCGAGATTTCTTATTCGTAAGTATTTACTGGTGGTTATTGCTACCGTCCATGTCCATGTTTTATAAAAGATTATTCATGTATTAAAAAGTCCTTTTTACCCCCTTTTTGACTTTTATTACATGGTATGTAAGGAATCTTTCTTTTGTTTACGTTAAGAGGTACTTTTTTACTCTTCCGAAAAAAGTATGAGAAGAATGTTTTTTAACGTATACGGCATGAAAGGATTTTTACGGTTTTATAAAGCCTTATTTTCATGAAGCTTCCTCCAAAATATTTCATGACTATTTTCAACAAAATCCTTTTCTTTTAAAATTGCATGACATTTTGGGAAAAGAAAATGGTTTTGAAGAAGAATGGATATATTTCCCTCAAGAATTCATTTCAAGTGTTCTATCAAAACCATTTTTCATCTCAATGACATTATTTCATATGTGTATGTTTCAAGTATAATGTCTCTATGATTTAAATGGTTTCACTTTTCTTATTATGAAATGATATCCATTTCTTTTATATGTATTATGTGATGATGGGATGATGTTTATGAAACCCATTTTATTTATTGGGTTTTTATGAATTATGTATGTTTATTTTGTGGCACAAGTACGAATGATTTCATTATGAGATGGGTGGGACCTATATCTCCCTCCAATGCATTTGGTAAATATTTATATCTCATGAGATAGACATGGCTGGAATGGAATGTTAAACCGGTTCAGTTATACAGGACTGGAACGAGGAGTGAACTCGATTCAGAAAGGGACTTTAACCACTAAGATGGTCTTGGAAGCAATGCCTTGGCTACTATGGAAATAATATCATGTGTTTAATGGTTTCCACAATTACATGTTTTATTACCATGCTATTTTATCATTATTAATGTTTCTTTATGATCTATGCCTTACGTACTTCCATGTTTTATGTCATTTCTCAAGCTTTTTAGGTTTAAACATTATGTTAATGTTTTTTAGTTCAAATGTATATTGTATGTTTTATTTTATCCATGCTTACACTTACTAAGAATTTGAGATCACCCTTTTTATGTTTTATTTTCCCCGTGATATAAAGAAAGGTTTTAGGTAAGAAAGAAAAGGGGAAGATCTTTATGGGAGATGTTGATGATCTTTCACCATGATTAGAAGATTACGTTCCATGTTTCCAAAGACACTAAACTGTTAAGGTCCTTGTGTGTCTGTTTTTGTTATGTATTAAGTATTCCGCTAAAGTAATGTAATGTCCATGTACGTCATGCTTCGGGTCTCTACAGTTGGTATCAGAGGAAAGGTTTAGTCAACCATTGGAAACTAGGATGCGAAAACATTAGTGAGATCCCTAGAGATATTTCTAAGGTATTTTTAGGGATGTACCTAAGGATAAGTATACATATAGGATATAGTCCTAGAACTACGGAAACGATATTAGAATTTAACCTAAGATGTTAGATATTGTGGGTGCTCCCCCTTTACTATGTTGTTTTCCCTAGAATGATTTTTCCTCTCACACTATTCTTTTTGGATTTTTGAAAATGGCTGGAAACAGGAAGATTCATGATAATGGAGGATATGACGGAAAATGGAATGATATTCTTCATAAGAAACCAAATGAAACAGGATTTGGAATTCTAAACATCATTATTATTCCTAATCAGAAATATCATAATATGATCAATAATATCAACTTTGGTAAGTTTCCCGACTCAGAAATAAGAGAAAGATGGAGTTTCATGATGATCATAGAGGAAAGAAAGTTCAATTTCCCTCATGTAAATCATGTGGGAATAGGCATCATAGATATTGTTTCAAAGGAACTGGAAGATTCTTTGGGTGTGGAAAAGAAGGACACAAAGCCAGTAAGTGCAAAGGAAAATGTTCAGTTAACACCATGGATGAGGATAATGGTATTGCTACGACATCAACAATGGATAAATGTTTTAAATGTGGAATGTATGGGCATTATGTAAACCAATGCCCTAAGGGAAAGTCTCATGAAGAGAATCAGTACGGTCGTATGGATAGTATTTATGTTGATGATGATGAAAAGACTACAAATGATATGTGATATTAAAGAATAGTTGAAGCTTGGTCAATGGTTTAAGAAGGTAGTGGAATGATTACATGTTTATCAAGTGTAATGTTGTATAAGTAATCTCGTGGTACTATGGAATAAAGAGACATCTAAGGATTGTTACACTATTGTCTTTCCTACGTTTTGAAAGTGTATGATTAATGGTACTAGTACCCATGAAATGTTATTCATATATTTTTGGAAAGTAGATGATATGCGCATAATGAAGGGATAAGAAGATAATTAAATGTTTGATAGTATTCATGAGCTCATGACTGATATAAGGAGAAGGTTATATCATGGTTTGAGTATAAAGAATTTTTTGATTTTGGTATGTGGAAAGAGTTAACTTTTGACAGCATTCATGTTTTCACTAGGATTCAATGGGTATTCATTTTTCAAGAGAATACATGATTAAGGCCTTCGAATGTTTGGAATGTGACCAAAATGAAATATCTTATGATATATGGGGATCAACGATGGAATTAACATGCTTGTTATATGAAATCTCTGGTAATCATTTTCACTATAATATGAGAGTGGACTGCAATATTATGGATAAGCCTAATGATTGGAATGGATTATGTTAGACATAAGTTAGTATTGTTTAAGGATAGAAGTTTTTTTCGATATTATTTATGGGATGTTATAGTAATATAGTTTTAGAAAAAGGACAACCTATAGGACATGTGACAACCCATCGCGTCGGACAAGGCTATGGGAATCGAACCCACAACCGAAGTGCGACTTTCATTTATTGCCTACCACTGGCCTACATGAAGTCCCTGGTTAGTAGAAACTAGTTATATTTTATTAAGAGGTATGATATATGAAGTATAAGTTCATTTTTGGAACCATATACAATTAATCTAACTATATGATGGACTTATAACTTTTTATAACCTTTTGTTTGAAAGTGATGGAATGACCCATCATTCTATCACATGATCTTCTAACACATCACTAATAACAAATTCAACTTCATTTATTTATTGGATGAAGTGTAAATTGTTCAATTCATGAAAAACAGTGAGATTGTACCAAAATCATGCAAGTATTTATTTTAATTCATCAATTTTAGGGAAATGATCTTGAAAACCAAAAATGTTTTCCAAGTTCCCTTATATCCAATGAATTAGATGGTACCTTAGATAATCACAAATCAATAGCTCTGTGATTGTTGGCTTTTTCATTTCCATGTTCTCTACCACTCTCCATCAGAACTTGATGGTTATATTTTTCTTCTTTATACATATTTTCACCCATGTTCTCCTATGTGGAAACCCAGTGATGAGTTAATTTGGGTAACCGTTACATTTAATACATTAGTTTTTATGGCCATGTTTTTGGTATTCTTTTTACGATGTGGGTTTCTATTAAACAAGCTTTTGAGTAGTAAACCATTTATAACCCCGACGAATTTCGAGGGAGAAATTCATTTTAAGGAGGGTAGAATGTAACACCCCGAGATTTTATGAAAAATATTCTTTTAATTTCATTAATAACTTGTGTTGTATTCTACACCAATATTACTTTGCGCTATACGCAACGCTGTATTAGCTTGCAGTATACGCAACAATATTCTTGGATCGTGTTACACACAATTTTGATAATAGTTATGCTACGCAAACTTGAGTATATATATACAAATATATTCAATGTATAAATGAAATATGGTTGGATTTTGTTATACGAAACAACGAAGTATTCTTGCACAACATGCAACCCTGACTTGGCTTGCATTACACGCAATCACGACCTTCCTCGATAGCATGTGTTGTACGCAATACCGGGTTTTACTTAACAACGATATATTATTATAATATTATTATTAACTAGCCGTTATGAATAGTATTAACGAAATTTTGAATTTTATAATATTATTATTCATCTTACACATTTTCTAGAACATGGTATAAGAACAAAATAGATTTTTCGGGTAAAATAAGTATTTTTCAAAAAATGCAGTTTTGCCACCTTTTGATGGTTTACGCACTTTAAATATAGTTTTTGACATGTTTATAAGTTCAATTTGACAAAATAAACTTCTTATTTGGAATAAAGAAATGGAAATTTACTTTGGATAATATTTTCATATTATGCTGGTAACTTTCATATTTTGATGAATAGTAAAAACACGCTATATTTTAATTAAAAACAACTTTTTTCATCGCAATAATTTATATGGTTAAATTATGACATTGAATGGTTTTAAATTATAAATATAATATATTTTTACCATTAAATATAATGTATGTCATTAGCATTGATTTTACATTAAATTCGTAGGTTAAATCAATTCAATCTTTTGCATTGTTTTAAAGAAAAACCCGTTTTCTTTCGACAACGGGATTAATTTTGATTTAAATTCTACAACTTTTGTGTATTGAATTGGGAAAAATGGATTCCAGATTTGGAATCAGTGGGTCCAAATTATGTTAATAAGATACTTTTTATATTTGGGATTTATGAATAGTAACTACGGTAAATTTTATTTACCATAGTTAAAGGTAAATCGGGTAATTAAGGGTAAATATAATATTATAAAATTACCCTAACACATACAAAAATTCTATTGGATGGCTAAAAGTATACCCATATAACCTAAGGGTCATATTATATTCATTTTTTGGACTTTTGACCATGTAAATAATTTAATTATTATTAAAACTAAAGAAAGTGACAACATGTCAGTATCTTAAAGCTTATAAGTATAATAATATTAATTTAGTGATAAACATCATAAAACTTCAAACATGAATAGTCTCTAGAAATCTAATAAAATTATCTACATCATGATAATTGATTTAGAATTTTTAGGGATTAAATAATTGTCATTAATGGTGATACATTAATGATACACTAATTATTTATTAAGTGGGAAATAAGTAATATAGTTTTTATTGAAATAATAATACCCATTAAAAAGCACAAAAACCTGCAAAAAACCTTATTGGTAGTGTATATCTACACCTTAATCATCCAAATTCCTAATATATAACCGTTTGGAGCCTTATAAAATGGATTATGACACTTATATTATTTTATTTCAAATGATGCCAAAGTTGTCACCTTCATAATTTAATAAATATAACAATTTAAATATTATGATTTTAAGATGATAAATTAGATTAAAAGTATTATTGTGAAATTTAATATATTTAGCTTCATCAGAGAATTTTATTTTTAATTTATATGCAAAAATCAGTATATTAAATAATTATACAAAAATGTTGTAGTAATTATTTTATTAAGAGATCAACCGAATAAATGGTTTTAAAAATAATAAAATAAATATTATATGAACTATTTTATGTGATACACTAATTTTATAGATACAAATGACATTTTAGGAATATATTAATGATTTTATTTTGAACATATATTCTGTATATATTTTATTTAAATTCAAATAAATGAATGGTGTCAAAATTGTCACTATTGTTTTTTATAAAAATAACATATTATAAAATTGTTTAAAAATCTCAAAAATATTTTAAAATTATAAATTTAACTTTATATGGTCTATGATGTCATTAAGAAAACAATTATGGAAAATTGACAACACATAAGTAATTATTTGTTATAATTTAAAATTTAGAATTTTATTACCACACATAAACTTAAATAGATTAAATAAGGATAAATCAAAATGATAAGGTTTAAAATAAGATCCAAACATGTCTAAATTTGATTGGTTGATGATATTAGAACACTATCTCATCTAATATTCGAATATGAGTCATTTTTTAAGGTTTTTAAGTGGGTTTATATTTATTATAAATTAATATTTTTAAGAATTTCAAAGGTGCCCCTCTCCTCCATTATAAAACGGCACCTCCTCCCTCTCTTCCACACACCACATTGAGCCTTCAAAGTTGGAAAACCTGCCCAATTCTCTCCTCCACTTCCCTAGAAACATCATAGAGGTCCTGGTCTTCTTCAAAGACCAATTTTAGTTCCCTAAGAGGAGGTCACAAAGAGGCGCTTCAAAGAAGATGTAATTTCCGTTACCGATTCTTTCACCTTTATTTCTTCATCCACTTATTCTTCTTAGGTTGTTTCATTATGAAGTAATAACATCAGTATAACTCATATACTGATAAGTTATTATATGTATGAAACAACCCTATTTCACCATCTATCCATTCTACGGAAAACGAAATCACCGCGTGTGCGTACGTACGGAATACCGTCTCCCCGCCGTGGTGTAATATATTTTCCACCACCACCTTACTTGAATGGGTATAATGGTGTAAATAATAACTATATATTATTATTTTAAAGTGATATTGATTTTGTAATAGTATACATACACTCCAATAAAATTCCACATTCATGGGAACAATATCATCGCTCGGGAGTACGTACGGAATACCGTCTCCACGACGTGATGAGATTCATTCTCAATGATTAACCATTCATAAATGATTATAAAGTATATATAATAAGTAATACTGAAATATATGACATAATAATGATACTGGATTTATGTATATATATATATGTATGTATGTATGTCATCCAATTAATTCCATTCAATTCAATGAGGAATGGAAAACAACGTTCATGTGTACGTACGGCCTACCGTCTCCATGAACGATGTTTTCTTTCCATTTATCGGTCTATTATATATATATGTATATTCTGAATATATATTATATATAAATGATGTTTTACATTCTAGATGTAAGTAATCATGATCTAATTAATCATATGAACAATTATAAGTCAAAACACGAACGACAAATGAAACAATTTTACCCAAAACGCTCTTTAACCTGGAATTTACAAAAGAACGGGTAATATAAAGTCATAAGTGAACCATATATGATATAATAACAATTAATATGATTATTTAATAAGTCAATAACATTATTTAAATCATTATACTGAAGGTTTGGATACGTACGAAGCATATCGGACCTATGGTAAGGGATAATTTTGCAAATCTCATTTTTTATCCGAGATTGCTTATTCGTAAGTATTTACTGGGGGTTATTGCTATCATCCATGTCCATGTTTTATAAATGTGTATTCATGTATTTTTAAAGCCATTTTTACCCTTTTTTGACTTTTACTACATGGTATGTAAGGAATCATTCTTTTGTTTACGTTACGAGGTACTTTTTTTCTTTTCCGACAAAAAGTACGAGAAGAATGTTTTTTTAACGTATACGGCATGAAAGGATTTTTACGGTTTTATAAAGCCTTATTTTTATGAATCTTCTTACAAAATATTTCATGACTATTTTCAACAAAATCCCTTTCTTTTAAAATTGCATGACATTTTGTGAAAAGAAAATTATTTTGAAGAAGAAAAGATATTTCCGTCAAGAATTCATTTCAAGTGTTTTATCAAAACAATTTTTCATATCAATGACATTATTTCATATGTGTATGTTTCAAGTATAATGTCTTTATGATTTACATGGTTTCAATTTTCTTATTATGAAATTATATCCATTTCTTTTATATGTATTATGTGATGATGGGATGATGTTTATGAAACCCATTTTATTTATTGGGGTTTTATGAATGATGTATGTTTATTTTGTGGCACAAGTAAGAAGGATTTCATTATGAGATGGGTGGGACCTATATCTCCCTCCAATGCATTGGTTAAAGATTTATATCTCATGATATAGACATGTCTGGAATGGCAAGTTAAACCGGTTCAGTAATACAGGACTGGAACGAGGAGTGAACTCGATTCAGAAAGGGAATTTGTCCACTAAGATGGTCTTGGTAGCAATGCCTTGGATACTAAGGAAATAATATCATGTGCTTAATGTTTTCCACAATTACATGTT
Organism: Viscum album; assembly: GCA_963277665.1. Classification (NCBI taxonomy): domain Eukaryota; kingdom Viridiplantae; phylum Streptophyta; class Magnoliopsida; order Santalales; family Viscaceae; genus Viscum; species Viscum album. The sequence goes on along the minus strand of OY728148.1, from coordinate 1,477,764,261 downwards.
TTATTCCCATTCTATTTTATCATTATTAATGTTCCTTTATGATCTATTCCTTACGTACTTCCATGGTTTATGTCATTTCTCAATATTTTGATGTTTAAACATTATGTTCATGTTTTTAAGTTCAAATATATAAGATATGTTTTATTTTATCCATGCTTACCCTTACTGAGCATTTGAGCTCACCATTTTTATGTTTTATTTTCCCCAGGATATAAAGAAAGGTTTTTTGTAAGAAAAAAGGGGAAGATCTTTATGGGAGATGTTGATGATCTTTCACCACGATTAGAAGATTACGTTCCAGGTTTCCAAAGACACTAATCTATTACAGTCCTTGTGTTTCTGTTTTTGTTATGTATTAAGTATTCCACTAAAGTAATGTAATGTCCATGTACGTCAAGATTTGGGTCTCTACAATGTATACACATATATGTTCTATGGATACCTAAAGAATAAATTTTTTTTATGTTTTATATAGGTTGTTTAATTTTAAGAGAACTTCATCAATGGAAAATTATGGTATGGAATCATTTTTTTTCAGGAAAAACATTAAAGGAGTCTATCATGGCCACAAAATACTGAGAACCTCCCCCTACCCACCTACCTATAATGGTAGGAATCATATATATCCCACATAGAAATTATATTAACAATCATATTTTCCCTTAAATCAGCTATTTTTTGTTCAAATTAGATCCAATTTGTATGGGAGTCCACTGTTGATTCAAGAAAAATCAATAAACTCTTAAAATATGAATTAGTTAATTGAATTTAGAAGAATTTTTTAAAATAGTAAAGAAAAAATATTACTGTGAGGAAATCAGTTCGATTATGGAAGGCCCCACATTTTCCATGATCTTTCCATTTATATAATCTAGGAAAAAAATTCCATCTATAAGAAAACCTCACTATATTTATATCAATTATGTTGTCATATAAGAAAAAATTTATGGAGACAATAAATTCTTAGGTCCTTGAAGTAACATTACAGAGTTAAGGAAACTAACATTTACAGACATTTAGGATTATTTCAGCGACTATGTTGATCCTATGTGATCATGTAATATTAAATAAGTTATCATTGTGATCATTTCTAATTAAATAATTTATCTTTTGGGTCACATTAGATTAAATTGGTTCATGGAAATTACTTTATATTTTTGTCATATTAAATCAGTGACAATTTATGATCATTTATAATTAAATTGGTAAACATTGTAGTCCTGTTAGGTTAAACTATATATATTTTTTGTAGATTCAAATAAAAATTGGGGAAAAATTGATCATTTGTAGTAAATTTATGTTAAATTGGTCATCCTTTAGTGTATCATAATATTAAACTACAAATATTTTCAAAAAATTTAGATTAAATCAACGATATTTGTGAGAATGTATATTTAAATTAATCACCACATGAGTTATATGTGGCATGGTACCTTTTTTATCTCTGAAATGGAATGATTATATCACTACATACCTCATTTGTATTAATTATTCAATTATTATCTTTCAAATAATAACATATCAATATTAAAAATACCACCCTCACACAAACATAAAAAAAATAGAGAATCTTTATTCCTCCCTTTATGAAGTTTGAGAAAATTTAGACTATTTATGAAGATCAACCATTTCATAATCCGTTGTTGAATCTCTTTGATTGTATCTAAATCCAAACTATAGGAAGGGGTAATCTCTCCTATAAATTCTTCATTACTCCTACCACATAGATAACTTTACAAAGGACTCCAACACAAATCAATTTTGGAGGTATTCCCATGTGATTCATATATGGTTAGTAAACTTTAAACACCTATAACATTGGAAAACCATACCCACTAATTGATAACTATAATCATTTATATAGTTTGTGATTTATAAATTTTTTGTTTCCATCCTTCCTATCATCCATATCTATATAATATTTTACCAAGGGTGAACCAATTCATGAAAAATTATATCTATGAGTTTATACGCCTTATTTTATATAAAATAATCATTTTCATGATCCCAATATTTCATAGGACTCTATTATCATATATCAAGTTCTTACCCATTTCATAATTTCAATTACAATGTAATATTTGGTGTAGGGTAACCCCTTCCAAGAAAGATTTTCCATATATACATATCATGAATAATCCCCACACAAGTTTCTTAATTCAAGATCCTCATCTTGGTTTCCTCATTAATGTCCCAATGGGATCATGCTAACACACCTAAAAGGGGGGAGGGGTGAATCTAGGTGTGACCAAATTATATCAAAAATAATTTACTTATTTTATGTTCTTTCCAACAATTTGTCCTTATGAACATATTTCACCTGTTAGGATGTAAATGTATCTCCTGTGGATTACCCAATTATACCCATATATGCAATATAAAAACCGAATGAAAATATTCCATATCATTTTTTATAAGTTTCATTACATATGTGGGAAACCTAGTACTTGTTGTGTTAAACTCCTATTAATACTAGGATTCTATACCAATAATATTCTTATAAATTAAAGTAGATTGGATAGGGATAATACTGAAACTTTTTTATCACATTACATTTGTATCATACGAATATTACATATGAAAACCGATGGATACATCCAATATCACTTTTATACCGGAATAGACCCACTTTCTTCATAGAGTCCTTCATCATAAAGTTGATCAAAACTATTTCATATGATGTCACAGTGTACATGTAATAAACATACTTCCTCACATAAGAGTATTATACTTTCTTTTGTTCTTCAAGAAAGAAAACAGGAAATATGATCTATTGTATTTGGGTGAGTTCAAAGTTTTTTAAAATCCAATTATTGGATTTCTTGAACTCTAACTTCTCAACATGGAAAGCTCAAGTATATATTCTTTTCATAGATCACTCACCTGTGGATCTTGAAAATCCTCATTATTTCATTCTTACATTACTATATCTTACCAGTAGTATAGATAATCCCCTTATTATTCTTATTACTATTCAAAACCCAATATATTATCTCCATGTAACACAAGCTCTTTAAAATTATTCTTTCTCCTTATGGCATACAATAGACTCTTATTTTCCCTCTTTAAGAGAGTCCTCCTTATATTTCTTAGTAAACTTAATACCTCACCAAAATAGTAGAGGATCTCAATAATATTTTTACTCTTCCTTGATACCTTAATTTCTCATGTGGTTTCATTAAATGTCTCCCATCATTTTTAGAATACAAAAAATGGAATCATAAAAGACATTCTCACTCCCTTCCAAAAAACACATCATAAAATAACATATTTTTATTTCCCCATTATATTTTAGTAAAATTTAAAATCATCACATGTGAAGATACTTTTCATGATTATCAAACATGATGGACAAGAATATGATTCTTTTTATTTATCATCATTATAACTCATCTGAATATACCATTCATTTCTTCTCTAACTGGAGCAAGTTCTTTCTTCTTGATATTATTCTAGACAAATGTTTCACATAAATATACCTAGCTTTATATAAATCATGAAACATAATATCTATTTCATCATGGATCCTCTCCTATAACATGATATATTCCCATGGAGACATATTTAGATTCAGATAGAATCTACTAAAAAATAGTCACATCTCATCTTCATTATCATATATATGCATATATTGTATGACAAATAAATTAGTGATATCTAAACATTCAGAACACAATGCATGAATCAAATAATTTCTTTTTCATTTAAAAATAAAAAAAATTACTCATTGTAAGAGAAAAAAAATTAATAATGTTTATAATACGACAATCTTCTTCTCAACAACTCGAATCCTATTGGTTTATAATTAAAATAACAACATGTGCTTCGATGTAACATAATATGGATTATTCTTTAAAAAACATTATTTTTTTCTTTTTATTATCTATAGTAATAAAATTCATAAAACCATTATCATATCATATGTAAAAATACCTTAATTATGTTAACAACATACACTTAGTTTTATCATAATTTAATTTTGTTTTCAATAGAATATTCAATTCTAAAAACCTACATGTAGACTCATAAGGTCTCTCATATTCTTATTGTTTTGATCTTATTATTTTCATTAAAGATCATCTATTATATTTCATTGGACTGAATAAAAACATAATTATAGTTTTAATGATATTTAGAGGACTTAATATCATCTTTTACATCCTCACATTTTATTTATACCATGAATATTAATTTCTTGAAATTTTTTCATCTTAAAAAAATATTGAATTTTTTCTAAGTATTGATGTATTTTGTTAAACTCTGAGGTCATACACACAATCAAATATTTCATTCAATATGACTTTGTAAGTATTTTGTATTTTGTTAATTTTGTATATTTTAACCACATGTGATTTTATATGGATTTTAAGGTCCTAAAAAATTCTTAATGTTGTATATTCTACCTCTAAAGTCCAATGAAAATCAACAAGAAATTTATATGAACTCCATAGAATGTATTACATGATTTACATGAATCTATAAAAAATGAATTAAAGTATTATGATAATCCTAAAAATGATTCCTAAAAGTTAATATTTAAAAAAACATCATAAATTAGTTGATATGTTCCAACTCATACTAAATATCCATGATTTTCCAAAATATTAGTTTTGAATCACTTGAGTCATATGATTTCCAAACATATCAACATTTCAACCTTAACACCAAAATATGAATTTTATATAATAAATTTATAAAATATTCCATTGGTTTCAAGGATTAATTGGGATACTCGAAACATCATATAAGTAACTTTCACAAAAATGTTATAAAAATAATAATAAAAACTCCATGACTGGTTCCTCAAACTATAGATATATCTTCTAGACACTTTTAATATATTATAATAATTTTAATGAAATATATAAAAGATATTAAGCATGTGGTTAAATAGACATATCTTTCTTTAATATATATTCTATTAATACTATTTAATATAAGGTTTCTCTAGCATTATCACTATACGTAATCATGAACTATATATCTCCAATCATCTGATGTAAATTGGTTTCTCACCAAGAAACCGAATTCACTAGCTTTTACAGAAATATAAGTGAAAACTTCATTCTTCCTTTTAAAATGTTACATAGATCCTTCAATGTATATACAATTATAGAAACTCTATTATCCGTTAGAAAATATTGGGTGTATTTATATTGATATATAATACAACATATGTTTATTTAAATCTAAGGGAACTTCATTCTCCCCCATTGGATTTCTTATCAATTTCATTTAATTCCAATGTTAATTCCCTTATGTATACCACTTATTGATAGTAAATTAAAAAGTTCAACACTTTGTTCTCCCTATTAATTTACATTGTATTAAATGTTTTCCTAGCATTTTGAAAAAAATATTCTCTAAAAAATATTTTCAATTCATGTGGACTCAATTAGATCTATAAGATAATTTTTGTGCAAAATATTCATTAAAATGTTTTTTCCACTAATAATATCTATATAAAATATATTCATAAATTTTATATAATATGGTTTTCTATAAATAAGAAAACCATTTGATACCAACTATGTATCTCTTTTGATAGAGGCTGACCAAAGTTGTTTTCAAAATAAATCAAGCAACCTCACTTACATGAATATACAAATAACCAAAACCATTCATGTTCATGGTATTTATTCCACATTTTTGTTATATTATCCCCCTTGATAAAAAATTAGTCTATGAGTTAAAATATAGATATGAGAATGAAATAAAACCTTGGACTTAAATTTTTATTAATACTATATAAATTTATAAATTATTATAGAATGAAAAATCCCTCGAAAAATACATCAATTTTGAAAGATTCCCTTCAAGGGATTCACTATGCACATCATATCCATCAATTCCACGCACTTAGGAATAACTAAATTGATATGATAATTGGTTGGATATTCTATAGAACTTCAATATTAAGAATTAGGTAGATATTTATTTCCTAGATTATAAATTATCTTCTATAAAGGTCTAAAGTACCTTGACCTCTTAATGCTCACTTAGTCTTTAATTCTAAGGGTCTATTCAGTCTTTGGAAGTGTGGGGATATTATTGATATCACTAATGTTATTTTTTAAAATAGGATTCTAAAATTTAACAATTTTATTAGTTTTATCCTTTTCATATTTCTCTAAGATCCTTTCTGTTTCCAATTTATCTTTATATATGGTTATATATATTTATTCACATGATTATATTTCCTTTCTCTATTGAAACTCTTTATTTTCAAAATCTTAATAGGTACTATGAGTCATTTATGAATTCCCAGTATTATTTAATGGATTTTATTGACTTAACACAATAGTAATGCATTTTATATCCACATGTCATACTTGATTTCACCATATGGACACATATTTATCACCTTTTGAGATACCATTTTTGTTAAGCCACTCAACCTCTTCATCAGGAATATCTATATCCATACCAATGTAGTTTTATAGTTCATGAATTTATTCTCTTAAAGTTTTTATATTTTTCTATTCATGGTTTATACTCAATGAAATTTATCAACAGTCTATGATGTGACCACTTTTCCAAGATATAATCATTTTTTCGACTATATAGATCACCATGATTACCATTCATCAATGTCTTCATAGGTGTACTCTTATTACAATATTTTTAACATTAAGTAAACTCAATTATTTTATTTTGATTCTTAACATATTTTTTGTAACCTTATATTTTTATCATCCAAATAATTAGAGGGATTTTGTAGACACCAACACTCCTCATAAAAATAAAACTTCGTTAAAAACCCCAAAAGTTATCTAAAACCTCAAATTTATTACTTACAAACACATTATTCTTTATCAAGGAATTTGTTTTATTTAATTAGGTTTCTTTTGAAAATTAGGTCTACCCCTTCCTTTGAGACATATATAAATTTTAAATACTAACTTATTGTGAAATAAAATCATGTCACTTTGTCGGGAAATATAACATCACAAACAACTACATATAAGTCATAATATTTTTCAGGGGAATATAGAATTTCTACCTGTTACCTTTCTGATATTTGGTTCTAAGAACAATTGTTTTGGATAATAATCAAGAGAAACATTTACATAACATTCTGAACTCCATCCATGATGATATTGTGGGTGCTTGATTTTTTATTCTTTCAAATTGGTAAAAAAAAATTCTTTTATCCAATACCTCCAAAAAATAATATTTAATACTAACTGAATAAATAGAAAATGGGTTACTTTTTGAATAATCTAGTTGTGGGACGTTTTTAAGGTGATTCACAACTAAACTTTTCACCATTACGTGTCTTCAATAAAACAATAATTTTTCTAGAATTAGTTGTGGTTGGAAAAAACTTTTCAGTCGTTTAATTGGATGTTCCAAATGTTACTTCTTTTAGCTTTTTAAGTTTAATCTCCAACACAAAAAAAACATTGTGTTGAGAGTATATTTTCATTCTCAATTGATCTAAATATCTCTTCAAATTTTCTATTCATCCTTTTAACATGAACTATATGCATATTATATTCCTCTTATAGATAAATATAATGTTTTATTATCATCCCAACTATGGCTTCCACCTATCCATTCTTGGCATTCACGGAGAGTTCATGAAATTTCTCTAATGGGTTGAAAAATTTCATAAGAACCTTTTCAAACAATTATTTCTCAAATCAAACTCTTTTCAATTCTAAAACAACTATGTAAATTATTTTTTTTTAATATAGCATTTATTCATTTTTAATCTTCAATATATTTATGAGAGTGTTGTAGAAACTCATCTTATTTTAAAATTATTCTTCCATTATGTCATCCTCTACTTATTTGTGTAACTTCCCATCATGAATTCTCATGATTAATTTGAATATATATAGGTCACCACCTCACTAGAGATCACCTTCAGGTAATCCTTATCCCCAATGTATAGGTCTTCAATATATTAAATTCACCTATTCTCATAGCATGAGGTTGAAACATTGTATGAGTAAAATTAAACAGACACAACATGAGAATTACCACTATAAACATCATCAGTTAGTGCTGATTACTTATCTTTTTTTTAATTTATATAAACACTTTATCCTCCATTTTATTCTATTTTTTAGTGTTTTGGGTGATACATCTTGATCTAGTTTGAAAATGATGGAATCTAAATTTTCATTTATGGAACATCCAACTTAAATCGACACTTAATGTAATATTTTTAAAAAAGATAATAATGAAAAAATATACATCAAACAAGATATATAACCATGTTTTTTATTTGGGTTTTAATACAACTATAGATACAATTAGGGTAATCATCTTTCTAATACCAATTAAATTTCATTGTGGGGTAATACAAAAACCTGAGAGGGGCGGTGAATCTGGATTGAAAAAAATTTAACAAAAACTAATTTCTTATTTGAAGTTATTTCCACCCCTTTGGAATAATAAAACTATGTTTCCTATTTTGATATAAATTAATATCATATATTCTACCCTAGAATAAACCTATGATCAATGCAGTTGATAAATGAAAATATTACATAGTATTTTTATATGGTTTAACCACAACATGTGAAACCTACCACTTATAATGTTCAACTACTATTGTGTCATGGATTTTCCACTAATAATATTATTAAATATTTTTGTGTGTTGGATAGGTATTATCCTGAAATAATTTTTTTCATATCACATAAGAAGTCTCACAATATTACTCATCAAAACTGAGAGATGTATCCCACAACTCCTTCATACTGTCTTCCAAAAAAATTCTTCTCAAGCACCTTCTTATTGAATTGGTACTTCACTAATACAGATGATGTCATTGGATCTAAATAATATATCTACTTCTCACCTCATAGTCATTGAATAAATTTGGGTCTTTAATAATAAAAACATGAAAATCAGTCTCTCGTATTTTTCTGAGTATCCAATTATTCTAAATTTTTTCATTGAGTTCTCTAATCATATAGTTCCCAACACTGAATTATCAGGTATAGAAACGTATCATAGCACCATCAACCTCAGATTTATGACCACCATTTTTTCGTCAACCTTAAATAAATCATACCAAAAGAAATATTAAACATCTTCTTCAACTTCAACCTCATTAAAAATCTTAATAATTTTATAGTATATCATTGGCTCATTTCACTTATTCATCCTTATTATTACAGATAAAAACATATTTTAATTCTTCTTATAGCTATAACTGCATATTCCTCTCATATAAATATATACCACACCATAATAGTAGTTAACCGTTAATAATAATTTAACAATTCCTCAATATCATCAATTCTCATATGTCTTTATTAAATATCTCCCATCCTTTTTAGAAAACTATAAATGGAAACCTCGAAATATTTTTTACACTCATTCAAAAAAAAAATCAAATAACCTATTTTGGATTCCAATAATATTTTAGTGTGATTCCCCTTAAATATCCTATGAAAAACTATATTTCATGTTTTTCAAACTCAATAGAAAAAGATGTACATATCTTTATTTATCATTTATTAAAATCAACCAAATATTTATTTCATTCATTTACAAATGGTATTGTGTTTCATTTTCTCAATATTATTCACAATAAATTTTGGAATTCAATATCCCCAACTATATCATGATAATATAACATCATATCTCTTTCTATGTGGAAACTATATTGTAACATGAGAGAATCCCAGAAATACCTATTAATATTCAGGATGAATCTATTCACAATAGTCTCATCCCTAATTCAATAAAATATTCATTCATATTTTTTTATTACAAATGAGTTTGTGATAATTATATTATGAGAACACAACACATGCATCAATAGATTTATTTTTTGTTTATATATTTAACCAAATAAAAAAATCTTCCTTTTATATAATATATTATTTTTCTAAAGTTCATATTTACTCAATATTCTTTTAGTCATCTCAATAAAAAATAGTTTAGTCATATATTAATATGTCAAGTTTTGATTTAAGTTCATCTATATTACTCTTGAAACCACCATAAACTTTTACCTTTTCATTATTAAGAGAAATGAATCTCATCATTACATTATTGTATCATGGATATAAAGAGCATCATGATATTCAGAACTTGATACTCTATCCCATTACCTTCATATGTTTTTTTATTTATAATCATCAATTCTAGAAACTAACTTTAAGGATTTACGAAAGGATCTCATGTTATTCTTTCTTTGATAATAATCATATCATTTAAGATCATATCTAAAAATTACATAGATTAAATAATATAATATTTTAGGTGTGTATGATGATCAGATAACTTACAATCAGATTAAGAATCATCAAAAAATTTATTTAGAAATAAAATTCTTGATTATTTTTCAACCAATAGAAATGTTGAATTTTTATAAATTGTTGAGGTCATAAGTTGAGCTTATAAATTCATATTCATAGATAGATTATCCATCTCATTAAAATTTATAAGTATTATGTTTTATGCATTGGAAAATTTTTAGACCAACTCGTATTTCATAAAGATTTAAAAAACATAAAAAAAAATCATACAATCTACCTTTACTGTTGTATAAAATGTTTCTGCATTATTATACACACAGTTTCAAAAGTATCATGGTATTCAAATGAAGTCATATAAAATGAATGGAAATATTATGATATTATTTATATAGATTAAAAAATTTATAAAGTCTTAAAAAATCATTTAGATGTCAAATGAAATGGTAAGGGTCATATAAATTTTCCCCAAATGGAAAAATATTATTTCTAAATAACTAAAATCATAATATTTCAATACATAACAAAATTTATACATGAAAAACAAAATACATAATATATATAATAAATATATAACATATTCCAATGTTATCAGTGTTTTTTTATAATTTTGAAAATGTTATACAATGAATTTTCACATTAATTTTATCAACAAAAATACAAAAAAAACTGCATGTATGGTTTTTCAAACATAATATAGATGTCCCAAAAACTTGAACATGTTTTAAAAATTTAAATAATAGTTTTAAAAGAAGTCCAACACATGGTTCATCAACATGATCTTCCATCATATCACTTTTATTCAAACTATTGATGATAAATATAAACAATTTCATTACAAATCATAGACATTATAGCCATATATATAATCATATGATTTAAATTGTTTACTCAAAAAGAATCCAACATCATTATCCTTTACCTAATTTCATGGAAGTCCTTATAACTTCCTTTTAAAACATGTGATAGATGCTCATTTGAATATAAAATTTAATCTACTACATTGTTCTTTTATACACAGTGAATTTATTCATATTGACAATAATCACAACTTGATTTTATGTTAATACAAGTACACTTTACCTCAATACCCTTGATTTGAGATACACCTATTAGTTTCCTAAATCATCATGAGTTAATATCCTCATCATGGTCTCTATGAATTCCATGAGTTGAGATCCTCCGTGGGGTTTCATATAAATACCTACACTTAGCTCATATTATAGAATAACTAAAATTATTTTTCCCCACCCTATGTCCCATGCCAACATTTTTCTAGTTCTTATTCACTTGATAGTCCAATTTACCTAAAATTAAACAATATATAATGGGTCATAATCATATTAAATGAGACTATAAGTTGACAAGGTCTTAGTTTCAAGATCATAAAATTATATCATTAATCATAGATAAAGAAACTTAAAAGGTACCACATTTTTCCTAGACACATAAAGAGAAAATAGATTTCGTTGGTTATGTCTGCATAACCATAAAAGGAACTTGAGTGGTCCTTATCACATAACCTTAAAAGGTATGATTTTCTTTAAAAAGTGACACCAAACTACGCATGTTCTATTTACCTTTATATATATACATAAGTATCCCCTATCATGAGTCAGATCCAAGATATAAAACATCTACAAGATCTCTAGATAGAGAAAAATTCTAGAATCCCATGTTTAATGGATTATACCATAGTTTATCTAACTAATATTGGATAAGATAGATAATCCCTTCTATATGTATGTTCACATAAATTTAGGGTATTTATCAATCACATTCATGTACTAGGTTACCATTATTATTACTGGAATGGATTTTTTGAATTCATATAAAATTTATAAGATATTCATAGTTTACATAATAAAAATATTTATGGGATGATCCTAACTTATATCCTTTAAACCTTCATTGGAAAACCCTAATTATTGTCTTCCTTTGGAAGGAAGGCTCACATTTATATAACTATAGACATAAAACACAGAGGGTGATATATGGTTAATGGGATTGTACGATATCCTATGATATTTTCATAGGTATTCTATCATATAGTCTAGTGGTTTAGAATTCTTTTACCCTTAAACTAAAAATTAAACAAAAAGAATATTCATTTTTAAAATAATTATCTGATAATTTTTAAATTGTTTAGGAAAAAATATTATTTATGTTTGGTGGTATAGTGTAGTGAGATTGGAATCACCTTATAATTGTAGAATAGTCAAGGAAAATTACCAGTGCATTCTATAATTCCCACATATATCATACGGAATTCCCAAAAGGATAAAATATTCTTCTATTTAATTAAATGCTGATTTAATTCCAAGGAACGATGTGATCCTGATGGTCCATTCTATTTCTTGTTATTTTGGTAAATACTAGTAGAGTTCTTGAAGTTATGTGATTATTGGGAAAACATTTTACTATTAATGAAAAATGATGAATTCAAACAAATATTGTTACTCTATGGATAAACCAATAATATAATCTTCAAAATAATGATTTTAGAAGACAATACATCTAATTATTAAAACATTAGGGTTGTGGGAGGTAAGATAATTTCAATATTTTTTCTTTTATAATTTACATATTTTTAGTTTATCAAGACAATATTCCAAATAAAATTGATCTAGTATTTTATTTTGGACGAAGTGAAATAATAAAACATTATTATATTTGTTATATGATACTAATTTAATTCACTAAAAACACCATCAGGTTGTATTTCTTATTAAATTTAGTAGATCAATTTCAATATTTTTACATGGATATATTTCCATTAAAATTGTATGATATTTATTGGGGATAGTTACATAGAAGTGTATTAAATATTATTAAAAATTTCATAAAATAATATTAATTGAGTACTTGAGTTGCTTTTCCTAATAAAACTAATATAAAAGAATAATTTAATATTAATAAACAAATTTTAGACGAATGATGACATGCTCTTAATACCTACTTATTTTTCTCAGAATTTCAATTGAATTATACTATCGAAACCAATGGTATTAAATACTATTCTATATCATATTCACAATACAGTGAGGTTTATAATTCTTTTTAAATATTATTACATCTTCTTATTTTCTATAGAGATTTGATTCATGCTTCGGAAAGTATAATGTATTGAGGATCTTATTCAAACTTCTTTAGGATAAATTTTTTTTCAAGATAAGTAAGTCATATTTTTTGGATATCAATTTCTCTGAACATATTTTTAACATACATGGACATATGAATATGATATTTTAGCTCCTTTAATCTATATATATCCTTATAAGTAAACTAATTACAATATTAAATCTTCAATTACCATATACTGATTTATATTTCATGATTGCATTTCGATCTTAGTGTGATGGATTGATGTTCATATTCATGGGAATCCCAGGAACACAGAAAATATATTTGAATAATATAATTCATTCATGAATGATATTTCAAACACCTATTTTTAAATACAATGACATCTATTTTTCTCTATTAATAAAAAAATCACAGATAAATTTATATATTAATTAATAATAAATATATACATATTGAAGGGAAAAAGAATCTAATACTACAAGTAAATTCTCAAAGTTTTAATCAATAAAAATTATTGGAGAATGTTTGTTTTCAATTCATTATAAATAGAATGGGTGAGATAATTACAGTGACTATTTTACTATTACTTCTATATTATAATTAAAAAGAGCCAAACCTTTCATTTCAATTTTTTTCACAATGACGTACCTACATTGAAAGCTATAAAAACCCGATGAATTATTAAGATTAATATAATATATTGAGTTATTGGTATAGAAATATAGGAACAATAAGACTGTGGTGATCCATAAAAGATTTGGAGTAGAGAAAAACTTTATATTAATCTATTGTGAATAATGAGGGAAATAATTCTAGGAAGGTAGGTATAAGTGTGAATGTATGAAAACCCTTCTCTTTATTACACAAATAAACCTGATTCATTTCATAAAAATTCACATTTGACAACTCCACAAATCGAGAGTTATAGTGTCTTTGGAAATTTGGAACATTTCATGACAACTTATGACATAAAATACAACATCATTATTGAAAACTTAGTTTACATGACCACAACCTTCCTTCATACTTAGCATTTCATGGGAGAACCTAAGCACATACATAAGAAAATGGTGAGATATAAATCCCAATAAGAGAGTAAAAAACAATAAAATGAATAATACAATACATCTTACACAATAGGTATATAAATGGATTATGAGAGAAACATGAACATAAAGGCATGATATAGAAAATTATCATAACGTGGAGATGTGGCAATAACATTTAACAAGATATTCCTCTGAGCCAAGGCTCAATGAACATCAAGCATGAGTAAACCATAATTTCAATTGAATTAGAATGAGTAAACCCACATTGAACTTGAATTATCATGAGTAACCCCAAATTTCACCTGGTTTATCATGATACTATTATTTACCCAATTCATTGGACTGCAATCACGACACACCCTTCTTAATCATTTCATTTAATGCGTAAGTGTTCCAAAGTGATCATATAACATTGAATCATTCAACATCACTAGTTATTACATGATTATGAAATGTGGAATATATAAATTCAACTATCATACCATTTGTATATGTGTATAAAGGTGAATACCCTTGATTGAGAAATGGGTATGATATTTAATTACATGATGATTTGGGTATTGGAAATTTTGGTGTAACTTCGGCAGCATAATGACGTAAAATATAAATATTAAAATGGGTTAATCAGAGAGAAATGGGTATCTAATAATTTATACATGAAATTTATAGTAATGGTCTCATGGGTCAAAATAACCAAATATATTTAATGGAATTTAGATGCATAATATAAATGAATTGTATGAATGTAAATGAAGATAGAGAAATCCCTTACAGAATTTCGGCATGATAAAATGTGTAAAAAAGAGGCATTAATGAGATTAGAAGGGGAGTCACATCATTAAAACATATAAAGGAGTGTATAGGGGAGGTTTAAAATCATACCCCAATATTTTTAATTGAAAATAAATGGGAATTGCAATATAAGAAATCATGGACATAAATAAGAAAGGAAGGAATGTGAGGAACCCTTAATTGGAAGTGGGATCTCGAAGGATTGGGAGAGGTTTGAAAGAGAATTCATGGTTACATGGGGCACCTTGGGAGGATTATAGAGAAAGGAGGTCAGGGTTTGGTCAATCTCAAAAAGTTTTTTGTGAAGGGGAATGGGAGATTGAGTGGGTATATATAGGAAATGTGGGGAAATTCTTTATTGTTTAGGGTTTGGACACTACACAATAAACTAATCAAAACCACAAAAAATAAAATGGGTTTTGCCCGTGGTTTTTTCTAAAGTGGAGGAGAAAATTTTATTTTATAATTACAATGGCCGATTCTATTAAAATATTAGGTTTTCATATGTGGAGGTGAGTCACACTCTCATGGAAATCATTTTAAATTGTTAAAATACTTCATAAGCCTTGTAAGGTCTATTAAGGCCACATAAAAATAATCAAACAAATCTAAAATCACATTATTATAATTTTAAAACAAATATTGAATATATAACACTTTTATAGTATTTTATTACAACACTATTGGGTCATTATGATGTCATAAAAACAATTATATATCTAAATGATATTTATTTTTTACCCAAAAATTCGACTATCAAAGAAAATTATAAAAAATTCATTGTTAGATAATTTTGACATTCTGAATCAAAAAATAATATTAATATTATCCAAAGAATTTTATAAATATTTTAATTTTACTTATAAAATAATAACATACATTTATCTAAAAATCATGAGTTTTGAAAAAAAAACATTAAAACCTTACTAAAAATTAAAATTGTTTTCATTAAAATTATGCAATCAATTATATTTATTAAAAAAAATGTAGTGATAATATTTTATTAAAAATATTATTTAATTCAAAAATTCCTTAATTCATCAAAATAAATTTATTTATTGAATTTTAATATTATCTAAAAATTAAATTTGTGCTTTAAAAACCATTTACAATGTAATAATAATAAAATGAATTTATATTCTTCATACAAAAATATAGCCCAAAATATAGTTCTAGGGTCCTGTTACATAACACCTTATAACACCCGCATATAAACTAATGGTAATATATGTGATGGTGACAGACTTTTGGGGTAGCTTGGATAACAACTCTTGGGTGGTAATCTCTATTAACATCCACTTCTATCGTAAACGGTTCGGTTCAAGCTTAACGCATTGAAGCCTGTCTTAGGATTGGTGAAGGGTGAAGGCTAGAAACACTACCTCCTCTACAAGATCTATAAAATTGGAATCATATTGATCAATTCAACTGGATGAGTCCATCAATTTCCTTGTCTGAGTAAAATGGATTTGTTAAATCCCTGTATTTATAATAATCATGTGATCACTATTCAATGGTTGTATTAGCCATGATAACAATTCATAATGGTATTTTAATTTCAAAAACATAAAACCAATGTTGTGGATATGATTTATATAACCATTTTACATAATAATACATTTAATTAGATCCAGGTGAGTTTTCATTAATAAATGTATGGGTCATTTCAATATTCCTCCCTTAAGAAATTCCACCCATGAAATTTCCTTTTACCACAAAAAAATAGATCAGGGTAACTCTACTTCATCACTTCCTATAATTCAAAAATCTCTTCTTCAAACATGTGGTTTTCACTACAACACCTTGATGAGGGGAATTGCCTTATTTTTAAGAACTTTTCCCCTATGATCTAATATCTTTACCATCTTCTCTTCATAGGAGACGTCATTCTCCAATGGTACCACCTCTGCATTGATTGCATGCAATGGGTCAGTTATGTGGTTCCTCAAGAGTGATTCATGGAATATATTATTCATTTGATATTTGGTTTGTTGGGAGTTCTAGTCAATAGGAAACTACTCAAATGTGATAAATGATCTCAAAAGGTCCAATGTTCCTTGGGCTAAGCTTTCCCTTCATCCCAAATCTCATAACTCTCTTACACATTGATAAGGGGAGGAATACCATTTAACCAACATCAAATAATCAGTCTTTTCGATGGTCATAAACATTACTATTTTGTTGAATATGAGCATGTTTAATGTGTTGCTAAATGGTCTTAACATTCTCTACCATTTCATCATCCATTTGTGGACCCAGTAGTTTTCACTCTCTAAATTCATCCCAACAAGACTCTGTTCTGCACCTCTTCCCATAAAGGGCATCACAAGGATCCATTTGGATGCTTGAGTGGAAACTATTATTTTAAAAGAACTCAACCATAAGAAGATGTTGATCTCTTCCTCTTTTTATGTCCATTGGGCATGGTCTCCACATGTCCACAATAGTTTGGATAGTCCACTCATATTGGCCATAATATTGAGGATGATAAGTCATACTGAAGTTCTCAGTATTCAGAGTGTGATGCTAACTCTTCTAGATCATAGTGGTGAATCTTGGATCCCGATCAGATACAATAGAAATTGGTACTCCATTAAACCATACCTCTTCTCTAATGTATATCCATTCTATTTGATCCAATGATAAATTCTATTAGAATTCAATGATGTGTGAATCATTTGTAAGGTGATCCCAAAATAACCCAAATAAAAATGTTTCTTTTGGATGTATTCAGAAGTCTAGTGACAACGTACAAGGGGATGTTCTCAAATTTACTTGTTGGAATGGGTAATGGGTGCATCATCAACATAGATATCTCCTTATCATCCTTCACTTACTGACATACCAACAACATTTATGTATAATCAGAAATCTATTTCTTGATGTTATCTCATGAATAATTCACTTAGAGATCTCGATACCTCTTTGTGTTTCCAGGGCGAATGGAGAAATTTTAACTATGTCCATCATCAAAAAGATAGTTCATTGACTCCAGACATGATGAGTCACGTAGTCTAGATCCAAATCTCACAATTCCTTTTTCATTAACATTAAACTCTGAGGATTTCCCTTTTTTGATAGTCTCCACATTCTTCAAAATTCTCACATCTTCCTTTTGAGCATCCTTTCACTTTTTCGAAATAGACAATTGAGAAATCATTTGTGAAAAGATTGATGATGTTACATTATTTATGATTCCCATCTCCATCATCATCATATATAATAAGACTAGATCTTTTTAAATTCCCATCAATGAAATAATTGCTGGGTCCTTTCTACTTAGAGAATCTTCCACCTTTTTAGCTTTCCTAGGGCAGTAATAGATTTAGCAGTCATAGTCTTTAATAAACTCTAACTAACTTTTTTGATGCATATTCATCTCATTCTGTGTGAATATATACATGATGATTTTATGATCTGTATATATTTTACACATCTCCCCCAAAGAGTTAATGTCTCCAAATTTTTAATGAAAACATTACTACAACCAATTCCAGATCTTGTTTTGGATATATTTTCTCATGCAATTTAAATATCGTTGAGGCATAGAAAATTAATTTTTCATTTTTCATCAATAAAAATCCTAATAACTTCTTCAAAAAATCCCTAAGTACCATAAAATGTTTTAGGCTTGAGGCTAGTGTGAAAACAAGTGTAGTGATAAAAAAATTTTCAACTCCTTGAAGCTCTCTTCTCATTCATCACTCCACAAAAACATGAATCCCTTTTGATTTATCATGGTATTAGGGGTTAACCATCATGAAAAATTTCTCAAAAATCAGTGATAATTTGCAGATAACTCATGGAAGCTACCAATATCAATCACCAATGTTCTAAGCACCTGACCATAAACATTTCTTAATCTTGAATTAAGTTAATAATTCACATTAAAGATATTTTAATGTTTATAACGTTAGATAATTAGGTCATAAATTACACATAAAAACTTGAAAATTACATTTATACACTTATACCAAGTATTCATTTTTTTCCTAAAATAAAAACACTTAAAAAAAATCATTTCATGTTCCATGTTTTAGAGAGCATGACTTTTCCTTGGTCCCATTATTGACCCTATTTATCTTTATGTCCTATAGAAAACATATCAAAAACCTGGGATGAGCATAAAAGGCTCTGTAAAGGATATAAAATAAGGAATGAAATATTAGTCCATCAATATATACAAACCGAATAAATCATATGTTCTAATCATAAAACATAATCTCTTTAACATACCTCGCAAAATTATAGGATTTATGAATATCACATATATATCATAAATCATAAAGGTAACAGATGACATAAATAACATACATACATTGTAACTTTCATATATACATAGGGATTGACATTGGAAATAACAATCATACTATATTCTCTATGTCTCTTTGGATAAATGTTAACATTTACCTCTATCACGTTACCCAATGCACTAGAGAGCTATCTCGGCCTCACCCGCCCTAGGATTATAACAAAACCACCCGTACATGTAAATAATTCCCAATAACTATAACATAACCATAACACATAAGAAATCATAAATTAATGATAACATTTAAATATTTTAATAAAAATATATCAGTTCATGATATTGACATATTCAATCCAATTTAAAATCCATATTTAAATCATTGAAATTGAATAATTTGTAAATCAAAGTGTCCCATAAATCATTGACAATATTAAAGGAATTAAAATATTAAAATATTAATTCCCATATAAATAAATCCCTAAAACCATTTTAAAAACATGGATATTAATTAGAATGATTTAGAAAAATAAATCTTCAAAACTTTTAAAATCATGTTTTAGTGAAAGAGTCTCGTAACACATGAGAAACCCATGAATAAAAATACTTACAGAATTACGTCAAAAAAGATTATATTATGACGATAATAAGGAAATTCATGATATAATATTTCAAAGGTTAGTATATAAGCTTTATAGGAAAATAATGTTGAACAACATCATGATATTCCTCAATGAAAGGAGATTGAGACGTAGCCCCTTAAAAATATTATTTTGTAAATAAAAAATATCGATTGTGTGTATTCAGAATAGGTAAACAAAATTAATGTAATAATACAAGATTCGATATCAATATTAATTTATCACATAATTATACTATGAGAAAATCAGGAAGTGTATGATCAACCAAAAGAATGGAAATTGGTTTATAAAGTTCCCTTACCTCGTGTCCAACTTGACTCATTTGTTATTTAATTTCTTTAATAATAAACATAAGTCAATTTCTACATACATCAAAACAACTATAAAAAAGCATGCTTTTCAAGCACAACAACTATCAAAACAACATGCATTTTATAATTCACCTACATGTCATGGAACTATGCATGGCATGTGATTTATAGCATGTGCCTAAATGATGCATGAGATGGAACACCCTCATCTCATTAGGTTGCAACTAAATATAACCCATGGATAAAATATAATAGCACACCACAAGTGCATCACCCAATGTTGAAATCATATCAACTGTAAATTGCAAAATCAGTAAGATTGTAATACGAGGTAAATTGGCTTTGCCTAGTACACGTGTTAGTTATGCCCGGGAACATCCTATTACCAACTACCGTTCCTATCCTATATATGACTAAGGCTCCAAATAGTAAGTCAATGAATTGAATTCCTCTGATACCACTTTGTAACGTCCCGGTTCCGGGTACCACTCAATGTGTGCCCCTAACATGGTTCGCCACGTGACCTCAAGCGCATTTACCCAAACGCCAGAGGCTACTGGCTAAGAGCAAGGTACTAGGTCTAATAGTGGGGAAACTATTCCCCCATTTTTCAAAGTGTAGCGTAGAGGAATATACAAATAACATACAAAAAGCGGAAGTGATAAACAATATATATAACAGAAATGGATAACTAGTAATAATAAGGAAAATAGCAGTAATATATATATATATATATATATATATGAAAATGCAGCATGTCACTGTTCTATAAAACAGCCAAAACATGTTACACTGCAGTACAATACAACTGATGTACAAGTACAGAAAAGAAAACAGAACAGCCAGTAGCATCGCGAGCCTAAGCCCGGTCCCATGCTCCCCTAATCCTCAGCAGCAATCATGTACCTGTATAAGGACACTTTCCCTTATCCACACCTGCAGAAATGTAATATGTTTGGGCCGAAAAGCAGGATCTAAACAGGGTGTGAGAAATAATCTCAGTAGGCACCCAAAAAACGCATGTGCTCATCTTTGTGTAAACATGCAACAACATTTTTCAAAAGTAAATGCAATAAACTAAGCAGTACTCAAATGTAACTAACTTATCAATTATATTTCCATTTAAATATCCTTTATCTAGTTCGATTTAATATTATTAAATGTTCCTCATTACTAAGCCCTCGGGATAATAATAACCTTGCCCTCAGGCTAATATAACCATGCCCCAGACTTACCCTCAAGTAATCAGAATATTTCCCTCAGGCATTGCCTTCAGGATTAACAGAAATTGACCTCAGGCATAGGAAGTGTTTCCCTCAGGCACAGAAGTCAATCCCTCAAGCACAACAGGTTGACCTCAGGGAAAATAGGATGTTTCCCTCAGGATAATACAGTCATGCCCTCAGGATAATATTGTCATGCTCTCAGGCTATAGTAAAACATTGTCCTCAGGCATAAGTAACCGGTCCATGCCCAACATATAGAAATGAAATCTAAATACAATTCCTCTCCAGGAAAAATTAATGCATGATTTTAACATGGAAAACCCTCGAGTATCCTAGCTAAATGGGTAAAAAGCGGAATGCACCCCTCGGGATAGTCCTGGATCCAAGAAACGATCCCAAACACCAATTTATTATCACAATTAATTACCTATTCAATTTGAGGTATCAAAAATAGCCACGACCTCAGCCACATGACACCCCAACATGGATTCGTGGCACAAAAAATACACTAAACGAATAGCAGTTGGAAAATAAACACCAATCCACCTACCTTTTACACCACGAACGATATACGCGAACGTCGCCTCCAGAAACGCCCTAGAACAAGGTAGATCTGACATAGAGAAAACTTTGTTTACACATAAATAACTTCCCTATCAGAAAGAATTGGTAAGAACTGCCCTAGGAGAAGGAATAACTCAGCTGTGCGGTTCCAGGGAGATCAACATTGCAGAAAACGGATTTTTGACATGCGCTCAGCGAATCTCCAAAGCTCTGGCCTCCATCTTCCACTCCTTCTTCACGTTCTAAGCCTTCCCTGTGAACATGAGAGGCTACTTCCCATTTTAATAAAAAAAAGTATGCAGCGTGTATTTCTTTGTACACAGCGTGTACTTCCCATTTTTTGACTCTTACTCTGGAGGTTTCCCGCCAGCGTGGCATTGTTCATCCACCGACATGACAACACAGCGTGTCTTCCTGAGTACATGGTGTGTTCTGCCGCACATCTAGCCATCACCATACTATTTTCTTTCCAACTGATTACACAACATGTAAAGGACCACTACACGGTGTGTAGTCAGTTTCTACACCCTTTCATCACCGACATGGCCACATGCCCAGTGTACGCATCCCACATGGCGTTTGGAAAAGTACACGCCGTTTAGTCACAAAATTTATGATTTTCCCCATTTTCCCTATTTTCTCAAAAACACTAAAGTAAAAAAGAAAAGAAGAAACCCGTACCTCAAAAATAATAACCAGGTTCTTATAGTTAACATTTACCATGTCCTCTTGAATATTAATAAAATATAGTTAATATATTTAGAATAAAATTTCATGTGAGCCAAAATGAATCATTAAGGACATTTTAGACATCATATATGTCATTTGAAAAAAATGTATATTTATAGGTTTATTTTATCACTTAATATACTAATAATTGTTTCAAAAAATCATTTATTCCAATTTATATAATATTCATGTCAATACTTTTGAAAGAAATATATAACAACAATATTATTTTGATAATAAATCATTAATTTAATTATAAATAGTAAATGTTATCCATAAAATTCATGGATGGAATTAAAAGATTAAAAATAAATTTATTTTAATAAATATAATTTCATTTATTTAAAACATTCATTAAAAAGGTAATCACAACATCATCTTGGTGTCATAAATAAATTTATTTATTTGATGCCTTAAAATTATAAATAAAATACCATGATTTATGAAATATTTTTAGATTTATAATGAATTTTTAAAGACGAACATATCAATTATATAACCCTATATAAAAATGTTTTACAAAAAATATATATTTACGTTACATTTTCCTTTACTTTAAATTAATTTTTATAAAATTCTATTTTCAATAAATGTGGATCCATGGAGTCACAAAATTGACCCAGGGATTCCCATTTGCAGACATGTATCACCCAGTAAGGTTAGGACATGTTTTAGGGTAATTTAATATTATTATAACATTATTTTTACCCTTATTTACCATATTTACCCTTTAACCATTTATATGAAATTTTTATTGAAGTTACTATTCATAATGTCTAACAATAAAAGATACATATTTACCAAATTTTGACCTCCTGATTTAAAATATGGAATCAAATTTTCCAAATTCAAATCATATAATTTGAAGAAAATAATTTAAAATTAATTCATGGTTTCAAAACCAAAAAATGTGTTTTTAAGAAATAATAACAATCAAAAGATTGACATGTGTTTCTGTCTAATTAAAAATTGATATTACATAAAATGAATGAAATTGGATTAAACGGTAAAAATTTATTCTAATTACACTTTAAAAACAATTAAATGGATGTTTATTCATATAAATAAATTAGATTAAAAGGCAGTTTTGAATTAAATTGCAGTATTTTTTAACTATTCATCAAAAACTGTACTTTATCATAATAAATACAAATATTTTACCCAATGTAAATTTTGATTTCTCTCTTCAAAAGAAGAATATTATTTCTTCAAATGGTATATATAAAAGGAACCAAAAACAAGGTTTAAAAAGGGTTCACCATTAATAGGCTGTATATTGACCTTTTAAAGAATATTAGATATTTCATGTTTAAAATCAGATTCATTCTTATTTAGAGCCACTAAATATTTTTGGATAAAATTAAAAATATTTAACAGACATGTGTAATCATATTTTAATCCATTCTCTTCATTCCTAGGAATACAATGGCTAGGCATTAACTACAATTTAAAATAATATTATTATTATATTATTTTTCATTGTAGCACAATGTTGTGTGGAACATAAGATTTCAAAGCAACCCATTGTTGCGTTTTGAGTACACTATTAAAAAAAGTTTCATCTTTAACAAAAAAATAATATATTATTTATAAATATTAATATATATTAAAAAGTATTATTCTATAAGTACTTGGGTCGTTACAAATGTTGTCCTTGACCATCACTCTATTGCTTTTTTCTCAGAGGGATCCACAGATATTCAATTCCTTTTGATGATATGACCCAAGAATGAGTCTTCTATCTACTATAACTCACACATACTGTACTTTTCATAGATCTTACCCATATACATTTTCTATAGTATAGTACTTAGATAATCCTTATGATCCTCCTTGGTTTTAGAGTATATTTGAACATGATATATAAATACCACAAAAATTGTGTCAAGGTAATATATAAATACTATATACATAATGTCCATGAATATTGAAGGATAATTAGCGATTCCAAAAGGAATAACTTTGAATTCATAGTCCCATACATTGTAACAAAACTTGTCTTGGGGATATCCTCATTATTCCCCCTTAAAAGGCAATATCCAGACCACAGATCCACCATGGAGAAGTATTGTGCTTCACATAGCTGATCGAACAAGTAATCACTTCTTTGAAGAGGAAACTTGTTCCTTGCCATGATTTTGTGTAGTTCATGATAATTAATGAAAAGGATCATTTACCCATCCTTCTTTTTGATGAAGAGGACTGGTGCACCCCATGGTGAAGCACATGGGTGTATAAACCCTTTATCTAGATTCTCCTATAGTAATTTCTTTAGCTCCTAAAGCTAAAAAATAACAATTCTAAATAGATTCTTGGATATTGTAAACTCCCTAGGTATATGATCAATTATGAATCCAACATCTCTTCTAGGATAAAGAACATACAATTCCTCAGGAAACACATCAGTGAATTCCATCACAATAGGAATGTCTTCAAGGATGGTTGATTTTGTGAACTCAACAATCTAAGAACGATACACATTTTCATAAGGTAGTAATATCCATGATTGAGATGATGGTGATAAATAATATTCATCCTCCTCCCTGCACTTGTACATAATTAGGGATTGATTCTCCATATTGGGAGTTGTTTCCATCTAACGGAAATTTCTTTTGTCTCTATATAGGGAAAGAAAATCCATGCTAATAATTGTATCAAATTCCAAAAGAGGGTGTACAGTGAGGTTTTCTGAGAAGTTAAATCCAAAAATTGTGATAGGGGGAGTTATATTCATAGGATGCAATGATTTCACCATTTTATATTCTCACGGACATCTCCACATCGATGATTTTTTGTGGTGTTGGGATTGTTCTACTAAATATTTGGGATATAAAAGAATGAATAGAACTGAAATCAAAACGTATTCTTTCTATTATCAAATGAATAACTAGTGTACCTATCACCACATCATTTTTGGGGTTCACTTCGACGGTAATGGTGGAAAAAGATATCCCATTTTTCCTTGGAGGTTGTTGGTTGCGTTCGAAAACCCACGGCATAGGAAACTGGTTTGCAAAGTGACCTGGTTCATTCTTGTTGATGTAATGAACATTTATTTAAGAGCTAAACAAATCATTCCTCTCCTCTATCATAGTAGTGGGTTTTTCTTATTGGTAGTTAATGTCCAGGTGCCCTTTTCTTTCACACATAAATCATTTCCTCCCCCCTTCTGGAATAAAATGGGGTGCTTCTTTCCACACATTTAGAAATTGCAATGCTAGAATATCTTAACACCATTGGATTTATCCATTGGAAAACCATAATTAATGTCCACTTTCTACTTCGTATCCCCATGATACCCCTATGATTAATCGATCTTCATTTCATCTTTTAGGGAACATCTGACAATTTCTTCATAGAAATCAAAGTGACGGATCACTTGGGGATTCCATAGGCTAGGTTTTAGCCCCCCAAAAACCGACCAACCTTTCATTCACAGGTAACAACAAAACTAGAAGTGTATCGTGCATGCATTGTGATGTTTTCCCTATAGGATTTGATGGATTTGTTATATTTTTTCTTGAGGGAAAGGAATTCCATTTCCATTATAAGTTGGAGGGTGAGAGGAAATTATTTATCGGAAAACATTTTCTTGAAATCCTTCTATTCTAATGCCTCGATCTATTCATCATGATTCATATTTTTGATCAATGACCACCACTAATCAGCTTCACATTCCATATGATAATAATCCAGAAGAACCATATCTTTTTCAAAACATTTAAGTATGGAGAAGATTGTATTAATGAAGATTATCCATCAATTGGTGATTGAGGGATCAGATTATTCATTAAATATTTTTACGCCTTTGTCTCATGATGCTCTTGATTGCGGTATGTCCTTTCTTAGGGGGTGGGGGTGGGGTTTGGAAGAGCGTACTAACTCATGTTTCTATACAAAACATGAGTTAACTAAGAGAGTATCATGACAATATTTATGATTCCCACTATCATCAGAATTTGAATCTCATTAGAACAGTCATCACATTGATCTTCACAACAGTTGGGAGCCCATTTCCTCCTACTACAAGACATTGGATCGAATAAAAGTAATGTTAGCGGTAACAAATAATGGGTAAATACATGACAAAAGAGATAAATTATAAATAAAAATTATTTCCTTAAATTATGAATTAATAGGCTTCATTATATATTATCCCTGATCTACTTCCCATCATATATTCCTAGGGGCATTTTTTCCTTTAATAGTGTTTCATACTAAGCTTATGAATTTTCCATAGTATATACCATGAGAGTTTTGAAACAAGAGTGCAGAAAACCCTTTGTCGTGCACGATTTCTTGTTCGAGTATAGAACAAAGAGGTGTTTTTAGGTTTTACCCCTTGATACGTTTGTGCGAGAGAAACCTCTACTTTTTCGTATCCTAAGAGGGATGTATTTTCTTGATTAAACACATAATCTATACTCTCCAACATAGGGATGTTTTATTAAACTTAGTATTATCCCTTAGTATTTCACTAGGGGTTTCAAATACTAATCCCAAAAATAACTAAACCTATCCCTTGTTACAAACTATAACAACCCTGATCATTAATACACACATAAACAAGATTCATTACATAAATATACACTTTAGATAAATCTAAGGGTTGAGATGTCTAGTGTAATGGGAAATTAAGGACATTACATGAAATTTTAAAGCATAAAATACAAAATATTCACTATAAAAATCTTTTAACTGACCACAACATTCCTTCATACTTAGCGTTTCATCAGATAACATGGGGACATACATAAGAAAAGTGTGATCCATAAAGCCTAGTAAGGGAGTAAAAAAGGAATAACCAGAAAAATGAAATACATGTTAAAAAATAGTCATATCAATAGAGAATAAGGGAAACATAATCATAAAGGAATTATATAGAATGATTATCATCACATGTAGATGTGGAAAAAATATTTAACATGATATCATCATGAACCAAGGGTCATTACACATGGAGCATGAGTAAACCCTCATTGAACATGAATTAACATGAATAAACACTCATTTCAATTTATTTATCATGAGTAAACTCTCATTTAAAATGGAGTATCATGATACTATTCCTTACCCAATGTAACACCCTAGGATTTCATAATACGGTATCTCTTTAATGTAATTCAATAGATATCACAATACACAACACCATGTTCGAGGGCACCATGACTTACCAAACTAGCCGTTCAAAAAGTAGTTATTAATAATATTAACTGAATTTTAAATTTTATATACTCCATATAATTTTAACATCAATATTATGTGTTTTTAGACATAATATATGAACAAATTCAATTTAATAGATAAAGGAAGTATTTTTTTCAGAAAATAAAATTTTACCACTTTTTAATGGCGAACCTATTTGAAATCCAATATTTGACACTTATATATATTATATTTGACAAAATAAACTTCTTCTTTCGAATCAGTACATAAAACTTTATTTTGGATAAGTTTTTGGTGTCTTTGATAAATTTCATATTTTCATGAATAGTGAAAAATATTAAATTTTAATTTAAAACAACATTTTAATCAAAATAATGAATAATGTTAAATTATGAATTTTTGGTATTTTAAAGTATAATTAGATTATTTTTTATCATTTAATTTACTGAGGGTCATTATAAGTAATTTCACATTTAAGTTGGACATAAAAACATCTCAATCTTTTAATAGTTTTAACTTTTTAAAAACCTACGTTTTGGTTTTGACAACTGGAATAAAGTTTAAATTAATTAATGCATCTTATATTTTATTTGAATATTGTAAAATAGACTTATTTTTTGAATTTAGAATATCAAACTTAGCTAAGGATAAATTTTTGGTATTTTTCTATAAACATTGAATTTTTGAAGAATAATGAAAAACAATGTGTTATGGTTTAAAACCTACATTTTATTTAAATAATTATTTTATTTTATTTTATTTTAATTGTAAATAGATACATAATATCTATATAAATCCAATGTAATTAATTGATTTAATTTTATAATAATATTATATACATAAAATTTTATTGAACTTTTTACCGTCTTTTACCCACATTCTAGGCACATTTTCAAATTTGCATAAAACATAAATTTACCACATTTGTGAATTAAATTTAAAAAATACGAGAGACGTGGTTGATATGAGTAAGTAAAATGCAGTTCAACTGGATTAAAATATTTTTAGGTCAATAGTAACTTTTGAATTTTATTTACCATGGTTAAAAGTAAATAGGGTAATTATTGGTAAAAATAATGTTATAATTACCCTAACACTTGTAAAAATTCTATTGGATAAGTGGTTTTCCACCAAAATCAACCTTCGTAATCAAATATCATCCTATTTGATCTTCATGGATTAGATAAGGACATTTATTATTTAAAGAAGAGTTAAAAGATTAATATTCAATGTTTAATAACTAAACCAATTTTAATATAGGGTTATACATAATATACATTATACTGTAAATATTCCTTAGAAATCATATAATATTTCCTAAATCATTTTATATTATTTATAATTTTTAGACATTAAATAATTAAATTAATTTATGAAAACTTGTTGGAAAAGTAATTACTTTATTAATGAATGATTAAAATAATTTATGTTATAAATATCATAATAAATGTAAATTGAAAATTTTGATACATTCCACTAATATTCTAGGTTAATAAGACATGTTAGGGTTTATTAAATTTTTTATGGATGCAATGAATTCGTAATGACATTCACAAAAACCAAATAAAAAATAGTATCCAAATTGACAAAAATGAGTTTTTAAAATGAATACTATTTTATTAATTGATAAAATACTCTTTAAAATATAAGGTTCATCCAAAGGAATTAGGTAAGATTAGATATGTCAATAATGAACCACTTTGTGTTCTCTTGGCTTTTTATAGTAAGATTATTAACCATTTATGATAATAATATAAGAGGACATGGTTAAAGTTAAACTGTTTAACTTAGAGATAAATCTAAAAGATAGGGTTAATATGATGAACTAAACTTGTCTAAAACCTATTGGTTGAGAATATTTCGACCCCTACACACATTATCATAGATATAAATCAATGTTTTTCCATTATATACAGAAAATGATTTATAATAAAATAATATTTCAAACATTTCTTAAAGTTACCCTCACCTCTTTTATAAAAGTGTACTTCCCCTTATCTCAAAATCACACCTCAAAATCTTTTTGGCACAACAAAACCATGCACAAATCTCTTCACAATATCCATTACATCATCTTACAGGACTTCCCATGAGTAGGAAATAGTCCTAAAAATCCCTTTTGATCAAATAAAAATAAAACACCCAAAGAAGAGGTAATTATTTTATCACCTCTTTCAAAGTTCTTTTCTTATACAACTTTTTTTTAAAAGTTATTTCCATAAAAAAAGAACAAATCAAGTACCTTCTACATACTGTGATGTTATTATAAATATGGTACAATCCTATTCATTATTCCACCCATCTTATTAATGATAATGTCACCATGCGTACATACGTACGGCTAACCATCTCTACGTCATGGTGTAATTTGTTATTCAACACTATGTTATTTGGATGGATATAATGATTTTTAATAAGTATATAAATAATGAAAGTAAAATTCTAATTTTTCAGTACAATTAATATACGACCCAATTCCATGCCTTTTAATCATTAAGGAAATTATATTGTTTCTCGTGTGTGAATATAGCTTACCGTCTCCAGGAAACAATGAGATTCATTTCCATGTTCACAACTCAAAGATGATTATAAAAAATATATTATAAATAAGTATATAAGATATGAAATAAAAATTCTAATGGATATATATATATATGTGTACTTACATATATCTTATTCACTTAATTCCATTCAATACTATATGAAAACAGAAACAATGTTTATTCGTACGTATGACCTATCATCTCCATAAATGGTGTTTTCTATTTCATATATCTACATATTATAAATATTTATATTATAAATATATATTATATATAAATCATGTTTTATATTCTCAGATTATTTAAATCATGATCTAAATGATATGATCAATAATAAAAGTTAAAACATGTATGATAAAGAAAGGGTTTATTAACTGAAATGTTAATTTACCTTGGAAATCATTATTTAATGGATAGTATACTGTCATAAATGAATCATGTAGGATATAATAAATATTAATATGGTTATGGTATAATTTAATAACATATTATGGTCATTATACAGGATGTTAAATGTACCCTCGACTAAAATAATGTACAAGGTAAGGGTTAATTACTCAACTCTCATTATTATCCGAAATTATTTATGTGTAAGTATTTTCTAGGAAATATTTATTTTCTAGTATCATTTATCATAAAATTAATTTCAAAATGATTATTTTAAGCTACTATTTATCTAAAACATCATTTTAAATGTTTTATATATTTTTTTATCTAAATCTTTCCCATTAATGTCTATATTTTCAAAATTGTTCTAATAATTTATTTATATAGACATGATTGTTTTAAAAATGTTAATTCCTTTAAATAGATTCAATGTGGTAAGGGAAACGTTGTTTCCAAAATATATTTTTAATAAAATCCTTTATAAATGTGTTATTTTCAATGATTTCACAAAAACAGATATTTCTCTCACATAGTTTTACTGATCATTTTTAATTATGTCAGCATCTGTTACTGGATATTATTCCTTATTATGTTTGAATTAATATAATAAAATCATTAAAATTGAATTGAATGATTTATGATATTTTTGACTGTTGATGTTCTATTTTTAAACCCTTCAGGTTTTATAGTTGAAGTATTGATATTTCATATGCTAGTTTTCATACGAATTTTTATGATATGTTTCATCATTTCCATATGTGGAAAGAAGTGGACTTAGTAAGTGACAGGTGGAGCCCACTATAGCTACTCTATGCATCAGTAGGTTTCATGAGACAAATTAGTGTCTTGTCATAAGGCCTTGAAAAATATTTTATTTGTATTCTTGGTACGAGGATTTGACTATGTAGTAATGATGTCTGATGTTAGGCATTGCATCCTTATGAAATTAATTGTTACATGTGATTATTCGACTAGTAGAATATCTATGTGCATGTTTATATGTTAATTATTGATTTATTTTCTCCATATTATTTTCATGTTTATTTTTAAAATGATGTTGTTTTTATTACACATTTTCCTTAAATTTTTATAGCTTCTGATAAATTATACACCCTTACTGAGCATCAGATCTCACCCCTTTCTTATGTTTTTTTCCTAGGATTCCAAAAAGTGTATTATGTTTGATATGTGAGGTTAAGAAAGGGGAATAATGGCATAATAATTAATTTTTTGTGTTTTTTGTTTGAATGTTTAATGTACCATTCATGTCTATAATCTATTTTCCAATACTACTAAACTAATCAGTCATTTGGGATTTGATTCCTTGTAATCATTCCAATGTATTAAAAATAATGCATTTACTCGTGGTAACTAGGGTTGGGGAAATACACCCAATTCATTGGAGTGCAATCCGAGCATACCCTTCTAAGTTGTTTCCTTTAATGCATTAGTGTGCCACATGGATCATATAACATGGAATAATTAAATATCATAAGATATTCCAAGATAATAGAATGTGGAATACATACACATAAGTACCGTTAAAAATTTATATGTTCATAAAGGTTAATAAACTTTATTGAGAAAGGGGTATGGTATTCACTGACACGGTGATTTTGGTATACGAAATTTTAGTGTAACTTTGGCAGCATAATGACATCAAATAAAAATCATAAATGGGTTGATGAGAGATAAAGGGTTATCTCATCATTTATACATGAAATGTATAGTAATGGTGTTCTAGAGAATAATATCCCAAAATATGTAATTGAATTTAGATGAAAAATATTAAATTATTTCTTGAATTTAAATAAAGTTAGAGAAATCTGTTACCGAATTTCGGCATGGTAACACTTGTACACATGAGGCATTAATGAGATATAAAAGTGTCTATCAACATTAAAAAATAATTAGGGTAGTATATTAGAGGTGAAAAATCTTACCCCAACATTGTAAATGAATATAAAGGAGCATAAAGAAATAAAGAAACTTGGATATAAATAAGAAAGGAAGGAAAGTAAGTATCCCTTACTTGGAAGTGTGATCCAAGAGGATTTGGAGAGGCTAGAAAGAGGATTCTTGGGATCTTGGGGCACCATGAGAATATTATAGAGAGTGTCAGGGGGGGTTGGTCGATTTCAAAATGGTTTTAGTTAAGAGTAATGGGAGATTGAGTGGGATTATATAGGAAATGAGATGGAATTATTTATTATTTAGGTTTTGGACAATACACATTAAACTAATCAACTCCACAGACCATACCATAGTTTTTGACAATGGTTTTTTCAAAAGTGGAGTGGAAAAATTTATTTGATATGTAAAATGGCCTAACTTATTAAAATATTATGTATTCATAAGTATAGGTGAGTCACACTCTCATGAAAATCATTTTAAAAGTATAAGATATTTTATAACTCTTGGAGGGTCCTCTAAAGAATCATAAAATTAATCAGAAAAATCTAATATATCAATATTTTAATGGATAAAAATATATTGGAAGAATATTCCATTTATAGAATCTTATTACATCATTATTTTGTTATTCTAATGTCAAAAAACACTTTATATATTTTAACGGTATTTAACATTTACCAAAAAATCAAATGTCTAAGAAAATTTTGAAAAATTCACTGTTAGGAAATTTCCAAAATCCTGAATCCAACAATAATATTAACATTATCTAAATAATTTTCTAAATATGTGAATTGTTACATAAAAAACTTATATTTGTCAAAATTTCATGTGTTTTTACAAAAATAGCTTTCAAAAAATAAAAAAAATAATTTTATTCATAAATATTATTTGATAATTTATATTTTATAAAAATAAAATTAGTAATAAAATTTTATTAAAAATATTATTGAATTAAAAATTTCTTTTAATTCATAAAAATTTATTTCTCAATTTAATTTAATATTAACTAAAAATGTTATTTGTTATTTAACAACTAATTACAAAGTAACAATAATAAATTTATTGTATCTTCTTTAAAAAATCACATAATCATAGTTCTAGGGTCTAGTTACATAACCCCTTATGACACCCACATAAGACCTAAGAATATGGTCTCTGATGGTGATAGACTCTTGGGGAAGTTGGGATAACATCGCACGGTTGGTAATCTTTATTATCTTCAACTTCTCTCATAAGAATTTTTATTAAAGCTCAATGTCTTGATGCTTATATTGGGAATGGTCAAGAAATAATCCCAGTGAAACTACCTCCTTTATGATCTTCGATAAATGGTATTCATATGGAAATATTCAACTAGATGAGGCCATAACATCCTTTTTCTGAGTAAATTGGATTTTTAAACCCCTATATTTATACTAATCATGTGATCACTGATCGATGAATATATTATTAACTATAGAAATTATTAATTTTATTTTAAAATAAAAAAAATTGAAAACCAATGAAGTGCATATTTTTTATATAACCATTTTAAATAATGAGACTTTTAATTAGATCAAGATTAGTTTTTATTATTAAATGTTTATGTTATTACAGAATGGGTACATACAAAACGTGGAAATGAACTGAATTGAATATAAAAAGAATGAGTATATGGGTATATATATATGAGGAATGATATATTTTGGTTAAATCATCTAAAAATGGATTTTCACAAATCATTGATGTTTTAAATATTACATGAGTTTATTTTTAGTCTTTCCTGTGAGTGAAAGGAGTTATGTGTGGGTGAAGTGATTACTTAATATCTGTTTATATATTATTTGGGAATTTTATCCAACTCACTCAATAATTTTTAGTAGTATTTGGAAGTTTTTCTGCATTTTATGATTTTTTTGAGAATATTAGTCAATTTATAAATATTATGCAAATCATCCATAAATCATATTAATGGAATTTATTAATATTTTTTGTTTTAAAAGAAATAGTAAAACATTGGTTATTTTTGTCAAATAATTTGAATGTAGATAAGGGAAAATGGAAGAGATGTATTAATTTGATATTAATTAGAAATATTAAATTATTTTATTTTAAATGTTGAAATAAAGGATATCATCGATTATAAATCTTATGATATGAATTATCCATGTAACCATAATGAGTAGGTTATGTTTGTGAAATCTATGACATTCATTGAATATGTATAAAAAATCATTATGACCAATATTCAAACACTAAACTTATTGATATTATGATAGTGACATTGAATTTTCTATGTCTTAGCATTGAATTGATTCTTATGATTAAAAATTATTTCTTTGTATACATGAGTTTTCATCTTTATGAAAAATTGATATTGTATCCCTGACATAAATTTTTCACCATGTTAATTTTCTAATTCTACTTACGATTGATCATTAATGTCAGATAAGATAGATTTCATCTCTATAATAGTTAAATATCACTAAAAATGGTATAAAAGCCCATTGGGAAGCAAGATTATTGCACATTATGGTTGGCTATATCATTTATACTAATTTAATCAAATGATACAAAAAATCTATATTGTAACCAATCTAAAATTTCTGATTTTGGTGGGTGGGTCAAAAAATATTGCATACCTTTCTCTATGATATCATCATTTTGGTAGCAGCAATTGAGTATTGATTAATTTTTTGGTGGTTGAAATAGGGTATATAATCCTTGGTGAGTGGACTCTCTTTATATAATTGATTTATTAGATGTACAATAACAAAAATCATTTGGGTATGATAAATGAACAATGACATGTCTTCCACTATGAGAGAAATTATTATTATAAAAATTTGATGTTAATGCAATGATAAGAGGATATATTCTAATGATATTGATAGGAAAGTAACGAAATTACCTACAAAAATGTAGTGCCAATAGTTATTATATAAATAAATTGAATATCATTGATTATGATTCATAGATGATTTTTTGGTGAGTTGGAAATACATGATGTAATTCTTTTATGATAAAGATATTTTAATATTGTGCATGATTTAATAAAATCAAATTATAGGTTCATAAATTTAATTAATGAAGTATTTTAGTAATCCAAGAACACTATTAAGGGCTAATAAATAATAATCTAGAAGGAAGGGAGAAAAGAAACATTATACAAGGCGAAGGGAGGGTTTTGTAAGACAAGAACAAGATAATATATTTTTAAAAACTAGTTTAACTAAATTATATGAGTTACTAATCAATGTAATAGAATAAAGTGGAGTTTTGAGTGCATAGATTAACATGTAAAGTAATATAAGAACACATTCCATATTATGGAACACTAGAAAATTGATGAATGATCGTGTGGATTTTGAAATTACATTAAAAGGGTAGGAATATACAATTATAATTGATTTGTATTTATAGGTTGCGGTGAAACCTTTCAAAAAAGGATTCTATATAGAGAGGGATAAAATCTCCTAGGACCACCAAAAAAATAGGGAATATTTCCTTTAATTATATTATTTCACATCATGCATGAGAAGAAAAATCATTTTGTGGGGATGAAAACTATGTGATTAGACTAATTATAAAAATTAATTGAAATTAGTTTTATGTTATTCATTCTCTATATCTTAATGATTTATCTTCTAGATCATTGGTTAAGAATACTATGGGTATGAGTGATTTTGGGACGGTAAAAAATTGAACCATGCAATAAAAAAATGAATAATGAAATATAATAAATAATGGTTACTAAATAATTATATGGAGTCTCTAATCATAGAAAATTAAATTATTGCCTAATATTTATATTCCATACCAACCACATGGGTATTCATGTTTTCAAGGGTAGGTCCTTGAATAACATGATATAAAAAATAATAATGAAGGGATGTTGTTAAGTACAACTCTATAATAAACCATTAAACATTCCTTATAATGAATTATTCTATTACCTATATTTACATAATCAATATCTATTGATTCTAAGCACTAATTGAAATTCATCTTATATAGTGTCTCTTTTTACTTTCTTATTTAGTACCATTGGGATTGATTTTGTGTGTCCCAAAGAGATTTTATCTTCTTCCAATTTATAATATAGGTTTTATTTATCTATATGCGAGTGTTATTTTATTTTTTCCACACACCCTTGTGGTGGGTCTACTCTAATGACATGTATGGTTAACCCCGGATGGTTTGTTACACATATCCAAGAATATTATAAAGTTTGTTTATATTTTATATGGTTTCATATTTTTTTAAACATGTATGTTTGATCCTTGAAAAAATATTATGCTTCATAATGATTTATTTTTAATTCAAATAAACATTAAATGATCCACAAAAACACATACATTCAATAAAATAATTCCTTACACTACTTAAATATATTTAATTAACTACTTTTTTCTAATTATTTTTTTGTAGTTATGTTTGTAGTTATATCATAAAATTTTCTTTTTAAAACTATTTAGATGCTTTTGTCATAGAATATAATATGCATAAAAAATAACATAGTATATATAAGAAATACATGGTTTTCAAAAAAATCATCATACTACATGTGATATCATAATATATATCATAGTGTAGGGTAGTTGATTCTAATACCACCAGCTTTATTTTTAATTATTACATGACTTCCTTCTGTGTGGCTTGACCATTGGACTTTCGTGGTTCCCACTTATTCCTCAAAGCTGATTTAAAAAAAACAATTAATATTGGATTGATCGGGTCTCTAAAAAATAGTGAATTATTACTTATTTATATAATCGGTTATATTTTATAGTACTATTAATGTGATTTGAGAAAAGCTACTAGAAAAAATTATATGGATCATTACATACTATACATGATTTTATCAAAAAAAAATACTATATATTGGAATTTATTCCACATTGTATGTCTTATTATGAAAATGATAATTTCATTATCTGTCAAAAAATGACATTTATAAACTATTATTCATTTATTAATTTAGGTATTTTAAATAATTAATATATATATATATATATTAATTTGTCATGCACTATAAAATAGAACCGAATTAAATTATAAAAATATGAAATACTTATATTTATTAATCATGAAATTGAAAAAAGGAATTGTATTTATTTATTATATTATTAATTTTTATTATTCATGTTTATAAATTTTTTATCAAATTATTACAATGTTTTCTTTAAAATATTGGAAAAAATCTATTTTATGAGATAGAGCTTACATTACATGATATGTTTGACACAATAATATTTAGTTTTAATCTATGTTAGAATTGGTTCAATTTATCAAAAAACCATTTATTAAATATAGTTTATTTACATTTTGTTATTTATATATAATAAATTTTATTTAATTTAAATAATATCTCTCTTGAGGGTTGAATATGGTTTGGACAAGCTAACATCATGGAATATTATTGCATTTTCAAGATTAGATTAATGTTTGCCATCTTTGTCTGTTTCTACGCTCCTATGATGAATTTCCATCTTAAGTACCTCTATACCATTACATGAAGGGATATTATAACATATAAATGAGGTACAATTCATTATGTTAAAAAAAATTATATTATTTTTTATGTTTTTAGGAATATACATTGGATTAGGTAAGTGAATACAGTATAATGTGGCATGAAAATGTTACTCTTTTTTGATAGAATTGGATTAGAAACCTATATCATTAGAATGATACATATAGAATACAATAAAACAATATATAATTCTTATTTGATGCAACAAATAGATTTAATATGCATGAAATTTGAATGAATACCCAAAATTCAATATATAATCAATTCATTTCAATATAGAACAGTTTTAGACCCCAATCATCTGATTGTGTAGTTTCATGCTAATATGGGATTTTCATTTATTATTTTATGTAATGATTAGTTCTTATTGTATATACTATTATTTACATAAACACCTATCATTTTTATCTTTTAATAAACGTCATCACAGAAACCATACAAGTTCTGATACTATATGAATAGGCTTATGTTTATTACCCATCTTAGGGATATAGAAACGAGTTTTTAACACAACTATTCTTGAATCAATTTTTTTTTACATTAATAAATTAGTACCAAAAAATAATTAAGGTAATTATTTCCATGAAAATATATTATTGTTTTTTGATGAATTATCATTCATCGCATAGAAAATTTATATGATGGATTAGGTCAGCATTTTTAGTGGGAGTATATTCATTACATAATATTAATGAAAAGAAATAATATGGGAAATAATTCTATGGATATTTCTTTTTTATATATTATATATTATTTCGTGATAAAAATATTGAGATTCATTATAAAA
Organism: Viscum album; assembly: GCA_963277665.1. Lineage (NCBI taxonomy): Eukaryota > Viridiplantae > Streptophyta > Magnoliopsida > Santalales > Viscaceae > Viscum > Viscum album. Next base: position 1,477,725,078 of record OY728148.1, on the reverse strand, counting down.
TTTTTAAATTGATCAATTTGATTTTAGTTTATAGGGTTCAGGAGTGTTTCAATGAAATGAAACATTTTAATCATCTAAATTTGAATTTTATGAAACATATAACACTGACTCTTACTCTTTAATATTGGATTCCGAGAGTGTTTTAAACATATATTCTAACTAAAAAATACATTCATATAAAAAATATTTCACAAAGGGTGAGATTGATCTTCATTATGATAATGGAGCCTAGTTAGTTGAATTTGAAATGGGGACTTAATATTTAACTTTAGAAGTTGTTCACTCCTTTAATTCGAAAATTGTTAATTTAATATATCTAGTAATAGAAATACAACTTCTTCATATTGTTTTTATAAGATGTAATTATCATTAAATATTAAGAACAATAATAGTTATTTATATCTAAATTAGTTGTTTTATAGAATTGGTAATATGTTTAATAGTTTATATATTCTATATTTGGGTATACCTTCTTATAGCATTGAAATATTAATGGTTAGGTTTTATTCTAATCAATCAGTTATATGGAATTTCATTGTTTTGAGCTTAAATGAGAAATGCATATATATATACACTATAATTCTAAAATCTGAAACCATTATACTTTTATATGTATAATATTTTTGAATATTTATTATTAGGAATGATGTATAAATAATCATTTTCCAAAAAAGGGTAAAGGACTAGTGGGCTAGTGGACCTCATACATTTTGATGTATGGGGACCAATGACTGGTCAGCAAGGTAGTGATTTTAGATACATGGTTATTTTATATTATATATATATGTAAGAATATATATTTACAATGATGAAAATTATGAATCATTAAAAAATTCATTGAGTTTCAAGATAGATTTGATAATATCCTGAGAATGTGTATTGTGATCTATTGACTAGATTAGGGTTGGGAATACTCGAGCCTAGAAATAAATAATATTCAATAAAATATAGTATTATTAATAAAACAATTATTATAGAACTCCACATTAGAATAAATTGTATAGGGTAATAAAGTATATTGTTTTTTACATATTTTGAATAGCTATGAGTAAGTGCGAACTTCCTATTTCATTTATTCCTCATGATCTAGAGGTTATGAAATTTCTAAAAAATATGTTCCATGTATGGATGTAAAAAATAATCCATATGATATATATAATATCAAACTCATCATTAGGTATTTGAGTATGTTTTTGTGTTTCAAAACACTTTAACTGCATAGAATCTGCACTCTTCAATTCGGTTCTGAAATCATAAAAAATTAATTTTTCGCTTTCATACCGAAAATTTTGACACCATTTTTCACATCTAAAAGATACAACATTGAAATGAAAAATTGGATCACTTAAATTCTGAAGGCCATTTTAAAAATAATTAATTTAACCTCAGTATTTATATCATGGGTAATATGAATCATTAAAAGGGTGAGGCCAAATTCTTAATAAGGTTAAACATAATCATTAACGATTGAAAATCATCATTGAGAATAATATGTGAATAATGGTATGATGAAATAATCATAGTGCCTGAGTGAATCATAAAATAACTCATACCTGTCAATACATGAATCATCAATAATGAATCATAGAACAAGGTTTTAAATAATGATATAATGATAAAAATCAATAATGTTGATCAATTTGATATCATTCTTGGTCAAAGGAAACATTATAAACTCATGAAAATCATAGATAAAACATATTGATATCTTGATAAATCATCATTATAAAGCACATATGGAACACTTACAGAACCATTACAAATGGAATAACCATATTTTCAACTTCCAATATAATTTTTCTGATAACATAATCATTACCCAATGAATTAGAGCACTATCTAGGTGAGTCAATCATTTAAACTATATTGGGCTCACCTTGTGCCATCTTGGTGCACCCATCCTATAATAAATAATGAAGAAACCTAAAATAAAAAATGCACATAGAGGATATATTTCATCATAAAACTCATGAAGCAAACATTATACCATGTACAACATGATTAACCCATGGAAAAGAAATGAGTTCCATAAGATCCACCTTGAAACACGGTAATCCCATATAAAAGAAATGGATTTTATAATAATCTTTTTGAAACATGATTAACTGGGGAAAAAATAAATGGCTTTAATAAAAATATATTTTAAACATTTTTCTAAAATTAAAATATCACAAAATATTTTAAAAATAATTATCTTCTATAATAACATTAGAATCTTATAATGGATACATTAAAAATTATTAAAAAAATTTCTTCAAAAAAATAACTTTTACATTTTTTATTTTTTTAAAACATACTTTTTTATAAATAATCTTAATTGATAATAATAAAAAACATATAAAGGAATAATAAAAGAAAATTATGGTGTGAAATTCTTTTCAATTCATACATGTTAAAACAAACATGCATTTCATGATTCCTTATAAAATAAAAACAAGAATTATTTGGAAAATATCAGGAATATTTATTTATGAAAATTTAAAAATTAAAACATGTGTTAAAATTAAATTAATAAATAATTTTTAGAAAAAGAAAAAAAATTAAAATATTTTTTAAAAACCTAGTTTTTGAAGAAAATGGAATTCTGATTAAAGAGAAAAATAAATGCATATTTTTTAAAATGTGTTCCTGATTATTTTATGTATTAAAGATCATAAAAATGGATCTATTGTATTAAATTACAATAAATAATATTTTCATAATATAAATAATGAGAATCCTTGAGATGTATATCAAAATATTTCATCATTTGAGACTTAATCATAAACAATCTCTATAAATGATGAGATTGTAAAATAATACTCTTACCATTATTGTAACATTGAATAAAAAACCCTAAAAAATGTAAACATTACATTAATCATAAAATATCATGAAAATAAATAAATTATAGATATTAAATTTTAATGGAGATATATTTACACCTCATAAAATAATATTGGTCCATAACATGACATAACTCACAAAGAATGTAAATTGAGACTAAAATCCCATATAAATAAAATCTTATTGAGCTGTGAGTTAAATAAAAGAATTGATATTTCTATCAAATTTGTATAAAGTAACACATGTTTAAATAAAAAAATATATAATTTAATTTTTTTTACACATATAATGTTATCATGATATAATAAGTGTAGTAGAAGTTTAACCTAATGAGTTGAAATTGACATCAGAAATCCATTACGTCTCACATCCTTTTGGTAAAACATGATTAAAATAATATTATATGGGTTTCAAACACATTATAAAGTTATTATATAATCATATTATTATTCATAGTATTTTATATTATCCTTTTATAATATCTTATAACCCTTCCATTAATAATCTATCATTATTTTCATTAGTTTGTGTGTTAACTACCTTGTTTTATCATTATTTATTTATTATAAATGTTCCAGTTCTTGTTAGTATATTTTAGTTATATTGTAACATCCCAGGTAAATAATGAATAAAACATTTTTTATTTATTAATATTTACGAATTAAATATTAATTTTACTTTAAAGGGGTTGCTATGTTCGATAGCGTACCCGATACGCAACAATGTGTTCCTTTGAAAACTTACGTTGCACACTAGTAATATAATAATATTATTTTAAATGGTAGTTAACATGTAGTCGTTGTATTGGAGGGAAATGGATAGAAATAACTAATATATGATTATATATGTGTTTAAATGTTTTTACATTTATCTAATAAAAGATAAATTCGTAAAATACGGAAAGAATTCAATTTTAGGCATTTATACCTTAATCTTCACTAAAGGTTCACTTATCACCTTTTGATGGCGAATCGTCATTAAATATAGTTTTGATCAATCTTATAAATTCTATTGGAACAAATATAACTCTTCTTTAGAATTGGGACATCAAAATTTACTTTTTGTAAATTTTTGGTATCTTTCCAACAAAGATCATTTTTTTAATGAATAGTGTAAAATGTTGTATTTTAATTCAAAACCTATTTTTAATATAATTTATCTATATGATTAGATTATCATTTAAATTGGTTTTAAAGTGAAATTAGAAAATATTTTTACAATTAAATCCAATAGTGGTCGTTGGAATTAATTTCACTTTGAAATCAGACTTAAACTAGTGTCAATCTTTTAATACTTATTGTTTCATAAAAACACTGTATTTGTCATGACAACGGGAATTAGTTATTAAATTAATTAATGTGACTTATATGTTTTTAATTTTGTAAAATAGCCTTCATTTTTGAATTCGGAATATCAAATATAGCTTAGGGTGAATTTTTGGTATTTTTCTGAAAAACTCCAATTTTTGATGAATAGTGAAACCACTAAGTTGTACTTATAAAAGCTGATTATTCGTTTAAATGATACTTTACCACTTCTGTGTTTTTAATTTAAAAAATCCGACATAAATGGTTTTCATTAAGAATTAAAATGTGGTTCAATGAGATTAAAATAATTTTTTGGTGAATACTAACTTTTAAGTTCTTAATCGCGATTAGAGGTAATTAGTGCAATTTAAGGAAAAAATGATATTATAATAAAATGAAAATACCTTGAAACATGTCCTACACTTATTGGATGTGTCATGGACGACCATGAAAAGCCATGGGTCAACTTGGGGACCCCATGGAGACACTTTGGTTGGGAAATGACATAAATAACATTTTATTTAATGTTAAAGTAAAAATGACACACACATGAGATGTTTTACTAAATCAATTTTTACATGGGGTTATAAAATTCATATTTTTTACTATAAATATTTATTATAAAGCTATAAAGATTTCCAACATCATGATTGTTTTTTATAATTTTTAGACATTAAATAAATTAAATTATTTAAGACATCATGATGATGCAGCGATTACCTCATTAATAATGGATTTAAATAAAATGGAAAGATAATTTAAAATCTAAGACCTACAAATGGCAAAAACCTATTGGAAGGGTGGATTTAGAACCCTTATCACCTTATCCTAGAATTACATCAATGTGGGTCCTTTAAAATCCGAAACTCTTTTGAAAATAAAGTAACATTTTGTAACTTTACAAGAGTGCCCCTCCTCTCATCTTATAAAAGGCCCCCTAACTCTACCTCTTTACACACACTCCCAAAGCCTTTGGCTCAGCCAAACCCTGCCCATTTTGGCTCTCCACATCCCTCTATTACTCCTTGAATCCTCGATTTGGGCAGAAGTCTTCCCAAGGAAGCCTTTGAGCTAAAATCTAAGAGAGTTACCCGATTTTAAGGTAATGTCTTCTTTTGAGTCCTTTTGTTTTACTTTGCTTCTCCAACCCCCTAAACTCTTTTTATTATTTTCTTTTGTAACAAATCCAGTATCCTAAATATACTAGGATGTTTTATAAGAAGTATTCGAGCTACACTTACACACACCTACATCTAATGGTTAAAGAACATATTGTTTCTGTGGATGGCGAATTTCTGCCTCCCGAAACGATGATTGTTCAACATTATTTTAACACCTTAAAAGGTGGACATTAAGAAGAAACTATATTTATATATGATATATAATATGTCTATGTTTTCCTTAATCTTCTGTATTTTTCATTTTGGGAATACCCTAATGGTTTCCATTATGGGTAAACGCGATATCTTCATTTAAGGAAGTGCGGACTACCGCCCCCTCAAAGTGATGTGATTCGTTAATGCCATATGTGGGACGTATAAAGGATGGATATAAAGTTATTATATATTTTGTTATACTGGAATTATAATATACCTCTATATCATTATTATTTCTTTCCATTAAAGTATGAGATAGAAATGAAAGTAGCGTTTATGCGTACGTACGGCTTACCGTCTCCATGAACAGTGCATTTCATTTCTTATCCCCAAATGTAATGTACTATTAAAAGTACATGTATATAAAGGATATATATAATGAATGATACATCTAAATGATGAATATAATTCTGGAATTAAAATTTACATACCTCACATTTAGTTTTAATTCCATTAATATGACATAGAAATGAAAGTAGCGTTCATGCGTACGTACGGCATACTGTCTCCAGGAACGGTGCATTTCATTTCTTACCACTAAATGATTATGTAATATTATAAAGACATGTATATTCTGGATAAATATGATATATATTCTATCCAAATAAGGAATGTCATTCTGGATATAAAGAATCTTTGACCACATGAACAACATGTAATTGTAAGAAGTCCACTTTCGACTTAAGAACAAAATATCGACAAAACAGACATTATTAACTTAAATGATTACATAATGTTTATAACATGGAAATAAGTGATATAAAAGGAATAATGAACTTTTAAAAGGTTCTTAATCAAGTAGAAATTAACTCAAGTTTATTATTCAGGACGTTAAAGAACGATCGAGTCAATTCGGACTCGAGGTAATGGACTTTGTCTCAATCTCCTTTCATTGAGGCAAATTTCGTTTTATACACAACATTCTTTTATATGGTATATAAACTCCTTTGACTTTTACTTTTATACAAAACGGATCTTTTTCTACGAAGCGTTTTACTAAATGTCAAAACGGAATGTTTTTTTTACGTACGCGGTGACAACGACATTTTCCGCCACCGCGAGTATTATTTGGTATTTGGCTTCCTCAAAAAGTCGTAATGTTTTTAAAATAAAATAAATACCATATACTCTTTTCTGTATTTTGGTATTGAAAATTGTTTTGATAAAGGATTCTATTATGTCAATATATTTAAATGATATATTGTGATTGAAATGTGGAAATGTAATCATTCCTTTATATTGGTTTTATGTTTTATGATTTTATATTGGTACTTGGACATTTGACGGGTGGTTACGTGATAAACCATATGACGGGTGGTGTCATGAATACCAGGATGGGTGGTTACGTTATAACCTCCAATGCATTGGGTATGGAAGTCGGCCGTATGACTATTCCATTAAGTATGTATGTAAGTTGGCCGTATGGCTATTCCATTAAGTGATATGTGTGGAAGTCGACCGTACGGTTATTCCACTTAAGTATGTTTATGTACCAAGTTACCTTTATATGTTAGGTGTTATTTATATGGGTTTTATGGTAATCCTTTGGATACAAAAAGGGAATTAATGATATTTTATTCAGTGAAGAGTTTTTACTACTTCATGAAGGTGAAGGTATTACTTTGATAAAGTTATACATGGTTTACTTGATGTTTGAAAAACTAACAGTTTTCATTCTTTGTGAATCCCTTACTGAGCTTTTTATTCTCACCCCAAGTTTTTTTGAAATGTTTTTCACAGGAATTAATGTGGAATAGGGTCAAGGATGGGATCAAGGGAAAGTCATGCTATTAGAAACATCGAACTAGACATGTTTCTTTTTAAGAGATTTTATTTTATGGAATCTTAGTAGAAGTGTCTACTTTTTAATCTTTTGAGATGTAATAGTTATGTCCTAATTCTCTAAAACTCAAAACCTGAAAAGATCCTCAATGTGAATTATTCATTTAATTTAATATTAAGTAATGTTTAAGGCCGGGGCCTTACAGTTGGTATCAAAGGTCGGTTTAGATAACTTTAGGAGTTAGAATTCTATTGAATGATTATCCAAAAATATTTTTTTTTGAAATGATATAGAATTTGAAGATTACCATGTTGCTTCATCTAAGAAATGTTTGTTCAGAATGGTTTTCCGTAGAGGAAACATGGAAGCAGTGCTAGGAAGGCATACAGAAGGAAATAACCATCCGAATCAGCATCCCGAGATGGTCGGAATTGGAACTGAACAGTTTGTTGCTATAATGGCGTAGTTGACTCAAGCGATAAATGGTGGTGGTATCCATGCATGAGATCAGCCAGATCAACCGCAGAGGAACATGTCAGTGGTTGAACATTTCATGATGCAACATCCCCCATCATTCAGAGAATCATCTGACCCTGTGCTAGCTAAAGGGTGGATTAAAGCACTAGAGAAGATTTTTGATGTCATGGGGTGTTTAGAACATCAAAAGGTTAGTCTTGCTGTTTACCATTTTGAAGGTGAAGCTGATCAGTGGTGGTCGATGGTGAAAAATATCAGGGATAGTGATGAGATTGATGATCTTCACTGGGATGAATTCAAAGGTATGTTTCTTGAGAAATATTTTTCTAAGGTGGTTCATCTGAGGATGGAAAAATAGTTCTTAGAATTGAGGCAGGAGGATGACTCAATGGCTACTTATGAAGTGAAGTTCACTCGATTGGCAAGGTATGCTCCAAACTTCATACGAGATCTTGATAGTAAAATAAACCATTTTTACTCAGGGTTAAAGCCAAAATATCGAAGGGCTTTAGCTTCTCGTGAGTTCAAAAGTTATGAAAAACTTATTCGATGTGCGGAGAAGGTGGAAATGGAGTTTGCCGATGATCAGGTGTTCTATGAAAAACAACAGAATAAGAGGACTAGTTGGTAGGTAAAGGGGATGAATTCATCAAAGAAGAAAGGAGGTATGAAAACAAAATATCCATCCCGTGATAAGTGTGGTAAAATGCATCCTGGAGAATGTTTATCCAAGTCTGGTAAGTGCTTTCGGTGTGGTAAGTCTGGTCATATTGCTCGTAACTATAAGGAAGATGAACAAGAAGGCAATAAAAAGCCAACGATAGGATGTTTTAAGTGTAATTAAATGGGTCATTATGCAGACGAGTGTCCAACGAAGAACTCAACAGGGGGAAAGCAGCCAGAATACAAGCAGAAAGGGGTGGTGAAATCCTTTTCAACAACCTCAGTAGATGTTGGTCCATCGAATGAAGTGGTATCAGGTACACTATTTGTTTGTTCTGATTATGCCAATGTGTTGTTTGATTCAGGGTCTACACACTCTTTAATTTCTGATAAGTATTCTAGTAAATTAGAAATTCCATCTTAAGATATGAATCCTGAACTTATGGTAAAAACGCTCGTAGGGAAGGTTGAGACAAAAAGGAATTATAAGAACCATCATATCCTTTTGTGTGGAAAGAATCTACCGGCAAACCATATTGTTTTGCCTCTAGTAGAGTTTGATGTTATTTTTGGCATGGATTGGATTTCTTTTTATCATGATAAGTTTTACTGCAGAGCAAAAATGGATTATTTTTAGAAATATTTTCAGTTTGTGTACAAGAATGAACCCTTGATTTTGATAACATGTCAGGAAGTTGAGAAACTAGTAAAAGATGGAAATGAATGTTACCTTGCACATATTGTTGAAAATAAAGGAACTGTTCAGATTAATGATGTTCCAGTGGTAAATGAGTATCTCGGTGTTTTTCTTGATGAGTTTCCTTGTATTATTCATGATCGGCAAGTTGAATTTACTGTTGACTTAATTCATGATTCTAAGCCAATTTCAAAACCCCCTTATCGAATGGCTGAAGTTGAACTTTTAGAGTTAAAGAAACAATTGCGGGAGTTATTAGATAAAGGTTTCATTCGACCTAGCACATCACCATGGGGTGCTCATGTCTTCTTTGTTAAAAAGAAAGATGGCTCAATGAGACTTTTCATTGATTATAGAGCCTTGAATAATATTACGATAAAGAACAAGTATCCTTTGCCTCATATCAATGATTTGTTTGATCAGCTCCAGGGAGCTCAGTATTTTTTCGATGATTGACTTGAGGTCGGGGTACCATCAGTTGAAAGTAAAAGAAGAAAATGTTCCGAAAACTGCGTTCCATGCTAGATATGACCATTATGAATTTGTAGATATGCCTTTTGGGTTATCTAATGCACCTTTTGTATTCATGGACCTTATGAATAGAATTTTCCATGAGTTCTTGGATAAGTTTGTGGTTGTTTCACCGATGATATTTTGGTGTTTTCTAAATGTAATGAGGAGCATGATAGTCAATTAAGGGTTATCTTGCAAACCTTAAAAGAAAAAAAACTATACGGAAAATTCAGAAAGTGTGAGTTTTGGTTACAACAAATTTCTATCCTGGGTCACATTGTTTCAAAAGATGGCATAACTGTTGATCCTGCTAAAACAAAAGTTGTTGAAGAATGGCCAAGACCCACAAATGTAACTGAGATCCCTAGTTTTCTTGGTTTGGCAGGTTACTACCGAAGGTTTGTTGAAATTTTTTCACGGTTATCTAGTCCAATGACTAAGCTAACTTGAAAGTGTGTTAAGTTTATCTGGACAAACGAATGTGATGATTGTTTTTAGGAGTTGAAAAGAAGATTGGTGAATGCTCCAGTTTTGGCACTTCCTTCAAGGAATGATGAGTTTGTTATATACAGTGATGCTTTGTTGAAGGGACTTGGATGTGTCCTTATGCAGAATTATCAGGTAATTGCTTATGCTTCACGTCAGTTGAAAAATCATGAGGTAAATTACCCTACACATGATTTGGAATTACCTGCTGTTGTTTTTGCTTTAAAAATTTGGAGGCATCATTTGTATGGAGTAAAGTGTGAAATATATACTGATCACAAATGTTTGAGTATATATTCACCCAAAACGAATTGAACATGAGACAGAGGAGATGGCTAGATATAATCAAGGATTATGATTGTACAATTCACTACCATCCGGGAAAAGCAAATAAAGTGGATGATGCTTTGAGTTGAAAAAGTAATGATTCATTAACCATGCTACGTTTGAAACGAGATCCTTTGGTTTTTGATTTGATGAACTTTGGAATAGAAGTTGTTGGTGCAGGATGTCCTTCTTTTTTGTTTCAGGTATCAGTGAGATCTTCTCTATCATATAGAATCAAGCAAGCACAGAAGCAAGATAGTGAGTTGCAGAAAATGGTAGAGCTAGATCAGAAGGGTAAGTTGCCTGAATTCAACATTGATAGTGATTGTGTTTTGAGATTTGGGAAGAGATTGTGTGTGCCTTGTGATTCATAGTTGAAGAGAGAGTTATTATGTGAAGCTCATAGTTCTCCGTTTTTAGTTCATCCTGGCAGTACTAAGATGTACATAGATCTACGGGAGTATTACTGGTGGGATGGAATGAAAAGAGATATTTCTGATTTTACTCTGAAGTGTTTGACTTGTCAGCAGGTTAAAGCAGAGCAGCAGTTACCGAAAGGGATGCTTCAGCCTCTACCAGTGCCAGAGTGGAAATGGGAGAATATATCCATGGACTTTGTTGGGGGATTACTGAAGAAATCTCTAGGTAATAATGCAATCAGGGTTATTGTTGATCGCTTGACTAAATATGCTCATTTACATGCTATACGGGATACTTTTTCCCTAGATCAACTTTCCCGTTTGTATCTTAAAGAGATATTCAGGTTACATGGAGTTCCTCTCTCCATTGAATCTGACCGTGATCCCAGGATCACTTCTAACTTTTGGAAAGGCCTTCAGAAGTCATTGGGTACTGAATTAAATTTTAGTACAACATTTCATCCTCAATCATATGGGCAGTCAGAATGAACAATTTAGACTTTAGAGGATATACTATGTGCTTGATCGATGTATTATCAGGGAAGTTGGGACCAACATCATTATTTGGTTGAATTTTCATATAATAACAGTTTTCATTCCATTATACAGATGGCACCATTTGAGGCGTTATATTGGAAGCGGTGTCGAACTCCGGCTTTCTGGGATGAAGTGGGTGAAAGGAAGTTGATGGGACTAGAATTGGTAGAAGAGATGGTAGAAAAAGTTCAGCTGATTCAGAAGCACATGAAAACAGCTCAGAGTAGGCAGAAGAGTTTGCGGACAACAGGAGGAAGGATCTCTCTTTTGAGGTAGGTGATCATGTTTTCTCAAGGGTTCTCCATGGAAAACTGTGATTCGATTTGGTAAGAAAGGAAAGCTGAGTCCAAGGTTCATTGGGCCATATGAAATTATGGAGAGAGTTGGATCAGTTTCATATAGAGTGGCATTACCTCCGAGTTTATCTCAGGTACACAATGTTGTTCATGTTTCGATGTTGAGGAAGTATATGCCAGATTCATCTCATGTTTTGAGCCTAGAGGTAGTTCACTTGGAAGAGAATATCCCTTATGAAGAACAACCAGTCCAGATTCTTGACCGAAGAGAGAAAGTGTTGCGAAATAAGGTAATCCACCAGGTAATGGTTTTGTGGAAAAACCATATGGTTGAAGAGGCAATGTGGGAATCTGAAAATGCTATGAGGGATAAATACCCCCACATATTTTGATAACTGAATAAAATTGTGAGGATGCAATTACCAAAAGGGGGGAAGGATGTAACATACCAGGTAAATAATGAATAAAAAATTTTCGTATTTATTAATATTTACGAATTAAATATTAATTTTACTTTAAAAGGGTTTCTATGTTCAATAGTGTACCCGATACGAAATGATGAGTTCCTTTGAAAACTTACGTTGCACACTAGTAATATAATAATATTATTTTAAATGGTAGTTAACATGTAGCTGTTGTATTGGCGGGAATGGATAGAAATAACTAATATATGATTATATATGTTTTTAAATGTTTTTCCATTTATCTAATAAAAGATAAAGGCATAAAATACAGAAAGAATTCAATTTTAGGCATGTATACCCTAATTTTCACTAAAGGTTCACTTATCATCTTTTGATGGCGAACCGTCATTAAATATAGTTTTGATCAATCTTATAAATTCTATTGGACCAAATATGACTCTTCTTTAGAATCGGGAAATCAAAATTTACTTTGTGTAAATTTTTGGTTTCTTTCCGATAAAGTTCATTTTTTTAATGAATAGTGTAAAATGTTGTATTTTAATTCAAAACCTATTTTTAATCTAATTTATTTATATGATTATATTATCATTTTAATTGGTTTTAAATTGAAATTAGAAAATATTTTTACCATTAAATCCAATAGTGGTCGTTGGAATTAATTTCACTTTGAAATCAGACTTAAACTAGTGTCAATCTTTTGATACTTATTGTTTCATAAAAACACGCTATTTGTCATGACAGTGGGAATTAATTATTAAATTAATTAATGTGACTTATATGTTTTGAATTTTGTAAAATAGACTTCATTTTGTAATTCGGAATATCAAATATATCTTAGGGTGAATTTTTCGTTTTTTTCTGAAAAACTCCAATTTTTGATGAATAGTGAAACCACTAAGTGGTACTTATAAAAACAGATTTTTCATTTAACTGAAATTTTACCACTTCTGTGTTTTGAATTTCAAAAATCCGACATACATGGTTGTCATTAAGATGTAAAATGTGGTTCAATGAGATTAAAATAATTTTTTGGTGAATAGTAAATTTTAAGTTCTTAATCGCGATTAGAGGTAATTAGTGCAATTTAAGGAAAAAATGATATTATAATAAAATGAAAATACCTTGACACATGTCCTACCCTTATTGGATGTGTCCTGGCCGACCAAGAAAAGCAATGGGTCAACATGGGGACCCCATGGAGACACTTTTTTTTTGGGAAATGACATAAATAACTTTTTATTTAATGTTAAAGTAAAAATGACACACACATGATATTTTGGGGTTATACAAGTCATATTTTTTACTATAAATATTCATTATAAATCTAAAATGATTTCCTACATCATGATATTTTTTTATAATTTTTATACATTAAATAAATTAAATTATTTATGACATCATGATGATGCAGCGATTACCTCATTAATAATGGATTTAAATAAAATGGAAAGATAATGTAAAATATAAGACCTAAACATGGCCAAAACCTATTGAATGGGTGGATTTCGAACCCTTTTCACCTTTTCCTAGAATTACATCAATGTGGGACCTTTAAAATCCAAAACTCTTTTGAAAATAAAGTAACATTTTGTAACTTTACAAGAGTGCCCCTCCTCTCCTCTTATAAAAGGCCCCCACCTCTACCTCTTTACACACACTCCCAAAGCCTTTGGCTCGGCCAAACCCTTCCCATTTTGTCTCTCCACATCCCTCTATTACTCCTTTAAGCCTCACTTTTGGCAGAAGTCTTCCCAAGGAAGCCTTTGAGCTCAAATCTAAGAGAGTTACCCGATTTTAAGATAATGTCTTCTTTTGAGTCCTTTTGTTTTATTTAGCTTCTCCCAGCCCCTAAACTATTTTTATTATTTTCTTTTGTAACAACTCAAGTATCCTCAATATACTAGGATGTTTTTATAAGAATGATTCGAGATACACTTACACACACCGACATCTAATGGTTAAAGAACATACTGTTTCCGTGGATGGCGAATTTCTGCCTCCTGAAACGATGATTGTTCAACATTATTTTAACACCTTCAAATGTGGCCATTAAGATGAAAATATATTTATATATGATATATAATATGTTTATGTTTTCCTTAAGCTTCTGTATTTTTCATTTTTGGAATACCTTTATGGTTTCCATTATGGGTAAACATGATATCTTCATTTAAGGAAGTGCGGACTACCGCCCTCTCAAAGTGATGTGATTCGTTAATGCCATATGTGGGACGTATAAAGGATGGATTTAAAGTTATTATATATGATGTTATACTCAAATTATAATACACCTCTATATCATTATTATTTCTTTCCATTAAAGTATTAGATAGAAATGAAAGTAGTGTTCATGTGTATGTACGGCTTACCGTTTCCATGAACGGTGCATTTCATTTCTTATCCCCAAATGTAATGTACTATTAAAAGTACATGTGTATAATGGATATATATAATGAATTATACATCTAAATTATGAATATAATTCTGGAATTAAAATATACATACATCTCATTTAGTTTTATTTCCATTAATATGACATAGAAATGAAAGCAGCGTTCATGCGTACGTACGGCTTACCGTCTCCATGAACGGTGCATTTCATTTCATACCTCTAAATTATTATGTAATATTATAAATACATGTATATGATGGATATATATGATATATATGCTATCCAAATCATGAATTTCATTCTGGATATAAATAACCTTTGACCACACGAACAACATGTAATTGTAAGAAGTCCACTTTCGACTTAAGAACAAAATATCGACAAAACAAACATTATTAACTTAAATGGATACATAATGTTTATAACATGGAAATAAGTGATAAAAAAGGAATAATTAACTTTTAGAAGGTTCTTAATCAAGTAGAAATTAACTCAAGTTTATTATTCAGGACGTTAAAGAACGATCGAGTCAAGTCGGACTCGAGGTAAGGGACTTTTTCTCAATCTCCTTTCATTGAGGCATATTTCATTTTATACACAACCTTCTTTTATACGGTATATAAACCCCATTGACCTTTACTTTTATACAAAAGGGAACTTTTTCTACGAAGCGTTTTACTAAACGATAAAAAGGAATGTTTTTTTTACGTACGCGGTGACAACGACCTTTTCCGCCACCGCGAGTATTATTTGGTCTTTGGCTTCCTAAACAAGCCGTAATGTTTTTACAATAAAATAAATACCATATAATCTTTTATGTATTTTTTTATTGAAAATGTTTTTGATAAAGGATTCTATTATGTCAATATATTTAAATGATATATTGTGATTGAAATGTGGAAATGTTATCATTCCTTTATATTGGTTTTATGTTTTATGATTTTATATTGGTACTTGGACATTTGACGGGTGGTTACGTGATAAACCATATGACGGGTGGTGCCGTGAATACCAGGAAGGGTGGTTACGTTATAACCTCCATTGCATTGGGTATGGATGTCGACCGTATGGCTATTCCATTAAGTATGTATGGATGTTGGCCATATGGCTATTCCATTAAGTGATATGTGTGGAAGTCGACCGTATGGTTATTCCACTTAAGTATGTTTATGTCCCAAGTTACCTTTATATTTTATGTGTTCTTTATATGGGTTTTATGGTAATCCTTTGGTTATAAAAAGGAAAGTAATGATATTTTATTCAGTGAAGAGTTTTTACTACTTCATGAAGGTGAATGTATTACTTTGATAAAGTTATACATGGTTTACTTGATGTTTGAAAAACTAACAGTTTTCATTCTTTGTGTATCCCTTACTGAGCTTTTTATGCTCACCCCATGTTTTTTTGAAATGTTTTTCACAGGACTTAATGTGGAATAGGGTCAAGGATGGGATCAAGGGAAAGTCATGCAATATAAAAGATGGAACTAGACATGTTTCTTTTTAAGAGTTTTTATTTTATGGAATCATAGTAGAAGTGTCTACATTGTAATCTTTTGAGATATAATAGTTATGTCCTAATTCTCTAAAACTCTAAACCTGAAAAGATCCTCAATGTGAATTATTCATTTAATTTAATATTAAGTAATGTTTAAGGCCGGGGCCTTATATATATAGTATCAAGAATATTATTTATTAAATAATTAGGACATTTACAAATCAATTATAATTTTAATTAAAACATTGAATTATTTTTTTGAAAAATGATATAGGTTACGATCATAGAGACATAATTTCATATATAAGTATGCACAACACTTACATTTTTCAATGATCATTATGGAAATGAGGTAAGTAATATTTAATATATTAGAAATTATCATGATATTATAAATATAATATTATTCATTTGAAAAGACTTAAATATATCATCCATGTGGTGTGGTGATGAAAAAAGAGTTATGTCACTCCATGAAGGCGGAAGACCACACATACATTAACAATATTATCATATTTCAACGAGTGAAAAGACATGAAAGAATATGATATATTATATTTTTCAAAATATTAAATATTTCATGAATATTATTATTATTTAATTTACATCATATATATTTATTAAATTTATCCTAATTATTTTCCTAGTAAAGAATTAGTTAAAAAATCACATCACTTCACAAGATGGTAGTTTCTCATACAAACTAACAACAATATCATACCCCCAATGGAATATAAATTATAAAAAGGTAGATATGGTATATTGAAACTGTAGAGACCTGAAGCCTGACGTACATGGACATTACATTACTTTTGTGGAATACTTAGTACATAACAAAAACACACACACAAGGATCATAATAGTTTAGTGTCTTTGGAAACTCAGAACGTAATCTTCTAATCGTGGTGAAAGATCTTCAATATATCCCATAATGATCTTACATATTTTTTACCTAAAAGAATTCTTTATATCCTGGGGAAAAGAAAACATAAAAGGGTGAGCTCAAATGCTCTGTAAGGGTAAACAAAAGAAAAATCATTCACATCATATTCATAAGAACATAACTTTTGGAAATCTTAACCTGCAAAAGAGAGCATAATTTCATAACATGGGATAAATCATAGTAGTGAAATGAAATCCCAATAATCAAAAAATGAAACATGAAACTTTGTGGCATACACACATAATCATAGAGAATCATTTCTTCTTAGTCAAGACTCATTGCCAATACTATCTTAGTGGACAAAGTCCCTTTCTGAACCGAGTCACCCTCGTTTCAGTCCTGTTTCACTGAACCGGTATAACCTACCATTCCAGTCATGTCTATCTCATGAGATATAAAATCTTTACCCAATGCATTGGAGGGAGATATAGGTCCCACCCATCTCATAATGATACCATTCTTATGTGTGCCACAAAATCATAAACCATACATCATTGCATAACCCATGTAATAAAAATGGGAATCTTAAAAATCATGACATCATAAAACTATTCATATACGATAAAGGGATTCATAAAAAGAATTCCATCCCAACATGATCAAATCAATGTAATAATATAGATAAAAACAGAACCCTTTATTATCTTAGATGGAAAATAATTTTGATAAAACAATTGAACTCCATTCTTGAGGAAAATATCCTTTCTACTTCAAAAACATTTTTCCTTTCATAACATGTCATACGACTTTAAAATAATAGAAGGTGATTAAATATAAACTTGAAAACTTGTAAAGGAAGCTTCTTGGAAATAATTTTTTAAAAATCCATTCATGCCGTATAAGTTAAAAAACATTCTTCATACATTTGACGAAAAGTCAAAAAGTACCTCGTACGAAAAAAGGGAAAAGATTCCTTACATATCTTTTACTAAAAACTCACTGAAGGGTAAAATTGGATGTAAACAATTGTAGGTGAATGGAAATAATATTACATATTGAGGAAACATGGATGTGGATGATAAAATACACCCCAGTAAATACCAAAGTATAAACAATCTTGGATAAAAATGAGATTGTGATAATTCCCTTACCTTAGGTCCGACTTGCTTTGTACGTGTCCGAACCTCCTGTATAATGATTTAAATAATTTTATTGACTTATTACAGAATCATATTCATTGTTATGATATCATATATGGTTCTCTTATGACTTTATATTACCCGTTCTTTTGTAAATTCATGTTAAAGTAGCATTTTGGGTAAAATCGTCTCATTTGTCATTCATGTTTTTTACTTGTAATTATTAATATGATTACTTGGATCATGATTACTTATATCCAGAATGAAAAAAATGATTTATATATAATATATATTCAGAATATACATATATATAATATATTGATAAATGGAAAGAAATACACCGTTCATGGAGACGGTAGTCCGTACGTACGCATGAACGCTGTTTTTGTTTCCTTATTGAATTGAATGGAATTAAGTAGATGACATAAATATAAATAAATCCAGTATCATTATTATGTCATATATTTCATTAGTACTTACAATATATACTTTATAATCATTCATGAATGGTTAATCATTGAGAATGAATCTCATCGCGTCGTGGAGACGGTAGTCCGTACGTACGCACGAGCGATGATATCGATCCCATGGTCATGGAATTGTGTTGAAGTGTATGTATAATATTTCAGTATAAATATAAATTTATAAAAATCATATATAGTTACTCATTACACCATTATACCCATCCAATTAATGTGGTGGCGGAAAATAGATTACACCACGGCGTGGAGACGGTATTCCGTACGTACGCACGCGCGGTGATTTCATTTTACTGTAGGATGGATAGAAGGTTAATTAGAGTTGTTTCATATTTATAATAACATATCAGTATATAAGGAATACTGATGTTATTACTTTATCATGAAACAACTAAAGAAGAAGAAGTTGAAGAAGAAATAAATTGAAAAAGATCGGTAATGGATATTACCTCTTTTTGACGCGCCTTCACTTAACCTCCACGTAAAGAACTAAGGATGTTCTTTGAAGAAGAACAGGACCTCTAGGATGATACTAGGGAAGTGGAGAAGATATGTTGAGTGGGTTTGGCCGGGCTTTAATGCTCAAATTGGTGTGAGGAGGAGAGGGAGGAGGTGCCCTTTTATAAGGGAGGAGAGGGGCATCTTAGGAAACTCTCAAAATATTATTTTATATTAAGGTCAAATTCGGTTTATAATGGTTCCAAATGGTCTTATTTCGAAGATAAAGTTGGTATGGGTCAAAATCCTCTCATACAATAGGATTTAGACAAGTTTAGGTTATTATTTTAACCTTTTCAATTAGATTTCACTCTAAGTTAAATAATTTAACTTTTACCGTGTCTTTTTGTTTTCTTACACTATATGGTCAATAAACTTACTATATAAAGCCAAACGAACCCCAAGTTGTTTATTATTAATATATATATCCTTATCTAAGTTATTTGGACGAACCTTAGATTTTTATGAATTAAATAACAATTAATAATATAATATTTGTTTTAAAAACTAATTTATGTCAATTTTGAAACTATTTGGTACATGATTTTTATGAAATTTCTAACAGAATGATAAGTTCGAAACAAGTTACTTAAATCAACAATAACATGTTATATTAACTTATAAAATTACTGTAAGTCATAAAAAGTCTCAAATTACATTTATTTGGGCATTTATAACATCAATTATGTTAATATTTTCTTAAAAAGGTAATTACTGCATCATCGTTGTGTCATAAATAAAATAAACAATATAAAGTATAAAAATTAAAAATAAAATACCATTATGTAAGAAATTGTTTTATCTTTCTATTGAATATTTATAGTCGAAATTATATTATGTATAACCATATATTAAAAATGTTTTAGTAAATAAACTTTGATTTTAACTCTTTTAACTCTTCTTTGAATTAAATAATAATAAATGGCCTAATCTAATCCAAGTGGGCCTAAATGATAATAGTTTACACTTAACGTTGTTTTTGGTCGTGATACACTTGTCCAATAGGATTAGGACATGTGTTAGGGTAATATTAATATCATGTTTACCCTTAATTACCCTATTTACTTTTAACCGTGGTAAATAAAAGTAAAAAGTTACTATTCAGCAAAAATTATTTTAATCTCATTGAACCACATTTTACTTACTGACATCAACCGTGTCTCTCATATTTTTGAAATTACATTCACAGAAGCGGTAAAATTATGATTTATGAAAAAATTAATTTTTTTTAACTACCACTTAGTAGTTTCACTATTCATCAAAAATTGAAGTTTTTCAGAAAAATGCCAAAATTTCACCCTAAGCTATAATCGATATTCCGATTTCAAAAATGATTTCTATTTTACAAAATTCCTAACATATAAGTTGCATTAATTAATTTTATAATTAATTTCCGCTGTCACAACAAATAGCGTGTTTTTAAGAGATAATAACTATCAAAAGATTAAAACTTGTTTATGTTTGGTTTAAATGTGGAATTACATTCAATGACCAACATTGTATTAAATTGTAAAAATATATTCTAAATATACTTTAAAACCACTCTAATTATCAATTTATCACTATTAATTATTTTTATTAAAAAAAGTTGTTTTTAATTATAATTTAGTAATTTTCACTATTCATCAGAATATGAAAGTTATCCGAAAAGTACCAAAATTTCACCTTAGGCTAAATTCGATACTCCGAATCCAAAAATGAAGTCCATTTTGAGAGATAAAATTTATAAAATTTTAAAAGGTGGTTATTACTATTCATAATGGCTAGTTTTAATAATATTTTAATAGCATGTCGTTGTTTTGTGAAACTCGGTATTGCGTACTACACATGCTATCAAGGAAGGTTGCGATTGCGTGTAATGAAAGGAATGTCAAGGATGCGTGTTGTGCAAGCTCCTTTTAGTGTAGCGTACAACACCAGAGATTAATGAAATTAAAAAGAATATTTTTCATAAAATCTCGGGGTGTTACATTCTACCCCCCTTAAAATGAATTTCGCCCTCGAAATTCGTCGGGGTTATAAATGGTTTACTATTCGAAAGTTTCTTTAATAGAAACCCACATCGTAAAAAGGAATACCAGAACCAATATTTAAAAACAAAATTATGAAACGTAACTGTTACCCAAATAAACTAATCACTGGGTTTCCACATAGGTGAAAATATGGATATGGAAGAGAAATCTAACCGTCATGTTCTGAGGGAGAGTGGTAGAGAACATGGCTATGGAAAATCCAACAATCACAAATCCATAAATTTGTGATGATCTAAGGTACCATCTGATTAATCAGATATAAGAGCACTAGGACAACATTTTTGGTTTTCAAGATCGTTTCCCTAAAGTTGAAGAATTTGAATTAGAATAAATACTTACATTATTTTGGTACAATCTCACTATTGTTCGTGCCTTGAACAATTTCCAATTCATCTCTTAAATAAATGAAGTTGAATTTGTTATTCGTGAAGTGTTAGCAGATCATGTGATAGAATGTCGTGTCATTCCATCTATCTCAAACAAAAGGTTAGAAAAAATTATTAAATATACATAAATCATTCTATAGTGAGATTAATCATATATGGTTCCTAAAATGGACTTATACTTCATATATCATACTGCTTAATATAATAAAACTAGTTTCTACTAAACAGGGACATTCTGTAGGCCAGTGGTAGGCGATAAAGGCCAGTCGCACTTCGATTGTGGGTTCGATTCCCACATCCTTGTCCGACGCGATGGCCTGTTGCCCATTCTGCAGGTTGTCCTTTTTCTAAAACTACATTACTATAACATCCCATCAATAATATCGAAAATCTTCTATCCTTAAACAATACTAACTTATGTCCAACATAATCCATTCTAATCTTTAAGCTTATCCATAATACTGCTGTCCACTCTTATAATATAGTGAAAACGATTACCAGAGATTTAATACTGTAGTTGATCCCCATGTATCATAAGATATGTATTGTTGGTCACATTCCAAACATTCAAAGGCCTTAATCATGTATTCTCTTGAATACCCATTGAACCTTAGTGAAAACATGAATGCAGTTAAAAGTTAACTCTTCCCACATACCAAAATCCAAAAATTCTATATACTCAAACCATGATATAACCTTCTCCTTATATCTGTCATGAGCTCATTAATACAATCAAACACATCATTATCTTATTATTCCTTCATTATGCGCATATCATCTACTTTCCAAAAAATATCTGAATAACAATTCATGGTTACTAGTACCATTAATCATACACTTTAAAAACTTAGGAAAGACAATAGTGTAACAATCCTTATATGTCTCTGTATTCCATAGTACGATGAGATTACTTATACAACATTACACTTGATAAACATGTAATCATTCCACTACCTTCTTAAACCATTGACCGAGCATCAACAATTCTTTCATCTCACATATCATTTGTAGTCTCTTCATCATCATCAACATAAATACTTCCCATACGACCATACTGATTCTCTTCATGAGACTTTCCCTTAGGGAAATAGTTTTCATAATGCCCGTACATTCCACATTTAAACCACTGTTGATGTCGTAGCAATACCATTATCCTCATCCATGGTGTTAACTGAACCTTTTCTTTTTCATTTACTTGCTTTGTGTCCATCCTTTCCACACCCAATGCATCTTCCAGTTCCTTTGAAACATTCTACTTGATGCCTCTTCCCACATTATTTACATAGGGGAAATTGAACTTTCTTTCCTCTATGATCATCATGAAACTCCATCTTTCTCTCATTAGCCGAGTCAGGAAACTTACCAAATTTTACTTTATTGATCATATTATGGGATTGCTGATTCGACATAATAATGATGTTTGGACTTCGAAATCCCATTTCATTTGGTTTCTCATCATTCCATTGTCCATCATATCCTCCATTATCGTGAATCATCTTGTTTCCAGCCATTTTCTAAAACCCAAAAAAATAGTGTGAGTGAAAAAAATCATAATAATGGGGGAGTAACTTCAATATCTAACTTCTTAGGTTTAATTCTATGATCGTTAGCGTAATTATAGTACTATAACCTATACGTATACTTATCCTTAGGGACATCCCTTGACATACTTTAGAAATACCTCTTGGGATCTCACTAACGTTTTCGCATCCTAGTTTCCAAAGGTTGACTAAACCTTTCCTCTGATACCAACTGTAGAGACCTGAATCCTGACATACATGGACATTACATTACTTTTGCGGAATACTTAGTACATAACAAAAACACACACACAAGGATCGTAATAGTTTAGTGTATTTGGAAACTCGGAACGTAATCTTCTAATCTTGGTGAAAGATCTTCAATATCTCCCATAAAGATATTCCCTTTTTTTACCTAAAACCTTTCTTTATATCCTGGGGAAAAGAAAACTTAAAAGGGTGAGCTTAAATTCTCAGTAAGGAGAAACAAAAGAAAAATCAATCACATCATATTCATAAGAACATAACTTTTGGAAATCTTACCTTGCAAAAGAGTGCATAATTTCATAACATGGGATAAATCCTAGTAGTGAAATGAAATCCCAATAATCATAACATAAAACATGAAACTTTGTGGCATACACACATAATCATAGAGAATCATTTCTTGTTAGTCAAGACTCATTGCCAAGGCTATCTTAGCGGACAAAGTCCCTTTCTGAACCGAGTCACCCTCGTTTCAGTCCGGTTTCACTGAACCGGTATAACCTACCATTCCAGTCATGTCTATCTCATGAGATATAAAATTTTTACCCAATGCATTGGAGGGAGATATAGGTCCCACCCATCTCATAATGATACCATTCTTATGTGTGCCACAAAATCATAAACCATACATCATTGCATAACCCATGTAATAAAAATGGGAATCTTAAACATCATGACATCATAAAACAATTCATATACGATAAAGGAATTCATAAAAATAATTCCATCACAACATGATCAAATCAATGTAATAATAGGGATAAAAACATAACCCTTTATTATCTTATATGGAAAATAATTTTGATAAAACACTTGAACTCCATTCTTGAGGAAAATATCCATTCTACTTCAAAAACATTTTTCCTTTCATAACATGTCATACGACATTAAAATAAAAGAAGGTGATTAAAGATAAACTTGAAAACTTTTAAAGGAATATTCTTGGAAATAATGTTTTAAAAATCCATTCATGCCGTATAAGTAAAAAAAAATATTCTTCGTACTTTTGTCGGAAAAGTCAAAAAGTACCTCGTACGAAAAATGAGAAAAGATTCTTTTCATATCTTTTACTAAAAACTCACCGAAGGGTAAAATTGGATTTAAACAATTGTAGGTGAATGGAAATGATATTAAATATTGAGGAAACATGGATGTGGATGATAAAATACACCCCAGTAAATACCAAATTATAAACAATCTCGGATAAAAATGATATTGTGATAATTCTCTTACCTTAGGTCCGACTTGCTTTGTACGTGTCCGAACCTCCTGTATAATGATTTAAATAATGTTATTGACTTATTACAGAATCATATTAATTGTTATGATATCATATATGGTTCTCTTATGACTTTATATTACCCGTTCTTTTGTAAATTCATGTTAAAGTAGCGTTTTGGGTAAAATCGTCTCATTTGTCGTTCGTGTTTTTTACTTGTAATTATTAATATGATTACTTGGATCATGATTACTTATATCCAGAATGTAAAACATGATTTATATATAATATATATTCAGAATATACATATATATAATATATTGATAAATGGAAAGAAATACACAGTTCATGGAGACGGTAGTCCGTATGTACGCATGAACGCTGTTTTCGTTTCCTTATTGAATTGAATAGAATTAAGTAGATGACATAAATATAAATAAATCCAGTATCATTATTATGTCATATATTTCATTTGTACTTACTATATATACTTTATAATCATTCATGAATGGTTAATCATTGATAATGAATCTCATCGTGTCGTGGAGACGGTAGTCTGTACGTACGCACGAGCGATGATATCGTTCCCATGGTCGTGGAATTGTGTTGAAGTGTATGTATACTATTTAATTATCAATATAACTTTATAATAGTAATATATAGTTACTCATTACTCCATTATACCCATCCAATTATGGTGGTGGAGGAAAATAGATTACACCACGGCGTGGAGACGGTATTCCGTACGTACGCACGCGCGGTGATTTCGTTTTTCCATAGGATGGATAGAAGGTTAATTTGAGTTGTTTCATATTTATAATAACATATCAGTATATAAGAAATACTTATGTTATTAATTTATCATGAAACAAATAAATATGAAGAAGTTGAAGAAGAAATAAATTGAAAAAGATCAGTAATGGATATTACCTCTTTTTGACGCACCTTCACATAACCTCCACTTAAAGAACTAAGGATGGTCTTTGAAGAAAACCAGGACCTCTTGGATGATACTAGGGAAGTGGAGAAGAGATTTGGGTTGGGTTTGGCCGAACTTGAATGCTCAAATTGGTGTGAGGAGGAGAGGGAGGAGGTGCCCTTTTATAAGATATGAGAGGGGAATCTTAGGAAAATCTCAAAATATTATTTTATATTAAGGTCAAATTCGGTTTATAATGGTTCCAAATGGTCTTATTTCGAAGATAAAGTTGGGATGGGTAGAACTCCTCTCATAAAATAGGATTTAGAAAAGTTTAGGTTATTATTGTAACCTTATCAATTAGATTTAACTCTAAGTTAAATAATTTAACTTTTACTGTGTCTTTTTGATTTCTTACACTATATGGTTAATAATCTTACTATATCAAGCCAAACGAACCCCAAGTTGTTTATTATTAATATATATATCCTTATCTAAGTCATTTGTCCTAACCTTAGATTTTTAGGAATTAAATAACAATTAATAATATAATATTTGTTTTAAAAACTAATTTATGTCAATTTTGACACTATTTGGTACATGATTTTTATGAAATTTCCAACAGAATGATAAGTTCGAACCAAGTTACTTAAATCAACAATAACATGTTATATTAACCTATAAAATTAGTGAAAGTTATAAAAAGTCTCAAATTAAATTTATTTGGGCATTTATAACATCAATTATGTTAATATTTGTTTTAAAAAGGTAATTACTGCATCATCGTTGTGTCATAAATAAATTAAATTATTTAAAGTATAAAAATTACAAATAAAATACCATTATGTACGAAATAGTTTTATATTTCTAATGAATATTTATAGTCTAAATTATATTATTTATAACCCTATATTAAAAATTTTTTAGTAAGTAAACTTTGATTTTAACTCTTTTAACTCTTCTTTGAATTAAATAATAATAAATGGCCTAATCTAATCCAAGTGGGCCTAAATGATAATATTTTACACTTAAGGTTGTTTTTGGTCGAGATACACTTGTCCAATACGATTAGGACATGTGTTAGGGTAATATTAATATCATTTTTAGCCTTAATTACCCTATTTACTTTTAACCGTGGTAAATAAAAGTAAAAAGTAACTATTCACCAAAAATTATTTTCATCTCATTGAACCACATTTTATTTACTGACATCAACCGTGTCTCTCAGATTTTTGAAATTCCATTCACAGAAGCGGTAAAATTAAGATTTATGAAAAAATTAATTTTTTTAACTACCACTTAATAGTTTCACTATTCATCAAAAATTGAAGTTTTTCAGAAAAATGCCAAAATTTCACCCTAAGCTATAATTGATATTCCGAATTCAAAAATGATTTCTATTTTACAAAATTTCCAACATATAAGTTTCATTAATTAATTTTATAATTAATTTCCACTATCACAACAAATAGCGTGTTTTTAAGAGATAATAACTATCAAAAGATTAACACTTGTTTATGTTTGGTGTAAATGTGGAATTACACTCAATGACCAAAATTTTATTAAATTGTAAAAATATATTCTAAATATACTTTAAAACCACTCAAATTAACAATTTATCACTATTAATTATTTCTATTAAAAAAAGTTGTTTTAATTAAAATTTAGTAATTTTCACTATTCATCAGAATATGAAAGTTATCCAAAAAGTACCAAAATTTCACCTTAGGCTAAATTCGATACTCCGAATCCAAAAATGAAGTCAATTTTGAGAGATAAATTTCTAAAATTTTAAAAGGAGGTTATTACTATTCATAACGGCTAGTTTTAATAATATTTTAATAGCATATCGTTGTTTAGTGAAACTCGGTATTGCGTACTACACACGCTATCAAGGAAGGTTTCGATTGCATGTAATGCAAGGAAAGTCAAGGATGCATGTTGTGCAAGCTCCTTTTGGTGTAGCGTACAACACAAGACATTAATTAAATTAAAAAGAATATTTTTCATAAAATCTCGGGGTGTTACAGAAACCATAGGTATCATTATTTTATATAAATCACACACATACACAGATTTATATATTAAATATATTGTCATACCCAACTATTATTGGTTGTAATTGAAAAATGAATTACATCAGTTTGTTTGGCGGTAGCCCTCCGTACACGTAAAAAATGATTTTGAAACCCATTTGATGGAAGTTTATGTGGTTTTATGTCATATCCATAAAATAATATAATATAATTATATTTAATATACATGGGATAATACATCATCATGGAATAATAATTATTTAAGGTGGTGAAGGAATAAAAAAAATAAAAATACTCTTTTGAAAAATGATAAATATTCATCGTGAATTTTTTTTTGGATTTCACCAAAATCCTTACCTGAATTAATTTTTCCACAAAATATGGAATAAAAAATTAGAGGATGGAAGTTTTAAGTTGAATTCAATATGAAATTTCTGAACTAAAAGGGTTTGAAGGTGTTAATAGGTGAAGAGCGGGTGTTCTTTTATAAGTGAGTTGAGTGGCACACATGAAATTTTGGAAAGGAATAAATTCCGATCATGAATTTTCTTCATGCCACAACACTCAAATAATATACCATAATCAATTAAAGAATGTATAATGTCAAAATATGGAAATAAAATATATTTTCTAGGTATTTGTAGAAAATTTTATACCTTATCTTTTTGGTCTAACCCCTCCCCTATTAAACCCATTTTACATTATCAATTGTAATTAATTTGTTTTATTTTAACTAATAATATTGGTCCTAAATTATGTTTACCCTATTAGTTAATATATGTTATTATTACTCCAAATATTTTTTTTAATAACCAAAAATCAATTCACAGATGTAGAGATAGTCTGATATTAAAAACAACATATAACTAAAAATTCCATAACTATTGAAGATATCTGCAGGTGAACGGAATGAATATTGAGAGCGTATAAACTTTAAAAAATAATTGAATTCTAGGGTAAAACTAAAAGATATAATGTAACATTTAGAGAATGATTATACTGATATCTAACCCAACCACGCATGCGATGATATAGTAACTTCCTCTTTTTCCCTGGCACACCATTGAAGGTTCAACTTCGTGAAAGATATGGGGTAGAACATACTATCATGACGTCCATATTCAAATATTCCATAAAACTATTGTCCATTGCGTCCACATAGGTTAAACTTTTCAACATACATAACTAAAATATGATATCTAGTTGAAAATTCTAGAGGAATTTCTGATCTTTCAGCTGGTCCTTTTTAACTACCTATATAGAAAAATGAGTGAACATAGAAAACTCACAGGGGTACTCAAAAACGAAATTATATCCATAAGGTAATGATAGTTACTCTATTAAAATTGTAATAATGAACAAATCATGATAAAATTATAGAAATAAGAGTGTCATGAATCACTTTTTGTCCAAGCCTGTGTGCCTATCTGGCTATACCCTAGAATCACACCATCACTTGATTGGACCTTTGCATATAGATTCCATTCTCATCACTTTGAAATTATTTAGTGTATCTAGGGAGTTAAAAATATTATTGTTTATTTCAAGTTAGTTCTCCACCCCTTTATGTTCATTTTTATCCTTAAAGGATGTTGAATTATCATGAATTAACCCACATATTCAATCATTATATCCTATAGATCCAAGTTGGACCTCAAATATTACATTCCAAACATGTGTAACATTTTGAATTATTGAACGAACATCCCTATTCATAATCTCAAAAAAATTATGATGCATAGGCAGATTCCATTGAGGATAATTAGATACACCTTTCTATAGAACCCGTAGAATATGAACAATAGGTATACTACTGCACACAAAAAATAATAAATA
Organism: Viscum album; assembly: GCA_963277665.1. NCBI lineage: Eukaryota > Viridiplantae > Streptophyta > Magnoliopsida > Santalales > Viscaceae > Viscum > Viscum album. Next base: position 1,477,695,842 of record OY728148.1, on the reverse strand, counting down.
ATCTGACAATAGAAAAAATCTCAGTTTAAACCAGGAATGCATTAAAAACTGAGATTAAGGTCAAGAACACAAAATTGGATATATAAATAACAACATCAATTTGTTACATCTATCTAATCATGGATGTATATGGAAAATGACTCACCCCAACCAACCTATCAAGTCTGGAAATTCCTATCTCCAACCAACCAAGAATCCGAGGAAAAGGATGCATAAGAGAAAACCACCTTTGATAAAAATAATTGTTGAGAATCCAGCCCAGATACCCTCCCAAATTTTTACCCAACCCAAATTACCACATAACAAAATGGTGTTCCAGATTCCCATAGGATGTAGACTAACACCCATGAAACAAACAAAAACTAGAGGGATTAATTTCCCCATCCTAAAATAACAAAATATCATAAATACATGAAAAATAAAGATAACAATGGAAGAGACAAATATATTCCATAAATAATTGAATGAAAAAAATACAAGACAACTCAAAAGGGTAAAAATCTTCCAGTGACAAGTCCAACTAAAAAGGATAGTGTAATAAAACTACTACTATATATGATATCATGGGTAATATCCCACCATATCACCACCGGAAACCTAGACTCAGTGGGTAAAAAGCTTCACAGCCTCACCATGTCACCTTGACATTTCTTACATCAAAATAAATTAAATGTTCATTTCACTAATTAAGGGATATTTAGGGTTTAATCAAATAGAATCAGAGTAATTTCACCAAATTGTTCCATAAAACATCTCTATAAAAACTTGTGAAAAATTCCAAAATTTAATGAAAAGGATATATGATAAAAAATTTGTTTTTTACATCAAAATAATTTCAAATTACTTTATTTTATTTATATCAAAATTTTAAAATAAATCTAGGAGAAACTGCTTCAAAATATTTCATATACATATATCAGATGAAATATATCAAATAAAAAGAAAATAATTTATAACATATCTTATAAAAAATAGGGTAGTACAACCAAACCGTACAATCCAAAAGCACTTGTAATATCATACCAAGGATTACGGTAGGCCAGGAGTTCTTAGACACTTTTACCCCCAATATATAAAATCATGCACACATCAATCACACTCACACACAGATATACATATATATATATATATGCCTCAAATCTATGAAAAATATTAACACCCCAAAAGAGTTAACCTACCAATAATGTCTACAAAATCTCTAGAACAACAGGCATAGAGAGAATAGGAACACTCCATGGGTGAAACCTTCACTAGTATCAATGGACATGGCCTATTACTACACCTTCTACCTAAGTACCCAAGGTTTTCAAAGTGATCAATTTTCAAAAAGATATTTATTAACCCATTTAATCAATACAATACCTAGAAAACCATTTCTCGATACTTTGAAAACCCCCTTCATTGACCAAAATATGGAAACATCATATTTTAAAAAAACCATTTCAAAAAAAAATTCATTCAATCAAGGAAATTAATTTAATAAATAATTTATCAAAACTAGATTATGTTTTTCATCCACAAAAAACTAGATATAGAACCACCTACCACAAAATCAAGGCTACAAATACACACATAGTTATCCAACAACAATAAGACCACAACAACAATAATTAACGACTTATAATCAATCCTCACATAGCATAGAATATATTCAAAAAAATTAAATAGGTAAATAAAAAAACCTCAAAGAATGTACACTCATCACACCATAACCAATAATGGAACCCCCCTGAGGAAGATCAAATAGTAGATCTGGTGATAAAAAATAACCAAACCTAATTATAAAACTCCAAATGATTAAATCTGGATGGGGTATAGGTTCCTAAGATCTCCCATTAATTTCTCTTGATCGAGAGGAAATATGATTTAGTGAATGAAATATAAAAATCACTCATATGAAGCCTAAAACATATACTATGATGATAATAAAATTCATTGTAATACCTTCACATGTCATGTAATCCATGGGGTCCCTATACGCCAAAAAACCCCTCTCCCTTTTTAAAAAACTGATCATTAGAAATTACAAAGCTTCCTACCCTTGTAAAAATGTGTAATTATTCATTATATGTATTTATCTCAATACATGATCTAGGTGAACAATAAACATAATGTACTCCCATTACACATCTTGTAAATTACCAAAATGTTTGACACTATTTTATGTAGATAAAAACCATGGTTTTCTCCAAACTTGTGGAAATCCCCATAAAAATTTACACATTTATAACCAAACTCAATTAAATCAAGAAAACCTACATCCTCAAACATTAGTTCAATTTCCCTATACAATTCTCTCCAACCTTGAATTTCCTATGCCACTACCAAATTAAAATGAAAATGAATAGTGATATGTGAATGATATAAAATATGGTAATATTATTTATCAATTATTTTCATAATGTATCTTGTCAAAATAATAAATGAAATCTCCATTTATCATTCTTCCGTGAGTTCTAAAATATAACTACTTGATAAATGGAGTGATAAAACCACCCTCAATACATGACATTATGTTTTCCCTATCTGATGCACATCACATGATATTATAGGTTATGATGACATGTCATGATTATAATTGTTAGTGACACATGATACTATAAGTGGAGACATATTGTTCTCATTGTCCCCAAAAGAATATTCCATGTAAAATAACACAATCATTGTTATATTTTATTTTTATGGTCAGAACAGATAGTTTTTACAAAAAAAGGCGATGTAAGAAACATGATATTATTAAGACATTGATAACATTCTTATCACTTTTTATGAAATTAACTAATCAAGTAGTCATTTGATATATTTTTTATTTTATGGTTTGTTACATCATTAAGATGGTTGTATTTTTTAATTAATTTTATGAGATGAGACATCTCTATGTTGATTGAATTATATTAATGATATTCCAGGATATTCATAGTTGATTCACATGATATTCGTCCCAATAAAGGGATATAGTGCATGTAATGTTATCGTCGACTACTTGAATGACATGTTAAGTATTTATAGATTATGCATTTGTTATTTATTATATGAATAAATTATTAATCACTATATTCTTCATTTACATTATTCCATATCTAGAAGAAACTAGGTTTCATTGGAATGGGAAATATATTAGAAAATATATTACATATAAGAAAACATTAATATCAACATGTTTGAATAATATTTGAGATGGTTTGATGGATATCACACCAGACACATTTGTAGATTAAAAAGAATAGCACAATTTCATGAGGTATCTCACTACAAATATTTATGAAATCTATATTTCATTTTACTTTTCAATGACATTAATTCCCATATGATTAAATTGTTTATCCTTTATATGAGATTTAATATTTGGATAATGATTTGTTTCAATTTTGAGGTGTGTTTAATTAAACAATATAAAAAATTAGTAGGATGTGCTAACAAGGGTTTGGGAGTTTTTTTATTATTACTTAAGAGATTTAATTGTATTAGGTATATTGATGGATATATAGAAAATAAAATCCAATGTATTTGATGACTATTAATAACAAAATGGGGTGACCAACTTTTTATATTATATTGTATGATTAGGATAACTATTTAAATTCAGTGAAATATGGTATCATATAAATAAAATACATAGTGTTTCACTAGTCATAATTTCTCAGTAATGAGTTATACAAGTGTTTCAGATCCATTAATTTATTTCGATGAATTTTTACATAGGATATAATTCTTAGGATACCTGAAATAGAACCTAATGTGATCAATTTATGATAAAATTCATTAATTATTGAGAATCAATGATTTTTTTATAAAGTTAAGGGTTAAATTTTTCCATCTTCTTCATTGAACTATATTCAATATCCATAAAAAATTATTATCAATATAACAATAATAACTATGAGGATGGTCCTAGAACCCCTTTAATATTTCTAAATTCTATAGGATGTTAATGAGGATCCTTATGAAATAAGATTACATACTGAAGTTGGAAGCCTATTTTTTCTAATCATATGATATCTAGGAAAAATAAATACGGAGATAAAGACCATTTTAAAATGATTAATGGTGCATAATTTTTTTCATTACCATTGATTTATTATTCTTGGAGAATGATTTAGACTCCTAATGGTGTGTAAATATTTCTTCTAATTAGTATATTATTCCCTAAAACAAATCAATATAAACATATGTTTATTATATCATTTGGTATTATTTGTGTTTTTTCAATATACTCCATGTATAAGTACCCATGTAGGTACATTGTATTTTCCTGACCATGATTAATCAAGGAAACAGTTAAATAGAAAAAATATATGCAGGGGTAATCAAAAGCCTTATATATGTGAAATCATGTCGATGTTTCATTATATACCTTATAATGATATTTTTTAGGATCCAATTTTTTTTATGGAATCTCATTTTATGGTTACTAATCGGATCATCAGCTATACTAAGAGATCTATAGAATATGTACAATTTAATTCATCCAAAAATATGTATTCATAAAGAGTTTTCCAAAATATTATATCTAAGGATGCATAATTAATCATTACTGATCCTATAAAATATATTAATTTCCTAGAAGTCTATTTTATATTGGTATATAATAAAAAAATTGAATTTAACGTTACATTATAGATGTAGAATATGTTTTAGTGGGAAATTGTTAAATGATTATTTTGGTGATATATACTCAAAAGAATAATGGTTTTTATTTCAATAATTATATTATTCATTTTGATAAAATTTGTGATATTTCTTTTTCATGATAAAAATAATAATCCTTCATTAAAATACATTGATATAAGGAACCAAATATTTAGAGAACAAAAAAAATAATATTTCAATCTCAGGTTTCTCTGATGAAAAAATCAATTTATAGACATTTTCATAAAAAATCAATATTATAATAAATTTGAATATATTAATCAGGTGATTCTAACAAGTAATTCCAAATTATCATATAGAGTAGTTACAATTTTAATATTTCATAAAATTTAAAAATATGTTTGTTGTTTAGAGAAAATTACATTATTAGAATTCAAGTTTATTTTCATGATACTATTCCATATCATGCATATGGGGAATAAAAAAATATTTATATACATTTATCATTCTTTATAGTTACCCCTAATAGATATCATCAAATATATAAGTACATATTAGAAATACACATCTAGAATATATTATTTATACTATGGTTTTACTCTTATAAACTACCGCATTTTCTTAAATATTGAATTATATATATATTTTTTTACATTTATATGAATATATGAAAAATAAAAAACATTTTTATTGTTATATTATATATTATATTTTATCTTAAAATCTAATGTTAACACTTATGGACTCTAATTTTAATATCATGAATTTAACTATTTCATATTTATATTTTTTTATAATAAATCAAATGTGAACAATGTTTTTATAATATTAAGCTAAATATTTCACTATATGTGTAAGATCATATAATTTTATACTCATTAGATGTTATATTTATTAATTATTTTAATTAAGAGAGTTTTTTATTTTTTAGTTTCCCATATATATATATATATATGTGTGTGTTTTAAAAACATGAATATATTTTATTCAAATATTATAAATACACATTATTAACCCATCTTCATAATGAAAAAAGAGTTTATATCAACCTAAATATAAATTTAAAAATGATAACCTATTTCATTAGTATATTTTTTAGATATTATCAATTTTATTCTATAACAACCCGGGCTTAACATACTTGTAAATTACATAACATTTACAGAATACATAATACATAACAAAAATACACACCAAAATAATGTATTTGTTTAGTGACTTTGGAAACATGGAACAGATTCTTCTAATTTGGTGAATGATCATCAACATCTCTTATAAAGTTCATCCCCTTTAGTACCTATAACTAAAAAAAATTATAACAATGGGAAGAACAAACATTAGAAGAAGGGTGAGCTCATATTTTCAGTAAAGGTTAAAAAGGTATACATGTAAACATAATCACGAGAATACGGTTATGAGAACATAATAAAAAAATAAAAGATTATACCCTTCTTATCAAATAGAATAAACACGAATCTTGTAAAAAATATCAACAGCTAATAAAATATGAATCATAAGGAAATAAATAACATGATCCATGGAAGCATATCATAGGAATAAAACATATAACTATGGAAGAAACATAAGCACATAACAATGATTTCCCTAGTAAGAAAGGAATTTCTTCCATTTCCATCATGGTAGTATGGGTTCACATCCCATACCATTTTTGTTATTCTTGGTTCTCTCCCATAACTATCATGGTATTCATGGTTCACTTCCTTATCCATATTTGTGGTAATGGTCCACCAAGTCCATCTCATGAGATATAAATCATTACCTATTTTAATTGAAGGAGATATAGGTCCCACCCATTCAAAACGAAAACATACCTACATGTTCCATATGAACATAAAAAACATATCATAACCTATAAAATAAAATGATTGTCATAAAAAAGAAATCATATAATAACCATTGATATAGGTAAAGGATTCATTATAATCTCATAAAAAGAATAACCCATGAAAATAAGGGGGTTTCTTAAATATCATGCCATAAAAACATAAACCATTCAGATAAATAATATGAATTGTATCCTTGAACCATAACAATGTGTGTCATAATTGCCAGGGAAGTATTTTTAATGATAACATGAAACATTAATTTTCCATAAAAATCACTTTATAAAACATAAAAAATCGATTATACTTTTATTTGAAACAACATTGAAATCATGTAAAAGAATCATGAAAGTTATTAAAAATAGTTCTTGAGGAACATATACTTTATTCATTGAAATAATTATCTTTTACTAAAATTCACTTCAATGTTGAAATAAAACATTTTATTTGAAAACAAAATTATATGATTTTATGGGAAACATCATCATAATAATGCATCATGAAATCATAAAATTAGGTTCATGTTTTATAAGTTTAAAAAATTCTTCCTGTACATTTTCCCAAAAAAGTAAAAATGTACATCTCTTAGTAAATAAAAGAAGTATTCCCCTCAAACCATGTAGTAAAACTAAATCATGGTGATAAATGACTTTAAGCATACATAGGATAATATTAAATCATTTTATAAAGAAATTGATAGATAAAATGGACATGAATGATAAATATTACTCAATAGAGGCTTAAAACCAATGAATCTCGAATATGGAAGAGATTGTGAAATCTACACTCATACGATTATAATCAATAAAATCTTATGAACCATAAAAAAATAAAATTATAAGAATAAGTAAATATCATAATAATATGTATAAGACTTATAAAATATATTATTTGGAATTATCTACACCACTTAGAAGAAATAAGTAGTGTATAAGACATGTGTCTCACAAAAATAATGTTGTGGCATACATCCCCTTACCTTATGTCTAATTCTATATGTACATATATGAAACTCTAGTATATTGGTTTTAAACATATTAATAACATATACCAAAATAATAATAATATATATTACATCATATATTATATCATATATGATACATTTATTTACTTTAAATTTCTCGTTTATAGATAAAAGAAATGTTCTAGGTAATAATCAATTTTTTATCATATGTGTTTTGACTTGTTTTTTTTTGATCTTATTAATTATATAATTATTTACCTACATATAGAATGTAAAAAAATTATCATTATATCACATTTATTCATTATAAAAATATATATAATAGATAAATAAATGAAATGGAATACACCATTCATCGAGACGGTAAGTCATACGTACACATGAATGTGGATTCGGTTTTCTCAATGTATTTAATTGCAGAAAGTAAAGGATATATATATATATATATATATATATTATTCTAGTAACATTATTATGTCATATATCTAATACTGGTTCATTATATATATTTTCATAATCATTTTAGATTAGTTAATGTGGATAATGAATCTCATCACGTTGTGGAGACGGTAAGTCGTATGTACGCCCGAGCAATGGTATCATTGAATTAATGGTTAAATTAAATGGAAATGGATGGTTTATTAATTATTAAGAATAATTAAAATTTCATATTCTTTATTGATTTTATTTATATTAATATTTATATCCATATAAATAATGTATAGATGAAAAACATTTTACACCATGGTGTGGAGACAATAAGTAGTACGTGCACACACATGGTGATATTGGTTTTTATGGGATGGGTAAAAGGATGGATATGGTTAACCAATAATAAACAAGAATCTTTGAATATATTATATTTCATATTTATTAATTTAGTGTTTAAATAAAATTCACAATGGAAATATAATAATAAAAGATCATTGAATGAGTTGGTAAAACAATTACAACTTCTCCAAGTCCATCCTTTTGATTTACCCAAAATGACTCATTAGGTACGCTTTCTACCAAAAGAATGGAATCTAAGATGAATTTAGGTAATTTTGGAGAAAAAATGGGTAGGTTTATTTCATGAAAAATTGATTTATATGTGTTAATAAAATATAAGGATATGTTACCTTTTATAGGAGATAGGAGGGTAACATTATCAAACCACAAAACGATTAATTTAATATAAATTTATTTTTGATTAAAAATAAATCCAGAGTTTTTTCTAATATTAGATAATTATGGGCCGAAATACCCTAAACCCTTGAATTTTAGATAAGATCATATCAAAAAATTAACTATATATTTGGGATTTAACACTTATTTAATCAATTTAACTCCATCCTTGACAATTTATCTTTTTTACACTAAATTGATATTATTGCAGCTATATAATTCAAAACTAACCCCAATTTTATAATTCATTGAATATTTATCATTACTGAAACTATTTCTCTGAAATATATATTTTTATGATTTTTTATCATTTAATGATATATTATTTATTTTAAAATATCAGTTATATTAATTTTTACACTATTTATATTCATAAAATTTAATAAAATCGTTAAAAATATGATTTCAACCAAAAAAACAGCATTAACTCTTCTCTAACATGTCATATTCATGCCAAAAAAATTCATGATATAAAATATCTCAAATTATATTTATTATTGATCTAGTTAGTATCATTTACTTTATTCTTCCATTAATAAACCAATTACTACATCATCATTATATTATAATTAAATAAAATTAATTAATATATAAAAATTATAAATAAAATATCAACATGTAGATAAATATTTTATTATTCTAATTACTATTTTTAATCAGCCATATCACTTATATAACCTCTTATTCAAAATTTTATTGTTATTAAAATTTTAATATGAGATGTTCCACTCTTGTTTAAATAATTATAATAATGGTCCAAATCTGACACATGTAGATTAAAATGGATCATATTTGAGACCTCAGGTTGATTTTGGTTGATAAAAAATTATCTAATGAAAATAAAAAATATTTTAGTGTATTTTTATATTATAATAATATTAATTTTTTCATTTTATTACCCTATTTACCATTAACCATGGTAAATAATATTAAAAAATTACTTTTCATCGAAATTTATTTTGATATTTTTAGACAAAAAATTTCTTACGGATTACAACCATTTATGTCTATTTTTTGAAATTCAATTCAAAGAATAGGTAAAATTATGTATAATGTAATCCCGAAAATGTGACTATAATATGAGAAAAAGAGTCGTTCAAATGTTCAATAATTTTTTATATATAATTAGATTTTAAGATTAATTCCAATGACCTACATTTAATTAATATATTTATTATTTATCTATTTCAACATTAAAATAAATTAAATTAAAATTTTTATTTAAATGAGAAATTAAATTTTTGATAACATTGTTTTATTTCACTATTCATAAAAAATAGAAATCTTTCAGAAAAATTCCAAAAAAACCACCTTAAGTTACTTTTTTCATTCTGCATTGAAAAATAATGTTTCTTTTATCAAAATAAATTTCTAAAAGCTTTTAAAATTAATTTTATTATTTTTTATAGGAGGACATGAAAAGAAACTCGTTTGATAAAATAGTAGTTTTAAACATATATTGTATTTACCGAAAAAAATTATTTTTATTATCAAAATAATTATAGCTAATATTTAAAAAGTATTTATTCATATTACACGATTAATGTCTAGGTTATAACTATGTTATTTAAATAATTATAATAGTAATGTGTTATTTTGCAGAAACTCGGTGTTCATGTGGCGCAACCCATGTTGGAGTTGCGTGTAGTGTAACCATCCCTTGGTGTTACAAATAATGTAATAAAAATTAGGCCATTTATATAATAAAAATATATATTAATTATTTCATGGAAATTAATTAAATAAATAAATTTATTCAGAAAATCTTGAGGTGTTACATTCAACCCCCCCCCCCAATGAATTTCAGCCACAAAATTTTTATGGGTTATCAATGTTTAAATACATTGATGTTTTTTTCATACAATATACATCCTAAAAATGAATTTTAAATCATCTTTTTAAAAATAATAGTTGGAAAGTAATAGTTTCCAAAATTAAATCAGGATTAGGTCTCAACATAAGAGGACATAGGTGCAAATTTGGCCATTAAGGAATAGTGTAAAAAGTCCTTGAGACTGATAAAAATCACTAATCATAAAAATGTGGGTGATATAGTGAATTTTAAAAAACAAAAAACCATAAACCAATGAAGCATGAATGAGGTCACTGATATCTTATGAAATAATGATAATAGGACACCCTTTCATATCATTATCATTTTTCCTAATTCTATGTAATTTGTATGAGTAGATATACTCATTTTATTTCAGCACAATCACAATCCCATCATGTGAATTCCACCATTGTTGAAACATGGTAAAAACATAATTTATTCTAAATTCTTATTGAAAACTATCATTTTTTATTTTCCAATGATCAAGAAGTTATAAAAATTATGCATGATAGAAAAACGCACATGTCAATAAAAACTTAATCAATTCCAAGGTAACAAGTTTCATCCAATTTACTTTTTCACATGCAACTTATCATTACCTAAATGTCATTTACTAAAAATCATGTTCATATTAACGGTTATCCATCCCTTAATGATGTGTTTTCCAAAAATATCACTAAATTACCTCAATCAATTTTCATGGTTATCAATATTACACAATATATACTCTTAAATCTTTAAATAATAACAATTTTAGACCAATATATTAATGATTAATTACCCCTTAATACCATAAAAGTAATTCTATAATGTTATTATTGAATTATAAGACATAAAAATTCAATCATTCCACAACTTTGTCTTCATAATCCACATTGAAAATAGTGATCACAATTGATTTCCCCTTATACAATGACATAAGATGTTGGTGATTTCAATCAATACCACCAAACCTTAGGTTTTTGTACTAGTTAACATAAAGCCAATTTTCCTATCACTTGTAGCACTGAAGCGAGGGAGGTGTGTTCTGTGTGAAATTCTCACCATTGGAATTTTTCACTAACTTCTTCCCATCACTTCAGCACTCAAATGCAAGATGACCTTACATTACACAATTAAAAAATTTATTAGACCCATTATGATAATTTCCTCCATGTTTTATTCCACACATTGTTCATAAAACAAATCAAATATTCTTTTCTCTACAGTTTTTAGAGCGTCATTTGAATTATATTTATTTTTATTATCATAACCATGACAGATATGGGTGACATTTAGATCCATTTTTAGAAGATCATGGGGAATGTATATATATAAAAATATGTTCTTGAAATCAACCCAATCCATGGAATAAATATTATATTGTTTCCTCATATTCTTGATAATGTTTCACCACATTTTCTTTTTAAATTCCAAGCGATATGAGCCCAAATTATCTTTGACATGTTCTGAACCATAAATAATGAAAAATATATTTTCAATGATACAGATCCATTTATCAGTAACTACTGGAATGGTCGTTCCACTAAAAGAGGGTGAATGTTTCCTTAAGAAGGTTTCAAAGGAACATGATTCCCTCCTTTGGTCATTTAAAAGCCATGAATGATTGATGGTTGTATAAGGTTTTTTGGTCAAGGAAACAAGATTTTGTATTCAAGTTCCAATAACATTCAGCTTCTCAAGGAAGAAATTACTATATTCCCCATTGCACACATCATTAATGTGGTTCCACTGGGTTCTATCCATTGACTAAAACAAAATTCATTGAGTTAGAAAACATTATCATAATGAGGAACCACATAATAAAGCAAATTCACTCATAAGATGTCTAACATAGGGCATAATTATTAATCTATGAGACCTACATTTTATCCTATGGTATTCGTGGGAAATATATATTAAAATTCTTCATAATAGATCACAAATAGTTTGTTAATTTCCATAGCATATCCCATGGGATTGTCAAACCAGGTGTGAAACAATGCCTGTTTTCATGTATCATATTACCCAGAGTCAGGCTTGGAATATCTTGTCAAATTTTTTACCCCTAGGAACATCTATTTTATATCCACATCCAATTATACTATCCAAAAATGATTAATTTCTATGAAACTTCTCAACCTACCCCTTACCAAAATTCCATGATATTTTCCAACACTTTGACTCATCCTTATAATTATCCTTAGATACATCCATATACACCTCCATAAATATATACCTACAAATCTCACTAAAGTTTTCACATTATGGATTCCAAAAGAAGACTAAAAATGACCTATAATACCACCTATGATGACTCGGGATTGAAAAACATAGGCATTACTTCACTTTTTCAAAATATATAATACAGAACCCAAATACACACCAAATGATTGTATTAGTTTAGTGCCTTTTGAATCTTCGAAAACATTCTTCTAATTCGGTGGATGATCTTCCACATATCCCATAATGATATTTCCCTTTAGTACCCCTAACTAAAACAATTCGTCATAACATAGGGAAAATTAAACATAAAAAAACGGGTGAGCACAGATGCCCAGTAAGTGTAAACAAGAGAGACGTATAAACATAATCATGAGCATAAGGGTATGAGAACATGATCATAAAAATAGATGATCATACCCTAAATATAAGTGATCATAAACATGAATCATGGAATAGTGATTTACAATTCATAAAACATGAACTATAAAGAAATAAATAAAATGATCTATTAAAGCAAAATGCAGGAATAAAACAACAATGTATGGAAGACACAGAAGCAGATAATAATGATTTCTGTAGTATTTATGGAATTTATTCTAAGTTCATCTTGGTAGTATGGGTTTATATTATATACCATATTGGTTTTCATGGTTCACTCCAATAACTATGTTACTATTCATGAATTACATCTATAACCGTCTTGGTGTACAGGGTCCCCTATGTCTCTCACATGAGATATAAGTAGTTACTCAATGCATTAGAAGGGGATATAGGTTCGACCCATCTCATAATAAAATCATTAATAATTGTGACATAAGATCATAAAAAACATATCATAACCCATAAAATGGAATGGGTTTCATACACATTTAATCATATAATATCCTATGAATAAGAGATTGGTTTCATAATCATCACATAAAATGCGTAACCCATGAAACGAAGGGGGTTTCTCAAACATGATGTTCATCAAAACATGAACCATTCAAAGAAATAATATGAATGGTATTCTTGAACAATAACAAAGTTTATAATAATAGGTGGTTAAGTATATTAAAATATCACTTGTTATAAGAAAATTCTATAAAAATAATTTTTTAAAACAAAAAACTTTTTTTAATCTTTTTTCTTTTAAATCACAATGAATTCAAATAAAATAATAATGAAAATTATTTATAACAATTCTTGAGGAAAATATTATTTATTCAATGAAATGGGGTTATTTTCTTAAAATTACACTAAATTATTAAATAAAACATTTTATTTGGAAATATCCTTTTACGATTGTAAGGGATATATCAAGGTAATAAGGCATAATTATTGTGTAAAAATCCATTTATGTGTTATAAGTTAAAAATAATTCTTCTCGTACATTTTTTAAAAATGTAAAAAAGTACATCGCATAAAAAATGAATAAAATATTTCTCGCAATCCATGTATTAAAATTAAAAAATGGTTAAAATTGACATTAAACATCCATTGGAGAATGATAATAATTATTACGAATACTTTTGTAGAAAACTGTTCATTGATGATAAATATTACCCAATAAAGATTTAAAATGAGACAATACCGAATATGGAAAAGATTTTGAAATCAATAGTCATCATATTTTAATGTCAAATACAAAAATTATTTTAAAGGTAAATTTAATTTATTTTCCATGCATTCTTCGTTTTAGGGGTTCCCATTCATTTTGGGAGGAAAGGGTGAGTTTTCATGATTTGGGCCAAATCGAGAGCCCATTTTCAGACTTAAAAACCAATTTTGATTATATTATAACTATGTAATTTTGGAATATTTTTCACCCATTCCACTTCAAAAATATCCTCCACTAACCTTTTAACACCAAAAATGCATTTTGGACACCTTAGGAATCCAATACAATGGTGTATTTGGGTTATTATTTAAGAATTGGGCCAACCCAAAAGCCCATTTTCCAATTTTAATTTATTTTTAATTTTTTTATATCTTGTTCATTAATGAATTTTTTGGTGGATCCACCTCGCTTTTGACTCTAAGAAGCTCAGGCATGCTCCCATTGCCTTTACCCCTCCTTGGAGCTCAATTAAATCGCTAATTAGGGCAGCACTTCATAGGGTGTCTCAAATCAGCCAGAATTGAAGAGGTAACATCATCCCTTCTTAAATATCTCAATTATTACTATTTTCCCTCCATTATAGTTCCTAGATGACATCCTAATTATTTTTCGAACAACCCCTAAATTGTGGCTATTTTAAATTTCAGCTACAGGTGTTTTGCGGAGATTACTATAAGATTCTTCAAGTAAGTTATTCCATTTCATTCCTCTTTCGAATGGATTAGGTATTCGTTCAATTTGAATAGGGATTCTTCCATTTTTCTTGAAATACCAAATTTACAGAGGTTAGGGTTTCAAACCTAGTGTTTAAATTTGGGTTTTCTTGGTCTTTTATTGTGTTTTTAGGTTTGATCTTGGCCCCTCTAGGTGCGGTGGTGGTGCGATTTGATTTTCGCACACTGGATTCAAGGTTTTAACATATTTGGTAGGTGATTCCATGTTAATGCAATATTTGTGTCTTAAAATCCTATCTTTATAATACTTTAAGGTTTATCTCATTTTATTAGTGCTGCAAAAATTAGTTTTATTGGTGTTTGTTTTGCAAATGAATTTTTAAATTTTAATTTCATTCAAAATTGGTGCGTTTTCATGGGAATGTTTTAATAGTTTATTTCGGGATTCCCTATTAATAATTAATTGATTTTATCAAACTATAATAGGGATTCCAACAATTTTTTTGTGTTTTTATAGCCTTTTTATGTGAAAATGGGGTTTAATAGTGTTTTCGGAACATGTGATCTTTAAGTCCCAAAGTTATCATTTCCCGGTTCACAAGGGGATGCCCTAAAAATGATTTGTTGTATTAATTGAAATCTATTAGTCTGAATTTTCTATTTTTATAACTTTTTTGTGTGCACATAGTGTGCAAGTTGGGTTCTTAAGGAGTTTGTTGTGTGAAACATTATGAGATTTAGAGGAATTGTTTTATTAAAAAGCTAAGTGTTTGGTTGTTTTTTGTGGTATAAAATGTGATAGCTATTGTATTATTTGTGTGAGACCATTAGTGGTGTTTTATATAAAAATATATTTATTTTTCATGCTGAAATTTATTGAGCACATAAGGGGAAGCCTGGGTACCGAGGTGGGGCGGATTTGTACTAGTATGGCTAGTGGACCGGATGAGTTTTGTCCCTGTTTCACATAGCATTTGGATAATGACAAATAAAATAAACTATGTAGATGATGATTTGGGACCATTAGGTTATGGGTATGTTCCCTACAAGTGGATCGTGCATGAGAACAGATTTTTCTTATGGTTACTTTACACCGAGGTTTGAGGTACATAGGGCCCGAGACAACTTAGTGCCTAGGGGTGTTCCCGATTTTGTTGCTAATTGTATTTGTGGTATTTAACCATATAATAGGGTTCATTTTTAAGTACGTAAAGTAGATAAAATTTGAGTTTTAATTTGTTATCATTCTGAAATTCTCGGATTGAAAACTTTTTTCAATTGAAAGTTTCATTTCTTTGAAATTTAACACTATTTTACCTTGTGTATTAAAATTGCTTATTTTGTTAACATTGTATTGAATTCTCTTTAAAATCTTCTTGTGGTATCCTATTAGGTTTAGTATCACACCCTACTTACACCCCTTGGGTGTATTTAGACCTTATTATGTTTGAATCGGGTAAATGGAAGGCTAAGGGTGATGGTTGTTCAGGGTTTTAATCCCCATCGCTGGTGCGGAGTTGTGGAGACGGCTTGCGGGTGATGACCCCCTTTTCACGTAAAGTCCTTGGGGATGTCTTTTTGTTTTAATTATTTTTATTTGGACCATGTTTAGTGTCTTTAAACAAATGTATTCATATTTGGTTTTATTAAGAATTGTTTAGCATGAAAATTCCAGATTCTTATTATTGATTTTTTTATGTTTTATGCTTTCATAATCAGGTAAATCATTCCCAAACCAGATTTTTTTGATACCTAGGAACTTGTGCCATCTCATGGGGATAGGTAACTCCCTTCGGGCCTTGTCACGGGCTAGGTTTGGAGCCAGTATTAGTGGTGACCAGATTCAGTTCTTGACAAAATGGTATCAGAGAGAGGTTAATGTTTTTGAGTTATATTGCTACATTGGGATGTGTCTGGATAGACTGGTGCTAGGACTGTCAGGGCTCAGGGTTTTGGTTGTGAGTAGGGTGTTTGGCCCGCACCTCTCATGGGAGAACTGGAGTCACTAGGGGATGATAAAATTTACAGATTGACTTCACTTCCAGGTGAGATGTGTGGGCTGCAGGCTACATGTGTACATCAGGAAGAGGTGGTGTAGCTATTTTATTTATTATTTCAATGTGTTTAGATTATTTATATTTGATGTATTTGATTAATTTTTTCTGAATTGTGGTATTGATTACTGTTTTTGACCGTTGCATTTTGTAGCAACATTCCTCCCCAGAAAGCTCCCATGCACCCACAGGAAGAAGTCAGAGAGAGTTCTCCCACACTAATTGATCACAGGCTAGTTGAGGATGTGGTTTTGGTGGTCCATGAATTGGGACAAGGACCTTCTCCTGCTCCTATTTGTGTTAGGGAATAAGAGATTGGTCCTAGAAAAGATAAATCACAAGAGTTTCTGAAAAACAAGCCTCCCACCTTTCGAGGTAGCTCAGAACCCCAGGAAGGAGAGGTTGGAGAAAGGATGGCGACCAGAGATATACTCCCAAGTGTTATTGTTTAAGCTGAGTACCTATGATGAGGTCATTGATCGGGCATGCATGGTGAATATTGATAGAAAATGTGGGTTTGGTTTCTCTAGATCATTATCAGTATTGGGTAGTAAAATCTCTTCAGTGAAGAAAAGGAAGTGGGAGGAATAGGGGAAGAAAGGAGATATCAGTTCATACCACTCCTCCAGGATGTTTTCCAACATGGCTTCTGATGCGAGAATGGTCATGTGCCACCAATGTGGGAAGTCGGGGCACATTCGACCAGTATGCCCGCTTCCTTCAAAACATTTTTACCAGTGTGTAGGTATAGGGCATTTACATCATTTTTGCAGAGTGGCACGTCCACTTCCGAGTGGGGTAGGGGCAGTGGCTTCAAGAGGAGGTCCATCACAGTCCGAACTATAGAGGAATGGGGGATCTCGATTTTGTAGCCATGGTGGTAGGGCTGGGTCATCATATGGGAAGAGCCAGTTCATGGCACACCCCTAGACTATCAGTCATCCTCAGGTAGATATTGGACATCTCTATACAGTGGATCAGACACCAACAGGATCAGAGGCAGGACCATCGACAGTTCAAGGTAATGTTTTGATCGCATCTTCTATAGTTGCTAATCTTTTTGATACATGTGCCTATATTTCATTCGTTTCCTCCCATTTTGTTGACATGCTGAATTTTCCAACGGATTTGATGTCTTTATTGATTGAGTGGGTGACACTACTAGGAAAGAAGAAGGAGAAGGGACTCAGGTGCACGTCGTGTGCACTTTCAGTGTCAGGGGTTGAGATGGAGTGGGACCTCTTGGTCTTAGATATGGACCTTTTTATGTCATACTAGGGATGGATTTTCTAGTACACATCCATGAACACATCTATTTCTACATACGGCGTGTGAGTTTTATGACACCTTAAGGGAGTCATCAGGTTTTTCATGGATAATGGGATCCTTGGTCAGGTTGCGCAGGACCTCCACTCCTAGATTTGGGAAGTCTTAACTTCCAGTTATCATCACTCATTCTAGAGTTTTTTGGTGTTTCCCTAGAGGTTCACTACCTCATGCAGTGAATGAGTGTCTAGAGGTATTCCCAGATGATTTCTCAGGTTTACCCCCGGAGCGGGATGAGGAGTTTTCGATTGATTTGGCACTGGGATCACAACTGAAATCTCATACCTCTTATTTTATGGAACCCACTATGCTTAGGGAATTAAATATACCATTGGACAAAATAAAATCTAAAGGATTCATTCACCAGAGTGTCTCTCCCTAGTCCGCTCTTGTGTTGTTCATGAAAAAGGTTGATGGATCCCTCCAGTTGTGTGTTGACTACCAGAAGCTGAATAAGGTAAAAATTAAGAAAAAAATAAACTTTTCCTAGAATATATGATTTGTTCGATTAGTTTAAGGGGGAAAAGTGGATCTCAAAAATAGACTTGCGTTCGGTTTATCACAAGCATAGGGTGAATGAGTCAGATATCTCTAAGATAGCCTTCTAAGCAGGTACGACCACTTTGAGTATTTGGTCATGCCCTTCGGATTCACCAATTATTTATCGATATTTATGGCACTCATTAATAGGGTGTTTCATCAGTATCTCAATTATTTCACTGTCGTGTTTGTGGATGACATTCTGGTATACTCTGAATCTGAGGAGGAACACGAACATCACATGAAGATCATTTTGGGTACATTATAGGATCACCTCCTCTATGCAATGTTGTCAAAGTGCACTTTCTAGATCAGGGAACTGAGATTTCAAGGGCATGTTATATTTGACTAGGGGGTTTCAGTGGACCCTAAGAAAATTAGTGTGGTTATTTCATTGGAGCAGCTGAAGAATGTGCTCGAGATCTGGAGTTTCCTTGACCTAGCTAGTTATTACAGGCGATTTGTTCGAAATTTCTCTCGGCTCGCTTCACTGATGACTGCGCTGATCAGAAAAGGTGTGATGTTTTTTTGGGGTTCAGAATGTCAGGAATCGTTCGAGGAGTTGATTAGTTGGTTGACTACCACCCCTGTGGTGATTTTTTCTGAGGCCAGGAAGGGGTATGTGGTCTATTGTGGCGCTTCAGGTATGGGTCTTGGGTGCGTGCATATGCAGGATGATCACATGGTGGCGTACGGCTCTAAAGAACTCCAACCACATGAAAATAATTACCCAACCCATGACTTGGAGTTGGAAGCGGTGATGCATGATTTTAAGACGTGGAGTCACTACCTCTTTGGGGATAATTTTGTGGTCTACTCTGATCACAAAAACATAGCCTATATATTCTTGCATAAGGACCTCAACATGAGGCAGCATCGTTGGATCGAGTACTTGCTGGGGTTTGACTTTGACATTGTTTATACCCTAGGAAAGCATAATGTTGTGGCCGACGCTTTGAGCAGAAGATTTATAGTGTATGATTTGAGTAAGTCTATTGATTAGTGGACATTTATGGGGATCTTTTCTCAGATGCATGTAAAGACCAGGGAACACAGTGGAGGGGAATTCATGGTGAGCATCCGGTTGACTCTTTCTCTGTTGGAGTAGATTCAGCAAGAACAGCCCAGTGATGATCTTTTTCAGCGGTCGAAGGAGTTTCTTCATTGGGGGAGTCAACATTTGATTGCTTGTCATCTCCTGAGAGCATCGTGTGCTTCATGGGTCATTCAGTAGTGCCGTTTTCTTTGAGGAAGGTGGGGATGAAGGATAACCACCAGTCTCAGTGGTCTGTCCATCCGGGTGCCACTACGATGTATAATGATGTCCGTCGGATGTTTTGGTGTCCTGGAATGAGACGTGACATAACAGACTTTGTATCGAGATGCTACACATGCCAGCAGGTGAAATTAGAGAACCAAAGTCCCTCTAGTTTTTTCAACCACGACCCATTACTACCTAGAAGTCTGATGAGGTCTCCATGGACTTCATTGTTGGATTACCTCGTACACCTCGATGTAATAATGCAATTTGGGTGGAGATTGATCGTTTGACCAAATCAGCCTACTTCATTCAGATAAAAGATACAACTAAATTGGATGAGTTGGGCCATTTGTATCATCAGAAAGAGGTGAGACTTCATGGTGTTCCATCAGAAGTTATCTCATATAGAGACCCTCGCTTCACATCTCGATTTAGGGAAGACCTTCAGAAGGCCTTGGGGTCTCAGATTAAATGATCACGGCATACCATCCTCAGATGGATGGTTAGACAGAGCAGGCAAATCAGATTTTGGAGGGCATGCTCCGTGCATGTGTATTGGACTTTGGAGGTTCCTGGGATATCCATTTGGGGTTGTTTGAGTTTTCTTATAATAACATTTACCAATACGCGATTCGAGTGGCCCCTTTTGAGGCGCTCTATGGTCAGCCATGTCGGTCCCCCCTATATTGGGCTGATGTTAGAGAGACATCACTATTGGGGCTGAGCCTTGTGGTGAAGACTTTTGAAAAGGTCAAGTTGATCAGAAAGTGCTTATTGATAGCTCGGAGTCTTCATAAATCAGATGTTGACTGGAGGCGTCGAGACCTAGAGTTTTCTGTGGGTGATAGGGTATTCTTGAAAGTGGCCCCTTGTCTGGGCCATTGCCGATTGGGGAAGAAAGTGTAGATGACGTCGTGGTATTTCGGGCCCTTTGAGATCACTGAGAGAATTGGAAATGTGTCATACAGGTTGGCCTTACCTTCTCAGTTTACGTCCATCCACAATGTCTTCCAGGTCTTCCAGTTGAAGAAATACAACCTGGATCCGTTCCAAGTGCTGAGTTGGGAAGAACTGGAGATGGAGCCTAACTTGTCTATTGTAGAGAAGCCAGTGAAAATAGTGGACTCCCAAGACAAATTTGATCAAGGTATGTCTATTCTGCTGGTCATGGTTTGTTGGCAGCATGGTAGTGGTACTCTTGAGGCATGGGAGCGGAAGTCATGGGTCGAGGAAGAGTACACATTCATGTTTTCAAATCATGCTTTATGTTGACTTTCCAGGGTGGAATGTATTTCATGGTGGTGAGAATTTTCAAATAAAAAACTTATTTTAAAGGTAAATTTCATTTAATTTCTATTCATTCTTTGTTTAAGGGGTTTCCCATTCATTTCAGGAGAAAATGGTGAGTTTTCATGATTTGTGCCAAATCTAGAGCCATTTCCAGATTTAAAAACTGATTTTGATTAGTTTATAACTATTTAATTTTTAAATATTTTTCACCCATTACACTTCCAAAATATCCTCCACTGACCTTTTAACACAAAAAATGCAATTTGTACCCCTTAAGAGACCATAACAATGGTGTATTTTGGTTTTTTTTATGCATTGGGCCAACCTGAAAGCCCATTTTCTAGTTTTAAATTGTTTTTTAATTTTTTATTATCTTATTTATTATAATGAATTTGTCAGTTATTCAAATTTCCATTCGACCCTAAGAATCCTAGGCACACTCCCATTGCCTTTCCCCCCTCTTTGGAGCTCTTGTAAATTACTAATTAGTGCAGAACTGCATTGGGTGTCTCAAATCGTCTAGAATTGAAGACGTAACTTCATCCCTTCCTAACTCTCTCAATATTTACTCTTTCTCCTCCATTTCAGTTCCTAAATGACCTCCCAAATCTTGATCGAACAACCCCTGAATTTTTTCTATTATAAATTTTACATACAAGTGTTTTGGGGAGATTAATTTAAGATCCCTCAAGTAAGTTAGTCAATTTCATTCCTCTTTCGAATGGATTAAGTTTTCATTCAATTTGATTAGGGATTATTCCATTTTTCATGAAATACCATATTCACATAGGGTAGGGTTTCTAACCTAGGGTTTAACCATGGGTTTTCTTGGTCTTTTATTGTGGTTTTAGGTTTGATCCAAGTCCCTCTTGGTGCAGTGGTGTTGTGATTTGTTTTTTCATACATAGGATT
The DNA here is from genome assembly GCA_963277665.1 of Viscum album. Lineage (NCBI taxonomy): Eukaryota > Viridiplantae > Streptophyta > Magnoliopsida > Santalales > Viscaceae > Viscum > Viscum album. The sequence goes on along the minus strand of OY728148.1, from coordinate 1,477,673,581 downwards.
CAAGGTTTTAACTAATTTGGTAGGTGATTCCATGTTTATGAAATATTTGTGTCTTAGCATGCTGTATTTATCATAATTTCAAGTTTATATTATTTTATTATTTCTGCAAAAATTAGTTTTATTGGTGTTTGTTTTGCAAATGAATTTTTAAATGCTAATTTCCTGTGAAATTGGGGGGTTTTCAAGGGAATGGTTTATTGGTTTATTTGGGGATCCCCTATTAATACGTAATTTATTTTATTGAACTATTATAGGACTTCAAATAATGTTTGGAATTTTTATCCCCTTCGTTTGTTTCTGTGAAAATTGGTTTTAATAGTGTTTGGGGAACATGTGAACTTTAAGTCCCATGTTTGTGTAAAAATGGAGGTTCTTCAATGTTATCATTTCTTGGTTCACAAGGGGATGCCCTAAAAATGATTTGTTGTTTTAATTGAAATGAATTGGTCTGAATTTTTTGTTTTGTTAACTTTATGGTTTGAACATAGTGTGGATGTTGGGTTCTTAAGGAGTTCGGTGTGTGAAACATTACGGGATTTGGAGGAATTGTTTTATTAAAAATCTAAGTGTTTTGTTTTTTCTTTTAAGTGGTATAAAATGTGACAGAAACTGTATTTTTTGTGTGTGACCAGTAGTGGTGTTTTATATAAAAATAGATTTATGTTTCATGCTGAAATTGATTGTGAAGAAAAGGGGATGCCAGGGTACCTTGTTGGGGTGGATTTGTACTAGTACGGCTAGTGGACCGGGTGGGTTTTGTACCTGTTTCACATAGAATTTGTATAAAGACAACTCTAACTAAAGTATGTACATGATGATTGGGGACCACTAGGTTATGGGTATGTTCCCTACTAGTGGATCGTGTATGATAACTGATTTTTCTATGGTTACATTACAGCGAGGTAAAAGGTACATAGGGCCCGAGACAACATAGTGTCTAGGGGTGTTCCCGATTTTGTTGCTCATTGGATTTTTGCTATTTATCCATTTACTATGGTGTGTTTTGAAGTACATATAGTAGCTAAAATTCTATTTTTAATGTGTTAACATCTGAAATTATTGGATTTAAAACTGTTTTCAATTGAATGTTGCATTTCTTGGAATTTTAACACTGTTTCACCTTAAGTATTAAAATTTCTTGTTTTATTCACATTGTATTGCATGCTCTTTGGAATCATATGGTGGTATATTATTGGGATTAGTATCACACCATAATGACACCCCTTGATTGTAATTAGAAATTATTATGTTTGACTCAGGTAATGGGAAGGCTAAGGGTGATGGTGGTTCAGGGTGTTAGTCCCCATCGCTGGGGCGGAGTTATGGAGACGGCTTGCAGGTGATGAACCCCTTGTAGTGTGGAGTCCTTAGGGATGTCTTGTTGTTGTAATTATTTGTATTTGGACCACTTCCAGTGTCTTTAAACATATGTATTAAGATCTGGTTTTTTTTATGAATTGTTTAGAATGAAAATTTCATATTCTTATTATTGATTGTTTTTTTAGGTTTCATGCTTTCATACTTAAGTAAATCGTTCCCCAAACAGAGTTTTTTCATTCCCGGGCACTTGTGACTACTAGTGGGGATAGGTAACTCCCTCCAGGCCTTGTCCCGGGCCAGGTTTTGTGCCGGTATTGGTGGTGACCAGATTCAGTTTGTGACAAAATGGTATTAGAGGGAGGTTAATGTTTTTGAGTTATACTGCTATTTTGGGGTGAGTTGGATATACAAGAGATAGGACTGTTAGGGCACAGGGTTTTGGTTGTGTGTAGGGTGCATGGCTCACACCACTCATGGTAGAACTAGAGTCACTAGGGGATGTTGGAATTTACCGACTGATTTCACTTCCCGGTGAGACGCATGGGTTGCACACCACACGTGGACATCGGGAAGAGGTGGAGTAGCTGTTTCATTTATTATTGGAATGTGTTTAGATTATTTATATTTGATGTATTTGATTAAGATTTTCTGAATTTTGGTATTGATTATTGTTTTGTGACTATTTCATTTTGTAGCAACATGCCTCCCCGGAAATCTCCCATGCACCCACAAGAAGAAGTCGGAGAGAGTTCTCCCACACCGATTGATCAGAGTCTAGTTGAGGATGTGGTTTGGGTGGTCCGAGAATTGGGAATGGGATTGACTCCTGCTCCAATTTTTGTTAGGGAAGAAGATATGGGTCCTAGAAAGGATAAAGCACAAGAGTTTCTGAAAAACAAGCCTCCTACTTTCTAAGGAAACTCTGAACCCCAGGAAGCAGAGGAATGGCTCGAGAAGATAGAAAGTTAGTTTGAGTTCCTAGAAACACCTGAGGAGCTCAGGGTGAAGTGTGTCTCTTTTCTGTTGGAGGGTCCCAGCAGTAAGTGGTGGGAGTCAGGGCTTTAGGCTAGGAAGTATGAGAAGATGCACTGGGGAGATTTCAAGGCTATCTTCAATGAACAGTACTGCCTTGAGGTCTTGGCATATGCTAGGTCCAGAGAGTTCAGGGACCTTGTTCAGGGAAATCTATCTTTGATGGAGTATGCTGACCATTTTTCTGAGTTGGTTCGGTATGCTTCAGAAACCATCTTCAATGAGTAGGCGAAGGCCTAGAGGTTTTAGAAAGTCTTGCGACCAGAGAGAAACTCTCAGGTGTTCTTGTATAAGCAAAGGACCTATGCTGATGTCATTGATCGGGCATGCATGGTGGAGATTGATAGGAAAGGAAGGGCAGGTTTCTCTATATTAGTATCAGTAGTGGGTAGTGGAAGCTCTTCAGTGAAGAAAAGGAAGCAGGAGGAAGAGGGGAAGAAAGGAGATTGTATTTTAGGGAACTCCTCTAGGAAGTTTTCCTCTGTGGCTTCTGATGTGAGAATGGTCATGTGCCACCAATGTGGGATGTCGGGGAACATCCGACCAGCATGGCCGCTTCCTCTGAAACCTTGTTACCAGTGTGGAGGTATGGGGCATTTACAACATTTCTGCAGAGTGGCACATCCACTTCCGAGTGGGGAAATTTCAGTGGATTCAAGAAGAGAGCCATCACAGTCTGAACCATTGAGGACTGGGGCATCTTAATTTGGTGGCCGTGGTGGTAGGGATGGGTCATATTCTGGGCAGATCCAGTTTAGATAACAGCAACATACTATTTGTCATCCTCAGGCAGATACTTGACATCTCAATATAGTGGATCAGGCAACAACAGGATCAGAGGTAGGACCATCGACAGTTCGAGGTACCGTTTTGGTCACATCTTCTATAGATGATACTCTTTTTGATTCTGGTTCCTCTGTTTCATTCTTTTTTTCCTGTTTTGTTGACATGAATAATTTTCTAAGTGATTTGATGTCTTTAGCAATGGAGTTGGTGACACCGTTGCGAAAGAAGAAAGAGCAGGGTCTCAGGTGCCCGTCGTGTGCGCTTTCAGTGTCTGGGGTTGAGATGTAGTGGGACATCTTGGTATTAGATATGGAACTTTTTTATGTCATACTCGGGATGGATTGGCTAGTACACTTCCAGGAACACATTGATTTCTACAGACAGCATGTCAGTTCCATGACACCTTATGAGAGTCTTCAGGTTTTTCGTGGATAATGGGATCCTCGGTCAGGTCACGCAGGAACTCCACTCCTAGAGTTGGGAAGTCATAACATCTAGTTATTGTCACTCGTGCTAGAGGTTGATGGTATTTTCCATGGAGGTTCAGTACCTTGTGTAGTGAATTAGATTCCAAAGGTATTCCCAAATGATTTCTCAGGTTTTCCCCCAGAGCAGGATGTGGAGTTTTCGATTGATTTGGCGTCAGGAATGCATCAGATATGTCTTCCCTCTTATCGTATGGCCCCCACCAAGCTGAGGGAATTAAAGATACAGCTGGAGGACTTAGAATATAAAGGATTCATTTGCTCAAGCATCTCTCCTTGGGCCTCTCCTGTGTTGTTCGTGAAAATGGCTGACAGATACCTCCGGTTGTGCATTGACTATCAAAATATGAAAAGGTAACAATTAAGAACAAATACCCTTTGCCTGAAACAGATGATTTGTTTGATTAGTTGAAGGGGGATAGTGGTTCTCAAAAATAGACTTGTGTTCGGGTTATCACTAGCTTAGGGTAAATGAGTCAGATATCCCTAAGACAGCCTTCCGAAGCAGGTATGACCACTTTGAGTATTTTGTCATTCCATTTAGATTGACCAATACTACATCGGTATTTATGGAACTCATGAATGGGGTGTTTCATCAATATCTCGATTATTTAGTTGTGGTGTTCGTGGATGACATTATGTTATACTATCGCTCTGAGGAGGAACACAAACATCACTTGAGGATCATTTTGGGTACATTGCGGGATCTCCACCTCTATGAAATGTTGTCAAAGTGCACATTCGAATATAGGGAAGTGAGATTTCTAGGAAATGTGATCTTTGACCATGGGGTTTCAGTGTACCCCAAGAAGATTAGTGTGGTTCTGTCATGAGAGTAGCCAAAGAATGTGTTCGAGATCCTGAGTTTCCATGTCCTTGCTAGTTATTATAGGTGATTTGTTCGGGATTTCTCTAGGCTTGCTTCACCGATGACTGCGCTGACCTAAAAAGAGGTGAAGTTTTTTTGGGGTTCAGAATGTCAGGCATCGTTCGAGGAGCTGAAGAGGTAGTTTAAAACAACCCTTGTGCTGATTTTTCCTGAGGTCGGGAAGGGGTATATGGTCTATTTTGATACTTCAGGTATAGGTTGTGGGTGCGTGCTTATGCAGGATGATCACATGTGGCGTATGGCACTCAACAAATCCAACCACATGAAAAGAATTACGCAACCCATGACTTGGAGTTGGAAGCGGTGATGCATACATTGAATACTTGGAGTCACTAACTATTCTGGGAGAATTTTGTGGTCTACTCTGATCACAAAAGAATAGCCTATATATTCTTATAGAAGGACCTCAACTTGAGGCTGCATCGTTGAATCGATTACCTATAGGGGTTTGACTTTTACATTGTTTATACACTAGGAAAGGGTAATGTGGTGGCCGACGCATTGAGGAGAAGAGTTCCAGTGAAGGCATTGAGGAAGTCTATTGATGAGTGGAAATGGATGGGGATATTTTCTCAGATGCATGTGGATACCAGAAAACACAGTGGAGGGGAATTCTTGGTGAGCGTCCTGTTGACTACTCCTCTGTTGGAGTTGATTCAGTGGGAACAAACCAATGACGACCTTTGTCAGCGGTCAAATGATTTTCCTCATGGTGGGGAGACATCCTCTAATTTCTTGTATTCTCCCAAGGGAATCTTGTGCTTCAAGGGTCATTCAACAATGTTGTTATTTCTGTGGAAGGTGGGGATCCAGGATAGACACCAATCATAGTGGGATGTCCATCGGGGTGCCACTAAGATGTATTATGATGTCGGTCAAAAGTTTTGGTGGCCTGGTATGAGACATGACATAGAGGACTTTGTCTCGGGATGCTACACATTCCAGCAGGTGAAATCAGAGCACCAAAGGCCCATCGGTTTGCTCCAACCACTACACATTCCAACCTAGAAGTGGGACGAGGTCGCCATGGAATACATTGATGGCTTACCTCATACACCTCGAGGTAATAATGCCATTTGGGTGGTGAATGATCATATAAACAAATCATCCTACTTCATTCCGATATAAGATACAACTAAAGTGGATGAGTAGGGCCATTTGTATCTTCAGGAAGAGTTGAGACTCTAAGGCGTACCACCAGTAGTTGTCTGAGATAAAGAACCCCACTTCACTTCTAAATTTAAGGAAGTCCCTCAGAAGGCCTTGGAGTCTCAGATTAAGATGAGAATGACATACCATCCTGAGAAGGATAGTCATACAGAGCAGGAAATTCATATTTTTGAGGACATGCTCTGTGCATGTGTATTGGACTTTGTAGGTTCCGGGGATAGCCATTTGGGGTTGGATGATTTTTCTTATAATAATAGTTACCAATCCTCGATTCGAATGGCCCCTTTTGAGGAGCTCTATGGTCGGCCATGTTGGTGCCCGCTATATTGGGCTGAGGTAGGAGAGACATCATTGTTGGGGTCGAGCCTTGTGCATGGGACACTTGAGAAGGTCAAGTTGATCAGGCATCGCTTATTGATAGCTCAGATTCGTCATAAATCATATGCTGACTGGAGGCATCGAGACCTAGAGTTATCTGTGTGTGATAGGGTATTCTTGAATGTTTCCCCTCGTCTAGGCCGTTGTCAATTGGTGAAGCAAGGGTAGCTGACGTCGTGGTATGTTAGGACCTTTGAGATCACCGAGCATATTGGAAAAGTGGAATACAGGTTTTCCTTACCTTCTCAGTTGACGTCCATCCACGACGTCTTCCATATCTCCTAGTTGAAGAAATACAACCTGGATTCGTTCCATGTACTGAGTTGGGAAGAACTGTAGATAGATCATAAATTGTCTATTGTAGAGAGGCTAGTGAAAATAGTGGACTCCCAAGACCAGTTTCTTCGTTCGAAGTCCATTCGACTGGTTCGGGTTCGTTTCCATCATGGTAGTGGTACTCATGAGACATGAGAGTGGAAGTCATGGGTCGAGGAAGAGTACACATTCCTATTTTGAAATCATGCATTATGTTGACTTTTTAGGGTGGAAAGTCTTTCATGGTGGGGAGAATTGTCAAATAAATAACTTATTTTAAAGGTAAATTTCATTTCATTTCCATTAATTCGTTGTTTTAGGGGTTTCCCATTCATTTCAGGAGGACCGGGTGAGTTTTCATGATTGGGGCCAAATTGAAAGCCCATTTCTAGATTTAGAAACCAATTTTGATTAGTTTATAACTATTTCATTTTTAAATATTTTGCACCCATTCCACTTCTGAAATATCCTCCCCTGACCCTTTAACACAAAAATTTCAATTTGGACACCTTAGTAATCCATAAAAATGGTGTATTTGGGTTTTTATTTAAGAATTCGGCCAACCCTAAATCCCATTTTCCAGTTTTAAATTGTTTTTTTAATTTTATTAATATCTTATTCATTATAATGAATTGGTCGGTGATTCCACCTCCGTTTTGACCCTATGAATCCCAGGAACGCTCCCATTTCCATTACCCCCTCATTGGAGCTCTTTTAAATCAATAATTAGGTAAGAACGTCATAGGATGTCTCAAATCATCCAGAATTGAAGAGGTAAATTAATCCCTTATTAACAATCTCAATTTTTACACTTTTCCACCATTTTAGTTCATAAATGAACTCCTAAATCTTCATCGAACAATTCATTAATTGTGGCTATTGTAAATTTCATCTATAGGTTTTTTGGGGAGATTACTTTAAGATCCCTCATGTAAGTTAGTAAATTTTATTACTCTTTTGAATGGATTTGGTTTTCATTCAATTTGATTAGGGATTATTCCATTTTTCTTGAAATAACAAATGCAAAGAGGGTAGGGTTTCAAACCTAGGGTTTATAATTGGGTTTTCTTGGTCTTTTATTGTGGTTTTAGGTTTGATCTAGGTCCCTCTTGGTGGAGTGGTGGTGCGATTTGATTTTCGCACAAATGATTCAAGGTTTTAACTAATTTGGTAGGTGATTGAAAGTTTATGAAATATTTGTGACATATCATGCTGTATTTATCATACTTTCAGGTTTATCTCATTTTATTATTGCTGAAAAAATTATTTTTATTGGTGTTTGTTTTTCTAATAAATTTTTAAATGCTAATTTCATGTGAAATTGGGGGTTTTTTTATCGGATTGTTTTATTGGTTTATTTGGGGCTCCCCTATTAATACTTAATTAATTTTATTGCACTATAATAGGGAATCCAATAATGTTTTTAAAATTTTTTCCCCTTTGTTTGTTTCTATGAAAATGGGTTTTAATAGTGTTTATGGAACATGTGAACTTTAAGTCCCATGTTTGTGTAAAAATGGAGGTTTTTTAAAGTTATCATTTCGTGGTTCACAAGGGGCTGCCCTAAAAATGATTTGTTGTTTTAATTGAAATGTATTGTTCTGAAGTTTCTGTTTTGGTTAATTTATGGTGTGTACATAGTGTGCAAGTTGGGTTCTTAAGGAGTTCAGTGTGTGAAACATTATGGGATTTGGAGGAATTGTTTTCTTAAAAATCTAAGTGTTTTGTTTTTTGTTTTAAGTCGTATAAAATGCTATAGAAACTGTATTATTTGTATCTGACCAGTAGTGTTGTTTTATAAAAAAAAAATATTTATGATGCATGCTGAAATTGATTGAGCACAAAAGGGGAATCCAGGGTACCTAGGTGGGGCGGATTTGTACTAGTACGGCTAGTGGAACAGATGGGCTTTGTCCCTGTTTCCCTTAGCATTTGGATAAATAAAACTCTATATAAACAATGTTTATTATGATTGAGGACCACTGGTTTATGGATATGTTCCTTACTAGTGGCTTTTGCACGAGAATAGATTTTTCTATGGTTACTTTATACCGAGGTATGAGGTACATATGGCCTGATACAACTTATTGCCTAGGGGTGTTGCTGATTTTTTTCTCATTGGGTTTGTGGTATTTAACAATATACTACGGTGTGTTTGGAAGTAAATTATAGTAGCTAACCTTTTAATTTTAATTTTTTGACATTCTGAAATTCTCAGATTGAAAACTGTTTTCAATTAAAAGATGCATTTCTTGGAATTTTAACACTGTTTCACCTTGTGTATTAAAATTTATCATTTTGTTCACATTGTTTTTCTTGATATTTGGAATCATCTAGTGAATCATATTGGTCTTAGGATCACACCCAACTTACACCCCTTGGGTGTAAGTAGACCTTATTATGCTTGACTCAGGTAAAGGGAGGGCTAAGGGTGATGGCGGTTCAGAGTGTTAGTCCCCATCGCTTGGGCGGAGTTGTGGAGACGGCTTGTGGGTAATGACCCCCTTTTCATGATGAGTCCTTGGGGATGTCTTTATGTAGTCATTATTTGTATTTGGACCACTTTTAGTGTCTTTAAACAAATGTATTCAGATCTTATTTTGTTCAGAATTGTTTAGCATGAAAATTTAAAATTCTTATTATTGATTGATTTTTTTATTTGTATGCTTTCATACTTGGGTAAATCATTCCCAAAATAGATTTTTTTAATACCCGGGCACTTGTGCCTGCCCGTGGGGATAAGGAATACCCATCGGGCCTTGTCTTCAGCTGGGTTTGGTGCCAGTATTGGTGGTAACCAGATTCAGTTCGTGACATATAATCAATATAATCATATGAAACATATAAAAAAAATAATATTATAAGAATACATAAATAACATAATATTCCATATAAAACTCAAAAAATAAATTCATGTGAATTATACACATGACTTAATAAAATAAGTACTGTATACGATATGTATCTCACAAAAATAAAGGTGAGGCATAGGAACCCTTAACATAGGTCTGATTACCTCCATACATGTTTTAAACTCTTTTATAGTAGTTTTAACAAAATTAATAACTTATATAAGAAACATTATAACATTTATGATATCATATATGATTCATTTATGGCTATAAATTACCTATTTATTTATAGAATCTACATCTCGTGTAATTATCACTTTGTTTATCATTTATTTTTTAACATGTTATTTTTGATCTTATTACATATATAAATATTTTTCTACATAAAAAATCTGAAACATGATTTATATATCATATTTTTTAGTATATAAATATAAATAATATTTTTATTAATGAAATAGAACACATCGTTTATGGAGATGAAAGGTCGTATAAAGGTCAGAAAGTTGTTTCTATTTTTTTATCATATTGAATAGAATAAAATAAATGATATATATATATATATTTCATGTATAATTATTATTTCATATATTTCATACTTATTCATTATATATATTTTTATTACTATTCTTGAATAGTTAATGTGGAGGGTGAATCTCATCGCATCATGGAGATAGTAAGTCGTACATACGCACGAGTGACGACATCATTCCCATAATGGTTAAATGGTTTAGAATTGGATGGTATATTAATTATAAAAAAATCATTATAATTTCATTTTTGTTATTTAAATCGTTTATATTTATCTTTATATCCGTATAAATAATGTGTAGATGAATAATGGTATACAACACAACGTGGAGATGTTATATCGTATGTACCGACACACAGTGATATTTATTCATGGATTGGTTAATAGAATGGATATTCATCACCCATATTAATAAAAATAAAATATAATTTATTAGATTCCTGATTTATTAATTTTTTATTGAAATATGTTTGGAAATGTATGTAGAAAAAGAAAATAATTATGAAAGAGTTAGCAGAATAATTACCTCTTCTTTGAGTTCCTTCTTTTTATTTTCACAAAAGGAATCATTAAGATTTATTTATGCCCAATGTGTAACATATAGGATGAATTTAGGGAATTATTAAGGATAAATGAGTAGGATTTGGCTGATCAAAATTAGTTTATAGGTGGTAATAAAATAGAATGAGAGGTTCCCTTTTATAGAAGAGTTTAGGGGAACGTTAGGAAAATTCAAAACTATTAATTTAATATAAATTTATTTCCCATTTCAAAAATATCCAAAGAATGTTATTTAAAATATTTGATTCTAATGGGTCTAAATGAACTCATAAATTTAATTTTAGATATTCTTTTCTCACAGTCTTAAGATTATCTTTTGGCTTTAACCCTCAATTAAACAATTTAACTCTTACTGTGACAAATTGTTTTTTACGCTTTAGGTTAAATATATTAACTATAAAAAGAAAACAGTAGCCCAATAGTATATTAATGAAATATATACCAATATCAAACTTATTATCCCAAAAAAAAATTTATGTCTTTTTATCATTTAATATTTTATTATTTATTTTCAATTGTTATTTATGTTTATTCTGACACTAATTGTTACATAAAATATATAATATCATAAAAACAATATTAATTTAGAAAAATAATTTCAATCATCCCTAATAGTCTATATTAATCCAAAAAATTCTTGGATGTCATCACATATATAAAATGATATTTATTATAATATTATTAATATCATTTATTTGATTATTCCTTTAATAAATATATTACAACATCATCACTGTGTCATATAGAAATTTTATTATTTAATGTATAAAAATGCCAACGATCCTGTACCAAAGTGGTAAAGGCTCATACATGTCATCTAAAAGAAACAAGATCAATTCTGGGAAGAGACTAATTTCCGAGTACTGTAACACAACTAAAGCAGCTAATTGTAGCAGTATTGTAGCAGCCGTGGAACTATAGCAGCAATAGCACTGTAGCGGTGGAGGCACTATAGTAGGAACTGTAGCAGTGGCGGTACTATACCAGGAACTGTAGCAGCCTGGTTACTATAGCAGTACTATTCACTGATGGCCTCTTTGGGAAAAAAATGGTCTTTTAGGCCTTTTATTCAGATGATTTGGTCTTGGGCCTTCGTGCTATGTAATGGGTCCCCCTCTACCCAGTGTGAAAGAGGTCATTGCTTTAAATAATAAATGAGGCTTCGGCCCAAACCATAAAAAAATGTACAAAATTTTTTAATAAAACTTCTATTTGTATATAAATATCATTGCTTAAAAATGACTATTTATATTCTACCATGTCACTTATATAACCTCTAACTCAAAAATATATAGTTATTATAATTTTAATATGAAATTTTCTTCTCTCTTTTAAATAAATTTTAATAAAGGTCGTCATCTAACACAATAGGATTAAAAGAATCATTTTTTCTATGTAAGGTTTATTTTTTTTCAAAAACACTTATTCTATAAAATTAGTTCAATTGTTATGGAAATTTTATCTTATTATAATATTATTGTTTATGTTTAATTACCCTATTTACGATAACTGTGGTAAATAAAATTCAAACATTACTATTGAATATTTTTCTATCCTATTAGACCAAATTATTCATAATAATTATAATCATGTATTTTGGTTTTTCATAATTCAATTCACTAAAGTTATAAAATTACTATTAATGTTAATCCTGCAAATGTGGATAGAAGGCGGGTAAAATAGATGTTCAAAAGTTCATCAATTTTTTATATCTAATTACACAATAATAATTATTACAATGACCTAAATTGGATTAATATATTTAATATTTTTCTATTATGAAATTGAAATCAATTTAAATTATTGTTATCATTTTAATGAACATGTTGGTTTTTGACAACATTGTTGTATTTCCCTATTCATAAAAAATTTAATCATTTCAAAAAAACCAAATTCACCCTCAATTTATTTTTTTCATTTATAATTCAAAAATAATATTTATTTTATCAAAATTATTTTCTAGGAGTACGTAAAATTAATTTTAATATTTTTTATATAATGAAATAAATAATAGTTTTTTTGAGAAATATTATGTTTAAATCATATAAAGTATTTACCAATTTTTATTTTATTTTTATAAAAACCATTGTAACTAATATATAAAAACTATTTATTCATACTAAAAGTTTGACATCGCGTTTATTACTTTCTCATTTAAAATCATTAGTAGTAAATTGTTGTTTCATAGAAACCCATTGTTCTATGTAGCGCAATCCAAGTCAGTGTTATGTGTTTGGAAGGCATCCCTTTGTGTTCAGTATAACTTAATCCAAAAATAATTATTTTATATAATAAATAAAATCTTCATTCTATGCTTCATGGAAAAATATATAAATAAATTCCGAAAATATCAGGGTGTTAAAAGACCAGATTAATTATAAAATGATGGGAATGGATCTATTTTCTATTTCATTTTATAATAATACATAGAAACACATCATATGGGGAGAAAGTTGATTTTATTTCGATATATTTTGTTCTCAATCAAAATTTACACTCACCAATCCATTTCATGTCTTCAAAGTGAACTTTGTGGTTTTAAATTCTCTATTAGAGAAATTTTTAATACAAGAGAGTATACAAATGTTGAACAATATAATTTAACCTAATGATACACTGAATATGAGTATCATAAATAATAATAGGAATATTCCTTTACATAATAATTGAATTTATGAATCTCTTATTAATAATTTATATATATGAAAACAAACTTATTTTTTTCCTTCTCACAAATGTAAAAATGGATAAATAAGTGAAAATATTGTATTAAATTATTTTCATTTTCCTTTTCATCATATAATGGAGGAAAAATTTAATAAATTAAAGAATATATTTTTTTCTTTGTTTGTTTTCACTATTAGAAGATTTTTTAGATTCTATAAATATTTATCCAATGGTGATTTGATATATGTAACAAGGATAATTTTTTAAAAATATATATCAATTAAACAATGTAATACATGATTATGGTTGAAACCGGGGTAAATGATGACTAAAATAACTATTCAATTTCATTAATTTTGAAAATTACACACCCTAAAACTAAAATAGTTTTATCTTATAGATTTTTATTTTTTCCATGTGTGGTTTATAATATCTTTTTGAATATTATGATGAAATGAGTGGAACTATATTAAAACTAAAACATACTAATGAATCATGATGGTTCATTAATATCTCTCATAGATATATATAGTTAGTTTATGATAGGATGGAAGATATTTCATGTGTTGTTTCATATAATTAAAAATATCTCTAAATATTAATATTTAATTTTATTTTGAAAAAATATATAAATTGAATTAATGAATTGGGAAACTGAATGGGAAACGTCAACCTGATAAAATTCAATCATGAATAATGTTTGAATCATCATGTCTCTATGATCACTTTTAGATATATCATAATTTAATTTCTTACATTCTGAGGGGAATAACTTGGGGAGGATTAAATACAAAGATACATGTTTTCTATTTATTAATATTCAATTTTTAAAACTCATAATCGATATGATACAGGTGTGGATGTTTAATATTCAAATCATTTAATGTGATAAATCACAAATTCTATATATATGCATATTCTAAAATATATTTTTCAAAGATGATTATAGTACATGGACATCATACAAGTTAATTTAATTTATATGATTCTTAAGGACAGATCTACCTCTCAAAAACCGTTTTTAATGATGTTACATATATAGAACAAATAGTTACTACTCACGTAGTAAATGAGGTTATTGTGTTCAGAATATATATAACTTGGGATATAGTCTACTGATCCATCTATCTAATTAGTTAAAAATCCTTGACTTCCTCTTACTAGTTGTATATTTTAATGATTTCCCTTACGGTGATTATGGATTGTTATCCATAACACCATGTATTTATTTACTTATTTTGGGTTATATTTTTTTATTGTGTTGTACTATTTACATTAGTATGTTGTTTATCATCTTAATGATTGTTATTCTACATGTTTACCTTGTTTACTATAGTTTATCAGAACAAATAAAATCTTATAAACTTATTAGTCAATTGGGGATTAAAATTTTAATATTTCTTATTAATAATACATCATACCAGTTTTTAATTGTAATATGTCATTTATTAGAATTCAAATTGTGATTACATATTTATAAGTATATTTAAATATGTATGGATGATTATATGAATATATATTTATATTTATATAAAAAAAATACGGCTATAAATATATAAATATCTATATTTATATTCATATATGATAATACTATATACTAAATGATAATATATTTATATTGATATGTTACATTTAATATGTGTGTATATCAATATATTAAATATATATGTGTTTGTTTGTGTGGGTATTATGATTTTTTTTAAAATAATATATTTATATTTTCTTAATTTATTTCTCATAAATGAGTATTTATATATTTAAATGATTATTTTTATATATATATTTTAATTGTATGTTTCTATTTAAAATATTTTTCAATTTTTTACATTCGTTTTATTTTAGTTAATTTCTGTAGATATATATATATATATTAAATATATATAATAAATATATATTTCATTATATATATTTCAATATTTTAATATTACTTATTTATATACATTATATTAACAACATTACATGATTATCTATATACCCTTTTAAAAGACATGTATTTTAAATTTGACTATTTGTGTCTTTATAGGATTACATATTAATGTGTTTTAAATTTATTTTATTATATACATGAATATGTATAAATTTCTTTAGTTTTTGGTGGATTAAGGTAATAAATGTAAAATAAAATGATAAATACACAAAAAATTGATGGTGAATTTGATAATGTGGTAGACTATTTAAAAGAAATTTTTGAAAAAAATATTAAAAACCAAGACATGATATTAATTACATAAAATAAATTTTTGAATATAATAATGTTTAGGTTTTGAGAAATAAAATTCCATTTTATATGGTATGCTTTTAATTGTTGTCATACATACTAGATCAGAAATGATTAAATAATAACTTATTAAAAATTTGATATTAATTAAGATCAAAAATATTAGAAATTTTTTTTTCATGATGAATTAATTCAAGATGTATTCATTGAAACCTTACTAATAATATTATGTATTTAATGGTTGATTAAAGTTTATAAAACCCACAATTTTCTAGATCAAAAAAAAAATACAGTGCTATATGTAGTTATATGATTGGTCATTTTAAATTGAAAAAATAATTGGAGGGATAAAAATTTCCCTAATTTCCTTGATATATTCATATAGTTTATCAAAAAAGGTAATGATATTACAAATTCCATTAATGATAAAAAAAATATAAATTTATAATGTGACTAAGGTATAAGATAATACATTATCTCCCCAATGATAATGTGTTGGACAAGGTAAAATATCAATGTTTATTAACATGTTCTAAATTTGGGATCTTATGATATTCAATACAGAAGATATCATGTTATGATACATTCCCAAGAGAAGGTACCAAACTATAATGTAAAGGATTATTTTATTTAAACAATTCCTTGCATAAGGATTGAATTCGAAAATTTATATAATTAAAAGAGATTGAGATGTCATACTGATGATGAAATATCCAAATAAAAACACACGTCACCCTTCCAATTCACAAAAAATAGAATATATTTAATCGATATTTTCCTAATTGACTCATTAAAGGTAGAAATATGATAATTAAATTATGCATGGAAATAATGAATTAATTTCAAATCCTCAATGGATGACATGGTTTATAGCATGTTATGTTGGAAGTATACAACATATCCCAAATATATGTTTGTATAAAATATATGTTATAATGACCCTAATGATATTCGGACCTATATATTCTATAAATAAATTTATAATTTTCATTCACCGTGGATTAATGATATCAAATTTCAATAAGATATAGGAAATAGTTTTTATACTTACAAAAGTGTATATTTTTATTTCATGTTATATTAATGTTCACTATAACTGGCACTCCTATATTTGAATGTAGATCTAGATATAGTGTTTAGAGACATAAATCTAGTAAAAAATAAAAGAAAATTCATAAACCAAGTTATTTAATTTTTTAAAAATAGTTCACATGATGAATCAAGGAATTTTGTGACTAGAAAATTTTTATCAATGATTAAAAACCATTTAATAGATCAAATGAAATTTATTTCACTAATATAACTAGAAAAATAAAAATTATTATAAAATTTAAAAATACAAATGTACAATTTTGGTATAAAGAATGACCATGTAATAAAACAATGATACGAAATAAACATCCAATCATAATGTAATGACCATGGACCATGTATACTATAATATGTGGTTACATTATTAAATTGTAACTAGATACATGTCATCACATCCCAAAGTACCTAATAGGTTTATCGTCTAGGTAAACTATTTATATACTTGACTCTCTCATTGTAATTTATATCATAAAATACAGTACATTTAAATTATATATCTAAAATCCTTGAAATATTTTAAAGATTTCTATTTCATATCCTGAGGAAGTAAATCAATATAATGGTAATATAAAAAAAGAGTTATGTGTAGATGAATCTATCATGAATCAACAATAATAATAAAAATATAATGGTAAATAACTGAACAATCATTATATTTAAATAACTTCCCATTCACTTCTAAATAAGAAAATATCAATATGGAATGATAATTAACCTACAACACATTCCATTTAATCAAAAACATTATCACAAAATGAATACATTCATAATATCAATGAAATAATCTCTTAGATAAAAATAAAAAAATTATTGATGAAGGAATAAATTAATATTGTGAACCTTGATATCAGATGTCATGGTATCTATACCATTATGAACATTCAACGGATATTTTAATGATATGGGTAAAACCCATTTAATTTCCCCTATTGACTTGTTTCATGAGACCTACTAATGCTTCGATGGTCTATATCATTTCGAGCCTCACTCAACACTGCATGTCCAACACATTCCTTATATATATACTAATTGATTAAATTCAGGGAAAATATGTCTTCTCAATAAATGTATGTGATGAATAACTATAAGTATATCAATATATTCACATTTAATAAAATAACATTCAAAGAAAAAAATATAGGTTGAAATGATACATTTCTTTCAAAATAATCATATAAATGATATATAATACAAATATTCAGGGGAAATTTAATATCTGATTCTTATAAGAATGTGAATATTTGATGGGAATATTAATTATTACAAAATATTATTGGAAAAAGAAAATTCAAATGCTTTCATTGGTTGAGCTATTTATAAACCATCCAGAGATATAATAAGAATGTTATCATTACATTAAATACTTAGTGTGGTATATGTAAAATAAAAAGGTTATTTCGAATGATGAATATAAAGTCCATAAAAAGGTAATTAAAACTTTCTTGGGGGAATATATCATTTTAAACCTAAAAATAAATTCTAAAATTTAAAAAATTAAAGAATATTTAAAAAAAATTATTTAAAAAAATCACGGGATCATTTCACATAATTAATAATGAAGCGATTTGTTAGGATTTTTGTAAATTTCCATTCTATTTATTTACATTAAATGAGCCCTTTTACATTTTTATACGAAATTTTAAAAAGTTCCATTTTGAAAACAACCAGAAAGAGACTTTTATAAAAAAAATTAAAAAACCAATTGGGGGGAAAAATAACATAGAAAATTCATTGTAAAACATTTTAGAAATTATTTTAGAATCATGTATGTGGAATAAAAATTATATTTGACCAAAGAGAAAAATGATGTCATATTTTCTTAAAAATATTTTCTCAATAATTTAAAGAACAAAAGTGATTAAAATGGATCTATTACATGAAAAAATAAAGAATATGCCAGGTAAAATAAAATTGAAGGGTATTATTTGATAAGGATTATATAATTTTCTTCAATTTAAATTCATGAAAAAACAATCTTGATTAAAATGAGATTTAAACATAAACCACTTCCATGTTGGTAACTGTTGAATCATAACCCAAATAAAATAGATAACATAAAATAAAACATTTAATACCAATAATATTAAGATATTTCTAGTGTAATATATCAATGGTGAGTATATATACCTCATAAATGAATATAGGTGTATAACATATAATATTTATCAAAGAAGGGAATCCGAAACTAGAAACCCTTATAATGATCATAAAATTAAAATGAGAACTAATTGATGTACTGATTATGTGTATCAAATGTAAATATAAATATTTTTTGTAAAATAAACATTAGATAATAATTTTTCATTGAAAATATAATCCTAAAATATTTAATTCAATCTAGACGAAATATATCTCAATGACAAAAATTGAGTTATGAAATTATTTACCACTCAGTACAATTCATGTATAATACCCTTGTAGAACATAAATATATAACTTAATAAAATACAATTAATTGTGAAGGATTCATGATATTATAGTAAAATTTATTTTATATAAACCATATAAAATAAATTTTGTTTCTTACATTACAATATGCCTCTATTAATGGAAATTGAGAAAATATCACTTCCCTCATATTCACCCTTTGTTTTACATGCTTTAAATGCCAATATAATGGTTTTAAAAAATTTATTATGTTATAAAATAAACATATTCATATTTCTAAAATCATATATGATATTATTATTAAATTTTAAAAACGTTCAATAATAATATTTAATTACTACCATTTTCTTTTCTCGTTATGTGTCTTGTTTTCTCATGTGTTTTTTGTCAGACAATATAGATTGATATCCATGGAATATAGATACATAATCCCTTGAATTGTATTAATTTTATAAATATATTATTTTATTAGTAAATATATTACTATAAACATTAATTATAATTGGAAATGTAAAATTTATTGCATTTCTTTATTGAGAAACTTGACCGTACGTACTCACAAGCGATAATATCATTTCATTAATGTGTGTATGGTTAAGTAATTGAATGGTATATTAATTTTAGAGAATACATATCATTTATTATTCATTATATATATTCATTATTTCTATGATTATGTGTATCCATGTGAGTTTGTGATGGAAAAAAATTGCATCTGTCTGTGAGGTAGTAGTCCTCCATACACATGAGTGATGACCGTGTTTCCTATTTTATGGAGAATGGAATGGAAAAATATTATTCAATAAATGTAATTATGGATAATTATATGTTATATACTATTTTTATTACATTTTAAATTTAAATATAAAATATTGGTGGTAAAAAAAGAAATAAAAAATTCATTTCATTATGAAAAATAACTTTCTTACAAGAACCTTATTTGGATAATCTATTAAGGACCATAGAGTTATTAATTTGGATGAAAATAAGTATCTATAGTGTGTAAAATGATATTTGGGAGATAATGTTTCATAGTGTTTTGAGCCAAATGGCTATACTGGGGTGACTAAGCGAGTGAAGAGGGTACCTTTTTATAACTGAGGAGTGGAATTTTTATAAATACTAAAAACATTTCAATAATTTGAATTCAATCTCACCCAAATAACCTAATAAATTGATAAATAATAGATGATATGTTTTTTATGGGAAATCCATAACACTGAAAATTAAATATAAACATGTTTTATTCATTTTTCACCTTATCCTATATGATTTCTTATTCTTACCATTTTATTTTTAACCATAGAAATTGGTTTATTTAACCCACAACATTTATCTTTCATGAAAAAAATAAAATGAGTATTAATTGATATATAGAAGAAAACATTCATTATATGATATAAAATTTATCAAACAAAAATTTATTGTCTGTGAAAAATTAATTTTAACACAAGTTCATGTAGAGTGCAAAACATTATTCTAACATTAATTTTAGTAAATAAATTTTACTATCATTACAAATAATTATGATATAAAATTATGTTTAACTCATTATATAATATTAATAAAACTCATTATAAATATATAATCTATTTTATGATATTCAGTTTAGATAATTGTTATGATATAATTAAATAATAAAGTCTTTAATCTTATCAAAATTCTCTTTTTTTCATGAAATTCATTTTTCAATAATAATATTTTCTTACATTAAATATATGAATAGTGAACATCATTATATGGATGTAAATTAAAATATTTAGATATATATTATTTATATTTAATTTAAATTTTCCCTTATTATTGGTTATTTTAATATGTTAAAATTGAGGAACATTATGCATTTAAAAATAATTTTTAGTAAAATTCATTTTATACATAAGAATAAACATATAAATATAATTGGTATAAAGATGAATAAATTAAAATAAATAATTAAAAATATAACTAAATAATTATTATTTTACTTTAAAATAAAATTCAATTCATAATACAAATTTTAAATTGCATAATTTTTTAAATTAAATGAGAGTTTTATAAAAAGTAATATTTTAAAAATTAACTTAAAAATTACAATTTTTAGAAAAGACTCAAAATTTCACCATAAGGTAAGTTCAAAATTATGAAACCAGATATAGTGTTCATTTTAAGAATTAAATTCTATAATATATTTAAAAGATACATATATACTATCTTTATAAAGGGAAGTAAAAAATCAGTATTGACGAAAACTTATTTTTGAAGAATAAAATGAATTTTTTAAATTTCTATGATTTTTATCAATACATTTCTATTAATCGGTTTATATATAAATATTTCATAATTTAATTACTCATAATCATACCCAGAAATTTAATTTATATGTTACACACTCAAATTTAAATAACATATTTAGTGGGACCTTTAAGCTCGGTGTTGTGTGTCCTATATGTTATAAAACACAATGTTCATCTTTTACAATATTAGGGTTCGATGTACCATAAGACATTAATGAGATAAAAGTTTTTTAAAATAAATATAATATAAAATATCAGGGAGTCACATTCTCACACATTTAAAAAATAGAGCCATAACATGCTCTTGGAAATCATAGTTTGACATTTGAAAATACCTTTATTGAAAACCCACATAAAAAAGATTAAAAAAATACCCTCAATAGAGGGAATTGGACATAATAAGGTCATATATAATAATACATAACTAGGTTTGTAGGTGGGGGAACAATGGTGGGATTTGGAAATGTAGATATGGACAAAAAGTGTAAGTAATTGTTGAAAGTGATAAGGATCAATGATCACCATAATGTGAATAATAAAAAAATGTTAACAACCAGAAATATATAAATATGTTAGGAGGTAAAAGACCATCAACTAACTATTATAAGATAATTTGATTTTTCCATGACCATTTCATTGATTTGAGGGATTCTTTTAATATCATGATAGAAAACACAAGAAAATTTAATTATATGATATCATATTATTTTTTGAAGAAAAATGACACCATTTGGATGTGATTCAACAAATTTTAACTTCATTTATTACTATAAGAAATGAGTATCTAATTTTAATTTTCAAAATTCCTCAATTTCTAAAATTTACATTTAATGGATTGTATGATAATTAAATTAATAATAATATATTCCTTATTATCATTAAATTTAAACCAAAATTAAAATGGTTACCATAATGTATAATCATTAATATAGATAAATAATACATTTTAATTAAAAATATCCACGAGGGGTTCATCGTAGATTAATCCGCAAATAAATAACCCTATATTATAATTAAAATTTCATCTAAAATATTATTAATCATATAAAATTAAAGATAATCGATCCTATATTATAATTCCAAAAATAAACATATTATTGGTCCCTCAAACTGTTTACGTAAAAAGAATTTCATATTAACCAGGATAGAATTTAGGCTAGTGGTTGGCAGTGGAAAGTTTTCACCCTTCAGTTGGGGTTTCAGGCCCCATGGCCTTTTTAGATGTGATGGTTTCTCTCCTGGCATGTGAGTTGTCCATTTTCCATTTCTATATTAATATAATTCATATAAAATTCCTAAATTACGATAACATATAATTTCCACAACATGAAGGATATGATAATACTTAATGTTTTCCAATACCATTATTCTGATTTAAAAAAATGTAATGTAATTATTCCAAATATAAATTTTATTTATACTAATCTAATTGAATTTTATTTCCAAAAATGGAAAAAATATTATTAATATTGAAAAACCTTGATCACATAAAAACAAAAGAAATGTTTTTAAGAAATTGAACTTATGATCATTATTAAACACACAAACCCATGATGGTATCCAAAATTCTAGTATTAATCTTATATAAATTCATATATACTTCAAAAAATAACACAATCATTAGATGTTCCATAAATCTGGTCACCAAAATACCATTTAAAAAATTACATCGGGTGTGTAATTAATGAATCCCAATTCCTTAATACTTCAACTAATTTACTTCAACATATGTCCTTCCTTGGTCTAGGTGTCATCCTTTAAAAAGGGCATTAAATCAGATAATGATCATGTTCCCCACATTCATGAAAATGAACTATAATTGGACTTCTAGTATGAAATATATTTATCTCTATTAATCTCATCACATTTTCTCAACAATTAATTTCCCTATTCCATTATCTTCCACATATAAAACATTTTACCATTATATTAAGGAATTATCAAAGGATTCTATTTCTAAATTTTTTACATGAAAGAAATTGAAGCATTCTTTCCTCCATGATCTCCACCTCACGTTATCATAGTGGGATATATTCTACATTTCATTTCATATTTATAGATTTAGGTAAGTTATAGATTTTTAATCACAAATCATGATATACATTTAAGAACAATGATGAAATAATTCACTCTAATAATTATACCAATTGGTGGCTAATAATCTAGACATTTTCTATCATATTTAATGTTAACACATTTTCTATGGGTTCAAGACATTGATTAAAGAAAAAAATAAATTGTGAGAAACAATAAATGCAGTGAGAAAAAAAAATCATTTATAGGATGCCTAAATCATGAAAAATTATTTTCATTCTATGACACCTTAGGTTTATATTGGGTCATTCATTTTTAATTATTTATTAAAATCCTTCATAGTAGTTTGTATTTAAAAATTTATTTATCCAAATAACATACCCTAGTAGTTCCAAAATATAATATATTATGGACCATTGTCATGCATCAGGTGATGATGGAGTCAATGAAAAATTCACCCTTTTAATAGATATTAATCCTAGGTATATATGTACCACAACCACATGAACATGTAATAACCAGATATGCATTTATTTCTATGAAAAATCACATTACCTCTTCCTCACGAAAATAGTAGAATGTTATTCTATACATATATTAAAATTAAATTATTGTATTTTGGTCCATAATCTATTTTTTACTAAATCTAGCTCTCAGGGTTTCTAGTAAACATACAACGCTACTAACTATAAACACCAATACCCCAATAACCTAGAGTCGATGATAAATTTTTTACATTGGAACTAGATACATGTGATCATATATAAAAGAATCAAATAGTTAAGTAGGATGGGTAAACTAGATACACCATTGATTCACACATTATAATTGAAAATATAAAATTAAATATATTTACTATAAATAATCTTAATCTTTATAATCCTTCGTATATTTATTCTTCATTTCCTATGAAAGGGATAATATAGGCACACTTAAATTATTAGTATGTTTTATGTACATCAACAGATATCATGAATTAATAAGTGTAATGAATTTTTAAAGCTAAATAACTAAATAGACATGTTATTTAAATATCATTAATTTAATGATTAAATAAGGGGATGTTAATATTTCAAAGAAAATAACTAATGCCATAAGGCATTTAATCTATAAATTGATGAAAAAATTCATCTATTGATAACATCAATGTCATAATATCATGGATAATATTAACTAATTTTTTAATAAAGGATATTATTAATACCATTATCTCAATCAACACGGTCTTTAAACCATCAAGGCCTTTCACAAGAGGGTTTAAAACTATGGGTAAAACCCCATTTAATTTTTCCAGGTTATTTGTATCATGAGACTAACTGATGCAATGAGGGGAAAATTATTTTTGTGATATACCCATCAATATATTGACAAGTCACTCCTCTTATATTGACTGATCTATTTAATTCATGAAAAATATTTCTTATAAATAAATTATTGTATTGAATAATGAATAAAAAATATCAACATTTCCCTAATTAGTCAAATAAAAATAATAGTAAATCATATTATGTAGAAATTATATAATGTTTATGAAAGAATCATATTGATGATAAATAATAAGGATATTTAGGGGAGATGTAATTTACAATGATCAATGGTAAGTGAATATTTAAAGGGAGTATTAATCATTCAAAAATTATTTAGAAAATAAAATTTCTATACTTTCCCTTTTCAAGATGAGGTTAAACTATCAAGAGAAATAATAAGGATTTTATAATTACAATATATCCATAGTATATTATATGTAAAATAAATATATGACATCATTAATGAATATATCCTCCATAAATAGTCAATTAAATCATTTTTGGGGAAAGATCATTTTAAATATATAAATAAATTTAGAAAAAATAAACATAAATAGAATATTATGAAAATATTTTCTTTGAAAATAATATTGAATATAGTGAATGAATTTTCTAAATAAATATTGGGCATTATTAGGTGATTTTTTTTTTCAGGTCAATTGTTTTAAAAATGATTATTTTCACTTTTTTGAAGGAACAGTCAAAAAACCTTGTTTGTAAAATGAAAGGTAGATTCCTAATAATAATGTTTAAAAAATATAAATAAAAATGACTTTGAAAATAATAGTAAAACCTTTTGGAATAATTTTTTTGAATATATATTTGAGATATAAATATTGTTTCATAAAATAGAGAAATTGAATCATATTTTCATAAAAATATAATCTCAATAATTTTATGGTCAAAATGGATGAAAATTATTTTGTTAATTGAAAAAATTATAAATAACTAGATGGGTAGAAAATGAATTTTTTTATTATAAATGATCAAACAATTTACATGAATCGAACATTAAGAACATGAAATCCTTATTAAAATGACATTAAATATTAATCCTCACCACTTTTTAAAATCTTGAATGATAACACCCAAAAAGATAAAAAAATCAAATAAAACATTAAATTAAATAAATATTAATATATTCATGAAATAATATATCAATTTGTAATTAAATACACATCATAGTAGAATATAAAGGTATAACATAGCATATGTCCCAAATAAATAAATTTTAGATGGGAATCACTGACAATAACCATAATTTTGAAGTGATAATTAATTGATGAATAGATTATGTGTACAAAAGTTACATCCACATAAAAAAGTAAAAATACAACATTATTTGATCAAAATCAATTCCACACATTATTTTTAAAATCAAATACACTGATAATGTAATATAACCCAACAAAAAGAAATTGATTTATGAAATTCATTACCACATGGTTACATTCATGTTAAAACCCATTTCAGTTAAAAAATAAAAATTAACATTTAAAATATCAATAATTATGAACTATTTGTGATATTACATATAAAATCTATGGTATATAAACCAAATATATGAAATTAGATTCAAATCAATACCAAATTCCTTAATGAAAGGAAATTGAGATAAAATACATTCCACATATTTACCTTCAGTTAATATTGTTTTAAACTCATTTAAAATTAATATAAACAAGATAATATGTCATAATAGAACCGTATTCATTTATATACTATAATACATAATCTATTATAACATCATTTCACATTTTCGTTAATACAATTTCATTATTACAAGTGTTTTTAGTGTTAATTGACATTTTTTTCAAGTGTTTTTTTCATGAATGTTATAGTTCTAATGAAATGGGTATGAATAAATAATATTTGAAATAATATTAATTATATTAATATCATATTTAATCATTTAAAACATTTCTTTGAAACATCATTGAATGTTTTCCCTTGAAAAATAATTGCATCGCTTCATGAAGATAATAGATCGTACGTATGCATGAGTGATGGTATCATTCCCCTAACCGATGAAAGGATTTTGAAGGTGAATGAAATAATATTTTTTATAAATCAATATCATTACTTAGGTATTATATAAATTTATTATTTCTATAATTTTTACTATCTATCTGATTTTTTGATGGAAAATTTATTACATCGGTTCAAGAGGTGGTATTTTTTCGTACACATAAGCGACAGATTTGTTTCCCATTTAGGAGGAAGGGGATGTAATGACTCTGTTACATATAAAATTTTATTTTTTAGTATATAATGGTATTATTATATGTAACATTTTAATAAATAATTTTTTTGTATTTGAATAATGAAATATAAAGAGCTATGTGAAGATGATTACCCTCCCTTTGATAAACCTTCTTCAGATCTGTTCATAAGGATCCTAGTATTGTAATTTTGGAAAGAACATAATCTCTAGAATTTCGAAAAGGATTTATAGTATAGTTTTATTCATAGGTTTTCTTAATTAAATGGATTTAATAATGTGAATAAATTAGGAGAGTGAGTTCTATTTTGTAACTGAATAACATAAATATTTTGTAAATACCAAATACTATTCTATAATGGGAAGTCGGTCTCACCCCATGAGACAAAAAAATTGATAAATAATGTTTTTTATATAATTTATGTTCTATAAAATCCTAAACCACTCGAAAAGATAAATTTTTTTAATTATTTTTCTTTATCCTCATTGTTGGAAGACTTTTAGAGAATTATTTTTCACCACAATAATTTGTTTATTTAACTGAGGTAAATTAACTAATAATAATAAAATAATATAGGAATAATTATATAATTTGGAACTAGTATTTCTTAATATGGTATTTTCCCCCTTTTTTAAATATTGGTTTTCATAATCACATGTCATGCCCATCCTAAAATTTTATTAATTCATATATTAATATATTACACAAGTTAATCATGTAAATGAATATTTTTTACATGAATCAATTATGTCAGATTATATATTATATTTCAATAAGACATTAAATTATGAATATTTATTCTTCAAATATTATTACAATAATATACTTATATGTATTTATGAATGTATCTAAATCTGGTAATATTCTATGTAAAACCTACAATTTATAATATTTTTAGAGTCCGTGGAACCAATAGTTCAAAAAGATTCACTATTGGTAGACTCAATGTTGTGGACTTAACGCTTGTAGTGGTCACTAATCAAAGAAGTCACCAATATAAGAAGACCTCGATGTTGGACTCACTGATAGTTTAAGAGACACACTGATGAACAAGTCGTTGATGGATGAAACATTGATGAATGGATCACTGACTAATGACACACTGATGAACGACTCACAAATGGGCGACACACTGATAGTTCAAAATGAGTCATCGATGGAGACTCATTGATGCCCAGACAGACCAATTATGAAAACAACTCATCGATACACCAAGTCATAGATACTGAAGCAAAGGAATCAATGATACATGGAGTCACTAATGCCGATAGACATATAATGACCGACTGATGCAAAGGAGTCACCAATACTTATGACTCAACGATAGTCATAAAAACTTTTCTAAATTATTAATTTCAAATTCTATCTAATGTATATTTTTAGATATATTAATGTTTTTGCAATTACATAATGATTACTATAGGACTATCTATAGAAATTATGTGGTACATGCAGGTCGGTAGATCATTTTATCTGTAGGACCTCTAAGTATAAAAGTATTAACAACTGGATATTTTATGAAATGAGGAGTGTGATGAGAATTATAATGAATAGAAGATCTGAAAACTCCTCCAAATATCTATTTTTATTCAAAATCCCAATAACTGAGAGAATGAACATACCAGTAAATAAAAATGTGAGGAAATCCTGCTGTGTTGACCCAAACATCCTAGCAATAGGAGGCTAATCTTTCACCATGGTAGTTAGAGTACAAAAGCTATGATACTCTTTTTTGAAGACAACATCCAGAAGAGGACTCAAACATCATTTCCACAAAATTAAAAGAGTCTAGAGCTTCACTACATAACACACTAAGATTTATAAACCTTATTCTACATCTCTATATCTGTTGTGTTCTTTTGTTTGACATTTTGATCAGTGTGTGTATCTGTCTCTATCACACACATTGTCACCTGGGCATAACTGGAGGAAACTTGATATGCTCAAAATCACTCTCATTTTGATCCTTTGTATACCACATAGAATAGTGGAAGAGTACAAATGTGACTTGTTTGTTATTTTTTCCATGAATAACTATGGTAGAGGTCAGGTGTTACCTGGACAGCCTTGTGTGCTATTTGTGAACCCCGATCCAGAGTGTGGATCAAACTATTTACTAAATTAGACTTCATTGTGGTAGGAGATCACCCAGTGAAGAGAACTACATCTCAACATGAGATTGAACCAATTTTTTATATCTATTGTGGCATTGATTTTTGGTTTTACTATATATTTATTACTTTTTCAAAAAACTAAATTGAACATTAATAGTTAGATTAGAAACTGTTTGTAACTATTTTGGACTAGAAGGTTAATTTCAAAAGTAATAATAATCTTCAGATTAGTATAGGTCATAAAAAATCAATATTCGGGAAATTAATTGAAAAATCCAAGACTTTTATAAATACACAATAAACTAATATTGATTAAATTTTTTGTTGGGGGGAATTATCAAGGAACCAATGTAACAGCCCGAGATTTTATGAAAAATATCCTTTTTTATTTTACTAATGTCTTGTGTTATACGCTACACCAAAAGGAGCTTGCACAACACACATCCTTGACTTGCCTTGCATTACACGCAATCACAACCTTCCTCGATAGCGTGTGTGGTACGTAATACTGAGTTTCACGAAACAATGATATGCTATTAAAATATTATTAAAACTAGCCGTTATGAATAGTAATAACCACTTTTTAAATTTTAAAAATTTTAACTCTCAAAATGGACTTCATTTTTGGATTCGGAGTATCGAATTTAGCCTAAGGTGAAATTTTGGTACTTTTCGGATAACTTTCATATTCTGATGAATAGTGAAAATTACTAAATTATAATTAAAAACAACTTTTTTAATCGAAATAATTAATAGTGATAAATCATTAATTTGAGTGGTTTTAAAGTATATTTAGAATATATTTTTACAATTTAATACAATGTTGGTCATTGGATGTAATTTCACATTTAAACTAGACATAAACAAGTGTCAATCTTTTGATAGATATTGTTTCTTAAAAACACGCTATTTGTTTTAACAGCGGGATTTAATTATAAAATTAATTAATGCAACTTTTATGTTATGAATTTGGTAAAATAGACTTCATTTTTGAATTCGGAATATGAAATATAGCTTGGGATGAAATTTTGGCATTGTTCTGAAAAACATCAATTTTTGATGAATAGTGAAACTACTAAGTGGTAGTTAAAAAAACTGAATTTTTCATAAAACATAATTTTACCGCTTCTGTGAATGGAATTTCGAAAATCCGAGAGACATGGTTAATATCAAGGACTAAAATGTGGTTCAATGAGATGAAAATAATTTTTGGTGAATAGTAGCTTTTTACTTTTTTTTACCGCGGTTAATAGTAAATAGGGTAACTAAGGGTAAATATGATATTAATATTACCCTAACACATGTCCTAATTCTATTGGATAAGTGTAATTCGACCAAAAACAACCTTATGAATATAATATGACCATTTAGGCCCACTTGGATTAGATTAGGACATTTATTATTAATTTATTTAAAGAAGGGTTAAAATAGTTTAAATCAAAGTTTAATAAGTAAATCATTTTTAATATGGGGTTATACATAAGATAAATTCGATTTTAAATATTCATTAGAAATCTAAAAACATTTCCTACATGATGGTATTTTATTTGTAATTTTTAGACATCAAATAATATAATTTATTTATGACACAAAGATGATGTAGTAATTATCTTATTAATAAACTATTGACATAATTGATAATATAAATACCAAACTAAATGTAATTTGAGACCTTTTATGAATTCCAATAATTTTCTAGGTTACTATGATATATTAGTGTTGATTTCATCAACTTGGTCTGAACATTTAATTCTGTTATGACTTTCACAAAAATCATATATCAAATAGTGTCAAAATTGACACAAAATAGTTTTTAAATCAAATATTATATTACTAATTGTTATTTTATTCCTAAAAATCTAAGGTTCAGCCAAATGACTTAGATAAGGATATATATATTAATAATAAACAATTTGGGGTTCGTTTGGCATGTTATAGTAAGTGTATTAACCATATAGTGAAAGAAAACGAAAAGACACGGTAAAAGTTAAATTATTTAACTTAGAGTTAAATCTAATTGATAAGGTTAAAATAATACCCTAAACTTGTCTAAATCCTATTGGATGATAGGATTTCGACCCATCCCCACTTTAGCTTCGAAATAAGACCCTTTGGAACCATTATAAACCGATTTTGACTTTAATATAAAATAATATTTTGAGATATTCCTAAGGTGCCCCTCTCCTCCCTTATAAAAGGGCACCTCCTCCCCCTCCTCCTCACACCAATTTGAGCACTCAAGCTCGGCCAACCCCTGCCATTTTCTCCTCTCCACTTCCCTAGAATAATCCTAGAGGTCCTGGTCTTCTCCAAAGACCAATCTTAGTTCCTTAAGTGGAGGATTCAAAGAGGCGTTCCAAAGAAGAGGTAATATCCATTACCAATCTTTTTCAATTTCATTCTTCTTCAACTTCTTCTTCTTTAGTTGTTTCATGATAAAGTAATAACATCAGTATTACTTACATACTGATATGTTATTATAAATATGAAACAACCCTAATTCACCTTCTATCCATCCTACGGAAAAATGAAATCACCGCGCGTGCGTACGTACGGAATACCGTCTCCACGCCGTGGTGTAATCTATTTTCCACCATCACCTTACAAGGATGGGTATAATGGTGTAATGAGTAACTATATATGATTATTATGAAGTAATATTGATACTGAACTAATATATATATACTCCAATACAATTCCACGATCATAGGAACGATATCATCACTCGTGCGTACGTACGGAATACCGTCTCCACGATGTGATGCGACTCGTTCTACATGATCTTCATTTCATAATGATTATATAAATGAATTGAATGAATGAATATGGTATATACTACACTAATACCATTCTGGAAATGAATTATCTATAACCTAAAGACAAGAATAAGAATTTATTCGACAAAACACGCATAAGAACAAACAGTTATAAAGACCCGAGTAACAAGTAACAATGAAATATTACTAACAAGAAGCTAATAATATGA
This sequence comes from Viscum album, assembly GCA_963277665.1. Lineage (NCBI taxonomy): Eukaryota > Viridiplantae > Streptophyta > Magnoliopsida > Santalales > Viscaceae > Viscum > Viscum album. The sequence goes on along the minus strand of OY728148.1, from coordinate 1,477,641,957 downwards.
CCATATATGATCTCATATAAATATGTATGATTCTGGAATAAGTCAATAACATTATTTAAACCATTATACAGGATCATCGGACACTAACAAAGCAAATCGGACCTAAGGTAAGGGAAATATCACAATCTCATTTTTATCCGAGATTGTTTATTCGTAAGTATTTACTGGGGTGTATTTTATCATCCACATCCATGTTCCCTCAATATGTAATATTGTTTCCATCCACTTACAATAGTTTAAATCCAATTTTACCCTTCGGTGAGTTTTTAGTAAAAGATATGAAAGGAATCTTTTATCGTTTTCGTACGAGGTACTTTTTGACTTTTCCGACAAAAGTACGAAGAATGTTTTTTTAACTTATACGGCATGAATGGATTTTTAAAACATTACTTCAAAGAAGCTTCCTTTACAAGTTTTCAAGTTTATTTTTAATCAACTTCATTTGTTTTAAAGTCGTATGACATGCTATGAAAGGAAAAATGTTTTTGAAGAAGAAAGGATATTTTCCTCAAGAATAGAGGTCAAGTGTTTTATCAAAATTATTTTCCATCTAAGATAATAAAGGGTTCTATTTTTATCTCTATTATTACATTGATTTGATTATGTTGTAAGTGAATTATTTTTATGAAGTCATTTACCTTATATGATTTGTTTTATGATGTCATGATGTTTGAAGAATCCCATTTTTATTACATGTGTTATGCGATGATGTATGATTTATGATTTATGTGGCACACATAAGAAAGGATTCATTATAAGATGGGTGGGACCTATATCTCCCTCCAATGCATTGGGTAAAGACTTTATATCTCATGAGATAGACATGGCTGGAACGGAAGGTTATTTCGGTTCAGTGATACAGGACTGAAACGAGGAGTGAACTCGGTTCAAAAAGGGACTTTGTCCACTAAGATAGTCTTGACAATGAGTCATGACTAACAAGAAATGATTTTCCATGATTATGTGTTCATGCCACAAAGTTTTCAAGTTTCATGTTATGATTATGGGGATCTCATTTTCACTTCTATGATTTGTTCCATGTTAAGATATTATGATCTCTTTTGCAGGTTATGATTTTCAAAAAGATATGATATGATTTTTATTTCTTTTGTTTACCCTTACTGAGCATTTGAGCTCACCCTTTTTTGTTTTTCTTTCACCAGGATATAAAGAAAGGTTTTAAGTAAAAAAAAGGGAAGATCTTTATGGGAGATATTGAAGATCTTTCACCACGTTTAGAAGATTACGTTCCGAGTTTCCAAAGACACTAAACTATTACGATCCTTGTGTGTGTGTTTTTGTTATGTACTAAGTATTCCGCAAATGTAATGTAATGTCCATGTACGATAAGCTTCGGGTCTCTACAGTTGGTATCAGAGGAAAGGTTTAGTCAACCTTTGGAAACTAGGATGCGAAAACGTTAGTGAGATCCCTAGAGATATTTCTAAGGTATGTCTAGGGATGTCCCTAGGGATAAGTATACGTATAGGTTATAGTAATAGAATTACGCTAATGATCATAGAATTAAACCTAAGATGTTGGATATTGAAGGTACTCCCCCTTTTTTATGTTGTTTTCCCTAGCATGATTTTTGCCTCTCACGCTATTCTTTTTGGGTTTTAGACGATGGCTGGAACCCGAAGGAACCGTGTTGATCAATGCAATGGACAATGCAATGATTGCCCTCCTGAACAAACAAATGTTATGGGAGATGGAGTGAAAAATCTTATTGCTATACTTACACAAGCTATGAATCATTCTGGACTTCCAAATGAGCAGAGAAGGGAACAATATTCTATTGAGTCCTTCATGAGGCAACATCCACCTTCTTTCAGTGGGTCTTCTGATCCACTTGTGGCTGAACAATGGATCAATACTACTGAAAACATATTTTCAGTTCTTCAATGTTCTGAACATGATAAAGTCATCCTAGCAGTGTATCGTTTGGAAGGATATGCTGATCAATGGTGGAATCTTGTTAAGAATACGAGGCAAAGGGATGAAATTGAGTCTATGGAATGGGACGAGTTCAAGAACTTATTTTTCAATAAGTACTTCCCTCGTATTCTCCGAACAAAGATGGAGAAAGAGTTTCTTGAACTGAAGCAAAAGGATGATGAATCTGTTGGTACATATGAAGAAAATTTTAGAAGACTTGCAAGGTACGCTTCTGGTATTATTATCCAACCTGAGAGTAAGATCGATCGATTCTTTAGTGGCTTAAAACCAAGTCTTCGAAGGGCATTAGCTATAAGAGACTTCAGTAGCTATGAAGAAATTGTGCGTTGTGCTATCAAGGTAGAAATGGAAGTTGGTGTTACATATCCATCTCATGGTTTTGACAAGAAACGAAAGATGGAGTTCAAGGAGAAATCTCAGAATAATGGTGAAAAGAAGATGAATGTTTCCTTATGCACAAAGTGTGGAAAGAAGCATGGTGGAGATTGTCTTAAAGGGACTAGAAAATAAGTGTGGAAAAGAAGGTCATCGAGCAGCTGAGTGTCAAAGTAATGGAAAAAGGGTTTCTAATGATGTGAACAAAGAAAACATTGCAGAGAACGCACCGCCAACACTTCAATGCTTCAACTGCAAGGAAATGGGGCATTATGCTAATAATTGCCCTAATCCAAGGGTTAGTGATGATCAACATGAGCCACCACTGAAGGCAAAGGACAAAGGGAAATCACATGCGATCACTATTGGCAAATGTTGAATATGACAACGATGTGGTGGAATGATTAAGTGTTTATGTAATGGGATTCCAAAATAATGTTGTATCATTGAGTATTGCAATATTTATTGATGTGGTATTCAAAGTGATTGAGATATTTTTTGGAAATAAGATGATATGCGAATAATGAAGACGAGAAAATGAAATGTTTAATAGTATTCATGAGCTCATGATTGATATAAGGACTAAGTGTGGTAACTTTTAACTGCACTCATGTTTTCACTAAGTTATTCAAGAGAATACACGATTAAGGACTTTGAATGTTTGGAATGTGACCAACAAGACATATCTTATGATATGTGGGGATCAACGACAGTATTAAATCTCTGGTAATCGTTGTCACTATATTATGAGAGTGGACTGCAGTATTATGTATAAGCCTAAAGATTAGACTGGATTATGTTGGACATAAGATAGTATTGTTTAAGGATAGAAGATTTTTGATATTATTGATGGGATGTTATAGTAACGTAGTTTTAGAAAAAGGGACAACCTGCAGGACGGGCGACAGCCCATCGCTTCGGACAAGGCTGTAGGAATCGAACCCACAACCGAAGTGCGACTGGCCTTTATCGCCTACCACTAGCCTACAGGAAGTCCCTATTTAGTAGAAACTAGTTTTATTATATTATGAAGTATGATATATGAAGTATAAGTCCATTTTAGGAACCATATGTGATTAATCTCACTATAGAATGACTTATGTATATTTAATAACTTTTTCTAACCTTTTGTTTGAGACAGATGGAATGACCCATCATTCTATCACATAATCTGCTAACACTTCACAAATAACAAATTCAACTTCATTTATTTAAGAGATGAAGTAGAAATTGTTCAAGGCACGAACAAAAGTGAGATTGTACCAAAATAAAGTAAGTATTTATTCTAAGAAAATTTTCAACTTTAGGGAAATGATCTTGAAAACCAAAAATGTTGTCCTAGTGACCTTATACCTGATGAATCATATGGTACCTTATATCATCACAAATCTATGGATTTTTGATTACTAGCTTTTCCATAGCCATGTTCTCTACCACTTTCCATCAGAACATGATGGTTAGATTTCTCTTCAATATCCATATTTTCACCTATGTGGAAACCCAGTGATTAGTTTATTTGGGTAATCGTTACATTTCATACTTTAGTTTTTAAAGCCATGTTTTGGTATTCCCTTTTACGTTGTGGGTTTCTATTAAAGAAACTTTTGAATAGTAAACCATTTATAACCCCGACGAATTTCAAGGGAAAAATTCATTTTAAGGGGGGTAGAATGTAACAGCCCGAGATTTTATGAAAAATATTCTTTTTTATTTTACTAATGTCTTGTGTTATACGCTACACCAAAAGGAGCTTGCACAACACGCATCCTTGACTTGCCTTGCATTACACGCAATCGCAACCTTCCTCGATAGCGTGTGTGGTACGTAATACTGAGTTTCACGAAACAATGATATGCTATTAAAATATTATTAAAACTAGCCGTTATGAATAGTAATAACCACTTTTTAAATTTTAGAAATTTTAACTCTCAAAATGGACTTCATTTTTGGATTCGGAGTATCGAATTTAGCCAAAGGTGAAATTTTGGTACTTTTCGGATAACTTTCATATTCTGATGAATAGTGAAAATTACTAAATTATAATTAAAAACAACTTTTTTAATCGAAATAATTAATAGTGATAAATCATTAATTTGAGTGGTTTTAAAGTATATTTAGAATAAATTTTTACAATTTAATACAATGTTGGTCATTGGATGTAATTTCACATTTAAACTAGACATAAACAAGTGTCAATCTTTTGATAGATATTGTTTCTTAAAAACATGCTATTTGTTTTAACAGCGGGATTTAATTATAAAATTAATTAATGCAACTTTTATGTTATGAATTTGGTAAAATAGACTTCATTTTTGAATTCGGAATATGAAATATAGCGTGGGATGAAATTTTGGCATTGTTCTGAAAAACATCAATTTTTGATGAATAGTGAAACTACTAAGTGGTAGTTAAAAAAACTGAATTTTTCATAAAACTTAATTTTACCGCTTCTGTGAATGGAATTTCGAAAATCTGAGAGACATGGTTAATATCAAGGACTAAAATGTGGTTCAATGAGATGAAAATAATTTTTGGTGAATAGTAACTTTTTACTTTTTTTTACCGCGGTTAATAGTAAATAGGGTAACTAAGGGTAAATATTATATTAATATTACCCTAACACATGTCCTAATTGTATTGGATAAGTGTAATTCGACCAAAAACAACCTTATGAATATAATATGACCATTTAGGCCCACTTGGATTAGATTAGGACATTTATTATTAATTTATTTAAAGAAGGGTTAAAATAGTTAAAATCAAAGTTTAATAAGTAAATCATTTTTAATATGGGGTTATACATAAGATAAATTCTATTTTAAATATTCATTAGAAAGCTAAAACGATTTCCTACATGATGGTATTTTATTTGTAATTTTTAGACATCAAATAATATAATTTATTTATGACACAAAGATGATGCAGTAATTATCTTATTAATAAAATATTGACATAATTGATAATATAAATACCAAATTAATGTAATTTTAGACTTTTTATGAATTACAATAATTTTCTAGGTTACTATGATATATTAGTGTTGATTTCATCAACTTGGTCCGAACATTTAATTCTGTTATGACTTTCACAAAAATCATATATCAAATAGTGTCAAAATTGACACAAAATAGTTTTTAAATCAAATATTATATTACTAATTATTATTTTATTCATAAAAATCTAAGGTTCGGCAAAATGACTTAGATAAGGATATATATATTAATAATAAACAATTTGGGGTTCGTTTGGCATGTTATAGTAAGTGTATTAACCATATAGTGAAAGAAAACAAAAAGACACGGTAAAAGTTAAATTATTTAACTTAGAGTTAAATCTAATTGATAAGGTTAAAATAATACCCTAAACTTGTCTAAATCCTATTGGTTGATAGGATTTCGACCCATACCCACTTCAGATTCGAAATAAGACCCTTTGGAACCATTATAAACCGATTTTGACTTTAATATAAAATAATATTTTGAGATATTCCTAAGGTGCCCCTCTCCTCCCTTATAAAAGGGCACCTCCTCCCCCTCCTCCTCACACCAATTTGAGCACTCAAGCTCGGCCAACCCCTGTCATTTTCTCCTCTCCACTTCCCTAGAATAATCCTAGAGGTTCTGGTCTTCTCCAAAGACCAATCTTAGTTCTTTAAGTGGAGGATTCAAAGAGGCGTTCCAAAGAAGAGGTAATATCCATTACCAATCTTTTTCAATTTCATTCTTCTTCAACTTCTTCTTCATTAGTTGTTTAATGATAAAGTAATAACATCAGTATTACTTACATACTGATATGTTATTATAAATATGAAACAACCCTAATTCACCTTCTATCCATCCTACGGAAAAATGAAATCACCGCGCGTGCGTACGTACGGAATACCGTCTCCACGTCGTGGTGTAATCTATTTTCCACCATCACTTACAAGGATGGGTATAATGGTGTAATGAGTAACTATATATGATTATTATGAAGTAATATTGATACTGAAATAATATATATATACTCCAATACAATTCCACGATCATAGGAACGTTATCATCACTCGTGCGTACGTACGGAATACCGTCTCCACGATGTGATGCGACTCGTTCTACATGATCTTCATTTCATAATGATTATATAAATGAATTGAATGAATGAATATGGTATATACTACACTAATACGATTCTGGAAATGAATTATCTATAACCTAAAGATAAGAATAAGAATTTATTCGACAAAACACGCATAAGAACAAACAGTTATAAAGACCCGAGTAACAAATAACAATGAAATATTACTAACAAGAAGCTAATAATATGACCATATATGATCTCATATCAATATGTATGATTCTGGAATAAGTCAATAACATTATTTAAACCATTATACAGTAGCTTCGGACACTAACAAAGCAAATCGGACCTAAGGTAAGGGAAATATCACAATCTCATTTTTATCCGAGATTGTTTATTCGTAAGTATTTACTGGGGTGTATTTTATCATCCACATCCATGTTCCCTCAATATGTAATATTGTTTCCATCCACTTACAATAGTTTAAATCCAATTTTACCCTTCGGTGAGTTTTTAGTAAAAGATATGAAAGGAATATTTTATCGTTTTCGTACGAGGTACTTTTTGACTTTTCCGACAAAAGTACGAAGAATGTTTTTTTAACTTATACGGCATGAATGGATTTTTAAAACATTACTTCAAAGAAGCTTCCTTTACAAGTTTTCAAGTTTATTTTTAATCAACTTCATTTTTTTTAATGTCGTATGACATGCTATGAAAGGAAAAATGTTTTTGAAGAAGAAAGGATATTTTCCTCAAGAATGGAGTTCAAGTGTTTTATCAAAATTATTTTCCATCTAAGATAATAAAGGGTTCTGTTTTTATCCCTATTATTACAATGATTTGATTATGTTGTAAGTGAATTATTTTTATGAAGTCATTTACCTTATATGATTTGTTTTATGATGTCATGATGTTTCAAGAATCCCATTTTTATTACATGTGTTATGCGATGATGTATGATTTATGATTTATGTGGCACACATAAGAAAGGATTCATTATAAGATGGGTGGGACCTATATCTCCCTCCAATGCATTGGGTAAAGACTTTATATCTCATGAGATAGACATGGCTGGAACAGAAGGTTATTTCGGTTCAGTGATACAGGACTGAAACGAGGAGTGAACTCGGTTCAGAAAGGGACTTTGTCCACTAAGATAGTCTTGGCAATGAGTCATGACTAACAAGAAATGATTTTCCATGATTATGTGTGCATGCCACAAAGTTTTCAAGTTTCATGTTATGATTATGGGGATCTCATTTTCACTTCTATGATTTGTTCCATGTTAAGATATTATGATCTCTTTTGCAGGTTATGATTTTCAAAAAGATATGATATGATTTTTATTTCTTTTGTTTACCCTTACTGAGCATTTGAGCTCACCCTTTTTTGTTTTTCTTTCCCCAGGATATAAAGAAAGGTTTTAAGTAAAAAAAGGGAAGATCTTTATGGGAGATATTGAAGATCTTTCACCACGTTTAGAAGATTACGTTCCGAGTTTCCAAAGACACTAAACTATTACGATCCTTGTGTGTGTGTTTTTGTTATGTACTAAGTATTCCGCAAATGTAATGTAATGTCCATGTACGATAAGCTTCGGGTCTCTACAACCAATTTTGATATAAATTTGTATAGATACCCAATTCAACCCTCTCTTTAGAAATCTACTATGGCTAACAATTGGTATCAAATGTTTTTATAAATTTCTATGTTTGAAAACAAAATTCACTCTTTATCAAATGTGAATGTAGATATATTTCAATGATCATAAAATTTCATTTAATTATAAATTTATATATCTTTACAATAGTTTTACAATTTATCTCATTGAAAATAAACTAGAAGTAGATGCTACTAATATACCACCTTTATTAAATTTAACAAACTATGATTAGTGGAATCATGAAATGAAAATATATCTAGAAAGAATGGGATTTGAAATATGGATTGCTATTTAAAGTAAATATTGAATTCCTAAAACTACAAGATACACTAGGGATGAACATACCAAGAAAATCTATAATAATAACTATAAATATATGCCTTATCTATAATGTTAAGTAATATATGAAGAGTTTAATCATATTTCTTTTTGTAAAACTACCCATGAAATTTGGGAAACTTTCTCTATTTCTCATGAGGGAACATATAATGTGAAAGAGATGATACTAAGTTCTTATACTATTAAAAATGAAACATTTAGAATGAAGCCTGATGAATCTATTTCTGATTTGTTTATCAGGATCAATGAAATGGTATACATAATGATCTCTCTCCGAAGAGAAGTTATAGAAAAAGAACAAATCATGTGGATTCTGCGATGTTTACCTAACTGATGGAGAGGAACCTCTGTCTTAATTAGAGAATATTGTAGAATCATCAAATAACCTGTTAAAGAACACATTGGAAAGCTAATGATGTATAAAGAAGAGATTAAAGTCAACCAAGAGGAATATGATGAACCTAAGATGAAGTCTAGAGCATTCAAGACTACTACCTCTAAAAACAATGAAAATGAGAATGTTCAAGCTACAGTTGAGAACCCATGTAGTGATGGATAAACTTCAGATAGTGATAAAGAATTGGCCCAGCTGGCAAGAATATTTAGAAAATTTTATTGGAAAATAAATTTTTCCGAACTCCAAATTACAATGGAAAGTAGGAAAACAAGGGTAGTAAGAAGAAGGATTTGTAGATAAATGATAAATCAGAAGAGATAGTTTTCTATGAATTTAAAAGGAAATGACATGTCAAACTTACAGTCCAATGATTATATACAAAAAAAAAGTATGATAACAATGATATAAAATATAATAAAGAAATGAATGAAACCTAGAGTGCCTCTTGGAACAGCTCTAGTTAATCTTCTACTTATGAGATTGATGACATGGAAAATATGTGTTTTATCATAAACACTTATGAGGTAACCATAGACTATCCCACATATAAATATTATTATTCGAAATATGAATGTGAATCCAAAAATATACAAAATGATAAATTATATGAATATTGAAACATGTTGGACAAAAAAATTTAATGAGATATAAGATAAAAATAAATCATTAATGAATAAATATTCACTTAATGTAACTATTAAATCTAAATGTACATGTGAGAGATAGAAAAATGATCAACTATTAATGGAAAATAATTATCTAAAGTTATTTAATGAGAAATTAATTAAGGATTTAGAAAAATTTACAAATGGGAAAAACATAATTACTCAAATTCTAGGTTAACAGATAGATATGAATTACACTTCTGGAATAGGATATCAACAAGGACAAAGTAACATTTCAAAAACACAATTTATAACCAAAACTAGAAAATCAGCTCTTTTTTTTCAAAAACCTGAATTTTACTGTAAGTTCAAGATATAAAAATTCTTTTACTATATCTATTTATTCAGGTTGAAACATAGATTATTTTTAAAATACCTTATATTATCCCTATATAAAACCCATAAGACAATTGTGGGTCTCTATAGATTTTATTAGTTATGTTTGTGGAATGAGAGAAATGTAGGTAACAAAATTGTTACATGGATAAACTATTTTGGAAGTATATTGTCTAAAGTTTACCTATAGAAATTTGTGGTACTTGGAGAGTGGGTGTTAAAGACACATGATAGGGGACTAATCAAGCTACAAAAGTATTATCAAAATTTAAGGTGGACATGTCACATTTGGTGACAATGGTAAATGAAAAATCATCATCATTGGAAAAATTGTTAACCCTAACACAATTTCAATTTCCATTGTAATTTATGTTGATTGAATAATTAAAAACTCTTTAGTATATATCAACTGTGTGATGATGGATTCAATATAATATTTAAGAATGGTTCAGGCCATTTTTATGACAGAAATACCCTCGTATTTACAGCTCTTAAAAATGATAATGTATATGGTATAAACATAGAGACAATAGCCACATAGAAAGTTTCTTGTCTTAGTGCCTTTCACAAAGAGTCCTCACTCGGGCACAGAAGACTCAGACATTGTAATATACACAATATTAATAAGTTAACCAGAAAACTTTTAGTTAAATACCTTCCCAAACTAGAGTTTCCAGAAAATAATTATACAATCATTTCCAAAAAGGAATGCAACATAAAATCTCTTTTAAACCAAATAAAGTGTTTCATCATCTCAAATAGTCGAGTTGGTTCACTAGGATTTATTTTGACCTTATAGAGTTTTAATTATCATTGGGAATCACTATTTTAATGTTCTTGTAAATAACTTTTTGGGGTTTACTTGGACCTTTATCTTCGGTCACATAAGTGAAGCTTTCTCTCACATTTCCATGTATTCTAAGACTGTAGAAAATATTAGTGGACATAAAATTAAATCCGTAAGAAGTGACCATGTCTGTGAGTTTGAAAATCAATATTTTGAATTTTTTCTCACTAAATGGCTATAATCACAACTTATCTTCTCCTAGTACACCTCAAAAAAAAAATTAGTAGAGAGAATAAATAGAAACCTAATAGAAGATTCCCAAACTATGATTAATGAATATGACATACCAATTTACTTCTCGAATGAATATTTTAATACATATTTTGAAATAATAAATAGATTCTTAATTAGCCTCATCCATAAGAAAACTCCTAATGTGTTATGGAATAGTAGAAAATCCAAGGTAAATTATTTTAAAATGTTTTAATCTAATGTTTTTATTCTTAACACTAAAGATTATTTAGGTAAATAAGAATAAAAAAGTAATGATGAAATATTCCTTGGATATTCAAAATCATGAAAAGCCAATAGAGACGTCAATAAAAGAACCAAATTGGTGGATGAATCTGCACATGTCTTGTTTGATGAAATAGATCCAGATGAGCCTAAAACATCACTTGAAAATCATAAAGAGGATATTTCCAATCTGTATATTAATGGAAAATCTTCAAACCACTCTATAAAGGTATCTGAGAAAACAACTAGTTCTGAAAATTATCTAAAATATATCCATAATGAACCATAACCAACTGATGAAACTGAAATAATGAGCCCTACCTTTACTATACCAACTTGTACCCTAAAAACCATCCCTTAGATGTTGTGGTTAGAGATATGGATAGACAAACACCAACTAGAGCCTCTTTAAGAAATCATGTTCAACATCAAGCATTCTTGTCACCACATTAACATATGAATATCAATGATGAAATCAATGATGAATTTTTGGGGATGTCTATGCAAGAAGAGCCTAACTAATTTGAGAGGAATAATGTCTGGAATCTTGTTGATAGACCAAAAGAAACTTTTCCCAAATCAACCAAATTGCTGTTTATAAATAAAGTGGATGAAGTTTGAAATTTAATTTTAAAAAAAGAATGATTGTTTGCAAAAGGTTATAATCAATAAGAAGTAATTTATTATGAGGAAACATTTTCACCAATATCAAGGCTTGATGCCATTATAATATTACATTCCTATGAAGCACACTTGGATTTTAAACATTATAAAATTGATCCAAATGTGTATTATTAAATGGTTATATAATTTAGGATATTTTTATTGAACAAACCCCAATTTTCAAAAATCAACATATTCAAAATCATATTTTCTAAATTCCCAAATCAATATGTGGTTTGAAAGAAGATCCATGGACTTGGTATGAATAACTAAGAATCATTATAATTTCTTATGATTTTACAAATGGATTCACAAATATTATGTTGTTTATAAAACTAATTTTTAAATTTGTTTTTATAGATAAAATATATGTAGATGATATTTTTTTGGGATCCTCTAAAAATTATTTATGTGATAAATTTTACAGAAATGATGAAAATTGAAATTGACATGAGTTTTATGGGTGAACTTAAATAATATCATGTATTTAAAATATTTAAAAATAAAGTTGGTATTATTATAAATCAATTTATGTACACTATATATATTTTAAAAATATATGGTTTTGACAACATTAATAGAAGTGAAACCCCTATTATTTCAACATGTAAGTTATATATTGATTAAAATGGAAAATCTATTGATCAAACTACTTATAGTGGAATGATTGGGAGTTTGTTGAATATAACTACAAGTAGGCCAGATATTATGTATTTTGTTTGTATGTGTGAAAATTTTGAAGCAACCCTAAAAGAGTCACATTTAAATGATGTTAAAAGTGTTTTAAAATACCACAAGTATACAACCAGTTTAGGATTTTTCTATCATAGAGGACAACCATTTCATTTGGTTAGTTATTTAGATAATGACATTAGTGAATGTAATTTAGATATAATGTGTTCATTTATAACATGTCAATTTTTGGGAAATTCCCTAATATCATAGTGTAGTAAAAAGAAAATTTCGGTTACAATATCATTTGTTAAAGAAGATTACATTGCTTCTGGTAGTGGTTGTGCCAAATTTTTTTGGATAAACACACTTTATTAAACTATGGATTTCAATTCAGACATATACCTATAAACTGTGATAATACAAGATCTATTAAAATCTCTAAAAATATAATTTATCATTCAATAATAAATAAAATTCATATAATACCTCAATTTTTTAGATATCATTATCAAAAAGTTGATATAACTCTTGACTTTATTGGAACAAAGCATCAACATGATGATATATTCAACAAACCCTTAGACACTAAGAGAATAAACTAAATTATACATGAAGTAGGAATGATAAATCTATAGATTATATCTGAACTTTTCCCTTGTGGAAATTATTTCGATTTGTGAAACTTGTCTATCAAACCTTTTAGGTGAAATCGATCTACCAAATCGATCAGGTGAAACTGGTCTATCAAATCAATCAGGTGAAATCTATCTGTCAAACTGATGAGGTGAAAATGATCTATCAAATGGATTAGTGAAACCAATCAGGTTAATATGTTCTTGTGATACTATTTGGGTGAAACTGATCTAATGAAACTGATCCTATAATATTAATACTATAATACTATTTGTGTGAAACTGATGTCTATAAGGACCTCTATGTAATTTTGTCTCTTTTAAGTGAAATGACATAGTTTATTTCTAATTCAACTATTCAATTTTTTATAACTAATTGTAATACATAAATGATAAAATAAATTCTATCTAATTTAACTTTTCATCCCAATCAGTTACTTTAAACATTCTACAATTAAACATTATACCTCTCTACCCATGACCTTTTGACTCCCTTTGAACCTGAACCATTAGAAATGGAAAGAACGAAGAGTGTGATGGAAGGACCGAGTGTTTCACCATCAACTATGTGTCAGAAGGGTGAGTCTATAGGTACATTAGGCACATGGAATCCATGTCTGGGAAGTTTTTTAGTGATCATATTGAAGGAAGTATCTTTTGAATGGGTTTTGTCCAATATGTCTATTTTTTGACAGTGTTGAAATCTCATGGTTGGCTTAGTTGTTTTTTGAATAATGAGCGGCCATTTTATCCCAATATGTTACATTAATTATATCTCAACCTAAATACATATTTTTAAGGATCTAAGTAAGAAAGGATGAATTCCATAGTGAATATCAATGAAATTTCTTTTTCTTCAAAGGAATGGGATGAGTGTTTAGAAATGCCTCATGGGGGAATCTGTGCTGATTAACAATGTAAAATTCTTCCAAACACAGAATAATTTTCATATGGGGATGGTTTAATGGAATTTAATGGGAATGAAGATTAAAAAAGAGGTACTTTCACTGAGTTGGATCGAGAGGAAGGATTATTCTTTATGTTCATTCAACATCTAATCTGCCCAAGGATGTGAGACTTTGCTTCTGTGAAATATCAGAGTTTCGTTTTGATTAATCTGATAATGAATAGGATCAAGGTTAACCCATGTTTGTACTTGATGATACACATTTATAACATGATAAAACCCTCTAAAAAATAAACTTGTTTGTACTATCCAAAAATGATCTCTGAAATGCTGAGGAGGCTAGGTTATGTAAATTATTGAGAACACGTGATTAGTGTTTGTAGTGGCTTCATCCTACACAATGAAATTTTGAAAAGGATGATGATTTTCTAGAATCCTTGTAATAAATTTTTGGTAGGAGATGACAAAATATTATATGAGGATTAAAATCATTTTGACCATCCTACCATACCAAAGGATTAGGCTGATCCATGCCTAAATTTGGGCAAAGAAGCTATTTATTCTATGGAATAACAGATTGAGGCTAATATTTTAGAGGAATAAGGGACTCCTATAGATGACAGGAGTGACCTTGATATTGATGAGATCCCCAAGGATATTTCTTTTGGACATTCCAATCCACCTTTGTAGTTACCATATTTAGAGCCATTATTAGGTGAAGAAGAAGAAGAAGAGATAGTGGCCACTGGAGTGGAAGGATATATAAGAAAATATGATGATAAAGACGAGGATGATAATAATGATGTTGATGTTTATGAGGAAGATAATGGTGATCATGTTAGTGACTCATTAGGAGTAGAACAACAAATTTTAGATGGGTCTAGTGAGTAATCTATTCATGGAGTTTATGTTGAGGCTGCTGAGGGATAGGGTGATGCTCATCCTACTAAATAGGATACTAATAGATATGGTGACAGAGTTGATCATGATGAAGAGAGGACTGTAAATCCTACTGATGAAGAACAATTCATCATTCAAAAGATAAATTAAATTATGATTGGAGGCCAAGAGGAAGAGGATGAGGATCATGTTGAACCTATGACTCAAGTTGATGATGTTCTTGGAGTAACTGAAGTGGCGAATGTGAAATCATAACCACAAGATCATTTAATACTAGTTCTTAGATATATTTTTTTGGCTAGAGGACATGAATAAGAAGAAGATGAAGCTAATTTTGTACATAAGACTCAGGGAAGAAGTTTTAGGATTGACATAGTGGAGGAAAGAGACTGGACATGTACTTATGAGTGGAATAGAGATCCAGGTTACATTCTATTTCAGTTGGATTATTAATCAAATGAGGATATCATGTCTACTCCTCCTATTCCACAAGCACCAGCTAAAGAAGATCCTCTTTACCCTTATTCACCAACAGTTCCTTCTCTATATTAACTTGTTTTAATTACATTTCCTAGTGACTACATCACTATGACAGGTTTGGAACAATTAATAGATTATATCTCTGAATCCGTGCGAGCCTCGGTGGGAGATAAAAGTGAATATTATACTTACACAAGCATTTCAGAAGATGATTCTTCTTGAATTTCTTGGATAGGGGTTTAGGTGATTTTTACTAATATCATTTTTATATCCGAGACAATCCGTAGAAATAATACAATGAAGAGAGAAGAAGTGAAGAGGAGGAGTAATGAGATGAAATCTATAACCACTGATTTTAATACCTCTTTTAGTGGTGTGATGGATGTTATTAGGAACATATTTACACATCTACTGAGTGTATTTTTGATGAAATTGAAAGATTAACATGGCAAGATGATATCCAATCCATATAGTTGTAATGGTAGTAGGATTGCGACTACTGATATGGAGTCTCTCATGGAGGTGATGAGGGATAAAATCAAGAGTATTCAGAGTGATTCTGATAAGGAAACTCTTTCTAAGTTACATATGAATACTGATCTCATTTACATCATGGTAAGACAATGCCCAAATTAAGCCTCTTCTGCTTAGAATAAAATCAAGGAAATGATGGATAAGTATTTTTCCACGATTTACACAAAGTATGATTTGATCTTCAACATCATGCAATGCTTATATTGTCTTTAATAAAATAACCTAATGTGTGGAAAAATTTGTTAATGTCACGTTTGATGAAATAGATCCACATGATCTTAAAACCTCACTAAAAAATCTTTAAGAGGATATGTCCAATCTGGACATAAATGAAAAACCCTCAAACCACTCTATAAAAGAATCTGTGAAAACTTCCTATTCTGAAAATTTTCTAGAATCCATCCATAATGAACCAGAACCAACTAATGTACATAACATAACAAGCCCTACCTTTACTATACAAATTAGGACCCTTAAAAACCATCCCATAGAGTCTATGGTTAGAGATTTAGACAGAGGAAAAAAAACAAGAGATTCGTTGATAAATCAGATTCAACATCAATCATTATTGTCACAACTTGAACATAAAAATATCAATGATGCCATCAATGATGAATTTTTGGTGATTTATACGCAAGAATAGATTAACCAGTTTAAAGAACAATAATTTCTTGATGCTTGTTGATATACCAAAAGGTAATTTACCATAAGAACCAAATGGGTGTTTAAAAATAATGTGACCCAAGCAAGAAATATAATTAGAAAAAAATTTATATTGGTTTCACAAGGCTATAATCCATAAGAAGGAATTGTTTTGGAGGAATCATTTTCCCCAGTAGCTAGTCTTGAAGCCATTAGAATCTCACTTTCCTATGTAGCACACTTGGATTTTTAACATTATCAAATGGATGTCAAAAGTGAATTCTTAAATGTTTATATAATTTAGTATGTTTTTTTGGACAACCCCTAGGTTTTACAAATCCACATAATCAGAATCACGTTTCCAAATCATCTCAATATTTATATGGTTTGAAACAAGCACCAATAACTTATTATGAATGACTAAGAAACATTATTATTTCTAATGGGTTATAAATGGAGTTACAGATCCTACATTTTTTTGAAAATAATTTTTAAAGATATTTTAATATTTCAAATATATGTTTATGATATTAAATTTGGATCTTCTAAAAATTCGTTATGAGATGAATTCTCAAAAATGATGCAATGTGAATTTGACATGGGTTTGATTTGTGAACTTAAATACTATCTTGTATTACAAATATTTCTTAAAAAATTATATATTATTATAAATCTATGTAATTACACTAAATATATTATAAAAATAAATGGTTTAGATAGAATTAAATGTAGTTAAACCACTATGTGTTCTACATGTATGTTAGATCATGATGAAAATGGAAAATTTGTTGATCAAACAGCTTATAGTGGAATGATTAAGAGTTTGATGTACTTAACTACTTGTAGGCCAAATATTATTTTTTGTGTGTGTATGTGTGAAAGATTTCAAGAAAAACTTAATGAGTCCCCTTTAAATGATGTTAAATGTTTTTTCAAATACCTCAAGTATACAACCAGTTTTTGATTTTTCAAAGCTGGAGGAAAACTGTTTGATTTGGTTAGTTATTCAGATGCTGACTCTGGTGGATGTAAGTTATATATAAAGAGTACATCTAGAACATTTCAGTTTTTGGGAAATTCCTTAATATCATGGTGTAGTAAAAAGAAAAACTTCGTTACATTATCAACTGTTGAAGTAGAGTACATTACTACTGGTAGTTTTTGTGCAAAAATTTTGTGGATAAACATAATTTATTAGACAATGGATTTTAATTCAGACATATCCCCATAATAAAAATTTATATAATACATCACTTTTTGAGAGACTATTATGAAAATGGTGATATAACTCTTGAGTTTATTGGAACTGAGTATTAACTTGCTGACATATTCA
The DNA here is from genome assembly GCA_963277665.1 of Viscum album. NCBI lineage: Eukaryota > Viridiplantae > Streptophyta > Magnoliopsida > Santalales > Viscaceae > Viscum > Viscum album. The sequence continues at coordinate 1,477,624,092 of OY728148.1, read as the reverse complement.
CCAAACCCTTAAACTCTACGAGAATAAACTACATTATAATGACCCATACTTTACATATATTGTTATTGCATCAGAATTGAATCGCAAGTAATAAAACATATAACAAATCCATGAAAGGTCCGTATAGTTATAGTGTCTTTAGAAACTAGGAAACATAATCAACTGGTTCATAAAGCATATACATTGTCTCTCATTTATTTCATCATATCTAGAATCCCTTTTGGCATATCCTACTTAATACCCTTCTTCCTGACCTGGGGAAAAGGGAACATAAAAAAGGGTGAGCTCAAATGATCAGTAAGGGTAATGAAAAGAAATATCAATCACATCATATTCATAAGAACATAACATTTTGGGAATCTTAACCTGAAAAAGAAATCACAATTTCATAACATGGGATATATCATAGTAGTGAAATGTAATCCCAATAATCATAACATAAAATATGAAACTTTGTGGCATACACACATAATCATAGAGAATCCTTTCTTATTAGTCAAGACTCATTTCCATGAATATCTTACCAGACAAAGTCCATTTCTGAACCGAGTTCAATCCTCATTTAAGTCCTATATCACTGAACTTGATTACCCTGACATTCCTGCCACGTCTATCTCATGAGATAGAAATCATTACCCAATACATTGGAAGGAGATATAGGTCTCACCCAACTCATAATGAAACCATTCTTATGTGTGCCACAAAATCATAAAACATACATCATAGCTTGACCCATGTAATAAAAATGGGATTCTTAAATGTCATACCATCATAAAATAATCCATATAAGATTAAAGGACATCATAAAAATAAATCCATCATAACATAATCCAATCAATGTAAAAATAGGGATAGAAATAGAACCCTATACTATCTTAGATGGAAAATAATTTTGATAAAATGCTTGAACTCCATTCTTGAGGAAAATATCCTTTCTACGTGATTTTTTTTTTCCTTTTTAACATGTCATACAGTTTTAAACTAAAATAAGTTGAGTAAAAATAAACATGAAAACTTATAAAGGAATCTGCATGGAAATAATGTTCTAAAAATCCATTCATTCTGTATAAGTTAAAGGAAAACATGCTTCTCGTACTTTGATGCGACTCGTTCTACATGATCTTCATTGAAAATGATTATATAAACGGATTGAATGAATAAATATGATATATGTTACACTAATACCATTTTGGAAATGAGGTATCTATAACCTGAAAATAAGAATAAGAATTTATTCGAAGATCATGTAGAACGAGTCACATCATATCGTGGACACGGTAGGCCGTACGTACGCACGAGCGATGATATTATTACCATGATCATGGAATTATATTAAAGTGTATGTATACTATTTCAGAATCAAAATCACTTTACAATAATCTTATATAGTTATTATTTTCACCATTATACTAATCCAAGTAAGGTGGTGGTGGAAAACAGATTACACGATGGAGCGGAGACAATATTTCATATGTATGCATGCGTGGTGATTTCATTTTCCGTAGGATGGATATAAAGTGAAAAAGGGTTGTTTCATATTTATAATAAAATATAAATATATGAGTGATACTGATGTTATTACTTCATAGTGATACAACTAAAGAATAGGAAGTAGAAGAAGAAATAAAGTTGAATGAATCGGTAACGGACATTACCTCTCCTTTGAAGCGCCTCTTCTTAACCTCATCTTAGGGCACTATAGATGGTCTTTGAAGAAGACCAGGACCTCTAGACTGTTTCTAGGGAAGTGGGAAAGAGAAATTGGCAGGGGTTGTCTGAGATTGAAGGCTCAATGTGGTGTGAGGAGGAGAGGGAGGAGGTTCCCTTTTATAATGTAGGAGATGGGCACCTTTGGAAAAACTAAAATTATTATTTTATTATAAAGTCATATTCGGTTTTTAATAGTTCCAAATTGATTTATTCTGAAGCTAATGTGGGGATGGGACAAAATCCTTTCATCCAATATATTTTAGACAAGTTTAGGTTACTATTTTAACCATATCATTTAGATTTAACTCTAAGTTTAATAATTTAACTTCTACCTTGTCTTCTTGTTTTCTTAGACTATATGGTTAATAAACATACTATAAAAAGACAAACTAACCCAAAGTTTTTTATTATTAATATATATAGCCTTATATAAGTCATTTGGCCGAACCATAGTTTTTTAGTAATAATATAACAATTAATAATATAATATATTTTTTTAAACTATTTTATGTCAATTTGGACACTATTTGGAAATTGATTTTTTAATAAATCATAACAGCATGATTAGTTTGAAAAAAGTAAATTAAATCAATACTAATATGTAATATTAACATATAAAATTAGTTTAATTCATAAAAGGTATAAAATTAAATTTATTTGGGTATTTATAATATCAATTATGTTAATATTTCCTTAGTAGGGTAATTATTGCATCATCATTGTGTCATAAATAAAATAAATTATTTAAATTCTAAAAATTATAAATAAAATACCATTATTCAGGAAATAATTTTATCTTTCTAATTAATATTTATAGTAGTATTTATCTGATTTAGGCCCTATATTAAATTTTTTTAGTTATTACACTTTGATTTTAACTATTTTAACTATTCTTTAAATAAAATAATATTAAATGTAATAATCTAATCCAAGTGGACCTAAATGGTATATTTTATTCATAAGGTTGTTTTTGGTCGAATTAAACTTATCCAATATAATTATGACACATGTTAGTGTAATAATAATATCATATTTACCCTTAATTACCCTATTTACTTTTTACCGTGATAAATAAAAGTAAAAAGTTACTACTCACCTAAAATTATTTTCATCTCATTGAACCACCTTTTAATTACTGATATCAACCATGTCTCTTAGAGTTTTGAAATTCCATTTACAGAAGCTGTAAAATTACGTTTTATGTAAATTTTCAAACTCTCCATGGAGGTGGGTAAAAGACGGTGAAAAGTTCAATAAAATTTTTACATATCTAAAATTATTATACAATAACTCAAATTAATTACATTGAAGTTATAGAGGTATTATGTATCAATTTTGACTTAAAATAAATTTAAATAAAATAAATAATTATTTAAATAAAAATTCAGTTTAAATAGTAATCCAGTGTTTTCAATATTCATCAAAAATTGAATGTTTTCAGAAAAATAGAAAAAAATCATCCAAGGCTAATTTCGATGTTCCTAATCCCAAAATGAAGTCCATTTAGAAAGATAAAATTTATAAATTTTCAAAAAGTGGGTATTACTATTAATAAAGGCTAGTTTTAATAATATTTTAATAGCATATCGTTGTTTAGTGAAACATAGTATTTCGTACAACGCAAGCTATCGAGGAAGGTCGCGATTGCATGTAAATCAAGACAATATAATGTTGTGTGTAGTGAAAGATTCATTTGATGATGTATATAAAAAAATATTTCTCATAAAAATCTCAGGTGTTACATTCTACCCACATTAAAATTAATTTCTCCCTCGAAATTCATCACTTTGTAACAAACAGATGAGGATACCTCTCCCTCACCATATCCTCAAGATCCCATGTAGCAACTTCTAATTGGTGGTTCCTACATAAAACTTTCACCAAGCGAGTGGTCTTGTTCTGTAAGACTTTGTCTCTATGATCCAGATCCTCTATCGGGTATTCTTTATAAGAAATATCTTGCTCTCGCAGTACAACTTCTGAGCTGAGTACATGTGAAGGATCAGGTATGTACTTTTTCAGGAGAGATACATGGAACACATCGTGAACTTAAGAGAGATTCGGTGGAAGAGCCAATCGGTAAGCTACCTTCCCAACATGATCCAAAATTTCTAAAGGACCGTTATACCTAGGGTTCAGCTTTCCTTTATTTCAAAATCTCATTACTCTTTTCCAAGGAGATATTCGTAAGAACACATTTTCACCCACTTCAAATTCTAGGTCCTTTATTTAGTTATCAGCATAACTTTGTTGTCATCTCTGAGCTGCTCTAATGTGATGTTGAATAGATCTAACCATTTCTGCCATCTCATCAACAAGATCAGGTCCTAATAGCTTTCATTCCCTATCTTCATCCTAGCAAGTTGGAGTCCTGCATTTCTTTCCATATAGAGCTTCATAAGAATCCATCTGAATACTGGATTGAAATCTATTATTATAAAAAAAATTCCACCCAAGGTAGGTGTTGATCCCAAACACCTTTGAAATCCATAGAGCAAGATCTCAACATATATTCTAGAGTTCGAATTGTTCTCTCAGACTGACCGTCTATCTGAGGATGATAAGCAGTGCTGAAACTCATCTCTGTATTTAAAGTATGATGATGATATCACCATAACATCGAGGTAAACCTCAGATCCCGATTAGATATAATATAAAGTGGTACTGTATGCAATCTTACTACTTCCTTTAAATATATCCTGGCAAGCTAATGAAGTGAGAAATCCTCTCTAATAGCAATGAAGTGTGATGAATTTGTAAGACGATAAACTATGACCCAGATAGCATTATTTCCTTTGGATGATTTTGGAAGTCCAGTGAAAAAGTCCATAGTGATGTTTTCCCATTTCCATTCATGTATGGGTAATGGTTGTAACATACCCTTAGACTTCTATCTCCCAGCTTTAAATTGCTGACAAACCAAGCATCAAGAGACATATTTAGCAACATCTCTTTTCATGCCATCCCACTAGAAGTAGTCTTTCAGGTCTCTATACATCTTCATGCTTTCATGATGAATAGAGAATGAAGAAATATGATCCTCATCCAACATCTCCTTCTTTAATTCTGGGATGGGAGTAACACAAACCCGATTCTGGAACCTTATTATCCCATAGCAATCAATGATGAATTCAGGAACATTTCTGACCTTCTTTTGAAACTCTACTTCTTTTTTTTGTGCCTCTTTAATCTTCACATGTATAGATGGTTGAACATTCATTTGAGAAAGATAATATTCCTCCCCTTCCATTATAATTCCATGATCCGTCCTTTGTAAATCCATAAATATAGGATCTTTTGTGATCCTCATCATTGATAAGAAAGCATGGTCTTGTTGACTTAATCCATCTGACACTTTTTTTTCTTTCCTAGGGTTATAATGAATTGAGCAGTCGTAGTCCTTAATCAACTCCAACCATCTTCTTTGGTGCATATTCAGCTCCTTTTGTGTGAAAATATACTTTAAACATTTATGATCAGTATAAATATAACACCTTTCACCATAAAGATAATGCCTCCAAAACGTTAATGCAAAGATTACCGCAACTAATTCCAAATCATGAGTTGGGTAATTTTTCTCTTGGATTTTCCACTGTCTTGAGGCATAATCTGTCACCATATCATTTTTCATGAGAACACACCCCAATACCTTCTTGGATGCATCACTGTAGATCACAAACCTTTCTTCACTACAAGGCTGTGTGAGCACATGTTCATTGCATAATATTCTTTTTAAATCCTTGAAATTCCCTTCACATTCCTCTATCCAAACAAACTTAACTCTTTTCCAAGTCAACCTGGTGAGTGGATTAGATAATCATGAAAAATATTTTACAAAACGTCGATAATATCCATCCAAACCAATAAAACATCGGATCTTAGTTACTGTTGTTGGTCTCTTCCATTATTCAATAACCTCTGTGTTTGCTGAATCCACATATATACTCTATTTTGAGAATATGTGACCCAAAAATGCATCTTTTTACACCCAAATTCACACTTGGTAAATTTGGCATAATGATTCTCCTTTCTCAGGGTCTTCAATACAATTCTCAAGTGATATTCATGTTCTTCCTTGCTCAAGAATATTGTCTATAAAGACTACCACAAACTAATCAAGATAGTCTCTAAAGACTCTATTATTTACATCCATGAAGATAGAAGAGGAATTATTAAGACCAAATGGAATCACTATGAATTCATAGTGTCCATACCTTGTACGGAAAGCTATCTTTGGTATATCCCCCCTTTTGACCCTTAATTAATGATACCCTGAATGAAGATCAATCATGGAAAAGTATTGAGCTCCGCGTAGTTGGTCAAATAAGTTATCAATGTGTGGGAGATGATATGTTTTCTTGATAGTGATTTTGTTAAGTTCGCGATAATTCATGGAGATTCTCATTGATCCATCTTTCTTCTTAATAAACAGAATAGGTGCTCCCCAAGGTGATGCACTAGGGCGTATGAATCCCTTATCAAGATTCTCTTGGAGATTCTTCTTCAATTCCTATAACTCAGTTCGGTCCGTTCTATAAGGTGTCTTTGAAATAGGTAAAGCACCCGGTATGAGTTCTATTGAAAACTCAACTTCACGATTTGGTGGAAGACCTGGCAATTCCTCCATAAAGACATCATCAAACTCTCGTAAAATGGGCATATTGTTAATCATGATTTTCTCTCCATCCATTTGAGATAAATAACCTTCATTTATTATAACCAAGACCCATAAGATGGAATAAATTTCCACTGAAAGGTTATGTTCATCCTTGCATCGATAGACGATCATAGATTGATCTGGAATATGAAATGTGACTTCCCTTCTTTGTCAATTGATATGATCTCTATATAAAGAAATCCCATCAATGGCTAGAATCACATCAAATTCCACTATCAGAAGGATCACAAGATTTGGAGGAATCACTTTCCCACAAACTTCAATTGGAGAAGAATTATAAACTTTTTATATGACTGTCGTGCCATTAGGGGTTGTCATAGCTTACTCAATATCTAACGGCTGAGGTAATACAATGATACACATAGAAATTTCATCAGAAAAAAAAGAATAGGTGGATCCAGAATCAAATAAAACATTTTCTACTTTTGAGTGGACAGTTAGTGTACCTTTCACCACTTCATTATTGTACTCCACATCGCTGATAGAAATTGCATGTGAGATTCTTTTGTCTTTGGCCTTAAGAGTTTGTTGACATCGATTATCATCAACAACCATTGGATTAGGGCATTGATTAGCATAATTCCCTATTTCCTTGCACTTGTAACATTGATGCGTAGGAGGTCCACTCTGTGTAGACTTTTCTTTGTTCACATCACTGGACATATTCTTCCCATCATTGCGGAATTCAAATGCCTGATGACATTATTTTACACATTTGAAACATTTATTTGTCCCTTTAAGACAACTCCCTCCATGTTCCTTTCCACGCTTTGAGCATAAGGGAAAACTCATCTTCTTTTTAGTGTGCTCTTTAGATTTCCCTTTTAATTCCATTTTCTTCTTCTTATCAAACCCATATGATTGATGGGTTACTCTAATCTCCATCTCAACCATGATAGTACATCGAACAATTTCCTCATAGCTATTAAAATCCCATATGGATAACTCCCATCAATGACATGGTTTTAAGACACTAAAAAATCGACCGATCTTACTCTAAGGTTGGATAATAATTTTGGAAGTGTACCTTGCAAGTCTTGTAAAATTTTCTTCGTAGATACTGACATATTAATTATCCTTTTTCTTCAGTTCAAGAAAATCCTTCTCCATCTTTGTTTGAAAAATATGAGGGAATTACTTTTTAAAAAATAAGTTCTTGAACTCATCCCATTTCATGGACTCAATTTCATCTCTTGGCTTCGTATTCTTGATAATATTACACCATTGATCAACTTTACCTTCTAAAATATATACTGCTAGGATGACATTATCATATTCAGAACATTGAATAACTGAAAATATCTTTTCAGTAGTACTGATCCATTGTTTTGCAACAAATGGATCAGTAGACCCGCTAAATGAGGGTCGACGCTGCCTCAATAAGGATTCAAAAGAATTTTTCTCCTTTCCTTTGCTCGTTTAGAAGTCATGCCTGATTCATAGCTTGAGAAAGTTGTGTGAGCATGTCTATAATATTTTCCATTCCAACTCCCATAATGTTTGGTTTCTTAGGGGGATAATCATTGCATTGCCCATCTTATTCCGCATTAACATTGTTCCTTTGGGTTCCATCCATTGACTAAAACCTAGAAGAATATTGTGAGAAACACTAATTATAATAGGAAAACCACATAATCAAGACTAAAATTTCACACTTAAGGTCCTATCATAGGTTATTCATGGCCATTTCTAAAACACTAATATTATGTTCTATACTTAGACATATCCTTAGGATTCTTACTAAGGCTTTCACATCCTAGTTTCCAATGGTTGACTATACCTTTCCTCTAATACCAACTATAATGACCCACACATTACACAAATTGTTATTACTTCAATATTAAAGCGCACTTATTACAACATATAACAAAACCATGGAAGGACCGTATAGTTATAGTTTCTTTAGAAACTGGGAAACATAAACAGATAGATCATATAGAATCTACACGGTATCCCATTTATTTCATCATATCTAGAATCCCTTTTTGGAATATACTACTTAATACCATTTTTCCTGACCTGGGGAAAAGATAACATACAAAAGGGTGAGCTCAAATACTCAGTAAGTTCAAACAAAAGAAATTTCAATCACATGATATTCATAAGAACATAACATTTTGGAAATCTTAACCTCTAAAAGAGATCATAATTTCAAAAACTAGGATAGATCATAGTAGTGAAATGTAATCCCAATAATCATAACATAAAACATGAAACATTTTTACATATACATATAATCATAGAGAATCATTTCTTAATAGTCAAGACTCATTTCCAAGACTATCTTAGCGGACAAAGTTAATTTTTGATCTGAGTTTACTCCTCGTTTCAGTCCTGTATCACTGAACTGGATTAACCTACAATTCCAGACATGTCTATCTCATGAGATATAAATATTTACCCAATGAATTTGAGGGAGATATAGGTCCCACCCATCTCATAATGAAACCATTCTTATGTGTGCCACAAAATCATAAATCATACATCATAACATAACCCATGTAATAAAAATGGGACTCTTAAACGTCATGACATCATAACATAATCCATATAAGATAAAAGGACATCATAAAAATAACTCCATCATAACATAATCCAATCAATGTAAAAATTTGGATAGAAACATAACCCTATATTATCTTAGATGGAAAATAATTCTGATAAAATGCTTGAACTCCATTCTTGAGGAAAATATCATTTCTACTTTAAAAACATTTTTCCTTTCGTAACATGTCATACAATTTTAAACTAAAATAAGTTGATTAAAAATTAACTTGAAAACCTGTAATGGAAGCTTCATGGAAATAATGTTCTAAAAATCCATTCATGTTGTATAAGTTAATGAAAAACATTCTTCTCGTACTTTGGCTGGAAAAGTCAAAAAGGTAACTCGTACTAAAAACCAAAAAAGATTCCTTTCATATATTTTATTAAAAACTCACCGAAGGGTATAATTGGACATAAAAGATTGTAGGAGTATATAAATAATATTACATATTGAGGAAACATTGATGTGGATGATAAATATTACCCAGTAAATTCTGAAGTATAAACAATCTCAGATAAAAATGAGATTGTGAGATTTTCCCTTAACATAGGTTTGATATGCTTTGTGTGTGTCTGAACCTCTTATATAATGATTTTAATAATTTAATTGAAATATTATAGAATCATATTCATTGTTATTATATAATATATGGTCATATACTTATCTTATTATTCTAAATATTTGATTTCTACTTGTTATTCGGGTGTTCATTACTTTATGTTCTTATGCATGTTTTGTCGGATAAATTCTTATTCTTCTTTTTAGGTCATAGATAACTCATTTAAGAATGGTATAAGTGTATCATATATCATATTTATTCATTAAATCCATTTATATAATCATTGTTCAACGAAGATCGTGTAGAACGGGTCTCATCACATCGTGGACACGGTAGGTCGTACGTACGCATGAGCGATGATATCGTTCCCATGATCATGGAATTGTATTGAAGTGTATGTATACTATTTCAGAACCAAAATAACTTTACAAAAATAATATATAGTAATTATTTACACCATTATACCCATCCATGTATGTTGGTGGTGCAAAACAGATTACACCATGGCGTGGAGACGGTATTCCGTACATACACACTGGCGGTGATTTCATTTTTCGTAGGATGGATAGAAGGTGAAATAGGGTCGTTTCATATTTATAACAACAAATCAGTATATGAGTGATATTGATGTTATTACTTCATAATGAAACAACTAAATAAGAGGAAGTAGAAGTAGAAATAAAGTTGAAAGAATCGGTAACAGACATTACCTCTTCTTTGAAGCGCCACTTCTTAACCTCTTCTAAAGGCACTATAGATGGTCTTTGAAGAAGACCAGTACCTCTAGGATGTTTCAAGACAAGTGGAGAAATAAAATTGGTAGGGGTTGGTGGATCTTGAAGGCTCAAAGTGGTGTGATGAAGAGAGGGAGGAGGTGCCCTTTTATAAGGGATGAGAGGGGCGCCTTTGGGAAAAGTAAAAATATTATTTTATAATAAAGTCATATTTGGTTTTTAATAGCTCCAAATTGATTTATTTCAAAGATAAGGTGGGGATGGGTCTAAATACTCTCAACCAATAGATTTTAGACAAGATTATGTTAATATTTTAACCTTATCATTTAGATTTAACTCTAAGTTAAATAATTTGTCTTTATCATGTCTTCTTGTTTTCTTACACTATATGGTTAATAAACATACTATAACAAGCCAAACGAACCCAAATTTTTTTATTATTAATATGTAAAACCTTATCTAAGTCATTTGGCCGAACCTTAGATTTTTAAGAATAAAATATAAATTAATAATATAATATTTGTTTTAAAAACTATTTTATGTCAATTTTGACACTATTTGGTAATTGATTTTTGTGAAAATAATGAAAACATGATTAGTTAGAAAAAACTAAATTAAATCAATACTAATATGTCATATTAACTAATAAAATTATTTTAATTCATATAATGTCTCAAATTACATTTATTTGGGTATTTATAATATCAATTATGTTAATATTTCCTTAATAAGGTAATTACTGTATAATCATTGTGTCATAAATAAACTAAATTATTTAAAGTCTAAAAATTATAAATAGAATACGATTATTTAGGAAAGTTTATATCATTCTAAATGAATATTTATAGTCTAATTTATCTTTTTTTTAACCATATATTATAAATGTTTTAGTTATTAAACTTTGATTTTAACTATTTAAACTCTTCTTTAAATAAAATAATATTAAATGTCCTAATCTAATCCAAGTGGACCTAAATGTTCATATTTTAATCCTATGGTTTTTTTGGTCGAATTAAACATATCCAATAGAATTAGTACACATGTTAGGGTAATAATAATAATATCATTTTTACCCTTAATTACCCATTTACTTTTAACCATGGTAAATAAAAGTAAAATGTTACTATTCACAAAAATTCCTTTAATCTCATTAAACCACATTTTACTTACTAATATCAACCGTGTCTCTCGGATTTTCAAAATTTCATTCACAAAAGTGGTAAAATTAAGTTTTATATAAATTTTCAAACACTCCAAGGAGGTGGGTAAAAGACGGTGAAAAGTTGAATAAAATATTTACATATCTAAAATTATTATAAAAGGACTCCAATGAATTAAATTGAACTTATATAGGTATTATGTATCAATTTTGACATAAAATAAATTTAAATAAAATAAATAATTATTTAAATAAAAATTTGGTTAAAATAGTAATCCAGTGTGTTCACTATTCATAAAAAATTTAATGTTTTCAGAAAAATACTAAAAAATCACCCTAGGCTCATTTCGATATTCCGAATCCAAAAATGATGTCCATTTTGAATGATAAAATTTGTGAAATTTTAAAAAGTGGGTATTACTATTCATGACAGCTAGTTTTAATAATATTTTTATAGTATATCGTTTTTTAGTGAAACTCGGTATTGCGTACAATGCATGCTATCATGGAAGGCCGCGATTGCGTGTAAAGAAAGACAAGCTGGTGTTGTGTATAGTGAACGATTTATTTTATGATATATATAAAAACAAAATATTTCTCATAAAAATCTCGGGTGTTACATACATAAAACATGAACTAGGAATGATAAATTTATAAATTCCATTTGACCTATTCCGTTATAAAAATTATGATGATTTGTGAAACCGATCTATAAAACCGATTAGGTGAAATCGATCTATCAAATCAATCAGATGAAAATGATATGTCAAAACGATCAGGTGAAACCGATCTGTCAAACTGCTCAAGTGAAACAGATCTGTCGAATCTATCAGTGGAGCCGATCCGGTAAAACATTTCAACTGAGACAGTTCATGTGAACCAGATCTTATGAAACTGATCACATAAATATGATATCTTAAGACCATTTGTGTGAAACCGATGTATATAAGGACCTCTTTGTAATTTTTTCTCTTTTAAGTGAAATGAAACAGTTTTTTTTAATTTTTACTCTACTCAGTTTTTTGTTACGACGGATTAAAATACCTAAAAGAAAAACTAAATTCAATCCAAGTCAACCTTTCACCTCCTTCTCTTTGGATAAACATTCAACCCTTCGACACTATACCTCTCTACCCACGACCTTTTGACTCCCTTTGAACCTAAACCTTTAGAAATGGAAAGAACAAAGCACATGATGGAGGGACCGAGTGAGTGACCCTCAGCTAAGTGTCAGAAGGGTGAGTCTAGTTGTACTGTAGGCACTGGGAGTCTAGGATTGGGATTTCATACAGTTTCTATATAAAATGATGTATCTTTTGAATGGATTTTGTCAAGAATGTCTCAATTGCTGAGACTATTGGAATCTCTAGGTTGGTATATATTTTTTGAATAATGAGAGGCGATTTTATCCCCTGTTGGTACATGAATTCCATCTCAACCTAGATATATCTTTGGAAGGAGCTGAAGAAGAATGGATTAATTTTGTATAGAAGATCAATGAAATTTCTTTTTCATCCAAGGAATAGGATAAGTGTTTAGAAATGCCTCATGAGCCCATCTTTGCTGATTACCAGGATAACATTCCTCCATCCTCAGACTAATTTTCATATGAGGATTCTTTAAATGAATTTACTAAGAATGAATAATTTAGGATATATACTACCACTGAGTTATATAGAGAGGAAAGATTTCAATTTACATTCATTCAACATCTAATATGCCCAAGGAAGTGATACTTTACTTCTGTGAAATATTAGGGTTTATTTCTGATTTATATTTTGAATAATGGGATCAAGGTAAACCTATGTTGGTAATTTATTGTACTCAATTTCTACCTGATAATACCCTCCATGAAAACAAAATTTTGTACTATCCAAAAATGATCTCTAAAATTCTGAGGAGGCTGGGTTGTGTGGAAGATGTAGATGAAGAGAATAGTGTATGTAGTGGATTCTACCTACACAAAAAAAATTTAAAAAGAATGAATCTTTTCTAGAACAGTATGAGTAAATGTTGGTTAGGATATCAAGAATGATTATACGATGATTAAAATCATATTGATGATCCTACCAGACCAAAGGATCAAGCTAATGTAGGCCTAAAACTGGGTGAAGAAGCTGTTTATTCTGATGAATAAGGGATTGAGGCTGAGAATCCAGTGGAGTAAGAGACTCCTATAGATGAAAAAAGTTACCCTGATATTGCTAAGATCCCAAAGGACATGTCTTATAGACTTGTGAGTCCACCTTTTGAGTTAGCCTCTCAAGAGACTTTATCAGGTGATGAAGAAGAGGAAGCGATAGAGGTCCCTATAGTGGAAGGATATTTAACGAAATCTACTGAATATAATTATGATTATTATGATGATGATTTTTATAATGAACATAATGGTGAGAATTTTAGTGACTCGTTAAAATTAGAACAAAAAGTTGTTGACAGGTCAAGTGAGGAATCTGTGCATGGAGCTGATATTGTGGATGATGGATAAGGTGATGATGATCCTATTGAATAGGATACTGATTGAGATGCCCGTGATGAGGAGCAGAATTTCCATCCAACTAATGAATACCATGGAATAATTCAAGAGATTAATGAAATTTTGGTTGGATTCCAAGATGAAGAGCCTACGTATCATGTTGAACCTATGCCTCAGGTTTCAAAAGTTTTGGAGTACCTGATATAGCTAAATTGTAAGAAAACCTTCAAGCATAATTCATACTTGTTCCTAGAAATATCATTTTGGCTATAGGACAAGAATAAGATGAAGATGAATCCATGATTTTACCTAATCCTTAGGGAATAAGAGGCAGTATTGACATAGTGGAGCCAGGATACTGGACATGTTCTTTTGGGTGGAATAGAGATCAAGGTTACATTCTATGTCGATTGGATTATGACTCAGATAAGGATATCATTGCTCATCCTCCTCTTCCACAAGCACCAGCTTAATGAGAACCTATTTCAACTTCTTCACCAATAGTACCTCCTCTATATTAGCCAGTTTTAATGGCAGTGCCTTGTGACTATGTCACTAAGGATGATTTAGAACAATTCAAAACAGATATCTATGAATAAGTTAGTGCATCGGTGGGATCTAGAAGTGAATAATATACTTCAAAGAGCATTTAAGAAGCTAATGCTAATTGAATTTCATGGGTAGTGATTTAATAGATTTACCCTAATTCCATTTCTATAGCTGATACAATCATTAGAAACAATACTATGCTGATATAAGAATTTAAGAGGATGAGTAATGAGTTGAACTCTTTGACCACTTATTTTAAGACCTCTTTTAGTGGTGAAATTGATGTTATTAAGAAATTATTTACACATATAATGAGTGTAAATTTGATGAAATTGAAAGTTGAACATGGAAATATGATCTTTGGTCCATCTAGTTCCAAAGGTAGGAGGGATGCTACTATTGATGTGGAGTCTCTCATTGCTGTGATGAGGGAAGAACTAAATATTCATCAGAGTGATTCTGATAAGTAATATTTTTCCAAGGTACATAGGAATACTAATATCATTTATATCATGGTAAGGCAGTGCAGAAATGAATCCTATTCCACTCCGAAGGAAATCAAAGAAAAGATGTATAAGTATTTTTCAATGATTTATAAAGAGTATGATTTGCTAAATAACATCAAGTATTTGGCTGAAAATATCATGATTTCTCCATTAACATAATCCTTCAAGAAGAAAGTGTCAAAATTGATGTATTCCACTCCTCTTATGAATAAATTCATGGAGAAAAAGGATGATTTTGAGAAGACTATTCCATATGGGGAAAATTCATTAATGGTTTCATCATGATTTTAAATCCTTATTTGTATGTCCCAGCTGAGGCAATTGTGGTCCCATATGCTGCTTCCATTTGACCATCCATTATCCCTCATTCTAAGATGATAGTGTATTAGGACTTATGTGAGATTCAACTAGTGATTCATGAACAACTTTAGAGCCTTGTTTTTTCATAAAGGAGAACCAGCATAGTATCCAATGTTTCTATAGGTGTTTCCTTTCCTGGTGTTGTTTTTCAGTTAGCCCTACCTATAGCCACACCAAAACCTTCCGAACATACTCCAGATCCTTCAAGTAAAGGAAAATCACCTATGAATCAAAATCCTTAGATGTGAATTGTTTATTTCATTGGGATTTGTTCAATTATTTTTCTAATTGTACATTTTGAACCTTAATTAAATTATTTTTGCCTTAATTGTGTTTCTAATTTTCTTTGTATTATTTACCTTTATTATTTATCCTTATTTTAACAATTTTTTTAATCCCAAAATGGGGAGAAAGTTATAGGGGTGCATTCTTAATATAAGGGTGATCATAGGAAACATGAAACGTACTCAACATATTATGTATATATATCTCATATTTGATAAAAAATTTATATATTTACATTATTATAAACTTGAGGGGGGGGATTAAAAGAAAATCCATAGTCATATTGATAATTCATATTCACTCTAGCATGAAAATTAAAGTAATTATTAGCCATTAACATCATGTTTATTCCATAATAAATGATTATCAAAAAGGGGGAGATTGATAGCCACTTTGTGAAATAGAGATTTTAATAATCACAAATCATTTCATTCCTAAAATTATATTAATTCATATATTATGTTATAACTCATGTTTATCATGTCAATGATTACTTTTTAATAGAATCAATTATGTACTATTATATATGAAAATTCAATAACTCAATAAATTTTGAATATTTTTTCTTCAATATGTTTAAAATTATATATTTACATGTATTTATGAATGTCACTTAATCTGGTAGTGTTCTGTTTATAAAAAAGACATTATATGTTTTCAGAGACTCTGGCACCGATGGATCAATAGAAGTCACCAGTTATCGAATTACCATTGAGGACTCACCAATCAAAGAACTCACCGATCAAAGAAGTCACTGATCAGAGAAGACACAGATTTTGGACTCATCTATATTTTAAGTGACTCAGCAATGAATGAGTCACCGATGGATAATACACCGATGAACGACTCACTGATAAATGACACACCGATGAACGAATCACCAATGGGAGACACATTGATAGTTCAAAATGAGTCAATGATGGTGACTCATAGATTCCCAGACAGACCGATAGTGATAATGAATCATCGGTACACCAATCCATTGATACTAATGTGAAGGAATCAAAAATATATGGATTCACATATGCTAAAATATCAATGAGGACAGACTGATTGGAGTGAGTCACTGATACTTACAACTCATTGATAATCATAAAAACTATTTCTAATTTAATAATTGAAATTTATATATAATGGTTATATATTGAAAAATTAATGTTTCAGACATTATTTAATGTTGTCTGTATGAGTATATGTAGATAGTAAGAGGTACATTCACATAGGGATATCATCTTATCTTTTAGAACATGAATTATAAAATTTTTACAAACTTTAAATTTTATGAAATGAGGAGTTCAATGAAAAGTAGAAAGAACAGAAGAACTATAAACTCATTATACTCTCAAGTTTTCTTCAAAATCCCATGAACTCAAATAATGTAAAAACTATTACATAAAAAGACGATAAAATCCTATTGTGCTGACCTAAATATCCTAACAACAAGGAGCTGAACTTTTCACACCAAGAAGTTAGTGTACAGATGCTACGATACAATTTTTTGTATAAAAATTCTAGAAGATGACCCAAACATCATTTCCACTAAATTAAAATATCCTAGAGCTTCATTTCATAACACACATATATTTCTAATCCTTATTCTACATCTCTATCTCTATTGTGTTCTTTTTTTAATCTTTTTGAGCTGTGTGTGTATCTGTCTTTATCACACACACTATCTCTTTTTCATAACTGGAGGAAACATGATATCCTCAAACTCACTAATATTTTTATACATTGAGTCCCATTTATAATAGTGGAAGATTTCATGTGTGACCTTTTTTTGTTTTTCCCACGAATAACTGTGTTAGAGGTCAGGTGTTACCCGGATAGCCTTGTGTGCTGTTGTGAACTCTGATCCACGGTGAAAATTAAACTGTTTATTAAATTAAACCTCTTTGTGGAAGGTGATCAAAAAGTTAAGAGGACTAAGTCTCATCTTGAGACTAAACCTCATGTTTATATCCACTGTGGATTTTCCTTTTTTGTTTTACACTCTTTTTGTTAATTTTTCACAAAACTAAATTGAAATTTAATAGTAAGTTTGGAAAGAGTTTATAACTATTTTGGAGTATATGGATATTTATAAAAGTCATACTAATATTCATATTATTATATATGAAAACTAATCAATCTTTTGTGAAATTAATTGAGTATTCAGAACTTTAATAAATTCACTACAAAGTTACTTTGATTCTATTTTTAATTGTGGGAAATTTTCAAAGAAATTTTTTTACAGAAATTTTTATAGATACTAAATCCCCCACCCATTGAGTTATATACTCCTAAATGTAGTATTAAATTTATAAAAAAATTCTACTATTGTGGGAAATTAATTTTATCACAAGAATGTGTACATGGAAAACCCCCTTTTAGAGATAATTACATTAAAAAATAGCATCTTTAAAAATAATTATTATAAAAAATTATGTTTAAATAAAAATATACTATAAATTATTTATTTCATAAATAAAATGAATTTTATGACCTTAATTTCCTATAATTGGAAGGATTTATTTTATAAATGAACATGAAATTCCTGTCAAATGTTTTTTTCATAAATATATTTTTCAACCAAAAAACAATATTACATTACCTATATGACTACTAATTGTCATTATATATATATAAATTCACATATTTAGATAATAAATATTGAAATATTATTTAAATCCATCCATAATTGTTCTTCTTTTAATTATTTAATATGAAAGAACATTATGAATTTAAAAATATTTTATAGAAAGTTCCTTTTTAAACCAAAAAGTAAACTTATACAAAAATAAGGTATAATGTTGTCAACATTTTATTTAATTAGTTTAATTCTAAAAAATAATTCATTTTTAAATTTTAAATAAAATTCAATGAACTAAGATATTTTTAAATTTCCTAATGTTTTAATACAACTTACAGTTTTACACAGAAGTGTTATATTTTACTATTCACAGAAAAATCCCTCCTTTTTAAAAAATCCGAGAATTTCACCAAAATATAATTTAGATATGATGAATTAAAATATGATGTTAATATATATATATATATATTATCAAATATGAGAAAATTACATCTATTTTTTTCATAAATAGTGTTAAAAATCATTTTTTATGAAAACGTATTTTTGAAAAATAAATTGACTAGACCAAAATGTTATTGATTTTTATCAATAAAAATTAATTGGTTATAAATAATAATATATATATATATATATATATATATATATCATAATCTAAACAATCCTATTCATACCCTCCAATTTAATGGTTTTGTTATAATAATTATATTTAAATAATAAATCTCAAGGGTATTTTACGCTCGTAGTTGCACATCGTATATGATATAAAACAGAATATTCTTCATTTAAAATAAAAGGGTTATAAGAACAATTATTTATTGAAGAGATTAAAATTATTTTTAATATATATTCTATAAAATAAGGGTTGATACACATAAATTATCTATTATATTATATATTCCAATAGAGGAAACCCACCATTGATGACGAATATTTTGAGAAAAATATATGTGTACATTCGATTAGAACCTTTGTCATAATAGGAATGAATTATTATCTATTTCATTCCTGTTGGAATATAATTTTAATTGGAATAAATATATAGATAAATCCCATTATGAACAAAATAAATCTATTTACCATGTTCTTTTCACATTTTAATGATGATTGAGATGAAGATTTTATGTAAATAATTGTTTAGCAGTAATGTCCCTAGTCTGAATTCATCCATTGTGAAAATATTATTGTCAACAAAGGATTTCAATTTACATTGATAACATCATATGACAGTCAAGTATTGAAGTTGTAGATACTATCAATTTTTTTGTACATAATATTAATGATTCTTATAATAATGTGTATATGTTTTTAACTCCTCGACACTAGTACCACATTAGTGCTGGCTGTGAAGAAGAATATGAAATTTGGACACTATATCAATAAGGAAAAGTCATAGAAACTATTTCTAATATTCTAGAATGTATTTATATGGTAGGTAGTAACCTATTTTAAAAAATATAGGGATAATATATATTATGAGATAATATAATAAAATGAAATATATAAATAAATTAACCTTCCAAATAGATCAATATTATTCCCTACATAAATAAATAATATGAAAAGATAAAAAAACAGAAAATATGAAACTCCAATAAACCCTACAAAACTTAATAAAACAATAACACCAAAATCAGTCACCAAGAAATAATATTTATATTAATATTGTTTGGGATTATATATATATAAAGTTAATAAAAATAGATGTATACACTATTGGGATCTTCATTAAAAGCTATCATATTTATGTTCTATAAACATACTAAATCTAATTGAATAATAAATTGATACTAACTCATTACCTTATTTATTAAAACTATATACATTCATCACAAAGGCAGACTCACCACATCAGAAAACAAAATAATTCATTCTATATAAAATAAATAATCATAATAAAGTGACATCATATCCACATAATCATTGATTTTTTATCTCATTACCCAATGCCAGATGTCATATTATACAATCCCATCTGAAAGTATTCTTAAATATTATGCATAAATCTCACAACCATATCTCATCATGAACCCCATGCACAAATTTAGAACTGTGTCTAATCTTGTGGTGAGTAGGATGGGAACTAAAACCCATGTATCATTCCTAATACATCAACACATCATATCCCATTCAAGTAAAAAAAGTGATAATAATTTTCCTCATGGAGGGAATACATGTATATACTATAACCCCATAACAAATCAACCTACACACATATATATGGTAAATTTAAGATCCATCACAACCCTTGTATCCACATACCGAAATATAAAATCCATTACATCTTGTATACATATTTTCAGATAAAAAATCCTTGATAAATACACAAAAAGGAAAAATTATGTATCTTTATGAATATTTTAGAAACCAAACGTCCCTATAAATCATAAATAAACTCTATCCATATTTTTTTAGTAACATATAATAAATAAATAAATAAACATGACGAGGTTTAGTGGTTTAGGGAACCAATATCCCTTAGTCCACTCCAGTAATGCTCTCTTGATTAGTGTATTGATTTCAATGAGAATTTACTTTTTATCGTAACTTCTACAAATAGATATAGGTAGTATTCACCTTATAATCAAGGATTTTATTTGTCATTTGAGTTCTTTTATATTTAACCAAAATATCTTAATCTTAGTATGATATATTTAAACATCAATAATTACTATGTAAGAGATTGTGATACTTTAAAAAAATAATTGATTATAATGTTGATGCTGAAGAATTATTGATGCATTATTGTAGCAGAAACCGATAGTTGTATATGATACTCAGTAAACCAAAACAATAGATAAAATATTCTTCAAAATGAAATAAAATTCAATCGTTATTCAAAAATTAAACACCATTTATATGATCAGACATGAATGTCCCAAAAGTGTAACTCCATAGGTGACGTCACATTGTTGTTTGGGAACACACATCAATATCTTCATGAGGATAACATCACACTATTAAACATGATGGTTGAATTTCTTTTGGTCAAACAGCTCCAAAAATATAAAATTATAAATATTCAATATTTGAATTCAAAAGAATAAGAGAATGTTATAACTTCAAATAGAAATAGGAATGATTTAATCTTTTAAAGATGAGACTTTGAATTGTTTTATGAATATAATTAAAACAGATTATATAATAGCATCAAATTTATTGTATAATTCTAGAAAATATATATTCAGTTTAAACCTCATCATTGACCAATTAAAACATTGGTTTTTATATATAGTTATAAACACCCAATGTATTGTTGAAATCGTATGGTGTATTACAAAACTAGGGATGATGAACCATATGTTTATTCATAAAATATAGGGTTTCTCCTATATGTTTGGTTTTTGATCCAAAATTTTATTCCAAACATATGGTAAAAATCCCTACGTTCTACTTAAAATGTATGGTATAAACAATTTTTCTTCAACACATATGAAAAACATCCAAAATACTTATAATTTGAGAAATCAAATATCCTACCAAGGGTCAAAAACGGAATATACCTCTATAATAAATATAATTATTCGAGTAATTATTATCATGAAATTTACTTAAAGTAACTACATTTGCAGCATTAATTTCTGTGTTTTTGAGTATCAAAATCAAATAGATATTATTTAAATTTTTTAATCACGACATTCTCAATAATATATCCCTTTTTTATGATCATAAAATCTATAAATCTTGTATAATAAAACAAATAAAAAATAAAATTTTAAAAATATGAGAATAAATTAATTTCATGAAAATTTATCCCTTATAAATAAAACAAGTACATATTAATTTCTCCCATATATATATTTTACTATTTTTAAAATAGTTATTTCCAAATAATATTCATATTTATTACTCAAAATGTTTTACAATTTCCCTATAAATTTATTACCCTTTGGTGAAATGAAAATGAAATTATGAAAAATTTTACAGGATTTTTAATGTTAAAAAGTGTAAAACTGAAACTTAAACTATGAGAAATATGAAAAAAAATTCATATTTTACAAAAAAATATATTTGGAGTTTAATAAGATATAGTTGTCAAAAAGAGTCGAAATTCATTGAAGGGTTAAACAGTCCATTTTCATTATGAAAACATTGAACTATTTTAATCACAACTATTGGAACTCTTGATAGTAGTTTTATTATCCTTTGAACATCAACATATCATTGATCCATCAATTATTATGAGAAATATTTAAATTAAAACTCTTATTACTAAATAATATTTAAATTAGTAATATATTGTCAGTCGATTATCACCATAAAACATATCATTTTCACTTTAAACAATTAAAATTATTATTGATAAATTGAAATCTATTTCACTTTTTGAAACTACTTTTGACGAGTATCAAAACCCATGTTTTAAACTGAATATTTTTTCATCTCTTTGTAACATTTTTTATAGATTTTTAAAACATCATGATGCTTCACTAATTCTTTATAAAATAGACTAGTAATGTGCCCATACTATGTAAAAATAATTCCATTTTTTACTATTTGAGATTATTGAACATCTAGATCATCAAAGCCATATAATTGATAAGATATTTTTCTATGGAATTATATACAAAGGAAACCATTTATTCCCCAACCAGATCAGGCATGGAATTAGGAAATGAAATACCTTACATTGTACTATGAGAATAAAATTTCTATTAGAATGATGTTCTATTTTATATCATGCTACTCCTACTAGATTAATTAAAATTTATTGAGTTTGTAATTTCTATGTTATTACTCAATAGGTTTATCAGGTTTTGAGAAGAACATTATATGGTTTGATACATAGTAAGAAGAATGATGTAATTTAGATAAATTGAAATTGAATTTTCACATTTATTATAAAAAAAGACTAATAATTTCATATTTTAATTTTGGAAATATATTTAAAAAAAATATTCTGAAAGAAAAAAAGTAATATTTTAATTACATTTTAGAAAAAAATAAATTAAAAAAATGTTTTAAAACTTGAATTAAAAAATTCAAAACAATTTTTTTTATTAAAATAAACCTCTATTTTTCTATTTTATTTAAATTAATATATGTTAGTACAATGAAGTCCCCCGAAATTTAAACTATTTAAGATAATTTTTTTATAATATATATATATATATATATATATATATATTACTGTGAATAGAATTTTTTACACAAATTAGAATAAATTAATAACTTGTTGACATATCATTATATGATATTAAATTATATTTAAGGAGTATGTATAATATAATGAATATTTTAATATTATTATTAATATCATAAAATAATTTTGTGATTATAGTTATAATAGATTATTCATAATTATAAAATAAAATTTCTCACCCCTATAAAAATAGTATATGTATATAAATTGATTATTAATATGGGAATGAAATAATTCCTAGATTAATAGCTCCAAGTCTATGAATTTTTCTATCAAACAAATTCATCATTTTAAATTATCCACTTAATGATTTAATAATTGATTCCAATGCTAGAAACCTACAAAATATCAAATACATGTGCCTTTTGGGAAAAATATTATTTTTGGTCTGGCAGTGTTAACAACAAAAGACTTATGTAAAAAATGTGAGTTCATAGAGAATTTATAAAAGTCTCGAATGCTCAATTAATTTCTCAGATGATTGATTATTTCTTAGCTTTAACTATTTATTGATTAGTAAGAATTTTGAAACTAATATACTTATTCAGAATAGATACAAACACTTTCTAAACTATCTATCAATGTCCAATTTAATTTTATTTGAAATGAAATGAACATAGATCAGATTAATCTAAATGATTAATACAGAACAAAAAAAGAGGTTCTATCTCAAGATGAGACATAGTCCACTCCACATGGTAATCAACTTCCCCCAAGCAGTTTATATTGATAAAATTTTGGATCCACACCCTGGATCGAGTTTTACAACATCACACAGGGCCGTCCAAGTCACATCTGACCTCTACCATAGTTATTTATGCGAAAAACAAAAAAAATGAATCTCACTAGATCTCTTCTGCTATTTTACATGGGAAACAAGTGAAAAAAAGAGAGAGCGTGAGGATATTGAGTATCCAAAAGTAATTCACATGAGGTAGTGTTTTTGAAGTAAAAAAATAAGCTCACACTTCTCAAAAAAGAAAAACCAAATAACACAACCGAGTTGTAAATGAAGAAAGAAGATTGGAAATCCTTGTTTATTATCTAGTGAAGTTATGGAATATTTTTAATTAGTGAAAATGATATCCGAGTCCAATACGAAAATATGAGTTTAGAAAAAGGTATAAAATCCTTTTTATTTTAGCTTCCAGGTGATTACATATATTAGATGTTTAGGATGTTCAAATAAATTTAGAACATTCTTCTTTCTCTTATTGAACTACTTGTGTACACTAGCATAGAGTTCTTGCATAGTTTTTTAAGTTTTGTTTTTCACTATTCAGCAGATTCACCCAGTCTATCTCACACCCACACACATTCTTTGCACTGTTCAGCTTGTAATCCTTTTATAGTTCAAGGAATAGTTGGCATAAAGATCTCCCCATGTGCATGTGTATCGTACTGTCTATGGAAAGTCCTACAGACAATATTAAATAATTTCAGAAACATTATTTTTTATAAATATTATTTTTAGAAATAGATTTGAATTAATAAATTTGTAACAATATTTATGAATTTTGGTGAGTAATATGTATTGGTGACTCATATGAATCGTTTTGTCATCATCATTCTGTTAGCATGGGTCTGTGAGCATTGTTCTGCCGCCATCAGTCTGTCAGCATTAGTCTATCAACATATGTCTATAAGCATCATTGAATCTGAGTATCGGTGAGTTATTTCCCTATGTATCATTGACTTAGTGTATTAGTGATTCATTTTTGATATCAGTCTATGACCCGTCGGTGAGTCATTCATCATTGTGTCGATCATTGGTGTGTTGTCCATCAATATGTCTATCATTTTTGTATCGTCCATCGGTGAGTCGATCATTGGTGTGTCTTCCATTGGTGAGTCAATCATCGGTGTGTTGTATATTGGTGAGTCAATCATCGATGTGTCTTTGTTTGGTGAGTCAGTCATTTGTGTGTCGTCCAAGGGTGATTTGATCATCAGTGTGTCGTCCATCGTTGATTCGATCATTTGTGTGTCATCCATCAGTGAGTGGATCAAAATACTGGTGTCAAGGACTCTGAGAGACTTGTGAAGTGTATGTCTTTAACATAGCATTGATATATTATGTGACATCCAAAAATACATGGAAATATACACATGTAAATATAGCCATGAATAAATATAGTTTATTGAGTTATGGAAATTAATTGTATAGTATTACATAATTTATTTACATATAAATATTAAATGACATGAAATAATATAATCTATAGATTGGAATTATATATGATTATGAAAACCATTACATCATAGTGGGTCCAACAATCTCCCCCCTTTTGATAATCACAAATTATATCATATAAGTAATTTTAATGAATAATAATTAATAGACTTAGCATACCACATTGAATTTGAGTGTCCAAAATAACGTGGGCTTTCCCTTGTTTTTGTTTTTAAAACAAATATGCCTCGAAAATATGGGATCATAGGCTATATATGTATATATATTATGATTTTGTAGTGGGGTGAGGTGGTCTGAAGACAACACTATAAAAGGTAACACTTTTAGGGATATTTTCTATAAGGATATGTCTCGTTTTGTCCAACTCATGGCTCTGAGGTAGCTCAGTAATGAAAGGTAAAATCTGAAAAAGTGCTTGAGATACAATCATTGGAGCAGGAGGCCGAGAGGTAGTTCCAGTGGAAGAAGAAGGAGGAACCACAGTTGCTTCAGCTTGAACATATAGATATGGATTGAGGTGCTTGATGATATCATTAAATATTTCACCACCATATATCATGGCCTTCTCGAAATCATCCTTAGTCTCTAATAATTTATTCAACATAGGGGTAAGATCCTACAATTGTGCTTCTTGAGTTTTGAAGGCTACTGTTACTATAGGAATTATGATATTTTTGTCCAAAAAATTGATTCTATTGGGGAGATAATCCTTGGTATATATCTTAGTAAATTACTTATCAACTTTCTCTCTAATAAATTTCTGATCAGCAAAGGCTTCCTTTGTGCACTGCCTTACCATGTTGTAAACAAGGTTTGTATTTCTATGTAACATTTCAAGACATTCATTTTCTGAATCACTCTGAACATTTTTATTTTCTTCTCTTATCACAGCCTTGAGAGATTCCAAATCAACATCAACACCTCTCTCACCTCTATAAGTGGATGGACCAGTGATCATTTTCCCAAGTTCTACTATTAATTTCATCAAATCTACACTATTTTGATATGTAACTAAGTTACTAATAAATTAATTCACTCCACTAAAATATTTCTTGAAATAAGTGGTTAGATTGTTCAACTAATTTCTCATCCTCCTTAATTCTTCTCCCAGTAAATTATTATTTCTAATTATGGTTTCGGTTGTGGTAATGATATTACATTGAATATCCTGGATCACCATCCTTACAATTATTTCAGTATCAGAATCCGAAATACTCATTGAAATATAGGCTTCACTTCTGGATCCAACTGAGGCTCTTAAAGACTCACATAAGTCATTTTTGAATTGCTCTAAATCATCCTTAGTGACATAGTCTCTAGGCACTGCTTGTGCTACTGGATCAACTGTAGGTGGTGTAACTGGTGAAGTAGGTGCAACCAATTCTACATCATCTTGAACTTAATAATTAAGAAGAGGTGTCATTATCTCCTCATCTGAAATATATTCCAAACCATATAGAATGTATACTCGATCTTTATTCCAATCACGGGTATAGGTCCCATATCTTGGCTCAACAGTGTCAATCCTAACTCGTCTTCCATGAGGCTCAAGTACAACTTCATCATATTCTTCATCATCATTATTTCCTCTAGCCAAAATAACATTTCTAGGTACATGTACCAATTGAACATGAGGTTCTGCATGTTCTCGAACCACATCAACATCTCCTGGAACTTCCTCAGTCTAAGGAACGTGATCCTCATCCTCTTCTTCCTGGCTACAAGCCATAGTTTCATTCAACTCCTGAATGAGTTGTTTATTTTCTATAATAGGATGATGTGGTATGTCCTCATTACCATAATATATTTGATAAATAGAATGCCGTTTAATTGGATCATCACCATCAGTAGCTCCATGTACAAATTTCTCACTGGATCTGTCAACAACTTGTTGTCCTACTTTTAATGAATCGCTGACATGCTCATCATCTCCCTCTTCATCACCATCATCATTGTCATCATCAGACTCCTAATCTAACTTACATAAATATACTTCCACACTAGTGACTTAGGTCTCTTATTCATCCTCATATATTAACAATGGTTCCCTTGAGGGTAGATCCAAATGTGGAATATTCGGTCCATAAGACAAGTCTATTGGGCCCTCAGCGATATCAGGATCACTCTTGTAATCCAAAGATTTTCCCTTTTCTCTTTTCATCTCAACCTCATCTTCCTCATATGAGTAGATATCCTCGTCCCCTTATTTTAGACCTAGATCAACATGATCCTTTGGTTAGGTAGGATGGTCAATCGAATTGAACTCCTCATACAATCATTCCTCGTCTCCTACCCCACAATTCATGCCAAGGATCCAGAAAATCTTCATTCTCTTGAATATCTATTTCTAAAGGAAGAAACCACTGTATGCACTAATCATTCCATCTCTATCTTCCACACATCCCAAATTCTTAAGAATTGCATAGATCATCCTTGGATAGTACTAGCATGTTTCTTTCTTGGAGAGTTTTATCATATCAAAAATGTGAAACGTTAGAAACCTACAAATATTGACCTTTATCCCATTTTTCAAGAGATAAACTTGGAATATATTATGATACCTCATAGCCAAGAAATATCCCTTCCTTGGCCAGATTTCATGTTGAATAAACACAAAATGTAATCTTACATCTCCATCAATTTCTCTTGTAGTAGCTATCCTTGCTTCTTCATTTCTAGTCAGCTCCTTCATAATACCTTCATAAAAAATAAATCAGAGGAAGGTGTAATTTTACCCTGATAATATAGATAGACACCGTCATGAGGAATTTCTAAACATATAACCCATTTCATAGATGAAAAAGATATCTCTTTTTCCCTTTGCCACTGACTTAATACTTGCTTCCTCATCACCATCTAGGGATATATTCAATTGTGGATAAAACTCATGTACTATCTAGGGAAAATATGACCATTCATTATTTGAGAACCAGTACAGCCACCCTTGAAATTATAGCAACCTTAGAAAAAGTTACATGCTTGATAGAAGCCACTCTGCAAAAACTTTTTTCTCGGCTATAACAACTCGGCCACCTAATCCAAATATTGCAATACCACTGGAGTCACCCTTCTAATGGTTAGCTGATGGAGATGCCTTCAAATAATCCACCACAATCTTTTTCCATTCCATTTCAGGGGTTATGATTCGAAAGGATTCGAAAGGTCAAGAGTAGAGAGGTAGATTATCTAAGAGAAAAAGTTTCAAATGCAGAGAAAAGGGTGAAAGGTCGAGATGGATTGAATTTGTTTTATCATTTAGGGATTATAAATTATAAATCACAATTAAAAATTTAAAAGCGGTAAAATGAACATAAAATTGTGTATTTTTACATAAAATGGACAGAAGGGTCCTCAAAGGAATCGGTTCCACAAAATCAGTTTTAAGGGATAATTTGTAAATGATCGTTTTGAAGAGATCAGTTTAACAAGATCAGTTTCCTAAGATCATTTTCCAGACATCAGTTTCACAAGATTAGTTTTAATTATTGGTTTCATGGATTGGTTTCACGATATTGGTTTAATTGATTGGTTTCACATATCATTTTCTCAAGATCAGTTTCACTGGTCAGTTTCACATATCATTTTCACGAGAGTGGTTTCACAAATCAGTTTCATAGATTGGTTTCATGAGATTTGTATCACTGATCAGTTTCACTAAAATCATAGTTTTGACAAAAAAATAGATATTTACCCTTCTAAGTTCATGTTTGATGTAGTTCATTCTCTTAGAGTTCAAGGGTTTAGTGAATATGTCTCCAAGTTGATGCTCAGTCCCGATAAACCAAATATTTATGTCACTGTTTTGATAATGATATATCAAAAAGTAATGTCTTACATCAATATGTTTTTTTTTCTAGGATGAGAGATTAGATTATTAGAAATGGTAACTACACTTGTTTTGTCATAGCTTATGGGGATATGTCTAAATTGAAATGCATAGACTAATAAGGTGTGTTTCATCCAAAAAATTTGTGGATAGCAACTACCAGTAGTGATATACGATGCTTCTGTAGTTGATAATGCTACTAAATTTTTCTTTTTACTACACCAAGATATTAGCATCATTCCCAAAAAGTTACAAGTTCCAGATTTACTCTTTGTATCAAACATACATCCAAAGTATTCAAAATATGAATAATTAACTAAATCAAAAGGTTGTCCTTTAGGACAAAACAGTCCTAAGTTAGTTGAATACTTGAGGTATTTGAAAACAATTTTAACAACATTAAAATGTGACTATTTTGGGTTTGCTTAAAATATTTCACACCTAAACACACTAAACATAATATCTGGTCTACTATTATTCATGTACAACAAACTCCCAATCATTCCTCTATATGTAGTTTAATCAACGAATTTTCCATTTTCATTAAAGTATAATCTACATATAGAACTCACATGGGTTTTACTGGACTTAATGATATCATGTAAATATCATTTCAAAAGGTATTTAGTGTCCTTAAATTGATTTATAATTATAAATTCATTATTTTGAAATATTTAAAATCCAAGAAAATATTTTTGTTCACCCATCAAACTCATTTCAAACCCACATTGAATTATTTTCGAAAATTCATTTCATAAATAATTGTTAGAAGATCCAAAGATAATATCATCTATATTTATTTGAGATATTAATAATTGTTTTCAAATTATTTTTATAAACAAATTAGTATCGGAATGTCTTTTTGTAAAGCCTTTAGAAATAAGAAAATTACTTAATCATTAATACCATGCTCTTCAATTTTGTTTCAAATAGTATAATGATTTATATAATTTGAACACTTGATTTGGAAAATGTGGATTTTTAAATCATGGGGTTGTTCACCAAAAACATCCTCAACTATATAACCATTTATGAATTACCTTTTGAAATCAATTTGGTAATGTTTAATATCCATGTGTTCTGCATAGGAATGTAATATTTTAATGGATTCTGGCCTAGCTACTGGTAAAAAGGTACCATTATATTCAATTTTTTTTCTTGATTATATCCTTGGGAAACCAATATATATTTGTTTATAACTATATTTCCATCTTCATATACTTTATTTCTAAACACCCATTTGGTTCCTATGGTCAATGTATCTTTTGGACTATCTACAAGTTTTAAAACATTATTTCTTTCAAAATGGTTAAGTTCTTCTTGAATGGAATTTACCCACTGTAACACCTTTACCCAAGCTACCAAAAGCTGGTGCATTATTACAGAACATTGGCTTGATACATGTAATCGTGCCCCAAATGACCGTTCAGTTTTGTATTCTTGGAAAATATATTACATACGTGAATGTTACATTACATAATAGAAAATAAAACACAACATAAATTATCTGTTGCGAACTCTGTTAATTCCCTATATTAACCCTACTTATCAATCATAAAACACTTCTTGGAGTTCTTGGGAAAATTAAACATAAGAAATGGGTGAGATCAAATGTTAATAAGGATAAAAATATAACAGAAAAATTCATAAATAAGCATTACCATTTAAGGAAATGTATAAAACTAAAAAAAGGCCTTATAAACTTATACATCAGCGTGATATGGAAAAGATAAATCAAATAATTCCATTTAATTATTCACATGGATATTATATTAGTCAAATAATCACATAAAATATCCATATCCAATTTCATAATGATGAAATAAATAATTCCAGACAGCATAACCACATAGTCAAGGACTTGTTCCAAAACTAAAAATACTATTTTATCAAGGCCTTGTTCCAAGACACTAGTCTGTCTCATGAGACCTACTGAGGCATCAAGAGGATATAGAGGGCTCCACCCATCACTTACTAACACCAATGCATTCCTCATATGAAAATATTTAAACAAAACATACACATTTTGATTAAAACTAGCATATTAAATTTCAATAATTTATCTATAAACCATGAAGGGTTTAAAAATAACACATCCACATTCAAACATATCAAAAAAACTTAAATAAATTATTGAATATTTTTATCATAATAAATCTTCTTAAAAAAGTTAAAAATTTATAAAAGGATGTTGACATATATGAAAATGATTTGTAAAACTCTTTGAGAGAATTACCCATTTTTCATGAATACATTTAAAAGACACATAATTTAGAAAGGAAGAAATTTAAAGAGATTTTTTAATCAAAGTGTATCAAACCACTTTGAAACATTTGAATGAAATTAAAATTTCAAGAACATTCATGTCCATATAAATAAATCGTTAAAACAATTTTGAAAAAATGGACATTTATGAGAATGATATAAAACAATAAATATTTAAACCATTTAAAATTATGATATAGTTAAAGAGTACCTTCCACAAAACCATAAAATATTCATTTATAATATATTACTATGAAACACGGATGTGGATGATAAAGAGGTCCTAGTAGATACTCATGTAAAAACTACCTCAGATAATGATGATATTGTAGAATTAACCCTTACCTTGTACTTTTCATTGGTTGAGGGTAGGCTAACCTCCTTTATAATAGTCAAAGAATTGTTATCAAATTATACAAGATTCAAATACATAAAAATGACATAATATATGATCTTTTAATAATGCTTTGTTAATAATATTTTAGTAGTATTATCATTTCTAGTATTAACTGATCTGTTTTCTTTTATATCCTTGGTAAGGTAATCCATACTTGTTATGGATAGGATGTATTTGATTCATATCCAGAATTATATTATGTTCTTAAACATTATTTTTAATCATAAAATGAAAATTATTCTATAATGATTATGATGGGGAATGAATCTCATCATGTTCGTGGAGACGGTAAACCGTATGTACGCACGAGCGATAATATCATTATATTGATGAATAAAATCATATGTAATTGGTTGGTATATCATATATAATGAATAATTAACATGTTATATTAATTATTTAAATCATTTATACTCATTATTATACCCATCAAAAAAAATTAAGTGTCTGAATAACGAACTACACCACGACGTGGAGACGGTAAGCTGTACTTACGCAAGTATGGTGACTTTTTCATTTATAAGATGGATAGAATAATGAATATGGTTTTACCATATTTATAATAAGATCACAATACATAGAAGTTACTAGATTTCTTATTTCTTTACAGAAAAAACAAATAAATATGAAGTGGAAGAAGAAAAGAACTTGAAAGATGGTGGTGAAAATATTTCCTCTTTTTAAGGTGTTTCCATTTGAGTTGATCAAAAGGGAATCATAAGTTGGTTGTCTGATCAAATTAAGGTCTCTAGGTTGAATTTATGGAAGTTGTAAATATATTTTTCATGTTTTAGGCTGAGCCAAATGGATTTGGAGGTTTGATATTGAGAGAAGGGGAAATGCCCTTTTATTAGTGGGGTGACAGTCACTTTTGGAAAAGATTAAAATATTAATTCATTATACAACCTTATTCTGTTAATAATGGCCCCAAATAGAATTATTTCGAGCCTTAGGTGGTTATGGGTCGAAAAACTCTCAACAAATAGGTTTTATCCATATTTAGGTAAACATTTTAACCTTATCTTTTAGATTTAACTCTTAGTTAAATAGTTTAACTTTCACCTTGTCTACTTGTATTCATACACTATATGGTTAATAAACATACTCTAAACGTCCAAGAGAACCTCATGTTGTTAATTAATGACATATATAATATTATTTCAGCCTTTTTTCTGAACCTTATATTTTAGGAATATTATATAATTTAATAATATAATATATATTTTAAAATATAATTTATGTCAATTTTGATACTATTTGGTATTTTGATGTAGTGAAAGTCATAAACACCATATAACTTAGAAAAAATTATAAAATCAATGCTAAAATGTCTTATTAACCTTTAAGATTAGTGGAATTCATTAGAAGTCTAAATTTCCGTTTACTGGGATATTTATAATATCAATTATTTTAATATTTCATTAATAAGGTAATTATTGTATCATCATTGTCTCATAAATAAATTAAATTATATAATGTATAAAAATTATAAATAAAATATAATTATTTAGGAAATATTCTTATATTTTAAATGAATATTTACAGTTGAATTTATATTATGTGTAACCCTATATTTAAATTGGATTAGTTATTAATCTCTGAATTTAATACTTTTACCTCTTCTTTAATTAAAATAATAATAAATGTTCTTATCTAATCCAAGTGGAACTAAAGGATAATATATTATTCCTAAGGTTTTTTGTGTTATAATTATACTTATCCAATTAAATTAGGACATGTGTAAGGTTAATTATAATATCATTTTTACGCTTAATTACCCTATTTTCTTTTAACCGTGGTAAATAAAAGTCAAAAGCCACTATTCACCGAAAATTATTTTCATCTTATTGAACAAAATTTTAATTAAGGATGTCAACCATGTCTCTTTTATTTTTGAAATTCAACTCACAGTAGTGGTAAACGTTTTTTTATGCAAATTTGCAAATGCCCCTAGAAGGTGGGTAAAAAACGTTAAAAGGTACGATAATATATTATACAAATAATTTTATAATAAAATGCCTCTAATAAATTTCATTGAACATATATATGTATTATATATATATTTTGAAAAAAAATTAATTTTAATAAAATAAATAATAATTTAAATAAAAATTTGATTTTAAATTATAACGTAGTGTTTTCAATATTCATCAAAAATTGAATGTTTTAAGAAAAATAAAAAACAATTTCCCTAAAATAATTTTATATTTTGAACTCAAAAATGGATTATATTTTATCAAATTAAAAAAATATAAGTTATATTTATTAATTTAAAATTAATTCTCATTGTCAAAACCAAAAGGTGAATTTTCAAAAAATAAAAACTATCAAAAGATTGACATTTGTTTATTCCAATTTAAATGTGAAATTTATTATAATGATCTAAATTGTACTAAATGATAAAAATATAATCATCTTATAATTAAAATCCATTCAAATGTATATATGAACACAATAAATTATTTTGATTAAAAAAGTGGTTTTCAATTAAAATTTAGTATTTTTCACTATTCACCCAAATATGAATGTTATGAGAAAAACACCAAAATATTTTCTAAACTAAATTTGATTGTCCCGATTCTAAAGAATTTTTTTTGTCAAATTAAATATATAAAATTGTCAAATATTTTATTTAAAAAGGGTTCACCATTAAAAGGTGGTAAAAGTACCTTTTAATAAAAATATTTCCTTTATATGAAAAAAATGATTTTATTATTATATTATGTCAAAGAAACACATAATATGAACGTTAAAAATTATATGGAATATAGAAAATTAAAAATTCAGATAATGATATTCATAACCACTTTTGTATAGCGAGTTTGGTAAGTCATGGTGTGCTTGAACATAGTGTTTCGTGTAGCTCAAGTTATTGAATTACTTTGAAGAAATAACATAATATGAAATAATGGGGTGTTACATTCTCCACTCCTTCAATAAATTACATCCTTGCAATTTTAAATTGTTTGTTGAAAGTAAAAGGTGAAAAATATGAAAATACCCTATGTGGAAAACCCAAATCATAAATTGGGTTAATAAAATTTAGTCCTAATAAGAGGGAAATGGAAATAGAAAAAGTCACCACCAAATTATGATCTCGATTAGGAGAACATTTTTGGAAATTAGAGACACATAATTAGAAGAATAAGAAAATACTTATAGGGAGTTATTGAGGTCATCAATCAAAAACAAGTGTAAAATTGAGGGCCTCAAAGCCATCAATCTATTATGATTTACAATATCGTCAGTTCAACAAAACATAAGGTATCAGGATAACAAATTTTTGGTGTAAGATCCCTTACCTAATGATAAATAAATAATTTATTCATAGAATAAGAAGAATATATATCTATATGTATAATTGAAAAGTAGTGTTTCAACCTTCAACTAATTCCTACCACAAACTCATCTTTCACTCCAAAAGGTAATTGAAATAACAACTATTCTATTTATCCAAATCATATAGGGTTACAAAAATAATGAATTTATAATTCATTTGTCAAACTATTTAAAAAAACTAAAATATAAAAACCATGAAATCAAGTATCCTAGTGGTATGTGATCCACCCTTGTCGCCCTTCGGTTGTAGGTTCAAGTCTAACGACCCTACTGGACGTGAAGGGTTGTTGCCCGACCTCCAGGTTATCCTTTTTATGATAATCCATGAATAATCTGAAGAAATGATTTAGCCTTAACAATAGTATCCAATGTCATACATAATGGATTTCGACCTTTAGAATTATCGAAAATACTTCTGTCCAAACTCACAGTCCAAAATTTATAAGGAAGGTAAACACAATGAAGATCATTTTTAGCACATAATAACATGTGAATACATTCTTCATTTATTGTTTTAAAACACTGTAACACATAGAATTACCATAAAACCATATTGACTACATGCATTATCCATTATTACTTAGAGAATACTAGATATACACTTATCCAAAAAATTTGTTAACTCCAACAGTGATGGAATATACAAATCATTAATCAATTTCATGGTAGTAAAGAATTTCCAATATATTTTATCCAAACAAATTATATATTATTAAAAAATCACTACCACAGTATGAAAACCATATTATGGTTTATCTTTCCCTCAACCATATATTTTCCAAAACATTTAACCAGATATTGAGACACTTTTCATGTTTCCACACAATCTCAAGTCCTTAATGAAATATTACTGAAGTAAAATCCTTATAAACTTTATAATTATTATACATGTACATAATTAATACAATACTATAATGACACAATACATTAACAACATTAGAACATTAATCATCCATATTCTTCTTTGGTAGTATCATAACTTGATTATTATCCAATAGAAGCATTTGGGATATAATCTGATGATTTGGACAGTTATTCGCATAGTGCCCCAACTGTTTCAGATGAATCATTTTAAATTTGAAATATTTTTATTTCCATTTCAATCATGTAATTGGTGTTCTATTTCATCACACTTATAAAAAACACCCATTTCCTTAAAGCATTTTCTAAGGTGATTCTTTCCACGGTTATCACATATGGGAAATTCCTTCTTTCCCCTCTTACCTTAATCTATCTTTATCTCTTCCATCCTT
This sequence comes from Viscum album, assembly GCA_963277665.1. Classification (NCBI taxonomy): domain Eukaryota; kingdom Viridiplantae; phylum Streptophyta; class Magnoliopsida; order Santalales; family Viscaceae; genus Viscum; species Viscum album. Next base: position 1,477,587,542 of record OY728148.1, on the reverse strand, counting down.
TCATTCTCTTGCATCCCTTCAAAGCCATATGACTCCGATAATTCATTACATATCTTATTAACACATGATACTATTTCTTCATATGATGATAATACGTGGGAGAATATTTCCCATTTAAATGTTATATTAATACTATAAAAGATATGATCCTTCTTAATCTTTTGATCATGAGTATTTCCAGAATTCTCATTCCTTCTACTTGGTGCCATTTCTAAACAATGCCATAAAGTAGGTTAATTAATGAATCACAATGCATAATTCAAAAATTTTAAAATAAACAAAAAAATTGAAAATATTATTCTTGTAATATATAATCATAAAATGTTTTCTTTGAGAAAGTATTAACTCATAAATCCTTCATTATGGATTGTAATGAAAATACGAATTATCCTAAGCATATCCCTTGCGTGTGTCATAAGGAAAAGTGCATTAAGGGACGTTTTCAGGTTCCATGATACCCCATGTCAAGCCCAAAACTCCTTTTCAGAGTTTTCACTCCTAGGTACATTTGTTCCAGATCCACCTCTACCTTCTCGTATCCAAACAGAGATGTATTTCATGGAAAATACAATAAATATTTAGATTACCAAAATTCTATGAGGTTCTTATATACTAATCCTAAAAGTATGTCTTAGGGTAATGTTCTCTAATAATATTTTATCTAATTCTATTTCCAAGGTTGTTGCTAAAATTCATCTGATACCAAATCTTTCTCCCCAACCCCAGTTACCCAGAGTCAGTTCATTATTTCATAACATTGGCATGATAAAAGGAATCATGTCCCGAAAAACCAATCAGTTTAGAATTCTTGAAAAATATATTACATACATCAACGTTACATTACACATTATAAAATATAACCCAACATAAATGATCCTTTGAGAATTCCATTAATCCCCTAGCATAACCCTGGTTATCAATCGTAAATTGCATATTGGAATCCTAGGAAAATAAAATATAAGAAAGGGGCAACCTTGGATTCTCAGTAAGCATAAAAATATAGTGAAAACATTCAAAAATAATTAGAAACATTTAAAGAAATGTATAAAACAATAAAATACTTTAAAACATAAGCATCATCATAATATGGAAAATATAAATCAAATAACTCCATTTACTAATTGACATGGATATTCTACTAGTCTAATAATCACATGAAATATCCATATCCAATTTCATAATGATAGAATGAATAATTCCAGACTTTATAACCAAATAGTCAAGACCTTGTTCCAAGACTAAAAATAAGATATTTTCAAGGCTTTGTGCCAAGACACTAGTTTGTCTCATTAGAGCTACCGATGCATCGAGAGGCTATAGCAGGCTCCACCCATCCCTTACTAAGTCCCATGCATTCCTCATATGAAAAGGTATAAACATAACATAATCATTTATATTAAAACTAGCATACAAAATTTCAATATATTATCCATATACCATGAATGGTATAAACATAACACATCCACATTCAAACATATCACAAAACCTTCAATAAAATATGGATGATTTTTATCATATGAAATCAACTTATAAACACTTTAAAATCCATCAAAGGATATTGACATAGATGAAAATGATTTGTAAAACTCTTTGAGAGAATTATCACTTTTTCATTAAAACATTTAAGAGTCACACAATTTATAAAGTAATACATTTAACGATATTTTTGAATTAAAATGTCCCTGACCACATTGAAAATATTGAAAAGAATTAACATTTTAAAAACATTCATTTTCATATAAATAAATCCTTAAAAACCATTTTGTAAACATGGAAATTAATGAGAATGATTTAGAAGTATAAATATTTAAACGATTTAAAATTATGATCTAGTTAAAGAGTACATTCCATAAAACAATATAATATTCATTTGGAAAATATTTTTATAAAACACGGATGTTGATGTTAAAGAGGTCCCATTAGATACTCAAGTAAATACAACCTCATATAATGAAGAGATTATAGAATTAACCCTTACCTTGAATTTTTTCTTTTGTTGAGGGTATGTTAAACTCTTGTATAATAGTTAAATAATTGTTATTAAATTATACAAAACCACATAAATAAATATGATATCATTTATGATCTTCAAATATTTCTTTGTAAAAAATATTTTAGTAGTATTATCATTCCAGTTGTTAACTTATCGGTTTTTCGTTATATTCTTTGGTAAAGTAAGCCATATTTATTATGGATATGATGTATTTGATTCATATCTAGAATGATATTATGTTCATATAAATTATTTTTAATTATTAAAATAATATTATTCTTGAATGATTAAGATTGGAAATGAATCTCAACGCGTTCATGGAGATGGTAATCTGTACGTACACACGAGGGATAATATTCTTATATTGATGGATAAATCGTATGTAATTGGATGGTATATCATATATAAATAAAAATAAACGGATTATATTTATTATTTACATTAGTTATACTCATTATTATAAACATCAAAAATAATGATGTGTTTGAATAACAAACTACACAACGACGTAGAGATGGTAAGATGTACGTACGCATGTATGGAGACTTTTTCAATTATAGGGATGGATAGGAAAAAAATATGGTTTTACCATATTTATAATAACATAACAGTATGTATATGTTACTATAGATTTTATTTTTGTATGGAAACAACAACGAAATAGGATGTGTAAGAATAAAAGAACCTGAAAGAGGGTGGTGAAATTATTACCTTTACTTTAGGTGTTTCTTTTTGAGTTGATCAAAATGGCTTCATAGGTAGGCTTTATGTTCAATGTAAGGCCTCTAGATTTAAGTGAGGGATTTTTGGAAGATATTTGGTTAGTTTTTGGCCGAGAAAAATGGCTTTCGTGGTGTTATTTTGAGAGAAGGGGATGTGCCATTTTTTAAGAGGGGTGAGGGTCATCTTAGAAAGAGATTAAAAGATTAATTTATTATACAATCTTATTCGGTTTATAATTGCTCCAAATGAATTTATTTCGATACATAGGTGGTTATGGGTCGAAATAATCTCAAAAAATAGGTTTTATCCAAGTTTTGGTTACCATTTTAACTTTATCATTTAGATTTAACTCTTAGTTAAATAGTTTAACGTTTACTGTGTCTTCTTGTATTCTTACAATATATAGTTAATAAACTCTCTGTAAATATCCATGAGAACATCAAGTGATTAATTAATGACATATATAATATTATTTATTCCCTTTGGTGGAACATTATATTTTTAAGAAGATTATATAATTTAATAATATAATATTTGTTTATAAAATTAATTTATGTCAATTTTGACACTATTTGGTATTTTGCTTTTGTGAAAGTCATAACAACCAAATCACTTCAAAAGAAATTATGAAATCAACTCTAACATGTTATATTATCTTATAAAGTTATTTTAATTCATCATAAGTAAAAATTTACATTTATTTGGATATTTATAACATCAATTATTCTAATATTTTATTAATAAGGTAGTTGCTGCATCATCAATGCCTCATAAATAAATTAAATTATTTAATGTCTAAAAATTATAAATAATATACTATTATGTATTAAAGATTTTTACCTTTCTAATAAATATTTATACTCTAATTTATATTGTGTGTAACAGTATATTAAAAATGGTTTAGTTATTAATCTTATAATTTAAAACTTTTAACTCTACGTTAAATAAAATAATAATAAATGTATTAATCCCATCCAAGTGGACCTAAAGGATCATATTTTATTCCTAAGGTTGTTTGTGGTTGAATTAAAATTATCCAATAAAATTAGGACATGTGTTATGGTAATTATAATATCATTTTTACCATTAATCACACTATTCACTTTTAAACATGGTAAATAAAAGTCAAAAGTTACTATTCACCAAAAATTATATTCATCCTATTGAACCAAATTTTACATACTGATGTCAACTGTGTCTCTCAATGTTTTGAAACTTAACTCATAGAAGCAGTAATATTATTTTTTATGCATATTTTCAATATTTATCCTATTAAACCAAATTTTTTGGGATATAGATGTTTTCCATTGGAGTTTATGTGAAGAAAAATTTTTTCCAAAAGAACTCTTCTTTCAAAAACAAACCCTTTACTTCTCAGTCAAGGTTGATGGTTCTTTTATCATGTATGTAATTCCCTCTATATTTTGGGAACCCAATGTTTATGAATGTGTTACTTGAAGATGAAACACATTCCCTTACATTGGTTATTTATTTTCATCATTTATATATGTTCTATGTGGATTTCATGATAATGAAAAAGTTTATGATGTGATGGTTGCACCCGTAATTATATAGGGAAATATGCATGTTTGAATGTGGGAGATGTGCCCAAAATTATATAGTGATACAATTCATTGGGTAATGTGATTAATATCCGGAATTAATGTGGAATGATTCATAAGCATGATTATATCAGGGTTCACAACTATGTGTGGTAGTTGACCACAAAGACATGACTTTTCATTTTTATGAATTCCCACAATCCATGCATTTACCTAATAATCCCTCTCATGATTTTTATAATTATGATGTTATTCTCACCTCATGTTATATTGTTTCATGTTTTTATATATCCTTTTACTAGGATTTTAGCTCACCCCATTTTTGATGTATATCCTCAGGAAACTACTTATTTTAAGGAGATGTAAATATCCAATAAGATTATAGAGAAGAAATAATTAAATAAACACAACAATGAAATAGTCTAGGAACTCATAGAACACTGAATTCATAAATCCCTTTAACATAATTAGAGTGTTTATTTTGTTGACTAACATTACTATTAACGTATTATGACCATAACAACATCTGTAAGTAGTCATTTGAATATAAACATCCTTTACACACATATGATTTCAACCTAACCATAAATCAATTAGCGAATACAATCTATCATAAATGCACTCATTTTATAAATTTGAAATATTTATAAGAGGAGTGTTTTTATCACTATTACTAGGTTTAACTGATGGTAATATATACAATAACTTAGACTTCCACATTCCTTCTTTTACATAGAGACAAAGAAGCCCTATATGACCCATTATTATGAATAAATATTTAGTGTATAAAATCATCTAATTAATGAAAATATTCATATTATATTTAAGGCTCTATCTTATATGGATACATCAATATTCAAGAGACATCTAGCTATTAATCTATAATAAATTTGAATCCATGATTAGTGGGTAGCAATATGATATGTTCTATAAATACATTAATGCACTCCCTTATATCCATAGAAAACATATCTACTAGATTATCTACTATAATCATTATCATTATAAAACTCCTTGATAATAGGAACACAATATTACTCCAACTCTTTTGTGGTTCTAAGTCTCCATAAAGCATGTATATCCATTATTCTACATTATAGAATAAAAATGTCCCTTAAATAAATACATAACATAAAAGACTGAATATAACCAATCCCTATCAAATATGATTTTGTATTGATGTATCCACATAAATGGGAAATATCCAAAATATACATGCATCACTATATCATCTTCCAACCTATACACGTTACATAAAATTTCTCTTAAACAAAAACTAGATTATAAAACACCTAGTAAATTGAATTTATTACACATCAAAGACATAAAGAGTGGATTTGGGAGTTAAATTATGTAATATATATCTCATGATTCATTAATGGAAATATACACATAGAATAAACGAAGATAGAATGTCAAAAAATATTTGTCTCACCTCGCTCCAGACACTCTATGGAATTCATATTACTACATCCATATCTATATCATTTATGGGTATAATGGTTACCACCTTCAAAAACCTTCTATTCTAGTTGAACAATATAATGTGGCCACATCACATGGTTATAATTATATTTCTCATACCCTCTATACAGATGAAATTATGGGGTACCCAAATCAATCTACCTCTATGGATACCAATGTGTTGTCAGGCTGGGAGAGAGACTTTAGCACCGTTTTGACTATCAAAAAATGTGAAGAAATCATGCATCTGATTTCCTAGAACTCTATATAAATAAGAATCATTCCCAATCCATTTTAATGGTTGATAAGAATAAAATTGATAGATAACATGATAAAGGGGGAAATATAACTCGTTTTAAATTAATATTTTTTGGAATTGGAAAATGTAATGATCAATCAGAATATTTACCCCAAAAAGCATCTTAGGGACTCTTATTTAATGATAATTGTATCCAACCCAACACTGTATCTAAAACCACTACCTTCCCCCTAACACATCCAGATATTTCAAAAACATGAATGGGGGGACCATCCACTATATATTTAGATAAAAATCACTATGAAATTGTAATTCCTCACCTCCTAAACCAACATATATTCAGAACCACACAGTACATTATAAAATCCCCTATGCTTCATGTCCCTAGGTAGAGGGTATGAATTTAATTATGAGAATCCAACATTATGGATAATAATGAAAACGGATTGGAAACATATCACATAGAATCTCCCATTAATAGTAGTCTCCTTATGATATTTAAGTAATTAAGGCCAAAACACATATTTTCCACATTCTATATATTAATTGGCAATGAATTCTAGTGTTACCTTTAATATCATGTCAAGATGATATAAATATCCACCAAGTATAACAATTAATTTCTATTTCCTTCTTAAATTAATCGCTCATACATCTAAATACCTTGTAACTAAAACTCTTGATACATAATTCATCGTGGCATATCAATGTAGTCATCAACCATGCAACAATCTACTTGTGAATCTTATAATTAATCAATGAAATGAGCTTAATGTTTACATCAAACATCATCCATTATTAAAAGACAATATATTATAAGTGATTCCTCTTATAGTAGAATATTTTATATAAATGGTTATTTAAATATGATTCCTCTTATTTGAAATTTTATACCAAATTCATAAACATATGAAAAAAATAAAGATTCATGATCCTTATGTTGGTCTCTTCCACAAAAGTATCATCTCATCTATTAACATATTATATAATTTTTTAGGATCGTGTATTATATAAATTAGGGAACTAAATTCAAATTTACTATTATGTATTCCATTTTTATATAAAGTTAAAAGTACATGAATATATATTTATTGACAAATCCATTAAATCCTTACATTCCTATATCCCAAAAGACCATCCAACCCTTAAACCATCATCTCTAGTTACACTATTTCACAACCCCACATCCATGGAGCCCCAATTTTCTATTATTAATGTCGTGGTTGTCATATTAAGACCAACACCAATATGTAGTGGTTTGAAAACGATCATTGAGGGAGAAAAATGTGTCATAATAGTAGGCATTATCCATTATATATAAATATATGCACAAATGATGTTTGAAATATTCAAATAAATTTAAATGAAAAATTAAATAAATAAACCATACAAATAATATTAATTTATTTTCATACAACAGAAAACAATTAGAAATAGAAAAAAAATAATTAGAAGTATTGTGCAAGAAACTCCAATAGCTCTTGATGAACTCCATGCCCAATAAATTCTTAATTCAATCACCAACATGCCCATGAGGACTTTAGAATATTTAATTTATATATATAGGGTGATCATACATGTAAAAATAATATGATTCCATTTAAAAACCCTTATCAAAATAGGAAAAAACAACAAATAATCCAAATGAATTTAAAAAAAACCAACTATTTACATAGAATGATAAAACTAATCCCCTTACAAACCATGGCTTGTATACCTATTATGTATAGATGTAATTTATTCTATATCAAAATAATATTTATTGGAAAAATACCCCATATACATATTCCCACTATTTTGTTTCTTCAAAGAAATAAATCCAAAAGTATTATACCATGATACCTTTAATATGTTATCCTACACCTTGGATACATATATACACACAAACCATAACATATAAAATGAATTATACACATATTCCCAACCACATACAAATATTTAGTGTTTCTAAAATACACTAGTGTAAATTTATGAAGCATTATACTGTATATAATAATTTATTATATTGGTAAAATTTCGTTCTCCACAATCATCATAGCTTAAATACGTCTCTGTGATATAACCACAATCCATAATAGCTCTCACACCCATTTATGAAAAAAGATACATCCATCATAGTAATTTTATAATTGTATAATATAAATAATTATATTAAAACTAGGATACATTAATCATCATGATACATTTTGTTATAGATCATGGAATTGGCTGAAGTCATACATTCATTCCATCATTATCATCGACATTTGACAAAAATAATGTAATGTAAAACATGTGGTCATCATCTTCCCATTGAACATGGGTGGTGAAGCATATGAAATAATAAATTGTAATGAATAGTATATAAAAAACTATGGGAAACATCATATGTATAGATTCCATTAGATTTTATATCCATCACAATAAACTATTGTCAAAATTTTAGTCTTGGAAAAACGATAACAGATAATCAATAATTACTCTAAATTAAATCATAATTAATCATTTCCATTTATCAGTTTTTAATTGAAAAAAATTCAAAAAAGACTATTAATATTTCTTATTTATTCTTTTCAGGTCATTATAAGAATACATATTTTCATAATTCAGAATCAAATTTCATTATTCCCATTCGATAGTCTTATAAAATTCAATCTAACCATAAAATGGTTTCCCTTATTCAAACATAATAAAAAATCAAAACCAACTCCGTGAGTTTCTAATTAAATTATTTATCATTCCATAATATTTTAATTTTTTGAATTTATATGTAAGACCATGTGGTTTGATACAGTCATAATATATAATAAAATAGCAACAAATATATTATATATTAAATTAATAATATATATGAAAACAAGTGATTAATATAAAAAATATAAAATGATTAGATTTAATAGATCTCAACTAGTATCAATAAATAAATCCACAACCTAGAAAAAAGTATGACATGCTACAAAAACACATGAAAAGTATCATCCAATCCATCATTCAGCTAATATGAACAAATAGACGACATAAAAACACATCTTTATAAAGTTTTCATAAAAACCTTAACTAATATATATTCCACATGAGGGTGAAAAATCATTGCAATGGCTCAAACATTATAAATCATATAAATATCTATAATGAATTATAAACATCAAAAGAGAATGGAAAAAACAATTCCATAACTACATGGAATAAAATAATTTTAATATAATCTATTTATCTTTATAGACCCAAACATTTACTACTTGTAAACAATAGTTTCATTATATCCTTGAAATATTGGATTCATTATGCATAGGTTTTACCATTATATATCATATAATTTATAGATAAAATTATAAATGAATCATAGATCTACATTATCTATGTAATACATTTTACATAAACTATTTTAAATGAATAAAGGTAATTAAATTCACATAAATAAATCTTTATTAAATATAGAATTACTAGTTTCCTATCAATCAATTAATTTCAAGAATATCAATTATATAAAGAACAATAATAATCACAGTAACATTTAACACACTATCGAGAAAATATCGAGAGGTATCATTAACTTTTCATCCCCTGATGTGATCATAGTACCCATCTTATTCATTCATAATTGGGGTTGTTATATTTATTGTGGTTTATTAAACAATTACCCAAAGGAAACAAGTAATGATAATTGCATAACATAACATGAAACAAATGTTCTTAATTCTCTTATGTAAGAATCATTGATGACCAAAATGAAAACACAATGTGAAGAGGATATGATCTCATGAACAAAATCACATTTTAGGAGTATTATAAAGCTAAATAATTATTGATAACCCTCATCCACATACCATAATTTCAACTAAAAAATCCACTTCCACTTCCATAGCCTTGTCTTGGATCTTTTTTTATAAAAACTAATGTAAGGGTATGATAACTCTTCTTGGATGGATAGGTTCTTGATCTCATTAATCCTACAATTTAAAGTCACCAATTGGGGATCAAAAGACCCATATAATTAACCAAATATCATTAGAATATTTGGATAAGATGAAATCATTTGAGCAGTATTATTGTGTTTTTTTATTTATATTTAGACGGAAAATCTTGTGGTACAAGATGTACTTGTTATTATCATGTGATGGTTGTTTTGGATAATAGATATTTTTTGCATGAATTTAATTACCACAACCTGAATTCTCAAAATCCATTAAATGTACTAATTTTGTACCATAAATCATACATAATCACGACACTCTAAAAGTATATCAATGTATAAGATCAGATTCAATATGATAATCATCGTGAATTGACATATATAAAAACCCCATGACATTACCTAAGATATAATCCCTTCTAAACTAGCCTCTAAGATACGATCTTTGAAAAGTATTATCACACCATAAATATCATTTTTTAAAACATTACACCATAAATAAAATGTTTCAGAATAAAACACATGGATGATATCATGATACTAGCTAAAAACCCATCCTATCATATGAAACTACTTCCATTCATTTCATCCCAAATTGTGACACTCTAAAAAATATTTGAAATGGATTTTCCATCTAAAACCACACATATAAGAGTTTGTACATCACCAAACATCTCCATATACACAATAATTCAATAGAAGGGATTATTAGAAATAAATCCCCAAAAATAATCATGTTTTGAAACATTATAGATTCAATTTCCTCTAAATTCTTTGATAAAAATCTAATAAATGTGTTGGGGAAAAAAATAATTAATATATATTTTAAAATAGAGATAAATTATCCACCATCATTTATTAATATAATGATTTATCTAGTGATTAATGTTTTCACAATAATATATATATATATATATATATGAAGATATATTTACAATGGTTTCATCATTTTTAATGGAATAAAAAATCATTCAATGGATATAAAGAAATTCTTCATAGAAAAAACATCTATTACTAAATAGATATATATATATCATATAAGGTGATTTAGTCTAGTATTGACTTCATATATAAAGTAGAGAAAATTGGAATACCATTAACATTAAATATGGTAGTCAGTATCTATTATAAGGGGACCTGAGGCTTAAAATGTAATGATAATTTTAAATTATGAAATGATTTAGTATGTTGGGGTCTATGTGTTAATATGTTCACATGATTGAGTTTTTACATTAATGGTTATGAAATTTCTAACACAATATTCATCATATATAGTACCCTTCTAAATATTATATTATTAGGCATTACTAAGATAACCTATTTTTATTAATAATGAAAAAAATTATTGATCGAGGTCGTTTTTTTGAGTCGTTGAGAATATATGGGAAATTTATTACACTAAATTTTCGGAAATGGGTTGATAGTAATTTTTGTATGTTACATGATGATTATATATTTATAGTTATTATTTGAAAATATTTTGTTTTTTTGGAAATAAATTTTCCTTTTTTCAATGCATATGATTTATATATTTTGTATTTTCAACTAATAAATTTATCAAAGTCTTTTATTTAATACTTTATTAAATTCTATTATGTAATAATTATTTTAGGGATCTTCTGGGATTATGTGAGATTTAAATAGTTCTAAAATGACTAACTATGGATATTAATTTTATACTATAGACATTTTCATTGCTTTATTATATGATAACATAATAGATATATTGGAAAAAACATTGTTACTCCCATATTTATAGAAGTAAATATATTTTTTAGAACATAAACATGTAAAAAACGTTTTTTAACTTTCACATTCAAATCTATATATAATGATCACTTCAAGAGGGAATGTTTCAGTAAAATACTCTTTTCATTACATTTTTTTTGTAACTATTACACTGTATTAATATTTTTTAGTTTACACTACTTTTCATCATTATTACTGAAATCAGAAAATATAATTATAATTCGATTATGTAAAAATATACATTTTATTTTTTCATATGCGGTTTTTTTAATAAAATATAAGTACACATAATTCCATTGAATAATCTAAAACCTATTTAAATCATACACACATAGGAATCAGAACATTTAATATGGTATTTCTACATTTAATGATGTAAATATATCCCCAATATATACATTATTTAATGGAATTAATAAAACATTTCTAAATATTATTTTCATTTGTTCTTCTTCTCTAGATAAGATGATACCCAATGTTATAATACATGGTATTTCCCATATTCTATAATATTCACATGAACATATACATAATGGGCTCAAAAACTCAATTTAATGATGATAATAACTATAATATCCATAAAGTAATGTATTTTAGGATTTATATATCCATAGATAGTCCTTGTAATATTATAAAATTAAATCAAAAGAGTATGAGTGTTTTCTAGAAAATGAATGTTCATTCGTAAGAGTATGAAATTGTAAAATATAAAAAAATATTTTTTAGAAGTATTATAAACATAAAATGAATATCTTTTATATATTTAACTTCATGTGAAACTACTAATTCACAATACAAAGTTACAAAGTGGTTTATCTCTTTTTTAAAAATTTATTGTATATATTTTAAATCAATGATTAAATTATAATTTACATTTTTGAAGAAAATTTATGAAATTGTTCAGAAAAATATTGATTTATAGTTTTTGATACATGAGAGATGATTTTCTACAGAATGTTTAAGGTGGCCACTCATGTATAATAAATATGTAATACTAAATAAAATTTTATAATGATATATATTTACATGATCTATTTTTAATTTTTTTCTTATATAAAAATATCCTAAGAGATCTCACCCAATGATCAATTCATTGAATGTATTCCCTCATTTATTAAGAGTTTTTTATTCCATTTATATGATGAGAAAATTATTTCTTAAATTTGGGATTATTTAAGTTAAAAATCATGTAAAGATCAAAAATGGTTTTGTTTGTTCTTCTATAGCCCCGTTTTCCCCATGTAAAATGAATATGCTTGAGAATAATAACAATTTCTTAATTTATTATTGATTTATGACAACAAGTATCAAATAAATCAAAGAAAATAATTATTATATGTCATAACAATTATAATTTTCAAAATTCATCAAATAAATATAACATTCTAATATACCCTTTAAAAATTTCCATCAGGCTAAATAAAGATATGGGACTTTTTATACCTAAAGGTGTAATGGAAATTCCTAGGAATTCATTTATAATTAATAAAACATGTGATAAGTAATAGGATAGCAGGTGAGTTCCATTAATAGATTTCTTTTGATCTAATAATATGAGATCAGAGGAGGAATAATAAAATAGATAATTTGATTTATTAAAATTAGATCTTTGAGAGGTAAATTAATTAAACAATGAGTCCATTAAATCAACATTAGTGGAAATGTTTATAGATATAAAATAATATATAAAGACAAAGTAGAGTTCCAATCATGTACCTTCACCTCCTCATTCTTACAAAACAACATACTATGATTTTCACGATAGGGATCCACTTGTAAATTTTTTAGCAAACAATGTCATATATATTTTACGAGGTTGTTTTAATCAACATATTCTATAGTTTGATCTGGTAAGATTAGTGATAGATAATATTATTAATCATTCTACTCCAATAATGGAGGCTAGTGAGGAGGTGAAATTAATTGAATGGAATTATTCATTTCTTACTCTTTTCAGTTTTCCTTGTTCGTTATGTAACATATCAGTTATTTATTGTTTTTAATGTCTATATCAATAGTATTTAAATTAGTAATTATTTTTAACTATATTTAAAAAATGGAATATTATTTGATTAATATTGAATTTTCTAAATGAACCAAAAGTTTTTAGAAGAAAATCCATCATCTACTGATCATGATTCATAGATTCGAACAAAAGTTACATTGATTTTAATTTATAATTTAAATTAATATGAGTATATAATTATTAGTATTTCATTTTAAATATATTATTTATTTTGAATATTTATGAAAAATTAATTATTTGTTTATTTTTGAAGATTTATTTGTACTGGTGTAACCGATATTTTCCATTTTAGTGTATTTCAATTAAAATTTTCATTTGGTTAATAAATATTTAACTTATCATTAATTTATATATATACACATATAATTATGTATATTTAAATTAATTTAATTCCATAATAGAGAACGATTGTTTCAGTTTTTATATAAAAAACATTAATTTCAATTACATATAAATACATGAAGAATCCTACCATCTTTAAATTTGTATATGAAATATTGATACTAAAATATATCATGTGTTTGTTTCTTCTATTCCATGACATGTATGAAGACATTTTTAATTTTGAGATTCAATTATTTATAATTTAATTCAAGTTAGCATTATATATTCTCATGTTTATTGGGCATTTGTCATATTTTTCAAACATGATGGTATTACAAATTTGTAATACACACTACATTGTGATGTTCGTGAATGGTTTCATAAATTATTGGATTTTTAAGTATTATTCCATTAAATTATTTTTTTTAATAAAAAATGTTGAATTTTATATTTGTTTGGGTAATCAATAAAATATAATATAAAAGAACATGGAAGGAGTATAATAAATTTGACTTTTCGATAAAAATTCAAAGTAAAGAAATGATATTTATATAAAGGGTGATAAAATTTATATTATTCAGTACATGTTTTATATTAAATATATATTGGTTTTTATTTTCAATTTATTTTTCCTAATTCTCATTAGCATCATGAAAATAGAAAAAATTGTAGTGTTCATCAATCCCATTAACACCATTGGAGTGTTCATTATGTTGACTTACATTACAATTACCGGACTATAACCACAACAACATCTGTAACTAGTCATTTGTATATACTCATTCTTCACACACATATTATTATAACATAACAAAAAATAAATTACTGAATACAATAGGTCATCCATCCACCAATTGTATAAATTTTAAATCCCTAAAAGATGATAGTTGTTTATCATTATGTCTAGGTTCAACAGATTGTAATATATATAACACCATACACTGCCACATTCCTTCTTCTACATAGATCCAGAGAATCCCAATATGACCCATTATTATTATTAAATATTTTGAGAATAAAATAAAATAATAAAATAAAAAATTCATTATATATATAAGGCTCAGTAATTTATGAAGACATCAATTTTCAAGTGACATATAGTTATTAATCTATCATAAATGTGAAACGATGATGAGGGGTAACAATACGATCTTTTTTAGAAATACATTAAGGTACTCAACTATAACCTATCGAAACATAACTGCTAGATAATCTAATATTCTCATTATCATTAAGGAAACCCTTGATAATATGAACACAATATTCCTCCAAGTCATTTGAGGTTCTCAATCTCCATAAATCAATTCATTCCTTCAATACACATTATAGAATATAAATTTAATCTAAATAAATCCGTAAAAGAAATTATTAAATATAACTAATCCCTATAAAATATGATTTTATATTGATATTTCCACATACATGGGAAATATCCCAAAGATAAATGATAAATTATATCATCTTCCAATATATAGGTGTTACCTGAAATATATCATAATCAATAACTAGAGTACACAAAACCTCGTGAAGTGAATTTATTTCTACCTTAATGACATAAGGAGAGAATTAGAGGGGGTTAAATTAGGTAACATATATATAAGGGTTCATTAATGGTAACATACACATAGAATAAATGAATATAGTACGTCAAAGAATATTTGGATCACCTAACTCTAGACAGTCCATGCGATTCATCTTACTACATCCCTATATATATCATTTATGGGTCTGATGGTGACCATCTTCAAAAACATGTTATACTGGTTCAACCTCAGAATGTGGCCACATCACATGGATATAATTATCTCTCTCATACCCTCAATACCGATGAAATGTTGGAGTACCATAATCATACTACCTCAAAGGATACCAATGTGTTAGTTAGGCTGGGAGAGGGCCTCCAGCACCATTTTGACTGTCAAAAAATGTGATGAACTGACACATCTATTTTCCTATAACTCTATATGAATAAGAAACATTCCCAATCAATTTTAAATGTTGATAAACATACATGTGATACATAAACATGATAAAGGGGGAAAACTAACTCATTTTAATTTAATCCTTTTTTGAATAGGAAAATTTAATTATCTATCAAAAAATTTACATAAAAAATAGTCTTCAGGACTCTTATCCCAAGATAATTGTATCCTATCTGACAATTTATCTATAACAACTACCTTCCCCACACATTAGGATATGTCAAAAACATGAATGGGGTGACCTTCCACTGTATATTTTGATGAAGAATATCTCTGAAATGGTAATGCCTAGCCACCTCATCCATCATACAGTCAAATCCATATAGTGCATTATAAAATCCATTTTGATTAATGTCCCTAGGTAGAGGGTGTGAATCTCATTCTGAGAAGCCAACATTGTATTATAAAAATGGAACTGGATTTGAAACATATCACATGACATCTATAATGAATAGTAAAATCCTCATGATATTTAAGTAATTAAGGCCCAAACAAATATTTTCCACATTCTATATACTAATAGCCATTAAATCCCGGTGCTCCCTCTGAGAACATGTCAAAATGATAAAATTTCAACCCACTTCAATAATAAATTTCTATCTTTATCTTAATTTGATCACTCATACATCTAAATAACTTGGTACTAAAACTCTTGATACATCTTTCACCATGGTCTTTAAATGTAGACCTTAAACATGCAACAATCTGCAGGTGAATCCTATAATTAACTAATGAAATGAGCATGATGTTCATGTAAAACATCATTCAGTCTTGAAAGAAAATATATTATAAGTTATTCCTCTTATGGTAAAATCTGGTATATAAATGGTTACTTAATTATGATTCATCTTATTTGAAATTTTATGCCAAATTCATAAATAAGTGAAAAAAAATCAAGATACATGATCCTTATGTTGGTCTCTTACAAAAAAGTTGCATCTCATTTATTAACATATTATATAATTTTAACGGATCATGTATCATATCAAATAAGGAACTAAATAACTATTTACTATTATGTATTCCTTCCTTATATCATGTAATAATCATAAGAATAGATATTTCTTAACAAAACCATTAGATCCTCACAAGTGTATATACCAAATAACTCATCAAATCCATCAACCATCATCTCTGGTTCCACTTTTTCACATCCATGCATCCCTAGTGCCCCAATTATCTATTATTGATGTTGTGGTTATCATATTAAGACCAACTCCAATATGTAGTGGTTTGGAAACTATTATTGTGGAAGAAAATTGTGTAATAATTTGAGGAATTATCCTTTATATATAAATATATACACAAAATATGTTTGAAATATTCCAAAAACATTCAATGAAAAATTAAGTTAATAAACCATACTAATAATATAATGTGATTTAATATATCAAAAAATAATTAGAAATAAAAATAATAATTACAGGTAGTGTACATCAAACTCCAATAGATCCCGATGAACTCCATGATCAATCAATGCTTAATTAAATCACCAACATGCTCATGAGGAATTGAAAAAAAATTATATTTATATATATAGGGTGACCATACATATATAAATAGTAGGACCCCATTCAAAAAACCACTACTAAATTTGGAAAAAAACATAAAAAATCCAAATGAAAAAAAATTAAACCAACTAATTACATATAATGGTAAAACTACATCCCTTACAAACCAAGTCTTGTATATAAGTAAAGTACTGAAGTTATTTAATATATATCAAAAGCATATTTATAGGAAACATACCCCATTTATATGTTCCGATGGGTTTGTTTCATTGAAAACCTAAATAAAAAAATCATATAACACGGTACATTTAATATGTTATCAGAAACCTTGGGTATATATATACACAATATATAACTTATAAAACACATTATACACATATATCCTAGCCTCATCCAAATAGGTAGTGTTTCTAAAAGATGCTAGTGTAAATTTATGTAACATTATACCTCATTTTATAATTTATTATATAGGAAAAAAATATCCACAATCATCATAGTAGGAATACATTTTTGTGATATAACCACAATCCACAATAGCTCCAACACCCATGCATGAAAAAAGATACATCCTTCATAGCTAGTTTATAATTGTATAATATACATAATTCTATTAAAATCATAATATATTAATCATCATGATACATTTTTAATAGATTACGGAATAGGGTTAAGTCATCTATTCATTCTATCATTATCCTGGACATTTTGAAAAACTCATGTAGTGTAAAATATTTTGTAACATCCCGGTTTCGGGAGCAACACAGAGGCGCCCCGTACCCGGTTGGTCACATGGCCTCAAGTCCATTTCCCCGCATGCTAGAGGCTGCTGACTAGTAATGAGGGATTGGGTGTGATAGTGGGTAAACTGTTCCCTCATTAGGAGAGTACACAGTGGAAGTAAAAAACAAACATTAGTGGAAGTATTAAATATCCAACAACAATACACAACAAGAGACTATAATAATAAACTAATGGATCATATATATATATATAATGATTCATGATACATATGTCTAGGAAAACAGCCAAACAAGTCACAATGTTGTAAATACAAACAGTGCTCAACCAAAGTATAAAATAAGAAGATAAACAGCTTCTCAGCATCACAAACTTAAGCATGGTCCCATGCTCCCCAGCTCCACAACAAGTCAGGTACCTGAAGTAAAAGGTATCTTGCTTTTATCTATACCTACATCAACATAATCTAGTTGGGCCCAAAATCATGAACCAAACCGGGTGTGAGACTATATCCCAATAGTAAACCACTTGATGATCTGTTCCTAACAGTCAGTGAATATATGGTAGGTAATAGGATAGAAAACATTAACTAAATGAATGCTCAGTAGTAAACAATCCGCAGTTTGTATATCAAGCAACAGTGAAACAAATACCTAAACCCCAAACATGTAATCCTATGGGAAGTACTCACAACTATCCTCTATGGTCCTACCTAAGAAGTACAAGAAACCCTTTGGGATGTGCACTCAGCCAAACCCCTCTAGTTTATTCATAAGAATTCATAAATACTGTGTGAGGAATCACTCACAGTCAATTCCCCTTATTGTCTAAGGTAGTCAGGGACTCTCTGAGGAAGCTCACTCAGTCAATTCCCTTTATAGCCCTATGGTCAAGGTCTCTCTGAGGAAGCTCACTTGGTCAATTCCTCTTATATCATGGGTCGTTTAATGACTCTCTGAGGATTCTCACTTCGTCAATTCCCCTTATAGTCTAGAGTAATCAAGATAATTCAAAGTAAAACAAAGACCCTCTAAGGAAGCTCACACGGTCCATTCCCCTTATAGTCTAACGTGCTCAAGGACTCTTTTAGGAATCTCACTCAGTCAATTCCCCTTATAGCCTACTAAACCAGGTTCTCACGGCCCTATGTAGGTCACCGAACATAGAAATAAAATATTGCCAAAGTAATCCTATAAAACTACTTGGATGACCAGTCTACATCATATCAAGCATGTTAGAATACAAACTCACCATCCTACTGCAATAGGCATGGAAAATAGGAAAGGTAGCCAAACTGGCTAAATAGGACCAAACGGTCATAAACCAATCATGCATGGGAAATAAATCGAAATCATAGAAATCAACCATATTTATATCCAAATAACCTCAACGCACACATGAGATCCTGGAAGGAAATCACCAGGGGTAAAACGCTAAACACGCAATAGCCCTTTCTTGGGTATTGGTGGAATTTACTCATAATACCCAATTAATTTGAATGGAAATGCACAAACCACCTACCTTAGCATTAGGAGATCACTATATGTGAAACTCGAGTCTTGAATCTCCATTGAATGTTGAAGATATAAAGAAACGTCTAAAAGTTCAACAAACAATATCTTGAGAAAGAGAAGGAATCATGAAATGAAGCTCAATAAGAAGAAAGAGCTTACCGAGGTGATCCCAATGCAATTGACGATAGTCAAATAGGAGTTCAGATGCTTGTCTGGGGGCTTAGAGGAAGATCACGATTGTATGAGAGATCTCGGCTGAATGAGACCTTGCTGAAGATCATTCTGGTGATTAGACATGACCCTGGGGTGTTTAATGAACAAAAATACATGGCGTGTAATTTTGAAATACATGACATGTACATTTGATGTACACAGCGTGTATTGACTTTTCCATACTCCGCTTTAGGAAACCTCCAGGTGACCCCCACAAGGCCCTGTGCTTGGCCGCTACATAGCCATCACCCAGCTGCCTAAAGTAACCAAGTACAGGGCAGGTACTCGTAAAGTACATGACATGTACTTCGAAAATTTCCATAATTTCCTGTTTTTCTCAAAAATGACTAGAAAAGGAAAACATAACTAAAAATAAGTTCTGGGTTTTTACAAACTTCCCCCTTAAGGAAATTCGTCCCTGAATTTCCATAGCGCGGTGTAGAAGATGAACCCTTTAAAAGTTCTAGACACTATGCTCATACATCATCCTCCCTCTCCCAAGTCTCATCTTGTACCCACCCATGCTTCCATAACACTCGTACCAGAGGAACAGACCAACCATAGAGAACCATTGTACTATGATCAAAAATCTAGATAGGATGCTCCTCGAACAATGCATCCACGTTTGGATCATCCTCCTCAGGTAGAAAGACATGAGAAGGGTCTGAAAAGAAATGTCAGAGCTGAGAAACATGAAAAACGTTGTGTATATCCTAATACCTATAAGGTAACTGTAACTGATAGGCAACCAGCCCAACTCTCTCCAACACCACGAACATTCCAACTTACCTCTGTGAATGCTAACCATGTCTCCTAATCCTACTGTGTCCCGACATCGGTGTGACACACAAGAAAACCTTATCCTCGACCTCGAACTCTAGAGGTTGTATCAACTGATCATCATAAGACTTCTGTCG
This sequence comes from Viscum album, assembly GCA_963277665.1. Classification (NCBI taxonomy): domain Eukaryota; kingdom Viridiplantae; phylum Streptophyta; class Magnoliopsida; order Santalales; family Viscaceae; genus Viscum; species Viscum album. The sequence goes on along the minus strand of OY728148.1, from coordinate 1,477,566,675 downwards.
AGACTACGCAGTAGCTATCCTCTTCTGAATCAACTATATCTGCTATGTGGTCTCCTGAACAAGATGAGGTCTCAACAAAGCTACCTCTCCTGCCTTTAGCCAACATAAGGGTGATCAGCATGACCTAGTGTACAAAGCCTCATATAATGCCATCTGAATAGTTTCCTGAAAAATATTGTTGTAGGAAAACTCCACACGAGGTATATGCTTCTACCAAGAACCTGAAATGTCCGAAAAGCATGCTAGGAGCATATCCTCAAGCACCTAAATCATACAATAGAACTGAACATCAGTCTGAGGGTGGTAGGATATACTCAAAAGTACCTGTGTGCCCAACTCCTTTTGGATCCCTAGCCAGACCCAAGAATTAAAACACTCATCCCAGTTAGAAATCATAGGGTGTGGAACTCCATGAAGATGTAAAATCTCTCAGATGTACAACCGTCCAAGCTCATCAACATTGAAGGTCTCCTTGATTAGCAAGAAGTGAGAAACCTTCATGAGTCTATCAATGACAACCCATTATGAATCATTCCCTCGAGGAGACCTCGACAACCCTGTCATGAAATCCATCATGACATCATTCCATTACCTCTCAGGAATGGGTAAATACTGTAAGAGTCTTGCTGGATGCTGATGCTCCACCTTCACCTGCTGACAAGTGGACACCAAATAAAGAAACTAGAAACATCCTTATTCATACCTGGCCACTAATTCTGGCAGTGTAGACCATGATACATCTTGGTGACACCAGGATGAACTGCCCAAGTTGAGAAATGAAAATCATGCATCAGCTCCTCGCATATGTCTGCTAGCACCCATACACGCCATTGGAAACGCAAGATCTCGTCCCCACCTACTGTCTATTTAGGAATAGTTTTCTCTCCTGAAACTCTTTCCGATTGGACTAGTCCTTCAGGATTTTATATCTACCTCATTCGAACTCGATCAAGAATAGTGGAGGTAACAGCTACTGAAGATATAAAAGTCTGCCCCTTCCGGTCGTGCACTTCAAAATTCCTAAATGAAACGAAGGCCTTCATTTTTATTGATTTTTGATAACCCCCATTTCAAGGGATGAGGGGGAACCCTTACAAGGATCGTAGGCTCAAAGATTATATGGCTTGTAGTTTTAGGTGATTACATGACCCGAAGGTCTTAGGGAATTCAACCAGACTCTCTACAAGCAGCTGCCCCTCCCCAGCATCTTCATCTTGATAGCATCTCTCCACCTTTGCATGACCATCTGGCTAGGCTTCTCGTGCAAGCACAGGCAGGTACCAATGGCATAGCCTTACCCTATAAGTCTGACAATCCATTTGGCTCTGCTCTGGTGAGTGCACCTGCTCTGAATCCTCTTCTAGGGCTGCTCATTTTTGGTACTATGTCGGGGCCCTACATTCATGTGTCCTGAAGGCCTTGGGGTGGCCCTAAGGCCTTAAGGTGGACTGAAGGCCTTGAGAATCAATTGGACTGAAGGCCTTGGGTGGCCTGAAAGCCTTTCAAGACCCATGGAACAAACCGGTGGCCCGAAGGCCCAGATGGATGAATAGTTTCGGCTGCTACAATACCGAACAATGCTTGATACAGTGCCAGTTACAGTACTGCTACAGTACCCAGACGTATGACTCCACTCAAATTTGATATCGGGTCTCATAGGTACACCTATCGAGTCCTCACCAACCGGCCCCCTAATGCATCTTAGAGAAAAGTTCCATAAGCTTCCACTCACTGTTGGCCTCCTGAACTGCCTGTATCTGAGTCCTCCTACTCCACACATTAGCCACTACATTTCCATTCCCAGGCCTATATGCAAGATCAATGTCAATGGACTGTAGATACTCAACCCATCATCATTGTCTCAAATTCAGATCACACTGAGTGAAGATGTACTCGAGACTTTGGAGGTCGGTGAAAACCAAAAAATGAGCAACTAGTAAATAATGTCTCCAATAGTGCAAGGCATGAACAACTATCGCCAACTTGAGATCATGCATCGGGTAGTTCCTCTCATGTGGCTGCAACTGCAGAGACCCATACACAATGACTCCATCTCCCTACATAATCACATCTCCCAGCCCAATACCTGATGCATCACTATAAATAGAATAGATCTTTTCTACCTATGGAAAAACTAGTATCGGTGCTAAAGTCAGTCTCCCTTTCAGCTCCACAAAAGGATGAATCACAAGAATCTAACCACAACAACCTTGCACCCTTCTTAGTAAAACCTATGATTGGTGGTGCTATGTGTGAAAAGTACTTTATAAAACACTTGTAGTATCCAGCAAGCCCTAGAAATCTTCACACCTAAAAGGCGTTCTTCGACTGGTCTGAGGAAACTATTTCTCTCACATTCTCTAGGTCTACTAATACTCCTTCCTCTGAGATAATATGACCCAGGAAGTGAATCTGAACCATTAAAAAGTGACATTTTGAGACCTTAGCATATAACTGATTCTCTATCAGTGTACTCAGAACAATCTCAAGATGGGTATCATGGTCGTGTCGAGTGTGAGAGTACACTATGATATCGTCCACAAAAACCACCATGATGGGATCCAAGTATGGGTGGAACACTCAGTTCATCAGTTCCCTGAAAACTATCAGTGCGTTCATGAGACCAAACGACATAACCATATACTCGAATAGACTATACCTACTACAGAAGGATATATGAGTTATATTTGATGGTCTAACGTTTAACTGAGCGTAACCGGACCTCAATTCAATCTTCAAGAACACTCGGGATCCTCTAAGCTGATCAAAGTGATAATCAATCTTAGGAAAGGGATATCGGTTCTTGACCGTAAAATTATTCAGCTTCCGACAATCCACACAAATCTTAAGGGTACCATTTTCCTTCTTCGCAAATAGGACTGGCGAACCCCAGGGAGATATACTGAGTCAGATGAAACCCTTTGCCTAAAACTCATCCAACTACTTCATAAGCTTTTGCAAATCTAGTGTAGCCATCCTATAAGGAGGACTGAACACAGTTGCTACTACTGCCATGAGCTCTATAGAAAATTCTACCTCATTCTCTTAAGGAAAACATGAAAAGTCTTTTGGAAAGGCATCTCTGAAACAATCCACCATTGGAGGATAGTCTAAATGTGATGTCACCTGGTCATCCAGATATAGACTAGCAATATAGGTTGTAACTCCTCCCAACTCATGATCCTCACATCCCTCTCTACTCACCTAGAAATCCCATTATCCCTTATGAAGAAAGGATTCACCTTCAAGTGACATGAAACTCAACCTACGGCGATAACAGTCGATGACTTCCTGGAATGGAACTAACCAGTCCATCGAGAGAATGACATCATATCATGTCATCTCTTGGATATAGAGGTCCCATAAGAAGTGGCAGACACCTACATCTAGAGGGAACTCCTTTTACTAACGTAAACTCACCATTATATTCCACAATAGAGTGTCTAGGGTCAAGATATCATTAGAAAAAAAGATGTAGAGACCAAGGCACTCCACGACAACAACAGATATAAAGCTATTAGAATCCCCTGTATCGAAAATTGTAGAAGCTAACACTAAGGATACTAAGATCATACCTCGAACTATAGAAGTTCGGGATCCTGATTTTATTGGGTCTGCTCCACTACAAATGTATGGAATGCATAGTAGTTATGTGACCCTGCCTGACCACTCTGGTCTGATCAACCCTAATGTCACTGAAAACCAGCCGACTGGCTACTTCGGACATGACCTCGAACTCGACCCAAATGGAAAAAAGAACTCAAGTTCCCTAACTGATGATATACTATAGAGCTAACCCCGAATGAGGAGTAATGGAAGAACCCATGTCACCAGCTACTGGTGAGAAGAACTGAGAGAAGCGCTTAAGGTGACCCTTCTTGCTGCAAGATCGACACTCCACTCAGTCTCTCGGGCAATGTGGCCACATATTTCCACTCCTTCCACACTTGTAGAACACCACCTGACTACTAGAAGATGCATCCCTCCTACTTTGATCCCCTCGTACAGAATCCCTACGACGCTTCCTACTATCATAAGGAGGAATACTAACTCTGGATGTCAAACCACCCTAGCTCACAGCTTCAGATTCCCTTAGATTGTGCTCAGTGATCATCGCATGGTTGACCATAGAAGATATTTAAGTCAACCTGAATATGTTCACCTGAAATTGGATGTCGTGCCTCAGACCATCCTCAAACATCCGTGAAAGGAACAACTCATCACCTTCTGGAATAGCTGTGAAATGATGCAGATCTGTGAAGATGGAGGAAAATTCCATAACAGAAATAGCACCCTACTCCGGACTCATGAACTCTTGGGCTCAATATGCCCTCAAGGAATTTAGATAGAATTAATCTTAGAAGATGTGTCGAAACTCATCCCAAGCTATATTCTGAAGGCATCCCGCCAGTGAGATCACATCCCACCACCTCTTGGAAGAGTCTCGAAGCATGTAGGTAGTGAGATTCACCCTCTTCTCTGGAGGTATCTCTAGACGCTCTAAAATCATCAGTGTCTCTTCTAGCCATGACCCTGTAGCCTGGGGTCCTCCACCCCCTATGAAAGTGGGATGATGCTGCTACTGAATGTCCCACGTCAAATCTTCCATCGACGGGGCAGGAGGAAGCACTCCCTAAATGGTCTTCATCATCCTCAAAAATAACTCTATGAACTTTTCATCAACACCTATGTCGAGTATAACGACTGGTGCCAAGACTAGAACAACTGGAGGATCTCCAAGTAGTCCCTAATCAGCCATGTCTGGTGTCTAATCACTGACTGGAAACTGTCATACAGCCAGAAGACTACTCGGTGGAATGAATCTACAATGTCATGATATCACCTTAGATCACGAATATCAAGGACTGAAAAATAGAAGTATAAGAAGGGAACAGTAGAACGAAAGCACTCATGTTTTAAAAAATGTGACTACTCAGCATGTATACTTTCTACCCGACGTGTTCCCTTATGTCATTTAAAAGGGCATAATCTCCTGCCTAAACTGGTCATGTAACACCCCAACATACGGCGTTTTGTCTTAACACACAACATGTACTTGAATCCTCTTCCCCTGCTCGAGTCCTTTCTACATGGTCAAGCCACACGGCTCTCCTAATACAAGACTACATGGCATGTTCATGGTAAACATGACGTGTATTGGACAAGCTTTATCTGTCCCATGTTCATAGTGACATGGCCTGGCACATGGATCACACTACACGGCATGTTCAAGGTGGACACAGCGTGTACATGAAAGGATAACACCGACCTATGTTGTTAGTGGAAAGGTCGAGTACCTGGGTCAGACTACACGACATGTTCAATCCTGACATGGCATGTATAGCTTATGTTTTCATCCATCCATGTCATTAGTCACATGGCTGGGCACAAGGTCTCTACACAGGGCATGCACATCTAGTACACAGAGTGTCCTATATCGATTTCTCAACCTCGTGTCTCTACCCACACGGCCTATGACACAGTTATAGACTACATGGTGTGTACAAAAAGTACACGGTGTGTACTTAATGAAAAATTGTTTCTTCCTGAATAGAAGAACACATGGAATGTACTTAACATTACATGGAATGTATTCTAGGTTTTTCTAGATACTAATCCTAATAAACTTCTCCAGAACCCATAAAAACACTGAAACAAACATTAAAGTGCCAAATTCTGATCCAAGAGGGAACATAATCCCTACGAATCAATGTTTGGAATCATATACACATTACAGCATTGTAAACAAGGCAATGATCCACCAAATTCTGATACATGAGGGCCCATAACACCTCAAGAACCAATGTTTGGCATTCATTCAAAAACATCATAAAAAAACAATACCCTATCACACAATAGGTATTTTTATCATGGCATCTTTCACAAAATCATGCATATTCTACACAACATCTATCACAACAACATGAAATCGCTAATGCATCCTAGATGACATGGAAGAAATGCATAAAATGTGATATATGGAATGTGCCTATATGATGGATGAGATGGCATACCCTCATCGTATCAAGTTGAAACAGAAATAGAAGCTCAATAACATCAACAATAACAGTAAAAAATATGTGAGTCGCCCAACGATGAAAATAAAATCAACTGTAACCTTGTAAACCAGAAAAATTGTAATTAACGATTTAGATAGTCTCTACACTGTACGCGGGTTAGCTACTCCCAGGAACGACTTATTACCAAGTAGATATTCTATCTTATCCCTAGGTAAAGGCTCCAAATAATATGTCAAGAGAAAATAATTCCTATGATACCACTTTATAATGTCCGGGTTTCAGAATCCACCCAGAGGCTCCCCGTACCCAGTTAGTCACATGGCCTCATGTGCATTTTCCATCTCACTAGAGTACTCCGACTAGTAGGGAGGGCTTGGGTTTGATAGTGGGGAAATTATTCCCTCATTGGCAGAGTACATAGTGGAATCAAACAACACACGATACCATAATCAGTAAATATCCAACAACAATAAACAGCGGAAGACTGGAATAATAAACTACTGGAGCACACACACAAACACACACACACACACATATATATAATGATGCATGATACATATGTCTAGGAAAATAGCAGAACAATTCAAAATGCGATAAATAAAAACAGTGCCCAACCAAAGTAAAAAATAAGAAGATAAAAAGCTTCTCAGCATCGCAAGCCTAAGCTTGGTCCCATGCTCCCAAGCTCCATAACAAGTCAAGTACCTGAAGTAGAAAGGTGCTTGCCCTTATATATACCTGCATCAATATAATATGTTTGGGCCCAAAAGCATGAACCATGCATGGTGTGAGACTAAATCTCAGTAGGCAACCAGTCAAATATATGTTCTTAACAGTCAGTGAATATATGGAAGGTAAAAGTACAGAAAAAAGTAACCCGGAGAATGATAAGTAGTAAACAATCAAAATTTTCTATATCAAGAAAAAATGAAACAAATAGTTTAACCCCAAACATGTTACCCTCTAGGAAGTACTCACATCCATCCCCTCTGGTTCTACATAAGAAGCATAAGAAACCCTCTGGGCAGTGCACTCGGCTTAACCCCTCTAGTCTAGTCATAAGAATTCATAAAGAATCTCTAAGGAAGCACTCATAGTCAATTCCCCTTATAGTCTAAGGTAGTCAGGGACTCTCTGAGGCAGATCACTCGATCAATTCCCCTTATATCCCCAAGGTCATGGACTCTCTGAGTAATCTCACTTGGTGAATTCCCCTTATATCATAGGTATTTCAAAGACTCTCTGAGGAAGCTCACTAGGTCAATTCCCCATATAGTCTAGAGTAATCAAGTTAATTTGAAGCAAAACAAAGACTCTATGAGGAAGCTCGCGCAGTCAATTCCCTATATAGTCTAAAGTGATCAAAGACTCTCTGAGGAAGCTGACTCAGCCAATTGACCTTATAGCCTACTACACCTGGTTCTCATGACCACGTGTAGTTCAGCAAGCATAGCAATGCAATATGGACAATGTAAAACTACAGAACTACTTGGATAACCAGTCTACAGCATATCAAGCTTGTTAGAATTCAAACGCTCCACCCTACCGCAACAGGAATGGAAAACAAGCAAGGTATCCAAACTAGATAAACATGACCAAACGGTCGTAAACAGAACATACATGGGTAATAAATCCAAAGCATAACAATCAACCATATTCATATCCAAATAACCTGTACGAAAACGTGCGAGCATGGAAAGAAATTAACAGGGGTCAATCAATAACACGCAATACACCGTTCAAGGGTATTGGTGAAATTTGCACATAATAATCAAAGACTTTGAACAGAAAGGCACAAACCACCTACCTTGGTGTTAGGAGATCGCTATATGTGAACCTCGAGGCTTGAATCTCTTTATAACTTCAACAATATACAAAAACATCAAAAATGTTCAACCCATAATATCTTTATAAAGAGAAGGAATCATTAAATGAAGCTCAAGAAGAAGAGAGAGCACACTAAGGTGATCCCAATGCAATTGATGGTGGTTGAATTGGAGTTTGGATGCCTGGTCGGGGGCTCAGAGGAATATCATGGTCGTACGGGAGCTCTTGGACAAACAAGACCTAGAAGAAGATTGTTCTGGCAGTTAGACGTGACCCCAGTACGTTTAATGAAAAAAAAGAAATACACGGCATATACTTTTGATGTACACTGCGTGAACTTTCCTTTTCCATACTCCACTATTGGTGACCTTGTGGTCACCCCCACATGGTTGTGTCCATGGACGCTACACGACCAACATCCAGCTACCTGCGGTAACAAAGTACACAGAGTGTACTCATAAATTACACTCCGTGTACTCATAAATTACATGGCGTGTACTTTGAAAATTTCCATAATTTCCTCTTTTTCTCAAAAATGACCAGAAAATGAAAACATACCGGAAAAGAAGGTCTGGGTTCTTACACATTTTGTTATCATCATCCCACAAAACATGGGTGGTGAATAATATAAAATAAAAAAAATAATGAATTATATATAAAGAAAATATGGAAAACATTATAGACATAGATTCCACTAGATTTTACATCCCTATAAAGTCCCTATGGTTAGAATGTATGTCTTGGAAACAGGATAACATATAATAAAAAATTAGCCAAAAATTAAATCATCCTTATTAATTTACATTTATCGGTTTTCAATTGAAAACCATTCAAAAAAACTAATATTTCTACTTTATTCATTTCAATTCATTACAAAGCTAATTGAATTCAAAATATAGAATATAATTTCTTTATTTCCATTATATAGTCTTATAAAATTCAATCTAACCATAAAATGGGTTCCCTTATTCAAACATAAAAACATCAACACCAACTCCATGAGATCAGTATTAATTTATTTATCATTCCATAATATGTCCATTCAATGAATTTACATGTAAGAACATATGGTTTTATACATTTATAATGTATAATAAAATTAAAATAGATATATCTTATATGAAATAAATAATAGATATGAAAAAAAGTTATTAATATAAAAAATAAAAAATGATAAGCATTCAGAGCTCTAAACTAGTATGAAGCAAAAAATACACCACCTATAAAAACCCATGACATGATACAAAAACACATGAATTGTACCATCCAATCCATCATTAATCAAGTATCAACACATAGACATCCAAAAAACACATCTTTATAAATTTTTTATAAAAACATCACTAATATACTGTCCCTATGAGGGTAAAAAATCATTGCAATGGCTCAAGAATGATGAATGAAATCTATCATCCATCCACTCATTGTATAAATTTTAAATCCATAAAAGAGGATAGATTTTTATCACTACGACTAGGTTCAACTGATGGTAATCTACGTAACACCATAGACTGCAACATTCCTTCTTCTTCATAGAGTGAGAGAATCCCAATATAACCCATTATTTCGGTTAAATATTTTTAGAATGAAATAATATAATTAATGAAAAAAATTCTTATATATTTAATTCTCCATACTATATGGAGACATCAATATTTAAGCGTCATCGACCTATTAATCTATCACAAATGTGATACCCTGATGGGGGGTAGCAATACGATCTGTTCTAGGAATACCTTAAGGTACTCCCCAATAACCTAGGGAAACAAAACTTCTAGATTAACTACTATACACATTATTATTATGAAACTCCTTGATAATAGGAATACAATATTCCTCTACCTCATTTGAGGTTCTCAATCTCTTTAAAGCATGTGTTTCCTTTAATCTGCATTATATTATATAAATGTCCTCTAAATAAATCCATAACAGGAATGATTGAATATAACCAAGCCCTATCAAATATTATTTCGTATTTATGTATCCAAATACATTGGAACTATCCCAAAGATGAATGATTTACTATATCATCTTACAATTTATACATGTTACCAGAAATATATCTTAACCAATAAGTAGAGTATACAACACTTAGTGAATTAAATTTATTATCACCTCAACGACATAAGGATAAAATTAGAGGGTCAAATTAAGTTAATATATATATCATTATTAATTAATGGTAACATAAACATGTCATAAATGAAGATAGTACATCAAAACAATATTTGGATAGCCTAGGTCTAGACACTCTATAGGATTCATATTACTACATCAATATCTATATCATTTATCGGTTTGATGGTGACCACCTTCAAAAAATGTGTTATGCTATTTGAAACTTAGAGTATGGCCACATAACATGGATATAATTATCTTTCTCATACCCTATATACATATGAAATGTTGGAGTACCCAAATCATACTACCTTAATGGATTCCAATGTGATTGTTAGGTAGTGAAAGGGCCTACAACACCATTTTGTCTATAAAAAATGTAAAGAACTCATCATTCTGATTTCATAGAGCTCTATATGAATAATAAAAATTCCCAATACATATTAATTGGTTGATAAATATACATATGATGGATAAACATGATAAAGGGAGAAAACTGACTCATTTTAATTTAATCTTTTTTTTTGGAATAGGAAAATGTAATGATCTATCAAAATATTTACCTCAAAAAGAGTCTTACGGACTCCTATCCCAAGATAATTGTATCCTACCAAACACTATATCTATAACCACTACCTTCCCCAACACATCAGGATATGTCATAAACATGAATGGGGTGACCCTCCACTATTTATTTAGATGAAAAATATCTTTGAAATAGAAACTCATGTCCTCCTCATGCAACATACAGTTAGAACCATAAAATACATTATAAAATCCCTTGTGCTTAATGTCCCTATATAGAGGGTATTAAAATCATTCTGAGAATCCAACATTGTGGTATAATAATGTAAGTGGTTATGAAACATATCACATAACATCATCCATTAATAGTAGACTCCTCATGATATTTATGTAACTAAGGCCACAAACATATATTTTCCACATTCTATATATTAATATCCAATGAATCCAAGTGTTCCCTCTAAGAACATGTCAAACTGATATAAATATCAACCCACTACAACCATGAATTTCTATCTTCATCTTAAATTGAACCCTCAAACTTTTAAATATCTTGGAAATAAAACTCTTGATACATCTCTCACCATGTTCTATCAATGTTAACCTCATACATGAAACAATATATTGGTGAATCTTATAATTAATCAATGAAATTAGAATAATGTTTACATAAAACATCATCCATTCTTAAAAGAAAAGATATTATAAGTCATTCCCCTTACAATATATTATGGTATATAAATGGTAATTAAATTATGATTCTTCTTATTTGGAATTTTATTCTAAATTCATAAACAAGTGAAAAAACTAAAGAAGCATGATCCTCATGTTCGTCTCATCCACAAAAGTAGCATCTCATCTATTAATATATTATATAATTTTAAAGGATCATGTATCATATCAAATAGGGAAATAAATTCTTATTTACTGTTATGTTTTCCTTTCATATATCATCTAAAAAGTATATGAATAGATATTTCTTAACAAACCCATTAAATCCTCACAAGTTTATATCCCAACAAACCATCCAATCATTCAACCATCATCTCTAGTTCAACTTTTTCACAACCCCACATCACTGGTGCCCAAATATTCTATTAGTGATAATGTGGTTATTGTAATAAGACCAACTCTAATATATAGTGGTTTGGAAACTATCATTGAGGGGGAGAAAAGTGTAATAATTATAGGCACTATCATTTAAATATAAATATATACACAAATGATGTTTGAAATATTCAAATAACATCCAATGAAAAATTAAATAAAAAACCATACTGATAATATAATTTGATTTCATACAACATAAAACAATTAGAAATTAAAAAAATTCAATGTAGTGTGCAAGAAACTCCAATAGATCCTGATGAACTCCATGATCAATAAATTATTAATTCAATAACCAACTTTCTCATGAGGACTCGAAAAAATTATATTAATATATATAGGGTGATCATACATTTATAAATAGTATAATCTCTTTTAAGAATCCCATATTAAAACACGAAAAAAATCCATTTCAAATCCAAATGAATAAAAAATTTAAACACAATAATTACGTAGATTAACAAAACTACTTCACTTACAAAACTACGATTGTATACATATAATGTATAGAAGTAATTAATTCTCTATCAGAAGATTATTTATAGGAAACAAACCCATATACATATTCCCAATGGTTTTTTTTCCTCGAGGACCTAAATCCAAAAGTCATATACCATAATTCCTTCAATATTTTATCCTACACCTTGGGTATATATATATATATATACAAACCATAACATATAAAACACATTATACACATATATCCCATCCACATCAAAGTAGGTAGTGTTTTTAAAAGACAATAGTGTTAATTTATTAATCGTTATACCTCGTATAGTAATTTATTATATAGGTAATAAAATAATTGTCCCCAATCATCATAGCTGGAATAAATGTTGGTAATATATCCACATTCCATAATATCCCTCACATCCTATGTATGAAAAGAGATATATCCATCAATTTTACTGTATACTTGTATAATATTCATCATTATATTGAAAGCAATATACATTAATCATCATGATACATGTTATTTATAGATCACGGAATAGGTTGAAGTTATACATTCCTGCCATCATTATCATGGAAATTTAGAAAAAACGCATGTATTGTTAAACATTTGGTCACCATATTCTCACCAAACATGGGTGGTGAATCATATGAATTAATAAATTTTAATGAATAGTTTTCAAAAAAACTATGGGAAGAATCATATGCATATATTCTACTAGATTTTACATTCCTCAAAAGACCATGTTTCCAAAATGATGGTCTTGGAAACATGATCACATATAATCAATAATTAGTAAAACATAAATCATCATTATTCAATTATATTTATCAGTTTTAAATTGAAAACCATTCAAAAACCCCAATTAATATTTATAATTTATTCATTTCATTTCATTATAAGACTGATTGCATTCATAATTAAGAATATAATTTTATAATTCCCATTCTATAGTCTTATAAAATTTAACCTAACCATAAAATGGTTTCCCTTATTCAAACAGAAAAACATCAACACAAACTATATAAGTTAAGTATTAATTTACATATCATTATATAATATGTTAATTCAATGAATTTACAAGTGAGACCATTCGGTTTGATACAATCATAATGTATAATAAAATTAAAATAAAAATAAAGTATGTTAATTGAATAATACATAATAAAATATGTGAATAATTTAAAAAAATAAAAATGGATAAGCTTTCATATCTCTCTACTAGTATCAATCAATAAATCCACCACCTTGAAAAAACCCGTGAAATGATACAAAAACACATGAAAACTACCTTCCAGTCCATCATTTAGCTAATATAAACTAATAGAAAACAAAAAAACTCGTCTTTATAAATATTTCATACAATCCATAACTAATATATAGTATACATGAGGGTAAAAATCATTGAAATGGATCAAAAATGATGAATCATATACATATAAATAATGAATTTATAGCATACAAAGAGAATGCGGAAAACAATTACATAACTATAGGGAATAAAATACATTAAATATAATAAATTTATTTTAATAGCCACAAACATGTACTATCCGAAAAAAGTACATTAATTATATCCTTGAAATATCTAATTCATTATGCATATGTTTTACCATTATATATCATATAATTGATATATACGATTATAAATGAATCATAGATATACATTATTCATGTAATACATTTGACATAAACTATTTTAAATGAATCAAGGTAAATAAATTCACATAAATAATTCTTTATTAAATTTTTCCTTACTAGATTCTTATCAATTAAAAATTTTCAATAATATAAATTATGTTAGGAAAAATAATAATCATAGTAACATTTAAATCTTAATCAAGAAAATATCAAGATGTATCATTAACATTTCATCACCATATTTGATCATTTTACCCTTATGATTCATTCATAATTAGGGTTATTATATTTATTATGATTTATTCCATGATTTCCCCAAGAAAACAAGAACTGATAATAACATACCACCACATAAATAATAATGTTCTCAATTATCCTAAGTAAAAAACATTGATGACCATAATGAAAAAACAATGTGGAGAGGATATGTTATCGTGACCATAATCACATGATAGGAGTATTATAATGCTAAATAGAAATTGATAACCCTCATCCTCAAACCATTCATTCAACTAAAAAACCACTTCTATATCCATATCCATCCCTTAGAGATTCTTTTTATAAAAACGGAAGGAAGGATATGATAACTCACCTTTGATGGATATGTTATTGATCTCACGAATCCAACAATTAAAAGTCATCAATTGGGGATCAAATGTATCATATAATTAACCTCATATCATTGGAATATTTAGATAAGATGAAATTATTTGAGAAGTATTAATCTATTTTGTTCTTTATATTTAGATGGAAAATCTTGTGGTAGAAGATGTACTTGTTAATATCATGTGATGGTTATTTTAGAAAATATGGATTTTTAGCATGAAATTTTTTTACCACAACCTAGCTTCTCAAAATCCATTAAATATACTAGTTTTGTACCATAAGTCATATAGAATTTTGACACTCTAAAGGTATATCTATGTATTAGATCATATTCAATAGGATAATGGTTGTGAATTGAAATATATAAACACATCATGACATTACCATATATAGACACCACTAAGAATTGGCCTCTAAAATAAAATCTTTGAAAAGTAATGTCACACCATGAATATCATTACTTAAAACACTACCCCATCAAAAAATTGTTTCAAAATAAAACACACATAACATATCATGATAATTGTTGAAAACAATTCATATCATACGATACTAATTCCATTTTTTTCACAACAAATTGTAAAACATTGACCAAAATTTAAAATAAATTTTCCATCTAAAAACACACATATAATTCTATTTACATCACTGAACATCTCCAAAGACAAAATAATTCCATGGAAGGGTTTGGATGAAACAAATCCCCAAATTAATAATGTTTTGAAACATTTTCAATGCAATTTTCTCTAAATTCTTTGTTACAAATCTAATATGAGTGTTGGAGAAAAAATAAATGTATATATATTTTAAAATTGAGGTAAATTATCTACAATCATTTATTTATATAATTCTTTATTTAGTGATTAAATGTTTTTCACAATAATATATATAAATATATATTTATAATGGCTTCATAATTTTTAATAGAATAAGTAATCATTCATTTGATGTCATAAAATTACGTATAGAATAAAGAATCTATTATTAAATAAATAAATATATATGTCGTATTAGGTAATTGGGTTTAGTATTGAATACTTCTATAAAGTAGAGATAATTGGTCTCCCTTTAACTTTAAATATTGTAGTTAGTATTTATGTTACGTTGATATGAGGCTTAAAATGTAATGATAATTTAAAATTTTGATATTATGTAGTATGTTGGGGTCAATGTGTTAATTTTTTCACAAGATTATGTTTTTACATTAATAGATAGAAATTTTCCAACATTATATTCATCAAATATAGTATCCTTGTAAATATTATGTTATTAGTCATTACTAAGATGAAATATTTTTACTAGTGATGAAAATAAATTTATAGATCGACGTCATTTTTTAGAGTTGTGGAGAATATATGTGAAATTTATTATACTAAATTTTAGGAAATGGGTTGATATTAATAGTTGTGTGAGACATTATGATTATATATTTAATGTTATTAATTTGAGAATATTTATTTTTTTAAAATAAATATTCCCTTTTTCAATGCATAAGATCTATTTATTTTTTATTTTTAACAGATAAATTGATGAAAAATTTTATTTTTTTAATTGTATTAAATTCTTTTATATAATAATTAGTTTAGGAATCTTGTTGGATTATGTGAGATTTGAATATTTTTTAAATTACTACTAATGGGTAATAATTTTCTACTTTAGATATTTTCAATGTTATATTAAATGATAACTTAAAATATATATTTGGAAAAACATTTTTACTCTCCTAATTATAGAAGTAATTATTTTAATCTGGAACATAAACTTTTAAAAACGTTTTTTAATTTTCACATTCAAATATACATATAATAACCACTTCAAAAGGTAATTTTTTTTCGTAAAAGACTCTTTTTTATCATATTTTTTGTAACTATTACATGGTATTAATATTTTATAGTTTACACTTCTTTACATCATTATTAATTAAAACATAATAAATTATTATAATTCAATTATGTAATATTATAAATTTTATCTTTTTATATTCAGTTATTTTTGATAAAATATTGCTAAACACAATCCCATTAATGCATCTGAAACCTGTTTAAATCATACACACATCGGAATCAGAACATTTAATATGGTATGTCAACATTTACTAATGTAAATATATCACCAATACCTACATTATTTAATGGAATTAATAAAATATTTTTTAGGATTATTTTCATTTGATCCACTTCTCTAGATAAGACGATAACCAATGTTGGCATACATTGTATTACATATATTCTATAATATTCTCTTTAACTTGTAGATAATGGCCTCACAAACTGAATTTAATGATGATAATAAGTAAAATATCCTTAATGTAATGTATTTTAGGATGTATATATCCATATATAGTCATTGTTTATTATAAACATAAATCCAAACAGTAGGGGTGTTTATTAGAGAATGAATGGCCATTTTCAAGATTTTGAAATTATAAAATATATCAAATTTTTTATTTTATTGAAGTATTCTATACTTCTAATTAATATCTTTTATATATTATATTACATGTGGAACTAATAAATCTCAATAAAATGTTACAATGTGGTGGATCCATTTTTTACAAATTTAATGGATAGATTTTAAATCAATGATAACCTTATAATATACATTGTTTAATAAACATAATGAAATCATTCAGTAAGATTTGGAATTATAGCTGTAGATACATGAAATATTCTTTTCTCCAGAATGTTTATGGAGGCCACTCTAGTATAATAATTATTTAATAATAAATTAAATTTTATAATGATATATATTTTTACATGATCTAATATTCATTTTCCCTTTTGTAAAAATATCCTAACAGATCTCACCCATTGATCAAGTCATAGAATATATTCTCTCAAGTATAAAGAGTTGGTAGATTACCCTTATATAGGATAAAATTATTTATTAAATTTAGAATGATTTATGATTAAACGCTGATAAGAGATAAGAAATGGTTCAGTTTTTTTAACCCCTTATGTCCCATGAAAAATTAATATGTCTGAGAATAATAACAATGGGTTAATTTATTTTTTATTTATCACAGAAATTTTCTGATAAGTCAAAGAAAAAAATTATTATTTTTCATAACTATTATAATTTTCAAAATTCATCAAATAAATTTAACATTCTAATATACCCTTTTATAAGTTTCTATTAGAATAAATAGAGAAATGAGACTTTTTATCCATAAATGTGTCATTGAAATTAATAGGATTTCATTTATAATTAATAACACTTGGGACATGTAAGAGGATATGAGGTGGGTTCCAATATTATATTCCTTTTGTTTTATGATATGTGATCAATGGAGGAAAAATATAACAGAGAAATAGAATTATTAAAATCAGATCTTTGAGAGATGAATTAATTAAATGATGAGTGAATTAAATCAACTTTATCGGCTATGTTTATAGATGTTAAATTATAGATAAAGACCATGTAGAGTTCCTATCAGGTACCTTCACATCATCATTCTTAAAAAACAATGAACTATGATTTTCACTATAGGGATCCCCTGTTGATTTATTAGCAAACATAGTCTTATAAAATTTATGAGGTTTTTTTCATCATCTTATTATATAGTTTGATCTCATAATATTAGTGATATATTATATTATTCGTCCTACTACTCTAATGTTGGTTTCTAGTAATGAGTTGAAATTAATTGAACAAAATTATTAATTTCTTACTCTTGTCAGTTTTCTTTCTTCATTATTTAACATGTTAGGTATGTATTGTTTTTTGATGTTTATACCCATAATTGTTTATATTGGTAATAATATTTTACTATATTTAACAAATTTAATATTATTTGATAAAGTTAGAATCTTTTTAAAGAAAAAAATGTTTATGGAAGAAAAACCTTCAGGTACTCATCATGATTCATAAATTCTAGCTAAAGTGACATTGAATAATTATATGATTAAAATTAATATGCATTTATAATGATAACAATTTCATTTTAAATATATTATTTATTATTTATATATTTTAAAAATGAATGATTTTTTTATTTTTAAAGAGATCTTAGTACTTTTGTAACAGTTCGTTTCCATTTTAATACATTTAAATTACAATTGTCATTTTGTTAATAAATATATATCTTATCATGAATTTATATATTTACTCATTTAATTAAGTATCTTTACATTAATTTCAATACATAATAGAGCACTATTGTTTCCATTTTTCCATGAAAATAATTAATTTCAATTATATATAAATACATGAGGAAGCCTTCTAGCTTTAAATATGTATATGAAATATTAGAAATCAAATATATTATGTGTTGGTTTCTTCTATTACACGACATGTATGAAGACATTTTTAATTGTGAGATTTTATTCCATATAATATAATTCAAGTTAAACATTATATACTTCCATGTCTATTGGATTTTTTCATATTATTTTTTCATGGTGGTATAATATATTTTTAATACACACTACTTGGTGATGTTCAAGAAATGTTTCATGACTTATAGGATTTTTTAGTATTATTCTATTAAAATGGTTTTTTAATAAAAAAATTAAATTTTATATATGTTTGGGTAATAAAAATAATATAATATAATAGGTCATGGATGTTGTATAATGAATATCACTTTTTGATAAAAAAATAAAAAACAAATAAATGACGTTTATGTAAAGGTTGATAAAATTTATATGATTTAGTACTTGTTTTATATTAATTATATATTGGTTTTTCTATTCAATTTATTTTTCCATAATCTCATTATCATCATGAAAATAGGCATATAAAATGGTTTTATTTTATTTTATGGGTAATTTTTTATATTTTTATGATTATAGTGAAAATTTATTAGATGAACCATATTTTCATTGCATTCCCTATGTTTTAATGTAGGGTAATATATTGATAATTTGATGTAATGATTACTATTGTGAGGTCCTTAATTATTACTAATCATATTCAAGAGTAAAAATAATATACTTTTGATAATTATTAAAAGACTAATTTATATGTAGGATTAATTATTAGATTTTTTAAAAAATAGCATGATTCATAGAAAAGATGAAAATGAGTTGTTTTTTGTCATATTATTTTTTTATAGTCTCTACAATAGATTTTTTTATATGTCTATCTTAATATATTTTAATGTTATTTATTTAAAAAAATCAGTGTTTTCATGTTGATAGTTTAGTCATCAAATTTTATTTTCCATTCATTGTTAGTTTCTAATTAAATGATATACTGAAATTTACATTAAACATGGGTTTTTTATAATGCCCAATGTAGAATGGATGTCTATAATTATATTTTTCAATTATTTGAAATCAATTTATTCATAAAATAATAGACATATTAATGTTAGACCTTTATTTTTAAATATAATCATATATAAAAGGTATATTCAATATATGAATTTATTTAAAAATGTGTAAATTTTCGTTATATGTAAATTTAATATATATTTCAACAATTAGTTTGATAATAAAAAAAATTTAATTTACTATTAATTTTATTTTCTTAATTTCTTATGATAAACACATAAATTTTATATTTATTTTTTTCAGATCTGTTTTAACCATATTGATAATTTTAAAATAACTGATACGAAATTTTGATATTTTCTATTAAAAGTATGAATTGGTATTAATTTATTACTTGTTTGGTCAACAGAGTGGGATCATTAATTTTAAATGTTTAATATTTTATGTAATATCATAAATTAATTAATAAGAAATGAAAAATTAAAATTTGAGTATTGATGAGAAATTATTACACTGATTATATTAATTGATTTTTGGTTTATTCTCATTTATATGAATTTTTCTTATGATGTTGTTCAGAATAAAAAAATACACAGTTAATCATCACAGACTAGATATATAGGATTTTTATGATTTATTAAACATTTTTATGGTGTAATTTATTGATTATATTATCATATACTTCCAAATAAATGATATAAATTAATTTCGTGTGATTATTATGCTAAATAATTTTTTAAAGAAAAAATTTCATTTATCATAGAGTAAATTTGATATATAGAAGGATAAAGATTCAATATAGAATCATGAAATCATATATATGGTTCTATATATATTTTTTCCATTTTAGAATTCCATTTATGAATTGTTATCTTATATATATATATGTATATTTAATATATACCCCCTCAAATTTGGTGGTTACTATAGATGGTTTGTTATAAATATCAAATTATTGAAAAACACACTAACCATGTCCCTATATAAAGGTGTAATTTTTTCGTAAAAAATTAATATAATTATGGATTAATAATGTCAATGATGTGTATATTCATTGTAGTTTTACTAACATTTCCCATATATGGGGAAGGATTTTTGATATAAAATGATTGTTTAAAAATTTTCATATCCAGCATACTCATGGTAAATAAAAAATATTATATTATATGACCTTTACTAATTGAAATTTTATAAGACAACCAAAAAAAGACATCATCTGATGATCTGTATGGTAATCATTACCTTATTGTTTTTTATTATATTCAATAGGGGGTATGTGTGACATATATATCGATTATAAAGGTCAAAAGTATATATTCACTAAAAAAGGTTCCCATAAGCGATAATGAATATTGTTAGAGCCAATTAGGGATGATAAATATCCAATACATTACCCAAATAGTAAAGTAAATAGACTATATATTTCTAAAATTATAAAAAGGACTCTGAATATTAATCACAAGAAGGATTGAACTAGATCCATTCATCATTGACATTCAATTATATACATTGGGATCATAAAACGATAGAAAACACCCAATTTTTCTAAAATTATTACTAAAAAAATATCTTACATATGATTATGGATGATATGAGGAATGATATGGAGACACAAATTATTTTGGAATGAATGTGAATGGTGATATTCAATTAGATTAACATTGAAAATGATATGATCACATGAATTTGAACATTAATTTCATTAAAATCAAAACATGACATAAATAAATAACATTTATGTTATGTTCATATATCATCATTTCCTATAAAAAAAGTTATAAAAATCATAGAAATTTCATATTACCCATATAATTAGATAATAAGAAGAATGTGATTACAGAATATATTTTTTTTTATTGAAATACGCTTAATTTGAATTTAATAATTCTATGGTATGATATAACTTTTTTCCATACCATCATGAAAAATAGAGAATATCACCATGTACTGTTTCCTAGACCCCATAAATATATATATTGGGAACATTTTCTTATGGTTTGTGTTGGATAATATTACAAACACCTTCCAATTTCTCTCAATCTAGGAAAACATTTAAATAGTTTGTTTTAAAAAAATACACCAAATATGTTATGTGGTTTCATGGAAAACTACTATTTTCTATATTTTATTGAAATTTTAGGATCATATCAAATTTCTAAAAAATCCATCGATATTACTTGAACACAATGATTATCTTTGAACAAATTTATAATCGTAAGATAAATAATTAATCTAAAAGGAATATTAAAATTGTACATGATGTTCTTAATTCCAAATCAATGGATATTGACGGATTCTAGCTCAACATCATACATTCTTCTTGTTCATATAAGAAAAAAATATCAAACCATGAATTATGATTAATCCTTATATCATTCATATCATGATAATATATGTAACTCTAGAATGTCAATCATAAGATAAATAGTGTGTTATATTTGGACCTGATAATATAGATAAAATGGATGATATGTTCTTTGAAAATATAAAACATGTTGAGTGTAACAAATTTGAAAGGAATGATTTTCCAAAATTCAATAAATAGTCAATGAGTATGAGGTTATAGATTATTTGTTACACTATATATCTCTGTTAGATAGAGTCATGGAATTTTTGAAAAGGGAATGATAATTTCTATAAATATAAACTAATTTTCAATTCATGATCACTTTTTATATATGAATCATAAACAAAAACATC
This sequence comes from Viscum album, assembly GCA_963277665.1. Classification (NCBI taxonomy): domain Eukaryota; kingdom Viridiplantae; phylum Streptophyta; class Magnoliopsida; order Santalales; family Viscaceae; genus Viscum; species Viscum album. The sequence continues at coordinate 1,477,544,461 of OY728148.1, read as the reverse complement.
TTAAAAATATATATTATGTACCTGATATGTTCTATGTATATTTATTAAGTGTGTATCTACTAAATAATTCATTTTTTAGAATCTATAGGTGGTGGTATTAGATCGTGACTGATATTATGAAATATAAATATGTGGAATGTGTGTGTGTGTGCAACCAACCACATTCATGATGTAACATGATTTTATTCTTTACCACCTATCATGGATAGTTAAAATTTTAATTTATCTATAAATATGATATTTAAGACTAGTTTGGGATTTAAAATGTTAAAACATATCTCTCCTCTCTATCATTTTGTAGTAATGATATCATCCTCCATGGTTGTGTTCATAATACCGACTCCATGGATTAATGTATTATTTTCTCATTTCCACCATTTAAAGATGGTAATAAAAATTATTTTAAAAGATAAATATGATATTTAAAATATTAATTTGGTTATTTTAATAGAAATTGAAAAAACTTTTAGTGATGTCAATGGTAAAAAAAACCATTATAAAAATAACTCTCTAAAAAATACTACTAATAATGGAAAATAATTTTTTCACACTATGTAAATATTCAATATCAACCCCTTTTTATTATAAATCATTTTAATTATGATATATCTCACTAAAAACACTAAATATATCAATATTATGATGCTATGATTATATTTCATCTGAATCAACTCATAATCACCGATTATCATTATTTATTCCTGTTGGGTCATTTTGACTACCTACATGAGAAATGGTACACAATTATATCCTATGAAGACATGATAAATTATATAATATGATATAAATGTTTAAAAAATCGTTTTCCAAGAAATGGTATATCAATATTTAAATCAATTATTATGATATCGTCATTAAAGGTTATAAAAATCAAAAAATTATTCTTATTATCGAGTTCATATGTCTGTAAGAAGGATAAAATTCTCATCAATGGAAATTAAGAGTAGCTAAATCATTATATTTAATCCAATTGTGTAAAATTAGTGACATTTTAATGATTTTTAATTTAAGAATAATTAATACTAACACAACTCATATTATACTATTACAAATGGTTAAAACAATAAACACGAGATGTTGGAAAATATATTAAAATCAAATATTATACATGAACATAATGATTATAATTGAGAACTATAAATATTTATGTATATGAATATGGCTACTAAATAACATATTATTATATTTATTTTCTTTATAATTGAATTTAGAGTTCATTTTCTTAATAAATTGTAAATTGTAAGGGTTTCTTTTCTAAATTTTTAATCCATTGAGATATAATTATTTTTTACCCTTATTTTGTTAGAATTTTGTATTCATCACCCAAATTATTTAATGTGGAATGATAATATTACATTTCATGAGATTTTAATGGTCTATATTTGTAATAACACTCAAATTATCTTTATTTAAATATCCATTGAGTTGTAAAGGACATTGGTAAATAAAATCTATTTCTCGCATTTTTGTAGTTTATGCTGAGCATTTTCCTTCAATGTTATCTATGTTCAATAATTTCAATTTTGGTATGATTCCACTTCAATATCTCTAGAGTAAACTTACCTTTTAATTTATATCCCTATCCATGAATGATTTTATTTTATATTAAATTTATATTATGTTTTACAACAATTTGTTGCCTTGTATGTGTTGATTTCTATTAAATAGATATTTCTTTGAGGTCCATATTTTTTGTTACTGGTAATGTTATACTTTATTCATTTGAAATATTTATATTTAATAATATATTTGATCTATATAACATCCATTTAAATACATATATTTTTAAATTATGTAATTAAATGGTTTTGGTTTACCTCTATCTAAAATTGTTCTATATTACATGATGTTCTGTTTTAAAAAATTCCCACTAATTGTTTTTAAGAAGAAACACTTTTTTAATGAGATTTTTACAATTTTATCTAGGTGGTGTAGTTATTTATGTTGTATCATTTTAATTTTTATTGGAATAACAATCTTAATTTTTTTAATGATTTGTAGATCACATGTTTTCCTATAGTGTACTTGAGTATAGATAACAATTAAAACTTGGGTGGACCCTATTAACACTCCAATGATTTAGGAGTGATTTACATAAAATGAAAATATATGGAAATGTGTAGATAAGGTAATTATAATATGATAAAAAGGTAATGATTCCTGATTTTATATAATAAGTAAGTTTTGATGCCTGATCCGCCATGGTAAATGAGATGTGATGTTTGATCCACTATGGAAAATATGTGGTGATATATGATCAATAATTCTATGTTTCCATGAATATGTTTATGTCACACTCCATTGATATATTATTATGATATCCCCATTATATTTTAATTTATGCTAATTTTTTCCATGTTATTATGCCATGTTATATGAGTGATCATATTTGATTTCTTATTCTACAGTCATTAATTATGAACTATTTTAATGATTCGATGTTATTATTATCAATTAATTTTATCCATATTTTGTTTTCTCATATTCTTCACATCTCACGTTCGGTAACTTGATAATGTGTACAAGTCATTCTATCATGGTGTTTGAGCTTTACCATATCTTATATATCTATTTTACCTGGAAATAATATGAGTTTAACTTGATATATGTTAAACATCCAAATATATTTTTTTATAAATAATCCTAATGGTATAGTGGTAACATAACATTTAGTGGTATTCAAACCAAAAATACCTATATTTCAAAATTTAAATTAAAATTTTAAATCATCTAGAAAAAAATATAGATTTTAATATTCAAAATTCAATAAGGTCCAATGGATCGATCCCGATGCCACCAAATTGCCACAACCATGAGATTACAAATAATGAGCCACCTCTATCCATGCAACATGAACCATCATCTTCTACAAATCCTATATGAGAACCCATTGGCCATAATCTCAATAAGAAACCTGCTTGGGTACCCTAGAAACATTATAACTGAGTTTATCATGACATGGCCTAAAGGGTGTTCCTAATTCCCATGAGTTTTCAACTAGCGCCCTTAACTATATAAAAATAAATAGAGAACAATTTTTCATCAAAAATTAAATAAGAAGGATAAAAATATATTATGCCTAAATGATAATATATATAAGGAAATGTGTGAAATAAGTAAAACATTGTAATAATAACCTAATGTACTACAAAAAGTACCATAAAACAGAAAAAACAGCCCATTTCATAAGGGGCACAACTCTTTAATTCCACTAATAAATAACTAGAACCACCACCAAGTAATGCATTACCCATGCTCGAACCAGTAACGAGATAATCTACAAACATCCAAAAGATTAGGTAGGGTGTGAGATAAAAGGCCAGTAAGGTCTCACCAAGGATTCCATAGTAATATATCAATATTTAATTAAGCAAATAAATATCATTCATTTTTCAAATAAATAATTTTGGCATTTCAAAATTATATAAAAAACATTCTTTACATTTCAAAATATTGAAAAATTTTCAATTGATTAAGATACATTAAACAAATGTTTTAAATAAAAATTTATTATATAAAAAATTGTACAAATTCAAAAGGCATGTAAAAAATGATTATAAACAACGAAATATATTTATTTCTCAAATATAAATCAGCGAGAGAAATTGTCAGCTTGCAATATGTGAGATTATTATGGGTTATGGGATCCTCACATACTACTATGATAATAACCACAATTTGTATACACGTCACTATCCATTGTTTCGAGAGGACTCATATATATATCCTACTGAGGAATAATATGTGATAAAAAGTGTTTTTTACTGTTTATATCATTCATATAGTGCTAGAGAATTCCCATATTATCTTTTTTTTCCAACAACTCACTAACTACCAAGGTGTGCTTGTTCTGTAGTACAAATCAATTAGTTAAATTTATTATAAAGCTTCATAAAAATAATATTTAATCTCATTCTCCCATTTCAAAAATTTCAATTTTTTATTTCAAACCAAAAATGGATTATCAATTAAAAACAAAAAAAAATCTATGATAAAACTGAATGGTTTCTATCAAAACCAATTTCGTGCCATTTTTTCAAATAAAAAATTGTAATCAATTAAAAATTATATTTCAAAATTAAATATCAATATTTTAGTTAAAACCATTTCCATAAATTTCAGTATGTATATTTATCAATTTAAATATCATCAATTTTCCATCAACATTACAGTCACATCTCAATTAAATGGAATTGGGTGTTTGCCAATTTTTAGGCCAAAATTAAACATCCAAAACCCAAAATTAAATAGAATTGGGTTTTTATTAATAAATCAAATGATATTTCAATTATAATAGTAAATTAATGTACATAAAATTTTAATAAATTTAGGGTTAAAAAAATTTGGTCATCATGATGGAACCACCTAGCTCAGGATGGCTAGATCTCATAACTCCCAACCCTAATCGAGATTCACCAATAAATAATGAAGATAATGAGAGATGAGAATCAAACCTATGTTATAGATAGAAAAAAGAGTGGATTGGATCCTCTAACCAACATGGAGATCTACAAAACCCTATGGGAGGAAAATACATGGAGAGGGAGATATAGAATAGAAAAAGAACACTAGCTGAGAGAGGATTGACCATTGTTCTCCAAACATCTATCAGCTTCTGAGAGGGTTTCTCGGGGACAAGAACTACTCTTTGTAGCCTCCATGGAAAAATAATTCTCATATAGTTCATACATGTCTATTAATAGTCTAAAAAATATGGGTTCTTGAATTTTAAAATCAAAAATTAGATTACGAAACATGTATGCATGGTTAGTTGGGTAGGGCAACATAATTATACCAAACTGTGTGCCCCAGCTATGAACCCCTTTAAATGGGTAGCACTATTTCTACTATAAGGGAAAAAAATTTCTAAACTGTGTTCCAACCATGAAAAACCCCACTACATGGGATTGCACTATTTTCCTTGAGAGGGTTTATGGTTTGGAAAAACATTTCTCCAACTGTACACTAGCCCTTAAATTTTAACATTTTATATTTCACCCCTAAATAACAAAAAAACTCAACTAAATCATGATTTAAAATAGGAGTTCATGAAAACATAAAAAAAGTAATAGGACGTTACGACATCTACACTCTATAAGCTTTTTATCCCTATAAATCCTTTTTAGAAGCATCATGCGAAATATGTGAGACCATTTCGTTCTCATCAGTGACTCCCTCTCCCATATATCATAATAATCAGAACCTTTCTTCCATAGCACTCGAACAAAAGGTCTAATCCACCCATGATGTACCCTGGTTTTAGTATAAACTATCCTGATTAGCCATTCAATCCTAGATAAATCATGTTCAAACTCAAGATCACTCCACCTCAGAACATTAGATGGATTAGATAGATACTTTTGTAGCTGATATACATAGAACATGTTATGTATCAATGTTATTAAAATTAGAAGTGATAATTAATAGCTAACTTTTACCTCCTGATCCCCAACATCAAAAGGTCACTCAAATTGAGGATAAATCTTCCCTTGCCTCCCATGTCATTAATTTCCCAAATGAAATGAAATTTTAAAGAATACCTGGTCAATAACGAAAAATTACAATGGTCTAAGATGATGATATATATAAGACTGATACCAGATCTATTTCATCAACATTCTATAATTAATCAATTGAATCTTTTTTGGAATACCAAGAACTAAGGAACATTAGCCATTCTCTAACCAACACAATAGATATCTTGAATTATGGTCATACAATGCATCAAAAGGATCCATTATGATCGTAGACTGGTAACTATTGTGATAAGAAAACTCAACCACCCCTAAAAGATGATCCCAATATCCACCAAAGTCTAGAACTGAAGAACATTGAATATATTAAATAATATTTATAGCACTTTCTATCTAACCATCTAACTATGGATGGTACATTGTACTCACATAGGATAGAGATCCTAGTGCCTCCTAAATACCTCCCCCAAAATGATATGTTAACTAAGGATCCCTATTAGAAACAATATTAGATGTAATTCTATAATGGTTAAAAATATCCTTTTCATAGAGATTTCCCCACTCTTCATCTTTGGTTTCATCCTGAATTGGTATAATGTGAGCCAATTATTCATGCCAATCTATCTAACCCTATATCACATTATTTTAATCTCTATGTATGATGATAACCTACCAAAAATTACATATATTTTTCATCCCACATACAAGTATGCATTGGATGTGTCTTAATAAATCCCAAAGTAATCTGGTGCTCGGCTTTCACCTTTTTCCATGTATAACAGGGAGATACAAAATTAGAAATTTCACATCTGTTACCTAAAAAAAACATATGAAGATTTTCATAAAACATCTCTAGGTTTAATATGTATACTATGATTTCGGAGTTGTGGAAATCACTCATCTCATATATTATTACTTATAATGTCACAAAAATAGTTCTAATAATAATTAATTCACACAATGGATTAACACCACTCAACAACTATCTACAAACAATAAAGAGAGTATTTAATGTTAGATTAATCATCATCAAGATTCTATTCCAAAATTATTATTTCATAAAGAGTGGACATAAACTGAACATTGGTCAAGGAATCATGGACCCATGATTCCCAAACTCCAATATGAAACTGTTCAAAGAGATCCATCATGTATCACTCTTCTTAATATTTTTTCATAGAATTGAAGATAATATTCCCACTCAATTCATCTACAATGAAATTTCCATTTCCCATGTTACAAGACATGTCAATGTCAAAATATAATAGGTATTCCACCTAATTCCATTGTAAGAGATTCAAATATTTTTCTAATAAGATATTATCAATATCTTGTGATCTGAATACATATATAACCTTTCTTCATAAAGGTAATGCTGCCAACTCTTAAGTGAATGGATCCCATATACATGTTCATGGTAAGGGGTCAAATAATTCTTATTGCGTGGCCTATGTTGATGATATTCATATGAAACAACATGATCACCTTGCATAATAATACAACAGAAACATAAACCCGATGCATCACAAAAGACAACAGATCCCTACCTAGCATTAAGAAGATTCAACATCAGTGTAGATGTAAAAATACATTTCATCTTAACAAAATCATCCTAATATTTCTCATCCCGTGATAATATTAACCTATTCTAAGTCAGAGCAGTCATTGAAGAAGCCAACATTCAGGTGTTCTTAACAAATCGAGGATAATTCCTAAGTAGATCCAAGAAGCATTGAATCTTCAAAACATTTCTTTGTTGCTCGTATTTCTTATCAGACATAAAATTATTAGGATATATTGATATTCCCTGTTCTGATACCACATGTTTCCTGAACATCACTTCTCAAATGCCTGAATCACATTTAGAAATCTTGGAATAAATAAAGTGAATTCTCAAAAATTCTCAGACTGATCGCAGACGATGCACATGATCCTCCTCAAACATAGAGTAAACAATGATTTTATCCATAAATACTAGCACAATGGTATTAATATAATCATGAAAAATCCCCTTAATTAAATACTTTAAGACTTCAGGAGAATTGGTTAGACCAAAGTGAATGACAAGGTAATCATAATGGTCAAACCTACTCTAAAAGGCGGTTTTATAGATTTCATATTCATTTATCCTCAACAGATGGTAACTAGAGTGAATATTATTCATTGAGACCCACATCCCCACTATTAACTGATCAAATAGTTCATCAATCAGTGGAAATAGATACATGTTACTTATCATAACATTATTGAGTTTCTCATAGTCAGCATAAAGTTGTAGGGAACCATAATCCTTCTTATATAAGAGAACATTCACTTCCCAAGGGGAAACACTCTAGAATATATATCATTTATCTAGAATATCATTCAACAGAGTCTTCGCCTATTTCATTTCTAGTGGTTCCATGAGGTAAGAAGGAAAATAAACTAGTTGAGTAACAAGAAATAAGTGAATATAGAACTATACCTCTCTTACTGGTGGAATACCATAGAATTCAAAATGAAACATGTCATAAAACTTGATGACCACTAGTGGGATATCATATGTCCATGATTCCCACCCTTGATTAAAGTTGAACACAAATATCACTTTCCCCAACTCTGGATAAGAGGGTTTTTCTCTATTCAACCTTGGGTCCCATTCTCCGTGAACGACATAGCACGCACTATTGGGTGTATGAAAGGAGACCTTTCGAAGAGAAAAATAAATCATGGATTTATTGACAATGAGCCAATTCACCCCGAATATGAAAATAAGTGGTTTCATGTCGAGAATTAGAAAATTCAAAGAATGCTTAAAATTAGATTCAAAGAAAATACAGGCATAACATTAGAGACCCTACCCTCTCTTCGTACCAAGGGGTGTAGTAATATCCATGACATAATACAAAAAAATTGGATGATTTATAAAACTAATAATATAGGTTGAAATAAGTGAATTAAATACCCAGTATCAAGTAAAGTAGTCGCTAATGTCAAAGCTATAGTTATGGTACCTATCATGGTAGCTAGAAATTTATCTTCTTCTTATAGAGTCTTCTCCACTGTGTGCAGATGACTCAATCTGGATGATGGTGGCTGAACTATTTTTTCCTTGAAACATCTATTTTCACCCCATTTATTTTTGTTCTGATGATCTAGTGACACTACATTCATTGGAATAAATGTGGAATAATTTTTGTAATTTATGGGATCATCTGGTTCCTCAATGAAAACACTTTTATAATTACATGGCTTCGCAAAATGGTAGAAAGTCAATGGACCACTTATAGACAATGTAAGAGGTCTGTAATGACCCAAATACTAAGAACCACCATGATAATCAACATTATTAAACATTTTATTAATAGAACCCATGATTCCCCTAATAGAGAAGGAAACTCCCAATAACCATAACATTAAATCTATATCCATTTAGAGAATTATAACTCCATCCAAAACATCAGTATAAGAAGAATGCATCAGCAAGAAAACTTTTGAATGAATATCTGTTCAAAGTCCAAACTCAAACCATTGAGCCTTCATCTTCAAATTTGATATTATCTCAGGTGAAAACTGTAAGAACCTGGTTTTTATTTTTGAGGTACGGGTTTCTTATTTTCTTTTTTCCTTTTGTGTTTTTAGAAAATAAGGGAAATGGGGAAAATTCTCAAATTTTGGAAGTACACACCATGTAATTTTCCACACGCCATGTACTTTGGCTGTGTGGGATGAGTACACATGGTGTGTAGTCCTGTCGGTGATGAATGGTGTATAAACATACTACACTCTGTGTACATGGTATTTACACGCCGTGTAATCAGTCAGTAGGTGAAAAGTGAGGTGGTGGATGTAGCTGCCAGCTGAGAGACTGTACATGTTGTGTAGTCATAAAATATATTACATCTACTCATGTCGACGGATGAACAGTACCACGGTGGAACGAATCTACCAAAGTAATAGTTTAAAAAGATGAAATGTATATGCCTTGTACTTGAGATTACACACCGTGTATTTTGGGTTTTTCACATAAAATGGGAAGTAGCCTCTTCTGTTCACATAGGAAACTTAGAAAGACATAGGAGAGCTAGAGAGATGGCCGGATCTTGGAGGATCTCTCGACCGCACACCAGGAACCCAGTTCAGTATCTATCGATCACATTGGGACCGCACGAGTAAGCCCTTCCTTATCCATAAGTTGTTCATACAAATTCTTTCCCATGGGGATGTTATTTTTGGTTGATATTGAATATTTTTTATCTCAAATATAAGCCTTTCTCGTGCGTTTCTGGAAGTGTCGTTGACATATAGTGATCAGAGACAATCAAGGTTGGTGGTCTGGTTTTTATTTCCAACTGCTGTGGAGAATTTGTGTATAGTGGTGCTATGAACCCATGTTAAGGTGTCTTATGGAAGAGGCCTTGGCTATTATAAATACCTAGAATTGTATAGGTAATTGAATGTGATTATAAACTACTATTTGGGATCACTGTTTGGATCTATGACCACCAATGCATTGTTTTCCTCTGTTTAGCCATTTGGCCAGTTTACCCAAGGATATACCTTAAATTTTAGCTTGTTTGAAATTGCCCTTAGTGAAATTGTATATAAATTTCTTTATTATATGTTGGTCATGGCCTGGTTACTTGTTTAGCCTGAGAGCAGTGTTGTGATTATCCTGTGGGCAGTGTTCTATTTAGCCTGAGGGCAACTCCTTCTGTGCCTATGGGTATTTGATTCTGTGCCTATGGGTGACACCTCGTGTGCCTATGGGAATTATTCGATATTATTGTGGGCATACTCTTGTGGGTTTGGAATCTCTTTACCTGAGGGTAAGGGTTATCATGGCTGGGGACACTTACTATTTACGTAGAATATTCACTGTGGTGATTTTCTTAAATTGAATGATTAAATGAATATTAAAATGGTAGTATAACTGTTAGTTAGTTACATTTTTAGTAATGCTTTGTTTATTGCAATTACCTTTTCACATTGCTATACCACTTGTTCACGGACAGTTGGGAAAGGGCCTTTGGTGAACGCCCACTGGGATTTATATGTCACACAATGTTTGGGTCATGTCTTCGCCCCAAACAGACTATATTGTTGCAGGTGTAGATAGTGGCATGGGTCCCCATTCAGGTACATGATTGTGGCAGAGATGTAGGAGATCATGGGACAGATCCTAGGCTTGTGATGATGCTACATTTTGTGTACTCTGCTTTGGTTTTATTTGGATGTAAATTGAACATGACATGACATGTATTTTTTTGCAGTCTATCATGTTCTGGCTGTTTTCATAACATAGTAACATGCTGCATCTCATATATATGACTGTTGGTTCTCTTTTACATCAATACTACATTTCAGTTATATATTGTTTACTGTTTCCGATGTTTTATGTTATATAATTATATTCCACTACGCTACACTTTTACAAATGAGGTCATTATTTCCCCGCTATCAAACCTGGGGCCTCACTACTAGTCGACAGCCTCTGGGGTTTGAGGAAATGTGCATAAGGTCATGTCACCAACTGGATTTTGTAGGTTAAAAAGTGGTATCAAAGGGGTTTCTTTTATTTGACTTACTATTTGGAGAGTATAGTCAACGATAGGACTGAAAATGGTAGTTGGTAAAAATCTATGTCTGGGAGTTGCTAACCCTTGTATAGGGAAAAGCCAAGTAACCTTGTTATTGCAATTATTACTGGGTTTTCAATTTTACAGTTAATTTGATTTTCACCATTGGGTGAGGCACTTTTGGTGTGTTGTTATATTTTTATACCTGGTTCTATTTAGTTTCAACCTGATGAGATGATGGTATGCCATCTCATGCATCATTTTGGAACATGTTAGAATCATATGCCATGAAAAGTTTCTATGCCATGTAGGTGCATTCGAAATTTCATGCTGTTGTGATAGATGTTGTGCTAGTAAAAGCATGCTGTTTTGGTAGATGCCTTGCTAAAACACCTACTATTTAATACGGTATTGTTATGTATGGTTTGTAGAATGAATTCCAAACTTCGGTTCTTAATGAGTATGTTCTCTCATTAACTGAAATTTGGTGGACCATTGACAATTTACCTTGTTTATAACAAGTATAAGATGCCAATATTTGTTTTGCGGGGCGTATGGGCCCTCACGGATTGGAATTTTGCACTTAAGTGTTCATTTCAGTGTGTTCTAGGCTTCGGAGTAGTTTCTCAGGATTAATGTCTGGAAAAACCCTGAATACATGCCTTGTATTTTTGATTATAGGTTGTTTAATCTTTTGTTCAAGAAGAAAGAGAAAAATTTAAGTACACGATATGTAGTCTCTTCTCGTGCCATAGGCCGTGTGGGCAGGGACATGGGGTAGGGAATGGTTTGGGAAAGCATGCCATGTGCCGGTTGTACACGCCGTGTAGTATTGACCCGGCTACCGCACATGTAACTAATAACACGGATGCCGAAACCTTATGACATACACGCCATGTCCACCTTGAACACGTTGTGTAGTCTGACCCAGGTACCCGACCATGTCACTAACAACAGAGGTCAGTGTTACCCAACCTAGTACACATTGTGTGCCCGTGGGACACGCCATATAGTCTTGATTGCTGAGAGACCATGTGGACTTAGTCATGTGGATGGGGAAAACAGGTTGTTGTACACACCGTGTGCGGGTGTAGCATGTCGTGTAGTGTCAGCTGAGTAGTCGGTCGTGTCACAAATGACATGGGAAGTTGTAAATTAAACCATACATGTCGTGTAGATGTTATACATGCCATGTAGTCTTGTTCAGAAGAGGGCCATGTGGCTAATCCGTGTAGAAGGTCCAGGGAAGGGGAAGAAAATTCAGGTACACGTTGTGTAGTTAATATACCCACCATGTAGTCTTATTTTGGAAATCTGGAATTCCTTCTTCCTCTTGTTCCATTTATTGTCCCCTAGTTTTTAGTCTTTGATAAACTTAAATCTAAGGTGTTTTCTTGACCTTGTAGAGTCATGACATTGAGAAAACCACTGGTTGTTCACCAGGAGAGTGACAACAATTATAATCCACAAACGATTGGTCATGGGCTACCAATGGATCCTCCAACAGAGCCAGATGCGGCACCAGCTGTTATACCAGACATAGGTGCAGATGCACAGTTCCCTGAAAGATTTATTCGGTTCATGTAGACCTTTCAGGGAGCACCGCCAGCTACCACATCTATGGATGAGCTCACTCGTATATTCCATCAGTTTCATATGCCTACGTTTTTAAGGGATGGCGGACCACAGGCTACTGAGTCTTGGATGGGTTCTATGCAGACTATTTTTGAGAAATTGGAGACACCTCCAGGGAGTAAGATCATGATCGCTACATACATGTTACGTGATTCTGCCAAGAGGTGGTTGAATGCTACCACCCAATCTAACCATCATAGAGACATAGAGTGGGAAGATTTTTAGATTGCCTTCTATGACTTCTGTTTTCCAAAGACACTGAGGTCAGATCAAGAACGAGATTTCATAAATCTGTAGTAGGGAGCTATTTTAGTGATGGATTATTCTGCTCGCTTCAACGAGCTTCAGCATTTTTTCAACCGTTCTGGTGGGCAATGAGACGTTTAGGGCTAGACTCATTGAAGATGGTCTTCAATATGGCATCCAAGCACTGGTGAATGTTTTAAAGATTCCTATTATACATGATATTGTGAATCAGGCACTGATTACTGAGTGGAACATGCGAGAAGCTAGTGGTTTGTTCCAGGGCAGTTCGACACCAGTTTCTGGTACTATTTCTTCCAGTTAGATGAAGTGACAGATTGATTTCTCTCACGGTGGTAGTACCAACCATAATAATACTTTTGGTGGCCAGGTCATGTGATACCAGTGTGGTAAGGAGGGGAATAAGAGACCACAATGTGCACGTGACCCAGTGGAATGCCGAGAATGCGGCAGGATGGGTCATCTTTAGCGCTTTTTCAGGTTGTTTCCACTAGTGGCAAGTGAGAGGGGTTCTGTGTAGACACTTCATGCAGGAGTATGACCGACAGGTTCTTACCAGCCGGGAAAATGAGAATATGTTAGGTTGTACAGGAAAAAATGGTGGTCGTGGCCATGGTAGCCAGACCGCAGGATCTCAAGGGTAGTAGGGCGGGTCAACTCAGGGTAGTTAGGCTATGTCGTAGGGTCGTGGAACTGGGAAGGAATATGCAGTGCAACAGACCTAGCATGGGGAAGATCTTGGACCTTCTACTTTCAGAGGTACTATTTTAGTAGCTTTTGTTTTATCTTCATTACTTTTCGATACGGGTGCTACACATAGATTTATATTTCTGCCCATTTTAGAGAGCATTGGGCTCTGTGTTTCTTCTTCTTCTTTTGTTATTGTGCTAGAAACTCCGTTGGGGACTAGAACGGCCGATGTGCCTTAGTGTAGTGAGTTCCCCCTAGAGGTTGGAGGGTGTCACTTTCTATGGGACCTCTATTTATTAGAAGTGAAGACCTCTGATGTCATTCTATGGATGGAATGGTTGGTACCCTTTTGAGCCTTTTTGGATTGCTATCGTCACAAGGTGAGTTTTACATAACCATAGGGCAGAGTGTTTCTATACAAGGGTGAATGGGATGTCAAGGTGAGTTGAGCTGGACCCGAGCATCGTGGGTGAGGTTTTGTGACAACCCATATTGTGAGTTTATATTTGGATGATTAGGAAACTTTTTAGATGGATTCCCCTCTAGTATTAGATCGTTTCAGGGAGGTCTTCCCGAACAACTTTTCAGGTCTACCTCCGAAGCGAGAGGTGGATTTCTCAATTGAGCTTGTGCTAGGAGTAGCACCAGAGTCAATTACTCCTTATTGGATGGCTATACATGAGTTTCAAGAGCTCAAGAGGCATTTGGAGGAGTTACAAGAGAAGGGTTTCATCCGACCGAGTACTTCTCCATGGGGTTCACCGGTCCTCTTTAAGAAGAATGTAGACGATGAACTTAGACTCTATGGGGACTATCAGAAACTGAACCATCTAACGGTTAGGAACTGACATCCCTTACCATGTATTAATGTTTTTTTGATCATCTTAGAGGTGAACGAGTGTTCTCGAAGATTGACATGAGATGTGGATATCATCTGTTACGCGTTAGACCCTTGGGCATACCACTTACAGCTTTTTATAGCAGATATGGTCTTTACGAGTTCTTGGTTATCCCATTCGGACTCATGAACACTCCAAAATTTTTCATGGATTTGATGAATCGTGTTTTACATCCTTATCTTGATTCATTTGTGGTAATCATCATGGATGATATCTTGGTGTACTCTCACACTCGACATGACCATGCTACCCATCTTGAGAAAGTATTGATTAAACTGAGAGACCATCATCTATATGTTAAGGTCTCAAAGTGACACATCAGGATGGACCAGATTCACTTCCTAGGTCATATCATCTCAAAGCAAGTAGTTGGAGTAGACCTAGAGAAAGTGATAGCAGTAGTTTCCTTGGAGAAGCCTAAGAACGTGTTTGAGATACAGAGTTTCTTGGCGTTGGATGGTTACTATTGGAATTTTATAAGGCACTTCTACCACATAGCAGTGCCGTTGACGAATTTGACTAAGAAAGCTGTGAAGTTTATTTGGTCAGAAGCTTATGAGACAGCCTTTCAAGAGCTGAAGGGAAGGTTGACATCACCACCAGTCCTGATACTTCCTGAGAAAGGGAAGAGATATAATGTTTATGTGATGCATCAGGGATTGGGCTGGGATCAGTGTTGATGCAAGGTGATCGGGTTGTTGCGTACAGGTCTCGGCAGTTGAGGCCACATGAGAGGAATTACCCGATGCATGATCTCAAGTTGGCTTCAGTTGTTCATGCATTACGTTGTTGGAGAAAATATCTCTTGGGAGAGAATTTTTTGGTTTTCACTGACCAGAAAAGTCTCAAATACAAATTCACTCAGCATGAATTGAACCTGAGATAGTGAAGGTGGGCCGAATACCTTCAGTCTTTTGACTATGAGCTTTCCTATACACCTGGTAAGGATAACTCAGTTGCTGATGCACTGAGTAGGAAGACTCAAATATAGGCAGGTCATGAGGACAGTGGTGAGTGGAATCTTATGGATTTTTTCTCGGAGATGCATTTGGAGGTGTACGAGAATCATGGGAAAACCTATCTTTCATCCTTAGCTGTGGCTTTTACCCTCTTGGGTTGGGTGAGGATGAGACATCTATCTGATTCTGATGGCCTAGTTTTACGAGAGTCAGTGGAAAGTGAGGACCCTCCTCATGGTTAGACGATAGGTGATAATAAAGTACTGCGTGTCCAAGGATGAGTGTGGGTTTTAGGGAATATATGCGAGGAGTTGATGCGGGAGTTTCATGCCTCAGCTTGGGTAGTTCATCCCGAAGTTACCAAAATGTACCATGACTAGAGATGTCAGTTTTGGTGTATGGGTATGAAACGAGTGGTAGCTGGTTTTGTTGCGAGATGTTCCACTTGTCCGCAGGTGAAAGAGGAACATCAGAGGCCAGCCGGACTGTTACAGCAGTTACCCATCCCGGAGTGGAAATGGGATGATGTCGCGATGGACTTCATGACCGGGTTTCCGAGATCACCTTGAGACAATGATATCGTGTGGATTATTGTGGAAAGAATCACAAAGGTAGCTCACTTTCTTTCCGATCAAGGAGACCTTTGGAGTTGACGAGCTCGGGAAGCTATATATCTGAGAGGTCGTATGTCTTCATGGGGTCCCTCGTTCTATCATTTTAAATAGGGAAACCCCATTACGTCTCATTTCTGTAAGAGTTTTCAGAGGGCACTGGGTACATAGGTGCTTCTGAGCATAGCTTACCACCGTCGGACCGATGGCCAGTCAGAGCATACGATACATGTGCTTGAGGACATGTTGTGTGCATGCTTCCTAGATTTTGGGCGATCTTGGGAGAAGCATATACCCATGATCGAGTTTTCATATAATAATAGTTTTCAATCAAAAATTGAGATGGAACCTTATGAGGCTTTATATGGTTTTCCATGCCGATCACCTTTGTGAGGGTTAGAGACAGGTGAGGTAGTTTTACTGGGACCACAACATGTGTAGGATACTGCATAGTAGGTCCAGTTGATTCGAAAGCATATGGCTATTGCATAGTCTCATCAGAAATCATATTTTGATTGTCGAAGATGACCCTTGCAGTTCGTGGTCAGGGATCAGTTTTTATTGTGTGTTTCACCGAGGATGGGACACAGGCGGATCAGGAGACAGGTAAAACTTTCACCAAGGTATGTGGGGAAGTTTGAGATTCTATAGAGATTCGGGCTAGTTTTCTATCGGGTACAGTCACCATAGAGGTACTGGGCCATGCACGAAGTCTTCCATGTATCTCAGCTGCACCGTTATCATTCAGACTCATCTCACGTCTTTCATCCCGAGGAGGTTTATCTTTTGGTCCATGCGTCCTTTGAAGAGCATTCGATTCTTATTGGTGATAGGCGCACAACGGTTCTCCAAGTCCAGTCAATTCATCTCGTACAGGTGCAATGGTAGCATGGTTGAGTGCAGGATGAAACTTGGGAGTAGGAGACCGATGTATGTGCTTAGTGTCTAGAGTTGTTCACAGATCTATCTTCACCACCCTTGGAAGAGAAATTCGGGGATGAATTTCTTTAAGGGATAAGTTTGTAGGAACCCTGTTCTTTTTATTGAGGTATGAGTTTCTTATTTTTTTATTTCTTTTAGTGTTTTTAGTAAATAAGGGAAATGGGGAAAATCCTAATTTTTAGATGTACACGCTATATAATTTTCCACATGTCGTGTACTTTGGCCATGTGGGATGAATACACCTATGGTGTAGGCCTGTTAGTGATGAAAAGTGTTAAAAATGACTACACACAGTGTACTTGGTATTTAAATGCTGTGTAATCAGTCGGCAGGTGAATAGTAAGGTGGTGGAAGCAGCTGCCAGCGGAGCACTAGTACACGCCGTGTAGTTATAAAATCCACATCTTGTACTCATGTCGATGGATGAAAAGTTACGCGGTGGAAAGAAGCCTCCAGAGGAACAGTTTAAAAAAATGGAAAGTACACACCATGTACTTGAGATTACACACTGTGTATTTTGTTTTTTTCACTTAAAATGGGCAGTATCCTTCTCTATTCACAGAGGAAGCTTAGAATGCTGGAGGAGAGTGAGAGAGATGGTTAGAGCATAGAGAATCACCCGAATGCACACCAAGAACCCGATTCCGTATCTGCCGATCACATTGGGACCGCAAGGGTAAGCCCTTCCTTATCCTTATGACGTTATTACAAATTCTTTCTTGAGGGGATGTTATTTGAGGTTGAGCGTGTAGTTGTTTATCTCAAATATATTGCTTTCTTGTGTGTTTCTGGAAGCATCGTTCATGTATACTGATCAGAAACGATCAAGGTAGGTGGTCGGGTGTTTATTTCCAACTACTATGGTGAACTAGTGTATCATGGTGCTACGAGCCCATGTTGGGGTGTCGTATGGCTGAGGCCTTGGATATTTTGAATACCAATAATTGTATAGGTGATTGAATGTGATTATAAACTACTGTTTGGGATCTCTGTTTAGATCTAGGACCACCCCTGGGGTGTGTTTCTCTATTTAGCCATTTGGCCAGGTTACCCAAGGGTATACCATAAATTTTAGAATGTTTTAAATTTCCTTGAGAAGAATTGTTATAAATTTCTTTCTTATATGTTGGTCATGGCCCGGCTACTTGTTTAGCCTTAGGGAAGTGTTGTGATTAGACTGTGGGAATTGTTCTGTTTAGCCTGAGGGAAACTCCTTCTGTGATTGTGGGTAGTGTATTTAATTCCTGTGGGTGACATCTCATGCACCTGTGGGCATTATTCGATATGACTAGGGGAAAACTCTCGTGGGTTTGGATTCTATTTACCTGAGTGTGATGGTTAGAATGGTTCAGGACACTGACTGTTTACTTAAAATATTCACTGTGGTGACTTTCTTAAATTGAATGATTAAATGAATATTAAAATGGCAGTATAAATATTAGATAGTTAATATTTGAGTACTTCTTAGATTATTTCATTTACCTTTTCACACTGCTTTTCCCCTTTTTCATGGATAGTTGGGCACGAGCCATGGGTGGGTGCCTACTAGGACTTATTTCCCACCCCATGTTTGGGTCATTTCTTCAGCCCAAACAGACTATATTGTTTTAGGTGTAGATAGGGGCATTGGTCCCCATACAGGTACATGATTGTGGCAGAGGAGTAGGAGATCATGGGACGGAGCCTAGGCTTGTGATGCTGTTGTGTTTTGTTTACTCTTATTTGGTTTTATTTGGTTGTAACTTGTACTTGACATGTATTGTATTGTTTTGCAGTATATCATATTCTAGATATTTTCATATAATATTGACATGCTGCATCTCATATATATGACTGTTGGTTTTTATTTACATCAGTTATCTATTTCAGTTATATATTGTTTACTGCTTTCGATGTTGTATGTTATATAATTCTTTTCCACTGCGCTACACATTGACAAATGAGGGCATTGTTTCCCCACTATCAAACCCGGACTCTCGCTGCTAGTTGGTATCCTATAGCATTTGGGGAAATGCGCTTGAGGTCATGTGACCAACTGGGTCTGGGGCTCCCGTTGAGTGGCCCCCGGGTTCGGGATGTTACAAAAAGTGCATAGTCTCATCAAAAATATTTCCATATTCTATAATGGAATTATCAGTCTTCTCATTTTTTAGAAGATCAGTGTCCTTGTAAAACAATATTAAATCTGGATAGAACAGGTTGGTGAAAATAGCCTTGAATTCTTTCTACTCTAAACCCCAGTGCTTCTTATTCCTCACCATAGTGCCCCACCATCTCCTACTTGTTCCTTCAAGAAAAAATGGGGAACACTTTAACTTTATTTCAATAGGTGTGTCGAATTACCTGATAAAATATTCCATCCCACACAACCATTACTCTGCCTCTTTAGGATTCTTTGATCCATTGAACCCTGTAGGATTATAGTAAAGGAACTACTGAGAATGACTCCATGCATCATCAATTTGAGGTTCCATGATTGGATCATGAATGGGTACTGGTGGTTGTGCATGTCCAAGATCTTGGATAGTATGTACAGTCACCTCAACTAGACTCATGTCGAGAAAAGGATTCCCTTATTGAGGTTCATCATCAAATCCCTCCTAGAATTGATTTTCACACCTTCTCGGAGGCTTGATACTACAAAACATCAGAATAAAATAAGATATTCACCATATTAACACTAAACTACAGTGGTAAAGAAATTTTAATCCCAATAGATAGCAACATGATTTGGATTTCAATATTTTCAAATAAAAAAAATGGGAATAGACTATATCAAATCCTCGATATTCCATTCCCAAACCACCCATGTTTTCGTAAGGCTTATTGTGGTCGGAATGGCTAGGAAAACAACTACAACTACCTAATATTTACCAACATGATTACACAAAACATAATAACTTCAGGATAGGAAGCTCAACCTATATCCCTGGTACCACATTGTTATGAACTAGCCCAGGTACCCAGGTAACCCAACTATTATTCCTGTACTGAAATAGGCCGAACATAGTTCCCAATTCACATGGGTTTAAGGCTATCACATAGTATTATATAAAAATAAATAGTGAAAAAAAATTTCACAAACATTTTAGAATCAAGATAACAATAAATTATGTATACATGAAAAACTCAAGGGGGAGAAGTGTACTAGAATTAAAAAAGTTAAAAATGGCTCAAATTACTATATTAAAGTACCAAAAAACTAAAAGAATATCCCATGTCCCATTGGACACATCTCTCCATGTCCAGAGATAAAAAAATATAGTTACCTCCAAGTGGTGGTTTAACCCTACTCGAACTGAAAAAGAGGTTCTATATAATCACCTGAAATAACTGGTAGGGTGTGAGCTAAAATCCAAGTAGGGTCTAACCAAGGACTCCATAATAATATACCAATAATTAATTAACAAAAATAAGAGCATTAAATTTTCAAATAATCTGGTTTGACATTTATAAGTCATATTTTAAAAAATAATTATTTACATTTCAAAAGATTGAATAAATTTCAAATAATGGATATATTTAAATCAAATGGATTAAATTAATGTTTTTATATTAAAAAAATTATATAAATTCATAAGGCATTTATTATAGTATAAAAACAATGGAATGCATTTATATCTCATATATTGACAAGTGAGAAACATGTTTCACTACCAAAAGGTATGATGGTTCTAGGTTATGGGATCCTCACACACTCGTGTTATAACAACCAAAATGTGCACACATACCTCTCCGTACTGGAATGAGAGGACTCATCTATATCCTAACAAGGATTTAGATGTGATAGAAAGTGTTTTTTAGTGTTATATAATGTTAATTAGGTGATAGGACGTTTCCATCATAGCATGTTTTCTCCAATAACTCAATAAATACCAAGGATTTTGTTTTATCTTGTAAAAATAAATGATGGAAAATTTATTTTACAACATGATAAAAATACAATTAAATCCAATTCTACAATTTCAAAAATTATAATTTTCCATTTAGAAAGAAAAATGGGTTGTTAATAAATAACATGTATTTTATAAGATAAAACCTGTATGTTTTTATCAAAATCATTTTTCTTCCATTTTTTCAAATAATATTTTAATATAATTTCATATTTCAATTTCATAATTCAATTTCCACAATAAAAATAATAAATTTAATCGAAATAATTTCCATAAATTGGAAAATTTAAATTAAAAAATTTAAATATCTATATTTTTATATCAATATTCAATAACATAATAATTCAATGTAATTCGAGGTTTTCCCAATTTTTTACCAAAATTCAATTTCCAAAAAATCCAAATTCAGTGGAATTTGGGTTTTAATCAATTAATTGAAATAAATCCAATTTATAATAGCAATGGAATTTAAATCAATAAATCATATAATTGAGGGCTAATAAAAATTGGCTACCATGATCGAACCACATACATCGATATAGCTAGATCTCATAACTCCAAACCCTGATCGGGATTCACCAACGAAGAATAAATGAAATGGAATATAAGAATCAATCCCAGGTTTCTAATTCAAAACAAAGGGGATTAGATCCTTCAACCAAAACAGAGATCTACAAAAACCCTAGGGAAAAAACATTGCGAGATGTAGATAGTGAACGTGAAGTGGAAACTAACATAGAGAGGATTGATCATCATTTTCCATGATTCAATCAGTTTATTGGTGGGTTATTTGGTACCAAAAACTACTCTAGGGTTCTTACAAAGAATAATAATACATATATGTGTTGTATAGATTCCTTGGGATTTTTCAAAAATGGGTTCATGAATTTTAAAATGAAAAACCAGATTAAAAAATCGTGTATGTCTACTTGGCTGGGTATCACAAAATATATAGACCAAACTATGTGCCCCATGAAATGTGATGAATTTTTTCTCCTAAAAGGGAGCATAGTGTTCTAAACCATGCACCTATCATGAAAACCCCCATTTCCAAGGTTTTGATTTTTTTTTCTTGAGAGGGTTAATAGGTTGAGTAAACCCTATGCCAACCGCACACTGGCCATAAATTTCAAGATTTCCAAAAATTCTCCCAAAACAACCTCAAACAAAACCCAAAAAAAAGAATGATTAAAAAGTTGTTTAGGAATACAAGAAACTAGTAACAATGAGATACAGTCTAACAAAAAAACCAATTAAAGATTCATCTTTTTAACTAGTATACATCGTCTAATTTTGATTTAAGATGAATCACCATAATAGACCAACTATGCAACATCCAAAACATCCTCAAGAAATGAACCAAAATAAAAATTTCATAGTAAAAATCCCTAGAAACTAGAAGAAAATAATTATAGAAAACATCATCTGGGTAGAAGTCAAAAAAATAATTCATCTGTGAATTGAAAAGATCCCAAAAAATTTAGTGATGACACTCATCAGTGTCAGGAACATCACACATCAATAAAAAGTCCTGATATAGAAAACTTCACCAAAAAACTATCATTTTCATTTGGGATGAAAAATAATATCCTCCTTCACTAGTCAGACCGAAAAGAAAAAATAACCCCCTTAAACACTATATACCACTCAACCAAGAAATCTATAAAACACTAGAAAACCCACTACACAAGGTAAAATTGGGGTCATTCAGGATATACCTATTAGGAATATTAGTTTTTAAGGAGACTAAAACCTCGATAACACATAATTACCACCATTATCATTGAAAAATCATACACATATAAATGTTAGTGAAGAATCCAATGAAGGGAATGGATCATATACCACCCTCAGACACTCAATCGGTCCATCACAAGACACCTTGAGAGATCCCGCACCAGTAAAACCTAGAGAAGATAGTGAATTATTAGTAAGAAATAGTATATAAGAAAAAAACCCAGCCTCCACAGGGATCCATAGTAGTTAGATTGGAAACATCAATATGAATCCCTAAACCCAAAAGGTAAATGAGAACCCCTGCTGGATGAAGAAGTGTTAAAAAAATATTGTTCAAGAATGGACCATCAGGGGGATAATGCTAGAAACGATTGATAATGGCACCATCCACAATGCTGTAAAAAAGGCCAAAAGTGAACTAGAATGAGATAGGGGAAGGGTGGCACAAAAGTCGAAAGGTTAGGGGGAATCACTATCGAAGGCCAATCAACGAGCTCCCAATTTGGATATAACAAACCATAGAATTCTAGTGGTTATAGAGGACCACATGGTATATGTTTAGAATATGACCCTTCATGGGGACAGTATAGTGAAATATTCCCATGAATTATAATATAATTTTCTTAAGTAGATAACATCCAAAGACTATAAAAATGTCTATTCATGAGTGGATATGTTTATTCAATAATTTAATTTTCTATTTAAATAAATTATTTATAATAAATTCATGTTTTGACTGGGTCATTTTATTTTTTATTAGAGATATGTTTTTTTATTTTTAGATATTTTTATAAATTACTTTGTTATTAATGTTATATAAACCTATTGAAACACAAAATATGAATATATATATTATGATATTTTAAAATATTGTAATATTATTGAGTTGGTGATTTTATTAGAATTAAAAAAATATATAGATACTATAAATTGGATGTGGATATGGAAGAGATGATCATCTGGGTAATCACCCAGAAAAGGGTGGGTTGAGCATTGATTCAATAATCACTTGGATGCAAAATTATCCAACCTAAGACTATATACTAACAAGGATAATGTCAAGGGGTATTATTTTTTTGGGAATATGACCTTTATAAACTATTATGAATCATTTATTTCCCTAATACATTATGGGATAAGGCTAACAAGAATTAGGGAACCAATCAAAAGCTAACCTTATATTGATAAATGTTGTACTAAATGATTAACATGATAACATGATCATGTAAAAATTTAAAAGGTTTTATTAGTGAGTACCTTCTATGTTATTTATTAAGGTAACACATCTATAAGTTTAAATATTCTACAATTATATTATTGCTTTAGGTTTTAGTGATGGTTGAAAAATAAAATACCTGAGTATACATTGGGAATGATGTACAATGAAATGAAAATCAAAAAAATTAACCATTTAGAATAGGTGATGTGCAATAAAATCATATAATTACAGCAAACCAACTTTCATAGAATATGATTAAGAGTGAACCCATTATAAAAATCATATGTTTACCAAATATGATAAATATGGAGGCTCATTAAAATTTAGAGAGTGAATATGATTGAAGAATTAATTTTAAACCACATATATAACAATAATTTGAATATATCAAAAAAGGAAATTACCTCAAATAATCCAGAAGATGATTTACATATGTTAGTCATTGTCATCATGCCCTCACATTTTTTCTCTTAAATTAAGAGTTCAATTTGATTTTTGGGAGTTGAAAACGTGCATCCAAAAAGACCACTAATGGTTCAATGCCTTATTATAGAAAAACAGACATTTTCCAAGTTAGTGTCATAATCCAATGATTATACTTATTATAAATTTGAAAAAACTCACAACCATTGGAAAATGGTGTAGCATGTTCAATGAGTAACTATGAGGTGAAAAGTCATAACAAAATACTCTAGTTTAGAATTATGAATATCAGATATTTATTATTTCCAATCTAAATTGACTATATATTTTTCTATATTTATTACTACGGTGTTTTATTTATCTAAAAATACATATAGTTTTATGATTTCTTCATCTTTACATTTATGATACAATAATATAAATTAAACATTTATTTAATATAATTATTTAAAAATTATAGTTTTTATAGATCAGGGGTATCCAAAAATTAAATGAAAACACACTGGAATGATAAAATATTGGACATTAATGTGAATTAGTGGTTGAAAAAACTTACTTAAATTGATGAAAAAATTTAACATATACCATTAAAAATATTATTATTATATAACTCAACCACAAATGAAATAATTCATATATATATATATATATATAATGGAAAAAATCATATCATTTCATATTTTATTAAGTAAACAGTAAAAAATAAAATTTTCAATAGAAAAAAGATGAGTTAGTTTTGAAAAATGTGTTAAAACCTAATCCCTAAATAAAACCATAAAATTTAATGAGGCTTAATGGGAACTAATTATTTTCTAACCTGAGATTATCATTGAAAATAATAATTTAGACTCAACATCCAGCCATTATTTCATTCTTAAATTAGTAACCAGTCAAATTACATTTAGTAGTTCCACCATGGGATCATCTATATAAAAGTAATAGTCCAACATAAGGGATAATAGAAATTATATAATCATAGATTAATTATAAAAAACATTGACCTCTCATTTAGTTATAATGGGTTTCATGTACATAACAATTGTGAAGGTGGGAAAATAATTGGAACTTGACCATGATATAAATTCTTAATAAAACACAACAAATAATCTTCATCTCCAAACCAACAAACTCTCTTGAATAACCCGCATATTTAAATACATACAAACATCTATAATAATAAAATTCATCCCAATTTGGGAAAATATAATTATACGAATAAAATAATGGGTCTCCCAACATGGGTGTCATAATTTTAATTAATTCGATTTTATAATTGAAAAGGGAAATTGTACCATAACCTGGAAAACCAGGTTAAAATTTTGTTTGAATGAAATAAAATGGAAAAAATATTTATTAAACAACATTCAATGAAATGGGGATAATTAGAAACAATTTTTTTAAAACTGTTATCAAATATATAAAACATTTGGTGTATATTTTGAAAACCAGAATATCAGAAAAACAAATTTTTTTCCTCAAAATCATTGAAAATGATCCGTATAGAAATTTTTCAACAATTCGAATATATATCACTTTTGTTTTAAATAAATATTATTTTTTTTAAAAAAAACTAATCCTATGATATATGATATTATATTAAAAAAATTAAAAAATTAATCATGTGTATCATATCTAGATATATCTTAATGAGTGGTAAATTTTGAAAAACATAAATAGTTTATATATTCTAATATTAAATCTTAACCTAAAAATAGTAATATTAATCTCACTAAAACCACTTCGCCTTCAAATGAAATAAATAAATATGGTGAAAAGGATCCTCACATGAAATCTAATCCCTAAAATCATGGTTAATTGGAATCCCAATTCATAGAAAAGTCCTCCCGGGAAAACAATATAAAATTGATAGAGATAATGTTGAGTAATATGAACTTATATGTATAGATAAAAAGAGATAAAGGGATAACATAATGAAATTATGCTAAAATTATAATTAAAGACCAATGTATATCCAATGGAACATGTAGAAACATAATCCCAGGTCTCTTAGGTTATGAGGCCTGAATAAAGGGTTGGATAAATGATAAATGGGTTTAAATACAAAAAAAATGTTTAATTTCATGTTTTAAAATTATAGGAATGAAACATGGTTAGCCAAAATATTTTTGAAAATGTTACACTGAATATATGGTTATCGTGAGAATGAACCCCCATAATTCATCCTAATTTGTATGAATATATTCTAAAACTATGTTATAACTATGAGGGGTTAACCATTTTTATGGGTGTAATATATGGTTTGGAAACATGTTTTTTATTGAATTGAACCAACCATTCATAATGGACTAAAATACCATAGACCTCTCATAAAACCTAGATTCATTGATAGTAATAATTCTATTCTAATTGTGATAAAAATGATTTTTCGTATATATATAAATATTAAATTAAAACCTATTGAGAAAACAAATAAAAAATCAAAATAAATTATAATTATAGAAAAATTTATACAACCATGACCTGAGGGTGTCACAATTCTCCACATAATTTTACATTATTCTCAAAGGATGTGAATAAAAAAGGTTAAATGGTATAAAAATAAAAAGAATTTAATCAAAAAATGTATATAAAATAGAAATAAAAAATGAATTATGTTAGGTAAAATGATAAATCTTATGAAAGTAAATATTTAAATTTCAATGTCATTTTTTTATATAAAAAATTAATTTATATCTAGTACTTCCTTTCATTAGGATTAGTGAAATCAAATAGATGGAAAACATATTGAGGACTAGTGAGAACAGATTAATTAAAAGACACATAAATCACAAAGTATAGAGGGAATACTACCTAAATATAATGCCACAAATCCACATATAATCCCAATAAAAATCATGAAACATGAATCCAAATGATTGTGGTGACCAAAATTAAGCTTCCACACATTATAGAATTTATATAAAATAATTAAATTATAGAATAGTTTTTTTCATGATATGATTCATCGATGAAATAATGTTTATAAAAAATAACCTTGGAAGACAAAATCAAATATTAATCATAAAAACCCACAATTAGACCAACTTATAATCCAAAAGAAAAACTGAAAATGAAAACAAGAGGTTAAATAAAAACGCTGAAAAAATCCATCAAAATAACAAGGATTATGAATATAAGAGAGACATAAATAAAAAATTATTAATAATAAGTACATATCCTTTATCCACTAAAGCTTAAGTGTAAGGAACAATTCACCTAGGACCACTTAATGAAAACAATAACTATCATTTTAGATGATAAAGACCCATCCATGTCAAAATCTCTACTAGGTTAATCACCTAGAACATTATTTAATCTAGGTTATAATATATTACTTTTATATATTTATGTATATAGGGAATCACATGATTATCCCACTAAAATCCAAACACATCACATGGATAAAACTATTTATAAAAATCATGATTTAGAAAGAAAGATGAGTTTTATTAATAATTGATAAAGACTAACACATCTTGTCATATAAACCATGGAAAACGTCAAAGGATATGCTATGACACTATCATATAAATTGATAAAAACACTCTAAACAGAACAGGAATGTTTCATGATATATATTAAACATAAAATTTTATAAATATATGAGATTTTTTATTATTTCATTATTAATACAAGATAATAAACTTTTTAGTATGGCCTAATTACAAAATCAATGAAATGACATCCATGAATTAAAAAAAATGGGATGAGAATTCCAAGGATACCCACACCAAAAAAAATTGATGGTGAACTTTTTTATAATTTTTGAAGTAATTAAATCCAATTATATTCCCCAAATAACCTGAATATTATTAATCAAGGAATCTTCTAAGAGAGGATATCATGTCTAATCAACATCCACATACAATACCATTTTATCCATTAAATGATAAGATATCAAGAATTATTGTAACATTGATAATATGATTTATAGGTGTACAATTACTCCAATGAATAATTCATTCATATATCCCTTGGAGACTTGATTTTTAGATATGAATACAAAATCAGAGAAATTATTGGAAAATTCTATCATCATTCACTAACCTGGATTAGGAAATTTAAATTCAATTGATATCTCCAACTTTATATTTTTGATATAATTACTTTAAAAATATAATTTTTATGAATCACCAAGAGAACCGATTTTATAACATAGAAGGGTTCACTTAATCCCAAAAAAAACCATAATTGTACTTTAAAAGGTACTATAATGTCATTTACCACTAATACATCATGATATTCTTAAGAACTTATGATTCTATCAATAATTAAAAATAACCGCATCCACTTAATAGGTCCAAGATTAATATTTAATGATAGCATTCATTGATTCCAAACATCTTTAATGGGACCAAATAGAATTTTTTTGAGTTCATCACTCTATTTGGTGTCTAAGTTGAGTCCAATCATGGAGGTATCATTATTATTAGTTAAAGGAATCATAAAAAGTATCATTCTAAGAGATATACTTTCTCCACTCCATCAAACCATTACTAAGAATTATACTCTATATAGAATGAAACATGATCCCAATCAAAACTTACCTCTTATATTAAATCAAATTATCACAAAATAGTATGATTTGGTAAAATTGATTTAAATATTTTTTCTAAAAAAATTAATAGTAAAAATATTCCTCCATACAAATAAAGATAATTCAATTAATAGTCCAAAATACATTTTATAATCTACCAAAAACCATAAAAACATTCCACATCATTTATTAAAATAATTTAAACATATTACATTGGATTTTCATGAGTTAATATCCCAACTCTTCAAAAATATCATTAAATAAATTTATATAACATCAACTGTAATTAAAAAAATTATTTAATTTCAATGTGAAATCATAGAACATGGACAAAAAATCATGAAATTTAATTTTAGAATATCAAATAAACAGTAAAAATGGTTTTAATCCCATAATATTTCATGAAAATTATTTTCTTAACAATCAATCATTAATTAAAAAATATCAACAAAATTAAACTGATAAATACATTTCAATTAAATATTAAAGATCATATTTAACAATTAGATAGTGAATGTTTGTCAAAATAAAAAGTCAAGATGGATGTGGAATAACACATAATATGACTAATAGGTTTTGAAAATTATCTTCCCATAATTTCATATCACATATAATTATTTAAAAACAATTTCAATTGGTCAACATAGGTTTTAAGACCATTTGATCTAATCATGAAGCTCGGGTTCTTCCTCCTTGTTCACCCAAAAAACTAAATGAAACTACCAAAGTGTTCAATATAACTCCATAAGGATTAATATATCTTAATATCTGTTGAAAAAACTTCAATATTATTCAAAAAAGACCATTTATCATCCAAATATCCACAACCATTGGAAAATAATGTTTCACCATTAATAGTGGTGTTAAATAATGTAATCATGTCTATGTATTGTTTCCTAATAGTACTATATATTTACACACTACCACAATAACTCTATATAACATTTGGGAATGATGATACAATTTTTAACTAATAATAGAATTTAAACATACCACATTAGTGAGACAAGTCATCTATAAGGATCAAACCATGTTCTGGATCACCAATAGATGGGGAAAAGAATTATGGAAGAAGAATTACTATATTGAGAAAGTTCACACTTGAATATCTATAAATATTTTACTAATATTTATCATTAATTTGATAGGGTGAATCTTTAAATTGAACACTAATTCATAATTAATGAGAAATTAATAATATGTAACCTAATCAAATGGAAGATTTCAATATAAAATAAAAAAATTATTTGTAAAATTAATATACAGACTCATCTACAAAACATAAAAATGGATGAAAAATTCAATCTTAATTGATTAATAAGAAATATGTTCAAATTAGATGGAATATAAATTTCTAAAATACAAAACAATAATGAGAACAATATCATCACCACCTATTTATCATCCTTGAACACTATCCACATAAACAGTTCCAGAAATATATAGTAATAGTAATATATAATATAAGATCACCAAAGGATTGTAACATGCGGAAATTTTTTAAGACATACAAACCCTTTAATTTCAATTTTTAACCATTATTTTATCCTTATAGATGTGACTATGAATTTAGGGAAGGATTCAAGATAATTTGAGAATTGTTCAATGCCCAAGGACCAGGATTTTTGAGAATAGTAAAGGGTATGTGGTTTCCCCATGATTAGTCCTAAACATTCAACTAAACGATGTAGCGTATATATTGGTGAGAAAGATTTGAAAAATAATTCGAGTAATATTTCATGGTCATGAGAAATATTTCATACATGTTGTAGTGGGTATCCATTTAGGACATACACAAATTGTAAAACTATACACCTAACTCATAACTTTAGTTCACCTTAGGTCGTGACATCGTAAAGTTAGGGCATGGTTTGTCCAAACCCTGATGGCTAATAATCTAAATAGAGTGTAATGGATAGTTCTATTCATAACATTGTGGAATGTTTTGGATTACCATTTATTGAAATCATCTGACCTCTTAATGTGGGTGTCATTTAAAATTTTCCCTTTTTACCATATATTTTTCAACACATTTTTACTCATCATTCCTATATGAAATTCATCATTCTCCATTTAATCTCCTCCCATGACTAATGATACACTTTGGGGATTCACTATCTTCTGTCTGGTGATTCAAGATCCATCCATGACATTGGATTACTCTGAAAAAGATGTTTGATATATTTCTTTATTTTCTATGTTTATCACACCATAATTGTGTCCATTTTTTGAGCGATAATATGCTCTATTTTCATGTAATTTTTCATTTTTTATAATTTCTTTTTTTTCTAGGTCAATTTAAATGATGAGAATGGATTAGGAGAGATCTATAAATCTAATGCAATTGGTCTAGATATTTCTCACAAATTTATTAATGTTTAATATGATGTCCCATTGTTTTGCATACTGGACCCTTCAAAATATTCCATCTAGATGTCAGATAAATTCTAACAACTGATGTTTCCATTATTTCTCTAAATATAGAAACATGCAAGTCAATTTCAATGGATTATTACTTCAATTAGTTCCACCCCTATGGGTGTGACTTAATTAATGTCATAATATCATAATTACATGGAATTAATTGATCTAAGAAATGAGGTGTATTGAATTTCCCTTTTGATAAAAATTTATTCAAATTTAGTCTAATGAAAAATTATGGGACATATGTATATTCCATTACCCTTGATTTTTTAGATTAAAATAACCTTATTAAATTAATTTTATAACATAACAAATATTTATTATGTGAAGTGTATGGGTTAAATTTTATTTTTTACCATTCCATATATCATGTCAATAGTGATACAAGGGTTCTGATTCATGTTGACAAAAACAAACTCATTTAGCCTAAATAAAAATAAATTTTTAAATAATTAATATCACACTCAAGGAGATACGTGGGTCTAAATTATTGATTCCCTGTATGGTCACGTAAATAATAATAAATGGAATGTGCAACTATATTATTGAATTCTTGGAGTGATACATGGGTTCTTTATAGAACACTAGGGACGGGCTCATCAGGCTTATGTCTGTATAATTACTTGGTGTGATACATTGTTCCCTAGAGGATCACCTTCGATGGGATCGATATGAATTTTTATCATAACAAGTTTTTTGGTAAAATCCCTCAAGTATTTGTCTCAGTTATTTTGGGGTGACAATGTTTGTTGATAAAGATAGGTGACCGAGTTTCAGTATGATATGTGTTTCTTAAGCAGCTACATTTTTATTGGCACTATTTTCTTGTGTTTTCCATAATCATGGGCCTCAAAAATGTGATTCTTTTATAATAAAGGAAGGGTTTCAAAAGGAAATATACGAGGACCACATATAAATGTACACTGAATTCATATCAAAGTATGTAGACAGCATTTGAAGTACATATAATGGTGAAGAAAAATTGGAAAAGGAAATATTCTCATAAAGAAATACTATATGGACCACATAACCCTCTACATGAACAGCAAAGGATAATGGTGTCTTTAATATGGGGGCATGCGATTTCAGTTAGATCCAAAGAGTTATGAGCTATATGAATTACATAGAGGTATCAATTCATGGGAGGCATATATTTTACAGATGTTTATAATTTAATGTGCGCCATGAGGGAATTTTCATTTGTAGGAAAATGGAGTAAATTGATAATTCAAAAAATTGTTTGTGTTGTGTAGACCAAGTGGAATGTTTAGTTCATGAAGATGTATAATCTAATACTATGTAGATTTTGGTATTTATGATTAGCTGTTTTTTTTGGATTCATTTGATTGTATAATAGAACCCTAATCACATCATTTAAGAGATAAAAATTTATTACAGAGTATCATCAATAGAATAATTCATTGAAGTTTGAAACAGGTCTATAACAGTTATTTCATGTATTATTTTATGAATAAGGTGGTTTTTTACGGAGTTTATTTCAAAAACAAGAAAATTCACAAAGGAGGTAGTTTACGAAAGGGGATTGTGAGGCACATTTTCAGGTGAAGGAGAAATGTTTAGGAGTTATCACAATTTCATATAGGGAATTCATCTTGAGAAACAATGCAGTTTTTATAATAATCTCACTACATGGTTCAAGGAAGTACCAGGAGGATGCAGTGGCAGTTTATGGAGGATGTATGGAAATTTAATAAGGGACCAAAAAATGTTTTTGAATGATGTTTTTGAAAACTATCATTACATGAAAAAATTGGATTTCATCTATCGGGTGAAGACATGACTTCATAGAACACTCATATGGGTGTGAAACAATTCATAGGGTATTTAGAACAATATAAGACACCTTTGAGGGATAATTTATCACACATTAGTGGAGATAGTAGTGAATATTCAAATTATGTTTGGTTATAAACCAGGCAGGATAGTCAGACTGCTCACAACATAATAATAATATTTCACTTTCGTGGTTTTTTAAAATAGGAAAATCTAATTTGTATGCTCCTTGGACATAGCCTAGAGTGGAAGAACTATGTGAAATTATTGTGCCCTGCTCATTCATTAATTTAACTTCATACATTTATAGATGAAATAGAGAAAAGAGTGTTTGTTTGACAACAAAACATGATTTGAATGGGAAGAAGTTTTAAATTATCATACCCAAACCCTCCCCCCTCTCAATAAATTCGACATTGTTGGGATAATAATTGGTATTCAAGGAAAAGTTAAAATTTATATTTTCTCTCTCAGTAGAATCAATGGAATCTATCAATTAGAAAGGAATTCAAATATAAATGAAAAAAAAGATTCATCTATGAACGAATTATATGAGGAATTTATTTTTATAATTAGGTTTGGATGTGTTTAGATATGAAGTTTATGGTATTTCAATTAGTACAAATTGTGAGGTTTTATTAAAATCTATTTATAGAGAATTAAATTCTAATTCTAAGGGAATCAATGCATTTTGGAGAGCATTATCTATCCCAATAAGCACAAATGTTAAATCATTTAATTTTCAAATTCTATTTAGGAAAATATTCTAAATATGAATGTGATTCAAATGATTATGAATACACACAATATGTTATTTGGAAAAAGTATGAGGACCAAAGAATCCACCCCAATAAGATTAAAGATGCATTCTTTGACTAGGTGACTGTTGTTTTGGAATACATGTGTGGTCTTGGAGAAAATATTGAAGATGTAATGATTGTTAAGTGAATCTTGAGAGAACATCTACCTCAGTTCCAACATATTTTTTTTGTTGTGGAAGAAAAATATCCAAAGGATCTGACATTATAATGGTTTCATTGTACTCTTATTATATACAATATGATAAATGATGATAACGAGTCTCTTAAAAAAATGGATATCCAATGAGGTCGAATTCAATTCCATGAAGAATATCATTTTTGAAGATAGAATATAATAAGAAGAGATAAATTATGTGTTTTCATTCCTTTTATAAATCTTATAACTAGTAAAAGGAAACATCAAAGGGAAACATCCATTTGAATTATTTTATGTGGAAAGGTTTCAAAGTGTGTATTAAGGTGAATCGAGATGTTTCAAGAAGGTGGTGAGGACGATGTAAAAATTACCATGATGAATTATTTTTCCTTCGTGGATGGTAAAAAAATTCAAGATAAATTTCATCAAAAAAAAATCTTCATTCAAAAGAAGATGATTGTTATGATGAATATGAGGATGCAGATATGTGGAACTACAAAGATCGTAGTGAAAATTCTATAGTGGATGTTGTATGTACCTCCCATAAATGGGATGAATGTGAAAATGATGGTGAATAAGTTAAATTAAGAGTTTATATGTAAGATGAATTAGACTATTCGTTTAAGGAGATAAATGTTTTGAGAGATAAATTAATAAAATCCAAAAGAGTGGCTCATGAGGCCAAACTCTATTGTAGCATCCAAAAAAAGAGAATTCATAGTTGATAGATTACATTTATAGGATCAGGTATTAAAATTTAAGGATCTCTGAAAAGTTGTTGACTAAAATAACAATTTCAGTTAATTGAAAATAGTGATAGATGGATTGAATAACATAAAAAAGTCAAATAAAACATATCAATTAACATAAATAGGGAATTGTCCACCTGCAAATAAAATCATGCAATCATGTGAGAATATTGACTTTCAGTATGACATCAGGAATGAAAATAACTCTGGTGATATGAATGGTGGAAGTAGAGTATAAAGGTATATAAAAATTGACTCAATAATCAAATCTGATTGATTTCTCTAGTATGGTTCATTATCACAAAAAAATCAATAGTGATTCATCTGAGACTAAAATATCCCACTTCAGTGTTAAAATTTGAATTGGGTAAAAATATGAATGAAATGGTTCATAAAAACTGTAGAAAAAATTTTCAGATTTTAATGAATCAATATAATACATCTCGTTTTAGATTTTATTATAGTAGAAATATGTGATATTCTCAAAAAATAAGTTCTATAGCCAAAATTCACTAAAGGGGACAATTGAAAAAAATGAATCTACATAGAGTTCAATATGTCCAGAATGATTTTCATGGTCATCATTGTTTGGGTGGAGGAATAAAAAATATGGATAGATATTTTCATTTAAAATACAGAAGAATGTTTCAAAGAAGACTGAAAGTGTCTATAAACAATAGCATAATGAATAATTTAATAAATTAAAAATGAAAAATGGATTTTTAGATCTACAAGATGAAGTTGATCCATCATACTCTGAACAAGATAAATAATATCAATCCATAATGGGTTTGATGTCGAAGACATGGATCAAAATGTCTCAAGTTAAGTAGTAATTGGTGAAACGATTTCCCACAATGCATTAGATCATTTCAGTGTACAAATACTTGATAGTTGATGCACATCCCATATGATTGGAAATAAGGATCTGGTTAAAGTATAAAATTTGACAAGGTGTCTGTTTTTAGTATAGGAAATGATAATGTCCCAAAGATTGTTGGCTTTAGAAAATCAATATTTTCTAGAAAAGAGATGATATGTGTTAACGTCTTCGATGTTGATGTTCACAGTCACAACCATCCATGAGTTAGTAAACAATCTGAGTTGATACATGTTATAAGATTTACCAATAAATTCTGTACCATCAGCAGAAAAGATAATATAATTTGTTTAAAGGTAATGCACAAAGAGGGTAATCTATACCTTGTGAGTGGAGAATAATATATATGATTTATATCCAGAGTGGAAGAAAATAAGTTTTCCCAAAAAGAACTTCGATATATATATCAACCATTTATAGAAAATCTGGTCAAATGTGATACATCTCGAGATCTCCCAAAACTATCACATGGTTAGACTCACACATATTTACATGTCCATAAGGGAACATTATCAAAATTACATACGAGAAAAAACAATAATAATCAACTATAGTGATTTAATAAGTTGAGGCTATTTTGTGTGGACCTTTCTCACCAAGATTGGTTGACAGTTAGAGATATAATTCTCTTTTCATTGATGATTTCCTTATTATATAATTGTTATTTTTCATTTCATACAATTCTGATGTGTTTAGTTGTACAATACAATATAAGAGGTAATATGAAAATAATCTTAGATAAATGATTCTGAATATTCGTACCAATAATGGTACATAATTAACAAATAACCAAGTGGAATATTATCCTAAGAAACATGGGATAAGGGACCATGTTTCAGGAATGATAGTTCCATAAAAAAGAGATTGGTTAAGAAGAGGTATCATATAAAAAATAACATGTTCAGAACAATTATTATAGAAAAGGGCCAACAAGAAAAATTTTATAAGGTAATAGTCTTGATATCATTATACATATCCAACATGTCCCATTTGTGTATGAATGAAGAAATGACTTAATAAGAGATGTGGTATTGAAATAACCCAACATTAAAATAATTTCAAATATTTGGATTATGTTTTTTGTTATCTATATGAAGAAACACATTAAATATTAACCGCATTGAGATGAGGGGATATCCCTTGGATATTGTAACAAAAACCATATAAACTTATGAACATGAGGCTGGGAATTTTTTTTGAATGCAATGATGAAACTGTAATAGATAATGGATATAATGATCTTCAATATAATTAATGGTGAAAGAGCATTATCGTGGGCGCCCTCAAATGATTAGTGTGACTTTGGGGTACTTAGGTGCAGCAGAGTGGCTGACCAAGGTCGTCTCTCAAAGGAGGAAGTGAATTAAAACATCTTTTTAGAGGTATTCTAAAAATAAAATAAAAGAGAATTAAAACACTAATTTAAAGGATGGGGGTTGGTTATAGTTTATAGATCTAGATGAATTTTGTTGGAAGAAGATTGTATTTTTTTGTTTTTTGTTTTGAAATTAATTTCGATTATAATGACACAACAAGAAGATGTTTTTTAGAAAATATTTAAAAGACATAATAGATATAACTCTACCTCTTCAATAAATATATATCATTATAATTTAAATTGACATACACTTAATTATGATCCCTTAACTTGTTAACCCCCGAACCATAAAATAATTAACCTTACCACATAGATGAAGTGAATTAAACCCTATTTTATCTTCAGAACATGTAATCACATCGCCCTCTTTTGACTGATGTTATAAAGATAGCTTATGTTCAGTGGTAAATTAAGTCACATATCCATTCAGGAAAGGAAGACTAATTGAGATTAGGGATTGTTCTTGAACTCTACAAATTAATCTCATGTGGTTTTGAATTACCAGTTAAGGTTGTGCTCTCACAGTTCTTACAATTCCAGACCTCGCGTGTTTTGTGTTAAATATTAAATTGCTTCCTTAGTATCATTTAAATTGAAAAATAAATTAATATATCATTATATTGGAATTATATTATCTTATTGTATCAAAATAAATGAATTATTAAGGATAGAAGTCGATCAATTACTAAAAATAACTACTCTTCCATGGACGGTGTAGTCATCGTAGAAACGTTTTGCATGTGCAATGGTTTAGAAAGGGTATAACCTGATATCATTTCCACTCATGATTTGAAAACCAAATAGGATGCTTAAGAGAATAAGAAAATTGAAAATAACCTAATAAATTGAAGACAAACAAAGATTTTATTGAAATAATAAAAGCATTACAACATGATGAAGAAGAAGGAGAAGAGGAAGGCCTGATGAGGGGATCCTTTCATTAAGAGATAACCCTCATAAAATGGTTGTATATTTGGAGTGAAACCACTTCTATTCTGCCTTCAACTTCCCCATGCACATCCCAACCCTTAAAAATGATTGAATAATCAATTTATATAGGGGAGGGGAGGAGAGGATACAAGTGGTTTCAAGTGTGAAAGTGGAAAATCGGCCAAATATTTCAATCCAACTTTGACCACCCATTTGACCACGGAAACGCATGAATCAGCTCTTCTTCCAGAAGGATCATATGTGCGAATATGGATCCTCCATATCCTATCAAATGTTGGTCTCAATCCAAGCCCAAATTAAGGAGTTATGGCCCAAATTTAGAAGCTTATCCATTCTGGCGTGTCCAGCCCACGTTTGAGTTTATGGCCCAATTACTCCATCAAAAAGCATTATTTTTATCTAGTGTCCTGAATAAAATTTGTATCCCATAAATTAATAAACACATTCACAAATTAGTAAGTTCAACTAATTCAAATAAAAATATTTAGGATCGAAATACTACCGTGATTTTGAAAGGGTCAATCTGGAATTTTAATCAAATATTAAAATGAATGATCTAATCCCAAATACATTGTAATTGAACATATTTAACACAATGTGAATAGATTATATCATTTATTATCAATAAAATATTCATTAAATTTTTTTTATCAAATCCCCCACACATGGAACTTGGACTCCTGGACAAGTAACCATCAAAAGAAAATCAAAGAAAATTCAAAACACATATCAATGAGATCCACCAATTTCATACTAAGAAAAACAATATCTTGCCTCGTCTATAAACTATTATTGAAAGTTCTTCATTTAAGATCATTCAATTTATTTCCTCTTAATTTACCCTCCCATTCACACAAAACACTTAACTAACATTCATTTTCACTCATCACATAAAGG
This sequence comes from Viscum album, assembly GCA_963277665.1. Taxonomy (NCBI): domain Eukaryota; kingdom Viridiplantae; phylum Streptophyta; class Magnoliopsida; order Santalales; family Viscaceae; genus Viscum; species Viscum album. The sequence continues at coordinate 1,477,505,590 of OY728148.1, read as the reverse complement.
TCAATTTTTAAGCAATGTCTTTCTCACCCAAACTCATACAAGGGTCACCATAGGCTTCATAAATTTTTACATCTCCACCCGATGTGAGTCAAGGACATATGTTTATCATGAGGAATTTTCATTGTTGTTTTGTGGATTTCGGTTGGTAGGATTTAGATGTTGAAAAATTCAGAGGTCGGATGAGGAGGGCTTGGTTCCTTTTGATGTGAAATAACATTATTCTAGTTTTCACTCAAGTATGGTCTCCTCCTCACTCACCACAGTAGAAATTAATCTCCATCAGTATCAAAAATCAATGAAAGTTATTCATTATTTTAGTAGCTAAAATTCCAATCTTCTAAAAAAATATTTTTCTTGAATGCTCTAGAAAAGGCACACCTTTATTCCTCCATTAGAAGCTCTAGAAAGGCACAGCTTAACTAATCGTGAAAGCTCTAGAAAAGGAATATCATATAAGAGATTTTTTTTCAAAGAAAGATCATCTCTTTATCCTTTTATGTTCCTCCCAAAGTATCACCAATTTATGTATCACAACACAAAGACACCTTCCCCCACACTGAAGTTTAACTAGATTATGCAATTTCACATCAAGAGCAGGTTAGATAGGGAAAATTGGCTTGTAATGTGGTGAAAATAATAAGTTGTTCATGGGTTATACGAGTTACAAGGATTAAATGTACAAGGTAGGCTAGATAAAAAGGATTATCTTGAAAAGGGAGCTTTAAAACCAATGAAATGCCTCAATCATTTAAAAAAACATGTATCTCAAACTCTCAAGTTTTGACAGGAATAAATCAAATTCTGGTTAAATCAAGCATAGTTTGGTTCTCTCAAGAAGTGAGGTGAATGAAAGCAATATGACAAATATGGTTCAGAAGCCTCACAAGAAAGTAATTTCAAAGATATAGAGAGTGATATGTGGCATGGGATTCAAAAATCAATGTACTTGTCATGAAATTCCAAAAGTATTGAACTTGATACAAAGTTATTTTCAACATTCATTTAAGCTCAGTTTCATGGAATAAATTGGTTTACTCATTGACACATGTTTCAAAAATGGCAATGATAATCATTTCATCTCATATTTTTTTAATAAAAAACACAAGAAATGATAAACAATCACACAAAATTTTTGAAAACACAAAATTTGTTTTAGAAAAAAATGAAAAACCTAAACTATAAAGGTTCCCTCCCCCACACATAAAATATTGAATTTCCCTCAATGTGAACCCATGAGATGATATGTGCACATGAAATGAATAATTTTATTTAGGACAATTAATATAAAAGTGAAATGGTTAGGAACATCCTGATATTCTCAAGTGATTAAGGGTCATGCAGTTTGATGAAATCAACTGCATCGGTAGGAAGTCCCTCGATGTATATTTTCAAATGATGACCATTAACTGTAATGCTCCTTCCAGTGTCCTCTTGTGTGATCTCCAATGCACCATAAAGAAAAAACATTAGACACAACATAAAGACCTAACCATCTAGAACACAACTTACCAGGCATCAACATCAGTCATGAACTGTAGTGTGGGAATTTCTCTCCAACATGACACTCCCTCTTATGGATAATTCATTCATGAAATTGTTTTGATAATTCCTTGTAGAGCCTTGAGTTCTCATATAATGACAGTTGAATCTCTTCATGCCCTTAAATTTTCAACTTTCATTGAATTCCATCTTGGGCCAAGTCCATGTTCCATTTCTTTATAGACCAATATGCGCGATGCTCTCCTTCCATTGGGAGATGAAATGATTTCCCAAAAACAATCCCAAATGGGGACATACCAATGGGGGTATTGTATGCTATCCTATAATCCCACAATGCATCATCCAAGTGTTTTCCGTAATCCTTCCTATTTGGGTACACAGTTTTCTCCATGATTTGTTTCAAATCATGATTTGAAACCTCAACCTGGCAATTTGTTTGGGGGTGGTATGGTGTTGATGTTTTGTGTGTCAGCCCATACTTTATGAGGAGGGATGAAAAATTATTATTGTAAAATTGTGTCCCTTGGTCACTGATGATGGCCTTTGGTACTCCAAACCTACAAAAAATTTAAACCTTGATAAAATCCACAACAACATGAGAATCGTCAGTCCTGGTGGCCTTGGCCTCCACCCATTTACTCACATAATCTACAACAACCAGGATATACAATAAACCACATGAATTATGAAAAGGGCCCAAAAAATAAATTCCCCAAACATAAAAAATCTCACAAAATAGAATGGTTTATTGGGGAATCTCATGTCTCCTTGAAATGTTTCCAGTGTGTTGGCAATGAGAGCATTACTTACAAAACACATGGGAATCATGGAATATGATAGGCCAATATAATTCAGAGTATAAGACTTTTCTAGATGTACGTTGGGGTCCAATGTGTCCACCACAAGCATGTGTATGACATAAATGAAAAATAGACTCAAACTCATGATCGGGAACACACCTCATAATGACTTGGTCACTACACTTGCTCTAGTGGTAAGGATCATCCCACACATAAAACCTAGACTAATTTTTTAATTTTTGGACTTGATTCTTCTTCAAATTTATTGGGATTTTAGAGGCAACAATGTTATTAACAAAATCAGCATACCAAGGATGCGTACCTGATATGGTATAGAGATGCTCATCGGGTAAAGTGTCCAAAAGTGGTACCTTGTCCAAGGTGTCATCCTCTAGTGTGTGAGTAAGACTACTCATGTGGTCCACCACCAAATTCTCTAAACCCTTCTTGTCATTTATCTTGATGTCAAACTCTTGATGAAAGATCATCCAATGGATAAGTCGTGGCTTTGCATCTGGATTCTTTAAGAGGTACCTTAATGCTGCTTGGTCTAAAAAACTACTTTAGATCCCAATAAATATGAATGAAATTTATCTAAAGAAAATATAACTTCAAGAAACTCCTTTTCTGTTGTGGTGTAGTTTGATTAGGTAGAATCCAGTGTCCTCGATGCATACGAAATAACATGTGAACATCCCTCCACCATTTGAGATAAGACAACTCCAACAGCAAAGTTGGACGCATCATACATAAGTTAAAATGGAAGGTCCCACCATGGGGGATGTATTATTGGTGGAGTGGTTAGACACTTCTTTATCTTATCAAATTATAACCTGCCTGAATCATCAAAATTGAAGTCAATATCTTTTTGAAGAAATCGAGATAATGGTAGAGAGATCTTACTAAAATCTCTGATGAAGCATCGATAAAATTCAGCATGTCCGAGGAATGATTGAACATCACGCACACATGTAGGATACGGAAGGGATGAAATAATGTCTACCTTATATTTATCAACTTCAGTTCCATGTTGTGATACTATATGACCGAATACAATTACCTTTTCGACCATGAAATGACATTTTTCAAAATTCACGACCTAATTTTTCTCAATACAATGATGAAACACATCACCCAAAAGGGAGATACATTCATCAAATAAGGATCCAAAAACTTTAAAATCATCCATAAATACCTCCATGAAGGTCTCAATGAAATTTGAGAAAATACTCACCATGTATCTCTAGAAGGTACCTAGGTTAATGCAATGTCCTAATGGCATCCTTCGGTTAGAAAAGGTATTGAATGGGCATGTGAATGTTGTATTCTCCGGGTCCTCTACAGCAATGGGAACCTGAAAATAGCCTGTGAAACCATCCAAGAAGCAATAGCGTGTCCTACCTAAAATTCTCTCAAGCATTTGGTCAATTAATGGATGTGGGAAATGGTCATTACGAGCGGATTGATTTTGTTTCCTATAATCAATACACACTCAGTAACTATTTTTTACTCTCACATAAACTAACTCATCATTTTCATTTTTTATAATAGTGAAACCAGTTTTCGTTGGTACAACCTAGACAAGGCTAACCCACTGTGAGTTAGAAATAGGGTAACTGATACCCACCTCTAGTAATTTTTCAATTTTTTCTTAACAACTTCCAAAAGTGTTGGATTAAGTCTCCATTGCTGCTGCCTAATCAGTTTAGCCCCATCATCCAAGAGAATTGTATGCATGAAAATGGTGGGGATTATACCTAATATGTCTACCAATGTCCAACCAATTTCCCTAATGTTATCTCCCAAAATATTCAAAAGTTTTTCTTCGTGTTCAAAATAGAGATTGTTAGCAATAATAACAGGTAATCTATCACCACTCATCCAGTTTGAATATTTATGATTTGGGGGAAATAACTTGAGTTCCAATGTATGGGGTGATGTATGGATGGATAAATTGATGCAACAGACATATCTTCACAATGAACATCAGTATCAGAATAAAAATCATCAAAATTAGAAAATAATGCATTAAATCCATTGGCATACTCAACAGCCATGTCATAATCAGTGATTATATGATCAGCTTTGAATCCACATAAAAATCAAATCCAAGAGTGGTTTTTCCATCAAAAACATGTGTGGAAGTACTATTAGATATAAAATTAGAACCAATACTCATAATATCCCCAACAATAGGACAATCAAAATCCAAGGAGTTTTTACTTGGTGGATCAAAATGGGAGATAACAAAAGCAGAATGGTCATTAGAGGGGTAATTCATGGAGAACATAACATTAAAAATTACAACTTCATCTCCATAATCCATGGAAAGTGTGCCCTCATGAACATTTATGATATTTTTTATAGTTTTGAGGAATGGTATACCTAATATAATGGGAGCACGAGAACTTACCTGATCATCCTCTATTTTGAGCACAAAAGAGTATGCTGGAAATATCATGTCTCTTACTTGGACAAGTACATACTCAAGGACTCCCACTAGATAAGTTGTAGCTCTATTCACCAATTTGACCACCACTCTCATCGGCTTCAACTCACCAACCTGTAATGAAGAGAATACAGAGTGAGGCACCACATTTATTGAAGCTGCAAAATCAAAAAGAGAATCAGAGAAGTGAAAATCTCCAATTTTACATAGGATGGTGAATGTCCCGAGATCCTTGATCTTTGCTGGAATTGTTATAGTTGGTGTAATGAGTTCCGAGACATTCCTTCCAAGTTTGATCATCTCATTTCCCATGATCCCTCTTCGATTGGTGCAAGTTTCGTTTAAGAATTTGGCATACCATGAGATTTGTTTAATGGCCTCATGTAGAGGGATATTGATCTCAACACACTTGAATGTGTCAAAAAACTCTTTTTGCATTGCCTCTTCAGCCATATTCTTGGTTTGAACCACCCTATTTAGAAAGGGATTAGGTTTATGAAGAACATCATCAATATTTTTCTTACCGTTATCTTTCTCCTTGGTTTTCTCATTAGTTGGTATGGAATGAGGATTCTAAGGAGTTGAGGTGAATCCTGGTGGAATGGTAGGGAGAGAAGAATAAGTTGTATGCTTCCTACATATTAAATTAATTGCACCGACATTTTTCTTTTGGATTGGGAGTAGGTTGGGAAGGAAGATTTCCAGAATTAATAGTTAGAAGTTCATGAAGGGTAGTGGCAATCTGGCTCATTTGAGTCTTCAACTCCCTCAACTTCGAACCTTGACTCTTCAGCTCATTCTGTTGATTAAGAACAATTTTTTTTTCAAAAGATCATAAGTGTTAATGTCTACCTTGCGTTGTATATTCCCTTGTTGCTAAGTTGTTGATGTTTGAGATTTGAATCTCCCTTGGGGTAGTTGGAAACCCTGTTGGTAAAGTGGAGGCCACTGGATGTTTGGTTGAAAAGGGGGACATTGTTGTTTCCCAAAGACATACCTCATGTATAATTGATCCTTACACCCTTGGTTGAATGTTGGTGAAAATGAGTCATACATATTTTGGGGATGTGGTTTTTGTTGCTGGTGATGTGGTCTCCCAGGGAATACTACTGCACAATCTTTTGTTTCTTGTAGTTGGGGGAAACAGTCTGTTGGGTGGCTTGTCTAAGTGAAAATGACACAAGGCCTTGAAGGAGTGGGTTGGGATGTCTTTTGAGACAAATAAATCTGCCTCACCATTGTGGTCAATTGTTCCAACATGGTATCAATCAAATGACTTTCAAGAGATGAAGGACTTACCATATGTACTCCCCTGACATGTGGTGTACCTCTATCGCCAAATTTTTGGGAGTTTTGGGCCATCTTGTCAATCAATGAATGTACGACTATTGGTGTCTTGTGCACCAATGCCCCTCCTACTGCGGCATCCACCATGCTCCTCTCTATAGGTGTGATTCGTTCATAGATTTATTGAATGAGGAGTTGCTCACTGATTTGGTGATGTGGAAAGCTTGCACAAAACTTATTGAATCGCTCCCAGTACTCATAAATTGACTCCCCTTTTGCTTTCTTGATCCCATAGATATCCTTATGAATGGAATTGGTCCTCCAAGATAGAAAAAATCTATGTAAGAAAATACATTTCAAATTGTTCCAACATGTTAGATCTTCTGGTTGTAAATAGTACATCTAATCCTTTGCAGCTTCATCAAGTGAAAATGGGAATTCTCTTAATTTTATTTGATATTCAAAGAGATTTCTAGGTTTTAAGGTTTAGAAAACAACATTAAATTATTTAAGGTGTTTATTGGGATCCTCACCAGAGTGGCCATGAAATTTTGGAAGTAGGTGAATCAATCCAGATTTCATTTCAAATTCTGATTCGATATTTGGGTATGAAATACAATTTGGTTGATAATTAATATCAGGCTCACCCAATTATAAAATGGTTATATTTAGCTCATTGTTATTATTTCCAACCATTTGTTCTTCTTTTATGGTTGAATTTTAATTTCTTCCAATTTCAATGTTTCCAGAAGAGTGGAATTTACTAACTGGTTTAATATTGAAACTTCCTGTAAACTGAGATTGTCGGATTCGAGCTCTAAGGCTATGTTCAATCTTCATGACAATATCTCAGAGATCCTCTGGATTAGTTTGTGTCATAAATCAAAAAAATGAAAATCGGAAAAGTGGACCATAATAAAAATGAGAAGTTTGAGTCGATGGTCCAAAAAAAAATTAAGAGGATGCAAAAAATATAAACTTTTGAAAGGGGAAAGATCAAAGAGAGAGGTGAAGAAAATAATAAAATGAAAAATAAAATAAATACAAATAAATGGTTGAAAATAAAACATGCCTCCACGAAAACAACACCAATTATAAAGAGCACTTTCGTGGGCACCCTCAAATGATCAGGGTGATTTTGGGGTACTTAGGTGCAACAGAGTGGCTGACCAAGGTCGTCTCTCAAAGGAAGAAGTGAATTAAAACAACTTTTTAGAGGTATTCTAAAAATAAAATAAAATAGAATGAAAACACTACTTTAAAGGATGGTGGTTTGTTATAGTTTATAGATCTAGAAGATGTTTGTTGGAAGAAGATTTTATTTTGTTTTTGTTTTTCGTTTTTAAATGAATTTCGATTAAAATGACACAACAAGAAGATGGTTTTTTAGACAATATTTAAAAGACGTAATCGATATAACTCTACCTCTTCAATAAATTATTTATCATTATCATTTAAATTAAAATCCACTTAATTATGACCCCTTAACTTGTTAACCCCCAAACCAAAAAAGAATTAACCTTACCAATAAGATGATGTGAATTAAACCCTAGGATATCATTGGAACATGTAATCGCAGCACCTTCGTTTGACTGATGTTATAAAGAAGGATTATGGTCAGTGGTAAATTAAGGCACATATCCATTCTGTGGATTAGGAATAAATGAATTTGGGGATTATTTTTAAACTCTACAAATTAATCCCATGTGGTTTTGAATTACATGTTAAGGTTGCACTCCCACAGTTCACAGAATTCCCGACCTCGCGTATTTTGTGTTAACTATTCAATTTCTTGTTTATTTTCATTTAAATAAAAAACTCAATTAATAGATCATAATATTTGAATTACATTAGCTCATTTATTCAAAATAATTGAATGAAGAAGGATATATGTTGATCGATTACTAAAAAGAACTACTCTTTCATGGCTGGTGTAGTCATCGTAGAAATGTTTTTCATGTGCAATGGTTTAGAAAGAGTATAACCCAATATTTTTTCCAATCTTGATTTACAACCCAAATATAAAGATTAATAGAATAATAAAATTGAAAATAACATAATAAATTGAATACAAACTAAGATTTTATTGAATGACGAAAATCATTACAACATGATGAAAAAGGAGAAGAGGAAGGCTTGATGAGGGGATCCTTGCTTCAAAAGCTATCCATCTTAAAATTGTTGGAGAATTGGAGTGAAACCTCTTAACGTCTTCCTTAAACTTCCCAATGAACGTCCCAACCCTTAAAAATGTTAAAAACTCTAATTTATAGAGGGGGGTGGAGGAGAGGTTACATGTGTTTTAGGTATGAATGTGGAAATTCGGAAAAATATTTTAATCCAACTTTCACTTCCCATTTGATAATTGAAATTCATGACTCAGCTCTTCTTATAGATGGATCATATGTGCGGAAATGGGTCCACTATCGCCTCTCAAATGTTGGGCTCTATCCAATCCCAAATTAAGGAGTTATGGCCCAAATAGAGAAGCTTGTCCGTTCTGGCATGTCCAGCCCACCTTTGAGTTTATGGCCCAATTACTCCATCCAAATCCATTCTTTTGATTTAGTGTCCTCAATAAAAGTTGTATACCATAAAGTAAGGAACAAATTCCCAAAATAGTATGTTAAAATAATTCAAATAAAAATATTTATGATCGAAATACTAATGTAATTTTGAAAGGGTAAAACTGAAATTTTAATCAAATATTCAAATGAATGATCTAATCCCAAATACATTCTAATTGAACATATTTAACACAATGTAAAGAAATTATATCATTTATTATTAATAAAATATTCAATAAAAATGTTTTTTATCATATGGTTTCTTGATGACAGGGATGTAGATGTTTGAAAAATCGAGGTAGAAGTAGGGGAATGTTTTGATTGATAAGATCATACTGATGATGATCAATGAGAATTAAAATTTGTATCTACACAGAAGCCCAAAAGTGGAGTTGAAATTAATAGGAAAGATATCACTGGTGACATGGAAATTCCTAATCAAACACAATGAATGAAATTATTATAGAAAACATTATTTATATCTTAGGTGGAGTCTAAATTTTTTGAGGAAGTAGTTGTAAATGACAACTGAGATTATTCTATGAATAAATATATTGACTATATTTAGAAAAATAATACATGGGATATAGATTCCAGACCAAAATATATGAATTTCAGCATGACCAAATTGGACATTCACAACAATATGAATTAAGATGTACAATGGTTTAAAATAAAGGAATAATAATGTGAATTGGTAACTCTAAGATAGAGGGTATCGATTTTGATGAATCATTTCCACATGTTTCATTGATAGAGACAATAACATTATTCATGGACATCATAGTTCAAGGAAGTATAAAATTTTTCTAGATTGACATAATGTCAACATTACTAAATTGGGCTCAATTATAATAGGTATATATTAATGAGCTATATGGTTTTTGAATTCATAAAGATGAGGAGGGAAATTTTCCTCTAAGAAAGGACCATATAGATTGATGAAAGCATCGAGATCCTGGTATTCTAAACATGACCAGTTTCTATAAAATATTTGTATTTAGTTTTTTTGAGTTGATTATAATCTCTCTATAAATAATGATAGTAATCAAAGGGTGATGGTTCTTGTTTATGTATATGGGATAATATTTTGTTGATCAGATTATGGGAAATGAAAACAATTCACATAATTCATTAAAAGTGATTTTGAGATGTCAATGATGGAAAACATGAATTTTTCCTAGAGATTACAGTTGACCGAAGTAATTAATGACACATTTATTTTAAAATAAAAATTTTCAAAAGCATTTATGATAATATTTGGAAAGGATAATTCCAAGGGGGTGATTTCTCTATCAGTTACCCATATGAAACTGCCACGATATGATGACAACCAAGCATTTAATTTAATTGAATACAGAAATTTCATTCCACGTCTATTGTATATAATAGTGACGTGAAAATATATTTTCCCAAATTATATTAATCACAATATCATTGGAATCCCAAATATATACACTTAGATGATGTAAAAAATAATAATTCGATGTATCATAAGCATGGTGGATTTCCATTTGTTGTGTGCTATAAATATAAACAATTGTTATTATGTTACATAGATTTAGGTTAGGCCTAATTAGTTTATAATTGAAATTTAATACTGGTGGTAACTTTTATCCTAGTGGATTGTGTATTTCATGGATGATCAAGAAATAATATTTCATTTTGATAAGATCCTCAGAAGATGAATATATTATGGTTAATCAATCTTGCATGCAGTTATTGTATATGAAGAAGTAGCTCGATGATATATGAGTTGAGGTGAGGTCTCAGATAATAATACATTAGAACAATAAATGTCCAATAAACCTTTTACAAAATCATGTTCATAACTAAATGAATAAAAACATTAAAATCATGTATCATTTTATCAATGAAACGACAGAACATGGGATTGTAATTTTTTAGAATGTGTCCATATAACTATAGGTTGAGGATATTATAATAAAGGATGTGCCTAAATATGTGTTTGAACTTAAATGACAAGCTCTTGGAGTGCATTCAAATCCCCACACTTGAATATGTGTGCAAGTGGGACCCCTATTCATTTGTTATGGTGTGTTTTGTCTTTTTTGTTTATCTATGTTGTTTACCCTATTTCAAACCAAAAATGGTTGTCAATTGAGTTCATTGAAAAAGAATGAGAGATTTTTTTGTCTAAAAAGGGGTGATATAACATCTTCATAAGGAAAGGGGGAAGAAGATATGGGGAGAAATGAATTGTGGGGATTTTTAAATCTAATGATGTAAAATATGATTAATTAGAGGATATAAATAATAAAAAAGTGTATCTTGGTGAAATAGGTTGAGTTGTTTTGGAATGGAGTGATTCATTGATGAACTATTCATGACTCTATTCTTTCTCACACTGAGTAGGTGTTCTTTGGGATTAGAGTCTGTGTTGAGTAAATCACTGATCTTTGAACAAATATTTGAAGAGTTTTCTACAAACATAATGAGAAGATTGTTGGGGAAAAATACCAAATGGTGTTATCTCATTGTTTCTGGGGTGATTGTGTTTTTGGAAAAATAATATGACCAAATTTCAATATGGATGGTGTTTATTAAGAAAGTTAATTTAAGGACGTGTTTTTTTATTATATTTTCTATATTTTTCCCCCAAAATCATGATTCTTTTATAGAAGTGGAAGGTATTTAGAAAATAAAATTATAAAAACCTCATAGCAGAATAAACAGAACACATATAAAAAGTATCAAAATTACGTATAAAATTATGAAGAATGTACTTCAAGTACACTGAATGATGACGTAAAATCAACAAAATAAATATTCTTGTATAGAATTGTTATGTGGACCATATAAAATGCTACATGAGCCACAGAAGGGTTTGCCATTTTTTGGATGAGGGTGGTGATTTAAATCCTCTATATAAAATTATGTGCTATGAGAACCATTTAGTGGAATAAATTCATGGGATGAAAATTATTTATAAAAGTAGTTGATTTAAGCTTCACCATATGTAATATTTTTAGGTGAAGGCGGTAAATTGACTATGCCGTATAAGGTTTTCACTATGCAGACCTTGTGGAAAGTTTAGTTCATTGTGATGGATAATTCAAAATGTATTATTTGGTAATTGTAATCAGTGGTATCTTTGGTATTTATTTTCCTATATAAAGTAACCTTAACCACATAATTAGAGTGAGAGAATTTGATTATAGAGCATCGTCATGGGAAGAATTTGGTAAAGTCTGAAAGGGGTGTATGAAGAGGTCTTCCATGAAATACTTTGTGATGTATGTGGTTCATGATGGATTCGAGTTCACAAGTGAAAAATTCCATAAATATGGTAGTTTTAAAAATGATTTTATGGGTCACAGTTGCTCGCAAAGGTGAATTGTTGATGAAACATCAAAAGTTCATAGGGAAAAGTAATCTCATAGAGCAAGGTCATCTGAAAATCACTCGCACCACATGATTAATTGTTGTTCATGGAGGATGAAAGACAGTTCACAGAGGGTGGAAGATAATTCAATAATAGGCTAAAAATAGTTTGATAAATAAATTTCCAAAAGCTAGGATTTTGTGTAAAAGTGGGTTTCATCTATCAGTGGAAAACATTAATTTATAGCACACTCATATATGTGTGAAACAATTCTGAGGTGATTCAGAACAATAGAAGATTTCTCTGAGGGGAAATTCGGAACACATCGGTGGAGAGAGTTGTGAGTTTTCAAATCTATTATTGGTTGTAATACTGGAGGAGTAGTGATTATAAATTAAACATTATAACAAAATATTTCTTAATTGGATTCAGTACATAGGAACACTGCCTTGGTATGCTCCTTAGATATAGCCCCGGGTGGATGAACCAATAAAAATTGATGCATCTCACGAATTATTTAATATATATTCATAAATTTTATGGGAAACATAGAGGGGATTATATTTTAACAGTGAAACATGATCCTAAGGGGGAGTTGTTTTAAATTTGCATACCTTGATTCACCACTATTGTATTTAGCCTTGTTTGGATAACACTATCCATGATAGATAACTCATTCCTAATGTGATACACCATGTATTGACTCAAATGGATTTTCTTTATAGAATAATGTGAGTGATACATGTGTTTTTATATGAGTTCCATGGATGGACTCCTATGGTTATGGGTTTTATAGTTCAGCTAGTATGATACTTGGGTTCCATCTTTACGAAATTCCATGAATGGGAACATGATGCCCAATAATTATTAACTATGGTTTTGTTCCCCATAAAAAATAATATTCTTATGTTCAGTACATCATTTACAATTGATTCATAGAGTATCCCAATTATAGGTTTGTGCTCATATGCCATGAGGGTTATGAAACCCATCCAAATTAAGAGTGGACACTTTGATCTTATGCTTCTGGTCTTCACCATTTCAGCATATCAATATAATAATACGTAAAATACATATATTTATTTATATATAAAATTAAATATATGGTGAAATATGTTTAGAGATATCCAACATACTCCAAAGCAGGTAGGGTTGGCTAGGTGTTATATGAGGAACCTAATCCAATGTGGTTTATTAATTTAATGCCTCACAATTATTATTACCCTCACACTTATCATTTTATTTTCATGGTCTAGGTAGTTCTAGACACCGTTGGTGGTGCCATACTAAGTATGTATAACACCTTGTTCAGGCCTCCAGATGCTTTCCAAACATACCATTTGTATGTAGTCACAGAAAAATGGAAGCATCCAACTAAAAATTCTTGACTTACCGTCTTAGGATAGAGTATGTGTGTAGATTACAGATCCCTTTCTCATGATTATTTTATAGGTATATTTTTTAATATAATATTTTTTATTCTTTTTCCCTTTTATCCCATTAACTTATCCTTTATATATATCTCCTAACATGAGAATCATTTTGTATATGATATTGATTCATTTTTCACATATTTATTATAAATGGATGCTTTATTATTATTTTTCTAATAATTGGTTTTATTTTTTTCACCTTTTATTTTTATTATTTACTATTGTGATACACTCTAAGAGAAGGGCATAGTATCTCCCATTGACACACCCTATGAACTCACTGCTAGTCTTCAATCTCTGGCATATAGGGAGGTGCTCTTGAAGCCATGTTTCTAGTTAGGTTCGGTTACTTATGATTGAACTAGGTTAGGGATTTTATAATGTGAACAATAGTATTATATAAATTTTATAATCTTTATGAAGTTAACCATATCTTAAATATATTTATATAATAGGACAACATCATCATTATAAAGTATATTTAAAAATTTGTACTGATCATCTCACAGATCTATTTGGGAGACTATTTATCATGTGGATTTATAAAAAATATTCAGCTGGTGAACTATTTAACTATATAGTGAAATTCATCAATTTCCATAGTCAGTGAATTGTCCAATTTTTCTCATATCTATTTGATAACCTTTTACTGATTGACATCGTTTAATGAGCTCATATTTGTTTTCATTTTGGAATCCTCTTATGAAAAATATTTCTCATCGATAATTTTTATGATCAAATAGTATTTCACCATTTGATTCATTTAAAAAAAATACATTCAAAAAATCATAAGTAGATGAATAGAATTATATTTAAATATTTATATAAAATTAATTAATTTTTAGGGACTTCATCTCTATTAATTCAATACCATTTCTGATGTTTCTTCATCTTTTCTGATTCAATGGATTAATATATACATCCACATCAACTTTTTTCAACGCTTCTATTCAGTCACCTCAACATCCACTTTTAAATGCACTTTAGAAACAGATTTTCCAATAATATTGTTGCACCTTTCAAAGGGTTCTATGAAAAAATATTTATCCTTCATTTATGTTGACACGAACATTAATCTCTCACCCTTTGTTTGTTCAGAACATCCTTGTTTCATCTATTATTGCAACAATGTCTTTGTAAGGCTCTGAAAATATCAATCTTCTCACACCATTGTAATTATTTCACTTTTTTCATAATTTTCCTAACATCATGAAAATTTTCATGATCTAAGATGAAACAAGTTTCACCCCACAATATTTCAATATCAAAATCTATTCTCCCCATATAACTACTTAAAATCTATAAATATTAAAATTAAAAATTTTGTTATATAATTATTAAATAGTAAAAATTCATTTAAATTCATTAAAAAAGTTAATAATCCTTATATGTGATACTTGAATATTTATTTTGATGGAATTCCAATGGATGTTTACATATTTTATTAATATCATGACTACCATTTCAAATTTTATTATTTATCTAATTCTATGATATCATGATATGAATTATCATCATCCGAATAAATGATTCTAGAAATTTATTAAATATTATTTTATTTTGTCATCCTAAATATAGTTTTAATTATTCTAGATTAATTATATATGTCTAATGAGATATTTTGGAATAATATGATGTTAAATATAAATAATAATGTTATTATTTAAAATTTTTATCATCATACAAACAACTCAATCTCAATAGACCACTATATTTTCAATATAGATTTTGGATATTGATGTTAAAAATAATATTATATACTATATATGGGATGTGTGTAATTATATATCACATCATAAGAAATGTTTATAAGTGATCATCTTCATAATAATTTATTTCAATCAACAATTATTAAAAATTATTTTTAATGATCCAATATTTTAAATAAATTCTCTATCGCTAATGTTTATTAATTAATAACACATTCATATATCAATAGCATACCCATAAATGTATCACATAAAAATGTTAATTATTTCAATTATCACATATTTATGGAATACATTTATGTTTATGTTCTAAACCTTCAATAAAAGGAGTTTTTCTAAAATAAAAAATATTTTATATAATCTCCAATAAGGAATGAATGTTGATTTTGAGTAATTTTAAATTGAGAATATTATTTTATCCCTTTTTTAACTTATAAAACTCTTATAACATCATATGATCTCTTCCACATGCGATTATTAAAAAAACTTTCGTCCTTAAATGATTATTTCGAGATACAAATGATGAATCATCTCCCACATGGGTATTCCCTATAATGACTAAAACATTCATTAATGAAATTCCAATTGTAAATAAAAAAATTTATTTATTATTAAATGTATTCAAATAAGAAACTTTCACTACATTAAATATTAATACAATTATAGAATATCAACATTATAAGTTGTTCAGATTTAAATGGCTGTTAATAATCATTATACTGACCATGATTTTCCTACATTACCTTTACATCATTTTAATGATATAAAAAATAAAAAAATTACACTAGGAAAGTCAAAAGGTTTAGTTTTTTGGGTAAAATATGACAATAAATACATTTTCCATCACACAACATAGAAAGTTCCCTAATTTATTCTCTCTTTTTTCTTATTGGACCTTGAGTTCTCCTTCATACATGTAATCAACTAAGGTTATACATCAAAAAGTGGTGAGACAAAAAACCCAGTAATAGGATAAGAACATCAGAGAATACATCATGGGGTGATCATAATCAGTATCATCATAACATAGGCACAAGATCATACATATTTTTTTAAGAATTAATAAAAGTCTTGAAAAGTGGAATTGCATTAAAATGAAACCATATTTCTTAGTGGTTATCCACCACACATAGTTGTAAACAAATATAACATAAATTTTACACATATTTAAATTTTACTCATGATATTCATCACATTACCAATTCATTGGTTCATTTTATAATTCCGGTAACATCCATCACATCATAACATTACAATTGCACTATATAATTCTGGGTACACTTGTCACTTCATAATGTTAAATTTATCATGCTTGAATCATAGAACGTATATCAATATTGCTCATAAAAAACCAGGGAATGTAATGTGCTTCATCTCATAAATAATACATTCATAAACATGGGGTTCCCAAATTAAAGAGGGAATAACATACATGATACATGAACCATCTACCTCGAGTGAGCAGTAAATGGTGTGTTTTTTTAAATAATATTTCTTCTTGGAAGAATTATGTTTTACATAAACTCTATTGGAAAACATTTATATCCCATAAAAGTAAACATAATTATTAATAAATTATTTTTATGGAATAAACATACTAAAAATTAAGAGAAATATGGAATACTCGAAGAAAGAAAGTAAGGTTCGATAATTACCCTTTCCTTGTGTCTGAATGCTATATCAACATTAATGTACTTTATAATAACATTATATTAATTAATTAACACTTATAGAAGATTTTATACGTGTAATTTATTAATTTTGGTTTTATTAAGTTATTTTTTGGGCCTTTGGATGAGTCATAGAGATTAAATTTATTGTTCAGGAATATTCTATTTCTTATTCTTCATGAACGGTTCACTTATACACATGAATGGAAGTTCATGTAGAACATGAAAAAACATAATTAATTTCTATAATAGGTTATTAATGATTTTCCATGAGTTAAAATGATTCTATAATGATTTTTTATATAACATGATGATGAATCATCAGAAAAAAGTTAATGATGATCTTTTTAGGCTAATTTTGGCATTTTTTTATCACAACAGACTTGTTTTGTTTTATAATTTTCTATTTTGTATAAAAGTTGTTAACATAACATAAATGGTGTTATATAATACGTATTACAATATTTTTTCAAACATTTAATGTTTTTATAGATATCCTTGATGTTGTTGATGGAAAATGGAAGTGCACCATCCATGGTGTAGGTAAATTAATACATCACAGGTGATGATTTAATTTTTATAAAAAATAAGAAATAGGAAGGATTATAATGAATATTATTCCATTAATATGATATAATAACATTATATCAATCATACTCTAGTTATAATGAAATTTTGATAATAAAATTTGAGTATAAGATAAGAAACGAAATAAAATTTGATAGGAAATTGAAACAAAATACAGAGACGAATTACCTCTAGAATTCTCCTCTTGAGATCTTTGTCGTGGAACATATGACTAGTCTTTGGAAAAAACAATGAAATCCTATACGCGTGGGATGTGATAATAAATATCTTTTTTCAAAATATGGCCAACACTTGAAGCATGAGAGGTGTGATGTAATGAGGTTGAGAGTGGGAGTATTTATAGAGGAGGGGAGGGGTGTTTTGTCAGTATAAAATTCATTATTTTATTAATTTCTCTGAAGAAAATAAAATTGATGATTACATTACTCAATATAGTAAATAGGTAATTTAAGTTAGAACCAATAGAAATTTACATCATCCATGACTCCAGAATTGATGTAGAAGTTCATTTATTTAGCATATTTTTTAAATTATCGATTTTCACTATTCACTAAAAATTATGTATTTCCGAAAAATCTCAAAAATTCACTCTAACCATTTATTAATGTGTACAAATCAAAAAATTACTCAATTTTATGAAAGTAATTTTCCAAATGTGATTAATTTTTTTTAATTAAAATCATATTTTAGTTGAAAATTACTATTTTAAAAATAAAAAATCTTTTTTTTACACATTGGAATTTTAATTAAGGCCTCATAAAATTATCCAAAAATCAAGGGAGAGAAATATATTTTTTTAGTAATGCAGTTTATGAAAAAATAAATTTATGTAATACAAATGTTTTAACTTAAAATTGTAATTAATTATTTATTACACAAAAAAATACAAACACTTAATTATTAATTTTTAAAATATTCCCCCACATTTGTAATGTGCCTAAATAATATGTATACTTTAACGGATGAATTTACTATTAATTTGTCCAGTTTTCTATTCATAAGGGTAACATTAATACTCATAAGGTTATGTTACTCTTCACCAAAATTTATTTTTGTCATATCATAGTCTAAATATCTTTCTGATCGCAACTGTGTATGTCGGATTTTCAAATTTTAAAAAACAAATGTGAAAAAAGAGTTGTTTAATAGATATGTAATAAAGGTCACATAGTATGTAGTAGTTCCTTAAAATAGGATGTGGAATTGTGTTTCAAAATATTATTTTATGTGACACAATTCTAAGAATGGAATTTCAAGTTATACAATATTGGGTTGTTATATTCTTCCCCTTATGAAATTTTTCCCTCGAAATTTCATTTTACATAAACAGGTGAGGGTACTTATCTGTTATCGCCTCATCTTGTTCCCAGGATACTTCTTCATACTTATGGTTCCTCTATAACAATTTGACATGTTGGGTTGCCTTTCTGCATAGAACCTTATCTCTCTAGTAAAAACTATTTACTGGATGCTCCTCATAAGAGAGCTCATCTTCCATATTTTCCAACGTTATGTTCAGTACATGTGAGGGATTTGGTATGTACTTACTCAAAACTGATAAGTGAAACACATCATGAACTTGACCCATATTATGTGGATGTTCAAGATGACATAACATGGATTATATGCAGTCAATGATTCAATGTGGACAATGTACCATGGTCTTAGCTTCCATTTATTTCACAATTACATGACTATATTCTATTGTGATTTTTGAAGGAAGACATTATCTCCAAAACGAAACTCCATTCCCCTTCAATGGTTTTCAACACATCTCTTTGGGTGACTTTGAGTATATTTGATATATAGTTGTATGGCTTGAATCTTATTAGATATCTCTTTTACAATATCATGTCAATGTTGATTTCATTCTCCAACCGCATCCTAACAAGTTAGTGTTCTACATCTCTTTCTTTGCATAGCATCATATAGAGCCATCTGAATACTTCAGTGGAATGTATTGTTGTATGAGAGCTAAACCAATGGGATATACAGATCCCATCAACCTTAGAGTTCCAAATAGCATAATCTAAATATATCTTCAGTCATCTAAAAAGTCATTTCATATTTTTCATTAGTTTGGGGATGATAGGTCATGCAGAAATTCAATTAAGTACTCAAGTCATGTTGAATACTCCTCCAGAATTTATATGTGAAACTAGGATCCCAATGAGACACAATTGGAAGTGTAACCCCATGTGGTCTCACCAATTCATTCACATATATCATTTCATTTTTTTCAAGTGTGAGATCATCCCAAATAGTGGTAAAGTGGACAGTCTTGGTGAGTCTGTTCGCCACAACCCATATCGCATTATTTAATTGGCTTCCTTCAGGAGACCCATGACAAAGTCCATAGTGAAATTATCCCTTTTACACATTTTTATAGTAAAACGTTTCATCTTTGCTTTGGACTTAAATCACTCAACTTTATCTTCCTGACATATCAAAAAGCTTAAGATATACTCAGCAATATTTTTCATTATGTTGTCCTACCAGAAGTGTTTTCAGAGGTCACAATACATCTTGGTGCTACTTGAATGGTTATATAATGGCAATCTATGTTCATTAACAAATAGATCCTTTATTCCAATTTATGACGTTAATCAAATATATGTTGAAAACCAAATCACACTTTCATCATTGATACAGAACTCTTACAATTTCCCTTTATTTACATCGTTCACTACTGTTGCCACTCCATATCATCACCTTCTACCTCCATAATCATCTCTTGGATAGATGGTTAGGTCATAATTTCGGCAAGGTAGTTTGTATTCCTTTACATTTTTAATTTCAAATCCATCCTTTCCATATCCATGAATATAGGGTCTTTCTCAATCTACAACATTGATAGAGTAGCTAGTTTTTTCTGCTAAGATCATCGACTACCATATTCACCATGCAAGGATGATTGTGAATAGATCATTTGTATTATTTGATCACCTCTAAAAATTTCCTTTGATGCATGTTGTGCATTTTTTGTGTGTGAATATATACTTTAGGCTCTTGTGATCAGTATATATGTCACACTTCTAACCATAGAGGGAGTGTCACAATATTTTCAAGGAAAAAAAGCATAGTTACGTGCTCCAGATCATGTGTTGTGTAATTCTTCTAATGGATCATCAAATATCGTGAGGAATAGGCTATCACATTATCATTTTTCATGAGTAAACAACCCAAGTATTTCTTAGAATCATCACTATATTTCACAAAACATTCTCCAGTTTTTAATTATTTGAGTACAGGTGCAGTGATAAGCCTTCTCCTTATCTCCTTAAAGGTTTCCTCACATTCCTTCGTCCAAATATACTTACCCCTTTCCTTTTAATCATAGTTAGTGGGCTGGAGAATCATGAGAAATTTATTACAAAATGTCTATGTTACCTTACTATTCAACGAAAACTATGGATTTATATGACACTAGAGGGTCTGGTCCATTCCTAAAATGCCTTTGTTCTTCTAGAGTCCATAGAAATTCCCTCACATGTGATCACAAGTCCCATGAATGTGACTTAAAGAATCAAAACGTCACACTTTATGAACTTGGCATACAACTTCTCCTTCCAAAATCTCACCAAGAAAAGTCTTATATATTCTAATTTTTCTTCCATGCATTAGTATTAAATGAGAATTTCATCAGTAAAAACTAACATAAAATTTTTAATGTAATGTCTAAAGAATCTATTCATCAAATCATTGAATATTTAAATGGAATTAGTATGTCCATAGGGAATCACCATAAAATCATGGTGAACATGCATTGTATGGAAGGAAGTCTTCTGAATATCTTCTTTATTCACCTATAGATGATGATATCTAGATCAGAGATACACATTTAAGAAGTAACAAGCTCCTATCAACTGAACAATCAAGTCATCAATCCTTGGAAAAGGATACTTGTTATTTATGGTGATCTTTTGGAGTTCCTGGTAATTAATACACAACCATATTGATCCAACCTTATTCTTCACAAATAGAAGTATCACACCACAAGATGATTCACTAGGGAATATCAACCCTTTGTCCAACTGTTCTTGAAGCTTCTTATTTAACTCCTACTATTAAATAAAATCCATCCTATAGAGACATATTGAGATTGGAGTAGATATGTGTATGTGTTCTATTAAGAACTCTACCTCATGATCTAGGGGAAGTATGACTAACTCTTCAAGTCAAAAATCATTATATTCTCTCATGATGGGAAATCCCCTAGGTGGATAACTTCCGTTGACTGAACCATTTAATCGATGTATGCCTCTTTATAGGGAATCAAAACCCACACCATTGATGTATTTTTCAAAGGATATTCATGATATTCCATAAATTTTTAGAGAATAATTGGATGGTTTAGAATATACAGAGAAATGTTTTTAACTAATAGTTGATATGTTCTCTATATAACGAGAGGCAATCCATTCCCTTTATAGAATAAAATTTCACCAAGGGAAGTATCATTAGATTCACTGGAAGAATCATCCCACATACACCAATTAGAGAAGATTCCAACACTTGGGTTTCAATGATTTCAAAACATGGTGTTTTTATAGATATCTCTACTTCAAGGATTCATAGCTTTGATTCAATTTTCCTAGAAAACATGGGAGATATAAACGACTGTGTCGAACTAGAATCAAATAATACTTTTTCCATTATTGAGTGAATAGTAATTTTACCTCTTATTACATCATTCTCATGATCCACATATTCAGTAGTGATGACATAATACATCCCTTGTTCATTTGGATTTGGTGGTTGCTAATGCTGATTAACCTCGAGGAATCAAGTTTTAGTGCACTGGCTTGCGTAATTCCATTCTTCCCTACAGTTGTAGAATTGGACCATGGGTGGTTCTCTCCATTCCGCCACCACAATCTCTTAGATTCTTATATATTTTTGACATTCATGATCATTTTGTCCATATTTCTCACACATGAATGTTGTCCCCCATCCCAATGAGGAAATTCCCATGAGGCTTCCTTCCACATTTTATTCATATGGGTGGTTGAGTTCTCTTTACACCTTTCTCATTAGATCCTCCATCATGAAACTCCAACTTCCATTTCATTTCACCAAAGCCATGAGAACATTATCCAAAATCCATTTCCACTATGAAAACACATCAAACGACCTATTAATAACTCCAGAAGACTCTAATTCCAATATCCTTCTGAGTTGGTGGTTTTGTACTATCATAAAATCTATCAATTTTTCTATCATTTTATATAAAAAATCCCAAATCATACCCTATATGCCTTGTGAAATTTACCTCATAGGCTGTAATAAATTCTCTTTACTTTTTCATCAGTTCGTTTAATTTCCTCTCCATATGTTTTTGAAGAGTCTGATGGAAATAATTTTTTGAAACGTTATCTTAATGTCTTCCCACATAATATCATTAATTTCATACATCAGCTTTGGGTTCTTAATCAAATCCCACCATTGGTCAGCCTCTCCGTTGAAACAGTAGATGACTAGAGTCACTTTCTCCATCTTAGAAATATGACACACAAAAAATAACTTTTCCATAATGTTGTCCAACTATTCCAAAACAAGTGTAATGTAAGACCCACTAAATGCATGTGGTCATTACCACATAAAACACTCAATTTCCATTTTATCCCTCTTAGATTAAGGATTACATTCCCCATTATTAAATGTATTATTAATGATATGAGAAAATTGAGTAATCATATCGATTGTGTTTGGAACTTTTCCTCCCAATGCATTGTAGATGTAATATGGGAAATGGATGCATTATCACTCACATGGGTTATTGGAATTATTGCTCTTGGTTCTCAATATTTTCTAAAATAGAAATGGGTTAGTGAAAAAATAAGTCTACAAGTACTGAATAAATAATTTATTCATTTTTAAATTAATATAAAATCATATCTTATGGGATATGTATGTTTAGAAAATATTTTTTGATGCTTAAATATATTGAGTCTCAAACTAGGGGTTTTCATTATGGGTCTCTAATACTAATTCCCAAATTAACTAAATCATGCCACTGATAACAACTATAGAGAGACAGAATTTCTTACATTACATTTACTTCATTTTAATGATGAAAAACCTAAAAGCATTACAACATGAGGCTCCATTGATTCTGTGTCTTCGGAAAACTAGGATCATACATAACTTTTAAAACAAAAAAATTAAACATTTATTAATTTATTCTTCCTTAGATTCTTATTCGCCCCAAATTTCTTCTTAGTACAAGTAATAACTTGAGTATATACAAAACAAATGTTTGATAAAAAAATAATAGTAAGAGGATAAGAAAACGAGTCAATACAACATGGGGTGAGAATAATCATTATCATCCAAACATAGGAATAAGAAGATAAACATGATTGAAAGAATTAATAAAAGGCTTGATAAGTTAAAATGCATAAAAAAGAAGTCTTATGTCTCAGTGGTTAACTGCAACACATAGTTGTGAAAAAATATAGAATCATGTTCATGAATATTTCACTTTTAATAATAAGATACATCACATCTCCCAATGAATTATAGAACTATCTAATTTTAGGTTCACCCATCACATAAAAACATCATCATTTCCCAATATAATTCCGATCACACTCTTCACTTCATAATGTTAACATTATCATGCATGCCACATAGAACATATATCAATATTGTTCATAAATAATGAATGTAAAGGAATAGGTTTTATTTCATAAATCATACATTCATAACATTTGGTTTACCAAATGAAATAGGTAGTAAAATACTTTGTACAAGAACAATTATCCATGAGTGAGAAGTAAAAGGGATGTTTTTAAATGAAGTGTTTTTTTGGAAAAAATTATATTTGACATAAAATCAAGTGGAAAACCTATATATCCTATAAAATGTAATATAATTAGGAATAAATTATTTTTAATTAATATCAATATTTAAAATGGAGAGAAGGAGGGAAAACATGAATAAAGGAACTTGGGTTCGAGAATTCCCCTTACCTTGTGTCCGAAAAGTATATTCAATCTAATGTACTATATAATCACATATTATTAATTAATTAACAGGTAAATAACTTTTTATACAATTAGATAATTCATTACAGTTTTATTAGGTTAATTTAAGGGCCTCTGGATGAGTTATATAGTTTAAATTCATTATTTGGGAGTGTTATTTTTTTATTTTTCATGAACGGATCACATATACACATGAATGAATGATCATGTGAAACATGGATAAACATAATATTTCGTGTTAATAATGATATTAAAAAATTTCAAATTATCTTATAATTAATTGGTTTACATACCATGATGATGAAAAATTAGATAAAAGTTAATGATCGTCGTTTTAGGTTATTTTTTGTGGTTTTTTATCACAATGGAATTATTTTGTTTTAACATTTAGTATTATGGATAAAAGTTGTTTCCATGACATAAAAGGTGTTAATAGATTAATATTACAATATTTTTTCAACCATTTAATGGATTTATTAAAATCCTTGAAGTCGTTTATGTAAAATGGAAGTGCATCACCAGTAATATGGGTAAATTAACACATCATGTGAGACAATTTCAATTTTTATATACAAGGAGAGAAAGGGGGAAGTATAATGGGTAATCATGCATTATAATTATTTAATACCATTATATCTATAATAATGGTATTATCATGATATTTGGATAAGATAATTTTAGGATAATGGAATAAAATAAATGAAATTTTAAAAGAAATTGAATGAAAAGGTATAGAGGATTTATTTCTTGAGTTCTCTAATTTGGATCCACTTTAAGGCACCTAGGATTGGAATTTGGATGAAACAAAGATATCCTAGACGTGGGGGATGGGATAATTAATTTTTTTGGGAATAATTTGGACATTTCTTGAAGCTTGAAAGGTGTGAGGAAATGAGGGTCTCAGTGGTGGTATTTATAATGGAGGGGAGGGGTGTTTTCTCAATATTTAAATTATTAGCATATCAATTCCCCTCAATAGATGCAATACTAACAATTCCATGACTTAATAAAGTGAATGTGAAATCTGGGTTAGAACCAATATCCATTTACATAACCTATTACTCAAAAATGAAGTAGAAATTCATTTATTTAGCATATTTTGTAAATTGTCGAATTTCACTATTCACCAAAACTTAATGTATTTCAGATAAATCTCAAAAATTCACCCTATTAATTTTTTAACTGTGGAATTAAAAAAGGAAATTAATTTTATAAAAATAATTTTCTAATTATGAGTAATTTAATTTTTAACTGAAATCATAATTTACTATGAAAATACAATTTTAAAATTAAAACAATTTTTCTAACACATTGAAAAATTAATTATGTTCTCGTAAGATTATCTTCTATCATTGGGAAAATATATTTATTTAGAAATAAATTTTATTAAAATTATTTTTATTTTAATTAAATTTGTAAATTCAAAATTATAATTAAATATTTATTACTCACAGAAATAGCAACACTTAATTATTAATTTTTAAAATATTCCCTCCAATTTTTATGGATCCTAATTTATTTGACTATCACGGGTGAGGTTACTATTCATTTGGAAATTTTTATATTCATAAGGTTCATATTACTATACATAAGAGTAAGTTACTCTTGATCAAAAATTATGTTTGTCCTATCAGACTCTAAATATCTTACCGATGGCAACCGTGTATTTCAGATTTTGAAAATTCAGGTCCCTAAAGGGAAAAAATTATGTTTGACGTTTATTATCTAAGGGTCACATAATACATAGTAGTTCATTTAAGAATGATGTGGAATTATGATTCCTAATGTGATTTTATGTGAGATTGTTATACAAGGTAATTTCTATTGATAAAATTTTAGGTTGTTACAATCATAACTATTCATAATATAGTGCCTGTGAATTAATCATTATGGCTGGTATATATCAAGCATTAGGATAAATCCTAATTGACACAAACAAAATAAGCAATGGACATGACCAATAAGATAATACCCTAGGAAGCCCAATTATTATTGATTTTGAGGGAGTTGGAATGATAATGATATTACATTCACCAAGACAAAGATGAAATTCAACAACTAAAACATTAAGGTCATCATTTACGGGATAAATTCACACATATCAAGATCATGATCCAAACTAGGTTCGATGAACTAAACCCAACCAACAACCCCCATCACTCACCATTCTCACAAGGAGTATGCTGGTTTAATAAGGGGTTATGTGTATATTCCCAATTACTAGAAAATTGTCTTCTATTTATAATAAACTAATTATTACATTTATTCATTTTTATTCAAACTTTATATCTACAATTTTACATGTGTTGATGAAAATTATATGTAGATATGAAGAAACTGAAATTTTATTTCTGGAAAATATAATATTTTATCACACTTTTTGATAAATTTAAGAATTTTGACATGGATAATACTTTAATCTAATAATATTTTTATATAATATCTATTTATATACACATGATAATGTAATTTAATGATTTCTAATGTAATCATTACAATGTTAGGAAAATTTCAATTATCATAAAAGCACTTATATTCCAGTAAATAAGAATTCTTATTTCAAATTTTAAACAATCATATTTTGAAAATTATTTTTATGAATAAAAATTATTTATAAAATAAAAAATATGAAAATATCTAATGGTGAATTTTTCATGATTTTATGATTCAATAAAATTATTTGATAAAAAAATTATGATATAAATATATGGTTTTTATTATGTAATCAAAATGACCCATATTTTATGGGAATAATTCTATAATAGGGATCCTGGATAAAAAATATATTCTTTTTAAAATATTGTGTTTTTATGTAATTTTTTAAATTTTATAATCATTAAATGAATCCTCCATACTCTATGTTATATTTTATAGTTTTCAAATCAATTATTTAGAAACATAACACCCTCCATATCTCCAATTGTAATATTTTAATATGTTTTATTCGTGGATATATAAAATACTTACATCCACTTATATTTTGTAGAAACTATCGGCAAAAAACAATGTATTGGTTTTTCGTTTCGAATAGCTTATCATATAGATTTAAAAAACAGTGTCTAGAAATTAATAAGGAATTACCATCTCTTTTTCTACGAATACCCACCCAATATCCCACTCTTCTTCACTAAAAACCCATTTATCCTCAAATTACTATCCATATATCTCTCAAATATCCTAACAATGAGTTCCCACACTCTTATAAATCTCCTCTTATGCCTTTAGAATCTCCATCCAATGGTAATAGGTTCTCTTCCTCGACCCATTTATTCATGAATTTTTATTTTATTATTTTACTTGATTACAATTAATTTAGGTTAAAATGTGTTTTTATACATACCATTCATTTTCACAATTATTTCCATGTAATTAGGGATCACCTTTCACTCTCAGTAACCTCCTCCATGTATTTATATATACACCTTCTATGTTATTGAAATTAGATGGTGACTTTACATGGAATTATTTTATGTAGTGAATACATATACCCATATCCACTAAAGGGTATTCACCTAGATGTACATGAAAATAATTTATTGGAAAATTCAATTAATTTAACCCATAACAATTAATCATGGGATTTAAAGTAGTGAAATGTGTTCTTATATTGTATGATGTTTGTGGCAAACTAATGCATGTACATGATATGAATTTGACAGAAGGACAATAATGATATAGCCCTCAAATTCATTGGGTAATTTATTTATCTCAAGATATTCCATGTATGGTGTATATGAGGTTATCATAAGGACAATATTTTTAATTTTTAATATTTTCACATTGAAATATTCTATGAAGTAATGTTTTATGCTATTGTCATATTACTTTGTTCCCTTGAATTTATCAACTTATATCATGATTTTATGTATATGTATACGATTCAATCCTCTTTATTCCAAATTTATATTACTCTTTACCAACATGTATTAATCTATGCATGTTAGGACTTGATTATTCTCTTACCATGCATTATCCATCACCACATACTTATGTATTTACCGAGGATATCTTCTATGATATTAAAAGCTCAATATAATATAAGGTAATTTTTAATAGTTTTTAAATAATTTTGGTATACATGTGTTTTAATTTATTGTTATATATGTCTAATTTCCCAATTAAATTAGGCCTCACTGCCATTTACAGTTTTTATTAATCTTATCACTATGTAATAAATCATGAATTAATTTTTAATAAATATATAAGTTTGATTGTTCATATACGACCAGGGACTAGTTATTATTGGGATTAGTATTAGAAAACCTTACTGAAATCCTTAGTGAGAAATCTACATATAAAAAAACATCCCAATATTTTATGAAAGTATAGAGCATGTGGTTTCCAATAAAAAAATCCATGTTCAGATACTACAAGTTTTTTTCCTCTAGAAAATATTTATGTAGGAGTAATAAACCCAAAAAGGGTTAATTGGGTGTTAACTCAAGTATGACCTTATTTATGATAAAGAGCCATTTCTACACACATGTTTTAAAACTCATTAAAGATATTATTTGTAAAATTAAAATTATATTTATGAACAACTATGAATTGAATAAAAAGTCATCTAAATTGTTTTGGTACGAAATAGATCATGGATAACGTTGATTGAAACCTAGATATTCATATGTTATTTCATATATGTCATTTTGGGGTCATTCTATCAATTTTCGTAGTTTCCCATTTATTTTTTTAATAGTTTTAAATTTCTCATACCTAATATTGTTTTTGATAATAAAACATGAATCAAATTGTGAAATGTTGGCTTATAATCATATATTGGACATAAAATGTCCAATGTGAAAATTATTCTATGTATTAATTCATATCATGAAAGTTAAGTGGAAATATTAAAATTCCACCAGAAAACATAGAAGTTAAACTATATATAAAAATGAAATGTGGGGAAATTATTACATACCTTCTATTTTAATTTTCCTCTTTTAATATTTGGAGGATTAATATCCAAGAAGGCATTATGATGCTCTATTTAGTGGGATTTGATGCTATTCTTAATAAGGATTTTATTTCTATAAATATATCCAACACAAAATATTGATATATGTAATTCACCCTATGTTTTGAAAATCCCCAAGTGATTATATTCAAGCATAAGTTATAAGATGATTCTCCTTTGGAATTATAATGTCAAGGATTATTGTTATATCATAATCTGCAAGTGTTTCTTGATTAAATGACTACGACTAAGTAAATGATCATCAATGTTGACATTGCACTTGTAAGGGAATTTGTTGATGTGTTTTCAAAATAATATCACGGTCTTCCTCAAAACATATTGTTTTTGTTCTTAATAAAAATTACAAATGGAGATTTTCAATTATCATGACTCCATATTTAATGTCCATTGTTGAACAAGAGTACATTAAGAAGCCAGAGTAAGAGAATCTATGTAAAGGGTTTATATTCCCATGTCCTTTACCATGGAGTCTATCAATCCACTTTTATTTTAAGATATTTAGATCAATTTGACTCTAAATTGATTATTGTGAAATCAAAAATATTGAAACAATGAACAAGTATCTTATTTCTCATATAGATTACATATTCGATCATCTATGTGGATAACAATACTTATATAAGGTGTATCATCTGTCAGGTTATTATCAAGTAAATTTTTATCTAGATAATATCCCTAATAATTTTTTTTCATAAATGGAATGGGATCTATGAGTTCATAGTTATTCCATTATGTCTCACTGATTCTACGGATAACATCATGGAAATAATAATTATATTATTTACAGATTACCATGAAATATTTGTTGTAGTTATTATATGGGATATAGTTATATACTCAATATGTAAGGAGGAACATGATGATCATTTTAATGTTTTACATATGTCTTTAAAAAAGGATAATTTATATTTGAAGTACATAAAAAGTGAGTTTTGGATAGAGAAAGATACATTCCAATGACATTTTATCATAGATAATAGGATATCATTAGATCCATAAAATATAGTTTTAATTGATGGATGTCCCAAGAAAACATTTTTGATGGAGATCTATAGTTTGCTTGGAATATTTTTGTGATATCATTGATTATTGAGAAAAATATCATGATTTGAAATCCCACTGACCAAGGGAAAACATAAGGCGGTTATTTTTTCGATATTTATGAATTATACATGAGCATTAAAGAGTCAATAAGGTTGATACTAACTACACATTTTATCAAGATACCCATTGGTGGGGAAATGTTTTGATTTATGGTTATGTGTGAAAAAAATGGATCGGTTTGTGGAGTCCTAGAAGATAAAAAAGTTATAGGTGAAACCTACCTTGAATTTATGTCCAATTTTTATAAATACCAAATTTCAAATATAGAATTGGATGTAGTTATATTTTAATTGAATATTTTATGAAAAAATCTATATGGGTATAAGTGTGACCTATATTATTATCATAAAAGACTCATATATATATTAACACAAATATTGATCAATATGTTCAAACAAATGTTTTTTATAATCATTGTTTTTTATTGAATACACTACCATATTGGGAGGGTCGAAAAATAGTCTATTATATATATATAATGGATCATAAAACCATATCCATGATGATGATAAAAATATATCTAGGCTTCATGGACATTAAAATTATAGATATGGGAATAATAAATGTATCATCATCAAACCATCCAAATTAACTACTCAACTATCCATTAATTTGAGGTCCAAAGAGGTTCAAATAGATGTTAATGAGCTACAATAAATGGTAGAGAATATTCAATTGTTCAAAGATTCTAAATATGGAGTTGTAATGATTAGAACCTATATATGTTTCCCATTAAAAACAAAATGTAATAGATAACTTATGTATAATTTTCTTATCTCATCCTACTCTATTCATGAATTCAGTACTAAAATGTATAGATATATGGAATAAAACATTATATGGGATAACATAAAGTGTGAGATTGGAAAATGTTTATATTGATTCATATTATAAAAATGTGTTAGGGATGAATGATATAATTATAAGGGTATGATTCAATAATTCCCCATATACTTGTGGAAATAGGAAAACATGACCACATAATTCATAATATGACTCCACATGACCTATGAATGAAATAATACCATCCTGGTGGTAGTTTGTCGCCTTAAAAATTCAGTGTTTTTCATTTCTATCAAAGAATATTTCTTTATTGACTTACACCCCATAATATTCAAAAGGTAAGTAGTAATACATCATCGATTTATTATCTTTATTAAATTTAATTGAGAACCAAGGTTTACCGTGAGGTTATGGAGAAGCCTTTATCTAGAATTGGATAATGTACTAAGGTTTGGATATTATTATAACCCTTAAAAGCATGGAAAATTTTGAATAATCATTAAAAATATAGAGTATATGATAAGGTATTGTTTAATGGATTTCAAAGGTTTTTTGGATCAACACCTTCCCCCTAGTGGAATCTCATATAATAATAATTCCCATTCTAGAATTCTAGAGGAACCCTATGAGGCTATGTATAAGAAGAGTTCATAGAATTAAACAATATAAGAATATATTAAGGATAGTAATATTACGACACCCAATCTTGAATAGTTGATGACGTAGATTGTTTAAACTAATCAGTGTCATATGAAATTTGTACAATGTAAATAAAAAATCTGTACAAAAGATCATCAAAGAGACCTTATATTTATGTTCAGAGATAAATTTTTTATTCATGTATCAATATAGATGAAGGTTAAATTGTTTTGGAACTATGTAATTATTATTATGAGATATATCAGCCCCATTGAGATCCCTTATTTTGATGGAGTTTTGGCATACTGATTAGAACTCCCACTAAACATATGAAAAATAATTGATGTGTTCCATTTATTCACCTTGAATAATTATATAAAATAACTATCACATAAATTGAATCAAGAGATGGTACCCTTAGAGAAAAATAATTCATAGAAGGAGTAGATAGTGGTATTATAACATCAATGAAACAATGTTCTATGAAATAATGATACTCACATGGTAAAAGTGATATAGTGAAACCACATGTTTGAGGAAGAACATATGAACCATAAGTGGTGATCAAACAAAGGTACCATCATATGTTTTAGTGAATGAAATTAAATTCAAATGGAAAAATTTTTGAGGGGGGATTTAATTTCCAAAACTTTTATAAATGAAATTCTATTTTTGATTAAATAAACATCTTGTTAATAAACAGAGTTATAAGAAAAATATGCATTGCATTTCATTTTAAGAGCATTATGAAATATGAACATGATTATCTTATAAGATATAAAATTCTATTAGAAACAAAAAACCATAGAAAATATATTTATCTTACAATTATACTTAATAATAGTATATATTAAATACTTTGACAATGTTTAATTGACAAATACAGAAGAAGTGATGGGCTCAACAAGTATGATCATACCCTATGAAGCCCAGTAATTAGCTCTGTTATGGTTTCTAGAATTACTAGGAATTATCAACAATCATGTCCAATGTTAAATTCAAAAACTATAACATGATTGAATCTGTTTGTAGTATATGTTCATGCTTATCAAGATCATGATCAAAACCATGTTCCCTGAACTACCCCAATAACGTTCCACTATCAAACACCTTACCCCTTTGTCATATAACAGGGTAATAAAGTGTTATTTTTTACATACCCTAATAGTATGTATTTTTATGACTTCATTGTAATAAAATGAGGATTTTATTTAAAACATAAATATAATACTTTATATATACAATTATAAATGATTTGATGAAAATTATATTTTTGATAAAAAACAAAAAAATCAATTCTTGGTAAATATAAGGTTTTTTCACGCTTTATAATAAATTTACTTTTTTAATAAATATTAAATTCATAAAATATTTTTATTAAATAATATATTAATTTATAAACTTATGACTATGTATGTTAATAATTTCAAATGTAATCATTAAAATTGATGGAAATAGTTATTGTCATAAAAAAGTATTTTCTATTATATAAGGATTTTTTATTTAAGAAGTTTAAATTATCATATTTATTGAATTATTTAAATAAAATACATATTATTTTTTATATTAAAAATTAGAAATTATGTAATGGTTAATGTTTCATTATTTTTTGAGGGTGTCAAATTGTATGAAAAAATATATATGATAAAAGTATAGAATTTGCATTATGACATCATAATTACCAAAAAGGGATGTAATAAATTTCATAAAATGAATACATGAAAAAATAAATATTTAAACCTTAAAATAATTTTTTGAGGTATTTTATTAATATCATAAACCCTTAATTAATCATCTAAAACAAT
Source organism: Viscum album (assembly GCA_963277665.1). Classification (NCBI taxonomy): domain Eukaryota; kingdom Viridiplantae; phylum Streptophyta; class Magnoliopsida; order Santalales; family Viscaceae; genus Viscum; species Viscum album. Next base: position 1,477,471,946 of record OY728148.1, on the reverse strand, counting down.
TATTATATTTTTATTATTTCAAATATAATTATTTTAGCACGTGACGCACTTCTACACCATCAATGGTATAATTTTAATTTTTTCATATCATTGAATTAAAAAATATATAAATCCAAAACCCTTTTGAGTAAATCATTGGAAACACCCATGGTATTGTTTCCGATTTTAATTACTTTATCATAAATATTCCAAAACCTATCTTTACAAATTCATAAATAATTCCCATCTCTTTTGCAATAAATACCATTGTAGTAACCGAAACATCATTACTCATAACCCATTGAGCATTACTTTTCTCCCCAATTCCTTCTAATAATTCCTATCATGGTTTTCCTTGGATCATAAGAACCTCCTCAGAAGATTTTATATATTCCTTGACAAGGTAATGAATTCTCATCCTCATCCCCTATATTCAATAATTTTTTTGTACTATACCATTTGATTATAATTGTTTTATTTTGTAATGTGATTTTACACATCCCTTTTACATTGTATTAGATATAATTGTAATTATAGACCACATTTAACTGCCATTAAAACCTTTCATGTATATTTATGTACAAACATTATGCAACCTAAATTATACTATGATTTTTTCACGCCAAACATGATTTTAGTGAATACCCATCACCATTTCAAATAAAGGGTATTCACCAAGATTTACATATCATTAATTTATTAGCTTCATTCATTAATGTAACCAAAACACTTTAATCATGAGATTAAAAGTTATAAAATATTTTATTATTTTGTATGATATAAGTTTCACGCTAATGCATGTACATGATATGAATGTCATAGCTAGGGGTGAAATTATATAGTAATACAATGTATTGGGTAATGTTTCTATCTCCTGAAATTCCATGTATTATTCATATGTGGTTATATTAAGCAAATATGTAATGATGTTTCAGTGATTACCATTTGATTATGCATAAGATTTGATATTTTTTGTTGTTTCCACATTCTTATGTTTCATTGATGTTATCACATTATATCAGGATTTTATGTTCATGATTTTTATTCTCACCCATTTTATGTCACCTTGATCTGATTCTATAAAAAATGTGTTAACTGCATCATTTTATTATTTTATTATTCTGTTATCGGATTTTATAGAACACCACATTAGTATGTACTTCTCTTGGTTTTCTAGTTTATTATTAGAATCTTGATGGAATTTGTTGCCTTCTTTCAGATATTTTTTAAAAAAAATTATACCCAATATTCATGTTATTCTACTATGTCTATAATTACACAAGTACACTAATCCTCATTATATTTTTTGTATTGTATTAATTTTATATTCTAAAAATAAATAGTGAATTAAGGGTTATTAAAGTTATTGGCTTTTATATTCCCCAATCCTCATTATTTATTCATCTCAAATATTTAATAATTTTTCATATACATTTAAAATTGAAAAATTATCATTCCCTTATCAATTATTTTATTCAATAAATAAAAACATCCACAAATATCATTTATAAATTTTAATGGATTCTTCAGCTGAACATTATAATTTGAAATATCATTATATAATTGTCTATTTTCTGATTTATGTATATCCATGAAATCTTATCTAATAATTTTTTATATATTATAAAATTACATAAATATAACTATAATTTATAATTCAAATTTCCATTGAATTCCAAATTAAATGAATATTAAATGAATGAAAATCAGTATACATAATCAGTTTTACATCAAAGCTTTCAAAATTTATTCTGATTACACTGTATATACCTTATGTAATCTAGATTTTATGAAACAAAATATTATTTTGATTTTTCATCTATTAAAATTTATTTTGATAATTTTTTTAAATTATTCATCATTGAATTTGCATAAAATTTCCACTTCATGTCTCTAATTTATGTATACATTAAATAATAAATTATTCTTCTAAATTTTCTTTCTGATTACATTTTTGTTTCATTTTCCATTATCATTCATTTTCTAGGAAATGGAATTTTTTTATTCTATAAATTATGATTCATTCTGAATAATTTTTTTATTATTCACCTTTATTCTCAAAAAAAAATTATTGGACTATGTAAAAAATATAAAATTTTCAATTTCAAAACCAATAATTTGAATCATATATTCATACTAAAACAATTCTTCTTAATATGAGAGACATTATTATTCCAATTATATGATTTTACCGAAAATATTTTATCATTTATTCTTATGTACTTACTAGTTTAACCATTTAAATAGGCGGATTTATTCATTCTCTAAAACAATATTTATCTATAATATCTATCAACCAATATTGTTTAAATGTGTAAATATCTTATGTTATTTGTTTCAATATACAATTTATTAATGATCAAGATACACTCCTTCAGTTATAACTTTGGTAAAAATTCCATGTCTATTTTTACTTATACTCAACCTATAATTTTATAATATTCATTTATATTATAAAATAATTATCATCAATATTTTTTTTAGGAAATTCAATATTAAATTCCTTATCATCAACCCCTTACTTTTATAAATTTTTTTAAGAAAAATTCCATTTCTATTTTGAATATTTTATTTATACACCTCTATATAACAGCATATTCATAGTGAATTTTTCAATAAATTTATTTTGATAAACTATCATCATATCTAAATTAAATTCCTATTAGATTTTTACAATTTTAAGAAACATTTCAGATTCCTCCCTTGATAAATGTTTGGTAGTAAATTTTAAATTGTTTTTTGTTTTTTAATTTCCATAACCATCAAGATATAAGAGGAATGATCTAAAATAACATAAAATTCACATATTCATACAAAAAAAATATTTTTATACACATTGTTCTCATTTATAAATATGTAGTAATTATTAACCTCATTTAATGATATTTAAAAATCAATCTTATTTTCCTGCATGATAAAAAAGTCATTCTAAATGTTCCTTACAGTGAACACACTATTCAATTCTATTTGTGAATTTGATATCATATCACAATCATTATGGGAAGAAACATAATATCAAAATGGATTCCAATGATATATAAAAAACATTACAATCATTTAACAATATAGAGTTCTCAAAAATCATAATATAAATGTAAGAGTATATTTGAATCAAATTTTTATGTCATGAACTATTTATCTATCTATCATATAATTTATTTTATATTATGTACTAAATAATTGGATGTTATCATTGATCAATTAAACATTACACTTACAAATACTAAAATTTTAATCCATTACTCATTTAGTGTTTATGATCACAATAATATTTAGGAATTATTTTATATTTTTTTATCTGATAAGATTTTGTTCTTTTCTATTTATTTTAATATTCTTAATTAATTTTTTATTCATCACCACTGTTTATATAAGATGAATAAATTCATTAATTACTATGATGATAATAATAAAGTGAAACTAGATCATTATTTTTAGAATTCATTTCATCCACGCATTATATATTTTCCTAAAAATCATCTAATCCCATTTGTATTTGAAAAAATTATATAATCCATGATGGATATAAATATTCGTACAAATATGTATATTCAAAAAAATCCAATCAAGATTCATTCCACTTTTAAAAAACTATTTAAATAGAGACATAAATTCAATCCATATAGTAATTATATAAACATGAAAAATTATAGATGTGATGTCTGAATGAAATTATATAAACAGCGGTGATAAATCATTTCATGGAAGTATTTTTTATTCTATACTAATAAACCATAATTATAAATTATCATCAAACATTATATTCTATTATTTCTTCATCCATGTTATTTTCTATTACGTTAATGAAAATATTTTAGTGTCATAGTTCTATCATCTACAAATCCAAAGGGTACACTGAGAATATAACTCTCTATAATGAAATTAAATTTCTATGCCCTTATAATTTAAAAGTATAGTGCAACGTTATTTTATCCCCATGTCTCAAAAAATCATTAAAACATGTTGGGAATACACATGATGTCTTATGAATACCAATTTCTCTCTACACATATGATATTCTTACACACAAATTCAGATAACACATTTTACAATACAATAATTTAAATTCATTAAGATATAATTAATTTTATCAAAATTATTTCCAATGATTACCATATCTTCTTCTCCACTTCATTGCTAATAATTATATTTTTTTTCAAACTATTGTTTATGGGAACAAAATTTCACACATATTAATTGATAAATATTAATTGTTAATCATATTTATAATAAAAAACGACCAATAAAAAACTCCATAAAATGAAAAAATAAAGAAAACTATCTCTATAATATGTGTTTGACTCTAATAATAACTTTATCATTATTCATAATTAGTATTTTATTTTTATAAGGTATATTATTCTTCTGATGGAATGAGGATGGAGGGAAAATGGGAGAGTGGCGAAAAACCTAAAATTTAGTGCTCTACTGCATGTGAGGTGATCACCCTTGATGGGATTGCGAGATGCTTGACTCCATAAAAATATATTGGACACATGGAGAGGTTTCATCTTATAGAAAGAAAATCGAATGAAGGGAAGCAAGTAGCGAATAATGGGGTACATGGGAAGAAAAAAAATTTATTTGAATTTTAGTCTAAATCCAATCCATATTTTTATTATTTTGAAATTTATTTTCTAGGAAGTGTAATTAAATATTACATAATCCTGAATTTATTAGAAAATCAGGATGTGGTCAAAGAGATAGGAAACCTATGTTGTTACTCTATCATCGCGTGAGCCTTAATTAAAAGGGGATAGAATCCATGAAAATTTACTTACCTGATGAGGAAGATATAAGAATTTTGGCGCATCAGTGATTGGATGATGATAGAAATCATGAGAGGGTATTATCAGGTTGTGTTCCCCTTGGATGATCACAAATGATGAGGATGGAGCTTCAAATCAATACAATTACGACCTAGTTTTCTACGAATTCAAGAGCGGGATAGGTAATTTTATCTAGATAGGGTAAGGAACACACAAACAAATTATGATCTAAATATTCAAATATAATTGGATTTATTTGGACCCACACATTTTAGGGGGCATATACATGACTATGGATAATCCAATTCAAATGGACAAACATACCAATAATCCAAACAATGGAAATCATAAAAGGTTATTGTTGGATGATAATATGTCTACCACACTTGTGAAAGATGTGCTGTTAACTACAAGGGATAACACTATCAACTAGTCAATACAATATTAGAGGAGGACAATGTTTTTTCAAGAACTGTGTGTGTTTTGGTCATATGATATTTGAATGCAACAGAGATAGATAATGCACCCTTTTAAACATGAAGACACATGCAGGTGATCAGTGTAAGAGGAAAGGATGATATCCCTCATTTAGTACAACTTATAACAATCCTATTGGATCTTATCATGTAGAAAAGCTATAAAATGGAAATATTATAGTGAAAAAATTGCATGGCATTGGGGAGCCATACAACAGGACTACCCACCTCAATGGTGATGCCTGCCATAAGAATAACAAGGATGTAAACTCTAAGAATACCATGACGATGTAGGTTTCTAATCTTATTCCCCACACTAAGTATATTAGTGATCATAATTCATTAATATTATATTAAAGAGTAGGTAAAGATATTGTACTTATGGGTTATACTTGGAGTGATATACTTGATTCCCCTCCTTTCACCAATGAATATCTTGATTATAATATGCCTACAGGGGAAAAGTTTGACACTACACTATATGGTGTACAAGGAGATCATAATATAGGACCACACACAGATGGATTTCTGTAAAATCTGTCAACTAAGGAGACCAAGAAATTGATATAACTATAATTAGTACACCAAAAAAGGATAATTAAATACAATAATTTCAATATTCCATCAATGAGAAGAAGCCGCATGAAACGTAAAATCTTACACATGCAAATGAGCATGAAAATTCATATAAAGAGGGCTCTACGGATGAGACTTAGCATGTGAACAACCCGTGAGGACCTGCTGATCTGAAGCATGTGATGTAAATCATAGATCATTCTATATCAAGTCGCTATGTGGATCATTAGTAATGACTTGTTGAGAGTAAACATAGTTTTGGGTAACCTAAAAATCAGGCCTCTCGGTACGCAAGTGGCTATGACATGGAGGAATCTTTCTAATAGGTGACCTCATCCATGTTGGCCAAGAAGCATATGATAAACACTTAATCACCTAAATCTCTTCACTCATAGAGTTCACTCTCATATGTGGAAAGCTCTAGGATGATGAACCTGAGAAGTCCCACCCCACTATATAAAATAATGGTCAACCTGGAGAAAATGATGATCCATAAGAATAAAATAAAAATTTAAAAAAAATGTGAAAGGCCATGATATCATTGAACAAGATGGAATACCTATAACTAGGGTAAATGACCCAAAATGATGAATCTATTATACTATATTTTCATAGGGTTGGTGAATCCCCTTATGAACAATTCCCATAGGAATTTTATATTTTCCAAAAAACCAGCACTTATTGGAATTCCAGAACCCAAAATGAATTTTTATAAATGGAATAACATTAAATGGGACACTCTAGGATAAAAATATATCTCTCATAACACTCATAATAGAAACATGGATATCATATGAGTTTTTAGACATGAAGCTGTTTAGATTTATGTATGTAATTAGGGAAAATATTATAATAGTTCCTTTTGATAGCCTATGCCACGCTGTCAAAGTATCTCTTATGTATGACTCAACATCTTCTGTTTGGAGAATATATTTATTAGATTTTGGAGTACCTTCCAAGAATTAAAATCATAAGTGGGTGATTCTAGGTGATTTTAATATAGTCCTTACACCCATAGAATAAACTTGGTCATGATTCTACAGGATTTCAGTAGAGGATTTTTCAGATTGAATTGATCAATGTAACCTTGTTGAGGTCCCAATTATTCAAGAAGACTTCACCTGGAATTGATACACTTCAAATTGAAAGAAATTTAACATGATGGGAATATTATTTACTCAAATGGATGGAAGGAGTGTTGCTAGTGGACTCTCAGGATACACTCGTACAAGAATCACTCTAACCATAACCCCATTTTTATTGAGCTTTTTAATGTTTCTCGAGTCACTCCACTTTCTTTTAATTTCAAAAATTTATGGGTCCCCATGTTGGGATGCATGGAAGTAATCTTGGAGGCATGGAATTCAACTCCCATTGATATCCCTTTCTGGTGGATTTCTGAAATAAATAGAAAACACTGATAGACTCAATAGAGAATGGATAAATAACTCATTTTCAATGATTGACACTGATATTCAAAATGAAGAAACACACCTTGCTAGTATCCAGTACCAACAACATGACCAGAATCTCTCCTCCAGCGAGGAAATGAAGGGCCATGAAATATTTTAGGATCTTTTTAATATGAATTAAAGAGTATAAATGTGTTATATTAATGTAAAATTGTTGAAATAAGGGTACAAAAACTCAAATATTTTTCACTAACTACATCGGTAGAAGAGAGTCATCACTGCAAACAACAATAATAGCATCAATGTCCATTTATACACTACAGAAAATGATGTATCCATTGAAGTTGTTGTCTATTTTTGTGACCTTTATACTGATTATTGGAATGAAAACACTTCAATGAATATTGGAGACCTCTTACCTATATTGATGATCATTATAATTGAAACCTTGTGAAGGAACCATAAAAAGTTGAAATGAAAATGTCCTTGTTTTACCAATACATGGAAAGTGCTCTAGGACCAGATGGTTTTACAAATAATTTATTTAATGTCTATTGGGATATTGATAAAGTTAATATTTAGATTATTTTTCTTATGTGTTTAGATGATCAAATCCCTCTAAATTAGTCAATTTGAGTATATGTTCATAATATTATTGTTTTTTGTGAATTTTAATCTTAATTGTTAAAGTTGATTAATTCTTCAAAATTCATAGTTTTCTAAAGCTTTTTTTTTCTTGAGAATAACATTTAAAATTATTATCCAAATTGATATATTCCTTTTTTTTTATATTTCTTTGCTTGTGGGATTCATCTTGGTTTTCTATACCATACCCCAATTCCATAGATAGTGGCCCAAAAATTCAATCAATTGTAGAAATATTTATGGACCGTAAAATAGACGCCACCATATTAAATAAGTAATATCTCATATTACCAACATTAAAATGACGTGATTCTAGATGGTATTCACATAGAATTATCTATTTACAGTTCATGTTAAATTTCATAAATTAAAGATCAAATTAAGGCATCTTTTGATCGAGTCCAATTGGTGGCGGTGAAATAATGTTTGGAGAATATAAAAAATAATTTTCATTGATTTGGCCACATCATTATTTAAATATGTTAATATACTTTATAATTTTTATGTTTTATTGAAAAAATCATTCCAAACATCTTATAAGAAGATAATTCAACGAAGTCCAGCTGACTGGTGTGTATAACATAAAAAAACTTCTAGCAGACAGATTTCGGAGGAGAAAATTTTTTATTCATTTTTTTCTATTTTTTTTAGTTTTGTAATTAATTCTTCATCCCCCATATTCAAAATATACCTTACCATGTTTGGGTAAACTTCTGTGTGATTGAAGAAGGATATGTTTTTTCATTTTGTTATTTATGTCTTCTTTCACTAATGTTTAAATATCCTTTTATCTCTTCTGTGAAATCATTTTCAATTTCTTATAATGTATTTTATTATCAAATACGATTTTATTTTATTTTATATTCTGTTATGTTTATTTCATTGTTTGGGGATCAATTTCTCCCTCCATTAGGATCTCGTCTATATACTATGGGATATATCAGTTCTTATCGATGATGTACTCATTGATCATCGGTACGTGCGTGTGTAGAGACTCAAAGATTGACGTACATGGACATTATATTACTTTTGCAGAATACTTAATACATGACACAAACAAACACCGAAAGACCGTAATAGTTTAGTTTCTTTGGAAACTTGGAATATAATCTTCTAATCATGGTGAAGGATCTTCAATATCTCCCATAAAGATCTTCCTTTTTTTCTTACTTAAAATATTTATTTATATCCTAGTGGAAAGAAAACTTATAAAGGGTGAGCTCAAATGCTCAGTAAGGGTAATCATGGAGAAAATAAAACATACCATATACATTTGAACTTCAAAACATGAACATAGTATATAATCATCAAAATTTTGAGCAATGACATAAAACATGAAATTACGTAAGGCATAGATCATAAAGAAACATTAATCATGATAAAATAGAATGGAAATAAAACATGTAATTGTGGAAAAACCTTAATAACATGATATAATTTCCATAGTAGCCAAGGCATTGCTGACAAGACTATCTTAGCGGACAAAGTCCCTTTCTGAATCGAGTTCACTCCTCGTTCCAGTTCTGTATCACTGAACCAGATTAACTTTCTATTCCATCCATGTCTATCTCATGAGTTATAAATCTTTAACCAATGAATTGGAGGGATATATAGGTCCCATTCATATCATAATTAAATCATTCTTATATGTGCCACAAAATAAACATAAATCATTCATCATAACCCGAAGACTGAAATGGGTTTCATAAACATCATCCCATCATCACACAATCCATATAAAAAAATTGATATCATTTCATAATAAGAAAAATCACACAAATCTATATAATAGAGACATTATAATTGAAACATAAACATGATAAATAATGTCATATTAGATGAAAAATAGTTTTGATAAAACACTTGTAATGAATTCTTGAGGAAAATATCATTTCTTATTCAAAATCATTTTCTTTTCACAAAATTCCACACAATTTTAAAAGGAAATAATTTTGATGTAAATAACCCTGAAATATTGTATAGTGAGATTCATGAAAATAAGGTGATATGAAACCGTAAAAATACATTCAGGCTGTATATGTTAAAAAAACATTCTCCTTGTACTTTTTTTCAGAAAACTCATAATGTTCCATGTATGGCAAAGAAAAGAACGATTCCTTCTATAACACAAAGTAAAATTCAAAGCAGGGTAAACATGACATTAAACATACATGGGAGAATATTAACCACTTTATAAAAAACATTTTATGGGCATGGATGAAAAATATAACCCCAGTAAATACTTTCGTATAATCAATCTCAAATAAAAATGAGATTGAAAAAGTATCCCTTACCTTAGGTCTGATATGCTTTGTACGTATCCAAAACTCATGTATAATGATTTAAATAATGCCATTGACTTATTAAAGAATCATATTCATTGTTATGATATCATATATGGTTCAATTATGATTTTATAATACCCGTTCTTTTGTAAAATCCATGTTAAAGCAGCATTTTGGGTAAAATCGTTTCATTTATCGTACATGTTTCTATTTGTTGTTATGGATATTATTATTAATTATATCATTATTTGATTACTTATAGAATTTAAATAATGATTTATATATCATATATATTCAGTATATACATATATATAATAGATAGTTGAATGAAATGAAATACACCGTTCATGGAGATGGTAGGGTGTACGTACGCTTAAACGTTGTTTTCCTTTCCTTATTGACTTGAATGGAATTAAGTAGATGACATACATATATATATATACATATAAACTTAAATCCATTAGCATTATTATGTCATATATTTCATGATTACTTATTATACTTTATAATAATTCTTGAATTGTTAACATGGAAAATGAATCTCATCGTGTCGCGGAGACGGTAATCTGTACGTAGGCACGAGCGATGATATCATTACCATATTTATTAAATGGAATTGGAGTGGATGATATTATATATTAGAATCATTATTATGGTATAATAATAATATATAGTTATTATTTATACCATTATACCCATCCAATTAAAGTGGTGGTGGAAGAAACAGATTACACCACGACGTGGATACGGTATTCCGTAGGTACGGACGCGTGGTGATTTCGTTTTTCGTAGGATGGTTAAAAGGTGAAATGGGGTAGTTTAATATTTATAATAACATTTCAGTATATTATTGATACTTATGTCATTAATTTAAAATGATACAAATAAAAAATAATAATTTTAATAATAAAGAAAACTTGAATGAATCGGTAGAAGAGATTACCTCTTCCTCGACGCACCTCCTTTAAAAATCTTCTTAGGGCACCAGAGTTGGTATTTTAAGTAGAACAGAACCTATATGATATAACTAGAGAGGTTGAGAAGATGAATTGGTAGGGTTTTTCTGAGATTCAAGGCTCAAAATGGTGTGAAGAGAAGAGGGAAGGGGTGCCCTTTTTATAAGGGAGGAGAGGGGCACCTTAGTTAAAACATAAAATATTATTTTATAATAAAGTCATATTCAGTTATTAATAGCTGAAAATTGATTTATTTAGAAGATAAGGTAGGGATGGGTCTAAATCCTCTCAACAGGTAGGTTTTAGTCAAGTTTAGGTTACTATTTTATCCTTATCAGTTATATATAACTCTAAGTTATATAAGTTAACTTTTACTGTGTCTTTTTGATTTCTTACGCTATATGGTTAATAAACTTATATAAAAATCCAAAAGAACCCCAAGCGGTTCATTATTAATATATATATCCTTATCTAAGTCCTTTGTCCGAACAATATATTTTTAGGAATAAAATAACAATTAATAATATAATATTTGTTTTAAAAACTATTTTATGTCAATTTTGACACTATTTTGTTATAGATTTTTGAGAAACTTTTAACATAAGGATTATTATGAAAAAAGTTAATTAAATCAATACTAACATTTCATATTAACTTATAAAATTAGTGGAATTCATAAAATGTATAAAATTAAATTTATTTGGGGATTTATAGCATAGATTATGTTAAAAATTCATTTATAAGTTAATTACTGCAACATCATTGTGTCATAAATAAGTTAAATTATTTAATGTCTAAAAATTATAAATAAAATACCATTATGTATGAAATCTTTTTATATTTCTAATAAATATTTATAGTCGAATTTATCCTATGTATAACCCTATATTAAAAATATTTTATTTATTTAACTTTGATTTTAACTATTTTAACTCTTCTTTAAATAAAACAATAATAAATGTCATAATCTAATCCTAGGGAACATAAAGGGTAAAATTTTATTCCTAAGGTTGTTTTTGGTCTAATTAAACTTATGTAATAGAATTTGGGCATGTGTTAGGGTAATAATAATATCATTTTCCCCTTTAATTGCCCTATTTACTTTTAACCATGGTAAATAAATGTAAAAAGTTACTCTTCACCAAAAATTATTTTTATCTTATTGAACCACATTTTACTTACTGATATCAACTGTGTCTCTCAGATTTTTGAAAGTACACTCACATAAGTGGTAAAATTAAGTTTTATGTAAAATTAAAAATTCTCCTAGGAGGTGGGTAAAAGACGGTCAAAAGTTCAATAAATTTTTTTTATATCTAAAATTATTATAAAATGACTCAAATGAATTACATTGAACTTATATAGGTATTATTTATCAATTTGACCTAAAATAAATTTAAATAAAATAAATAATTATTTAAATAAAAAGTTTGTTTTAAAATTGTAACCTAGTGTTTTCACTATTCATCAAAAATTGAAAGTTTTCAGAAAAATACCAAAAATTCACCCTAGGATAATTTCAATATTCTGAATCAAAAATTGAAGCCCATTTTGAAAAATAAAATTTCAAAAAGTGAGTATTACTATTCATAATGACTAGTTCATAATAATATTATAATAATATCTCATTTAGAAAAACTTGTTATTGCGTATAACACATGCTATCGAGGAAGGTTGCTCTAGCGTACAACCCAAGACTAGAATAGTGTTTGCGTATACTGTAACCTAACATGGTATTGCATGTAGTTAAAGTTAATCTTGGTTTAGCGTACAACAAAATACATCAAAGTAATTAAAAATAATATTTCTCATAAAATCTCAGGCTGTTACATTCTACCCCCCTTAAAATGAATTTCTCCCTCGAAATTCGTCAGGGTTATAAATAGTTTACTACTTGAAAGTTTCTTTCATAGAAACCCACATCGTAAAAAGGAATACTAAAACTTCATTTTAAAAAGGAAAGTTATAAATGTAATGGTTACCCAGATTAACTCATCACGGGGTTTCCACATAGGATAACGTAGGTGGAAATATAAATATGGAAGAAAAATATAGACATCAAGTTTTGATGGAGAGTGGTAGAAGACATGGCAATGAAAAAGAAAACAATCACAAAGCCATAAAATTGTGATGATCTAAGGTACCATCTAATTCATTGGATATAAGGACACTAGGACAACATTCTTGGTTTTCAAGATCATTTCCCTAAAGTTGAATAATTGTTGAATTAAAAGAAATACTTACTTGATTTTGGTACAATATTAATGTTTTTGTGCCTTGAAAAATTTCCACATCATCTCTTAAAGAAATGAAGTTGAATTTTCTTTCATGGAGTGTTAGCAGATCATGTGATATAATCATGGGTCATTCCATATATCTCAACCAAAAGGATAGAAAAATTTATCGAATATTCATAAGTCCATCTGTGGTGATGTTATGTGATTCCAAAAACGCATTTATACTTCATCTATCATACCGGTTAATAGAACTAGTTTCTACCACTTCTTGTAGGCTAGTGGTAGGTGATAAAGGCCCATCACAGTTCAGTTGTGGGTTCGATTCCCACAGCCTTGTCTGATATGACGGGTTGTCTCCCATCCTGCAGGTTGTCCTTTTTCTAAAACTACATTATTATAACATTCCATAAATAATACCGAAAAATGATCCAGCCTTAAACAATACTAACTTATGTTCAACATAATACATTCAAATCTTTAAGCTTATCTAAAATACTTCTGTCCAAGCCCATATTATAATGAAAACAATTACTAGAAATGTCATCTGTCGAGCATGTGAATACCATCATTTATCCCTCATATATCTTACGATATATCTTGTTGGTCACATTCCAAACTTGTGAATACCTTAATCATGTATTCTTTGGAAAAATGAATACGCATTGAACCTTAATGAAAAAATTAATGCTATCAAAAGTTAACTCTTTCCAAAACCCAAAAATTCTATACACTCAAACCATGATATAACATTGTCCTTATATCAGTCCTGAGCTCATGAATACTAACAAAAAAATTAATTTGATCCTTATCCCTTCATTATGCACATATCATCTGCTTTCCAAAATATTTGAGTAACTTTTCATGGTTACCGGTACCATATAATTATCGAAAACCACAATATACCATTATATAGATATTCTATTGTTCCACAATACTATAAATGAGATTCCACATCATTATTTTGGAATCCCATTACATAAACACATAATCATTCCACCACATCATTGTCATACTCAACATTGCTAATAGTGATCGCATGTGACATCCCTTTGTCCTTTACCTTAAGAGGTTCCTCACGTTGATCATCAGTAACCCTTGGATTTGGGAATTGACTAGAATAATGCCCCATTTCCATGCACTTGAAGCATTGATGTGTTGGTGGTTCATTATCTGCAGTCTTTTCTTTATTCACATCAATAGAAACCTTTTTTCCATTACATCGACACTCAGCTACACAATGACCTTCTTTCCCACACTTAAAACATTTTCTAGTCCCGTTAATCCAATCCCACCATGCTTTTTCCACACTTTGTGCATGAAGAAACATTTATCTTCTTTAAACCATTATTCTAAGATTTCTCCTTGAACTCTATCTATCATTTCTTTTCAAAACCATGAGATGGATATGTAACACCAACTTGCATTTCTACCTTGATAGCACAACGCACAATATCTTCATATCTACTGATGTCTTTTATAGCTAATTCCCTTTGAGGACTTGGTTTAAAGCCACTGAAGAATCGATCAACATTACTTTTAGGTTGGATGATAAAGCTAGATGCATACCTTGAAAGATTTGTAAAATTCGCTTCATATATACCAATATATTCATCATCCTTTTTCTTAAGCTCAAGTAAATCCTTTTCCATATTTTTTTGAAGAATACGACGGAAATACTTATTGAAAAATAAGTTCTTGAACTCATCTCATTCCATGGATTATATTTCATCTTGGGGCCTTGTATTCTTAATTAGAGTCCACAATTGATCTGCCTCACCTTCTAAATGGTAAATAGAAAGAATTAATTTTTCATCTTCCGAACATCGATTTATGGAAAATATCATTTCAATGGTACTGATCCATTGTTCAGCAACAAGTGGATCAGAAGACTCACTCAAAGAAGGTGGACATTGCCTCATGAAGGACTCAATAGAATATTGTTCCCTTCTTTTCTCATTTGGAAGTCTAGAATGATTCATAGCTTGTGTAAGTATAGAAATAAGATTTTTCACTCTATCTCCCATAATTTTGGTTTGTTCAGGAGGATAATCATTGCATCATCCATTACATTGATCAACAGGGTTCCTTCGGGTTCCATCCATCTTCTAATACCCAAAAAGAATAGTGTGAGAGGAAAAAATCATGCTAGGAAAAACAATATAATAAAGGGGGAGTACCGTCAATATCTAACATCTTAAGTTAAATTCTATGATTTTTACCGTAATTCTAGGACTATAACTTATACGTATACTTATCCTTAGGGAAATCCCTAGACATACCTTAGAAATATCTGTAGGGATCTCACTAAAGTTCTTATATCCTAGTTTCCAAAGGTTAACTAAACTGAGCCACTAATACCAAATGTAGAGACCCAAATCTTGACGTACATGGACATTACATTACTTTTAGAGAATACTTAATACATGACACAAAAAAACACCGATGGAGCGTAATAGTTTAGTGTCTTTGGAAACTTGGAATATAATCTTCTAATCATGGTGAAATATCTTCAACATCTCCGATAAAGGTCTTCCTTTTTTATCATACCTAAAACTTTTCTTTATATCCTGGGGAAAATAAAACATATAAAGGGTGAGCTCAAATTCTCAGTAAGGGTAAGCATGGAGAAAATAAAACATACCATATAAATTTTAACATGAAAACATGAACATAATTTTTAAACATCAAAATCTTGAGCAATGACATAAAACACGACAGTACGTAAGGAATAGATCATAAAGAAACATTAATCATGATAAAATATCATGGGAATAAAACATTTAATTGTGGAAAACATTAAGAACATTATATGATTTCCATAGTAGCCAAGGTATTGCTTCCAAGACCATCTTAGTGGACAAAGTTCCTTTCTGAATCGAGTTCAATCCTCGTTCCAATCCTGTATCACTGAACCAGATTAACTTTCCATTCCATCCATGTCTATCTCATGAGATATAAATATTTACTTAATGCATTGGAGGGAGATATAGTTCCCACCCATCTCATAATAAAATCATTCTTACTTGTGCTGCAAAATAAACATAAATCATTCATCATAACCCAAAAAATAAAATGGGTTTCATAAACATCATCACATAATCCATATAAAACAAATGGATATCATTTCATCATTAGAAAAATCACACCGATGTAAATAATAGATACATTATACTTGAAACATAAACATGATTAATAATTTCATCTTAGATGGAAAATAGTTTTGATAAAACACTTGAAATGAATTCTTGAGGAAAATATCCTTTCTTCTTCAAAATCATTTTCTTTTCAAAAAATTCTACACAATTTTAAAAGGAAAGCATTTTATTGAAAATAACCATGAAATAATGTAGAGTAGGATTCATGAAAATAAGGTGATATGATACTGTAAAAATCTGTTCCGGCCGTATAAGTTAAAAAAACATTCTCTTCGTACTTTTTTTCGAAAAATTCAAAATGTTCCACTTATGGTAAACAAAAGAAAGATTCCTTCCATAACACAAAGTAAAAGTCAAATCAGGTTGAAAATGACATTAAACATACATGGGAGAATATTAAACACTTTATGAAAAACATTTTATGGTCATGGATGAAAAATATAACCCTAGTAAATACTTTCGTATAAAAAATCTCGAATAAAAATGAGATTGAAAAATTATCGTTTACCTTAGGACTGATATGCATCGTACGTATCCAAACCTCATGTATAGTGATTTAAATAATGTCATTGACTTATTAAATAATCATTTTCATTGTTATGATATCATATATGGTTCAACTATGATTTTATAATACCTGTTCTTTTGTAAATTCCATGTTAAAGCAGGGTTTTGGGTAAAATCGTTTCATATATCGTACATGTTTCGATTTGTTGTTATTGATATTATTATTAATTATATCATGATTTAATTACATCAAGAATTTAAATCAGGATTTATATAATATATATTCATTATATACATATATATAATAGATAGATTAATGAAATGAAATACACCATTCATTAAGACGGTAGGTCGTATGTAAACATGAATGTTGTTTTCCTTTCTTGACTTGAATGAAATTAAGTAGATGACATACATATATATATACATAAGTACAGTATAATTATTATGTCATATATTTCACGATTACTTTTTATACTTTATAATCATTCTTGAATTTTTAACATGGAAAATGAATCTCATCCCGTCGTGGAGACGGTAATCCATACGTACGCACGAGTGATGATATCATTCCCATATTTATTGAATGTAATTGGAGGGGATGATATAATATATTATAATAAATATTATCTTATAGTAATCATATATAGTCATTATTTATACCATTATACCCATCCAAGTAAGGTGGTGGTGGAAAAAACAGATTACACCACGGTTTGGTACGTACGCACGCGTGGTGATTTCATTTTCCGTAGAATCGATTGAAGGTGAAATGGGCTTTTTTCATATTTATAATAACATATCAGTATATTAGTGATACTAGTGTTATTACATTATAATTAAACAACTAACGAAGAAGAATTTGAAGAATAAAGAAAATAGTAAATAATCGGTAGAAGAGATTACCTATTCCTCGATGCACCTCTTTTGAACTTCTTCTTAGGGCACTAGAGTTGGTATTTTGAGAAGACCAGAACCTATATGATATAACAATAGAGGTTGAGACGATAAATTTACAGTGGTTGTCCGAGCTTCAAGGCTCAATAGGGTGTGAAGAGAAGAGGGAAGGGGTGCCCTTTTTATAAGGGAGGATAGGGGTACCTTAGGAAAAACATAAATTATTATTTTATAATAAAGTCATTTTCGGTTTTTAATAGCTCAGAATTGTTTTATTTCTAAGATAAGGTGGGTATGGGTCGAAATCATCTCAACCAATAGGTTTTATACAAGTGTAGGTAACTATTTTATCCTTATCATTTATATTTACCTCTATGTTAAATAAGTTACCTTTTACCCTGTCTTTTTTTACACTATATTATTAATAATCATACTATAACAAGCCAAAAAACCCCCAAGTGGTACATTATTAATGTATATATCCTTATCTAAGTCATTCTTCTGAACAATAGATTTTTTGGAATAAAATAACCATTAATAATATAATATTTGTTTTAAAAACTATTTTATTTAAATTTTGACACTATTTGGTAATTGATTTTTGAGAAAATCATAACAGCATGATTAGTTCAAACAAAGATAATTAACTCAATACTAACATGTCATATTAACATATAAAATTTATTTAATTCATAAAAAGTCTAAATTTAAATTTATTTTTGTATTTATAACATTGATTATGTTAATATTTCATTAATAATGTAATTACTTCATCATCATTGTGTCATAAATAAATTAAATTATATAATGTCTAAAAATTATAAATAAAATACCATTATGTAGGAAATATTTTTATCTTTTTAATTAATATTTATAGTAGAATTTATCCTTTGTATAACCCTATATTAAAAATGTTATATTTATTAAACTTTGATTTTAACTATTTTAACACTTCATTAAATAAAACAATAATAAATGTCCTAATATAATCCAAGTGGACCTAAAGGGTAATATTTTAATCCTAAGGTTGTTTTTGGTCAAATTACACTTATCTAATAGAATTTGGACATGTTTTAGGGTAATAATAATATCATTTTTACCCTTAATTACCCTGTTTATTTTAAACCATGGTAAATAAAAGTAAAAAGTTACTCTTCACCAAAAATTATTTTTATCTCATTGAACCACATTATATTTATTGATATAAATTGTTTCACTCTGATTTTTGAAATTCCACTCACAGAAGCGGTAAAATTATTTTTTATGTAAAATTACAAATTCTCCTAGGAGGTGGGTAAAAGACGGTCAAAAGTTCAATAAACTTTTTATATAACTAAAATTATTATAAAATGACTCAAATGAATTACATTGAACTTATATAGGCATTATGTATCAATTTCGACCTAAAATAAATTTAAATAAAATAAATAATTATTTAAATAAAAAGTCGGTTTTTAAATAGTAACCTAGTGTTTTCACTATTCATCAAAAATTGAATGTTTTCAGAAAAAAATACCAAAAAATCACCCAAGGCTAATTTCGATTTTCTGAATCCAAAAATGAAGTCCATTTTGAAAAATAAAATCTCAAAAATTTGGTATTAATATTCATAATGGCTAGTTCATAATAACATTATTATAATATCTCATTTAGTGAAACTCGATATTGTGTACGACACAGGCTATCGAGGAAGGTTTCTCTAGCATACAATACAAGACTAGAATAGTGTTTGCGTATATTTTAAGCTAACACAGTGTTGTGTGTAATGCAAGATAATATTGTTGTAGCATAAAACACAAGTCATCAAAGTAATTAAAAATAATATTTCTCATAAAATCTCGAGCTGTTACAGTGTGAGTAGTGAATGTTCTTGTTTTTTTGGGATAAACAAGACCTAATTATGAATGTCTTGAGTCAATTGAGGGTATTCACGACAACATAGTCACATAGTGGAATGATATCTGACCAATCTGAGATTTTAGTATGTTTTATTCTCACCATTATTATTTGACCAAGGGGTTACCAGAAATGATTGTGGATTCTAAATTCTATCAACTTATTAGAAGATTATTGGATAAGTTAAACTATTATTGAATTATAATTGGTGAAATAAACCTGAACTATTCAGGATCTCAAATAATATTTTTCAATCAATTTATTTTAAAATTTTATCATATTTTCATTCCATTATTTAGTTTCTTTCTTTTCATTTAAAAATCAAACAATTTCAAAAAAACACACTTGTTTCTCAAATTCTAAGGCGACAACTTGATTATTGTGCACTTATATCTACAGAAAACATATGTTAATTACTACACTACCTTTTAACTTATTAAAAAATCAACACCCCACAATAGTTCATGTCAAAACTTATTGTTGTTTTTGGGGAGGTAGTTCCAATAGTTTTTTTTCTTATATTGCATGACTTGAAGTACAAACCTTTACCCATCCCCCATAGATCCTCAAATTGAAATAAAATTAATAAATAGACATAGAAACATGAATTTTTAGTTTGAATTTGATGCAATTTCACTTGTATACTTGAGTGAAACATTTTCACTGGGAGCCTATAATCATGGTTGAAAATCAAAATTAGACACATAGAGACCTCTGTGCACTATAATTCCTTAATCAAAACTATCAACATTCCATTTCAGTGTTACAAAATGATTTTGAGATGAAGCCTAACATGATTCCATTTCTCCAAAAATTTCATGGATTGGTAGGTGAAGACCCCCACAAAAATATTAATGATTTCAAACTTTTATTCCCTCATTTCAGACCCCAAGGAGTTGCATATATTCACGTAAAGTGGAAGGAATTACCATTTTCATTACAAGGAGATAACAAAAAATGGATGTATGGATTAAAACAAGAATATGTAAATGATTTGAATAACATGGTTAGATGATTCATGAAATGATTCTTCATCACCTCTAGGATCATGACCATTAGAATGGAAATATGTGCCATAAGACAATGGAAATTGAGGAGCATCACATAAATTTCTTTAATTATCAAGTCTTTTTTGACAATTATAGAAACCTTCAAGATGCATCATCTGGAGGTGTATTGATTGAAAAGTCAGTAATAGAAATCAAGGGCAATATTGAGAAAATATATCAAAAAAGGAAACAATTTGCTATAAGAGGTACTGGAACAAGAGGTATTCATGAGTTAAGAACATCTCAAACATACCCATTATTAGAAATAATGAATGAAGAGATAAATATTTTGGTGAAATAGATGTCTAGGAAACAATTGGGTGACCAACAAGAACTGACTATGGTATGTGGTTTGTGCTCGTCACCTGGTCATTTCACTCACCACTGTAATGAATCATATGTAATGGAAAGTTACACTAAAACCATTCAGAAATGGATGTTTCATAAAAATCAAGGATGGAGATACCCTAACCTTGTCCAACGTGGATTTTTAAATCAACAAAATCAAGCAACACCCCCTTATAAAAATCAGTTCAATAACCAACTCATCTTCCATAATCAATTACAGAACCAATCACCATTTCAACAAAATATATTTTATAACCAATCTTCTTACTAAAAACCGTGGAATTTCTAGAGACTCTATTAGAATTCATACACCTGTGCAGAACCTCCAATTCAAAACCAAAAGTTGAAATCAGATATCGATGGGCTAAAATACACTGCCAAATATTTATCCAAAAAGTTCTAATGTCTCATGAACTTATTAACCAAAAACCGCAGAAAACTACAATCCCAAACAAAACCAAACCCAAAAGTTATTTTCATCATTATAACTATAGGAAGTGGAATCGAACTCCCACCACTAGCCACCATTGAGCCTGAAACAAGACCACTGGTGCTAAAGCAGAATGATGTTGTATATTTGGAAAATTCTGTGAAAATGCATCGGGAAGAAGAGAAGAATTAGGTGGAGGATATGGATATTCTAAGGAAGATGATACAAAAACACAATTTCAATGAAAAAAAGGGAGAATAAAGACTTACCTTGACCATTTCCATAAATTATAATCAAATTAAAGAGGTTATAGGAAGAAGTACTTCAAAACAATTCTAGACACTATCTAGAAAGTGGAAATCATTGTCCTCCTACTTGAAGCCCTAAAAAATTTCAATATTATCCTAAATTTGTTAAGGATATTTTCAAAAATAATACGATACATCAAGGGAATAAGAGGATAAACTTGTGAAGGAGTGTCTCAACCGTTATTACACCATAGTTGGGAACAAAATGTCATGATCTAGGAACATTTTTCATTCCATGCACCATTGGTTATTAAAATTTATCAAATTATATTTATGATCTAGGTGCTTACAATAATTTATTTCTTCACTTTGTATACACTTATTTTCATATGAGAAACTTGAATCCCATAAGAGTGGTGGTTCAGCTTGTAAATAGATCAACAATTTTCCCACCAGGTGTTATAGAGGTTTTCATGGTGAAATTCTAATATCTATTATTCCAAACTAATTTCTATGTACTGAATATAGAAGATGATAGGATCCCATCACATTCACCCATAATTTTTGGGAGACAATACTTACAAATGGCCAAATGATCATCAATTTTCATGAATGGACCCTCACCATGAAGTCTGTAGATAGAAATATCCCCTTCAATATTTTTGTATCCATGATGCATCCATATTATGATCACTCCACCTTTTAACTCTCCCATGAAGTTGGTACTGAACCCATTGAAGAATCAGGTATGTTCCATGAATTCTTATACATAGGAGAGACTTTATCCATTTAAAATATCATTGAACATGAGAATTAAAAAACTCTGGGATATTTTTATTACATATGTGAGGAAGATGTAAAATATATTTTCTTTGAGGATTTATTAAATGATGAAGATGATGATAAGATTTGTTTGGTTCAGGATCTACAACCTTTGGAATTGGGGAGCCTCGCTGTAATTTTATCCCATGGTTTTCCTTATGATTTAGAATTAAAACCACTCCACTCAGAATTAAAATATGTTTACCTTGTGATGAGTGATAAATTCCAGGTTTTAATTGGTTATAATTTGTCTGAAATGAAAGAAAAATCTTCTTTTGATCTTTTGAGAGAAACATTTCATGAAATAGGGAGGGCTTTAGGTGATATCCTATGAATCAACCAAAAGATATTCTTACATGGAATTCATCTTGGGGGAGTTTCTAAACCATTAAAAAAACCTCAAATAGGATGAACACCACCCAGATAGAGGTTTTGAGGAAGGAGATTGAAATGTTCTTGGAATTTTGGATCATTTATCCCATCTAAAAATTCAAACTGGGTTTTCCCAATCCATATAGTTCTAAAAAAATTGGCCTAACCATTTTGAGGAATGAGAAGAATGAATAAATCCCTATATGATTTTCGATTAGATGGATAGTGTGAAAACATTTTATGAAATTGAATTAGGTCACAAGAAACGGTCATTTTCATATCCTCTTCATTGACTAAATGTTAGATATATTGGAAGGGAAAACTCTATATTTCTTTTTGGATGGATTTTCAGGCTATTTCTAGGTACACATTGCTCATGATGATCAAAATAAGACTACCATTAGAAGTTCCTTATACAATAGGATTCCATTTGGATTTTTTAATGATCCATGAAAATTTAATTTGTGCATGGTTTGTATTTATTCTGGGCATATTGAATATTTATTTTGGGTATTCTTGAATTATTTCATATCATTTTGAAATATGTTGGATCATTTTTAAAGAATATAGAGAATGTTTTGAAAACATGCATTGAAAAATATATTTTTATGGAATTTTGATAAGTGTCATTTCATGGTTTAGGGAGTAATTTTCCTTTGGCATATCATTTCCAAATAGGGCCTAGATGTTGGTAAATAAAAATTTGAAGTCATAAATGTTTTTCCTTACCCAACTTGTTTGATGTATGCTTGATAAATTTTAGGAAATGTAGGATTATACAGAAGGTTATTATAGCCCAAATGGCCCAGAGTCCTTAATTACTATTTTATTATTGATAATCAACTTTTTTAATGGTTGAAGGGGAACCTGTACATGACCTGTACGCCAAAGGCACAAGGCCCAAAACAACTCGGAAAACATGACCCAAAGGCCTAGAGGTATATTCTTCCCATTACATGACTCGTAGGCTCAACCCACAGGAACTGTCCATCCCCAACCATCAATATAATTGATCACCTAGTTCCCCACCTTGCATTGCTGGTCGGCTAGCATTGCCCCGTACAAACCACTTTGGTGCCAGGTCATGATGGCATATGTCATACAATCTCATTCTTCCAATCTAGTAGCTCTACATCTGCTGACTTCTAGTCTTGTTGCTCTAATCCTCTAATGGGGCCTTCTCTGTGTGAATTGGGCTACTCCATGGTCTTTGTGGCCCGAAGGCCCTGAGGCCTAAAGAATATTGATGACCTGAAGGCCCTAGAGACCCGTAGGCCCAAAATACTAGTCCAAAGGCCCAAATCAGGTGAATAGTGTCGGTTGATACAGTACTGACCAGTACATGCTATAGTACTACTACTGTACCCTGTAAATTCCCCTCCACCCAGTTTTGAACCTAGGTCTCTTGGATTCCAAGCTATAGCCCTTATCACTCTGGTAAGGGCTCATCGACTCTATAGAAGGATTATTAATGATTTTAGTAAGATTTATCTCCCTCAATCTAGATTACTTTTGGAATATTGTGATTTTGATTTCAATGTTTCATGTAGGTAAGCCTTTGATGAATTGAAGAGGAGAGTGATTACACCCCTATACTATAGCCATCAAATTGGGAAGAACCATTTAAGTCACTTTGTAATGTTTCAAACCAAGTAGATGGAGAATTCATTTCATATTGAATTGAGGGTTGTCCAAAAGTTATTTCATATGCCTAAATAACCATAGATTCATCCTAATTCAACTACATGACAACAAAAAATGAGATTTTTGTGGTTTTCATTTTTATAGAATGATTTTGATCATATCTACATGGAAGTACAGTCATTGTGTTTTCTGATCATGCAACACCTATGTACTTGATAAAGAATGTGATGTTAAACTGAGGTTATTAAGATGGAAGTTATTTCTTAAGGAGTTCATCATAGAAATCGAAGACAATAAGGGATCTTAGATCCAAGTGGCAGATCACTTAGGCATACTACCCAACACCGCTGAAGCTGAAATTCCAGATAGAGAACCACTAAAGAACCACCTTCTAGGAGAGAAGTTGTACATGATTCATGGATAAGTTCCATAATATGAAGATATAATAAATTATATGATAACATCTTAGTTATCACCTAATTTAAATTCCCAATAAATTCAAAAGATTAAATTATATTCTAGATATTACATCTTGGATGATCCATTCCCTTGGAAATTTGCAATGACCATGTGATAATTAGTTGTTTTCCAGAAACATAAATTGATTATGATTTTATTTTTTTTCATAATCCATATTTTGGAGGAAACTTATGACCTCATGGGACAATAAGGAATATTTTTTAAACTATAATTTATTTCCCCACCCTTTTTAAAGATGCACATAAATATTAAAAAAGCTGTGAAAATTGTCAGTTTTCTGAAAATATTTCAAGGAGATAAAAAATACCTCAAAACCCATTGAATCTTTGAGAAACTTTTGAAGTTTGTGTAATATATTTTATGGGACCATTCCTAATGTAGTTTTTAAATTATTATGTCATATTTTTAGTCGATTATGTTTCCAAATGGGTGGATAAAGAAGCTATCGGGATTGATGATGCTAAAGTTGTTTATAATTTTGTCAGGGATAACATACGTTGTAGGTTTGGAGTTACCATAGCCTTCATAAGTAATAAATGGAATCACTTATACAATAGGATAATACAGGATATATTGATGATGTATGTGGTGAATCATAAAATATCAACTCCATATCATCCACATACCAATTGGAAAGATGATGTGTCCAATAGAGAAATCAAAGGAATTATGAAAAATACTTTTAATCCGAACAATAATGATTTAATCCAATGGTGGGAAGATAAATTATGGGCTTATAGGATATCCTAAAACCCCAATTATAATTATTCCATATAAATTTATTTATGGTAAAAGATTATATCTATTAGTGGAATTTGAGCATAATGCATATTGGGCAATGAGAAAGATGAATTTCAACCATGAAAGTGCAAAAAAGATAGAATACTGTAGTTGTAGGAGTTGGAATAAATTTAATGGGAGTATTTGGATTATTACATTATTTACATAGAAAGAACAAGAGTGGCTCGTGAAAAGATGATCCAACCAAAAAAATTCCATCCTAGAGATATGGTGTTGTTATTCCACTCAAGTCTAAAGCTGGTGCTAGGTAAACATCAATATAAATGGGAAGGTATATTTATAATTAGTAATGTATATCCTTTTGGTGATGTGCATACTTTGAAGGATGGAGCACTCGATCCATTCACCGTTAATGGACATAGGCTAATTAAATTACATTGTACTATTATTTCAGATCCAATGGAGGATATCACACTTATCCAACCTTTTTATCAATAATATCCACCAGGTCCTACCTCTCCATTACACTTTCTTACTTTCAATTATTATTTTTTCAAATATTATTACATTTTAAAACCATTTTAATTATTTTTGGGCACTACATCATTTTTTCATGGGTCAGGGAACCTTTGTATTTTACAATTTGTATTTGTTGATTTTTTTTATTTTTAAAAAAATGTTTTTTTTTATAATATTAAGAGTTTTTTCAATTTTTGGGATTTTTTAATACTTTTTGGAATAAATGATAATCATTGACAATTTTGAAACTCATGTCCAATAGTGAAGCAATTTATTGCATAAAACTGAGTAAAAAGGATGAAGTAAATGATTTTTTCGTGTTAAAATAATAAGAAAATTCTGGAAATTTATGTTGTTTTTTAAATCTCATGCCATTTATTACGGTATATATCTTTTTATAATTTTCCTTTTAGGATTCTGAATTATTTTTTTCATATTTAATTCTATTAAACTCAATTCTTGAAAAAACCATATTATGCTTGATTTAACCATAATTTGATTTATTCATATCATAATGATTGAGGGATTTATTTGATTTTAAACCCCCATTTTTAAAATAATCCTTTCAATTATGGTCAACCTTGTACATTAGGTACTTGTAACCCATAGAATCTCGGAAAATACTATTAGTTTATCCATATTACGATCCATATTTCCCTATCCAACCTTCTCTTAAAGTGAAATTGTATAATCTAATTGATCTTAGGTGTGGGGGGAGCTATCTTGTATTGTGTTAACTTGTACTAAGATACTTTGGGTGAAAATAAATACTGTTGGAACCTTGGTTGTTCTATGCAGGAATTGGAGTTTGGTTTGTGTTTGTTGTCAATCCTCAGTGGAAGTTCAAAATGTGTGGCAGCGAAGTGTTCATACAGTTAAAGCAGACAATAGTATTGAAGGTGATGTTGTTTACCAGTGTATGCCGAATTTTTGGGCCTGAAAATTGGAAAATGAAGACATGGATTGTCTGAAAATGGAGGTGTGCAAAAAGAGGAATTGGTGCATAGAAAATAAGGGTTGTGCGCAAAATACTTGAGCTAGGTGCGAAAAACAGTGTGGTGAGCGAAATATCGGAGCGCAGTTTTTCGCACAAATAGTGTTTCAGAATCAAAATGATGAAAAATGGAAAATGTATGGGCTGAGAAAAATATCTGGAGAGGTGCGTGGAAAACGATACCTTGGCTGAAAATTACGCGCCAGATGATAGGTTCTCATGCCAAAGGAGATTTTGCGCATGGGGGTCTCAGACGCCTATAAATAAGAGGTGACCACCCTCATTACATACGTTTGAAGACATAGAGAATATCCGAGGTCTGATGCGTGAAAAAGAATTGCGAAAAGGGTCTTGTGCAAAATATTCTGTATTGCACGGAAAATTCCAGGATGCACGGAAAAGGATAAGGTGCATGTAAAAATTGGGGTTGCGCGTAAAAGATTCAGCTGCGCGAAAAAGGTTGCAGTTGTGTGAAATTTTTTACGCGCAAAAAGAAAATTTTTGCGCGCAATAGGATGGTTTTGCGCACAAAGGGTTGGTGTTGTGCGCAATTATCAGTGAAGCTTTCCTACACGTGGTTATCCGCTTCAGTGGTTCTATGCATTCTAGTGCATCATTTTCGGACTTGGATGTAAGAAGAGTATCTTCCTAAGAAGAGACAAATGACTTCAATGAAAATCTATTGAAGAGACCTTCACATCTATAAACTAAGTGAAACTTCACTAATGGAAGTGAGTTAGGGGGAGTCAACAGGAGTGACCCGAGGGACAGAGTGAGTTATCCCTGAACAATTGTAAAGGCAGTGAGCCTGGGACATAGTGACTGTGCCCGAACCATTGTAATCCACATCTAGTGAAGAATAGTGGAATTATGTACGACTGGATTCTTTTCGGTGTATGCTCCTTGGATGTATCCCTTAGTTGTGAACCAATTAAAAAATGTTGTGTCATCTCTTTTGCATGCGAATGTTTGATTTCTGATCATATCCATCATACAGGGTCAACTAGTTCCTACCAACTTGTGAACAAGATCCTTTAATTTAAAAGAAATAGTTGAAACACTGATTCACCCCTCCCCTCTCAAGGTGTCCTGGGGTCCTACAAATATTTGAAGATGTTTTCTTGTTGTTGAAAAAAATAATTTTTTTGAAAGTTGTGCCTTTCTATAGATTTCATGATAAGGGAAGTTGTGTCTTTCTAGAGCTTCTAATGGACGAATAAAGTTATAAATTTTCTAGAGATTCCAGGAAAATTTATGTTTGATATGATTGAAATGTTTCTTGATTAAATGCTGAACTGGGTGAACATTCATTGAGTTTTCATGATGATGGAGCATATTTTCTACTAAGGGGAGTGAGGAGGAGACAATTTTTGAGTGAAAATTATATTATTTCAATTTTGATTCAAAAATAGCCAAGCCCTCCTCATTCATCCTTAGAATTATTAACATCTAAATCCTACCAACCAAAATCCTTAGAACAAACCTGAAAATTTATATTGATAGACACATTTCCTTGACTCACATCGGGTGGAGATTAATGGATTTATCAAACCTATGGTGACCCTTTCCTGATTATTGGATGAGAAAGATATTCTTGAGAACTGACATTTAAGTGATGAGAGTGAATGCATGATAGGTAAGTGTCTTGGGTGCATGAAAGAATAAATGAAGAATAAATATAATGAATAGACTTGTTTTACAAATTGTAATAATGGTTTTTGATAAGTCATTATATCTTTTATTTCTTGCTGGTAAAATGGTGGATTTCATGGATATGTGTATTAAATTTTATTTGGTTTTCTTTTGATGTTTCCTTTTCCATGAGTCCAAGTTATAAGTATTAGGGAATTGATATAGTTAATATTTTAATTATTTTTTTCCTTTCCATTATTTAATCCCTCTCAATTTTTTTATTTTAGTATATTTGATTCATTTTAATGTTTTTGGTGAATTTTGGGGTTAATTGTGAAATTTTTTAATTCTGCGAAATTTACAGTTGTCTTGAGATTCTATTATTTGGGAATAAGATTTAAAATTTTTATCTAAATTAAGTGATTTCTTTTTATAAATTTTATTCTCATGGGATTAATCTCTTTATTCTAGACCCAGACCAAATTAGACAAAAAAAATTTAAAAAAACTTCAATCAAGTGGAGAAATATTTCTGGCTCGTAGATTAGACACTAACATATTAAATTAAGAATATATAATATTAATGAATTTCATATGATTTTATTATAGATGTTATATACATATGATTTTAAAATGGTTGGTTATAAATAAATTTCATAAATTAAGGGTCTAATTAAGGCATCTTTTGATTTAGTCAATGTGGAGTGGGTGAAACAGTGTTTGGCGGCCAGAAAAAGTAACTCTCATTTATTTAGACATATCTTTCCTTAAGCATATCTAGTGAATTTAATATTTTTTGGATATATAAAACATCATTACAAATATCTTATATGAATATTCCTCTATGATTTTCGGTCAGCTTGTGGCCATAATATAAGAAAACATCTGACAGACAGATTATATATGAGAAAAAATTATGTTCTTTATTTTCTATATTTTATTCTTCTTTGATTTTTAATGAATTATCCTTCCCCCTTGATGAAAATTACAGTTAACATGGTCGGATAATCCCTTGTTTTATTGGGGAGGTAGTGTTTTTCCATTTTTCTATTCATGAGTTATTTCATTTAATTTTTCAAGATCCTTTTCTCTCTTTTGAAAAATCCATTTTAATTTTTTATAATGGTTTATATTATCTTATATGATTACTTTTGGTTTTAGATTCTATTATGTTTCTTTCTTTGTTCAATGATCATTTTCTCCCTCCATTAGTATTATATGATAATTCCACTAATATTATCTGCTCCTCCCATGAACGACCAAAATTCATCCCACAATCCTTTAACATATCTTCCAACTTTGTATCGTCCTCTCAGATTGACCATTCATCTAGGGATGAGAGGTCATGCTCATAGTAACAAGAGTCCCAAGGGTTTATTTTATGTATTTTACAATAATAGGTCATGAACCATAGGACACTATCTGATACAGTCAAAATTGGCACACCATGCCTCTTTAACACCTCCTATATATATATTTTGGACAGACCCTCCACTATATGATATTCGGGAATAGGGATGAAACTATTTGACTTTGTGAGATAATCCACAATCACCCATATATAATCATGTTTATGAACCATTCTTGGATTACCTGTAATAAAATCCATAGCAATATGTACCCATTTCTATAGAGGGATAAGTAAATACGAGAACATACATACTGATCACTAATGGTCTGCCTTAACATACTAACAACTCATGTATCTCGATATGAACTCATCTGATTTCCTTTTCAAACATGTCAACCAAAACATAGCATTCAACATCATATTTTTTTTATAGAATTCGTAGTTGGGAAACCCATGTGGAATGATGATATACACAAAAAGGTTGTTTCTGAATATCCACTGGTGAAACCATCCAATTCCGAAAGCACAACACCGAATTAACATATAGTTTCCAACCCTCAATGGTCTCCCCACCATTGAGCTTTGACCACATAGTCATACATTTTAAATCAGACATATTCACCTCTTTAACCAAATCAACTATATCAGTAAGCAATGAAACTTGAAAGAATACATCATCATCACTTCCATCTTCACATTATGAATTCATGTCAGATATAACTAACATTAACTTCCATTGAAATGAATCTTCTGTTGGTAGTAGATTATATGACTTATGGCTTAAAGTATTCACCTTTGAATTTCCTTTACATGATGAGTACAAAAAGTTTAATTGAAATATCTAGACATATTCCATCTAGATCATTTTCCTCAGGTTCAATCCTATTTGCGAGAAAATATTCTTTAAACTCTTGTGATTAGTAAATACCACAAGTTTTTCACTGAAGAGATAATGACGACATATCATCATCTAATGTACCATTTCTGCTAACTCCAAATCATACATTGGTAATTTCTTCTCATGAAACCATAACTTCCATGAGAAATACACAATCTCATGACCACATTTTGTGATATTTCACCCCAACCCTAATACCAATGTTTTACAATACACTATATACCCTTTCCTTCATTCTATAAAATCCAAGATTGGTATTGTTGATAAGAGACACTTGATCTCATCAAAATACTTATTTAAAAACACATTCAACGAAAATGGAACATTATTCCCTATCAAGGCTATAAATAGTGAAGCTAATCATGAGATTTCATGAATGAAGAATCTATAATAACTAGTTAGATCCAAGAAACTTTGTATCAAAAAAATTATTATTTGGAAGTTTCTATGAACTAACGGGATATTTATTTTCTAGATACACTGAGACACCTTTATACGAGATAAAATGGATAACAAAACATACCTACTATATCCAAAAAATATCAATTTGATAATTTGTCATATAACCAATGGTCTCTAAAGATTCCCAACACATTCTATGGGTGTTTATCATGCCCTTACATTGTTCTAGAATACACCAATATATAATCGAAATACACCATAATGAAATAATCGAGATAACTATGAAATATCTGACTCATAAATCCAATGAAGATAGCTGGTTAATTTCCATGATTGAAGGTAATTACTATCTAGTCCTAATGGCAATATCTTCTCTTAAAGTCCATTTTTAGAATATCCACTTTCTGGACACACAAATGATGATATCTTGATTGAAAATGAATTTAGAAAACCATAGTGATCCCCTATATTGATTTAAAATATCATCAATGCATGGGAGTGGATATAATTTTTTTAACCTAACCTTGTAACGATTAAGATAATCAATACACAACTGCAGAGTTCCATCCACCGTTTTAACAAACAATACTTGTGTGTCTCATAAAGATGTGTTAGGCCGAATGATCCCATTTCATTCTAGATCTTCCAACTACACTTTCAATTCCATTAATTCTATTAGTTCCATCTAGTAAGTTGGAAGTGAGATAAGACTAGTCCCTAAATGTAGATAAATCATAAACTCCACTTCCCTTATAGATGAAGAACCTAATAATTCTTCATGAAATACATCCAAATACTGAACCAAACATATAGGAAAATATCTTCTCTCAATATGTTCCATTGATTGAAATGAAAAAGATACCAATTTATATGATATTTTGCAAACTGATGGAGCTTACATGACATTTTCTTCCATCTATACCTTCGTATCTCCTATAAAAAGATTCTTGACACCATCATCTTCCCTGAAACAAACCATTCAAACATAAAATTGATATAAACCTTACACATCACCAACCAATACATACACATGATTATATCAAAAACATAAATATCTATCACTGAGAAGTCCCATATCAACTACACCCCCTCAACATCTATACATAATTATCCACATAGAAATTATTGATACTATCTTTCACCATGATGTGTTTGAAGTTTCAAAATCAATGGAATAATTTCCACATTTAAACCCAACTATTTATCAATATGAGAAGAAATGAAAGAATGAGATTAACCTATATCAAAAAATTCATGTATAATGGTATAATTGAAAATAATCATACATATCAATATGTATTCCCCCAACTGATCATCCTCTACAACCTCCTCAACATCAAAACAAATCCTAACAGATCACAATTTTCTCTTTATTACCCTGCTGAAACTTACCCTGTTGAGGATTCATGGTGTTCCTAGAATCACCATTGATAAATATGATCTAGTCATGAGGGGCATACTTATTCCCTCACCCTATCAAAGAATAATATGATTATGACCCTTGATAAGTGTCACAATCAACTAACATCGTAGTGTTACAACTATAACGCTGAAGATGCCCAATCTGATTACAATTATGGATTTCCCAAGGTTGTGCTATACATTGTCCCCACATGTGGCTTAGAGAGCCACATTTAAAACATCCATGCACACTCTTAGGCTTTGAAATAAGATTTATATATCCTACCAAATAGTTCTCATCTATATTCCATCATTTGAAATAAGATTCAATCTTCCGCTTGATCCCCATGTTAGAGTTCCTAGTATTTCTTATAGGTATCAACATACATCATCCCATTGTCACTCACATGTTATCTATTTCATCAAAAGTATATATATTTTCCATTTTTGTATAATATTTTATATAAATAAGTACAATATTTGAACATATTTCTTTCCTCAATCCCGCTTTAGAAATGTGTGATTTTAAGGGTGCACTAGACACAACCTCAACTATAAACCGAACAAAGATAATAAAAATATCCACATTATATGTAACTGAAAGTTTCTATTGTTTTAATCTGAATAAATCCATTGTTCACTAAAATATGAATGTTCAAGGATAGAAGTATTTCTTAAAAAATTATTCCAAATCCTCTGATGCTATTCCTCGGTCCCCTTTATCTTAAACCACTAAATCCCATAATTTATCCATGATATCCTCTAATTTTTTTGTTACCCATTTGAATTTAAAATCTATTAGAGTTCTTACAAAATGTAATATATTATTTATCCAATTAAGTCATGCCTCTACCTTTTCAGGTTCAGAATATCTTTGAAATGTTTGAGGATTCAATTTTTGAAACTAAACAAAATGTTCTAAATGCATCGGTTCATCTTTTGGGTTCCCTTTTCTTTAGGAATAATAAGGAATCAAATATCATTCTTAGTATTCTAATCCATAGTCTTTCTTTTCCCAGTCATAATCATATAATTATAATACAAGTCCATTTTTCCCTGTAATGGATCATCCCAAGTTATGATAAATAGACATGGATGAAATTAAATTATTTCATGTCTAAAAAATTTGATAAGTACCGAAATCATATTAACTAACAACTCAAGAAGTTAGACACCCACAAACATAATGTTCATGGATGTCTGTGAATGTGTTGGCCTGTGGAACTTTGGCTAGTGATGCAAGAGTTTGAAAGTTTCATGAATCCATGAGGCATTCACTCGCTATAAGGAGTGACAAACATACCATGTGAAACTAAGGATTTCAGTTTTCAATTGATGAAACTTATTTCATGGGAAATGTAATATGTGAAGGTGGTAATTAATAGAATCAAGGTAATTGAGAGATTCTGAGGGAGTTCTAACATCTCCACGAAAAATTATAAAGGAAAAATTAGTGGGGACCCTTATATATAGGTGTTGTCCCATCCTCCGGGTCTCTTAGTGTACCATAATCTAACTTATGTAGGACCTTTTTCTATATTGAAATAGCCTCTTCTTTATCCTAATCAAAATTAATTAATATGGGGGCTTAAAAACTCTAGAAAAGAATTTAAATATTTTCATCAATTTGGAGAGGGAACATAAATAAATCAGTAGTAATTCTAAATGAAAAATGTTTTGAGGGATAAAAATGTAAAAGGAAGAAGTGAAATTGTGAAGGTCCAACACCATCTATAGATTGCTGCACCGTAGGGAGATCTACTACCTTTCAAAGTACCAATGAAAACAAATTCATAGGATGAATATGGTGGCACTGGCCCCCATAAACAAAACCCAATTCATTTGTTGGAGGGAGGTGATGAAATCAGCTCCCACAAATAATTAATACCTCACAAACTAAAATAGATCACGTGACACATTGGTATTTTTATCTCCCCACAAACAAACTAAAATAGTTTATGGGACTAAGGTGGTGATATCTGCACCCACAAATGACATCCCCCATCCACGAAAGATGACAATGCTCACTACTTAATTCTTGGGCCATGCATTATCCATGGGATCCTAAAAATGGTGGACCCATGGCCCATTGAATTAGACAACCCAGAATTCCATTCATCTACCGAAGGACCCTGAGGGGACTGAAAAATGGACTGGATTTTGGGACCATATCTTCTAGAACCTAGGAAGAGAACCAAGAGCTAACCATTGGAGGAATGAGAGAAGAAGAGTGATTTTGATGATTCCAAGAAGGTAAAACCCACAACATAACATTAAAGGGAACAAGATAAATCATTTTGTAAATTAAAATATTAAAATCATTTGTGGACATCATCGTTGTGAGGTGTGTAACCAATGTAAATTTAGAAAATAAGTATCCTGTAGAGAAAAATTCCCTCCAGGAGGAACTCAACCCCATGTAGAAAATCACTATATGGGATGAATTTGAACCCTCTTAGAAAATCATTATGTGGGAGGGACTTGGTCCCATGTAGCAATATTCTATGTAGACAGAACCCTAGTCCAACTAGAACCAAACTACATGGACTATCACTTAACCAATGTAGAAAAATGATATGTGGAAGGGACCCCAACTATATATGATCATGCTACAACAGATGGGGTATTCTAAGATATTCTATCTTCCAGCTCCAATCATTCCCTTCCATCATGTCATCATCCCCTATTTCTATCCCTCTAAGAACCAATCAATTGACATAGGGATAGGGCACTTCCAAAGCCACCAAACACATATGATAAGATCACCGGTAACATTATTGTTCCCTTTTATGTTTACATAGGCATAGTAAGAGGATCCATATGAGTACCCCCAACAATAGGGCATACCCTTGGAATGGCCTTGAGATTACATTCTCACGGTAAAGAGGGTATTGATCCAGGGATTCTCACATGAACATCCATGTCCTTGTTGTAACATTGAATCTTAGTAATTTCCCTTCAATGAGGACCATTTTTTAACATTATTATCTTTTCCTAGAACTAATTTTTTGGGTACTCTTCGTGAGGTAATAACCTGCTGTTTCTTGTAGGAGGCATCTATTTTTCTCCTCTTCACCTAATACCATAACATATCAAGATAGATATCTAAATATGAGAATCATGGATATGAGAACAAGATAGGAAACATGAACCCTCAAATCCCATCTCTACCCCTTTGGGGTCTAGCACCATCCATCTACAGATGGGTGGGACATTCAATCATCAAGACCATTGCCTCTTATTGTTCTCACACTGTGCATAACTCACCTGGGATGAGGATTTCAAAACAATCCCTAAATTCATATGATCCCAAATCATATCATGGGCTCCCATATGGTGTATTCCCCAATCACATCCCCCTTATTGGGCCTTATCCATATATATAATACCAAATTTCAATCTTAATGGGAAACTCTCATGTGTATGCCCTAATAATTTCCCTTTAATTAGATTCCCTTAAAGTGTAAGTACTAGACATTCCAAATAGTGAGGGATTTGAATTCCAATTAGTGTGGATACAAAGGAAGCCTCTCTAAGGCCCAAACCTGACTACCAAATCACTATAATGTTCCCTGGGCCACATTCATGGTAGGTTCATATTAACCTGGGATACCATGTCCCTTATGGCTACCTCAAGTCACCTAGACATAAGTCTCACTCTGTCCTTGACCATTCAACCTTTCTCATGGATCCCCTTCTCACATTTTGTAAAACTTCATGGTTGGTTCCTCATCACATGACTATAAAAGGTGATGTGTCCACTTAAGCGGCACCAAACTACCTAGGTTTTGATTCCTTTTATGAGGATACATAGAAATCCCATATTATAGATTTTATCCTAATATAAAAACAACTAATGTCGCCCCTCAATGATGATAACTTTCATATCTCCCCATCATGAGGCTTGAAACTGGTGTTGTCCCAACAAACAATCAACAAATCCTTGGTCTATCTAAAAAAGTATATCATTGATAGAGAACCTCAAATACATAAAGAACTCTCCATTGATAGAGAACCTGTGATAAATACATATGATTCTAAAACCTCTCTTATTCATAATGGATCATTTCTTTAGGGTACTCCATAATAAACTTACTTGGGAATTATCTAAGGGATTGTGAACATGACTTAAATCTTTATGATACTCCCGTAATAGAAAATAGTTTCCCTCTAAAATGTTGTGATGAGCACAAATTTCCATCCTCATGACCAATGAGACATCTTATGTGTATATTTCCAAATCATCCAGTTAATGACTTAGTTTAGAAATTTGTCCCATGAATCATGGATGTGGGAGATTTTGGGTGTTTTTGGCTCTACAAACAAACTCGTTGGAGACCATTCAAAGAAGATATACCATCATTAACAATTGTTCAGCATTTAAACCCCTATAATCATCCCAATCAGTCATAAACTCATCTTTTAGTGGATCAATTTTCTAGGTTTTTATAGTTTTAGTGGTTGTTTGGTTTTTTGGGTGTTTAGGGGTTTTTTTTTCAGGAAAATTTGATGTTTTCATCATTTTTCTTAGTTTAAAAAGTGATTATTTTTTAGATTATTTTTATGGTTTTCCTAGGTTTTTAGGTTATTTTATGTTTTTCGGGGTTTTATGTTTTTAGGGGTTTATAATGTTTCATGGTCTTTTTGTTTATTTAGATTTGTTTTGCGTTTTAGGGTTATTTCAGTTTATATGTGTTTTTTTGTTTTTTTGTTTTTCTTAGGGGTTTTCAGGGTTTTTAGGGGTTTTTATATTTTGATTTATTTCTAGGTATTTTATTATTTTAATTGGTTTTTAGGGATATTTTGGGTTTTATTATATTTTAGGGGTATTATGATTTTTAGGGGCATTGGGGGTTATTAGTTTTGTTTGGTTTTTTTGACTTTTTAGGGTTTTAAAAGGTATTTGTTTTTTTGGGGGTTTCAAATGGTTTGATAGATATTTGTGGGTTCTTAGGGTTCTTAGGGGTTTTATTTTTTTAGGGTTGTTTTCTGATTTTTAATGGATTTTAGGGCTTTTAGAGTCTTTTTCTGGTTTTCATGGTTTATAAAGTTATGTACGTTTTTAGAGGTTTTATGTGATTAATATATTTAGGGTTATATTAGTGGTGTTTGGGGATTATATAGTTTTTATGGAAATTTGGGGTTTTAGGGTTTTAATGGGTTTTTGGGTGTTTTATGGTTTTTTGTTTATAGGGGTGTTTATGGACGTTTTAACATTTCTATGGGCAT
Organism: Viscum album; assembly: GCA_963277665.1. Lineage (NCBI taxonomy): Eukaryota > Viridiplantae > Streptophyta > Magnoliopsida > Santalales > Viscaceae > Viscum > Viscum album. Next base: position 1,477,433,597 of record OY728148.1, on the reverse strand, counting down.
AAAGGGTTTTTTGAGTTTTTATTGGTTATTAGGGTTTTTATGTGGTTTTTTTGTATTTAATTGTTTAGGTTTTATTTGGGGTTTTAATGTTTCTAGGTTCTTTAAGGGGAATTAACGCTTTTAGGGTATTTAGGGGTTTAAATTGTTTTTAGTTTATATGGTTTTCTTATAGTTTTTCATTGTTTTGAGGTTTTTAGATATTTCTTTTAATATTTAAGATTTTAATTGTTTTTAAGGGATTTTGAGGGTTTTGTTTTATTATGAGTTTAGGGGTTTTTTTGGTTATTTTATTTCTTAGGTGTTTAAAGAGTTTTTAGGATTATAAGGGTTTCTTAAGGGTGTTCATTTTTTTAAGGGTTCTACTTTTTTTGGGATTTTTTTCAGAATATTTAGAATTTTATGTGTTTTTGGGTGTTTAGGAATTTTGATTGGTTTTAGTGTTTCTTAGGATTTTGGGTTTTTATGTTTTTTAGGCTTTATGGTTTTTTTGAAATTTAAGGATTTTCGAGATTTTAAATTTTTTTAAGGGTATAAATGGTTTTTAGAGTATTTAGTTGGGTTTTATAGTATTTATGATTATTAATGTTTTTTATATTTATTATGAGTATTGAGAAATATTAGCAATTTTATGCGTTTAGTGTTTTCTAGTTATTATTTTTTTAGTTTTTTAGGGGTTTTAAGTGTTATTAGGTTTTTAATGTTTTTAGAGGGGTTTTCAGGGGTTTTTAGTGGTTTTAGGGTTTTTTACATTTATAATGATTTTTTTTGGGATTTTTATATATTTTCAAGGTTCTTATAGATTTTGAGTGTTTCAAGTAATATTAGGGTATTGTCTACTTTTTTGGATTTTGAGGGTTTCTTTTAGTTTTTTATGATTTTAAGTTTTTTTGTAGTTATTTATCATATATAGGGGTTTAAAGAAGTTTTTAAGGTTTTATTGGTTTTTATTTTATCTATGTGGATATAGAGGAATTTACTATTTTGAGGGGTTTTAATGTTTTTTTGGGTTTCATAGGAGTTTTAGGGTCTTTTTAGCGGTTTTATCATTCTTTAGGGTTTTAGGGGTTTTAATTGTTTTTAGGTTCTTATAGTTTTCATAGGGTTTTTCAAGGATTTTGGGTTTTTATGTCTTTATGGATTATGAATATAACACCCCATGATTTTATAGTATGTTATCTCATTAAAAAATTCAATAGATTGCACTACACGCAACACCGAGTTCGAGCACCTCATAACTTACCAAACTAGCTGTTCAAAAAGCGGTTATGGACAGTGTTGACTACATTTTGAAATCCTATATACTATATATATTGTTAACATCCGTATTATGTCTTCCTTATACATAATATAAGAACAAATTAATTTTTTTTAGAAAAAAAAGTATTTTTCAAAAAATTCAATTTTACCATCTTTTAATGGAGAACCTTTTTTAAAATCAATATTTGAAACTTTTATATGTTAAATTTAATGAAATTAAATTTTTCTATAGAATAGGGACATAAAAATTTTGTTTCAAAAAATTTTTGGTACTTTTCTGATAACTTTCATATTTTTATGAATAATAAAAAATACTATGTTTTAATTGAAAACGACTTTTTTAGTCAAAACAATTATTGTGATAAATTATGAATATGAATGGTTTTGAAGTGTAATTAAATTATATTTTTATCATTTTATACAATCATTTTAATTATAATTAACTTCACATTTAAATTTGACATTAACATGGGTTAATCTTTTGATATTTTTTACTTTTCTAAAAAGACACATTTTGGTTTTGATAACCGAAATTATTTTTAAATTAATAAATACAACTTATATGTATTTAATTTGGTAAAATGGACTTCAATTTTTAATTCTGAATATCAAAATTATCTTAGGGTAAAGTTTTGGTATTTTCCAGAAAACATTCAATTTTTGGGGAATAATGAAAAACACTGCGTTATTATTTAATACCTACTTTTTATTTAACTAATCATATATTTTATTTAAATTTATTATAAGTAAAAATAGATATATAATACCAATATAATTTCAATTTTATTCATTGGAGTCATTTTATAATAAAATTAGATGTATAAAATTTTATTGAACTTTTTAACATCTTTTTCCCACCTTCCAGGAGCCTTTTAAATTTGCATAAAACATAATTTTACCAATTCTGTGAGTTGAATTTTAAAAATCAGAGAGACACGGTTGACATTAGTAGGTAAAATTTGGTTCATTAATTTGAAAATAATTTTTGGTGAATTGTAACGTTTGAATTTTATTCACCGTGGTTAAAAGTAAATAGGGTAATTAAGGATAAAATTGAAATTATAATTAACCTAACACATGTCCTAATTCTATTGGATAAATGTAATTCGACCAAAAAACCTTAGTAATAAAATATGATCCTCTTCCACTTGGATTATATTAGGACATTTATTATTATTTTATTTAAAGATGAGTTAAAAGTGTTAAATTCAAAATTTAATAACTAAACCATATTTTATACATGGTTAACAAAAATATAAATTCTAATATATGTATTAATTAATAATATAAAAATATTTCCTTCATAATCGTGTTTTATTTTTAATTTTTAGACATTAAAAAATGTAATTTATTTATGCCACAATGATGATTCATTAAAAACATATTAATGAAATATTAAAATAATTGATATTATAAATATCCAAATAAATGTAAATTGGGACTTGTGAAGAATTACACTAATCTTATAGGTTAATATAACATTTTAGGGTTGATTATATAAGATTTTTTCAAATTGATAAGGTTGTTATGACTTTCATAAAAACAAAATACCAAATAGTGTCAAAATTGACATAAATTATTTTTTTAAAATACTATATTATTGGTTGATATAATTTTCATAAAAAACTAATATTTGGAAAATGGACTTAAATAATATTATATATGCCATTAATTAACCACTTTAGGTTCTCTTGAATTGTTACAATATGTTTATTAACCATATAGTGTAGTAATATAGGAAGAGACCATAAAAGTTAAACTATTTAACTAAGAGTTAAATCTAAAAGATAATGTTAAAATGGTAACCTAAACTTGTATGAATCCTATTTGTTGTGATTTTTTGGACCCATACACTCTATATCCTCTATATAAATCTTTTTTGAGCCATTATAAACCGAAAATTATTTTATTATAAAATAATATATCAAGATTTTCCTAAAGTGATCCTCACCTCTCTTATAAAAGGGTACTTCCCATTCTCTTAATTTCACACCTAAAACGCCATTTAGCTCGTCCAAACCCTAACCATATATCCTAAAAACATTCATCCCTTCATCCTAGAGGCCATAATTTTATCATAAAGCCAACCTAAAGGGCCCTTTTGATAAAATCAAAAGGATGAACCTGAAGAAGAGGGAAATATTTCATCACCTCTTTCAAGTTCTTTTCTTCTTCCACTTCCTCTTTCTTTGTTGTTTACATTATAAAATAATAACTACAGTATATTATATATAAATTGATGTTATTATAAAAATGGTACAACTATATTCATTATTATATCCATCACATGAATTACAAAGTCACCATATGTGCGTACATAGGGCTTACTGTCTCCACATCGTGGTGTAGTTTGTTATTCAAACACATTATTATTTGGATGGGTATAATAATGAATATAACTAATGTAAATAATAAATATAATATGATAATTATTCTTTATATATTATATAACTTCCAATTATATATGATTTAACCATCAATATAATGATATTGTTTCTCGTGCGAACGTACGGATTACCATCTCTATAACGCGATGAGATTCATTCCCACGTTAACCATTCAAAAATGATTATAAAAATATATATTATTAATAGGTATGTAATATATTACATAATAATTTTACTGTATATATTTATATATGTATGTATGTATTTACTTACTTATATCTTATTCACTTACTTCCGTTCAATAAGATATGAAAACAGAATCAATGTTTATGCGTACATACGGCCCACCGTCTCCATAAACAGTGCCTTCTATTTCATATTTCTATCTATTATAAATATTTTTATTCTAAATATATATGACATATAAATCAATGATTATATTCCTGAAGTATTCATATCAATATCTAAATGATACGATCATGAATAAAACCTTAAAACATGTACGATAAAGAAAGAGATTATTACAAAAACAATGTTAATTTAACATGGAAATCATTATTAAATAGGGATTATAAAGTCATAAATTAATCATGTATGAAATAATAAATATGAATATTATTATGGTATAATTTAATGACAAACAATGGTCATTATACAAGAGGATAAATGTACCTTTGGCCAATGGAAACTGCAAGGTAAGTGTTAATTCCTCAATCTCATTATAATTCAAGATTATTTATGTGTATGATTGCACTGGGACATATTTATTATCCATTTCCATGTTTCATAAAAGAATTTTCAAATGTATTTTTTAAGGGACCCTTTTACTAAACCATCATTTCAAATGATTGAAATATTTATTGTTCTAGACCATTCTCAGTTACGTCCATGAATGTTTTTAAATGTTAGTTCTTTTAAAAAGTTTATATGTGGTATGAGACACTTTGATTCAAAAATATCTTTTAAATTACATCCTTTCTAAATTGTCTGAATTTTAAAATGATTTCATGAAGAAAGGATATTTCTCTCAAATTTTTTAATTGATCATTTTCAACTATGTCAACATCATTTACTGGATATTATTCTTGATCGAGGTTGATTTATTATGATAAAAGTCTTCCATATTGTATTCAATTTTTTGTGATATTTTTTACTATGGTTGTGTTATTTTTATACCATTCATGGTTTATGGATGAATTATTGACATTTTGTATACTAGTTTTAATATGAATTTTTTTGTTATGTTTAAAATGTTTCATATGAGGAATTCATTGGATTTAGTAAGTGACGGGTGGAGCCCACTACAACTCCTTGATGCATCGGTAGGTCTCATTAGAGAAACTAGTGTCTTGGAACAAGGCCTTGAAAAAATCATATTTTTATTCTAGACACAAAGCCTTGACTATGTGGTTATGAAGTGATGAATTATGCATTACATCATTATGAAATTGGCTATTGATATTGTATGTGATTATTCGTCTAGTAGAGTATCCTTGTGAATAAATAAATGGAATTATTTGATTTATATTTTCCATATTATACTAAATTTCATGTTTAAAAGGATTTTGTTTTAGATTTTTACATTGCCTTAAATGTTTATGATTATTTTTTAAAGTTTCCACTATATTGTAATCCTTACTGGGAATTTGAGCCAACCCCTTTCTTATGTTTTAGTTTCCAAGGATTCCAAGAAGTGTATTATGATTGATAATAAGGGTTAAGCTAGGGGATTAATGTCGTTTTAAAATGATCATTTATGTTTTGTTTTGTTTAATAATGTGTAATGTAACATTCATGTATGTAATATATTTTCTATGATTGCTAAACTGATAGGTCTTTTGGGACATTATTCTTTTTAATCATGCCAATGTATTAAAATAATGCATAGACATTGGGCTTCTGGGGTCGGGGCATTAGAGTTGGTATCAATGGATGTTTAGAAATAAAATTGGAAAAGGATTTAGATAAACTCTAATTATAGAACATTACCCTAATATAGACATTGAGGATTAGTACAGAAGAACTTCCTAGAATATTGGTAATATATATATTTTGTATATTTTCCAAGAAATACATCAATTTTTGGATATGATCATGTAGAGGCGGCTCTGGCACATTTGTACCTATGAGTGAAAACTCCGACAAAGTGTTTTAGGTTTGACCCAAGGTATCCAGGTACACGACAATGGGCCTTGATGCACTCTTGGTTACGAAACTCCTAGGGATATGCTTTGGATAATTTACATTTTAATTATCAGCCATTATGAAGGATTTATGAGTAAATATTTCCGCAAAGAAAACATTTTATGATTACAGGTTATATTCATAATCGTTTCAATTTTCCTTAGGTATTTAACAAGTGTAGAATTATGCATTGGGATTCATAAACTAACCTATTTTATGCCATTGTTTAGAAATGACACCTAGTAGAAGGAATAAGAATTCCAACAATACACATGATCAAATGATTAAGAAGGATCATATATTTCATGGTATTAAGACAATATTTAAAATGGAAATAGTCCCTAAAATATTCTCCTCTTATGAAAAAATAGTATCATGTGTTAATAAGATAAGTAAATAATTCTCTTATTCTTATGGATTTGAAGGGAATCAAGAGAAGAAAAGGATAGAAGAGAGAATGGTGGATAAATGGAATATTTAAAATAAGGATTTTCCCATATGTGACAACTGTGGAAAGAATCATCTTGGTAAATGATTAAAGGGAATGAGTGTTTTTTAAGGGTTATAAAAAGGTCTCAAATGTAAAATGATTCATCTGCATGGTGTTGGGACACTATGAGAATCAATGTCCAAATCATCATATTATACCCCAAATGTAGCTATTGGATAATAATCATGTTATGATACTACTGAAGATGAAGAGGAATGATTAGAGTTATTATGTTTTTATTAAATTATTGCATAATCTGAGTACTGTATTAATGGTGTACATGTTATAAGAATTATATAGTTTATAAGGATTTTATTGCAGTACTATTTTATTAAGGACTTTAGATTGTGTGGAATAAAGAAAAGTAACTCAATATTAGGTTAAACTTTATAGATAATATATGGTTGAGAGAAAGATAAACCATAATATAGTTTTGATACCAAGGTAGTGATTTTGGAATAATATATGATTGATTCGGATAAATTATATTGAATATTAATGACTACCTTGAAACTGAATAATGATTTGTATATTCCATCATTTTTGGAGATTACATCATTTTTGGGTAGAATGAGTATATCCAATATTCTATAAAGAATAACAGAGCATGAATGCAATCAATAATATTTTTATTGTAATTCAAGGTATTATAGTGTTTTAAATTAATACATGATAAAGTTATTCACATGTTAATATATCGAAAAGAGGATCTTCATTGTGTTTACATTCCTTATAAATTTTGGACTGTGAGTTTGGATAGAAGTACTTTGGATAAGCCTAGAGGTTGGAATCGATTATGATTGACAGTGGATACTACTGTTATGGTTAAATCAGTTTTTAAGATTATTTATGGATAGTTATAAGAAGGACAACCTAGAAGTCACGCGACAACTTGTCACGTCCGGCATGGTCATGGGACTTGAACCCACAACCGAAGAGCGACAAGGGTGCATAACCGACCACCGGCCTACATGATGTACTTGTTTGTATAATGTATTTTTTTAATGTTCTGATAGATAAATTATAAATTTATTTTTTTGGAACCCTATAAGATTATGATAAATAGAATATTATTGAATTCTATTGTATTTTGGAGTGAAAGATGAGTTTGTGGTAGGAATTAGTTGAAGGATAAAACTCTACATGTCACGTATATATATATATATATATATTCTATTATTTTATGAATAAATTAATTCTTAAACTTTAGGGAAGGGATCTTAAAACCCAAAATGGGTTACCCTAATACCATATGTTGTGTTGAACCGATGATATTTTATATCATCTTATTTTGATGGCTTCGAGGCCCTCCATTTTACACTAGTTTATGATTGACTAACTCAATCAATACCTATAAATATTTAAGTTTATCCTCCAAATATGTGTCTCTAATTTCCACCAAGGTTTTCCTAATTGAAATCATAATTTGGTGGTGAGTTTTTCATTTCCATTTCCTTCTAATTAAGACTAAATTTTATTAACCCAATGTCTAATGTGGGTTTTCCACAAAGGTATTTTTCTATTTTTAACCATTTATTTTCGAAGAAAAATTCCAAATTGTAAGGAAGAAATTTATTGATGTAGGGTAGAATTTAACACCCCAAGATTTTATTGTATGTTATCTCATTAATGTAATTCAATAGGTTGTGCTACACGCAACAACGAGTTCGAGCACATCACAACTCACCAAACAAGTCGTTCAAAAAGAGGTTATGAATAGTATTAACTACATTTTGAAATATTATATACTCTATATATTTTTACCATCGATATTATGTGTTTGTTAGACATAATATAGAATCAAATTCATTTTTTCATATAAACGAAGTATTTTTAAAAAAAAATCAATTTTACCGTCTTTTAATAAAGAACCCTTTTTAATACCATATTGACACTTTTATATATTCAATTTAATGAAATTAAATTATTCTTTAGAGTAGAGATATAAAAATTTAGTTTTTACAGTTGTTTGGAACTTTTCTAATAGCATTCATATTTTGATTAATAGTGAAAAATACTATGATTTAATTGAAAACAACATTTTTAATCAAAATAATGTATATCATTAAATTATTAATTTGAATGATTTTGAAGTACAATTTAATAATATTTTTATCATTTAATACAATTTAGGTCATTATATGTAATTTAACATTTAAATTTGACATAAACACATGTCAATCTTTTGATAGTTTTTAGTTAATTTAAAACTTTCTTTTTGGTTTTGATAACTACAATTAATTTTAAATTAAAAAATGAAACTTCTATGTATTTAATTTTGTAAAATGGACTTCCTTTTTTAATTTGGAATATCAAAATTTTCTTAGGCTAAATGTATGGTATTTTTCTGAAAACATTCAATTTTTGATGAATAGTGAAAAACACTACGTTATTATTTAAAACCGACATTTTATTTAAATACTTATTTATTTTATTTAAAATTATTTTAAATCAAAATAGATATATAACACCTATATGAATTCAATTTTAATAATTTGAGTCATTTTATAATAAAATTAGATTTATAAAATATTGTCGAACTTTTTAACGTTTTTTACCCACCGTCTAGAGGCATTTGAAAATTTGTAGAAAACATAATTTTACCACTTCTGTGTGTTTAATTTCAAAAATATGAGAGACATGGTTGAAGTAATTAATTAAAATGTGGTTAAATAAGATGAAATAATTTTTTGTGATTCGTAACTTTTGAATTTTATTTACCGCAATTAAAAGTAAATTGGGTGATTAAGGGTAAAAATGAATTTATAATTACCATAACACATGTCCTAATTCAATTGTATAAGTTTAATTAGACCAAAAAAAACCTTAGGAATAAAATGTGACCCTATTTGGTCCACTTGGATTAGATTAGGACATTTATTGTTATTTTATTTAAAGAATAGTTAAAAGTGTTAAATTCAATGTTTAATAACTAAACCTTTTTTATATAGGGTTAAACATAATATAAATTCGACTATAAATAATAATTATAAATATTAAGATATTTCATATATAATGTTATTTTATTTATTATTTTTAGATATTACATAATTTAATATATTTCTGACACAATGATGATGCAGTAATTACCTTATTCATGAAATATTAAAATAATTGATATGATAAATATCCAAATAAATGTAAATTTAGACTTTTGATTAATTACACTAATTTTATAGGATAATTTTATATGTTATTGTTGATTATATAAATTTCTTTCTAATTTATTATGTTTTTATTACTTTCACAAAAACAAAATACCAAATAGTGTCAACATTGACATTAATTAATTTTTAAAACAAATACTATATTATTGGTTGATATAATATTCATAAAAACATAATATTCATCCAAAAAACATAAATAATATTATATATTCCATTAATTAACCACTTGAGGTTCTCATGGAAGTTTATAGTATGTTTATTAACCATATAGTGTAAGAATACAAGATTACACAGTAAAAGATAAACTATTTAACTAAAATTTTAACCTATAAGACAAGGTTAAAATGGTAACATAAACTTATCTAAAACCTATTATTTGAATTGGTTTCGACCCATACCCACTTTATCATGTATATAAATCATTTTTTATCCATTATAAACCAAAAATTATTTTACTATAAAATAATATTTCAAGCTTTTCCTAAAGCGACACTCACCTCTCTTATAAAAGGGTACTTCCTCTTATTTTAATCTCACATCCACGAAGCCATTTGGATTGTCCAAAACCTGCCCAAATATCCTCACAACATTCCTCCCATCATCCTAGTGGCATTATTTTATAAAAAATTCATCCTAAAGAACCCTTTTGATCGAATCAAATGGAAGAACCCGAAGAAGAGGTAAATATTTCATCACCTCTTTCAAATTATTTTCTTCTTCCACTTCCTCTTTATCTTTTGTTTCCAATATAAAACAACAAATCCAGTATATTCTATATATTTTTATGTTATTATACAAATTGTAAAAAAATATTAATTATTCTGTCCATCACATAAATGCCAAAGTCACCATAAGGGTGTACGTACGAATTACTATCTCCACGTCGTGGTGTAGTTTGTTATTGAAACACTTCATTATTTAGATGGGTATAATAATAAATATAACTAATATAAATAATAAATATAACATGTTAATTATTATTTATATATGATATACGATCCTATTAAATATGATTTCACCATCAATATAATGATATTGCTCCTTGTGCCTACTTATGGAGTACTGTCTCCATGACGCGATGAGATTCATTCCCACATTCACCATTTAGTGATGATTATAAAAATATATATTATCAATAAGTATTTAATATATGACATAATAATTCTACTGTATATATATCTATGTATGTATGTATGTATTTACTTACATATATCTTATTCACTTACATTCGTTTAATATGATATGAAAACAGAAACAGCATTTATGCGTACGTATGACCTACCATCTCCATAAACAGTTCCCTCCATTTCAAATATCTTTCAATTATAAATATTTATATTCTAAATTTATATTATATATAAATAATTTTTTATATTCTGTAATTACTTACACCATTATCTAAATGATACGTTCAATAATAACAAGTTAAAATGCCTACGATAAAAAAATGATTATTACCCAAAATGTTAATTTAACATGGAAATCGTTATTAAATGGGTAGTATAAAGTTATAAATGAATAATGTGTGATATAGTCAATTTGAATATGGTTCAGGTATAATTAAATAATATACAGTTGTCATTATACAAGATGTTAAATGTACCCTCTACCAAAGGAAAGTGCATGGTAAGGGTTAATTCTTCAATCTCCTTATTATTCGAGATTGACTATGTGTCAGTTTTTAAAGGGACATATTTTTTATCCATATACATGATTCATAAATTATTTTCAAGATGTATTCTTTTAAGGGAATATTTTACTAAAATATCATTTATAATGTTTCAAGTAATTATTCTTCTACAAATTTTTCATTAATGTCCATGTTTTTAAAATGATTTTAAGGATTTATTTATATGAACATGAATGTTTTTTAATTTTAACTCCATTAAAAAGTCTCAAAGTTGTATAGGACACTATGATACGAAAATATATTTTAAATTACTTTTTTTTTATAAATTTTGTCACTTTTAAAATTATTTCATTAAAAAGGTATATTTCTCTCAAAGTGTTTAACTGATCATTTTCAACTATGTCAATATCCTTTACTGGATATTATTCTGGATCAAGGTTGATTTATTATGATAAAAATATTCCATATTGTATATAAGTTTTTGTGATATGTTTGACTATGGATGTGATATTTTTATACCATTCATGGTTTATGGATGAAGTATTGACATTTCGTATGCTAGTTTTAATACGAATGTGTATGTTATATTTAAACCTTTTCATACGTGGAATACATTGGACTTAGTAAGTGATGGGTGGAGCCCTCAACAGCTCCTCGATGCATCGGTAGGTCTCATGAGGCAAAATAGTGTCTTTGCACAAGGCATTTACAAGATCATATTTGTAGTATTGGCACAAGGGATTGACTATGTGGTTATGAGGTCTGGAATTATGCATTCCATCATTATGAAATTGCCTATTGATATTGCATGTGAATATTCGACTAGTAGAATATCCATGTGAATAATTAAATCGAATTATTTGACGTATATTTTTCATATTATGCTGAAGTTCATGTTTTAAGGGGTTTTTTTTGTTATATATATTTTTGTTTAAATTTTTATGCTTATTAATGAAAGATTTCCTATATTGTTATCGTTACTGAGCATCCAAGCTCACCACTTTCTTATGTTTTGCTTTCCAAGGATTCAACGATGTGTATTATGATTGATAAGAAGGGTTAATCTTGGGTATTAATGAAGTTATCAAAGTATAATTTATATTTTGTTTTGTTTTCTAATTTATAATGTAACATTCATGTATGTAATCAATTTCCCAAGACTGCTAAACTGGTCGGTCTTTCGGGACTTGATTCCTTGTAACCAGGCTAGTGTATTAATATAATGTACCGACTCTGGGCTTCTTGGGTTGGGGAATTACAACGAAGGATTTATTATGATAATTTTACGTTTTCCATGTTTTTATGGATTTTATGGGTTTTTAGTGTTATTTATAGTTTTTAGGTGTTTATGGGTTTTTAGGTTTTATGGGTTTTAGGTTTTTTATAGTTATATGTTTTTTTAGAGTTTTTTAACATATGTGGGGGTTTTATGGTTTTTATGTATATTACTTTTTTTAGTGTTTTATGGAGTATTAAGGTTTTTAGTGGGGGTTATGGGTTTTAATTTTTAGGGGTTTTTTGGTTTTTTGGGTTTATTGTTTTTTGGGTATTTATGTATTTTTTGTGATTTTTAGGAATTTTGATTGTTTTTAGGGTTTATGGGGTCTATTTGGAAATTTAGTGTTTTTTAAGATTCTTGGTATTTTAAACCTTTTTTAGAGTTCTTTAATATTTTTACAAATTTAAAGTGATTTTATATTTTTTTAATTTTGAGTGGTTTTATGGGTTTTTATTGGTTTTTTGGGTTTTTTGGGGTTTTCTTGGTTTTTATAGTTTTTAACATTTTAGATTTTTTGGTTGTTTTAGTGTTTTACGTTTTAAGGATTTATTATTGATTTTTAGGGATTTTAGGGATTTTATGTTATTAAAATTTTTTATGTTTTTTATGGGTTTTAGGGTTGTTAGGGATTTTTAGAGGTTTTAGGGTTTTTATGATTTTTTGTGTTTTCAGGGAGAATTTTTATTTTTTTAGAGATTTTGTGATTTTGTAGAGTTTTTATCATTTTTAGGGGTTTGAAGGGTTGTATAGTTTTTGGTGGATGTAGTTTTTTCTTGGGTTTTAGTGTTTTTAATGCTTTTTAGGGGTTATTATAGTTTTCTGGGATTTTAGGGATTTTATGGTCTTTTAGGATTTTCAGAAATTTTTTTGGTGTTTAATGTTCATTTAGGGTTTCATGGTTATCTTATCATTTTTCTAGGATTTAATGTTTTTTATTTTTTTAGGGATTTATTTTTAGAATTTTTATGGTTTTAGGGTTCTTTGGGATTTTCAAGTAGTTTTTATCAGTTTTTATGGGATTTATGGATTTGTTTTTAGGGTCTTTTAGGGTATTCAAATTTTTTTTGCTGTTTAATGTTTATTTATGGTTTTACGGTTTCTTATGATTTTTCTAGGATTTGGGTTTTTTTGTTTTTATGCTTTTTAGGGGCTCAAATGGATTTTTGAGTTTTTTTGGTGTTTGGGTTGTTTATAATTTTTTAGGGTTTCATGGTTTTTTACTTTTTACGTGTTTTAAATGTTTTAAGCCTTTTAGGTTAAATTAGGTGTTGTAGGGTTTTTTTATGTTTTTTATGTTTTTATGAATTTTTAGTGTATTTTATTATTTTATTTTTTATGTTTTTTTGGATTTTGATAGTTTTTAGTGTTTTTATGATGTTTATTGTTTTTTGTGTTTTTAGGGGTTTTTTGATTTTTTTGGTTTTTAATTGTTTTTGTAGATTTTTAATTTTTTAAGTTGTTTAAAGGGGATTTTTTTATTTTTTATCTGTATTTTAATGTTTTATGGGTACTATGTGGTATTTATGTTTTTAGAGGTTCTTATGTTCTTCATGCTGTTTATGGTTTGGTATGGTTTTTTTGGATTTTTAGCATTATATAATTTTGAGACGTTTTTAGTTTTTTTGGTTTTTTAAGGATATGTTGTTGTTTTTCATGACTTTTGGGATTTTTTTTTTATTTTTTTCATAATTTTTTGTAAATTTTTCGGGATTTTATATTTTGGGTGGTTATATGGGTTTTGAGGGTTTATGTTTTTAGTTTTTTTAGGATTTTTCCATTTTTAGGGTTTTTAAGGTCTTTTATAATTTTAACATTTTTAGGGTTTAAATGTTATCCAGTGTAATTATTGGTTCATTGCATTTTTTGAGTATTAATATATTTTTCTAGGGATTATGTTTTAGTTGGTTTTTAGGATTTTCTAGGGTTTTTAGAATTTTTTAGGTATTTAGGGGTTTTATGAGTTTTTAGTATTTTATGTATTTCATCTTTGTTTTTAGGGTTTTTTGTGTTTTTTACATTTTTATAGATTTTAGAACTTTTTATGATTTTTATTGTTTTTTGGTGGTTTATGTGAGTTTGAGGGGTTTATCGTTTCAGGGTATTTATGGTTTTCTAGTTTTATGGGTTTATAATTTTTTTGGTTTTTTATTGTTTTATAGTTTTTATATTTTTTAATGTTTTTAGGATTTGAAAAGGGATTTAGAGTTTTTAGTTGTGTTTTTGTGTTTTTCTAGTATTTATGGTTTTTATGGGGTTTATAGTTATTAGGGGGTTTTAGTATTTTTTGGGTCTGTTTATGGTATTTAAATATTTTTAGATTTTTTGTGTTTTTATAATTTTTATGTGTTTTTGCGTTTTTACGGATTTCATAAGGGGTTTCATGGTTTTTGTGTGTTTTTATGTTTTTTGTTACATTTAGGGATTTTAATGTTTTTTGACATTTTGGATTTTTTGAATTTTAAAGGGTTTTTTGGGATTTATTGGTTTTTAAGTATTATGGTTTTTAGATTTTTATGATTTTTATGTTTTTTAGTAGTTTTAAAATTTTTAAGGGTTTAAAGGGTTTTTATAGTTTTTATTGTTTTTCATGGTTTTAGGGTTTTATTGTTTTTAGGGTGTTTGAATTATTATCATTATTAGGTATTTATGGGTTTTATGTTTTTTTATGTTTTTATTATTTTCTAAGGGGTTTTTGTTTTTTTGGTATTTTTAGTTTATAATGATTTTTTGGGATATTTTTTGATTTTTTGGTTTTTTAGGGTTTTAGGGTTTTTGAAGGTTTTTTTTTGGCTTTTTATGGTTTTTTATAGTTTTTTTGGATATTAAGGTGGTTTTGAGTTTTCAGGGATTAAATGTTTTTTAGTTTTTAAATTATTTGTGTGTTTAATGGGGTTTTTATAGTTTTTACTGGCCTTTTAGGGTTTTTATGAGTATTTATGATTTTTACGATTTTTATGGATTTTTTGGCTTTTAAAGGTTTTTAGGGGTTTTATGGTATTTTAGTTTTTTTTGGGTTCTAAGTCCATTCTAGTGGTTTAAAGTGTAATAATTTTTTATATGTTTTCTTAAGGGTTTTGAAGGTTTTACAGTTTTTTATGTGTTTAGTGATTATTATAGATTTTTAGGATGTATATTTTTTTTATGTTTTTAGCGATTATGAAGATTTTTAGTGCTTTTAGGATTATTTATATTTTTTTGTTTTTTTTGTTTTTATATACTTTTATCTTTTTTATATTTTTAATGGTTTTTTAATGTTTAATTTTATTTTATTTTTTAGTGGTTTTATAGTTAATATGGGGTTTTATGGGGTTTTATGGTTTTTAGGGGTTTGGGTTTTTTAGGGTTTTATGAGTGATATATTTTTTAGGTATTTTAGGGGGATTAAGTGCATTTAGGTTTTTAATTTTTCCATAGTGTTTTTTTAATGTTTTTATGGTTTTTAGGGTTTTTTTGTATTTTTTGGATTTTTACGGATTTCTTACGATTTTTATGGTTTTTATGGAATTTAGATAATTTGGGGTATTTTGATATTTTATTGGGTTTCTAGTGTTTTTATGGTTATTTTTTAAGACTTTTTGAGTTATGAAGGATTTTAATACTTTATTGTTTTTTAATATTTTTTTGTTGTTTAAATGGTTTTTAGTGTTTTAGTGGCTTTTAAGGGATTGAAAGATTTTTTATGTTTTTTAGTTTTGGGGTTTTTAAGATTTTTACTGTCTTAGGGGGGTTTTAGGATTTTTAGAATTATTAAGTTAATCCATGTCTTTATTTATTCCTTGGTTTTTATGATTTATTAGGTTTTTTAAGGGTTTTAGTTTTTTTGCCTTTTTATTTTTTAGGTCATTTTTAGGATTTTTAAGGTTATTGTAGTTTTTAGGGATTTTGATGGTTTTAGTGTTTATGGTTTTTATGTTTGTATATTTTTTATGGTGTTTTATTTTTTTAATGGGTTATATGGTTTCTTCATGATTATATCATATCTAGGGGTTTAAAGGGGTTTTAAATTTTTAGTGCTTTTTTGGTTTTTGTCCATTTTCAGGGGTTTTAAGGATTTTTAGGATTTTTATAGTTTTAAGGGTTTCTAGGGTTTTTAGAGTTTTTTAGGATTTTTTATGGTTTTGGGTGTTTTTTGGTTTTCTAAGGGTTTTAAATATTTCTTGGTTTTTAATTATTTAATGTTTTTTTCATGGTTTTTATGGTTTTTTCATTTTTAATGATTTTTAGGGACTTTTAAGGATTTTTATGGATTCTCTGGGTTTTTAGGGATTTTTAGGGGGTTTAGGTTGATAGTTTTTTTTCATTTTGGTTATTAGGGGTTTATTTAAGATTTTTTGGATGTTAATGGTTTTTACGGACATTTATCATCTTTAGGGTATTAAAGGGCTTTTAGAGTTTTAGTGGTTTGTAGGGTTTTTATGGATTTTTATGATTTTTAATGTTTTTAGGGTTTTTAAGGCCTTTAGGGATTTTAATATTTTTATGTTTTCTAACTGATTAATTTTCCATATGGTTTTTCGGTATTTCCTTGGCATTTTTATGGTATTTATGGGTTTTTATGATTTTAGGGATTTTTAATACTTTTAGGATCTTTTTTAATTTTTAGGAATATTTTTGTTTTTATGGTTTTATAGTTTTTTTATGTTTTTTTTATTTTTTTTGGTTTTATGGATTTTTAATTTTTTATAGTTTTTTAATGTTTTATCTGTTTAAAGGGATTTTAGATTTTTAGTGGGTTGTATATTTTTTGTGTTTTTTTGGTTTTTATGGATTTTTTGAGTTATTTTTGTTTTTACTGTTATTTGGTGGTGTAGGTTCTTTTTAATTTTTTAGGTTTTATGGATTTTAGAGTTATTGTGTTTTTAAGTCATTATTAGGATTTTTAAGTGTTTTTTAGATTTTTATGTTTTTTGGGATTTTTAATGCCTTTTTGGAAATTTATGTTTTTTTATGGTTTCTTAGGATTGTAATAAATATTAGGGGTTTTAGGGTTGTATAACTAGTTTTGGGTTTTATGGTTTTTTGAATTTTTTAGGGTTTTAAAAGTTTTTTATATTTTTTTTGTAAAAATTAGTGCCATATTCCACCTCTTGGGTGGTGCGTTTAAGGGAAGAGAGGAAATATCGATTTACCATTCCTTTGCATGGACCTTTTCAACATCATTTTCCTTTAAAGAAGGTCTAATTATCAATGGGGGAACTGTTCATACTAGTTGGTGATTACGTGGGGTCAAGAACTCATACAATAGGTTATTCTTGGATATAAATTCCCCATATAGTCAACAATGAGTTTATTTGTAGAGCCAAGAACGCCCAATAGCCATGGTATCCATGATTCATGGACCTTCTTTCCAAAGGTAGGCGCTCGTCCTTTGATGATTTGGCCAATAACACATAAGGACTCCATTGGTCGAGAGGATCGGAGGTCAACCACACCACACCCTTCCTAGGGAGGATTTTTTCATGTTTTGGGACTTTGTTATAGATTTATGTCATGTTCATATGTTCGTGAATCAATGGTTTATTCTCCAAGAGTATGTCTATAGGCTACCTTAGTTAGCAAGATCGTCATGAGAATGCATGTGTTTGATGCCACAGAGGTGATGCTGACTTAGCCATATTACAAGGAGCTCTGGTGTCTATCATCATCCAGGGGGAAAAAGGTGACTTGATTTTGGGATAGGTCCCACAAGGAAGGATTCTTATGTATCCTCGGGAGAGGAATCATAACCCACATTGTTCAGAAGGAGTGGGATTATTCATGGGAGCTACCCATTTTGGAGACATGACTGGGTGGACCCTTCATGGGAGGGAACCCTTTTGAGCTCAGGCTTTCTGGTAGGCATCATATGTATCATGGATAATCAGGAACCAGAGTTTTCATAGTTCATATGGTGTGGGGATTATGCATGAGATCTTCCCATTTAATGAGGCGTGGTTGGGTTAACCGTTTATAGATGGGAACCCCTTTTGATATTGATCCTTCTATTAGGCGTCCTATTAATCCTGATTTGATCAAGAATTAGAGTTCTCACTATTCAGATGGTGTTTATGTGGTAATCCTCACAAACCTCTAATCCCATGTGAGTCATGATCAGTGTGAGAAACAAGAGGATTTGAAAGAATCAACAATGCACATGCTTCCTCCCCTATTAGTGGGGGAGGGAGATCCCATGTTGGAAGAGGATGGTGTCACTATGGGTGAGGGCGCAGAGCGATGAACCTTTCTATGTGAAATACAATTAAAGGTCATGCATCCCGGACTCAGAATATTGGGGACATACATCAGTGGGAGGGCTGCAGAGAATGTTCTGGGAAGTATACTATAGTTTAAAGTCATATAGCTTGGAAGATGGAATCATAATTTAACGTCATATGGACCTGACTATTTGGGGTAATGCAGTTTAGGGTCATGCGATGAGGACCACTTTCTATAAAAACCAAGATTATCATAAGGAAAATCATGTTTGGATATTCCAATGTGCCTCGAACATGAGAGGGATGGAATGTTTAAACCATGAATGTACAAGATCCTGGATTAGTGGAAATGATATGAGGCATTGAATCCATTGAGGCGTACATAGGCAGGAAAGGACTATCTTGAGGAATAATTTTCCTCTTTTTGATAGGACATTTCTAAGGCAACATATGTAAATCCACAGGAGCATGATGTGCATAGTCATGCAGAGGTGTCCCCTAGACACTGGTCATCAATTTTTATGGCTGAGGATGTTTATAGAAATTTTAAATCACCCAGTATACTAAATTTTAAAGTCTTATAGCTTGGAAAATAACATCACTATGTAATTTTGGGTTGTCAGGACTAGTACCATAGAGTATAACGTCGGGTGGTAAGGACGATAACTCATAGTTTAAGTTCAATGATTTTGGAACATGAAGGTGAGGAGCCATTATTAATTAAAGGATAAACTGGCTGGGTTGTTCTGACATTCCTCAATTATAAGAGGGAAGGAATGTGTAAATTATGACCTTTGGGATTCTCATAATAGGAGAAATCGTAGGGGGAATGGAATCCATTAAGGTGTACAGAGGTAGGAAAGGACTTTCCTAAAAACTAATTTTCATTCGATTGATAGCTGTCTAGTAGGATTCAATTACAGAGCCACTGAGGCATGTTGTGCATAGTCAAACAATGGTGTTTGTAGTACACTGGCCTTCCTCTTTTGATGGCCATGTGGGATTATGAGGATCTAAAATCACCAGAGATAGAGACTTTGATGGATTGAAAGGATTTGTTAGGGAATTTAAAAAACACTTCGGATATGATTTTCCGTGGAGTTCTAGGTCATCCTAACATTAAAGATAGGTGATATGGATTTTTAGAAGGTCCCTGAGGAATGTCTCTTCTCATAGTATTTAATGAATGAATGTTTGGGAGGAAAGGAAAATGTTGTCAAGCCAACCCGGAATGTTCTCACTCTAACTCTCCACATTTCATGGGGGTCAGTGACGGAAGCAAAGGGACTAGCCCAGAGGGCCAGGACAACATGCCAACACTGAGCCCGTGTGGAGGTGCGGGGGTGTATCCCCTGCTTTATGGACCGGTGGGTGTGAACTGTTTTCCATATAGAGCATCTGTGTAAGAGCAGGGCACGTAGGAAATTACACATAGGATGGAATGCAAAGGAGCATGCCATATATTATGGTAAGAGGAGGGTATTTCCATGTTCTATCTCCGTTATAGGTCTTCCACGTATTGTCCTCCACATAGGGGAATCCATGTATGGTCTTCCACATAGGGTAATCAGTGAACAGTCCTCCACATATGGGTGCTCGCATACTGTCTTCCACATGTAGGCATCTGCGAACCACTTTTATTATATTTTTTTATCATTTCTCTAGTTAGATGCACAGTGTCTTCTAAATATGGTTCACAGGGGGGACCTTCACGAACTGATTTCTGAATATGGTTCGTGTGATGGATTTCAAAAACTATTAATTGTTTGTGTGATGGAATCTTTGAACTACTTTAGATATGGGATGGAGTCCCACGAAGTTCATTGGGTGTGGGAGAAATTTATCCCACACCCTCTACATTCTTCATCCAATTTTCACTCGTCCCAAAGTTCAACCTTTTTTCTTCCTCTTTTTCAATTCCCCTAGTGGTCCTTTTATAAAGTTTCGGAGAATTTGTATCTGCAGTATGCACGACACCTTCTTCCAAATTCCATGAAATTTTATTTCCCCGCAGATGACACGGTTAATGGCGATTTTGTGAGGCTTTTGTTTCTTGCCGGCATCCCCTCATCCGCAAACCATATCATTTGGGTGGATGGTGTTTGGGTTATACTTCCATCAGATTCTCTTCAATGAAAAACGTTCACAGCGGCTCTGGTTTGCAGGTGGAAATTCACCGTGAACTGCTTCATTCTATGTCCAATACCTTACAGGCTAGCATGTCATAGTCCTTCCGTGTACTGAATGGTTCGCATATTATGCCTTCCGCTAAACTTTCACGGTGATGGTACGAAGTCGGGCAGAATTCTTTTGAAAGTTTTTATTTCTTCACAATTCTCTACAATTTTTAAATAAAACATGCATCCATCATCCTTGAGAAACTTTTTGGAGTATTTTCCTCCCCGTTGTTGAATTTTCGGGACTCTACATGATCTAACGAGTTTCTCTATTTTTAGTGGTTTTAAGTATTTTTATGCATTTTTAGACATTATCATATTTGATGGGTCTTTTTTTACAGGGTTTTACGGTTTTAGGGTCTTTTTAAATTTTATTATTGTTTTTAACTTTTTTAGGATTTTAGTGGTTTTATTTTTTTTAGGTTTTAAGGAGTACTTTGGGTTTTAAGTGTTTTTTTGGGTTTTAATGGTTTTAGGGGTTTTTTTAGTTTTTAGTGGATTTAGTGGTTTTAATGTTTTTTATGTTTTTTTATGGGTTTTATTTTTTATTATCTTTTTTAGGTTTTCTTATAGTTTTCAGGGTTTATTTGTTTTTCACCTTTTTCTAGAATTTTAGTGTTTTTTGGAATTGTATTATATTTAGGGAATTATGATGTTTGTGTTTTTAGGAGATTTTGTGTTTTGACTATTTTAGGGTTTAATGATTTTTTATATTTTTAGAAGTTTTAAGTGTTTTTATGGATTTAATGGTTTGTAGGGTTTTTTAGTTTCTAGATATTTTTATATTTTAGTTTAGAATTTTTATGTTATTTTTAGATTTTTAAATAATTTGAGGGTTTTAGGATATTTTAGGGTATTAGTGTTTTTATGGGTTGGGGGGGTTAGTTTTTAAGGTTCTATAATTTTCTAGTGTTTTAAAATTTTTAGGTGTTTAAAGGGTCATAAGTGTATTTAGTAGCGTTTTATTGTTATTATGTGGTTTTAGGGGTTTTAAGGTTAGTAATTGTTTTTACAGTTTTTTTTAGGATTATAGGTTTTTTAGGGTTTTTATGTTTGTTTAGGGTTTTTATCATTTTTTTAGGTTTTTTGGGGGGTTTATCTAATTTTATGGTTTTATCGTTTTCTTAGGTTTTTTCCTGGGTGTTTAGTTTTTTTTACATTTTTAAGGATTTTTAAGGGTTTTTTAGTATTTTTATGGTCTTTAGGTTTTGGAGGGGTTTTAGGTGTTTTGAGGTTTTTAAATGATTTATTGATTTTTAGATTATTTTTAATGTTTTATGGGGATTAAATTGTATTTATAGTTTTTAGTGGGTTTTTGGGTTTTAATTGCATTTTAAGGGTTTTAATAGTTTTTACGGGATTTGTGGTTTTCAGGATTTTTTTATTTTCTATGTTTATTCACATTTTTTAGTTTTTTAATGGTTTTATTTATTTATTGTTTTATATGGGATTCTTAAGGTTTTTCATGGTATTTATGGATTTTATATTTTGGTTATTTTTAGGGATTATTTAGTATTTTTATGGTATTTTATGTATTTTATGGAATTTGGGGTTTGAGGGGGATTTTCAGGGATAAATGTTATTTTAATTTTTAGGGGTTTTAATGTTTTTAGAGTTCTTTAGTGTTTTTAGTGGCAAAAGGGGGTTTTTAGTGTTTTTACCAGTTTTAGGTTTTAATGTTTTATAAGGGGTTTTAATGGTTTTTAGAGGTTTTATGGGTTTTAGGGTTGTTTATGCTTTTTATGGTTTTTATGGGAATTAAGTTTTTATGGGTTTTAAGTGTTTTTAGTATTTTAAGTTTTCACATGGTTTTTTGGGGTTTCCTTGTTTTTGTAATTTTTATGGATTTTAGTGGGTTTTAATGTTGTTTGGGTTTTTATAACCTTTAGGGATTTTAGTGGTTTTAGGTTTTGTTATGGTTTTTTTGGTTTTTTTTCTATGGTTTGTATAGTTTTTTAGAGTTTTTAGGCATTTTAAAGAGTTTTTAGGCATTTTTATGAGTTTAAATGGATTTATTGTTTTTATTGGGTTTTAGGTATTATACTGGTTTTATGATTTTTTATGGTTTTAGGGTTTTTTATTCTTTTAGATGTTTTAGGGTGCTTTTAGGGTTTTAGGGTTATTACTGTTGTTTATTATTTTTATGTATTAAATTGTTTTCAAGTTTTAATGTTTTTCTAATGGGTTTTTATGATTTTAAGATTTTTTATATTTTTAGGGTTTTTTTGGGTTTTTATGTTTTTATGGATTTTTAGGGTTTTATTGGATGATGGGGGATTTTAGAGGAATTATTTTTTTTAAAGGGTTTAGTGGTTTCTTTTATTTTTTTGGGTTTATTTAGTTTTTTGGTATTTTAATGTTTTTATAAATTAAGCATTATTAGGGGTTTAAAGGATTTAAATTTTCTAATGGGGTTTAATGGTTTGATGGGTTTTAGGTTTTTTATGTATTTTGTGTTTTTTCATGGTTCTTGAATATTTTTAGTGTTTCAGGGATTTTTTGGGTTTTTGGCATTATTAGGGTATGAGTGTATTTATTGGTGTTAATGGTTTTTAGTGTATTTTTATATTTTTAGGGATTTTTAGGTTATTTAGGAATTTTTACAGATATTTAGGGTTTTTTCCCTGGGAATATAGTTCATGTTACGAATAATCATTTTAAAATAGTTTATACCATGTTTTTATCATGTAACTATAATCACATAATGGTTTTATGTCCATGGGGACCTGCTTTCCAAATAAGTTTCTCAGTGGGAGCTTCGGCCAACGATTCTTAAGAAGTCACATTAGTTAATATGATAGGAGTTTGTTTACATCATACCCTTTTTGGGGGATTATTTCTTACTCCATGAATATCTTATTGATTTATGAAATATATATGTATGAATCCTTTATTTAATAATAATTATGATGTCAATTACCTGAAAATTCACAATCAATTATTTGAAGGAATGGAATAAACAATCATCTATATGTATTAAAGTTTATTCATCAATGAAAAATCTTTATATATCTGAGTTACTCCATAAATGGTATCGTTTTATATAAAAATTAGTTATTATTTGGTTATTATTATGAAGATGCTGGTTTTTTAGCCACACAGTGGGGCGCTATAGAGTTTATTATCATCAATGTAGACAAAAGTTACATTGGAGTTTATTTTCATCCAGGGAGACGTGAGTTGTTTTGATGTAAGGATTGAACCCATATGTGGGATTCCTATGTATCCTCATGAAAGGTATGATAATCCTTGTAGTTTGGTTCAACTCAATGGGGCACGTCATACATTTTTGGTTCCTATGACAAAGACCTAACCCAATCATTCAACATCCCTTTGAAATGAGGTTTCAGAGAATGGTTCTAAGTCACAGGTTGGTGTGGGACCTATGCCAAATCATCCAATGGAACAACCATGGGATATGTATTTATAAGGTGAATTAGATACTACTAGGTGTGTTTCCAAGAGAGAACATGGTTTGTTATATTGTTGGGAATGAACCTTAAGGAGGCTTCATACATATCCCATGTGGATTGGAATCAAATCACCCATAGTTCCATTGTGATTACTGATTCCTATGGAGGTCCTCAAGGGTATGTCTCACCAATGAGTATGTACCGTTTAGATGACTAAATTTGGGCATATTCATTAAGATAATTCCCTTGTAATGGGAGCCATGATAAATGTATTAAATCATGGTGGTCTGGGGGGTCTAACTTGAGACGTACACTCGAGGAGGATGTCAGGATTAAGGGATTATGATTCTTTACTACTCCTAAGGAGGACTCCAATTGAGCATGGTCCTTAGGTAGTCTTCCTACATATACTGATTAAATGGAATCAGAGTTCTCATAGTTAAATAAATGGCATGGAGTGTACGAATTCTAGGATCATAATTATCCCCTAAGCCCATGTGATTCATGCTCAGTGTGAGGAATAATAGAAAGTAAAATATATGACAATAAATATATTATTCTTCTTTCGGAAAGTGTAAATTTTCTTGAATATATATTTGGGGTTACTCATAATGAGGATTTAATTGTGCTTTTTGGGGCTTATTCCTTATCATGATACCATTTTTAGGGTGTGTCAGGGATTCTTTCTAAGGAGGATCCCCAATTTGAGGTTAGTTGGGGCTTACACCTAAGGAGGATTCCCATTGGAGATTTGGTTGGGGATTACTCATACGGAGGATTCCCACTTGGGTTTATTGGGGATTACTCATAATAAGGATTCTTATCTGAGGTTTGGTCGGTGATTACTCCTAAGTAGGATTCCTAGATGAGGTTTTTTGGAGGATTAATCCTATAGAGGATTCCAATATGAGGTTTCAGTTGGGGATTACTCCGAAGTAGGACACCCATTTGAGCTTTTGTTGTGTCTTACTCATATAGAGGATTCCCATTTCAGGTTTGGTTGGTTCTTACTCAAATAGAGGATGCACATGTACCATTTGGGGAATAATCTTATAGAGGACGCCTAGTTAAGGTTTCATTTAGGATTTCTCTTAAAGAGGATTCCAATTTTAATTTTGATTTGAGATTAATCCTGAGGGGGATTCCCATTTTGTTAGGTTGGGTATTACTCCTAAGAAGGATTCTCATGTAACTTTTCATGATTTTTCCTAAGGAGGATTCCCATATGAGGTTTGGTTGGGGTTTACACCTTACGAGGATTCTGATTTG
This sequence comes from Viscum album, assembly GCA_963277665.1. Taxonomy (NCBI): domain Eukaryota; kingdom Viridiplantae; phylum Streptophyta; class Magnoliopsida; order Santalales; family Viscaceae; genus Viscum; species Viscum album. The sequence continues at coordinate 1,477,408,150 of OY728148.1, read as the reverse complement.
AAGTTTTGTTGGGACTTACATCTAATGATATTCTTATGTTGAATTTCTTTTCCATATTACTAAGGAGGATGGACATTTGAGGTCTCGTTGGGGCTTACACCAAATGAGTATTCCCATTTGAGGTCTCATTTGGGATTACTCCGAATGAGAATGACCATGTACCATTTCGGGTGTATTCCTAATGCGGATTCCCATTTTAGGTTTGATTATGGATTAATCCTAATGAGGATGCCCATTTGGATTGATTATAGATTACTCCTAATGAGTATTACTATTTACCAATTGGGGATTTTTCCTCAGGAGGATAACATTGAGGATCAAACTGGCATAGAAGTTAGGTGATATGGATTCTTGAGTTTCTTGAGGAATTTATCCACTCATGTTACTCAATGAATCTAAAGGGAGAATATACAGTCATAACCTGGGAATGGAATGAATGGGTGTATATAGACTCAAGGAATTTCAGGGAGTGTGGAAGAGTGTCTTAAATCATATTATTACTGGGGTTGAAATTTAGGTTGTAAGAGGTGAATCCAAAAATTTCTTCAACCCGACCCAAAAAATATCATGGTGTGACTCTATATTTTGCATGGGGGTCAGTGAAAAAAGTGAAGGGACCATGTCAGAGGTCTAGGATCATAGCTCAGTAATGGTGGAGAGTTGGGGTGTGGGGTGAATCCCACGTTGTATGAACTGACGAGACCCTGTTAGTGGGTCGTCTAGGTGGGTCAACCTGGGGGGTCGCAACGGTGGGTCACATAGATTGGTCATTGATATGGTTCCCACCCAAGTGCGAAGATATGGGACACTCCCTAGTAAGGGAGGGCTATGATTAGTCACCCATGTAGTGATGGACTACATGGAAGAAGGACCATCACAACCAGATACCTCTCCTAGATTATCCATCCTTGAGTTTGACCATCCTCAACAAATTTAAGGTGTAGGGGCCTATTTATAGACCCTAGTGGACCAGTGTATATGGTCCAACATATGATGGGTCTGGGTTAATGGGCTTGTGTGGATGGGCCAGTGTGGATAGCCTCTATAGATGGCTTGCATGGATAGACAGTATGGATTTTTTGCGGAGTGTAATTGACTCCTTTAAAAAAATTCATATTATGAGTGCCATAACATTTAATATGTATGTCTGTTTAGGATCCATTAATAGAAAATTTGATGCTCCTAAAGATATCTATAATTCATGATAAGTGGAATTCATTAAATAATTATAGAAGGAAATTTATACTTTCATTTTGTTCATTGAGTTTTTTATAATAAATCATGGAAATCCACTGCACAATCCTTAGGGGTGGAACTTTTTGCTTTTCCCTCAATATGATACAATCTTGTGGAACATGAAAATTTACCCTGTATCGTCTTCCTCTATAGAGACACATCTTTACTGAAACTAAAAACAATCTATGTGATGTTTACATCATAGATTCTGTATCTATGTTCATGGAATTTATTTTTCAGTCTGAACAAGGGTTTTTAGTTATTTTGTGGGATATGGGGATTTTTTAGGTTTGTTAGATTTATTGGGGATTTATTGTTTTTATAGTTTATTGTGGGTTTTAATGTATTCTAGAGTTTTTTATATCATTTTGTGGTTTATAATGTGTTTTTTTGTGATTTTAGGGGTTTTATGGGTTTATAGTGATTTTTAAGGGGTTTATGGGTTTTATGGTTTTTAGGGGTTTTAGGTTGTTTTTTATATATCTTATGGATTCTAGTGTATTTTAGATTTCTCTATGATTTTACGTATTTTCATAGGTTTTTATGGTTTTCATAGGGTATTGCAATGGTTTTAGGGGTTTTTACATTTTTTGTAGGTATTTTAAATTATTTATGTGCTTTTATGTGGTTTTAAGGATTTTTGAGGAGTTTAGTGTTTTTTAGGGTTTTTTAGATTTCATGGTTTTCTAGGGTTTTAGTGTTTTTTGTTTTTTTATTGTTTAAAATGTGTTTATAGTTGTTTAATGTTATTTGGGGCTTAATGGGTCTTTAAGGATTTTATTGGGTTTTCAGTGTTTTTTTGGGGGGTTGTATTTTTTATGTTTTCTAGGGGTTTTATGGTTTATAGGGGTTTCATTTATTTTTAGGTTTTTTACAATTTTTTAGTATTTAGGGGTATTAATTTTTTTTAGGTTTTTATGTTTTTCTTTCGGTTTTTTGTGTTTTTAGGTTTTTATTTTGTTTTTAGGGATTTTTGGGATTTAAAATTATTTTCACGGTTTTTATGTTTTTCTTAGGGGTTTTCATGGTTTTAGGGTTTTTACGTTTTTATAGAATTTTGGGTTTTTCATAAAAATTTATAGGTTTTAGTTTTTTATGGATTCTATGAGTTTTATTATTTTTTCAGGGGGTTTGGGTTTTTTAAGGATTTTTGGGTTTTTGTTGTTTTGTTGAGTTTTTTAGGGTTTTAAGGTTTCTTAGATATTTTAATTTTTTTTATATGTCTAAAGGGTTTTTTTATTTTTGTTTTTTTAGGGTTTTTAAGTTTTTTAAGGTTTTTTAAGTCTTTTATGGTGTTATATGGTTTTTAATGGGTTTTATAGTATTTAGTGTTTCTAGGGTTTTTAAGGTTTTTAGTGTTTTAGGTTTCTTAAAAAATTAGTGGTTTTATTTACCTAGGACTCTTTCAGTATTTTTATAGTTTTTTAGGTTTTGGGGATTTGTATGTATTTTTAGTTTTTTTTAGTTTTTTTTGAATTGGGGTTTTTATGGGTTTTAGGGTTTTTAGAGTTTTTATTGTTTATTGGGGTTTTATAGGTGTTTTTATTTTCATGGGGTCTTTATGGGTATTTTTTTCTTTTTTTTGTGGTATATATGATTTATGATGTTCTTATTGGGTTTTTAGGGTTTAATGGGGTTTTTTGTTTTTTTTTGTTTTTTTAGTTTTTAAGGATTTTACTATTTTGGTGAATTTAGTGATTTTTTATCATTTTTTTGGTTTTTATGGGTTGTATTTTTTTTATATTTTTATTTTTTTCTTAGAATATGTTATGAGTTTTTATATTTTTGTAATTTTTTTTATATTTTTGGAGGCCTTTTATAATTTTTATGGGTTATTAGGTTTTTATGGATTCTGAGTGGTTTTTCGGTTTTGTTTAGATTTTTTTAGTTTTATGGGGTTTTATCATTTTTAGGGTTATTATATTTTCTTATGTTTAAAAGAAATTTATAGTTTTTCAAATTTTTAGGGGTATAAAGGGATTTAGAAAAATTAGTTGTTTCTAGGGTTTGTGTTGGGCTTATGGGGTTTTATGGTTTTAAAAGTTTTAATAGTTTTTAATGGTTTTTAAGGATTTTATGGTTTTTACTGCTTTTTAGTTTTTCTGGTCTTTGATTTGTTTATATGTGATTATGGTTTTCGTAAGGATTTTTAGGCTTTTGGGTTTTTAAAATTTTTATGCATTTTTACAGATTTCATAGGATTCTTTTAATATTTTTTATTTTTATGGATTTTTTGGGTATATTATTTTTCTTGGATTTTTTGAGTTTCTTGAGGTTACTAAGAATTTTTAGAGTTTTTCATAATTTTTTTTGGTTTTAAATGGGTTTTATATTATTTTTCACGTTTTAGGGTTTTTATGGGTCTTATGTGTATTAATGGTTTTAGGGGTTTTTATGTGTTTAATGGATTTATGGTTTTTAGGTTTTTAGGGGGGTTTAAGTTTTTTTTTGGTTTTTAGGTTTTTTAACTATTTTTATTTTTTATGATTTTCTTATGTGTGTTTAGGGTTTCATTGGGTTTATATGTTTGTTGGTATATTTAATGATTTATTAATATTTTTATGGTTTTTTAGTATTTTTTTATTTTTAAGGATTTTATGCTTTTTATAGTTTTTTTTGTTTTTGGATTTTAAGGAGTTTTGATGAGTTTTTTATAGGTTTTAATGTTTTTTATAGTTTTTAATATTTTATGGGTTTAAAGGGTTTTTAGATATTTTAGTGGATTATTTATATTTTATGAATTTTAGTTTTTTTAGTGATTTTAGGGATTTGATGTTTTCTTTGGTTTTTTGGGGATTTATATGATTTTAGGTTTTTAATGTCTTCTTCAGTTTTTTCTTTATTTTTATAGTCTTTAATTTATAAGGGATTTTTTGGAAAATTTTTGGATTGTTATGGTTTTTATTTTTTTAGGGATTTGTGGATTTTTCAGGTTTTAATGTTTTTGGGTTTTACTTTTTGTTTGGTTTTTCTGGTTTGTTGAATTTTTTTGAGGTTTTATGTTTTTATAGAGTTTTAAAATTTTTAGGGGTTTGATGTAATTTTAGGGTTTTTGGTGGGTATTTAGGGTTTTTATAGTTTTTTCGGTTTTCATAATGTTTGAAGGGAGTTTATGGTTTTTAGGTGTTTTATTATTTTAAGCCCTTTTACCGTATTTAAGGTATTTGTAATTTTTTAGATCTTTAGGAGTTTTAAGAGTTTTTATGTTTTTAATGTTTTATTAGGAAACTTTGGGAATTCCAGGGCATTTTTAGATTTTTATATACATTTAGGTTTTTTATGATTTTTATTTATTTAAGGATTTTTTGAGATTTTGAATGTTTTTTGGGTATTTTAGGGCTTCTTTAGTTTTTAATGGCTGTATAATTTTAGAGGTTCTTAATGGAAATAGTATTATTATGTTTTATTAACGGTTTTCATTATTTTTATGGGTTTTTATTTTTCAATTTTTTGTTTTGGTTTTATAATTTTTTAGTGTTTTTTTAATTTTGTGGTATTATTTGGGCTTTTAATGATTTTTAGCGATTTATGGTTTTTTTGGTTTTAGGGTTGTTTTTATTTTTCTAGGTTTTTAATGTTTATTTATTTTTTTAACAGTTTTTGTTAATTTAAATGGATTTTTGTGTTTTTTATAGGGAATTATATTTTTATGGGTTTTAGGGTTATTAATTATTTTTGGTGTTTATGGTTCTTGTGTGTTTTTAGGGTTTTTACAATTTTTTGGGCTTTTTGGGTTTTTAGCAATATTATGTTTTTAGGGACTTTATGTGTTTTTATATTTTTTATGTTTTTCATTGTTTTTAAGAATTATTAGGAATTTTTGGATTTATAGGGAATTTTTTCGATTTGTATTGTTTTTATGGTTTTGGGGATTAAGAGGATTTTTTGGGTTTTTTTGGGTTTTTTGGTTTTTTTCGGTTTTTATCATTTTTAAGGGTTGTAATTATTTTTAAGTTGTTATGGTTTTCTATCTTTCTTTGTGGTTTTTATTTGATTATAGGTTTTTTTGGATTTTAGGGGTTTTATGTTTTTTTAGGGGTTTTAAGTTTATTTAGAGTTTTTCACATTTTTTGAGTTTAAAGGTATTGTAGAGTTTTTAAGGGTTTAAAATAATTTATTCTTTTACTGTTATTTATTTATATAGGGGTTTTATGGGTTTTTAGTGTTTCTATGGGGTTTTAGGTTCATTTTGGTATTTTTTTTAATTCCTAGTTTTTAAGGGGATTAACATTTCTAGGATTATTTTCTTTTCATTGGATTTATCTATATTTTTAAGTATTTGTATTTTTTCCTTGATTTTTAGTGAAATTTTAATATTTTTATACGCTTTTAGGGGTTTTTAAGACTCTATGTATTTTTAAGGTTTTTAGGGTGTTAATGGTTTTTATGTTTTTTTGGGTTTTTTAATTTATTTTTCTGTTATTAGTGGTTTTTATGAGTTTTTTTAAAAAAATTAGAGTTCTTAACATTTTTAGATTATTAAGGGGTTTTTATTAATTTTATCTAGTTTAATGTGTTTTTAGGGTCTTTAATGGTTTTATGTGTATTTATGGATTTATGGTTTTTTCAGAATTTTTTTAGTGTTTATGGGTTTTATGGTTTTAAGTATTTTTATCTTTTTAGGGGTTTTATGAGATTCTGTTTATTATGTTTCTATTTAGGGTTTTTATGATATTTATGATTCATAAATCATTTGGCTATTTTTAGAATTATTTTATTTTTTAGTATTTTTGGGATTTTTAAGGATTTTGAATATTTTTAGGTGATTATGGTTTTTAGGGTTTTTCTTATTTTTGGGGTTTGTTAGGGTGTTATCATTTTTCTATTGGTTTTAGTATTTTTAAAGATTTAACATTTTTTTGTTTTAAATGGGTATAGTGTTTTTAGTATTCTTTTAGGGTGTTAAAGGGGTTTTAGAGTTTTAATGCGTTTTTTTGTTTTATAGTTTTTTGGGGTTTTAGTGTTTTTTAGGGTTTTTACCATTTTTTCACTTTTTACGAGGTTTAAAATACTATTTACATTAATTGTGATTTTTTAGGATTTTTAGGGTTTTTGGGTATTTAAGGGTTTTACAAATTTTATATGTTTTTTTTGGTTTATTATGGGTTTTGAATTTTTTAGTGTTTTTAGGTTTTTTAGATTTTTAGAACATTTTTAGGGGTTTAATGAGTTTTTTGAGATTTTAGTGTGGTTTTTTATTTTATGGGTTTTTATTGTTTTACGGTTTTTAGGGGGGTTTGGTTTTAATGATTTTTGAGGTTTATATGGCCTTTTGTTGTTTTAAGGCCTTTTGTTTTTTTAGATTTTAATTGGTTTTATGTTTTATTAGTTTTTAAGGTTTTCTTAATGGTCTTCAGGTTTTTGGGGGTTTTTATGTTTTTAGGAAATTTAGTGAATTTTTAGGATTTTAGGGATTTTAGAGATTTTATGGATTTTAGGGATTTTGAGGGATTAAAGATTTTTTAGTGTTTTTTTCTTTGGGTTGTTGGGATTTTTTGAATTTGTTTTTTTTTTGTTTTTTATATTTTTTAATTTATTTTAGTGTTTTAATGTGTTTTTTGTGTCTTTAGTGAGTTTTTAGGGTTTTATGGGTATTTAGGTGTTTCATGTTTTTTAAGAGATTTTATAGATTTTAGGGTTTTTATCAACATTTAGGGGTTTGGGGGGTTTTAATTGTTTTCAGGATTTTATGGGTTTCTTACAGTTTTCAGGGTTTGGGTGTTTTATGATTTTAGGTATTTACGTATTTTTAATGTTTTTCTGGTTTTTTTGGCTATTAGTGATTTTATTGGGTTTTGGGGGTTTTTAGATTTTATATAGTTTTATGTTTTCTGAGGTTTTTTGGGGGCTTATAGATTTTTTGGGGTTTTAATAATTTTTATGTTTATTTAGTTTTCATAGAGTATTTTTATGTTTCTAGGGTTTTTGATGTTATTTTGAATTTTCTATTACATTATGGTATTTTAGTGTTTTTAAGGTTTTTAGGAGTTTTAGTGATTTTAATCATTTTAGGTTTCTTAGGGTTTTATTGTTTTTTGGGTTTCATGGTTATTTTACGTTTTTAGGGTTTTTAAAGCCTCTTAGATTGTTGATCATTTTGAGGGGATTAATAGTTTTTTTTTAATTTTTTCATGTATTTAGAATTTTTCTGTGTTTTAGGGCTCTTAAAGGTTTCAGGGGATTTATAGTTTTAGGTTTTTATGGGTTTGTACGCCTTTTTTGTTTTTTAGGGGTTTAAGTGTTTGATGGTTTTAATGTTTTAATGTTTTATAATAGTTTTTAGGGGATTTAGTGTTTTTATGTTTTTATGAATTGTTATGGATGTATTATGATTTTATGATTTTTATTAATTTTCAATTTTTTGGGGTTTTTATGAATTTTTGGGTTTGTTGTTTTTTTTGGAATTTTTTAGTCTTTTGGATATTTTAAAAAACATTAAGGTTTTTTAGAGTTTTTTTAGGAATTTAAATAGATTTTGTAGTTTTTAGTGGGTTGTTAATATTTTTATGTGTTTTTTTGGTTTTTAAATAATTTATGGTTTTTATGGTTTAAATGATTTTTTAGTGTTTTAGTGTTTTTAGGGGTTTTAAGGGATTCAGGTGTTTTTAGGGCTCTAAGGTTGTTTTTTAGTTTTATGTTTTTTAGTGTTTCTTATGGTTTTTGGGATTGTTAGTGATTTTTTAGAACTTTATGGTTTAAAGAGTTTTCATGGATTTTTAGGTTTTCTGGGGTTTTTTGGGTTTTTTGGGTTTTTCAGTATTCGGTTTTTTTATTCTTGTAGGAGTTTAAGGGTTTTATAGTTTTTTATAATTTTTATGGGTTTAAAGTAATTTTTTTAGTTTTTATTGGGTTTTAGAGTTTTTTTGGGTTTTATGTGTTTAATTTTTTTTTTGCGGTTTTAATTATTTAGTTGTATTCAGAGTTTTTGGGGTATTTAGCATTTTTATGTTTTTAGGGTTTTTATGTGATTTTAGGTTTTTAATATTTTCTAAGGGTTTTTCAATGTTTTAGGGGTTTTTATTTTTAGGTATTTTTATGTCTTTTTATGATTTTAATGGGATTTTAGTGGTTTTAGGGATTTTGTGGGGGATTTATGGGATTTATGGGTTTTTTTGTTTTAGGGGGATTTTTTTATTTTTAGTTTTTTTATGGTTTTTTAGAGTGTTTAAACATTTTTAGTGTTCTTTGACATTTTTAGTGGTTTAAAGGATTTTAAAGTTTTTTGGTTTTAGGGGTTTTATGGTTTTTTAGTATTTTTGAGGGTTTTATAAGAATATATATTTGTAAGGTTTTCTTATGTTATTTCATGTATTTTATGGTTTATTACATTTTCATGTATTTTGGGGGATTTTAGGTTTTTTATGAATGTAGGGTTTTATGGATTTTGATAGTTTTTAAGGTTTTTTAGGGTTTTTTTGGTTTTTTTGGTTTTATCATTTTAAGGGATTTAAGTTTTTTTAGTATTTAAATTTTTTCTTAAGTGTTTTCATGGTTTTTAGATGTTTTTAGGCTTGAGTTATTTTTATAGTTTTTTAGTTGTTTTATAGTTTTCTGAGTATTTAGGGATTTTGATGCTTTTATAGTTGAATAGAATATTATATTTTTATTGTTTTTGTTTGGTTTTTGAGTTTATTTTTTTGGGTTTCAAGGTTTCTTTATGTTTTTAATGTTCTTATAGTTTAAAATGAATTTTAATGTTTTTTTGGGGATATTTTTTTTAATATTGACGGGTTTTTAATTTTTTTAGGAGTTTTAAAAGTTTTTTTTGGGGTTTTGGGGTTTTATGAACATTTATGGTTTTTATGGTTTTGAGGTTGTTTTGGGTATTTATGTGTTCTTTTATAGTTTTCATAGGGGTTTTCGTGGTTTTTTGGAGTTTTTATGTATTTTTGGATTGGTATTAAATTTTTTGGAATTTTATGATTTTTATGAATTTTATAGATTAGGGGGGTCCTTGGGAATTTTTAGGGTTTTAGCATTTTTATCATTTTTCTGCGTTTTAATTATTTTTTTTAAGGTTTTCTCAGAGTTTTCATGGTTTTTTTTGTTTTTTACATTTTTAAGAATTTTTTGAGTTTTTATTGAGTTTTGTATGGGTTTCAATTTTTTTATAATTTATAATTTTTTGGTCAAGAAAGGCGTAGGGCCAGCCTATTCCGGACCCCACCCCCACAAAAATTATTCGAAAAAAAAAGAAACAATATATAAGGGAGGGGCGAGGTCAATCAACCCACACCCAAAAACCCTAGATAGCACAACAAAACACAAGAGTACACAAAAAACCCGAAAGACACACTAAACAAGAAGAAATAGAAATCAGAAGCAACTCTAATAACATCTCCCAGCCAAACCTCGACCGGCATCTCGCACACCATTTTCATCATGCATCACCTCCTTTCCAAGCATATCCATCACCAGCATCTTCAAGCCACCAGCATCAAAGTCATTAGTCCCATCATCTATACCTCTCAGCAAGACAACAACCATCACCAAGCACCAGCATCTTTCATCACATCTCACCCGACCAAAAACCAGCACGAGTAGCAACTCACAACCAATCCATCCACAACACGGATGACCGCAATCCACCATAGCAACCATTTTGCAGCACAATTCAACAATCCCTTCACCAAAATAAAGAGACGGATCCAAAGGAGTATGAACCTGCCTCTTATGCACAAACCAATTCCATGACGCTCTTATCTTCCCAAGAAACCTACAACAGCCTACACCACACAGCAACACTGAATCACCAGCATCAATGACATCATTGCATCCATGTCAACCATCTCCTATCATTTTTCATCTCATGTTCTAGCTTCCAGCACCTCCTAAACCATCATCTCCTAAGAATTCAGAGTTCAACCTAAAGCAACCAAAACCTTCGGACCGAACAGCTTTCTGTGTTCCCCACCTCGCAACACAGCAACAAAGTACCACAAGCAACCATAGCCAGTACCAAACAACATCACCCAGCACCCCTTGTGTATAACAAACATACACAGCTTCACAAAACCATGCCAAACACCTCTCAATAGATACAATAATCAGAAATCACTGTAACTCGAAATCACAACCACAACCGTGATCATGAAGTGCCAAAAAAATCAACCAAATCTAGCATCACGAGTGTAAAGTGGAGACGAAGCCAAGGGACCAGTTCGAGCACGCACCTGCATCTTCTTCGTGAATCGAAGATAACGCCGATTCAAAGCACAATACAAACCATCATATGCATAGTGATATTCAAAATCTGAAAATGGAAATGAGGAACCAACACCATTTCCCAACAACCAAAGCCAAACCGAAGCAACATATTTCTACGCTTCCAGGGACACCAAAATCTCGAGCAATACCACCCCAAAAAAAAGGGAAATCTTCTATATAAAATCTCTGATTGGTGGTCTGGAGAACGATGTTGAGGCCCCTTGTCGTCGAGATATCCCCGCATAAGCGCGAGAGGGCATGGCCATGAGATATTTCAATTCTGAAAACCCATCCAACACCGCCGCTTGGAAAACACAAAGTCGTCGATGAACTACTACCACAATGAAGAACTCCACACTAGCCTTCCGCCACCAAGAGAGGCACCCAAGATAATTAGAGGGTAGTGGAAAAGGTCTGCCGCCATCATCTTCAAAGGAATACAGAGGAAAATCTAGTAATTACTTCTCGAGAGAGAGAGAGTACTAAGGGAGTGTGCCGCCATCTCTATTATTATTGTTTTTAGGGGCTCTTTGTTTTTTTCATGTTTTTTAGGGGTTTAAAGGGTTTCTAGTGTATTAAATGTTTTTAGACTTTTAATTTTTTTAGTGATCGTTATGTTTTTATGGGTTATATGGTTTTTTAGGGGTTTTATGGGTTTTTAGGTTCTTTTTATGAATTTTAACATTTTTAGGTTTTTATGGGGTTTAGGTGTTTTTAGTGGTTTGTGGGTTTCATGGGTTTTTTGGGTTTTTTGGTTTATTTATTTTTCTTCGGGATTTTAAGATATTTTTAATATAATTATGAAATTTTAGGGGTTTTTAGTATTTTGAGGATTTTATGATTTCTTGGATATTAATGTTTTTATTTGGGGGGGGGTTAGTTTTTTTTGGTTTTAGGAAGTTTTTTTATTTTTATAGGGTTTAATGGGTTATTAGATTAATTATCATTTTTATAAGATTAACAGGATTTTATTATTCTTATTTGTCTTAATGTTTTTTTGTGTTTCTAGTATTTTTAAGGTATTTAATGTTTTTATGGATTTAGGGGTTTTTATATATTTTATGGTTTTTTGGGTTTTTTGGGTATTTATTGTTTAGTAGTTTGTTAGGGGTTTTATATGATTTCATTTATTATGTTTTTCATAGGGGATTTATTTTTTTAGGGTTTTTTCATTTATATGTATTTTTAGGTATTTTTTATGATTTTGGTATTTTGGGATTTTAGGGATTTTGAATGTTTAAAGTTTTTTAGTGTATTTTTTGGTTTATTGGGTTTTTTCTTTGTTAGGGTTTATTATGTTTTTTTGTATTTTTAAGGTTTTTAATTTTTTTTACATTTTTATGGTTTTAAAAGGTTTTAGAGTTTTTTGTGGTGTTTTAGGGTTTTTTAGGGGTTTAGAGTTTCTAATGGTTTTATAGGGTCTTAGGGTTTAAAGGGGTTTTAGTTTTTTTATGGTTCTATAGTGTTCTTATATTTTTTCACTTTTTAAGGGGTTTAACTATTTTTCAGTTTTTATCTTTTTCTTCTGGTTTTAATCGGATTAAAATGTTTTTTACATTTTTTGGATTTTTTTTGGGATTTTGTTTGTTTTTTATGTTTTTTATAATTTCAAGGGATTCTGAGGTTTTTAGTGGTTTTATGAGTATTATGGTTTTTCCATTTTTAGAGGTTTTGTGTTTTTTAGGGCTTTATATATTTTTTAGAGTTATATAACATTTTTAGGGGTTTAATGGGTTTTTATTGTTTTCATGGGGTTTTTTTTATTTTATGTAATTTTAGTGTTTATTAATATTTTAGAGGTTTTATGGTTTATTTGGTTTTTAGGGTTTCTATAGTCTTTTAGAGTTTTTAAGGGGTTTTTTGTTTTTTTTTTGGGTTTTAATGGATATTTTGAGCTTTATTTTTGTGTTTTTAAGGGTTTTTAGAGTTGTTTTACAGTTTTTATAATTTTAAATTATTTTTAGTGTTTTTAGTGGGTATTAATGTTTTTATGGGTTTTAAGGGTTTATGTGTTTAAAGAGATTTTATAGTTTTTAGGGCTTCATCGTTTATTAGGGTATTTTGTGGGTTTTAGTGTTTTCATGTTTTAAGGTTTTCTATAGAGGATTTATTGGTTTTTAGGATTTTTTTGTTTTTAGGGATTTCAAGTATTATTAACGATTTCTATCATTTTAGGGTTATTTTTTTTTGGATTTTAGGTCTTTTTTGGGTTTTAAAATTTAATTTTGTGGGGTCTTAGGGGTTTTATTGATTTTTTTTGGGTTTTAAGGTTTTTATAATTTTTATCACCATTATGGGATTAATGGATTTTTAGATTTATAATGGGATTTTGGGTTTTATTGGTTTTTATGTTATTATGTGTTTTTTGGGTTATTTGGAATTTTTCGTGTCATTTAGGAATTTTCTTGACTCCATGGGTTTTTTGGATTTTTATGGGTTTTTACGAAATTTTAGTTTTTTTAGTTTTCTTATGGTATTTCTATATTTCTAGGGATCTTTAACTCTATTTGGAAATTTAGGCATTTTTTAATATTTTATGGGTATTTATGTGTTTTAGGGGTTATGATATTTTTTGGGTTTCATGGATTTTTTGGATTCTGGGTTATTTTGGGTTTTTAATTTTTTTTAGAGTTTTGATACATTATAGGTTAAAAAGATATTTATATATATTAGTGGTTTATTTTGTGTATTTAGGGTTCTTAATAGTGTTTAGGGGTTTAATATTTTAAGGTTTCTTATGGGGTTTAATGTTTTTTTTTTGCATTTGTTTTATGTTTTTTGGGGTTTTACATATTAGAGGTTTTTATTGTTTTCATAAGGTTATTTATGTTTTTTAGTGTTTTTATGTATTTATGGATTTTAGTGACTTATTACAATTTTAATATTTTTTAGGGTTGTTAGGTATTTTTGAGTGTTTTTTGTGTCTTTATGTTTTTTCTAGGTCTTAATTTTTTATTTTGGAATTTATTGGTAATTTGGAGGGTTTTTTTAAAAATAAGGGTTTTATATTTTTATGACTTTATAGGTGTTTGAATGGATTTTACAGTTTTCAGTGGGGTTTCAGTGTTTTTATGTCTTTTTATGGTTTTTATGGGTTTTTATGGGATTTTTTTATGTTTTTTAGTTGATTTAAGGATTTTCCAGGTTTGAAGTGTTTTTATGTTTTTTGGTTGTTTTCCAGTTTTTAAAAGGTTGTTTTATTTTTTTACATTAATATGAAGTGTTGGTGATTTTTTATTGTTTTTATGTTTTATAGGGTAATAGTGATTTTGAGTGTTTTTTGTTTTTTGGGTTTTAGGGTTTTCATACTTTTTCAGTTTTCAAGGATATTTATTTTTTTGGGTTTAAGGGTTCTTATAGTTTTTTATAATTTTTATAGTTTTAATTTATTTTTAGAGTTTTTAGTGATTTATTAGGGTTTTTATTGGCCTCTAAGGGGTTTTAATGTTTTTTTGGGTTTTATGGTTTTATAGGATGTTTAGGGGTTGGGAATTTTTTAGAATTTTATTTCTTTAGTTTTTTAGGGTTTAATGTGTTTTTAGGTTTTAAGTATATTTTTAGGGAATTTGAGGGTTTATTATTTTTTAGATATTTTTATGACTTTTAGGATTTTAATTGGATTTTAGGGTTTTATTGATTTTTAGGGGCTTTATAGGTTTTAAGAGTTTTATAGTTTTTATGAGTTTATTTATTTTTTAGTGTTTTTATGGTTCTTTCTAGTTTTTTAACATTTTTAGAGTTCATTGACATCTTTAGGTGTTTAAAGGGTTTTTAGAGTTTTTAGTTTTTTATAGATTGTTTGGGGTTTTATGTTCTTCAAAGTTTTTTAATCATTTTTAGGGGTTTTTAGGGTTTTTAGGATTTTAATGTTTTCTTGGGGGTTTTCATGGATTTTATGGTTTTTTTATGTTTTTATGGATGTTTTTCATTTTTTATGATTATTTTTTATTTTAGGGGTTTTTTATATTTTTATGGTTTTGGGTTTTTTGGTTTATTTTTGTTTTTTTAGTTTATAGGGTTTTTCGATTATTTAATTTTTTAAGGGTTGTAAGTGTTTTTTGGTTTTTAGGGTTTTAAACAGTTTTTAGAGTTTTTAATGTCTATTAAGGATTTAAGGGTTTTAGGGTATTTTTATAATTTTTGGGGGGTTTTTATTGTTTCTTAAGTCTTCAGGGGGTTTTCGGGTTTCTAGGTTTTAAGTGTTTTTTATGATTTTAGGAGTCTTATGTATATTTAGTTATTTAAGGTCTTCAGTGGGGAATTTATGGTTTTAGAGTCTTTTATATATTTAGGGTTTTAGGGAATTTTTATTAATTTTATAGTTTTTAGGGTATTTTAATATATTGATGGTTTTATGATTTTTTCTGATTTAAAGGGTTTTTTACCTTTTTAATTTTTACGTGGGGTTTTATTATTTTTTGGGGTGTTTTAGTTTTTTATATTTTATTAAAAAACATTTAGAGGTTAATGTGGTTTTAGTTTTCTTATTATTATTAGGGTTTCTTAATGTTTTTTGTGGTTTTGTGGTATTTAGGGGTTTAAAAATTATAGAGTATATTTAAGGGGTTTTGGGTTTTTGGGTTATTTAGTTTTTTATGGTTTTAGGTGTTTTTTCGGTTTTTATGGTTTTCTTAGATATTTTATAGGTTTTATAAATTAATTTATAGGAATTTTTTGGATTTTTTTTTATTTTTTTATTTTATGGTTTTAGGGTTTTAATGGGTTTTTTGGTTTTTAGTTGTTTTTGAATTTTTTCAGGTTTTTAATGTTTATAGACCTTTTTCTATTTTTATGAGTTTAAAACGTTTTTAGTTTACTTAGAGGCTTTTAGGTTTTTAGGGGTTTTAAGTTTCTTATGGGTTTTAGGTGTTTTTATGGATTGTAGGATTATCATGGTTTTAGGGTTTCTAGCATTTTTAGAGTTTTTTTTCTATATTTAATTTTTTTAGCTTTTTATGGTTTTATTATGGGTTTTAAGGGATTTAGGGTTTTATGTTTTTAAGGATTTTTATGGATTTTTAATGTTTTTATCAATTTCATCAGTTTTTTGGGATTTTTGGGGTTTCTATGGTTTCTATGGGTTTTTTGGGTACATAGAGAATTTTTGAGTATTTTAGTGGTTCAATGGATTTTTAGATTTTTTTAACAATATTTGGGGTTTGATGATGTTTTTTGATTTTTTTTTGTGGGACTTTATTTGTTTTTTTTGTGGGTATTATGTTTTTAGGGGGATTTAAGGTTTTTAGGATGGTTTTTAATTTTTTGGTATTATAGGGGTTTTAGGGGTATTAGTATTTTTTGGGTTTTAGGGTTTTTGTGAGTTTTTATGTTTTAATGTTTTCATACTGGTTTTCATTGTTTTTTGGTTTTTTATCTTTCAATATACATTTATGGTTATTTTTGGTGCTTTATCATCTTGGAGGGTTTTAGGAATATTGAGGGTTTTTTTGGTTTTTGGGTTGTTTGTTTTTGTTTTATAGATTTTATTGAGTTTATTAGGGGTTTTAATTTTTTTTACAGTATTTAACCATTTAAGGTTCTAAATGGGTTTTATATTTTTGTATTGGTTTTAAAGGATTAAGAGTTTTTTTAATGTCTCTAGGATTTTTTAGTTTTTTGGTGTTTTTAGGGGTTTAGGGGGTTTTTAGAGTATCTTTCATTTTTAGGTTTTTAATGGGTTTTTATAGTTTTTTATAGGTTTTAAGTTTATTTGGGATTTAAAAATTTTCAAGGTTTTCTAGGGCTTTATTGTTTTTATGGGTTTTTAGGTGTCTTAGTGATTCAATTTTTTATAGGTTTCTAAGTATTTTCTGGTTTTTAGGTGTTTCCATGAATCTTATGGTTTTCTAGGGTTTTCATCATTTTTTAGGATTTTGGGGGTTTAAAGTGTTTTTAGGATTTTGTGTTTTTCTTAGGGTTTTTATGTTTTATAGGGTTTTTTAATTTTTAGGGATTTTTAGGGAATTTTTTGTTTTTATTGGTTTTTAGGGATTTAGAGGAATTTTAGGGTTTTTATGTGTTTTAATGTTATTTTGGATTTTTTATCATTTAAATTTTTTTCTCTTTTTTTCTTTTTTAAGAGATAAATGGTTTTTAAGGTTTTTAGTGGGTTTTATAAATTTAAATACGTTTTATTGTATTCAATGTTATTAAAGGTATTTGGATATTTAGTAAATTTTAGTGCCTAATTAGGATTTTCATGTTTTTAGGGGTTGTAGTGATTTTGATGGTATTTGGGTTTTTTTGTTTTCTCTTGAATTTTTACATTATTTTGGGTTTTAAGGTTTTTTTATAGTTTTTAACATTTTGAGGGGTTTAAAGGGTTTTTATATTTTTTTTATTATATTTTATGCTATTATTGGTTTTAGGGTATTGAAATATTTTTTGGTGTGTTATGGTTTTGAGGATTTTTAGGGTTTTAGGTTCTTTTATGGTTTTAGGGGTTTTAACATTTTTTTTGTTTTTATGGGTTTAAAGTGTTTTTAGGTTTTGAAGGTTTTCTTATGGATTTTAATGGTTTTATTTTTTTTATATGGTTTTATGTATTTTTAGACATTTTTCATGATATTTTTGGGTTTTTGGGTTCTTAGGGAGTTTTAGTAATTAAGGTAGTTTTATTGTGTTTAGTGATTTATGGGTTTTTTTGGTTTTGAGGTGTTTTCAGTGTTTTGATGGTGTTTAATTTTTTTTACATTTTTAGGGGGCTTAAATGGTTTTTTTTGTTTTTAGGGTTATAGGGGTTTTATTATTTTTAGTGTCTATTTAGTGATTTTTATTGTCTTTATGGTTTTTTAGATTTTTAGGGGTTTCACGTGATTTTATGTTTTTATGGTTTTCATTGATTTTTCCTAGGTTTTTTGAGTTTAATATATTATTATGTATTTTTATAAATTTCTAAGCATTTTTAGGGTTTTTACGTTTTTCAAGGATTTGAGGGGTTTTTGGGTTTTTATAGGTTTTATGGATTTTGGGGTGTTTTATAAATTTTTTGGGGATTCAATGGCTATTTGGAGTTTTTATGGTTTCTTGGGGTTTAAAGGGGTTTCAAAAAATTTAATGGATTTCTAGGGTTTTTAGTTTTATTAATTTTTTTGGGGTTTTATGTTTTTCATAGTACCTGGGATATTCTATTCTATTTTTTGGATTTTTAGCATTTTTTGGTTTTTTGGGGTGTAATGTGTTTTTATTTTTTAAGGTTTTCGTCGGTTTTTTAGGGCTTTTAAGGATTTTTTTCGGTGTATTTTTAGTGTTTTTTATAACTTTTATGGTTTTATGGGTTATTAGGTTTTAAAGGGGTTTTTTGGGTTTTTAGAGTTTTTAGGTTTTTTTAGGGTTTTTTGGGCTTTTAAGTGTTTTATGCATTTTATGTTTTTCCCATAGGGTTTCAGGGTTTTTATATTTTTTATAATTTTAGGGATTCTATGGTTAATTTTTTTTTTGGTTTTTAGAGTTTATAGGGATTTTTAAGGGTTTTTGGGTTTTTGGGAATATAGGGTTGTTTTTTTGGCTTTTCGGATTTTTATGATTTTTTTGTGTTTAAAGGGTTTTAATTGATTTTTTAACATTTTTATTGGTTTTAAGGGATTAAATTTTTTTTATTTGTTTTATGTAATTTATTTGTCTATAGGGTGTTTAATTATTTTATGGGTTTTAATATGTCTTAGGGATTTTAGGGTTTTTAGCATTTTTTATGTTTTTTAGGGTTTTATGTGTTTTTTGTTTAATATTGATTTCTTTGGGTTTTCTATTTTTTTTAGTGTTTTTATGTTTTTAGGTGTTTAAAAGTATTTTGTAATGATTTTTATAGTTTTTAGGGTTTTAAGAATTTTGGCAGTCTTTTTGGGTTTCAATGGTTTTTAGTATTTCTGATGTTTTAAGTTTTTTTAGGTTGTTAATGTTTTCTTAGTGTTTTTCAAGGTTTTATAGTTTTTTAATATTTTAGGAATTTTTATGGATATTTTAGAATTTTTGTGGGTTCTTCGAGTTAGTATGTATTTTTCAGGTTTTAAGGGTTTTTAGTTTTTTGGGGTTTTATGGTATTTTGGGTATTTTGGGTTTTTATAGATTTTTAGGGTTATTTAGTTTTTTTATAAATTTTTTAATTTTTACACTTTAAAGGGTTTTTATAGTTTTTCGTAGATTTTGGTTTTTTATGGTTTTTAGTTTTTTAGGGGTTTTAGGTGCTCTTAGGTTTTTAAGTTCTTTTAGGTTTTTTACATGTTTTAGTGTTTTTTAGGCTTTCTTGGGTTTTAAATATTTTTAGTTTTTTAGGATTTCTTTGGGTCTCCATGTGTCTTAATATTTTTTTAGGTATTTTTATGGATATTTATGAGTTGTATGGGTTGTTGGGTTTTTTAAGGATATTGATGAGTTTTTAGGTTTCTAGGGTTTTATGGGTTTTAGATATATTAGGTTTTAGGATTTCTAAAAGATTTCAGTTTTTTAATTTATTCAATGGGGTTTTAGGTATTTTAGGGTTCTTTATGTATTTAGGGTCTTTTATAGATTTTTTTAGATTTTAGAATTATTTGTTTTTTATGGATTTTCAATGTTTCTAGGGTATTTTATGGTTTATATGGTTTTAGGGTTTTAATGATTTTTCTTAGTTTTATGGTTTTCTAGTTTTTTAAAATTTTATAAAAAATATTAGTGTTTTAAAAGGTTTTAGTGTTTTTAGGGGTTCATGGTTTTTATGGTTTTTTTTTGGATTTTATGGGTTGTAAGAAATTTTTGGGTTTTTTGCGTCTTTAGTGTATTTTGTGTTTTTATTCCTTTTTAGGATTTTCATGGATTTTATTTCATTTTTGGTTTTTAGGGTTTTCTTATGGATTGTACAATTTTAAGGATTAGTGGGATGTTTAGGATTTCTATGGTTTTTAGGGGTTTTATGTTTTTTTATGGATTTTGAGGGTTTTTGGGGTTTATAGCTCTATTGGGGGTTTTAGAGTTATTTTTTGTTTTTTTTTTATTTTTAACTATTATTAGTGTTTTTAACAATTTTAGTTTTTTTAGACAAATAGTGACTTTAATTGTTCTCCCTATTCATTCCAAAACGGCATTTATTAATGAAAAGGTATTAATGTACAAGAATGAGGTGTAATGGGATTAAACCAACAGAAAACTGAGAGAGGTGTATAATAATGTAACAATAAAACACAAACTAAAGAACATAATCAATCATACCAGTCATAAACGCATCATGTCTTCAAGAAACCATTGATAAAACTCCAGGATATCCCCAAGACCTCATAAACATATCATCCTCTTGAAATTTTGAAGAGAATGAAAAATTAATTCTCCAGTGCATGCCATATAATAAATCCAACAAGGCATCAAAATCAATGTATTTAAGTGTTTATAAGGGTTTTACTATTTTTTGTTTTTAGTGTTTTATAAGGTTTTATAGTTTTTAAGGTGTTTAGAGTTTTATTGTGTTTATGTATTTTTCAGGGTTTTATAATCATTTTAGGGTTTTCTGGGTTTCTAGAGTTTTTTATGTTTCATAGGGGATTTAAGTGTTTTTAGGTTTTTATTGTATTTTTAGAGTTTTTTAGTGTTTTAGGGATTTTTACGGATTTTGGTGCCTTTTATTATTTTTATGGGTTTTTAGTGTTTTTATTTATTTTTCTTATTTATATTGTTTTTAGGGTTTTAAGTGGGTTTTATGGTTTTTAATATTTTATCTGTTTTAGGAGTCTAAAGTGTTTCTGGGTTTTTGAGGTTTTAATAGTGGTTTTATGGTTTTTTTTATTTTATTTATTTTAATTCTTTCGATTTTTATGTTTTTTTGGGTTTTTTGGAATTTTGATGGATTTTAGGGGATTATGGTTATTTTATCATTTAGGGGTTTATTTGAGTATTTTTAGGGTTTTCAAGGTTTTAGAGTTTTAAAATAGTTTAAGGGGATTAAAGGATTTTAATATTTTATTGTGGTTTTATTGGTTTTATGGTGTTTTAGGGTTTTTATGGTTTTTAGAGGGTTTGTGTTTTTTGGGTTTTTTAGAGTTTTAGTGTTTTCTAGTATTTCAGGGATGTTGTGAGTTTTTAGGTCTGTATGGTTTTTCAAGGGATTTAGGGTATTTATATTTTCATATGTTTTAATATATTTTTATGATTTAAAAGTATTTTCATGGTTTTTAGGGAATTTTTAGCTCTTTTGGGGTTTTTGGGTTTTTATGTGTTTTTTGAGTATTTCATTTGGTTTTTTTGACTTTTATAGTTTTTAAGGATATAAAGGGTTTTTCTTGTTTTTAGTCAGTTTCATGGGTTTTTATTGGGTTTTATGGGGTTTATGGTTTTTATTCTTTTTAGATATTTTTAGGGATTTTGCATTTTTATATTTTTTAGGGATTTAGTGTATTTTTGGGGTTTAAGGTATAGATAGGTCTTTGAATAGTTTTTTTGGAATTTTAAATTTTTTTGTGATTTTTTGGATTTTTATATTTTTATGGTTTCTAGGGATCTTCAGTGATTTGGGTTTTTAGGTTTTATTTTATATTTTTGGGGTTTTTGGGTTTTTATAGATTTTTGTATTTTTTAGTATTTAAGGTTTTTAGTGTTTTTAATGTTTTAGGGTTTTAAAGGTTTTTAGGTGTGTATGGGGTTTTAGGGTTTCTACTATTTTTAAAAGATTTTATGGTGTTTAGGGGTTTTTATGTTTTTAAGTATTTTTTGTGTTTTTACGTTTTTTATCATTTTTAGATTTTTCATGGGTTTCAATTCTTCTTAGAATTTTAAGGGTTTCTAATGTTTTATTTTTGATTTTATGTTTTTAAATTTTTATATATTTTTTAGGATTTTTTAGATATTTTATGGTTTTTCGGGTTTTGTGGGATTTTATAGGGTTTTAGTGTTTTCATGATTTTTATAGTTTTTTGTGATTTTAGGGTTTTATTAATTCTGTAGCAGATTTAAAGTATTTTATAAAATTTTTATTTTTTAGGGTTTTAAAGGGTTTTTGAAGTTTCTAATATTTTTTCACATTTGTATGGATTTTTTTGGTTTTTATTGTTTGTAGGGTTATTTGGTTCTTAGGGAGTTTTAGTTTTTTAGGGTCTTATGGGGGGTTTATTGTTTTTTTTCCTTTTAAGGGTTTTAATTTTTTTAGTTTTTCAATTTTTTCTTTATGGTTTTAGGGTTTGTAATGTTTTTACATTTTATAGGTATTTCAAGGATTTTTTAGGATTTTGGTGAGGTTAGATGATTTTTAGTGATTTTTAGTATTTTAGGTTATTTTAAAAATAATTTGGTATTTATGATTTTTATAGGTATTTAGTGGTTTTTTTGCTTCTAGGGTTTTAATGTGTTTTTAGAGTTTTTCAACATTTTTATAGGTTTAACTTTTTTATTATTTTTAGTGGGTTTTAGGGTTCTTATGGTTTTTAGGTTTTTTTGGGGTTTTATGAATTTTAAATGTTTTTAGGGTTTAAATGTTCTTTTTATGGGTTTTTAGGGTTTATAATGGGTTTTAGGTTTTTATGGGCTCTTAGTGGTTTTTTGAATGTTAAGTTTTTCTTAGGGGATTTCAGTGATTATATGGTTTTAATGGTTTTTTGGGTTTTTTTGGTTTTATTAGGTTTTAGGGGGTTTTTGAGTTCTTAATGTTTTATGAGTTTTTAGAGTTTTTTAACATTTCCATGGGATTGAATGGTTTTGAAGTATTATAGGGTCTACATGGTTTTTATGGTGGTTTAGAGTTATTTAATGTTTTTAGTTTTTTTAGTTGATTCAATGGTTTATGACTTTTTAGGGTCTTTTGGATTTTTTGCTTTTGTCTTGTTTTAAGGGTATATATTATTTTAGATTTATTAGGTTTTCTTAGGATTTTTTGGGATTTATTTTTTTTAGATGTCTTAGAGATTTTTAGGATTTTAAGGGGAATTTGGGGATTTATGGGGAATTTGATGGTTTTTTAGATATTTTTGGATTTTTAAGTACTTTAGAATTTTGTATGTTTTATTAGTGTTTTGATTGTTTATACAGGTTAATGTTTTCTTGGTTTTTTTTGTTGTTTAAGTTTTTTATTTTTTCTTGGGATTTTAAAGTATATTTAGGATCTTTTGGGTTTTTATTGTTTTTAGGGATTTTCAGGGGGTTTTAAGTTTTTTATGGATTTAGGGATTTTTTGGTTTTTATGAGATTTTTTTTAATTTTTTAATTGATTTTAAGTATTATATAGTTTTTTATGTTTTAAGGGTTTAAAGAGATTTTAGAATTATTAAGTGCAACATTCTAGATTTTATAGCATTTTATTGTTTTTAGGGGTTGTTAGGGTATTTAGTGTTTTTAGAGATTTTATTTTTTTTAGGATTTTGAGGGGTTTAATTTGTTTTAATGGTTTAAAAGATTTCTTAGTGTTTTTCTAGGTTTATTGTCTTTTTTAGTTTTTTTATTTTTAGATTTTTTTTCAATTTTTAGGGGTTATTATGGATTTTTAGGGGTCTTCGGGCGTTTATGGTTTTTTGGGTGTTTGTGGTTTTAAATGGTTTCATATAATTGTTTTTGGTGTTTAGAGTTTTTATGGGTTTTTATGAGTTTTTCTTGATTTTATAGGTTTTTTGTTTTTTAGATGTTATAAGGGTTTTTAGTGTCTTTTTGGGTATTTAGGGGATTTGGCTTTTTAGATTTTTTAGGGGTTTAATTTTTTTTGGTTTATATGTTCTTCATTGGGGTTTTTATGGAATTAGGTTATTTTAGATTTTTAGTACGTTTATGAAGTTTTATTATTTTAAATAATTTTTAGTTATTTTAGAGATTTATATGGTTTTTAGGGTTTTTTTATTTCAAGGTTTTTTTGGTTTTTAGGGTTTTATAGTTTTTTAGATATTTTTAACATGTTTAAGCTGTTACAAGGTTTATAGATCTTCTTTAGGTTTTTTATTATTTTATAGTTTTTAACTTTTAATCTTTTTTTGGATTTTTTTGGGTTTTAGTATATTTTAGGGTTTTATCCTTTTTGATGTTTTAAGGGGTTTAAAGTGTTTTTTTAGTTTTTATGGTTCTCTTGGGGGATTATTAGAGTTTTAATTATTTTTTACTTTTTAAGGGTTTTTAAGGGTTTATAATGATATTTATGATTTCAAGTGTTTTTATGGATTTTGAGGGTTTTTTGGTATTTATGGTTTTTTGGTTTTTTGGATTTTTTAGAGTTTTTTATGGGTTTACGGTTTCTAGAGTTATTTAATGCTTTTAGTTATTTAATTTAGTTTTAGTTTTTTTAGTTTTCATTGGGTTTTTATGGGTTTTAGGTTTTTTTGGTTTTTTGGGGGATTTATGGTTTTAAGGGATTTTGGTTAATAGGTTCCTTTTGAGTTTTATTGGTTTTTTCATTTTTTAGGTTTTTAAGGATTTTAAATTTTTTAGGTTTTAATGGGTTTCTTCTGGTTATTCCATGTTTTTATGGTTGCATGGTTTTTAGGTATTTTTTATGATTTTTATGGTTTTAGGGAATTAATGTATTTTGAGGTTTTTTAGGGTTTTTTTGGTTTTTTATGTTTTTAATGGTTTTTAGGATTTTTAGGTGTTCGTTTTGGTTTTTAGGTTTTTACATTTTGTAACTTTTTTTTATATTTTTTGGGGTTTAATTTTTTGGAGTTTTATTGGGGGTTTGGGGTTTTAAGGTGTTTAAGGGTTTTTTTTTAGGGTTTTATGGTTTTTATCCATTTTAGGGTTTTTAGGGGTTTTTTTATAATTTATAATAAATTTTAGGATTTTTTGGGCTATTAAGTTTTTTTTAGTTTTTTTTATTTCTTTAGGTGTTTTAAATTTTTTATGTGTTTTTAAAATTTTATATATTTTTATGGATTTTACGATTTTTATGGATTTTTAGGGGTTTGGGATTATGGTGGTTTTCATGTTTTTTTTAAGTTTTAGGGTTATTTGGGATTTTAGATTATTTATTAGTATTTAAGTATTTTTAGTGTTTGTATGGTTTTTTGGGTGTTTTATGATTTTAGGTATTTTAGGTATTTTAGTGTAATTTTGGGGTTTTCGGGTTTTTAGGGTTTTTTTAGTTTTAATAATTTCTTAGAATTTTTATGGTTTTAAGTGTTTTTAGTTTTTTATGTTTTCTTAAATATTTCTAGGCTTTTAGGTTTTTATGTTTTTTTGGGATTTTTAGGTATTTTAGGATTTTCATACTTTGTAGAGCTTTTTGGTATTTTAGTGTTTTTAGAGGGTTTCAAGTTTTTTTTCATTGTGGTTTTATAGTTTTTGATCATTTTTACTGGTTTAATGGGTTTTTAGAGTTTGTAGTGGTTTGAGGGTTTTCAGGAGTTTTTTGGGTATTTATTGTTTTTTGGGGGTTTTAGGGTCTTTATTTGGATTTTTTGGGTTTTATCATTTTTGGGGTTTTTAGATATTGAATGTATTTTTATATTTTTATGCTTTTCATGTGAATTTTCATAGAATTTTGTGCTTTTTATGTTTTTTTGTATTTTTATATTTTTTAGTATTTTTAAAGAATTTAAGGGTTCTTAGGTACGTTGAGAATTTTTTATTCATTTTTTAGATTTTTAAGGTTTGTATGTTTTAGGGTTATTTGGGGTTTTTTCAAATTTTTTAGGATTTTTAGAGTTTTATATTATTTTTTGTTGATCAAATGGTTTTAACAAAAAAATTATGTTTTTATAGGTTTTTAGGGTTTATATGGTTTTTAGGTGTACTACGGTTTTGGAAATTTTTATGTTTTTCATCATTATTAGGTTTTTAAAGGTTTAATATGTTCTTTTGTTTTTTAGGGCGAAGAAGGCTCGGGTCCAGGCTATTCCTGGCACCCCCCAAAATTTATTAAACAAAAGGACACAAACACTGAAGACAAGGGAGGGGAGGGGTCGAATGACCCACACCCAAAAACCCTTACAACCCACCCCAAAGAAAGAAAAACAAAGAAAGAAAAAGACACAAAAACAGACAAAACCGCAACATCATCACATCACATCCAGCCAGTACCAACATCCAACAGCACTACATCCAGCGTTAACCAGCATCCAGCAGCTCACAGCTAACCAACAACCAGCATTCAGACTACAGCAACAAACAACATCCAGCAGCAGCAACCAGCCAACCAACATCCACAACAAACCATCAACATGCATCCTCGTTTTCAGACAGCTAGCACCTCTTTCGACCACCAAACATCCCCCAGCATCCCACTTCCACTCCAGCAGCATTTTTTTCCACCAACACCAACATTACCATCAAATTCTGACCCAAGCAGATCAAATCAAACCATTTCAACAAACCAAACAACCCATCAAACCAAAGCAACGCAAGAAAACCAGAAACACAAGGCCCCCTCCCTCCAAGACGCTGGATCCGACTTCGAAACACCGGTGCACGCCAAGATGACAACGAGACAGGGTGAAGCCAAGCAGAATAATCGGAGCCGGAGGTCACCGTGGCAGATGCTGCGCACACCGGATCCGATGCCAGAAGCCGCAATAGAACCAGCAACCCTCGTGGCCGACGGTGAGCACACCGGAATCGAAGAGCACTCCGAAGCCGCGGTGAGATCCCAAAGCCGAAGACACTCCGTAGTCGACACCAATCCAGACGACATGAAGCACCCTAGGCCACGGGGAGAAACCGAAGCTAAGCAAAGCGAATTCAACACCGGACTGAAACCCCGAATCCAGGAACACCGAGGTCGTTGCACGTCAATGCAGATCTGAAAACTCGAAACCAAAGCAAAACAGGTCTGGCGTCAAACATACCAGAGCCAAAGTGAGATCCCGAAGTTGAAGGGTTCGAAGCTGTTGCCATTGGACCAAAACCGAAGACGATCCAACCAGATCCAACACCGATCTACGCCAAGCCAAAGTGAGGCAACCAGCGATGAAGCTAGCCCGTGCCGGAGGAGGGGAGGGGAAGATCAGTCGGAGAAACCCTAGCTGTGCGAGGAGAGGGAAAAAGCCTTTTGTTTTTTAGGATTTCTCATATTTTTTAAGGTTCTTTACATATTTTGGGGTTGTAGGGATTTTTTAGGATATTTAATTGTTTGTATGGGTTTTATACATTTTGATGGTTTTTAGGGGAATTTAGGGTTTGGGTTTTTTGATGGGTTTTTTGGGTTTCTAGGGAGTTATTGATTTTTTAATGTTTTCAAATATGTTAAATGTTTATTGAGTTTTATATGGTTTTTATAGTTTTATTAAATTATTGTGATGTTTTTTTGTTTTTTAAGGTTTTTGTATTTTTGTTCTTTCTTGGGGTCTTAGAGTATTTTTATATTTTTTTGGAGATTTTCTCACTATTATGTTTTTAGGTATCTAAATTGATTTTTAGTTATGATGGTTTTCTTACGAGTTTTCAGGGTTTTTATGGTTTTTATGGTTTTAATGTTTTTTTGTTATTTTTATGAATTTTATAGGAGTTGTTTTGTTTATGATATTTAGTGATTTTAATGTATTTAGGGTTATTTTTTGGGGTATTTTAGAACATTTTTAGTTTTTTGGGTTTTATGTTTTTTATTGAATTTATCATTTTATGGGGTTTAATGGGTTTTTATAGTGGTTTTTATATTTTTTAGGTTTTTCTGGGTTTTATTGTTTTATGGGTATTTATGGTTTTTATCTTTTTTATCTTTTTTATGGTTTTTATTGCTTTTTAGGTTCTTTAGGGTTTCATGTGATTTTAGTTTTTAAAGGTTTTCTCTGGGGTTTTACGGTTTTAGAGTTTTTTACATTATTATGGATCATTAGGGATTTGTAATTATTTTTATGGTTGTGGGGGTATTTAAGGATTTTTAGTGATTTTAAGGTTTTCATGGGTTTTTATGGGGTTAATGGGTTTTAGGGGTTTTTGTGTTTTTTCGGTTTTAAGATATTTTTTTTGTTTTATTTTTTTTTATGGTTTCTTAAATGTATTTAATATTCTTAGGGTTTTAAAATTATTTTAGTGTTTTTATTTTGTTTTTGGTGTTTTATGCATTTTTAGGTTTTTAATGTTTTTAAGGGTTTTTTATGGTTTTAGGGTTTTATTGTTTTTATGTTTTTTAGTGTTTTTATCGTTTTTAGGTTTTTATGGGTTTTAAGTTTTTTTAGGTTTTTATAGTTTTCTTAGGGTCTTAAAGAGTTTTATGATTTTTTATTTTTTCTTGTATTTTTTGGGCTTTTATGGTTTTTATGTTTTTTGGGTTATCATGGATTTTTAGTTGTTCTGGAAATATTAAGGGGTTTTATATTTTTTGCCTCATTTAAGGATTTAAATGTTTTAAAATGTTTCTAGTGGAATTTAGGGATTTTATGGGTTTTTTGGGTACTCATAGTTTTTATAGGTTTATGGTTCATTGTGTTTTTATTATTTTAAAGAGTATTTTAGGGATTTTAGTGTTTATAGATTTTATAGGTTGTAATTTTTTTGGTTTTAATGTTTTTCATTGTGTTTTTTCATGTTTTTAGGGATTTTTATATTTTTAGGGAATTTTTGGGATTACTAGAGTTTTTTGGGTTTTTAGGGATTTTGAGGGTTTTTTGGTTTTTTGGGTTTTTTGGGTTTTTAGTTTTAATGTTTTTGGAATTTTTTATTATATTTAAGGTTTTTTTAGAGATATTAATAATTCTTAGTGGTTTAAAGGGTTTATAGAGTTTTTTGTGGGTTTTAGGATTTTAATCTGTCTTTAGTTTTTTTATGAGTCTTTGGGGATTAAATTTTTTTTTGGGATTTTTTGGGACCTTTTAGGGTATTTAGAATTTTTTATCTTTTTTAAATGATTTAAGTGTTTTTAGGATTTTATGTTGATCTAAATATTTATAGTGGTTTATGGGTTTTTTATGTTTATAAGGTTTTTATGGATTTTATAGGTTTGTTGATATTTTTAGGGTTTTGTGGATTTTGTGTTTTTTTAGGGTTTTAATGGATTTTTTTCGGTTTGGGTTATATTTTTAGATTTTTATGGGTACTAATAATTTTAGAGTTTTTTTATTATTTTTAAAGGTTGGAAGGGTTTTTAGATTTCTTTTGTAGTTGTTATGGGTTTTTAAGAGTTTTAATGTTCTTCTGGGGGTTTTATGGGTTTTATTGTTTATAAAGGGTTTTATGGTTTTTAGTGTAATTGAATTTTTTATGAGTTTTAAGTAATTTTAGGGTTTTAGGATTTTATTTTGATTATTCAGGGTTTTTGAGGATTTTTTATGTTTTAGGTATTTTTTGTGATTTTTAAAAAAAATATGGTTTTTTTGTTTCTAGGGATTTTAATTGATTTAAGGGGTTAATGGGTTTTTATAGTTTTTGTAGGTTTTTTTGGTTATTTGATTTATTTGTGTTTTTAGGTTTGTAATTTTTTTAAACCTTTTTTATAATTTTAGGGGTTTGTTGGGGTTTTTTTGATGTTATTGGTTTTTAGGGACTTTTGGGTATTTATGGGTTATAATGGTTTTTATTTGTTTCTATGATTTTTAGTATTTTTTCTATTTTAATGGTTTCTTAGGGATTTTATAATTTTTATCGTTTTTAGGTGTTTTAAGATTTTTTATGTTTATAAGGTTTTATTAGGGATTTTCAAAGCACTTATGGTTTTTAGGATTATAAAATGTTTATGGGATTTTTTATTATGGTTTTTTTGGTATTTTGGAATTATGATGATTTTAATTTTTTTGGGGGGGTTTTATTGTTTTTTGAGTTTTTTGGTTTTATTATTTTTTTTAGGGATTTAATGGTTTTTAGTGTTTTTTTGGAATTAGGGGTTTAAAATATATTTAGAGATTTTCTATTTCTTAGGTATTATATTTTTTGAGGGGTTTTATGGTTTCTATGGATTTTTATGTTTTAAGAGGTTTTAGGGTATTTTAAGGGATTTAGATTTTTTTTCATTTTTAGGTGTTATTAGTGTTTTTATGTTTTCATGGTTTTCTTAAGATTTTTTGTGTTTTTATTATTTTTTAGGTTTTTGGGATTTTTTAGGATTATTAAGGTTAATAGGGTTTTCAGGGATTTTGAGGGGTTTTAGGGTGTTTCGGGTGTTTACAATATTTTTGTTGCATTTTATATTATTTCTATTATTTACGGTTTTTACGTATTATGGGGTTTTGATATTTTTAAAGGATTGAAGCATGATTATATTTTTTTAGTTTTTTTTCTATTTTTTGTGTTTTTTGTTTTTAATGTTTTAGGGGTTTACAGTTTTAATGGTTTTTGGGTTATTAAGAGCTATTTAGGGTTTTATTGATTTTTAGGTTTTTTTGGGGTTTTAAGAGTTTTCAGGGTTTTCTGGTTTCCTTAAGGTCTTTCTGGGTTTTATGGATTTTTAAGTTTTTAGTGATTCTAGATAATTTTTAGAATTTTAGTTAATTTCATATTTTTTATAGATTTTGTGGGTTTTATGGGTTTTTAGTGTTTTAGGGGTTTTTGGGTTTTATCATTTTTACCTCTTTTAGGGGGTTTATGTGCTTTTAGGTTTCCATGGTTTTATTTTTGAGTTTTAGGGTTGTTTAGTTTTTTTGTTTTTAGATATTTTTATTTTTTAGGATTTTTATGGGTTTTGGGTTTTTGGGATTTTGAGGGAATTTAATGTATTTTATGGTTTTTATGGATTTTATGTTTATTTTTGGGTTTTTGGGATTTTTGAGTTTTATATATTTTTAGTTCTTTTAAGAGATTGTTAATACTTTTAAGTGTTTTAAGGGTTTTTAGAATTTTTAGTGGCATTTGGGGTATTTATAGGTTTTAGAGTTTTTATTGTCATTAGGGGGTTAGATGTTTTTTAAGTTTTTGTATTTTTTATGGTTTTTAGTATTTTTCACGTTTTTTTTGGTGGTTTATGTGTTCTTTATGGTTTATGGTTTTCTTTGTGGGTTTTCAGGGTTTTTGGTTTTTTATGTTTTCATGGATTTTAGTGTTTTTTGTATTTTTATGGATTTTTGGGTTTTTTAGATCATTTATAGTTTTCTTGGAGATTTTGGGTTTGTAGAGTTTTTTAGTTTTTAGGGTATTAATTGGATTTTAACGTTTTTAGGGCTTTAAAAGGATTTTAGTATTTTTAGTGGTTTTATAGATTCCATGAGTTTTAGGGGTTTTATGGTTTGTATGAGTTCTTATGGATTTTAAGGGGTTTTTTAGATTTTAGTGTTTTTTAGTATTTCTAGGGTTTTTATTGTTTTTAGGTTTTTTAGGGTTTTTATGTGTTTTATGCGGTTTAAGGTTTTCTTTGGTGTTTTTAGGGTTATGAGGGATTTTTAAATTTTTAGCTATTTTTTTGGATTCTTATGGGTTTTTAGGGTTAGGGATTTTGGTGGTTTATGTTTTTTATAGTTTTTCAGGGTTTATGGGTTTTTAAGGATTTTTTCAGTTTTCTAGGTTTTTAATGTTTTTTAGATTTTTTAACTTTTTAGTGGTCTAATGGGTTTTTAGATTATTTTGTGGGTTTTATGGGTTTTATGGGTTTCATTGATTTTTACTATTTCAGGGGGTTTTATGGTTTTTATTTTTTTATAGTTTCAAGAGTCTTTTACAGGTTTTAGCTTTTTTTCGCTTTTATGGTTTTTATGTTTTTTCTAGTTTTCTTAATGTTTTCTTAGGGATTTTCTAGGATTTTAGGGTTGTTTACATTGTTAGTGTTTTTTGTGATTTTTTATTCTTTTAGGGTTTTTGGTCACTTTAAGGGTTGTAAGGGTTTTTTGAGTTTTTTTTTCATTCTTAGTGCCTTCAGTGTTTTTTTGGTTTTAGGGTAATAAAGTGTTTTAAGGGTGTTAAAAATATTTCATATGGATTATAAGGTTTTTTTGTTTTTTTGGGTTCTTATGCGTTTTATGGTTTTTTAGAGCCTCTTTGGTTTTTATTGTTTTTAGGTTTTTTCTGAGACTTTATGTTATTTTAATGGTTTCTAGGGGTTTAATGTTTTTTTGGGGGTTTTAATGTTTTTAGGGGTTTTTTTTTGTTTTTTAATGATTTTATGGTGTTGGGGTTTTTATACATTTTTATGGTTTAAAAGGGGGTTTTATGGTTTTAATGACTTTTATTTATTTTTTAGGGTTTTATTTTATTTTAGGGTTTTAGGGATTTTGATTCTTTTCTGGGTTTTTATGGTTTTAGGGTTTAACCTGTATTTTGGGGGAATAATGTTTTTTGTGTTTTCTATGGGATTAAAATTTTTTATAGTTTCTAACATTTTTTTGGATTTTATGTGTTTTTGAGAGTTTTTAGTGTCATTTTATG
Organism: Viscum album; assembly: GCA_963277665.1. Classification (NCBI taxonomy): domain Eukaryota; kingdom Viridiplantae; phylum Streptophyta; class Magnoliopsida; order Santalales; family Viscaceae; genus Viscum; species Viscum album. The sequence goes on along the minus strand of OY728148.1, from coordinate 1,477,376,557 downwards.
TTTTTTATAGATCTTTATATTCATTTAATGTATATAGGGATTTTTTTATTTTCAGGGGTTTTATGGTTTTTTTATTTATTATGGTTTTTATAATTTTTAGGATATTAATGGATTTAAGTGTTTTTAGTTTTTATGTTTGTTTTGGTTTTCATGAATTTTATTTTTTAAAACATTTTTATTGTTATTTTGGATTTTTGGGGGTTTTTATTATTTTTATGGAATTTTATGGGGATTAGTGAATTTTTGAACTTTTTTGTATTAATAGACTTTTTGGGTGAGGTGAGTTGTTAAGGTTAAAATGGTTTAATAGGATTTAAAATTTTTAGGACTTTAATGAGTATTTAGAGTTCATAGTGGTTTTTGGGTTATTATGTGTTTTTTGGAATTTTTAGGGTTTATAGGTGTTCTTGGTTTTGTGGTATTTATAGGGGTTTTAGGTTTTTTCACAATTTTAGGGTATTAATGGATTAAAGTGTTTTCATGTTTTAATTTTTTTCTAAGGGATTTTCATGGTTTTAAGCATTTTTTTATGCTTTTATTTACATTTTGGGAATTTTTAATATTTTTTTGGTTTTAGGCTTTTAGAAATTTGGAGGGGTTTAATGGTTTGTAGTATTTTTTTCATTTTTAGGTTTATTTGAGTTTCTTATGGTTTTTAATATTTTTAGAGTTTATTAACATATTAAGTCTTTAAACGGTATTTACAGTTTTTAGTGGGTAGTAGGGTTTTTATTGGGTTTTAGGATTTCTTAAGGGTCCTAAGGGTTTTTAAGGTTTTAGTGAATTTTATTTAGAAATTTATGGTTTTACAGTTTTTATCATTTTTTAGGTTTTAAGGGTTCTAAGTGTTTTTAGGTTTTAAAATTTTTCTTAGGGGTTTTCTGAGTTTTGATGGGTTTTAAATTTTCAGTGATATTTTAAGACTTTTTAGGATTTTTATGGATATTTAGGGGTTTTAGGGATTTATAGGTTTTTTTTGGGTTTTGTGGGGCCTTTTGGGTATTAGTGTATTTTTTGAGATTTTAAGGGTTATTTATGTTTTCAAGTGATTTTTAAAATTTTTAGGGATATAAAGAGTTTTAAGAAAAATTATTGGTTTTAGGGGTTATTTTGAGATTTTAGGGTTTTTAGTATACTATTGGTTTCATAGGGGTTTTATGTGATTTTTTTTTCTCGGTTTTCTGGGTGTATTTCAGTGTTTGTAGGGTTTTTTTATATTTTTAGGGATTTTTATGTTTTTTTGGCTTTTTATATTTTTAGGGTTTAAACGAATTTAATGGTTGTAGTGGTTTTTAGTGATTTTATGGTTTTTTGGGGGTAAAGGTTTTTTTATTTTTTATTTTGAGTTTCTATGGGTCTTTAGAGTTTTTCAAACATTCATTGGGGTTAAAGGGGTTTTTATGCTTTTTTGTGGGGTTTTATAGTTTTATGGGGTTATTGGTTTCTCTAATGTTTTATGGGTGTTTATGGTATTTTTATAGCTCATTGTTCTCAATGTTTTATGTTTTTTATGGGTTTCATCATTTTTTATGTTTTCAGGGGTTTTAAGTGTTTTTGTGTATTTAAGGGTTTCTTAAGGGTTGTCATTGTTTTTTGGATTTTTAAAATATTACGTATTTTTTATGGGTTTTCAAATTTTTGTGGTTTTTATGGTTTTAGGGGTTCTTTGGTTTTTAAGGTTTCTTTTGGTTTTTTTGGTTTTTTTGGTTTTATTGGTTTTTTTGTATTTTTAGTGTTTTTGGTTTTTATGGTAATTTGGAGTCTTTTGGCTTTTAAGTTTCTTTATTGTTTTAAAAAAAATTAGGGGTTTTTAGTGTTTATATAATTTTTATATGTCTTTAGGGTTTTATTGGGTTTTTACATCTTTTATGTATTTTTTGTATTTAATGAGTTTTAGGGTTTTTAGATATTTTTTTTTGTTTTTTAGGATTTTTAGGGTTTTTAGGGTTTTTATGTTTTTTATTATTTTTATTTGATTTAGGTTTTTATGGTCTTCTAAGGGGTTATCGATATATTTTAGAGTTTTTACGTTATAATAGTTTTTTTGACAATTTTAAGAATATTTTCATTTTTATGGTTTTTGAGGGTTTAAGGAATTTTTGGGTTGTTGGATTTTTTGGGGATTTTAGGGGTTTTTTTATTTTATTAGTATTTATAAGGGTTTTTATAAGCTTTTATTGATTTTATTCGTTTATGTTTTTTAGAGTTTCTACTAATTTTTATAGTTTTTATGGGTTTTAGGGTTTTTATGGTTTTAGGGGTTTTATGGTTTTATGGTTTTTATGGTTTGAGGGGAAATTAGGGTTTTTTATTTTTTGGTTTATAGGATTTTTATTTGTGTTTACATTTTTAAAGTCTTCTTAGTAGTTTCCTAGTTTTTTTGGTTGTTATATGATTTTAGTTATTTTTATGGATTTGTTATGTTTTTTTAATTTTTTTTAGGTTTTTTAGAGATTATGAGGGTTGTAGGGTTTTATATGTTTTTGGGTTTATATGGGTTTTTAGGGTTTTAAAGGGTTTTTAGTGTTTTTAAGGATTTTATGTGTATAGAGGGATTTTAGTGTTTCTATTGTGTTTAGGGTTTCTATGGGTTTTTAGGGTCTTCTAGTGTTTTTAGCGGTTTTAAATTTTTTATAGTGCTTTACAGTTATAGTTTATTTTAGGATTTTTAGGGTTTTAGAGTATTTGGTTTTTAGAGTTTTTTTGTTTTTAGGGGTTTTAATTTTTTTTATTTTTTTAGTATTTCATTGGGGTTTTCATCATTTTAGTTGTTTTTAGGGTTTTTAGGGATATTTTAGGAATGTTTTAGGATTTTTTTGGTTTTTAGGTATTTTTAGTGGTTTTAGAGTTTTTTAGTGTCTTTAGAATTTTATTTTTGGGTTTTAGGGCATTTTTGAGCTTTTTAGGGTTTCTATGTGTTTTTAGAGTTTTTAACATTTTTATGGGTTTAAAGGGTTTTTGAAGTTATTAGTGGTTTTAGGGTTTTCATGTGGTTTTAGGGGGCTTTTATTCTTTTAAGGGGATTTATGGTTTTTAGGGTTTTTAGGGGTTCGTAGTTTTTGTAGAGTTTTTTCACTTATTTGGGGGTTTTATTTGTTTTTATGGTTTTATGGTTTTCTTATCGTTTATCGGGACTTTTATATTTCTTGGAATTTCATTGGATTTGATTGAATTTGTTTAAATGTTTTTAGGAATATTAATGTGTTTCGGGTTTCTTGGGTTCTTATTATTTCTATGTTTTTTGTGGTTTAAGGACATTTTCAGTTGTTTATGGGTTTTAATGTTTTTTTATTTTGTTAATATTTATAGCGGATTAAGGGTTTTTATTTCTTTTTGTGGTTTTCTTGTTTTATGAGTTTTGGTTTTTTGAACGTTTTCGGGGAATTTATGGTTTTTAGGAGTTTTTGGGTTTTTGGGTCTTTTATGGTGTTTAGTGTTTTTATCATTTTTAAGTTTTTAGGTTGTTTTGGTGTATATAGGTTTTTAAATTTTTTTTCGGGTTTTATGGTTTTTATGTTTCTAGGGATTTTAAGGTTTCGTTAGGAAATTTAGGTTATTATGGATTTCAATGCATTTTTAGGATTTTTGGGATTTTAATGGTTTTTTAGGTTTTAATTTTTTAGAGAGATTTATGGTTTTTTATTATCTTAATGATTTTTTAATGTTTTTAGATTTTTAAAGGGGATTTAATGTTTTAGTGTATTTTTGGGTGTTTTGGGTTTTTATTGTGTTTTATGGGTTTTGGAGTTTTCATGGTTTAGTTTTTTAAGTGTTTTAGGGTTTTTATCATTGTATATGTTTTTAGGGTATTTAAGGGTTTTTTGGTTTTTAATTTTTTCATAGATATTTTTTGGGTTTTAAAGATATTTTTAGTTTAATCAAATTTTATTGGGTTTTTTAGTTGGTTTTCTAGGGGTTTTAGGGATTTTGAAATTTGTAGTGTTTTTTTATTGTTTTTATTGTTTATTTGGGGTTTTAGGGGTTTTCTGAGATAGTTCGGTGTTTAAATGTGTTGTGAGGTTTTTAACATCTTTAGGGGATGAAGGGATTTTAGATATTTAGTGGTTTTTTTGGTGTTTAAGGTTTTTTGGTATTTTTATGGGTTTTATAGTTTTTGAGGTATTTATGCATTTCAAGTTTTTTTTTCAGGTTTTAGGGTCATTTTGAATTTTTTTTAGTTTTTTTAGTTTTTTTTGTTTTTTAGGGGTTTTATGTGTTTTTATATTATTTGGGTTTTCATAGTGTTTTTCTGTGTTTCTGTTGTATTTTATGTTTTTAGGGATTTTTTAGGATTTTTATGGTATACTACTCTTTTTAGGGATTTTGAGGGGGATATTTTGAGTTTTTTTGTTATTTTAGTTTTTTCAATGTATCTTGGGGTTTTTTTGGAATTTTTACATAGTTTTTGGGTTTTAAATGTTTTTTATAATTTTTTAACATTTTTATGGATTTAATTTTTTTATAGTTTTTAATGTATTTTATGTTTTTAATTGGTTTTTAAGGGTTTTTATGGTTTGGGGGGGGTTTGGTTTTTTTTCTTCTTAGTGTTTTTAACATCTTTTAGGTTTTTTAGGGATTTTAAGTGTTTTTAGGTTAATATATTCTTCTTAGGATTTTTACAGTTTTTATGTATTTATGGATTTTTAGGTATTTTTTGGCTATTTATGGGTTTTTTGTGGTTTTTTTGGGTTTTTTAGTTTTTAAGGTTTTAAGGGTTTTTTGGAGTTTTTAACTATTAAGGGATTTAAATGGTTTTTTTATTTTAGTGGTCCTTAGGGGTTTTAGGTGGTTTTGTGTTTTTTTAATGTTTTTTGTGTTTTATGGGTTTTACGAGTTTCAATGGGTTTTATTGTTTTGTAGGGTATTTTTGTTTTCTTAGTTTTATTCAAGGTTTTCAGGGTTTTTATGTTTTTTTGGATTTTTTGGGATTTTCAAGATTTTTATGTTCTTTGAAGGTTTTTTGGAATTTTGAGGGTTTTTAGGTTTTTTTGGTTTTTAGGGTGTTTTATGGTTTTCGGTTTTAGGGTTTTTTTATTTTTTGGGATTTTAATGTTTTCTTGCCTTTTTAGCATTATTATGTGTTTAAATAGACTTTATAGTTCCTAGTTACTTTTTCAGGTTTAATTGGTTTTTAGGGATTATTATTGATTTTATGGGGTTTTTTGTTTAATATTTATTAGGGTTTGGGTTTTTATGGTTTTTAGGGTTTTTATCATTTTCTAGGTTTTTTGGGGTTATAGGTGCTTTTAGGTTTTTATTTGGGTTTTTCATGTGTTTACGAATTATTACGTTTTAGGGACTTTTAGACCTTTTAGGATTATTATGGGTTTTGAGGGTTTTAGGGGATTTTAGGGGGTTTAGGGATTTTATGTTCTTTTTGTATTTTTAGGATTATTTTTACTTTTTGGGGGGTTTTATGGTTCTTAGAGTCCTTTAATGTATTTAGAGTTTTTTAACATTTTTAGGAGTTTAAGTGGTTTTTATATTTTTTTTGGGGGTTTAGTGTGTTTATTGGTTTTTAGACTTTTTAATGTTATTAAGGGTTTTAGGTGTTTTATATGTATTTAAGTTTTTGTGTTTTTTTAGGGGTTTTCAATAATTTTATGATTTTTTTAGTTTTTAGGGAAAGAAATGTACAAGTCCAGGCTACTCCTGGCCACCGTAAAACTTTTAAGAAAATAGAACAAAGCAGACTCAGGAGGGGTAGAGTCCACTGACTAATACCCAAAAATAAAACCCCAAATAACCATGAAAAAAAAAGACATAAAAACCAAAAACATAAGTAGCTTCAGAACAAAATAGACAATCATCACCAACCTCAAGCATCCCAGATCCCATTCACTATTAAACTATTCATCAGAATCAGACCTAAAAAATATACTATCAGCATCCCACCATCTAGTCACAAGCATCAAACCACAAAAAATATAGACTGGTGAACAGAAGCAACACCAAAATCACTACCAATATACAATAGTAAACAATAATTTGCAACACAAATACACAATGCCTCCCCCTCCAAGCCAATGTAATCATTCTACAGGACACCCGAGATCGCTATAAAGAAATGTCGAATAGGGACGAAGATTCACGGAGAAGGCAGAAGCACCCTGGGGAAAATTCCATTCACTATCTGACCGGAACTAGGGAAGCGGCTATAAGCCAAAGCCATGACCATGAATGTCGGAAATAAAAACAAGTGCCAAAAACCATAAGGAAACCAAAGTTGAGACGAAATAGGATTCCAAAACTGGACCACCCAGGGATGACACCCACCAGTGCCGAGCCATGGCCCCTAATCCATGCATGCCAAATCTTTCATCAGGCATTCTAGATCTGGTACAAACACGCCAGATCTGGAACAACCCTAAATCGAGAGGCACAACCGAGCCGCCACCTGGCGAAACCAAACCACGCATATTCATCACCAACCAATGAAAAATCTAGGAATGCCTAATCTGTTGGTAAGCACATTAGAGATAGCAAAGAACATTACAAATATAGAATAACTTGAAGATGGGAGGTACAAAAAAACCACCGCCAGACAAAGCCAGACCATGCAGATCCATCACCAGCCAACGTCGAGCAGAAGTAAGACATCAGCCATCGAGGTTGGACCACACTAAAGGGGGAAGGGATAAAATATGGCAGAAGAACCATAGAGACACGAGGGTAGGGGGAGAGCCACTAATCAGAGGTCACCTAATCATATTTAGGTTTTTAGGGATTTTTATGGGTTTTTTAAGAAATAATGTTTTTTAGGTTTTTTATGGATTTTGAGTGTTATGGGATTTGTTCGGATTTGTATTGTTTTTTTTATTTTTTTGTGATTGTAGTTATTTTTTTTTATTTTTTTAGGGGTATAATATTTTTTTGACTTTTTAATGTTTCCGGGATTTAAATGTTCATTAGTGTTTTTTGTGTTTTTTTGGGGTTTTTATGGGGTTTTATTGTTTTTAAGGGTTTTTAGGTTTTTATTGGTTTTTTGGGGTTGGTAGGGGTTTCTAGGGTTTTTAGGGTTTTATCGTTTTGTGTTATTTAGTTGTTATAATTGTTTTTAGGTTTTTAAATCATTCTTTTCATTATAATAGTTTTCATGTTTTTTTACATTTATAATAATATCTTGGGTTTTTTAATATTTATAATGTTTTATTGGGTTTTTTTGGATTTTTAGTATTTTATGGTTTTTTTGGTCATTTTGGTTTTTTTATTTTTTTTTCCTTTTGGAGTTTTATAGATGTTTTGGCATCTTAATATTTTTATAGTATTTAAAATTTTTTGGGGTTTAATGTTTTTTTACAGTTTTTATAATATATTTGGTTTTTAAATGTTATAGGGGTGTTTTGTTGTTAGGTTTTTATGGTTTTGGAGTATTTTTTGGGATTTTTATGTGTTTTTTCATTTTTTAGTTTGTTAAAGGTTTTTTATTATTATTACTTTCTTAATTGATTCTTATGGTTTTTTATGGATTTTTTATTTTATATTTTTAGTGATTTTTAAATATTTTTTATAATTTTTCGCGGGATTTAGGTTTTTTGGGGGGTTTTGTTTTTTAGTTGTTATGATTTTTTGAGATTTTTATGATTTTTATGAATTTTTGAACTTTTAAAACATTTATAGGGGTATAAAACATTTTTAGTGTTTTATTATTCTCTGTGTTTTAGGGGGTTTTTAGAATTTTTATTTTTTATGGGGTATTATTATTTTCACGATTTTTAGGGTGTTTAGGGAATTTAGGGTTTTAGTGTTTTTGTGTTTTTGTATTTTTAGGGTTTTATGTGTGTTTAGGTTTTTTTCTGTTCTTATGGTTTTCAAGGATTTAAGGGTTTTTTATGTTTTTATGGATTTTTAGTTTTTTTAGAATTTTTAAGGGGTTTTAGGGTTTTAGGGATTTAGAATGGTGTGGGGTTTTAGCGTTTTTAATGTTTTTCGGGATTTTAATGATTTTTTTTGTTTTTCTAGGGATTTTATTAGATTTCTATTTTTTTAATGTTTATTATGGTTTATAGGGAATTACAAATTTTTTTGTGTTTTTTGTGTTTTTATTGGTCTTTAGGGTTTTAAATATTTTAAGTGTTTTTGGTTTTTAAGAGTTTTAGGGCTTTTGGACTTTTATAATTTTCAAGTGGTTTTAGTGTTTTTGGGTTTTTATGGGTTGTAAGTGTTTTGGGTTTCAAAGGTTTTGTTAGGGGTATTCATTATTTTTACTGTTTTTATGTTTGCAGATATTTTTAGGGATATTTATAGGATTTCTTGGGTTTTTTGAGTTTTTATAAATTTTTATGGTTTTACGGTTTTTTTGGGGGGGGGGGGGGGGGGGTTGGGTTTTTATGGTTTTTATAGTTTTTTTGAGTTTATTAGGGTTTTCACTGTTTTTTAAATTTTCCAATGTTTTTAGGGGTCGAATGTTTTTTTTTGATTTTTTTTGTTGTTTTAATTTTTTATGGGGTTTTTAATGTTTTTAGAGGGTTTTTTGATTTTAGGGTTTTATGGATTTCTAGGGTTTTTAGAATTTTTTAGGCTTTTAGGGGTTTATGTTTTTGGTGTTTTATGGGTTTTTTGGGTTTTTAGGGTCTTTAAGGTCTTTTAAATTTTCAAATATTTTTTGGGATTCCTTATGATTAATATTGATTTAGGGATTTTTATAGGGTTTATGGATTTTTTGGTTTCTTTTAGTTTTCGGGGCTGCGGTTGAGTTTTGTTTTTGATTTTTTAATGTATTTCAGAGTTTTTAAAACAGTAATGGGTGTAAAGGTTTTTATATTTTTAGTGGTATTATTGTTTTATGGGTTTTAGTATTTTTAAGATATTTTATGGTTTTATGGGTTTTAGGTGTTTTAGGAGTTTTAGGGTCTTTCATAGGATTTTTGGTTTTTTGGTTTTTTTAGGTTTTTTAGGTTTAATTTTGTGTAGGTTTTTAAGTGTTTCTTAGGGGTTTTCTATGTTTTTAGGTTTTTATTATCTTTAATGGATTTTTAGGGATTTTTTTACCATTTTTCTGATTTCATTGGTTTATAGATTTTTTGGGATTTTTTTGTTTTTTCTAATTTTCAGTGAATTTTATAGGGCCGAAAAATGCAAGGTCCATGAAGGTAGGCCCTAAAATTATTAAATATGATAAAAGTAAAGACAGTTAATCATTACAAGGGGTATTGCTAGATCATGAATGAACCACACCCTATATGTCATCATCCACTACACAAAAACAGAAGTCATGAAGCCTGAAAGACCTCTTGGTATTTACCCCTACAAGGGCCTGATTTTTGTATTTTTAAGATTTATTTTGGGTATTTAATGTATTTTAAAGTTTTATAACATTTTAATGGGACAAAGGTTTTTTAGTGTTTTTTGTGGGTTTTAGTTTTTAGGGTTTTATACGTTTTAAGGTATTTTATGGGGTTTTATGGGTTTTTAGGTTTTTAGGTTTTATAGTCTTTTTGGGTTTTTTATGGTTCGTAAAAGTTTTTAGGTTTTATTTTGGGTTTTAACTGTTTTTAGGTTATTAATTACGTCTTCTTGTCTTTTCATGTTTTTAGGAATTTTATTCATATATGGATTTTTAGCATTTTTAGGATTTTTGTGGTTGTTAGATATTTGAACGGGTTTTTAGGTTTTTATGATTTTTTTCATTTTTATTTATTTAAGTGTTTTTTTGAGTTTTTTAGTGTTTTATGGTTTTCTAGATTTTTAAAATAGTTTTAGGGGTTTGATGGTGTTTTACAGTTTTTAGTGGTTTTCTCTTGTATTTATGGGGTTTTTTGTGTTTTCTAGATTTTTAATGGTTTTTATGGTTTGTAGGGGTTTTTTGGTTTTGATAGGGGTTTTTTTGTTTTAGGGATTATGGTATTTAGAATATTTTAGATTTTTTAAGGAATTATGTTTTTTCATGTATTAGTGATGTCCTTTAGGATTTTCAATGCTTCTAGGTTTTTTATGTTTTTATTGATATTTTAGTATTGTTTTTTGGGTTTTTATGAATTTTTTGGGTATTACTAGTTTTAGGGTTTTTATTGTTTGTAAATTTTTTAAACATTTTATGGTTTTTAAGGGTTTTTTGTGTTTTTAGTGTATTTAGGGTTTTTATTGGATTTTAGGGTATTTTAGTATGTTTAGTGTTTTTAATTATTTTAGGTGTTTTGTTGGTTTTGGTATTTTAGTGTTTTTAGGGTTTCGTTTGTTTTAAGGTTTTATATGTGTTTAAATTTTTATAAGGTTTTCTGATTTTATTATGGGGTTTTCAACGTTTTAGGGTTTTTTATGTTTTTATTGAATATTTATGATTTTTATGGTGTTTTGGGTTTTACAAATTGTTTGGATTTTTATGGTTCTTTACAATTTTTAAGCTTAATATGTTTTTTTGTTTTTAAGATTTTTTAGAGTTTTAGGGGTTTTAGGGTCATTTTTTATGTTTTTAAATTTTTTTTTGGTTTGACGGGATTTTTATTTTTTATTGGTTTTAGGGTTTTATGATTTTTAGAGTTTATTATGGGTTTTAGGGATTTCAGGGTTTTGTATGTTTTTTGGGTTTTTTTGGGGTCAAATTTCTTGGTTTTTATTGTTTTATAATGGTTTTATGGGTTTTTATGGGTATTATAATTTAAATAATTTTTAATTATATTTTGTATTTTTATAGGATTATAGGTGTTTTTTGGATTTTTGGTTATTTTGGGTAAAAGTGATATTTTGAGTTTTTTGGGGACTTATAGTTTTTCAGAGTTTTTAAATATTTTAGGGGTTTAATGGTTTTAATGAGTTTTTAGTAAATTTTAGGGTGTTTTTTTGGAGTTTATTAAATTTTAATTGTATTTTAAGGATTTCCATGGTTTTTAGTGTTTGTTATGTTTTTAAGGATTTTTATTTTTTTAACATTCATTCTGATTTTTATATGTTTCTTATGATCTTTGTGGTTTTACTGTTTTTAGGGATTTTTAGGGATTTTATTGTTTTTATGGTTTTTTTTTTGGGAGGGGGGTAGGGAATTTATTTAGTTTTCTTAGGTTTTATGGTTTTTATAGATTTTAATGTTTTTGGGGTGAAAAGTGCTTTTAGAGTTTTTAGTTGAATTTTAAGGGTTTTATGGGTTTTCAGGGTTTAATAAGGCTTTTAGTGGTTTTTATGGTTTTAGGTAATTAGGGTTCTTAGGGGATTTAGTATTTTTAGGAATTTTTATGTGTTTAGGGGTTTCAATTGGTTTTACGTTTTTATGGTTTTTAGAGGGTTGCAATGTTTTAGGGGTTTTTTATGTTAATGGAGTATTAGGTGTTTTTTTATGGTTTTTAATGTTTTTATCGATTTTGAGGGATTTTGGTGTTTTTTAGGGTTTTGAGTGTTTTTTTGTTTTTTTGTGTTTTTATTTTTATTTTTTATATTTGTGGTTCTTAGAAATTTTTAATGTTTTTAAAGGTTTTAATGTTTTTTAGAGTTTTCAGTGGGTTTAGGGTACTTATGTGTATTTTGGGTTTTAAGGTTTGGGGGTTATGGTTTTTAGGGGATTCATGGTCTTTTAGGGTTTTAAGGTCTTTACCATTTTAGTGTTCTTAGAGTTTTTCTGTGTTTTTTGGATTCTTATGTTTGATTTTGTTTTTGCAGTGTTATAGAGGGATTTATGTAAATAACGATGTTGATGGTATTTAGGGTATAAATGGGTTTTTAGGGTTTTTATTGATTTTTTGGTGTTTTATGGGTTTTTATAATTTTTTACTTGTTTATGGATATGGAGGGTTTCTTATAGTTTTTAGTGATTTTGATAGTCTATATGGGGTTTTAGGGTTTTTATGGGTTTTATGGGTTTTTATTGGTTTTTATCTTTTTACGGTATTTTTGGGTTTTTATAATATTTATGTTTTTAGGGGTTTCAAGTATTTTTCCTTTTTAAGGTTTTATAAGGTATTTTTTGTTTATTTTAAGGGTTTTGATATTTCTATGGTTTTGTAGTGATTCTTTGGGAATTTGGTTTTTTATATTTTTAAAAGATTTTGATGGGTTTTTATGGTTTTGTGGTTTTTATCATTTTTTAGATTTTTAAGGGCTGTAATTGTTTTAGGGTTTTAAGGTTTTCTAGGGGTTTTTATGGTTTTAGGGTTTTTTAAATTATTAGGGATTTTTAGGGAATTTTAAGGATTTTTATTGGTTTGTTTGATTTTTAGGGATTTTGAGCGGTTTTGTGGTATTATGTGGGTTTTTTAGGGTTTTGGGGATTTTTGAGTTTTTAGGGGATTATGGTTTTTTAATGTTTTTTAATATTTTTTGGTTTTAAAGGGTTGTTAGTGTTATTGGCGATTTTTAGGGGTTTATGGGTTTTTTGGTTTATATAGATTATTATTGTTTTAATAGTTTTTATGGTTTTAACAATATTTGGATTTTAGGAGTTTTAAGTGCTTTTAGTTTTAATATATTTTCATAGGGATTTTCTATTCTATTAAGTATTTTTATATTTTTGATGATTTTTTGGGAATTTTTAGGATTTTTATGGACATTAGGGATTTGTGGCATTTTAGGGTTTTCTGGGGTTTTAGGGTTTTTATAGTTTAAATTTTGTTTTTAAGATTTTCTATTTTTTGGTTTTTAAGGTGTTTAGAATATTTTGGAATTTTTATGTGTATAATTTGTTTTTATTGTTATATGTTGGTTTTTAGGGTTTTTATGGGCTTTTAGAGGTTTTTTTGGTTTTTAGTATTTTTAGGGATTTAGTGTTTCATAGGGGTTTTAGATTTTTTTATGTTTTTTGGTTATTAAGTTTATTTATATTTTTAAGGGGTTTTTAGGGTTTTCTAGGGTTTTAGGGGTGTTTAAATTTTTATAGATCTTTAGGGGTTTTGTATTTTTATGGTTTTTTGGTTTTTAGGTATTTTGAGGGGTTTTTTAGTTTTGATGGTTTTTTGGGGTTTCAATCACTTTTTAGATTTTTATGGGTTTAATGTGTTTTTATATTTTTAATGTTCTCTTAAAATTTTCAGGGTTTTTAGGGTTTTTTCCTTTTTTGGATTTTAAGGGATATTTAATATTTTTCTGGTTTTTTGAGTATTTATGGAATTTGATTGATCATAAGGTTTTTAACGGTTTTTATAGTTTATTTGTTTTTCTGGGTTTTAATGTTTTTTGAGTTTTTTTGGATATTTAAGGTTTTATTGTGTTTTTAAATATTATTAGGTGTCTAAAGGGTTTTTAGTGTTTTTATTAATTTTTTAGGATTGTTATGGGGTTTTGAGGCTCTTAGAGGTTTCATGGGATTTATGGTTTTTTGGGTTTTTTATGGTCTTTTAGTTTTTTTATCATTTTTATGATATTAAAGGGTTATAATAATTTTTAGGTATTATGGTTTTCTTAGGGGTTTTCATGGTTTTAAATGTTATTTACAATTTAGGTATATTAGTGTTTGCTAGTGTTTTTACGATTTTTATGGATTTTGAGGGGGGGGGGTTTAGTGTTTTTATGGTTTTTCGGGTCATTAATGTATTTTAGGTTTTTTCGGGGTATAATATTATTTGGTTTCTTATTGTTTCCATAGGGTTTATTAGGTTTTTTTATGTTTTTAGAGCTTTAGGGGCTTTGTTTGGATTATAATGGTTTTAGGGTATTTAGAAATTTTCAGGGTTTTTGGTTTTTTTTAGGGTTTTTATGGTGTTTTTTTTGGGTTTTTAGTGGTTTTTTTATTTTTAGGGTATTATGTAATTTAGAGTTTTATAACATTTCTAGGGATTTAAAGGGTTCAAATATTTTTTAGTGAGTTTTTTTATTTCTATTGGTTTTAATGGTTTTAGGGGTTTATATGGTTCTCAGGGGTTTTAAATTTTTTTTGGTGTTTTAGGTATTTATCATTTTTTGGTTTTTTGGGGTTTTAAGTGGTTTTAGGTTTTTATGGTTTCTTAGGGTTTTTAATGTTTTTTGGGTCTTTACATTTTTAAAGGTTGTTAGTGATTTTATGGTTTTTAATTTTTTTTGTTTTTAGAGATTTCATATTGGTTTTAATGTTTTTAGGGGTTTAGTTTTTTTTTTGGGTGGTTTACAATTTTTTTTATCATTTTAGGGTTTTATGGTCTTTATATTTTATAATTTTTTATCATTTTAAATGGATTTTAGAGTTTTTAGTTGTTTTAGGGTTTCTAGGGGTTTTAGGGGTTTTAATGATTCTTAGGGGTTGTATGGTTTTGTGGGGTTTTCGGGGTTTTAATTTTTTGGTGGTTTTAAGTGTTTTAGGATTTTAAGGCTTCTAAGGGTTTATTCATAGTTTTTATTGCTTTTCAAAATTTTAGGGATTTCTATGGATTTTCTAGTATTTTTATGGTTTTTAGGGGTTTTAGAGATTTTGTGGGTTTTTGGGTTTTTTGGGGGTTTTGGGTTTTCGTTCTTGGGGGGGGGGGGGGTTTCTTGAGATTTTTACAGTTTTATGGCTTATATTATTTTTAACTTTTTGGAGGGTTAAATCAGATTTTAGAATATTTAGTGGGTTTAGGGATTATATGGTGTTTTCAGTTTTTAATGTTTTTGGGGTTTCTTTATTTTTAGTGTGTTTAAATTTTTTACGTATTTAAGGTTTTTTTCATTTTTTATTATTAGGGTTATAACTGTTTTTAGGTTTTTAAGGTTCTCTTAGGGAAATTAAGGGTTTTATATGTTTTATGGTAATTTATTTGGCTTTTTATTTTTTTTGTGTTTTTATGGATTTTGTGTGTTTTTAAAGTCTTTAGGGTTATTGGGGTTTTATGGGGTTTTGTTTTGTTTTTTTTTGTTTTTTTTGTTTTTTGGGTATTTAGGATTTTTTTATTTTCTTAATTTATTTAGTTGTTTAAATTGATTATTGAGTTTTTAGTGATTTTTATGGTTATTATGGGGTTTTAGAGTTTTTATGGTTTTTTGGGGTTTTATGTTTTTTGTAATTTTAGGGGGGTTTGGGGGTTCTAGGTTTTTTCGTTTTAATAGATATTACGTGTTTCTGATTTTTAATTTTTTTGCATAGGATTTCATATGATTTATGGTTTTTTATTTTTTTTATTTTTAGGGATTTTATAGTATTTTGTGGTTTTTGGGGTTTCATGCATTTTGAGGGATCTTATTTATTTTTTATGTTTTTTATGGGTTTAAGGGTTTTTTGGTTTATAATTTTTTTAAGGATTTAATGTGTATTTATAATGTTTTTGATTTTTAGGGGTTTTATGGGTTTTTAGGTTTTTATGGTTTTTTATGTGGTTTAGGAGATTTAGGGGGTTTTATGAATTTTAGATTCATTATTGTATTTTGTGTTTTTTATGTTTTTAGGGGTTATCAATTTTTTGGTTTTAAGGTTTTTAGGGGGTTCTTTTAGGGTTTTTTGTTTTTTTTTATTTTTTTTGAATTTTTAATGATTTTTAGGATTTCTATGGGCTTTCATGTCATTCTGGGATTTTGATGATTTTAAGGGTTTTTATTATTTTCATTGTTTTTAGTATTTTTGGTTTTTATGTGTTTTTATGTTTTTAAGTTTTTCTTATGGGGTTTCATAGTTCTTTGGGTTTTTATGTTCCTACTGTTTTTAGGTAATTAATGGATTTTTTTTGAATTGTTTTTTGTTTTTATGGATTTTGAGAGTATTGTTTATGGTTTTTTGGGTTTTTTGGTTTTTTGAGTATTAATGGGTTTTTTAGTTTTTTAGAGTTTTTAATGTTTTTATTTTTTATTTCATTTTTTAATGGTTTAAAGTGTTTTTTAGAGTTTTTAGTTGCTTTTTGTGTTTTTTTTTATTTTAGTTTTTAAGGGTTATTGGTGCTTTATGGTTTTTATGGTTTCTATGGTTTTAGGGTTTTTCAGTTTTTAAGGGGTGTAATGTGTTTTATTATTTTCAATTTTTTCTTTTTGTTTTTTAGGATTTAGGGATTTTACATTTTTAGGTATTTTTAGGGATTTTATAATTTTTATGGGAATTTATGGTTTTTATGGATTTTGGGGGTTTTAGGGTTTTAGGATTTTTAGTTTTTTATGAAATAATGGCGGTTATTCAGGTTTTTATATTTTTTAGGATTTTAAAGTTTTTTAGATCTTTTTAATGTTTTAAGTGGTTTAAAGGGTTTTTTTGTTTTTAGTTGTTTTTTATATTTTTATTTATTATTAGTGTTTTTTTAGGATTTTATGGTTTTTATGGTATTTGTGTTTTGTGGTTTTTTGGTGTTTTAACAATTTATTTTTACCTGAATCATGTTGTTTCTGAGAATGGAAATGGTCTGATGGGTACTAGGTATTATATTCATTTTTAACTTATGAAGAATGTGCCTTAGTTAAGTTGTCCTGGCATGGGATTGCAGTGGGTTAAGAGTTTGGGAAATCGATCCATTTTGTATATGTCACCTTTAGATGGTCTCCAATGGGTTTATTCACATAGCCATAAACACCCAATGGCCCCATTATCCATAATTCATCGACCTTCTTTCCAAAGGAAGCTGCTCGTATGACGGTTTGGCCAATAACACTTAAGGACTCACATTGGTCGAGAGGATGGGAACTCACACTCATCACACACTTATGAGGGAAATTACTGCCTATTCAAGAACTATCTTATAGATTTAATCTATGTTCATATGTTCTTGAATTCTTGGTTCAATCCCATGCTTGTGTCTTCAGATTACTCCTAGGTCATAAGATCAACCATATATATGAATGGGTATGAAATCTTCTATATGTATCTAAGGTTCTTCCATAATGGTACCCTTTTATTGGAAAGATCGGTAATTTCTCTGTTACTCACTAAGACAATTATAGTTTTAATCCATATGGGATGGAGCTATAGTGTTTGTCATCATCCATGCGGGACAAGAATCATTTCAATATCGATATCTAACATACAATATGTTCCTCTTATGAATCCTCCTGAGAGGAAAAAAACCCATGTAGTTCGGTGTCACATTACTGGACACATCACCTTTTAAGTTCATGTGACAAGGACCCGACCATGTCATTTATCTTCATGCGGCAAGGACATAAGTGAACCAAATAGGACATGAAAATTTTGGTCATGATCCTCAAGGAGGCTTCCAACGTATCCCCACTAAATGGGAACCAAATTCTATGTAGTTCGGAAATATAGGGCTTACACATGGAAGCTTCCTGTTAACAGGGCTGTGATTTTTGGATTTCATCTAGAGGGAATGACCATTTAAGCTCATTCCTTAGAAAAGCATCCTATATACCATAGTTATTGAAGGATTTGGAGCTCTCATAGACCATCTCCTGGGTGGATCGTGTAGATTCCATGATCACCACTGATCTATATGCCCAAGTTTGTCAAGTTCGATGTGAGAAACAAGAGGAAGTGATGAATCCAGAAAAATCATGCACTTTCCCCCCTCTGATGATGGAAGAAGAGGAGAATAATGGAGGTAGAGGCCAGAAATAAGACACATGCATAAAAATGTGAAAGGGGATTACCTTAGATGGAGTTTCGTAAGACTGGTTCTAGGGAAGGGGTGGTGCATTCCTCGCCAAAGGGGGAAGAAAGTGTGATTTTCCTCCCTTTATCACATGCCCACATCAAAGGGAATGGCCAATAATTACCTTTAATCCTTAGAATGGGGAGTTATATGAGAGTATCCTGATGTCAAAAACCTGTATAACCATGGAAATGTAAACATAGGGACATTCCGAGGGTCCTCCTTATTACAGAGATTACCTATATGAATCTAGTTGTCATGAATATGTAAACTCAAAAAGGTTCACTAATGTGCCTGAATTTTTTATCACACAAGTCTTTTAGATTTAAAATAGGCTTTGTCCTAGTTCCATTAGACTAGTTCATAAAGGGGCTTTAGCTAATGTGATGGAAACAGAAGAAAATGGTTGATCCCAGAGAGTGTGATGACCGAGCATACACCATCATTCATACCATTTCATTCTACAAGATGTGTCTCCTTCACATAGTCTGTTTCTATATAGGTGAAGGGATCTTCGACATACTATGATGGTATGAAGACCTAGATTTGGTCTAAATGGTGTTTTTAACATGTGACCAGGTTCCACCTATATAGTGTTTCTCTACATGACACTGAGTTTGGTCCGCATAGTATGATGCTACAAGCGGTTGAGATATATCTTCGTAGTGAAATGCTATTCGGTGTAGGGTTATGTCTGTGTAGGGAAATGCAACATTTTACAGGGTTCCACACACATAGAGTATGGGTATGCGGGGAACCGGATTAAAGAAGGGGAATTAGTTCTACACATGGCAAGAAATTCATCTCTGAAGGAATTGTGTTAGCATTCTACCAATTATTATTATATTTTGTTCTTTGATGCTATATTTTGGTTTCTAACACCAGATAATTGTGGAAAGAGTGCATATTTTATTGTTATCTATTCTTCTATACCATTTGATACTCATATCCTAAAAAAATCCTCCACTCTTTAGTCACCCTCAGGGTCCTATTATAGATAGGTAGATGAGATAGATCAGTGGGATGCATAACATCCTTTGTAGAGGCAAAAGGAAAGAAATCCCAGCTCGCGTATGAATCAGTTAGAGGGGAACAAGGACTTTTTCTATGAATGTAAAAATTAACACCTCATTTAAACAAACATTTTCGTTTCATTCAAGGTAATCTACTTGATTCGCCTCACCCACGAACCATTTGAGTTCACAAGGGATCATATGCGGGGTGAATTTCTATTCCTCCTATAGAAAGACATTATTTTTTGGGGACTCATGGTTTCATCTCCATCCCATGATCATATTAGTTCACGGGCACCACATGAATTGGACTTCCATGTGGAGCAGAAGTCTGCGAGGGACCTTGGATTTTCCTAGACCGAAGACAATTTGAGTCTGTGTAAAATTCATTATGTAGGGGGAGTTTCTCCTTTTCCACCCAACAAATGAGAACATCACGGTGTGGGATCCTCCATCTACCTCCCATGAACTATATAGTTCACAGGTGTCCCCGCAATACAGATCCAGATGCGTAGCAGTGATCTGAGAAGGATGATTCCCTTTTGTGGTATGGCTTTTTCATTTTCTGATTTGTCTCCTTTAAATATTTTTTTTTAAATTATTACTCCAATTTTTATTATTTCTTATCATAATTCATTGGTGTATTTTATTTCCCTTGGAAATGTTTTCAAGATCCATCAAATTCCCCCCATCAGAATGGTACCCGATCAGGATGAAGATGAGACTATTCCTATATAGAAATCGGTACTGGCATAAGTGGGTTTGAGGTATAAGTATATACCCATAGGAGGGGACAACACCTATATAAAGGGAACCCAGCTCATTTGTTTGCTATCATTTTTCTTGGTGAACATTGCACACCCATAAATCTCCCGCATGATTTATTTCCATGAACTCCCATCTTCATGGATGTTATTCACCAATGAATGGAACCTCACATATGTGAAAAAAAACATCTTATTTACAAGAATGGTGTGTTTTGGATTTTGTATATTGTGGGTTTGTATGTTGTTCTTTGAATCGCAAACTATCAGTTTCTGGTCCAACACATCACAGTCCAGCGCTTGGTGAGTTTCTTTAAATTGTTATTTCCTATATGGTAGCTTCCATGGAAAACCATTTCATTGGGTTTTCAATAGGTGGACCAATTATAGACCCCTTCCAAAAAACAATTGTAGGATAACAATTTTTCATTGT
Organism: Viscum album; assembly: GCA_963277665.1. NCBI lineage: Eukaryota > Viridiplantae > Streptophyta > Magnoliopsida > Santalales > Viscaceae > Viscum > Viscum album. The sequence continues at coordinate 1,477,356,951 of OY728148.1, read as the reverse complement.
TTTTTATGCATGAACAACATGTTGTATATCCCTTAACTTACAAATCTTATCTCCCTCACTGTCCATTCTATTTCTAATTTAAAGCGAAAAGAAATGGTTGATTGTATTGACATTCCAATCTTAGTTGTCGCATTGTATATGTATCTAACTTATCTCCTTTTTTTGGGTCAAGAGGAATATTGAAATTTAGATAGGCTAACTATTTATGGATTAGGCCTACCATACAAATATATTTATTCTCGAACCATGTCAGACCGACCAACCTACAACATGGATAATAGGTAACAACACAATACCTCAAACACTTATTTAATTAAAATTGTTCTTAACTATGAAATAGATCGTTGTTTTATCCTTATTAAACTACACACATTGGCCATTGGATGATGCACAGTGAAGGTCGGATGATAAGGCACATTGCTACCATATAATTGCATGGAAGGCCATGGAAAATGAACAACATGGTTTTTCATCAAAATTGGGACCTTTATCCAAATGGTTCGGTTATCTTGCATTATGGGGTGGCCTTTTTCTTTCTTTCAAATATGTAGGGAATTATGGACTAAATTGCAGATTGTGGGACTATAGAAGGCAGTATAGGTATCCCAAACATATTTTCATTGATCCCATGCCCTCATTTTGTAGGTTCTATGTAGATGGATCCCATACACCATCACCTTTCATCTAGTCCATGGAAAGGTCAGTATTAGCCTTTCGAATGTTTGATTGATTTCAGAGGTTCCCATCATCAGATACATTTATGACGAGTTCCATCCAACCTATTCAGTACGGTATAATGAGGAGACGACTCATCCCCTTTCATAGAAACATATTGACAAATAAAAATCAATTTCAAATAATATTGACCATCACTCAAATAAAGACATAATCTTTTATGATTGGATTAATTCCACTTCTAAGAAAATAGTTTAAGAGCCATGTGCACGCAGACCCTGGTCCTATCCAACCATGGACCCCCAAAGGTGATCAAGTTATTTTTGATTAGTCTTGGTGGAGGGCCAGTTCTGTGAATTGGGATGGGAACTTCTTCTAAATGTTAACAATTTTTTTCAATGGGAGGTCTTCCTAGCCATTTTCATATGTGCTTGGGTTTTACTAGTATGTGATTTCAGTATGGGGGTTTGGGATACAACCTTTATCATGGTTTTCCAGTGGTCTTCTAGAGAATATATCAACCCAGTCATTCTAGTTTTGGAGAAAATTTATCTATTGCTGGACCAGATTAGCGAGTGGAAGCTGGCTAACCAGCCGGTAGGGCTTTTCCCAAAAATCATGGGTAGGATAAAATCCCACATGGGGGGTACACATTCATAAATCCTCTTCTAATTAAAGAATCTATTACTCGTTAGTATATTTAGAGTAATATTAGGTCCATGTATATGGTATAGGCCACACAAGATAAAAAGGATTGGTTGAATGAAAAATATAAATGATAACTGATGGCATGAATCAATTTTCACTACTTCTTCACTTCTGATACTTACTATTCTCTTACCATTATTTTAGTAAATGATGAATCATTAGACATTATTAAATAGGGCTACCACTTTTATTTGATAGAGGGCATCTTAGTTGCTCATATTGATGGGGAACTTATCAGCGGGGGATATTGGCCATGAAAATATGGCCATTTTTTTAACTATGTTGATAAATTGTGTCCTCCTACCGTCAATAGTGTATTATAGGAAAAACAGTTCATGATATACAGACAGTTGCGGCTACTTTTCAATAAAAAAGATACACAATGAATGATTAAACTTCTAGATCTTGAGGGTATTGCACCCACCCTAAAAAGGTTACGATGATGTGAGGAATCAATCATACCCAAATTGCAAGCTGGTAGATCCGTTTACTATTTTCATAGACCCTAAAGCATCTAGAGCTATAGGGAAGAAAAATAAAACCATTTATCATTCCCGACTAGGGAAATACACTTAGATTTTACTCGAATTGAAACCTTCAAGGATGGATTTGAATGGTTGGGGTTGAATATCTCGGGATATCGGTGATGCTCATGATGACCAACCACCCATACCCTCTAATTTTTCATTTCTCATGGCATAGAGGTAGTAGGATTTTCTAATGGGTAGTCAGTATTTTCGTGACATGTGTCTTGGTGCCTTATGGCAGTTTCTTTAGGAGGGGTAGGTCACATTGACCAATAATTTTTATGTGTCAGCACCTACAAACATTTCCTATGATTATGATCTTGAAATGGTTTATTTTTACCTTTAGGATTTTGAAACCCTACCTCACATCCGTCAAAATCATTGTAAATAATCTCATTGAGTATATTCAATGATGATACCAAAGGTTGATGAAGATGGTGGTAGTGGTGGTCACTCTTCTAAGGGTGATGCTATTTCCCATTTCCCTAATGTGACTTAAGCTGGGTTATTTTTCTTTATCTGGAGCCTCACAGATGTCCATCCTTTGAGAGTTCTAGGGCTATAGAGGTGCCTAGGAAATGGTTATGATTAATATAACCTAACATAATTCCACAAGAAGATCATCTTTCTTTAGTCATTCCTATCATAGTGGTATTCTTAGAGGCCTATAGTGCCTGGAACGAGTTAATGGAAACTTATTCCAATGAATAAATCTGGGAGTTGCTATAGAAATCATCCTTAAATCATCTAAGCTTCAAATCATCCATAACCCCCAATTATATTTCATCTCATATGTATCTGCAAGAATGTTCAGTATATTTAAACAACATGGACACATGTCTTCTTTCATCTATGTACAATCTTTATTGGCTTAGTTGGGTGGAATATATGGATATAATTCCAGATCTGATTGAGGTTGAAGGAAAGGTGGTGAAAATTTCTAACCTCAACCATACATTTTCCCATTTTTAGTATCATAATATTTATTCATTAAATTTTTAGGATTCTGTGTAGGATTATGATATGATACCTTATTTAGTGTACACTCCTCGGGGTATTGCAGCTCGGGGATGTGCTACCTCAAATGTGGGGGGTCACCATGGAACATTCTCTTAGTGCTACTGAACATATAGTAACAATTATTTCAAATCCTACATGGGTATTTATGCTTCTATTTAAACATGAAAATCCTTCCAGGGGGCCATCACCAGGGTGTACCACAAAACTTCGACCGACATCTCAACTGTCGATACATAAAACAATGGGGGTTACAAGTTACATCCATATATGTCTATTTGTTTTTCATACAAAATTTATCCAATTTGTTGACAAATAATTGTGTGTATATATTTATGCAGAACCAATAATTTATGAATAATTAATTTCACAGACATCTACAGATCATATCTCTTCTGCCATTTGGTAGATATCGTTGGAGGTTGTGGCTGAACAGGGACAAGAGGCCTGGACAACCATGGATGTTGGGGGTATTCTTAGCCCTCAAATAAAACCTTCTATGGATTAGACAACCCCTTCCCCAAGAGCGGGGAGTCTTTAAAAGTAAAAACCTCGATTAGGTGTGCTAATACAACTGTTATATAGAATGATGGGGAAACATTGATATTGATAGATGATATGGGTGGGGAGCCTGGGTTGATAGAAGATATTGAAAGGGTTCCGAGTCTTGAGAGATCTAATACCCCAAATCAAATGAGCCCCGCCATTGTAGATGGAATGTCATAATAATTTGATTCCTCTATTCAGTACTCTGATCTCATTATTCCAATGCAAAAAACTATAGGGGTGGTAGTGATCCTTACTCAAAGAGGTTTAGAACTTGCCATCATTCCATTTTTCAAACTTGTAATCCCTATGGGAATAATTTCTGTAGGAAATCTTCTGTAGGCTGTTGACCCAGTTGGGCATGGCCTCGAATCATGGGTTCCCTTGGATGACACTAAATAGACGATATAGTACCATCTTTAACAGGTGGAGATTCCATAATAGTGTTTAGATGCATTGAGGATTTAGAAGGTGGGGCTTATTTTTTCACCCATACAACAATTTTTTTGAGTTTTTACCTTTTAAATTTAGAGTGTTAACTTTCCTAACTCTTTATTTTAGGATCATAGCCACAACCACTTGGGAATGAAATCAATACCTAGACCAGTACTTCTTCCAATACTACTAGAGATGCAACTATTGAGTGGTTTAGTCTTACTGAGGTCATTCGATCAAGACCTCCTCTGGTAATGCTCATTCCTAAATCTGTTATTCCACTATGGATAGACTCTAAAACTAACCAATAGGTCTTATCCATAATTTGTACTATCCTCAAAAAATATTGTAAAACATTTGGAGGCTAATTTATCAAACACCTCTTATAGATATTTTGTTGAATCTTCCCATATTTAATCACTATATTTTATTCCGGGGGTTTCAACAGTTCAATTATCAGAGAATTTATGACACAGTGAAGCAAGTGGTTGTTGCAATGGAGGAAACTGGCACACTAAAATTTCTTATTTCTTCTAATGATTCCATGGTTTATCTATCCACATTCGTAAAAACCCACTTCAATGAATCTACCTAGAGAACTGGTGATGGTTCGAGGTTATACGGATAAATGAAGAAGTATAGATCCTTTGAGGAGCATCTTGGTTAGGCAGTGGAGTGGCAATGACAATAATTGGATAAACATAAATTTTAATTGAAATATGACACAAATGTGGTTAGTGAGGGGAATCTATTATTAGAGTAGGGGGAAATGGATTGACATAACACATTGAAGGAGTTAGAGGCAGTGTGCGTGGGAGCGGAAGTTGAGACATCAACTTTGTCAGATATCCTCTGAGGCATCAAAAAATTAAATCATGCATTGAATCAATATTTCGATTATGATGAAAATATTCTGTAATTATCATTACCATCTCATTTGGAGAGTCTCCATGTTATAGATTCCCTTACTATATTCATTAAATATAATGAAACTATTTTTATCTCTAATGATTATATTTCATCTTTTCTTGTAGTGTCGATCAATTATAATTAACCACATTTTGAATGATAATATCAATGGGATACTGTTTTAATTCATGACTGAGGATAATTAAATTAAAAATAATCAAATCATGCTCATATTTTTTCTTGATCTGAGGGACCTAGTGAGCGATGTTTGAATATTGTATGGGAAACATGGAAATCCATTTTAACTTGTAATTTTGTTCATTATCACATAAATATTTTCCTAAACCCAATTTTACATGGGATTAGTGGATATATCCTAAATTATTCATAGGACATCCTTTTCAGTTTTTTGACCTAAAAACATTGTGCCTCTTTATATTTCCGATTAGTCAATAGTTTTCTTCAACTGTACAATGTGTAGGTTTAGATAACTAGTAGTCGACTATTTTTCGTGATTCTATTTTTGGGTTTTCATCCCAACATTTTTTGGTTCTCTTTGCATTTTCAGTTTAAAGTGTTTCAAATCAGACAATCATTATTGATATTTTTGGACGAATTGTTTTGACTGACACTACTATTTTGGGTTGTATAGTTTTGACCATGATTTGAGGTAAGGGGACCAAATTTAAGACACATTGACAGAGTATGTCCTAGTATCTTTGAGATATCAATGAGGGATTCTTATTCACCCTGATGTTTTGGTTTTTGGATATAGGATATTATATAGTGTATGAAATACATGGGGAATACAGATATAGGGAAAGCCTCTTTTAAGGAAATATTTTCCTTCATTTGATAGTCCTTTTGTGGGAAACTTATGTGGAGCCTCAGGGGCGTTCTGTGAATATTCAAAAAAAAAAATTCCTTTAGACACTGTACATCCATTTCCAATGGCCAGGAAACTTTATGTGAATTTGAATTTGTTCTGTTTTTGTAGAACATAATATGTGGCCTATTGAGGGAATGATGTCTAAAAGTAGTAGGGAAGTTTTCACCAGTTTTGGTGAAGAATCATGATCCCCCTGTGAATTTTTCATTTGTAAAATAGAACTGAAGAATGGTTCAATTTAACATCATTCATCCATGGCATTTTATACTTATGATTTAAAGTCAATTTACTTTAACCATGTAAGGGAAAACAATTAAACATTTTCCTGGATGTCTTGCTAGAAATGTTCTATCATATTCAATAATGAAAGGGGAGAGAGGGTGTAAACTGTAATACAAGGGCTTCCAAAACCAAGAGTGTGGTAATATGTAAAAATCACATTGGCATATAGTGGTAGAAAAAGACTCACGTTATGATTAATTTCCCTTTGATTGACAAACCCTTTTTTTCATAAACTTAGGCAGAGCCGCCAGGGCACTGTGTCCAATGTCAAAAAAATGATTCCTCATGATACTAACCTTCCATTTCCAATAGATATGGATGATTATGGGGATTAAATCCTTTCATAAAAATGGTATGGTTTTTAAAGGTGGTGCATGAACATGAAAGGGGATTTTCAAGATGATATTTCTTAGGAATGGGTAGAGGCACTCATCCCATACATGAGTGAGGAGGGTCCCTTGATAAGGATTGAACCTTGAATAGGAAATAAGGGAAACCTTGTTCATGGTTGTACCTAAAATATGAGATTTGATTGTCACTACATATCCAATGATGATAGTAGTAAACCCAGATGTATTTATTTTTAGGATTAATGTTTGTTAATATGAAAATCTAGTTCACAGATATGAATTTGGTATTCATTTATTGCATACATGCTCACCAATGAGGTGGTGCACATACCAAACATTCCAATGAATTTTTATTTCGTGTACATAAACATGAGGTGAAATATATTACTTGACATGTCTGGACCTCGAGTTAACATTAGGTATCAACTATCATGTTGTTCTAGTGTCATTTCATTAGGATATTGATATAGAATCTAAATGTAACTGGATGACAAGTGGACCGGGATATCCCAATATGTACATGAATTGGGTATGTTGGAAATTTTAAACCATGGTACTAGGGGATCACGGATTGGGAGAAATTCTATGAGTCTTGGAAGCCATTGGGCATGCATAGGTAGGAAAATCCTCCCCTGGTGATGATTTTTCTTTTGATTTAGAGTCATTTTGTGTGAAACTTACGTATATCCATTAGGGAATTGTGTGAATATTCAAACAAAGGTGTCATCATGACATTGAGCATCCATTCCCAATATCCAAGGAGGATTGTTAAAGTACAAGGTTACTAAAAGAATAGATTTTGATAGAGAAAAATATAATATCTTGAAATATTTACAATTATTCAAGGCATGAATACCCACTGAATTGAGTATTTCCCTACATAGACCTGACTCAAACGTAGAGTGGTGAATTTTGATTTATTTATTATGTATTGAACTAGTTTTGATGACTTGAGTGTCCCAAAATTAGAATTCCTACCTAGGTCTGGTCCAAACGCAGGGAGTGGAGGCATTTTATCAATATTTTCTTTTATTGATGGTGGTTAGGCATAGGATTCATCATACATGTGTCACTATATATCATGAACAAAAAGGAATTAAGGAAGACATAGTTCTTCAGGGACCTCATAGTTTAATTCCATGCGGTTAGGACTTTGGGTTTCCCAACATGGAGTGGAGAAATCATCAATACCTTTTATGGTTGTGCCTCTAGGAACAACTATCATGGATTGATTTTCCATAGATTTCTGTGGAATCCACTTCTGAGGTCCCTAAGCTAACATGTGTTATACTCTGTTTGAGAAACAAGGTGCGGTAGGAATTTAATATAGAACATTGGGATAGTTTGATTAGGCTAAGGAAAAAATTTATATTGGGGGAGATGTTGTGTAGTTTTAACGTCATACAATAAGAAAATTTTATCATGAAGTTTAACATCATATTATTAAAGAAAACTACCATATAATTTAACATCATGTGGAGAGGATGTAGATGCCATACAATTTTCCATCATGAGTTGAGGATGTGGATGACTCGACATGAAATAAGGGACATGTTATTTTTCGTCAAATGGTCTCACAAATAAGGAATTTGAGAAATCCTCTTTCTTCAACTTATCTTGAATGTAGAGAATGGGACATTGTTATGAATTTTTGTAGTTGGATCCCTATCATTAGATCTATGCATCACCATGTATCCCATGGGATCAAAACAATATAACCGCATATAATTATTCACTGAAATATTTCTATATAGGTATTTCCCATAAACAGGAGGGGAATGATTCACTCTTTAGGGTGGCTAGGCCAAGAAAAGAATATGGGAATAAATACATATATTATGTAGTCAGAAATCAGGATGTATATAGTTTTGTGATAAAACATCACAAGTGACTAATTATGAAAGTAATATCCTCTTAGTTGAGAACAATATTATTCCACAGAGTTTAACTTCTTGCAATTAAGAAGATTTTTCTTTACAGTTTAATGTCATGAGGTGAGGACACTTTGGCCTTACAGTTTAATTTCATGTGTTAATGATGTTGGCTTCACAGTTATATTTCATGTCATGGGTATGAATTTTCATAAATATTTTAATTAGGTACAGGAAAGTTGGTCTAGGATATCTTTGTGTACCATATATGTAATGGGGAGAATAAAGTTTAAACCATGATCACCCAGAAACTCAGATCAGGATGAATGATGTGGAGATTGAAATCGATTGAGATTATAGAGGTAGGAAATTCATCTCCTTAGGATGAATTTTCTTTTGGCTAATAGGCCTTTTTGTGAGAAACATATGCAGAGCCGCTCATGCATTATGTGCATAGTATAACAAAGGTTTCCTTAGGATAGTTACCCTCCATCTCTATTTACAATACCCTTATAGGATTATGGGGATCCAACATTTCTCAGGAATAGAGTTTGATGGATGGAAAGGGTATATTTGGGAGTGTAAAAAAATCCATATCATTATTAGTTGAGAAGTATGAAATCCACCATATAGGTCTGATTCATATGTTGGAGGGGCATGATCTTTAAAAAAATCCTTGTTGTAGGAATCTAGGTTTTGGTTCCTTGACAAATGTTTACATTTTTTTCAAGAGATTGAGTCATTTTTTTGTGTCATATGGGCCCAAGCATATAGAATCTGGGCATCACTATGAATCTTATGAGGGAAATAATCAATCCACATGTGGTTCTAAAAGTATTCTCCTTATACTAGTATGATACATGTATAGGGAGGGGGAAATTTTTTCAATTTTTTTTAATGTGATGGATACCACCTATACCGTAACTCAATTTGATTTCAAGGTAATCCTTTATCACCATTATTATGCTCACGTAAGCTATGGTCAGTGTGGGGAATAAGGAATAGCTATGGTTTTCACCTGAAATAAAAATGTTATTAAGGGTGAAATAGAGGTATTTTTTTATCATGTTGTAGTTATACCGGGTTATAGAATTTGGTGAACACTACATAACATGTGATTGTCGGAAAATGGTCATAGAATGGTCTGTAAAGAGACCTCCCCATATAGGTCAGTCCTGTTCATGGAGAGGGGAAATTTTTTATATAGTGGTGGTGGATGGTCTTGGGACACAGAGTCTATGCATCACTATGTATCATATAATGAAATGAAATTCACATATAGTTATGGAGAAATATAGTTCGTTTTTGGATATAAATTTCTCATAAGAATAAGGGCATTTTTTCTTTTTTTTGGTATAGATTTAACTCATGTGTGATGAAATATTGATTAGAACCCAGTGATCACTATATATTTTAGCGTCATGTGGTTAGAATTATATATACCATGTTGTTTAATGTCGTGTGCTATGGATAACACAACCATATATTTTAACATCATGAGGATTGGACATAAATCACCTAACATCAATGGAAATTCATGTCATATCATGTAGTTTAATATCTTTCAATCTTGATGTTTTGGTCATGCAGTTTAACATCATGCGGTGAAGAATATTTCATCTTGTAGTTTTATTTCATGCAATCATGAATCTTTTTTTGGTTGTATGTAATATTTCTTCAAGAACCTCACCTTGGGGGGAGATATAGTGAGTTTTAAATCCATTTAAATTATGGAATATTCACCATTTTAGTAGTCCTTGTGTATGAGCTATGATCCTTCCAATTTTGAATCCTTTTTTGGAGGTTTCATCCCCAGTATCATACGGGTTCTGAGGATCAACACCATTTCTACTTCGAGGAAATATTTTATTCAAACATTTAAATTAATGGATCATGCAATTTGGTTTTGGTAAACATCAAAATAGAGAAATTTGTGAAATATTTTATCATCCAGTCACTCCCACGCATCGAACTACTTTTGGGATTGTTCGTCGGTGGATAGTTGATAACAGATTGTAAATCTAAGGGATGGTAGATGAACAAAATTGTATAGAACCTCCTATGTCTTTAATACTAATGATTACATATTTTCTTGAGTGGAAGTATAGGTCATGGTCCAGTGATCCCCTGTAGCATTTCAGATATTTTTTGACAATGATTTCTTGTCTTTTTCTATAATCTTCAGAAGTATAATAGATAGGGTCTTGTTAATGGTCTCTATTTGTCCATTGGCCACTGCATGGTAGTTGGATGAATTGTTTTCCTTGATTATATACTCCTTATATAACATCTATAATTTAGTAGTATTGAAACTGATTCTATTTTCCATCTGTATTGTATGAGGGACACCAAATCTTGTGATTATGTTGGATTTCACAATGTTGACAATTTTTCTTTCCCAGACATCATTAAGTGGTAAAGATTCAACCCATTTGGAAAAGAAGTCATTTTTTGTGATAATATACTTGAATATTTAGGCTATGAAGTGAGGCTATGGTCCCACTAAAAAGATTCCCCATGTGTAAAATGGACTGTTGTAATTGGTTGTGGGATGTAAATCTAGGGTTTGATGGATGAAATTTGAATAAACCTGACAGGATTGACACTTTTGGGTAATTCAGTATAATCATGCTTCATAGTGTGCCAATAGTATCCAATCATTTGAATTTGATGAGGGATCATGGATGCTGATTGATGTTCCCCATAGGCTCTGACAAGCACTTCCTTAATAACAGAAGTAGTCTCTTTTCCATCAATGCATAGAGAAGTATCCCATAAACGCCTCACTTATAATGGTCATTTTTTTGATTTCTACCCTTATCCCGAACAAATATAATTCCTCATCTTCGAACTTGTTCCCTTCTAGCTCTTTCTGGTAGAAGTTTCCCTTTAGATGGTAACCCATGTTGGTAGTCTTCCATCCAGGGGTAGGACCTTAAAACTCATGGATAGGACTGATCTTGTTAGTTTCATCTTTTTTCGCATGAAAGAATGGCATGACCATTCGATGGTGGGAAATGATGATGACTATTTCATCCTAGTCTAGATCAGCTAGCGTAGTGGCTGCATTTTTTAATTCATATTCTTGTTCATTTTATGACCAAGGGGAATGAGTTAATGTTATCTCTATAAGAATTCTACAATCAGTTCTTGAATGTGGTCTACCAAAAGTATTATCTCCTCATTCTTGATAGCATAGTCCCCATTGACATGCTTGGTGACCCTTTCTAAGACACCTTTTACATTCAATTGTTCTTCATGTACTTAAAGTTCTATCTCCAGTTTTATAACGAGGTCTTGGTACTCTACTTCATTGTTTGTTCAACCCTCCGATAGTAGGAAGGAGTAAGTCATGACTGCCTCTTCCAAATAAATATGTATGACCCCCACCTCTAAATTTTTAATCATTGGGTATTCAATTATTTTATATATCCTTATTCTAGATTCACCCAAAAAATGAATCCCCCATATTTGGGATTTCTTCAGAACATATAAAACTTCTTCATTAGGTATTTGAATATCCATTGGAGCTTTCTATATAAAGGGGATTTTTTCTTGTAAATATGGTAATGCCTAGTCCTTGATGGATTTTTGGGGACTTAATTTTATGTCTAACTAATAAAATATGACCACCCATTATGACATGTGTTCAATAAACATAAGACCACTATGAATGTACTTGAGTAGCTTGTTGCGTGAGACAAATTGGACATCGTGGTGTTGTATATTTTTTCACAGCTTCTAGACCATAAATGTTAGGGATAAATGACTTTTCTCGATATTCTAATAATGAGCCTCATCTTGAATCGTGGTATAGATGATATTAGAAATGTTTTTTCCACTTCTAGGGATATTATTTTATATGAGGAAGGCACCAACAGATTACCTCAAGTCAATCACCTACATAACAAGTGGTAATCCATCAACAGGTGACATTACCACTAGTGGAATAAATATATATTTCTTTATGGTGTTAAAAGATTCTTGAAAATTATTATTCCATTGATATTCAACCCAATTTTTCTTTAACCCGGTGCAGGTAAAACATTTTCATATATGCTGGGCTATTAAGTGTCGAATGTTGTCATGATTTCATTGAAGTCCTCTAAAAAATATGAGGATTCGAGGAGGTTACATGCCATGTATAACCCTTGTCTTGTTGGGTTTGACCTTTATGACATGATGGTTTATGATGAAGATGAGAAATTTCCCTAAGGAAATACCAAAATCACTTTTTAAGGGGGTTCATTCTAAGATTGTATTGCCATAGTTTATTGAAGATGGTTTCATGATTTGAAAAGTGGTCTAAGCATTTTCAGGATTTAACCACTAGATCATCAACATATAATTTGATTATTCTTCCCTAGAAAGGTTTGAAAATGTGATGCATGACATGTTGTTATGTGGCACTAGAATTTTTTCGATAAAATGGAATTAGGTTGTAGAAAAATATTCCATTGGGGCTCTGAATGAAGTGACCTCTTCATCATCTAGGGCCGTTTGGATTTGGTTATATCTTGAATAGCCATCCATGAAAGAGCGATCTTGATATTTGGCAGTTGAATTTATTGAAAATTCTAGAATTGGGATAGGGAAGTCATCTTTCGAGATGTGCTAATTGAAATCCAAGCAATCAACGAAAGATTTAATTTACTCATTCTTATTTTGGTTGGGGGAATTTTTTTCCAACCAGAAGGGTATTTGACCACACGAATGAAGTTTTCATTGATGATATTATCTAATTCAGCCTCTATTTTGGCAGAATATATCAGGTGCAACCTTTCGGTAACATTCTTGTATCCACAATGGTTTCTTGGAAGGCCCAGACAGTGAGTGGCCACCTCATGACTGATGCCTAAAAATTTTGTATAGTTCCATGTGAAAACATATATATTCTTCCATAAGTGGGAGGTATATACATATTTATCTCTATAAGACATGTCCATATTTGATAGAGTGTGTTATGAGTCATCTTCAGTACACAGGTTTATTTCTCTCAATTCATCAATGTTGGTTGAGAAACCCTCCTCAAATAATGGATGTGAATCCATAAGGTCTTCTTCTTCTTTCTCATCCTCTACATCCTCATCATCTTCTACTACATATAGAGGAAAAATTCTTCAAATGATCTCTCCATCATTGAGATAAGTGTCATGATTTTAGAGTTTTGAGGTTGGGGAGACTTCTTCTAATCCGACTAACAGTGGGGAATATTATGGAGAAGATGGATTGAGGGAATGGAAAATAATTTTTTTCTGTTATGCCTTAGCGGGTGAGGAATATATAATCTAGATCATGGTAGATGGATTGAATACATTTTCATTTAATAATTCACAATTTTTTGGGGGGCTATAGGATGTTTCGAAACTTTTAGGATCAGTGACCATGACTGAAATTCCGAGCACTATCGAATGTGTGTTCGAATTTAGACTCATGCACCCCACCTGATTGATGGGATGTATGAATTATTCACTGAATTGATAGAAGGGACCACCAGGAAAAATTTCCAAATTATTTGGATTGGTTACCCAATCAATCTCATACACTGAGGGTTTCCTCCCTTCCTAATCATAGAATACTACATCAATATAATGTGACTCGCAATATTTGAATGGCGCATTATTGGAATGCAATGTTGAACTCTTTCCATTGGTGTAATATTTAATGAACTAATGGTATTATGAGGGAGTCATTTCCTGATGATGAAACTAGGGCCTTTTAGTAGGATGTTGAAGGCTTTGTTATGTTTGACCACAAGAAATTCTAAGTCATCCATGAGGTCACCTAATCATGTTTTGAGCTTTATTTGGACGAGTGGCTTCTACTCACTTTTATCATAAACCAATAAGGTTGTTGTGAAGGGATTTACACTATCCTCACTACATCCCCTCCAATGAAGTGTATGTGGTGGAATTAGATTAACTCTATATCTATTGTAAATGAGGACTTTTCATATATTGATGTCATTTATCTTTCTAGACACATTTCGAGGATTGATGTGTCTGTGTATAATGTTTTCTTAATAATTATATGTGAATGGCACAATCACATATAATTTTTCTAGATTATTCTTCTTCCAATATAATTCAGCAGCAGTTACTTCATCTTCAAAATCTTTGGGGCATATAAAAGATTCTATAAGTGCTTATCTGAGATAATTTGAAATCTTTGGGGCGTACATGAATGACAACAATGATGGTACTAAATCCAATTGTTTCATAATATAATAATTTTGATCTAAAGGTTGGTGCTTACCAACTTAGGGATTATCTTTCATAGGCTATTTATGGGACTTATAATTAGATTAATATCGACCATTTCATGAGACATGATCTATTGGCGCCACTTAACTTTGTGGATTTGGCCGTGTTTGTCTGTCTAAAATCCATGAGTAATTAGACATTTTTTCTTCTTTGGACAGATATTCCAAGATTATTAGGCTAGATTTTATTCCAGTAGGGGCATGGGAATTTCCCCATTAATTTTGAGTTCGTTGAATAGATATTCCATGAGTTTCCACAACATTGACTGTTTGAGTGGGTGTTCAGCTGGGAATTAGGTATCTACCAGCACTACGTCTTCCTGGGTTTCCTCATCTTCTACGAACTCTTAATCTAGTTTTCTGATTGGGTGACAGTAACTTGAGATCATATATTTACTCTTAATCAGAGAAGGTATCCACTATGTAAAGGAGATTATTGGATCCAAAGATCAGTTCCTCATCTGATGATCTCTCCACTCAGTTAACTTATTTCATTGGATCCATTCTATAGGGTGGTTCCTGTCCCTTCAGATTTGATGGAATAAAATTTGAGAGTATCAAATCCATATTTTGAATTTGTGTAGTTTTATCTTCTTTTACTTGGTACAACTGCTTCTTAGAGGATTGTGGGGCTAATTATGTTGTCTATGTTCCATAAAAATCTATAAGAGTCGTATATTTTTGGTTCAACTATTCTTAGATTATTCCATGGGCTCGGTTTATAGTTTTTTGAATAATCCTACTATCTAACCTCTATTCCCTTTTTCTAATAAAAAATTACCACTCCCCTTATTCATCTAATATAGTGGTGGAATCATATTCCACTTGTGATGGTTATGGTCTCAATTTGACATTCCTAGAATCTATCATTATTTGTAGGTGGTCCATGAATATGAAACACTCCAAAATGGTGTGCCCTAGTATCCTGTGGATGGGATAGTCATCTGACCTATTTTTGAGACCTACTACATCTTCCCTCTTTATTTCTAGTAGTTGGAGAGAGTTGAAATTCATGGTGTATATGAAGTATCCACATCCTTAGTCATCTAAGAACTTGTAAGAAATATTCCTTAATTTCTAGAAATAATTTTTCCTAGGACTATTTTCTGGTCCTTCCAAGGCGGGGGTTCTTTTTGACATACACGATGTCTTATAGGATTTGGTGCATGCCTTATAGATGTGGATAGTGAAGGGGTGGCATAAACATAATATAATCCACATTAATACGTCCAACTCTTTTTCCAGGGGTTTATAGGGAAACCAAGGACTTAATATTAGTTATATATAACGAATATTCTATTCTTTTGGAAATTGAAGAAAATCCAAAAATCCAATTCTGTATTTTACTGGGATTAGTGTTGTTCACAACTCATCATGGAGGTTATCGATGAACATAGCAGTAATCTCATCTTGGGTAAACATTCAGTTTAGAAAGTAGATCACACTATTCCACATAACAGTAAAATCTCAGACACTTTTATTCTCTTATTGATTGCAATTCATATGGTCTTTGACTATTGTATTTAGAACCATTGAACAAAACAGAGAAAGGAACATCCACCATAGATCCTCCTATATAGTTATTAACTGAGCTGGAAAACATGAATAGCATACAAAGGTTGAACCCTAAAGGGTTCTCATGAATCATCTATGTTTCTCTGCTTCTTATTGCTCTAAGATTCCAATCATGGGATCATAATAACATGCATAATGCATCAGATATTGTTTCAGATCACCTAATAAATCGAATAATGCTAATAAGTGGTTCTTAATATTTGGCGGCAGTGGGACATTGCTTACCTAGTAGGGACATGGTTTCTATACTGGTTGTATCAGATCATGCCACCCTTGCATGGATTCCAAACGTTATGTAAATGACTCGATTGAATTAATGATCCCTTGATGCATTTACTATTGCACGTAAGCATGGGTGGGAATATCAGGAGAAAGATTCGTTGGGATGACACTATTGGCTCTTGAGGTAGATACTAGTCTATGGGAAACCTTTATGGATTTGAAATAATTTTTTCTAGTATTTTCCTCAGTGTAGGTAAATCTTGATATCCTAAAAAGATTGTGTTTCAGTAGACAGAAGGTCAATGTGCTACCTTTGATGAGATTTATGTCTTGGATTCATTTATTGGGATAGATCCTTGTTGCAGAGGAACAACTACTATAAGGGTATGTTGAATCTCTACTTGCAGAACATAACTAACAAGATGACTTCCTCAGATCTACTCGGTGTTGATTCACCTCAACTCATTCATTTCTTATTCCAGTCTAGAGAACCTCTATTAAAGCATCATATACTCATTCTAATTTGAGGGTGGGTGGGTCATGTATGACCTTGTTTTTGTTCTTCCTATTGTTGGTGATTTGTAGTGGAGGTAGTGAGAGATTAAACAAGGGAGCACCCAAATTTAAGGTTTCCATCTGATTCTGAGTGTGAACACCTCCCTGTTCGGATCAGGTTGTATTCTGGGAGGAACAATACTATCCATGTTCATTTCAAATTTCATCATTTTCAATAGGGTCCATAGGATTTATTTATGTGACATTAATTATTCCAAAGGGCATATTGGGTGTCGTACCAATTTCTGAAGTGTTGAAAAGTTTTTTTATACTTTATTTTACTTTTTCCTTCTATTATGAGATATTATTTGAGTTTGTTCATGAAGGGTAATTCTGAGGGAAGCATTATATGTCAATTTTATATTCATCTCTTGTGGGGAAATGTATTATGAGATTTGATGGAGTAGGTGGACCCTCAATTTATTGTCCTCCCAATGCAGGAAAAGGTTGACCCTTGATGGGCGTATAGTTGAGGTAATAATTTCCCCATCCCTTTGGGATGGGGTTTCTACCATTCCTTCATTATTGTTCCTCAAACCATATTTATTGGTCACTCAAGGGAATTTTTTGATAAAAATTATCCCAGCCCTATGGCTGGGGTTGATCACATAACGTGGTAGTCACTGTTTCTATTGTCGATTACTTGATCCCACACATTCTCTTTCGAGGATGAAGTGGATATAATGTTAGGTATGCATGTGAATTATTTATTTTGGAGGACAAGAACATTTCTTGATGATTGGATTACCTTAGGTGTGAATCCTATTGAATGTACTCAATCACTAAGATTAGAAGTTTTTCAATGGCTCGTTCTCATCGGGCTTGACTCTTGTGAGACTTACTTAAGTCCATTTATTATTGATAATGTTTCCTTTCCAGAACAAGGATTTCATTTGATCTCTATCTTGGGATAATTATATTGTTTAAGTTCATTTCCAATTAGATTATTTGGATGGGAAGTTGGGTGAAGTGTAATGCTCCATGCTCTCCTAAACTCCAGATATGAAAACCCGATGGGGCCATCGATAAGGCCTTGTAACTTGTCCAGTGCATTGAGGAAGATCAGTTCAATATCATTATTTTGCCTCTCTAATTGTGGAATATCTAAAGACATAATGGATTCTAGGTTAATTTGTTAGAGAATCTCTCCCAAAATATTGACAAGGAATGAAAACCCATTATAAATTAAATAACTTACTTTCAGATGGAAGAGAGTGGTCCATATATTGAGACAAATGTAATGTATGCATTCCTCAGACAACTTTCTCGGTATGTAAAACTGAGAAGTGGTTGTGGGACAAAACATAACTGGTATGTAATCCTTGGAAAATTTCATTCTCAATAACAACATATCCTTTTATCATTCTCTAGAGACTCTTCTATTTTTTCTCTCCAAATTCTAGGCTTCTAGACGTTTTTGTTCCAAGATACCTAGCTAGCAAGATTCTCATCAATATAAGAATGGTATGGGGTTACTCAAAAGATGTGTGTCATGCCAGACCATATTATGATTGAAACATGATATATATTTTCATAGATAGAGTATATAACATGTCTGACTCCATATTTCTATGTACCTTGAAATAAGAAGGCTTTCTCATGTATGGCTCAACAAGGGAATGACATTCTTACTAGGGTGAATGTTGACTTGGGGGAGGATGTCTCTAGGTGATGTTGTGGTGGAAAGAACTACTCTCACAACTTAGTGTCCAACCATATGGAGATGTTTGACCGATCAAACCCTAGTGAGGACCTTTAGGGAGGACCACAACAAGGGGAGAACCTTCTTTCTTCTTGATTTCCCATTGAATTCCATAATGATGAGGACTACCATCATAGCTTCATTTCTAGATGAAGGGAGTATTTCTACTATGTACATCCTGGGGAGATCTTCATGATGAACTTAAATAAGGGAATTACTATATTTTTAATTTATGTAACTTATGGAGTGACTTTATAGTGACTTAAATCATGGATGTGAGTACCATCATATCATTATGTTCGACTACGGGTTGAATTTATGTGGCATATACCTTGTAGAGGACCATAAGGGTGGAAAGTAGCAAGGGGATGATGATATTTTTGTCTAATATTCTATTTATTAGGAGGGATACTATGACACTCCTTTGGATATATATTCTCATTATTGATTATTTCATTCCAATGAAGTAATACCTTGTGGGTGCTCAAAGAAAGACCATCTGAACTGCTAGTAACAATATTGTGGGGAGGACCTTAATAAATATTAAATCCACTCCCTTAATTTTTTAATGGTTTTATTAAATCATGATCTACTATTAGAAGTTTTTTGATGGAATAAATTACTATAGCTTCCATCAGAGTATGATCATGAATGTTCTCTTCATTTTCCAATTTCCTTTGGTGTGTTTCACTAGTGGGTACTCTCTTCCAAGAAACTGGGGTCATCTATTTTTTATAAAAACCAACATATTTGGATTTCTATTTGGTTGGTACCTGTGATTCCATTGGGATACATCGATAGGCATATTCAGTTATGATATAAATATATTCCTTCCCTAGAGCGGACACTCTGGTGGACCAGTGTCCCCCAGTTGGAATGAGTGGTTGTTCCCAATCCGATCATCCTTATATCACGGAATATGGTCTTCAACCATTTTGTACTTGAGTAAGGATGCATTTCTACCCTTGTGTGTCCATCTTATTTGGTGGATGAGTCACCCCACTTTGGGAGATGGGGTCATGGTCCTGACTCTTTGTTATTTTCATGGATGTAATTATGTCTTGAAAGGTCTGGAGAATATGATCATAAATTGACATCTGATCCTCTATCATTGCCTGGATTTGTTGGGATATGTATTCATCTATAATAGGAATTAACTACCATTCCAATGTCAAAGTATAAATTTGTACCTACTTTGGTCCCCCATTCTACACTAGTGGGTACTGGAAGTTCTTCTATTCCAGGGCAGAAGAATGAGTCGGCCCATGACTAATAGCTGGGATACACCAATTTTTTCCCTGTTTACCACCGTATTTGACTAGTGAGCTTCACATTTTCAAGAAAAACATTAATCTTCTTGTTTAGCAATGTATTTGTCTCACCGAATTGATATAAATCCATAGGAATTTTTATTTTCCTATATTTTATTACCACTTTATTTGACTGAAGGTATTAACATGAGGCATAATGGATTTGTCTCTTCCCATACTTGATTTCCACCATAATTGACCGGTAGGGTAAATATTGAATGAAAGGGATGTGATATTGACTATAGTTTTCCATGATATTTGGATGAAGGGATTCGTGTACATTGGCAGGTATTTTCATATGCCGATATTTTTTTACCATATTTGTGTGGCGATACTGGTGATCATTATAGTGGATTTCAACATTCTCATAATGTGCCACTATATTTTCCTAGTGGGATTAATAATTGTAAATGGGGATATGTATCCACTCATAATCTATCGTCACATTTAAATGTTTGAGTCGGAATAGGGGAGGGATTTTTTTTATGCATGTAGTATGCCACCATGTTTTCATGGTGGATCACTTCCTTAGGAACTAGGATGATGAACCACTCCTAATCATATGTTTTTTTCCCTTTGAGGCAATCCTGAGGGACCAGTGATCATTGAACATCAATAGAATCCCTTGTTGTGGTATCCTCTTCAGAATGAGGATACTAGGCTGCATAGTATTAAAGACAATGTCTTTTAGTAGGATCCCGTGACTGGGGATCCTGTGCATTAGGGACAAAGCCATGGTTTACGAATTCATCTATCTAACTAAGATAAATAATGTGATCATTTTCACATTCTGGAAAAAAACTCCCAAAATGATTAGAGATGGACAGAGGAGCCCCCCAGTTCTAGAATGCTGGTTAAAATGGAAGAGGCAGCTAGTGAGAATTCACTGATTAAATGGAATGTTTTTTGCCTATTCTATTGGGAGAGTACCGTTCGGGTGGTACTCCCAGATCAAAACATTAAACACCCATCGTTGGAGATGTTGTTTGGGTGATGGAGAACTCTTCTTTTTGGAACACTCAGCTGGTGCGTTTATCGACATGGGTTTCTATGAGAACATCTAAGATACTATTGGATCAAAGGTAGCTCTATAAGCCTAAAATATATGTGTCATGTGAAAACTAAGAAACCCTATAAAAGTATCATCTCATTACCATATGTATAATTAATGATCATTCATGTCCCTCTTTATTTTGGGTGTGAAAGGGGATGGAGGTGGGGTAATGATATTAACTTGGATAAGGATTCATGTTGAGTTCACCATTTTTGTTTCAAACCGAATCACATCATTCCTTTGAATGAAAATGGTTTGATGGGTACAGGTTAGTATATCATTTTTTATCTTACAAATTACCTACCACAGTTATGCTCACTCAATGGGTGATTACATGGGGTTATGTGTTTGTGTAATTGATCCATGTCAGGTCTGATGTCTTTGGATGGCCTCCAATGGGTTTATACATGGATCTAGAAACACCTAATTCCCCCCTTATCCATGATTAATGTACCTGATTTAGAATGGTCGGTGCTGATTAGATGATTTGGCCAACACACTTAAAGACTCACGTTGGTGGAGAGGATGGGAACTCTTTCTCATTTGACCCCTTTATGGTAAAATTATTGCCAATTCCATGAATCTATTATAAAATTAATAAATGTTCATATGTTTATGAATCCTATGTTAATTCCAAAGAAGTTTCTATGGATTACTCCTAGGTCACATGATGAACCATAAATATGCATGGGTATGGAGTCTCATGTATGTTCCTAAGGTTATTCCTTGATGTTACCCTCTTATTGGAGAGACCAAGAATTCCCCAGTTATTCACTAAGAAAATGCGAGTTTTAAGCCATGTGGGATGGTTCTCAAGATTTTATCATCATCCAAGGGATACGATAACCATTTCAATGTGGGGAT
The DNA here is from genome assembly GCA_963277665.1 of Viscum album. Lineage (NCBI taxonomy): Eukaryota > Viridiplantae > Streptophyta > Magnoliopsida > Santalales > Viscaceae > Viscum > Viscum album. The sequence continues at coordinate 1,477,335,198 of OY728148.1, read as the reverse complement.
TGAACTCGAGATATGGGATTCCTACGTATCCTTGTAAGAGGAATCAGAACCCATGTATTTTGGTAACACATAATTGGACACATAACCTTTTAAGGACAATTAACAAGGACTAGTGTATTTATTTGACTGTCATGGGGCAAGGACATAAGCAAACCAACTTGAATTTGATGATTTGGGGCTTAAACCCCAGATTTGATTCTTATGTATCATAGATAATTGGGAATCAAACTCCATGTAGTTCATAAATCTAGGGCTTACTCATGGAAGTTTACATTTAAAGGGGGCATGACTTGGGGGTTACATCTATAGGGAAGGCCCATTTGAGCTCATTCCTTAAACATGCGTCCAACGTATCCTACTTAGAGCATAAATCAGAGTCCTCGTAGTTCAACTACTGGGTGGATCATGTGGATTACATGATCACTACTAATTTCTAAGCCCATGTGAGTCTTTATCGGTGTGAGAAACAAGAGGAAGTAGGGGATATATAAAATTACACACTTTTCCCTTTTCACTAGAAAAAGAGGAAGTAGAAAGATGATAATAGATTCTAGGGACATGGCACTTCCATGGAAATGGGATAAAGTTTTACCTCAGATGGAGGGCCCTACGATCGGTTCTGGAAAAGAAGAGGAGCATTCCTCATCATTGGATAGAGAAACTATGATTTTCTCCAATTTATTAATGGACCTCATTAAAGGGAAAGGCCAAAAATTTACATTAATCGCAAGAATAGGGAGGTACATGTGACTATCCTTTGCTCAAAACTTGAATTACTATGGAAATGTAAATATTGGGACATTTTGGGTGTCTGAATAATTATAGGAATTACCCACATGAATCCTCTTACCATTGGTATGTAAACTCAGATGGGATTACTAATGATCTTGGAGGTTTTATCATATCAGTTTGGTAGCTTTGGAAGAGGCATTGGCCTATTGTCATTTTATTGGATCACAAAAGAGTAATGGATAATGCAATGGAATCAGAAGAAAATGATTGAACCTAGTGGGTGGAAAGCATTACAAAACCATGTTCCATGTAACATTTCTTTCGATGGGAGGGGGTTTCCTTGGAATATCATGTTTCTTTGTGGGTGAATGGTTTGTCCATGTACAGTGGTAGTATGTGGAATAGGATTTGGTATGTGCAGTGTTTTCTATGCATTAACATTTCCCTCCCTCATAGTGCTTCATTATGTAGTGTTGAGTTATATCTGTAAAACACGATGCTATGTGGGGATGGGATCCATCCTTGAAGAAAAACAGTATGCAGTTCAGGGTTCCATCCATGTAGTGAAATAATATGTAGTATAGGGTTCCACTCACATGAATTATGTCTTTTCAGGATGATGGGATGAAGAAGGGGAAATAGTTTTTCACATTGTGGGAAATTCAACCACAAAAAAAGTTGGTCCTTTATCTAGAAATTAGTATTATGATTCATTATTTAATGTTATGCAATAGTTTATAACTGCTGGTAATAAGAAAAAGAGTCAATCTATTGTGGTTCTCTCTTCTTCCATTCCATTGATCGCTCAAGGCCTCCCAAAAAATCCTCATATCATAAATCCCCCTTGGGGTACTTTTATAGAGAGTAGACGAGCTAGATCAGGGGGTAGACGAGAGACCTTTGAAGAGGACCAAGGGATGAAAACCCAAAATTAAAATGACTCTATCAGTAGGGTACATGTTCAACATCCAAATATTTGAAAATTACAACCATGTTCTCATAGATGACTTTGTTTTGTTTAAGGGAATTAATCAGCTTCACCACACCTGTGAACAATTTGAGTTCACATGGGATCAAATGTTGGAAAACATCTCTTCCTCCTTCATGTGAATGAATTCGTTTGTAGGGAATCAACATTTCCAACTACATCCCATGACATGATTAGATTGTGGGTTCCACGTGAAGAAGAGCTCCATACTGAGTGGCAGTCTATGAGGGATCTCTTATTTTCCTTGCCCGTGGACCATTTGAGTTTGCAGAAAATGTACTAAGTTGGGTGAATTTCTCCGCATACATCAAAATAACAAAATCATTCGTGGAGTTGGCACCATCCTCAAGATCCTTCAAACCATTTTTTTCATAGGTGTCCATGAATTTAAGATCATCATGCGGAATAGTGATCCATGAAAGATGTTTCCCTTCACAATCTAATATTTTTCCTTTTCTAATTTTCCACATTCAAATATTGTTCCATCAATTCTTTCTCTACTTTATATTCTTCTTTTTCCTAATTCATTGGTGTATTTTATTTCCCTTTACTATATTTCCAGGACACAACAGGGTTTTAGAATATTTACAGTTTTTCGGAATTATATTTTTTTAGGGTTTTAAGATTTTCTTATCGGTTTCAAGGGTTTTAGGTTATTTTTACATATATAGTGATTTTTGGGAATTTTAATGATTTTTAAGGATTTTAAGGGTTTTTAGGTATTTTTAGGTTTTGAATTATTTAATAGGGCTTTATGTTTTTTTGAGTATTTTATGTTTTTTTATTTGTAGGGGTTTTATTATTGTCTAGTTTTTTTTAATATTTTTCGGTTTAATGGGTTTTATACATTCTAGTGTTTTTAGAGGTGTTATGGGATTTTATGGTTTTTAAATGCTTTTAGGTGATTTATATTTTAGGGATTTGTTTTTGGGATTTTAGGGTGTTTTGGGTTTTTATATTTTTTTGGGGGTTTTAGGGGTTTTAATTGTTTTTTGGTTTTTACTGTTTTCTAACAATTTTCCTTGTTTTTATGGTTTTTTAAAATTTTGTTGGGTTTTTTAGATTTTATTATGATTTTTATTCATTTTATGGGTTTTTTAGATTTTGAGGGTTTTTGGGTATTTTTTGGTTTAATGTTTTTTTATTTTATAGGGTTTTATAGTGTTCTTAGGTTTTCAGGGATTTATTATGTTTTTTTGGTTTTTAGGGTTTTTTATGTTTTTATGGATTTTTGGGGTTTATGAATTTTTCTAGTTTTTATGGTTTGTAGGTTTTTTGTGGGTTTTAAGGTTTATAAGGTTTTTTGATGTATTTTTTTAGGGATTTTATGGATTTTAGACTTATTAATCATTTCTAGGGGTTTAAATTGTTTTTAATGTTTAATTGGTTTTCTATATTTTTTATCTATTTTTATGGGATTTTTTCATTTTTTTGGTTTTATGGTTTGTAGGATTTTTTGGGGTTTTAAGGGCATTTGAAATTTTTTAGGTTTTTTAGGGATATAAATTATGTTTTGGTATTTTTGTTTATCATACGTTTTTTCTATGGTTTTGGTGTTTTTTATGTTTTTACAATGTTTTAGGGATTTTTTATAATTATTATGTTTTTAGGGTTTATAAGGATTCTTAGTTTTTTATAGTTTTTGGGTTTTTTGGGGTTTTTAGGCATGTTAGCATTTTTGGGGTTTTAGCGGTTTTAATAATTTTCTGTTTTTATGATTTTCATTGGTTTTTTTGGGTTATTTGTTTTATCAATGTATTTAGGGATTTTTGGGATATTTTTTTGGATATTTATTATTTTTATGGTTTTTATGGGTTTTGAAGGATTTTATGTGTTTTCAGGGTTGTTTATGGTTTTTAGTGTTTTAGGTTTTGGTGGTTTTAAGTGTTTTTAGATTTTTATGGTTTTCAAAGAAGTTTTAATTCCTTTTGGTTTTTTTACATTTTTAGACATTTTTATGCTATTTATGGGTTTTTAGAGTATTTATGGATTTTTAGTGTTTTTTGGGTTTTGAGGTTTTATGGATTTTGGTGGGTTTTATGGTTTATTGAGTTTTTATTAGTCTGATGGTGTTTTAGAGTTTTTAATGTTTTAGGGGATTAAAGGTTTTATAGTGTTTTTAGTGGGTGTTATGGTTTTTGTGGGTTTTTATCGATTTTAAGGGTTTTAGGTATTTTTTATGTTTTTTAGTTTTTTTGGGTTTTCAGGGGTTTCAAGGGTTTTGGCTTTTAGGTTTTTACGGGATTGATGTTTTTTTAGGTTTTTAATGTTTTCAAAGGTTATTTCAATTTTTTTAAAGTTTTTTATGATTTTTATATTTTTAGTGATTTTTTTAGGTTTTTAATGGTTTTTAGTGTTTTTAGGGATTTTGAGGGATGTTAGTGGTTTTGGGGGGTTTAGGTTTATAAGGATTTTATATTTTTTTAGGTTTTTGGGTTTTAAAGTGTTTTTAGTTTTTAAAAGTTTTCATATGAATTTTTTAGGGATTTTATGTATTTTTGTGTTTTTTGGGATTTCATTGGTTTTTTGAATCTTTATGGATTTTTAGGTTTTCTATGATTTTTGAGGGGTTTTAGGGGTTTCATTGTTTTTTTGATTTTTGGGTTTTTTGAGTTTTTAGGGATTTATAGTTCTGTAGATTTTTTGAAAGATTTTTTTGATTGAATGTTTTTTGGAGTTATTAGTGTTTTTTAGGGTTTTTATGGATTCATATGTTTTTGTAAGGATTTTAGGGGTTTAATAGTTTTTTAGGGTTGTAGGGTTTTAGGGTATTTTTGAGTTTTTATAGATTTAGTGTTTTTTAGGTTTCTAGTGGTTTCAAGTGTCTTTCAATTTTTAATGTTTTCATAGGGGTTTTCATCACTTTTAGGGGTTTTACGTTTTTATGTATTTTTAGGATATTTTTACGTTTTTATAGATTTTTATGTACTTTAGTTATTTTCTTGGTTTTTGGGGTTTTTATCATTTTAAGGGTTTTATCGAATTTATGTGTTTTTATGTTTTTATAGTTTTAAGGTTTTTTCAGGGTTTTAGTGTTTTTACATTTATTGGGATTTTTTAGATTATTTGGGTTTTTAGGGTTTTTAAGGAATTTAGGTATTTTTTGGGTTTTTTGGTTGATTTTTTGGGTTTCATGTTATTCATTTATTTTTTTAGCAATTTTATGGTTTTTAGTGTTTTTATCATTTTTAGGGGTTTGATGTATTATTAGAGTTCTTAGTGTGTTAGCAGTTTTTATCTTTTTAATCCCTTTACGGGTTTTTATGGTTTTTATAGTTTTTTGGTTTCTAGAGTTTTTAGTTGTTTTTAGGGGGTTACATGGTTTTTATGTTATTATGGTTTTCATTTGGATTTTTAATGTTTCGAGTTTATTTTATTTTTTGGAAATTTTTTGGTTTCTTATGGATTTTTATGGGTTTATAGGTTTTTATGGGCTTTTTAGGGATTTATGGTTTTCAAGGGTTTTTTATTTATTATTTAGGTAGTTTATGGATTTAATGTCTTTATAGGTTTTTACAGTTTTCATAGGAGGGTTTTAGAGTTTTTCGGGTTTTTAGGATTTTTTATGATTTTGTGAAATTTTAGGGACTTTTAAGGATATTTATGGTCTTTAGTGTTTTTTGTGATTTTTTGGGTTTTTGATTTTTTATTTTTTTTGATTTTTTATGTTTTTTTTAGTTTATTATCATTTTTAGGGGTTTAAACGGTTTTTAGTGTTTTTTTGGTTCAATGGATTTTATGAGGTTTTTGGGGTTTTAAGGGTTTTAGAGGTTTTTATGATTTTTTGGGGTTTTTATGTTTTTAGGGTCTTTTAGGGTTTTATTCATTTTTTATGTGTTTAGGGGTTCTAAGTGCTTTTATATTTCTAATGTTTTCTTATGGTTTATTAAGATTTTTTAATTTTTTTACTTTTTATTGATTTTTATTGATTTTTAGAATTCTAATATTTTTAGGGGTTTTAGGGATTTTGAGGGTCAACATGGTTATAAGGGATTACAACATTTTTATGGGGGTTTCTTATGTTTTTTAGGTTTTGAGAGATTTAAAGTGTTTTTTTTATTTTTTTAGGTGTCCTAAGTGTTAATTGAGTTTTTTTAGGGATTTTTAGAGATTTTTTTAATTTTTATGGTTTTTAGGATATTTCATCATTTTAAGGGTTTTTAGGATATTTATGGTTTCTTGGTTTTTTTGGATTTTATATTGTTTCTTATGTTTTTTGGGTTTTAATGTTTATTTAGAGTTTTTAGAAGTTTTAGGGGTATGAAGGATTTTTAAATTTTTAGTTATTTATTATGTTTTCAATGGTTTTTATGGTTTTATGGGTTACATGGTTTTTAGGGATTTCGGGAGTTTCAGGGTCAGTTTAGTGTTTTTTAGGGTCATTATAATTTTTTATGTTTTAAAGGGGTTTTCATTTTTTTTATATATTTATGATTTTCTCAAGGGTTTTTAGTGTTTTTAGGGGTTTAATGATTATTTGTATTTTTAGTGATTTTTATGAATTTTATGTTTTTTAGCGTTTTTAGGGATTTGAGGGTTTTTAGAGAATTTTTGGGTTTTTATGCTTTTATGGTTCTTTTGGATTTTGAGGTTTTTTTATTTTTTTTGGGTTTGTAATTTTTTATATATTTTTAAACATTTTAATGCTTTTAATGTAGTTTTAGAGTTTTTAGTGTAATGTTTAATGGGTTTGTTTCGGTTGTTTAAGGATTTATTGTTTTTTGGTTTTTAGTGATTTATGGATGATTTAGGGATTTTAGGATTTTTAGGTTTTTAATGTATTTTAGTTCTTTTTAGATTTTTAGGTTTTTATGTGTTTTTAGGTTTTTTAGGTTTTCCTACGGGTTTTATGGTTTTAATATTTTTTAAGGGTTTTATGGATATTTTAGGATTTTTATGGGTTTTTATGGTTTTTTAGTATTTTGAGGGATTTTATGTTTTTTTATTTTTTATGGGGGGGTTGGGTTTTTAGTTTTTAGTGATTCTTAGTTTTTAGAGTTCTTTTAATGTTTTAAGGGGTTTATGGGTTTTATTATTTATAGGGGTTTTGGATTTTATGGTTTTTAGCATTTTTTTGTTTTTTTAGGGATTCTATGAGATTTTCTGATTTATGGTTTTCTTAGTTTTTGTCAAGTTTTATAGGTTTTTTTAACATTTTTATGTATTTTAGGTATTTTTTAGGATTCTAACATGTTTAATGTTTTTAGGGAATTTGATAGGTTTTAGATATTTTTAGGGTTTTTACATGTATAGGGTTTTTTTTTATTTTTTTGGTATTTGTTGAGTTTTTTATGGTTCTTTAGGTTTTTTAATTTTTTTTAACATTTGTATGGGTTTAAAGGGATTTTTGTATTTTTAGTTAGTTTTTATGGTTTTATGGGGTTTTAATGGTCTTTATGGTTTTTTGGTGTTTTATGGTTTTTACAGTTTTTATAGTCTTTAATGGTTTTAAGAATATTTAGTTTTTAGGGGTTTTTAGTGTTTTAATTTTTTAAAATATTCAAATTATTTTATAAGGCTTTAGGTTTTTTACATTTTTAGGGATTTTTAGGATTTATAGTATTTTTAGGGTTTTTGGGGGTTTTTTGGTCTTTTCGGTATTTTAATGTATTTTTGAGTTTTCTAGGGTTTTAATGATTTTTATTGCTTTTAACATTTTTAGTGTTTTAATTTTATTTTATAGTTTTTAGTTTGTTTTTATGTTTTTTATTGGTTTTTATATATTTAAATTTTTAAGGGTTTTATGGTTTCTATTTTTTTTATGGGTTTTGGTGTTTTTTATGGGATTTTTTAATGTTTTTCTTATGGGATTTTAATTTTTTTGTTACAAATGATTTTATGGATTTTATAAGATTATTCAGTTTTTACGGGTTTTAGGGTTTTGTTGGTGTTTTCAATAATTTTATTGATTTTTTTTGTTTTTGGTTTTTAGGGTTGTTTATTATTTAGGGGTTGTAAGGGTTTTTATAGATGTTTAATTTTTTATTGGATTAATGGTATTTATAATTTTTAATGCTTTTTAAAATTTTATGGGTTTTAGTTTTTTAACATTTCTGGGGTTTTATGGTGTTTAGGATTTTTACATTTTTTTATGATTTTTGGGTTTCTAGTGTTTTTTCAAATTACTAGGGGTTGGAAGTGTCTATGTTCTTAAATTTTTCTTTGGGTTTTTAATATTTTTTAAAATTTTAGAGAATTGTAGTTATTTTTTGTTTTTTTGAATTTTTAGGGATTTTATGGGATTTTTTTGGTTTTTTGGTTTTAAGGGAATTTAGTGTTTTTAGGGGCTTAAATTTTTTTTAAGTTTTTATGATTCACTAAGGGTTTTTATAAGTTCTAGTCATTTTTTAGATTTTTATGAATTTTTAGGTAATTTATATGATTTTTTGGTTTAAAGGATTATAGGGATTTTTAGGGTTTTTGGGTTTTTTCGAGGTTTTAGAGTTTTATTATTTTTTTGTGGTTTTTTGTTTTTTTTTTTTTGTGTGTTTTAGGGTTTTTATGGTGATTCTAGGATTTATTTTTTTATTTTAGGTGTCTCAATGGTTTTTTGAGTTTTTAGAGTTTTTTTATGTTTTTATGGCTTTTAGATGTTATAATGTTTTTTAGAGGTTTAGGGTTTCTCAGAGATTTTAGGGGTTTTGTGGTTTTTAGGTCTTTGTGGGTTTGAAGTGTTTTTTGGGTTTTAAATTTTTCGTAGTTTTTTAAGGTATTTTAGGATTATTACCTTTTTTTATATTATTATGTGTTTTAGTATTTTGAGGGTTATTACTTTTTTTAGGGGTTTTAGGGATCTTGTCATTTTTGTGAGTTTTTACGGTTGTTTTATGAGATCTTTAGGGCTTTTATGGTCTTCATATATATTCATAATTTTTAGAGTGTCTAGGGATTTTTTGTTTTCTTATGGGGTTTTAAGAATTTTCCTTGTTTTTAGGGGTTGTTATGGTTTTCGGGTTTTTAGGTTATTCTATTTTTAGGGTTTCTAGTGTTTTTTGGAGTTTTAATTGTTTTTAGATTATTAAGGATTTATTAGGGTTTTTTTGAGTTTTTTTTGTTTTATGTTTTTAGGTATGTTTAGTGAATTTTTTGTTTTTTTTCTTTTTTATGGATTTGGGGGTTTTTGAGAGGTTTTAGGGTTTGTTAGAGTTTTTTTTGTTTTTTTTTGTTTTTTGGGGTTTATGGTTTTTCTAGGTTTTTTGTTGTTTAAGGGTTTTTATAGTTTATAACATTTTTATGGGATTAAAGGTTTCTTATATTTTTTAGTTTTTTATATGGGATTAATGGGTTTTAAAAGGTTTTTAAGGTTCTTAGGGGTTTTATTATTTTTAGGATTTTTAGGGTTTCTTCAAGTGTTTAGGGTCTTCAGAGATTTTATGTTGTTATGGGTTTTATTTGTTTTTATATTTGTATAGTTTTCATAGGGTTTTTAGGGGTTTTTACATTGTTAGGGATTTGTAGAGATTTTTATAGGTTTTTTATTATTTTTATGGTTTATAGAGATTTTGAGTGTTTTTAAGTTTTTATTGGTTTTTTAGGTTTTTAGTGGTTTTTAAAGATTTTTTATTGTTTAATAGTTTTAGAGTTTTTTACAAAATTTAGGGACTTAAAGGGTATTTTGAATTTTATGTGGATTTGTAGGGTTTTATGGGTATTTAGGGTTTGCAAGGGTTTTTTGGTTTTTTGGGTTTTTATTATTTTTAGTTTCTTTTAGGGTTTTAGCATTTTTATGATTTTATGGGTTCTATGTGCTTTAGGTTTCTATGATTTTATTAGGGGGGGGGGGTTTTGGGTTTTTTGGTAAAAAAGATGTTGGACTAGGTGTGCCTGATCCCTCAAATTTCTTAATAAAAAGTACCAGAAGACCATTACATGGATGGTTTACAGAAATGAGTGTGCAAATCATCTTTCATATCAGAGGCCGCATAGGATGAACAACATTGTGGGATAAAAAAAAGACCACAACTAGCTCCTTTCCACAAGCAATTTCATATAGATTTTCTCTGCCACCAAGTTTTCTTTCTTATATGCATGTGTGACATTGAGTGTGCGTTCCTAAGAGGCATTGAAGAACTCAATCCCATGAGGTAGAATTCACCAAGGGGAACTCAAGGATCTGTTCTTAAAGGGAACAACTATAAGTATTGAGTTTGAATCAATCTAGGGAATCTACCACCCTAATTAGATGACAAACATTACCACCTTTATCATAGACCAATGTTAATACTTTTACGAACAACAATTTCTAATGAAGTAGAAAAAATCACATCACAAATACTCAGTGAGTGAGAAATACAAAACTAAAGCCTGAGTGGTTGGGTGCACCCACCGCCTCACCATCCACATTCACCTTAATTCATGATGGGATCAGTGGAACACATCAAATATACTTCATCACCTATGGTTTTTTCTCCTTCCAGACACTCCACGTAATTTAAGAGTAATTAAGTCAGTGAAATCATTTTCAATCGAACATGTTTGGATAAAAGATGTTGCAGGAATTGACTTGTGAAAGGACACAACTACACTATGAAAAGAACAAATTTTATTTTCAAAGGCAATAGCATTTTGGGTTTCACAGACATGGCTGATGAGGCTAGAAGTCATAGTGAGCAGTAGTTTGTGAACGGGATCAATAAATTCAGAGAAGTTACTTTGTGCAGCAGACGCCATCGGATGAAATTATACCGAAACCCAAACCCAAAACATGTATTATATATGAGACCAAAGGCTAGTTGTATACTTGTAGCAAACAAATAGGTGCATCACAACCTCTTTAGATTGCAAGAAGAGGTAACTAGGAGAGGCGAGCTACAGTCCATTTTATGTTACTAGATCATGCATAGATAATATACCATTCTTGACCATCCACAATATATGGTTATTAGAAGGTGGATACAAGGGATTCAGAGATATTGACAACCAACCTGGTGCATTAATTCCCCACACGGGTTTGTACTAATAAAAGTATCTAGTGATAAGAAGCCCAAACAGAATTGGCTTCTTGGTTAGGTTTTCAACATCAATGAAAATATACCTATGAACATCCAAAAAATATGACAAGGTAAGATCCCATAGAAATACCCAATATCCTGATAAAAATTTAGTGATAGATATTTGTCATCTGTTGGGTGGAGGCACCACCAATTAAATTAGTTGACTTTCTAATGAGGTTGTTATCCAATAGTTCATATTGGACTGTTTAGAGAATTCCCTTTTTGATCAGGAGAGAATATCCTTGAAAAAGGACCTAATAGTAGGCCATGTGGAAGAGGGGATGTACCCTGAAAATCCATTGTGGAGCCTTTGATTGAATCTATCATGTAAAGAATCCAGGCCTTCATCCTCCAATGAGATTAAGTTCCAGGTGATTTTTCCTAGAAGTGAATCATTAAATTTACAAATATCTATGATACCCAGTCCACCCATATCAACTAGTTTAGTGTAGTCCTTCCATTCAACTATAACCAACTTCCTTTCATTAATATCACCCATTATGAGGAGGTTATTGATCTTGGCTTGGATTCCTTTGGTATGAGATAAATTCCATTTATTAATATAGATTCCATAAAAGGGCATCGAGATGATGATAGAGTTGATCAACCGGACCCTCCCCAGTTGAGACATTGATTTTACATTCCATTTAAACAATTGGTTGATGATATTGATTGATATGGTTTTAAGATGGAAACTCCTGACTTTTCCCCAACATATATGAATACCAAGGAAATAAAAGTGTAATGATCCCTTTTAAACCCCCATAACCTATGAAATTCGAAGCTATTTGGAGGCTATGATATCCTTTAAAAATACCACTAATGACTTCTGCTAGATAATTGATTTCTCAACTGCATTTTCAAATATAAAAATGATCTTATTGATGGTTGCTAAATTTTCTTTGTAGGATTCCCAAAGGAAAAGGATATCATCTGCATAGAAGATATGATAATTCACATAGAGATCATTTATATCCCTCTTAGGCCTATAAAGACTAGTCTGGGAGAGGATAATAATGCAAGATCATTGATAGTCTTCAGCTATTGCAAAGAGGAGGTTTTGGATTAGGTCAACTTTCCTAACACCATGGGAGCATTTAAATAACCCATTTGGGGATCCACTAATAAGAATTTAAACTCTAACACTTGTAATGATGTTTGAGATCATCCTAATGAATGATGGGGAAAACCCATACATATTAAATTCTTTGATTATAAATCTCCACATTATGTTGTGAATATCCTTTGAGGTGTAAAACATTAGAGCAAAATTATCATTTATATTTTTCTTCTGCATTATATTGATGACGTCAAAGGCTCTTTGGAGACAAGGTTGGATGCTTCTTCTAGGAACAAACCCAAATTGATGGGGTGTGATAATATTCCACATAATCTTACCCAAAGTCATAGTTAGAATCTTACTGATGTTATTTGTAATGGTGTATGTAGTAGAAACTAAAATAATTTCCATAATATCGATATTATTTTCTACCTTTTTAATTGAGTATAATAAGTGGAAGATATTTACATGGGGGTATAATTTGAGATAAAAAACTCATTACTTTCATTGATGATCTCCACCTGCATGAAATAGTAATATAAAAAGAAAAATTGTATCTAAATCCATCCGGACGTGATGAACTCTCTATATTCGAAGAATATTGGGTTTTCTTGACGTCTTCCTCAATGGTGGGAGTTGTTAAATCACTACACTATTACTCATTCAAAGAGGAAATAACTGATAATTATATCTGAGTATTATTCCCACAATTATCATCGTTGTATATCTTTATTAAGTAGTCCACTATAAAATGTGATATGTCATTATCATATGTAAGAAGAGAACCATTTATAAGGATGACATCTGGTCCACTCCTAAAATTATTTTTCTTATGTAGGTGATGCAATAACTTGGATTTCATTTCCCCATCATTGATACATTTCGGATTAAATTTGTTCATTAATTCTAGAGAATCACTATGAAATTATGATCTATAAAAATTACTAAGGGTTGTCGCCGAGGGAGAATTCCCAAACCCTTAGAGATTCTAAAACCCAATCTTAATATATTGAGAGACTTTCCTTTATGGAGGGTCGATCTATGTTTCCTAGGATTAGTGTAGGTAGTGCTACTATAACGACCCATACTTTACATACATTGTTATTACTTCAGAATTGAAGCACACTTATTACAACATATAACAAAACCAAGAAAGTACTGTATAGGTATAGTGTCTTTAGAAACTGGGAAACATAAACAACTCGTTCATAAAGCATCTACATTGCCTCCCATTTATTTTATCATATCTAGAGTCCCTTTTTGGCATATTATACTTAATAACCTTCTTCCTGACCTGGGAAAATAAAACATACAAAAGGGTGAGCTCAAATGCTCAGTAATGGTAAACAAAAGAAATATCAATCACATCATATACATAAGAACATAACTTTTAGAAATCTTATCCTGCAAAAGAGATCATAATATCATAACATGGGATAAATCATAGAAGTGAAATGTAATCCCAATAATTATAACATAAAACCTGAAACTTTGTGGCATACACACATATTCATAGAGAATCCTTTTTTATTAGTCAAGATTCATTGCCAAGACTATCTTAGTGGACAAAGTCCATTTCTGAACAGAGTCACCCTCGTTTCAGTCCTGATTCACTGAAACGGTATAACCTACCATTCCAGCCATGTCTATCTCATGAGATATAAAATCTTTACCCAATTAATTGGAGGGAGATATAGGTCCCACCCATCTCATAATGATACAATTCTTATGTGTGACACAAAATCATAAACCATACATCATAGCATAACCCATGTAATAAAAATGGGATTTGTAAATTTCGTGACATCATAAAACAATTCATATAAGATAAAAGAATTCATAAAATAATTCCATCACAACATAATCAAATCAATGTAATAATAGGGATAGAAACAGAACCATATATTATCTTATATGGAAAATAATTTTGATAAAACACTTGAAGTCCATTCTTGAGGAAAATATCCTTTCTATTTCAAAAACACTTTTCCTTTCTTAACATGTCATACAATTATAAACTAAAAGAAGTTGATTAAAAATAAACTTGAAAAATTGTAAAGGAAGCTTCTTGGAAATAATTTTTTAAAAATCCATTTATGCCGTATAAGATAAAAAAACATTCTTCGTACTTTTGTCGGAAAAGTCAAAAAGTACCTCGTACAAAAAACGACAAAAGATTCCATTCATATCTTTTACTAAAAACTCACAAAAGGGTAAAATTGGATTTAAAAAATTGTAGGGGGATGGAAATAATATTACATATTGAGGAAACTTGGATGTGGATGATAAAATACACCCCAGTAAGTTCCAAAGTATAAACAATCTCGGATAAAATTGAGATTGTGATATTTCCATTACCTTAGATCCGACTTGCTTTGTAAGTGTCCAAACCTCCTGTATAATGATTTATATAATGTTATTTACTTATTCCAGAATCATACATATTTTTATGATATCATATATGGTCATATTCCTAGCTTTATAGTAGTAATATTTCATTGCTAATTGTTATTCGGGTGTTTATAACTTTTTGTTCTTATGTGTGTTTTGTAAAATAAATTCTTATTCTTATCTTTAGGTTATAGATACCTCATTTCCAGAATGGTATTAGTGTAATATATATCTTATTCATTCATTAAATTCATTTATATAATCATTATGAAATGAAGATCATGTAGAACGAGTCACATCACATCGTGGAGACGGTATTCCGTACGTACGCACGAGTGATGATATCATTCCTATGATCATGTAATTTTATTGGAGTGTATGTATACTATTTCAGAATCAATATCACTTTATAATAGTCATATATATTCATTATTTACACCATTATACCCATCCATGTAAGGTGGTGGTGGAAAATAGATTACACCACGGCGTGGAGACAGTATTCCGTACGTACGCACGCGCGGTGATTTCATTTTCCGTAGGATGGATAGATGGTTAAATAGGGTTGTTTCATACTTATAATAACATATCAGTATATGAGTGATACTGATGTTATTACTTAATAATGAAACAACTAAAGAAGAGGAAGTTGAAGAAGAAAGAAATTGGAAAGGATCAGTAATGGATATTACCTCTTCTTTGAAGTGCTTCTTTAAGACCTCCTTTTAGGGCACTAAAATTTGTCTTTTAAGAAGACCAGGACCTCTAGGATGTCTCTAGGGAAGTGGAGAGGAGAAAATGGCAGGGGTTGGCCGACCTTTAAGGCTCAAAGAGGTGTGAGGAAGAGAGGGAGGAGGTGCCCTTTTATAAGGGAGGAGAGGGGCATCTTTGGAATAACAAGACATATTATTTTATTATATAGTCAAGTTCGGTTTTAAATAGCTCCAAATTGATTTATTTAGAAGATAATGTTGGGATGGGTCTAAATCCTATCATCCAATGGAATTTAGACAAGTTTAGGTCATTATATTAACCTTATCGTTTAGTTTTAACTCTTAGTTAATTGGATTGACATTTACCATGTCACTTTGTATTTTTATATTATATAGTTAATATACATACCATATAAATCCAAGAGACCCCCAAGTTTTGTTTAATTAATATATATACCCTTATCTAAGTAATTTGGCTGAACCTTATATTTTTAGGAATAAAATAACAATTAATAATATAATATTTGTTTTAAAAACTATTTTATGTCAATTTTGACACTATTTAGTAATTGATTTTTGTGAAAATCATAAAAGAATGATAAGTTCGAAAAAAGTTAATTAAATCAATAATAACATGTCAAAGTAACCTATAAAATTAGTGTAATTCATAAAAAGTCTCAAATTATATTTATTTGGGTATTTATAACATCAATTATGTCAATATTTCATTAATAAGATAATTAATGCATCATCGTTGTGTCATAAATAAATTAAATTATTTAAAGTCTAAAAATTACAAATAAAATATCATTATGTATAAAATATTTTTATCTTTCTAAGTAATATATATAGTCTAATTTATCTTATGTATAACCTTATGTTAAAAATTATGTAGTTATTAAACTTTGATTTTAACTATTTTAACCCTTCTTTAAATAAATTAATAATAAATGTCATAATCTAATCCATGTGGGCCTAAATGGTCATATTTTATTCCTAAGGTTGTTTTTGGTATAATTACACTTGTCCAATAGATTTAGTACATGTGTTAGGGTAATAATAATATCATTTTTACTCTTAATTACCATATTTACTTTTAACCGTGGGGAAAAAAGTAAAAAGTTACTATTCACCAAATATTATTTTCATCTCATTGAACCACATTTTAGTCCTTGATATTAACCATGTCTCTCAGATTTTCAAAATTCCACTCACAGAAGCGGTAAAATTATGTTTTATGAAAAATTCAGTTTTTTAACTACCACTTAGTGGTTTCACTATTCATCAAAAAATGAAAGTTTCCAGAAAAATACCAAAAATTAGGCCTAAGCTATATTTTATATTAAGAATTAAAAATGATTTCTATTTTACCAAATTAAGAACATATAAGTTGCATTAATTAATTTAAAAATTAGTTCCCGTCGTCAAAACAAATAGCGTGTTTTTAAGAGATAATAACTATCAAAAGATTGACACTTGTTTATAACTGGTTTAAATGTGAAATTACATCCAATGACCAACATTGTATTAAATTGTAAAAATATATTCTAAATATACTTTAAAACCACTCAAATTAATAATTTATCACTATTAATTATTTTGATTAAAACAGTTGTTTTTAATTATAATTTAGTAATTTTCACTATTCATCAGAATATGAAATTTATCCGAAAAGTACCAAAATTTCATCCTAAGCTAATTTCGATATTCCGAATCCAAAAATGAAGACCATTTTGAAAAATAAAATTTAAAAAATTTCAAAAATTGGTTATTACTATTCATAACCACTAGTTTTAATAATATTTTAATAGCATATTGTTGTTTATAAAACTCGTTACTGCGTACTACACACGCTATCGAGGAAGGTCGTGATTGCGTGTAATGCAAGGCAAGTCAAGTATGCGTGTTGTGCAAGATCCTTTTTGTGTAGCGTACAACACAATACATTAATGAAATTAAAATGAATATTTTTTTATAAAATCTCAGGCTGTTACAGCTACCCTTCTCAATCTTATTCTTTACCTTTTTCATTGTCTTGCCTACAAGATTCATGAGTGTCTTGGATCTAACAACATCCATCTGGTTACCATCCGTAGTGGGTTGGGTATCCTCCTCCTCCTCCTCCTCCTCAATTGCATCTTCCCATAATTTTCTATTGAGCGTGGTGAATAGATTGATGGAGGATACACTTTTTTTCATTGGATCACCACCCGGTGTTCTTTTGGTATCATTTTATGAAGACATAATTGTAAAAGAATATTTTATAGCCTCACTCATGTCACCGGAGGCATCAAATGTTAGTGTTATTTTATAATGGGTTGTGGCCTCTAAATTTCTTGAGGAAAACCATGTGAATTCATCCTGTGACAGGGGGAACCCTCCCAGAACTGAGGAAATGTTAGAAAGAGAGGTAGTCTCTTTCTGAATTTGTAAGGTAATGGGGTCCTTCTCCTTGAGATGAAGGAACTACTCAGAAAGTTCATGTGATTCAAGCCTAGAAGCATCCACAGTTGCATAAAAATGGGTGTCTTTAGTTACAAAAGGAGCAATAGTAGCTTCATGATCCTAAAATTGTTGAGGGGCCTAAGGACTAGAATAAACAAGAAAAAATGGATGAAAATCATTAATAATGGGAAATAGAACTGACTGTAACCGATATTAAATTCCTCTTTGAGTCATCCAAAGCCCTGTGATAAGTAATTCCTTACATGGGATGGGGTGTTCAAGACCGTCAATAGGATAGTTCCAAAACACCTTAGGTAATTCTGGATCAGGATCATGGTTTTCATGAGGGCGGTTGAAAGTTGATGCCTTAGCCTAAGCCAAAAAAGTATCCTGGTCCTATATGGAGACTTTGGAATTTACATCCTTAAGGTTAGAGGTAGAGGCACCAGGGATATGCTTCATAGAATTACCACTTTTCATTCATCAAGTTCTAGCACCATCCCCACATATATTACATACATTTTCCTCATACCTTTGTAGAGTAGATTACCAAGAAATTGTAATTGAAGATAAATTTAGTCCTTTAATATTATATATCATGGGTGAGGATGCATTCAATTGTATTGTGGATAACCTCCTCAAATAGTGTTCCAGCCAAGTCATCCTTGACTAGAACATTGGCATAATTCCCATATATTAGGTTGTCTATCTCCCTGTCAGTCACTATCAGGAGGCCAACTTAAAAGGTAATGCACCAAAGGATACTGGGGTGCCAGTAGGGTATATTCAACATACAGATACAGATCCAAAATTGAGTAATGTTATTATTCCCACAATATGTAAAGACCTGGAAATTTCAAGTAAAATATTTTTCATAATTTTTTGGGATTGTACAAGAGTGCAGTTTCTAACAGCACCTGATTCCGAGGGTCGGTGTGCCCAGAATCAATTTCCGAAGTTTAGCTCGGGAACGTTTAGTGAACGAACGAGCGGGGTTTCTATAACTTTTGAACTGGTGATCAGAATACAAATATGAGGGAACTGATGAAACCAAAACACCGGTAATTGCTTAGAAACACTTATTCCGGAGTTGCGTTTGCTCGGGTGTGGTTATTAAAATAATGGGATAAGTCATTAATAAAAATAAAATTTGTGAAACCAATTTTATTTTTCTTCTAAGTAGTTTTATCCATTGTGTGGAAGTCGGGCTGATAACTTCCCTTGGGAGAATAAAGGAGATGTGGGGCCCAAATGAGCCCCCACCTTTTCACATTCCCCATAACCCCTTGAAACTCCTCTTAATATCTTTCTTTGTAATTAATTTTGGTACTTTCCTTCTCCTCTCTTTTAATTAAGCCAACTCCTTAATTCAATTAATTGAATTGAGTTTTTAAATTTTAAACTCTTGGCATGACTTAATAAAATAAGTGGAGATTATTTTATTATTGGGATAGTTGTGTGGTTTTATGGTTTGGGAGAGAATACTCAAAATCTAGAGGAATCTTCATCTTCTTCGTTGGAGAACGCGATGAATGTCAAGACCTCGACAAAGAACGTCGTCACCGCAAGGAGTGATCATCGTGCCTTAATTCTCCTCTCTGCAGCAGGTGTGAGACACCGCTCCACCTTGGACGATCTCTATCAAGCGCATACAGATCTTTACCTCGTGACACCGTTTTCGCGACGCTCTTCGATCATCAACTCATTATCGAGGTGGGGGTTATTTATTTGTTCGTGAATTCTTTGTCGTTCATCGACTTCTCTTTGGGCCGCCTGTTATCGTAATAACGGGAGGAGGTTGGACTGAACGAACATGGCTGAACCTCTTCCCCCTTGGTTGTTTGGTTTGTTGTGTCTCCAAAGAAGGCAACGCGGTGGAATTACACTGCACGAAAGCAAGGAGGAACGTGGAGAAGAAGAGAGGCGCCATCACGCCGCGCCGTTGAGGCCGAACGAAACCGTGGTCGGAGTCGGGGCCGTAGAGGTGATTCGAAGTCTCCGCAGTTTGTTTATTGACGTGCGGATCAATGGGCGTTGACGAAACATGCTGCAATGGTGATGTGAATACTCCGTAGTGATGTTCGGGTCCCGTAAGGACTCCAAGCGTAGATGGAGGGTGAAACAGACCACCGGTGCATGTCCGGTGGTGCGCGGAGAGGGGGGGCAGCGCGCTGCCGGAGGAGACCGCCGCGACATAGCCGTGACGGACCGGAACAGCTTTGATGTTCTGGGTTTAGGAGAGGGCGCGACTTAATGACACACCGTTGTTCAATAAAGGGGGGGGGGCAGCCGCACTCCCCCTTTGCACGTCTGCTCGGCCAGCACCGAGCCGACCCCGCTCGGCCAGCGCCGAGCCGCCCCGGGTCGGAACGGCCACACCGGGTCGGGCGGCCCAGGCCGGGCCACCATGGCCAGGCCAGGCCGCGCCCTAATGGGCCGGACCCGGACCTGGGTTGGGGAAACCCATTTCGGGCGGACCCAGGGGGTCTCAGGCCGGGTCGGTCCGGGCCCAAAACCCCCTAAAACAGGACACACTAGTGGAAATACGGGCTTTAACGTCGTCGTAATAACGTCGGTTTTTTAAAAACCGACGCGAATAGTATATGCGGGGAATTTTTGGCGTCGGTTTTACACAAAACCGACGCCAAAAATAATTATGTTTTTTTTTCGCGTCGGTTTTTCTAAAAACCGACGCGGAAAATCATGTTTTAATCGGTTTTCCGCGTCGGTTTGTAGAAAAACCGACGCGGAAAACCTCTTCGACTATATTTTCCGCGTCGGTTTTCATGAAAACCGACGCCGAAACTCATAAAAAAAATATATTTCGCGTCGGTTTTAATGAAAACCGACGCGAAAAGTCTTTTAAAAATATTCACGGACAGAAACCCTCATTTTGTTCGTCCGTCGAAATCGAGTTCCGCTGCGGCGCTTCGGACTCCCGACGACCTTCGAACTTGATTTGCGATCTTGAACGGCCATTGTTGAAGGTTTTTTGTCGTCTGCACGATTTTGGGTATGTGTTCTTCCTATTTATCTCTTGTTTCATATCCCATTGTTTATTTCTTTATCAATAACCCTATTTTGCGTGATTTGGATTATTGGTTAGATTTTAGTTGTAATTTATCATTATTTTTTGTTTGTATTATCATTGTTGGTGTAGATTTGATATTGTTTGTTTTTGGAAGTAATTATACCGGTCGCAGTTTGGATTTAACATCTCAATTCGGGTTGAATAATTATGTAAGATTTTATATTATGTTGGATTTTAAATAATTATGTAAGATTTTATTTTATTTTATTTCAAACTAGATTAAAAGGGGCTTTAATTAAAAGTTAGAAATTTTGTAAGGTGAGTAGTGGCCTAATTAGTATTTGTATACTCATGTTTATCTACATTTCAGTTTTAGGATCTTATCCAGTTCTTTTTCCCTCTTAGGATGCATTCTGTTTCAGTTTGGGTTAGTGATTAGTGGGGACTTGAGCTCAGTTATTGTTTTACTTATCAAATTATCCCAAGTGTGCCTATTATAGGTTTTTTACGGATTTATTTAAATAGAATATGTGTAAATTTTTTCCATTTAAATGATGTTTTTACTACTTAAAATTATGGTTAAAAGTGTATTGAATTACTTTTGTGAGGACTAGGTGATTTAGGAGATGAAGTGTATTGAGGGAATTAGTTTATATCTATTTATAGTTATTCTTTATATTATTTCTACTGATTCAAATTTTGTGTTGATGTATAACCTATGGATAGGTCATTTCAGATTTCTGATAGAAATATGATGTTAATTACACTATGATTAATGGGTGAAATCATACCTAGTGATTGTTTTAGATGCCTATAATGCTTATTGTTAGTCTATGAGGATTAGGTACTCCCCTCAAGTATGTCATGGTCTAGTTTAGGTGTTTAATGGATAGATATCTTGGGTTGGTTCATGAAAATGGTATCAAAACCAAGATTTTTCAGAGGGTTTGGGTTTCCAAGTTCCCTTTGTTATTTGGCATTATAATGTTATTATGGATATAGGTTATAAAAAATCTAGTTCTACACATTGGGAAAAGTGTCATAATATCTTTTCCATTTGAATCCTTGAGTGTTTATGTAATTCTAGGATTTATTGTTGGATTTTGATATTGATTTTGATTGGTTTTATGTGTTTGATATAAAAATGATGATTGAATTACCAATGATGTGTAATCTATTTGGGGGTTCACTTAATATTGGGGTGATGGTGGATGAAGATTTGTAGCTATAGGTCTATCCCCCATAGTTAGGCCAACCATATGGAGCCCTTTTGAATAGTTTTAATGACTCTTCAAATCCCACAAGTAGTTTTGTTAATCGAGTTCCACATGTGTGTTTTAATACACATTGTTTTAAATAAGGATAGTTATTGCACTATTTTTCACATTAATTTTTCCATGATTCATTCATGTTACATCAAATGAATAAAAAAATAAATATAGTGTGATCAATAGTAGTCATAGTGAGAAATCATATTATCTTGTATGTCATTCATATAATATTTATATCATGGAACTTTATTTTCAAAAAATGAAACCTTTGATTTAACCATTTTGTCCTTGTATTTCAATATAACACACATGTATATAATATTAAAATTAACTGTTTACTATATTTGTAAACGTGTTTCATATTTGATGTCTTTTATCTGATTATCAATAGTTTTTATGGAATATGTTTTTGTTTACAATTTATCTGATAGATATTTAAATGTTTTTATGTTTTAATATATTCATCAATTATATTGTGATATCAGGTATTAATGGATCATAATTGGATTTATCTACGAAGAACTACTAGTGAATATGAAAGAGGAGTTGACAATTTTTTGGAATTTGCTAAACGACATAATCAAAATATTGATTTGATTTTCTGTCCATGTGTGAAGTGTGTAAATATGAGAAAGTTAAACTTCAGAGAAATCAAAGATCATCTCATTTGTTATGGTTTTAGCCTTAATTATACACGTTGGATCTTGCATGGTGAAAGAACTGAAAATTCAACATCCAATGTTGATGACGATATTCATAATGAGGCAGAGGATCGTATTGAAGAATTAATTCATGATTTAGGTGTTGAAACCATCGAAAAAACACCAACTGTTGAACAATTGTATGGAGATTCTGAGAAACCATTATTCCCAGGTTGCAGTAAATATACAGTGTTATCAGCAGTTTTGAGATTAGTTAACTTAAAAGCAAAAAATGGGTGGAGTGATAAAAGTTTCTCCAGTTTACTTGAGCTTTTAAAAGAGCTTCTTCCAGAAGGCAATGGGCTTCCAGATTCCAATTATGAGGCGAAGAAAATATTATGCCCAATGGGATTGGGGTATAAAAAGATACATGCTTGCCCCAATGATTGTGTACTATATAGGAAAGAAAATGAACATTTATCAAGTTGTCCTACATGTGGAACATCGCGCTATAAGATGGATGAGAAAGTCAACTCAGATTCATTTTCAGGTGATGTCAAGTCATCCACTTTCTTCTATTTATTAATTTCATATCATTCAATATTATTGTAGGTATTCAATGATTCACAGTCATATTCTCAATCTGATATGATTCATATTCAATCTACTTTTGCGGACTATTTGTTAAGTCTGATTAAGATTTGAGGTATGTATACTAATATTTATAAATAATATTATATATGGGTTTAAAAAACTAACTCTTATGATATATTAGGTGTTTGAACCTACTAATAATCAAATGAATGCTTCAACAATAACAAACAATGAGCATGTCATATATTTCAGGTACGTGTATTTTAATTCTGATTTACTGAGTTTTCTCAAGTGCCTCTGCAAAAACTGTTTTATTGAATCTACTAATAATCAAATGAATCCTTCAACAATAACCAACAATAAGCATGTCGTATATTTCAGGTACGTGTATTTTAATTCAGAATTAGTTATTATATTTCTTTTCATTGTTATTTCTTAAAATCATTTGTCTGTACAGTGACAAATCTGTAGGGTGGTACTTGGATCATGAACATAGAGATTCGTATAGCGAAATAACATTCACAAACACTAAAAATTGTCTCCCTTGAATGCACAGCAATATCTTCTAGGCCTTTTTATTTTTTATGCAAATAAATATCGAAAAATTATTGCCGAGAAGCATATCACATAATACCTGAAACAACGCTTAGTGGGTTTGCACAAAGATAAAATAGAAGGCGTCAATTTTTAAGGTATGTTTCTTTATGTATCTTCAATCTGCATTTGATTTCAATTTTCTAACCTATTTTTTGCACTCAAATTTATTTCTCTGTTATTCCATAACTTAAACAAATAACAATAGTGAATAGGTAATGCACGTCTATACAGAGCAAATATAAAAACCTGAGGTTGGGGGTGGTGGGGATTCTATGGTGAAAAGACACCCCCAACATCTTCAGTGGGGGAGGTGAGGAAGAGGTTGCATCGGCTGAGTGTTCCTGGAATTTTGATCATTTCATTTTGGTAATTTACTTTGTGAAAAAATGAATGATTCAAATAAATTACACATTTTCATTTAATGTTTATTCATTGCACTAATAACTTGGATTGATTTTTTCACTCGTTTCATTACTGTTTTGACAGGATTGGTGCTATCTATGGGAGGAAACTTACAATGATTGATACTGAGTATGGTTAGATTAAGAAAATGCACCATGTAGGTACGTGTATTTTAATTCTGCTTTACTTTGAGTTTTCTGAAGTACTTCTGTTAAAGCTGTTTAATTGTTTTTGTATACTTCGTTATTTTTTTTCAGGGTTCCGATTTGTTTGGAGGAGAAAATATATGTATTTTATTTAAAAAAAAAAAAAAAATTTACGGCGTCGGTTTTTTTAAAAACCGACGCCGAAAGGGTTTTCCGCGTCGGTTTTTAGAAAAACCGACGCGGAAAACTCGGTTGAAAGCGGGTTTCCGCGTCGGTTTTTAGAAAAACCGACGCTGAAAATCCGGTTGAATGCGGTTTTCTGCGTCGGTTTTTCTAAAAACCGACGCGGAAAATCCTGTTCCAATCGGTTTTCCGCGTCGGTTTTTCTAAAAACCGACGCGGAAAACCTATTCGAATATATTTTCCGCGTCGGTTTTTTAATGAACCGACGCGGAAAATAATGTCTACATGTAGCTTCGGCGTCGGTTTTATAAAAAACCGACGCCGAAGCTCATAAGCGAATTATTTTTCGCGTCGGTTTCTATGAACCGACGCGAAAACGCTATTTTTAACGTCGCCTATAAAGACGTCGGTTTATAACCGACGTTAAAAATAAAAAAAAACCGACGCGAAAAAGTGTTTTTGCACTTGTGACAGGTTCTCTTAAATGCTCATAACATGGCTTATGGACCTCAGATCGACGCACTGTCAGTTTCTATGCGATCCTTGGATCGAGACGGTCATTTCGGTATATTACACTCAAGGTTTCGGAAAACTTTTAGTATGTCCAAGTTGGTTCGAACATGAAACCAACCGAGCCCTCGGAGGAGAAACGCTTATAACTTGAGCTTCAGATGTCCGATTGATGTTCCGTCGACTTTGTTGGTTTCCACATGAGGAGACGGATCTTTTTGCATACCTGACTTGAGGTTTGGATGTAGTTGGAGTAAGGTCGGGTTGGGTTGTACCAGAAATCCAACCGGGCCCCTGGAACGAAAAAAGCCGATAACTTTTAGACCGGACGACCGTTTGACGAACCTTCAGCGGAGTTGGTAATCACGTTGAGAAATAGTGTTTATGAGTATACCCTATGAGAGTTTGGGGTACAGTTGATATGCGGCCGGGTTGGTTCGTACATGAAACCAATCGGGCCCCTGGGACAAGAAGACTAATAACTCACAGACCAGGCGTCCAATTGATCCGATGTCTATTGCGTTGAGACCCCTATGACGAGGAGGTCCTTTGAGATACTTCTTCACGGGACTTTGTGATACTTGGAGTATCGACCTGTAGCTCATGGAGCGGACCCTCCCAGAGACGAGCGTATAGAGTACGGAGACTGTGTAGCGAGATGAGACCTGACGACTACTTGACCGTCTCGAATTGGAGTGAGTCGACTAGCCCAGTGGACGGAGCGCCCGGTATTTGGCGACAGACCCATGGCAGAAGGAGCACCCTGTAGTTTGCCATAGACCCGCGGTACTCGACAAGAGAAGTACCTCTGTAAGCTATTAGGGGGAGTGCCCGATATTTGGCGACAGACCCACAGCGGACGGAGCCCCCGGTATTTGGTAGCAGACCCGCGGTACTCGATAGGAGGAGTACCTCAGCATTCTTAGGTTAGAGAGCAGTACCTCAGAGTCATGACAGGATCACTGTACTCATCAGAGACGGAGCTCTTTAGCAGTTACGGTTTCGATAATGAAATTCCTGGTTTGAGATGATTCTATTACCTATGTGTTTACCTCATGATTGAGATGGGTCACTTGATAACTTAGGTATATGTATGGGCATATATCTAAGTAGTGGTTATCCGTTGATTTCATAACCTCTGTGTATCCTCATGATTGAGATGGGTTAAATGATAACTTAGGTATATGTATGAGCTTATACCTAAGTAAGGGTTATCTATTGAGATTCACCTTTTTTTATCCTTGTTGGAATTAGAGACACCTTGAGGGTCTCGGGGTCCCTAATAAGTATCGTTATAATCACCCCTGCACGGGATATGCCCGCACCTCGTTTTATTGGATGCAGACGATGGACAACGCTGACGGAGGCCGAGCGTTTGAGGACTGGGCGGTACCCAGAGGTGGAGCTCATGATGAGTCAATATCTGGAGGTGGGCTTCATGACGAGACGATACTCAGAGGAGGTTGACGGACGAGAGCGTTGTGAAGGCTAACTATACCTACCCTTCTGGTAGGATATGTGGTGGAGGATCCAAGAGCTGTACTATCTGTACCTACCCTTCAGGTAGGATCCGAGGTGGATGAACAAGGAGCTGCTTCTATTCTTCCAGCCGCTTGTTTTTTCTGATGTACATTGTTCAATTTTAGCTGTACTTTCAGTTGGGTTTGTATTCTGAACCATTTACTTTTCAGCACTTTCTTTTTTTCTTAGTGTATTACTTCTGGTTATACTCTGTGGTGTTTTGTTTACTTTTATAAAAGAAATGTCTTCCCATTTATCGGGATTTACACCTTTGGTGCTAGTCGTCTGCCCCTGACCTATGGAAGGCGGGCTTGGGGTAGTCACGACATGGGCCCCGAGGACGGGTTGTGACAAATTGGTATCAGATGAGTCAGTTCTACCGCAGAACATATAACTCTGGTTTTTTATTTCTGTGAAGCAATAGTTTTAAGGGTACCGAGTGTGGTTTTCAGTTCAGGGAGTCCTGTGTTGGTGCGGGCAGCAGACATATCCATACACCAGGACCCTGACAACTGATTTCCGACTTTGTGCTTAAAAACACTGACTGTGTGTGTGTTTCCAAAATTTTTTAAAAGTCAACACAAACTAGGTCAGCTCACTAGGTATTAATCATTTGACCGTGTCACATTTGTTTCTTTCAGGATGCCTCCCCGTGGACGACCAGCTAGAGCCCCAAGAGTGGTATGTACTGACAGCCCGCTGAGCGACGAGGCCTCAGTACAGGGCCCTATCCCAGTTGAGGCACCAGCGGAGGCACCAGTGGTACCACCACCCGTTAGGCCACCGATGCCACCAGCCCCAGCAGCAGAGAGTGAACGTCGCTTGAGCGCACTACACGAGTTCCAGCGCCAGAGGCCACCCAGGTTCAGGGGAGAAACGGACCCGCAAGCAGCTAAGGATTGGCTGGAAGATGTGGTGAGAGTCTTTAGGATAGTGGAGGCGCTAGCAGACATCATGGTGATCCTTGCTGCCAGCCTTCTTCAGGTAGCAACAGGCAGATGGTGGAGCCGGATGCTCCAGGTGCATGACGATGCATCACTTCTGTGAGTAGACTTTGAGATCCTGTTCTGGACAGAGTTTGTACCAGCCACCCTTCGAGCGGTGAGGATCCAGGAGCTACTTCATCTGCAGTAGGGCAGCATGAGTGTAGCTCATTACATAGCGAGGTTCACAGACCTCTCACGCTACTCTACAGACATGGTATGGGACCCGTTCTTCAGGGCCCGAACCTTCGAGCAGGGGATCAGGCGAGAGATTAGAGCATCGGTTGTTTCTCACAGCATTCCGACGCAGACAGGGGTGTTGGAGTGAGCCCTCTTAGTGGAGAGTTTCCTTGCTGAAAAATCTCCAAAAACAGAACCCTATACTAGTCAACATGCAATGGAGTCTTCTGCTGCTGGCAGTAGACACTTGACGTAGAGGTCCAAAAGGACCAGACCCACTGGTGGCCGACTGCACGACTCAGGTTCATTTGTGCGGGGAAACCGGGGTGGAGTCAGAGCCAGTCGTGCCAAGAGTGGGTAGTGTTACTATGGCATCGGGCTAGGTCACATGGAACGTGATTGTCCTGCCCGTCGTATAGATGATCAACAAATAGATGAAGAACCCATTAAATAGAGGAAAAGGCTTGATCGAGGTGGACCGCAAGGAGCAGAAGACCGAGGTAGGGGAGATGGTCTTACAGCTGGAGGTGGACAACGCTTCGAGGTGTTTCCACCACCACCACCGGGAGGTCCACCCCGACCGCAGGGAATAGGTGGACATGGGAGAGCTCAGGTTTAGGCAACAGAAGCATATGACTACAGAGCTCTGGAAGCTGGCAGACAAGAGAGGGACTTGTTCCAGTCATGGGACCTTTGATCTTGGTTCTTATAGTTTCTTTGTTGTTGCTTGTGGTTTTTGTGAGTCTTCGTACTTGAGCTTTAGTAATAAAAGACACTTTTTCATGTGACGTTTTCTTCCTCTCTTTTGTGTACTAAGAGGTTATAGTTAAAACTGTTGAATTGACCCTAATTTTTGAGATTCTTACTCGAGGAGACCCAGTGACCCCACACTGATGCCGACAGTGTGACTCAACCCTTGGAGGCGAGAGTAACGGTTGGAACTCTTGGTAGTAGCGTCAAGGCCTTACGATGTCATCCATGGCATGTATTAGTACCGTTCATGACAGGATTGACTATTTTAGGGAAAGAACGTGGTTTATCCAGGGGATGAGACTGGATTGGTCTTATCAGCAAAGAAGAAATCTTAGCAACTATTTTGGGACCGGAGATGGTCCAGGCCTCAACGGAGAAGGTGCATATCATCCAGGAGCGGATGAAGACCACACAGAGCAGGCAGAAATCATCTGTTGATAGGAGACATGACCATTGAAATTTGAGGATGGAGACCATGTTTTCTTATGGGTCTCACCTCGATGAGGTCTATGGAGATGTGGCTGAGGCAGCAAGTAATCTCCGAGGTTCATCGGACCTTTTCAGGTCCTCAGCAGGGTAGGCGAGGTGGCTTACTGTTTGATCCATCCACCTCAATTGAACCAGGTGCATGATGACTTCCACGTATCTCAACTGGGGAGATACGTGCTTGACCCGACGCATATCATCGACCATGGGGAGCTGGACATTGGCGATGGGGTGACTTTTGCGGGGTTCCAGAAGAGGTAGAGGATCAACAGGATTAGGTCCTATGAGGATGGTTGATTCCTCTTGTGGACTTTCATTTCCATCACAGGAACCTCCAGGTGAGCACATTAGAGCGGAAGGCTCAGATGCGTGCTCAGTACCACTTTTTTCCCTAGTTTGTGTTAAATCTTTACGGGGATGTAAAGCCCGGAGGTGGTAGTAATTTAAAGACTCAGAAATTTCAAGGAATTTTTTTTCATAATTTCTTTGGGATTTTACAAGAACGTAGTTTCTGACAGCACCTGATTCTGAGGCCTGGTGTGCCCGGAATCAATTTTTGAAGTTTAGCTCAGGTACGTTCAGTGAACGAACGAGCGAGGTTTTTCTAACTTTTGAACCAGTGCTCGGAATCGAAATCTGAGGGCACCGATGAAACCGCAGCTCTGGTAATTTCTTTGGAACACCTATTTCAGAGTTGCATTTTCTCAGGTGTGGATATTAAAATAATGGGTTAAGTAATGAATAAAAATAAAAATTGTGCAACAAATTTTATTTTTCCTCTAAGTAGTTTTATCCTTTGTGTGGAAGTTGGGTTGCTAACTTCCCTTGGGAGAATAAAGGAGAGGTGGTGTCCACATGATCCCCCACCATTTCACATTCCCCATAACCCCTTTAAACTCCTCTTAATATCTTCCCTGTAATTAATGTTGGGACATTCCCTCTCCTTTCTTTTAATTAATCCAACTCCTTAATTCAATTAATTGAATTGAGTTTTTAAATTTTAAAATCTTGGCATGAAATAATAAAATAAGTGGAGATTATTTTATTATTGCGTTATTTTTTTGGTGTTACGGTTTGGGAGATAATACTCAATATCTAGAGGAATCTTCAACTTCATCGTTGGAGAACGCGAGGAACGTCAAGACCCCAATGAAGAATGCCATCACCACAAGGAGTGATCGTAGTGCCTTTCTTCTCCTCTCTGCAGCTGGTGTGAGATGTTGCTCCACATCGGATGATCTCTATCAAGCGCATACGGAGCTTTACCTAACGATGCCATTTCTGCGATGCTCTTCTGTCGTTAACTCGTTATCGAGGTGGGGGTTATTTATTTGTTCATGAATTCTTTTTCGTTCATCGACTTCTATTTGGGCTTCCTATTATCATTATAATAGGAGGAGGTTGGACCGCTCGAACATGACCGACTCTTCTCCCCCTTGGTTGTTGTGTTTTTTGCGGCTCGAATGAAGGTGGGGCGGTGCAAATACACCGCGCGTAAACATGGAGGAACACGACGAAGAAGTGCAGCACCGTCGCGCCGCGCCATTGAGGTTGAACAAAATAGTGTTCGGAGTCAGGGCTGTAGAGGAAATTCGAAGACTCCTCATTTTGTTTATTGACATACAGATTGACGGGTGATGACGGAACATGCCGCAATGGTGATTTGAAGACTCTGCAGTGAAGTTTGGGTACCGTAAGGACTCCAGGCACAGACGGCGGGTGAAACGGACCACCAGTGCGCGTCGAGTGGTCCACGGAGAGCAGCAGCGGCGTGCCGCCGGAGGAGACCGCCGAGGCTCAACCATGGCAGACCGGAATGGCTTTTTCGTTCCGGGTTTGGGGGCGGGAACGACTTAATGTCGCACCATTGTTCAATCAAGGGGGGGAAGCCTCTCCCCCCTCCCCCCTTTGCGCGTATTCTTGGCCAGCACCGAGCCCACCCTGCTCAGCTAGTGCCGAGCCGCCCCAGGCCGGGCCACCCAGGCTGGGCCAGGCCGCGCCCTAATGGGCCGAACCCAGACCCGGGTCGGTCGGGACCCAAAACCCCCTAAAACCGGACAGGTTCTCTTAAATGCCCATTACATGGGTTATAGACCTCCAATCGGCATACCGTCAGTTGATATGTGATCCTTGGATCGAGATGGTTGTTTTGGTATATTACACTCAAGTTTTCGGGGGAACTTTGTGTATGGCCGGGTTAGTTCGAACATGAAACCAACCGGGCCCTCGGAGCGGAAACACCTATTACTTGAGCTCCGGACGTCCAATTGACGTGCCGTCGACTTTGTTGGTTTCCTCTTGATGATATGGAACTTTTGGATTAACTCACCCAAGATTTGGATGTAGTTGGAGTAAGGCCAGTTTGGATTGTACCCGAAATACAACAGGGCCCCTAGAACGGAAAAGCCAATAACTTTCAGACCAGACGACCATTTGATGAACTGTCAGCAGCATTGGTAATCATGGTGAGAAACAGTACATATGATTATACCCTTATGAGAGTTCGGGGTACAGTTGAGATTCGGTCGTGTTGGTTCGTACACGAATCCAACCGGGCCCTTGGGACGAAAAGGCTAATATCTCATAGACCGGGCATCTGATTGACTCGTCGTCTGTTGTGTTGAGACCCCTATGATGAGGCGGTCCTTCGAGATACTTCTTCATGGGACTTTGTGATACATGGAGTGTCGACCTGTAGCTCCTGGAGCGGACCCTCTCAGAGACGAGCGTATAGAGTACGGAGACCGTGTAGCCGCGTGAGACCTGATGACTGCTTGACCGACTCAACTTGCAGTGAGTCGACTAGCCCAGTGGACGGAGCGCCCAGTATTTGGTGACAGACCCACGTTGGACGAAGTGCCCGGTAGTTGGCCACAGACCCGCGGTACTCGATAGGAGGAGTACCTCTATAGGTTATTAGAGGAGGGCCTGATATTTGGCGACAAACCCACAGTGGATGGAGCGCCCGATATTTGGTAGTAGACCCACGGTACTCGACAGGAGGAGTACCTCAGCAGTCTTAGGTTATTGAGCAGTACATCATTGTCGTGAAAGGATCACTGTACTCGTCAGAGACAGAGCTCTTCAGTAGTTACGGTTTTGATAATTAAAATCATGGTTTGAGGTGAGTCTATGACCTATTTTTTACATCATGATAGAGATGGGTCACTTGATAACTTAGGTATATGTATTGGAATATATCTAAGTAGTGGTTATCCTTTGATTTCATAAAATATGTGTTTCCTCATTATTAGGATGGGTTACTTGATAACTTATGTATAAGTATGGTCTTATACCAAAGTAAGGTTTATCTGTTGAGACTCTGATTTGTGGTTATCCTTGTTTGACTTAGAGATACCTTGAGGGTCTCGGGGTCCCTACTGAGTATCGTTATACTCACCCCTGCACGGTATATTCCCGCACCTCATTATGTTGGATGCTGCCGACGGACAGTGCTGATAGAGGTCGAGCATTCGAGGACTGGACAGTACCCGGAGGTGGACCTCACGACGAGTCAGTATCTGGAGGTGGACTTCATGACGAGACGATACTCAGAGGAGGTTGACGGGCGAGAGCATTGTGGAGGCTATCTGTACCTACCCTTCAGGTAGGATCCGTGGTGGATGATCCACGAGCCACGCTATCTGTACCTACCCTTCAGGTATGATCCGAGGTGGATGACCTATGAGATGCTTCTATTCTTCCAGTTTCTTGTCTTTTCTATTGTACTTTCTTTTATTTGTAGCTGTACTTTCAGTTGAGTTTGTATTCTGGCCCATTTACTTTTCAGCACATTCTTTTGTTCATAGTGTATTATTTCCGCTTATACTCTGTGGTGTTTTGTATACTTTTATAAAGGCAATGCCTTCCTAGTTATCGAGATTTACGCCTTCGGTGCTAGTCCCAAGCCTCTGGCCTATGGAAGGCATGCTTGGGGTAGTCACGGAATGGGCCCCGAGGACGGGTCATGACACAATAGGTGTCAAAGTTTCTATCCCAATCCTCAATGTGGATTATGTAAGGATAGATATTGAGGGTTCCAAATCTCCATGAACTCTTTTCCCATCTCATAGAGGGAAACACAATATGGTAATAACCCCTTCCCATGGAGGTCATCTTCCATTAATCAATCCCCCAAATTTCCACAATACGCATGGAAGGATATGAAAATCTCTAAATCATTTACCCTTTTTGTATCATAACTCTATCAATGATAAAGAATCAAAAAAAAGTTCATAAATTCATCCACCGCCTCACGATAATCAAATATGTGTGCAACACACCCCCTTTTTGATAACATGCCTTTGAGATAGAACACAGAAGTCAGAAATGCAGAATGAATCATCATCTTTCACAATGTCCTTAAAATTATTCGTGGGACAAGATTCCTCTAATGCTGCATGAAAATCCACCGCCTTTGAGATTTTAGGATTACAGAGCCGAAAGAGATCTATATGTCCAATAAGATCATGCTAATATTTGACCTGATCTGATGCCTTTTAACCAAAAGAACTCAGAGGAACCAAAAACATATGATCACATGGATCCATTCCCTGTACATTATGCCTAATCAATCAAAAATGAGATGGGACCAGATTTTCAACCCTTTAATCAGAAGGGTTTGTGATCTTGGTAGGAGCATGATCCCCGGGGTTTCCCACTTCCCTTACATTCTCTTCCTTATAATTTCATTCATTTTTAGTGATTTTATGTTTTTTTCATTATAGGACTTTTTTTAAAATTTCTATTGGATTTAAGGGTTATAGGTAATTTTTGGGTTTTGGATATTTTTATAATTTTATTGTCTTTAGGGTTTAATTATTTTTATGGGTTTTATGTGTTTTATGGATTTTATGGCTTTTATAGGGGGTTTTAAGGTTTTTAGGGGTTTTTGGATCTTTGTTTAGGTATTTTTAGCGATTTTATGGTTTTGTTTGTTTTTATTTATTCTATGGGTTTT
Organism: Viscum album; assembly: GCA_963277665.1. Classification (NCBI taxonomy): domain Eukaryota; kingdom Viridiplantae; phylum Streptophyta; class Magnoliopsida; order Santalales; family Viscaceae; genus Viscum; species Viscum album. The sequence continues at coordinate 1,477,301,618 of OY728148.1, read as the reverse complement.
GGGGGTTTCATGATTTTTTTTGGGATTTTAGGGGCCTTTTGAGTTTTTATAGTTTTTCTATTTTTATAGATTTTTTTTATAACTTATTTATAAATTTAAAGGGTTTTTAATTTTTTAGTGCTTTATATTGTTTTATTGATTCTTATGAATTTGAGGGTGTTTTGTTGATTTTTTGGAGGTTTAGGGTTTTTTATGGTTTTTAGGATTTTTAACATTTTTTCATGTTTTTGGATTTTTAATTCATTTTATGTTTTGAAGGTTTTCTTTTATGTTTTTTGGGTTTTATAGTTTTTTAAACTTTTATGTATTTTTCAGTATTTTTATGATTGTAATGGGTTATTTTGGTTTTTAGGATTTTATGGGGTTTTAGGGTTTTAGAGATCTTATCATTTTTAGTTTTTTTGGGGTTTTAATTTTTTTTATGATTTTAGGTTTTTTAGTGTTTTGGGGGATTTTATGGGGTTTTTACCATTTATGGATTTTTATGGATTTTTAGAAGTTTTTTATAATTTAAGGGTTTTTAGGTAATTTGATGGTTTGGATAGTTTTTTTTGGTATTTTTGGGTTTTTAACCTTTTTAGGTTTATTGGGGTTTGAAGTGTTTATTGGTTTTTACGATGTTCATGGAATTTTTTAGGGTTTTAATGTTTTTTACATTTTTAGAGAGTTTTTATGATTTTCATATATTTTTCAGTTTTTAAGGGATTTTTAGTGTTTTAGGTGTTTTATGGTTTTTAGGGATTTTTTTTTTTTTGTGTTTGTTTGAGTTTTTTAGGGGTTTTAAGGTTTTTAGTGTTTTTTAGCCTTTTATAGGTTTAATGGTTTTTTAGTGTTCTTATAGGATTTTTAGGGTTTTAATCAGTTTTTAGTGGTTCTGTGGTTATAAGTTATTTTTATGGTTTTTGGGTTTTTTGGGGCTTTAGGGTATTTATAAAATTTAGGTTTTTGGGGTATTAAGTGTTTGTATGTTTTTATGGTTTTATTAAGTTTTTCAGGGTTTTAGGGTTTTTATGTTTTTAACAACTTGTTGTGATTTTTTGAAATTTCATGTGTTTTTTTATTTTTATTGATCTTGAGTGTTTTTTGGGTTTTTAGGGGTTTTATGGTTTATATGGTTTTTCGGGGTTTTTTAGGGTTTTGGAATTTTTAGGGTTTTGGTATTTTTAGGTTATTAAGTATTTTTTATGTTTTTAATGTTTTTGAAGTAGTTTTTAAGGTATTTAGTGTTTTTTATATATTTTTTATTTTTTGGGTCATTAAGGTTTTTATGAGTTTTTAGGGGGTTTTTGGTCTTCATTGTTTTTATTGTTTTTTGGGATTTTTGGTGTTTTTTTAATTTTTTTTTGTTTTTATGGTTTTTATAATTTTTAATGTTTTTGGTCACTGTAAGGGTTTTTATAGTTTTTAGTGGTTTATGGTTTTTATGTGTTTTTTTGTTTCAATTTTTTGGGTTCTTTTTGTTTTAATGGGATTTTAGGGAATTTAGGGTCCTTTAAGGGTTTTTAGATTTTTTTTGTTTTTAATAGTTTTTAGTTTCAAATAGGGTTTTACTGTTTTCTTATGATTTTTAGGGTTTTTTGTGGGTTTATATTTTTATGTATTTTAGGTCTTCTTAACTATTTTTATGGTTTTTATGTTTAATAGGTATCTTTATGGTCTTTAGGGTTTTTTAGGTTTTTAGCATTTTTAGGTTTTTTATCATTTTCAAGGATTTTAGTATATTAAAATCCTTTCTTGATTGTATGATATTATTTCTGGTTTTCATGGTCTCTTATGTTTTTATGGGTTTTTTCGGATTTTGAGGATATTAATGTTTTTTATGTATTTTTAGGGATTTAAGGTTTTAAGGGGTTTAGGGGTTTTATAGTTTTTTAGGATTCATTTTTTTTAGTTTTTTGTGGTCTTTTATATATTTTTTATTATTTTATTGGTTTTAAGGGTTTTAGTGTTTTTAGTTTATTTTTCGGGATCATAGTTACTTTTTATGGTTTTGAAGGTATTTAAGGGTTTTAGGTTTTTTATAGATTTTATATTTTTATGTTTTTCTTAGGATTTTTTAGGGTTTCAGGGTATTTAGGTTTTTAGGGGTTTTATGTGTGTTCTGATTTTTATGGTTTTGTTAGGTGTTTTAAGGGTTTTTAGGTTTTTAGGGTTTTTTAGGGATTTATTTGGATTTTGATTGTGTTTTAGAGTATTTATTTATTTTGATGGTTTGTAATGAATTATTTGGGGTTTTATGTGTTTTATTTGTTTTTTGGGGTTTTTTGTGGTTTTTCAGTTTTTAGGGGTTTTTAGTTTTTTAGGGTTTATTATTTTATATAGTTCTTGAATGTTTTAGGAGTTTAAATTGTTTTTAGTGTTTCTATCGGTATATAAAATTTTTATGATTTTAAGGGGGCTTATTCTATTTAAATATATTTTTTTGTTTTTAGGTTTATTTATGTTTTATAGAAAATTTTGGTTTTTAGGGGTTTTATGTGTTATAATATTTTAATGCTTTCATAGTGATTTAATGGGTTTTAGAGATGTATTATTATTTTTAAGGTTTTTGTGTCTAAGGGATTTTGAAGAGGTTTAGGGTTTTTAGGAGTTTTAGGAGTTTTTAATGTTTTTAGCATTTTTTATGTTTTATGGGTTTTATGTGTAAATTTGTTGTTAAGGTTTTATTAGGGGTTTCCATGGTTTTATTTTTTTTACCTTTTTCGGGATAATTAGGGATTTTTTAATGATTTTATTTCTGTTTTAAGGATATTATTAGATTTTGAGGGTTTGTAAGATTTTTTAGAGATTTTAGGTGTTTTATGGTTTTTTTGGGTTTTAAAGTTTTTATTTTGTTTAAATTTATTTAAGGGTTTAAAGAGGGTTTAGAGTTTTTAGTTTTTTAATGTTTTATAGGTTTTATGGTTTTTAAAGTCTTTAGGGGTTTTATGGGTTTTAGGGTTATATAGGTTTTTAGCGTGTTTAGGTTTTTAAGGGTTCTATGTGTTTTTTGTTTTAAGGATTTACATGGGTTATTCACGGTTTTTATAGTTTTTACATTTTTATGGATTTTTAATGGGTTTTAAGGATTTTATGGTTTTTAGGGGTTTTAAGAAATTTCAGGGTATTTATTATTTTTTGGGTTTTTTATAGGTTTTACGTTTTTTAGGTTTTTAATATTTTTTTAGGATTTTAGTGAATTTATGATTTTTTTATATTTTTAGGGATTTTTAGTTATTTCTTATGATTTTATGGGTTTTTATGTTTTTAGTGAGTTTTAGGGTTTTTAATGTATCATATGGTTTTAGGGTTTTTACGGTTTTTTGGGTTTTAATGGGGATTTTTGTTTTTTAGTGTTTTTAGGTCTTTAGTATTTTTTAACATTTTTAGAGGATTATGGGGTTTTATTTTTTTTAGTATTCTTTCGGGATACTATGGGTTATTAGGGTTTTTGGGTCTAGAAAACATGGAAATAAATTAAAAAGCAATCCTTTCAATTTGACAATGGGGAAAAAGGTGAAAAAGAGTTGAGGAAAAAATGATCAAAGATGGTGAAAATTACAGAGGACGTAAGCAACACTGTGATGTAAGGCTCCCTTTATGGATCATCACTCTGCTTAGGGGTCCACGATACTACGAAGGCCTTGCGAACAGAAATCGGTCACAGAAGGGGTGGATTCAACGGTGCCCGAAAATGACATAAAGTCATTTATGAAAAGGGGAAGTGATGTTTGCTCCAAATAATTTTCCCCCAAACGAAAATTTTTTCACAGGGAAAGGTGGTGTTGTCATCTCGAGAAGATGAAACAAAGATTTATGTGTAGCAAGGTGGTGATTTAAGAGATCACAAAGGCCCCCGCTAACTAAGTCCTTTTTGGGATTCTACAAAAGACGTTATGTGGCCCACTATGTATGACCTGATAAGACAATACCCATTTCCTATGTTTTTATACAAATTGAGCCATAATTGAACCGAAAAAGTGATAAATATTTTACAGTTTTGATTGAGAGATCGACATCACTACAAAATACGGGCTCCCACGATGATTCCCTATAGCTAAAACCCAATGCATTACTTTAAGGACGATAAAATGAATAAATTGGGAGTATGTGAACTCAACATATTTTGTAGTCATATTCCCCGAGTGGTGCAGAACCAATACCCCATTTTCAACCAAGAATCCCACATAGAGAAATTCTACATGGGTGAAACCATACCCTACGTTGAAAAGTACTACATAGGAGGAATTAGACACAACGTAGAAAATCGCTAGGCAGGAGGAACTTAACCCTACATAGCAATGTGCTATGCTGATAAAACCTGCCCCCACATAGAAAAAAAATACACAGACAGAACTGAGGGCCATATACCATGATGTTATGCAGACAACCCCCTTGCCAACATAGCAACATACTTTGTAGAGGTTACCCCATCCCATCTAAAAACATGATGTCTGGAATACGATATCCTATAGAATTCCATTATATGGATCTGATCATTCCCCTAAATAGTATCATGAGCCCCTATAAATGCCACTCTATGAACCAATCCATCGACATCAGGTCAAGGACTCTTCCAAAATCACCAGAAGTTTACGATAAGAATATCGGGTGCTCTATTATTCCATTGAGTTTACATACCCAAGGTAAGTGGATTTGTGTGGGTTACCCCAGTATTAAGGCGGACCTTCATAAAAACCTTGAGTCTTCATTCCCATGGAGATTATTTTTCTGACCATGGGTTGCTAACATGAACTTTCTCATTCTATGTATTTATAGGAACCATTTTCCTTTACCTTCAATGAGTGATTGTGGTACATACCTCCCTTTTACATTAATACAAAATTATGGGCACTCCTCCTAAGGTAATCCCCTAAACATTTTTACTGCATTTGGAACTCGACAGTCGTACTCTTCTTCAACTCAATCCCAAAACATAACTATATAGATCGAAAAATATGTCTCTCTGAAATATGAAAACAAGAGATGAAATGGGAACACTCAAAGTCCACTCTCTTTCCCTTTGGGATCAAGAATCATCCATCATTGAATGAAGTGAGCATGAGATCTTTATATACAAGGCCTCCATTGGCTTCTCAAACCAACCATCACTCACGTGATCATTGTGGTTAGAAATAATCACAACATCTCCATGATCTTGAAGAAACTAAAATGGACCTTCTCTATAGATGTAATCCCCACATTCATTCCAAACCGGCCTCTTAGATTGTATAATCCCTGATCAAATCCCTTGAAATGATCCTCTTATAAGGTTTAAGTCCCCCTAAAATCGAACAACAAAGTATTTTTCCCAATAAAAAATTATATATAGGAATACTCACTATGGTCAACAAAAAGCACTGAAGTTAACCCTAATTTTATTCGGGCCACATCCATGGTACGGTCACAATCATCGTGGAGACCAGATCTCTTCTGGGTATCTCGGGCCACTTCAGAATAATTACCACCCTATCCTTGGATAGAATCCTTTCTCTTGGACGTTCATTCTTCCTGACATTAAACTACATGGATAGGTCCTCATCACATGACATTAAAAGGTGATTTTCCAGTTAATTAAAACCAAACTCTGTGGGTTCTTATTCCTCTCACAAGGATATATAGGAATCCCATTTTACAGGTTCAATCCTGACATAAAAACTGATCTTATCAACCATGGATAGTGGTAAACCCGAGAGCACCATCCCATGTGGTTTAAAACCATCATTGTTTTAGTTAATGACCACATGATCCCTAGTATATCCTTAAAAGTGTAACATTTATGGAGAACCATAGATAAAAACACAATTTTCCATCCATAAAGAACCTTGGATACATATAGATGATTCCAAACCCATGAATAGTCACGAGTAAATACTACATTAGAGGTAATACTTGGACTCATACACGAGAATGAACCAATGATTTATGAATAAGACATAAATCTATAAGAGGGTCATGGAATAGGAAATAGTTTCCCCCGAAAGGGTGTGATGAGACTGACTTCTCATCTTATCAACCAATGTAAATTATTAAGTTTCACTACACAAGTTTCCTTATGGGAGTGTGGATTTTTTATGTTGTCCCATGAATCATGTATATAGGTCCATTGGGTGTTTCCGACTCCATGAATATAATCCATTGGAGACCGTTCCAAAATAGTGGACCCGATGAAAATGATTGCATAGAATTAATCCCCCAACAATCAACTATTGGAACACAACATGTGATTCTGAGGGAAACAAAATGGTTAACCTGAGGAGAATAACATAAATGTGGTTTCTCCAACATAAGACAAAAGGGAGGTATTAAACATTCCTCATCATACCATTTAATTTCTCAATGAAAACTCATTTCCATCAGAAACAAAATGGTGAACCTAACGTGAATCCTTGAACAAGGTGGCAGTTTTACATCGTTGAAGGCCCCATTCACATCCAAAAAGGATAATGGAAATGTGATATCATTGATTACACATGTGGTTAATGAATAATACTTTGATGAGGTTTTTTTCTATCCTAGCCACATACATTTAAGGCAATCTTTTCAGATTCCTTCTATACAATGGAATTCTTGAAGTTCTCACAAAATTTTAGGTCAACCAACACACTAGATGAATTCTCTAAAAAGTAGTGGAATATTTTTCCCACCCAGCATCTAAAACACTTTTTTCTCAAATAATCAATTATGGTATTATCATCCAAACTATACTCTAATAGAACTAGAGAAAGCAATACATGCCCTCCATTCAATGAAATCCCACCAGCCTCCCACCCAGCAGCAGCTAACAGCCCTGATCCTGGTGGCTCCACTAGCAGTCTCTATTAAGTTCGAGTGCATCTACCTAAAAAACTACAATGAGTACCTCCCTTATATTAGAGAGGAATATGATGTTTTCACCAATGAATTCATCCCTACTACATATGGGACCCACTCAAGGTCCCCTACTGGAATATGTCTCCACCAATACTATGTGGCCCACTATCCTCACTCAGAGGAAGATATCATTCCAAGGGATCCTGTTGAAGGAAAATAGTTCCCCCCAAGCATCCCACCAATGGTAAAGAACATATAATCAAGAAAAATTCATCCCCTAGTTCCTGAGGAGAAAATCATCCATAAAAATCCACTGCTACACTATGGGAGGATGTATATTACTTCTCCCTCTTTTTAAGCCCTCCATACAAATACGACCTAAAATTATGATCAATCACAAATTTACTCTAGTTCTCTTCAAACCCGCCATGAAATCAGGGAGAAAAGTTATAAGTAGATTAAAATAACTACTAATTTACACCAAGAACATCATCCAAATATGATGGAAAACTATAGTCAAACACATATCTATCAATGTATATGAATCCCATCAGCCAAATACGTTGGAAATCAATTTGTCAGAGGATATCTTTGTTTTCCAATATAAATCCCAACAACAAAATATGTTGGAAATAAAATAAAATTATATTTAAATTCAGGTTGATGAATATCAATCCCATCCAAAAAATAAAGCGTAAAATGTGTCGATGAAAATCCTTTCCAAAAAATATGAATTCCATCGGTCAAATACGATGAAAACTGGAGAATATAGCTTATATATCCCTAACATAAACTATGGGAACACTAGTTCCTATTCCCCATCATAGGAGGACTTACACTACCCATTATACAGAAATGGATGAATATAGAAAGTAGATCTTCATTTTCCAACATAATAATGGGAATATATTCTCATTTCATACAAATATGTGTCTCAAAACATCTAGGAAATGATGGTGGATCAGATATTAATTTTTGATCATATCCTCCAAGATTATCAAGATATAATCATGTTGGTGATAATAATAATGAGTCAGTCCTAAATCCCCATCTCCCTAATTGTGCTGACTCACCGAAAAAATAAGATTGTCACTCATGAGCAGACTTGAATCCCTTCTCTAGTCAAAGAGGGTCATTGGTTTTATTCCATGATTAATGGTAAACAGGATGGGGAATAAATACCCATTCGAACTAGGGGAAATCAGTCCACCATGATGATACTCTAGGGGAGCCATATATCCCTTCCAAATATCAATATTATCATTATTATATCATAGAACCATCATTTTAACAACTCTAATTGGATCCCGTATATGAAGAATATTACCAATAGAAGGTGAAGTCGCTCGTAAGAGAGCATCCAAAAAGGAAACGTGCTAATGGAAATTGTAAAATTAAGAGTACATTCATGACCTTGATCTGTTAGAAGCAGGTTTTGTTGATTCCATGATACAATTATCAATATAGACCCATGATCTATTTAATACATTACCAATTTTTAGAAGTGGACGTAGCCATTGTGAAGGTTCCCCCCTGCAACATTGTTCCTTTCAGCTTTGGGGGTCCTCACCGAAGCATCGACCATGAAGTCCTTCATCGTGAATGAAAAATGGTCGATCATGAGACCCTATCTCCTAATTAGTGTCATGATATCAATACTCATAGAGAAATTTTTGAATAGTAAGAAGGTACTCCCCTTAATGTTGTCCACCATGATGGTCCTTCCTAGGGTATACGCTGCAGACATTCTCCCTTCAACCGAGCATCTAGTAATTATGGTAGTTTTCACCCTGATGGAAGTAACTACAATGTTCCTCCAAGAAATGAAATTGAATAGTAAGAAGTTACTTCCATTACTATGGTCAACCCTTATGGTCCACCTCAGGGTATACATTACAGATATTATACATGTAGTTAGACATCAAGATATGATGGTAGTCCTCTCTGTGATGGTAGTTACTGTGAAGGTCCTCTCCGTAATTACATCATGTATCAAGATTTCCCTCCCCTAACTATGGTCCACCGTTATGTTCTTCCACATGGTATACTCTACAAATATTCTCATTGATGTCATACATAGAGATATGATGGAAGTCCTCACCAGGATGGTCGTCGCTGAGAGGGTCCTCCTCGCAGTGACATCAAGTAGTAAGAAGGTCATACCCTTACTATGGTCCTCCCCATGGTATACACCACATATATTCTACCTATGGTTAGATATTAATCCAAAATGGTAGTACTCTCTATAAAATAACTGGATTTGAAGGACCTCCCTTAGTCAAATTTCCCACTGGCAAGAAGGTCATCCCCTCATCAAGCTAAGCATGAGGAAGCCCTAATAATCCAAGGTACAATAAATATGGGTTGAAACATGTTAGATACCCTGTTAATAACAAGAAACATCCTTTATCAACTTAGATATACCATGGGTCCACGCTCATCCTCTATGATGCCTCCATACCATTCACATGTCAATGAGATCTATTCTTTCCCCACTTCTTGTGACCAAATCTTTAAGAAGATTCCAAATTGGTCAAATCGTGTAGAATAATATCTAGTGGAAGAAAAAAAGGATATTTTTATTGCGAGAATACAATTATCAAGGGATTTCAAACCGGTTATGTTTTTTCCCACAATAATTTATTTATTTGACATACCAAGGGAGTTTTTTATGGAATGCATACATGACATTTGTCTCAATATCAAGAAATCTCTCCAACAAATAAAAACTATATCCCAGTCCTATTATGGATACACAAAACATGTTAAAAATTGGAAAAGCTTCATCATCAAATCAACCTAGAATATATTCCTTCTTCACGGTGACAACAATTAGGGAGGCAGATGAAAGATCTTGAAATGGTATACCTCAATTCACTTCATATGTTGTGTCTTATAATCAGAGACACCTCGTTGACCATTAATATCTGGTGATGGTAATATCAGGGAGATTTACACATCACCCAACATCCTACATTGTATAACCTATCATAATTGACATTTTTTAGTTCCATTACTCTATGGTCACAATCAAGTGGAATCCCTATTCATGAAAGGCAACATGCTCGACAAGAACCGAACATGAGTATGTATCAAAACCATTAGTCCTGAAGATATAAGGACATTGAAATACTCATAAAACAAGAAACATAGAACATTCAGAAGGATTATTGACCAAGATAATCTTATAATTAAGTACTAATAATTTTTGTAGATGAAAAATATTCATGTGAAGACCTGACACCATAACTGGATCACACTCAAATAAGAATGTGTGAGATAAAGAAATTAGCAATAGAAACTGCAATTTCTGCGATACATGATGAGTCCCATCCCATAGGGATGGGGGAATTTTTAACACCTAATACCCCCATAAGACCATAGAATATAGGTTGGGGCAGAATAATAAGAGATCTGGAGAATCCCCCTCCAATAGGGATTGCATATTTTTTTCCTCAACCGCCTGCCCAACATATGTGAGTCTTTTTCCGTTTATGAATGATGACGAGTAGAGAGGTCACCCATTCTGTCTAATATCATGAATCATCTTCCCCATAATGGAGACATACAATAAGGATGTATAGAGGTTACCTTTGCGTTACCATTCTCTAATAAACCTGATAGGGATCCTGGAATGGAAGAAGAGTATCCTACAAAGGACACAAAAAACTACCCAACCATTAAGATGCTAGTATGCCACCCACAACACATTTTTCCTCGGTGAACATAACAGGTGTCAATCACTAAGACCACACCAAGAATGATTAAAATGAATAAGAATAGGGGGAGGACGGTTTTTCCCATAATATGATCCACACTAAAATTGATGGTTTTATTACTAGGAACATGATGTTCATCTGGAATTTGGGTGTACCACCAATAATTCCCCAACCGCATCCTCCTTGAATCCATCTCAATGATAAGAATAAAAACAATGTCGCATATGACCCACCTCCTCCTCTCAATGAGAGCATACCCCATTGTCTCAAGGAGAGATTTACTCAGAATTAGGATGAAATAAAATATTTGAGATGCATCAATGTGGAACTGCTCCAAGGAAATTCACCTAATGAATATAATCGTAAAGAAGAGCCTCGACATGCACATATAGTAGGTGTAACTCATCCATAAGGATTTACCCTCCAAAACAAAGAATGTCTATTATATCTATCCAATATAGTGGCATTACTATTAGAATACCAGAATCTAATCCCAAACGGATATCAAGAGTTCCCTCCACTAAAAAAACAAACAGAAAATTTCATGTAAAATCCATAAAAAATAACCTCGGTTGGATATCCGCTTCAAGTACAAGATGAACTTGAATGTCTGATCTTTCTCCTTATTATTCCTTCCCATGATCAGGTTCAATGGGATATGTATCATGGGATATTCAATAACATAAAATCATTTGAAGCTCTATTTGAGGTCATGGATGGAGAGAGTGCTCTAGTACAAATTGAACAGAAAATATACCCTAACTGGATGAATAACACTCATTTGGCACCAAATTTGAGGAACCCAGTGTTCCAAATATTTAATGACTTAGGATAATTGAACAACATCTAATGCATCATCCATATTATTGGGATCCCATGATGGGAACCTCATAGAAAAAAAGATATAGTGAAACATAGAAGATTTGTGTGAACTTTTAATGGTTCATACATTGTATTGTTCACCAATTTATGAGCTCAATAAATAACTAGTTGGGATGATCTTCGTCAGTAATTTTTATTCAGTTCAGCTCAAACATTCCAAAGAAAACAATCAATGACCTCCTAAACTGTATACAATTTGATAATGAGAGGGTCTCAATCTTCATTTCTAGATGGATCAGACAGACCTACTCCTTGAACTTTCCACTCCACTAGGATGAGATAATTTCAATGTGCATCAATAACCTATATAAAAATCTAATAACACCACTTATATAGTGAAATATACACAGGGGGTTCATATTTCCCTTATGTTGCCTATATAATATAATATTCCTGGAAATAGACTAAGCTCATGTCCTGTGTAGCCCCACCGGCCATAGGAAAAGGTGTGAAAAGTGCTGAATCATATTCTGTTATGTTTAAGAAACCACTTCACCTACACCTTCTCTGAGGCCTGAATAGAATCGTTCAGTTCCACTGGGAATCAACAACAGTCCCCAAAATTACAAGACGGGTAGAGGGGATATAGAATAAATACATTTTAGGAAGGGAGAAATGTTTTTTACTCAGTCTCATATGATCAAGTATGTGACTATTTTTATACCCGCTATGAACTGAAACATACACCATCTACCAAAGAAAAAAGGCCCGATGAAGTAGGTTTCAATAAAAAAATAGATTATTGTACCTTTCAATGGACACTTGAAAAGACTATGTAACAGTTTTTTGTATTCAAATACCTCATGAAAAAAATAATATATTCTAGGAAAGTGAAATTGGGATGACCACTAACATAAGTGGTAGATGTGTCCACTACTTCCCCTAATGAAGGATATGAGTGAAAATAAGTTGTAAGTAAGAGATAAAAAATGTTTGGTAATTTTATGGCTTGAAATAAAATCAAATAACATCATGGTATTATACATGAATAGTTGAAACAAAAAAACTCTACCCCCATATTCTATTTTCAAAACACAACCAACATCCTCAGCCCTATAATCCTTAGAAAGATGACCTTCAATAAATAGTCTAATAAGGGAGGAAAAGAGAAATTGTAGGGAGATGAACATGTATTGAGACCAAATTTATACTTGACCCGCTATGATTTTATGCCATCAACTCTAAAATATTGGGCACTGTCCCTCCAAATGGAACCACCAGAAGTAGCCGGTTAGAAATAGTAACCATCGTAAGAGGAGTCGATTTTTGGATCTTTTAATTTCATACACATAGTGGATCCATTCCCCAGTGAAAATTATGTTTATAAAACCAAGTACCTCACACCCTATAATTGTACCAAAGGAAGAAGCTGCAGAACCTAGGGATACCAAGGACGTTGTATCCATGGAAACAATAAAACCTATGGTCGTAACCCCAATCAAACTATAAATATTGCAGAAACTCAATAAAGATCCCTTCGGTGGACCCAATAGGGATAAGAATATTCACTAGCACCTTCAAGAGGCCACTCTGGCCTGATCATTCTAGAATATCCATTAGACAAAGAATAGGTGCCTAATCTCCCTAGGTGTGTGGGTAGACCTTCCCGACCCCACATAAAAATATTGTAATATCCTATTACTCTTCTCCTAAGGGATGATCCATCTTCATCCAATGTTTAATTCCCTAAAGTACCTGTGAAATAACATACCCATGATGGGAAGTTCTAGCATTTATAATAAAATTATGAAATTTTGATGTAATTGGCCTCATTACTATACAAAATATCAATCCTGGATGACCTTCATTTTTAAAATAACCTTATATAAACACTCATAGAGGCTCTACTAATCCCCTAAGAGTTTGAAGCATATGTTTCTGCCAAATAAGTGTATCCAATAGAGATTGATCCAGTGTAATTTTACATGGTTTTATTTTTCACAAATCAATATGAATATACTGTTATGCACAAGTACGTTAGACCCATTTATGTTTCTTGTAGGATCAATGGTGTTGATGTTCAAATAGCTTTCATTGATAATGGATCAGGAGTTAACCTCCTCATAATATGAACACTTTTTCAGTTGGGATGTGATGAGAATATCTTAACTCCTATCTTCAAAAAAATTTAAGGATATGAAAAAATCTATATGAATCCTCGGGTCAAATCAAGCTCAATAAAAATTTAGAATACCCCATGTCTAGCTCGTAATTCTGGTTGGTTTGTCATAACACATCCTTCAATGCATTCTTAGTGAGGACCTAATTACACCATCACCCAAAAATCCTGTAACGCCCTGACCCCATTTACCCAGAGTCGGTGCATTACTGCGTAACATTGGCATGATCACAAAAGATCAAGTCTCGAAACACTGATTAGTTTAATAGCCTTAGAAAAACTAGATACATTCATAAATGTTACATTATATCATAAAGTGAAAAATCACAATAACATAGTCTCCATAGTCCACACTTCTATCCCCTTTAGACTATCCCTGTAGGTCAGTCATAAAATATTTCTTCACATCCTGGGAAAAATAAAACATTGAAAGGGGTGAGATCAGATGCTCAGTAAGGATAACAATATAGCGGAAGCTTTCATAAATAAACATAAACATTTAAGGCAATGTATAACTAAACAAAAGCCTTTTAATCATGATCATCAAAATAATATGGCAAAAGAAAAATGAAATAATTCCATTTACTTATTCACATGGATATTCTACTAGTCGAATAATCACATGAAATATCAATAACCACTTTTATAATGATGGAATGCATAATTCCAGACTATCATAACCACGTAGCCAAGGCCTCGTGCCAAGACTACAAATAAGATTTTGTCAAGGCCTCGTGCCAAGACACTTGTTTGTCTCATGAGTCCTGTCGATGCATCGAGGAGCTATAGAGGGCTCCACCCATCACTTATTAAGTCCAATTCATTTCTCATATGAACAGGTTTAAACATATCATAAACCATAACATAATCGTATCACATAAAACAAGCATAAAGGAAACACATCATTTCCACATTTTAATCACAAGATATCAATACAACACCTTGATATAATAAAAATACATTCAAAAACCATTTTCAATACCAAAATAAAAGAAAAATAAATCGCGGTATTTGTTTTTCATTTAAAAAAATGTTATGGCTTGTAGAGGAAGCCAAAAATAAAATAATGACCACGGTGGCGGAGAAGTCGTTGTCACCTCATACGTACGACAAGAAAACATTACTTTTTGTCATTTAGTAGAATGCTTCATATAAAAATATTTCTTTTGAATAATCTTAAAAGTCAAAGGGGTTTATACACCGTATAAAAGAAAGTTTTGTATAAAACAAAATATGCGTCAATGAAAGGAGATTGAGACGAAGTCCTTACAAAGATCAATTTTTAAATAAAATAGATCTATTATGTGTATTAACTATAAGTACACATAAAGAAATTCAAAATACAAGATAGGACATAATAATATCATGCCATAATTTAAAAGTAGGAGATTAACCCAAAGAATGGAAATTGGGTTAAGAAGTTCTCTTACCTCGTGTCCGACTTGACTTGATAGTTCTTTAATCTCATGAATAATAAACTTGAGTTAATTTCTATTTGCATAAAAACCTTTTTAAGGTTCATTATTCCTTTTATATCACTTATTACCATGTAATGAATATTATTTAATTATTTAAGTTAATAACGGTCATATTGTCGATCTTTAGTACTTGAGTCAAAAATAAACTTCTTATAATTACAATTTGTTCATGTGGTGAAATATCCATCATATTCAGAATTATATTCATGATGTAGATATCATATATATAATATATATCCATTATATACCTGAATTTATAACATTATATAACATTTATAGGTAAGTAATGAAATGCACCGTTCATGGAGACGGTAAGCCGTACGTACGCATGAACGCTACTTTAATTTCTATTTCATATTTAATGGAATGAAATTATAATTATATAAAGGTATAATATAATTCCAGTATAATAAATGTATAATAACATTTAATCCATCCTTTATACATCCCAAATATGGCATTAACGATTCAAATCACGTTGAGGGGGTGGTAGTCTGCACTTCCTAAAATGAAATCATCGCGTTTACACATAATGGAAATCATAAAGGAATGTCATAAATGAAAAATATAGAATATTATGTAAAACCTAAACATATTATATATCATATATAAATATAGTGTCATCTTAATGTCCACCTTTGAATGTGTTATATGAGTGTTGAACAATCATCGTTTCGTGAGGCAGAAAATCGCCATCCACAGAAACAATATGTTATTTAACCATTAGATGTAGGTGTGTGTAAGTGTAGCTCGAATAATTATTATAAAAACATCCTAGAATTTTTAGGATACTATTGTTGTTACAAAACAAATGAATAAAAAGAGTTTTGGAGGTTGGAGAAGCAAAATAAAACAAAATAACATAAAGAAGACATTACCTTAAAATCGGGTAACTCTTTTTGATTTGAGCCAAATGTTTCCTTTGGAAAACTTCTGACCAAAGTGAGGCTTCTAGGAGTACGTGAGGGAAGTTGGGAGAGTATATGGTCTGAGGATGTCCGAGCCAAATGGATTTAAAGTGTGAATAAGGTGGTAGAGGTGGGGGCCTTTTATAAGAGGATATGCGGGGCACTCTTGGAATGTAATGAAATGTTACTTTATTATATAATTCGTTTTGGATTTTAAAGGTCCCACACTTATATATTTCTAGGATAAGGTGATAAGGTTTCTATATATACTCATCCAATACTCTTTGGGCAAGTATAATTCTTATATTTTATATTATCCTTCAATTTTATTAAAATCGTTAATTAATGAGGTAACCGCTGCATCATCATGGTGTCATAAATAATTTAATTTATTTAATGTACAAAAATTTTAAAAAAAAATTAATGTTGTAAGAAATCCTTTTAGCTTTCTAATAAATCTATAGAGTAAAAAATATGAATTGTATTACCCAATTTAAAAATTGTTTTTGTAAAACAACTCATGTTTGTGACATTTTTATTTTAACATTAAATAAAAAGTTTTTAATGTCATCTTCCTACCAAAGTGGCTCCATGGGGTCCCCAAGTTGACCTATGGATTTTCTTGGTCGGCCATGACTCATCCAATAGGGGTAGGACAAGTGTAAAGGTATTTTCATATTTTTATAATATCATTTTTACCTTAAATTTCACTAATTACCTTTAATAGCGATTAATTAAACTTAAAAGTTACTATTCACAAAAAAAATAATTTTAATCCCATTGAACCATTTTTTACTTCCTAATGAAAACCATGTATTTTGTATTTTGGAAAATCAAATCACAGAAGTGGTAATGATTCATTTAAATGAAAAATCAGTTTTTTAACTACCACTTAGTGGTTTCACTATTCATTAAAAATTGATGTTTTTCAGAACAATGCCAAAATTTCACCCTAAGTTATATTTGATATTGTGAATTCAAAAATGATGTATATTTTACAAACTTACAAACATATAATTTGCATTAATTAATTTTATAATTAATTCCCGCTGTCACTACAAATAGCGTGTTTTTAAGAAACAATATATATCAAAAGATTGACAATTGTTTATGTCCAATTTCAAAGTGAAATTAATTCTAATGACCACCATTGGATAAAATGGTGAAAATATATTCTAATTATACTTTAAAACCACTAAATAGTATAATTTATCACTATAACTTATTTTTATTAATAAATTTGTTTTTAAGTATTTTTCGCTATTCCAAATAATTGGAAGTTCTTAGAAAAATACCAAAAATTCAACATAGGCTAATTTTGATATTCTGAATCCAAAAATGAAGTCCATTTTGAAATAGAAAATATATATAATTTCCAAAAGTGGGTATTACTATTCATAATGGCTATTTTGATTGGTCGCGGTGTGTTAAAATCTCGAACTTGCATACAATGCAAGCTATTGAATTATTGAAGGAGAAGCGTATCGTGGAAGCTTGGGGTGTTACATTCTCCCCTCCTTAAATAAATTTCATCCTCTAAATTTGAAATTTTTCTTTGAAAATAAAAGGTTGAAAATAGAAAATACCTTTTTGGAAAACCCACATCGGAAATAGGGTTAATAAAAATATAACATTAAAATAAATAAATAGAAGTACAAAGGTCACCCAAGATATCCCATACTAGGATTCTATGAAAATATGGATATAGAGGAAAAAAACCATCATGGTCTGATGGAGAGTCGTATAAAACGGGATTAGGAGAAAGTTAACTACATGAAAATCACAAACTTGTGATTGGTTAAACGGTCATTGAATCCCCAGTTGAAAAATTAACCAGCAACGTTTTTGTTTTAAGTTACCTTTTATAAAGTTGAGGAATTTATTTAGGAGATTTACTAAGAATGTAAGGAAATATACTTACTTGTCATGTAAACTTTCATTCTTTAATAAATTTTTACCACAAACCCATCATTCACTCCAGAAGGTAATAGAACCCAAAAAAATTCTATTTATCCGAATTGTATAAGGTTCCAAATATTTACACATACCATTTAGAATAGGAAAACTTTTTTGTAGTAACCAGGGACTTCCTGTATGCTAGTGGTAGGTAATAAAGGCCCGTCGCACTATGGTTGTGTGTTCAATTCCTGCAGCTTTTTCCGAGGCGATGGGTTATCTCCCGACCTGTAGGTTGTCCTTTTCCTAAAAGTATAGTATTATAATATTCCAAAAATAATCTTTAAAAGTGTTTTAACCTTAAAAAATACTATCCAACGTTCAAATTAATTCATTCCAACCTTTATAGTTATCCAAAATACCTCTGTCTAGAATTTCTCTAAAAGGTCTCTAAATTCCAAAATCAATTGTAACATCAGATTCCCCAAACAGTGTAAAGTTTCTCTTATTTTCACCTACTAAAAATATTTTTACCTTCATCATATTAAAACCTTAATGAAAACAACAAGTACTGCAGTACAATCCTTATATATATCACATTATTCCTATAACCATAATATAGTTTTGAGTCCAAAAACACAAATAAAATAATTATTCAAATTCATCTTTTGTAACAGCATAAGCATGGCCTTGATCCCTTGGCCTTTTTAGAGGCATGATTCCCTGACGCTTTGGAAATTCATTTGCATAATGCCCCATTTCTCTACAATTATAGCACTCAATATTGAAAGCCTCTTTCTTTCCCTTGCAATCACGAGCCTGGTGACCTTTTTCTCCACATTTATAATAAACTCCTATTCTTTTAAGGAAAGTACTGGGGTGATTCTTCCCACAATTATCACATAATGTAAAATATTTCTTTCCCTTTTTCCCTTTATCTATCTCTTGTTCCACCATTCTCTTCTTCTCTTGCTTTACTTTGTAGTCATAAGACTTTGAGAATTCTTTACTTATCTTATTAACACATGATACTATTTCTTCATATGTTGAGAACACATGGGAGACTATTTCCCTTCTAAATGTTGGATAAATACCATGAAAGATATAATCCTTCTTACTCTTTGGATCATACGTAATGATGGAGTCCACATTCCTTCTACTTGGCGCCATTTCTATACAATGGCATAAACTAGATTAGTTTATGAATTAGAATACATAATTCCATACTTGTAAAACACTTAACATAAATTTAACTATTTATGGATATAATCCATAATCATAAAAATGTTTTCTTTGAGTAAGTATGTACTCATAATCCCTTCATAATAGTTTGTAGAGAAAATGATAATTATCCTAAGCATATCCCCCAGGAGTGTCGTAACCAAGATCGAAGAAAGGCCCATTGTTGTGCACAAGTTCTCGTTCGAGTCTAGCTCAAAGCGGTGTTTTCGGGTTTTACCCCTAGGTACATCTGTGCCAGAGCCGCCTCTACCTGCTTGTATCCAGACAGGGATGTATTGCTCAGAAAACTCACAAAATATCTATAATACCAAAATTCTAGGAAGTTCTTCTATACTAATTCTCAATGTCTATCTTAGGGCTATGTTCTCTAATCAGAGTTTATCTAAATCTAGCTTCCAAAGTTTTTACTAAACTGCCTCTGATACCAACTGTAATACTCCAACCCCAGTTACCCAGAGTCGGTGCATTATTGTGTAACATTGGAATGATCACAAAAGATCAAGTCTCGAAAGACAGGTTAGTTTAGTAGCCTTGGAAACACTAGATACATTCATAAATGTTGCATTACATCATAAAGTAAAAGATCACAATAACATATTCTCCATATTCCACACTTCTATCCCCTTCAGACTATCCCTGTAGGTCATTCATAAAATATTTCTTCACATCCTGGGAAAAATAAAACATTGAAAGGGGTGAGCTCAGATGCTCAGTAAGGATAACAATATATCGGAAGCTTTCATAAATAAACATAAACATTTAAGGCAATGTATAACTAAAAAAAGCATTTTAAACATGAACTTCAACTTAATATGGAAAAAGTAAAATGAAATAATGCCATTTAATTATTCACATGGATATTCTACTGGTCGAATAATCACATGAAATATCAATAACCACTTTCATAATGATGGAATGCATAATTCAAGACTATCATAACCACGTACCCAAGGCCTCGTGCCAATACTAAAAATAAGATTTTGTCAAGGCCTCATACCAAGACACTATTTTGTCTCATTATACCTGCCGATGCAACGAGGAGCTATAGCAGGCTCCACCCGTCACTTATTAAGTCCAATGCATTCCTCATATGAACAGGTTTAAACATATCATAAACCATAACATAATTGTATCACATAAAACATGCATAAATGAAACATTACATTTCCAAATTTCAATCACAAGATATCAATACAAATCCTTGATATAATAAAAATACTTTCAAAAACCATTTTCAATACCAAAATAAAAGAAAATTAAATCTCGGTATTTATTTTTCATTTAAAAAAATGTTATGGATTGTAGAGGAAGCCGAAACTCAAATAATGATCACGGCAGAGGAGAAGTCGGTGACGCCACATACATACGACAAGAAAAACATTCCTTTTTGTCGTTTAGTAGAATGCTTCATATAAAAATATTCCTTTTGAATAAACATAAATGTCAAAGGGGTTTATACACCGTATAAAAGAAAGTTGTGTATAAAACAAAATATGCCTCAATAAAAGGAGATTGAGACGAAGTCCTTACAAAGATCATTTTTTAGATAAAATAGATCTATTATGTGTATTCACTATAAGTATACTTTATGAAATTCAAAATACAAGATATTACATAATAATATCATGCCATAATTTAAAATTAGGAGATTAACCCAAAGAATGGGAATTGGGTTAAGAAGTTCCCTTACCTCATGTCTGACTTGACTCGATCGTTCATTAATATCCTGAATAATAAAATAGATTTAATTTATATTTGTATAGGAACCTTTTTATTGTTCATTATTCCTTTTATATCACTTATTACTATGATATGAACATTATGTAATTATTTAAGTTAATAACGGACATTTTGTCGATCTTTGGTACTTGAGTCAAAAATAAACTTCTTATAATTACAAGTTTTTCATGTGGTAAAATATCCATCATATTATGAATTATATTCATGATTTAGATATCATATATATCATATATATCCAGTATATACATGAATTTATAACATTACATAACATTTAGAGGTAAAAAATGAAATGCACTGTTCATGGAGACGGTAAGTCGTACGTACGCATGAATGCTACTTTCATTTCTATTTCGTATTTAATGGAATGAAATTATAATTATATAAAGGTATACTATAATTCCAGTATAATATTATTTATATTACCATTTACTTCATCCATTATACATCCCACATATGGCATTAACGATTCAAATCACTTTTAGGGGGCGGTAGTCTGCACTTTGTAAAATGAAATCATCGCGTTTACCAATAATGGAAATAATAAAGGTATGACATAAATGAAAAATAAATAATCTTATGTAAAAAATAAAAATATTATATATCATATATAAATATAGTGACATCTTAATGGCCACCTTTGAAGGTGTTATATGATTGTTGAAAAATCATCATTTCGTGAGGCAGAAATTCACCATCCACAGAAACAGTTTTTTTTAACCGTTAGATGTAGGTGTGTGTAAGTGTAGCACGAATAATTCTTTTAAAATCATCCTAGTATATTCAGTATACTGTTTTTGTTACAAAAGAAATTAATAGAATGATTTTTGGGGGTTGGAGAAGCAAAATAAAACAAAATAACATAAGAGAAGACATTACCTTAAAATCGGGTACCTCTTTTGGATTTGAGCCAAAGGCTTCCTTGGGATGACTTCTGCCCAAAGTGAGCCTTCTAGGAGTAATATAGGGAAGTTGGGAGAGTATTTGGTCAGAGGATGGCCAATCCAAATGCCATGAAAGTGTGAATAAGGTGGTAGAGGTGGGGGCCTTTTATAAGAGGAGAAGAGGGGCACTCTTGGAAAGTAATGAAATGATACTTTATTATATAATGCGTTTCAGATTTTAAAGGTCCCACACTTATATATTTCGAGGCTAAGGGGATAAGGGTTCGAAATATACTCATCCAATAGGCTTTGGACAAGCTTAATTCTTATATTTTTCATTATCCTCCCATTTTATTAAAATCGTTAATTAATGAAGTAATCGCTGCATCATCATGGTGTCATAAATAATTTAATTTATTTAATGTCTAAAAATTATATAAAAAAATATCATGTTGTAGGAAATCTTTTTATATTTATAATTAATATTTATAGTAAAAAATATGACTTGTATTAACCCATTTAAAAATTGTTTTAGAAAAACAACTCATGTTTGTGACATTTTTATTTTAACATTAAATAAAAAGTTTTTAATGTCATTTTCCTAAAAAGGTGCCTCCATGGGGTCCCCATGTTGACCTATGGATTGTCTTGGTAGGCGTTGACTCATCCAATAGGGGTAGGAAAAGTGTAAAGGTATTTTCATATTTTTATAATATCATTTTTACCTTAAATTTCACTAATTACTTTTAATCGTGATTAATTAAACTTAAAAGTTACTATTCACAAAAAATTATTTTAATCCCATTGAACCGCATTTTAAATCTTAATGAGAACCATGTATGTCAGATTTTTGAAAATCAAATCACAGAAGTGGTAATGTTTCATTTAAATGAAAAATTAGTTTTTAACTTCCACTTAGTGGTTTCACTATTCATCAAAAAATTGAAGTTTTTCAGAACAATGCCAAAAATTTCACCCTAAGTAATAATTGATATTATGAATTAAAAAATGATGTCTATTTTAAAAAATTACAAACATTTAAGTTTCATTAATTAATTTTATAATTAATTTCCGTTGTCACTACAAATATGGTGTTTTTAAGAAACAATATATATCAAAAGATTGACAATTGTTTATGTCCAATTTCAAAGAGAAATTAATTATAATGACCACCATTGGATAAAATTGTGAAAATATATTCTAATTATACTTTAAAACCACTCAATAGTATAATTTATCACTATATTGTATTTTGATTAAAAAATTTGTTTTTAAGTATTTTTCGCTATTCATAAAAATTGGAAGTTCTCAGAAAAATACCAAAAATTAAACATAGGTTAATTTTGATATTCTGAATCCAAAAATGAAGTCCATTTTGAAATATAAAATATATATAATTTCAAAAAGTGGGTATTACTATTCATAATGGCTATTTTGATTGGTCACGGTGTGTTAGAATCTCGAACATGCGTACAATGCAAGCTATTGCATTATTGAAGGAGAAGCGTATCGTGGAATCTTGGGGTGTTAAAAATCCACTAATTATATCATCAATGCATAAAATACTATACCAATAAAAAATATAGACATTTCATACTAATAAGGTAATGTGTAAATCCTATGAGTCATATTATATCGATGCATGATTATTTTTGGGGAATGGGAAGTAACCCCCAGTCGATGGTATTGATTGGGTCACTACCCTGAATGGTTTAGAAATGTTCCTTGCACATCCATTCAAAAAGTTTGACGAAGAATACGTAATACCCCTCAATCAGGTTGGGTGTAAAATTCTTGTTTTAGATGCATGTTCAACAATCTTCATGGTTTCAGTCATGACCATATTGTATTGCATCATCGAATAATCTACTAAACCTCAAGATTATGGTGAATGATTGGACTAAAATGCACTCAAACCATCCTCAAATCTTCAAAAAATACTCTCCTCACCCACTGAGGAAGAAGTGCATGAAATTTTATTTCTATCCCTCAAAAAATTACCCCCAGAACATCCCCTACCATCAGCCGAGTATGAATAAGTCACCTCATCCTCTGAATTCCAAGATCTCAACTCATCTCCTAACTCCAAAGAGCTCATCTTAACACTTTTCTCTCCATTATAGGAAGAAATTGAAGATTTTTATGAATAAAAATAGGAAGAGGAATAAGATATTAGGGTTGGACTTCTTGAATTTTAGGAAGGAATACATACAACTATTAATGAGCTCAAGGAGATACATATGGGTATAGAAGAAGACCCATGAACCTCTCATATCAGTGTGGCCATGTCTCTAGAAGTGAAAGATATGTACTCCTCCTTCTTTAGGTAGAATAGATATTTTTTTCCTCAAAATATATAGAAATTCTAGGACTCGATCCTTTAGTTTCCACTCACCACCTGGGCCTCCCAGATGATCATCGGGGCTAAAGACAAGCATCCACAATGACACAGCTGACACATGCTGCCAAAAAATGGAACAAGTTAACAAGATCATTAAATATACATTTATTTTTTAGGTTTAATATCCCATATAGATGGCCAATATTTTCCATGTCATGATGAATAATTGAAAAATCAGAGTTTTCATCGATTTTTGGTATCTTAATTGGAACTATCTGAAACATGATTCCATTGTCCCGATCATAGAATTGTTAATAAAAAAACTCATGGATATCATGTTCTCTCTTTCATGGAAGGATATTAAGGAGACAAAAAAATATAAATTGTCCGAGAAGATGAATAATCTACCACCTTCAAGGCCCCCTATGGAGTACATTTCTAGAGAGTGATTCCATTCGGTTTGAAGAAGGCTGGAACCATGTAACAACAGGTCATACATTGCATCTTCATTCACTTACGGGGAAATGACATTAATTGCTACATTGAGGAACTGGTGGTTAAATCAAAATAATGTTCACACTGCCTATTTGATCATGAAATTGTCTTCAAAAATTTCAAAAATAGTATTAGAAAATGAACCCATTGAAATTTTCTTCGAGAGTTACCTCAGGATTGTTCATCGGCTTATTCATATGTCATTATGGAAATTAAGTCGACTCCAATATGAAAAATTATATCCTTTGTATGTCACCTCCTCACTACCTCCATATGTTAAGAGGACTACAAGGCCAATTATCCAAAATTCAGTGCTTCATATCCAACCTTACATGAAAATGTTTTCCCTTCACTAGGTTGATGAAAAAGGGGTTACAAATCAATGTAATAATGATTTCTAGGAATAATTCAACAATCTCAAGAAATATATCTTATATATTATAGTGCTAATGCCACCCGTTGAAGGAAGGAAACTAATTTTGTATGTGGCTTCCATGGAATGATCCCTACAAGCCTTCCTCATACAGAATAAATGATTCTAGTAGAAAAAACAACATTTAATTTCTCATCCAAATCATGATCAATGTTGAGACTCATTAGTTAGATATCATAAAAATTGATTGGAATTAATAATTTTTATCAAACAACCTGGTCACTCACAACCAACTTTAGTACATTCTCAACCATCCAATGTTTACTGGTTGTTTTTCACAGTGGGTAGTCATACTGCTACTATTTTACATAAAGTATGTGTGTTTTAAAGTCCTAAAAGCCCCAAAAAAATTTGTATATATACTAGAATATCATCCATCAACATAAATGTAATTTTTGGAAGTGAAAATAATTGATAGAGGGGTTTTAAATGTATGGAAAGATCCCCAAATACGATAGATGCACGTTGACGGTGCATCTAGAGGCCCGATAGGAAAAAGGATGGAAGACCCCAAGCTGAACAAAGTGGGTTGGGAGTCGTACTCATATCTCCAGCAAAGGCGGTCCTAGATTACTTGTTCATAGTGTTGTAGGGATGAATTACCAATGAATTAGATTATCAGGTTCTCATGGAAGGGTTAGAACTGTCACTTTATTAAAAATAAAACACTTGAAGATAAAATGAGATTCAGAATGGGTCATCAAGCAAGTTAATGGTGTTTATTCCATCAAAAAAGGAAAAATTGATTCCTCCGTTTGATCACATATGAGGATTGATAGTTTGATTCTCTATAATGATGATATTAACTTATGTCCGCTGATTACAAAATGCCCAGGTTGATGAATTTGAAAATGAAGCCATAAATCCGGATGATTTAGATTGAGATAAAACAACCATACGCATTGTGCGTCACCATATGGTCTCTCTATTGGTCCAGACCAACATGGAGGAAATCAATTAGATCAGCCTCAACCCTAAGATATATCATCCTACCACAAATTGGATGACCTTCATTGGGGACTACCTCCAAATGAGAGTTCTCCCACCAGATAGTGCTGGAAGGAAACAGATCTATAGATGAGAAATTTATTTTTTTCTCTATGATAGAACAAATCCAAAAAATTTCCTCTATAAAAGGGGCCTTGATAGGGTACGTTTTAGGTACATTGATAGATATGAGACCAATGTTTTCACAAAATAGGTGCATACTAGAGCCTTTTGTTCAAAATAATCAGTTTCCATGTTTTCCAATTGAATTTCTAGTCTTGGATATTACTGGCCCACTATGAAACATGATTTCAATAAGTTTACTAAGAAGTTCCATTCCGGTCAAGTTCATGCGAATTTCATCTGCCAACCCCCTAAGATAATTTTCACGAAAAATTACAACTAGATTTTTCCATAGGGGAAATGGACATCATGGGACCATATTTTCCCACTACGGTTAAGAAATTCAAGTATATTCTCATAGAAATTATTATTTTTTCAAATGGGTAGAAGTTATACCCCATAAATAAATCGAGGTATGAAACATTTGTGGAATTGTAAAATCCAACATAATTACCTAATTTGGGGACCCTTAAATAATATTGATGGAAAAACACCAATTTCTATTCTGCTAAATTGCAAAAACAATATTAGGATTATTGTATCAAGGCCAACTTTTCCTCATGTTATCATGCAGTGGATAAATTTAAGATAGAGGGAATACACATTACCCTTTCAAATATACTCCAAATTATTGTATATAAGGATACAAAGTCCTAGATGAAAAATATCCTATATCCTTTGTGGGTATAATGGACCACAACCAACACTGCTACCCAAGAAACCTCGTATTCATTAGTATATGTAATAGAGGAGGCCCTTCCCATCGAGGTTCAATTTACATCACTATGCATTTCCATTTATTATCAACTATCCACAAATAATAAGTCCCATAAGAGACTGGAAAAATTGGAGACACTTGATGAAAAGAGATTTCATACCTTGAACCATTTTCTGATTTACCAAAACCACATTGCATGATACATTAATAAAAAGGTTTAGCTCCATTCCTTCCTCAATTGAGAAATGTTGTTTGTCCTCCGAACTCTGATGATACTTAGAAAGAAACCACCAAACTGGAACTCTAATGTGAAGGATTGTATTTCATACACAATGTCTACTCCAATGGAGTATATAACTTAATTTTAATGTATGTAAAACTTTTTACATAACCTTACAATGCAAGATTCTTGAAGAAATACTTCATGTATCTGAAAGTGGAAAATTCATGATCACATTATGTTAAAATTGGCTATCAATGTTTTGATCATATGATTCTAAACTATAGGTTGAAAGTTCCTTACTTTAAAATTTTAAAATATATAGAATATTTCATCCTCACATCATGATGTTAAACTATATGGAGTATTTTCCGCAACATGATGTTAAACTATGTTTCCATGTTCCTCCATGAAATTAAACAGCACAAAATATATAGTCCCCACCCAATAATGGTTAACTACATAAATATAATTGAATTATTAATGATTAATCACACAAGATATAGATATTTTCAAGTGGTAGATGAAATTTCCTTATTCCAACATGAGAATTATATCCATATAAGAACTCCCTTTATCCAACACTATATGTGGCTTGATTCTCATTTAAACAAGATACGTAGTGACTCTTGTTGTAAAGACCCAAAGCTTAAAGTACATGGACAGTACATTACTTTTGCGGAATACATAATACATAACAAAAACAGACACCAAAGGACCATAATAGTTTAGTACCTTTGGAATCTTGGAATATAATCTTCTAATCATGGTGAAAGATCTTCAATGTCTCCCATAAAGATCTTTCCCTTTTGTTTCCTTACCTAAAACATTTATTTATATCCTAGGGAAAAGAAAACATATAAAGGGTGAGTTCAAATGCATAGTAAGTGTATGCATGGAGAAAATAAAACATACCATATACATTTGAACATAAAAACATGAACATAATGTTTAGACATCAAAATCCGGATCAATGACATAAAACATGGCAGTACGTAAGGCATATATCATAATGGAACATCAATAATGATAAAATAGCTTGTAAATAAAACTTTTAATTGTGGAAAAACATTAATCACATGATATGAATTCCATAGTATCCAAGGCATTGCTGCCAAGACCATCTTAGTAGACAAAGTCACTTTCTAAATCGAGTTCACTCCTCATTCCAGTCCTGTATCACTGAACCAAATTAACTTACCATTATAGCCATGTATATTTCATGAGATATAACTAATTACCCAATGAATTGGATGGATATATATGTCCCACCCATCTCTTAATGAAATCATTCTTACTTGTGCCACAAAATAAACATAAAGCATTCATCATAACCCAAAGTATAAAATGGGTTTCATAAACATCATCTCATCATTAAATAATCCATATAAAACAAATGGATATCATTTCATCATAAGAAAATTGAAACAATGTAAATAATAGAGACATTATACTTGAAACATACACATATGAAATAATGTCATTTTAGATGGAAAATTTGTTTTGATAAAAAACATGAAATGAATTCTTGAGGAAAATATCCTTTCTTCTTCTAAATCATTTTCTTTTCAAAAAAGGTCATGAAATTTTAAAAGAAAGAGATTTGGTTGAAAATAGTCCTGAAATATTTTGGAAGAAGCTTCATGAAAATAAGTCTTTATGAAACCCTAAAAATCCGTTCATGCCGTATAAGTTAAAAAAAATTCTTCTCATACTTTTGCCGGAAAAGTCTAAAAGTACCTCGTATGGTAAAAAAAGATTCCTTACATACCATGTAGTAAAAGTCAAAAATTGGTAAAAAGGAATTTAAACATACATGAAAACATTTTTATAAAACTTGGACATGGATGATAAATATAACCCCAGTAAATACTTACATATAATCAATCTCGGATAGCAAACAATTGAGATTACAACATTATCCCTTACCTTAGGTCCGATATGCTTCGTACGT
Source organism: Viscum album (assembly GCA_963277665.1). Classification (NCBI taxonomy): domain Eukaryota; kingdom Viridiplantae; phylum Streptophyta; class Magnoliopsida; order Santalales; family Viscaceae; genus Viscum; species Viscum album. Next base: position 1,477,272,690 of record OY728148.1, on the reverse strand, counting down.
ATTCGAACCTCTTGTATAATGATTTAAATAAGGTCATTTAATTATTAAATAATCATATTCATTTTTATGATATCATATATGGTTCACTTATGACTTTATATTACCCGTTCTTTTGTAAATTCCATGTTAAAGAGCGTTTTGGTAAAATCATTTCATTTGTCGTCCGTCTTTTGACTTGTAATTATTCATATGATTACTTAAATCATGATTACTTAATTCCTGAATATAAAAAATGATTTATATATAATATATATTCATAATATACATATATATAATAGATCAATAAATGGAAATCAATACACTGTTCATGGAGACGGTAGGACGTACATACGCATGAACGCTGTTTTCATTTCCTTATTGAATTGAATGTAATTAAGTAGATGACATACATATATAGATAAATAAATCCAGTAGCATTATTATGTCATATAATTCAATATTATTCATTATATATACTTAATAGTCATTCTTGTGTGGTTAACATGGAGAATGAATCTTATCACGTCGTGGAGATGGTAATCCATACGTACGCACGAGCCCTGATATTGTTCCCATATTTATTGAATGGAATTGGAGTGAATGATATAATATCATAGAGTCAGTATGATGTTATAATAATCATATTTAGTTATTCTATACACCATTATACCCATCCAAGTAAGGTGGTGGTGGAAAAACAGATTACACCACAGCGTGGGGATGGTATTCCGTATGTACGCACGCACGGTGATTTCATTTTCTGTAGGATGGATAGAAGGTGAAATGAGGTTTTTTCATATTTATAATAAAATATTAGTATATTAGGGATAATTATGTAATTACATCATAATGAAACCACTAAATAATAGGAATTATAAGAAGAATGAATCTTGAATGAATAGGTAGAAGGTATTACCTGTTTCTCAAAGTGCCTCCTTTGAACTTCCTCTTAGGGCACTATAGTTGGTCTATTGAGAAGACCAGTAACTCTATAAGGTTTATACGGAAGTGGGGAAGTGAAATGGTCAGAGTGTTTCCGAGAATCAAGGCACAAAATGGTGTGAGGAGGAGAGGGAGGAGGTGCCCCTTTATAATGCAGGATAGGGGCACCTTTGGAATTATAAGAAATATTAATTTATAATAAATTTGAACCCCACTTAAGAACCTCCAAAAATGACTCAAATCCAAATCTTAGATGGTATAGTGTTTTAATATCATCATCCAATAAAATTTAGACAAGTTGGGAATATATTTTAAACATTATCAACATGATTTATCCATATATATTCAATTTAATTTTATTTCTGGTAATAGTATTCTAAATTTTAAATCATTATAAATAGTTACTTATATGTTGTAAATTTCTGAATAATTGTATACATTATTTAATTGTAGTCAATATATATTTTAATTTACAGTTTTTAAATATTTTTGTGACTTAAAATATTTTATAATATGTAATTGCTTGTAAATTAACAATAGTGTCAATTTTGAAACCATTCATTTATGTGAGTTTAAATAAAATATATACAAAAGAAATGTTCAAAAAAAATATTTAATAGATTCATAACATGTCATTTTTATCTCTAAAATTAGTGGAGCACATTAAATAGTTCATATAATATTTATTTTAATACTTTTAAAATCATTTATGAGATATTTCAATCAATAATATAATTTCAACATCACAATTGTGTCATAATTAATGATACTTATTTAATCCCTAAATGTTATAAATAAATTCACATGATGTAGATAATTTAATTATATTTCTGGATACTATTCATGATATAAGTTTCATGAAGTTTATTACTAAATTAAAATCATTATACTTATAAGATTCAAGAGAGTGACATGTTGTCACTTTCTTTGGTTTTAATAATAATTATATTATTTCATTGTCAAAAGTCTATTAAACGTATCTAGTCCGAACCATAGGTGATATGGGTTGACTTTTATTCATCCAATAATATTTTTTCAAGTGTTAGGGAAATTTTATAATCTTATATTTATCCTTAATTACCCAATTTACCTTTAACTGTAGTAAATAAAAATTACCGTAGTTAATATTCATAATCTCAGAAAAATAAAAGTAACCTATTAACATAATTTGGACCCACTGAATCCAAATATGGAATCCATTTTTCAAAATTAAAAACATATAAGTTTTATAAATTAATTTAAAATTAATCCCTTTGTTTAGCAAACGGGTTTTTAAAAGTTAAAACATTTCCAAAGATTGAAATATTTTTACCTTTGAATTCAAAGTAAAATTATTGCTAATGACATTGATTATATTAAATGGTAAAAATATATTCTATTTATACTTTCAGACCATTAAATATTATAATTTAACCATATAAATTTTTGTGATTAAGAAATGTTGTTTTTAATTTAAATATATCGTGTTTTTACTATTCATTAAAATATGAAAGTTTTCAGAATAATATGAAAAATTTATCCAAAGTAAATTTTTATATCCTGATTCCAAATAAGAATTTTATTTTGTCAAATTTAACTTATAAACATGTCAAAAACTATATTTAAAGTGGGTGCGCCATCAAAAGGCGGCAAAACTGCATTTTTTTAAAAATACTTATTTTACCCGAAAAAATTTATTTTTTTCTAATGACATGTTCAAGAAAATATGTAAGATGAATAAGATGTTATAAAAAAAATTCAGTTCATACTATTTATAATGTCTAGTTCATAATAATATTATAATAATATATCGTTGTTTAGTGAATCCCGGTATTATGTACAACACACACTATCGAGGAAGGTCGCGATTGCGTGTAATGCAAGCCAAGTTAGGGTTGCGTATAGTGCAAGCTCCTTTTGGTGTAGCGTACAACACAAGACATCAATGAAATTAAAAAGAATATTTTTCATAAAATCTCATGTTGTTACATTCTACCCCCCTTAAAATGAATTTCACCATCGAAATTCATTGGGGTTATAAATGGTATACTAGCCGAGAGTTTCCTTAATAGAAACACACATCGTAAAAAGGAATAAAAAAACTTATCTTTAAAAACTAAAGTATGAAACATAAAAGTTACCCAGATTAACTAATCACTGGGTTTCCACATAGGAGAACATAGGTTAAAATATGTATATGGAAGAGAAATATAACCATCATGTTCTGATGGAGAGTGGTAGAGAACATGGCTATTAAAAAGCCAACAATCACAAAGCCATAAATTTGTGATGATTTAAGGTAACATATGATTCATCAAATATAAGGACACTAGGAAAACATTTTTTTTGTATGCAATACCATTTCCCTAAAGTTGAAGAATTTTTTAAAAGAAATAATTACTTGATTTTGGTACAATATTACTATTGTTTGTGCCTTGAACAATTTCCACATCATCTCTTAAAGAATTGAAGTTTAATTTGTCTTTCGTGAAGTGTTATCAGATCAAGCGATAGAATGATAGGTCATTCCATCTGTCTCAAACAAAAGGATAGTAAAAGTTATTAAATATACATAAGACTATATATAGTGAGATTAATCTTATATAATTCCTAAAATGGACTTATACTTCATATATCATACCACTTAATATAATAAAACTAGCTTCTACTAACCAGGGACTTCCTGTAGGCCAGTGGTAGGTGATAAAGGCCTGTCACACTTTGGTTGTGGGTTCGATTCCCACATCTTTGTCCGACACGATGGGTTGTCGCCTATTCTGCATGTTGTATCTTTTATTAAACTACACTATTATAACATTCCATCAATAATATCAAAAAAAGTCGTAGCCTGAAACAATACTAACTTATGTCCAACATAATTCATTCCAATCATTAAGCTTGTCTACAATACTTCTGTCCAAGCTCATTGAATAAAGAAAACAATTACTATAAATGTCATCTACCGATCATGTGAATACCATCATTTATCCCCCATATATCGTACGATATATCTTGTTGGTCACATTCAAAACATGTGAATACCTTAATTATGTATTCTCTTGAAACATAAATTACCATAGAACCTAAGTGAAAACATGAATTCTATCAAAAGTTAACTCCTTCCACATACCAAAATCCCAAAAATTCTATATACTCAAACCATGATATCACATTGTCCTTACATAAGTCATGAGCTCAATAATACTATCAAATATCTCATTATCTCCTTATCCCTTCATTATGCGCATTTCACCTACTTTCCAAAAATATTACAATCACTTTTCAAGGTTACAAGTACCATATAATTATTGAAAACCAATACATATATATTCCAAAATTCAACGATGCCATAAATGAGATTCCACTATCCCATTACATAAACACTTAATCATTACACAACATCATTGTCATACACAACATCACAAATAGTGAACGCATGTGACTTCCCTTTATCTTTTTCCTAAATTGGTTGCTCACGTTGATCATCATTAACACTTGGATTAGGGAATTGATTAGCATAATGCCCCATTTCCTTGCACTTGAAGCATTGAAGTGTTGGTGGTGCATTCTCTACAGTCTTTCCTTTATTCACAACATTCGAAACCCTTTTTCCATTACTTTGACACTCAGCTGCTCTATGCCCTTCTTTTCCACACTTAAAAAACATTTTATAGTCCCTTTAAGACAATCTTCACCATGCTTCTTTCCACACTTTGAGCATAAAGAAACATTCCTCTTCTTTTCACCATTATTTTGAGATTTCTCCTTGAACTCCATCTTTCGTTTCTTGTCAAAACCAGGAGATAGATATGTTACACCAACTTCATGTTCTACCATGATAGCACAATGCACAATTTCTTCATTTCTACTGAAGTCTCTTATAGCTAATGCCCTTCGAAGAATTGGTTTTAATCAACTGAAGATTCAATCAACTTTACTTTTCGGTTGAATGATAAATCCAGATTCATACCTTGCAAGCCTTATAAAATTTTCCTCGTACATACCAACAGATTAATCATCCTTTTTCTTAAGTTCAAGAAATTCCTTCTCCATATTTGTTCGAATAATATGAGGTAAGAACTTACGGAAAAATATGTTCTTGAACTCATCCCATTCCATGGACTAAATTTCATCTTTTTTCCTCGTATTCTTGATAAGATTCCACCATTGATCATCATCACCCTCCAAATGATGTACTGCTAAGATGAAATAATCATGCTCAGAACATTTTAGAACTGAATATAATTTTTCAGTGGTACTGATCCATTTTTCATCCACTAATGGATCAGAAGACCCACTGAATGAAGGTGGACACTGCCTCATGAAGGATTCAACAGAATGTTGCTCCTTTATCTTCTTATTTGGAAGTCCAGAATGATTCATATCTTGTTTAAGTATATAAATAATATTGTGAACTCCATCTCCCATAGCTTTGGTTTGTTTAGTAGGACAATCATTGCATCATCCATTACATTGATCAACACGATTCCTTCGGGTTCCATCCATCATCTAAACCCCAAAAATAATAGTGTGAGGAAAACATCATGATAGGGAAAAATATAATAAAGGGAGAATACCTTCCATATCTAACATCCTTGGTGGAATTCTAATATCGTTACCATCATTCTAGGACTATAACCTATACATATACTTAAACTTAGGGACACCCCTAGAAATACCTTAGAAATTTCTCATGGGATCTCACTAATGTTCTCGCATCATAGTTTCCAAAGGTTGACTGAAACTTTCCTCGGATAACAAATGTAAAGACACAAAGAATAACATACATGGACAGTACATTGATCTTGCGGAATACATAATACATAACAAAAATAGACACCAAAGGACCGTAATAGTTTAGTGTCTTTGGAATCTCAGAATATAATCTTCTAATCATGGTGAAAGATCTTCAATATCTCCCATAAAGATCATTCCCTTTTGTTTCCTTACCTAAAACCTTTCTTTATATCCTGGGGAAAATAAAAAATATAAATGGTGAGCTCAAATGCTCAGTAAGGGTAATCATGGAGAAAATAAAACAAACCATATACATTTGAACATAAAAACATGAGCATAATTTTTAGACATCAAAATCTTGATCAATGACATAAAACATGGCAGTACGTAAGGCATAGATCATAACAGAACATCAATAATGATAAAATATCTTGGAAATAAAACTTGTAAATATGGAAAAACACTAAGAACATGATATGATTTCTATAGTATCCAAGGCATTGCTGTCAAGACCATCTTAGTAGACAAAGTCCCTTTCGGAATCGAGTTCACTCCTCGTTCCAGTCCTGTATCACTGAACCAGATTAACTTACTATTCCATCCATGTCTATCTCATGAGATATAAATCTTTACCCAATGAATTTAAGGGAGATATAGATCCAACCCATCTCTTAATGAAATCATTCTTACTTGTGCCACAAAATAAACATAAAGCATTCATCATAACCCAAAGAATAAAATGGGTTCAATAAACATCATCTCATCATAAAATAATCCATATAAAAAAATGGATATCATTTCATCATAATAAAAGTGAAACCATGTAAATCATAGAGACATTATACTTGAAACATACACATATGAAATAATATCATCTTAGAAGGAAAAAATGGTTTTGATAAAACACTTGAAATGAATTCTTGAGGAAAATATCCTTTCTTCTTCAAAATCATATTCTTTTAACAAAACATCATGCAATTTTAAAAGAAAGAGATTTGGTTGAAAATAGTCATGAAATCTTTTGGAGGAAGCTTCATGAAAATAAGGTGTTATGAAACTGTAAAAATCCGTTCATGCCGTATAAGTTAAAAACACATTCTTCTCGTACATTTGCCAGAAAAGTCAACAACTACCTCGTATGGTAAAAAAAATATTCCTTACATACCATGTAGTAAAAGTCAAAAATTGGTAAAAATGACTTTAAAAATACATGAAAACATTTTTATAAAACTTGGAAATGGATGATAAATATAACCCTAGTAAGTAGTTACGTATAAGCAAACTCAGATAGAAAACAATTGAGATTGAAAAATTATCCCTTAACTTAGGTCTGATATGCTTCCTACATATTCGAACATCCTATATAATGATTAAAATAAGTTCATTGACTTATTATAAAATCATATTCATTGTTATGATATCATATATGTTTCACTTATGACTTTATATTACCCGTTCTTTTGTAAATTCCCTGTTAAAGAGCGTTTTGATAAAATTGTTTCATTTGTCGTCCGTGTTTTGACTTGTAATTATTCATATGATTACTTAGATCATGATTAATTAATTCTAGAATATAAAACATGATTTATATTTAATATATATTCAGAATATACATATATATAATAGATCGATAAAAGGAAATAAATACATCGTTCATGGAGACGGTAGGTCGTACGTACACATGAACACTATTTTAGTTTCCTTATTGAATTGAATGGAATTAAGTAGATGAAATACATATATATATTCATTAATCCAGTAGCATTATTTTGTCATATATTTCATTATTATTAATTATATATACTTAATAATCATTCTTGAGTGGTTAACATGGAGAATGAATCTCATCGTGTCGTGGAGACAGTAATCCGTACGTACGCACGGGTGATGATATCGTTCCCATATTTATTGAATGGAATTGGACTGAATGATATAATATCTTTGAATCAGTATGATGTTATAATAATCATATTTAGTTATTCTTACACCATTATACCCATCCAAGTAATGTGGTGGTGGAAAAACAGATTACCCAACGGTGTGGAGACTGTATTTCGTACGTACGCACGCACGGTGATTTCATTTTCCGTAGGATTGATAGAAGGTGAAATGAGGTTTTTTTCATATTTGTAATAACATATCAGTATATTAGGGATAATGATGTTATTAAAGCATAATGAAACCACTAAATATAAGGAATTATATGATGAAAGAAACATGAATGAATCGGTATAAGGTACTACCTCTTTCTCGAAGTTCCTCCTTTGAACATCCTCTTAGGGCACTAGAGATGGTATTTTGAGAAGACCAGTACCTCTATAAGGTTTTTAGGGAAGTGGGGAAGTGAAATTGGCAGAGGTTTTTGGGGCTTCAAGGCTCAAAATGGTGTCAGGAGGAGAGGGAGGAGGTGCCCCTTTATAAGGGAGGAGAGGGGCACCTTTGGAATTATAAGAAATATTAATTTATAATAAATTCCAACCCCACTTAAAAACCTCCAAAAATGACTCAAATTAGAATATTAGATGATATAGGGTTGTAATATCATTATCCAATAATATTTAGACAAGTGAGAAATTTATTTAAAACATTATCAACATGATTTATCCTTATATAATCAATTTAATTTTATTTGTGGTAATAATATTCTAAATTTTAAATCATTATAAATAATTACTTATATGTTGTTAATTGTAAATAATTGTATAATTTATTACATTGTAGAACATATATATTTTAATTTACAATTTTTAAATATTTTTGGGATTTTTAAAAAAATTTATAATATGTAATTTTTGTAAATTAACAAGTGTTAATTTTGACACCGTTCATTAATTTGAGTTTAAATAAAATATATATAGAAGATATGTTCAAAAAAAAGTATTTAATAGATTCATAAGATTTCATTTTTATCAAGAAAATTAGTGGATAACATTAAATATTTCATATAATATTTATTTTAATAATTTTAAAATAATTTATTTGATATTTCAATCAATAAAATAATTTCAACATCACTATTGTGTCATAATTAATGATAATTATTTAATCCCTAAAAATTATAAATAAACTCACATGATGTAGATAATTTCATTATATTTCTGTAGACTATTGGTGTTATAAGTTTCATTAAGTTTATCACTAAATTAAAATTATTATACTTATAAGATTCAAGAGAGTGACATGTTGTCACTTTCCTTGATTTTAATAATAATTATATTATTTCATGGTCAAAAGTCCATGAAATGAATCTATTCCGATCATTAGGTGATATGGGTCGACTTTTATTCATCCAATAGGATTTTGGAAAGTGCTAGGGTAATTTTATAATCTTATATTTAACCTTAATTACCTGATTTATCTTTAAGTGCAGTAAATAAAAATTACCATAGTTACTATTCATAATCTCAAAAAAATAAAAGTAACCTATTTACATAATTTGGACCCACTGAATCCAAATATAGATACCATTTTTAAAAATTCAAAACAAAGAAGTTGCAGGAATTAATTTAAAATTAATCCCGTTGCTAAGCAAATGGGTTTTTAAAAGTTAAAACTATGCCAAAGATTGAAATGTTTTTACTTATGAATTCAATCTAAAATTAATGCTAATGAAATTCATTATATTAAATGGTAAAAATATATTCTATTTATACTTTCAAACCATTAAATATTATAATTGAACCATATAAATTATTGCGAAGGAAAAAAGTTGTTTTTGTTTAACATATAACGTATTTTTACTATTCACTAAAATATGAAAGTTATCAGAATAATATGAAAAATTTATCCAAAGTAAATATTTATATCATGATTCCATATAATAATTATATTTTGTCAAATTGAACTTATAAACATGTCAAAAACTAGATTTAATGTGGGTGTTCCATCAAAAGGCATCAAAAATGCATTTTTTTTAAAAATACTTATTTTACCTGAAAAATTTATTTTGTTCTAATAACATGTTCTAGAAAATATGTAAGATGAATAATAATGTTATAAAAATAAAAATTTAGTTAATACTATTCATAACTACTAGTTCATAATAATATTATAATAATATATCATTGTTTAGTGAAACCTGGTATTGTGTAGAACACACGCTATTGAGGAAGGTCGTGATTGTGTGTAATGCAATCCAAGTCAGGGTTTCATGTAGTGAAAGCTCCTTTTGATGTTGCATATAACACAAGACATTAATGAAATTAAAAAACTATTTTTCATAAAATTTTGGGGTGTTACACTTGTACCCTATGTCTGGTTCCCATCCACAAACTATGGGAAAAATTACATCCTCTATGTATGGTCTAGGACTACATGGAGAATTCCCCATAATGAATTACGTATAGCTTGATTCCCTCCCTCAAATGATATTTAGTGATGCCCGGATGTCAAATGTAGGGTCTATCCATCATTAGAAAAGAAAAAAATTCCTCAACCCGTTCTTTTGTATGGGTAAAACTGATGCTAGTTGGTTTCATTAAAGAACTAAGTGTGTCTTGATTCCCATGCACATGGTATATGTAGCGACTCTTGAATGACATATCTTGGGCCCAGTTGCAAATCCATTCAAATATGGCCCCTTGGATTGAGTTCCCTTCCAGAGTGTCTGGTATGTCATATGGCCTTTTATGTCTAAATTCATGTTATTTTGTATCTATTGTAGTATTAACCATCTATTAGAATATTTATCCTCCATCATTCCTCACAATACGGCTTTAAATTGTTCTATTAACTTCCAAGTCATACGATGATAAAGTGTATCACATTATTATAATTCCCTCATCTGAAATAACGTCACCCCCAGCATTCAGCATCTACCTTGTCAGGATCAAATATTCCCTCCTCCTAGTGTAAAATCCAAATTTTCACATGGATCACTTAGTTACTATGTGTGCTATGATTCTTCTTTCTTTATGATACATAGTGAATCCAATATCTCAAATCTTGGGTCCAGCCATAATAAAAAAATCCCGCATTCCCTACATGTCGATCAGAAATATGCAGGGGACCCTTCCATGAATCGTGTGACATCATTCATTCCCTTCCAAGACACTTTGTGACATCCTGATTTTATACCCCAACCTCGACAACATCATTTATCCTTGTTTACAACATTTCATCTTATTTCTTAATAATTGATGTTAAAATGTATGGGATCTCATGAACTATATATGGAATGATTCTCCTTCCAATGAGATAGGTAGTGACACCAACACCATTTATCCTTGTCCCAACCACAAAATGAATAAGAAAAAATATCCTTGTATGAAAATTTATATAGGAGATCATACATTCAAGTCCCTTATTTAGGGATCTATCAGACAAAAATAATCATCCCTACATAAAAGTAAAATCAAAGTAGTGGTTTCAAAATCCACAACCAATCATGGCCAGGATATCTCTTATATCCCTAGAAATCCCCATTCAATAAAAAAAACTCTAGGCCCCATGAAAATTTAGATCCTGATAAACCTCCATGGCCATCAAGTATGTATGTTCTTATGTCCTGAGGAAACCTCTATTTGACTATGAAAAAATGCCACGGTTAGATCTTCATAAGTTTCACACAAAAATGATTCTCAATAAGAGATAAATTCATTATCAAGAGAATATTATTCTACCACTATACACCCCAATATATTGCATATACCATGTCATTTCTCCTAATCTAAGAATTCTTGGAATCACGGTTTGCACTTTTTTAAACCCTCACCACTGGGGTATGTCGGAATATCTCAGCCCAATTATCCCCTATTTACCCATGGTCCTCACCGCATAACATTAACAATTATGGATATCATCATCACATGATGACATTAAACTGAATGGCTATGGTCCTCCCCATATGACATTAAATTTATGGTGATGGTTCTCACCACACCACAAAAAATCTACATGATATCAAGAACTACCTGTGGCTTAATTCCTTTCCAAATATTTTGTATAGTGACACATGGATTATTATATTTTATTTCAAACACACCAAATTAAAAAATAACACAAAAATGACCCCACTTTATTGTGCATCAGATCTATACAGGATGTTTCTCATTAAGAACAAAACATGGCTTGATTCGTACCTTTGTGGGATATGTAGTGAGACACGATGTTTGACCATGGGTCCACCCATGGAAAAACAATATCATTATCCCTATGAATGGTTCGGACCAACATATGTAATCTTCTAACATTTTCAAAGGAGAAATGTATCTACCTATAAATGAAAATTCTCATCCAGAAATTCCAACATTCATACCCAGAAACCCTCCTTTAACCAACTATACTATCTGTTTGGAAATGTACAAATCCTAATAACCTTCCCCAACCATCAGAGAGGAAGGGCTAGTATGTTGAAAAAACCTTTGATTGGATATGAAAAAAAATACCCCAGTTTCCAATACATAAGTTTACAATAAAAAACCGTATCAACTATAGACAAATTCCTCCTCGGGATAGGTATTTTCTACCTTCGTACACCATATGATGTTTACGTACCAGATCAATAAATAGATTTTAAAACCCCAAAGATTATAGTTTATATACTTTCCCCCCTTCATGTAGGAATATGGTAGAACCTTATAGGTTATATTAACATGAAAAGGGAAATTTGTTTGGAAACTTTTCCCAATAAGATTGATACATCCTACCGATATCATGGATGCACAATGCTTAAATGAACGATGATTTAACCCTCATTTAAACAATCCAAATTCATGTGGGGTGGTTTCCCATCCAAGGTTGATTCAAATAACTTTATAGTCCTCATACAATAACCCATATAAAGTCCACCCACTGTGGTATTATATAAAGAATCATCTAAATCCCAATAATCATACTTGGCTATCAGAAATTAAAGTTTACTGTCCTGAGAACACATTTGTTTGAATATGCACAAAATATCTTAATGGATCTGCATAAGTTTCCCATAAAAAATTTATTTCAACTAAAGTAAAATTATTTCTTGATAGAGGTTAATCCTTCCTCTATACGACCAATGGATTCAATGCCCCATATCCTGATCAGTATTCCGAAACTGTAAACAAGTTCATGTCAGGACCACCTTCTACATTGGAATAAAACCGTATTTTTTCCATTCAGAACCCATTCTAATAGGAGATTTCTCTGGTCCTAAATAAATTGAAAATTAAATTAATGTAATCATTTCAATTTGAAAATGGAGGAAAACAATTCAAAAAAAGTTGAGGAAACAAAATTTCAATGATAGTGAAAAATTACAATTGAAGTATATAACACCACGAAGCAAGGATCCCTTTGCGGACAACCAATCTGTATGGTGGTCCATCATTCCGTGAAGGCCCCAAAAAAGGAAACAATTCATGGAAGGGGTTGATTTAGTGGAACTCATTTATGAATATAATTTGTTTTCAAAAAGGGGAGGTGATTCCAGATCCAGTAAACAATTTCCCTATAAACTAAAAACTTTTCATGGGGAAAGGTGGTGTCCCTAGATCCCATAGACAAAACAAATTTGTTTTTGTAGAAAGTAGGAGAATTTAGAGACCTAAAAGTCCCCCCACAGACTATGTAATTCATGGGATTCTGTAGAAGACATTCTGTTCCCCACTACGGATTACTGACTTTGACAATACCTAGTTCCTCCATTTCTTTATAAATAAAACCCAAGGGGAACTGAAAAAGGGGTCGATAGATCAACCAATCACATGATAGATTAATATCTCTGCAAAATAAATAATCAATCAATGATTCCTTATATGTGATACCCACCGCATAGCATTAATCAAGACAAAATAAATTAATTGAGTGTTTGTGGACTCAAGTTTCATTTTTGGTCATATTGCACATGAGGCATACAACCAATGCCCCATTTGTAACCATGTACCCCTCATAGTGAAATTCTACATAGGTGAAACCCTAACCCACATATCATATCACTATATTGGAGGAATTTGACCCCACATATAAAATCACTATGTGGATGGAACTTAACCCCATGTCAAAATTTTCTACACATATGCAACCTGGCACTGGGTAGCACAACACTAAACGAACTAAACTGAGGTCTTCGTACCCCAATATTACTTTAATGGCCCATTTACCACATAGAAATGTCCAACACAAGTGTAACTCCATCTCATATAATAACATGGGGCAAGAAGTGGTATGTCTTATAGAATTCCATTATATAGCCTTGATCATTCCCTTCGGTTGTTTCATCAGCTTCTATATTGGCCCCTTTGTGAACCATTCCAGTAAAATGAGGCCAAGGAATCTTCCAAATCCACTATAAATTTATGATGAGAACATCAGGAAAAACATAATTTCCTTGAGTTTACATGCCTATGGTAAGAGGAGTCGTGTCGGTTACCCTAGTAGTATGGAGAACCCTAAGAATAACCTTGTGTCTACATTCTCATGGTAAAGAGGGTTCCAACCTTGGGGTGTTAAAATGAACCTACAAAATCTAGGGTTTAAGAGGAACCAATGGAAATTACCTTCAATGATATCCAGTGTTGAATCCCCCCCCCCCCTCACTAGAAAAAAAATTGGGCACTCCACCTAAGGTGAGCCCCTATCATTTCTTGCGAGAGGCGGCGGTCATCACTCTTTAATCACATCGTTTAATCCTATGATGTATCTAGATAGATAAAAAAATATGACTACCCACAATAAAAAAAACATGACAGGAAATGGGAACACTAAAATCCATCTCTCATTTCATTTGGGCTCCAAAATAATCCATCAATAGATAGAGTGGGACATGCAATCTTTAGATGCACCGCCTCCTCTTAGAACTCACATCGAGCATGACTCACATTAACATAGAGTTTTTTTGGAAGTCATGAAATCCACATGATTCTGAAGAAACTAAAATGGACCTCCTCCATATATGTAATCCCCAAATTGAATCCAAATGAGCCTTATTGAAGGTATAATCCATGATCAAATCCCTTCAAATGGTACCCATATAAGTTGTATGTTCCAGTGAAACCGAACAACATGGGATTTGATTACCAACTAACTAGGATATTTAGAAATCATCCCTAAGGTTCCAACCCCACACCTAAATCCACCCTAATGTTCTCCAGAACAAATCCCTATAATGTTCATATTCACCCATTGGGCGATATCATTTCATTGTATCTCGATCAACTTTGGCATAAGTCTCACTCTATCCTTGACCGGGAATCATTTTTCATAGATGTCCTTACCACATGGCATAAGGAATCAAGTTTGGGTCATTATCACATGATCATATAAGGTGGTGTGTCCTGTTAAGCATCACAAAATTATGTGGGTTATCATTCCTATCTCAAATATTCATTGTAATCTAGTCTTATTCGATTGATCAAGACATTAAAATAGCTCTCATCCCCTAGATGATTATAACCCACAGAGAGGCATCCATTGTGGCATAAGACCAACAATGTCTTAGTGAATGACCAAATGATTCATAATCTATCAATAAAATGGTAACATTAATGGAGAACCTCATATATATATATATTGATATTTTCATCAATGGAGAACCTTAGATACATATAGATCATTATAAACCCATGTGTATTCATGATTAACCACTAATTTAGGCGTAATCTGTGGACACATTCTTGGGAATGAACAAATGATTCATGAACATAACCTGAATCTATAAGAGGGTCCCAAAATAAGAAATTGTTTCCCCCAAAAGGATATGATGAGCCAGAATTCCCATCCACTTGACTAATATGAGTTTTTAAGTCTCACTGGCCTAGTTACCCGGTGAGCACATTCCATTAGAATTTAAATCCATAAATCATGGATATAAGGTCATTGGGTGTTTCTAAATCAATGAACAGAACTCGTTGGTGACTGTTCGGAAAAATTTTACCTAACGTGAATGGTTGTATATAATTAAACCCCAAAAAATAAATCAATGAAACATCCCACATGATTCCGAGGGAAACAAAATGGTAAACCCAATGTGAATAACTTAAATGTGATATATCCTTCATAATATAAAAGGGATTAATAGACTAGTCCTCATAAGACGTTTTCATTCCTCAAAAAACCCCATTTCAATCAAAAATATTGGTTGGTTATGGGTTTACTGGTTTTTATGGTTTTTTGGTTTTTTTGGTTTTTTAGTGTATTTTGGATTTTTTTTATTTTTTTTAAGATTTTAGGGGTTTTAAGTGTTTTATGGTTTTGATGGTTTTTATAAGGTTAAAATAATTTCAGTGTTTCTTATTAATTTTTAGATATCATTCAGTATTTTTATGGTTTTTAGGGGTTTTGGGGGGTTGGAGGGTTTTTTGTAATTTTTAGGGTTTTTAGGGTTTTTATGGTCTTATATGATGTTTAGGGGTTTTTTTTATTTTTATAGTGTTTTTATGGTTTCTAGAGTTTATTTAGTTGTTTTATTGTTTTAAAAGGATCTATGACTTTTTCATGGGTCTTTGGGGTTTCTGTGGGTTGTAAGGGTTATTTATGGATTTTTGGGTTTTAATGGTTTGTAGGGGTTTTAGAGTTGTTTAGGGTTGTTTAGGGGTTTTAGTATATTTTATATTTTTTTGGTTTTAATGTGTTACTAGGTTTTTAATGTTTCATAGATATTTAGGTTTTATGGTTTTTATTGTTTTTAGGTATTTTTATGTATTTTATAGGATTTTAGTTGATTTTAGGGTTTTTCGTGATTTTGGGGGTTTTTATGGGTTTTCGGGTTCTTATAGTTTTTTAGGTTTTCTGTGGTGAGATATTATTATGTGTTTTGTGGATTTTAGAGTTTTTAACATTTTTAGGGGTTTAAAGAGTTTTATAAGTTTTTGTTGGTTTTAGGGATTTTTATGGATTTTTTTCCTTTTTAGGGTTTTTATGGGTTTTTATAGTTTTTTGTGTTTTAGGGTTTCTAGGGTTTTTATCATTTTTATGTGTATAGGGGTTTCAGGTGTTTTTTAATTTTTATCATTTTTTTAAGTATTTTCAACATTTTTAGGGATTTTTAGTAATTTTTATGGATATTTAGGATTTTATTGGGTTTTCATTTTTTTTGGATTTGAGGGTTTTATGGATTTTTAGGGGATTTAGGGTTTTTTGCATTTTTACGTTTCATTGGTATTTTAAATGTTTTAATGTTTTTGAGGTTTTCTTGAAGTTTTTCAGGTGTTTTAGGGAGTTTTTCTTTTTTAGGTATTGTTTAGGATATTTAGGGTTTTGTGGGTAATTAGTGATTTTAGATATTTTGAGGGGTTTTAGGGTTTTTAGAATTTTTGAGTTTTTAGGGGTTTATGTGTATTTATATATTAATATTAATATTATTTTTTTAGTGTTTTTAGGTTTTTATTTGTTATTATGTATTTTGAGTGGTTTTTTGCATTTTTATGGGGTTTGGGGAATTTTTAGGGATTTTGAGGTTTTCAATGTTTTTATGGTTTTTTTGTGGTTTTGAGTTTTTTTTCCTTTTATGGTATTTAGTGTTTTTACCATTTTTGGGGGCTTAATGTTTTTTTAATTTGTAGTTGGGTTATAGTTATTTTGTGGGGTTTTTGGTTTTTATGGTTTTTATGGTTTGTAGGAGTGTTTAGTGTTCTTATGGTATTATTGGGTTTTTTATGTTTTTTAACATTTTTTGGTTATTTATGGGTATTAAGTGTTTTTTGGATAATATTGGATATATCAGGTTTTAAGGGATTTATATGTTTTTAGGAACTTTTAGGCATTTTTTTAAGAATTTAATATTTTTAAGGTTTTATAGGGATATAGGAATTTTTATGGTTTTGGGTGTTTTTTAGAGTTTTTAGTGTTTTTATGTTTTTTTAGGTTTTTTGTGTTTTTAGGTTTTTTTAGTTTTCATAGGGGTTATTAGGGTTTCAATGTTTTTTTAAATTTTTAGTGATTTTTAGGGATTCTTAGTATTTTTATGGTTTTACAAGGATTGTAGGCATTTTGAGGGGTTTTAGGGGTTTTTTGAGGTTTTAGGGGTATTGATGATTTCTAGTGTTTTTAATGATTTTTATGGTTTAAAATTATTATTATGTTTGCAGTGGATTTTAGGGGATTAATAGGTTTTTCGTGTTTTTATTATGGTTTCATTGTTTATATTTTTTATGGAATTTTAGTGTTTTAGGGTATTTTTGGTTCTTTTAGGGTTTTATGTATATTCATGCTTTTTAGGCAAAGAAGGCTTGGGTTCAGGCTATTTCTGGCACCCCCCAAAATTTATTAAACAAAAAGACACAAACACTGCAGACAAGGGAGGGGAGGGTTCAATCAACCCACACCCAAAAACCCCTTACAACGCACGTAAAAAGAAAATCAAAAAAGAACGCAAAAGGAAAAGGCACACACAACCAAGCAGCAACCACTACTATCCAGCGTCAACCAGCCTCCAGCATCTCACAGCTTCCAAACAACCAGCAACCAAACTCAGAATGACCAGCATCCAGCACCAGCATCCAGCAGCACCACATCCAATCTTCATAGCAACACAGCAGCAGCAATATATCCAAACCAACCAGCCCCAGCAACCAACATCACCAAATCCAGCATCACAGCCAAACACACTAATTGTGTTTTTGGTTTTTAGGGGTTTTACAGTTTTTTAAAGGTTCTTATGGGTTTAAATGGGTTTTTATTATTATTATTTTTGGAAGGTATTCATAAGGTTTTTTTGGTTTTTTATGTTTTTTGGTATTTCTGGGTATTATTTAGAATATTTATGTTTTTTATGGATTTAAGGTATTTTGATGGTTTTTATAGTTTTTTCTTTTTTAGGTGTTTTTTTAGATTTTTAGGGTTGTAAGGTTTTTTTTGGGGATTCAATGATTTTAAGAGTTTTCAGTGGGTTTTTGTTTTTTATTGATTTTTAGTGTTTTTAAGGGTTTAGGGGTTTTAGGGTTTTTAGGGGTTTAGGGTTTTATGGTCTTTTCCTGTTTTAATGTTTTTAGAATTTTTGGGTTTTATGTCTTTTAATATTTTAAATTTTTTCTTTAGGTTTTTCTTGGTATTATGATTTGTTATGTTTTTAGGGATTTTTTGGGATTTTTAGGATTTATCGAGATTTTTAGGTTTTTCAAGATTTTGAGGTGGGGTAGGATTTCTTTTGGGTCTTATAGATTTTTTTGGTTTGTAGGGTTTTTTTGGAGTTCTATAGGTTTTAATATTTTTTACGAATTTTTATATTTTTAAGGGTTTGAAGTGTTTTATAGTACTTTAGTGTGTATTTAGGTTTTGTGGTATTTTAGGGTTTTTTATGGTTTAATAAGTTTTTATGCTTTTATGGGTAGTTAGGGTTTTTAGGGTCTTCAAGGGTTTTAGAGGTTTTCTGGTTTTTAGGGGTTTAATGTGTTTTTAGATTTTTATTATTTTCTTATTGTTTTTAAGGTATTTTATGGGTGTTTTTAGATTTTTATGTTTTTGTGGAATTTTATGATTTTTTTTGTTTTAAGAGATATTAGGGATTTTGAGGGGTTTTAAGGTTTTTTTGGTTTTTTTGGGTTTCCTGAGATTCATTTTATTTTGTTTTTAGGGATTTTAGGGGTTTTAGTTTTTTTAGGTTATAATGGTTTTCATAGGGTTCTTCATGTTTTTTAGTGTTTGTATATTTTTAGGGATATTTATGTTTTTTTTATGATTTTATGGTTTTTAGGAATCTTATAGATTTCTTTTGTTTTTATGCTTTTAGGGTTTTTAGTGTTTGTAGGTTTTTAGTGTTTTATAGGTTCCGTTTTTGGATTTTTAGGGGTTTTATGTGTTTTTTGGGTTATTAGGTTTTCTTAGGGTTTTTTAAGTTTATAAGGGTTTTTACATTTCTAGGAATATTTTGGTATTTTGTAGGATTATTATGGGAATTTAGGGTTTTATGTATTTTGGCTACTTTTAGGGGTTTTTAGGGTTCATAGGCATTTTTTTGGTTTTTTTAGAATTATTTTGAGTTTTTAGGGTTATTAATGTTTTTAATAATTTTTTTAATGTTTTAGGGGTTCAAAGGGTTTTTTATTTTTTAATGGGTTTTAGGGTTTTTTAAGGTTTTTAGGGTTTTTTAGGTTTTTTAGATTTTTTAGCCATTTCAATGGTTTTAGGGGATTTAATTTTATTCCGGTTTTTTAGTCTTTTAGGATTTTTCTGGGTTTTTTAATTTTTTTTAGGAATTTATATATATTTTGTAGGATTCTTATAGTTCTTTAGAGTTTTAATGGATCCTGATGGTCTTACGGTTTTTGAGATGTTAGGGTTTTTATGGGTTTTACGATTTTTAGTGTTTGTTGGGATTTTGGGAGTTTTTATAGGTTTTAGGGGTTTTTATGTTATTAGTTTTTAGGTCTTTTTAATTATTTTTATTGGTTTTTGTGTTTTGGGGATTTTGTCAATTTTTTTTTTGTTTTTAATGGATTTAGGGTTTTTAGGGTTTTTAAGGTTTTTTGAGGTTTTTAATTTTTTTAATGTTTTTATTATTTTTGTAATTTTTTTCATGTTTTTAATGGGTCTTATAGTTTCTATTGGTTAACAGTGTAATGGGTTTTTACGGTTTTTATGTTTTTTAATATTTTAGAGGGGTTTTATGGTTTTTAGTTGTTTTATTGATTTTATGGTCTTTGGGGTTTCAGTGTATTTAGGATTAATAATAAGTTTTAGTGTTTTTTAATTTTTTTGTATGGGTTTTCATGGGTTTATGTTTTATTACATTTTTAAGGGTTTTTTATTGATTTTTATGATTTTTTTTGTTTTTTGGGATTTATGGGATTTTGAAAAAATTTAGGATTTTATGTGATTTTGGGTTTTTTTGAGTATTCAGTGAATTTATATTTTTTAATGGATTTCATCAATTTTAGGGTTTTAACAGTTTCTTATGGTTTTTGAAAATATTTATGGATTTTATAGTTTTAGGAATTTTATGGCCTTTTTATTATATTTATGGAATTTATGGTTTTTACTAAATTTTTTGGGGTTTTAGGGATTTTAGGTTTCTTAGGGTTTTGGGGGGTTATATAGGGGGTTCATTAATTTTTGGGTTTTAAATGATTTGTATAGACATTTAAGTCTTTTACGGGTTTAAAGGGTTTTAGATAATTTAGTGGTTTTGGGGTTTTAGGGGTTGTATGATTTTTTTACAGTTCTTAGGTATTATATAGTTTTATGGGTTTTTAGGATTTTAGGGTCTTCTAAGGTTTTTAGTGTTTTTACATTTTTTGGGACTTAAGAAGATTTAGGTATTATAGTTTTTAGGGATTTTTCGGGGTTTGGGGGGTTTTTATGTCTTTTATAGATACAATGGAATTTTCTAGATTCAAAGGGGTTTTAGGGGTTTTGTTGTTTTTATGGTTTTTAATGTTTTTATGTATTTTTGGGGTCTAATTCTTTTTTAGGGATTTAAGGTTTGTTTATGTTTTATTTATGGTTTTTAGTGTTTTCCCATTTGTAATCATTTTTAGGGATTTTTTGGATTTTTTTGTATGGTTTTTAGGGATTTTGGGGGTTTTTATGCTTTTTTAGGGTTTTTTACACTTTTATGAATATTTATGGATTTATTAATATTTGTATGGTTTTTATGGGTTTGGGGGGTTTTATGGAGTGGATTTAGGTTTTTAATAGTTTTTAGAGTTTTATATTTTTTTAGTTTTTAATCATTTATAGGTTTTTAATGTTTTCTTACTGGTTTTCTCGATTTTTAGGGTTTTTTATTTTTAGTGATTTTTAGTTCCATTTATGTAATTTTATAGATTATATTATTTTTTGGATTTTAAGGGTGTGTCCGGTTTTTTAGGGTTGTTATGTTTTTTTCCTTTAGGTTTTTTTCATTTTTTTGGTTTTTTAGGTTTTTCAGTGTTTTTTATGCATTTTTTGGGGTTTATAGTGTTTTTATATTTTTTAGCAGTTTTTAATATTTTGATATATTCTATGGAAATATTAATGTTTTTGGGGATATTGGGGGGTTTTAGGGGTTTAATAAATTTTAGGTGCTCCTACGGTTTTTTGCGTTTTTTAGTTTTTTAGGGGTATAAGGATTTTGAGTTTTTTTTGGATTTTCTTAGGGAGGTTTCAAGGTTTCTAGTATTATTAGAATTTTATTATGATATTTATTGCTTTTTTTGGATTTTTAGGGATTTTATCAGTTTTAATGGGGGTTTGAGGATTTCATTTATTTTTATAGGTTTTTGGGGTATGGGGATTTTTTTGGGTATTAGCATTTTTTATGTTTTAGGGTTTTTATGAGTTTTTATTTTTTTTAGTTTTTTTAACATTATATTTGGTTTATTGGGGTTTTTTTTGGTTTTTTGGGGTTTTTGGTTTTATTAACTTTTTAGGTGTTTTAATGTTTTTTTTGGTTTTTAGGTATTTGGAATGTTTTTATGATTATAAAATAGTTTTTGGTTTTATCAATTTTTTGGGGTTTTTGGTTTATTAGGGATTTTTCTGATTTTAATGTTTTTAAAAGGTTTTTGATGTTTTAAAGGGTTTAGATTGTTTTTATATTTTTTTCATGTTTAGGTTTTTTATGGAGTTTTATGGTTTTCTAGATTTTTAGAAAGATTTCTGGGATTTTGGGGTTGTTTGAGTTTTATGGTGTTTTTATGGTTTTTAGTATATTTTCAGGGTTTTTAGGGATTTATGTGCTTTTATTTTTTAATGTTTATCAGGTTTATTTTAATTTTTTTCTAATTATTAGTGTTTATTTAATATTTTATTGTTTTTTAGTATTTTCACTGATTTTTAGGGTATTTAGGTTATTTAGGGTTTTTTTAATTTCATGTTTTTTAGAGGTTTTATGTGTTTTAATATTTTTAATGATTTTTAGGGGGTTTAGGTTTTATATAATTTTAGTGTTATTTCATTTTCAAAATTTCAATGATTTTTAAGGTTTTTATGGATTTTTATGGTTTTTGATGTTTTTTTGGGGTTTTATGATTTGTTTAGTTTTTATTGTTTTTAATGTTTTAGTATTTTTTATATTTTTAGGGAATAAATGGATTTTCAGTGTTTTTAGTGGTTTTTTGGTTTTTAATTTCTTTTAGGGTTATTTTTTGGTTTTGGGGGTTTTATCATTTATAGGGTTTTACGTTTTTACGGTATTTTAGGGTTTTTAGAAATTTTTATGTTTTTGGGGTTTTAATTTTTTTTTAGATTTTAAAAGTTTATTTAGGGGAATTCTATGATTTTAGGGGTTTTATGTTTTTCATAATTTTTTGAGATTTTTATAATTTTTTAGGATTTATAGTGATTTTAAGGTTTTTAGGAATCTTATCAGTTTTGGAATTTTAGGATTTTTAGTGTTTTTATCATTTTTTTGCTTTTAGGGTAGTCTATTATTTTTTGGTTTCCATTGTTTTAAGAAGGTTTTTTTTGGTTATTGGGTTTTTTTACGATTTTTGGGTCTTTTAGGGGTTTTAGGATTTTTAGCTTTTTTAGGGTTATTAGTAACTTTGATTGTTTTTAGTGTTTTCTAGGCTTTTTTATCATTTTATTGTTTTTTAAGAGCTTTAATAATTTTTTGGGTTTTGTGTTTTTATTAGGTTTTTTTAGGTATTTTATATTTTTTATGTTTTTATGGATTTTAAGTGATTTTTATGACTTTTATGGTTTTAGGGTTTTAAGGATTTGGTGGATGTTTAGGGTTTTTATGGGTTTAAGAGTTTTAGAAATTTTAATTATTTTATGGGTTTAAAGAGTATTTATGTTTTTGAGGATTTCTATCGGTTTTAGTGGTTTATGTGTTTTTTATATATTTATGTAATTTGAAGGTTTTTAAGTGTTTTATGGTTTTCTATGGTTTTTATGCATTTCTAATATTTTTTCAATTTTTTGGGTATTATGATTTTTTGGGGGTTACAGTTTCTTTGATTCGTTTATGGTTTATAATTTTTGTATATTTTTTGATACTTTTTAGGGGTTTAAATGGGTTTTTATACTTTCCAGTGGCATTTAGGGTTTTATGGGATTTTTTGACATTTTTCAGGTTTTAAGGGGATTTTATGGTTTTTTGTGATTTTTTTGTTTTAAGGGGATTTATGGTTTTTATCATCTCTGGTTTTGAGTGGTTTTAAACTTTGTTATGGATTTATCCTTTTCATAGGAGTTATCAGGGTTTTAGGATTTTTTTTCTTTTTTAGAGATTCATTAGGGATTTTTAATGATATTAGTGATTTATAGGATTTTTATGGATTTTCAAGGCTTTTATGTTTTTTGGGGTTTTTTTGTTGTTTTTTTAGTTTCTTAGGATTTTTTTTTCATTTTATGGATTTTTATGGTTTTCTAGAGTTTTTTTCATGTTTTAAGTGATTAATGTGTTTTTATTGTATTTAGTGGTGTTTTAGGGATTTATGGATTTTAAGAGTTTTATGGTATTTAGGGGTTTGTATGGTTGGACGGGTTTAGGGTCTTGTATGGGTTATAACATTTTTTGTTTTGTAGGGTTTTAATGTGTTTTATGGTTTTTAATGAATTCTTAGGGTTTTTTACGGTTTTGGGGTTTTTTGATATTTTTAGTTATTTGAGGATTTTTATTGGAATTTTATGGTTTTTAGGGTTTTTATAGATTTTTAGGATTTTTAGGTCTTTTTAGGGGTTTTAGGGGTATTTATTGTTTTTTGGAATTTTAGGTTTTGTGTGGGTTTTAAGTGTTTTTTAGGTTTTCTTTAGGATTTTTTTGTGTTTTAGTGGTTTTTATGTTTTTATGAATTTTTATGAATTTATTTAGGATTTTTATAGTTTTTTAATAAATTTTAGGGTATTTTAGGTGTTCTAGATTTTTTTTTGGGTTTTTGTGCTTTATTTTACTATTTTAGTTTTTTTAGATATTTTAAAATTTTAGGCATTTTATGTGTTTTTAGATTTTTTAGTGGTTTTAGTATTTTTATGGGGTTTAAATTTTTTTAATGTTATTAGGGTTTTTGGTGTTTTTCCCTTTTAGGGTTTTATAATATATTTTTGATTAAATGGTTTTATGTGTTTTGAATGGGTTTTTATGTTTTTTTAGGGTTTCTATGGTGTTTTACACATTACAATTTTTTGTTTTTTTTTATGGGTTTTAAATATTTTATGGATTGTTTTGGACTTTTATTGTTTTAATAAATGTTTTTTTTGGATTTTTAATGTTTTTATTGGTTTTTATGGTTTACTTAATGATTTTTCAGAATTTTCAAGTTTTTACTTTTTAAGGATTTTTAGGTCATATACAGTTTTTTTAGTTTTTATGGATATTTTTTGTCTTTTTTTAGTTTTTTAAGTGTCTTAGGTTATTTACTTTATTTAGGTTTTATGTTTTTTTTAGTTGTTTTGTTTTTATTTATTTATTGGTTTTTAATGTATTTATGGGATTAATTAGATTTTAGTTTTTCTAGTTGTTTCTTATAGCTTCTATGATTTTTTAAATTATTTATGGGTTTTTACTGTTTCTATGGGATTTCTGGATTTCTGGTTCTTCAAGGGGTTTTAGAATTTTACATTTTTTCTCGGTTATAAAAGTTTCATGGTTTTAACAGGTTTCTTTGGGGTTTTGGGGTTGTTTGTTTTTCTGAATGTTAAGGTATTTCTTAGATTTGTCATGGATTTTAGGGTTTTATGTATTTTTAGGAGTTTTAGGGTTTTAAGGACTTTTGGGTTTTCTGTGTTTTTAGGAATTTATGTGTTTAAAGTCATTTTAGGGTTTCCATAGTGTTTTTCAACCATTTAGGGTTTTTACGTTTTTTGGGACTTTTAGTGATATTTTATGATTTAAATGGTTTTCAATGATTTTTATAGATTTTGAGAGTTTTTAGGGGTTTTAGAGATCATAGAGTAATAGGATTTTTATGGTTTCTTGTGTTTTTTAGTTTTAGATGTTTTAAGTGTTTTTATATTTTTATCATTTATATGATTTTAATGGGTTTTTAGAGTTTTTAGTGGGGCTTTCTAGGTTTTATGGTGTTTTTGGGGTTTTTATGGTGTTTATGGGTTATTTGGTTTTTTGGGGTTTAAAATGTTTTATAGCCTTTTTAGGATTTTAGCGTTTTTAGTGTTTTTATGTGTTTTAATGATTTTCAGTTTTTTAGGTTTTCATGGGATTTTTAGGGGTTTTCATGGTTTTTTAACTCTTTAGTTATTTTTATCAATTTTATTTATGATTTTTATGGGTTATTAGGAATTTATGGAGTTTGAAGATTTTTTTGTATTTTATGTATTTTTAGCGGTTTTTAGGTTTTTTAGGTTTTTAAAGGTTTTATGTTTTTTTAGATTTCTAATGTTTTCCTCAGATTTTTGAGTTTATTACAATGTTATATGTTTTTACGTAATTTTTATGATTTTTTTCATTATTTTGGTTTTTTAGTGTTCTGGAGGATTTTTTATTTTTTTGGGTTTTTATGGTATGTTTGGATTTTTAGTGTTTTATAGAGTTTTCTGGTATTTTGTGTTTTTTTATTTTTAAATGTTTTAGGGTTTCAAATTGTTTTGATGTTTTTAGTGGATTTTTATGGTTTTGGGGTTTTAAATGTATTTAGGGGTTTATCATTTTATGGTATTTTTAGTTTTTATCATTTTTAGGTTTTTATGGGATTTAAGTGGGTTTAGGTACTTATGTTTTTTTAGGTTTATCAGCTTTTTTAATGATTTTTAAATTTTTAGGGATTTTTAGGGATTTTTTTAGGA
Source organism: Viscum album (assembly GCA_963277665.1). Taxonomy (NCBI): domain Eukaryota; kingdom Viridiplantae; phylum Streptophyta; class Magnoliopsida; order Santalales; family Viscaceae; genus Viscum; species Viscum album. The sequence continues at coordinate 1,477,246,473 of OY728148.1, read as the reverse complement.
TTTTATAAATTTTTATATATTTACGGATTTTTAGAGTATTTAGAGTTTGTAGGGGTTTTATAGGTTTTAGGGGTTTTCTGGTTTTTAGCACTTTCTATTAGATTTATGTGTTTTTTGTTGTTTATGGTTTTCTTAGGATATTTTGAATTATTATGATTTTTTATGGAATTTTATGGATTTTCTTAAATTTTTTATGGTGTATAAGGTTTTGAAAAAATTTGAGGGTTTTAGTGTTTTTAAGGGTTTTTGTAGTCTTATGGTTTCTTTATGTTTAAATGAATTTTTTTTTAGGGTTTTAGGTTTTTAATGTTTTTTTTCAGTTTTTAAATATTTCACGGGTTCTAAAAGTTTTTTAGTGTTTTTAGTGGTTTTTTCAGTTTTATGGGGCTTTAGGGTTTTTATGGTTTTTGAGGTTTTTCATGGACTTTTTTGTTTTTTATCATTTTTATTCTTTTCAAGGGTTTTAAGTGTCTTTAGGCTTATAAGTCTTTCATTGGGTTTTTAGGGGTTTTCGGTATTTTAAATTTTCAGGGGATATTTAGTATTACTATGTTTTTATGGTTTTTAGGGATATTGACGGTTTTAGTAATTTAGTGTTTTTTTAGTTATTTCCATTTTATAGGTTTTGAGGGTTTTAACATTTTTATGTTTATAAGGTTTTCTTATGTTTTTTCAAGTATTTTCATGTTTTTTCATTTTTAAGGAAATGTATGTATTTTTTAATTATTTTAAATTAGTGTTTTTTTTGAATTCTGTGGGTTTTTATTGATTTTTGGGGTTTTATGGTTTTTTTTGGTTTTAGGCTTTTTTTTCATTTTTATGGGTCTTATAGTTGCCAGTGTTTTTAAATATTTTTAAGGGATTAAAGAGTTTATAGTGTTTTAGTGGTTTTTATATACTTTTAGGGGCTTTTACGTTTATTTGGGGTTTTTTGGTTTTTAGGGTTTTTAGAGAGATTTAGGGATTCTAGCTTTTTTTAGTTTTCTTAGGGGTTTTTTGTATTTTAAGGTTCAAATGTTTTTCTGATTTTTTTTCTAGTTTATTAGGGGTTTTAATGTTTTCAAGGATTTTCTGGTCTTTTTTTATTTTTATTGGATTTCAAGGCTTTTATTTTTTTGAGGTATTTTTGTGTATTTTAGGGGTGATAGGTGTTTTTAAGGTTTCTACCTTTTATCGTGTTTTTTTGGGTCTTAAGAGTTTTTAGGTTTTTAAGGGTTTTGGGGGTTTTTAAGTTCCTGTGTATTTTTTATGATTTCGTTTGATTTATATGTTTTTTATTGATTTTGGTGATTTGGTGGGTTTTAAGTGATTCATAGTGTTTTTTAAGGTTCTTTTGGGTTTTTATGGTTTTTTGTGATTTTTATGAATTTATGGTTTTTAGTATTTCATTACATTTTAGGGTTTTTATAGGTTTCTAGAGTTTTTAGTAGGTTTTATGGGTTTTTATGGTTTCTCAATATTTTTATGGTTTCTAGGGTGTCTTAGTGATTCTATCTTTTTCATTGGGTGTTAATATTTTTAGCCTTTTATGGGTTTTAAGTGTTTTAGGATTTTTATGTTTTTCCTAGAGTTTTTTTGGGGTTTTATAGTTTTTTATGTTTTTTTCGATTTTAGGGATTTTTTGGATTTTATGGGTTTTATGTTTCTTCTTGATTTTAAGGGGTTTTAGGTATTTTATGGGTTTTTAGTAATTTTTAGGGTTTTTTGGATGTTAGGGTTTTAAATTATTTTTTATTTTTATGGTTTTCATAGAATTATTCACAGTTTTAGTGTTTTTTATGTTCTTAAGAATTTTTAGGGAATCATTATAATTTTAATGGTTTTTATTGGTTTTAGGTATTCGAAGATTTTTTTGGGGGGTTTAGGGTATTTTTGTTTTTTTGGGGGGTTCACGACTATTTTTTATTTTTAGAGGATTTATGGGTTTCTAGAGTTTTTAGTGGGTTTTAGGGGTTTTGTGGATTTTTAATGTTTTTAATGATTTATAAAGGGTTTTATGGATATAAGGGGTTTAGGGTTTTTAGGGGTGTTTATGGTTATTATTGGTTTATATTTTTTGGGGGGTTTTTAATGTTTTTTTAGGATTTCATAAAGGGTTTATAAGTTATTAGGTTTTTTTACATTTTTAAGGATTTTTATTAATTTTTTATGATATCTATGTGGTTTGGGTCTTTAGGGATTTTGATGATTTTTCGGGATTTTAGAGGGGTTTAGGAGTTTTATGGTTTTTTTAGGGTTTTAGATGTTGTAAAGGATTTAATTGTTTTTAGGTTTTATGGTTTTCTTAGGGGTTTTAGGTTTTTACCAATTTTTATGTTTTTAGAGAATTTTGGATATTTCTTTGGATTTTATTGATTTTAATGTTTTTAAGTATTTTGAGGGTTTTGAAGGGTTTTTAGGGTTTTTAAGGGTTTTATATTTTTTGAGGGGTTTTTTACTTTTAATAATTCTTAATGGTTTTTGATGTTTTATTAACATTTTACCATTTTAACAGCTTTTATAGTTTTTGTGGTTTTAGGGTTTTTATGGGTTTTAGGGGTTTTTTGGTTTCTCAGGGGTTTTAGGGATTTTAGGGCATTTAATGGTTTTATCATTTTTTTATGATTTATAGGGGTTTTTATGTTTATAAGGATTTCTAGGGATTCATTAATGTTTTTACGGATTTTGTGGGGTTTTGCAGAATTTTAAGGGTTTTAGGGATTTTTGGGTTTTTTGGGGTGTTTAGCATTTAAAGGGTACGTATTTGTTTTTAGGCCTATATGGTTTTCTTAGGGTTTTTTATCTTTTTAGTGTTTTTTAAGGATTTTAGGGATTTTTTAATAATGTTACGGTTTATAAAATTTTAAGTTATTTTGAGGGTTTTCATGGTTTTTATAGTTCTTTGAGGTTTTAATGTTTTATGATTTTTTTTATGTATTTTAATGTTTTTTGTGTTTTTTAATGTTTTTAAGGGTTTAAAGGGGGTTTTGAGTTATTAGAGGGTTTTTAGGGGTTTTGTTGGTTTTTACAGTTTCTATGGTTTTTAAGGTTTCATATAATTTTTTTGGGTTTTAGATATTTTATGTCTTTCAAGGTTTATAGAGGTTTTTAGGGCTTTAAGTGTGTATATTGTCTCTAGGTTTTCAATGTTTTCTTGAGTTTTCAGATTATTTTTTTCTTTTTGTGACATTTAGGGGGGGTTTGGATATTTTTTTTTTAATAATTTTTTGGATTTTTAGGGTTTTACGATTTTTAGTATTGTTTAGGAGTTTAGGGGTTTTATGTGTTTTTTTTGGATTTTATGGTTTTCTAAGTGTTTTTTAGGGTTATAGGTTTTTTAACATATTTAAGGATTTTTAAGGAATTTATAATTATAATTTTTAATGGTTTTAGGGATTTTTTTGTGTTTATGGTTCAATGGGTATTTATGGGTTTTATGTTTTTTGGGGGGTTTTAGGTTTTTAGGATTTTTATTGTTTAAGGGTATCTATAGTTGTTTATCATTATTGGGGTTTAACTGATTTTTAGATTTTTTTTGGTTTTAGGGTTTTATTGATTATTAGGGTTTTTTATGTTTATTGGTGGTTTATGGATTTTAGGGAGTTTAGGGTCTTTTAGAGTCTTTATCAATTTTTTAGTTTTCTTATAGGTTTTATGTGTTTTAATGTTCATAATTTTTTCATAGGGATTTTCAAGGTTTTAGGTGTTTTTACAATTTCAAGGCTTTCTAATTGTTTTATAATTTTTATGGGTTTTTTCGAGATTTCTAGGGAACAAGTGTTTGTTGGTTTTTTTGGGTTTTAGGTTCCGTTTGGGTGTTTATAATTTTCATGTTTTTATGGGTCATAGGTATTTTTATGTTTTAAGGGTTTCTTAGGGTTTTTTCAGGGTTACGCTGGTTTCATGTTGCCATGTATTTTTAATTGTATTTTATAATTTTTAATGTTTTCAAGGATTTTTGGGATTTGGTTGGTTTTTTCATAGATTTTTGGGTTTTTTTGGTTTCTTTGTGTTTTTATAATTTCTTTTTCATTTTGGAGGTATTTAAGATTATTAGAGTATTCATAACATTTTAGGGGATTAAAATTTTTGTAGGGATTTCACTGGTTTTTGTGGTTTTTATTGGATATTATGGATTTTAGGGTTTTTGGTATTTTATGGTTTCTTCGGGGTTTTTTTGTATTTTAGGTTTATTTATGGGTTTTAACATTTTTCTATTTTTATGGGTTTAAATTTTAATAGTTTCTTATGGATTTCATAGTTTTTTAGGGTTTTTATCATTTCTTATATTTTTACTAATTTGTAGTACTTTTTCATTATTCTTATGGTTTTAAGACTTTTCTTGGATTTTGACTGTTTCTTGGGCTTTTCAGTTTCAACGATTTTTAGGATTTTTAGGGGTTTTAGTAGTTTATAGTGTGTTTTTATTTTTTATGGGTTTCTTAGTGTTTTTTTTTTGATTTTTTAGGTTTTCTTATGTTTTTATGGATTTTAGTGTTTTTTAAGAAATTTAATGGGTTTTATGGGTATATAGATTTTGATATTTTTTTGGATTATTTAAGGTTTCTAGGTTTTCTATGGTTTTTTTTGTTTAGGGTTCTTTTTTTGTTTTTAGGAATTTTATTGGAATGAAGATTTTAAAACTTTTTAGTGGATTAAAGGGTTTTTAGATTTTTTAGTTGTTTTTAAGGGTACTAATGTTTTGACGGGTTTTTTGGTTTTTAGGGGTTTTGGGTTTTAGGATCATTTAGAGTTTTTATGGGATATAATGTCATTAGTTTTTTTTCATATGAGTTTTTGTGGTTTTTTGGGGTATTTTAATTTTTTAGTAATTTTAATGGATTTTTAGGATTTCAATTGTCTTTTTCTTTTTACGGAGTTTGAGGATTTTTAGGGGGTTTTATTGTTTTTTGGGTTTTTAGTATATTTTCGGATTTTTGTTCTTAGGGGTTTAAAGGTTTTTTAGGTTTTTATGGTATTATTAGGCTTTTATGGGCTTTTTCAATGTTTTATGTTTTAGAAAATTTTATGGATTTTTTGGATATTTATGGTTTTTAGGGGTTGTAGGGATTTTTGGGATTTCATCGCTTTTTCAGGTAGTATGGTTTTATGGTTTTTTTGTTTTTATGGGTTTTTAAGTTTTATGGTTTTTAATGATTTTAGAGTTTTTTAACATTTTAGGGGTTTAAATGGTTTTAGAGTTTTATTTGGGTTTCCTAAGATTTTAGGGGAGTTTTAGTTGTCTTAATGGTTTTATGGATTTTAGGGTATTTAGGGTTTTAGGGGTTTTAGGGTCTATTTGGTTTTTCTCATTTATTAGATTTTTAGAATTTTTTATGTTTTTTGGGTTTTTTGGGATTTTTTAAGCATTTTTATTTTATTTTTTCGGTTTTAAGGGAATTTTAAGGGTTTCAGGGATTTCAAGGTTTTTAGTGTTTTTAAGTTTTTGAGGGGATTTATGTTTTTTAGGATTTTATAGATTTCTTAGGGTCTTTCTTGGTTTTTAGAGTTCTTTTGTTTTTTGTGATTTTTATAGATTATCTTGTATTTCAATGATTTATACGGTTTTAAATATCATTGATGGTTTTAGGGGTTTTTTGGTTCTTATGGTTTCATGGTTTTGATGGATTTTATGGTTTTTACAGTATTCTATGATTCTTAATTTTTTTCTATGTTTTTAATGTTTTAAGGTTTTAAATGGTTTTTGTAGTTTTTAGAAGTTTTTGTATTTTATGGTTTTTAGGGTTCTTAATGTTTTAGGGGGTTTCGGGGTTTCTTGGGGCTTTTTTATTGTCTTTTAATTTTAATGTTTTTCTTAGTGGGTTTTAGGGTTTTAAGGTTTCTTACTTTTTTAGATATTTTAGTGAATATCTCAAGTTTTTTATTTTTTAATGGAATTTATGGGTTTTGTGGTTTTAGTTTATTTTGGATTTTAGGGTTTTAAGGGTTTCTATTATTGTCTATGTTTTTATAGGATTTACGAATTCTATTATTATTAAAGTTTTTCTTAGTGTTTAACATGGTTTTTTGGGGTTTCATACATGTTTAAGATATTTTTGGGATTTTTTATGAATTTTTATTGGTTTTCAGGGTTTTTAGGTATTTTTTTAATTATAAGGGGTTTTAGGGGTTTATGGTTTTATTGTGTTCATATGTTTTTTTGAGATTTTTTACGGTTTTGGGGTTTCTAGTGTTTTTTAACGTTTTTAGGTGTTTAATGGATTTTTTGAGTTTTTATTGGTTTTTAAAGGTCTTAATGGATTTTTAGGATTTTTAATGTTTATTTTGGGTATTATGGTTTTTGTGGTTTTTATGATTTTTATGGTCTTTTAGGGTTTTTATCATTATTTTTTTTTTCTGAGGGGTTTTATGTGTTTTACAGTTTTTATGATTTTGTTAAGGATTTTCAAGTTTTATGGGGGGTATTACATTTAAAAGTTTTTTAGTTAATTTTTAAATTTTAATGTCTTATTAGGGTTTTTAGGGGTTTTTTATTTATATTGGTTTTCTGTTTTTTATGGGTTTTAGTATTTTCATGACTTTTAGGGGCCTTATGTTATTTTAGGTTTTTAAGGGTTTCTTAGGGTTTTCAATGTTTTTAAATGTATTTATGTTTCTATAGATTTTTAATGATTTTATATGGTTTGTATGGTTCTTATGGATTTTAGGGGTTTTTTTGTTTTTATGTTTTAAGGTTTTTTGGGTTTTTTGGGTTTTTATGGTTTTTTGAATTTTTTGGGATTTATGTTTTTTAGTGTTTTTTATCATTTATAGGAGTTTAATGAGTTTTTAGAGTTTGTAATGGGTATTATAGTTTTTTTTTTGGGTTTATATAGTTTTTATGTTTTTATGGGGTTTTATGGTTTTTAGTGGATTTTAGGGATTTTAGGTCCTTTTAGGGTTTTTAACATTTTTTGTATCTTTTTTACGGGTTTTAATTGTTCTTATGTTTTTTTGGTACTATTCGAGTTCTCATGGTTTTTCGGGATTTACATGTTTTTAAAAAAATTATAGTTTTTTGGGATTCTTATCGTTTTTTTGGTTTTATGGTTTTTTGAATTTTGAGAGGTTTTAGGTTTTTCCTCATTAGAGATTTTTATGGACTTTAGTTTTTTGGGGGGTTTAAGTGTTTTAATTTGTTTTTACGGTTTTCTTAAGGGTTTTCAAGGTATTTATAGATTTTTATTACATAAGGATTATTAAAAAAAATTAGGGGATTTGGAGTGTTTGTGGGTATTTTAGATTTTTTATGGTTTTAGTGGGTTTTTTGGGATTCTAAGGTTTTTGAGTTTTTTGGGGGTCTAAAGGTTTTTAGAGTTTTTTAAATTATAAGATGATTAAATCGGTTTGAGTCTTTTTATTGGTTTATTAGAGTTTTATGGGATTATTATGTTTTAAAAGGTTTTTATGGTTCTTTCGGGTTTGTGGGTTTTTAGGGTATTTTACAATTTTTAGGGTTTTTAGGGTTTTTAATTTTTTTGTGTTTTTTAGGTTTTTTTAAAGATTTTTATTGTTTTTAGTGGTTTCATGCGTTTTTATGGAATTAATTTGGTTTTTTTAGGATTGTTATGGGCTTTGGGGTTTTTAGGAGTTTGAGGATTTTTGTGATTTTTAAGGGATTTTAGGGTTTTAGTGATTTTTAGGTTTTTGTGGGGTTTGATGGTTTTTAGTATTTTATGGTTTTCTTAGGGTTTTCAACATTTTTGTTGAGTTTTATGTATTTAGTTAATTTAATGAATTATTATGATTTCTATGGTTTTTTAGAGTTTTTGAGTATTTTAATGGGTTTTTTGGGTTGTAGGGATTTAAAATTTCAATGTTTTTAAGGTTTTAAGAGTTTTTTAGTGTTAAGGGGTTTAAAGTGTTGTAATATTTTTGGTTATTTTTATTTTTTTTGTGTTTTTATAGGTTTTATAGATTTAGGGGTTTTATGGTTTTATTTGTTTTATGTTTTCTGGGGATTTAAGTGTATATAGGTATTTAAGGTTTTGTTTAGGTTTTTCTTGTGTTTATGGATTTTATGTTTTTTCGGATTTTTTTTGGATTTCTTATTATTTTTTAGATTTTTAGTGTTATTATGGATTTTAAGTGGTTTTAGGGTTTTTTGGTGTTTTTTTTGACTTTTTATGGTTTTAAGGTTTTAGTATTTTTAGTGTTTTAGGGGGTTTATGTGTTTTTAGGTTTTTATGGTTTTTGGGGGGTTTTTTTGGATTTTTTTGTTTTTTTATTATTTTAGGATATTTTACAGATTATCTACGATCTTAATGGTTTTTAGGGTTATAAGAAATTTATAATTTTTTTGGTTTTTCGGTTATTTTTGGTTTTTATGGTTTTTGTAATTTTAGGGTTTTTTGAGTTATTTTGGGTTTTTTTTTTGTTTTTTTTAATTTTTAGTGTTTTTAGTGGGTTTTATGGTTTTGGTTGGTTTTTAGTTTTTTTATGTTTTCAACGTGTTTATGGTTTTTGAGTATTTTTGGTGTTTTTTGGTATTTTTGGGTTTATACTATTTTTTGGTTGTTAGGGGTTTTATGTGTTCTTATAATTTTCTCTATGGTATCTTCAAGGATTTAGGGGATTTTATTTTTTAGGGATTTCAAAGATTTGTTAGTATTTTTATGGTTTTTATGATTGTTAGGGATTTCAAGGGTTTTAATGTTTATTACTGTTTCATGGCCTTTAACCTTTTTTATGCTTCTAGGGGTTTTAAGTGTTTTTAGTTGTTATGTTTGTCTTAGGGTTTTTCATTCCTTTTCAGGGTTTTCCGTTTTTATGTATTTTATTTATTTTTAAGGGTTTTATTGATTTTTTGGGTTTTTATGGTTTTGTGTTGTTTTTGGGTTTTCAGGGTTTTGTTTTTTTCATTTTTTCGGGGGGGGGGGGGGGGGTTGAGTTCTCAGGGGTTTTATGGTTTCTATAATTTTTTTAACTTTTTAGGTGTTTAAAGGGTATTTAATGTTTCAGTGGGTTTGATGGATTTTATAGTCTTTATGGTTTTTTAGTTTAATTTGGGTTTTATAGTTTTTAGGGGTTTTAGGCTTTTTAGTGTCTTATATGGTTTTTATCATTTATTGGTTTTTAGGGTTTTTATGTGTTTAATGGTTTTTATGTTTTTGATAGAGATTTTATGGGGTTTTATGGATTCTACGTTTTAGGGATTTTAGGTCTTTTAATGATTTTTCTGGTTTCTCATGGCTTTTAGGTATTTTGAGGGTATGTTCGGTTTTGATGGGTTTTATATATTTTTAGGGTTGTTAATGTTTCCATGTTTTTGTGGTCTTAAGTGTTTAATGGTTATTATAGTTCGGTTTTTGGTTTTCACGGTTTTTAAAGGTTTTTATGTTTTAAAAGATTTTTTTGCGCTATTTTATGATTTTTATTTGATTTTAGGGATATTAGTGAATTTGTGGGGTTTTATGGTTATTTTTTTTGGTTTATTGCGTTTTTATGGATTTCCTTGTGTTTCTTGGGGTATAGTGGTTTTTAGAGTTTTTTAGAATTTCAGGGGTTTAATGGGCTTTTAGTGTTGTAAATGGTTATTAATGTTTTTTTGGTTTTGAGTATTTTTAATTTTTTTAGGTGTTTTTTATTATTTCTAGGGGATTTAATGGATTTTAGGATCATTAAGGGTTATTTAGTATTTTTAGGTTTTTATGGGATTTAAGTGTGTTTTGGTATTAATGGTTTTATTAGGGGTTTTTTGGGTTTTTACAGTTTTCTTATATTTTTTGGGAAAGTTTTGGGAATTGATTTATTTTATGGTTTCACGGGTTATTGTGTATTTTGAGGTTTTTTTTATGTTTTTTGGGGTTTTAGTGATTTTAGGGTTTCTAGGGGTTTAGTTTTTTAAGGGTTTTAATTTTTTATTAAGTATTTCATTGGGGTTTTCAATTTTTCAAGGGTTTTAATGTTTTTTGGGGATTTTTAGGTCCTTTTATATTATTATGGGATTTTTGGGATTTTAATGGAATTCTGAAGTTTTAAGGGGTGTAAGGTTTTTTGGTTTTTAGGTTTTTTGTGGCTTTCTGGGTTATTAGGGATTATTTTGTTTTTATGGATTTTATGTCTTTTAGACTGTTTTGAAATTTTACTGGGATTTAAGGGGTTTTAGTGTTTAGTTTTTTATTGGTTTTTAGGTTTTTAATGTTTTTAAGCAGTTTTATAATTTTTTGGAGAGTAGGGTTTTATAGTGATTTAGGGGTTTTAAGTGTATTTATGTGTTTTAGGGGTTTTAATGTTTTTAGGTATTCAGATATTAATATGGGGTTTTAGGGTTTTTAGGTGTCTTTTATATTTTTAGGAATTTTTATGGATTTTTTAGGGTATCCATGTTTATTGTGTTTTTACATATTTTGATGTTTTAAAGTTTTTTAGGGTTTTAACATTTTTTAGGGGTTTTAACAATTTTTTGGGTTTAATGGTTTTCTTATAGGTGTTCAGGTTTTTTATGTTTTTTTACGATTTTATATGAATCTTAGGGTCTTTAAGGATTTTTATGGTTTTTAGATTTTTAGGAATTTTCTAGGCCTTTTATGTTTTTTATTGTTTCTATTGTTTTTTAGGTTTTTAGGGTTTTTTTAATTTTAGGTTGTTTATGATTTTTAATTGTTTTTTAACACTATAGGGGTTTTTAGTTTTTCATTTTAGTGGGCTTTCAGATTTTAAGGGGTTTTTGGGTTTTTATGGTTTTATGGGGTTTTATGGTTTTAGGGGTTTTAGGGCCTTAAGGTTATTTTAGGTTTTTATTGTTTCATGGGGTTTTTATGGGAGTTAAGTGATTATAGGTATTTGTGGTTTTGTATTGGATTATCATTTTTAACCTATTTTTTACTATTTAGGGATTTTATGGGATTTTAGAGGATTTTTATGGATTTTTAGAGTTTTTAGGGAATTTTTTTTTTTATCCTTTTCATTGTTTTTTAGTTTTTTAGGTGATTTATGCGTTTTTAGGTTTTTTATGGTTTTATTAGGTATTTTTCTATCTTTTAAGGGTATATATGTTATCAGTGATTTTTAGGGATTCTATAGGATTTTTATTGTTTTAGGGTTTTGAGGAACATTGATGGGTTTTAGGGTTTTTATTGTTTTTTGGGTTTTAGGGTTTTTTTATATTTTTTAAATTTTTAATTTTTTTTGGGTTTAAAAAAAATTAAGGTGTTTAATGGGACTTTATTTTAAAAAAAATAATATAGGGATTTATGGCTTTTAGGGTTTTTAAATTCTTAATGGGTTTTTAAGGGTTTTTAGGGGTTTTGGGGTATTTTTGGGTTTTTGTTGACTTTATAGATTTTTAATGTCTTCTTAGAGTTTTTCTTCGTTTTTAGTGTTTTTTTGTTTTTACTGATTTTTTGATACTTTTTAGGATTTCTATGTCTTTAGTTATGTTTTTGGATTTCGAGGGTTTTTTGGTTTTTTATGGGTTTTTTTTCATTTTTAGCTTTTTTTGGGGTTTATTTGTTATTATGATTTAATTTTTTCTTCTGGTTTTTAGGGTTTTAGGGTTGTTTAGATTTTTAGGTATTTTTTATTGAATTTTTAATGATTTTTAGGGTTTTTTGATATTTAAAGGTTTTTATAGGTTTTATGGGTTTTAATGTTTTTTAGGGTTTTAGGGTTTTTTTGAGTTCTTATAGGTGTTATGGTTGGTACTGGGTTTTAATCTATTTAATTGTTTAAAGGGTATTTATAGTTTTTAGTGGTTTATGGGTTTTATATATTTTTATGGGTTTTAAGTTTTTTGGGGTTTTAGGGTTTTAGGGGGTTTTAGGTATTTTCGGGTCTTTTTGTGTTTTCATCATTTTTCTGTTTATAAGGGGTTGTATGTGTTTTAAGATTTTACCATTTTTCTTAGTGATTTTTAGGGTTTAAGGGGTTTTTATGATTTTATATATTTTTAGGCTTTTTAAGATTTATATTGGTTTTAGGGATTTTAAGGGGTTTGGTGTTCTTTTGGGGTTTTAGCGTTTTTAGGATTCTTAGGGGTCTTAATTGTTTTTTTGGTTTTTATGGTTTTTTTAGTGTTATTCTGGGTTTTAAGGTTTTTTATGATTTTAGGAATTTTTATAGTTTTTTTTCATTTTATGGGGTTTTTATGTATTTTAGGGATTTTTGTGGGGGCCTAGGGTTTGGGGGGGTTTGGGTTTTTGGGTTTTTTTTAGTTTTAGGGCATCTTTGAGTTTTTTTGGGGTCTTAAGCTATTTAGAGTATTTTCAACAACTTTAGGGTTTTAACGTGTTTTTAGAGTTTTTAGTGGTTATTAGGGTTTTTATGGGGTTTATAGTTTTAAGGTTTATAGGGGGACTTATTATTTTTGGGGTTTTTAGGGCAGCAGAGGTGTATGACCAGGCTATTCATGGTCCTCCAAAAATTTATTAGAAAAAAAAGACACCAAAAGAGACACTACTGATAGGGGAGGGGTGGGGTCAATCGACCCCAACCCAAAAAACAGTCTCCAAATGACAAACAATGAAAGGAAAAGACACAAAAGACCAAACACAACATCAGCTGCAACACCTTCTCATCGAACTCTAGCATTCAGCAGCTCTGCCATCTTCATCAGCGCCTTCCAACCAATCAGTAACTAACATCTCACATCACGTGTTCCATCATCCATCACCTTCAGCATCAACATCTCAATCATCACTTTCCAGGGCAAGGGTAATCCTCCCAGCCAAGCAGCAACAAGTATCTAGTGTCTCAAGTTCCAGCATTTAGTATCACCTAAACAACTATCTCCCAGCATACCGCTTCTCAGATTCTTGCAACCTGCCTATCCTAACCAATTGTCCATCACCTCCCAACCAAACCTCTTCCAGCAATAGGCACCCAAAATAACCAACATATAGAACCATACACCCCTTAGAACACCAAACATCCCCTTCACTAGACAACACCCATCCTCAAGCATCTTCTTTCCATGAATATCAACCACCAGCAATAATACACTATTAGCCTCACCAGCCTTTAGCACCACCTCACCAAGAGGATCCACTACCAGAAGATCAGATCCAATAGCACCAAACTTGTCAAAAAAAGCTTCATCACAACCCGTTCCATCGGAAAGCAGCAACCAACGACGCCGTTTCTAGGAGCCAACATCTCTATCTGAACCTTGTAAACAAGTAGTGACAGAACCAACAACGTCATTACATCCATGCCTAGCAGCAAGTAGAATCCAGCACAATAGTTTCTTAAAAACCTCAAATCCCTCCATGCCATGAGGACAATCAGCTGCACAGAACCAATGTCTCACATCGGCACACGCCAAATGCCGCAACAGCAACAAAAAGTCCGAATGAAGTAGAGTCATCACAACTAGAAAATCAAATCGAAGACCTCTTACCAAAATCAAAACCCATCCAAAAGAACAAATCACCAATGCACCAATCCAAAATTGCAGATAAAGTTCCCAACATGCAAAAGGAATTGGAAGCCACGAACCACGAGCGCACTAGAAATGAAAAAGAATTGCCTGATCATCACTATAGAGGAGACAATGTAGCAGATCGTCAGAGGAGGATAAAATGAAACCTACATCAGCAAACCGGGAGGGACCCATATCCTGGCCCACCACTACAACCCTCTCGGTTTTTGAATCCCTCGATGCTGTTGAACTATCTATAGAAGTTCCAGATCTACAAGATTGACCATGATCCACGGCTGAAGACCGGAAGGGCTTCCAGCTACTGGAGATATGTCTGCGAAGTCAGCAGAATGAATAGAGATCCCAAGTGACTTCATGGTCTCCATGGAAGGCGTGTCCCAAGCACTGAGAAACCAAGCCCTTCCTATATCCAAGGCCAAAACCTCAAGAAAAACGCCACCTATGGGTGTTAAAGTCGCTGAAAACAGGAAGTCACCGCCGCCTTGAGACTGATATGAACCTCTAGAGCACAACTTTACAGAGAACGATGAAGAAGCGTGGATCCACGGCCAAATCCCCACAGAGAATCCAGGGGAAACCGTAGGAGAAGAATCGAACTAGAGGGAATGCTGGGGGAGTTTGCTACCATCTCTTTTCTATGGTTTTTAGGGATTTTAGTGTATTTTATGGTTTTTATCATTTTTTGGTTTTTATAGGTTTTATGTGTTTTTATGTTTTTATGTTTTTCATATGTTTTATTTATATTTTTAAGGGTTTTAACAATTTTAGGCCTTTTTTGGTTTTTTTTATTTTTATGGTTTTTATGAATTATAAATCTTTTTATGGTTTTTTGAGGTTTTAGTGATTTTTAGGGTTTTATGTGTGTTTAAATTTTTCATCTGCTTTAAGGGTTTATTAAGGTTTTATTATTATTTTTAAGGTTTTTAGGATTTTTTAAACTTTTATCAATTTTAGGGCTTTTTTTAGAATATTTATGGTATTTTGGGATTTTTAGTGTTCGAGGGATTTCTGGTTTTTTATGGTTTTTTTATTTTAGGGTTTCTTTTGAGTTTTATAATTTTTATATGTTTTAATAGGTTTTATCATTTTCGGGGTCGTTTTATGTATTTAGTGTTTTTTTGAGTTGTTTACGGTTTCTATAGTTTTTTGGGTTTTATATAGTTTGTGGTATTTTAGGAAATTTATGGTTTTTTTTTGTTTTATCATTTTTTAGATTTTTAGGGGTTTTAAATGTTTCATATTTTATTGTTTTATTTGGTGTATTTAGTGTTTTTTGGGTCCTAAAATCTCCAAAAAAAATATTATGTTATTTTATAAAATTTGGAAAAGGGTACAAGGAAAACCAGAAGTTTATTGAAGGAAATATACAAAGGAGCGCGACCGCAAAGCACAAAATCCATTCATGGACTACAGATCTTCATGGAGATATGATGCTTCATGATGCACCTGTAAACAAAATAGTTCAAGGGATGGGGATGATGGCATCAATGTCCAAAAATGAGACCAATGTCATTTGTAGTAGGGATGCGATGATTTACACCACCACAAATGAAGATCCCTCATAAACTAAAATATTTCAAAGGATGAGGTGGTTATTTACTCCCTTATGAATTAATATTCAGAAAAAATAGATTGTTGTCCAGATGAAGTGGCCTTGTCAAATCCCATAAAACAAATCAAAGTCATTTATGGGTTATAGGCGTTGATATCTTCCTCATAAAATGATGTGCCCCTTTAGAGAATGAAATCACTAGTAACTAAGTAATTTTTGGACCGGGTGTCCTCTGTGGGAATCTTCAAAAAAGGGATCGTGACCCACCATGAATTACCAATGACACCGATATTTGGTCCTTCTACTCTTCTATAAATGGAATGTAATGGCGACCTAAAAAAGAGAGCTATACCTAGGCATATAAACAGAGGAGATATAAACAAGGGCACGATGAACACCAGATCCCTTCAATGATTATCCAGAGTTAAAATCCACCAAATATAATTAAATTAAAAATTATAAATCATCTGGTGGACTACGAACCAAAAATCCCAATGCGGACACTATCCCAAGAGGTGCAAACCGAGGACCCCTTCTCAAATTGTTATCACACATGGAAAACACTATTTTTCATAACCCATCCATGCATAGAAAAATTATTCGTGGGAGGAACCTAGTCATGCATAGAAAACCATGACTTGGGAGGAACATGGCCCCATGTAGAAAAACTCTACACATGAAGAACCTTGCTCATGAATAAAAATGACACGCTGGACAAACCCAGGACTGCGTAGCACAATGCAATCGGAACAGTCCCCTTACATACATATAATCATTCGATGAGGAGGTAACCCCATCCAATATAATAATATAATACATAGAATGAGGATTCCTTGGACATTATACTATTCGGATCCAACCATTCATTTATGTCATATCATTAGTCCACATATTGGCCCCACCATGAACCATCCTACCATTATCAGGATAATACCACTTCCAAAGCCTCTTAATAAATATGATAAGGTCATCAGGCACATCCACACACCCTTTGGAGTTTGAAAATACATGATATGTAAAGTCATGTGGGTAAACCCTACAGAAAGGAGGACCCTGAATATTTCCTCATGCTTAAATTCCCATTCTAACAAGGCCTACAACCTTGGGGAACTCACATTAAACTCTACATTATATAGATATAGTGGAACCATTGTCCCTTACATTCAATGTATGGTAGTGATGAAAATTCCTCTCCCTCTGAGAACCAATTTTAGGAAACTCCTCCTAAGGTAACCCCCTAAACTTTCTTCCATGAGGAGTCACATTTTCTCCTCTTCATATCTGCTCAGGACATTTATAGATAGATCACTGAATCTGACTGTCCTAACTATGAATTAATTAGAGTAAATAGACACTTCCAAAGCCATTATCTATCTCATTTGGCCCCCAACACTATCCATCATTGGATAAGGTGAGATCATGTGATCATCAGATATACTTCCCCCTCTTTTTCTCACACTGAGCATGACTCTTGTGGTATTATCGTTGAGTATAAATAATGACATCTTCATGATCCCAAACCAAATGTACCTCCCATATATTTTATGAACCAATAATCTCTCATTAAAATGGAATGTTTCCATGTGTATTCTCGAATCAGATGGGCCTACCATATGGTATAAGTCCCAAAACCATAATTCAACAATCAAAGAGTCATATTACCAATGATTCATCACCAAATGATATTTATCCAGTGATGTAATCCCTATATTCAATCCTCATGGGAATCTTCCATGTGTAATCCCAATCCATGTCCGTCTACTTGTTCCAAATCCATGTGTAATCCACAATCATGCCCTTATTTAAATGGTCACCCCCCAAATAGTAAGACCCAATCCAACTAAACTAAATGGTCTGTGATTCCCAACTAACTAGGATACAAAGAAATCCACCTTGAGGTCGAATAATAGCACCCAAATCCACCATAATATTCTCTAATCCATATCTCGGTAGGTTTATATTCACCTAGGAGACTGCATCACTTCTGGGGGCCCTTGGTCGACCTCGACATAAGTCTCACACCATATTTGACAAGGTATCTTCCACCTGGGTGTCCTTGTCGCATGACGTCAAACGGCATGGTTGGGTCCTCATTACAAGACCTTAAAATATAAATTGTCCAGTTATGTGGCACTATACAATGTGGGTTCTGAATCCTATTATGAGGATCCATAAGAATCCCATTTTATGTGTTCGATCCCAATATCAAAAAAATATTATCCCCCTTGTATGACAATAAACTCTAGAGAACCCACCACGCCTCTTAAAACAAGCGTTGTTCTAGTAAACAAACAAAGGATCCATAATATGTCCACAAAAGGGTAACATTAATGGATAAACATAGATACATATAGATCCCTCCATTAATAGAAAGCCTCAGGTATATAAAAATGATTTCAAGCCCATTCATAGTTATAATAGAGCATTTCCTTTGGTAAATTCATAATATAAACATTTTGGAATGAACCAAGGATTAATGAACGCATCTTAAATATATAATAGAGTCCCAAAATAGGCAAAAGTTCCCCCAAAAGGGCATGATGATCCCGAATTTCCTGCCTTTTGTCCAATGTAAGTTCTCAAGTGTTTTTGTCCAAGTTACCCAATGAGCGTCTACCTTTGGAATATTGGTTAATAAATCATGGATGTGAGAGACATTGGTTCTTTCCCACTCTATGAACAATACCCATTGGAGGTCATTTGAAGACCTCATACCCAACATCAATGATTGCAAACCATTCACCCCCTTTCAATCAACTATTCCGAACTTGGGGTACAAAACCATATTTGAGGTAATCAAAATGGTGAACCTAATGAGAATCCGTAACTAAGGTTCTTGTCTTACCCCACTTCAAACCCCATTCACATCCAAAATATAAAAGGGTCAAATGATACCATAAATTATGCATGTGATCATGAGATGATACATTGATGAGGGTTTTTTTATCATCCACCTATATTGAAGAAACTCTTGAAATATTAATTTAATTAAATGGAATATCATATGTTTTCATAGCTATAAATGTCATCCAGTGAACTTGTCGGGTCCTCCAGGAAGAAGAAACCATCTCCCACCCAACGTTTTCAAAAATAGGTCTTGAATGCACTACTTATGGAGTAACATAAGAATTTTACTCTCCAAGGCCTAGACATAGCTAACCTAGTCATCCAGGCCCTGATGCCCTACTAGCCATCCACCCAGTGACAGTCGGCGGTCCATAAGAAGGTGGCTTCACTAGTTGTCACCAACTATTTTGGGATCCTATCCACAATATAAGATAGTGATTGACTCCATTATCTAACAGTTTATGATGAAGTCATCCCAAATGACTTCGTCCTTATAACATATGGGTATTGTCCAAGAACCCAAGTTGGAAACCATCTTTGATGATGCCAGGAGGCCCAAAATCCCCATCATAAAGAGGATATTTCCCTGTGGGTTCCCAATAATGTCAAGCAGGCCTAGGTCCCCAAGGAATCCCATAGAGGGTAAATATGTTATAATTGTGAGTCGTATAGAGTCCCCATTCCATCTGAAGAATCCCACCATGAAAATATGGGGGTAATCCATGAGCAGATGTATATTCCTTCTCACCCTCATGAGGACCATTGATAAAATGATGTAGAAATTTATAGGTATACGTATAGAATTTCCATGGAACCTAAATTTTTCTATTTAAATACAATATCAAATGAGTAGATTCAAATTTCTTCCCACATATATGAATCCTTTCAGTCCAATATAGTGGCCAACTATGAGCATGATTAAATTCTGGTTACACCTCACCAAACATATAGTAAAAATAGGGTAGAAAATTCCAAGAAGAGGCATATTATTGCAATTAAAAAATTAACACATTTAAAATACAATGGAAACCAAATATAGAAATATTCATATTCATTTGGATGCATATCAATATAATCATCAAAATATTGTGGCAAATGAGTAGATGAAAATCACTGCTCGCAAATATAAATCTCACAAGTCAAATATAATGGAAATTTGAGAAACTTGTGAGCATATCCCATCTATAAATTAGGGAAGACATGTTCCTCTGCCCTGAATAAGAGAACTGGCACTATCCACTAGCAAGACATGGAGAACCAGAGTTAGGACATATTCCAACTCTGCCATCAGAATGTTCATATATTATTATTCCAACCAAATATATCTCTCAAGACATCCTAACAATGATAGAGGACCAGACATCAATTCCTAACCACATAATGCAAACATTTCAAGATTTAATTAGGTTTTCAACAATAGTATGGATTTGGGCCCATAATCCCACCTCCCAAAGTGGGGAGACTCATCCCCAAAATGATGTGTTCTTTCTTGAGTAGACATGCATCCATGCTCCCATCCAAGATGGATGTCAAAAATATCCTACGATAAATGGAAAATAGAATCAGGAAAAATACCCATTCTAATTGGGTGATACTGGTCCACTTCGATGGAAAATGTAGGGAAGGCCTATATCCCTCCCAGAACTCAGGTAGCACATCAGTTTATCTCGGAAGCACCATGAGAGCCACCTGACCAGGCACCCAGACATGAAGGCCATCACCTACAGTAAGAGTACCCAATCACCTATAAGAAAACTCACAAAAAGTACTTATGCTAATGGAAATTAGAAAAATAAGAGAAAGTACATGACCATTATCTTTTAGAAGCACCAGTTCTCGATTCCATTAAACCACTTTCAACAGTGTCTCAGGATCTTTCTAATCCATTACTAAATTATATATGTGTTAGAAGAAGTTGTAAAGGTATTCCCCAAAAAAAATTACCAAGTACTCTGAAGGCCCTCCCCATAGGACATACTTCTAATTCATACTTCTTGAATGAGAAATTGTTGATTCAGAGAGCCTATCTAAAAATGAGAATAATGGTATCCCTCCTCATAGGAAGAAGATGAAGAAAAAATAAGGTCCCCCTCCTTTTATTCAATCTTCCCTTATGGTCCTCACCATGTATACATTGTAGAAATTCTCCCTAAATTCTGACATCAATCTATTATGGTAGTCCTCACCATTGTAATTCCAACTGCGAAGGTTATCTCTACATTAATGTTTTATTTCAGCAACAAGGTCATCCCTTTATTTTGATCCACCCCAAAGGTCATCCCTAGGTTATACGATATTGAAATTCTCCCTACAGATGGACAATAATCACGGATGGTAGTACTCACCAATATATAGCCATATGTGATTTTTCTACCCACAGATACATCTTATTGCAAAAAGAAGGTCCTCCCCTTGTTGTTGTCCACCCAGATGGTCCTCCAAAGGGTATACGCTGCAAAAATTCTACCTATACTTAGACATCAATGTATGATGGTAGTACTATCCATTATGGCATTAACTGTGAAGGTCATCTATACAATCACATTCTATATAGATAGGAAGGTCCTTTACTTGTTGAATCAAATACAATAAATCCCTCATCTATAAAGGTGTGTGGAGGGATAGGTTCATGCATATTAGATACCCTATCAATAATAGGTGACATCCTTTATCAAGTAGGATATGTCTTGAGGAAACACTTATATTTTGAGACACCACCAAACCATTAAAATATAAATTTTATCCCAACTAGGCTTTCCACTTGTGAAAAAAATCCTTATGAATATTTCATGTTGGACAGAACATGTAGAAGAGTCTCTAGTAGAATAAAAAATAGATTTGTTTCTCAAGAGAAGAAAATTGGCCAAGGAGGACATACTTTTTATATTTTTTCCCACATAAAATCCTCAATTTTACATAAAAAAGGAATTTTTTAGAGGAATTAATACCGAAATCATCTCAATATTTAGAAAACTACACTTCAGTTGAAAAAAATATTCCCTACTCTGGGAATGAAGACCATGCTAGAAATATTGGGAGAGATTCATCGTAAAATTGACATGGAAGGCCTTTTTTCTGTGTGGATAACAAAATTAGAGATGTGTAAGAGAGATCTCCAACTATCCTTCCTCAATTCACTACATAATTTTCACCATCATATCAGTGACACCCCTCCTAGTGTTCATATTTGGGGATGGAGAGAGAATAGATCTTTTCATTTTCCACCACACCTTGATCAAAAAAACCCATTGTAAATGAAATTCTATTATGTCATTATCGAAAGGTGTAAATTAAATGAAATCCCCTCTCATAAAATGAATCATGCTTAACAAGAACAGGCCTGGAGTATGTCTCAAAAGCATCAAGCCCTAAGAGATAAAGCCGTAAAAAAATCATGAACCAGGAAAACAAACCCATTCAATTGGATTCGCCCCCAAGGGAATCCAATCATTAAGCACTCTTAATGTATTAAGAAAAAAAATATTTCAATAGAGAACCCAACAACATATCCAGATCACAATCAAATGGGAATGCATGAGATAAAGAAAGCAGTGATAGTAGCTGTAATGACCGTAGTACGAGATCGTCCTCAAACTATAGGGTTGGGGGAATTTCCAACAAAAAATTCCCCATAAGACTGAAAAGATTGGTTAGAGGAAAAATAAAAAGGGAACATGATAAACCCAAACCTGAAGGCATGGGGAAAGTTTCACCTTACCCACCCTCCTAGTGGAAATCTGCCTTTTCTCATTTAGGGATTACAACATGTAAGGAGATCTCCAATTCCATCCCATAATGTGACTCATTTCCCCCAGAAGTGAGGCATACGACAAGGCCGTATAAGGGCTCTATCTAAGTTACTCTTTGCTAAAAAGAATGAATTGGATCTCAAAATGGAAGGAAGAGATTCATAAAAGGATTAAAATTACTCTTCTACCTTTCAGTAACTCAAACACCATCCATAATGCATTATGCATTGGTGAACGCCAGGGATGTTAATCCTATAGACCACCACAAAAATGATGAAACGTAGAAGATAAATAAGAGGATAGATCAATCTAGAATCTGATCCACAATGAGAATGATGGTATTATTACCTTGAACCAAAGGATCTCTATGTATTTGTGAATTCTCCCCATTAATCCTCCACCGCCTCTTCAAATAATCCCTAGCAGAGAAAGGAATAAAAATAAAGTCATCTATGACCTACCTCCTCCTCCTATCAAGGAGAACAAGCCCCTTGTACTCAAAGACATAATTTATTACATGGAATAATAAATTAATGACTTGAGGTGAACCAATGCCAAATTACTCCATGGTAGCATTTTTATTTAATATAATCCCAAAAGAGAGCTTCAATGTACACTTCCTATAGGTGTACCTCATCTGAACATGTTTACCATAGAAAATAAAGAAAGTCCTGGAATTCCCACCAAAGTTTGTAGACCATAAGTCTACCTAGACCTGATCATAGTCAGGTATCATGATTTCCATCCATTGAGGACATTACTAGAATAGGTTCAGGTAAATCCATAAATGATTTCCTTGGACGGATACTCCACTAAAGAACTGACCGAACTGACATCTTAAATATTTCCCCTCATTACGCTAATCCAAGCCCAGTTTCAATAGAGCACTCATCATGGTCTTATCAATACCATAAATTCATTGTAAGGTAAATTGGGAGTCATAGAGGATCATCCTACACTGATATAGCTGGAATGAAAAACTTACCCTGATTAGGTGAGAAAAACCCCACTACAACAAAAAATTCAGGAGGAAAATGTTTCCAATAGTTGATGGCTCAGTCAACCCAAAACAATATCTAATGAACTATTCATCTTATTATGATACCATGATGGGAATACCAAAGAAACAAGATTATGAGAAACTCATATGAGTTGTACAGACCCTGTAAGGGTCCGGTTTTTTATGGTATATGAGTTTTCCAGCTTAGATGATAATTGGATGGGAGGATCCCCATTAATAGTTCCTCTAATATTTAATCTCAATGAGTATAAATAAAATAGTTATTGAACTCCCAAATTGAAATTAGTGGTAAAATGAGAGTCCTAGAATTCATTCCCTGATGAAAATGGCTAACCTACTCATTGAACTGGCCAATCCCCATGGAGGGGATTCTTACTATGTGCATTGATAACCTTCATTAGGAGATACAAACACTACTCATCCAGGTGAAGTATACAAGTGGGATTCAGTGTTTTTCTAACATTGACCAAATAATGGAATACTTCATACATAAGAATATTCTTAAGTCACACGTTACTTCACCGATTCAATGAAAAAGTGTTGGAAATGATAAAATGGCCTTCGTCAAGATTAATTCAGCCTTTACAACTGCCCAAGATCTGAGGCCTACACTATATTGTCCATCACCATTAGTCATTAACAGCAACCCCCCCCCCCCTCAACAAGAAAATTTAAGGGTACCCAAGAAAAATAAATTTAATGAACATAGGAATAATGTTTACTCATTCCAAGATTATCAACTTAAGGTATATTTTATAGTCTCAATGAACTATAATTTTCTATTACTACTAGAGACAAAAGGTCCAATGAGGTTACCCTTGATGACCAGCTAGATTATTTCTCCTTTCACCATATACTGGGTTATAAAATCTAAGAGTTTATCTTCTAAAAATATCTCCAGCAGAAAATGTTATATTTTAGGCAAGTAAAATAGGGAATATTGCTCGCATATATGGCATATTTTCCCACTAATGAACCTAATGAGGGAGGTGAGTGGAAATATGTTTTTAGAAGGAGAGAACAAAATTTAGATATTTGGATGAATCGAAATACAATCGACCTAAATCATGGAATCCTCCAAGAGTAGTTATAACACCCTATTATGCACCCAACTTCTCATACTAAAACATAGTCAACATCCTCAGCCCCATAACCCTCCAAGAGAAGATCTTCAAAAGGAAAGTGTGCTGATAAAGGAAGGGGGAAGTGAAATAAGATGAATATATTTGAAAGAAAAATTCATCCTTTATCCTTCCATATTTTATTCCATAAGATCTGAAAGAATGGGAACTTCCCTACCAAATAGAACCACCAGAGGTAGTCAGTTAAAAATAGTCATCATCATATGAGGATTTGATCTGTGGATCTGTTAATGTCATTAATTTAATGGTCCGCTTCTCTAACCATTATTATTTATATGAGACTAAGTACGCCACAACTGGTTAGGGAGCCAAAGGAAGAGTCTTCATGAGATAGGGGTGTCGTGTATTCCGTATCCGATGAAGAAGTCATATTTCTGGATACACTCCTTCTAAAACCATAAATGTTGCAGAAACCAATGAGAGATCCATTCAATAGTCCCAATAGAAAATGTAAAATTCCAATGTACCTAACTGAATCCACTATGTCCTGATCATTATGGAATTTATATCAGAAGTGGAACATGTTTCTAATTTTCCTTGTCATATAGGAAGACCAACCCATCACAACCCACTAATAATGGGAGCACCTCTAGAACTATCATCAAGGGATGATCCATATTCAACTAATAATCATGTCTCTAAATAAAATATTAATGAGAATCTGCACATAGGGATGTTCTGATCATTAGACAAGAAGTATGATATCTTGAATTAGTTGGTCTCGATACTGACCAAACTATCAATCTTGGATGCATTCGGGTTTTCAAAAGACATCACGAAAGCACTCATTCAAGATTTTTTTATAATAGTTGGAGTTTGAAGTTGAAGTAGTCACCATTAAGCTCTATCAGATAGAGATCTATTCTGCAAAATTCCATGTGGTTATCTCATTCACCAATCATGATGAAGACGTCATTATATAGGGGAAAATCATAATCTCATATGTGTCTAGAAGAATAAATGGTGTCGATATATTGAATGTTTTTGTTGATAATGGTTGAAGATGTAATCTCATTCGAGTATGACCTCATCATCGACTGGGTTATGATAAAAATAACATATCATCTTCCTCTATAACCCTGCAAAAATTTTAAAAATGTTAGCAGAATACATTGGTCCAAATCAATCACGTCGCCCAATTTGGAGACCTCATATCCAACTCATAATTTTTGTTCATTTGAAAGAGAAAAACCATCAATGACTTTATAAAAAGGCCTCATTTTCACAAACAAGCAACAATTTTTTCCTCATACCATCAATTCATCAAACACTACATCAATTTCCAAATTGGTACATTATACACTGATAAGTCCACATTTGAATCCTACAAGTTAGACTATATCAATGTTGGATTCTATGAGCATAAATGGTAACAAACCTTGGTCAATGGTATTTAATGGGTCACTTCCCCAAATTGTTTGAAAATAATCCCAGCTAACCCTTTCAGAAATATCAATGAAGAATATATCATAACGATCCACCAAATTAAGAATATGTGTGAAAATGTTAATGCACGTTTAGCTGTAATAACTATTTCAGTCATGGATACAAAGTCTAATAATGATGAAAATTTTGTTGACCCCCATGATATTGTATAATTCATGAATGGTAATTCCTTCAACCTATTCCTAGAGACCTAGAAAATCCCTGAATCACTAACTAACTAATTAGGGTGTGTCTCATCACTCAATGTAGATGAATACACTCATCCATCCCTCACTCCAGTATGCCTAGAGTTTCAAGGTAAACCCCCACTACAAACTGAGTCAAAATAAGTCACTTCATCGTCCAAAAACTAAGATCTAATCACTTCTCTCAACTCTGTAGAAACCATTCTGAGAATTTTTTCCCCCTAGAAATAAGAGTAAGTGGACAAAGAAGAAGAATAAGAGGATAAGGTTGTTAGGGAAGCTCCTACATCATTTGAGGAGGGAATCTCTACCACCATTGACGAACTCAGAGAAATAAATCTATGTAGAGAAGAATATACACAACCCACCTTGATTGGTGCAACTATATCTTATTAGAACTACACCTTTTTCATAAGGAAAAACAATTATTTATTCACAAGTAACTACATATAAATTATAGGAATTGATCCTAATATCATCACACATCACCTAAACCCATCAGGGGATCATCCAGTCTATAAACATGTTTCTAGAATGATGCACCCTATACGTGATGGGAAAATAGAAGCTGAAATTGATAATATCATCAATGAAAAAAATCATTTGTGAAGTCTAATAACCTAATTGGTTGGTGAACATAGTCCCTGTTAAAAAAGTACAGAAAAATCAGAGTTTGTATGGATGTTAGGGATCTTAATCAGTACTTCTCTAAGGATTATTTCCTAGTCCCAATTATAAAATTTTGGATTGATGAAACCACTAGATATCAGGAACTCTCCTTTATGGATTTCTTTTTGGGATTCAGTAAAATCATAATGGCCTAAGAAGATGAATAATAAACCACCTTGATGACCCCCATGGAGTTTTCATCTGTCAGGTAATTCTATTTCTCTTGGAAAAGCCAGCGCCACATATCAATGCATCATGCACCGCATATTCAAACCCTTTTTGGGAAAATTCATCGAATTTTATGTTGATTACGTAGTGATTAAATATTTAGAATTCTTAGAAACCCTGTGAGATCCTGAAACCGTCTTCAACAAATTGAAGAAACATAGTCTAAAATGAACCCCTAAATATGCGCCTTCAGCATTACCTCAGAGTTGTTTCTTGAATTCTTCATACATAATCATGGCATTGATGTATACCCTGAGAAGAAAAAGGGTATCATTGATATTAAACCCCCTTGAAACATCACTAATTTATGGGGAAATTTAAAGACACATAGCCTACATTCGATTCATCATATCCAACCATGTAGGAAACTATTTCTATTCATCAGGTTGAAGAAAAAAGAGGTTATATACCAGTGGGATAGTGATTTCTAGGAATCATAAAAATGTCTCAAGAATACCTCCTAAGCCCATAATTTATTATTCCACCTATCAAAAGAAGAATTTTTATATTTTTTGTGACAACTCTCAAGTAATCACCAAGAGCATTCCATGTGCAATCAAATGAAGCTCGTAATAAAAATAAACTTTTTATCATAGTTGAACCATGATTGATGATGAAACTCATTACAATGATATCGAGAAGAGTTAATTAGTGATAATATTTTTAATAAATAATTTATTTACTACATACATCATAATGAAGTCTATTTGGTCTCCCATAGAAACCCACTCAAATAAATTCTCAGTTATATAATGTTGACTGGGTGCTTATCACATTGGGAAGTCATCCTGAAGTAGTTTTTCATATAGTTTGTTTCATAGAGAGATACAAAAGTCTAGGTTTTATAATATTTTCTGGAAGATCACCCCTTAATAGAAATGACATCATTTTCTACCAGGTTAACCAATGAATATATTTATTTCTATTCATGAATACACCATATATTGGAGATGCATTTTGAAAGCGCATATAAAATACTGACATGAAAAAGAAAATAAGAACCCATGAACAAAAAATTGAGGCCAAGAGTCATACTCATATCTTCCGAAAAGGAGGTCCTACCTTATTCATTCCTGGTATCTTATGGGTGCACTAAAAATGATGAAAAATATCTTTCTATAATTATAGATATAGAGATGGAACTTCTAGTAAAAGAAAAACACTTGAAGGTAAAATGTGATTCAAAACTAGTCATCAAGATGTTCAATCAAGATTACACTATAAAAAGGATGATATGATCCACATGTTAGACCACATCTGATGACTAATGGAGTAATTCCTTTCGGGTCCAAAATTAGCATATGTCCCCAATCCAAAAAATGCCAAAGATGATAAATTTTAAAATGCAACCACAACTCTAGTTGATCCAAACCGGGATGAAATGATCATCAACATTGTACACCACCGGATGGTATCCCCATTCATTCAAGACAACACAAAACAAATTTATGAGACCATCCCCTCCCCTGATCCTTCAGTTCCTATCACCGTCTAGATGACACCCTTATGGAATACCATCTAAATGTAGGTCTTCCACCAAATATGGTCGAAAGGGATAAAATCTGATGGTGGGAAATTAACATTTTTTTGTGTGATGGAATAAATAAACAAAATTTACTATATAATAAGATCTTTTATTGAGTCCCTATCAAATGAATTGATGGAGAAGAGGTTGATGTTGTCCTGAAAGGGGTGCACGCTGGATCTTTTGGTACCCACTAATCAGGATCCAAGAACTCCCATCAAATTTGAAGGCTTGAATACTAATGTTCCACTGTAATGTAGAACTGTACTAAATTCACAAAAAAAAGTATCATTCCTTCAAGTTTCATGCCAATTTCATCCCCCAACCCCCAAAGCTACTTCACATGGACATGTATTCTTGTTTAGTTGAAATATGGAGAATAGATATCATGGGACCATATCCGCTCACTACGACCAAGAAATTCAAGTATATTCTCATTTAAACCGAATTCTTTTACAAATGGGTAATTTTTTTACCCATCAAATAATTTGGGGAAAGAAACGTTGTCAGCTTCTTGAAATCAATCATCATAACCTGGTTTGGTGTATCTCATACTATACATATGAACAAAATCACCAATTTCTACACTGCATAATTGGAGAAATTATATCAAAAGTATGATATGAATTTCAATTTTTTATCCCACTACCACGTAGTGGCTAAATGAAAGATTGATTCCATCAACAACAACCTATCCAATATAATCCATATGCTGGTAGATAATGATATGAAATCATGGAAGGACTACATCCTTCTTGATTTTTGGGCTTACCAGACCATGACCCACATTGTCACCCAGGGAACCCCATACTCATCAGTATGAGGGACATAGTTTGTATTCCCATTGAAGCTAAATCGACTATGCTATGTGTCTCCATATGTGATCAATTATCTATATATGAGTAATAACATAAAATAATGTATGAATAGGATATCCTCGATTAAAATATATTGCAAACCTTGTTCCAATTGGAGGTTCACCAAAACTAAATTGTACAAGCCTTTAATAAAAAGGTTCAACTTCTGTTGTTCTTTGAAGGAGATATGGTGTTAGTTACTAGGACTACAATGATATATAGAAATAAACCTCCAATGATGGAACCAAAATGTAAGGTACCTTACACCATACACAAGTTCATCATTAATGGAGTATATTCTATGAATTCGTTGGATGGGTAGCTCACTAAGACTCCCACCAACACAAGGTTATTAAAGAAATATTTCATGTAATTACACATCTTTATTCCTTACCACATGATGATAAAATTAATGGAATCATTTTCCTTACCATATGATGATAAACTGCATAGAACCATTATCTTGACTACATGATGTTAAATGGAATGATACATCATCCTGACCATATGACGTTAAACTATACAGATATCGTCCTTACCACATGACATTAAAATGTGATACCAATCATCCTAATCTCAGGATGATATAATTCATGGTATACCATCCAAATTTCATGAAATTAAACTATGTAACAATCAGAGTCCCAATTTCATGATGATAAAATACAATCATGGTCCAAAATCTATGACCTTAAATGTGAAACACAAGTCCAATAATAACAAATTAAAAATATTTGCAACCCTGCTTAGTAATCTGTCTGTGGTGTATGGGATTAATAGGGTATCATTCATTTCAGGTCTGTTATTCCACCACATTATGCACATCCCATATTGAAAAGATCACCCCTATACCTATCTCAATGACCATAAACTAAGAGTTGTCATCTTGTTCTCATGGCATTAAACTGCTGGATGCATTTTCCAAGATACATGATGTTGAACTTCATAGAATGAAGGGTTCGAACACCATGACCATAAAATAGGAAATAATTTCCCACTGAATGATGTCAAACTATATGAGGGTCATTATTTCAATAAACAATACACCAAGAATCAAAAAAAGTTGTCTGGGGGAAAGAAAAAACTCCCCCTCCCTTCATATGAGCCAGATCTATGTTGGGATTTTTTTCATTAACTATTATTGATTGATTCCCATTCACATGGGATATGTATCAATGCCCAGACATTGCATCTTCATTCCCAGCCATGAATCCATTCAACCTTATGGCCTATTTTATTTATTATCCATTCGAAGTGTGTGGTGTGTCATAGGGCCTATTAAGTCCACATTTACATTAGGTCATAGTGATTGCACCATGAACCTCACATTAAAACCCTTATTCTACGTGTATGTTTACAAAATGGGTTAAAATGTACTACTAGACACCCTATCTGTATGATGATAAAATGTGTAGCACCATCCATCTTAGTGGTATAATGAACAACTATAGCACAACCATCATCCTCATTGTATGTCTTTAAACCATATGGAACTATCACAATTCCCTCACCTAAGAGGACATCACCCCTGACATTTATCATCCACCATGATTTTTTCAAATAACTATATACATGTTTATTCATATCTATATAGGATATGTAGTGACACCCAGATCTCCAATTTCGGGTACATCCATGATGACAAAGGGGAAATTCCTTTCTCCCTATGTATGAGTCAAAACTATACAGGGAGACCCTTCCTCAAGAACTATATCTGGCTTGAATCTTGTTTTTAAAATATTCATAGGGAATCCTAAGAAAAATTTCCTAGACCAATCCAAAATTAAAAATAAAAGAGAATAAATAATTTCCCCATATATAGTATGAAATTTTGTGTATGAAAATCTTGAATTTGGGTCCCTCATGGGGAGATAAATCAAAGAAATAGAAATCCACCCTACATATGATTCTAGTTGATTTAGGGTGTTTCCAAATAAAAAAAATACAATCTAAATGGTTCTTATATGCCCTGAAGAATCCCTTCTATTCATCAAACTCTGTGCCCTAGGAAATTTTTTATCATTATAAGTCTCCCCAACCATTGGAAGTGAAGGGATAGATTCCTGAGGACACCTTTGTTTGGCTTGGAATAATATTCCCCAGTTGTCTCTACATATGTTTCCAACAAAAAAGGTTTGTCGTCCAAAGGTAAATTAATCCCCATGATATGGTTTTTCTACCTCTATATTCCCAAATGTCTTCCACTCCCCATGTCATTTATCTAGTCCTAGAATCCCCATAACCATGGTTTACACATTCCTTCCCCCTCATGTTTGGGGTATGTTAGAAAATTTCAGCCCAATTATCCACTAGTTATTCATGATTTCTATAAAAATTTGTCCTATATGTATGACCATAAACCACAGAAAATCATGTCATAATCACATGACACAAAAACTTCATGATATTAAGAACTATGTTTGGATTTATTCATATCATTGCATGGTAAATAGTGAAAAATGATCCTCAGACCCCAGGCCCATCGTTGAGAAAAAATTCCATCTCCTTTCCTATGTATAGGAAAGACTTGTACAAGAAATTTCCAGAAACACCAACGAATGATTCCTATGTGGTCCTATGCATGAAATAGATCTATGTAAGAGTTTCCGATATGAGATTCACACCATGAGTGGGTTCATATTCAAATAAAAAACCCACTCTTATGTGTGATATAGATCTGCTAGAGAGATTTTAATATGAGTCTCACCTTATTCAAAAGATCATATCCAATGGTAAATTACCCTTTTTCAAAAAAAAAACCATTTATTATCATGTAGGGGAACCATCCAATAACGATACATGGCTTGATTCTTTCCATTATTGGATACATAGTGTAGCCTGAACATATTGTTTTGGGCCAAATAATAACATACCTTTTCCTTCACATCGGGTCATCCATGTCCCTAATGCAAGATAATAAACTTCACAGATAAAGCCCTTACTAAAATACATTAAACAACATGAACCATGTCCTTTACACACGAAAATACAATGCATGGGTTATCTAGAAATATGTACATCTTGATTTTATCCCTTGCAGGATATGTAGTGGCACCCAGATCATCAGTCTTAGGTATAGTTGTAACACAAAAAATATTTCCTTTACCTATACATACGCTACACCAGTGTAGGGAACCTCTACATACATGCCTAGGGGAAACGTCTCTACTTACTCCCAGGAAATATCATCTTGAAATACCACTTTAATGTTGAGGAACCCTCCTCTTAAAAGTCAGTCTATATTTCCAGAATGGTCCAAATCCTCATAACATACCTCAGCCTTCAGAAGTGGATGACCAGATTGCTGTGGACACCATTGTTGGAATATGGACAATATTCCCCAGTTGTCTCTACATTAGATTCCCAAAAAAATATGGTATATCAACCAATTTCAACTTCATCCCCATGACAGGATTTTCCTACCTTCATATTCCGCAATGATTATTATGTCCCACATCACTCGTTGGACTCAAACTACCTTAGATTACAGTTTAGAAACATCTCCCCATTCATGCCTTAAGATAATAGAGCATTATTAGTCAAAATACCATGAAAAGTTTGAATCGCATAACTCTAGGTTAGAGTAAAGTTGTATTAAATTTTAAATCTCAAATATCATGGTCGTACAATGTTAAACTACACCATCCATGTACAGGTCTTACAACGTAAAACCACACCATGCTTCAAACCTCCTTTACATAAGACAAATTCATGTGAGAGTGGTTTCCCATTAAGGATTCAAAGCCATTACAGATTCCCTCATACTTTTCATACATCACTTCCCGGAAAAGAAACCCTTAAGGGTCTTAAAAAATACAAATTCCCATAAAGTTTCCAATCCATTAGAAATAAAAGGTTAGTGTCCTGAGGAAACATTTGTTGGGAAACACATAATATGCCCTGATTAGATCTTCATAAGTTTTCAAGATAAATAAAAGGGCCTATCAACCAAGATAAAATTTGTCTCTGAGAGAGTATTTTTCGACATCTATACGATCTAGCATCATAATGTTGGAAACCATTCCAAAAAATACATCCCACATACAGTCCCTATATCATGTCTCAGGTTTCAAAATCAAAAAAACAAGATAATGAAAAATCCAGCATTCATGTCTAAAAACAATATTAGGGTATTCTCGGCCAATAAATCACATTGAGGACTTATGCACACAATTTATGGTCAAAGATATTCATCCTAAATCACCATTGGAATTATATTGGCTTATAGGAATATAAACTGCTCACAACAATGAGACACAAAACTCTCCAAGTTGAAAACCCATAATGGAAACCATGTGTAAAAGTCATGTATCAGATTTCTAGACCTATAATTTACATATTTTATGTTAATATTGAGAAATCAAAAATTAAAGAGGCACAAATAATTTTAGTTTGAAACCCTACAAAGGGAGCCTAATAAAAATTCAAGTTATGCCTATTAAGCATGAACCCAAATGGAATTAGATAAAATATTATTATAAAAACAACACAAATTTCATTGGTTTTTTCCTAAAACCCTAGAAATATTCAAAATTATGCTTGTTGATTCCCTTGTCCCATGAAAAAATATAGCATTATCCGATCTTTCATTCAAATAAGGAATGCTTCTACATCATAATGACCTCCTCTTCATCTAGATAAAAACCCATTTCAATGGGGGGTAATTTTTTGTGTTCTGAATTCTCCACAAACACAATTGAGATATTTCAATAAATTTTCCAAATGGAATTAATAAATCCCATAATTATATTGAATAAATTGTTCAAATGATCATGATTGATAAGAAAAAAATCCCTTCGTGGACTTTTGTTCTTCATGGTGATATGCTTCTTCATGAACAACATATGAACAATTTATTCTTAGGGATGAAGATGGTGGAACTGATCCCTGAAAACAAAGATCCCCCATACACTCAAATAGTTTGAAGGATGAGGTAGTGATTTAATCCACCATGAACAAATATTCCCCATGAACTAGCTAGTTCTTGGGATGTTGTGGTATTATCATCTACCCAAAAATGAAACAAAGTCATTTATGGGATCAAAGTAGTCATCTATTCCTCTTAAAATATGGCCCCATTTAATGAATTATATCACCACTGACTAGGTCATTCATTGTTTGGGTATCCAATATGGAATTCTACAAAACAAGGATCATGACCCACCACAAATGATTGGCCACACCGGCATCTGGTCTCTCCGCCCTTCTATAAATAATTCCAGAGGGGGGATAAAAAGAGGACCATATCTGAACATATTAAATGAAGTGATCTGGTGTAAGGCAGTACAAAAACCAAATCCATTCTATGATTCTTGATAGGTAAAACCCAGTGCATATCATTAAATAGGAATTAATAAATCATCTAGTGGTCTATTAACCCAATTTCACCTTGTAGACATAATCCCATGAGGTAAAAACTAATGGATGCTTTGCAAATAAGAATCGCACATGGAAAAAGTATATACAAAAAAACCCTATACCACATAGAATAAATCTACATCAGAGGAACCTAGTCCCATGTAGTAAAACACGATGTGAGAGGAACTTTTCCTCATGTAAAAAATCTCAATGTGGGAAGAAGCCATCCCCGGGAAGAAAAACTATTCACAGACCAAACTAAGGACCATGTAGCAAAATTATACGTAGATGATCCCCTTCCCACATAGCATCATGATATTCAGAGGGAACCCCATCTGACATAAGTAGATTATATACAGAATGTGGATTCCTTGGGCAGTATACTCTAAAATTCCCACCATTCATTTATTTCAAATCATTAGTCCCTATATTGGCCAATCTATGAACCAGTATACCAGCATTAGGCTAATTCCCCTTCCAAATCCACCTTACAGGTACAATAATACCATCGGGCACATTAGTGTTCCTTTTTTAGTTTATATACCAATGGAAAGAAGATTCATGTGGGTAACCCCCAAAGTATGGTGGACCCCCAGAATATCCTCTTGTTTACATTCCTACGGTAATGAGGGATCCATCCTTGGGGTACTCTCACGAACCTCCACATTCTATGGATCGAGGGGACCCACAATCCATTTAATTCAATGAGGGATAGTGGGGAACAATCCTTTTCCTCTTAAAAAACTAATTTTAGGGCACTCTTACTGAGGTAAGCCCCTATCCATTCTTACATCATGCAACACTTTTTCTCAACTATGCATCCTCCAAGAATGTATTCAGATAGATAACTAAATCTAGATATCTTATATATGAAATAAAGAGGGTAAATAGAAACTCTATAATCCTCTATCTCACTCCCTTTGGGATCCATCACCACCCATCAGCGGATAAGGTGAGATCTTGTGAAAACCAGATCTACTACTCCCTCTTGATTCTCACACCAAGCATGACTCGCATGGGCTAAAATTGGGTGGCGATTATGACCTCTGCACTATCCCAAACCAAATGGGCCACCCATACACTATAAGTCTCAATTATATCCCATTAATTTTGCCCACATACATGCATAAGCACCAACCAGATGGTCCTCCCATATGGTATATGTCTCAAAAACATAATTCAAAATTAGAATGGTCATATTCCCAATGAAGCAATACCAAATGGGCCTTCTCCATAAATGTAATCCCCAAAATCTATCCACATGGGATTCTTCCATGAATAAGCCCCAACTATTTCAATATCTTTGGTCTTCTTCCATGAATAATCCCTAAACATTACCCTTTCTAAATGGGTCTACTCTAAAGTGCAATTCCCAGTCTAACTGAACTACATGAGCATTGATTCCCAACTAACCGAGATACGTAGGAATCCTCCATGAGTTCCAAAACCTATAACCCTAATCCACCATAATTTTATTGGCATGATATCCCTAGTAGTTTTATATTCACCCAGGAGGATACATCTATTCTCGGTACCCTATGGATTCCTTTCCATAAGTCACACACCATCTTTGACCATGCATTTTCCACCTGTGTGTCCTTTCTGCATGACATTAGACTACATGGTAGGGGTCCTTGTCATGTGAACTTAAAATGTGATGTTCCTAGTTAAGAGGCACCAAACTATGTGGGTTACGAATATTATTATAAGGATATTTTGGAAGCCCATTTAATTGTTTTGATCCCAACATCAGAACAAATCTCGTACCCCCTGAATAACGATAAACTTTACTGTACCCCCCCCCCCACACAGCTTAAACATAAAATCATCCCAATAAAAAACCAATAAACCCAAATAATTACACAAAAGGGTTACATTGAGAGATAATAATGTATACATATAGATCCCTCAATTGTTGGAGAACCTCATATACATATAGATGATTCCAATCCCATGCGTAGTTATATAGGATCGTTGCCTTAGGGTAATCTGTAATATAAACATTTAGAAATTTACCAAGGACTAATGAAAATAACTTAAATATATAAGAGATACTCATAATAGGAAATAGTTTCCCCCAGAAGGTTGTGATGAGCCCAACCACCCATCCTCTTGACCAAAATGAGTTATCAAGTGTCGTTGGCCATGTTACCCAATGAGTGTCTGCCTTTGGATAGTAGGTATAAGAATCGTGGTTATGAGAACCATTGGGTGTCTCTGGCTCCATGACCAAAACTAGTTGGAGACTATTCTAGAACTCATACCCATTGTCAATGATTTCACACCATTCATCCCCTTACAATCCATTATTCTTGACCAGGTGTTTGAGCCTGTCTTCAGAGGAAATATGGGTAATTATGTGTTTTAACATTTTTTTGGTAATTTTAGGGTTTTTAGACTTTTATGGGGATTAGTGCTTTTAGGGATTTTGACAGTTTTTGGGGTTACTATGGGGTTTATAGTTTTATTAGGTTTTTTAAGTTGTTGTGTTTTTTTATTCTCTAGTATTATTAATTTCTTTTAGAGTATGTTATAATTTTAGGGGTTTAAATTGTTTTATATTTTTAGTGGGTTTTATAGTTTTTGGGGTTTTTAGGGTTTTATAGAATTTATGGTTTTATGGATTTTAATGATGTTTTGGATTTTTAATGTCTTTTATGGGTTTTAGTGTTTTTTAGGTTTTTAGGGGATTTAAGTCTTTATATGTATTTATTGGGTTTCATATGTTTTTTAGGTTTTTAGGGTTTTTAAGGTATTTATGGATTTTTGGGGATTTTTATGTCCTTTAATGGTTTAACGGAATTTTAAGGGTTTTAGGGTTTTTAGTTGTTTCATAGGGTTTTTTGTTTTTATAGTTTTCATATGGGTTTTCTGGGATTCAGGTTTCTTAATATTTTTATGTATTTCATGGGATTTTCTAGAATTTTTCTAGCTTTCAGAGATATTAAGAATTTTGAGGGTTTTAGGGTTTTTTAAGTTGTTGGTTTGTTTTTATTGGTTTGTGGGGTTTTGGTGTTTTTTGATAATTTTATGGTTTTATATGTTGTTTTATCATATTAGGGGATTAAAAGGTTTTTATATTTTTTAGAGGATCTTTAGGATTTTGATGGTTTTTAGGCTTTTTATTATTTTTAGGGGTCTTAAATGTTTTTAGGTTTTTATTGTTTTATTATGAGTTTTCAATGTTTTTAAGGTTATTTACATTTTATGGATTTTTATGGATTTTAAGGATTGTTTTTATATTTTATGGATTTTTATGTATTATTTGTGTATTAAGGGATTACGTGGGTTTTTTTTGTTTTAGGGGTTTTATGTTTTTTTTGTGGTTTTAGGGTTTTTTGAGATTTTAGGGATGTTATGGTTTCTTGAGATTTGTAAAATTTTAGTAGTTTGATGGGTTTTTATAGTTCAACTAGTTTTTAGAGATCTTATAAATCATTATGGTTTTTTATGCTTATACATAGTTTTATATATTTTTTTTGGGATTTTGAGGATTTTTAGGGTCTTATAGGGTTTTTATATTTTTTAGATTTCATAGTTTGTATATGTATTTTAATGATTTCTTTGAGGTGTTCAGAGGTTTTAATGGTTTTTATGTTTTTAAGTATTTTTATGAAATTTTTGTATTTTTATGATTTTTAGGGTTTTGAGGGATTTTGAGGGATTTTTGGGGTTTTAGGGGTTTTAATTTTTTATATGTTTATTAGTGTTTTTATTTTTTTATGGTTCTAAAGTGTTTTTAAGTTTTAAATTTTTTGTAAGATTTTTTAGGGAAAGGGAGGCGCAGGGAAAGACTATTGATGGCCCCCCAAAAATTATAAATGAAAATGAAGCAGACAAGGACGAGTAGGGTCAAAGGAACCACACCAAAAAACCTTTAGCCTCTAGGAAAAAATCCCAAATGATCCCAAACACAATGAGAAGGAATTTGGATCTACAAATCACCATATCCAACCTCATAAGAAACCCCATCAGCCCCATAACCAAAGGAAGAATCTGACTCCACCAATACCCATTCCTAAGATTCATATTGCTTAAGGAAGGATGTGTAATACTCTCTGAGATTCCATTACTCAATATTAATCTGCACCTCGCCAGGCCGACCTTCCCTTCCTTGAGCATCATTGTTTTCTTTACAGGCCTAGGAGGAGGCTCATGAAGTAATTGGCATAGGAAAGGAAGAATAGTCCTTCTTTGATCTCCTCTTCACTGGGGGTGATGCAAGATCTACATTCATGAATTGCAGCACATCATCAGTGTTCGACGCTCTGGAATTTAGATTCACATCCTTCCTATGATCAAAAGTGAAATGCTCAACCCCAGCTCTCTGACTACCAAGTCTAGGAATAAGGTCATTTTCAGACTGCTGGTTCTTCTTATGGGGACACGAGTCCAAGAAAGAGGAAACAGTGGAAACCATTGAAGCCTTGTACCACTATATCCTATCCAAATTACCATTGGTTATGTCATCACGATCCCCAAAGATTTCCCCCATCCTTGTAGTTTCCTCATCTTCATCCCAAATGAAGATCACATCCTACTGAAGGTCAAGATTCTACATGATCTCTTTTTGATACTATTCAAAAGGGATTTCCAAGCAATCCAACATTATCTATTTAGACAACTCAAAAAACATAGGTATAGTCTAAAAAACAACAAGGGAAAGTCTTAGATCAGGTTTCTCAAAATTCATCCTAACTGGAGGAAGGTTATCAGTCTCATGCATCTCATACTTAGGGTCATCAATCGAACTATCCCCAATCTCAAAATCATCAGCCAAAACCTTCTCCGGAAATTTCTTAGTTGGTATGGTATTATGGTCCACGACCACATGCCTAATACCTTTACAAAATGGAAGAAGATTCATCTCTTGTAGGTCTATAGGGTGTTCAGAATCATCCTTAACCGCCATGACCTATAACTCTACATGTTCCTGGATCTCAAGACTCCCCACCCCCTTGCCCACATATTCCGCAGAATCCTAGCTGGAAAACTGTGTAGAGGATAAGAACAACTCCTTTCCCAGGGTCTTCCCTTGCACAACAACAACTGATGGATTTGGAAATGGCTCCATATCTATCCCATCACCAATGAAGAATGGGTGCTCACTGTCATCCCATATATAATGAACTTACCAATTAAATGCCACAACCCCATCTTCATCAGGAGCCTCACCCCCACCTCACATGAGGAAGGGGAGTCACCCGTAAGTCCCAAGTCACCCTTCATTCACTTGAAGATATCTTTTCCAATAGACTCTGATTGATGCCCCTTCGAACACAGCCAAGAGAATTGCCCCTCTTCTTCCACCCTTTTAACCCTCTATATGCCTAGCACGATATCCCTCAGAGTTCCCTTACTTATCTTAAGTTTAGTTTTGAACCCCAACCCAAGAGAGGTAACATTCTATTCACTCCCACCCAAAAGACACACAATGGCCCTATGTCTTCAATTCCTTTGGGGTTTTAAATGTTTATGTCTTATTTAAGGTTTTATAATATTTTAGTTTTTTTCCGGTGTTATATCCGTGTTTTGGATTTTTTGGTTTCCAAATGTTTTTAAGGAATTTGGGGTTTTTTATGTTTTTAGGTAATTATAGAAATTATTTATTAATTTTAATTTTTTTATTCTTTTTAGGGATTTTATGGATTTTACGGTTTTATAGGGTTTCATGGGTATTTTAGGGTGTTTGGGTTTTTAGACGTTTTCTGTTTTTGGGGGTATTTAAGTTTTAGAAAGTGTTTTTTAGGGATTTTATGTTTTTTAAAATTATTAGGGATTTTCCGGACTTTTACGGGTTTTTAGGGGTTTTATGGATTTTGTGGATTTTGTGGGTTTTTAGGGTTTTTAATATATTTTATAGTTTTTAAAATTTTTAGTAGTTTAAATGGTTTTAATAGTTTTTAGTGGTTTTTAGGGTTTTATATGTTTTTAGGGGGTTCAATGGTTTTTATGGTTTATAGGGGTTTTTGGAGACTTTTGGGATTTTTATCATTTGTTAGGTTTTTAGGGTTATTAATTTTTGTAGGATTATAATTTTTTTTCTTATGGATTTTATGTTTATTAGAGTTGTTATACCTTTTTAGGTAATTCTTCGTCTTTTAGTGATTTTTAGGGTTTTAGTGGTTTCCAGTTTTTTTAAGGTTTTTTAGTTTGTATCAATTTTAGGGTTTTTAAGGGTTTTAAGTGTTTTTTAGGATTTTATGGTTTTTCGGGGTTTCTATGTATTTTAGTATCTTTCCCTTCATTTTGTATTTTTATGGATTTTTAGGGTTTTTATGATTTTTAGGGGTTTATGGATTAGGGTTTTAGGGTTTTTAGATTTTTTATGGTATTTTGGGGGTTTAATTTAACATTTAACAATTTTTAAGTTTTTTTGTGTTTTTAATGTTTTTAGGTGTTCAATGGGTTTTACAGTTTTTAGAAGTTTTTATTATTTTTATGGGTTTTTAAGGTTTGGTAAGGTTTTAGGGGTTTATTTATATGGGTTTTTGGGGTTTTATGGTGTTTTTGGGTTTTTTATTTTGTATTCTTTTATTGATTTTATGTTTTATTTTTTAATGGTTTTCTTAGGATTTTTAGGGTGTTTTTTTAGTTTTTTTTTATTTTTCTATATTTTAAGGATTTAATTTTTTTTGGTTCTTAGGGATTTTGAGGGTTTGTTTTTTGATAAGGGGTTTTATGGATTTTCTCATTTTTTGGTTTTTATGGGTATTATATGTTTTAAGATTTTTATGGTATTCATATGATTTCTAAGGGTTTTTAAGGGTTTTTTTGATCTACAGTTGTTTTAGGTTTTATTATGATATTTATGGGTTTTTATTGTTTTCAATGATTTTTAAGGGTTCTATAGGGTATTAGGGTTTATATGGGTTTTTTGTGTTTTTTGATGTTTTTGAAATTTTTATTGTTTAAGGATTTTTATTATCTTTTAAGGTAAAAGGGGATTTAGGGTTTTAGAGTTTTAGTGGTTTTAGTGGTTGTAGGAGCTACTAGTGTTTTTAGTTTTTAATGGATTCATGGTTTTAGGGTTATTTATAATTTTTTGGGACTTTTAGGTTTTTGGGCATTTTATGTTATATGTGGGTTTTAATCATTTTTATGATTTCTTGGTTTTTATGGTTTTTTATGGTTTTTCATGTTTTTTATGTTTTAAGAGATTTTAGGTATTTTCAGGTATTTTTATGGTTTAGGGGTTTTATTAATTTTGAGGGGTTTAAGGATTATTTATGGATTTAGGGTTTTTAGTTGTTTGGATATTTTTTAGTATTTTATGGGTTTTAGGTGTTTTTTGGGTATTATGGTCTTATTAAGGGGTTTTCATGGTTTTTATGTTTGTTTATGTTTTTAAGGATATTTTTGTTTTTTTAATTTTTATCCATTTTTATGGTTTTTAGTGACTTTGAGGGTTTTTGAGTTTTTATGGTTTTTAGGGTTGTTATGGTTTTTGGTGGGTTTAAGTATTATTTCTATTTTTTAGGGGTTTTAATGTTTTTAATGTTTTCTTACATTTTTAGGGGTATAAAATGTTTTTAGAATTTTTAGTGTGTTTTTATTATTTCTATATGTTTTATGGTTTTTTATGGTTTTTATGAGTTCTTTAGTTTTTAGGGGTTCATGGTTTTTATGTTCTTGTAGGGTTTATTGTGCTTTTTGGGTCTTTGTCAAGTTCATAGTGTATTCTAGTTTTAAGTTAATATGACTATTTTTTGGGGTTTTAGGGTTTCTTTGTTTTTATGAATCATTATGGATTTTATAAATATTTTTGGTTTTTAGGGTTTTTATGGATTTTGTGGGGGTCTGTGATTTTTTAGGATTTTTATTATTTTTATTATTTTTTAGGTTTTCAAGGGTTTTATTTTTTTTATGTTTTTAATCATTTATTATATGTTTTGGGTTTCTTATGTTTTTAGGGATTTCTATGTCTTCTTTATGAATTTATGGTTTTTTAGGGTTTAATGAATTTTGAGGGTGTTGAGGGTTTTGTAAGGTTTTAGTGGATTTTTTTTATTTTTTAGGTGTTTAAGGGTTTTAAGTGATTTTAAACATATCGTGGGGTTTAATGTAATTTTATATTTTTTTAGTTATTTTATATGGTTTCTTTGGGTTTTAAGGGGTTTAATTGTTTATGGAGCGTTTAATTTTTTTGGGATTTTAATGGTTTCTAAGGCCTTTTAGCATTTTTTTAGGTTTTTAGGGGTTTAAAGGTTTTGTAGGATTTAGTATTTTCATAGAGTTTTCAATGTTTTTATTATTTTTTTACTTTTTTTGGGATTTTAGGGATTTTTTTGGATTTTTATGGATTTTTATGGTGTTTATTAATTTTGTGGTTAATTATTTTTTTTATGGTTCTAGTGTATTTAGGGATTTTAGAGTTTTTAGATTTTTAGGGGTTCTAATTGTATTAGGTATTTATAGTTTTCTTAAGTGTTTTCAGGTTTTCTAGAATTATATATATATTAATTATTTTAGGGCATCTTTTGGTTTTTTTGGATTTTTAGGGTTTAGGTATTTTTAGGGTTTTTGGGATTTTTATGTATATTACAGTTTTAACGATTGTTTTGCGTAATTTCGATTTTTTGAGTTTTCTATGGGTTTTAAGGATTTTTATATATTTTTAATGTTTTTAGGGGTTTGAAGGGTTTTTATAATTTTTAGTGGTGTTTGGATATTTTCTATGGGTTTTATGGTTTTTTAATGTTTTAGGGGTTTTTTTGGTTTTTAGGAGTTTTTAGGGTTTCATGGTCTTTTAGTGATTTTAGCATTTTTTAGATTTTTAGAGTTTTAATTTTTCTATGTCTTATTTTTTTATTTGGGTTTTCAATTATTGTAATGGTTTTATATATTTTTATATATATTTACTAATTTTTTGATTTTAGGGTTTTATAGGGTGCTTATGGATTTTGAGGTTTTTTAGTGTTTTTTGGGTTTTAGGATTTTTTGTTTTTTTATCATTTTTTTGGTTTTTAGGGGTTTACTTTTTTTTAATGTTTCTCAGGTTTTCATATGGATTTCAAGGGGTTTTAGGGTTTTTTATGTTTCTTGTGATTTGTAGGTTTTTTTTAGGATTTTTGTGTTCTTAGGGTTTTTATGTATTTTGAGGGTTATTAGTGTTTTTAGGGGTCTTAGTGTTTTTATGATTTTTTAGGTTTTTAGTATGACTAAATATATAGTTATGGATTCAATAGATTCTAGAGTTATTTAGTGTTTTATAGTTTTAATTGTATTTTAGTATATTTAGTGCATTTTTGTTATTTTATGGGTTTTATGGGATTTTAAGGGATTCATGTTTTTTAAATATTCAGTGTTTTTTATGGTTTTTAGTTGTTAAAGTTTATTTGGTTTTTTAATTTTTTTAGTATTTTAGGTAATATTTTGGCTTTTATGGTTTTAGTGGATTTAAAATCTATTGGTATTTTAGGGGTTTTAGAATTTTTATGGGGTTTTAGGGTTTTTCGGGGTTTTAAGGGATCTATGGTTTTTTAGGGTTTTAGGGGTTTTAGTGTTTCTATTATTTTTTTGGTTTTTAGGAGTTTAATGGGGTTTTATATTTTTATGGTTTTCTTAGAATTTTGTAGGATTTATGGGGTTTTTTAAATTTTTAGTGATTTTTAGGGACATCATATGATTTTATTGGATTTTGAGTGTTTTCAGAATTTGATCATTTTTAGTGGTTTTTTTTGGAGGTGGTTAGGGGGTGTTGGGGTTTTTTTGAGTTTTTTCTATCGACTCTATAGTTTTTTAGATTTCTTAATGTTTTTAGTTGTTTCTAGGGGTTTTAGTGTTTTAGTAGGTTTTAGGGCTTTAATGGTTTTTTATGTTTTTTTAGGTTTTTAGGGTTTTTATGGTTTATAAGGATTTTATGTTTTTTAGTGTCTTTTATGGTTTTTAGCATTTTTAGTATTTTAAAGGTTTTTAAGTGTTTTAATCTTTTTATGGTTTTCTTTGGGGTTTTTATGTTGGAGTTGGATTGTTTTTTTGTTTTTATGGAATTTAAGGTTTTAGGGATTTTGAGGATTCTTAGGATTTTGAAAGGGTTTTTTGTTTTT
Organism: Viscum album; assembly: GCA_963277665.1. Lineage (NCBI taxonomy): Eukaryota > Viridiplantae > Streptophyta > Magnoliopsida > Santalales > Viscaceae > Viscum > Viscum album. Next base: position 1,477,202,485 of record OY728148.1, on the reverse strand, counting down.
ATCAATTATTTAGGTTTTTTAGCTTTTATGTGTTTTTAGTAATTTATTGTTTTCTAATTGATTTTATGGGTTTTATGGTTTTATAAACATTTAGGGATTTTTGGGGATTTTTTAGTATTTTTATTAATTTTATTGTTTTTATGATTTTTTGTGGTTTTAAGGGTTTTCATGGTTTTTATGTTTTTTTCTTTTATTTTTTTTAATATTTTGGGTTTTTTTGTTTTCAGAGAATTTTAATGATTTTAGGGGTTTAAATGGTGTTATATTTTTAGTAGTTTTGTTTGTCTTTTTATGTGTTTGTTAGGGTATTCAGTGTTTTTTGGTTTTTAGGGGTGTTCATATTTTTTAGGGTCTTTCAGTGATTTCTATTTCTTAAGTTTTTATAGAGGTTAAGTGTTATTATATTTTTATTTTTTCTTATGTATTTCTAGGTTTTTTAGTGTTTTTAATATTTTGGGTTTTTAAGTGATTTTTATATATTTTTTGTTTTTATACCATTTTAGTGATTCTGTGGGTTATTAAGGGAATTGTAGTGTTTTAGTGTTTTACGTTATTTTATGGGTTTTATGTGTCTCTATATTTTTAAGGTTTTATTAGAGTTTTTCATGGTTTTTACAGTTTCTTACATTTTTTGGGATATTTAGGAATTTTTTATGATTTTTATGGTTTGTTGGGTTTTTAGGGATTTTGGGGGAGTTTAGGGATTTTCTGTTTCTTGGGTTTTTTTGAATTTTTAGGGGTTTTAAGGGGTTTTTTCAGTTTTTAACATTTTAGGAGTTCAAAGGGTTTTTTGATATTTTATTGGGGTTTAATGTTTTTTTAGTGTTTTTACGTTTTTAGGCATTTTATGTGCTCTTAGGTTTTTAAGGTTTTTGAAGGGTGTATCAGTGTTTTTATGGGGTTTTATGTTTTTATTTGGGTTTTTTTATGATATTTGGGGACTTTTGGGGGTTTGGGGTATTTGGGAATTTTGGGGTTCATAGGGTTTTTAGGTTTTTTGATGTTTTTAGGGGTTTCATCGTTTTTTCTGGTTTGTAGTTATTTTAATTGCTTTTGGGATTTAAAGGTTTCCTTAGGTGGTATCAATTTTGTCTATGTTTTTTATGTTTTCATGGATTTTTTAGAATTTTTAGGTTTTTATGGATTTTATGGTTTTTTTGGGTTTGAGGGTTTTTTTTAGTTTTTTAGAGTTTTTAAGGATTTATATTGTTTTTAACATTTTTAGGGGTTTAAAGGGGTTTTAGATATTTTTATGGTTTTTTGTATTTTTATGGGTTTTAAGTTTTTTTGGTTTTTAGTTATTTTAATTTTTTTTCGGGGGTTTTAGGTTTTTTTGGGTTTTTACCATTTTTTAGGATTTTAGGGTTTTTAAGTGTTTTTCAGTTTTTTGTGATTTATTTTGAATTTTAGGGGTATTGGGTTTTTTTATGATTTAAGGGATTTTTTTAATAATTTTATGATTTTTATGTGTTTTAAGGTTTTTATAGATTTTGAGGTTTTTTATAGATTGTAGGGTTTTATAGGGTCTTATTTTTTGCATTTTTTATATTTTTATGGGTTTCATGTGATTTTTGGTTTTTATTGTTTTCGTAGGGTTTTTATGGGTGTTTATTTTTTTATGGATTTTAATGGCATTTTTAGGATTTTTATAATTTTTTCTGTTCTTAGGGATTTGGTAGTTTTTTAGGCTTTTTAGTGTTTTTTATTTTTTTAGGGGTTGTAAATGTTTTTTGGTTTATATGGTTATCTTGGTTGTTTTTAGGGATTTTAGGTTTTTTACCTTTTATAGTTTTTTTATTTTTTTATTATTTTGAGGGTGTTAGGGTGTTTCAGGGGTTTTAGAGTTTTAGGGGTTTTTTTTATTTTTTTTGGGTTTTCATGGTTTATTTTGAGTTTTTTAATATTTACTAAGGTTTAATGGGTTATTATACATTTTTGTTGGTATTTGTGGGGTTTTAGGGTTTTATAGGGTTTCTTGATTTGTAGCGGTTTTGGGGCCTCTTGGACATCTCATGTTTTAATGCTCACTAATCATTTAAATTCATGTTTAATCATGTTGTATGTTTTATGTTCAAATATGTCTAATTAATATTATCTATGATCAAAAATAATTTTAACATATTATGTTAGAGTTTATAATATAAGACAGGAAAAATGACAAAATTGGTTATGTATGAGGTACCAATAGAACTAGTCACTGAAAGAAGTAAGAGCTACAAATTGTAAAACTCAAATACAGAAGTAAGAGTTTCTGAAAAAAAACTCACTGACAAAAGTATTTTCTACAGATAGAACAAATCACCGATAGAAGGTCTCACTGCCACATCAACCAACCTACTGACAGAAGGACCTACTGACAGAAGAACCTACCAAAATGCCTACCTACCGACGTAATGACCTACCAATATAAGGGAATACCAACAAACCTACTTACTAATAGAAGTATATACCAATCCACACTTGTAAAAAAATTTACCCTAAAATTCAAAATTAATTCTAACATCAATATATAGTAAACATAGTACTATTTATAAGATTAATGACCTTGTCTGTATTTTGTAGACGTTTTATGAGACTAGAAAATACCCCAAATTGAGGGTCATGACTATTTTCAACCTCTATAGTATATGAATAGATCACATGATAAAAAACAAAAAACCATACAGAGAGAAGCATGGTGTATAAAAAGATACTTGACTACGAAACCAACTTGATCAAGCTGCTCTGAACACAAAAGGATTTTCTATAAACCAAAAATCTCAACATACTTGCAGCAATAAACCCTAGTGAAGATCACCTTTGAGGACCATCAAAACTCACTAGAAACCAGAACACAAAGCTTCTAGGACACTCCATTTTAGTGTCTATACCAGAAGTGGACTCGATCTTCACATCAGTTACACGTTAGATGTTCAGAAGCTTCATGCGCATCACACAAATCATTCTATAATTTATTATTATTATTATTATTATTATTATTATTATTTCTCTATTGTGTACATTCATGTATTGTTTTGTATGTATCACAAAAAAATATTTTCTTCTAGGCTAAGGTGGAGGATACAATATAGCCTCGCTCACTCATCTTTCTACTCCATTTTATTAACCCACGTATAATTGTAGAAGAGGTCCCTATGTGAATTAGTTGTATTTTGTTTCTCGAGAATAATTGTGGTAGATGTCTAGTTGACATGTATAGATTTATGTGCTATTGTAAACCATAACAGTGGAGTGGATAAAGTTTATTAATATATAAATTTTGTTGGGAGGTGATCACCAAGTGGATAGGACAAGTTCTCTACATGATACGGAACCTCTTGTTTTTATCCGCTATGTTTTTCAAAATTATTATTCGTAGTTTTGACACATATTTTAATAAAAATAAAACTACTTTGATATTTAATCTTTCTTAGTGTTTATAACTATTCTGAGTTACCAAATTATATTGAAAAGTTATATCAATATTTCAAATTTATGTAACTGAGAATTAATCAATCTTTTGAGAAATTAATTGAATATTCAATAATCTTATAAATCTATTACAACGGATAAATGGGCTGGTTAGATTATAAGTTTTGATATTTTGAAATACGGTTTTAAAACAAAAATTTGGATAGGAACTCAATTCCCCCCCCCCCTCTCGTGAGTGTCCTACTCCGAATAACATTTGGTATCAGAGGCTTGTTTTCAGTATTCTATGTTTTCAATGATTTTTTTAAATCTTTTAAACTGTGATTGTAGTTGTTTTTTAAATATCTCAAAATTTCTATTAGTTATAAATTTTTATCTCTTTAAAAAACTATTCTTTATTATTTTTTAAGGATAAATACCTCCATTTTTCAATGGAACTAATTGTGCACAGTGGAAAATTAATATTAAAATTCATTTAGAAATCGTAGGCTTTAAAATTTGGCCTTCAATTGTAGATGAATATAAGATTCTTTCTTTTGAAAAAATGCATGGGATGACCCAAATCAGGAATCTTATAATAATAACTAAAAATTAATTAATCCCCTATATTATTCTTTTGGAGAAAAAGAATTCAATAGGATTTATGCATGTAAAACAACCCATGAAATTTGGGATACTCTAGATGTTTCAAATTAAGAAACCACTAATGTTATGGAAATGAGACTCAAGAAAAATACTATTAAATATGGTAACTTTAAAATTAAGCCATATGAACGAATCTATGACATGTTTCTCAGATTTAATGAAATTTTAAATACTATGATATCTATGGGAATGAAATTTATAACTAAATAAAAATTCATTCGAATTTTCTAATGTCAACCAGATAGATGGAGTGGAACTTCAGTATCTATAATATAATCCTGTGATATCTACACTTTTATAGTAAAGGACCTAATAAGTAAACTGATGATGTATGAGGAAGAATTAATGTTCTAAAAAATTGATTATGATGAACCAAATATAAATATAGTGGCTTTCAAGACCTCTACTTCTTACAGAATGAAAATGAAAAGGGACAAACTCATTCTAACATTTCATGCAAAAAATAATCATCATATGATAGTGATGATGAAGTCTCTCAATTATCAATAATGTTTAAAAAAATAAAAAATAAAAAATTATTTAGGAATCCTAGCTATAAAGATAAGTATAACTACATGGGAAACTAGAAAAACGAATGGAAGATAGGTAATAATTCTAATGAGATAGTCTGTTATGAATGTATGGGAAGAGTATATGTAAAGGTAGACTGTACAAAGTTAAAGAACCATAATATGTATAAGGGCAAAGATAAAAGGTATAATAAGGGAATTAAGGCCACCTGTATTACTTCTAAGGATAGTTACAATGATTCAGAGTCTTCACATGATGATAATGATGACAAAGCTAACATGTGATTCAAGAAAAACACTTCTAAGGTAACCCTTGAATATCCTATTCAAAATTCCTAAAATTCTAAATATTAATTTCATTCTGAAAACCTGAACAATGATGAAATTTTTTATTGCATCAAAATTATTGAAGACACATACAATGATTTAAAAGATAAATATAATGTTTTAAAGAAACAACATGCTCCCACATCTACTATTAAATATGAACTCCCTATAGTGAAATAGAAAAAATCACAACTAATTGAAGAAAATAATGACCTTATTTTATCAAATGAGAAATTTAAAAAGAATATATAATGTTTCACCAATTTAAATAACACTCTCATTCAAATGCTTGGTAAACAGGTTTTACTAAAATAGGCTACTGGTATAGGTTATCATCCAACACAAATAAACATTGTTAAAAATTGTTTAGTATTAAAATATTGAAAATTAGGCTTTGTGCCTTAATTCAAAAAATCTACTACAAGTTCCAGTAGTGTAAAATATTCTGTTGATTCTTTTTTTTCTAGACCAAATAGAGGTTTTTATAATAATACATTACCAACTATGTATACAAAACCCATGAATAACGTATTGGTTCCCAAAGACTTGATTACTAATATTACTAGACCTAAGAATTTCTAGGAACCAAAATCATTTCTTGATAGAATTTTCATTGTAGGAAGCACTCTTGAAGAGCTCCTATAAAAGATTATGGTACTTGGACTATGGATTTTTAAAACACTTGACAGGGGAATACTCGAGCTTCAAGAATCATATAATTATTAATGGTGGTCATGTCACTTTTGGTGATAATGCTAAAGGAAAAATAATTATCTATGGAAAAATCAGTAGCACTAATTCAATTTTAATTCCCAATTACTTTTGTTTGAGGGATTAATGTATAATCTACTTAATATCTCTTAGTTAAGTGATTATGGTTTCAATTTTAATTTTTAAAACAGATTCATGTAATATGTTTAATTCAAAAAATGAGTTAGTATTAAAATATTTTAAAAATGATAATTTTTATGCTATAAACGTGGATTACTTTGTTTCTAAAAATGTTTCTTGATTAAGTGTTCTTCCTAAAGATTCCTGAATCTACAATATGACATTAGTCCATAGTAAAATTAACTCCCCTAGAAATCTTTCATGGAAATGGTTAGTCAAGGATCTACCCAAACTAGAATTTCCAAAAAGATAAAGTCAGAAATCCTTATCAAAAGGTAAAACAGAACATAGTATCATTCAAACCAAATAAATATGTTTCAACTTTTGAGCTGCTTGAGTTGGTTCATGTGAATTAGTTTGGACCATCAAGTGTTTCAAGTCCTAATGGAAAGCACAATTTTTATGTTCTTGTAGATGACTTATCTATGTATACTTACACCTTCTATTGAGTAACAAGAGTGAGGCTTGTTCTTACATTACCATGTATTATAGGTCTTTGGAAAACATAAGTGGTCTTAGAATTAGATCCTTGAGGAGTGACCATGGCTGTGACTTTGAGAACCAAAAGTAAGAATATTTTTCTCAAATAAATGTATATATTAATAACTTCTATAGTACTAAGATACCCCACAAGAATGGATTTTTATAAATATGTAAAAGACCCATATAATATCTTAGACAATTATTAATGAGTATGACTTACTATCTTATTTATGGAATGAAGCTGACAATACAGCTTTCTATATAATTGATAGTCTGATTCAGACCAATTCTTAAGAAAACATCCTATGAGAAATGGAACAATAGGAAACCCAAAGGTAGGTACTTTACTATTTTTGGTTGCGGAGTTTCTATTCTCAATACAAAGGAAAGTATTGAAAAATTTTCATCCAAAAAGTGAGGAAGGTTTTTTCCTAGGTTACTTGACCTCAAGTAATGCCTATTGAATTTTTAATAAAAGAAAGAAATGTGTGGAAGAATCTATTCATATCAAATTTGATGAAACATGTCCACAAAAACCTAAATCCCCTATTGAAAATTTTGAGGATTATCTATCAAATCTTGAAATAAATTCTAGACCCCATGATTCTTCTAGTAATAAATCTACTAAATCCTCCTTTTATGGAAAATCACCAAACTATAATAATAGTGAACCAGAACCTATAGATGAACCTAAAATAACTATTCCTTCCTTTTTGATATTTGTTAGAACCCTTATGAACCATACCTTAGATTTTTTATGTGGGGTCTTAGATAAAGGGGCATAGACAAGAGATTCTCTTGGGAATTAGGTTAAACATCAAGCCTTATTATCACAGCTTAAACCTAAAAATATTCATGATGAATTTTGGGTGATAGATATGCAAGAAGAGTTAAATTAGTATGAATGAAATAATATTTGGAAACTAATGGATAAGCCTAAATTCACCTTTAATATAGGCACTAAGTGGGTATTTATAAAACAATTTGATGATGTTGGAACCATAGTGAGAAATAAAGTCATACTAGTTGAACAAGGATATCATCAAGACGAAGGAATTCACTATGAAAAAACCATTGTACCCACTTCTAGAAATGATGATATTAGAATATTTCTAGCATATATAGAACATATCAAATTCAAACTATATTAAATGGATGTTAAAAGATAATTCTCTAATGGTTATATAGCTAAGGATGTTTTTTAACAACCCCTTGATTTTACAATCCGACATTTTTCAAATAATGTTTTTATATTAAAAATAATTTATATGGTTTTAAATTTGATCCAATGTATTGGTATGATAGGTTGAGTACTTTCTATTTCTAAAGGTTTTACAAAAGGAATATTTGATCCTACTCTCTTCATAAAGATAATTTATCAGGATGTTTTATTAGTTCAAATCTATGTTGATGACATTATTTTTAGAAATTATATGAATTATTTATGTATTTATTTATAAAAAATGATGAAAAGTGATTTTGAAATGTGTTTAATGGGAGAACACAAATTGTTTCTTATATTTCAATAATTTTAAAATAATGATGATATTATTTTAAATCAAATGAAATATACAAAATATGTTTTAAAAAGGTTTGTCTTCCATAGTAAAAAATGTAGTGATACTCTAATGAGTAGCACCTATAAGTTTGTACCAGATGAAAATGGAAAATATGTTGATCAAACCAATTATAGATTGTTGATTGGAAGTCAACATTACTTGAGTGCTATTTGGATTTTTGTTTAGTGTGTGTGTGTGTGCTCATTTTTAGGAAAACCCAAAATAATCTCATTTAAATTCTATTGAATTAATTTTCAAATACCTCAAGTATACTACCAACATATGATTGTTCTACTCTATAAGGAGGAATTTGATGTAGTTATTTATTTAGATGATTATTTTTGTGGTTGTGAGTTAGATAAAGAAAATCACCTCTGGAAGAATTCACTTTTTGGGAAATTATCTAGTATCATGGTGTATTAAAAAGAAAAATTCCTTTACATTATATACTATTGAGGTTATATACATATCTACGAGTAGTTTTTGTGCAAAGATTTTATGGATGAAAAACACTTTTCTAGGTTATCTATATCATCTTAGACAAGTATTTATAAATAGTGACAAGACAAGTGCCAGTAATATATCAAAGAATCGTACTTCACACTCTATAACAAAACATATTGATGTAAGAAATCACTTATTGATAGATCATTATTAAAAAGGTAAAACAAATCTTGAATTTTTTTGAACAGAACATCAGCTTACTGATATATTTACTAATCCATTAATCTTTGAAAGGATGAGTAACATCAAACAAGAATTAGTGATGATTAGTTTTTGAGTAACTACTATTATTAACCCTATTAAAACATAGCATGGATGACTCAGTGATAGGAAAATGACAATGTATCACTGGAAATGTTATGCCGACACTAGAAATATCTCACTGACAAATTCATACAGACATCGACAGTGTCATGTCGTGCCATGCTGACACTGGTTGGGTCATGCTGACAGTGTCACGCCAATAGTGTCTTACTAACACCGATGATGTCTTCACAGATAAAAACACACTGATAAAACTCACAGACTGTTTTTATTTCATATTCCAAATGATGTTTTTACATTTTTCTTTAATTTAAACTAGATTACTTGATTTTCAGATTATAAAACCCAAAATGATAGAACTGTATCAATAAAAATTAGGTTTTACCCTAGGCCTTTCACTCTCTCACTCTTAACCTTGTGCTCCCTTTACCTTCAAACCTGTCACCATATTACCATCAATTGAATCCTTGAAATGGTAATAGTAAAATACTTCTTGGACGGATCTAGAGGTGAGACACAACCCGCAAAGAGACAAAATGGATAATCGAAAAAGTCAAAACGTTTTCATTCAGGACATGAAACCCATGGGGTAATGCCTAATAGATGATTTCATTCAGAATGAATATTAATAAGAAATTCTCTCTTCTAAAATTTAATTCAGACACAAGTATGGTTGGAATGGTTTTCAAATAATAAAATACATTATTACCATACACTGGTACATGAATTTTATCTTCATACTGAATTTATTCTATAAGGACGTGAGATGTACTGGATTAAATATGTGTTGAATGGAAGGATAATATCATTTTCTGAAAAGCATTTGTATGAAAGTCTGAAAGTAACTCATGAAGGGATTTATGAGGACTATTATGGGATTTCTCCTAACAAAAGTGATTTCTATTTCGATGAGACGTGTTTAGGTGAAATAAATGGTAATTTAGAGCATAGAATACTAGTTTCTACTGAGTTGGATGGTGAAAGACAGTTGGTATTCATGTTCATCCAACCCCAGTTGTGTCCTGGGAATGAGGAATTTTCTTCACTCAAATATCAAGATGTTTATATGGTATAGTTACAAAATAAAGGAAATAATGTAAATCATTTTAGGTATTTGATATTCTATATAAGTGAAATTATATAGCCTTATTAAATGAAAAATTCTCTTTTTACTAAAGAATGATAACTTCTATGCTAAAACCCAAAGTATGTGTAAGTGATGATGAAGAAACCATTTCTTTTTTAGTGGTATTTTCCTAATTATTGATATTTTCAATAGAATGAGGATAAATTGGATGCCCTAAAAGAGGGACTGGATTGAAGATTATGAGAAATTATATAATAATTTCAACCTAGTTGACCATCCATCTAGGCTGAGAGATGTATTTGATTCAAGTTTTCCACCAGAAGATAATATTTTTCTGTTCTGATGAAGAGGAAGCAGTCGTAACTAGTTGAGAGATGAGTCTCCTATGGTGGATAGAAGTGACCCTTCTATTAGTGAAATTACTAAGGGGATGTATTTTGGACCTGGTAGTCCACCTATATCTCTATCTTCCAAGGAACCTATTCTAGATTATGTTCATGATGATGAGACTGAGTAATTAGAAAGTGTGGAATATAAAATCCAATCTAATGGTCCACAAGAAGAAACTCAATAAGATAAAGAAAAAACTATATATGGGAAAAGTGGAAGTGAATCTAAAGAAAGTGGTAGTCAAAAAAACGATAATGAATATAGTGATAAACGTGGAAATAATGGAGAATATTAATCTAAGAATGAAAGTGGTGGAAGTTATAGTAGTTCAAATCTTCCAGGCGGTGATTGTGGTGATAATGAAAACCTGATTGTATTGTGGCTTAAAAAAGATTATATATCCTATTAATTATAGTTCTATAGAATGAGTAGTAGTTGAAGTTATTGGTGAAGTATTTATGTAGGAATTCCTTATACAAAGATTAGTTTATATTAGAAATAATGATCAAACTAATTGTGATCCTCATGGAGAGAAAGTGAGAGTTGATAAAATCACTCCATTTGATTATAGTGTGGTATCTGAATGTGAAAATCATCGCGGACATATTGCTCTTAGTTTTGATTGCTTTTATTCTTATGTTGAGGATGGTGTAGCTATTCTTAGTATTCATGTAGTTGGGGATCCTATTCATTTTGAGACACCTCCAATTGTTTCATCTTCTTCTGGTCCTACACCTCCAGTGACTTCAGTACATGCTGACTATGTCACCAAATCTTATTTTGAAGCGTTTAAAGAAGATTTTATATCTCTTGTTAGATCATCAATATCAAATCCAAAATGCACCTTCTCTTACTCTATGTGAAATATATATTTCTACATTGTCCAGAAGAGTGATTTCTTAATTGGAAACATGGATGACCACGTTTGTTGAAACTGTATTGAAGAATAATCAAAGCACAAGAAATGAGTTCACTGAAATGGTTTCATCCATGAATGGATTTCCTATTGATTATAATACATACATAGATAAAGTTTTAATCAATTATGAGGATTAAATTTATTTAAATGAAGCTGATTAACCCTTGACCTCTGATATTGATATGTGTGAGTTGAGATAAGAACTTAGATATATAGTGCAAGGTGTATCTAGCTCAGTGTCTCGAGTTGCACACCCTCCATACATTGAAATGGTTGGGAATGTGATCATATAAGAGATCCAATCAATGATGGGTGGCATTGAGTAACAGAGTCTCTCTAAGATTATTCAAAAGTGTGATCAAATTTATGACATGGTAGGATTCTATTCTAAATGTGAAACAACTACACAAGAAGAAATAACCAATAAAGTGGATTTTTATTTCAAGAGAATTTACTCCATGCATCAACTCACTATCCAGTTCAAGTACTGAATTGGAAATCTAAGACTTACTCTTATTACATGGGCATTTAGAGATCAGGTGGATCTACTTAGAGTTTATTCTCCTACCATTGAGAAGTTTCTAGATAGAAAGGATAATTTCACAAAGGCTATGGAATATGGGTGGAATATTATCATGGATTTCATCAACCTTCTCAAGCCTTATCTACATGTCCATAGTACATATTTTATTGTACCAGTTGCCTCACCTCTCATACCAACTCTCCAATGAAATGTCTCTCATATTATCTCCATGCCTCCTTGGGCATTCACTCTTTCCCAAGCTTTCTAGAAAATTTGTCCTATAATTTTTAGAGAGCACACTAACACTCTTTCCTCCCCTAGCCCAATATTTTCCCCTCCAGTGTTTTTGGAGTTCATCTTCCTCCCCTCAAAATTCACTCTGAACATCCATCCACTACCTCAAAATCTACTTCTCCAACCCCTTAATATTTTGATAAGGGACAGGAACTGATGGAACCCTCTTTGATGATGATGCATTATGGATCACTTGTTTGATAGGGATGACCTGTAGTACTTGTGTTATGTTTTTTTCACCTATATAATTTCAATTGATTATGAAATTCAATATCACTTCATTCCTTTCTTTAATATCAATATTTTTCCCTTCTTATTTAATCTGTATTCATTGATACCATTTACACTTTTTGATAATACCAAAAGGGTTATAAGGCATTTTGCATAATTTTTTCTTTTCACTTTGGATAATTTGGAAACCTGAAAGGGGTAGAATTATCTTTCATATCTTTTAAGAAAAACAGTAATGGGGGATAATATGTAGACTAACTACTGTAATCATTATGAATCAACTGATTGTGATGTATAATTCCATGATATGTGATCATCAAAAAGGGGGAGATTGTTGGGCCTATCTAGTTTTTATGCACACAAATCATGTCAATTCATGTTTAATCGTGGCTTCATAATTAACATACAATATGCCTAATTATGATTATCTATGTTTACCTATATGTTTGAAATATTCTATTATAGTTTATAATATAAGATATGAAAATAGAAAAAACTAGCTATGTATGAAATACCGAAACATCAACTCACTGACAGAAGTAAGATCTACTGACAGAACAACCCACTGATAAAGTAAGAGCTATAGATAGAATAGCACACCGATAGAAGTAATAGATACTGATATAAATCTCACCAATTTAATTAAGATATACCCATGGATCAACTCAATAATAAAAGTAAGAGCTATTGAAATAACAACTCATAGATATAAGGTATCACCGACACATCGACCTTCGACCACAGAAGGACCTACTGACAGTATGACCTACTGAAAAACCTACATACTGAAAGAAGTACCTTTCAACAGAAGGACCAATAGACATACCTACCTACCGACATAAGGACTTACCGGTATAATGATCTACTGATCAACACTGAGAAAGTTTTCATTACTCTTAAATATAAAATTTATGTAAATGGTCATATTGATGAAACTTTGAATATTCACTTATATTAAGGACCTTGAATATCTTTTTTAGACATTTTTAGAGACCAATATGAGGAACGAGGAAGCCCCCATGTTGAGGAACATGATAAGTGTTAGCCTCTGTAGTATATAAAGAATTCAACCGAGAAAAAATAAAAAAACAACCAAAGAGAAGCCTAGTGTATACATAGTTTCTCGACTGTAAAAAAAACTTGATCAAGCATCTGTAAACAAGGATAGATTTGTTGTGAACCAAATATATTTAAAAACATGCCACAGTAAACTTGATTGAAGATCATATTCAAGGAGCATCACAACTCACTGGAAATCAGAACACAAACACAGGTATAAAAACTATTTTAACGGCACCTTTTTCGACGTCGTGTTTTTAGAATCATTATGAAAATCTATGAAAATCAATTTATCACATTTTTTATTATATAACCGATAGGAAAATTCATTTTTTCACATCAGTTATATATGAACAAATATGAAAAATCAATTTTTGTTAATTTTTCCCATTGGTTATATAATAACTAACATGAAAAATAAAATTTACAGAATTTTTCATGTCATTTGTTAAATAATTGATGTGAAAAATGTTAACAAACATTTAGTTCATTTCTAAATCTCTGATTTTATAGTTCACAGAGCTCAAACGGAGATACGGATCAAAAGTTATGGGCATCATAAGTTGGTCATCCCTAAACGATGTCTTAGGGATGGTCAATTTATGAAGGCCATAACATTTAATCTGTAACTCCATTTGACCTTTGTGACCATTAAAATAAAATAATGAGAAATAAACTACATGTTTGTTAACATTTTTTACATCATTTATTAAATAACTGACGTGAAAAAGTCATGAAAATGTATTTTCCACATAGGTTATTTAATAACCGACATGAAAAACTGATAAAAATTGATTTATCATGTGGGTAATTTAGTAACTGTTATGATAACGGATTAGAACCATGTAGTTTATTTTAAATTCTTAAATATGAGAGGTTAAAGAGCTCAAACGGAGTTACGGATAAATATTTATGAGAATCAGTAGTTGATCATCTCTAAATGATGTATTAGGGAAGGCCAATTTCCAAAGGCAGTAACTTTTAATCCGTTACACCATTTGAGCTCTATGACCTATTAAATCAAATATTGGGAAATGAAATACAAGTTTATTAACATTTTTCATATAGGATTTTTAACAACCAGTGTGAAAAGTACCTTTTAATGCCTGTTATTAAATAAGCGACATAAAGAAGTCATGAAATTTGATTTTTGACGTTGGTTATTAAATAACCAATGTGAAAAACTGATTAATATTGATTTTTCACATTGTTTATTAAATAACCGATGTAAAAAATGAGTAAAAAGTTTAATATCTTTTCATGACAGTTATCATAAAACTGACATGAAAGATAATTTTAATATCCCACAAACGCAAAATTTCAATTTTTTTACATCACGATATCAAAATTTGAAATTTACACCTAAAATTATTAATACATCATTTTAATTTATCATCTCAATTATATTTTTTCATTATACACATGTCCCAATTTAATGATTATTTATTTCAACCATCGTCGTCCTTCCAACTAGACTCGTTTGATCATCAATGTGAATTAATTATTTCTTTTTTCCGTGATCTCATTAAGGTATTTTTAATTATTTATCCATGATTTAAGGTATTTATGATTTGTTTTCTTAATTTACATACAATTTAACAATCATTTCATTCAACCATCATCGTTCTACCAACTCAACTTGTTTGATCTTCTAAGTGAATCCACAATTTCTTCTTTATGTTATCTCGTCAAGGTATTTATAATTATTTTTTCTTGATTTATATTTTTTATGAGTATTTTTCTTAATCGATATACTATTAAAGGATTATTATTTTATTATAATGATTTATAATTCTTTATATCATGGAAAAACTAAAAATACTTCTTTGAATTCTTAAATTTCTTCTAATATGAAGCTACGGTTGTCTCATTTGATCTTTTCTTGAAAACAATATATCAAACATATGATGGTCATAACTATTCATCAATAAATCTATTTGAGCTCTACTACCTATTAAATCAAATATTATGAAATTATCTTCTATATGGTAAATATTTTTTATTTTACTTATTTAAAAACTGACGTTAAATGTTATTTTTAATGGCATTTTTAAATAACTGACGTCAAAATGAATTTTGACGTCAGTTTTTAAAAAACCGATGTAAAAATGGACTTTTAATGGTATTTCCAGAAGGTATTTCAAGTCTATTTTTCAAAAAACAACATGAAAAATCATAAACACTAATTATTAAAGTCTGTTATTAAGTAACTGACATAAAAATCATTTTTTTACATCGCTCGCAATAACGTTGACTCAAAACCGATGTTAAAAAAAGTTAAAAAAAATGATGTAAAAAATGTTTTTGTACTAGTGAAAGCTTCGACGACCTTATGTTTTTAGTCCCTATCCAGAGGTGGACTCAAGATTCACATATTCTACAACGAATAAGTACATAAGCTTTAAGCACATCCCATATAACATTCTAAAACATTTTCTTATTATTTATGCTCAATTTTGTACATTATTACTATTATTTATATCAGTATGTGTGTCTGTATCACAAAAATATATTGTATATTGATCTAGGATGGATGATACAAGATATCCTCACTAACTCAACTTTCTACACCATTTTTTCACCCATGTATAATTGTGGAAGTGGCCCTATGTGGCCTGGTTTTATATTTCTCACGAATAACTGTGGTAGATGTCTACTAGACCTGAACAACCTTGTGTGTGGTTGTGAACACCAATCTATGTTGTATATCATGCTCATGAATATAAAAATCTTGGTGGCTTGTAATCACTATGGGTGGAGGACTAGGTTTCTTCTTGAGACTTAACCTCTTATGTTTATTAGCTATGATTTTCAAATTTGGTTTTCTCTATTTTCACCCATATGTCAGAAAACTAAATATTTCTTTTATAGTTAATATTATTTAGTGTTTATAACTTCTTTTTAGTTAGTAAATTACTTTCAAAAGTTATATCAATATTTCAAATTTTTGTAATTGAGAATTAAACAATAATTCGAGAAATTATTTGAACATTCAAAACTGTTATAAATCTTCTACTATAGTTAACTAGGATGGTTAGATTTTAAATTTGATAAATTTTTTAAATCAGGATTTTAAATAATTTTTTATAAGAACTAAATTAACCCCCTCTTCTATGTCATACTCTGACAAATAGGGCCTTTTTGGTATTTTAGAATCTTTATATGTTTTCACTGTAATTAGGTTTTCATGTTTTTCCTAGGGGTTTACTAGTTTATTAGGTTAATTTTAGGTTTTTAGTGTTTTATACATATTTATGGATTTAGTGTTTTTTATCATTTTGATTGGTTTTTAGGTTTTTTTGTGGATTTTAAGTGCTTTAAAGGATTTTTAGGCTTTTTAGCGGTTTTAGAATTTTTAGGGATTTTTAGGATGTTATATTTTTCTTTGGGAGTTTTAGGGTCTTTAGGTATTATTTAATTCTTTGATATTTTAGGAATTTATTAGGAATTTATTTGTTTTTAGGGGTTTTAGGGATTTCAAGGAGTTTTTACAGTTGTAAGATTTTTTGGTTTTTTGGTTTTTATGGGTTTTTTGTGTTTTGTGGTTTTTTATGGTTTTGAGAGTTTTAAATGATTTTTTACTTTAAAGGTTTTTTTTGTTTTTTAGTGGGTTTAGTGTTTTTATGGGTTTTGGGTTTTTAACGGTATTTTTTTTTGTTTTTAGAGGTTTTCAGGGCTTTATAGACTTTTAGGGTTTTGAAATATTTATATATTTTTTGTGGTTCCAAGTGTTTTTATGTTTTTTATGTTCTTTATAGGTTTTTTTCAAGTGTTTTATGATTTTTTTTACATTTTTAGGGATTTTTACGTCTTTTATAATTTTAGAGTATTAGGGTTTTTAGGGATTTTGGTTTCTTATATTTTTTAATTTTTTTTAGGAATTAACTGTTTTTATATTTCTAGGGTTATTTTATGGGTTTTCACGGTTATAAAGGGGTTTTTATGATTTAAGGTATTTTTAAGGGTTTTTATGGTTTTATGGTTTATAGGGGTTTTTGGGATTTTGAGGGGTATTAAGGTATTTTGGGGTATTTAGGTTTTTTTTAGTTTTTTTATATTTTTATTGTTTTTTAGGGTTTTTTAGGGTTTTATAGTTTTTATATTAGTTTAATGTTTTTAGGGGTGTGATGGGTTTTGGAGTTTATAGTGTGTTTTAGCGTTCTTATTGGGTCTTATGTGTTTTTAGGATTTTAAGGGTTTTTTATGGGTTTTTGGGTTTAGTATGGTTTTAAAAATTTTTAGAGTGTTTTAATGTTTTTATCGGTTTGAAGGGTTTTAGGATTTTATATTGAGATTTAGGTTTTTTATTGGTTCTTATTAGGTTTTATGAATTTATGTTTTTATGGCTTTTTGATGTTTTTATGGTTTTCAGGGTCATTTGTGGTTTTTAGTGGGTTTTTGAGTGTTTAAGGGATTTATGTGTTTTTATTTCTTTAATTGTCTCTTTGGTGTTTTCTAGGATTTAGGGTTTTTAATGTTTTTATGGACATTAGTGATTTTCTAGTACTATTACCTTTTTCTAGTGTTTTTGTGCATTTAGGTTTTTTAAGTGTTTTAGTTATTTTAGTTTTTCCAGTGTTTCTTAGAGGTTTTTAAGGTTTTTTAAGGATTCTTAGGTTTTAAGGGGTTTTTATTTCCTGTTTTCGATTTTTATGTGTTTTTAGTGTTTTTAATGATTTTGAGGGTCTTACGGTTTTAGGGTTTTAAATTTTTTGGGGGTTGATTTGTATTGTTTTACCGGTTTTTTATGATTTTTTAGTGTTTTTAATGTTTTTAGGGGGTTAAATAGTTTTTTGAGTTTTTGTGTGTTTTTAGGAGTTTTATAATTTTATAAGTATTTTAGAGGGTTTTTTGGTTTTTTGGTGTTTTATGGTTATTAGGGTTCTTAGGGTTTTCTTATGCTTTTAGGGGTCATAAGAGTATTTAGGGTATTTAAGTGTATTTAGGGTTTCTAGGGGTTTAATAGTTTTTTATGTTTTTATGTATTTTTAGAGTTTTTTATAATTTTATGGGTTTTAGGGGTTTTATGTTTTTTAGGAATTGTGATTCTTTTTAAAAAATTTAGGGTTTTTAGGGTTTTAGAGTTTTTTTTGTTTTTTTCAGGGTTTATAGTGTTATTTTTGGATTTTAAGGTTTTATGTGGTTTTTATGGGTTTTAAGGGTTTTTCATTATTAGGTTTTTTTATGTTTTTTTGTATTTTTATGCATTTTTAGGGTTGTAGGGTTTTTAGTGTTTTTAGGGATATTTATTTTTTTAGATGTTTTGGGGGTTTTATGGTTTTTTTATTTTAGGGTTTTCATTATTTTTTCAGATATTAATGTTTTTATATTTTTGTAACATTTTTATGGGTTTAAATGAATTATGGTGTTTTAAGTGATTTTTATAGTTTTATTCGGTTTTATGGTTTTTACCATTTTAGTGTTTTTATGGGTTTTAAGGGTTTCAACATTTTTAAATACTTTAAGGGGTTTTACCATTTTTAATGCTTTTAGGGGTTTTATGTGATTTTAGGTTTTGTTAGGGTCTTTGGTTTTTTATGTATCATGGATTTTATTAATGTTAGTGTTTTTATGGGGTTTTAGTGTTTTAGGGACTTTATGGATTTTATATTTTTTTTAGTTTTTTAGGGGTTTTATGCGTTCTTCTGATTTTAATTTTTTTCATGGTTCTTCGGCTATTTTAGTTTTTTTCATGATTTTTGTTATTTTAAGGTAGGTTTTAGGATTTTTATTATTGTTTGGTTTCTTATGGATTTTAAGGATTT
This sequence comes from Viscum album, assembly GCA_963277665.1. Lineage (NCBI taxonomy): Eukaryota > Viridiplantae > Streptophyta > Magnoliopsida > Santalales > Viscaceae > Viscum > Viscum album. The sequence goes on along the minus strand of OY728148.1, from coordinate 1,477,183,603 downwards.
TTATGTTTTATTTTTTGGTTTTTGGTGTTTTTATATTTTGTTCACTATTTTTAGGGGTTTAAAGTGTTTTAGAGTTTTTAGTGGTTTTATGGTTGTTGTGTGATTTATGGGGTTTTCAAGTTTTTAAGGGTTTTTTGGTTTATAGTTGTTCTTAAGGTTTTTAGGGTCTTTTGGGATTTATAGAATTTTTTGGGTTTTAGGGTTTTTAAGTGTTTTTGGGATTTTATGGTTTTCTTTTGGGTTTTTAGAGGTTTTAGAGTTTTTTACATTTTTAGTGATTTTTAAGGTTTTTTTGATTTTTATGGTTTTTTAGGGGTTTAGGTATTGTGATAGTATTTTGGGTTTTTAGGGCTTTATCAATTTTTAAGTGTTTAGGGTTTTTAGTTGTTTTAGGGTTTTAATTTTTTCATCAGGGGTTTTCAGGGTTTCAGTGTTTTCTATGTTTTTATGATCTTTGGGGAATTTTATGATATTTAAGGTTTTAGTGTATTGGGGATTTTGAAGTTTTTAGGAGCTTTTAGGTTTTTTAATGTTTTATGGTTTATTTCAGTTTTTATTTTTTATTTATTTTGAATTTTTCAGGTTTTTCTGGGATTATAGAGTTTTTTATAATTTGTAAGGGTTTAAAGTTTTTTTAAAGTTTAATTGATTTTTATGTTTTCATGGGGTTTTAGGTTTTTTAGGGTTTTTAGTGGTTTTTATAGTTTTATTGTTTTTAGAGTCTTTTAGGGTTATTATAATTTTCTTTGTTTTTAGTGGTTTAATGATTTTTAGGTTTCTTATGGGTTTTATGTGTTTTTAGGGATTTTTAGGGGTTTTGGGGACTTTTAAATTTTAATTATTTTTTGGGTCTTGAAGGATATTTATATCTTTTTTGGTCTTTAGGGATTCATGAGGGATTTAGGATTTTTAAGGTTTTTTTGGATTTTACCATTTTTTGGGTTTACAAGTGTTGTAAATTTTTTTCCAGTTTTCAATATTATCTTTTGGTTTTTAGGGTTTTTCGGATTTTTTACATTTTAAGAATTTTTTGGGGATTTTTTAAAACTTTTAAAGGATTTTATGTTTTTTAGGGATTTTGATTGTTTGTAGGTGTTTCGGGGTTTTCATGGTTTTTGTGTTTTTTTGGATTTTTAGGTGTTTTTTTTTGTTTTTTGTTGATTTATGTTATTTTAGAGTGTTTAATGTGGTTATGGGTTTAAATCATTTTAATCATTTTTTATGAGTTTTATAATTTCTATGGGTTTTTGGGGTCCTTAATGTTTTTTAGGGTTTTATTGTTTTTAATGTTTTCAGGGTCATTTAGGGTTAATATCATTTTTTTTATTTAAGGATTTTAAGTGAATGTAGGATATAAACTTTTCCTTTAAGGTTTTTATGTTTTTATTGATTTTTATGTATTTTTTTGTATTTTCATGGTTTTTAGGGGTTTTCATGGATTTTTTATTTTTACATTTTTTTGGGATTTTAGTTTTCTTAGGTTTTGAGGATTTTAGGGGTTTTCATGTTTTTTACAATTTCATGGATTTTTGGGATTTCGTATAGTTTTTTAGTGTTTTTATGGTTCTTGAGAGTTTTTAGGGGTTTTAGGATTTTTTTTGGACTTTTTTGGTTTTTGGGTGGAAGAGGTTCAGGGCTAGGCAAGCCTAGCCCCCCAAAAATCAATAAAACATAAAAAGGCAATTACAAGATGGGTCGACAAGGGTGAGAGTGAATCTCACCATTCATATCAGAGTCAACCAAGGGAGAACAAAAAGATAGGGACACAAAGGACCAGATTGAGCACCTTTCATCAATCACCCATTTCAAGAGAGCATCCGCCACCATGTTGACCTCCCTGTAAACATGAGACACACTAAAGCTCAGTGATCGGGAGATATCAAGGCACTCTATCTAATGTGGGAGTAGTCGCCATGGGACATCCCTGGATAAATCCTTAAGATCTATAACCGAAAGCATCGAGTCCGACTCAATCCAAATCCTCTGCCTCCCAAAATGGCTCGCATATTTCGCAGCCTTTATAATGGCCCAAATCACCTCTTCATAGGCACAACCATCCCAAATAAAATGAAAGAAGCATCCCTTGATGAACCCTCTGGAAGCAAGAATTACACGGCCACACCCCGAGGGCCCCGGAGCTCCCAGTGTTTCACCATCAATATTGGCATTCAACCATGTTGGAATTGGAGGAATCCATCTAACCAACCTCAGGACCATTGGTTTCATTCATTTGCCAGCAACCCCAAGAGAGCGTAGTAACATTAGATTATTAACATCATTCCACATCGAACTTATTTGAATTCGCGAAGCAGTCTGAATCATCTTGTGAATGGTGACCATGCCTCCATGTAGTGTAAGGGGTTGCCGATTGAAGGTGGAATCATTACAAGCATCCCAGACATAATGAAAAATTTCTGCCGCACCAGCAAGCAGCAGGTTATGAACCGGATCACTTCATTTCTTCTCCACCAGTCGATGCAAAAAATCGCAAATTGGTCCTTGTAGGTAGCAGTTCATGGGGAAGCATTGCAGTAGATAGTTCCAAAGGTCCAAGGAAAAGGTACAATTCAACAAGAAGTGATCACAATGCTCTTCTGTCATCCTGTATAAAAAACAAGAAAAAGAAAGATACCAGCCAATCGCTTTCAGCTAAGCATGATTTGGAAGCTGATTTTGCCAAATTTTCCAGATTAGAACAAAGTATGAAGGGGGAATTAAAGGAGCCTAGAATTTGTCCAGCCACGATGGGGGAGTCGTCCCATGCTGGCACTTGAGAAGGTAAAAATCACGGGTATTGAATTTACCCACCATGTTGTGTATCCATATGAGGGTATCAATGTCAGAAAAGGCATATCGCTGAATTTTTATAGTAATATTTCTTAAGAGAAAGGTCCCCAGGTCTTTCTTGCTGCTAAATGAGGCTAGAAATTGTTCAATGTTTCATATCTTGGGGAGGCGTCATCACCTCCGAGATGATCCGTTCCAGCCAAGGGGTAGGCCAGCAGTTCAGGGTTTAGTACCATGACACGATCCATTTTGATTGAGACATAATATCCTTGTAAGAAGATCGCAAATCCGGCCAGACTGAGGATGAAATGTACCTAGCAAAACCATCAAATAACCTGTTTGTGAATCTTTCCCCAAGGAAATCAAGGCCACCACTCTGAGGCTGATGTAGACTCCAGGTAAACTTCCCAGTCATAGCATCATTGAAACGCAATAAATCTTTGATACCAAGCCCTCCCAACTCAAGAGGATCTGTGCAATGCATCCTGGCCACCGAGACCAATTTCTGATCACTGGTAGATCCAGTCTAGACAAAATTTCTTATCTTGGCATTCAGGATTTTGAGGAGAGAAGTTGGGCATCTTTAAATGGAGAAAGCATGCACGAACATAGTGTTGATTACCGAGTTAACCAGGAAGACCCTATCATCTTGGGGGAGTCACTTTCCATTCCATTTCGACATTTGAAGTGCAATCATGGAAGCAATGTTCCCAAAGTAGTCACACATAGCTTTTCCCCAGAAAAGGGGCACACCAAGATAAGTATAGGATAGGGAGCCGAGCTTAACTCCAAGTCTATTGGCGATGCGGAGCTGTCTAGTAGGAGAGATCCCATTTCCAATGAAAATTGATGATTTTATCCAACTTATTGATTTTCTATCCAAGATTTCATAATGACTCAAGATCCACTTGACTACGGACAAAGTTTTCTTATCAGCCTAACCAAATAGGAGGATTTCATCCGCATAGAGAAGGTGTGAGGGGAAACACAGGTCCCCACCTACCTTAATTGGTGAATACATTCCTACATGTATAAGATTAAGGAGGCATCGTCTCATGTAATCCTCCAAGATTTCAAAGAGAAAACCCGACATTGGGTCACCATGTTGCACTCCATAGGAGCAATGGAAAAAGTCATGGGGTAGCCATTGATCAGGACCGAGTTTCTCGCACTGTGGATAATTTCATAGATCAGCTTGATGAATCTACTAGAAAAGCCATATCTTCTGAGGACCTTAAAGATAAAGCTCCATTTCATGGTATCAAAATCCTTAGAGATGTCATGATTAAGTGTAAAGCTACCTGCTTTCTATTTCATCCTCATAATATTAATCCCTTTTGAGGCAGTGAATAAGATGTATTGGATACATCTCCTAGGGATGAATCCAAACTGATTTAGAGTCACAATGTCTCCCAAAAATTTACGTAACCTAAGTATGAGAATCTTACTAATCATCTTTGGAACTGTGTTTCCAATCGCAACAGGTCGAAAGTCACTAATCGCAATGGCATTACCTTTCTTCATGATCAGTGAGATGAAGTTGACAAAGGCACCTTGGGTAATAGAGCATGAGTGGAGAAACTCCCTGACCGCGTTTGTGACATCCTCATGGAGGATTTCCTAGTAGAACATGAAGAAATTACTGCCCAAAACCATCCAGACCTGTCGTGTTGTCCATATTCAAAGAGAAGAGCGCTGCCTTGACTTCACCCTTAAAAGGGGCTCCGTGAGGAACTCGTTTTGTTGGCCCATGATACATGTTGGGATAGAGTCAAAAATCATGGGGGATACCTGTCCATCATCAGTGTACAACCCCAATAAGTACTTCACCAAAGCCTTTGCAATATCCCCCACCGATGTGAACTTTGAGTCGCCAATTCTAACATCACTCAGGTTATTCCTAACCCTTCATTCCTTAGGTAGGCGGTGAATGAACTTTGAGTTGCAATCCTAATCGTGAATCCATATAACATTTAATTTCACTTTCGCAAGCTTCTCTTTGATTGCAAGAAACTCATCCAGCTTAGAGTGCAGTCTATGATCTTCCACCAAGAGTACATTTTGACTTTGATGAATAATTTGACATGTATCAAGCTGAGATTAAGCCACTTTAATCTCATCATCCAACACTGAGAAGGACCATTTTCTCCAATCCTTCCATCGACGCTTAACTTCTCTCAGCTTGAAAATCACAATAAACTGGGGACTATCAGAGAAGGTGCTGCTCTACACCCCCAACACCTCTTCCCTGCACCCCAGAATAGTGGTCCAGGTGTTACTAAATCTAAATGGCAGGGGAGAAGATCTTGGGACCCTCTCCCTTAGTTTAACTACAATTTCATTCTGATCCGAGTTGAGTTTTGGGAGGGTGAAGTCAGACAGAACCACTGGTGAACCACCTTCCCCCATGTATGAGAAACACTTTTCCAGTTGACTAACCTGCCTACCATTAATGGTGTACCACCCCCAAGTGATGTATGAACCCACAATGGATACCTCATAAAGGTCACATTGGTCATGGCAAGATGCAAAATAATATGTTGTACTGCGAGAAAATTTTGGGCCTATCATTTCTTCAGGCCTCAGGACCATGTTGAAATCACCAATAACCATCCAATTGTGATCAACTTCATCACTAATCTGAACCAGCCTTCTCCAATGGTTCCTACGGGTAGTGTTTGAGAACGAAGCATAAACAAAGAAGATGGTGAGGATCCCATCAGTCCCTTGGATGGTAACAGAGATCATTTGCTGGATCGAAATGAATGAGACGATCAGAACACTATAATGCATCAGAACCCATAAGGTGCCCATACCATTTCCATCCTCATTTGTTGAAATGAGAGAGTAAGAGAAGCCCAGTTAAAACCTTTCCTGCTCTCAAACTTGATCATGGGTTCAACTAACCCAATAACCATCGGCTTCTGTGAGATAAAGTGCCTAAGGGCTGCAGCCATGGGAGTGTTCCCCAACCCCTGGAAATTCCAAAACATGTTCTTTATTGGGGATTGGGGGTGATAGGTGATGGGGTATTACCCTTTCCCTTTCCCTTCCCTTTCATCCCTTTCCTTTTGGATTCAAAATCTTGATTATCAGTAGCCAGAAAGAGATATTTCGCTGCCAAAATATGGACAACAATTGTTTGAGTTTCAATTGGAGCGTTGGTGGGCTGATCATCAGCTTGATCCTCTTCCACTGTGTCACTCAATAAGACTCCAATAAGTGGGTTGAATTTGTTCAGGGTTCAGATGGCCTCCTCTTAGGGGACCTTCTACACCTTCCTTTCAGCCTTTTCTGAAGCAACAACTGAAAAAACAAGCACCGCTATAGGGGCCGCAGGGCAACTGGATTCACCCTTATCCAAGCAGGCCATAGCCATAGAATCTGGAACAGCGCCAGGCTCAACCCCTAAGGCACCCACCTTACTCGAGACTCCTTCTAAGCCACTTACTTCATCCCTCATTTCCATTCCCAAAGGAGTGGAGGGATCCTGCTGTAACACAGGCAGAGCGGTCGCAACCTGTGGACCCCCACAATAGCCCTCTGAATCCACCGAGAAACGTATGTTATTACATTCCATAGGGGAGGTAGGGTCATCACCCAAATCATCCCACCCACCTAAAGTATCCATCTGGACACCACCCTCAGGTTTAGCCACAACAGATCCTTCCCTTACAACAAGAGGAGCTACATCCAGTGTAACACCCCGAGATTTTATGAAAAATATTCATTTTAATTTCATTAATGTATTGTGTTGTACGCTACACCAAAAGGAGCTTTCACAACACGCATCCTTGACTTGCCTTGAATTAAATGCAATTGCGACCTTCCTCGATAGCGTGTGTAGTACGCAAAACCGAGTTTTACTAAACAACAATATGCTATTAAAATATTATTAAAACTAGCCGTTATGAATAGTAATAACCAATTTTTGAAATTTTGTAAATTTTATTTTTCAAAATGGACTTCATTTTTGGATTTTTAATATCGAAATTATCTTAGGGTGAAATTTTGGTACATTTCGGATAACTTTCATTTTCTGATGAATAGTTAAAATTACTAAATTTATTTTAAAAACAACCTTTTTAATCGAAATAATTAATAATGATAAATTATTAATTTGAGTGGTTTTAAAGTATATTTAGAATATATATTTACAATTTAATACAATGATGGTCATTGGATACAATTTTACATTTAAATCAGACATAAACAAGTGTCAATATTTTGATAGTTATTATCTCTTAAGAACACTATTTGTTTTGACGACCAGAATAAATTTTTAAATTAATTAATGCAACTGATATGTGTTTAATTTGGTAAAATAGACATCATTTTTGATTTCATAATATCAAATATATCTTAGGACTAATTTTTGTTATTTTTCTGGAAACTTTCATTTTTTGATTAATAGTGAAACCACTAAGTGATAGTTAAAAAAAATGAATTTTTCATAAAACATAATTTTACCGCTTCTGTGAGTAGAATTTAAAAACTCTGAGAGACATGTTTGATGTTAGTATGTAAAATATGGTTCAATGAGATGAAAATAATTTTTGGTGAATAGTAACTTTTTACTTTTTTTTACCACGGTTAAAAGTAAATAGAGTAATTAAGGGTAAAAATAATAATATCATTACCCTAACACATGTACAAATTCTATTAGACAAGTGTAATTCGACCAAAAACAACATTAGGAATAAAATATGACCATTTAGGCCCACTTGGATTAGATAAAAACATTTATTTTTATTTTATTTTAAGAAGGGTTAAAATAGTTAAAATCAAAGTTTAATAAGTAAATCATTTTTAATATGGAGTTATACATAAGATAAATTAGACTATAAATATTCATTAGAAATCTAAAAAATATTTCCTACATAATTTTATTTTATTTGTAATTTATAGACATTAAATAATTTAATTTATTTATGACACAAAGATGATGCAGTATTATCTTATTAATGAAATATTGACATAATTGATGTTATAAACACCAAAATAAATGAAATTTGGGACATTTTATGAATTCCACTAATTTTCTAGGTTAATATGACATGTTAGTATTGATTTAATTAACGTTTTTCCAACTAAACATTCTGATATGATTTTCACAAAAATCAATTACTAAATAGTGTCAAATTTGACATAAAATAGGTTTTAAAACAAATATTATATTAGTAATTTTTATTTTATTCCTAAAAATCTAAGGTTCGTCCAAATGACTTAGATAAGGTTATATATATTAATAATAAACAACTTGGGGTTCGTTTGTCTATTTATAGTAATTTTATCAACCATATAGTATAAGAACACAAGAAGACACGGTAAAAGTAAAATTATTTAACTTAATGTTAAATCTAAATGATAAGGTTAAAATAGGAACCTAAACTTGTCTAAATTATATTGGATGAGAGTATTTCGACCCATACCCACCTTATCTTCGAAATATATCAATTTGGAGCTATTAAAACCCGAATCTGACTTTATAATAAAATAATATTTTTAGTTATTTCAAAGGTGCCCCTCTCCTCCCTTATAAAAGGGAACCTCCTCCCCCTCTTCCTCACACTACTTTGAGCCTCCAAGCTCGGCCAACCCCTAAAAATTTCATCTCTCCACTTCCCTAGAAACATCTTAGAGGTTCTGGTCTTATTCAAAGACCTATTTTAGTGCCCTAAAAGGAGGTCTCAAAGAAGCACTTCAAAGAAGAGGTAATGTCTGTTACCGATTCTTTCATCTTTATTTCTTCTTCCACTTATTATTCTTTAGTTGATTAATTATGAATTAATAACATCAGTATAAATCATATAATTATATATTATTATAAGTATGAAACAACCCTATTTCACCATCTATCTATCCTACGGAAAAAGAAATCATCACGCGTGCGTACGTACGGAATACCGTCTCCACGCCGTGGTGAAATCTATTTTCCACCACCGCCTTAATTGGATGGGTATAATGGTGTAAATAATAACTATATATGATTATTTTAAAGTGATATTGATTCTGAAATAGTATACATAAACTCCAATACAGTCCCACGATAATGAGAATGATATCATCGCTCGTGCGTACGTACGGACTACCATCTCCAGGACGCGATAAGATTCATTCTCCACTTTAACCATTCATGAATGATTATAAAGTATATATAATAATTAATCAGGAAATATATGACATAATAATGATACTGTATTTATGTGTATATATATGTATTTCATCTACTTAATTCTATTCAACTCAATAAAGAAACGAAAACAGCGTTCATGGGTACTTACGGCCTACCGTCTCCATGAACGGCGTATTTCTTTCCATTTACTGATTTATTATATATATGTATATTCTGAATATATATTATATATAAATCATGTTTTATATTCTGTAATTAATTAATCATGATCTAAGTAATCATATGAATAATTACAAGTCAAAACACGGATGACAAATGAAACGATTTTACCCAAAACACTCTTTAACATGGAATTTAAAAAAGAACGGGCAATATAAAGTCATAAGTGAACCAAATATGATATTATAATAATGATTATGATTCTGGAATAATTCAATGACATTATTTCAATCATTATACAGGAGGTTCGGACACTTACGTAGCAAATCAGACCTAAGGTAAGGGAAAATATCACAATCTCATTTTTATCCGAAATTGTTTATACCTTGAAATTTACTCTGGTGTATTTTATAATCCACATCCATGTTTCCTCAATATGTAATATTTATATTCTTATACAATAGTTTATATCCAATTTTACCCTTCGGTGAGTTTTTAGTAAAATATATGAATCGAATCTTTTGTCGTTTTTCGTATGAGGTACTTTTTGACTTTTTTGACAAAAGTACGAAGAATGTTTTTTTAACTTATATGGCACGAACGGATTTTTATGGTTTTATAAAGCCTTATTTTCATGAAGCGTCCTCCAATAGATTTCATGACTATTTTCAATAAAATCTCTTTCTTTTAAAATTGCATGACGTTTTGTGAAAAGAAATTGATTTTGAAGAAGAATGGATATTTTCCTCAAGAATTCATTTCAAGTGTTTTATCAAAATTATTTTCCATCAAAGATAACAAAGGGTTATATTTCATTCCCTATTATTAAATTGATTTGGTTATGTTGTGATGGAATTATTTTTTGGAATTCCTTTATCTTATATGAATTATTTTATGATGTCACAATGTTTACGAATCCCATTTTTACTATATGAGTTATGCAATGATGTATGATTTATGATTTTGTGGCACACATAAGAATGGTATCATTATGAGATGGGTGGGACCTATATCTCCTTCCAATGCATTGGGTAAAGATTTTATATCTCATGAGATAGACATGGCTGGAATGGTAGGTTATACTGGTTCAGTGAAACAGGACTGAAACGAGGAGTGAACTCGGTTCAAAAAGGGACTTTGTCCACTAAGATAGTTTTGGCAATGAGTCTTGACTAATAAGAAATGATTCTCTATGATTATGTGTGTATGCCAAAATGTTTTATGTTTTATGTTATGATTATTGGGATTATATTTCACTACTATGAATTATCCCATGTTATGATATTATGATCTCTTTTGCAGGTTAATATTTCCAAAATGTTATGTTCTTATGAATATGATGTGATTGATATTTCTTTTGTTTACCCTTACTAATAATTTGAGCTCACCCTTTTATAGTCCTAGAATTGCGCTAACGATCTTAGAATTTAACCTAAGATGTTAGATATTGAGGGTACTCCCCCTTTACTATATTGTTTTCTCTTGCATGATTTTTTCCTCTCACAAGATTCTTTTTGTGTTTTAGTAAATGGGGGAACCAGAAGGAATTAGGTTAACATTGAATCCAATGGACAAATTGGTGACTATGAGAAACAAAATTGTGTAATTCCTAGAGAAAAAGATATTGTGATTATGCTGAATCAGTCATCGCGATATATGATTAACAAGGTGAAATTTAGTGGTATGCCTAATTCATCAAAGAAGAGGAAGATAAACTATTATGCATGTTCTCATGTTGAGGAATATAAAGAAAGAAAGATTGATATTTCTAAAGAAAGGAAGAAGAACCTTGAGGAATACCTCAAATGGAGGGACCGATGTTATCTGTGTGGAGAAAAGAGTCATAGAGTGATAGACTGTTATGGAGTTCAATGTCTTATTTGTGGAGAATATGGGCATTACCCAACTCAATGCCCTGACCTAAAAAGTTACTTCTAAATCAATGAAGGACTTATTACAGGACAATCATTGAAGTGGATGGACTTAAGGGTTTTATGTATTGGTATTCAAGAATAATGTTGTTGAGGTACTTTACGGTGTATTGAAATATTTATGTATTGGTCTATTGTGGTTTTCAATAATTTTAAGGTACCGGTAACCATGAAAAGTGATTCAAATATTTTGGAAAGTAGATGATATGCGCATAATGAAGGGATAAGGTGAAAATGAAATGTTTGATAGTATTCATGAGCTCATGATTGATATAAGGACTAAGTGATATCATGGTTTGAGTATATAGAATTTTTAGGATTTTGGTATGTGGAAAGTGTTAACTTTTAACTGCATTCATGTTTTCACTAAGGATCAACGGGTATTCAAGAGAATACATGATTAAGGAATTTGAATGTTTGGAATGTGACCAACAAGACATATCTTATGATATATGGGGATCAACGATGGTATTAAATCTCTGGTAATCGTTTTCACTATATTATGAGAGTGGACTGCAGTATTATGGATAAGCCTAATGATTGGAATGGATTATGTTAGACATAAGTTAGTATTGTTTAAGGATAGAAGTTTTTTCGATATTATTGATGGGATGTTATATTAATATAGTTTTAGAAAAAGGAAAACCTGCAGGACGGGCGACAGCACATCGCGTCGGACAAGGCCGTGGGAATCGAACTCACAACCGAATTGCGACTGGCCTTTATCGCCTACCACTGGCCTACAGGAAGTCCCTGTTTTGTAGAAACTAGTTTTATTAGATTAAGCGGTTTGATATATGATGTATAAGTCCATTTTAGGAACCATATATGATTAATCTCACTATAGATGGACTTATGTATTTTTTTGATATCTTTTCTAACCTTTGGTTTGAGATAGATGGAATGACCCATCATTCTATCACATGATCTTCGAACACATCACGAATGAAAAATTCAACTTCATTTCGTTAAGAGATGAAGTGGAAATTGTCCAAAGAACGACCAACGGTGAGACTATACCGAAATCACGAAAGTATTTCTTCTAATTCCAATTTAATCAACATTAGGGAAACGATCTTGAAAACCAAAAATGTTGTCCTAGTGCTCTTATATCTGATGAATCAGATGGTACCTTAGATCTTCACAAATTTATGGATTTGTGATTGTTGTCTTTTTCATAGCCATTTTATCTACCACTCTCCATCAGAACATAATGGTTAGATTTCTCTTCCATATCCATATTTTTACCTATGTGGAAACCCAGTGATTAGTTTATTTGGGTAACCGTTACGTTTCATACTTTTGTTTTTAAAGATCGGTTTTGGTATTCCTTTTTACGATGTGGGTTTCTATCAAAGAAACTTTTGAATAGTAAACCATTTATAACCCCGACGAATTTCGAGGGCGAAATTCATTTTAAGGGGGGTAGAATGTAACACCCCGAGATTTTGTGAAAAATATTCTTTTTAATTTCATTAATGTCTTACGTTGTACGCTACACCAAAAGGATCTTGCACAACACGCATCCTTGACTTTCCTTGAATTAAACACAATCACCACCTTCCTCGATAGCGTGTGTAGTACGCAATACCAAGTTTCACTAAACAACGATATGCTATTAAAATATTATTAAAACTAGTCGTTATGAATAGTAATAACCACTTTTTGAAATTTTGTAAATTTTATTTTTCAGAATGGACTTCATTTTTGGATTCGTAATATCGAAATTATCTTAGGGTGAAATTTTGGTACATTTCGGATAACTTTCATTTTCTGATGAATAGTGAAAATTACTAAATTTTAATTAAAAACAACCTCTTTAATCGAAATAATTAATAAGGATAAATTATTAATTTGAGTGGTTTTAAAGTACATTTAGAATATATATTTTCAATTAAATACAATGTTGGTCATTGGATGTAATTCTACATTTAAACCAGACATAAACAAGTGTCAATCTTTTGATAGTTATTATCTCTTAAGAACATGCTATTTGTTTTAACGATGGGAATTAATTTTTAAATTAATTAATGCAACTGATATGTTTTGAATTTGGTAAAATAGACATAATTTTTGAGTTCATAATATCAAATATAGCTTAGGCCTAATTTTTGGTATTTTTCTGGAAACCTTCATTTTTTGATGAATAGTGAAACCACTAAGTGGTAGTTAAAAAATGAATTTTTCATAAAACATAATTTTACCGCTTCTGTGACTGGAATTTCAAAAATCCGAGAGACACGGATGATGTTAGTAAGTAAAAAGTGGTTCAATGAGATGAAAATTATTTAAGGTGAATAGTAACTTTTTACTTTTTTACCACGGTTAAAAGTAAGTGGGGTAATTAAGGGTAAAAATGATATTATTATTACCCTAACACATGTCTAAATTCTATTGGACAAGTGTAATTCGACCAAAAACAACATTAGGAATAAAATATGACCATTTAGGCCCACTTGGATTAGATTAGGACATTTATTATTAGTTTATTTAAAGAAGGGTTAAAATAGTTAAAATCAAAGTATAATAAGTAAATCATTTTTAATATGGGGTTATACATAAGATAAATTCACCTATAAATATTCATTACAAATAAAAAAATATTTACTACATAATGGTATTTTATTTGTAATTTTTAGACATTAAATAATTTAATTTATTTATGACACAAAGATGATGCAGTAATTGCTTTATTAATGAAATATTGAAATAATTGATGTTATAAACCCCAAAATAAATGTAATTTGAGACATTTTATAAATTACACTAATTTTATATGTTAATATGACATGTTAGTATTGATTTAATTAACTTTTTTAGAACTAATAATTCTGTTATGATTTTCAAAAAAAAACCAATTACTAAATAGTGTCAAAATAGACATAAAATAGTTTTTAAAACAAATATTATATAAGTAATTGTTATTTTATTCCTAAAAATATAAGGTTCGGCCAAATGACTTAGATAAGGTTATATATATTAATAATAAACAACTTGGGGTTCGTTTGGTTGCTTATAGTATGTTTATCAACCTTATAGTATAAGAACACAAGAAGACACGGTAAAAGTAAAATTATTTAACTTAATGTTAAATCTAAATGATAAGGTTAAAATAGGAACCTAAACTTGTCTAAATTCTATTGGATGAGAGGATTTAGACCCCTACCCACCTTATATTCGAAATATATCAATTTGGAGATATTAAAAACCGAATTTGACTTTATAATAAAATAATATTTTTTGTTATTCCAAAGGTGCCCCTCTCCTCCATTATAAAAGGGCACCTCCTCCCCCTCTTCCTCACACCACTTTGAGCCTCCAAGCGCGGCCAACCCCTGAAAATTTCATCTCTCCACTTCCCTAGAAACATACTAGAGGTTCTGGTCTTCTTCAAAGACCTATTTTAGTGCCCTAAAAGGAGGTCTCAAAGAAGCACTTCAAAGAAGATGTAATGTCCGTTACCGATTCTTTCATCTTTATTTATTCTTCCAATTCATCTTCTTTAGTTGTTTAATTATGAAGTAATAACATAAATATCACTCATATACTGATATGTTATTATAATATGAAACAACCCTATTTCACCATCTATCCATCCTACGGAAAAAGAAATCATCACGTGTGCATACATACAGAATATCGTCTCCACGCCGTGGTGAAATCTATTTTCCACCACCACCTTACTTTTATGGGTACAATGGTGTAAATAATAACTATATATGATTATTTTAAAGTGATATTGATTCTGAAATAGTATACATACACTCCAATACAGTCCCACGATCATGATAGTGATATCATCACTCGTGCGTACGTACAGACTACCGTATCCATGACGTGATGAGATTCATTCTCCACTTTAGCCATTCATGAATCATTATAAAGTATATATAATAAGTAATCATGAAATATATTAAATAATAATGATACTGGATTTATGTGTATATATATGTATTTCATCTACTTAATTCTACTCAACTCAATAAGGAAATGAAAACAGTGTTCATGCGTACGTACGGCCTACCGTCTCCATGAACAGTGTATTTCTTTCCATTTACTGATTTATTATATATATGTATATTCTGAATATATATTATATATAAATCATGTTTTATATTCTGTAATTAAGTAATCATGATCTAAGTAATCATATGAATAATTACAAGTCAAAACACGGATGACAAATGAAACGATTTTACCCAAAACACTCTTTAACATGGAATTTACAAAAGAACGGGTAATATAAAGCCATAAGTGTACCATATATGATATCATAATAATGAATATGATTATGGAATAAGTCAATGACATTATTTAAATCATTATACAGGAGGTTTGGACACTTACGAAGCAAATCAGACCTAAGGTAAGGGAAAATATCACAATCTCATTTTTATCCGAGATTGTTTATACTTTGAAATTTACTGGGGTGTATTTTATCATCCACATCCATGTTTCCTAAATATGTAATATTTATATTCTTATACAATATTTTATATCCAATTTTACCCTTCGGTGAGTTTTTAGTAAAAGATATGAAAGAAATCTTCTGTCGTTTTTCGTACGAGGTACTTTTTGACTTTTTCGACAAAAGTACGAAGAATGTTTTTTTAACTTATACAGCACAAATGGATTTTTATGGTTTTATAAAGCCTTATATTCATGAAGCTTCCTCCAAAATATTTCATGACTATTTTCAATAAAATCTCTTTCTTTTAAAATTGCATGACGTTTTGTGAAAAGAAGTTGATTTTGAAGAAGAAAGGATATTTTCCTCAAGAATTCATTTCAAGTGTTTTATCAAAATTATATTCCATCTAAGATAACATAGGGTTCTGTTTCTATCCCTATTATTAAATTGATTTGGTTATGTTGTGATGGAATTATTTTTATGAATTCATTTATCTTATATGAATTGTTTTATGATGTCACGATGTTTACGAATCCCATTTTTACTACATGGGTTATGCAATGATGTATGATTTATGATTTTGTGGCACACATAAGAATGGTATCATTATGAGATGGGTGGGACCTATATCTCCATCCAATTCATTGGGTAAAGATTTTATATCTCATGATATAGACATGGCTGGAATGGTAGGTTATACCGGTTCAGTGAAATAGGACTGAAACGAGGAGTGAACTTGGTTCAGAAAGGGACTTTGTCCACTAAGATAGTCTTGGCAATGAGTCTTGAATAATAACAAATGATTCTCTATGATTATGTGTGTATGCCACAAAGTTTCATGTTCTATGTTATGATTATTGGGATTACATTTCACTACTATGATTTATCCCATGTTATGATATTATGATCTCTTTTGCAGGTTAATATTTCCAAAATGTTATGTTCTTATGAATATGATGTGATTGATATTTATTTTGTTTACCCTTATTGAGCATTTGAGCTCACCCTTTTATGTTTTCTTTTCCCCAGGATATAAAGAATGGTTTTAGGTAAAAAAAGGAAGATCTTTATGGTAGATGTTGAAGATCTTTCACCACAATTAGAAGATTATTTTCCGAGTTTCCAAAGACACTAAACTATTACGGTCCTTGTGTGTGTGTTTTTCTTATGTAATAAGAATCCCGCAAAAGTAATGTAATGTCCATGTACGTCAGGCTTCTGGTCTCTACATCCAGCCCACAGTTCCTCCCGCAATGTTATGCATCATGCCCCTTTTAGGGTTTTTTGGATTTTATGGTATAAATAGTTTTGATTGTTGTTTACCATTTTTATGAGTTTAATGGGATTCTAGATTTTTAGTGGTTTTTGTGTTTTATGGGTTTTTAGGGATATTAATGTTTTTAGAGGTTTTTAGGGTTTTATTGTATTTTATGAGTTTTGACCGTTTTAGGTTTTAGTGGTTTCATGTGTACTTAGGTGTTTATTGTTCTCTTAAGGGTTTTAATGGTTTTTAGTGTTTTAAGTTATTTTTACATTATTTAAGGATTTTTATGGTGTTTAAGTATTTTGAGGGTTTAGGGGTTTTTATGGGATTTAGAATTTTTTAATTTTATAGGGTTTTTAATTATTTTAATGTTTTTGATGTTTACATAGGGGTTTTTTAAGAATTTTAGGGTTTTCTATGGTTTTTAGGAACTTTTAGGATTTTCAGTTTATAAAGGTTGTTATGTTTTTCTGGAAGTTTTACGGATTTTTTTGAGTTTTTATGGTTTTTATGATTTCTGAGTTTTTTCAATAATGTTAGGTATTTAAAGGGTTTTTAAATTTTTTTAGATTTCATGGATCTTTTGGTTTTTAGGGGTTTTATGATTTTTAGGGATTTTATTTTTTAGGGATTTTATGTTTTTAAGGGTATTTTATGGATTTGAACGTATTTTATTTGTTTAGTGGTTTTATATATATTATGGTTTTTATGGATTTCAAGGGGTTTTAGGGTTTTTATGAATTTTCATTTTTGAGTGGTTTTAATATTTTTTGGGTTATTAGACGTTTTAAGTGATATTTTATTTTTATGTTTTCTTTTGGGTTTTCATTGTTATTATGATTTTAGGTATTTTATGGTATTTTATTTTTTTTTTAATTTTTTTTTGGTTTTTTAGTTTTTTAGGTTTTTAAGGAAATTATTGTTTTTATGTTTTTTTGGGTTTCTATATTTTTATAAGTTTCTATGGTTTTTTTGTTTTTCTACTTTTTGAAGTTGTATAAAGGGTCTTTAAACTTTTTGGTGAGTTTTTGTGTTTTGTGTTTTTTTGGGATTTTTATGGTTTTATGGGGTATTTAGATTTTTTAGGGTCTTGTAAGTTTTTAATAATTTTATTCTATATTAGGGTTTTAATTTTTTTTTGGGTTTTAGGTTTTCTTATTGTTTTTATGGGTTTTTTTGTTTTTAGTTATTTATAGGGTATTTTTACTATTTTAATTTTTTTGGGGTTTTTAAGGATTTTGAGGGGTTTTATGCTTTTAATGTTTTTAGTATTTTTAGGAGTTTTACTGTTTTTCAGGGGATTCAAGAATTTTAATTTTTTTTTCTTTTTTTGTAGGTTTCTTAGAGTTTTGTTTGGGTTTTTATAGGTTTATATGTATTTAGGGGTTTTTTTCCTTCTTTTCTATTTTTAAAGATTTATATGGTTTTTTAGATTTTTATGGTTTTATTAGGTTGTTATTTTTTATTCCTTTTTTTGGGTATTTAATTAATTTAGTTATTTAATAACTTTTTAGGGATTAAAAGATTTTTATTGTTTTTAGTGGGTTTTTGTTTTTTTTATGGTTTTGTGGTTTTTAATGTCTTTAAGTGTTTTTATGGTTTTTAGGTATTTTTATGGTTTTTATGGACATTTAATGTTTTATCATATTTTGGTTTTCAGGGGTTTTAATTTTTTTTATTTCAGAGTTATATAATATTATTTAGGTTATTTAGGTTTTTATTTTTTTAGTATTTTTAGGTATTAGTAGTATTTTATAGGTATTTAGTGTTTTATTGAATTTTTGTTGTTTTAGGGGTTTAAAAAGTTTTTAAGTTGTTTTTTTTTTTCATGATTTTATATTTTTTGGTTTTCAGATATATTTTAATTTTTTTAGGGTTTTATGTATTTTTAGGGCCTTTTTGGATTTTTATAGATTTTAGGGGTTTTAGGGATATCATGGGTTTTGGGGTATTTTTTTTGGTTTTTACGATTTTTATGGGTTTTAGGATTTTTTATGTTTTTTATGGTTTTGATGTATTTCATTATTCTTTATGATTTTTAATTACTTAGAGGGTTGTTATATTGTTTTATTTTTATTAGTGTATTTATGAGGGTTATATGGGTTTTAAGGTTGTTAGTAGTTTTTTTGTTTTTCCATTTTTGTGGTTTTTATGGTATTTAGGGTTTTTCATATTTTAGGTTTATCGGGGTTTTAAGTATTTTATATTTTTAAGGATTTCTTAAGGGTTTTCAGGGAAATTAATTTGTTTTATATTTTAAGAGATTTTAGGGATTTTTTGGGTTTTTCTGGTTTTTCTGGTCTTTAGGGATTTTAGTATTTTTTAGTAAGGTATTTTTTACGATTTTATGGGTTTTAGTTTTTTAAGGTTTATTTGGATTTATTTGTATTTATTTATTTATGGTTTTTAGGGTTTTTTATGGTTTTTTTTGGTTTTTTGTGTTTTTAGGGATTTTAAAGACTTTTTTTTATATTTGTGGGTTTTCTTGTTTTTTTGGGACTTTGTGGGGATTTTTGTGTTTTTTTGGGTTTTTTGGACATTGAGGGTTTTTTTATTTATAGGGGTTTGATATTTTTTTATTTTTTATTTTTTTTGGGTTTGAACAAGTTTTTTGGGATTTCGATGTTTTTGATGAGTTTTTTGGGAATCTTACGGATTTTGAGGGTTTCTAGGGGTTTTTGTTGTTTAATTTATTTTTTGTGTTTTTTGGGTTTTTTTAGTTTTTGACACTTTAGGGGATTAAATGTTTTTATTGTTTTTTGTTTTTTTGGGTGTTTTGGGTTTTTGGGTTTTATGGTTTTTAGGGGGATTTTATGGTTTGTAGTAGTTTTTTGTGTTTTTAGGGTCACTTTGGGTATTAATTATTGTTAATTTTCATTGCTTTTCTTAGGGGATTTCAGTGTTTTAAGGTTATTTATTTTTTTAGGTATTTGTCTTCAATTTTATTGATTTTTTGTTTATTTAGTGTTTTTAGGGATTTTGATGGATTTTAGGGTTTTTTGATTCTAAAATTTTTTGGGGGTTTTCACAATTTATTGAGTTTTTTAATGTTCCATGGTTTTTGGAGTTTTTTTACATATTTACTGGTTGAAAGGATTTTTAGAGGTTTTAGTGGTTTTAGTGTTTCTATTTTCATTGTAATTTTTAAGGTTTTAGGGGTCTTATGGTTCTTATGGGTTTTTAGGGGATTTAGGGATTTAGGGTCTTCAAGGCTTTTTAGCATTTTTAGGGTTTTTTAGGTTTTAAGTTATTTATGATTTTTTGGGTTTTTAATGGTCTCATGGGTTTTTATTTCTTTATAAATTTTTGTGGATGTTTAGGTATTATTTCGGATTATTATGTTTTTTAAGTTTTTTAGGGATTTTAATGTGTTTTACCATTTTTAGGGTTTTTATGGTTTTTATGGTTTCTAGTCTTTTTGAGAATTTTTGGCATTTTTAGAGTTTTAGTGTTTTATGGTTTTCATAGGGGTTTTCAGCATTTTTTGGGGTTTTTATGGTTTCAATTTTATTTATGGTATTTTTAGGATTCTTACTCTTTTAGGGTATTTTTGGTATTTTGAGGGTTTTTTTGGTTTTTAGGCATTCTAGGGTTTATTGTTTTATATATATTTATGGTTTTATAGTTTTTTGGGTTTTAAGGTTATTTAGTGTTTTCAATATTTTCAAGGGTTAAATGAGGTTTTAATGTTTTTAGATGATTTTATGGTTTTTAAGGGTTTTTAAAGGTTTTATGTTTTTCAGGGGTTTTCATAATTTTTATGGGTTTTAGGGTATTTAAGGGTTTTTATAATATTTAATATTTTTTAGTGGTTTTAAGTGTTATTACGTTTTTTCAAACTATTTTTATGGGTTTTTAGGTTTTTTATGTTTTTTTATTTTTAGGAAATTGTTTAGATTTTTTTTGATTTTTAGGGTTTTCTAAGGTTTTGGGATTTTTTAGTTTTAATTGTTTATTGTTTTGTTAGTGAATTTTTTTTATGTTTTAGGGTTTTATTAGTGGGTTTTAGGGTTTTTAGGGTTTTTATATTTTTAGGGACTTTGAGGAACATTTTAATATTTTTATTGTTTATTATTGTTTTTGAGGATTTTGAGGGGTATTCAGGTTTTGTGGTTTTTTTGATTTTAGGTTTTTTATATATTTTTATGCTGTTGAAGAATTTTTATATTTATTTAAAGGTTTTAGGGGTTTAATGGGTTTTTTTGTTTTAGTGGTTTTTATTATTTTTATGGGTTTTATAGTTATTATGGGATTTTTATTTGATTTTTAGGGTTTAAGTGGATTAATCTGTTTTTAGTTATATATGGTTTTCAATGATATTTTTATGTTTTTATGGTTTTTTATGTTTTTAAGGATATTTAATGCCTTTTTTTCATTTTTATGGATTTGGGTGAATGTTACGGTTTTTACAGTTTTTTAGAGTTTTTAGTGTTTTTTGGATTGTAGGGGTTCTAGTTGTTTTTTGATTGTTATGGTTTTCCATGGTTTTTAGGGTTTTTAGGGGTTCCTTAATTATTATGTAATTAATGTAATGGTGTTTTATTATTATGGGTTTTTATGGTTTTTTAGTATTTTTATGGTTTTAGTATTTTTTAGGTGTTTTTGGGTTTTTTGGTTTTCTGGGTTTTTTGTTGTTTTTTGGTGTTTTATACGGTTTTTATGGATTTTAGTGTTTTCAAAAAATTTATGTGTCTAAAGGGTTTTTTTAGTTTTTCTAGTTTTTTTAGGGGTTTTATGGATTTTAGATTTTTATGGGTTTTTACTATTTTACTATTTTTACAGGTTTTATGTTTTTAAAAGTCTTTTGGGGTTTTAGCATTTTATAGGTATTCTGGTTTTTAAAATGCTTTTTAGTTTTTCATGTTTTATTAATATTTTATAATTTTTTGGGGTTTTATGATTTAGATATTTTGAGGAATTTTTAAGGATTTTATGGCTTTTTAGAGTTTATTTTTCTTTTGAGTTTTTAGGGTTTTTATTGTTTTTTTGGATTTTGAGCGTTTTTTATCATTTAATGGTTTTAGGGGTTCTATTTGTTTTTAGGGTTTAATATTTTTCTAAGGTATTTTTTGGGATTTAGGGGGATTTAAAATTTTAATGTTTTTTATGCGTTTTTAGATTTTCAGTGTTTTATGGGTTTTTTGGATCTGTTTTTGGGTTTTTAAGGGTTTTATGGTTTTCAGGGATATTTTAATGTTTTTAGGGGATTTTCTTATTTTTATATGTTTTTAGGGTTTTTGGGTTTTTTAGGGTTTTTTTGTTCTTTAGGATTTTTGGGGTTTTATGTGATTTTATTTTGTAAGTATTTATTTTGGGTTTTTAGGTTTTTGATGTTTTTTTCAATTTTAGGGATTTATGGGTTTGTTTAATTTTTTTATTGTTTTTATTATTTATAAATATTTTTAGATTTTTTAGATTTTTCACGGTTTTTAGGGTTTTTATAGTTTTTAGGTTTTTAAGGAAAAAGGTGCATGTCCAGGCTATTCTTGACCCCCCACCCAATTTTAATAGGAAAAGGACGCAATAGAAAATGGATTGGTTTTATGTTTTTTTAGGCTTTTAAGGTTTTCATAGATTTTTTATGGGTTTTACATTTTTATGTATTATTTTTGGATTTTTAGTATTTTTATGGTTTGTTAGGGGTTTGGGGGATTTTAAGGGTTTTAAGTGGGGTTTACATATTTTTTGGGGTTTTAGGGTTTTTTGAGTTTCATAGAATTATTTAGGGGATTGTAGGGTTTTCACAATTTTATGGATTTTAGGTCATTTTTTTGGACAATCGTGATTTTTTAGGAATTTAAAGGATTTTGAGGGTTCTTAGGGTTGATAGGTTTTTTATAGTTTTCAGCATTTAAAGAGTTTTAGGTTTTTATAGGTTTAAAGTGTTTTTTATGTATTCAAGGGTTTCGTAGGGGTGTTCATGGTTTTTAGGGATTTTTTATGTTTTTATGGATCTTTAAGGTTTTTTTTAAGATTTTTATGGTATTTAATGGTATTAAGTATTTTTGGGGTTTTAGGGTTTTTTCAGGGTGTTAGGGTTTCTAGGGTCTTTAGTGTTTTATATGTTTTTATGGGTATTAAGTGTTTTAGTATTTTAAATTTTTCATAAGGTTTTTACCAATTTAGGGTTTTTTAGTTTTTTAGGTATTTATTGGGGTTTTTGGATTTTAAGGGTTTTTAGAATTTTTTAGGGAATTGGAGGGTTTTTATATTTTTACGGTTTTTTGGTTTGTTATGGGTTTTTTAGGTTTTTAGAGTTTTTAGATATTATGGTTTTTAAATGTTTTTCAGTTATTTATAATTTTTTTGGGTTTAAATAAGTTTTTTGAGTTTTTAGTGATTTTTGGGGTTTTATGGGTTTATAGGGTTTTAAGGTTTTCAAATATTTTATTGGTTTTAGGGGTTTTTAGGGTTTTAAGGGTCTTTTATGGTTTTAAAGTATTTAATGCTTTTATGGGTTTTATGTGTTTTTATGTTTTTATGGTTTATTTGGGTTGTTCAGGGTTCTCTGTGGGTTTTTACATTTTTAGTAATTTAATGGATTTCTAGTATTTTTACGGTTTTTAGCAATTTAGTGTTTTTTAGGGATTTTTGGGGGATTTTAGGTTTTTTTTGTTTTTTGCATTTTTAGGTTTTTATTGTTTTAAGTGTTTTTAGATTTTTAATTTTTTCTTAGTTGTTTCAGTATTATTACGGTGTTTTATGTTTTTGGTATTTTTAGAGATTTTTTGAATATTTATGGTTTTTTTGGGTTTTTAGAGATATAGATGATTTTCGGGGTTGCTAGGTTTTTTGGTATTTAGTGTTTCTTTCTGTTTTATGGATTTTAATTGATTTTAGGTTTTCAAATGTTTTTTATGATTTATCATGATTTTAAGATTTTTTATATGTTAATTGGATTTTTAGGGATTTTATATGATATTTTTGATTTTTAGTATTTTTAGGGATTTTGAGGGGCTTCAGTTTTTTTGGTTTTATAGGGTTTTATGGTTTTTTAGGGTTTTCGTGTGTTTTGAGGGGTGTTTTGATTTTTTATATTTTTTAATCATTTTGGGGTTTAAATGGTTTTTAGACATTCAACTGGATTCTAGGGTATTTTGGGGGTTTTATTATTTTTTATGGTTTTGGTGAGTTTTATAGTTTTAAGTTTCATTAGGGTTATGGGTTTTCTTAGGAATTTTATCATTTATAATGTATTTAGGGTTTTTATTTATTTTTAGGTTTTAAGGTTGTTTATTTAATTTTAGGCATTTTTGGGGTTTTGTACATTTTAGATATTTTTTGGGTTTTTTACGATGATTATTCCTTATTCAGGTTTTCATTGATTTTGAGGGTTTAAATTGGTTTTTTGGGTTATTAGGGGTTTTTAGGTTATTTCAATGTTTTATGTGTATTTAGATTTTTCATTTTTTCTTAAATGTTTTCATTTTTTTGGTTTTTTTACGATTTATGGGATATGCAGTTGTTTTGGGATTTTAATGGTTTTTATGGTTGTAGTGATTTTTATTGTTCTTTTATTATTTTTAAGTTTTTCTATAGTTTTTTTGGGTTTTTAGGGTTTTTTGGGGGGGTTATGTTTGTTTAATGATTATTAACTTTTAGGTGTTTAAAAGGATTCTAGATTTTTTAGTGGCTTTTAAGGGTTTTTAGTTGTTTTAGTAATTTTAATGTTTTTAGGAGTTATTATGGTTTATATTTTTTTTTTGGTTTTTTTTTCGGATTTTTTGAATTTTTTAGGTTTTAGGGGTTTAAAGTGTTTTTGGTTTTTAGGTTTTCTTATGGTTTTTCATGAGTTTTGGGGATTATTTATGTTTTTATGTATATTTTTTTTATTTTTATGGGTTTTAGGGGTTTTTACGTTTTTATGGTTTTAGGATATTTTTTTGGTGTTTTTTTGGTCTTTTATGTTTTTTCGGATATTGGATTTTTTTGTGTTTTTCTAGATTTTTATGGTTTTATGCGTTTTAGGATATTTAAGGGGTTTTGGTATTTTTTTGGGTCTTTAAAAGGATTATAGTGATTTTAGGTTTTAAGGTTTTATTGGGGGTTTTTTTTGGGTTTTTATGGTTTTTTACATTTTTAGGGATTTTTAGGATTATTATGGTTTTAAGGGTTTTAGGGATTTTGAGGGGTTTCATATTTTTTTGGTCTTTATGGCTTTCATCATTTTTAGGCTTTTAGCAGTTTTAAATATTTTCTAGGGTTTTAATATTTTTTTTACATATTTTTAGAGTTTTTAGGGTTTTTTTTTGAATTTTTAGGAATTTTAGGTCCCTTTTATTATTTATCATGTTTTAGAGGTTTTATGGATTTTGAGGGGTTTTAGGTGTCTAGGTTTTTAGACTTTTAGGTTTTTTTTGTTTTTCATTGATTTTAATTATTTTTTGGTTTTTAAATTTTTCCTAGGTTTTTTAGGTTTTGCAGTTCTTTTTATGTTTTTAGGGATTTTATAAGTTTCTGTTTGTGTTGTATGGGATTTAGGGATTTTCAGGGGGGTTTTGGTTTTATGGTTTTTAAGGTTATTTGGGTTTTCGGTTTTTTTAGTTTTTTATGGTTTTTAATTTTTTTTATAGATTTTAATGTTTCTAGAGGTTTAATGGTTTTTCAGTGTTTTTAATGGCTTTTATGGGTTTTATGGGTATTTACAATTTTTTAGGGTTTTTTGGGGGGTTGATTGGTTGTAGTGTTTTTTGGAACTTTTTAGGGTTTTTAAAGTATTTATCATTTGTTATGTTTTTTTGTAGTCTTATGTGTTTTAATGTTTTTAGGGTTTTCATAGGGGTTTTCAAGGGTTTTAGGAATATTTTTACTTTTTTATGGATTTTTATGGGTTATTTTAGTATTTTTATAGTTTTAAGGGGTTTTATAAATTTTGAGGTGTTTTAGGGGTTTTAATATTTTTTAGGGGTTTTAGGTGATTTCAGATTTTAAAAGTTTTCAAAGGGTATTTTTTGGGGTATAGGGTTTTTAAAATTTTAGGGACTTTTGGTCATTTTTATTGGTTTTTAGGGGTTTGGGGTCTTGGGGGTTTTTTATGCTTTCATAGGGTTTTAGGGTTTTTATGGTTTTTTTAGTTTTTACTGGATCTTTTATATATTTAGGGTTTTTAAGATTTTTTTATTTCTTAATTTATATTGTGGTTTAAATGGTTTTTTGAGTTTTAGTGGGGGTTTTAAGGATCTTATGGGTTTTTTTGGTTATTATGGTTTTTAGCATTTTTACGGTTCTTAGTATTTTTTATGTTATAGGGGTTTTAAGTGTTTTTAGGTTTTTAAGGTTTCTTTTGGATTTTCATGGTTTTTAGGAATTTTTATTTTTTGGGGTTCTTAGGGATATTATAAAATTTTATGTTTTTTGGATTTTAGTGATTTTGACTATTTTTACACTTTTTTGGGGTTTTAATCATTTTAGAATTTTTCTGTTTCTTATAGATGTTATTTGTTTTTAGTATTTTATTTTTTTCTTAAAGTTTTTAATGTGTTTTAATGGGGTTTCACATTTTTAGGGATTTTTATTGATTTATAAGATTTTATGAGATTTAAGGATTTTTACAGATTTTTAAGGCTTTTAGGTTTTTTATGGTTTTTTTATGGTTTTATGAGTTTTTATGGGGTTTTATGAGTTTTTTAGAGGTTTTAATAGTTATGATAGTTTATATATGTTTTTAGGTATATAATTTGTTTTTTAATAGTTTTATTGATTTTTTGGGACTATGGGTTCTTAGTGTTTTATGGGTTTTATTGTTTTAAGAAGTTTTTATGGTTTTATGGTCTTTTAGTGGTTTTTAGGGTTTTAGAATTTTTTGTTTTTTGTGAATTTAACTATTTTTAGGTTTTTAAGGTTATCTTCTGGGTTTTAAAGTGTTTCTTCGGTTTTTTAGGATTTTTTAGAGATTTTTTATAAATTTATGGGTTTTTAGAGTTTTTAAGGATATTAAGAGGTTTTGTAGTTTTTAAGTGCTTTTAGAGTTGTAGATATTTCGTAAGGGTATTATGTCTTTTATGTTTTTAAGGTTTCCTTAGGAGTTTTCGTGGGCTTTAGGCTATTTATGTTTTTATAATTTTTAGATCTGTTTTAGGATTTTTATGGTTTTTAGTGTTTTTTGGATTTTAGTGTTTTTAGGGGTTTTAGGGAAGTTATGGGTTTCATGGGTTTTTTTGGTTCGTTTGGTTTATGTAGTGTTTAGGATTTTTTAGATTTTTTTTGACTTTTTAAATTTTTTAGATCTTTAAAGGTGTTTTTTATGTTTTTAGTGATTTTTTAGGATTTTTAGGGCATTTTATAGTTTTTATAAATTTTTTGGGGTTTCAATGGTCTTTAAGCATTTCTGGGTTTTTATGGATTCATTAGGGTTTTAGTGTTTTATTTGTTTTTAAAGGTTTTAATTATTTTTAGGTTTGGGGTGTTTTCTTAATATTTTTCTTGGTTTTAGTGTTTTTTTTTGTTTTTTGGGGTTTTTATGTCATTTTCATATTATTATGGATTTGAGGGTTTTTAGGGAATTTGTGGAATTTTGTGGTTTTTAGGTTTTTTAGAGTTTTTAGGGTTTTAATGCTTTTTTGGTTTTTTAGGTTTTTTAATTTTTTGGTTTTATAGTTTTTTAGAGTTTTGTAGTTTTTTAGTGTTTAAGGTGTTTGTAGAGTTTTTGTTTTTTTAGGGTTTTTAAGATTTTTTTAGTTTTTATGTTTTTTTAGTGTTTTATGATTTTTAAGGGTTTTAAGTTATTTATTGATTTTAACATTATTTTTATGATTTTAGGGGTTTTATTTTTTTCTAGTGTTTAAGGTTTTCTTATCTGGTTTCAGAGTAATTTTGGGGTGTTTTACGATTTTTGGAATTTTTTGGGATTTTTTATGATTTTTCTATTTGTTATGGGTTTTATGGATTATTATGGGTTTTAGAATTTTTTAGGGGTTTATGGTATTTTTTTTTTGCGTTTTTAGTTTTTAAGGGTTTTATGTGTTTTTTATGAGTTTAAATTTTTCTTAAAGGTCTTCTGGGGTTTTTAGTATTTTTCCATTTTTAGGGATTTTAAGACTTTTTTAGAATTTATAAATTTTTTAGGGTTTTATAATTTTGAGATTTTATATAGTATTTAGTGTTTTTAGGGGTTTTTAGCGTTTTATAACTTTTTCGGTTTTTCTGGGATTTTAATTATTTTTATGTCTTTATAGTTTTCTTAGCATTTTTCTTGGTTTTAGGGTTTTTACATTTTATAGGTAGTTTTAGGGTATTTTAAATATTTTTATGGGTATTTATGGGTTCTAGAGATTTTGATATTTTTTTGGTCATTTGAGGTTTTTTGGTTTTTTTGGGATTAAGGGTTTTTTCAAGATTTTATGGATTTTAGATTTTTAAATTTTTTTTAGTCATTTAAAGGGATTTCAATTTATTTTGTGATTTTTAGGGGTTTTATGGGTTTCTGGTGGATTTTCATGGTTTTAATGGTTTTATGGTATTTTGGGGGGGTATAGGGTTTTAAACATCTTCAATTGTTTTTATCTTTTTTTTTGGGTTTTTAGGGGTTTTATGTATTTTTAGGTTTTATGGTGTTCATAATTTTTTTGATGTTTTTATGGTAGTTTACTATTTTTTTGGATTTTTATGGATTTTTTATATTTTAATGTATTTTAGGGGTTTTAGGGATTTAGAGGGGTTTTAGGGTAGTTAGTATTTTTAGTTTATATAGTGTTTTTAGATTTTGAAGTGTTTAATATTTTTTTATATTTTTAATGATTTCATAGTGTTGTTTTGGGTTTTTAATGTTTCTTATATATTTAGGAATTTTGATGGATTTTTTAGCAGTCTTATGGTTTTCAGTGTTTTTTTGGTTTTTTTTATTTTAGGTTTTTTAGATTTTTAGTGTTTTAAATGGGTTTTAGAGTTTTTTTTAATGATTCCAGGTTTTTAAAATATTTTTAATGTTTTTGTGGGTTATTATGACTGTTAGGATTTTCGGGTGTTTAAGGTATTAGGTGTTCTAATCATTTTAATTGGTTTTTAGGGTTTCTAGATTTTATTGGGTTTTTAGCATTTATAGATTTTTATGGCTTTTCAGTGTTTTTATATTTCTAAGGTCCTCTTGATATTTTTTTGGGTTTTTAGAGTTTTTTATGTTTTTATGGATTTTTATGTATTTTTTAGGATTGTTATGGTTTTTGGTGATCTTAAAGACTTTATGTTATTTAGGGTTTTTTGGTTTTTTTGGGGTTTTTAGGTGTTTTTTTTAGTTCTTAGGATTTGAAATATTTTTTTGTTCTTTGTAATGAATTTAGGTTTTCAATGGGTTTTTAGTGTTTTTAATGGGTTTTAGGGATTTCAACAGTTTTTATGGTTTTTTCGGTTTTAGTGGTAAATATTATTTTAGGGGTTGTATTGTTTTTAGGTTCTTTTAGTGTTTTCAATGTTTTTATGAGTTTTAACTATTTTAAAATTTATGGTTTTCTTATAGGATTTTAACGTTTTAATTATTTTTATGTTTTTATGGTTTTTTGGGATTTTTTATGATTTTTATGATCTTTAAGGTTTCTAGGTATTTTGAGGATTTTAAGGGGGTGTTGGGTTGTTTGGGTTTTTAGTGATTTTAGCATTTATAGGTTTCTAGATGTCTTATGTTTTTTAGGTTTTAAGGATTTCATAGGGATTTTCCTACTTTTATGGGTTTTATGTTTTTTTATTTTAGTATTTTTTTTAAAAGTATAGGGTTTTTTTGGATTTTTGGGATTCTGAGGGTTTTATGGGTTCTTTAGTTTTTTGGGGTATTTATGGGGTTTTTTAGTTTTTAGGGTTTTAAATTTTTTTTAGAGTGGTTTAACAATTTTTATAGTGTATGTTTTTTGGTTTTTAGGTGATTTTTTGGGTTTTTATGGGTTTAAGGGTTTTTTATAGATTTAGGGGGTTTTATGGTTTTTTTGGGTTTTTGAGTTTTTAGGGTCTTTTGGGATTTTTAGTGTGTTTTGGGTTTTAGGGTTTTATATGTTTTTGAGTTTTTATGGTTTTCATTTATATTTTTATTGTTTAGTGGTTTTTTATATTTTAATATATTTATATGAATTTTTTAGGTTTTTTATTTTTCTAGGGGTTTTAGGGATTTTGAGGGTTTTTTAGTGTCATTTAGATCTTTTGGGTTGTTATTATTATTAGAAATTTTGCGGTTTTATGAGTTTTATGTTCTCTTACGTTTTTAAGGTTTTCTATGTATTTTTTAGGTTTTTTATAGTTTTTAAAATTTTTAGTGTTTTTTGGGATTTTTTAGGCTTTTTATGCTTTTGAGTTTTTTTTAGATTTTGAGGGTTTTTAGGATTTTTATGAGTTTTATGGTTTGGGGGGGTTAGGGGCTTTTTTACTTATTTATGGGTTTTAATGTTTTCTATGATTTTAAATATTTTTACGGGTTTAACAGTTTTTTAGTTTTTTGTGGTATTTAGGGTTTCTATGGGGTCTTAAATGTTTCATTGTTTTTATGTTTTTTTTTTTGGGATTTTTGGGTCATCTAGAGTTTTTAACATTTTTTATATTTTTAGGGGTTTTAATTGTTTTATGATTTTAAGTATATCTTATGATTTTTTAGGATTTGTAAGTTTTGATATATTTTTTGGGATTTTTAGGGGTTTTTAAGATTCTTAGGAATTTTAGGATTATTTCGAAAAGATGTTGTGAGGACAAGCTATTCTTGGCCCCCAAAATTTATTAAAAGAAACGCAAGGCAGAAAAGGGCGGGTGGGGATAAACAATCCACACTGAAAACCCTAGACCCTCGAGGACACCAAAACCCCAAAAGAGCGGAAGAGAATGAAGCAGGAACAACAGATCAACATCTCTATCCTCATAAGGGTCCACATAAGCACCATAACCAGAGGAGGCATCTGACACCACCGAATCCCATTCAGATGATTTAAATTTCTTTAGGAAGGAATTTTAGTAATCTCTGAGACATTTCTTCTCCACATTATGCTACGACATGACACACCGACCTCCCTTGCCAAAGGAAACTTCCTTAGATTTGCAAGAGGCTCTCATGGACACTGTCTTTGGAAAACTGGAGTAGTCTTTCCTCAGAATTCTCTTTCAGGGGTTTAAAGAGACCCCTGAAGTATTGTTTTCCTTCCCAGATGGAATCGCCACCTCGATCAGGGCCCTCTCCTAACTAATCATATCCATATTATAGTTCATCTGTCGAGAAACCTCCTGGAAAACATATTGATCATGGATAAAGGAGTCTTCTTATTCAGGGAGCAGTCAGTAAGATCCCCACGTGGCACACTTGGGGACACAACACTAGCCAGTGCCATCTACAATCGCCCCTTCTTCCTAGGAAACTAGTAGACCTCCACAGCTGGCTCCATCACCTCTCTAATTTCAGCAGCCTCCCCTTACACATGAGCTAACCAAGAAGAAGCCACCAACAAATAATCACCAGAAAAAACTCCTTCATGCACCACCAAAGCCAAGGGCCCCTGCCCATGCCACGGGGGCCCTCTATCACCATAGAACACTACACTGCCAACTCCCCTTGCCCATGTACCTCCCCCTGCTTAGACTTATCCCCCATAACCTGACTGAAGTGGGCCGCATCTCTCTCATCAACTCCCTCCCCATGATCATACACATTCCTTTCCACAAGAACGCCCACAGTAGTGCTAGCCTGCCCAGCAACAGCCCCCTGGTCTGCCAAACCACCCACTGTGTCAACCTGGCCATTACTACCAAATGCTACCATAACAGACCCCTCATATAAATCCCATAGCCCCATCCTAGAATGGGATAATCATAAATCATAGAAGGGGTCCTCCATTTGACCAGCCTGGGTCCCTCCCTCCAGATGGGCCACATCACCTTGTTCCTCCACCATCCCTTGCTCACCCACAACCTCCATTGCCACAACCACACCCTCTGATAAAGCCTTGAGACTCACAAACCTATTATATAGGGGGGTGAAATCCAAAGATTTCACCACCATTCTTCCATCCTACCCACTGACAGGACTCTTGTCTTGCATCTCAGCCACACCTCCCACATTCCAAGAAAGAGGCACTCATGGATGTCCTCAAGGCCCCGAGGCATCCAATTCCTCTACCCCAGCCTGCACTGTGGTTGAATTGTCCTATATTTTCTTTTCTTAACCCTCACAAGAAACACCAGTGGGAGCCTGGATCCCTGATTCTCCATAAATTACATTGCGAAAACATCCATCTATTCACCAACCACCATCATCCCACTATAAACCAAATTCTGATGCATGCTGCCCTGCACAACAAGATCGTTTCCCCCTTACAAAGAGTTCATCATCACCTTGTCACCCAGAAATCCAAGGTCCCTCTTCATCATGTCAAAGACATTTGACACCCTCAGTGCGGACTTTGAATCCAACTTCTGGGGGACCTCTTTTGAAGGCACAAGAACTTGATCCCCGAAAAGCACATCAATCCACACCAGAAAACCCGAATTAGGAACCCTGTGATTCAGCACAATAGCATCTCTTCTTCGTCTACCATGCCTTCAGTCATAACTAAAATGGGCCATCTTCTTGAAAAAAGAGAAAAATACCACTGATGATTCGAATATAAGAGGGTTCTTATACTGTAATTCCTTACCAATAGCAATCCAAACAATGTCGACAAGCGCTTTGGAATAATCCACCTCCACATAATCCTGTGGAGCAACTAGATGGAAAGCAGCCTGAGTTCTACTATCGGAGCATAGGAAGAGACCCAAAAGGTTCCCTAACATACATATGATTTCCAAATTTTGGAATGGGGGTGGGAGTTCCAAAAACCTATCCCAAGTAGCGACCATCATCGAGTCACGATTCATATGAAGAGAAAATCTCTATCTAAAGAGGAATAATCTAATCCCATTGAATATTCATGGGATAGAGGACCAGGTTTTGGATCAAGTCCTCCTCCATCAAGAAGAAAATCGTGAGATGATGTCTATCCATCACACCAAAAGTCACACTATTTTGACGATTACCAAAATCAAAAAAATACTACCAAAAGAGACAACTGAGGGCTGACTATTCACAAACCGAGAAACTAGGGTCAGGCTGTATAGAGAAGAAGCAGCTTGGAACTCTAAAACTGAATTTGATAGTTGTGGGTGGCCCTTATATAAATCAGGGACCTTCCAGAATATCTTAATGCGAGTGAATGGGGGAAGGGGTCCAGGCACAAGGGGAGGGATAAAGACCAGATTCTGATCGACATCAGGCATCAAATCCTCTCCCATAGGGGGAGGAGGAAGGGTCAGCACGACTAGCATCATCAAGTCATCCTTGAGAGGATATTTTTCTCATATGGTTATTTGGGTTTATGTGGTTTTAATTAATTTTTAGTGGTTTTAGAAATTTTTAGGATTTTTAGGTATGTTAAGTTTTTTTGGTTTTTGTGGTTTTCATATTATTTTTCAGGGTTTTAGGGTTTTTTACATTTGGAAGGATTTTTGGGAACTTTTATGATTTTTTTTATGATTTTTTGGGATTTTAGAGTTTGTAGTCATTATTGTATTTTTACGGGTTTCTTGGTTTCGAAGGAAGTTTTTTTTATTTTTTTGGGTTTTTATGGTTTTTTAATGTTTTTGACATTTTTTTTGGTTTTAAGAGGGTTTTTGTGTTTTTAGTGGGTTTTTGGGTTTTTATGGGTCCTTTTGGTTTTCTAAATTTTATTGTGGTTTTCATGGTTTTATGGGGACTTTTGTTTTTTAGGATCATTTAAGGAATTTTAGGTCTTTAGTATTTTTATGGATTTTAAAGGGTTTTAAGGGGTTTTAGGGGTTTATGGTTTTTTACATTTTTAGGTATATTGGGGAATTATTTTGGGTGTTTATTAGTTTTTATAGATTTTAGGGTGTTTTGGCATACTTATGGTGTTTATGAATTTTTATATTTTTAGAATATTTTTTGTTTTTAGTGATTTTTAGTGGTTTTAGGTTTTTATTATTTTTTTATGGTTTTTATGGTTTTATGGGGTTTTCAAATGTTTATCTATATTTGTGTATTTTAGGGAATTTTTGGGGGTTTAAGGAATTTTGATGTGTTTATGTTGTTTTTGGATTTTCATGTTTTAATAGTTTATCGGGTTTTTTTGTTTTATTTTGTTTTTGAATGGTTTTTTTACAGTTTATAATGTTTTTAGTTGTTTAATGGGGTTTTAGTGTTTTGTATTGGGTTTTATAGTTCTTATAGGGTGTATTATTTTTTATGGTTTATAGGATTTATTATGGTTTTTAGTGTTTTTATGATTATTTAGGTTTTTTTATCACTTTTGATCATTTTCATGGGTTATAAGTATTTTTAGGTTTTAAATGTCTTCTTTGGTTTGTTCAGGGTTTTTAAATTTTTTAAGGATTATTAGTTATTTTTTTGGATTTTTTTGCTTTTATAGTATTTTAGAGATTTTTTGGGGTTTAAATTTTTTAGGTCTATTAGGGTTTTAATGTTTTTTTGGGTTTTTTTGTGTTTTTAGGTGTTTTAAGGGTTTTTTTTGATTTTTTAAACATTTTTAGGGTTTAAAATTATATTTATAGTTTTTAGAAGATTTTATGGGGTTTAGTGGGTTTTATGGTTTTTAGCGGTATTTATAGTTTTTAAGTATTTTTAAGGTTTTCAGGGTCTTTACGGTTTTTATTGTTTTTAGGTTTTTTGGAGTTTTAATTTTATTTAGATATTTAAGGTTTTTAGGGGTTTTCATGTATTTTACAGTTTTTATATTTTTTTTGCCAATTTTATGGTTTTTTGGATTTTAATATATTTTTAGAGTTTTTAGGGATTTATAGGGATTTTAGGGTTTTAGAGGGTTATTAAGATTTGAAGAGTTTTTTTTTGTTTTTAAGTGGTTTTATGAGTTTTTTGTAATTTCTGTTTTTCTTAGTGTTTTCAAGTTTTTTAGGAGTTTTTAGGGATGTTTAGGGATATATTAGGATTTTTATTGTTTTTAGGTTTTTATGGATTTTGAGGTGTTTTATGGTTTTTTGTGTTTTTACGATTGTTAATTTTTTAGTTCTTTTTAATATTCTATGGGATCAAATGTGATTTAGATTTTTTGGGGGGGTTTTTTGTTTATTTATTGGTTTTTGTGTTTTAATGGTTTTTAGGTTTCTTAGGGTTTTTACGGGATTTAGGGTGTTATATGGATTTTAGAGTTTTTAGGATTTTTTGGGGGTTTAAGAGTTTTTCTATTTTTAAGAATTTCTTAGGGTTTTCAGAGTCTTGCATTTTTATGAATGTAATTGGATTTCTAGTATTTTTTGTGTTTTTAGGAATTTTAGAAATTTTGAGGGTTTTTAGGTGTTTCTTGATTCTTATGATTTTTTGGGTGTTCAACATATTTTAGCTTGTTATGGGTTTTAACCATTTTTTTATTTATAATGTTTTCATAGGTTATTATTGGGGTTTGGGGGCTTATGTTTTAGGGTTTGTTTATGCATTTTTGGGATTTTTATGGGTTTATAGATTATTTAGGTACTTTGAGGATTTTAATGGTTTTTATGACTTTTTTGGGCTTTTAATGTTTTTTTATTTTTATGAGGGTTCCAAGGTTTTATATTTTCCTAATATTTTTAGAGGTTGGAATGGGTTTTAAAAGTTATTTTTGGTTTTGAGGGTTTTTATCAGTTTTTATGATTTCTTATGTTTTTTAGTGATTTTTATTTTTTAGGTGATTAATCTTTTTTATATTCTTTTAGTGTTTTATCATTTTTTAGGTTTTTAGGGGTTCTACATGTTATTTTGTTTTTCATGAGTTTTTTCAAAGTTTTTATGGGGGTTTAAGTTTTTTTGAGATTTTTAGGGACTTTTTAGGATTTTTATGGGTTTTTAGATTTTATGGTTTCTATAGTTTTTAAGGGTTTTTAGTGTTTTTATGTTTTTATGGGTCTTATGTGTTTTTATGTTTTTATGGTTTTATAGGTTGTAGGGTTTCTAAAGTTTTTTAAAATTTTAGGGATTTTTATTGGATTTTAGGATTTTTTATGGTTTTTAAAGGTCTTAGGGATTTTGATGGCTTTTGGGATTTTTTGTGGTTTTATCGGTTTTATCGGTTTTAAGAGTTTATTTATTATTTATCAGTTTTTAGGGGTTTTATGTGTTTTTAGGTTTTTATTATTTTTCTATAGTTTTTTAGGGTTTTATGGTTATTTATGTTTTTAAGAAATTTTTTTATTTCTATTGTTTATATTGATTTATATATTTTGAGTGATTTTAGGGTCTTTAAGGTATTTTAGGTTTTTTCAGGTTTTATATAATTTTAGTTTTTTATGTTTTTCATAGATATTTTCAATGTTTTTGGCGTTCATTATGTTTTCTTAAGGTCTTTATGGGTTTTGTTAATTTTTTAAAGACTTTGATGGTTTTTAGGGATTTTGATTGTCTTTTTTTATTTTTAGAAATTAAGGTATTTTAGTGTTTATAACATATTTTTATTGGTTTTATGTGTTTTTTGGTTTTTACGATTTTCTTTGGTGTTTTTTAGTTATTTTAGTGTTTTTTAGATTTTTAGATATTTTTAGGGATTTTTTAGGATTTTATGTTTTTAGGGTATTTTCAAGGATTTTTAAGGGTTTTAGGGTTTTTAGTGGCTTTTAGGGGTTTTCTGGTTTCAGGGTTTTTTTTGGGTTTTTAGGTTTTTTTGAGTTTTTAGGGGGTTTAATGTTTTAGAGTTTTTTAACATTTTATAAATTAAATGGGATCTAAAATTTTTAGTGGTATTTATAATTTTATGGGGTTATTGGGGTTTTAGGGTCTTTTAGTGTTTTTAGAGGTTTTATGTATTTTGGGGTTTTATGTTTTTTTTGGGTTTAAATTTTTTCATATGATTATTGAGGTTTTTTTGTGTTTTTAGGGATTTCTTGTTATTTTAGAGGATTTTATAATTGTTTAGGGTTTTTAGGAATTTTGATGGCTTTTGAGTTTTTATGGGTTTTATGGTTTGTAGGGTTTTTAGTGTCTTTTAGTTTTTAGGGGTTTTAAGTGTGTTTTAGTTTTTAATGTTTTCAAATTGATTTTTTCTGGTTTTTTAAATTTTTAGGGATTTTAGAGCATTTTTAAAAAAAATCATTTTTTTGTATTTTATAAAATAAAATCAAATTAGGGTAAGTAAACCAAATAAGAAGACCATGAATGCAAAATGAAATAAAAGTAGGTCGGGAAATGAGCCACGCCCAAGTCTAGATCCACCCAAAATGATAAACTGAACAACAACCATAAATGAGCTGGCCAAAGAAACCTATCTAAGACAGACCCGCCCAAAAGACTCGATGATAGCAAGAAGTCCCACGACATCACCCATAACCACCCTTCACTAGACATCCACCTTAGTCCGGACAAAGAACCAATCCTCGTCGCATCATAGTATCCCATGGATCATGCCCATCAACAGCAACCCATTTCGTTGTCGTCTTCTAGAAACAGCACTGTCGCCACACCTTGAGACTGCGCATCCACATAGCAGGGTATTCTAGAGAACCATTGTTGACACACTTAATGGAAGCTGCCACACCAAACCAGCCACAACACGGGGTCCCAAACCACAACACCATCAATGAATCCCCCAAAACCATTAAAATCATTAGGGTATCAATCGAACAAGACCATAAGTATAATTTAGTGAAATAAGATGAAAAAATGGTAGAGTAAACCCTATAATGGTGGATCCGAGTCAGGGATCCCACAAACCTAGAACACAAGTCACTCTGCATCCTCATCTAGAATGGACGACATTCATCATTGTGGAACCTATAACCAACCCAAAATAGCGTGGAACAATCTGAAATAAGTAGGATGGGAACTAGAGAGGGACACCACTGATTACGAGCATTCTTTATGTTTTTCTGTTTTCAGGTGATTTATTCTTTTTGAGTGTTTACTTTTTTTAAAAAAAATTTGGTTTTTAGGGTTTTTCATTTTTTTAGAGTTTTTATTGTCTTTAGGAGTTTAACTTTTTTTATAGTTATTATATGTTTTTTGGGGTTTAATGGATTTTTAGTGTTTTTAATGTTTTTTTGGGTTTTATGGTTTTTTGAGTTCTTAGGGACTTTTAGGTTTTTTAGCATTTTTAGATTTTTAGGGGTTCGTATCAATTTTAGGTTTTTGGGGTTTCTTAGTTTTGCTTAGGTTTTTTCAGTGTTTTTAGGGATGTTTACATATTTAGGGATTCATAGGTCTTTTTTGGATTTTTTTTGTTTTTTTATGGTATTTAGTGATTTTGAGGGTATTTATAGTTTTTATTATTATTTAGTTTTTTTAGGTTTTATGGGTGTTTATGTGTTGTTATATTTTTATGGTTTCATTTGGGATTTTTAAGATTTTTATAGTTTTTTATGTTTGTAGGTTTGTTTATGGCCTTTGAGGTTTTTTTTTGGTTTTTTGTGTTTTTGATGATATTGGTGTTTTTTAGGTTTTTTGGTTTTTTAATGGTTTTTTGGGGGTTTTATGGGGGGTTTAGTGTTTTATGTGTTTTTTAGGGATTTTCATGTTTTTGAGTATTTTATCGATTTTAGAGAATTGAAGGGTTTATTTATTTTTTAGTGTTCTTTAGTGGTTTTTTCTGTTTTTAGGGTCTTTAAGGTTTTTAAGGGTTTTAAAAGTTTTTATGGTATTGAGGGTTTGAATGGTGTATTTGGGTTATTAGTTTTTTAGGGGTTTTTATGTGTTTTTTTGTTTTTAGGTATTTAATGCTTTCATAGGTTTTTTTCTATTTTATTTAATTTTTTAAATTTTTTAGAATTTTTTTATATTTTTTGGATTTTATAGTTTTTCAGGGTTTTTGGGATTCTCGGGGTTTTTAGGATTTTAGGATTTTTAGTATTTTTTGGTTTTTAAGGGATTTATGTGTTTTTAGGTTTTTATGTTTTTCTAGTGGGTTTTCATTAATTTTAGTGTTTTTAATGTTTTTTTAATATTGATGCACTTTTAATGGGTTTTTTGGTTTTTTAAGAATTTTTAGATTTGGATTATTTTTTAGGGATTTTATATATTTTAAATTGGGGGTTAAGTTTTTTATTTTATTTGTATGGGTTTTAATGGTTTTTAGGGTTTTTAATGTTTTTTTGTGGTTTAAATATTTTTATAGTTTTCTGTGGTTTTTAGGATTTATATGGGTTTTATTGATTTTAGGGTTTTTAGGGTTTTTTATGGTTTTATTGGTTTTATAGTTATTTAGGGACTTTGAGGGGTTTTTTGTTTTTTTACATGTTTTAATTGATTTCCCGTATTTTCATTTTTCTTCTGGGTTTTTTTGGGGTTTTCTAGTTTTTAGGGATTTTTAGGGATTTTAGTTTTTTTATGTTTTTATTGTTTTGTTGTAATATTGACTGTTTTGTGGGGTAATTGATTTTTATTAATTTTATTGTTTTTTGGGGTTTTAGAGGATTTATGTTTATTAGGTTTTTACAGTTTTCTTTGTGTTTTTAAGGGTTTTTTAGTTTCACACATTTTTAGGTATTTTTATTGTTATTTTAGTATTTTTTATGGTTTTTAAGGGTTTTAAGGGTTTAAGGGGTTTCAAGGTTCTTATGGATTTAATGTGTTTTTGGATTTTTAGGTTTTTTTAATGATTTAGGGGTTTAATGGGTATATAGGGATTTATAAGGTTTTATGGTTTTTATGGGTTTCATCTATTTTTAATGATTTTTAGGGATTTTTTTAGTTTTTATAATTTTTTCGGGTCTTAGTGACTTTGTGGGATTTAATTATATTTTATTTTTTTGGTACATTTTGTGTTTCTAGGTTTTTAATGATTTAACTTGTTTTTCCATAGTTCTTAGGTCTTTTACATTTTTATGGATTTTGGGGGGTTGTATTTTTATGGTTTTTAATTTTATTAAGGATTTTGAGGTGGTTTGGGTGTTTTTTGGATTTTATGGTCTTTTTTGTTTTTAGGATTTTATGGGTTTTATGTTTTTCTTAGGTTATTTTTGTTTTCATATGGGTTTTCAGGGTTTTTAGGGTTTTTTCATTTTTAGGGTCTTTTTGGGATTTTTTGGGTTATTAGGAATTTTATGGGTTTTTAGTGTTTTTGTGGATTTTGAGGGTTTTTAGGTGTTTTTGTGTTTTTTGAATTTTTTTGGGTTTTTAGGGGTTTTATGTTTTCTATGTTTTTTTAGGGGTTTTCTAGGGTTTTAGGATTTTTCACGTTTTAGGGATTATTTAGTATATATTTGATTTTTAGATATTTTGAGGGTTTTAGGATTATGTTTTAAGGATTTTATGAGATTTTTTTGTTTTTATATTTTTTTAACTTTTCTTCGTTCAAAAGGGTAATATAATTTTTAGTGGGATTTTAGGTTTTATATTTTATTAGTGGTTGTTAAGGTATTTGAGCGTTTTTATGGATTTTAGGGTGTTTTATGGTCTTTTAGGGGTTTTAGAATTTTTTTTGTTTTCTGGGTTTTATTAATTTTCAGTTGGTTAAAAAAATTTTATGGTTTTTAGGGGGTTATAGTTTACTACATATTTATGTATTTTTTGGATATTGTAAGAAATTTAATGATTTTATGGTGTTTATGGACATTAATGGTTTTGGGTTTTAGGATTTTTTTTGGGTTCTTTTTTGTCTTTGGGGGTTTTAAATTTTTTAGGTCTTTATGGTTTTATTATAGATTTTATATTTTTATGGCTTAAATGATTTTTTGGATTTCTAGAATTTTTATTATCTTTTTGGGTTTTTGGGTTTTTATGGATTTTGTGTCTTCTAAAGTGTATTTAGGTTTTTAGTCTTTTCGGATTTTAGGAATTTATTTTTGGTTTTGGGGTTTTTAATGTTTTTTAGAGTATTTAAAAAACATTATGGGTTTAAATAGTTTTTGAATTTTTAGTGGGCTTTAAGGGTTTCATGGAAGTTTAGGTTTTTGAAGGTTGTAAGGGGTTTTATGATTTTAGGGGTTTTTTGGGATTTTTATGGGTTTTTTTAGTTTTTATATTTTTATGGATTTGAGGTGTTTTTATTTTTTTTAAGGGTTTATTAGGTATTTTAAGTGTTTTAGGTTTTTATACTCTTTTAGGGATTATTTATAGTTTTATTTATTTTTATTGTTTTTATGTATTTCGACAGGGTTTGGGGTTTTTATTGTTTTATTGATTTTTATGGCATTTACCATTTTTAGGTTTTTTAGGGGTTTATGTTTTTTTTTTGTTTTAATATTTACTTAGGGGATATCATGGTTTTTAGGGTTTGGTATTGTTTTTAGGGATTTTTTGGACTTTTTTCAAATTTTCTGTATTTTTAGGGTGTTTTGGGATTTTTGTAGGTTTTTATTATTTTTAGGTTTTTTGGTTTTCTTGTGTTTTTATAGTTTTATGGTTTTTAATAATTATCGCATTTTTCTATTTTAAATTTTATTTATAGTTTTAGTGGTTTCTAAGGGTTTTCGTGTTTCTTAACGATTTTTGGGGTTTTATAGTTTTTATGGGTTTTTTGGGTTATTATGGCCTTTTAGGGTTTTTGGTGTTTTTCTAAGAACATAGAGATTTAAATTTTTTTTATTCTGTTTTTGATGTTTTCATATTTATTTTCGGGGTTATTATGGTTTTTAAATTTTTTTGGGATTTTTAGAGATATGTTATGATTTTTATGATTTTTATTGTTTTATAGGTTTTATAAATTTTTTATTGTTTTTATCATTTTATGGTTTTTACGGGATCTAACTGTTTTTAAAATTTCAATGTTTTTTATGGTATTTCTGGATTTTAGGGTTTTTAGGATTATTAGGATTTTTTGTATTTTTAGGATATTTATGGGTTTCTAGTGTTTTTTGGGATTTTGTGGGTTTTATAATTTTTTAGTGTTTTTAGAATTATTAGTTTTTTAGGGGTTTTATGTTACATTTAGGTTTTTCTGGATTTTATGGTTTTTCAAGGGTTAAGTTATTTTTTACCTTATTGGGATTTTTAAAGATTCTTTATGATTTTTTAGCCTTTTAGGATTTTGAAGGATTTTGGGG
Source organism: Viscum album (assembly GCA_963277665.1). Lineage (NCBI taxonomy): Eukaryota > Viridiplantae > Streptophyta > Magnoliopsida > Santalales > Viscaceae > Viscum > Viscum album. The sequence goes on along the minus strand of OY728148.1, from coordinate 1,477,141,982 downwards.
GCTTTAGGGCATTTTATTGTTTTTGGGTTTTTATATTTTTTTTTTAATATTTGAAAGGTTTTTTAGATTTTTTTAACATTTATATGGTTTTAATGGGTTTTTTTAGCTCTTATTGTTTTTTTATAGTTAATATGGGCTTTTTGGTTTTAAAGGGTTTTAATGTTTTTATTGGTTTTAGATAGTTTTAGGGTTTTTAGGGTCATTTTTTGGTTTCTAGCATTTATAGAGGTTTTTTGGTTATTTTCATTATTTTTTGATTTTTATGCTTTCTTTGTGTTTTTTGTGTTTTATAGTATTTGTTACATTCTGAAGTATTCTTCAGGCTTTTAATTATTTTAATGGATTAATGTTTTTTATGTAATTGGAGGGTTTTAATGTTTTTCTTTTTTATGGTTTACATGTGTTTATGGGTTTATAAGGGTTTCATAGTGGTTTTCATGGTTTTCGGTGTTTTTTTCATTCACAGAGATTTTTATGGATTTATTATGTTATTTATTCTTTTTATGTTATTTAGGGATATTGAGGGTTTATATCTTTTTATGGTTTTATAGGTTTTTTTGGTTTTAAGGATTCTTTGAGATTTTTAGGGGTCTTATGGTATTTAGTGTATTTTAATGTTTTTATTTGTTTAATGTTTTTTAGAATTTTTATTAGTTTGTAGGGTTTTATGGTTTTAAGGATTCTATGTGTTTTATGGTTTTAGGTGTCTTTAGGTTTGTAACGGTATTTTAGGGTTTTTATCATCTTATTGGTTTTCTAGATTTAATGAGTTTTTATGTTTTTAAGGTTTTATTATGCTTTTAGGGTTATTATATTTTTTACAATTTTTTATAGTTTTAGGGATTTATATACGTTATTTGGATTTTTATGGTTTTTAGGGATTTTAGAAATTTTGACTGTTTTTAGGGTGTTTATTGTTTTTTGGTTTTTTATAGATTTTAAATTTTTTTAGAATTATTTAGTGTTTAAGTTTTTTTATTTTTTGATGGTTTTTCTTAAGGTTTTTTGTTTTTTTTAGAGTTTTTAGGTGTCATTTGGGGTTCCTGGATTTTTATGGGTTTTTAGGTATTTATGGATTTTGAGGGGATTTATGGGTTTTTAGGGTTTTAAGGTTTTCATGGGTTTTTTAGGGATATTTATTTTAACAGTTTAAAAGTATTTTTAGAATTCTTTTACATTTTTAACAATTTAACATTTTTTAGAGTTTTAATTTATTTTTTAGGGTTTTTATGGGGTTTTATTGTCTTTTAGGTTTTTTTGTTTTTTTTTTGTGTTTTTATATTTCTATGGTTTTCTTAGGGGTTTTCAATGTTTTCATGTATTTTATCTTTATGGTATTTTTAGTATTAAAATGGTTTTTAGGGTTTTTATGAAATTTTACGGGTTTTGCGGTTTTCAAGTTTTTAGTGTTTTTAGCATTTTTAGGATTTTTATGATATTCAGTTGTTTCAAGTGTATTTAGGTATTTAAGGTTTTCATAGTGTTTTTATTTTTTATGAATATTTTTTTTACAATTTTTTGACATTGTTAGGGATTTTTTTTAATTTTTTTGATTTTTAGTGTTTTTTATGTACTTTGAGAGTTTTTAGAAAATTGTAGGGTTTTCATGTTTTTTTTTGGTTTATAGGGTTTTGGCATTTTTTAGGGTTTTTTGTTTTATTGTATTATTTAATTTTTTTAGGATTTTAAAGGTGTTTTATAGTTTTAAGTGTTGTTTTAGGATTTTTAGGGGGTTTTATGGTTTTATAAGGTTTTTACGGGTTTTAATGGTTCTTTGGGGGTTTAGGGATTTTAGGTCCTTTTGGGATTTGAGCATTTTTTTAGGGGGTTTAATAATTTTTTAGTATTTATGGTTTTCTTATGGTTTTTCGGGTTTTAAGGGTTTTTTACACATTTAGGGATTTTAAATGTTTTTAGGATCAATAGGTTTTTATGGAATATAGAGATTTGGATGTTTTAGGGGATTTTAGGTTTTTAGCATTTTCAATGATTTTATGTTTTATCGGGTACTAATTGTTTTTGGTTTTTTAATTTTTTCTTATGGTTTTTTTAGGATTTTATGGTTCTTTATTTTTTTCAGTACGTTTATGTCTTCTTTATGATATTTATGGTATTTATTATATTTGGGTTTAACGGATTTTTGCGTTTTTATTGTATTTAGGGTTTTTATGTTTTCTTTCGTCTTGTAAGGTTTGTTTGAACTTTTTAGGGGTTTAAAAGTTATTTTATAATTTATAGTGGGGTTTTATGGGTTTTTATGGATTTAGGGGCCTTATGGTTTTTAGGTCTCTTTTGTTTTTTTAGAGTTTTTTGGGTTTTGTGGGTTCTAAGTGTTTTTAGGTTTTCAAGGGTTTTTAGGGTTTTCATGGTTTTTAGTGTTTTTCATGTTTTTATGAATTTGGGGGGGGGGTTATGATTTTTTTAGTATTTAGGTTTTTTCATGATTTGTTTTAAATTTTTTAGTGGTTTTTTTGGTTTTTATCATTTTTATGTTTTAAGGGTTTTAAGTACATATAGGTCTATATGTTTTTCCAAGGATTTTCGTGGTTTTATGTTTTAAACGTTTTTTAGAAAAGTTTTAGGATTTTTATGGTGTTCTGCTTTTAGGTATTTTACAGTTTTTATGGTTTTTAGATTTATTAGTGGTTTTTGGGTTTTTAGGGTTTTTAGGTTTTTGGGGTTTTATGTATTTTTATGTTTTTCAAGTTTAATATAGGGCCTTCTTGGTTTTTAGGGGTTTTTTTACATTTTAGGTATTTTTTGGTATTTTTAGGGTTTTAATGTTATTTAAGGTTTTAATGAATTTTTTTACGGTTTTTAGTGTTTTTATTCATTTTATTAGTTTTATGTTTTATAGTGGTGTTTTGGTTTTTAGGGTCCTTTAGGGTTTTTAACGTTTCATAGGATTTCTAGTGGTTTAAAGTGTTTTTAGGTTTTTATGGATTTCTATGGTTTTTTAGGGTTTTGGGTTTTATCATTTCAGGGACATTTGGGGGTTTTTAGGATTTTTATGGGTTTTTATAGTTTTTAAGTATTGTGTCGTTTTTTTGTTTTTTTATTTATGATTTTTAAGGGTTTTAGCATTTTTACATGTTTTCAGGGTTTTATGTGTTTTTAACGTTCTAATGATTTCTTAGAGTTTTTGAAGTTTTTTAATATTTTTCACATTTTTATTGGTATTTTGGTATTTTTTAGAATTTATATGTGGTTTTATGGTTTTTATAGATTTTTAGGATTTTAAGGTTTTCTGGGATTTTATTTATTTTATTATTTTTTGGGTTTTATGGTTTTTTACATTTTTAGGTTTTTTATGGTCATTATTTTTTTTATAGTTTTTAGTGTTTTTATGTGTTTTTATTTTTTAGTGGGTTTTAATTTTTTCTTGATTTTTTATGGTTTTTAAAGGATTTTCATGGTTTTTTGGAATTTAGGGGGGTTTATGATTTTTTAGGTTTTTAGTGACTTTGAGGTTTTTAGAATTTTTAGTTTTTAGTGGTTTTAACTGTTTTTTGGTTTCTAAGGTTATATTAGTGTTTTTCATGGTTTCAGGGGTTTTTACATTTTTTGGGGTTTTTTAGGGATTTTTTGGATTTTTATGGATTTTAGTGTTGTTATGGATTTTTGGGATTATGAGGGGTTTTAGGGGTTTTATGTTTTTTATGGGTTTATAGGATTGTAGGGGTTTTTCATTTTTTTTTTGTATTTTAATTTTTTTCATTTTTTTTAAAATTTAAGTATCTAGAGGGTTTTAGTTATTTTAGTGCTTTTGTAGGGTCTTATGGGTTTTTAGAATTTTAGGTGGGGTTCGGTTTTTAGGATCTTTTTGTGTTCAATCCTTTCTAGGTTTTTTGGTGAATTTAAATTTTTAACATTTTTATTGTTTTCTTAGGGGTTTTCTGAGTTGTTAAGGATTTTATGTTTTTAGTCATTATATGGGATTTTTTTATTTTATGTTTTTTTAATAATTTATATGGTTTTTATTGTTTTGAGGGTTTTTTTATTCTTCAGGGGGTTTTGTATTTTTTCGGTTTTTTGCGGTTTAATGTGTGTTCATGTATTTATGGTTTTTTATTGGTTTATACGATTTTTAAGTTTTATGTTTTTTATGTATTTTTAGGTTCTTATATTTTCTATGATTTGTATAACTTCTGAGGATTTTAGGAATTTTTTTGGGTTTTATGGATTTTTACGGTTTTTGGTGTTTTTTGGTTTTTTAGTTGTTTGATGTGTTTTCAGGTTTTTAAGGTTTTCTAATGGGTTTTTAGTGTTTTAGAATTTTTTATGTTTTTGGGTATTTTTAAGGTTTTATAGGTTTTAGGGTTTTTAGGGGTTTTATGGTTCTTTGAATTTTTAACGGTTTTTTATTTATTTTGGGTTTTTAGGGATTTAAGAGTTTTAAACATTTTTAGGGGTGAAAGTGTTTTTAAAATTTTATTCATATTTTAGGGTGGTTTGGTTTTATATGTTTATTATAGGTCTTTGTGCTTTTAGGTTACTTAGGGGTTTTTAGTGTTTTTTGGTTTTTATGTGTTTTATTTATTTTAGGTTTGTATGGTTTTCTTAGGTGTTTTCATGGATTAGGGTTTTTTTATGTTATATATATTTTAAGGAATATTTATTATTTTTTGCGGGTTTTGTGGATTTTGAGTTTATTTTGTGTTTATTGGGGTTTTGGGTATTTCTGGATGTTAATAGTTTTTTGGGTTTTTATCAATGTTAAGTGTTTTTAGATTTTTATGGTTTTGTAATGGATTTTTAAGGATTTTAGGGGGTTTTATATTTTTAGGAATTATTAGTGATTTGTTATGGTTTTGAGGGGTTTTTATATATTTTGGGGGTATTTTGGGCTATATGGTTGGGGGGCTCGATTTTTTGATTTTTTTTTATTTTTAAGGGTTTTAATTTTTTTTAGAGTTTTTTTAAAAAAAATTGGTGTTAAAGGTTTTTTTACTATTATTATTGGGTTTTAGGATTCTTAAGGGTATTTATGGTTTACAATATCTTTAATGGATTTTATGTTTTTATGGTATTTAGGGTCCATTAGGGTTTTTAGATTTTTTTGTGTTTTTAAGAGTTTTATGTGTTTTTATGTTTTTAATGTTTTATTAGAGATTTTATGGGCCTTTAGGTATTTTAAAGTTTTTTTGATTTTTATGGATTTTTAGGGTTTTTATTGGTTTTAGGGTTGTTATAGAATTTAAGGTATTTAAGGTTTTTTAGCATTTTAACATTTTTTTAAGTTTTTATGGGATTTAAATGTTTATATTTTTTAAGGATTTCTTAATGATTTCAATTTTTTAGGGTTTTTAGTGTTTTAGTTTTTTTTTTGGGTTTTTAGTTTCAATTTTGGGTTTTATTGTTTTATATTTCTAGAGTGTTTTATTGTTTTCGGTTTTTAAGACTTTCATAGCGTTTTATAAGATTAAGGTGTCTTTACATTTTCAGATATTTTTTAACATTTTTGGGAGATTGGGGTTTCTTGGGATATTGAGGGTTTTTAGGGTTTTTAGTGTTTTTAGGGTGTTTTGTGTTTTTAGGTTTTTTATTGTTTATTGTTTTAAGGGTTTTTTGTGTGTTATGTTTTTATGGGTTTCTTAATATTTTTCAGGGTATTATGGGTTTTTATTATTTTTGGGTTCTTTGGATTTTAATTAATATTTAATGTTTTTAGGGTTTTTAGGGATTTTGATGGATATTGTTGTTTTTTACAGTTTTTCAGGGTATTAATTGTTTTTTAGAGTTTTTTTCAATTTTTAGAATTCTTTTAGAATTTATTTTTTAGTTTTTTATTGTTTTTATGGATTTTTCATGTTTTTATGGTAATTTTATGATTTTTGGTATTTTAAGGTTTTTGTTAAGATTTTTTTAGTTTTGTAAAATTCTTAGGGTTTTGAGGGGCTTTAGCGTTTTAAGGGTTTTATGGTTATTTTGGGGGTTTAGGGGTTTATTGTATTTTTATGAGTATTATGGTTTTTATAGCTTTCTATGTTTTTATTTTTTTAATGTTTTTAAGGATTTTAGGCATTTATAGGGTCTTTTGGGGTTTTTTGTGTTTTTGGGTTTTTAGGGGATTTAGTGTTTTTAGTTTTTAAATTTTTTTCTTTGGTTTTTTCATGGTATTGAGGGTTTTTATGATTTAGGTGTTTAGTGATTTTTTTTTTATTTTAAGGTTTTTGGGTTTTTAGGGATTTTTAGAGTGTTTTGGGTTTTTTAGGGTTTATGGTTTTTAACAGTTTTTAGGTTTTTTTATTTGTCTTGGGGATTTCTAATTTTTTATGGTTTTTTGGGTTTTTAGCATTTTTTTAACTTTTTTAGGGGAATAATTTTTTTAATGTTTTTTTAAAATTTTATGGTATTATGGGGGTGGGTTGGTTTTGGTTTTTTACAGTTTTAGTGTTTTTAGATATGTTTTGTGTCTTTATCTTTTTTTAGGTTTTTATAAGTTTTTTTCCGTTTTTAAGGTTTTTTAGTTGTTTCGGATTTTTTAATGTTTTAGGGATTTTTTAGTGTTTTTTTATTTTTAGGGTTTTTATGATTTTTAAGGGTTTTTAAGTTTTTAGGGATTTTAGTATTTTAGGTATTCTAGGGGTCTGAGTGATTTTATGTTTTTATGGTTTTCTTTGGGATTTTCATATATTTTAGGGTTTTTTACATTTTTAGGAATTTTTAGATGGTTTTTAGTATTTTTATGGGTTTATAGGTTTTTTTAGATTCTTAGGGTTTCTAGGGTTTATACGGTTTTCTGGGATTTAAAGGTGTTTAAATTTTTAGGTAATTTTTAGCCTTTATAGTTTTTAGGGATTTTAGTGATTTTGAGAGTTTTTAAGGTCTTTATTTTATTTTATTTTAGGGGTTTTATTGAGTTTTTTTAGTATTTTAAAGGATTTTAGTTTTTCTAATGTTTTTAACATTTTAATAGGTTTTTTAGTTTTCATAGGGTTTTCGATGTTTATTTGAATTTAGTGGTTTTTATGGTTTTTAAGGGGTTTAGGGTTTCTATAATCATATAGGATTTTTTTAAACTTTTAGATTTTTAGGGGTTTAATGAGTTTCTAGGTTTTTATGATTTTCTTTGGGTTTTTAGATTTTTTATGTTTATAAGTAATTTTAGTGATTATTTATGATTTTTTGGTTTTATGGGTTTTTAGGAGTTTTATTTTGTAGGGTTTTAGGATTTTTAGGGTTTTTTGTGTTTTTTGGTATTTAGGGGATTTATGTATTTTATGGTTTCATGGTTTTCTTACAGGTTATTAATTATTTATATGGATTTTTAAGGATTTTTATTATTTTTGATTTTTTAGGGTTTTTGGGATTTTAATGTGTGTTTAGATTTTTTTAGTGTTTTAATGTTTTAATGTTTTTTTTGTGTTTTAGGGATTTTAATGTTTTTTTGGATATTTTAAAAAAAAATAGTGGTGTAAAAGGGGGTTAGATTTTTTTAGTGGTTTTGTGGTTTTTATGTGTTTTTAGGGGATTTAATGGTTTTTGAGGGTTTTAAGGGTTTTTAGAACCTTTTAGGGTTTTTCGTGTTATTTATGCTTTTAGGGGGTTTATGTGTTTTTTATATTTTTATATTATCTTTCTTTGTTTTTAGGGTTTTCATGTTTTTAGGTATTTTAGGGCTTTTGTATAATTTTTATGGATTTTTTTGGATTTTTTGGATTTTGAGGTTTTAAGAGTTTTCTAGGATATGTGTGGTTATATAATTTTTATGTTTTTAGGGTTTCAATGTGCCTTCAGTTTTTTAAGGTTTTCTTATATTTATTTTATGTTTTTAGGGGTTTTTACATTTTTTTATATTTTTTGGGTATTTTTTGGATTTTGGGATTTTTTTATGTTTTTAGAGAATTTGAAATTTTTTTTTGGGTTTTAAGTGTTTTTATGGCATCTAGGGTTTTTGGATTTTTTATATTTGTAGTTGTTTTATGTGCTCTAATGATTTACCATTTCTTTAGATATTTTCATGTTTTTAGGGTTTTCTACTTTTTAGGTATTTTATTCGAGTTTTTAAGGTTTTAGGGATTTGTGGTGTTTTAGGGGTCTTATTGTTTTTAGTGGTTTTAAGGTTTTAGTGTACTTTAGGTTTTTTATAGTATTGAACATTTTTTGAGGTTTAAAGGGGTTTTAGAGTTTTTAGTAGTTTTTAGGCGTTTTTTGGTTTTTATTATTTTTACATTTTTAGGGGATTTTATTGTTTTTAAAGGTTTTCAAGGTTTTCTTGTCATTTTCTATTGTTACTATTTCTAGTGGTTATTTTTTGTTTAAAATTTTACGTTTTCCTATTATATTTTATGGTTTTATGATTCATTATAATTTTAGGTATTTTTCAGGATTTTTATGTTTTTTGGGTGTTAATGATTTTTTTAAATTTTATGTTTTTTAGGATTTTTAGGATTCTATAATATTTTTAGAGGTTTTATGTTTTTAAGTGTTTTAAATTATTTATGGATTTCTTAAGGGTTTTCATGTTTTTACGGTTTTTTTGTTTTTAAGGTTTTTACTGATTTTTTTGGATGGTATGTTTTTTTGGATTTTAGGGAATTTGAGGGTTTTTTTGGGTTTTATGTTTTTTAGGTGTTAGGATTTTTTTAGTTTTTCTGTGATTTTTAGGTTTTTTTAGTTTTTATTAATTTTTATTTGTCAAATGTGTTTTTAAAGTTATTATTGGTTTTTAGAGGTTTATGGTTTTTTATTAATATATTTGGTTTGAATGGTTTTTATTTTTCTAGGTGTTTTCTAGTTTTTAAGGTCTTTTCGGGTTTTAAAATTTTTAGGGTTTTTAGGGGTTTTAATTGTTTTTATTTTTAATATTTTCCTATGGTTTTCAAGGTTTTTAGGTTTTTTTGGATTTTTTGTATTTTTGGTGTTTTTTTTTTGGATTTTTAGGGTTTTTATGAATTTTAGGGATTTAGGGGTTTTTTGATAGTTTTAGTTTTTAAGGATTTTTAGGGATTTATTTGTTTTTATGTTTCTTATGGTTTTCTTAGTGATTTTTTATTATCCTTAGGCTTCTTACATTTTTACATATTTTATAGATTTTTTGGGATATTTACAGTTGTTTAGGGTTATTTGGGATTTTAGTGTATTTTAGGGTTTTAGTGGGTTTTAGGGGTTTTTAGGGTTTTTTAGGGTTTTTACCAATATTAAGGTTTTTAGGAGTTAATAATTTTATGGTGTTTTGGTTTTTTTGGGTTTTTTGGGTTTTTTGGTTTTTTTATGTTTTTACGAATTTTTAGGGATTTTGATGATTTTTGTAGTTTTATGTGTTTTAAATATTTTTACATATTTTTGGGGGGAGGGGGTTTTGGGGTTTTTTTTATTTATTGGGTTTTTTTGGTTCGTTTTTTATTTTTTATGGGTTTTATGGTTTTTAGAGTTTTTAATGTTTTAGGGGTTTAAAGGGTTTAATATTTTTAATGGCTTTTTAGAGTTTATATTGGTTTTAGGATTTTTTAAGGTTATTGGGGGTTTTAGTATTCATAGAGTCTTTAGGGTTTTTAGCATTTTTAAGAGTTTTTATTTATTTTATACTTTTTCCAGGGTTTTATGTTTTTAAGTATTTGTATGTATTTTTTAACATTTTATGGTTTTAGGGATTTAGGGATTTGAGTGTTTTAAGGGTTTTTAGGGTATTTATGTTTTTTAGTTTTTTGAGTATTTTTAAGAGTCTGATTTGTGTAGGGACCTGAAAATTCTGCCAAGGGAAGAAAATACCCCCACAATCGCTTTGCTGAAGATATCACGTACTTATACAAGTCAAGCAAGGTGTATAGACTCAAATTGAGTTGAAATTGTTAGATGAAACTTGAAGGAATTAATGTTTTAAAGACATTTCTAATGGCTTTCCTACCATCACAGAGAAAGGTAAGCAGACCAGCTGAATCATGAACCAACGGGTACACGAAACGATCTGTGAACCTTTGTCCCATAGAGCGATGGCTAGCGAACATTGTAGACCATCAACTGAGTCTCCAATGGACTCATATGCATGAAGACCATCCATGTACCATGTTGCGAACCATTCAGTTTGTGGAAAGAGAAAACAGGAAGGGTTCTGTGAACAATTATCACAAACCAAAGCCTCTGCAAACCTTGGATGATTGAGTCTTCTGTGGGTCAGGATATTGTTTCAATGGGCCTGAACAAATGTTGTCGTGTGCCTTATAGATATGATTGCTCTGCTGGTCTATAAAATGAGCATAGTAGATGTATGGAAGGTAGACACGGAGATGGATGAGGAGAGACGAACGACGAAGGTTTGATGGAGACTTAGAGGGGTGAAGAAAGAATATGGAGAAGACTTCGGGTTTAGTCTTGATTCATCGGCAAAGCACGAACTGCAAACCACACCATTCGTAGGTACAGCCAGTTGCAAACCATAAAATGGGGGAATTGAATAATAATAATAGAACCATGAACAAAACTGGTGAACCATGAACCACACACTTCTCGTGGATGAAATCACCATGAATGTTGATCCGTCGAACCCTCCTTCAGTATGGTGCTCCGCGTTGTGTACCACTACGCAGACTGAACCTAATGTCACGTATTGCGTTAGTATGCGGATGAAACCCAAAGAGGCATGATGTGTTTTGTACCACTATGGAACACAATTAACTATACCCATGTCCGCGTACCACATTGGTACATGGATGGACTCTCTTCCTACATACCACTATGGTATGCGGAGAATCCCCCATCCTATATAAGAAACCAGTACATGAAATGGGGTATCTTTGGGTATTGTTTCCTCCGGTGCCAACCTTAGTCCTCCATTACCATCTAGTCCTCCATTTCCCCCCCACTAACTAGTCCTCTAGTGTCAGGCTAAAGCCTCCTCCAAAGCCACCAGACCCGTATGATCAGACCATAGGGTAGACCAGCATGCCCCTTTGAGTCTAGATACCTACGGTAAGCGGAGTCATGATGGCTCTCCCCAAAATGGTGCGGGCTTCAGAAGTGCCCATGGGTCTACATTACCATGCTAACCTGGATTCCAACATTGGGATGCTGACGTGAATCTCCCTATTCTAGGGATTAAGGGTGGTCCCTCACTTTTTCGCTTAATGAGGAATAATGATATTATTAAGGGGTTATGTTTCCTCCCCCCATTGATGAGGAAATAACTCTTCTCCTTCCCAGAACATTCTATAGGCCCTCCCACTGAGGTAAGTGCCCAATCTTCTGAGGCAGTGCTGCTTGACCTTTAATGTCATCTTTGGTTAAGGGGTTTTTTGCTTTTTTCCCTCTCCCATGATCACCCCAAACTCTTCTGTTGTAGGCTCTACCTCACCCACAAATAGGGGAGGAGGCATGTGCATTGTTGAATATTTCACATCCTCTTGTTTCTCACACTGATCGAAACTCACATGGGATTAAAGGTTTGTGAGGATTAAAACATCCACTTGAATCTGAACTATGATAAATCAGATTTATGACCAAATCTGGATACGTATAATGCCTACCAGAAGGCCCAAGCACAAAAGGGTACCCACTAATAAAGGGTCCACCCAACCATGCCCCCTCAAATGGGAAGATCCCATACGTAATCCTTACACCATCCGAAATATGGGGGTTCTGGTTCCTCTCTTGGGGATATATAGGAAACAATTATTATGGGCTTGATCCCAACATCAAGTCACATTCTGTCCCCCCTGAATTACCATAAACTCCAGTGCTCTTTATTATATGTATTAAGTCATCATAACCTCTATAGCATCAAACATATGCTTTCTTTCGACGATATTGAAAACTACGCTTAGCCCATGGACACTCTATTCGAGAATAAACCATCGATTCAAAAACATATGAACATGACATAAATCTATAATAGAGCCTCTAAACAGGAAACATTCTTCCCCCGGAAGGGTGCGGTGAGCCTGACCTCCCATCCTCTTGACCAATGTAGTTCTTAAGTGTTGTTGGCTATATCATCAATCAACGAGGGATTTATTTTGGAAAGAAGGTCCATGAATCATGGATTCCAGGGCCATTGGGAGTTCCTGGCTCCACGAATAAACCCGTTAGAAACCATCCTAGGAAGTTATATCCGGGAAGGACCGATTGAACACGTTCTTGACCCCCATTCAATCACCCATAGCGACCAACAGTTCCCACAGGGTTATTCCAACCTTCTTTAAAGGATAATGATGTTGAACAAGTCGAAACAAAATGAATGGTGAACTTGAAGAGAACGTGTCTCTATAGATAAAGGCATGAGAGATGATTTTATTCTCATTGGACAATTTCACATCGCCTAAAAATGTGCCACCTTGGTGGCGAATCAAAAATGGTGACCCCCACATGAATCCTTATCCAAGGTGGTGGCTCTACCCCAATGATAAAAGACTAAAGGATACTGCACATCATAAGATTTTTTTTCCCAGGTATGCAAGAAACGTGCCACCTCAGAGGTGGAGCAAAAATGGTGAACCTGATATGAATCCTTATCCAAGGTGGGAGTTCAACCTCACCCAAGCCCCTTCGTCCCACAACAAACAAAAAGGGGAAGGGGGACAAGCTGAATCACAAAATATGAATATGTTTAAAAAAATTATACTTTGATGAGGTTTTGTGGTTTGTATTTCATATATATATATATATACTACAGGTTCCCACAGATCATCCTTCGATCCAAATGAAATATCAATGACCCATGAAGACATGTACATTGGTGATCTCACAGGCAGCTAGGGGCCCAATGAAGAGCAGGAACCCCTCCCCTACCCAACGTCTTCAATGCTGTGTATCCAACACGTTGATCAAGGAGTAATTCCAAAATGGTACTCCCCCACACTGGAGGAGGCAAGACAAGCCCTCAAGTCTGCAAAGGTCCACTAGCTGCCTCCTCAGCCACTGCCACCACCCCATCACTAGGCGGCCCCGGTGGTCATCTCAATCCATTTAAGGAGCCTGTCCCCGGAACGTGACAAAGAGTATATCCCTTATCTTATGGAGATAGATGAAGTTGATTCTCACAATTCCATCTCAACTACATAGGGGTCCTACTCACAGGTCCCCTCTAGAGAACTTCACCACCAAAAATAGAAAAATAAGTCTCCTCCCACCGACGAGGACCTTATACCGAGGGAACCTGCCAAATTCTAGGAGACCCGGGCCCATCGGGCTGCCTGCCAAGGGAGATAAATATATAATCCGGAACATGTTGTCACCCTAGTTTCTAAGGAGTATCTCCATTATACTAATGTGGTGACATTTAATGGGGAGACACATGACTCTTCCCCCTCTACTCAAACCCACCACAGAAAATTGGGTAGAATAATGTGAGCCCATGAACATTCCTTCTAGTGCTCTCCAGTCCCGCTGTGTAGACATAGCGAAAAATTGTTGGCAGATACAGATATCTGCCAATACAAAACTAGCCCATCAAACAAATAGGGCGGCAACCAGCTACATGAAGGCACAAACACTTGCTGACACACAACAATCCCACCATGTAATGGGGAAGCACTCAGTTACACACATGCACAAACACATGGTGACACATTTTCAGCCTTCCATCTAAATAGGTTAGCAATAAGCTATATAATGGCACAAATACCTACTAATGCATATCAATCCAACTATTCTAATAGGTCGGCAACAAAATATGAGCAGAGTCAAATTCCTTCGGATTCATACAAAGCCTGTGATACAAATACAATGGTTTGAGAGTGAATAAAAATCCCCACTCGTGAATATTAATACCACTAGAATAATACAGTGGAAACTAGAGAAGAAAACTGGTGGTAGACTTGTTCCCCTATCCCAACATAGGAGAATTGCAAATATCAACTAAAAACTCATGGAGGACAGAATCAAACACCAACTCCCGCTCTGACATCGTAATGGGCGTTCATGCCCATTTCAACCATAGATTTATCCTAGCATATCATAGAAATTATGGAAGATCATTCATTTATTCCAAACCATATCCTCTAAAAATTCCAATATATCATTACATCAGCAGAAAGGGGGGAATTCGGGCCCATGACCTAGTCTCATCGAATAGAATAAATCACTCACAAAATGAGTTAATCATTATAGAGTAGTTATGTGTCCCTACTCCAGACCAAAATGGTCTAAAACAATATCCCCTGATACATTAATAACTATATTGGGGACAAACACTCATTCCAACTGGGGGCACCGGTCCAACATGTTGGTCGCTCCAGGGCAGACATATATCCCTGCCAAAACTCATGATGCCCATCGGTGTATCCCGACAACATAACATGACCCAATTAGGCATTGAACCATATATGAATGCCATTACCCACAATAAATGGCCCTGGTTACCCATAAGAGAGAACTCGAAAATAAAATGTGCCAAAGGAAACTAGAAAATGAAGAGCACATACACGATCATGCTCTATTGAAAGATGGGGTTGTTGATGCCCTCAAACATATTTTAAAAAATTCTAATGACCCTTTCATTTTATAACCAAATTATAGAAAGGGTTTTAGAAGTTGATAAGGTCCTCCACGCAATAATTCCACCATCTTCTCTGATGGTCCTCCAAAGAGCACCTATGGGGGCTTACTCTGTGTGTCAAGAATGATTGGTCATGAGAGCCGACCTTCTGATGCACGTCAGTGTATCCCTCCCCAAAAACTGATGATAAGATAGTAATAGGGTTCTCCCCTTATTTGTTTCCATACTAATGGTCCTCTCTAGGGTATACTCTATAGATATGCTTCTCCTTATAGTCAGAAATCTAGTCATGATGGTAGTAATCACTATGATGATAGTCATTATGAAGGCCCTCCCCGCAATGAAAGTTACAATGAAGGTCCTCCCCTTGTAATTATAAGTAATTATAAGGTCCTCACCTCATTGAATTACATTTTGAAGGCCCTTCCCACGATGTACACTACAAAAATTCTCCTTGCAGCCAGGTATCAAGTAATGATGGTAGTCCTCACCAAGATGATGGTCATTGTGAAGGCCCTCCCCATAGTGATGGTTGAAATCCACAGTGACATCAAGCTGCACGAGTTTTCTTCACCATTGCATCACCACTTGTGAAGTTCCTCCCTGCAACCAAAATTCATACCAACAAGAAGGTACTCCCCTTGTCAGAACAAATGTCAGAAATCACTCCAATGAAAATGGACTCAGAAAATGGAGTCATACACATCGGGCACTCTGACTATAGTGTGTGATATTCATTATCAACTGGGTAATGGCCCGGGTCCACCCTTATCTTCTAAGCCACCCCTAAAGTGTCTACAAATCAATAAGACTCCCACTATCCCCATTTCTTGAAATGATTTTATTAAGAATCAGTCGAGTTGGGAATATCAAGTAGAGGATCCTCCAGTAGAACAACAATACGATATGTTACCTGTGAGAAGACAAATATATATGAAAAATATACCACTTATGTATTGGCCTATGGCCACTTCTCACTTCGACATACCAAGAGTGTTATCTGGGGAATGCACGCATGACATTTTCCTCAACATATGGACGAATCTTCGTCAGCTGAACGAAAAATTCCAACCCTATGAAGGGTATATAGACCATGTCAGCCTGATAGGGTTGATTTTCCATCTAATTGACCTGGAATCCCTCCTGTACTCATGGAATCCATGATCGCAAAGGAGAAATAAAAACCTCGAAATGGATTGACTCCAAGCACTGCATAAATTGCTTCACATCATTTGAAATGCCCCAGATAGAGTTCACGTTCTGGGAAGGAGAGAACATGAAGTTCTACACTTCAACCCATATCTCATCCAGCAGGCCCCATTAGAAATGAAATATTGTAGTGTCATTATACATAGGAAACAATAAAGTGAACCCCCTGGTTAGGAAGGATTGGATACTCAACAAAAAATCACCCTGAAGTAAGTATCAAATGCATCAGGGCTAAAGAGATCAAGCCATCAAAAATCTTCTAAGTCAGGTGACCAGGAACATCCAGCAGGATTCCCACCTAAGGGGATCCAACCAGAAAGCATTGATCATGTCTTAATAAGACCATAGAATCTATATAGGACCAACACCATACTTAGCTTACACCCTTGTAGGAGTATGTGAAATTAAAAAGGTTTCAACAGTGGAGGCTACACCTACAATATGGGAACAACCCCAGTGCACAGGGATGGGGAATTTTTAAATCAAAATTTCCCCATAATACCAACTAATAAAAGATGCATAGAATCAATAAGAGAATGTAAAAAACCCCAGCCTATAGGGCTGGGGGAATTTTTACCTCCAATCCCCACACAACGGACATCTTTCCCCCACCCTTTAGGAAGAAAGATGGATATAGGAATCACCTGTTCCACCCCTTCTCATGGTTCACACCCTCCGAGACAAAGGTAGTTATGATGTTAGACCAGGGCACCCTTCGGGTCAAAATTTTCCAAGAACCCTAAAAAATAATACAGAATGGAAGGAGAAATCCCAATAAAGGGTGCAAAAAAGCCTTCCTACCATTCGACACCAGGTACACAGCCCCCAATGTTGTATGAATTAATGAACATGGTAAACATAAACCCCACGGATCTCATAGGAAATGACATGGTGGTATTGGATGTGAAGGAAGACAGTTCCTTCCTAAAGGTATCCTGTACCGAGCTTGATGGTGTGTATACTCAGAACCAGAGATCAGTCCTAAATTTGGGTTCCCCCTCAGCCGATCTGTCACTAACTCCCCCACAAAACCCCAACAAGGAGAAAAATAAATCCAATTTTGTCTATGAACTACCTCATAATCCCCTTAAAAGTGTGTCCCAAAATCATGAAGGAATGTTCACCAATAAGGAGGATAATATTAAATAGCCCAGATGAATTAAT
Organism: Viscum album; assembly: GCA_963277665.1. NCBI lineage: Eukaryota > Viridiplantae > Streptophyta > Magnoliopsida > Santalales > Viscaceae > Viscum > Viscum album. The sequence goes on along the minus strand of OY728148.1, from coordinate 1,477,125,175 downwards.
GTCAAGCTACGTCGAGGGAGCTACCTTTCAGGATGTGTTCCTCCCGCAGAACATCAGTAGGTGCCCCTATAAAAGTATCCCACACCACAACCACTTATCCCGGTGAATGAAGCTAAGCTCAGAGGTCCATTAAAACTTTCCCCAAATGGACATCGGGACTTCCCCCCACTGGGATGGGAGCCTGAATATGTTTAGGAAAACCCATGAATGATACCCCCAGCTTGGTATCTACCCCAAATTCCAGTAGCACTGGCATGCCCAATCTTGGACACTGACGCACCAGCCCAACCTCATTCCCAACAGGAAATGAATCAAGGTATCTTAAACACCCTCGAAAAACTAACCACTTCACTATTAGACATGGAGGGGAGGCATACTTCGATACAGACAGAGTGAAAACCCTACCTCGAGTGGGTGAAATTTTTTCCACACTGCCTAACTTCGAGAACCCCGTATTCCGAGTATTAAATAGATTGGAGGACCCAAAATAGAATTTAATGCACTATGACTCATATTGTGATGTTGGGAAGGGAACTTCAGAGTAGGAAGAATCTGTAAAACTCATGTTCTTTGTATGAACCCTATAGGGCTCAGCCTTCGTATGGTATACATGCTAGCTATCCAATTCAATTATAGGCTAAGAGGACCTTCAGTGATAGTTTATCTTCTAGTTCAGTTCAAAACTACCTAAGATGACAGTCATTGACCTCATGAACTAAAAATAGTGAGAGAAAAAAGGATTCTCAGAAATCATTTCTAGATAGAATGTCCTAAATTATTCCCTAAACCGACCGCTCCCCCAGGATGAGATGCTCACCATGTGCATCGATAACCCTCACGATGATTTGCGAACACCGCTCATCCCAGTGAAGTACACAAGTGGGTTTGGAAACGTCCCAACCATTGCACAAAGAATATATGACTCATTTCAATGGGCCAATATTTTGTCCCAAGTGGCCTCATCAGCCCCATGAAAAAGAGAGGGAAAAGTTGAAATGACTTCGGTCACACTTATGCCACCCCCGACACCAACTCCAGTTGTGAGGCCCCCACCGAACTGTGAAGGACCCCATGGACGCCAATAACCACCCCCACTGATACAAGATGAGAGACGTCGTACAAAAATAAATTAGTTTCAATAATGAAGAAATAAATTCTATTTATTCGGAGATCATCTGGTTTGTAGCTATTTCATAGCTGCTATGAATAGAAATTTGTTTCTGATACCAGATCCAAAACGAGATGATGAAGTGGGTCTTGATGACCATCCAAATTATTTCACCTATCACCAAATACTGGGACACAATATCGAGGAGTGATTCATTATTAAGGATCTCCTGCAAAAGATGGTGGATTCTAGGAATGTTAGGTTGGGCCCCTCACAGACACAAGTTTCAAGTGTTTTCACCTCGGACTCAAGAGAAGAGGAGGAGTGGAAAACAGTCGCTAGTAAGAAGAAGAAAACGTTCTACAATAAGATAACCCATTAGACCATAAATCAAGTCCATGGAATCCTCCAGTCATAGTTTAAACAACCAACTATACCCCCAAAAGCTCCCAATACAACACATCCATCCTCCATAGCCCTGTGGTCTTATAAAGGCATGATTGGAGGAAAGCACGAGAAATAAAATGAGATGACACCAAAGATGAAGCCAGTGTTAAAACTTGAGAACATCATTTAAATAGACTTACTTCAATGGGATCCACCCTACCAAATGGTAAAATGGGTGTTGCCCTACGAAATGGTAAAACAACATTGTACCGCCAAATGGAACCCTCAGAAAAATATAGTCCGACCAAAACAATGTCAGATGAAGAAATAATCTTCAGCTCTATAAATGTCATTCACTTGATGTACCCCTTCTCTGATTAAGATTGTTCTACGAGCCCCAATTCCCCACACCTAACCAAAGGGGTGGAGGAAGAGGCTGTAGAGGCCAGAGGTTTCCTAGAAAGAATGATCATAGCAGGAGCCAAATTCTCAGCCATGAAACAAGTCAAACCACTAACATCATGGAAACTTGTCGAAGGACCCTCCAGCAGACACAAAAAACAACCACAATGATCCTCTACCCCTGTAAGAAGAAATCCAAGCCTAATTACATTGGGATATATATCAGTGGAAGAACAAATAACAAATCTCCCAAGTCATATAGGCAGACTAGTTCAGCCAAATGTTGAAATGACGGCAGCACCACTGACCCCTATTACAGAGGCCCAACCATGTATGTCCAAATATTAAACCCCTAATGTGCATGTGAAAGAGAATCCCTGATCTAGGAATCACAGACCTTTAGATAAGAAGTATGATATTCTAAATCAATTAGATTTATTACCAGCAATGCTCTCAATTCTGGATTTATTAAGCATTTCCACAGATCATAGGGAGTCACTCATCAATGCCATTCTATGTCCCCAGGAGTTCAAGGTTGAAGTAGTAGTATCCAAAGTATACCTAATGGAAACAAGTTCTGATGAAGGTCACACCTTCATCTCATTCATAGGCAAATATGAAGACACCATCATGAAAGGGAACAAAAACCCTTATATGTGTCCATCGAGATAAATGGAATTGATGTTTAGAGGATCTGCATCGACAATGGCTTTGGAGTTAACCTTCTTCAACTATGAACACTTCATCGACTGGAATATGATGAAGACAACAAGAAACCCTACACTACAACTATTATAGGATATGGAAAAAGTGATAAAACCCCATTAGGGAGAATCATGATTAAAACATGGATCAGAGATCATATGTCAGATTTTGAGTTCCAAGTATTGTGGAAAATTATGTCCTTCAATTTCTTGTTAGGGAGGCCTTGACTGGATCAATATCCTGTAATCCCTTCATTATACCATATGAGCATCAGCTATTTCACCAATGGAAAAAAGGGATGGTGCATACTGATAAATCCCCATTTGAATCATGTGATTCACATTATATCGATGAAGGATTCTATGAATCAGAAGAAAAACATCTTTTCGGCCAAAAAATTGATTGGATCAATGCCACAAATGGATTGGAAATGGCTCTTTACAACCCCATCAAATAGCTTGGGGAAGAGTATGTACTACCCACAAACCAAGTTGAATGCATTAGTTAACTTCTCAATGTAGACACAATTGTCTGCATGATCTCTATCGTGACCGTCAATCCCAAAGACACATATGAGGGTGATGAATCACACGATGACAGGAAAATCCCTATAAAAGTTGATCCCAACATGTCCTCAGAACATCAAACTATCCTTTACACACACAAAGAATAAAGGCATCTTTTCTCCCATCGTTGGAGAGTTCATCTCAAAAATCCTTTCTCCATAAGTTGAGGAAGAAGATGAAGATGGTGAAGAAGAATAATAATAATAAGAGGAATAAGACCTCAAATATTACCCTCCTACATTCAAAGAAGGTGTCTCCACTATAATCAATGAAATTAAGGAGGTAAATTTTGGGCATCGAAAATGACCCGCGGCCCACATTGATCAGTGTGGCTATGCCTGTCAAGGAGTACGAGGCATACACCTCCTTCCTAAAGAAGAATCAATATGTGTTTTCCTAGAACTAAACTGAAATTCCAAGCCTTGATCCTGATGTCACCACTCATCATCTGGGCATACCAGAAGATCACTAGGGCTATAAGCAGGCAGCCAGAAGGACCAACCTGATGCATGCAGCCAAAATAGGGGATGAATTTGAAAAAATGATAAAAGAAAACTTTATAAGAGAGGTCTAAAACACAATCTAGTTGGAAAACATAGTCCCTATCAAAAAGAAGAATGGAAATATTTGAATATGGATTGACATCAGGGACCTTAATCTTAATTTTTAGAAAGTCAATTTTCTGTACCCGATCACAAAATTATTGATCAACGCAAAATCCAAATATGAGTCTCTCTCTTTCATGGATGGATATTCTAGATACAATTAAATCTGAATGGCCTAATGATATGAAAAATCTTATACTTTTAGGGCCCCTCATAGAGTGTTATGTTATAAGTATATTCCATTTGGTCTAATGAATGCCAACGCCATACACCAGCATGTCATGCATCACATCTTCAAGAACTTATTGGGAATGTGCGTCATGTTTATGATGAAAATCTAGTGACTAAATCAAAATGGCATTTGAACCACCTGGCCGATCTTGAAACCGTCTTCAACAAATTGTGATATCATAGTTTAAAGATGTACCCCATGAAATGCGCCTTTGGCGTTAACTCGGGAAAATTAATTCGCTTCGTCATACTCTATTATGGCATCAAAATAGACCATGAGAAGAAAAAACAATTATTGTCATGTCCCCACCTCACAACTTCACCTATTTGAGAGTTCTACATGGGTTCCTCACCTACATTTGGTGCTTCATAGCCAAACTAGAAGTTAAATGGTTACCTTTCACTCGGATAATGAATAAAGGAGTTATGTATGTGTGGGATAATGATTGTCAAGAAGTGTTTGAAAATATCAAAAGATATCTCCTAATACTATCGGTGCTGATGTTTTCAGTTGAGGGGAGACCACTCATTTTGTACATAACCACCCTAGAATGTTCATTAGGTGCCTTCCACACACAAAAGAATGATGTTGGCAGAGAGAATAACCTTTACTACCTCATCCGGACAATGATCAATGATGAAACACGTTATTCAAAAATTGAAAAGAACTATTTAGAACAATTATTCATAGTTTAGATACTCTGACATTACCTTCTACCCCATGAGGTCCGTGTAGTTTCCCACTGCAACCCAATTAAATATATTCTCAACCATACCATGCTAAATGGGCCCCTATCATGATGGGAGGTCATTCTACATTAGTTTAACATATAGTATGTGCCCAAAATGCCATCAAAGGTTAGGCATTATCAGACATCCTGGCTGAGAACCACTTAGAATAAAAAATAATTTTGGATGCTAAACTCCCAGATGATGAAGTTTTTTCTATATAGGAGTACCCCCAAATATGGGAAATGTACTTTGATGGTGCTTCCCAAAGCCTGACAGGTTAAAGGATAGAGGAACCTAATCTCAATAAAGTGGGGCAGGGAGTTACACACGTATGTCCAAAAAAATTCCTTCTTGAATTAATCTTCCCTCCATTATAAAGGGTGTAAAAACAATAAAGCCGAGTATTATGCCCTCATTTTCAGCTAGGAACTAGCACATAAGGTGAAATCCAAACACATAAAAATAAAGGGTGATTCAGATCTAGTCACCAAATAGGTCATAAGTGACTATGTCATTAAGAAACAAGTATTGGTCCCCTTGATGATCCATGTTCAAGGACTGATGGAGGAATTTCCATTGGAACCAATGTTGACTTATCGCCCCGGGTCAAAAAATTCTGTAGCTGATGCTTTAGAAAATGTAGCCATAGCCTTTGCCAATCTAAATCGAGATGAAATAGTCATTAGCATTGCTCACCGTCGGATGGTCTTTCCATACATCCTGATAAATATGGAGGAAATCGATGAAATTCTCCCCATATATGATTCCTATGGTCATAACACCAGTTAGATGATTCCCATTACAAATTACATTCAGAATGGGGAACTCCCAACAAATAGGGATGAAAGAGTGTAAGACTGAAGATGGGAAGACAATTTTGTCTTGTACAATGGGCTGAACCAAAAAAAGGTTTTCTACAAATGAGGCCTTGATTGAGTCATTCTCATGTGCATTTATGGATAAGAGACTACGGATTTCATGAAATAAGTGCAAGTCGAAGCTTATAGAGTGCACAAGTCAGCAACCATGCACTCCCATAAAATTCGATGGCTTGGGTATTACTAGCCCACTATGATACAATATTGTTCCATATTCACTATGAAGTGACATTCCTATCATGTTCATGTTAATTTCATACACCAACCCCTAGAGTTACATCCTACAATGAAGTACTCCTGGCCATTCGTCGCCTGTGTAATGGACATTGTGGGACCACATCCTCTTGCAACAGCAAGAAAATCCATGTTCATACTCACAGCGACCGACTTTTGTTTTCAAATGTGCTAAAGCCATACCCCTTAAAGAAGTTGGTGAAAAACCATCATCATCTTTTTGAAGGTAAACATCATTACTAGGATTGGTTTCCCACATGAAATCCTAACAGACAATGGCACCAACATATGCTCTGCTGAGTTGGACAAGTTATACCAGGAGTATAGAATTAAAGCCAATCAATCATCTGGCTACCACACAGTGACCAATGGGAAAATAAAGGATTTCAATAAGGCCTTTCCAACATACTCTAAAAGATGGATTATTCTGACTAAAATTTTTGGATTGAAAAGTTCTTCCATGTTTTACGGACTTACCGGACCATGACCCACACAACCACCCAGGCAACCCCATACTTACAAGTATATGGGGAAGATGCATTTCTTCCTATAAAAATCCAAGTGACATCACCTATTGTGGCCATTTGTTATCAATTCTCCATTGATGATAAATCCTAGAGATGGTTTTATTAGTGGTATAAGATAGATGAAAAACGGTTTCACACCCTACACCATTTGGAGGTCTACAAAAACCAGATTGCATGACCCTTCAACAAAAAGGTTCTCCTTCAATCTTTCCTTGATGGATAAATGTTTTTAGTCCTGATAACCCTGATTATACATGGGAATAATCCCAAAAATCATGAAACATAGTGGGAAAGACCATTGTTTCATAGTTACTTGAAACAAGTGTTCATGTTTTAAGAATCACTATTTTGAGGTGGTTTCTGTTGGATTTATTTATGGAACAAGAAACATCCTATAGTTCATTATACAATGGGGACCTGCTTTCCAAAGGTAGGAATTCATTAAGTTTGAACTTTAAGATACTTAAGAACATGCATTAGTCGAGAGGATGAGAGGTCAGACTCATCACAACCTTTTTTAGTGAATTAGTGTCTACTATGGGACTCTCTTTGTATTTTTTAAGATATTTTCATGATTCTTTATTAATTCACCTAGTATATCATAAGTATCCCTTGGAATTTACAATCACATATTAACATGTGTAAAATTTAGAATCATCAGTATACATTCAAGGATATTCATTAATGGAAACATATGTATGTATTTGATTTTTTCCATCAATGGTATCATTTAATATACCAATTATATATTCTTATAATCATCATTGTGATGATACAGGTTGATAAGCCACTTAGTGGGGAACTTTGGAATTTATAGTCATCCCTAGAGATGATGGTTTGTTTTGATCATGGGATCGTTCCCATAAAATGAGCTACCTACATATCCTTGTTCAAGGAATCAAAACCATCATAGTTCTGTACTAATTAATAAGAAACATGATACCTTTTAAGGTCATGCGATAAGGACCTCTATGAAAATGATGCTTGGTCAAAAAATGGCATGGGACTTATGCTAAAGAAGCCCGAGGAACATGTAAAAGATATGGGTTTCCAAGTTGGATCAGACCCTATTGGGAATATGGCCTAAGGAAAACATGGTTGATTTGAAGTGTTGGGTTTGAACCTCAGGGAGGATTCCTACGTATCCCATAAAAATAGGAATCAAAGCCTACGTAGTCTGATAAGTCTCATAGTATATTATGGTCCTTTGAGAGAGTTGACTTTGCGATACATTCTTGAAAAGGATTCCTTGATGACTTGGTGGTTTAATTTGGGGCTTATTCCTGAGGATGATTCCTGGATTAAGGGAATTAGGGTCAGATTCTTGAGTAGGATGTCCAATGAGATCAGGCCTTGAGATGACTTCCTATGTATCCTAGTTATGATGGGAATCATATTTCTCATAGTTCCTTCTGATGAGTGTTTGTGCACATGTTGTAACCATCATTTATCTCTAAGATGATGTGATTCATCCTCGTTGTGAGAAACAAGAGGATGTGAAAGATTCAACAATGAAACTTTACACTTTTCCTCCTCCGCTGATTGAAGAGGGCACATCGCCCGTGGAAAAGGGAGATGCGACGAGCCTCCCCACTATTATGTTTACATTGGACAAGGGTACAATGTAAGAAGGAAGAGATGAAGGTGTAAGTCATACACCAAGATGGCTTCCCTAAAATTGATCTCGATAGAAAATGGAGACTACTCATTTTCTTATGAGAAAAAGTAACTATGAACTATACCTTCCCTACTAGAGACCTGAGGTTCCCGGTCACCTATTTGAGAAAGAGAGGCCAAGACCCAACCCTCCTCTTAAAAAGGAACATTCCAACACTATTTCTGGGGGAAAGATTCAAGTGACTGCGGATATAGAAACCCAAAGAAATTCCATGAATCCTAACCCCCTTGTGAGAAAAATGTGGGAATAATATGACTGTGGAAATACAAACCCAAATAGGAGACACGCTGATGTGCCTTTCCAAATGATTTGATATGTCAAGAAGTTTTGGTGGAGGTCTCAACAGATTCCCTTTCAGACAAGGGAGCTAATGAATATGAAGCCTTTCCATGAATGATAGATGAAGGCTTGATGGATTGTAGACTGAAGAGAGTTAAGAGAATAAGTGAATCAAAAAGGGGTGCCCAAGTAGAGAAGGGTGCACAAGTATGGTCCCGCAAGTACACTTTGGCAACCTGATGTTCACTTAAGAGATGAACAACATGTATGTTAATACTTGGGTGATACCTTGATCAAGCCTTAAAAAGTATTCACAGGTGACCCAAGAAGTTGGGCGCTCATGTTCCAATGAGAGGTATAAGAGGTACAAAAGTATTTCTGACCCAGATAGATTGGGCGCTTTAGGTGCACAAGTGTTGTGGTTTTCCAACACTAAAAGGTATTAAGTCTAATGATCCTCCCTTAAATCCTCCACTCAAGGGGTTGAAGAAATACCTTGAATGTTTCGGAAGACTGGGGCGAAGTTCTAGGGTGAACAGAGCATCAATTGGGCTTCATGTAAATTCATCCATACAAATGGGGCCCCCAAGGGTCTATTTACAGGAAAATAAATGACCTTGGGTGAAATTAGTTGGGCGTGCAAGTGACTTGTGTGCCAAATTGGGGAGTGCATGTACCTTGCATGTCGATGGTGTTTTGTCTAGACTATGGTGACACCTTTAGAACATAGCAAAAAATATCACTTCTATCAGCTTCAGAATGGTGGAGCACAAGTGTTTGTGTGTAGTTACCTTGGGAGCCTCTTTAGGGACTTGCCAAATAATTGCTCCGTACCGGGGGTTGCGCCCCCGCACCCCTTCTTCGGATCAATGTTGGGATACAGTCCCGACCCTTTAAGCCGATTCCTTTACTAATGTCACTCACCCCCATGAAAAATTAAGAGTCGCACCACGAACTTTTCAAGCCTATTTGAGGTCATTTATAGCTGTGGTATATGTAAATACATATTCAATTGTGGAGAAGTTCATGGAACACATTTCATGGTGTCTACAGAAGACCCCCATTAGAATTGTTTTGTTTTAAATGAAAATAATCTTGTTCTAATGTTATATTAGGGAACTTTGATGCATTCTAAACATCATTTGGTTAGATTTAGAGCTACTTCAGGTTTGGAAGGATACTCTAATAGTTATTTTCCTAATCCATGGGGCCTATCAAGCATAGTTTGAGATTTTCTAGAGTTATATGGAATACCCTACTGTCACGAACAGAATCTGGTCACCATCAAACTGGCACCAAACCCAGATCCTTCCAAGGATATAAGGGTGTTCCCTATCACCACGGGCTGGAACAAGTGACTGGGTATCATAAAAATCATTTCAGAATTATTTACCCGAGCATGGATTCATAAAATAACCAAAAACAATCAACAAACCAAATCTGAAAAATTATGCAAAAATAGACATAATAAAATTCAGAACTGAGTTTATGGGTTTAAACAAGACATAAGATTTCCCAAGGTGTATTAATGTAGTAGAAACAAATATCCCTTGAGACTCCACATGACAAGGGGTTATCACCCATGAGCCCTCTCCATAACACCACAGCATTGAGAGAAACTGTCAACCCGAACCATCATCGCCCAAGGCCTTGCTGTTGCCTATGTCCAACATGATCAAGTTTAATTACACCCAAGGGTCTAATTAGGGTGTGAGAATAAGCCCAATAGGATATCACCCAAGTATTCAAAGTGGTGGGAATTATAAAATAAAAATCTTGCAAGAGTTATAAATAGAAAATGGTGGCATTTATTTATAAAAGTGAAACTTTGAAATGAAAATATCTTTTAGTGGAGATAACATTAAAGAATGAGTGAATTTGAATAAAACATGAAAGATACAGGTTTTCACATCCAATAATACCATATGACATGGATAAATTCCAAAAAGGCCCCGAGCACCAAGCATAGAAACGCCCCTAGGTACTAGTTAGTTGTGAGCCCTAAGTACCTCATACCTCAGTGAAAGTAACCATAATTAAATTCATTCACATGCATGAGACACTAGTATGGAGAATACCCATAACATATTGGTCTCTAATCATCTCCATTATAGTTTTTGAGTGTTATCCATGTCAAACATGCGAAGTGAACCATGGTAAAAACCCCTCCATTCACTAGCGTACTAGTACATGTTAGCCCACGTAGTTACCCAGGCTTCCCCTCTTGTGCTCAAAAACATTACACATGTTATGAAAAAAAAATTAATATATAATCATCAGTTCTGGCCACACGCATTTTAAACAGTAGCCACACATGCTTTTTACCTTTTATATAACCAAATAAACTACTTATAATTTCCATAGAACAATTTCAAGAAAAATAACCAAACTATGGACATAAACTTTATCTAAAATACCACTTTTAAAACCCACTAGAATTAAATATAATATAAAACCATAAATTTCAGCACCAAAATATTTTTATAAATCCATTCTGTGACTTATAAAACAACACAAAAAGGCACAACATAGGTTGTTCATGTAAAACACCCTTTTTTTCACAAAATTGGAACTTAAAAATAAACCACTTTTAAAATGCTACCCAAATCAATTTTCGCAGTAAAAACAATGAAAGAGGAACATGAAAGAAACAAAAATATAGCAATCCAACTCATTCTAAAATAACTACATATGGAATCCCATACCAATAGAGTCAAACCCCCCAAATCATTGTGCGTCACTTCAACCGAACCATCGCCGCACCACAAGGGAGTAAGATTGAACCTAAAACCAGAGGATTGGACCAAAAAAACTCAAACATAAATCCCATGTTATGAATACATATCTTCTGAAAATTTGGGGATTCAATAAAAAATGAAGAAACCCTAAGAACTAGGGAGGATTATGGAAGGGAACCAAATTACTTGAGAAATATGGACGTTTTTTGGGGATTGATAAGATCACCCCTAATTCCTGATGAATCTAAGCTCCAAAGAGGGGAAAATGAAGATGGGGGTGCGGCAAGGTTCAGTGGGAATATGTGAGATGTGGAATCACCGAAGAATAATAAACAATGAATATTTTATGAAATAATTAAAAAACAATTTAAAAATTAAAATGGGCTTTCGGGTTGGCCCAATACCAAATTTTATCACCCAAATACAAGAAGATAATGAATTTTTAAGGGGACGAAATCTCTTTGGTGGTTTGAATAGTCAAATGAAAGTCATTTTGGAAGTTGAATGGGGGAAAATGGTTGAAAAAATAAGGACTTATTAGAGAAAAAAAATTTATTTTTAAAACTGAAAATGGGCTCTCGGATTGGCCCAAATTTTGAAAACACACCATTTCGTTAAAAAATGAATGAAAACCCCCACAAAAAAGAATGAATGTAAATTAAATGAAAGATAACTTTAAAATATGTCATGTATGTGACAATTCTCCCCACCATGAAGGACATTATTCCCCGGAAAGTCAACCTGATGCTTGATCGGAAAACAGGTTCGGGTACTCTTCCTAATCCCATGACTTTCACTCCCATGTCTCGTTTGTATCAATCCCATGCTACCAGAGAACTCTGACAAGTGGAATAGAATTTCCCCAAAGAACATTTTCTTCGAAGTCCACTATTCACACTGGCCACTCAAAAATAGATTAATCAGGCCCAATATCCAACTCCTCCCAATTCATCACATGTGACGGATCCGAGTTGTATTTCTTCAACTGGGAGACATGGAAAACATCATGGATTGTTTTCAACTGAGAAGGAAAATCCAACCTATATGCCACCTTACCAATAAGCTCGGTGATCTCAAAAGGTTTGACATACCTCGGAGTCAAATTTCCTTTCTTCCTCAAGCGTCGGTGACCCAGACGAGGGGCCACTTTTAGAAATACCCGATCACCCACATAAAACTCTAGATCTTGACACCTCTTATTAGCATATGATTTCTAGTGACTCTGAGCTATCAATAAACACTGCCTGATCAACTTGAACTTGTCAGATGTATTTTTCACAAGACATGGTCCAAACAGCGATGTCTCACCTACCTCAGTCCAGCACAGAGGGGACCAGCAAGGCCGACCGTAGAAAGCCTCAAAGGGAGCCATTATAGTCAAGGATTGGTAGCTGTTATTATAAGAATACTCAACCAATACCAAATGGATATCCCATGAACCATTGAAATCCAAGACACATTCACAAAGAATGTCTTCCAAGATATGATTTTCCCGCTCTGTCTGACCATCTGTCTGAGAATGGTACACTGTTCTCATCTTAATTTGGGACCCCAAAGCCTTCTAAGGGCCTCCCCAAAACCGATAGGTGAAGCAGGGGTATCTATCGGAGACAACTACTGATGGCACTCCATGAAGCCTTATCATATCCTGAATATAAAACTGGTCCTACTCATCCACTTTAGTTGTATCTCTAATAGGAATGAAGTGTGTAGATTTGGTTAGACGATCAATCACCACCCAAATATCATTCATACATTGAGGTGTATGAGGTAATACAACAATGAAATACATGGAATCCTCATCCCACTTCCAGGTAGGAATGGGTAATGCCTAAAGCAAAACAGAGGGCTTCTGATGTTCTGCTTTCACCTGCTGACAATTATAGAATCTCGATACAAAGTCAGAAATGTCTCATCTCATACCTGGCCACCAGAACTGTCGACGAACATCATAGAACATCTTGGTGGCACTGGGGTGGATGGCCCACTGTGACCGGTAGCTATCTTTCATTACCACCATCCTCAGAGATAGAGGCACTACTGAAAGGCCCTTGAAAACCAGATACCCTCAGGGGATGAAGACCAATCAGAAGATGTCTCCCCACAATGAATAATCTGTCTTGATTGCTATCATAACACATCACTTGGATTCTTTTTCTGAATATATTCATAAAGAGATGGTATCAACTGAATACTTTCCAAGAATTCACTTCCACTATTCTCCTTGGTCTCCATATGCATCTGAACAAAGAGTCCCATCAGAGTCCACTCATCACTAGACTTCCTCAAAGCCTACACCGGTACTTTTCTACTCAAGGCATATGATACAACATTACCCTTCCCCGACATATAGATGATATCAAATTCAATCCCCTGTAGGTATTCAATCCAACGTTGCTACCTCAAATTGAGATCTTTCTGTGAGAAGATATAAGAAAAACATTTATGATAAGAGTACACCACAAACTACTCCCTAAAGATATAGTGTAGCCTTGTCTTTAAAGTATGCATTTCCGCCACTAGCTCCAGGTCAGGGGTCGGATAATTCATTTCATGTGGTCAGAGTTTTCAAGATCCATACGCTACCACATGATCATCTTGCCTACGCATGCACCCGAGAACCACACCTGAAGCATCACACTACACCACATAGCCTTTCCCAGACTCTGGAAGCATCAAGTTTGGGTTGGTCGTCAACCTCCACTTCAACTCTTCAATGGACGCCTGACATTCTGAGCTCCACACAAACTTTACCCACTTTTGGGTGAGCGTGGTCATGGGTGAAGAAAACTGAGAGAAATATCAAACCAACCACCTGTTGTAACCTACCAGGATAAGGAAACAACTATTCTCAAACACGTTTTTTTAGTTTCTCCCATGAAATAACTGCCCTAATATTCTCGGGATCTTCCAAAACACCCTGCTCCAAGATCAGATTCCCTAAAAACATCACCTCCCTGGTCCAGAAGGTACACTTGGATAGCTTTTTATAAAGGTGGTGATCCCGTAGAGTTCCCAACATGATCCATAAATGGTGCTCATGCTCCTCCTCAGATCCAGAGTAAACCAGGACGTCATCTATGAACACCACGACGAATAAGTCAAGATACTGGTGGAACAACCTATTCATGAGTTCCATAAAGACCACTGGAGCATTGGTCAATCCAAAGGGCATGACCAAATATTCATAGTGGTCATACCAACTTCGGAAGGCTGTCTTCGGGATATCTTCCTCTTTCACCCTGAGTTGGTGATAATCCGAATGTAAGTCTATTTTATAAAACCACTTTTCCACCTTGAACTGATCAAATAATTCATATATTCAGAGAAAAGAATATTTGTTCTTGATGGTTACCTTATTCAGTTCTTGTAATCTATACACAACCGATGGGAGCCATTGGCCTTCTTGAAAAAAGAACAGGAGCGGCCCAAGGAGACATGCTCGAGTGAATGAATCCTTTGGAATCTAAATTGTCCAGCTATATCTATAATTCCCTTAGCTCGGTGGGGGACATACGGTATGAGGGAAGTTATATCGGCTATGTCCCTAATGCCAAATCAATAGAGAACTCCACATCCCGCTCTGTGGGAAAGCCTGAAAAATTATCTGGAAATACCTCTGGAAACTCATCCACCACATGAGGTAATCCACCCTCAAGAGAATGACCATCATCCCCTAGCACGAGCGATGATAGCTAGAAGATAAGATTCCCTAACTATGGGATTGGAGGTCACACACGACCTGACTGAGGGTCCCATTCCCCATGAAAAACCTGTGGACTACCATTAGGTTCCATGAAACTCACCTGATGCCTATATCAATCGATGTGCACCTAAAAATGTACCGACTAGTCGATTCCAAGGATTAAATAAATAAGGTCCATATCCAAGACCAGTAGGTCCCACACCATCTCTACCCCCAACACGGAGAGCGTACATGAGGGGCACCTGACACCCTGGTCCTTCTTCTTTCCCAGCGGTGTCACCAACTCCATCGTGAAAGATAAATGATCAGTTGGAATGTTCAGTGTGCTCACAGTACGTGTAGATATAAATGAAACTGAAGCACCTATATCAAAAAGAGTAGTAAATAATGAAGATGCAATCAAAATTGTACCTCATACAGTCTATGTACCTACATCCGATCTTGCTGGTGCCTACTCCACAGCATGAATATTCTTCGTCTTTTCCTGAGAATGACCACCTACCTATGGCTCTAACCTAAACTGGCTCTGCCTAAAAAATGATCTTGCCCTAAAACCGCAACCTCTGAACCAAGATCCCCCTATCCTTGAGGGCTCTGACTGAGCTGTAAATCGCCTGGGAGCCATGGATCCTGCCCCACTTTGAAGTGGACACGCTATCCCAAAAAATAGGTGCACGTGTCCCATACCTCCACACTGGAAACAAGTCTTCGAAGGATGAGGGCATGCTGGACTGATGTACCCTATCTTCCCACACTGGTGGCACATGAAATTCCTCACATCTGAATCAACTGATGAAAACTTCTTAGAAGAGTGGCATGAAATGCCACCCCCCTTCTTTCTGTGGTCTTCCCACTTCCTCTTCTTTTCAGATGAGATACTAGTGCCCATATAAGATAACACCCCAAAGATCCCATACATCCCCTTCTGCTCAATCTCTACCATGAAAGCATGATCGACCGCCTCATCATAAGTTCCCAACATAAATAGGAAGACCCGTGAGTAAATTTCTAGTCGCAACCCCTTATCAAACTTCCAAGCTTTAAATCTCTCATTAGAAACAATTTCAGGCATGTACCACACCATTTCAGCAAAATCATTATCATATTTCATTACTAAACAATCTCCCAAGATAATATCCATGAATTCTTGTGATCTGGCATATGATAGAACCTCTGGACAATACTGCTCATTGAAGATGGCCTTAAAATCTCTCCAACTCATGTTTTTATGCTTCCCAGATTGAAGCACTGATTCCTACTACCTACGGCTAGGACCCTCTAGCTGAAAAGAGGAACATTTTACCCTGACCTCCTCAGGTGTGTCTAGGAACTCTAACATACACTCTATCTTCTCAAGCCATTCCTCTACCTCTTAAGGTTCTGATCTACCTCGAAAACAAGTGGGTTTATTTTTCATGAACTCCTAGGCCTTATCCTTCATGGGGTGAGACTCATATTCTCTAGCTGGAGTAGGATCCAGAACAACTCCATGTCCCAGATCCTGGATATCCCGTACCATGTCCTATATCATTCTTTGATCCAGTGGTGTGGGAAAACGCTCTTCAGCTTCCTCTCGTGGGTGCGTAGGAGCTTTCCGGGGAGGCAAGTGGCTACAAAAGGCAACAATCACAAGAAATAAAATCAGTACAATAGTTCTGAAACTTTCAGGAATAAACTCAAATATAAATAATCCAAACACATTACAATAGAATAATAAACAACTACTTCACCACACTCGATGTCCACGTGCAGTCTGCATCCCACACGCCTCACTTGGAACTGAAGATAAACAAACAATTCGGACAACCCATGGTGACTCACGGTCTTCCATGAGAGGTGCGGGTCAGGCACCCTACTCATGACCAAACTCTGAGCCCCTACATTCCTAGCTCCGTTTTAGACCGACTCATCCCAAAATAATAATATAACTCAAAAACATCAACCTCCTCTGATACCATTTGGTTATGAATTGAATATAGTCTCCATCAAACCAGCACCAAACCCAACTCATGGAAAGTTCCGAAGGGCGTTCCTTATCCCCACAGGCTGGCACAACTGGCCGGGTGTCATAAAAATTCATTTGGGTACAATTTACCTGATATTGGATTCATAAAATAACCAAAAACAAACAGCAAACCAAATCTGAAAAATTATGCCAAACAAGACTTAATAAAATTCATAACATAGATTATGGGTTTAAAAAAGACACAAGAGGTCCAAAGGTGTATGAATGTAGAAGAAAAAAATATCCCATGATACTCCACAGGATATTGGGTCATCACCGACGAGCCCTCTCCACAACACCGCACCATTTAGAGAAACTAGCAACCTGAACCGCCATCGCCCAAGGCCTTGCCTTTGCCTGTTTCAAACATGATCAAGTCTACTTACACCAAAGGGTGTAAGTAGGTTGTGAGGATAATCCCAATAGTATATAACGCAATCATTATAAGTGATAGGCCTTATAAAATAAAAAACTTTCAAGAGTTATAAACAGAAAATGGTGTCATTTATTTCTAAAAGTGCAACGTTGAAATGCAAATAACCTTCAGTGGAGATAACATTAAAGAATAAGGGAATTTGAATAAAAAATGCAAGATACTTTTTTTCACATCCAAAAATACCATTAGTCAAGGATAAATTCCAAAAAGTCCATGAGCACCAAGCATAGGAACACCCCTAGGTACTAGTTAGTTGTGAGCCCCAAGTACCTCGTACCTCAGTGAAAGTAACCATAATAAAAATTGTTCTCCTGCATGAGCCACTAGTAGGGAGCATACCCATAATATAGTGGTCTCCAATCATCTCCATTATTGTTTTGTTAGTTTTATCCATTTCAAACTTGTTATGTGAACCATGGTCAAAACCCCTCTGTTCGCGTACCAGAACATGCTAGCCCACCTAGTTACCCGGGCTTCCCCTCTTGTGCTCAAAAAAATTCCTCACGTTATGAAAACCCAGTTTAACATAATATAATGAGTTCTATTTACAAACATTTCAAATAGTAGCTACACATGATTTTCACCTTTTACTTAACCAAATAAACCACTTATAATTTCCATAGAACAATTTCAAAAAAAAATAACTAAACTTTTGACATAAAATTCATATAAAATCCAACTTTTAAAACCCAATGGAATCCAATATTATATAAAACCAGAAATTTTAGCATCAAAATATTTTTATAAATCCATTCCATGACTTATAAAACAACACAAAAAGGCACAACATAGGTTTCACATGTAAAACACCCATTTTGTTTTACAAAATTTGAACCTAAAGATCAACTACTTTGAAAATGCTACCCAAATAAATTTTCGTAGTAAAAAAAATAAAAGAGGAACATAAGTGAAACAAAAATATAGCACTCCAACCCATTCTAAAATACCTACATATGGAATCACCTACCAATAGTGTCAAAACCCCCAAATCCTTGTGCGTCACTTCAATCGCACATCTGCCGCACCACAAGGGAGTAAGATTGAACCTAAAACCAGAGTATTGGACCAAAAAACTCAAAACTAAAACACTAGGTATGAAGCCCTAGATCTTGGAAATTACTGTATTCAATAGAAAATGAAGAAACCCTAAGAAAAAGGGAGGTGGAAGGAAGGGAACCAATTTACTTGAGAAACCTGGACGTTTTTTGGAGCTTGAGAAGTTAGGCCCTAATTCATGATGAATCTGTTGGAACCACTTTATGTATAAGGTTGTATTTGTTGTCAATAGTTTTCAATGAAGATCAAAATGAAGGAGATCATGAAATACTGTGAAGAAGTAAATGATTGATGATACAGATGATTGTTGTACTGATCGTAAGTTCAAAGGAACACGTATCAAATATGATACATTGTTTAAAACAATGGAGAATGTGAGGTGTGATCCATCTGAGGCAGATTAAAGGACAATGGGTTTTGATGGAGACCATGCACTTACTCATGATTTCATGAGAACCATGCAAGATACTTCTTGAAGAATAAGATCACATGTTTTGCATGAAGTTGATCATGACGGTTGAAGAAGAAGACAATGTGCAATGATTGGAATTCTACGATCGCCATGCACATCACATTGTCATAGAAGATGATGATTCTAAAGCTGTTCCTTCAAAGACTACATATCACAATAGTGGAGGTTTTGATAAAAGAAGAAGAGTTGCTGAAGTATACAGATCACCAAGAAGAAGCGCTGTTGAGGTGATCGTCCTTGTCGACAAAGAAAATAGACGACATACAAATTTGTTGGAAAAAGAGATTATATGGAGGTAGGTTGAGTTTGAGTACTGTGGATATTGATCCATGTTTTATTCCTGAAACATCGGAATAGATGATCTAGAGGCAAACTAAAATAGCAGATACAAGGTGGCGTCGTTTCCCAGTGTTTGCCAAATTTTGGGGGTCCAAAATCTGGATGTTGCTGAGCATCGCGAAAAGTGGATTTCCAAGAATATCATCATTTAATATGGCAAAGACATGAATTTCTCGAAGATTGGATGCATGGTTTGGAAATCGCGAAGACCAGAAGAATGGAGGTGGTGGTGCTTCGTGATTACGTCAAGCTTCGCGAATGGCAGACGCTGAAGTGCATCGCGGCGGTGAAGGGCTTTGCGAGGGAGCTTCGCCGCGAAGGCATGAAGTAATGTTGGGCTTTGCGAGGGAGCTTCGTGGAGAAGACATGAAGGAATGTTGGGCTTCGCGAGGGATCTTTGCGGCATACCGCGAAGGTAAGTTGATGGTGATTCTTCGCCACTAAGTCAAGCTCCGCGAACGGAAAATTGTCGTGGAGCTTCGCGATTTGGATAGAATTCCGGCGGAAACTTTGGAGCTTCGCGATTTGAGATGATGTGGCGTTGAATTCTCGTGGAAGGGATGAGGGTCGGTGGAATCGCCTATAAATAGAGGCCGGCCCCTTCGAGCGAAGTAGAGAGAATTTTAGAGAAAATCCTTGCTCTCGGTTCGCAAAGGTATCTCGCGAAGACAGTGTGGTTCGCAAAAGACGAGCTTCGTGACAGCTTTCCTAGATCCGCGAAAAGTCGTGCGCCCCACATTGGCTCATTGAGCTTTGCGAAGAGGAAGGATCTCCGCGATATCCAATCATTGCGAAGGCTGGAGCATCGCGAGTTTGCTTCGCGAAAGTTGAGCTTCGCGGCGACTATCCTAGCTCCGCGAAAAGGTTGCGCCCCGCGTTGGCTCATTGAGATTTTCAAAGAGGCAAGAGCTTCACGATTTCCAAGCATTGCGAAGGCTTGAGCATCGCAAGAGTGCTTCATGATTGAGCTTCACGAAAAGGCATGGGCTCTGCTAAGAATTGCTTGAGCTTTCCAAAATTGGGAGTCGTGCGAAGTAGGGTACTTTGTGAAGACCCTTTCCTAAGGATGTTCACCCAGTGGATAGGGGCAAGAGGATTATTCATCAGTGGATGAAATCTGGACTTTGACCGAGCATCAATTATTGAGCAATCACACAAGTGATTGTGATTCAGGCAAACAAGAACAGGGGATCTAGTGCATTCAGTCATTGCACTAAAAGAGGATTGAACATAAAAGTGCATCAACTCTGAACTCTGATGCAAGCAAAGTCTCATGCTGAATAGGAGACACAGAACTTCATGTCTATCCATTGAAGAGACTTTCACGTTTATAAACTGTGTGAGACTTCACCCAACGATAGTGAGCCAGGGGGAGTCAACGGGAGTGACCCGAGGGAAGCAGTGAGCTATCCATGAACCTTTGTAAAGGCAGTGAGCCTGGGCCAGAGTGACTGTGCCCGAACAGTTGTATCCGCAGCTAGTGAAGCATAGTGGATTTAGGTACGACCGGCAACCTGTCGGCATATTCTCCTTGGACGTATCCCTTAGTGGTGAACCAAGTAAAAATAGATGTGTCATCTGTCTCTGCATGTGAATGTTTAATTTCTGGTCATATCCATCATACAGGTTTAAGTTGATCCTACCAACGTGGGAACAAGATCCACAACTTAAAGAAGAAAAAGTTTCCACCCTGATTCACCCCTACCCTCTCAGGGTGTCCCGGGGTCCTACAGAATCTTAGCTCCAAAGAGGGTAAAAATAAGCTGGTGGTGCGTCTCGGTTTAGTGGGAACATGTGAGAGGAAGAATCACCAATAAAGGAAAAAAGATTAATATTTTATGAAAGATTTAAAAAAATCATTTAAAACTGGAAGTGGGTTTTCGGGTTGGCCCAATACCTAATTTGATCACCCAAATACAATATGGTAATGAATTTTTAAGGGGACCAAATTTCTTTGGTCGTTTGAATATTTAAATGAAATACATTTTGGAATTTTAATGGGAGAAAAAGGTTGAAAAACTGAGGAGTTATTAAATAAATAGAATTTATTTTTAAAACTGGAAATGGGCTCTCGAGTTGGCCCAAATTTTGGAAACCCACCATTTCCTTCAAAAATGCATAGAAAACCCCCAAAACAACGCAATAATATAAATTAAATGAAATATAACATTAAAATTTTTTATTTATGTGACACCTACAAACTTTATATCTCTTGAATTTATATTTCTCCATATTACATAAACCATACAAAAAAGTACGTTTATTGAGATCAGACTCGACTTTTGTTTAGAGTGCCCTTTGTGGGTTCTCAATCCAATGATGACAAAGTCTTTTGTTGTTTGATATTTTAGAGTCATTCATGTTGTACTATAATGGTAAAATACTTATGGTTTAATATCTTTGATCGTAAACATTGAATTAGATCCCAAACTAAACTCTATGTCTAAGAATTGTTTTATTATTCTTTAAATATTTTCAAGGGGAATCTTGAGTCACAATTTTTATTGTCAACAAATCTAAAACCTGTATCAACATAAGGGTATTCACTACCACACATAAAGTTAACATTACATGAAAAACCTATAATGGTGGTTGTATTATGCAGATCCAACTAGGGAACATACTGCATAGCCAAATAGTGGAATCTTTTGACTGACAGACCTGTTATGTGGGAAACTTATGCAAGGCCACCTAAGGTCACGTGCTGCATAGTCAGGTAAAAAGTGTTATTTGATGTTTAACATTTTTTGTTTATAGATAGGGGAAAATAATATTTTGGTAACTCAAGACCAGAGTGAGTGGTTTTGGCCAAGGAATGAAATTTTAAGAATGAATAAGGGATATTAGGCAAACATAAGTTAGGAATAGGAAAAACCTTTCTATTCACATTTAGTGTATGAGTAATGGTTAAATTTTATCAGAAAGGGGAATTTATGACATCATACTGTGCTTTTTAAAGCCTTGTAGTGAGGACGTTCTACTATGAAATTTAATGTTTTTCTGTGAGGATGTTGTACTGTGTAGTTTAATGTCATGTAGTGAGGACGTTGTATTGTGCAGTTAAGAGTCTTGCAGTGAGGACGTTGTACTGTGTAGCTTAAGGCCTCATAGTGAGGACGTTGTGTGGCTTTAATTTATGGTCTTTATATTTGACCAAAGTTATAAGAAAACACTCCCAATTTTTGGATAATTTGTTTGGAAACATACTATCATATTTAGGTATGGATGGGAAAACATTTTAAACTGTGATTTGGGAATTTTTGAAAGAGAGGAATGATATAGAAAAGAGGGATAAAAGAATTAGAGGAAGTCTTTTCCAAGAACAAAGTTACCATTTATTGATAAACCCATTTTGGGGGCTGTATTATGTAGAGAAAACTATGGCATATTATGCATAGCCAAATAGTGGAATCTTTTGACTGATATGCCTATTATGTGGGAAACTTATGCAATGCCTCTTAAGGGCATGTGCTACAAATTCATGCAAAAGAGCTCTGTGAAGTTTAACGTTATATTTATAGAAGTCGAAGAAATTTTATGGAGAATCAGATTTTCCGAAGCATAGAGTTTGGTTTATGGAGAAAGGTACATGAATATGGAATGGGTATTTCCAACCAAGATATCCATTGAATCAGAGGAATAAGACTTTTACGATGGTATGACTCAATCGTAAGAGATATGGTGTCAGTAGTTTTAGGTCAGACAACTAGCACCTAAAATGGAAACAATATATAATATGTTGCCAAGTGATTTCATGGTTATTTCATATTGTATTGAACACATGGTGAGGGAAATGTGTAAACCATGGTATTTAAGACTTTTAGATTATGAGAAAGATAATGGGACAAGTATACATGAATGACTATTTTTAAATACAAAATCTTGTATATTGTCATCAAATATTAAAGGGGACAAAGATACTATAACCAATAACAAAGTTGCCATATTTTGAAAAACCCGTTATGGGGGTTGTATTAAGCACAACCAACTAGGTTATATGTTTCATATCCAAATAGTGGTATCTTATGACTGATATACTTGTTATATAGGCAACTTATGCAAGGCCACCTAAGGGAACGTGCTGCATAGTCATGCAAAAGAGTTCTCGGGTATTAGAAACTTTGTCACCAGACGTCGTAAGAAATATTATAAAGATTTAAAAATATTCAAGATTAAGAGTATGAAATATAGAAAAGGTTTATGTTCAATGAATATGAGAAATATTTGAACTAATATTGGCCATGAGTTTGACGTTCTTTACATAGATCTGACTCATATGTAAAACAAAGACTTTCTTTGTTTCCATTGAATTTATATGGTGATATGCAGTTTTAGGTCATGTAGTGAGGACATTTTACAATTCCGTTTTAAGTCATGTGGTGAGATCATTTTTACCCCCATAAGGAATTGAAATACCTTACCTTATAAAGAATCTCCAGATGCAATTCTTAAGCTCACTTGATCAATTCTCAGTATGAGAAACAAGGATTAGTAAGGGTCTCTTTTATAATACAATGGTGACACAGATAAAGAATAGGGGTATCATATTTTCATGCAGTTTCACATCATACATTAAATATGACAATGAACCTATATTAAAGTAAAGACATATTTTAACTAGATTAAGGGATAAAACCCAAGTGTCAATATATGTATTGCTGGGGAAATAATCAAGTTATACATAGTTCTTAAAACATTCTCTATGCTAATTTGATTCTTATACAAAAAATAAAGGGTTTTTTATTGTGGTTTGGCCTAATATTTGAGATCTAGGCGTCTCTACGTATCTCAAAAATAGATGAGAATCAATCCGTACACAGTTCGTTAAACAATCATTCCTCACGCTAATGGAGTTTGACATGAAGAATTGGGAATTTTGACATGTTCTGAGAGAATGGTAATTATTTAAGACATAAAATGGTATAAGGACCAAATCATATATCTTAATGAAACACTCTGTATAGATCTTATTATTTTAAAAAAGGAGAAAAGAATATAAGAAGATTTTGTGATTGTGTTTGGGACTAAAATTGGAGAATTATGTGTTCTTACTTATCTCATTGAAAATGAGAATCAATCCATATGTAGTTCTTGAAACATGGTCTTTATGCAAATCTGAATCAGACATAGAAGAGAGAGGGACTCATGTAATACTAAAGAGTAGTGATGATGTAAATGATGTTTGTTTATGGAAGCTTATAACGTCAAATAGAGAGGGCTTTAGTTGAACACATGATGTCATGTAGTTAAACTTCATGTGACAAAGACAAAGATGATATGAATTTTAATGTCATGCAGCATGGACACTGACAGTTGTTATCTAGTTTAATGTCTTGTAACTAGGACATGAGGGCTGTGCAGTTTTATGTCTTGTAGTAATGACATGAGGGTTGAGCAGTTTTAAATCTTGCCAAAAGGACATGGTACTGTGTAATTTAAAGTATTACAGTTTGGATGATTTATACAAAACTACAAAAAGTATTTCTTAAAAAATATTTCATTGGTTGGACTTGTGATAATTTCTCCATAAATTGAGATTAAGGCAGAAGCTCCATTTGAATAGAGCTTCTGTATGGAATAAGGTACTTCCTACATTGGTTCATGATAGCGAGATGAATGGTTAGACATGATATTGTGTTCTTGATACAACTTTTTTACTTCAATAGAACAAAAATTGGTGCCATTGTCTATCAAAATAGTATGAGGGATTCCAAATCTGGTGATGATATTAGTTTTTCCAGAAATGACAATGATTTTGGCTCCAAATTCCTTGAGGGGTATTTCCTCAATCCATTTGGTTAAGAAGTTAGAAGTAGTGAGAATATATTTGATTTTCTTAGCTGTAGCTGGAGGATAAACCCCTACTACATCCATTCCCCATGTGGAAAATGGCCCATAGTATTTAGATGTATGTAGTAACAATGGGGGTTGATGAATGAAGTTGGCATGCACTTATAGGGATGACATTTTTTAGTGAAATCTATACAATCTTGTGTTATTGAAGGCCAAAAGTATCCAATCCTTAGGATCTGACCAGATTTTCAGGCACCAAAAACTTCTGAATGTACTTCTTTCATGAAAGTTGTGTTCTTTTCTACATCAATACATCTAAAGAGAACTCCATCAAAGCCTCTCCTGTAAAGGATCTTTTGGTCATCTTGACAATCATAAAGAGTAAAATTGTATTCTCGTCTCAGAATCTATTCCTTCTTATCCCTATCTGATGAAAGTACCCCATTTTGATGATATTACTTGATGGAAGTTCTCCATCCCATGGTGTGACCATATGGTTCAAAAATATGAAATATTTCATTAATTTTATCCATTCTTGTTTGAAAAAATGGTGAGACCAGAAGGAGATGGGTTATGATGATAACTGCCTCATTCTGATTTGGATCTTCCAAGTCCATTGCCGTGTTAACCAGTGCATCTGCTTGATCATTTTGTGATCACGGGACATAAGACAATGTCAGCTATGTGGGAAATTTAGCCATTAACCTCCTGACATAATCACACAAGGGAATTAATTATTATTTTCTAATAGAATATTCCTCATTAATTTGTCTGGTTACCAATTCTGAGTCTCCTTTTATCTATAAATGATCCATTTTCACCTGAAGGTCCAATTCCAAACTTGCGATGAGAGCTTGATATTCTGCTTCATTATTGGTACCACTTTCCGATAATAGGAAAGAATAAGTCAATAATTCCATTTATGGGGAAATAAGAACCATTCCTAATCCAGCCTTTTTGAGATTAGGGTTTTCCATTCTATTTTCAATTGGACATCTGGAAGCACCATCAAAATACATTTCCCATGTTTGGGAATTATCTTGAATAGAGAATACCTATTTATTAGGAAGCTTAGTATTAAATGATGTATCTTCCGTAGATGGATGCTCAACAAAGAATTCAGCCAAATCTTGGCCTTTTATTGAATTTTGAGGTACAAACTAGATATTAAATTATTGCAAAATAACTTCCCACTGTGCCAGACATACTATAATCATAGAATGACTGAGGATAAATTTGAGAGGATTATTACAAGACACCAATTGGGCCTCATGATGTTGCAAGTAGTGCCTCAATTTCTGAACTAAAATTATTAATGCCGAGAAACACTTCTCAATACTTAAATATCGAGTTTCTACATCAAGAATAGATAGATTTAGATAGTAAAGGCTATTTTCATTCCCATCATCATTATTTTGTGTGAGGAAGGCACCTAGTGATCACTCTAAAGCTGTCACATATAGAATAAGTGGTCTTATATCAACAGGTGGCATTAATACTGGTGGAATCAATATATATTTCTTGAGGGTATTAAATTCTTCTTTAAAATCTTTATTCCATTGGTAGGTGACTCTTATTCATTAATCTGGTGGGGGGTAAACACTTGCCTGCCAAATTGGTAATAAAGTGCCAAATATAGGCCAAGTTCCCTTGGAGTCCTCCTAATTCTTTCATATTTTGACTTGGTGACAAACCAAGGATTGATTTTTTTTTCTTAGTATCATCATTGATACCATGATGGCATACAATGAAGCCAAGGAATTTTTCTAAGGTAACCCCAAAAGCACATTTTATGGCATTCATCTTCAAACTGTGTTGCCAATGTTTATTGAATATGATTTCTAAATCAGAAAAGTGATTATAACATTTTCTGGATTTTACCAAAAAATCATACACATATCATTCAAAATACTTCTTAATAAGGGTTCGAAGATATGGTGCATGGCATGTTGGTATGTTTCACTTACATTATTTAAGCCAAAGGGCATTACTCGATAGAAAAACACACCTTGAGGGGCTCTAAAGGCTGTAGATTATTCATCCTCTATGGCCATTAGGATTTGATTATACCCAGAGTATCCATTCATAAATGAAATAGCTTCATAGCCATCCATTTCATCAATTAGACATTTTGTAATTACGACTGGAAAATCATCTTTAGGAAAATGCCAGTAATGATCTTTGAAATCAATGTATACTCCAATTTCCCCATTTTTTATTTTTCACTGGGACAATATTAGCCAACCATTTGGGATACTGAACTTCCCTAACAATTTTATTTTTTATAGTCTTATCAACTTCATCTTCAACTCTAGAGTCATGATTTGGGTGTGTTCTCTTTGCTGTTTGCTTAAATCCACGATGTTCTTCTGGAAAACACAAATGATGGGTGTCTATATCCGGATTAAGACCTGTAATTTCTGTATAATTCCAAGGAAATATATCTCGATGTTGCTTTATAAAGGAAGTATACACCTCTTGTTCTTCAGAGGTCATGGACACACTAATTATAGTGGGGTGTGAATCATCTTATGTGTCCAGATTTATTTCCCTGAGTTCATCCATGGTGGTAGAGACACCTTCTTCAAATGCTAGAGGAGCATCCCCAATATCTTTATCTTCTTCTTCATTATGCATTACCTCTCCTATTTCCACTTTCATTGTAGATGATGAGGAAAAACTTCTTGTGTTAGGGGAGAAATTTTTAATTGAACATCCCGAAGAAAAGGCCACCATATATGACCCAACTGATAATGAGGGGTCTTCCTGTGGTAATAAAGATGTATTGATGGATTAAGAATCAACATCTTTGACATCCTCTAGCATTACCACTATCTCTTCTACTCTGGTTGACGAAGTAGAGGCTTTTTGAATTTTAGCAGATGAGATGAAAACATCTCCATTCAGGCTTTCATCATTGCTTGGTGTATAAATAATTTCTTCTATGTTGTTAGGCTCAATTTCCATAATTGACATTATGAAAGTTACATGATGAGTCTTTAGGTCTGGTTTTACACTTTAAATTTGATTGATGGACAACACATAAACTTTACTCAAATGTCTGAATGGATTTTCTGGGATCTTTTCCAGTCCAATTGGATCACTAAATCTGGTTATCTCCATTGTCATGGGCTTTGTTTATTTTGTGTGATAAAACTCTACCTCAATGTATTGAGATTCACATGTTTTTAATGGATCCTTGTCACCATACAATGTTCTTATTTGACCATTGAAATAGTATTTCAAACCTTGGTGGTATGAAGAAGGTATAGTTGTATGTTGATGAAACCATGGCCTTCCAAGCAAAATATTGAATGTTGTGTCCTGATGAACAACCATGAAATAGGAATTTGACAAAATATCTACAAACTATGTTCTGAGTGTAACCTTGCCTATAGGTTCTAGTTCATTCTTGTCATATCCTTGCAACATTAAAGTTGAAGGAGATAAGTTAGATTCTGCCAGGCCTAATCGACGAAGTGTATGAATGAGAACGAGGTCGACCCCGGAGCCATTATCAATGATGGATCATTGAATGTCTATGTCATTGACCATACCAGAAAATTACAAAGTTCAGATCTGCGCATGCAAAAAATCATCTTCATCTTCATCTGTAAAATATATGACTGCATGACATTCTGCATGATCATTCTTTATACGGTAATCCTTAGCAGTATAAACTCTGGTTTCAAACTCTTGAGGACTTGAAAAATCCTCAATAAGTGCCTCTCGAATATCTTTGGATAGTTTCGAAGCATCCAAAATTTATAACTTGGCTGGTACATGGGCCAATTTTTTCAAGAAATCATATTTTTGGTTCAATGGTTTGTGTTTCCCAGCAGTGAGATGTGGTTTTGTAGGTGCTTTGGAAGTTGATGCTTCTGATGTAGATGTACTCTGTGTCAGAGAAGAAGCTAGAAATAATACTGTCTTTGGTAAATTAGACTAACTCTGTATATTCATTTGTTTAGAATAACATAGTGTGGCTTCTAATCAGTCTTCCAAAAAAAATTTCATATCCGAACCTATCTTTCATGGAATAAACTCCTTGTCCTGTTGAGCCCGCTGAAGGACTCTTCCACAAGTTTCTTCCGTATACATGGTTCGAGAAAGGGAATAGTTAAAATGGTGTTTTCTAGAATTCCCACGTCTTCCCCTGTATCCTCGACTATAGCCTCTTCCTCATGTTCCCCAATTAGGTGTACGAAATTTTGTCTCACTATAATCAGAATCACCATTGACATAAGGATCTTTTATATGGATAAAATTAATAGAACCAAAGATCAATTCTTCATCTAACGAAGATTATTTTTTACAGGTTAATTCTAATTGTACTATATGGCAGGGTGGTGCCCGTGATTTTGAAACTAATGGAATAAAATCTTCCAGGGTTAAGGAAAAATTTGGCCTTGATGCAAGCTTGTCTTCTTCAGACTACTGTTTTTCCTTATGATCACTTTTCTTCATTGAGTATTTTCCTTTTTATGAAGATGTTTTTACTATGGAAGGAGTGGAAGAAGACACAATTGGTTTTTTAACTATGTTCATAAAATAGCATGATCCTATTTGATCATTTTCCTGATCATCCAATCATCCTATTTTTGAACATTTTTACTTTTAACCTCTTGCCATTCTCACTCTTCTTCTAGATTGGTAGTAGTAACACATACTACATGAGCTGAAAACTATTCAATTTCACTTGTTCAGAGTCTACCATGATTGACAAAAGGTATTTTAAAACAAATCACTCTTGAATGGGGTGTCTCAACATCTAATAAAAGGGACAATAATTTGGACAATCTTCATATCCATATTAATTTTCCTTTTTCAGCACTGGAAACTGAACAAAATTGTTTTCTAAGGTTGAGATGAAGTAATTAGGCACCTGTTTGTTCTTGAAAAAAAAATTTAATCATTAATTCCTTAAACTATTTATGCCTTTTATCTCTTTGATCATCTTGACGTGGCAGTTGTTGTTTCTGATGCTCAAAAGGAGAACCCCTTCATTATGATGAGGATCTTAAAGTAGAATCAGTTATAAGTGCCTGTTTGAGGGTGACTGTAGCAGCTTCTACATTTCCTATATCCTCCCCAGAGCAGAAGGAATTGCAAGAGTTTTAGCCTTAGTTTCTATAATATAATATTCTATTTGTTGAGAGATTTAAGTAAGGTCTTGAAACCCTCCTGTTTATTTCATAGGGATCAATAGTGTGTGTAATTCATTACGCAGATTTTTCACATAGATTGGTAGTAGTTCTTCCTGAGGGTGTGATAAACATAAGGAATATGCTAATCATTTCCATCATGAAATGAAATATTAAACACTTTCATTATCCCTTTGTTTACAATTAGTAAGATCAAAAACTATCATCTTTAGTAGCGTTGAGCTAAATTGGAAAAGAAATTTCTGGCAGAGATCTTCCCATCCAGCAATTTATCAATATTGAAAACTTGTATACAAGACAAAATCTGGCCCTTGTAATAACTACACAAAACTCCTATCCATAACTGCTTCTTGGTGTTGAGATGTTCCCATAATGGGATAACAATGAGGAAAAAAATTTGTTAGGTGTTGTTCCAAATCTCCCAAACCATTAAAGATTGGGAATTTCATATTCACAAAACATGGTTGGGGAGGAATTGCATCCACCAATTCAAGGTAATCTCTCTTTTCCAGCTGAACTGAGCACATCATTCCTCCATACCTTGCAATTGAGCCATTAATTCCTCAATTGTGATCATAATAATTTGGGGAATATCTGAATGAGATGGAACCTGTGCAGTTAATGAAAATGGAGCTTGAGTTGGTGTAGTGACTGGAAAAACCATTGATGGTGCTGCTGATACTTTCCTAGGTTGTATACCCAATAGAGGGAATTCATTATCTTCATCTGTATTTACTAAAAATCGTTTTTTCTGAGGATATTTTACAGGATTTGAATGTTGAGGACTTAGCTAAGGAAACCATCTAGAAAAATGCTATTTAAAATTAATCTGTGTTGATCCTTTTCAACTCCTTCATTTCATCTTCTTTCAGTGAAAATATTTCTTCAAGTGAAAAAGACTGACCTTCTCCGGTGGAAAAGTGAGATGCAGTCTGACTATTTTCCTTTCACCTTTTTATATGCCTTTTAAAGAGGGGGGAGTTGGTTATATGAAGGCATACCTAGATTCTGGGTAAGCCTCTGATTTTGGGTATGCACACCATCATCATTTTCCTCGGTGTGTGCCATATTATGGACAAGAACGTCATCCTCTAATTCCCCAAAACTGGACTTATTTTCTGGAGGATTTTTTACAATGGTGTTAATAACATTCACTGGCGCATAACGCATTGATGACATTCCATCAGTGCTTCTACTAGATCATCTCCCTTTCTTTCTTTCATGAGACTTCGTTCTCCAATATGAAGAATTCCTTGGAACTTTTTGGTGGACAAAAACTCAAAGGGAATCATTGGATAGTTCAGTTGTATGCTTTCATTGAGGATTCTTCCCTAATCAGGAGACAACTGACTTTAGTTGAAGAAGGGATTACAGATGTGGAAAAGCCCCCATCCTTGTATTCTGGGTCTATTCTTACTCTTTTTCTTCAAATCATCAAAAATTGTTTAAGATGATTTATGGTTGAATTAAATGAGCCCCCAACAAGGAAAGATGGGGTGATTCTTGAACTAAAATGGATGAAATTCATGAGACTACACTTCTGATTTTTCGGATTTTGGTTTGGACATTAGCTGTGTGTACCATCTGAAAATCACTTACATTACATATTTCATAAGATAACTATCCTATTTCAAACATTTCCATTCTCTGACACCTGACATCCATTAAGAAAGAGGCCTACTCAATATTCTCAAATTCTTGATGTAAATGTTTCTCAACAAATTATTTTCTTTGGGATTGATTCTAAGGAGAAAATATCAAGGCCTGTTCTTGAGAATACATTTGATTAGATACAAAACCTATTGATTGTGGCCAAACGTGGGAAATAACATTGCATGAAACCAATTTTGTCGGACATTGTTGATTTTGGAGTGCATTGAAATGAAATTATTCATATGCACCCCATCCTCTGATATGATCATTGGATGGGGAATCAAAAATTTTCTAGCACAACCTCTTTATAGCATCAATACATGCGTGCTGGAGGGCTCTCTATTGTTTTTCAACCATTGTATGTCAAGAAAATGAGATATATGCCATGTAAATTTGCTGCTACAACCCTCATATTACCTTTACATGATTTTGATATTCATAATATGGTAGGACTTTGGTTTTCAAATGACAAAGAGTTTTCCATAATTTGAGATGAATGTCATGAATGCAATATCCTATTATCAATTCTAGGATGTTTTACTGAGAGTCTTCCAATGTATAGAACGTGATAGGGATTTCTTCTTTTTCTAATTGTTTCCTAATGTATAACACATCTTCATCATGTTTCAAAAGAGGATTCTCCACTTGATCTGACCAGAGTGGATGATATGTATTAGAAGATAAATGACCTAAAGGAGGTTCATAGAATGATCATTCACTTAATATGTATTTTGGTTGAGAAACTGTTTCACCTATAAATGAAAAGGCATCAGACAGTACTGGCTTTGTGTTTTCAGGTGCCTCAAGATAGGAGGGCTTTCTCATAGCTACATTGTCAATTATGGAATTATCTTGAAAATATGAAATACTACTACCGAGAGGACTGTCGTAGAGAATTCCATCATGGGGAGGATCACCATGATGGATTATAGTAATGGATAAATATTATTTCTCCTTGGTCTTCTTGCCACATAAAGGGTTGTCGTGGATCTCATCTTGGGATATGCACACTGGAATGAAAATTTTTTCATGAAGTAAGCCTTTATGACGATGTTTCTGATGAGGAACTTCATAATTACAACTACCAATCCCATAATTTGGTAATGGGAGGATAGGATCTTGAGCAGCAAAATATAATTGTTTTTGGGCTTCAAGAACACCAGCATTAAGAGGAGACGCATCATAGCTTAACTCTGGATTTTCCAACAATGCTTGGAAATAATATTTCTTAGATGTTCTGTTATACTTAGTTGGGGACACTTTTGAGGAAAAGTGGTTATCATTGGTAGGTATATGATCCTGCCTTGGAGTGGTTACCAAAACGAACTGATTACCTACAATTGGAAGGGGTGTATGTTCCTGATCTTGTTCTCCATATGATATGGGGGAATATTCCCTATGACCCTCTTGGACAAGAACAGAGGAATGTATCTACTTCTATATGGCCTACCGATGTTTCATCCCATGTGTGGGGATAGATATATGTGTCTATTCCCCTGATATTGCTGATGTAGTTGTTAAAATATCCTGGCATGCTTCCTGAATATGGACCGAGATATGTGTATGCCATTTCACCATTGATAAGATGTGTTTGGCGACTTCAGTGGCCAAAACGAGATTATATGTCCATTCTGTATCTAGATTAGGTGTATTTACCTATTCCAGTCATCCTTTTCTTGTCAATGGATATTGACAGTACTCACGCATGGGGGAAGAGATTTGGGTCTACTTCAAATTTGTCGTCGGAGCTTTCCAAAAAACTTCTCTGGGTGCTACCAAATGAGACTGTTGGTAGACTAGATGAACATTGGAAAGTGTATGTGCCTGCTTTCTATTTTCCATCAAGTGTGGTTGATATACTTCCTTCAATACTGGAAGACGAGACTACTGGAAGAATTAGTGAATGTAAACAAGTGTGTGTTCCTATTTACCAGTTGTCACCACATTAGATTGGTGAAATTATTTAAATTTAGTTAGACGAACCTACTAACTGGCTGATAACTTGTAAAAATTTGTATGTGCCTATTCATGGTGCTATAATGGTTTTATCTGGTGGGGTTGGTGGGTTTCTATTAGACGATTCTATTGAACACCAAAATTAGGACAGACGGGTGTATGTGCCCGCTCGTTGTTTTCCATAAAGTTGAATTGATGGACTTATCTAGTGGTGGTAGAGGTGAGAACCTGCTTCCTATTGACCGGATGTTTTCCATGTAGGTTTGTATTAAATTCCTGGGTTTGAGAGACCTGGTCCAAACATCTAAAGGGTACACCCCCATCATGTTGGGGGTACACAACTACGAGATTCTGGTGGCGATTGCTGGTGGGATCCCTCAAGAAGGACTCATGCATTCTGGAACTAAGGCCTTAAGTGACCTCCTGATCTATCTCTCTATAGTACAGCAGTAAATGATTATTGCGTTATAGGGATAATGACCCGAAATGGTTAGAGACGATGGTTGGAACCATTTTCTTCTTGATCATTGGTCATAGTTGGCCAAATGATCGAGGATTTTTGTTGACCTAGAGGGCCTGTCGTGTAGCCTCCAAAGTCGGGATTGTACTGTGCATGCGATATTCCTTTACCATCACATTAAAGACCCAGATTTGAAGATGTTGGGTTGGTGATGACGTTCTTCCCGTAGATGGTGATTTATCTTGATCAGTGGTCGAGAAGTTCACAGATATTGTCTTGGAGAAATCCATTATTTTGATTGAAGGGAGTTCTGTGGAAAACATGAATACAAAAACAATATCTATTAAAACAAAATCTATTTATATGGATACATTAGCAATTAATTCCTTTGTATGGCCTTCCTTTATCAATTGATAGAGCCCTAACAGGTGGGTAACATTATTAACATGGTTATGGATTTATGTAGGGTTCACCATTTCTGTATCATAGTTCATTGAATCATGCGTTCTAGATTTAAGAATCACTATTTCGAGGTGATTTCCATTGGATTTATTTATGGAACTAGAAATTTCCAAATGTTCTTTATCCAAAGGGGACATGATTTCCAAAGGCATGCATTCGTTATTCTTGAGATTTAAAATACTTAAGGACATTCATTGGTTGAGAGGATGGGAGGTCAGACTCATCACACCCTTTTGGGGGGAATTATTATATACTCCAGGACTCTCTATGTAAATTTAAGATATTTTCATGAATCCTTATTAATTCAACAAGTATATCATAAGTATCCATTAGAATTTTTAATTACTTATTAAAATGTGTAAAATTTAGTATCATCAGTATAAATTCGTGTTTCTTCATTAATTGAAACATCTATATGTATTGAAGGTTTTACATCAATGGTATCCTCTAATATACTGATTAAAGATTCTTCTAATCATTGTTGTGATGATTCTGGTTTTTAAGCCACTCAGTAAGGTACTCTAAAATTTATTTTCATCTAGGGAGACGAAGGCTTATTTTGATTTTAGGATCATGCCATGAAAATGAACTACCTATGTATCCTTGTGAAAGGAATTACAACCCTTGCAGTTCGGTGCCTCTTAATAGGACACATCATACCTTTTAAGTTCATGTGATATTGGCCTCTAAGTGAAAGATGCTTGGTTAAAACTGAGCATGGGTCTTATGCTAAAGCAGCTTGAGGAACATGGAAAGGATATGGGTTTCCATGTAGGATCAGACACTATTGGGATTACTGCCCAAGGATAATAGGGTTGATTTGGAGTGTTGGTTTTGAACCTTAGGGATTCTTCCTACGTATCCCATAAAAATGGGAATCAAAGCCCACGTAGTTCGGTAAGTCTCATAGGAGAGAATGGACCTTTGAGAGAGATGATTTTGGGATTAATTCTTGAAAAGGATGCCTTGATTACTTGGGGGGTTTTATTTGGGGATTATTCTTAAGTATGATGCCCAGATTAAGGGAATTAGGGTTGGATTCTTGAGGATTATGTCCAATGAGCTCGGGCCTTGAGACGGCTTCCTACGTATCGTAGTTATGCTGGGAATGAGAGTTCTCGTAGTTCCTTCCAATGAGTGTTGTGCACATGTTGTAAAAATAACGTATCTCTAATCCCATGTGAGTCTTGATTAGTGTGAGAAACAATAGTATGTGAAAGATTCAACAATGACACTTCACACTTTTCCTCATCCGCTGATGGAAGAGGGTGTGTCGACTGTGGAAGAGGGAGATGCGAGGAGCCTTCCCTCTGTTCAGTTTATATTGGGAAGGGGTCCAATGTATGGAGGAAGGGATGAAGGTGAGGGGCCTACACGAGGATGGATGACCTAAAATTGATCTTGGTAGGAAATGGAGACTTCTCATTTGCGTGTGAGGAAATGTAAGTGTGAATTTTACCTTCAGTACCAGATACATGAGGTTCTAGGTCACCTATTTGAGAAAGGAGATGACAAGACCCAACCCTCCTCCAAATTGGGAACTTCCCAACATTGTTTCTGGGAGAAATTCCAATGTGACTGCAGATATACAGACCCACAGACATTACATGAATCCTAAACCCATTGTGAAATAAATTTGGGAAACCTCTAACTATGGAAATATATACCCTTATAGGAGAAACATTGATGTGCCTTTCCCAAAGGATTGATATTTCAGGAAACTTTGGTGGAGGTCTCAATAGAATCTCTTTCAGATAGGTGAGATAATGAAGAATAATCCATTCCATGAATGGATGAGTAATGATTAATGGCTTGTAGACTGGAGAGAGTGAAGAGAATAAGTGAATCAATTAGGGGATCCTATGTAGATAAGGGTGCGTAAGTATGGTCGTGCAAGTACACTTGGGCGGCCTGATGTTCACTTAATCGAAAAATAACCTATATCATAATACTTGGGAGAGAGCTTGCTTAAGCTTTCAAAAGTATTAATAGGTGATCCATGAAGTGGGGCACTGAAGTTCCTGTGAGAGGAATGGGAGGCACGCAAGTATTTTTGACCTAGGGAGGTTGGGCGCTTTAGGGGTGAAAGTGTTATGGTTTTTAAAAACTAAAAGGACTTAACTCCAATGATCCTCTATTAAATCCTCTAACCAAGGTGTTAAAAAACTACCTTGAATGTTTTTGAAGACTGGGGTGATGTACAAGGGTGACCAGAGCCGAAATTAGGCTTCATGGAAATTCATCCATACAAATGGGGGGCCCATGGGTCTATTTATAGGAAAATAAATGACCTTGGGAGAAATGAGTTGGGCACACAAGTGACTTGCGCACCAAATTGGGGTGCGCAAGTACCTTGCGCGCCGATGGTGTTTTGGCTAGACTAGGGTGACACCTTGAGGACTTAGCCAAAATTGTCAATTCATTCAGCTTCAGCATGGTGGCGTGCAAGTGTTTGTGTGTAGGTACCATGGGTGCCTCTTTAGGGACTTAGCAAAATAATTTCTCCATACCAGGGGCTGCGCCCCAGCATCCCTACATGGGATCAGTGTCGGGATGCAGTCCCAACCCTTCAAGACAGTTCCTTCGCTACCGTCACTAACCCCCATGAAAAATGAAGAGTTTCACAACTAACTTTTTGAGACTGGTTGAGGCTATTTTCAGTCGTGGAACATGGAAACACATCTTCAATTATAGAGAAGTTCATGGAACACATTTCATGGTCTCTACAACCATATCTCATACATATGGTATATTCCAATAAAGCATACATCATGATATCAACAGATGGATAGATCATCACGGCTCCAACAAATGCGAAGTTCTTGAAGAAATACTTCATGTAATAAAAAACCAAGCCAAGACCAAAAATCTAAGACCTTAAACTATGAGTAGTATACAAAAGGTATAACAATGGTCCAAGATCAATGACCTTAAACTATGAGTTGTTTTCTTGACAACTTGGCTTTAAACTATATGGTATTTGTCCATGAAACAAATCATTGAACCATGAAGCCAAGGTCCTAACTCTATGACTTTAAACTATGAGTTATTTAAGCCCCATGTTTCAGTCCAAACTCTAGGAACTTAAATTATGAGTCATTTTCCTTTCCACATGATTTTAAACTATAAGGAACTTGTCCCTAAAACATGACATTAAACTATGACTAATGACCTCATCGTAAGATGTTAAACTACATGACACAAAATGTCCCAATTGTATGATAATAAATTGCACGATCTCTCACAGAACTATGCATTACATGATTCATGTCATTCCATGATAGGTAGCAACCCAACAATCCTCAATCTTGGCCCACCCCCTCAAAAAAATGCATCCATCATGCCCCGTATCTACCCATATTCGTAATGGATACCCTTATCACTCTTTATTTCTCACTTCGAGTATAAATCACTTGAGATTAGGATCAATGGTAGGGATTCACTTATGAATGCACACTATGTAGTAACATAATAGACATGTAAACCATGATGGATTGAATGAAAATGAACCCACCACTAGACTGATCCAAATCGGTACGAGGTATATACAGAACTATGTACGACATGATTCCTTCCCTCGTAGGATATGTAGTGATGCCTCAGTCCTCAATCTTGTCCCAGTCCCCATAAAACAAATACTCCAATAGATTATATACCTCCCCACACTCACTAATGAGACACTATGACCACTCCTTGTTTCCCATACAGAGCATAACTTAGGTGAGCTTAGGATTAGTGGTAGGGATTCTCTTATGCAAACAAATTGTAGGGAGATACGGTAGTCTGAACACCCATATAAAATGAAACCAAAATTTCCTTGTATGTGAACCAAGATAAATAAGTACAGGGAACTTTCATAACAATGTATGGCTTGATTCCTACCCTCGCAGGATACATAGTGACACCTGGATTTTGTATCTCAATCCATCAAATTGTCATCATTAAAAAAATGCCCCCAAATGTTCCTACATATCGAGCAGACATCCATAGAGAACATTCATAACTATGTATGGCTTGATTCCTACCCTCTAAGCATATATAGTGACATCCAGATTTGGCATCTAGGACTAATAAAATATGTATGAAAATAAAATTCCCTCACATGTTTTTACACATGGTCTGAGCCAGATCTGTATAGGGAGTGCTTAAAACTATGTATGGCTTGGTTCCTTCCCTCACAAGATACATAACGATGCTTGGATTTTGTATATCATCTCAGCGACCAACAAAAATTCCCCTTCTCCCCCATAATTAGGTTAGAATTTCATAGGGAGCCCATTAATGGTCCTAATAACATGACAATTAACAACAAAATTCTTCAAGATTTGTGTGTGGTGTAGTCCTATGTGTTATAAGATCCCGCACATACCCCCCCACTAATGAGAAATCTAAATATCATGATTACACATATACTTATCAGCCAAACTTATGTGGAAGCCTCAGTAGTGCACAATCCACCATGGTCTGGGTATTCCTTATGTTCCCAAAAACATCATTCTTGTTTTTTCAAACTCTATACCCTGAAAAAACATGGATCCCCATAATCATCCAAGTCCACCTAATATAGAAGTCCAATTTCCTATGAATACCTTTTTTTGACTATGCACATCATGCCTCGGTGTCTCTGCATATGTTTCCCTCAAATATGGCCATCAGAAAAAGGAAAATTTCTTCACTTGGGGAGTCATATCCTATCTCAGTACACCCAATGGATTCCAAGCCCCATGTCATTCCTCCTGATTCCAGCCACCCTCAGGACTATGGTTTACACCTTCTGTCATCACTCACATGTAAGTAACGCTGGAACATCATGATTGAGAGTAAACCAAAACTATTAAAGATATTTAGGACATCATAATCATCCCCACTGTATGACTCTAAACTTCACATCATAATTTCCTCACCGCATGACATTATACTTCAAGGCCAAAATATTCCTTGATGTATGATGTTAAACTACATAACAAAGGATTAATCCCAAAAGAACTCTATAATTTTTATTTTTCTATTCCACGGAAATGAAAAACAATCCTTATAATCCCATGTTTCACACACCGATCACAGCTCACATGAGCTTCAGGATTTTATCAAGAGATCCACCATGGCATTATGGAAAAACTGTCTAGGAATCTGGTCCTAGAAGAACAACAATAAAAGGCATGTCCTAGTTCCCTCCCCCTAAGATGAACCCCATGTCCTGGCCATTTGACATTAAATGACCAAGTATCCCAATGATGGGATGAATGAATCACCCCACATATTAGTCAGAACTACATAAGGGAAACCTAATTCTAGGAACAAATTTCAGCCCAAATGTTTCTAATATGTCCAAGTACAATCATAACATACCCTAAACTCCATTATTTGATTGATCTGGGATCCCCATAATCATTCAAGTTCATCTGAGATAGAAGGGAAGTCTCTTGCAGACACCATTACTTGACTATGCTCGTAATGCTCTGGTGGCTCTACATATGTTGCCCAAAAAATGGCCATCAATCGATGGAAAATTTGTCCCTTGGATAGTTCTCTTCTATCCAGTACGCCCATCATCTTCCATGACCAATGTCATCCATCTTGATTCATGTTTCCCATGGGACTATGGCTTAAAACTTCTATCATCACTCACTTCTATGGAATGCCAGAAAATCTCGATTGCTATTAAACCAAAACTATTAAAGATCTTTATGAAAACATAATTTTCCTCACTACATGACTCTGAACTGCACAGTATCATGTCCTCACCATACAACATTAAAATGAAAGTCCAAAATCATCGTCTTTGTATGATGTCAAACTACATAACAATGGTTTAAGCGTAATGTTCCCTCTAATGTTGGTTTTTCTATTCTTAGTAAATGACCCAAAATCCTCATAATCCCTTGTTTCTCATAATGAGAAAATATAATGTGATCTTAGGGATATTAAAAAGAGATCCACCATGGAATTATTGAAAAATATTCCTAGAATATATTCCTAGAAGCATGACCCTAAAAGGCATGCCACTGTTCCTTCCCCCCGAGAGGAACCCCATGTCCTGGCCGTGTGACGTTAAATGACTAGGTATCCCAAATATGATATTAATGTCCCACCCTATGTATGAGTCATTACTACATTATGTATAGATGATTACATATGTAAATTACAGCCTAAATATCCCCAATATTCCCAGATACACTCATATTGTACCCCAAACTTCTTTCATTGGGTGATCTTGAATCCCCATAAACCTCGAAGGCCATCTGACATTGGAGTCCGGTGCCCTTTAGAAACCTTTTATTGAATATGCATGTCATGACCCAGAGGCTCTGTATATTTTTCCCACAAAAATGGCCATCAATCAAAGTAAAAGTCATCCCCAATAGATTCCTCTCTTACATTGGTATTCCTAATGGCTTCCAAGAATTGTTCCACCCCTCTTGATTCATGGGCCCTAAAAGTAATGGTTTACATTTTCCTCCTTACACACGTCCAAGATATATCAAACATGTGGTCCTGATTTATCTCTTGTTTCATTTGAGGTTTTTAAGAATACACCATTTGTATGCATGAAGTTGATCTGGATACACAAGAAGAGTTCCCACACTCATTTACAGGTCTCCCCGAATAAGTTTATTAGAAATTCCCATTTTTTGTGTTCAGTATCACCACATGTCACATGTCACAAACCATATTCAGAAAGTCTCCAATATCAATAATAGTCAATGGCCATTGGAGATGAAATTCCAGTGTCCTATGGACACAAGTTTTTGACTACTCACATCATGCCCCAGTGGCTCTGCACATGTTTGCCAAAAAACATTCGTCAATCAAAGGAATTTTCATCCCTAGAAGAGTCATTTCAAGCTTATGTATGCTCAAATTATATTCATGTCCTAACACACACCATGATTTTGGAAACCCATGGATAACGACTTGCATAACTTCTTCTTTCCAAATATACCTGACATTAAAAATACTTCTAACTAAACCAACAATTCACCAGCTCTCCCGAATGAAAGTATGAAATGTGCGGGAACATTTTCCAACTCAAATATGATATGAATGTCCCTAATGGTTTTAGAAAAAAATACTTAATATATCCACCCAATGTGAATTCTAACTTGAAAATAAATTCATAATACTATTGAACCCCTCAGGACATCAGAGATTAAAGGATAGCGTCCTACTGACACCTTGGATTGACAATGGACATTATTAAACAAATGATCTATACATGTTTCCCAAAAAAATTGTCATCGATCAAAAGAAAATTAGTCCCCAAGAGATTCCTTTCCTACCTATGTATTCTTAAATGGTTCCTGAGCCTCATGCATGCCTGTATTCTCAAATCAAGGGTCTAGAAAAATCCATAATCTGTGTATGAAAGAAAATAGGGCATTCCCAGATGATCGTCCCGAATTAGGTCCCTTTACCCATTATGTTTGGTCAAATATGTTCTATCTAAATCATTAGTAATAAGTCTGATTGGAAGGACAATAAATTTCAAGTGAAAAAAGAAACCATACATACTAGAGGGAAAATCCACATAAAGAACCTCTAGGTAAAAGTAATGTATCTGTTCATTAAAAATATTAAGCCATTATAAAAGGCATAAATCATGTTAGGTCAAAATCCCACAAATGGAGGCCTAAGAAAAAGTCAATTTATACCCTCTAAGAACATTTTAAGTAGGCATAAGGAAAAATTAGGATAAGAATGAAAAAGACATAAATTTTCATGGGGTTTTCCATGAAATCCCATCAATAGTCGAACTATGATCGCTCAGTCCTATGGATCAATAAAAAATTAGATCATGTTTTGATTATTCAATTTTATTGATCATGATTTAAAATTAATACCAGATTCAGATGATGTTTATATGATTGATTAATGGAAATAATAGGGAAGGGGGAAAAATTGATCAATGGAAAAGCAGTTCCATCATATTCCATAAAAATATATGGTGGGAATCTACAGCCTAGAGCCTCTCCTTGTATGTAAGAAAAGACCTTTACAAGAGATGATTGGTAGAGTCTCAATGTTTCATTAGCGATTGGTGTGACTCTTCAATGGTTTGGCAGATATTCAATAAATTCCTAGTCTCAGCCTCTGTACTCGCTCGTAGTGCCTCTACTTCCCTCATGGCTTGGAGGCCGGTTTTTTCTTTCTCTGATATTTTTTGTCGCCCCTCCACAATGATGGCTATGGATCGGGACCACTCTTGTTTGGGCAGCTCTAGATTTTGGATTTTTTGGTCCACTTCCTGT
The DNA here is from genome assembly GCA_963277665.1 of Viscum album. NCBI lineage: Eukaryota > Viridiplantae > Streptophyta > Magnoliopsida > Santalales > Viscaceae > Viscum > Viscum album. The sequence continues at coordinate 1,477,082,353 of OY728148.1, read as the reverse complement.
TCAAGTTGTTCCATCAAAGTCACTTTCTTCCTGAGTTCATTTTTCATCATTGAAACTGTTCCAACATGTGTGTCAGCCTTATCAATGATAATTTGTAATGTAGTAGCTAGAAAAGTTGTTGAATATGCCATGTATAGTCGATATTAATGTGCACTAGTTACTTCCCAAGTAGCAACTACTTGTCTTACTATATCATAAATTCCATGATAGTTAAATCCACCAAAGCTCAAGACAATAAACTAGTACAGTAACTTTAGAAATTTTACTAGAATCTCATCCAATGGTGTCTAGGATATTAATCACCAAATGATCTACCATGCATTTTTCCAAGTGGGATGTCGATTTACTAAGATTTATTGATTGGTCTTGGAATCACTCCCTAATGATGAAATATAGCCAGGAATGAATGTCACTAGATAGGGACATGACTCGGCATCTACAACATGGATTGACTCTATAACAACCTCGCATTTGATAATGGTAATAGATGACAAGGTAAGGGTATCTTCCACCATTGCTAAGGCTTGTGGTTGTGATTTTGGTGGTGGAGGGGAGACGACTTCAATACCTCACACTATTTCAGTTGTACCGCTATCTAAAATTGGTGACATTGCATATTCAATCATCAGTTTCACTTTGTGGATAAGAAGGAATACTGAGGACCTGGGGCCATGATTATATGAAACAATAGTCCTCAAGGCAGCCCTCAAAAGGTTTTTGGTTAACATAAGACATGTAGGTAATGTTAGTCCAGATAAAAATACTGGTCTTGGAATCCTAGGGGTAGAAAACATAACCCCTCTCCGAACTGGAAAAAAGGGCACGATAGCCCACTCCAAATTTTCAGGGGAAAGAACATTAACATCCTTGATTATGAATTAACCAGAAAAACCATGTGTATATGAAACTATAGTCCCTTAAGTGACTCAATTTTTAGGGGTAAAATACATTCAATCAAGATTGATTGGCTCATCGATATTTTAAGCCCCTCAAAGATCCAACAAGTCCTGGGGATCGTTACTTGACTCGGCCCCTACCATAAATACGACCATGTATCTCTCCATAAGATTCAACTACGCCGATTAAAGTGAGACCACAACTTTTAGATGTATTTCCATTATTGGAAAAATGATTGTTTGAGAGGGAGGAGGCACACCTGAGGGGTTAATATCACCCATGATCTCTTCCCTTCTTCCCTAATTCAATCATATGCGACAGATGGAGACCCTTCCTGTTCCTTAAAAGAGAAATTAGCTATAGATTTTTGAGCAGTAGTTATTTGTTACCGAATATGCCCTATATCAAAGTACATATATGTTCTGGTATGTTGATCAGATAATGGTACTTGGTTCAATAACCAGATAAACAGAAAATTACTTGTGATCCCCTGCAGAATATTCTTGGACAACTGGAATGCTTTCATGCATTTCTTTGACTGTTGAGGGATGGATCTTGAAAAAGATCAACAAGAGGATCATGAGGGTGAAATTCCTGGGAAGGGTCTATAATAACCTCGTCCATATGTTCTTGGCCTCTAGGGGATCCTTCCGTAGTACCCCCTACCGTTCAGGGGGAGTACTCCCCATCCTAAATACCACTGGGAGAATACTTTGGGGAAAAGTCCATATTCTGATATATGGAAAATCCATGAATAATAAAAAGGAATGGGTGAATATTATATCAAATTTTAAATAAATGAATTTAAGGCCAATGTTTTTAGATAATAACTCTCCCATAAGTCATGGGAATACTTCCATCAATGCCAAATATTCTGGCCAGTAACGCCTATCCAGAAGAGCATAAAGACACTCATCCATTTCAGTCAAGTAAGCTGGCACCCCATCAGGCTCTTCGTCAATTGAGATACCTGTTGGAGCAATTTCTCCACCAAATCATAGAAGATGAAATCATTCCCTCTGACGAAGCCTCTATATATCATCATCTGAGGTGCTTACTATCATTTCATCCTAGAATATCTAAGCCCTTGGAATTGCATCTGTAATTGGGATGGACAATGGTGTACGGATAGTACAGGGGAGTGGAGTAGGTTTTGACCACCACAAAAATTTCCTAGGTGTCCTTGCCATCTCAAGATATTATTAAGAGGAACATTTGTGAGGTGATGGGAACAAGTAAGAATCTTTTTCTGTTGTAGCCGCAATATGCAAGCCAACGATATTTTCATCTTCATCAGTGGTTTCTTGTAACAACATGGATTGTACCGAATTTGAGTACTTACTGTGACAACTTTGAGAGAGAATGAGGTTCGTGAAGTCCTTTAGATAACGTCTCGCCCGATCTGGATACTCATCAAAAGAAATGCCTTCCGGTGTTGACACATAGCCAATGCCAATATGGGACACTTCCCTTGTCTATAGGAGCTTCCATAAATCATAGTGGGACCATTCACGGGTAGATGGGTGACATTTTAAAAGGTCCCATTACCTCTAGTCCACTGGAAATCAGTGTTAGAATGAATGAATGATGGACTTGTGGCAGCTGCTCGAGCAGATTGTTTGGCCACCTGTGAGGTCATAACCCCATCTTTCACAACTATCCTCAGGGTAGTGTCAAGATACATTCAGAAGAATTTTACCAGTCCAGAGTGTTCAAAAAATCCCTTTTTATTCTCCTTTCCCATTCACCTTATATTCCTTATAAGTAGTCACAATAGGGACCAGTATGGATAATTTTCTATTGAGATATGACGTAACCCATGCCTTAGCATAGTTCATGGTAAGGAAGGGAATGAAATCAGCGTGATCTGGAAGTCTGGCCTAGCTTTAGGTGTCCTCTCAGGTGATCATCAGCCATAATTGGCAGGCTATCATCATGTTCCTATCCTGATGAACACTATTGGGAGCAGGGGGACACATCTTCTGAATGTGGTTAAATTACAGACTAAATCTGCAGGGTGCATATCCCTTGTAAATAAGTTCCCCTCTGATGTGAGAAACCATGATGCCTTCTCGAAGAGAAAAAAATTTACCTCAGTAGATAATGTATTCAGATGAATTGTTTGTAATAGTACGAGTAGGGGAATCAAATGGGTGGTGAGAGAAACATTTGTGAACACTGAGACAAGCCATTTAGTCCTACTTGTTCCATTTGGTTTGCTCCTCTTGCTTATCTTGTGAATCCCAAGACATCACCATGACCTTGCTGGTGATATAAAGATACAGTTAGAGGGTGGGATGTAGAATTAGTTGGGAATTGATGAAGTAAAAACCCCCTATGTGGGCTCCCATCTAGCCCCAAATAATTTGAATATTTTCAGTCATCCAGTAGGGTGACACCGTTCATTGATTCAACCCAATAGGTGATATATCTTTCCAAAAAATGGGATAGTCAAATTGATTCATTTTGATGTATCCGAATGAGAAGCCATGATAACGGTTGAGGATCTTACACCACAAAATTATTGCACTGGTAGGATCCACCCACTCAGATACATGGAAAAGAAATCCCCCAGTCAAAATAACTGATCGATGTTAGAGTTTATCCCCCAACCCCATATCCGAAATCCCCCTCTCCCATGGTGGGCCATTAAGTACCACCTCACCTTCAGGTGTCTTTAGTGGAACATGCCCCAAGTATCTCTGAATTGAGATCGAGAATAGAATTCCTATAAAAAGGGCCAAACTAGCTATCAAATGGAACATCCTACTTCGAACTAGGATCAATTTACTACAGAAGTTCCTTCTCTTGGATGATGAGTTTCTTAGACAGGGGGGGGTTCTTTCCTCGTTATCCCAAATAGTGGATGGGAGGGAGAAAATCATCATACATGTCCCCAACGATAGGGACTCCCGAAATAAACCAGATATCCCATAGACAGATGTCATCCTACCCATGGGTCCAATGGAAAGTGTTGGTATCTGGACTCCACCTGCTTAAGAGCTGTGAAATAAGGGTATTAGGAAAATGGGTGTACATAAGAGAAACCCATGAGGCCTCGTATAGTTCCATAGTCTATTTCTCGGCTCGGAATTCTTCAAAACTCTGTCAAACCCAAATGTGCCACCCCCAGTCAAATCCAAATGAGCCTCTAGGGCGAAGGTCCCATTGAGATGGCCAATTGTAAAGCTCATTCGCTGTAGCATTCCTCATGATGCTCTGGTAATAGTTGGCCTTCTGATCTGGATTCCACTACACCCCCTCAAATTTTCGAGGTGCGTAGTGTAGAAATGACATGTAGGTAGTATCTCTCTTAAGGTACCTCCCCTAGGAAGAGTTAAAATCCTTCAGAATAGAATTATTTATTATGCAGGTGGTAGTCTGATCAATCGGGTTTGGCACCAAGACCACTGGGTCAGAAAAAAGGCCAAACCCATTAGAATTAATCACGTCTGAGACCGAGTACTCCTGTAGACCCATTGTTAGTAGATTCTCCAGATACTTGTGAAGTGTAAAAACCAGATTTTTTCATCATCTGAAGCCACTATGTTCTTTGATCTTTAATCAGAAGCAGAAAAATGGGAAACAATAATAGCCAAAGAAGAGGTAGTTACTTCAACAACACCCTATGAAGAAGTCATTGAAGCCTGTACCTGAATATCCAGATGCCAACAAAACATCAGTCCAATAAAAAATGTAGGATAAAAGGATATGAAATAATGATAATGTACTCAAATTATTTCCAAAAAGGTTATGAGTATTGTATCTAGAAATGGTGCTCGGTAGCCACCTTCTACATACTTCATAATTTACGGTAGCCACAACCCGCTTACAACATGATACATGTATGTAACCTCTCCTACAGTTACGGTACGTGGATTCCTCCCACTGTGCCCAACCATGGTAGGAATTCCATCCACAAGGTATTGGCCCATGGATCTTTGGCGGGAAAACAAAAAAATTAACGGAAGATGGATACTGTGAACCTAAGAATTGATTAAGATCATGTTCAAAAATTCCAAATTAATGTTTGATGTTTGGATTATTAATTTTCAATGTACATATCATCAATTCATGTTTGGTATGCGGACACTCTAGTGGAATAGCACCCCCTTCACGAAATCTAGATTTTATGTCTTAAAACATTGAAATTATGTTCGCAAACACCAAAACAATGTACATGGAGAGAAAATTGGGGAGAAGACCAGTTTGAGGTATGTACAATTTAGTTTGCGATTGTCATTTTCGTAAGGAGAATGGTACGCAAGAGCAGAGGAATCTAGGGAAATCGATATCAATTTTCACCATGAGAAACATTAAAAGTAAAATGAAATTGGCCTATATATATAGGTTTGGTCCATTCCAACAGGATCCTTCTGTTCTACCACGATCCATTTCAATTCAGGACCAATTCTACATCAAAATAGTCCACTTTTCATTGCAAACAGACCCAATTCCGATGAGAGGAATTTTAGGGTTCTAAGGATTCCTCTAAGTGAAGAAAAAACCCCCAAAATTTCTTTTAATAAGGAAGAAGGTACTCTTGAATGTCTAGAAAGGTGAATAGACTCAAATCGAGTTGAAATATTCAGAAGAAACTTGAAAGAATTCAAATTTCCAAGACATTTCAGGTGGAATATGTACCATCACCAGGAAAGGTACATGGACTAGACGAATCACAAACCACCAGGTATGTAAAATGATCTGTGGACTACTGTCTCACAGAGCAATGGCCATCGAACAAGGTAGACCATGAACTGAGTCGCCAAAGGAATCATAGGCATGAATATCGTCTTTGTTCCCTGACACAAACCTATCAGTATATGGAAAAAGAGAACGGATAGGGTTCCATAAACCATTATCATGATCCAAAGCCTCTACAAACCCCAGTTGACTGAATCTTCAATGGGTCAAGATATTAGTTCAATTGGCCTCTGCAAATGGTGCCACATGAATAATATATATGATTTCTCCAATTCTCTATAAAATGATCACATCAGAAGTACGGTTGAGATACATGGAGATGAATGAGGAGAGTCAGATGAAAAAATCTTGAGGGGTACTGAGAGGTGTGAAGAAAGAGTTCAAAGAAGACACTGGCATCAGTGTCGATTAATCGGAAAAGCCTGAACTGTGAACCACACCTATCGTAGGAACAGCTGTATGTGAACCATAAAATGGGGGAATTGAATAATAATAATAGAACCACAAACCTAATTGGTGAACCATGAACCACATACTTCTTACGGATGAACTCACCACAAATGATGATCCCTCATACCCTCCTTCAATATGGTGCTCCGCGTAGTGTACCGCTATACAAATTGAACCCAGCGTCACATACTATATCAGTACGTGGATAGAACCCAAAGAGGTGTGATGGGCCATGTACCACTGTGGTATGCTATTGACTATACCCATGCTTGCGTACCACATCAGTATGCAGACGAATCCTCTTCTTGCATACCACTATTGACCATAGAGCCTCCCCCAGCCCATATAAGAAACCAGTATGAGGAATAAGGTATCTTTGGGTATTGTTTCCTTTAGTTCCAACCTCACCTCTACATTACTGTACAATACTCCATGGTCCCTCTGTAAACCAGTCCTCCTTCGTCAGGACAATGACTCCTCCAATGCCACTGGACCAATATGATCAGACCCTAGGGCACACCAGCATGCCCCTATGAGTCTACATACCCACGGAATGTGGAGTCACGAAGGCTCCCCCCAAAATGGTGTGGGCTTCTGGAGTTCCCATGGGTCTATATTACCATGGTAACCCAGAGTCCAACTTTGGGATGCGGACACGAACCTCCCCATTCTGGGGATTAATGGTGATCACTCACTTTTCTATTCAATGAGGAATAGTAATCAGTTGAAGGGGTTATGTTCTATCCCCCCTTTGATGAGGACGAAGCTCCCTCCTTTCCTAGAACATTCTCTAAGGCCATCCCATTGAGGTAATACTCCAATCTCTTGAGGTGGGGCCATGTGACCGTTAATTTTATCTCACATTAAATGGTTTTTGGCTCCTCACCCTCTCCCATGGTTTCCCCTGACTCTTTTTCTATGGTCTCTCCCTCCCCCCACCAACAGGGGATGAGACATCTGCATTGTTGAATCTTTCACACCCTCTTATTCTCACAGCAACCATGACTCTCATCATCTTAGAGGTTTTTGAGGATTATAACATCCACAAGAATCTGAACTATGAGAACTCAGATTCCTAACCAAATTATGATATTTAGGACACCTACAAGAAGTCCCATGCTCAAAATGCTACCCACCCATAAAGGATCCACCATACCATGACCCTTCAAATGGGAATATCTCATGCATAAGCTCCCCATCATCCAAACTATGTGGGTTCTGATTCCCCTCCCGAGGATACGTATGAAGCCCTTATTATGGGCCCGATCCATACAACAAGTCACCTTCCACCCCCCCCCCCCCCTAAATGATGAAAAACGTTAGATTACCTTATTTGATGGCTCATGTCAGCATCACCTCCGTACCATCAATCATATGAAAGCTTAAAATGATCTAGAAAACCAAGGGTATCCTGTGGAAAAACTCTTCAGGAATGAACCAAGGATTCAAAGACAAATGATCATGACAAAAATCTATAAGAGATTCCAAGAATAGGAAAAAAATTACAACCCAAATGGGTGCGGTGTTCCTGATCTCCCAACCTCTAGACAAATAGAATCCTTAAGTGTCATTGGCAAAATAACCAATCAATGATCGCCTGCCTTGGGAAAGCAGGTCCATGAATCTTGGATATCAGGGCCATTGAGTGTTCTTGTATCCACGAATAATCCCATTTGGGACCATATGAGGTAGTTATATCAGAGAAAGACTAGTAGCACAGGTGCTCGACCCCCACACAATCGCCCGTGAGGACCAATAGTTCCCACAGTGTAAATCCAACTTTCTTTAAATGATAATGATGTTGAACTAGTAGAAACAAAAGGATTGGATTATTTGATGAGAACTCAACTCATAGAAAAAGGGGCAGGAAATGATTCTATTATCCTCGGACTATTTCTACACCGCCCGAAAAATCCCCACCTTGGAGGCGGAAAAATGTGTTTCTTGTTTTTTAATGTTTTCTTAGGGGTTTTAGGGTTATAGGGGATTTAAAATTTATAATGATTCTTTAGTATTTTTTATATTCTTACTTTTTTTAGTGATTTTAGGGATTTTGAGGGTTTTATGGTTTCTTAGAGTTTTTAAAGTGTTATAGAGTTCTTAATGTTTTTTACGATTTTACGATTTTTTTGGGTTCTTTGGGTTTTTAGGGTTTCTACATTTTTTGTTATTTTAAGGATTTTTTTTGGATTTTTTTGGTTTTTGTGTTTTTAAGAATTTCGAGGGGTTTTATAGTTCTTAGGGTGTTTAATGTTTTTAGGGTTTTTTGAGTTTTTTGAATTTTATGGGTTATAATTATTTTAGGGTTTTTAATATTTTCTAAAAATTTTATGGGTTTTTAGGATAATTTATATTTTTGGATATTTTTATGTTTTTTTTATCATTTTTATGTTTTTGGGGTTTTTTTTGCATTTTTTGTGTTTTTTAATAAATTTGGTGTTTTTATGGTTTTTTGGTTATTTATAGTTTTTATGTGTTTATGATTTTTTAATGTTGTTTGGGTTTAATGGTTTTTGAATTTTTTTTAGTTAGGTTTTATGTTTTATGATGTTTTAGGGGTTTTAAGGATTTTATGGTTCTATCGTTATTAAGGGTGTTTTGGGTTTTTATGTTCATTTATGGTTTTTATTATTTTATAGGTTTTTAGGGGTTTTAAGTATTTTTTAGGTTTTTATGGTTTTCTTAGTGGTTTTCAAGGTTTCGAGGGTGTTTTACATTTTTTGGGCTTTTTTAGATTTTTAGGCTTTTATAGATTTTTTGGATTTTTTGGTTTTTATGTTTTTTATATTTTTTAGGGTTTTTCGGGTTTTTATGTTTATTTGGGGGTTTATGGTTTTTTATTTTTGTAGACTTTTAAAAAAAAATTAAATTTTATAATTTTTTATGGGATTAAAGTGTTTTATAGATTTTTTTAGTATTTTTAGGGTTTTTATGGGTTTTTAGTTTTTTCTATGGTTTTTAGGGATTTCAAGGTTTATCGGTTTTTAATTTTTATAGGGTTTTGTAGGGTTTTTATAATTTTAGTTTTTTAGGGGTTTTAATTTTTTCTGGTTTTTAAGGTTTTATTTTTTTTCAGGGTTTTAGGTTTTCTTACATTTTTATAAATTATTAGTTCTTTTTTATTATTTTTATTTTTTTTAGGGTTTATGTGGATTTTTTTGGGATTTTAGGTTTTTCATGGTATTTAGTGTCTTTTAGGTTTTTAGTGGTTTTATGTGTTTTTATGATTTTACATATTTCGTACAGTTTATCATGGTTGATAGGGGTTTTTATGCTTTTTGTGATTTTGAGAAATTTTTTAAGATTTTTTGGTTTTTAGTATTTAGTGGTTTTGTAGGGGTTTTGGGTATTTTTAAATATTTCAAGGATTTTATTGGTGCTTTTTTGGGTTTCTATGTTTTTTTAGGTTTTTAATGTTTTCATAGGGTTTTTTATGGGTTTTTAGGAATTTTATATTTTTTCGGGTTTTATTTTTGAATTTTTGTGAACATTATAGTTTTTAGGTATTTTAGTGGTTTTATGATTTTTACCATTTTTATGTTTTTATGGGTTTTAATTTTTTCTAGTTTTTTAGATTTTCTTAGGGGTTTTCATGTTTTTATGGATTTTACGTTTTTATTGATTTATAGGGTTTTTTTTGTTTTTTGGGTTTTATAGGGATTTTGAGGGGTTTTCTGGTTTCTTTTTTGGGTTTTAGGGTTTTTAGTGTTTTTATATTTTTATGGGTTTTTCGTGTTTTCTAGGTTGTAAGGTTTTCTTTAGAGATTTCATAGTTTTATTGTTTTTTTTTTCATTTTATGGGTTTCTATGAATTTTTAGGATATTTATGCATTTTATTGGTTTTTATGGATTGGGAGTTTTATACGGTTTTAGAATATTTTAGGGGTTTCCCATTTGGTAGATTTTTTAGAGTTTTTATTTGTTTTTGACTTTTATGTTTTTCTTTGGGGTTTTAAGGTTTTCAGGGTTTTTAGATTTTTTATTTTTTAGGGGATTTGAGTGTTTTTAGGTTTTCAAAGTTTTCTTTTGGTGTTTAGGGTTTTAAGGTTTTTTAATTTTTAGGGATATTTTATTTTATTATTTTTGTACTTTAATGGTTTTTATGGTTTTTATTGGGTTTTTGGGTTTTTAGGGTTCTTTTGAATTTTTCAGGTTTTCAAGGGTATTTATAGTTTTTAAAAAAACTACGTGTTTAAAGGGAACTTAATGTTTTTACTAGGTTTTTAGTGTTTTTATTGGGTTTTATTGTTTTTATGGTTTTTTAATGTTTCTTAATTTTTTTGATAACCTTATCATTTTTAGGGGTTTACTATGTTTTATTGTTTTTAATGTTTTATATGGTTTTTTAGGGTTTTAGGGTTTTTTAATTTTTATGTATTTTTAGGATTTTTTTTGTATTTTTATGGGGTTTTATGTTTTTTAGGGATTTTGAGGGGTTTTAGTTTTTTAGGTGTTTAGATATTTTATGGTAGTTTGTGTTTTTATGGTTTTTTTAGTTTTTTATAGTTTTTAATGTTTTTTTGAGTTCTTATCATTTTTAAGGGTTTAAATGGTATTATAGTTTTTAGTGGCTTTTTCAGGATTTTTTTGGTTTTAGGGTCTTTTAATATATTTATGGTTTTTATGGATATTAGTGGTTTTTAATGTTTTTATTATCTTTAGGTATTTTCGTGACTTTTATGTTTTTAGGGGCTTTATGTGTTTCTATGTATTTAAATTTGTCTTACGGTTTTTATGTTTTTTAGTGATCTTTACATTTTTGGATTGTTTTAGGGACTTTTTAGGAAGTTTATGATTTTTCTTGATTTTTAGGGATTTTTGGTTTTTAGGGGTTCGAAGTGTTTTTTGGGTTTTTTGCATTTTTAATGTTTTTAGGGGTTTTCAGTGTTTTTTGGTATTTATGGTTCTCCTAGGGGTTTATGGTTGTTTGGGGTTTTTATGTTTTTTGGGTTTTTAAAAATTTATTTATATTATTACAGGTTTTAGGGTTTTGGAGAATTTTGGGGTTTTTTATATTTTTTAGCAGTTTTAGGGTCTTTTTGTTTTTTTTCAAGTTTTTAGAGTTTTAAAGGTCTTTTAGTTTTTTTTAATGTTTTTAGGCATTTAAAGGGGTTTTAGAGATATAGTTGTTAAAGAGTTTTTATATGTTCTTATGGAGTTTTTTACGGTTTTATGGGTTTTTTCTGTTTCTAGCTATTTTTAGGGATTTTAGGGTTATTTACGGTTTTCTAAAATTTTTATGATTTTAGGGGTTATATGTGTTTTGAGGTTTTTAAGGTTTTTTTAGGGTTTTTTTTTATTTTTTGGGTTTTTTATGTTTGTAGGTGTTTTTAGTGTTTTTTAGGATTTGACAAATTTCAGAGTTATCAGGATATTTAGTGTTTTTAGGGTTTTTTGTTTTCTTACGGGCTTTATGTGTTTTTAGGTTTTTATAGTTTTTTATGGGGTTTCAAGTTTTTTAGGGTTTTGTAAAATATAAGGGGGGTTTTGATTTTGTTTTTATGATTTTTGGTGGTTTTATGGATTTTTTTGTTATTTTAATTATTAGGATTTTTATAGTTTTTTGGGAATTAGTGTTTTTTATTGTATTATAATGTTTTTATGGGTATAAAGGGGTTTTATTGTTTTTTATGGTTTTGGGGTTTTTATTAGTTTTTATGGTTTTATAAGGTTTTTAGGGGTTTTAGGGTTTTATGGGTTTAGAGGTTTTCGGTTGTTTTTAGTTTTCTAATGGTTTTTAGTATTTTTATGTTTTTAGGGGTTTTATGTGATTTTATATTTGTAATGGTTTTCAGGGGTTTTATTAGTTTTTACATTTTTTGGGAAATTTGTAGATTTTTTTAGATATTTATGGGTTTTAGGGATTTTCGTTATTTTTAGTGTTTATTAGGTTTTAGGGTTTTTAGTGTTTTCAGTGTTTTTAGGTTTTTATGGTATTTTTGTGTTTTTAGGATTTTTATGTTTTCATGGGGCCTTTTCAGTGTTTTTATGATTTTTATGTTTTTATGGAGTTTTAGAACTTTTTTAGGAATTTATGGTTTTTAGGGTCTTTTGGAATATTGAGGGTTTTAGGATTTTTTAGTGTTTTTAGGGGTTTGATGGTTTTTTGGGGTTTTAGGGTTTTTGTGCCTTTAAGGGTTTTATGGTGTTTATATATTTTTTTAACATTTTTAGATGATTAATAGGTTTTAGAGTTTTAGTTTTTTTAATGTTTTTATGTGTTTTTAGGGGTTTTAGGGTTTTTAGGGTTTTTAGGGTTTTTATGGGTTTTATGTTTTCATAGGGTTTTTTAGTTTTTTAGGTTTTCAGTGGATTTAATTTCTTTTATTATTTTTATCTCTTTTAGTTTTGTTTTGGTTTTTTTATATTTAAGGATTTTTGGGATTTTTTTGGATTCTTACGGTTTTTTTGGGTTTTCAGTTATTTTGAGGGGTTATTAGGGTTTTTAGACTGTTTTTATTATTTTTTTTAAATATATATAAGGTTATGTATTTTAGGTTTTTAAGGTTTTCTTATGATTTTAATGATTTTTTATTTTGTTTACATTTTTTGGAATTTAGGGCTTTTTTAGATTTTTATTTTTTTAGGGTGTTTTATCGATTCTGTTGGTTTTTATGTTTTTATGGGTTTTTTTATTTTTGGGGTTTTTAAGTTTTTTTGGGTTTTAAGGTGTTTATGTTTTTTAATATTTTTTAATTAGATTATTGGTTTATAGGGGTTTTACACTACTGGAAAACTAACCTTTACCAACGGTTTGGAACCGTTGGTATAGGCCTCCAAATCGTTGGTATAGCCTATACCAACGGTTTGGAGAACTGTAGCCATGTAAGCCGTTGGGATAGGTCTATACCCACGGTTTTCCAAAAACCGTTGGTATAGGTAATATGAAATCTAAATCAACGGTAATGGAACCGTTGGTATATAAATTCCAAAAATAAAACACTCGGTGGGATTTGATCCCAGGACCTCTAGTTTATAACTCAAAGACTTAACCACTAACCTAACATGACTTTTGTTTACATAATTCCATAAAAATATATATGTATTGTTCTAATTATTTTAAATTTTGATATATATAATGTTCTCCGTAGGATGATTCCAAAAAAAACACTAGACTTTTCCCAACGGTTCTCACAACCGTTGGGAAAATTCTAGTGTTTTTTTGCAAAGTGTGGCCGAAGATTGAATTATGGAGGCCCTTTGCCAACGGTTTTGGAAAACCGTTGGGATAGGCTACCCTTTCCCAATGGTTTTCCAAAACCGTTGGCAAAGGTCCTCCAAAATTCAACCTTTCCCAACGGTTTGGCCAAACTGTTGGGAAAGGTGGCCAAAATATGGGCTTTCCCAACGGTTTGGCCAAACCGTTGGGAAAGGGTACCTATACCAACAGTTTGACAAACCGTTGGTATAGAAGCATTGGGAAAAATCATTTTTCCAGTAGTGTTAGTGCTTTTAGAGGTTTTTAAGGTTTTATTTTTTTTTGATTTTGTTAATGATCTTTGGGGTTTTATTGTATTAGGGGGTTTAGTGTCTTAAGGTGTTTTTATATTTTTTTAGGATTTTACGGGTATTATGTATTTTTATAATTTTAAGGTTTTATTTGGGGGTTTCAGGGGTTTTTGGGTTTATATGTTTTAGAAAATTAAAGTCAACTTTTATAATTTTTATTTGTCTTTCAGGTTTATATGGACTTTGAGGGGTTTTAGAATTATATAGGATATTTTGAATTATTATTTTATTATGAAATTAATGAGTTTTTATATTTTGAAGTTTTTATTTTGGGTTTTTAGGATTTATAAGGTTTTTCTTATTTTAATAAAATTTTTAGAATTTTTTGAAATTTTTATGGGGTTTCAAGGCTCTTTAGGTATTTTGAGGGTTTTTATGGTTTTTTGAATTTTCTGGGTTTTCATGGAATTTTGGGTTTTTATGGTTTTTTAGGGTTTTAATGTTTTTTAGAGTTTTTTATATTTTGTGGTATAAAGGGGATTTTAAAATTTTGGTGGTTTTCGAGATTTTATGGTGTTTAGGTTTTCAAATCTTTTTAGGGTTTTAATGGTTTATTGGGGGTTTAGGTTTCATACAACATTTTTATACTTTTTAGGGTATTTTGAATTTCTTAGGTTTTTAAAGTTTTTAATTGTTTTTAGCTTCTTAAGGTTTTGGTAAGCATTTTTTGGGGTTTTTTTGGTTTTTTACATTTTATGTATTTGTAGATATTTTTAGGATTATTATTGGTTTATTGGATTTTTAGAATTTTTAGGGTTTTAGAGTTTCTATATTTTTAGGGTTTTTATTGTTTTTTGGGGTTTTATTGGTTCTTTTAGTTTTTATGGTTTTAAGTTTTTTATAATTTTAAATGTTTTAAAAGGATTAAAAAATTAATGAGTTTTTAGAGGGTTTTTGTGGGTTTTAGGGCATTTATATTTTTTCGGGGGTTTTATGGTTTTTAAGAGTTTTTTTGTGTTTCATATTTTTTAGGTTTTCACAGGAATTATGTGTTTTTAGGTTTTTATAGTTTTCATTGGGGTTTTCTCAATTTTTAAGGGGTTTAAAAATTTAAAAATATTTATTTTTTTGCAATTTTTATCTTTTATGGGTTTTAGTTATTTTTATGATTTTTTGGATTTTGAATTGTTTTTAGGGTTTCTTTGGATTTTTTTCATTGTTTGGGTATTTAAGGGTTTTAGTGTTTTTATGTTATTAAGGTTTTATTTTGTTTTTTCTTGGTTTTTAAGGTTTTATATTTTTGTAGGGATTTTAGGGATTTTAGTATTTTTAAGGTTTATTAGGGTTTTTGTGGAATTTGGGGGTTTTATGGTTTTTATGGTTTTATGGATTTTTTTGGGTTTGTATGCATTTTTTTTAGTTTTTAACGGTTTATTGTGGTTTTGAAAAAAAATTAGGGGTTTAAAAGGTTTTTAGAGTTTTTGGGTTTTTTGGGGTTTTATTGATTTTTTGGAGTTTTTAATGTTTTTATGGTTTTTTATGATTTTTTCATGATTTAGGGGTTTTCTAAATTTCTATGTTTTAAGTGGTTTAAAGTGTTTTTGATATAGGTTTTTATTAATGTTTTTCAGGGTATTTAGGGTTTGTGGTGTTTTGATGAATTTGTATAGCATTCATATGTTTTTATGGGTTTTAGGGAATGGGAGGGATTTTGGGGTTTTTTGTGTTTTAAGGGTTTTTAGAGATTCTATAATATTTAGGGGTTTTAAGAGTTTTATGTGTTGTAGCTTTTTAATGTTTTCTTAGCGGTTATTATTGGTTTTTATATTTTACTGGAGTTTAGTGTTTTATATTTTTTATGGTTTTTTGGATTTTTAGGAATATTCGGGGTTTTTAGAGTTTATAGGGTTTTGTGTTTTTTGGTATTTTAGGGTTTTTTAGTTTTTTTGGGTTTTATGGTTTTTTAGATATTTAAAATTTTTTACGTTTTAAAGGTATTTTATATTTTTTAGTGATTTTTTATTATTTTCATTGGGTTTTAGAGGCTTTATAGTTTTTACTGGTTTTTATGGTTTTTGTGGTTTTTGGGCTTTTTAGGGTTTTTAGTGTGTTTTATGTTTTCTATGGGGTTTAAATGATTTTTTGTTTTACCCATATTAGTAGTATTTTTCGAGGTTTTTAATTTTTTATATTTAATGGATTTTTGGGCATTTTGTTAGAATTTTATGTGTTTTATATTTTGTTAGGCTTTTCATGGATTTTTGGGGGTTTTTTAGTTATTTTGAGTATTTAGGCTTTTTTTGAGTTTTTTATGGTTTTATAGTTTTTAATGTTTGTAGGTGATTAATGGGGTTTTAGAGTCGTTTTTTTCATTATAATTTTTATGGTTTCTTAGGGGGTTTTGTGATTTTTAGTGGTTTTATGTGTTTTTTTTTGGATTTTTAGGCGTTTTAGGGTCTTTTTTGGGATTTAGTGTTTCTTATATTTTTAGGGGTTTTAAGTATTTTTAATTTTTTAGGGATTTTATGGGACACTCACGGTATTTATAGTTTTTTACATTTCTAGGGATTTTTAAGTATTTTAATGAACTTTATGAATTTTAAGGATTTAGGGATTTTCAGGGTTTTAATGTTTTTTAATTGTTTTTAGGGTTTTTATAATCATTAAGTTATTATGATTTTTATGTTTTTTTGGGATTTAATTTGTTCTTATAGGTTTCAAGGGGTTTTATGGGTTTTTATTAATTTAGGTATTTTTATGCGTTTTTGAGAATTTTAAGGTTTTTAGGTGTTTTAGTAATTTTGATGGTTTTTAGGTGTTTATGATTTTTATGGATATTTATGTTTTATGGCTTTGGGGGGTTTTAGCGGTTTAGGGGTTTAATGATGTAAGAACCCAGTTCTTACTTTAAATTTACGTGTTTCTTCTTTTCTCTTTTCCTTAAGTGTTTTTGAGAAAATAAGGAAAATGGGGAAAATCCTGAATTTTGGGACTACACGCAGTGTACTTTTCCACACGCTTTGTACTTTTGCCGTGTGGGATGAGTACACAGGGTGTGTAGCCTTGTTGGCGACTAAGGGTGTAAAAACCGACTACACGCCGTGTAGTGGTCCTTTACACACCGTGTAGTCAGTCGGCAGACGAAACAGTATGGTGGTGGGAGCGGTCGCCAGCTGGCCGATAGTACACGCCGTGTAGTCGGGAATACACGCCATGTACGCATGTCGACGGAAGAATAGTTTGGTGGTGCCGCCAGAGGAATAGTTAAATGAGGAAAGTACATGTCGTGTACTTAGTTTTTTTTCTCTTAAAATGGGCAGTATCCAACCCTGTTCACATGATTGGCTTAGAATCGGATGGGAGCTTACGAGGGGATGACGAAATCTTCGAGGATCTCCAGATCGAGCGTTCGGAATTTTTTTTCGCTTCCGTCGATCACATTGGAACCCCACAGGTATGCCCTCCCATCTCCTGGCGTAGTTCTTTCCAATTCTTCCTCTAATGGATGTTATTTATAATTGAACAGTTTTTCTTCAATGTTAGATCTACGTCGTTCTTGGGTGTTTCTGGAATCGACGTTCGCGTATACCGTTCGTGGGTGTTTAAGGTAGGTGGCTTGGTGTTTAACTTCCAACTGTTGTGCATTTTTTGAACTCTTTTTCTACGAACCCATGTTGGGTTGTCGTGTGGTTGAGGCCTTTGCTATATAAATACCTAGAATTGAATAGGTAATTAAATGTGATAATGAACTGTTGTTTGGGATCGCTGCTTGGATCTAGGACCACCCCTGGGGTGTGTTCCTCTGTTTAGTCGTTTGTCCAGGATACTCAAGGGTATGACATGATTACTTTATCCATTACTTTTTCCTTGAGAGTAATTGTAAATAATTTCATGTTTTAATGTTGGGAATGGCCCGGTTACTTTATAGCATGAGGGTGTGGTTACTTGTTTAGCCCGAGGGCAGTGATATAAATATTAGCCTGAGGGCATTTTCGATTAGCCTGAGGGAGTAGTTCTATTATCCTGAGGGAAATGCAAGATGGAAATGCCTGATGTCAAGATTCTGTTTACCTGAGGGTTTCATTTCAGTTTGGCATGAGGGAATAATTCTATTTCACCTGAGGGAAATGCCTGAGGGAAAGGTACTATATTGCCTAAGGGCAAGCCTGAGGGCGTGGTTTTATTATATTAGACTGAGGGCAACATTCTGGTTGGCCTGAGGGCTTGGTTCTGTTGAGAAAAGAATGTTATTAAATTAAATGGTTAAGATGAATAATAAAATGGAAATATAACTGGTAAAGTTAGTTACTTTTTTGTAATGCTTATTTTATTGCATCTTTACTTCTGCACACTGTTGTTTCATATTTTTACACAACTGGGCATGGGCCTTTGTTGTGTGCCTACTTGGATTAATTTCTTACACCCTGTTTGGGGTCATGTCTTTGGCCCCAAACAAATTATATTTCTGCAGGTATGGATAAGGTCAAGGGTCCCTATACAGGTACTTGATTGTTGTTGAGGTGTAGGGGAGCATGGGACCGAGCTCAGGCTCGTGATGCTGCCGGCTATTCTGTTTTTTTGTTGTACTTGTACTTTCAATTTTATCGTATAGTATTGTTTTGTAACATGTTCAATATGTTTCCTTAGAACTAGAGGCATGTTACATCATTATCGACATAACTGTTGGTTATCTTTTACTGCAGTTTTTTATATTAAATGTGTAAGGTTTATTGCTTCTGCTATTGTTGTATGCTTATAATTTTATTCCATTGTGCTACAATTTGACAAATGAGGGCATAGTTTCCCCACTATCAGTTCTGGGCCTTTGCTGCTAGTCGGCAACCTCTGGCATTTGGGAAATGCGCTTGAGGACATGTGACCAACCAGGTTCGGGGCACCAGTAGAGTGGCACCCAGAACTGGGACGTTACAAAGTGGTATCAGAGGGAGGTTACCTTTCTTTTACTTACTAATTGGAGCCTTAGTTAGGGATAGGATGATAATGGAAATTGGTAATAAGTTGTGCCCGGGAGTAGCTAACCTGTGTACAGGGAAAAGCCAAGTTACATCGTTTGCAATTTTTCCGATTTTGTAATTTTAAAGTTGAATTGATTTTCACTGAAGGGTGACACACTTGTGATTTTTCTATTGATATTTTATTAATGGGTTCTATTTAGTTTCATCCCGATGAGATGAGGGTATGCCATCTAATGCATCATTTGGGCACATGTTAGACATCACATGCCATACATAGTTTCCATGCCATGTAGGTGCATTGGAAATTGCATGTTGTTGTGATAGATGTTGTGATAGAAAAAATCATGTTGTTATGATAGCTGTTTGGATAGATACCTATTGTTTGATAGGGTATTATTGTGTGAGCCTATTATAGAATGGACGCCATACTTTGGTTTTTGGGGAGTATGGGCCCACATTGGCCTACATTTGGTGGATCATTGGCTGTTTTTCTGGTTTTGACAAATATAAGATGCCAAACATTGATTCGCGGTGAGTATGGGCCCTCACGGATCAGAATATGGAACTTAGGTGTTGTTTTTCAGTATTTTCTGGGTTCTGGAGAAGTTTCTGAGTCATAATGTCTAGAAACCCAGTACAAATGCCGGGTAGTACCTTAAACACGACGTGTATGTTATTCTGACCAGGAAGGGAAGAAAACTTTTTGAGTACACACCATGTAGTCTCTTATAGAATGTGTGGGCAGGGACACCGGGAAGATAAATTCTTGGGGAGAACAGTCTGTGTAGTTTCAATATACGCTGTGTAGTGTTGACCCAGAGTCCAGCCGTGTAACTAAAAAACATGAGTTAGTGGAATCTTTCCTAGTACACGTCGTGTCAATAATTAACACACCATGTAGTGTGAGTCATGTGTCTGGCCATGTAACTAATCACATGGGTTGGAGGAGCTCATCTAAAAACATGTCGTGTTCCTCTGGGACACACCGTGTAGTCTTGTCCGAGGACAGAACCTATGGAGTTAGCCATGTGGCAGGGAAACGGGGTGGTGTACACGCCATGTATGGGTGTAACAAGCCATGTGGTGTCAATCCGAGTTGTCAGCCATGTCACAAATTACACGGGCAGTTGGAAAATTACACCATACATGCCGTGTAGATTATATACACAACGTGTAGTTTTTTTCAACGAGATCTGTGTGGCTTAGCCATGTAGAAGGACCCGAGCAGGGGAAGAGATGTCAAGTACATGCCGTTTAGTCAGTATGCACGCCATGTAGTCTTGTTTTGCAAATCATGAATTCCTTTTTCCACCTGTTCCCTTTCGGGTTCCTTCATTTTTAGTCTGTGATAATCTTGATCTAAGGTGTGTGTTTGATCTTGTAGAGTCATACCGCCAAGATGACTACACGTTGATCGCCAGGAGAGCGGCAACGATTATACTCCAAATATGGTGGGACATGGGCTACCAGTGGATCTTCCGGCAGAGCCAGATGTGGTGCCAGCCGTTATACCGGACACAGGCGCGGAGGCGTAGATTCGTGAAGGCTTCATGCAGAACTTTTAGGGACCACTGTCGTCTTCCACATCTTTGGCTGAGCTTACTCTTATATTCCAGCAGCAACATCCGCCTACATTGTTAGGGGAAGGCGGACCACAGGCTGCGAAGTCTTGGATGGGGACGATGCAGAATATCTTCAAGTATCTTGAGACGCCTCCAGGGCGGAGATTCAAGCTCGCGACGTACATGTAGCGTGATTCTGCCAAGAGGTGGTGGGATGTTACCACCCAATCAGAGCATCACAGGTATATGGCGTGGGAAATTTTTAGTCAGTATTCAATGATTTCTTCTTCCCTGAGATTCTGAGGGCAGATAGAGCTCGAGAGTTCATGAATCTGTAGCAGGGTGCTATGTTGGTGATGGATTATTCTACCCATTTCACTGAGCTTCATCATTTTGCACCCGTTCTATTGGGCGATGAGATGCTAAGAGCTAGACACTTTGAGGATGGTCTTAGATATGACATCCGAGCCCTTGTGAATGTTTTCATGTTGCCATACATACATGATATTATGAACCAGGCGTTGATTACAAGATGAACCTACGAGAGTCTAGTGGTGTGTGCCAGGGTGGTTTAACACCAGTTTCTGGAACTATTTCTTCCAGTAAGAGGAAGATACAGATGAGTTTCTCTCACAGTGGTAGTACTAGCCATGCAGTTACTTCAGGTGGCCCGGTCATGTGCTACCAGTGTGGTAAAGAGGGGCACAAGAGACCATAGTGTCCATGAGACCCAATGGAGTGCCGAACTTGTGGCATGATGAGTCATCTGTAGTGCTTATGCAGGGCGTTTCTACCAATGGCTAGTGAGAGGGGTTCTGTACAGACTCCGCGTGCGAGAGCAGGATCAGCGACTTCTTACCAGTCGGGAAACTGCAATACGTGAGGGTGTGCATGAAGAGATGGTGGTTGTAGACGTGGTATCTAGACACCAGGATCTCAGAGGCAACAGGGCGGGACAGCTCAGGGTAGCTAGGCTATGTCGCAGGGCTGCGACACTGGGAAGGCATATGTAGTGCAACAGACCCAGCAGGAGTAGGATATCGGACCTTCTACTATTAGAGGTACTATTATAGTAGCTTCTATCTAATCTTCAGTACTTTTTGATATGGGTGCTACACATAGTTTCATATATGTACCCATTGTGGAGAGCCTTGGTCCCTGTATTTCTACTTTTTCTGGTATCATGGCGCTAGAAACTCTATTGGGGACTATAACAGCTGTTGTGCATCAGTGCGTGGAGTGCCGCCTTGAGGCTGGTGGTTGTCACTTTATTTGAGACCACTATGTCTTAGAGATGACAGATTATGACTTCATCCTCGGGATGGACTGGTTGGTTCCCTTTTGAGCCTTTGTGGACTTCAATCTTCACAGGGTGAGTTTCACATCACCACAGGGCCGAGAGTTTCTATAAAATGGCGAATGGGATGTTCAGGCGAGTCGAGCTGGACCAGAGCATCATGGGTGAGGTTAAGTCACAACCGAGATTGAGATTTTATATCTGGATGGCCAGGGGACTTGACAGATAGATTTCCCTCCAGTCGATGATTGTTTCCGGGATGTCTTCCCGGATGACTTTTCAGGTCTATCTCCAGAGTGAGGGGTGGATTTCTTTATTGATCTTGTTCCAAGAGTAGCACCAGTGTCCATTCCTCCTTATAGGGTGGCCACTCATGATTTTCCGGATATCAAGATATAGTTAGAGGAGTTATAGGCAAAGGGTTTCATCCGACCTAGTACTTCTCCTTGGGGTTCTCCTATCCTTTTTGTGAAGAAGGCCGACGGTACCCTCAGATTCTGTGGGGATTATTAGAAGTTGAACTAGTAAAAAGGTTAAGAACCGATATCCCTTGCCAAGTATTGATGATCTTTTTAATCAACTTCGAGGAGCATGACTGTTCATGAAGATTAACTTGAGATCCGAATACCATCAGCTGTGCCTTAGACCATCTGATATACCTCTCACATCCTTGAGGAGTAGGTATGTTCTATATGAATACATGTTGATGCCATTCGGACTCATGAACGCACTAGAAATTTTCATGGTTCTAATGAATCGTGTGTTCCATCCTTATCTAGATTCTTCTTTGGTAGTATTTGTGGATGATATCTTGGTGTACTCTCACCCTCAACATGACCATGCCACCCATCTTGAGATCGTATTGAGTACACTTAGATAGAATCAGCTATATGGTAAGATCTCAGAGTGCCACTTTTGGATGGGTCATATTCACTTCCTGGGTCATATCATCTCAGAGGAAGGAGTTGCAGTAGACCTAAAGAAGGTGAGAGCAGTAGTTTCATGGGAGAATCATAGGAAAATTTTATAAATACGGATTTTTTTGGGTCTGGATGGTTACTACAGATGCTTATTACATGGCTTCTCTTGATTAGCAGCACCGTTGACGGGTTTGACTAAGAAGGGTGTGAAGTTCATTTGGTCAGAATCTTGCAAGGGAGCCTTCCAGGAGATGAAGGTAAAGTTGACATCCACACTGGTCCTGATACTCCCAGAGTAGAGGAAGAGCTATATCATTTACTATGATGCATCAGGGATTGGGCTAGGAGCTGTGTTGATGCAGGGCGACCGAGTAGTTGTGTACGGGTCTCGGCAGTTGAGGCCACATGAGAGGAACTACCCGACGCATGATCTTGAGTTGGCTGCAGTTGTTCATGTGTTGCGTTGTTCGTGACATTATCTCTTGGGAGAGAATTTTATGGTGTTCACGAACCACAAAAGTCTCAAGTACATCTTTACCCAGCATGACTTGAACCTGAGACAATGAAGGTGGGTAAAATACCTTCAGTCTTTTGATTTTGAGATTGCGTATACACCTGGTAAAGGTAATGTAGTAGATGATGCACTGAGCAGGAAGACTTAGACACATGAACATCATGAGGCCAGGGGTGAGTGGTAGCTTATGGATTTGTTCTCTGAGATGCATTTGGAGGTGCATGAAAGTCAGGGGAAAACCTATATTTCATATTTAGCTGTGACTTATATCCTCATGGAGAGAGTGAGGATAAAATAGCTATATGATTCAGAAGGCCTAGTTCTATGGGAGTTGGTGGCAAGTGAGGACCCTCCTCCTGGGTGGACGATAGGTGATGATGAAGTCTTGAATTTCCATGGACGAGTGTAGGTTCCAGGGGATATACGCGAGCAGCTGATATGGGAGTTTCATGCTTCAGCTTGGGCAGTTCATCCCGGAGTTACCAAGATGTACCGTGACTTGAGATGTCAGTACTGGTGGCCGAGTATGAAGAGGGATGTAGCTGGTTTTGTTATGAGATGTTCCACCTATCAACAGGTGATGGAAGAGCATCAGAGACCAGCTGGATTGTTACAATAGTTACCCATTCCAGGGTAGAAATGGGATGATGCCATGATGGACTTCGTGACTAGGTTTACGAGGACACCTTGAGGCAATGTTGCATTGTGGGTTGTTGTGGACAGACTCACGAAGGTAGTTCAATTTTTTCTGTTCTAGGACACCTTCGGTGTTGATGAGCTCGAGAAGTTGTATATCTGAGAGGTTGTACGTCTCTATGGGGTTCCTCGTTCTATCGTGTCTGATAGGGATGCTTGTTTACGTCTCGCTTCAGGAAGAGTTTTTAGAGGGCACTGGGTACACAGGTGCTCCTGAGCACAACTTACCACCCTCAGACCGACATCCAGTCAGAGCGTATGATACAGGTTTGTTGATGCTCCTTTCGTCACAGAATCTAAAAATCGGAAAAGGGGAATATCTGAGCTCAAAGTGATCCAACCTTTAAAGAAAATATCAAAAATCAACAAAGGCATGAACAAAGGATCAACAACAACTTCACCGAGCAAGTTATATCACTGTCGTGCAAGTACACTTGCGCGACGCTCTTGGTCGCGCAAGTGACTTGCGCGGCCTAAGTGATTACCGCCCGGTAACCGCCCGGGGTCTTCTCCTGCCTATAAATAGACCATGTGGGCCCCCCATTTGAAAGGATCTTTTTTCAGAAACTCGGATTGAAGCTCCCGACGCCCAAGTCTCTTCTCAAAGCTTCTGGAACACTTCTAAAGGTATTTTTTTTACCTAGAACGGAAGATTTAAAGAGAAGAAGGAAGGCCTAAGTGTTGAAACTCATCGACACTTGCGCGCCGCCTTATTCCTTTAATAGAACTCATGCGTCCATTTTTTGGAAGAACCTCAAGAGGATTCTAAAGGGATTTATAAAGAGTCGCTCAAATATTCTAATGATGTTTGAGAATCGCGCAAGTACCCATCATGTCGCGCAAGTATACTTGCGCGACCAATACTTGCGCACCGCTGCAATACTTGCGTGCCTTTCAAGACTTGCGCGCCCCTACCTTTTTGGGTGCCCATCTTGCCCATTTTACCCCTCTTAAGCCATCACACCTTTCCTTTTCATGATTCAGTCTTCAAGACACTCTTAAAAGCCATTTATGGCATGATTTCTTGATTTGACTTCCTTATCTGAAAGGAATTCTGTGGAATATCTCTCAAAACCTAGTGATTTAAATATCCTTATGTCACTAAATATGGAGAGTTAATTAATTAAACCTCATCCTTTAAGATGGGAGAATCCATAACTTGGGTCTCCTTTTTAGGAATAATCCCCAGTTATAAGTCCTTTAACTTGGGCATCTTCCTCAGGAGTAAGTCCCAAATTCTTAAAGATCCCAAACTTGGGCATCCTCCTCAGGAGTAAGCTCCAATCTCAAATATGGGCATCCTCCTCAGGAGTAAGCCCCAATCTCAAATATGGGCATCCTCCTCAGGAGTAAGCCCCAATCTCAAATATGGGCATCCTCCTCAGGAGTAAGCCCCAATCTCAAATATGGGCATCCTCCTCAGGAGTAAGCCCCTATCTCAAATATGGGCATCCTCCTCAGGAGTAAGCCCCAATCTCAAATATGGGCATCCTCCTCAGGAGTAAGCCCCAATCTCAAATATGGGCATCCTCCTCAGGAGTAATCCCCAATCTCAAATATGGGCATCCTCCACAGGAGTAAGCCCCAATCTCAAATATGGGCATCCTCCTTAGGAATAAGCCCCGAGTCCTGTAACTTGGGCATCCTCTTCAGGAATAAGCCCCAAACCTTAATCCCTAACCTGGGTCTCCTTTTTCAAGTATAAAACCCAGTTATAATCTTGGGCTTCCTTTTCAGGAATAAGCCCTAAGTCCCCTAATTTCTCTTTAACCAGTCCTAATTTACCCTTGATTTGGGTTTCCTTTTCAGGAGAAAAAGCCAATCATAAGTCCCCTCCTAACTTGGGCATCCTCCTTATGAGTAAGCCCCAAGATTAGAGTATTCAAATCTCCATGAAGCACATATACCTTTATGGACCTTGTTCATGGATTTTCTCCCTAAAAGTAAATCCTCTGGGCAGTCATACATACATAAGCCCCAAACCATTTCTTATGATTGCATCTTTCACGGCACAATTGTCTAACTATTACTAATACCTCTTGTTTCTCACACCGATCATGACTCACGTGGGCTTAGAGTGTAAAAGTAATTGTGACATCCTTCTTTGAACCATCAATCATAAACATCATACACTTATTCGAACTACGTGGGTTCTGATTCCATTTTCAAAACAAAGGATACGTAGGTAGCCCATCTATGGGTTCGATCCCAACTCTGAAGTAATTCATTGTCCTTCTGAATGACGATAAACTTCAAGTGCCCCACTGAGTGGCTTTAAAACCAGCCTGGTCATCATAATGACCAAGAGACTTTTTTAAATGTTTTGAAGGATACCATTGACCAAGAATCTATAAATAGATACAGATGATTCTCTATGGATGAAGAACCTCGAATACATATAAAAGATTCTCTAAATTTCTTTCACATTTAATCATTGATTGTTAAACTGAAGGAATGCTCATTTTATACTTGGTAATGTAATAAGGATTCACGAACATAACTTAAATATATAAAGAGATTCCCGGAGTAGACAATAATTCCCCTCAAAAAGGTGTGATGAGTCCGACCTCCCATCCTCTCGACCAATGCAAATTCCTAAGCCTCATTAGCCCACAAACTAATGAGCGCCTACCTTTGGAAAGTAGGTCCAAACGGATAAGGAATCATTGGATGTTTTCGATTCTACGAATAAACCCGTTAGAAACCGATCGGAACGTTTGAATCTCCCATCCAGGAGGTCATCCCCGGATTCCGTGCGAAAAAAAAAATGGTGAACCCGACGTGAATCCTTAACCAAGTTAAAGTGATGTTCTTCTTATTTGTTAGGCCCCTTGGGCCAACAAAGCAATCAATGACATATGCTCATCCAAATGATGCAGTGGCCGGATTCATCATGATTATGTCTATTATATGGAACAGACACTCTTTTCTCAAGATTTTCTGCAAAATGGCGTTCCTTAAATTCACCCCTGTGAATACTACTGCTGTAAACACCTCTACTGTGAGGTCTATTACTGTGAAAACCAATGCTGCTACTCTTGCTAGAACATCGTCCGCTCTGAGGATGACATCACCAACTCAGCGTCTTCAACGCTGGGTTTCTAATGCACTGGTTAAGGAGTACTGTCGCAACGGTACTATCCCAACTCTGGAGGCCGCTCGTCAAGCCCTCAAAGTTAACAACTCTACCGGGTCGTCCGGACAACGGCGGCCAGCAATCAAGAAGCAGGCGGTGCTGACTGCCGTCTCTAACCGTTTCGGGTCATTATCCCCAGAACGCAATTTCCATTCACTCCCTTACTCTGAGGAAGTGAATGAGCAGGTCCCTCAGGGCCTTAATTCAAAAAGACAAGAGTCCCTCCTGAGGGCTCCCATCAATAATCGCCGCCAGACTCGTGTGGTAGTGCGCCCTCAACATGATGAGGGTACCGACTCCAGGCATTCAGCTCAGGTTCTTCGAACCTGAGCAGGCAAGATGAACTGCTAGAGACGGAATCCGGTTAACAATGGGCAGGTTATCATCCCTGCCATCTCCGGAGAAGTCCACCAACCTAACTTGGTGGCAAACAACGAGCAGGCACACACACCTGTCCGTTTTAATTCCGCTGTCCAGCAGACTCGTCTGGCAGCATCAAGCCAATCCCGCCAGGCAATTCCGGCGGAGTATTATAGGCAGGAACATGCACCTGCTTATACATCACCAGTTAGTCAGCAGGCTTGCTGACTACATATGATGGATCTCGTCAACCGCGTTTGGCGATGTGTAATCAGCAGGCACATACACCTGCTAATATTAATCAAGCCTACCAACAATCTCGCTTGGTAGCGCACGAAGAAGTCAGTCGGAAAGCCCCGACGACAAACAAGAGGCAGACTCAACTCTCTGCCTCCACACTTGAGTACTGTCAGGATTCACTGACAAGAAAAGGAGGACATGAGCAGGCACATACACCTACTCCAATCCCGGAATGGACGTATATCCCCGTTCCGGCGACTGAAGTCACCAAACATATTTTATCAATGGTGAAAGAGCAGAAGAAAATTCCTGCTCATATTCTGGATGCTTGCCAGGATATCATAACAGCTTCAGCATCATCTCAGGGACAGACACATAAATCTCTCCCTAGCAGTGGAGTGACACATCAATGATTCACTCCGGAACAGACACACACATCTGTTCCAGTCCAAGAGGGTCATGGGGCATACTCCCCCATATCATACGGACAACCAAGTCAGGTACATACACCTGATTTCAGTGGAGATCGTCAGCCTAACCTGACCATCTTTCCTGATCAGGCACATACACCTGCTCATAGCAATCACTTTCGTCATCAAGTGGTTTCTAATGTTAGTAAGAAGGCATCTAAGAAAAAGATCCGCCCAGCACAGTCAGGATATCAAAGGCTAATCTATAACAAGGCCTTGCTCGATGCTGGAGTTCTTGAATCCCTCATACATTTATCTATCAGAATTCAAGATTCTACTCCCTCAGTTCCCAATAATGGGAACATTAATTCTGAAGGTCTTCAACAGACACTTCCTCATGAAGACATGCTTCATGAAAATTCGGTAAATCTTGAAGTTTCTTCTTCAGATGAGAGCCACAGGAACCCTCTGTGTGGTCAGAAGACCAAGGAGAAAGAGATATCATCTTTTTCTGTAACCCATTATGGTGGTCCTCCACATGATGATGAATTTCGCTGCAAAAGTCCTCTCCGCAGTAGTGATTCACATTGCCTGGAAAATACTCCTGTGGACAATGTAGTGTCGAGAAAGCCCTCTTATCTTGAGGCACTTGCAAATGCAAAACCAGTCATGTATGATGCTTTATCGCTAACAAGTGAAATACATTCTCAATCAGAAGATAGCCCAGGGTGTAGGTCATTCTCCAAACCACCCCTAAGTCATGCATCTTCTAGTTTGATCAATGATCTCTCTACCAATCTTGTTGAATCCGATGAAGCAACAAGGAAACACCAACTCTGGTCAAAACAGGTAGAAGAATCTTCATTTAATGATAAAGAGGAAATGCTGAACATGAGGAAAAAACTGGCAAAAGGTGAAGTACCAGTCATGTTTTGGCCTCTGGCTGAATCCCAGTACGACATTCCAAAGATGTTAACGGATGATGGAATCCATGATATTCGTCTCAACATATGGAAAAATCTTTTTCAATTAAAGAAGAAAGTATTATCTTATGATGAATATGAAAATCATCTTAAGATAATAGAAGTGCTACAACGTCAGATTGATTTGGCATCTCTATCAGTCTCTCGGTATCTGAAGGCTGAAAAACAACAGAGAACCGTTCAACATTCATGCCTTGGCGCACTAAGAAAATTGCGTTAGTTAATTTCCAATGCTCCATCTGATGTTCATATCATAGGATGGGTTGTTCACGGAGCACTACATTTCACAGTGCTTTCCAGTCAGCAAAGCCCGCCGAAAATGGTCTCATGAAATGTTATTGCCCATGGCCGGCCACAGTCAATGGGCTTTGTTCATAATCAAAAGCTTTCTCAAGAACAGGCTTCAACTAGTTCCTCTCAAAATCAAGCATATAGAGAACATGTTGTTGAATTGCTCCTACATCAAGCAGGCGAGAATATTGCACAAGCCTCTCGTATGGAGCAAACATGTCATCAAATGACAGAAGTCTCGGAAATCATCCAACGGTCTGTTGAACCAGGTGATAAAAGTGGATACATGTTAATGCATCCAGCTAATTTCCGAACAAAGATTCGTAAGATCAAGAGATCTTTTAAGAAGATCTCATATGTAGCATGTCAAGAGCCACCCCAGCTTGTCAGACTGGGGACTTCTCTAACCCAACCCTCAGAGTCAACAAATGGGATTCGATGAGTTGAGCGAAATCAGCAGGAACATCCCCAGTTCACGAGACTGGGGACACTTTCAAATCATCAATCCCCTTCTCAGAGAATATCGGTCTTTTCTCGATTGGGGACGAAGCCCCAAGAGGAACGAAGAGCCAAATTATCAGGAGATTCCCTCCAAATTATAGCTCGTCATGAAATTCCTAAAGGATTGAATCAACAAAAGTCAATGTCTCATCAAAGACATGAAAGAAGACAATATCACAGAAATGTTGATAGAAGGGATGCGATGCATTATGCATCAATCAATGTCATCAATGCCGTTGTTGCTAATCCACCAGAGGAGACTCACTCAGGGGACTCAGATGAAGAGAGTCCTGCTCAAGAAAATGTACGCACCGATACAAATGAAGAAGGTGTACGTACACGAAGTCAAAGGATTACTCAGAACCTAGGTAATCCACTTCCCTCCCTCCAAAAGGTATCCAACAAAGGGAAGGGAAAGAATCAGGTTACATATCCTTCCTTTGGAGAAGGTCAATCTCTCTCATTAGAGCAAAGGTTTGCACAACAAGAGGAAGAAATGAAAGAATTAAGAAGAATGAATGCAGAACTACTTCAGAGTAGTCTTCTTCTTAAGAATGCTGAAGTTTGACAGCCGAAGGAATTTTTTGCAGTTACTGAGATGGATCAAGAATATCCTCCTTTATCAGTACACCCTCAGAGGTCTAATCACGTGGGTCAAGCACAACAACGGTTGGCAGTGCTACCATCAGTTGCAGCACCAACCACCACGTCTGTCCAAACTCCATTTATTGCACCTACCCAAAACCCAGTTCAACTTGATGTTTCTCAAAAGTTAATAACTACTATTGAGTCATTAACAACTCGGTTAGAAACTATGGAAGGGAAACGGGCGCAAGTTCAACTTGAAAAGAAAGTTTACCCTGAATGGGTAGATTCAATTTCTCCTCCATCCAGTTTTGGAAACCCCATTTTCCCTACTTTCAATGGATCAGGCGACCCGGAACAACATTTGACGCATTACGTGTCTTGTTGTGATCCTATGATGGGAACTCCAGAGCAGAAAGAAGCAATGAAACTCAGATGCTTCGTGCGACCTTGCAAGGACCAGCTTTTGTCTGGTATACAACCTTGCAATCCCGGTCAATCATCGGATGGGAGGATCTTCGTCAAAAATTCCTTATTCAGTTCAGCTCAACTTTGCCAAAAACGACAGTTTTTGATCTTACAAACTGCAAGAAAAGGGAGAATGAAAGAGTCTCTGATTTCATTGCTCGCTGGAAGGGATTAACGTATTCCCTGAGTTTAGCACTCCCTCAGGAAGAGCTGTTACCAATCTGTGTGGCAAATTTGCGTGACGAATTACGCATGCCATTGATCCTTGTGAAATACAGAGGAGGGTTTCGAGACCTTACTTCAATCGCTCAGCAGATTGAAGATTCCCTTATACAGGCTAAGGTAAAATCTCGTGTAATTCCATCAGCTCCAAGAAGAAGAATGGGTAAAGCAGAAACTGCTATAGTTATGCTTAAACAAGCACCTGTACCTATATCTACTTCAAAACCTTCATCTTCTCGAAGGACTCCACCTCCTGAACGCCAACAACAAAGGCCATGTCGTCCAAATGATCAAAGAGATCAACGATGAAAACAATTTGAGGATATGAAGAGTAAAAATTACTCTTTCTGAAATGAGCAAGTTCCTGGTTACTTAATTTCAGCTCTGGAAAATAATTTGGTTCAATTACCAGTGCCCAAGAGGCCAAACAAGGAAGGAGATGAAGACCGTCCCAATTATTGTCCCTTTCATCAAATGTTGGGGCATCCCATCAAAGAGTGTTTTGTCTTTAAAGACCTCCTGCAAAAGATGGTCGACTTGGGACAAGTCAAATTGAAGGGTTCTTCAACTCATGTAGCGTGTGTTACCGCTACAGGTCCAGAGGAAGGAGGCAAGTGGCAGGAAGTCAGAAGCAAAACTGCGCAAAAATATGATGATTGGATGGTCATAAAGACAATCAATCGGACCCATGATATTTTGCGAACACAATTAAAGAAGCCAGTTGTGTCTCCTACAAAAGCTACTTTGAAGCCTCCATCAAAAGACAAATCCTCAAAAGGGCAGTGCAATTCAAAGAAGAAAGAGGGATCAGAAGAAGATGAGTATGTATCAAGGCCTAAGTTGTCTTTGACTCTGGCAGATTTCATTCCATCAACTTCAAAGCCACGGGCACCGCCCCATCAAATGGAACAGCCTAAACAGGCTAGTCAGGCATGGTCTTTATCAGAAGAAGAGTTAATCTTCGTTTCTGTTAATATGATTCAATTAACAGATCCATATTCCAGTCTTGATGAGCTTGAATTCCCTGTATCAAATAAGTGAATCTGAGGAAGTTCTAGAGGATCAGGATACAGAGGAAGACGTGGATCTTTCCGAAGCCACTACTCCAATTCTACCCCTGCTAGCACTGTGTATGCAGCAGAAAATCGTGGTAGAGCCCTTCAGCGAGCTCAAAAAGAACAAGAAAGTTCTTCTGCCAATGGCCAACTCAGTTTTGGCACAGTTATTTTGGAAGACCGATTAAAGGTTCCATCTTCTTTATCTCAGCATGTAAATGGATCTAATCAGTCTAATCTTCCAAATCCAAGGATGTTTCCAACTTCTATCCCAATATAAGATGCATCAGCTTCCAAAGCATCTTCTTCCAAGGTACCTGCTAAACCTCATATTCCTATTGGGAAACGCAGACCTCTAGATCAAAAGTATGATATATTGAAACACTTGGCCCATGTACCAGCCAAGTTATCAATTTTGGATGCTTTGAATCTGTCAAAAGATCTTTGGGAAGCACTCATCAAAGCTTTGTCAAGTCCTCAGGAGTTTGAAGCTGAAATTGTTGCAGCTGAAGTCTATCACATAGAAAATAATCCTGCAGAATGCCATGCAGTGATATCTTTTACTGATAAATATGAAGATGATGTTGTTCATGGGCACATAAAACCTCTCTACTTATCTGGAAAAGTCAATGGTGTAGATATCCGAAGAGTTTTCATTGACAATGGTTCAGGAGTCAACCTCATGCCCATTCGTACACTTCGTCGATTGGGCCTCATGGAATCTGATTTATCTCCTTCTACCATGATGTTACAAGGATATGATAAAAATGAACAAGAACCAATGGGCGAAGTTACACTCAGAACCCAGTTTGAAGATCTTGTATCCAATTCCGATTTCATGATTGTTGATCAAGACTCAGCTTTCAACGTCTTGCTTGGAAGACCCTGGCTACATCAGCATGCAGTTATTCCTTCATCATACCATCAATGTCTCAAATACTGTTTCAATAGTCAAGTTGGAACATTGTATGGTGATAAGGCCCCGTTCAAGACATGTGAGTCTCAATACATTGAGGCAGAATTTTATCACATGAATGGAAGAGAAAAATCTACAATGAAGGAAATTACCAAAGTTAATGCTCCATATGGTTTGGAGAAAATTCCAATAAATCCATTTACACATGTGAGTACAGATTATGTGTTACCTATCAGTCAAATTGAAAAAATAGGCCCAAATCAAAATACTCTTATGGAATGATCCATAATTTCAGTTACGGCAATCGAGCCAGACAACATGGGAGAAATTGGTAACCTACCAAACAGTGATGAAAGCATAAGTGGTGACATATTCATTTCATCTGCTGAAATCCAACAAGTCTATACATCTCCAATCAGGCAAGAAGAAGTTATAGCAACACCAGAGGTGAATAATGATGTCAATTCTCAATCCATCATCTCCTCTTTATTTCCCAAAGAAGTCCCTTTATCATCAATAGGGTCGGAAATGGAAGCTTCTTCTTCAAAATGTGAAAATTTTGACATCTCTTATGATCATGAGAATTTAGTTTTGTCATATACTATGCAAGTAGAAACGGAAGAAATAGCACATGATGAAGAGGAATAGGAAGATCTTAGAGATTCTCCTCCAGCATTTGAAGAGGGTATCTCTACCACTGTGGATGAACTCAGAGAAATAAATCTGGGTACATAGAAAGATCCACGCCCCACTTTAATTAGTGTGGCCATGACCCTTGAAGAGAAAGAGATGTATATTTCTTTTCTAAAGCAAAATAAAGATATTTTTTCTTGGAACTATACATAAATGCCTGGGCTTGATCTTGATGTTGCTACTCATCATTTGGGTTTTCCAAAAGAACATCGAGGATTTAAGCACGCCGCGAGAAGAACACACCCAACCTATGCTTCCAAAATTGAAGTTGAAGTGGATAAGCTGATCAAAGCTAACTTCATTAGAGAAGTTCAATATCCCATGTGGTTGGCTAATATTGTCCTTGTAAAGAAAAAGAACAGACAAATTAGGGTTTGCATCGATTTCAGAGATCTTAATCGGTATTGTCCTAAAGATGATTTCCCAGTTCTGATTACAGAACTCTTAATTGATGCGACGACTGGTTATGAAGTACTTTCCTTCATGGATGGATATTCCAGATATAATCAGATCCGAATGGCCCCAGAAGATGAGGAATCTACAATCTTCAGAGCCCCTCAAGGTGTGTTTTGTTACCGGGTGATGCCCTTTGGTTTAAAGAATGCAGGTGCAACATATCAACGTGCCATGCATCGTATCTTCAAACCTTTCTTAGGGAAATTTGTTGAATGCTATGTAGACGATTTGGTGGTTAAATCCAAAAAATTTTCTAATCACTTGGCTGATTTGGAAGTCATATTCCACAAGCTTCGACAACATAATTTGAAGATGAACCCCTTAAAATGTGCTTTTGGGGTAACCTCAGGAAAATTCATCGACTTTGTTGTACACCATCGTGGTATTGAAGTCGATCCTGAGAAGACCAAATCAATCCTTGGTATGTCACCTCCTCAGAATTTGAAAGAGTTAAGAGGGCTTCAAGGACACTTAGCCTATATTCGGCGTTTCATTGCCAATTTGGCGGGTAAAAGTTTACGCTTTACCAAATTATTGAAGAAAGGAGTCACTTACCAGTGGACTGAAGAATGTCAAGAAGCATTCGATGTTCTCAAGAAATACCTCTTGAGTCCACCAGTACTCATGCCACCTATTGAAGGAAGACCACTTATCCTCTATGTGACAGCTCTAGAGCGATCATTGGGGGACTTTCTTGCTCAAAAGAATGATGATGGGAATGAAAATAGCCTCTACTATCTCAGTAGAACTATGCTTAAAGAAGAAACCTGATATTCAATCATTGAGAAGTGCTGCCTGGCATTAATCTTTGCAGTTCAGAAACTGAGACAGTACTTGCAACATCACGAGGTCCAATTGGTATCTCGCAATAATCCGCTCAAATTCATCCTTAGTCGTCCAATGCTTACAGGACGTCTAGCAAGGTGGGAAGTTATTTTGCAACAGTTCGACATTCAGTATGTGTCTCAAAAGGCAATAAAGGGTCAAGCTCTGGCTGATTTCATGGCTGAACATCCTTCCATGGAAGACACGTCTTCAGATATTGAACTCCCTGATGAGGAAGTTTTCTCTATTGAAGAGAATCCTCAAACATGGGAAATGTATTTTGATGGTGCTTCCAGAAGTCCAACAGGGAAGAAAATGGAAAATCCTAAATTCAACAAAGTTGGTTTAGGAATTGTACTCTTTTCTCCAGATAAGGCATTGTTACCTTATTCCTTTCTATTGTGGGAAGGTGGTACTAATAATGAAGTCGAATACCAAGCTCTCATTACAGGCTTGGAGTTAGCACTCCAAGAACAAGTGAATCACATAAAAGTGAAAGGTGATTCAGACATGGTAATCAAACAAGTCAATGGGGATTATGCCATCAGAAAAGAAGAATTAATCCCTTTGTATGATTACGTCAGAGATTTAATGGCGGAATTCCCTTCAGAACCGACATTTTCTTATGTCCCAAGATCACAAAATACCCAAGCTGATGCACTGGCTAATATAGCCACATCTCTAGCAGATCCAAATCGGGACGAGACAACCATCAGTATTGCCCACCATCGTGCAATTTCACCTTATGTTCAAGCCAGAATAGAGGAAATTAATGAAATTAGTCCCATTACTGAACCGTATGGTCATACTACCGGATGGATGACACCTATCAGGGAATACCTTCAAAATGGAACACTTCCACCTAATAGAGCCGAGAAAGAACAAATCTGGCGATGTGTGGTCAATTTTTCTCTTTATGATAGCCCAAAACACGTAGAAAAAATTCTCTACAAACGTGGTTTTGATGGAGTTCTCTTCAGATGCATTTATGGTGAAGAGACAATGGCTGTCATGAAAGAAGTGCATGCAGGAGTATATGGTTCCCACCAGTCTGGACATAGATTGTCTGATCAAATTCGAAGGCTTGGATACTTTTGGCCTTCAATGATACAAGATTGTGTTAACTTTACAAAGAAGTGTCATTCATGCCAAGTATATGCCAACTTCATTCATCAACCTCCAGAGTTACTTCATACAGCTAAATACTCATGGCCATTTTCCACATGGGGAATGGATGTGGTGGGACCTTACCCTTCAGCTACGGCCAAGCAGTTTAAGTACATTCTTACTGCTACTGATTTCTTTTCCAATTGGGCAGAAGCAGTACCTCTCAAAGAAGTCAGTTCCAAATGCATTGTTAGCTTCATCAAGTCTAACATCATTACTAGATTTGGTGTCCCTCATACCATATTGACGGACAACGGCACCAACTTTTGTTCTTATGAGGTGAAGAAATTGTATCAAGAATACAACATTAACTACAACCATTCATCTAGGTATCATGCGGCAACCAATTGCCAAATAGAAGCCTTTAACAAGACTCTTTCAAATATACTGCAAAAGATGGTGGATAAAGATCAGAGGTCATGGCCTGATAAACTCTTTCATGCTTTATGGGCTTATCGGACTACCACCCGCAATGCAACGCGGTCAACTCCATATTCGTTGGTATATGGAACAGAAGCAGTCTTGCCAATTGAAGTTCAATTGCCCTGACTCAGAGTAGCCATTTGTGATCAGTTATCTACAGATGAGTAATCCCAAAAGCGATTGAATGAATTGGAACAGTTAGATGAGAAAAGATTGTGCACTTTGCACCACTTGGAAATCTATCAGAATCGAATAGCAGGACCTTTTAACAAAAAAGTTCGTCTTCGTTCATTCATTCAGGGAGAATTGGTATTAGTTCTCAGAACTCCAGTGATACCAGGAAAGAAACCTCCCAAGCTTGAGCCAAAATGGGAAGGACCTTATTCAATACATAGGGTCTACTCCAATGGAGCTTATTCATTAATCTCAATGGATGGAGAACTCATCACGACTCCAACCAATGCCAGATTTCTGAAGAAATATTTTGTATAAACACAAAATATGGTCCCCAGAACCATGACTCTTACAATTGGTTCATACGACAATAGTCCAGTATGACTTTAAACTGCATCATCCACGGTCTATGCATATGACCTTAAACTATTTGCACTTTCGTCCAACATGACGTTAAACTGTATAAAAGAACTTGTCCCTGCAACATGACATTAAACTGTGCAGCACCACTTCGTCCTTGCTATATGACGTTAAACTATACAGCAATGGTCTAGTATGACCTTAAACTGCAACTTCTTCCAACATGACGTTAAACTGTGAAAAAGTTCCCTAAATAGTCCAGTATGACTTTAAACATCATCATCCACTGTCTATGCGTATGACCTTAAACTATTTTCACTTTCGTCCACCATGACGTTAAACTGTAGAAAAGAACTTTTCCCCGCAACATGACATTAAACTGTGCAGCACCATTTCGTCCTTGCTATATGACATTAAACTATACAGTAATGGTCCAGTATGACCTTAAACTGCAACTTCGTCCAACATGACATTAAACTGTGAAAAAGTTCCCTAAACCGTCCAATATGACCTTAAACTGCATCATCCTTGGTCCATGCATATGACCATAAACTATTTGCATCTCCCTTTTGTCCAGAAAGATGTTAAACTGTGACGTCCTAACTACATGACGCTAAACTGTTTAAAAGTCCCTTACGTCCGGAAAGACGTTAAACTATATAATCTCAAAGGTCCAGCATGACATTAAACTGCACCATTCACGGTCCATGTATATGACCTTAAACTATTTGCACTTTCGTCTGACATGATGTTAAAATGGTACACTCTTTTGTCCTTACTTCATGACACTAAACTGCACAAATCCCCTTCTGTCCTACATGACATTAAACTATTATTTTGTCCCTGCTACATGACACTAAACTGTGCAGCACCAATAGTCCTGACTGCAAGACATTAAACTGCATAGTCCCTGAATATGTCCTACATGACATTAAACTGTGCATCGTTAAGGTTGTTATTACCTCTTGTTTCTCACACCCAGTATGACTCACGTGAGCTTAGAGAAAACCTCAACCATAACACTCTCTTTGGGCCCCTAACCATGTGTAAGTCCCAACAACATTTTTTATTAGATCATTGTCCCCAAGAACAACGTGATCATTAATTCATTCTTTAATTGAACTACACGGACTTCGATCCTTTCCCTCCAGGCTGGGTATGTAGGCAACCTCCCAGGGTTCAAGCCCAAAAACAATCTCTTCACATCGGTTCACCACCAGCTAATATGATGTTGATTCGTGAAACCGCACCTAGAATAAATATATTTACATTGATTCACTTTCTTCCTTGTTATATGACGTTAAAATATGCAATACTTTTGTCCGGTACGATAATAAACTACAATATTCTTTGATTTCCTCATTTGAGAGAGAAATATTATTGAAATTGATTTTTCAGTCATGGTTTTCATTTTCAAAAGACTATGTGCATACATGGTAATGCCTAAACTTTTTATCTCGGGTTAAACCATCACTGCACTAAAGTCCCCTTTCACCCTTCACATGTACGAACCAAATTTGTACAAAGGGTACTTCTAAAACTACGTGGGCGTGATTCCCATCCTTATGGGATACGTAGGAACGTTCGAGTATCCCTCGAATCCAGCCCCAAGTCTTTTGGGCCTAACCCCAAATTTCACTTTCAGTCCCTTGGCTGAAAAGTCCTCATGAAAACACACACTGTGTATTCATTATTATGGTCCGAATTCTATGACCCTAAACTAAGATCACTCATACTTTCGTCCTGCACGACGTTAAAATTCATTTCAAGAACTACGTATGGCTTGATTCTCATTCTTATGAGATACGTAGTGAAGTCCAAAATTTCAATTCAGGACCCAGCCACAACATGATTATGGTTATCATTGACCTATGTATCTCTATATACATTAGACAATACCCATATTTATGTGTTATAATCCTAACCTTAAATATTTTCAGATCTTCATAACCATTTTCATGACTTCTAGTCAAAAAAATGTCAAACT
This sequence comes from Viscum album, assembly GCA_963277665.1. Lineage (NCBI taxonomy): Eukaryota > Viridiplantae > Streptophyta > Magnoliopsida > Santalales > Viscaceae > Viscum > Viscum album. The sequence goes on along the minus strand of OY728148.1, from coordinate 1,477,043,636 downwards.
TCTGAGAATTCTTTTGCCTAACTATGCAGCACGTGCCCATAGGTGGCCTTGCATAAAAAGTCCACATAACAGACTTGTTAGCCAAAAGATACTATTTTATTTGAACATGCAGCCAATGCCCTTAGGTGGCCCGGCATATTTCAACCCCCTAACGGGTTTGTTAAATAATGGTAACTTCATTCTTGGGAAGAATGCCTCTTTTGTCATTATTTGTCTTAAACGACAGTATGTAGGGATCCGCAAAAAATAGCCATCCTTAACATATTTGTCCCATATCCTTTTTCATGATCTGAAAGTATTCAAGTATATGGTTTATTCTTCTTCCCTACATTTGGGTCAGACCTTCGTAGGACTGATATTCATCCAGTTCTTCGATAATCTTGTCTGAAAATATCTTCTCCATATTCAAGTACCTATTTCCATACAACAAACTCTATACTTTAGAAAATTTGAATCTCCATAAACTTTCACTGGCTTTTAGAACTAGGAAAGTAAATTTCTGAGAGTTCTTTTGCCTGACTATGCAGCACGTGCCCATAGGTGGCCTTGCATAAACAGTCCACATAACAGACTTCTCAGCCGAAAGATACTATTTATTTGACCATGCAGCCAGTGCCCATAGGTGGCCCTGCATATTTCAACCCCCTAACGGGTTTTGTTAAATAATAGTAACTTCATTCTTGGAAACTACTTCTTCTAATGCCTTTTAGCTCTTTTTCATATCATTCCTCAAATTAAAATATTCTGAAGCCATAGTTTACATATTTTCCCTCATACTTGAGTATGGTAATATGTTTTCAGATAAATTGTCAAGGAATTGAATCCATTTTAATCTATTTTGGTCAAAGCTATTTCGACCTTAAACATTAGCCCCTTTATGTCCGACATGCATGACTTTAAACTGCCCACAAAAGACAAAGGAACTCTAAATAAAAGTCAAGTTCCAGCTCACTAAATATACATTTTCGTATGATTTAGGTAATATTGAGAAATTAAAATATTAAAATTTTGTAGGGTTATTTGTAATAATCCTAGTAAAAATAAAACTATGCTTACTAGGCCCATTGTCTTAAGTAAATTTGAAGCAGGTAATGAAAGAATGCAGGTACAAATGATTGAAGATGAAAGAGTTTTTCATTGATACACAAGAGTTAGAAGGACATCCATAGACTGGAGTCTCTTCTCATTTTCAAGAATTACAAGAGGATTTCAACATAACACTTCATTTGATTTACGGCATCCCGAGCTTCATTAGCAACCACCTGGAATTCATTCATTCAACTGGATACAATAAGAGATGCAGTGATACCAGCTCTTCTTGGAACAATTGTAAAAGGATGTTCTTGAGTGCGGTTTGAGAAAATTTTCTGCTGATCAAACAGTGACTCTGTTTCTGTCCAAGAGACTTGGAAGATGGATACATGGATTTGAGAATGGAGCATTGGAAGTAAAGATCCATTTGGAGAGAGTACTCTTTTCAGATATTTCTATAATATCATGTTTGTCTTATCTCCACCAACCATTAGTGGAAAACATTTTAGCCCATGGGTTTGCCATTTTCATATCTGCAAGGAAATGACATGGAGGAAGAATTTGAATGTTCACACCATTGTTGTTGCTCTTAATGCACAGCATAACCGAAATGAAGGAGTAGCAGCGCAGCTGCATTTCAGGTGTATAGATCTTTGCATCTGGAACATTGACTCCTTGCAGATGACCATGACCACACAGAGGTAGATAGATGCTCTGTGGAAAATTTGGATGATATTTCTTCAAGTACTTGCCAAATATGGGAGAGTGCTGTTGCAGATATCATAGTAATCATGGCCAATAATGTTCATCATGTCATCAATCCGCTTGATAGCCAGTTCATCAGACGTTTTAATTCCCTTAGGAGCCATTGAATCTGCACAAGAGTTGAATAAATTAAACTTTTAAATGGGTTTATTTTTCATAAAATTTGTTAAAGAATTCGGAAAAAATGGCTAAGGCATAAAGGCGCACAAGTCTAAACATGGCGCACAAGTATTCGTGTGCCGTGCTAGTTTTTGACGCGAAAGTATAAACCGCACAAGTACGAATACCTTTACAGGAGCGCGACATCAAGGAAAACAGTGGAAAACAGAGCAACCTGCGCGGCTAAGATGACCTGCACGGCGAGAGCTCGAAGGTATGAAGTCCGGAAATCCGGATGCTTGTACGGAAGTGAGGCCCTCTATTTATAGACGCGGCCGGGACCCTGCGCGCCATACCCTGCGTGACCGAGCGCCGTATCCCTACGCGATGCGCACTTGTGCGCCTCCCTCTATTCCCTGAAGACCTGTGCGCCCCTTTTCCTTTGGATAGGATTCGATGTCCTCATAGTCAAATCCTCATTTCTCTCCGGATCCAACTCTGAGGGGGGACTTTTGTTGATTCTCCTTTCGTCACAGAATCTAAACATCGGAAAAGGGGAATATCTGAGCTGAAAGTGATCCAACCTTTGAAGAAAATATAAAAAATCGACAAAGGCATGAACAAAGGATCAACAGCAACTGCACCACGCAAGTTATATCACTGTCGCGCAAGTACACTTGCGCGACGCTCTTGGTCGCGCAAGTGACTTGCGCGGCCTAAGTGATAACCGCCTGGTAACCGCCCGGGGTCTTCTCCTGCCTATAAATAGACCCTGTGGGCCCCCCATTCGAGAGGAGCTTTTTCCAGAAACTCGGATTGATGCTCCCGACGCCCAAGTCTCTTCTCAAAGCTTCCGGAACACTTCTAAAGGTAATTTTTTTACCTAGAACGGAAGATTTAAAGAGAAGAAGGAAGGCCTAAGTGTTGAAACTCATCAACACATGCGTGCCGCCTTATTCCTTCAATAGAACTCGCGCGTCCCTTTTTTGGAAGAACCTCAAGAGGATTCTAAAGGGATTTATAAAGAGTCACTCAAATATTCTAATGATGTTTGAGAATCGCGCAAGTACCCATCATGTCGCGCAAGTATACTTGCACGACCAATACTTGCGCGCCGCAGCAATACTTGCGCGCCTTTCAAGACTTGCGCGCCCCTACCTTTTTGGGTGCCCATCTTGCCCATTTTACCCCTCTTAAGCCATCACACCTTTCCTTTTCAAGATTCAGTCTTCAAGACACTCTTCAAAGCCATTTATGGCATGATTTCTTGATTTGACTTCCTTATCTAAAAGGAATTCTGTGGAATATCTCTCAAACCCTAGTGATTTAAATATCCTTATGTCACTAAATATGGAGAGTTCATTCATTCAACCTCATCCTTTAAGATGAGAGAATCCTTAACTTGGGTCTCCTTTTCAGGAATAATCCCCATTTATAAGTCCTTTAACTTGGGCATCTTCCTCAGGAGTAAGTCCCAAATTCTTAAAGTTCCCAAACTTGGGCATCCTCCTCAGGAGTAAGCCCCAATCTCAAATATGGGCATCCTCCTCAAGAGTAAGCCCCAATCTCAAATATGGGCATCCTCCTCAGGAGTAAGCCCCAATCTCAAATATGGGCATCCTCCTCAGGATTAAGCCCCAATCTCAAATATGGGAATCCTCCTCAGGAGTAAGCCCCAATCTCAAATATGGGCATCCTCCTCAGGAGTAAGCCCCAATCTCAAATATGGGCATCTTTCTCAGGAGTAAACCCCAATTTCAAATATGGGCATCCTCCTCAGGAGTAAGCCCCAATCTCAAATATGGGCATCCTCCTCAGGAGTAAGCCCCAATCTCAAATATGGGCATCCTTTTTAGGAATAAGCCCCGAGTCCTCTAACTTGGGCATCCTCTTCAGGAATAATCCCCAAACCATAATCCCTAACCTGGGTCTCCTTTTTCAAGTATAAAACCCAGTTATAATCTTGGGCTTCCTTTTCAGGAATAAGCCCTAAGTCCCCTAATTTCTCTTTAACCAGTCCTAATTTACCCTTGATTTGGGTTTCCTTTTTAGGAGTAAAACCCAATCATAAGTCCCCTCTTAACTTGGGCATCCTCCTTAGGAGTAAGCCCCAAGATTAGAGTATTCAAATCTCCATGAAGCACATATACCTTTATGGACCCTGTTCATGGATTTTCTCCCTAAAAGTAAATCCTCTAGGCAGTCATACATACATAAGCCCCAAACCATTTCTTATGATTGCATCTTTCAAGGCACAATTGTCTAAATTTTACTAATACCTCTTGTTTCTCACACCGAGCATGACTCACGTGAGCTTAGAGTGTAAAAGTAATTGTGACATCCTGCTTTGAACCATCAATCATAAACATCATACCCTTATTCAAACTACATGGGTTCTGATTCATTTTTCAAAACAAAGGATACGTAGGTAGCCCTTCTATGGGTTCAATCCCAACTCTGAAGTAATTCATTTTCCTTCTGAATGACGATAAACTTCAAGTGCCCCACTGAGTGGCTTTAAAACCAGCCTGGTCATCATAATGACCAAGAGATTTTTTTAAATGTTTTGAAGGATACCATTGACCAAGAATCTCTAAATAGATACAGATGATTCTCTATGGATGAAGAACCTCGAATACATATAAAAGATTCTCTAAATTTTTTTCATATTTAATCATTGATTGTTAAACTGAAGGAAAGCTCATTTTATACTTGGTAATGTAATAAGGATTCACGAACATAACTTAAATCTATAAAGAGAGTCCCGGAGTAGACAATAATTCCCCTCAAAAAGGTGTGATGGGTCCGACCTCCCATCCTCTCGACCAATGAAAATTCCTAAGCCTCATTATCCCACAAACTAATGAGCGCCTACCTTTGGAAAGTAGGTCCAAACGGATATGGAATCATTGGATGTTTTCGGTTCTACGAATAAACCCGTTAGAAACCGATCGGAACGTTTGAATCTCCCATCCAGGAGGTCATCCCAGGATTCCGTGTGAAACAAGGTTCTATAGGACATGCTGCATGCATTCATCCAAGACTTTGGGGGATCTTGGGATAAGCATATAACCCTAGTTGAGTTCGCCTATAACAATTGTTTTCAGGAAACTATTTAGATGGTACCTTACGAGGCTTTATATGGTAGGCCATGACAATCACCCTTGTGCTAGTTAGAGGTAGGTGGGGTAGCTTCTCTTGGACCATGTCTTGTGCAGGAGACTATTGAGCAGGTCCAGTTGATTCAGAAGTGGATGGAAACCGTGCAGTCTCGTCTGAAATATTATACTGATCGTCGCAGATGACCATTGGAGTTCGTGGTCGGGGATCAGGTTTTCCTGCGTGTTTCAACGAGGCTGGGACAAAGGCAGATCATGATATAGGGTAAATTTCACCAAGGTACGCGGGCCCATTTTAGAATATAGAGAAATTCGGTCTAGTTGCCTATCGGTTTCAATTACCACAAAGGTACCGAGCCATGCATGATGTCTTGCATGTATCTCAGTTGTGCCATTATCTTTCAGACTCGTCTCACATATTTCAACCCAAGGAGGTTTACCTTGAGGCAGATGTGTCTTTTAAGGAGAATCTGATTTGTATTGATGGTAGGAGCATAAAGGTTCTCCGAGGCCGGTCAGTTCTTTTTTGTACGGGTGCTATGGCAGCATGGCCGAGTGCAGGATGAAACCTGGGAGCGGGAGATCGACGTACATGCTCAGTGACTAGAGTTTTTCACAGCTATATCTTCGGTACCCATGGAAGGTAAATTTGGGGACGACTTTCTTTAATGGGGGAAGTTTGTAAGAACCTGGTTCTTACTTTTAAGGTACAAGTTTTTTCTTTTCTCCTATCCTTAAGTGTTTTTGTGAAAATTAGGAAAATGGTAAAAATCCTAAATTTTTGGACTACACGTCATTTACTTTTCCACATGCCGTGTACTTTGGCCGTGTAGGATGAGTACATAGGGTGTGTAGCCTTGTTGGGGACTGAGGGTGTAAAAACAGACTACACGCCGTGTAGTGGTCCTTTACACGCCATGTAGTCAGTCGGCAGACGAAACAATAAGTCGGTGGGAGCAGCCGCCAGCTGGGCAACAGTACACACCGTGTAGTCGGGAATACACACTGTATACTCATGTCTACAGATGAATAGTTTGGAGGTGCCACCAGAGGAACAGTTAAATGAAGAAAGTACATGTCGTGTAGTAAAAATTACACGCCATGTAATTTATTTTTTCTGTTAAAATGGGCAGTATCCAACCCTATTCACTGGATTGTCTTAGAACCAGATGGGAGCTTGAGAGGGGATGACCGAATCTTCTAGGATCTCCAGATTGAGCGTTGGGAATCCGTTTCTACTTCCGTCGATCACGTTGGAACCCCACAGGTAATCCCTTCCATCTCCTTACGTAGTTCCTACCAATTATTACTCTAATGGAAGTTATTTGAGTTTGAATGGGATTCGTCTATGTCATATCTACATTGTTCTGGAGAAATTCTGGAATCGACGTTCATGTATACCGTTCATGTGTGTTTAAGGTCGGTGGCTTGGAATTTAAATTACAACTGTTGTGTGTTTTGTGTACCGTTGTGCTACAAACCCATGTTGGGGTGTCGTGTTGCTGAGGTCTTGGCTGTCTAAATACCTAGAATTGTATAATTAATTAAATTTGATAATGATCTATTTTTTGGGATCACTTCTTGGATCCAGGACCTCCCTTGGGATGCGTTCTTATGTTTAGCCATTTGGCCAGGATACCCGAGGGTATGCCATGTTTACTTTATGCATTACTTTTGACTTGAGAGGAATTGTAAATAATTTCATGTTTAAATGTTGGGCATGGCATAGTTACTTTATATCCTAGGGGGTGTGGTTACTTATTTATCCTGAGGGAAGTGATATATATATTAGCCTGAGGGCATTGTTGATTATCCTTAGGGCGTAGTTATATTAGCAAGAGGGAAACGCCTGAGGGAAAGATTCTGTTTACCTGAGGGTTTTGTTTCATTTTGGCCAGAGGGAATGATTATATTTCGCATGACGGAAATGAATGAGGGTAAGGTACTATATAGCTTGAGGGAAAGCCTAAGGGCATGGTTTTACTATATTAAGATGAGGGAAAGATTTTGGTTGGACTGGGGGCTTGGTTCTGTTGAGCATAGAACGTTGTTAAATTAAATGGTTAAGATGAATAATAAAATGGACATATAACTGGTAAAGTTAGTTAATTTTGAGTACGGCATTGTTTATTGCATTTTTACTACTACACATTGTTGTTGCATATTTTCACATAGTTAGGAATGAGCCTATGGTGGGTGCCTACTGGTATTTATTTCTCACACCCAGTTTGGGGTCATGTCTTCCACCCCAAACAGATTATATTTCTATATGTATGGTAATGGAAAGGGTCCATATATAGGTACATGATTGTTGCTGAGGTGTAGGGGAGCATGGGACCGAGCTCAGGATCGTGATGCTGCCGGCTATTGTGTTTTGTATTGTTGTACCCGTACCTTCCATTGTATCGTATAGTATTGTTGTGTAACATGTTATGGCGGTTTTCACAGAACTACAGGCATGTTGCATCATTATCTACATAACTATTGGTTGTATTTTACTTCAGTTTTTTATATTAAATGTGTATGGATTATTTCTTCTGTTGTTCTCGTATGCCTATTATTTTATTCCGTTGTGCTACACTTTATCAAATGAGGGCATAGTTTCCCCACTATCAGACCAGGGTCCTCGCTGCTAGTTGGCAGCCTCTGGCATTTGGGGAAATGCGCTTGAGGTCATGTGACCAACCGGGTTCAGGGCATCCGTAGTGTGGCACCTGGAACTGGGATGTTACCAATGAGTTTTTAGTGTTTTAAATTTTTTTAGTGGTTTAAAGGGTTTCAATAGTTTTTAGTGTTTTTTTGTTTGTCTTGAGATTTTAGGTTTTTTAATGTTTTATGGGTTTTATGGGTTTAAGGTGGATTCGGGGTTTTGGGGTATTTTATGTTTTTTAGAAATTTTCTGGGGTTTTATGTGTTTTTAGATTTTTATGTATTTCATAGGGTTTTTAAGGATTAAATTTTTTTTATTTTTTTTTTTCAATTTTTATGATAATGTAAGGTTTTTATGGATTTTTTGGATTTTTATGGTCCTTAGGGTATTTATGATTTTTTAGGGTCTTAGTGTTTTTTGGGATTTTGGGGGTTTTAATTATTTTTAATATTCTAAGGTTCTCTATGCTTTTTTAGTGATTTTTTTTGTTTTTTGTGATATCTAGGGATTACTTAGTATTTGTTTGGGTTTTTAAGGGTTTAAGGATTTTAAGTGTTTTTTGAGTTTATAGGTTTTTTGAGGTTCTTTAGATTATTTTTAACATTTTTATAGGTTTAAAATACTCTTAGCATTTTTTGTAGTTTTTGATATTTTTAGGGTTTTTAGGGTTCTGTATGGTTTTTAGAGGTTTTAATGGTATTTATGGTTTTTAGGATGTTTTAGGGTTTTTATATTTTTTTATGTTTTTTGGGGATTTTAAGTGTTTTAATTTAATTAAGCTTTTATTACCTATTTTTATGGTTTTTAAATTTTTTGGTATAGGGATTTTTTAGTAATTTAATGGTTTTTACGGATTTTGAGGGGTTTAAGGGTTTTTAAGTTTTCATGGGTTTGGGGGTTTTAATATTTTTGTGTTTTTTATGTTTTCTATGTTTTTTTCTATAGTTTATTAACATTTTTATTATTTTGATGGGTTTTTATTGTATTTAGAGATTTTTATGGGGTTTGGATTTTTATTGTTTTTAGTGAGTTTTATGGTTTTTATGGAGTGTTAGTGTTTTTAGTTTCTTTCAAGGGTTTTTAGAGTTTTTTTGGGTTTTTATCATTTTTATCTATTTTCAGGGTTTTATGAATTTCTTAAGGTTTTCTACTGATTTTAGTGTTATTTAGGATTTTAGGGATTTTTATGATTTTTATGGGTTTTTTGGTTTTTTGGGATTTTGAGGGTCTTTATGTGTTTTAAGGGTATTTAGGGTTTTCTTATTTTTTAGGTTTTCAGGGGTTTTAACTGTTTTTAGGGTTTCATGGTTTTCTAAGGGGGTGTTTTGGGTTTTAGGGGTTTTTATCATAATTGGATTTTTAGGGATTGTATTGGTATTTAGGGTTTTAGGGATTTGTGGGGTAGGGTTTTTACAATTTTTATGTTTTTTTTTGTTTTTAGTGTCGTATTTGAGTTTTTTAGGGTTTTATGGTTATTAGGGTTTTTTTCTATTTTTAATGGTTCAGATGGGTTATGTAGTTTTTATTGGGTGATTATGAATTTTATGAATTCTTAGTTTTTTTAATGTTTTTTGGGGTTTTATGGTTTTTTGGGGTTTATGGTTATTAGAGTTTTTATAGGGTTTTAGCATTTTTATGGTTATTAAGGGGTTTTAAGTGATTTTAGGTTTTTAATGTTTTCTTAGAGGTTTTAAGGGGTTTTTTTGAGTTTTTAGGGATTTATTATGAGTTTTATGTGTTTCTAGGTTTTTATTGGTTTTCTTAGGTTTTAAGGGGTATTTTGGTTTTAGGTTTTTAGGGTTTTTTGAGTTTTATAGAATTTTCGTATAATTATTTTTTGGCTTATAAGGTTTTTTTAGGGGTTTTCAAGGATTTTAGGAGTTTTAATTGTTTTATTGATTTTTACATCTTTTTTAGGATTTTTATGGTTTTTAGTGATTGGAAGGATTTGATATTTTTGTGGGTTTTTAGGGTTTTAATCATTTTTTGGGTTTTTAGGGGGGGTATGTAGAGTTTTTTTTTTGTTTTTAAGGTTTCATAGAGTTTTTTAATTTTTTATGGTTTTAAATTATTTTTAGATTATTTAGCTGGTTCTAGGGTTGTTATGTGTTTTCTAGGTTTCTACGAATTTTATGGGTTTATGATTTTTTCTAGATTTGGGGTATTTATGGTTTTTAGGGTTTATAGTGTTTTGTATGTTTTTTATGGTTTTATGTATTTTAATAGTTTTTAGATTTTTAATTTTTTCTTATGTTTTTTATGGGTTTTAGGGTATTTTATGATTCTGGAATTTTTAGGTATTTTTAGTATTTTTTTGGGGGTTTTAGGTTTTTTTTACCTTCTTTGAGGTTTTAGGGGGATTTTGAGTTTTTTTATGTTTTTTAATATTTTTAGGGGTTTTGATGTTTTATTGTTTTAAAAGGGACCTAGGTTTTTTTGTGAGTTTTAAGGGTTTTTATGGTATTTTAGGGGTTTTATTATTTTTAGGTTTCTTTTTGTTTTTATGGGGTTTTAGGGTTTTTAGGGCCTTTTAGATTTTTTGTGTTAATTTTTTTTGTATTTTAGGTTTTCAAGGGGTTTTAGTTATTTTTATTTTTTTATCTTTTTTTGGGTTTTGAGGGTTTTTTTATCTTTCTAGGGATTTATATGAAGTTTTAGGATATTTATTTTTTAGGGTTTTTCGAGATTTTTAGGGATTTTAGTGTTTTCAGGGATTGAGGGTTTTTACATTTTTAGCACTTTTGGGGGGGGGGGGGTTAAGTGTTTTTATGTTTTTTTACGTTTTCTTAGGTTCTATTCATATTTTTAGTGTTTTTATGTTTTTTGGGATGTTTATGGTTTAACTTTTATATATATTGTAGGGTTATTAAAGAATTTTTAGAGTTTTAGGTTTTTTTGGTTTTTTTGGGTATTTTTTTATTTTAATGGTTTTAATGTTTTTTTATATTTTTAACATTTTAGAGATTTAAAGAGTTTTTAATATCTTAGGGGGTTTTTATGATTTTTGTAGCATTTAAGGGATTTTAAAGTTTATAGGTATTTTTTTTCTTTTTTGGGTGTTTAGTTTTTTTATGTTTTTTGGTTTTTATGTTTTTTAGGGGTTTAAAGTGATTTTAGGTTTCTAATTTTTTCTTAGGGTTTTTCTGGTTTTTCATGGTTTTTGTTTTTTTACGTTTTTAGGTTTGTTTTTGAATTTTTTTGTGGTTTTAGGGATTTGGGGGTTTTGAGGATTTTTAGGGTTTTTATGGTTTTTGATATATTATTTTGGAGTTTTTATGGATTTTAATGTTTTTTGGAGGTTATAAAGATTTTGATGGGGTTAAAGGGTTTTTGGAGTGTTTTTTGGTTTTTAGTGTTTTTGTGGGTTTTTAAGGTTGTTAGGAGTTTTTTAATTTGTAGCGTTTTATGGTTTTTATGGTTTCTTGGGTTTTATAAATATTTAAATTTTTAGGGGTTTTAATGATTTTTTTTCGTTTTTAATGTTTCCTTAGGAATTTTTAGGAGCTTAAAATATTTACTTATTCTTATAGATTATTTTTGTTTTTATGGTTTTTTAGTGTTTATTGGTATTTTGACAATTTTTTGTATTTTTAGGATTTTTATCATTTTTTAATTTTTTTCAGGGTGTTTAACAGTTTTTATGACTTTATATTTTTCAAAGGGTCTCTTAGGGTTTTTAGGCATTTATAATTTTGGATTTTTTTTGGGATTTTTTTTGTTTTTAGATTATTTATGTTTTTTGAGTTTTTATTGTTTTTATCGGTTTAAAGGGATTTTAATGTTTTTATGGGTTTAAAGGGGTTTTAATGTTTTTAGTGGTTCTTTAGGGTTTTATGTGGTTTTAATATTTTTAATGTTTTTAATGTTTTTACGGTTTTTATGGTTTTTAGGGGATTTAGGTTTTAATAGTTTTGAGGGGGTATTAGGTATTTGACGTTTTTTAGTTTTTATGTGTTTTAAGTGTTTTAGATTTTCATGGTTTTCTTATGGTTTTTAGAGGTTTTTTGAATTTTTTACATTTTTAGTTATTTTAGGGATTTTATGGATTTTTATTTTTATAGGGTTTTAGGGATTTGTATTGTTCTTATGGTTTTTATGGTTTTTATGTGTTTTTTTCAGTTTTAGGGATGTTTTGAGTTTTTATGGTTTTTAAGGGTTTTTAGAGTTTTTAGAATTTATAGGGATTTAAAGGGTATAATATTTTTTAGTAGTTTTTAGGGTTTATGGTTTTTATAGGGTTTAGGGTTTTGGGGAACATTATTTTTTTTAGAGGTTTTAGCATTTGTACCATATTTTTATGTTCTTTTGGGTTTTTAGTGGTCTTAGGGTTTTTTAGGGTTTACTATTTATAGTTTTTAATGTTTTCTTAGGGTTTTTAGGTTTTTGGAGTTTTTGTGTTTTAGAAAATTTGAGGGATGTTTAAGGATTTTTAGGGGTTTTAGGGTTTTGAGGCATTTTGAGGGTTTTTTGGTTTTTTATGGTTTTTTGGGATTTGGGGTTCTTTTGGAGTTTTTACACACTAATTTTTCACATGGATGAAAAGAAGAAAAAGAAAAATTCCTTATGGGCAAGTGATGTAAAGTAGTGTAAAAGTTCAAGGATTGTAAATGACTTAATGGTCATTCGTGCAAGTCCCTCTACAGTACCATCGGTGTTCAAGACACCTGAGAAGACCCTGCATGGATGACCTGTGTGCACCGCAAACACGAGATTACTCCCTCACCGATGGTTCTATATTTTCCTATAAATAGGACCCTAGGGATCCTCATTTGGATGGACAGAATTCTACGAAGTCCATATGATTATCTGATCTCTCTAGTGCTTCACTCAATCCCTCTGTAACTTTTTAGGTAGTTCAATAACACCTATATAAGATTAATTAAATGGTAATATTGAAACGAAATTTCCCTTAGGGTTTCAATCAAATAACACATTTACGAAACATTCACCCAACTCCGGATTAATGAAGACCAGTGAAACGTCCCCTTCCTCAAATATGGACCTACTTAAATTAAATATGGGAATACATGTGGAGACCCTTTAGGGTTGTAGAAAATCTTCTCCCAAGTGTATTCATCTAGGTTGTATGTCACCCACGGTGTCATCAGTTCACCCAGACTGGCTTGTGCAAAGAACCCCTTACGCGAGCCACTTGGTTCTCCATAACCTATAACCTACTTGAGCCATTCATCAAGCCATCATCAATTCCATCCATGTAATACCTTATCCTATTTTGGATCCCTTTTCGGAGAGGGATCAAATCAAAACCTTTACCAATGCCTCCTCACATAGAAAACCATGGGAAATGGAACTACATAGTGTCTCCAATTTGGATTTGTATTTCTACGGTCATAGGATTTCGACAATGGTCTTACCAAATAGTCAAGATCCTTAGGGTTCATATATATTTGTATATCTACAATCATGAGGACCCCAACCATAGGGACAATGTCAGAAAGTTCCCCATTTAGAGGATTATGGTTTGGATTATGTCATTCCCTTCATGTATCTATGATCTGAAGCATCTTGTTCCCAGTACAGAGGGTGAGGATTATTCTTTCTTTTCCATTCAACAAGGAATCAGATCCTCATCCCACCATGGAACCAATATTAGGTAATCTCTCCTAGAGTAAGCCCATATCATTTCATGTTGGAGTTTATAGTCTTTCTAATGTCTACCACAGCCTCTTTTACCATCATCCCTTCCTTGGGGTAATGTGAAGACAATGATGTGTCTTAACCTCGACCTCTTCCACCTTTTTCATCCTCCACTTCAACCAATGAAGGAGGGATTGTGTGTGGTTTGTTGAATCTTATAATTCCTCTTATTTCTCACACTGAGCATAAATTATATGGGCTTAGAGGTCTATGGTGATCATGGAAACCACACGATACATGCGACTTACTAAACTACGAGAACTCGGATTCCTGCTCTAACTAGGATACATAGTACTCTTATCTAAGGCCTGATATCAATGTATATCCTCCTTAAAATAATCCCCAATCATAATTCCCTAAATCCAGACATCCTTCATAGGAGTAATCCCTGAGTTAATCCCCCAAACCACCATGATTTAAGACATTCATCATGACCCCCTTTATAAGGGTATCCTCTTAAAAAATAAACCCCAACTTAAACATCTCAAAAAGAGTATACTCCCTTACATGACATACCCTTGAGGGCCACCATAGGCATGGGTCCTCATGATCGAACTATGGGGGTTTTGATTCCCATCCAAATGGGATATGTAGGAAGCCTTCATGAGGTTTAAATCCAACACCCCAAATCATACCTATTCATTCTAGGCCACATTCCGACCATGTTTTAATTCAATTTGAGAATCCATATATCACTCAGGTTTTCTAGGCTTCTTCATCACAAGTCCCACACCAAACATTGACTAGGCGCCTTCCACCTAGACATTCATTCCACATAATATTAAAATATATGGTTGGATCCTTATCACAGGACATTAAAATGTATGATGTTCCCTATTAAGAGGTGCTGAACTATGGGGGTTCTAGTTCCTTTCACAAGGATATGTTAGAATATCATCTATTGGTTTTATCCCAACAACAAAATAAATCATATCTCCTTGGATGATGATAAACTCTAGATTGACATTTGTCTCCCTGTATGAAAATAATCTCTAGAGTGACATTTTTTTTGGAATGACAATAAACTCTATAATCCCCCACTATGTGGCTAGAAAACAAGCAGCGTCGTAATAATGACCAATGAATCTTCAAGTACTACATAAGAGGATTCCATTCATAGAGAACCCCAAATACATATCGATATATTCATTGATGAAGAACCTCATATACATATAGATGTTTCTATGATCGATAAATGATTGTAATTGATTACTAATATTAAGATGACCCCCATTATACATGGGAATTAATGAAGGATTCATGAAAATTTCTTAAATCAATAATAGAGTTCCTACGTATGAAATAATTCCCCCCAAAAGGGTGTGATGATCCCAACCTCCCATACTCCAGATCAATGTGAGTTCTTAAGCATCATAGGTCAAAACACATAAAGTGTGAGTGCCTTTAGAAATCATTTCTGAATGGATATAGAACCATTGGGTGATTTTGATTCTACATACAAACATGTTGGAAACTATTCGGGAATAGCAGTTCCATAACTAAGTCCCTATTTCCATTGAAAAAAAAATGGTTAACCCCATGTGAATCCTTAACCAAGATGATAGTATCCCCTACATGTCACCCCCTTCTACTATAAAATGAAAGAGGGAAAGCCAAGGAAATCAATAACTCATGTTTTTATTCAAATTAGATGATGTTTTAATTGAGTTCCTTTTTTGTCTTTGACATATAAATATTGGAACTTCCTTTTCAAAAATCCATTTGATTCAATAGACTCCTTCATGTTTTTACAAATGAATTCCTTGGCTGCAAATCTGGAAGGCTCTTCGACTGCACGAAGGACTCCATTTCCAAACCAGCATGTTGAACATTGGGTCTCAAAATCACTAGTATTGGAGTATCGTCAAAACTATATGATCCTGACCTTATATGCTCTCAGAAAAGACCTCCAATCCATGAATTGCCCCTTATTTTCTAGTTAAAAATGACTGGTGGTCCTAATGTAGACGGAACCGACCATTGTCTTCAACCATTTCAGGAGTTTATTGTCATAACACAACAACCAGTCCCTCCCATATTTTAGGGAGATGGATCAAGAGGCCACATAGGGCCTAATCTAGAAGAAAATTGGGTCCTTCTCAAGGGATCATGCCAGCATTCATCACTTACAACACTGAATGGATGTTATCCCTCCACATGATGAGGGTTTTTTCCTCCACCAACCATCCCAGGTACTTCAAACATGGGCATGTAAGATGAACCATAGGGTACAACATCCAACAATTGGGGACCAAGTTCACACATTTTCCTCATTTTGAGAAGCTCGCCATCCATGTTTGGTGGCTGACAGGGAACGAGTACATACACCTATCCACCATCATTCATCCCACCAGAAAACCCACCTAGATGTATTAAAATAGTTCCACTAATAAAATATGGTGGAAACCAATAAGAAAGAACATATACCATACATCACCCACCAAGCCTGCCAGTAGTCTCATCTAGAAACACACAATTTAATCTTTCGACCATGTTTGGATGCAACCAATGGGTAGGAACACACATTTTTCATCACCCATGAAGTCTCCTAGAAGTCTCATCAAGAAATTTCCTAGAGAACTGAGATGGGTAGTCTTGATGAAATGTAGGTGTAGACTCAACTCTCTTCCCATACACATGAGTACTCTCAATATCCACAAGTTTGAAAGGAAAAATAGGATAAAGAACATACATCTATTCCATATACAGAATGGTCATATATCACTATTCCAACCACTAAAATCACTAATCACATATCGGTAATGTTGAAAGGGAAGACAAAAATTCTTTCCCATATTCTTTAGAGTTTCCAGGACATCATCACAATGATGGTTGTAGTTCCCAAGTGACAGAAACATATATCTATCCCCACAAATTGGATGGTTCATTAGCATAACACCACAAAGAAAACACAAACAACTACTCTCATCCATGAGGGTTGGGGGAAAACATCCCCATATTATATGTAAAAATTGATCAGTAACATACACTTTCTCGAATCAAGGGTACTTATCCTATTCAAATGACCACTTCAAGGTAGGCACAAACACCTGCCTACAACTACCAAATATCCAAAAAAGTGGCCCCAATCGCTCATAAGAAGTAATCTAAGAAGAAGCCTCATCAAACATGATAAGAAAATTGAGAGTCAATCTATGATCAGGATTCACTTAAAATTGGAGTTCTTGAATCCATCGAACATTTATCCCTCACATCTCAAGATCCTACCCTCCCATTAACAAATTATATGAGTATTAGTATTAATTATGAATGTCCTCATAGGACACTTCATCATGAAGGCTTGATTCAAGACAATAATTTGGTCGATATCTAGAGCTCATATCTTGATGACAGCCATAGAAAACCTCTATGTGTATAGAAGACCAAGGAGAAAGAAGGTCTTCCCCTTTCTGTACTCAACCATAGTAGTCCTCCCCATGATGGCGTTTAGTAAAACTTTTCCCCCCAATGTAGTGTTTCACATTTGCAAGAGAATTATTCAATTGAAAATGTATAGATAAGAAATACCTTATATCATGAAGAACTTGGAAAGACAAGGCCAGTCATGTCTGATTCATTCTCACTAGTAGGTGAAATCCCTTCCCAAATGGAAGACAAACCAGGGAAATGGTCATTCTACAAACCTACATTGGGCCAAATTCCATCAAACATAGTGGAGTAATTCCTAACTAATCCAATTGATTTTGACAAGACAACCAAGAAGCATCAACTCTAGTCTTACTAGGTTGAAGATACTCTAGTGAAATATGAAGAAGATTAGCTAAACATAAAGAAAAAACTGGCTAAAGACACCATACTAGTCATGTATAGATTTTACCACCCTCAATGAAAAATTACATAGGTGTTAGCGGAATATTGTATGCATGAAATCCACCTTAACACATTGAAAAATCTGCATCACTTAAAACAAAAGCTATTACCCTATGGAATGTATCAAACCCAAATCAAGGTAGTATACGATTTATGATTCCAAATCAACATGTCATCTCTTATGACTTCCTGACATCCAATGATCTAGAAACAACAAGGATAACTTAAATGTAAATTACTCAATGCATTAATGAGTTTTCGATATTTTATCACAGATACCCCATCTGTTGTTCATTTTAGAGAATGGGGTACACATGGAGCACTACATTTTACCATGATCCCAAGCCATAAAATACCACCAAAGGTGGTGTCATCAAATTTAATTTCCCTTGGTTGGATACAATAAATATAATTTGTCATGACTGAAGTTATTCTCAACATGAATATAACCTAACTTACTCTCACTGATGTCAGTATATAATAGAGTAGATTGTTGAGATAAATTTGCATCATGAAATTGAGAACTTCGAGTATGAATCCCTCTTAGAGGATGTTAGCTATCAGATATCTCAACTGTCAGAAATAACATTATGTTCTTATGAAATGGGAAATTTAATTGCATGACGAGTAATGAACCCAACTCATGTTGAGACCAAAATATGTAAAATATGATGTTATGTTGTGTAAATACTAGCCATAATAATTTGAGAGAAACACCATCCCATAGGGATGTGCGATTTTTTAATCCAAACCTCGAGGTCAAAAAATCAGGCTCGAAGGGTTGTGAAAGAAGAATAAGAAGAACCCCATATTACAAGGATTGGGGATTTCTCCTCAAAAATCCAGTACTCAGTGGGAATCAATTTTCTACTCATTAGGAAAGATTCCTTAAAATGTATTATCTCAATTCTTTCCATTTTTTGATATTGTACTTTCACTTTGAACATGAATGACTGAACTATATGAAGATACATATTGTATTATTTTCTTCCAATAAGCTCCAAGAGATTTAGAAAAGGATAGTAAAAGGCCTAATGGATGGTGTATAAGAGTAAAAATACTCAAATATAGAGGCACACTATGATAATTAACATACACCTGACTGTAGTAATTGGGTCTTCCATCAGTCTTGTCTAGCAGCATCCGAAGAATCCAATAATTGAAATCTGGCGGTATATTGCGAGCAAGAACATACACCTACCCGCACTAATTAGGCCTTATAATAGACTCCTCTAGTATCATCCATTGAATCATCTCATTAAAATCCAACAACACACTGTGAGAAAGAACATACCAATGCTCAGACAAATTCATTATGCTTATAGGCTCTTCTGGAAGAATAAAAACAAGACCACCACTCAAATCTTGTGGCAAACTATATGCATGAACATACACTGGAAAACATTAATTTGTCCTGAAAAAGGACTCTTATATAAGAATAAAAATATGATCATCATTCGAATATGGGGTCACACTATGAGCATGAACATTCTCCTAACTACAATACATCATTCATCTAGTAGACTAGTTTGACAACATCCAATGAAGCACGTCATTCAAATATAGAGACACAATTTGAGCATGAACATACACCTTCCTGCACTAGTTCATCATTCCAATAAACTCATATGGCATTAGTCAAGGAGGCCCATCATTAAAATATAGCAGAACACTACGAGCATAAACATACACCTGCCTGTACTAATTCAAATTACAAATAGACTAATCTGTAAGTATCCAAAGAATCTCATCATTCAATTCCATTGGAACACTTTGAGCATGAAAATACACCTTTCTAAACTAATTCATTCTCCAATAAGACTCATCTGGTAGAATCCCAAGAATATTTTCATTCATATCTGATGGAACACTGTGAGCATGAACATACACCTACCCACACTAATTGACCCTTATATTAGACTCTCACGGTTTCATCCAAATAATATCATCATTAAAATCCGATGGAAAAATACTTTCACGAACATAAACCCACACAGACAAATTATTCTTACCATATGACTCATCTAGAAGCATCCAAAGAATTCATTCATTGAAATTCAGTGCCACACTACGAGCATGAACATACTCTTTCCTTTACTAATTCATCCTGCTAGCAGACTCGCATGGAAGAATCCAAAAAATACATCGTTCAAATCCATAAACACACTGTGAGTAGGAACATAAACCTCCCCACACTAAGTTACATTTCTAGTAGACTCTCCCATTAGAATAAAAATAATCACTTCAATAAAATCTGACAGCAGACTATGATTAGGAACATACACCTACCCGCATTAATTCATCATGCTAGCTGGATCGTTAGGAAATATCCAACGAATATCATCATTCATATCCAATATTACACTATTAGTAGGAACATAAACCTACCTAAACTAATCATGCATGCTATTAATATCCTCTGGAAGCATCCAGGGAAGGCTTCCAATTGCATTTGGCAGAAAATTAACAATAGGAGAACCCCCAACCCATAGGGTTAGGGGATTTTCTAACATTTTTTAAATGTCTTAGTTGTAGGATGCTAAACTACATTACACCATATTTCCATGTTGTGGGATTTTAAGCTTCATATTGGGTCCTTATCGCATGACCTTAAAATGAAAGATACAATGTACTTTTCACGTGGAAAAAAATTCAAGACACCTATTGTACATACCCCATGACATCAAACCACATGTTTTGCATCTTTTTCATTCAATGTTAAGAAACCCCTTGTGTACAAAGTGTTATGATATCCCTCATGGTACCTTAAAATATTGGACCCTTTTAAATGTTACAAGTCCTAAAATTTTCACGCCCTCATCATGTAATGATAAACCGCATGAACTTTCCATGAACTATGTGTTACTTTGATTCTCATTCCCATTGAGATACGTAGTTACACTTGGATATTCAATCTTGTTCTAGTTGTGATCACAATGAAAATTTATTCATTCCAAATGTATGAACAATATATGAACTAGAGACATTTCCTTAAATAATCGTTTGATTATCATTATAATGAGATGCATGATGATACCTTGACTAATGTTTTGGGCACAACCATTAATTTAGGAAATATTTAATGTCCCATTCCCCAAATAATAACCCAATTTGTGTGGGGGACCATCTACATGAAATATGTCTAGCTTGATTCATATCCTATTAAGATAGGTAGTGATTTTCGGATCTTCTACCTTCTGTAAATCCACAATATATAAAATAAATTCATTCCCTATGTGTGTGAATCAAACCTAAACATGGAACATTTCACAAAATACATGTGGCTTGATTATCATTCTAAAGAGATATGTTGCGACACCCAAACCTCTAATACTGGGTCCAACTAGAATTTGGGAAAAGAAACCCCCTTTCCATTTCCCTATTCATGAATCATATATGTATAGAGAACCCATTCTATGTCTTATGGATAGATTCTAATTACAATGTGATGCATGGTGATAACTTGACTTCATGATTTAGGCCTAACCATCAGTGTAGAAATTATCAAGAGGTCCTTATCCCCAAGTCAAATCCCAATTGATGTAGGGAATAATTGTGTAGAATAACATGTGTCTTGATTATTTACCTAGTATGATACTTAGTGATGATCGGGTCCTAAACACTCCTTTAGCGAAAACATTTTCATCCTTCCAAGTTGGTTCACACTCATCCACATTGCATGACGTTAAACTACATGAGTGTTCAAGAATTATGTTCAGCTTGATTCTCATCTCAATGAGATACATAGAGACGCATGGATCCTATCTCTTGGATTAACCACCACATAATTGAAATTCCCTTATCTTTTACTTGTGATTCCCTTGTGTTGTAAAAGAAACCATTACCACTCCTTGGTTCTCAAACCGATTAGAGATCTTGTGGTATTATGAGCTTGTGCAATGGAATTCTATGAATGAGTAAGGTGTATCTATTCACACTAGGTCTATCATGGTCCTAGGTAAAAGTCCTTAAAAGGTACACCAGATGTCATCATCTCATCGAAAAAAACTATACAATTTTTCAAATTACTATGTGTTGATTGATTCTTTCCCTATAATGATACATAGGGATACCCAGGTCCTATACCTTTGACCATCCATGATGTTCCTTTTCATGTCAGAAATCATCCACATCCAAGATGCATGATGGAAAACTACATGGTCTTTCAAGAATAATGTGTGGCTTGATTCTCACCACTATGAGATATGTAGTGACATCCAGATCATTAATCCTAGGTTGAGATGTAGTACAACATGGAAAATCCCCTACTCTCCCATGTATAAGTCAGATCTACATGAGGAGATCCAATACGTGTTCGCACATTACACATGAACATATATCTATTATAACTATGTTTGGATAGATTCTTTCTCCGACAAGATATGTACGGATTATTTGGCTCTATGACCTAGTTCAACCGCATTATTCCATTTCTCTTCACATTGATACACTTTTGTCCTTACTAAATTAAATTAAACTGCAAGGACACTATCTTTGCCACATGAATTTATACATCGTAGAACCAAGAGAACTACATATGGATTGATTCTCATCCCAATTATAAATGTATTGGTGACTAAAACTTATGTCCTGGTCTAAGAAACATGGTAAAGTAAAATTCCTGCTCTTCTACATACAATAAAAAATCAATGCAAGAGCTTTTATTTTGGATCCTCTCTTTAGATAACACACCAAGAAAACCAGAGACATTTACATTCTACATATGTGTCAGATATATTCAAGGGACTCCAATATCATTGAAAATATCATTCCAAACACATAATTTATGCATTGGATAATTCCCCTTTCCCATGTCATACTCCTAATCAGGAATACTTTCAAAACTCAATAATCATTCCTCAGCTTCTAGAGGCAAAATTTCTGATACCTAGGAGCTCCTTTTCCTGACTATGCAATACGTACCACAGTTGGCCTTGCATAAATTTCCACATATAAAAGTCTTTTCCGCCAAAGGATGTCACTATTTGTGTATGAAATACGAGACCTAGTTCTCCATTCATAAAACATCTCCCATAATGAGTTTCACAAATAGTGTTAATTTCTCCAATGGGGAAGCCTCTTTTGTCCCTTTGTGATTTTATGATGGTATTCTAGAACCCACAATTAAATGTCAGTGGTCATCCCTTGCATATTTGTCCCAAATATTTTCTCCTTACATGAATGTTTCCAAGACTATGGTTCTGATTTTCCCCCTTCATTTGTTCAAATCACACTAGAACAACCTTGGCCCATTTGACCATGTCCTATACCTTATTTCCATAATATTATGGTTCTATTAATATGACCTAAAACTACAGTAACCATACTTAATGTGTTTTGGTCGAACCATCATAGAGATCCTATTTCCCCTAATTATTTGGAAACCATTACTTGAAATATCCCATCTGTATTCATGCACTTTTCACAAAAAAACTAAACATTATTCTTAGTGAGATATGAATCACCACATAATTTCATCATATTTTAGTTATATAATGTGATAATTCTTGAAATCTCCTTTTCCTTACAATGTTGTACGCACCCCAGTTTCCCTTGAAAATGTTTTCTCTATAATAGGTTTGTCATTTAAAAGATGAGACTCTTGACTATGCAGTATGTCACCTATCTAACCTTTCATAAAATAGCCCCCATAACTATTTTTTAAAGAATTTTTAAATTTATTCTTAGGAGGGACCTCCTATATTACAATTATCCCTTTTTCCCATACTACACTTTAGAACTGGAAATCCCCAAATCATAGGTTACAACATTCTCCTCCCATACTTGAATATGGTAGCACATTTATGTAAATATTTTTGACAATTGGAGAACTATAAAACCTTTTCAATCAAATCTAAAAGGTCTTAAACTAAATCCCCCATAATGTCTTTGCTATACGACATTAAAATTCACTATATAATGTCTTTTCTAGATAAATTTAAACTACATATAATAATATCTATGTTGCATGACTTTGAACAATAAATCAAAATATCTTGACTACTTGAATTCATACTACGCAACATAATTTTCTATATGCATGAATTTTAATAGCACAACATAATGACCATGTTGTAACATGTTAAACTAAGCAATCAATATCATAGTCACAAAAAATTAGAATACACGATATCTTCATTCTTTTTCAAAAATAGGCCTTCTCACCTAACACTTATTATCTAAGAATGTGTACCCTCTTTCACATGCCAAATTCATGTATGATCGGTTTCCCACTCATGACCAATGATGATACAAATATCTACCTTTATCATCATACATTTTCCTATGAAAAAACCACCCATTTTGGTCTTAGCAAATCCAAATCATAGACTTAAAACATCAGTAATAGAATATTGAAATTTTTGGGAACTCCTTTGTCCAAAAATGTAGTATGCACATTAGTTGGCCTTGCATAATTCTCGCACATAACAGACCTATTGGCCTATGGATGCTGCTATTTGACTATAAAGTACATTCCCTAGTTGGACTTGTACAAAACAACCCTCATAACTGGTTTTTTCAACCAATGGTAACTTCATTCTCTGGAGAGTCCACATTTATTCATGAGTATAATGTTTTAGAATGATGACCCAAAAAATAGTGGCTCAAGATTCCCCATTTAAGTATATAAATGATTTCGGAACATTCTTGACCAGAAATATTTTTTTGGGTCATTATTTCAAATTCTACAGTCTATGATGTATGACCTAAAACATAAGTTTCATTAGTCCCGTTTTCATGAAATTATATTACCCACAAAAGATAAAAGGAACCAAATGTTTTTGGATGGAAACCCAAAAAAGGGATGTCTAAAAAAAGCCAACTATCACCCAATAAGTCTCCTCCATATTGATATTTGGAAATAATTAGGTTGATTACACAAGAGACAAAATGTTTGTAGGTTTTTTCATAAGACCCTACTAATAGCCAAACTATGGTTGCTAATCCCCATGGCTTATGCAAAATCTAGATCATTTGACTATCCTATCATTGTGGTTGCAACTAGTTGATATAATTCTCTATGATTTTTTTTTTCAATATTAGATTGTGATTACAGGATGGAAATAGGGATTAGAACATAGATCATGGGAAAAAACATTTCCATTTATAAGTAAAAAATAACTAAAAAAGAACATCCAAAAAATACAGTCTGTTATTCCTATATTACAAGAGGCCTTCAAAATAACTATTCGTCAGTGGAATAACCTCATAGGACCCATCATCCATTTGATGAACCTCAATCAATCGACAAGATTCACTCTCCTACACCTAATGAAGTACTTTCATCACAACAACAATGACAATTGACCCTTTGGTTTGGGTTTCTATTAATGAACGATTGATTTGTTCAAGTAATACCTACACAAACCGGGTATAGACACCGTCTACATGACTGACATATATCAGAACACTAGTGTGGAAACCCCCCATGAACCATTCAACCTTTTCCTCCCATTACCATAGGATCATACCTTCCTCTTTCAGATCAGATCCAATCCTGAGGGGGGGGTGGTTATGACACTATTTTTTCACATAGATGAAAATGAGACAAATGGAAATACCATAGGGAAAAGAGAAATAAAGAGGGGGAAAAGGTCATGGTTTGAAATGTCCCCAAATTACATTCACACCAGTCTCTCTACAATACTGTCGGTACGCAAGACACCTGTGTGGACCCTGTACGGATGACATGCATGCACCACCTATAAAAGATTAATTCCCAACATAGTGTTATATATTTTACTATAAATAGAACTTTTTGGATACTCATTTGGATGGATGAAATTCCCCAATGTCCATCTGACACTCTGATCACCCCAGTGCTTCACTCTTGCCATTCTTAACCTTCTAGGTAGTTTTCTAACACCAAAAGTAGATGGAATTAAAGGGGAATAGTGAAATCAAAGTCCTCCTAAGGATTTAAACTAATAACCATTGTGTGAGGCATTCACCTAACCCCTGATTAAATAAGAATAATGCAAGTTACCCTTCCTCAAATAAGGACATGTCTGAATTACATATGAGAATACTCATAGATAACCTTTATGGTTCGAGAAAATACTCACCCATGTGTAGTCATCCATGTTTTCTGTTGTCTATGGTGACATCAGTTCCCCCAAAACTGCTTCTGTGAATCATCCCTTGCGCGATCCCTTTGGTTCTCATACCCTCCAACCTACCTGATCCATTCATCAAGCATTCTTCAATGCTATTCATGGAATAAATTCTCCTCTTTTGGATCCCCTGTTAGAGAGGGACCAAATCCAAACCTCTACTAAGGACTAATTACTTTAAAAACCATGGAAAAATTCTTTCCAGATTATGTCCCATTTATATTTGTATTTTTATAGTGAAATATTTCTCTCATTGGTCCTACCGGATTATTAGGATCCTACAAGAATGTTTATATTTGTGTATCTACAGTCACAAGGACCTCTACCCTATGGATAGTGTTGAGGAGTTCCCAATATAGAGTATTAGGGTTTGGAATTTTTCCTTCCCTTATATTCTCTATAATCCAAAGCCTCTAGATCCCATATGTGAGAGTGAGGATTGCACTTTCTTTTCCATTCAACATAGAATCAGTTCTTCATCCTGATACAGAACAAATTTTTGGGGATCCCTCCTAGAGCTAGCCCCTATACATTCATATAAGAGATTGTAGTATTTATCCTCTCTATCACTAAATCATTCAACTTCATTGATTTAATAGGGTAATATGTTGAGATGGTGGTGTTATAACATTGACCTCTTCCACAATCTTCATCCTCATCTTCCACCAGAAAAGGTGAAAATTTTTGTGGTTTTTCGAATATTCTAATTCCTCTTGTTTCTCACACAGTGCATGACTCAAGTGGGTTTAGACATTAGTGGTGATCATGACAACCACATGATCCATGTAAAGTACTGAACTATGAGAACACTAATTCCTGTTGTAACAAGGATATGTAGGACACCTATCTAAGGCCCAAGCTCAATAGGAATCCTCCTTAGGAATAATCCCCCCAAAAGAATTCCCTTAATCCTACCACCCTAAAAAAAAGTAAGCACCATGTTAATCCCCTAAACCACCATGAGTTACATAATTCCTCATGGTCCCCATTACAAGTTAATCCTCTCTAGGAATAAGCCCCATGATTATCATCTCAATGGTCCATACTCCCCTATGTGACATACCATTGAGGGCCTCCATAGGAGCGGGTCCTCATGATCGAACTATGTGGGCTTTGATTTCCATCCATGTGGGATACATAGAAAACTTTCCCGAGGTTTAAAACTAACACCCAAAATCAAAACAATTTTTTTGAGGCCACATTCCATGTAGGGTTTATTTCAATATGAGAATCCACATTTCCCTCAGGTTTTCTGGGCAACTTTGGCATAGGTACCACACCAAATATTGACTAAGAACATTACACCTAGAATTTCTTGTCCCATGATGTTAAAATCTACATATGTTTCTTTATCATATGAATAAGAAATGTATGATTTTCCCTGTTAAAAGTGTTAGGGTTGGTGTCTTGAGAACCAATTGTTTTGTACTTTGATTACTTAAATGTTCACTTATTATATATTGTTCATTTTTTTCATGACTATAATATAATAATGTCATGGAATATTTTTAGTATTAGTAAGGTCATGTCAGATCCCCACTCTGATGAGAACCTTGAAATAATATAGCAAATTTTCTTAAATAATGATCTGAAGTTGGATGACATACTATGATAGGACACATAGTATATAGACCATCATGTGCGAGTACTTTTAAGAAGACGATACTCTATCTCATGGTGTTCTCACTTGGTAATCTCCAAGATGGAAGATTATGAGAACAGACCCGCCAGTAGTAATTCCGCATGTTTTGGTGTCATCGGATATTACTATTTGTGAGCATGTGTAATGGTCCTTAGACTGGAAGATTATCATTAACTCATGTCATGACTCGCACACATAGATTTGCTGACGAAAACAATCATGAAGACAGTTGGCGGGAGGTAGGGTAAATTGGCTGCATCACGAATGATATGTTGTTAATGGATAAGTATAATATTGATTTGTCCCTTACATATTTATGGAAGTAGATATCTCGGGCTCTTTGATTGAAATAGAACTGTCGAACAAATTCCATGGCCATGGTGACATGATGAGTTTATTTCTAGAAGTCAAAGAATGACAGATCAAGCATATAGGTTTATGACACTTCCATGAAACCTTCATGATGAGATATTGAGAAAAATGGATTAAATTACATGGTAAGAATTTGTATGAGGTGATACGTCAACGCGGCATCAACTTATTTCTTTTGGGTTCCTTGACCCGTTTCCAGATAGTAATCTTGGACTTTAGGTAAGCCCGCCTAATGCCAACGAGAAAGAGGCATAGAGGGCCACTCACTAAGTGAATTAGAGTATCTAAATTAGAATAATGATTATTCCTGTATGTGGTTTAATAATTAATCAAAGAATCTTAAATTGTTTTAATGTTGGTGGAAGAATAAAATGAAAACAAGTACACACTGGGTATTAATGATTACACACCGTGTAGTTTTTATTTTGAAAACAAGTACACGTCGTGTATTATTAAATGTACATGTTGTGTATTTTTCATTTTGGAAAGGAAATGAATAGATGAAAACAATACATACACACCATGTACATTGAATGTACACACCACATTATTTTAATTGAAAAAAAAGTACACGCCATGTATTTATTATTACACATAGTATAGTTTCTCCAATTGGGATTTTGAGGATATTATATTGTATTATTAAATGATATTTATTATAATCAGGGATGCATGTCATGGAATTAATTATTCAACATGGGGTTTTCAATAAGAGTTAATGAAATAAATAATACGCGTAAAGAATTTATTTATTTTCATAACTCTACAACCTCAAACCTGATTATAAATATCCTCACAACCCCAACTCTTTTCCTTCTCAAAAGAATCGTTGTGCATAACAATTCTGGAGAATACATTCAAGGATGAAAGAACCACTTCCTCCAAGAATTCCCTCAAGACCGAGAGTGATCCTGTTCCATCAGATCAAGATGATCTAAGGCGGACAATGCAAGCAAAGGTTTCTCTATGCTAGCACCTAGAGACTCCTTTGGTAATGTCCAGAGATACGAGGTGCACGTGGGGATCCCCGCTAGAGGGAGTCTACACTTGGCTTCTGCGACACAATTAATAATCACATCAGAACGTGATCAAGAACATCAATGAATTAAGAACACCCAAAAAGTACTTATTTTTAATTTATTAAATTAATTATAATCAACCTATAACGATCCTACTTTGTGGTTCTGGGAAATTCCATTTCTTTGTCTATTTCTATGAATCGATTCGTGGAGACTAGTATTTATCATCGTATTGATCCCGGATTGATAATTTTTAATGAAAAAATGCCAAGTGAGAACATCCACCCACATGCTTCTGTTGTTCCTAGAACCTTCAAATGGCATCAGAATGAGGTTACAACGTTGATTATAGTTATTTAATTTTCACTAATAATTTATGAATTTATATTTGATTCAATTCGAAATAGATCGTTCTATAAATCTGAATAAACGAGATATGTTCTTCCTCCTTCATTTCTCGATTCATATCACATAAATGGCCTTTCTTAATTTTTAATTTTGATTAAAATAAAAATGACAAACTCATCCAGAGGGCCCTCTCTTTATATCTGTACAACACGGGAATACACGACGTGTAAAGAAAAATACATGCCATGTACTCAGGATCAACGAACCTGTTTTGGTCCATCAAACCATGCCATGTGATTTGATTACACCTAAGAATTTAACACCTTGTGTTGACCATAAATGAGCGGCATATGGGAGCAGGAATAAACAGCGTGTATGTTGGAGCAACACGTCGTGTAGTCCGATCCAACCCAAGTGAAACTGTGTACAAAGGAGAAGTCGCGTACCACGTACACGGGATTTCCATGCCGGTTACCACGTAACAAGGAAGTACACAACGTGTATGATTTATCTACATGCTATGTACTGCAAAATTTCCAAAGTTCAGAAAACACGCCATATCCCCCGGCGTGCACTTTGGATAAAGGGTGAAAAGAAACACATGCCGTGTAAATATAAACTACACGTCGTGTACTTTCCAGAAATTTCACCAGGTTTCCTCCAAAAATACAAAGACCTATACGAAGAATATGGATGAGAAGAATCTTAAGGAAATTCAGAAATGAATTTAAGATAAAGAATTGATTAATTGTAAGATCATAATGAATTTAATTCAATCGCAAATTATCTTAAATAATAGAACAATTAAATTAATTTGAATTCTAAATATGCATAAATGTTGTTGCATGCTACGGATGATCAGGAGCTACACAAAATACCCTTTTGTATGTGTGTTTGGTTTCATTTAAATTTTTTTAATTTAAATTTGTTGGCATGTGATCCGTCATCCAATAAAATGTAGGGCATGCATGCCCATGGTTTTTTAATGTAAACCCCATGTAATGGAGGATCTCCCAAGCCGGAGGAGATGGTTTGAAACTCTAAGTTGAGGCGAAACCAACCCAAGAAGATACAAAGGTGGACAGGTGGCAGCTGTAAAACACGAACCATCTGTTCAAGGTGTTTTCCTAGGTCAGTGTCAGCTTATCAAACTTCTAGATAATCTAACCAATAAAAGCTCATGATCATGCCATCTTATTTTAATTTTTTCTGATTTTATGGTTTATTTATTAAGTATGTGTTGTCGCAATCACATAGTTAATTAAATGAACAAGCATGGAAAGTTCGAATAAAATAAAAACAGAACTATGCGTAAACATTATCAGAACATGGTTAATCACCTAAGAAAGCATCACTTAATATTAACAAGCATGTGATAATATAAAACTAAACATAAAGGATTAAAATCCCTTAATACCATATTATGTCTAACCAATCCTTCCGTTAATTGATTAAGGGCAAGACTCAATAAAACTGTATGTTTGACCAACCCTTGTTGGGACACTTACTTTTATACAGGAAGCCATTGTGAAAGGTTTCGGGTTGACTTAACCATATTACATCAATAGTAGTAGCCCTTGATAGACTTTATGTAATATTGGAGGAAATCGAAGTCAGGATTTCAAGATTGGGGAGTCCACTCAACAGATCAAGGAACTGTAAGCTCACAGTTGGCAAAGACCTGCCTACCTAAATAACATCAAATAGCATGACCAACCCTTGATAGGGTTATGTGAAGGGGAATATGGATACTTGACACTAGAATGTCAAAGCAATTGGACATTCTGAGTTCAATGGTGAGGGCCATTTGGACTTGATAAAATATTGGGAGACTTAATAAAATTTATTTTTTCTCATAACATGTAATCAAGGAAGTACTAATAATTTTGCTATTTTAATTTGTAGAAAATGAACTACTACAAATACGGACTTTATCAGCGCTAAAAATGGCCTTTATCAGCGCTAGAGAAAGCGCTGATAAAGCCGGCGTAGATAAAGGGGGGGGGGGGTCCCTTTATCAACGCTCCGAAAAGCGTTGATAAAGACCACTTTTATCAGTGCTAAAAAAAGCGCTGATAAAAGGGGTCCTTTATCAGCACTAAAAAAAGCACTGATAAAAGTACCTCTTTATCAAAGCTTTCGTTTTAGCGCTGATAAAAGTTAAAAAAATTAAAAAAATTTAAAAAAATTTAAAAAAATTAAAAAATACTGCCAATCGGGGGGGGGGGGTTTAATAGCGCTTGAACCCCCCCCCCCCCCCCTTTACAACGCTTTTCGGCGCCTATACAGCACCCCATGCACCCCACGCACCCCCCTCTACCCTTTAACAGTGCTTGCTCCAATATTCCCCATGCGCGTGCACCCCTGCCTCCACCAGGATTTGAACTCGAGACCTCCCCCCAGTGTGCTTAAGCCCTTACCACTACTCGATTTTGATTTGATTTCCAGTTCATGATATCTATATATATATATATTTATATATTTAATTATATTTATTCGTATAGTAATATATATATATTAATATATATATATATTTAGTTATATTTATTGGTATATTAATATATATTTATATTAATATATATATAGTTATATTAACATATATATAGTTATATTAACATATATATAGTTATATGAATATACATTTATATAGTTATATTAATATATATATATTGATATTAATATATATATTTATGGTGATATTAATATATATATTTATAGTAATACTAATATATATATATGTTGTTATATTAATATATATATAGTTATTAGATTAATATATATATATATAGTTAGATTAATATATATATATATAGTTAGATTAATATATAGGTATATAAATATTCATATATTTTAAATAAAATGGATGTTAGTTATTATTTAGATAAAGCTAATATATTTTATATGTAAATATATTTTATTATTTGTATTTATAATTAAATTTTTAGGTGTGAATATATAAAAAATATGAATATATTGCTATATTTTTTATTATAAATAATAGTGAATTATAAAAAAGGTTGAAATTTCAAAGACATAATATCAATATGAATGTAACACCTTGTAATAAATTCAGACCCCGCCAAAAAATTCCAATAATACCCCCTTAAACGAGGGTGAAAATCCACAAAATGTTAAAAAATTGGGGTACCCCGAAAAAAAACTCAGTTTTGGAGGCCTTCTGGGCCTCTTTTGGCCTCGAAAGTCGCTTGAATTGTAACACCCCGAGCCTAGTTACCCAGAGTCGGTGCATTATTACATTACATTGAAATGATCACAAGAAAGATCAAATCTCGAAAGACCGATTGGTTTAGTAGCCTTGGAAACACTAGATATATTCATAAGTTTTACATTACATCATGAAATGAAAAACTACTACAACAACATAATGTCTCCATAATCCACACTCATATCCCCACATAATATCCCTGAAGGTCATTCATAATTTACTTCTTCACTTCCTTGGAAAAATAAAACATAGAAAAGGGGTGAGCTCAAATGCCCAGTAAGGATAACAATATAGAGGAAACTTTCATAAATGAGAATAAACATTTAAGGCAATGTATAAATAAAACAAAAGCCTTTCAAACTTGAACTTTCAACATTGTATGGAATAAATAAAATGAAATAATGCCATTTACTCATTCACATGGATATTCTACTAATCGAATAATCACATGCAAAATCACTAACCACTTTCATAATGTTGGAATGCATAATGCCAGACTATCATAACCACATAGCCAAGGCCTCGTGCCAAGACTACAAATAAGATTTTGTCAAGGTCTTGTGCCAAGACACTAGTTTGTCTCATGAGACCTACCGATGCATCGAGGAGCTATAGCGGGCTCCACCCGTCACATATTAAGTCCAATGCATTCCCATATGAAATGGTTTAAACATAACATAAACATTCGTATTAAAACTAGCATACGAAATGTTATAAACTATGAATGGTATAAAAATAGCACATTCACAGTCAAACATATCACAAAACCTTCAATACAATATAGAAGATTTGTATCATAATAAATCAACTTCAAATAAGCATAAAATCCATCAAAGGATGTTGACATAGATGAAATCAAAACACTTTTTAGAGAAATATCTCTTTTTATTTTTGAAATAATTTAAGAGCCATATAAAATAAAACATTTTCTTGAAAATATTCTTATAATCTTGTAAGGAAAGCTTTGACTATTTTATAACAGCGGAAAATAACCGCACCTGCCGTATAAGTTAAAAAAACATTCTTACCTTAATTCTGTCGAAAAGGTTAAAAAGGACCTTGTTTTAAAAACGACAGAAATATTCCTCTTATAAAAAGTAAAACAAGGGTATAAATGACTTTTACCCATATTCTTGTAAAAAAATTTTGAAATACATTTTGAAGAAACATGGATGTGGATGATGACGAGATCCCAGTAGATTATTACGTATAAACAACCTCGGATAATGAAGAGATTGTGAAATAACCCTTACCTTGTACTTTTCCTTGGTTGGGGTAGGTTAACCTCCTGTATAATGGTGAAATAATTCTTATTAAATTATACAGGAATCATATACATTAATATGATATCATATATGATCTTTTAATATTGATTTGATAATAATATCTTAGTATTATCGTTGTTTCGGGTGTTAACTTACTTGTTTTCTTTTATATGTTTTGTTACGTAAGACCTGTTTATAAAGGATAGGTCGTATATTATTCATATCCAGAATGATATCAAGTCCTTAAACATTATTTTTTAAATCATCAAATGATAATTATACTTTAATGGATACGATGGAGAATGAATCTCATCGCGTTCGTGGAGACGGTAGTCCGTACGTATGCACGAGCGACAATATCATTCTTTTAAAATAATATATAAATGGATGGTATATCATATATACAGAATCATTAACATGTTATATTTATTATTTACAAGAGTTACATATCATTATTATACCCATCCAAATAATAATATATTGAATAACAATTACACCACGACGTGGAGACGGTAAGTCGTACGTACGCACGTATGGTGACATGTTATTCAAAGGGTGGATAGAATACTGAATATGGTTGTACCATATTTATAATAACATCACAGTATATATATGATACTGGAGTCATTATTTTATAATGGTAACAACAAAGGAAGAAGAATTGGAAGAAGAAATGAACTTGGAAAAGGGTGGTGAAATCATTACCTCTTCTTCGGGTTCTTCCTTTTGATTTGATCAAAAGGGATCCATAGGCTGCCTTTCTGATCAAAATAAGGCCTATAGGTTGTAGTGAGGGAAGTTGGGAGAGTATTTGGTCAGATTTTGGCCGAACCAAAAGGCTTTGAAGGTGTGAATAAATGAGAAGGAGGAGTGCCCTTTTATAAGAGGGTTGAGGGGCAGCTTTGGAAAAGCTAGAAATATTAATTTATAATAAATTAATATTCATTTTCTAATGGATCCAAAGTTGATTATTTAAATTTTAAGGTGGGTATAGGTCGAAAACATCTCAACCAATAGAATTTTGATAGGTTTGGGTACTTATATTAACCTTATCTTTAAGTATTAACTCTAAGCTAATTAGTTTCACTTTTACAATGTCTCTTTGTAGTTTTATATAATATGGTTAATAAACTTACTATATACATCCAAGTGACCCCCAAGTGGTCCATTAATGATGAAACTATCATGATATAAGTCTCTTGGCCGAACCTTAGTTTTTTAGGAATTTAATATCAATTAATAATATAATATTGGTTTTAAGAACTCTTTTATGTCAATTTTGACACTATTCAATAGTTGATTTTTGTGAAACTCATAACAGATTGATTACTTCGAAAAAAGTAAATTAAATCAATCATAATATATCATATTATCCTATAAAATTATGTTAATTCATTAAAAGTTTCATATTATATTTATTTGGGTATTTATAATATCAATTATTTTAATTTTTCACTATTATAGTAATTAATTCATCATCATTGTGTCATAAATAAATTAAATTATTTAATGTCTAAAAATTATAAATAAAATATCACTATGTAGGAAATCTTTTTATCTTTATAATGAATATTTAGAATTTAAAATCCAACATATATAACCCTATGTAAAAATTCTTTTTCTAAAAGTTATATGCTTGTGTCATTTTTGTATTCATTTTAACTTAATTAAAATAAAGTGTCCCTATCACCTACAAGTGGCACCATGGGGTCCCAAAATCAACCCAAAGATGCCTATGGTCGAACATGTATCAAACAATAAGGCTAGGACACGTTTTAGGGTAATTTAGTATTATTATAATATTATTTTTTAACCCTTATTTACCAGATTTACCCTTAACCATGGTAAATAAAATATTTACCACAGTAATTATTCAAAATGTCTAAAAATAAAAGTTACCTATTTACAAAATTTGAACATCCTGATTCCAAATATGGAATCCATTTTTCTAAATTCAAAACACAGAAGTGGCATAAATTAATTTGAAATTAATTCCCGTTGTTAAAACCAAAAGCGTGTTTTTAAGAGATAATAACTATCAAAAGATTGACACTTGTTTATGTTCAGTTTAATTGTAAAATTATGTCCAATGACCAAAATTATATTAAATGGTAAAAATATATTCTAAATATACTTTAAAACGACTCAAATTCATAATTTATCACTATTAATTATTTTGATTAAAAAAGTTGTTTTTAATTAAAATTTAGTAATTTTCACTATTCATCAAAATATTAAAGTTATCCGAAAAGTACCAAAATTTCATCTTAGGCTAAATTAGATATTCAGAATCCAAAAATTAAGTCCATTTTGAAATATAAGATATATATATATAATTTCAAAAAGTAGGTATTACTATTCATAACGGCTAGTTTGATTGGTTATGGTGTGTTAGAACTCGGTGTTGCGTACAACACACGCTATCACATTATTCAAAGAGAAGCGTACCGTAGAAGCTTGGGGTGTTACATTCTCCCCTCCTTCAAATAATTTCATCCTCGAAATTTCTAGAATACTTATCACATGAAAAGACTCGGGTGGTTCTTCATCATAAGTTTCTCGGGTTCCCACGTTGCCTCTTCCATCTTATGGTTTCTCCCCAAAACTTTTACCAGACGCGTCGTCCTGTTTCTCAGTACTTGTTCTCTCGTATCATGAATCCTGACGGGCTCTTCACAATAGGAAATATCGGGTTCTAGTTCTAATTCCTCATAGGTGAGTACACGCATTGGGTCAGGGATGTATTTCCTCAACAGAGATACGTGGAACACATCGTGAACTTTGGAGAGACTTGGCGGCATTGCCAATCGGTAAGCTACAGCCCCAATTCGTTCTAGAATTTTGAAAGGTCCGATGTACCTGGGACTCAATTTACCTTTCTTACCAAAACATATGACTCCCTTCCATGGAGATACCTTCAGGAAAACATGATCACTAACTTGAAATTCCAAATCCTTCCTTCGATTATCGGCATAGCTCTTCTGCCTACTTTGAGCTGCTTTGATGTGATTTTGGATTACTTTCACCTTTTCCACCGTTTGCTCCACCAGTTCTGGGCCTACAAGTTTTCTTTCACCAACGTCATCCCAACAGGTTGGTGTACGACATCTCTTTCCGTATAATGCTTCATATGGTGCCATCTGAATACTCGAATGGAAGCTATTGTTATAGGAAAATTCTACCAGTGGTAAATATTGATCCCACATACCCTGAAAATCAAGTGAGGAAGATCTCAACATGTATTCTAAGGTCTGAATAGTCCGTTCTGATTGTCCGTCTGTCTGAGGGTGGTAAGCAGTGCTCAAATGAAGTTTAGTATCCAGGGATTTGTGATGACTTTTCCAAAATCTTGAAGTAAAACGGGGATCACGATCAGAAACAATCGATAGGGGTACTCCATGAAGTCTCATAACTTCATTAATATATAGTCTTGCTAGACGTTCCAGGGGTAGATCTTCTCTTATAGAATGAAAATGTGCTGACTTGGTAAGACGATCAACAATAACCCATATTTCATCGTTCCTTCTAGGAGTCTTTGTTAGCCCCATGACAAAGTCCATCGTAATATTGTCCCATTTCCACTCCGGTATGGGAAGAGGTTGCATGACTCCTCCAGGCTATTGCCTTCCAGCTTTCACTTGTTGAAAAACCATACATCTTGACACAAAATCAGCAATCTCCCTCTTCATGTTGTCCCACCAAAAATTTTCCCTCAAATCTCTATACATTTTGGTGCTCCCAGGGTGTATAGAGAAATTAGAACTATGATCATCATCCAGCAATTCCCTTTTTAGATCAGGTAAATCGGGGACACAAAGTCTCTTCCCGAATTTCAAAATTCCATCTTCATACACAAAGTCTCTCAATCTCCCATCATTCACAGCTTTAATCTTCTTTTGAAAGTCTTCATCATCGGTCTGAGAACTCTTAATCCTTTCTAGTAAAGATGGTTTGGCAACCATTTGAAAAAGCATTGATGTTTCACCTTCCCTGGTTATTCCCATCTCCATCTTCACTAGATCCATGAAAATTGGATCCCTTTCAATTCTCATCATGTTCAAAAATCCATGGTCTTTTCTGCTCAAAGCATCTGCCACCTTGTTTGCTTTCCCCGGGTGGTATTGTATCGTGCAATCATAATCCTTGAGTAATTCAAGCCATCTCCTTTGCCTCATGTTGAATTCTTTTTGTGAGAAAATATACTTCAAACTCTTGTGATCAGTATAAATCTCACATTTTTCACCATATAGGTAGTGCCTCCGTATCTTCAAAGCAAAGATCACACCTGCTAACTCGAGATCATGAGTAGGATAGTTTTGTTCATGAATTTTCAACTTTCGTGATGCATAGGAAATAACTCTATCATTCTGCATAAGGACACAACCAAGTCCTTTCTTTGATGCATCACTATAAATAACGAACCCATCATTCCCCGATGGTAGAGTCAATATAGGATCATTGACTAATCTTCTCTTCAGTTCTTCAAAACATTCTTCACACTCTTTTGTCCGAACAAATTTAACCCCTTTACATGCGAGCTTCGTTAATGGGTTATCCAATCGGGCAAAATTCTGGACGAAACGTCGATAATAACCTGCCAAACCAATAAAACTACGTACCTCAGTTATACTCGTAGGTGCTGGCCATTCTTGGATTGCCTTGGTCTTAGAAGGATCAACAGATATTCCATCTTTAGAGACAATATGGCCAAGAAAAGAAATCTCCTGAAGCCAGAATTCACACTTGCTAAACTTCCCATATAATTCATGCCTCCTCAGAGTCTTCAAGATAATGCGCAAGTGATTTTCATGATCTTCTAGGTTTTGGAGTATACCAAGATATCATCAATAAATACCACCACAAATTCATCGAGATACTCCTTGAATACTCTATTCATCAGATCCATGAATACAGATGGTGCATTAATCAATCCAAACGGCATTACAGTAAACTCGTAATGCCCGTACCTGGTTCAAAATGCTGTTTTCGGAATGTCTTCCTTCTTCACACACAACTGATGGTATCCAGATCGAAGGTCAATCTTTGAAAAGTATTGAGCTCCATCCAGTTTGTCAAATAAATCATCAATACGAGGTAGGGGATACTTGTTCTTTATCGTTATAGCATTGATCTCCCTGTAGTCGATACATAACCTCATAGATCCATCTTTCTTTTTAACAAAAAGAACAGGGGCTCCCCATGGAGAAACACTAGGGCGAATAAATCCCTTATTACTCAATTCCTCTAGTTGTTTCTTTAGTTCAACTAATTCTACAATGGCCATTCTATAAGGGGTCTCCGATATAGGCCTTGATCCAGGAATCAAATCAATGGAAAACTCAACTTCTCGTTCTGGAGGATGTCCAGGTCAATCTTCCGGAAATACATCTACAAATTCATTCACAACAGGTACATCCTCTATTTGAACATTCCTTTCCTCACCGACAGTTATTTAATTCTCTTCCTCCCCAATAATTGAATTAAGTTGAGCTACTGGGGGTGGATCTAAATAAGAATTAGGTGGTGACGATTCTGCTCTAAAGATAAGGTGTTCCTTATCATTATCATCAAGAATCGTAACCTCTTTCTTCTTACAATAAATCATCGCATCATAGTCTGAAATCCAATCCATACCGAGGATTATGTCAAACTCAATCATAGGTATGACGATGAGATCAGCAGATAACGAACATTTATGTGCTCTAATGGGGACTGATTCACAAAACTTTGTTGCAATGATACTTCCCTTAGGAGTTTTAACTGACAACTCCCTTATTAAATAAAATTGGAAATATCTAATTTTCTTAGCAAACTGGGAAGATATGAAACAATGCGATGATCCAGAATCAAATAATGCATTTTCTAAACTTGAGGAAGCCATTAAATTACCTGCCACCACATCTTTCGGAGCTTCTACCTCAGCAGTAGTGATAGCATAAGCCTGGCCTTGATCCCTTGGCCTTTTCTTATGTAAGTTCTCCTGACGCTTTGGACATGCATTTGCATAATGCCCCATCTCCCTGCAATTGTAGCACTGAACGTTGGTAGCTTCCTTCTTCCCCTTGCAATCACGAGCTTGGTGGCCTTTTTCACCACACTTGTAACAGACTCCCATTCCCTTCAAGCAAGTACCAGGATGT
This sequence comes from Viscum album, assembly GCA_963277665.1. NCBI lineage: Eukaryota > Viridiplantae > Streptophyta > Magnoliopsida > Santalales > Viscaceae > Viscum > Viscum album. The sequence goes on along the minus strand of OY728148.1, from coordinate 1,477,004,356 downwards.
TTCTTCCCGCATTTACCACGAGATGGATATTCAACCTTTCCCTTCTTCCCCTTATTTCCATTCCCAGATTGATCAGCAGGTCTCTTCTTCTCTTGATTTGCTTTAAAGTCATAATACTTAGAGAATTCCTTTTCGGTCTTGATAGTACATGAGACAATGTCTTCGTATGATGAAAAGGATTGTGAGACTAATGCTCGAAGGAGAAATGGTTTTAACCCATCAAAGAAACGATCAATCTTAATTCTTGGGTTGCGAATATAATCTCCAGCATACCTCTCTAACCTTGTAAAGTTAGCCTCATACTTTGTGACATTCTCATCCTCCTTTTGTCTCAGACTCAGAAATTGCCTTTCCATATCTGCTCGATGGTCGCGAGGAAAGTATTTTTCTAAAAACAGATCTTTGAACTCCCTCCATTCCATATTTGATACTTCATCATCTTCCTTCATGTTTTGAATCAATGACCACCATTGATCAGCATCTCCAGTGAGGCGGTAAACTGCCATGATAACTTTTTCCCTTTCACTGCTCCCCAAAGCCTGAAATATTTTCTCTAGGGAATTTATCCATTGCTCAGCTACTAAGGGATTTGTACTCCCATTGAACGTTGGTGGTTGTTGCCTCATGAATCGATCTAACATTGATCCTCCACGCTGTAGATCAGGGTGCTCCATACGGGTAAGGTTATTATTCATAACCTGAGTGAGTTGTCCCAGTATGGTGATTAGCTGATCGGGACCAGTTGCATCACCAGCTCCACTAAAATTATCTTGAGCATGAGGGAAATCCCTACATGGAGTACGTGCATTGATACAGTTTCCATTTCTTCCACTAGGCGCCATTTCTAAACAATAGAATAAACTAGATCAGTTTATGAATCAAAATACATAATCTCATACTTATAAAACACTTAACATAAATTGAACTATTTATTGATATAATCCATAATCATAAAAATGTTTTCTTTGAGGAATTATATACTCATAAACCCTTCATAATGATTTGTAAAGAAAATGAGAGTTATCCTAAGCATATCCCCCGGGAGTGTCGTAACCAAGAGTGCAGCAAGGCCCGTTGTCGTGCACCAGTTCCCGTTCGAGTCTAGCTCAAAGCGGTGTTTTCAGGTTTTAGCCCTAGGTACATCTGTGCCAGAGCCGCCTCTACCTGCTCGTATCCAGACAAGGATGTATTGCTCGGAAAACATACAAAATCCCTACAATACCAAAATTCTAGGAAGTTCTTCTATACTAATCCTCAATGTTCATCTTAGGTATACGTTCTCTAATCAGAGTTTATCTAAATCTAGCTTACAAGGTTTGTACTAAACTTCCTCTGATACCAACTGTAACGCCCCGAGCCTAGTTACCCAGTGTCGGTGCATTATTACATTACATTGGAATGATCACAAGAAATATCAAATCTCGAAAGACCGATTGATTTAGTATCCTTGGAAACACTAGATATATTCATAAGTTTTACATTACATCATAAAATGAAAAACTACTACAACAACATAATGTCTCCATAATCCACACTCATATCCCCACATAATATCCCTACAGGTCATTCATAATTTACTTCTTCACTTCCTGGGAAAAATAAATCATAGAAAAGGGGTGATCTCAAATGCACAGTAAGGATAACAATATAGCGGAAACATTCATAAATGAGAATAAACATTTAAGGCAATGTATAACTAAAACAACAGCCTTTCAAACTTGAACATTCAACATTGTATGGCATAAATAAAATGAAATAATGCCATTTACTCATTCACATGGATATTCTACTAATCGAATAATCACATGCAAAATCACTAACCACTTTCATAATGTTGAAATGCATAATGCCAGACTATCATAACCACATAGCCAAGGCCTCGTGCCAAGACTACAAATAAGATTTTCTCAAGGCCTTGTGCCAAGACACTAGTTTGTCTCATGAGACCTACCGATGCATCGAGGAGCTATAGCAGGCTCCACCCGTCACATATTAAGTCCAATGCATTCCCATATGAAAAGGTTTAAACCTAACATAAACATTCATATTAAAACTAGCATACGAAATTTTATAAACTATGAATGGTATAAAAATAGCACATCCACAGTCAAACATATCACAAAACCTTCAATACAAGATAGAAGTTTTGTATCATAATTAATCAACTTCAAATAAGCGTAAAATCCATCAAAGGGTGTTGACATAGATGAAATCAAAACACTTTTTAGAGAAATATCTCTTTCTATTTTTGAAATCATTTAAGAGCCATATAAAATAAAACATTTTCTTGAAAATATTCTTATAATCTTGTAAGGAAATCTTTGAATATTTTATAACGGCGGAAAAAAATCGCACCCGCCGTATAAGTTAAAAAAACATTCTTACCTTAATTCTGTCGGAAAGGTTAAAAAGGACCTTGTTTTGAAAACGACAGAAATATTCCTCTTATAAAAAGTAAAACAAGGGTATAAATTACTTTAACCCATATTCTTGTAAAAATGTTTTGAAATACATTTTGAAGAAACATGGATGTGGATGATAACGATATCCCAGTAGATTATTACGTATAAACAACCTCGGATGATGAAGAGATTGTGAAATAACCCTTACCTTGTACTTTTCCTTGGTTGGGGTAGGTTAACCTCCTGTATAATGGTGAAATAATTGTTATTAAATTATAAAGGAATCATATACATTAATATGATATCATATATGATCTTTTAATATTGATTTGATAATAATATCTTAGTATTATCGTTGTTTCGGGTGTTTACTTACTTGTTTTCTTTTATATGTTTTGTTACGTAAGACACGTTTATAAAGGATAGGTTGTATATTATTCATATCCAGAATGATATCAAGTCCTTAAACATTATTTTTTAAATCATCAAATGATAATTATACTTGAATGGATACGATGGAGAATGAATCTCATCACGTTCGTGGAGACGGTAGTCCGTACGTACGCACGAGTGACAATATCATTCTTTTAAAATAATATAAAAATGGATGATATATCATATATACAGAATCATTAACATGTTATATTTATTATTTACATGAGTTACATATCATTATTATACCCATCCAAATAATAATATATTGAATAACAATTACACCACGACGTGGAGACGGTAAGCCGTACGTACGCACGTATGGTGACATGTTATTCAAAGGGTGGATAGAATAATTAATATGGTTGTACCATATTTATAATAGCATCACAGTATATATATGATACTGGAGTCATTATTTTATAATGGTAACAACAAAGGAAGAAGAAGTGGAAGAAGAAATGAACTTGGAAAAGGGTGGTGAAATCATTACCTCTTCTTCGGGTTCTTCCTTTTGATTTGATCAAAAGGGCTTCTTAGGTTGTCGTTCTGATCAAACTAAGGCCTATAGGTTGTAGTGAGGGAAGTTGGTAGAGTATTTGGGCTGAGTTTGGCCGAACCAAAAGGCTTTGAAGGTGTGAAGAAATGAGAAGGAGGAGTGCCCTTTTATAAGAGGGGTGAGGGGCACCTTTGGAAAAGCTAGAAATATTAATTTATAATAAATTAATATTCGGTTTCTAATGGCTCCAAAGTTGATTATTTAAATGTTAAGGTGGGGATAGGTCTAAAAGAACTCAACCAATAGAATTTAGACAGGTTTGGGTACTTATATTAACCTTATCTTTAAGTATTAACTCTAAGCTAATTAGTTTCACTTTTACAATGTCTCTTTGTATTTTTATATAATATGGTTAATAAACTTACTATATACATCCAAGTGACCCCCAAGTGGTCCATTAATGATTAACCTATCATGATATAAATCTCTTGGACGAACCTTAATTTTTTAGGAATTTAATATCAATTAATAATATAATATTGGTTTTAAGAACTCTTTTATGTCAATTTTGACACTATTCAATAGTTGATTTTTGTGAAACTCAGAACAGATTGATTACTTCGAACAAAGTAAATTAAATAAATCCTAATATATCATATTATCCTATTAAATAATTTTAATTCATTAAAAGTTTCATATTATATTTATTTGGGTATTTATAATATCAATTATTTTAATTTTTCACTATTATATTAATTAATTCCTCATCATTGTGTCATAAATAAATTAAATTATTTAATGTCTAAAAATTATAAATAAAATATCACTATGTAGGAAATAGTTTTATATTTCTAATGAATATTTATAATCTAAAATCCAACATATATAACCCTATGTAAAAATTGTTTTTCTAAAAGATATATGCTTGTGTCATTTTTGTATTCATTTTAACTTAATTAAAATAAAGTGTCCCTATCACCTACAAGTGGCACCATGGGGTCCCAAAATCGACCCAAAGATGCCTATGGTAGAAAATGTATCAACCAATAAGTCTAGGACACGTTTTAGGGTAATTTATTATTATTATAATATTATTTGTTTAACCCTTATTTACCAGATTTACCCTTACCACGGTAAATAAAATATTTACCACAGTAATTATTCAAAATGTCTAAAAATAAAAGTTACCTATTTACACAATTTGAACATCCTGATTCCAAATATGGAATCCATTTTTCTAAATTCAAAACACAGAAGTGGCAGAAATTAATTTAAAATTAATTCCCGCTGTTAAAACAAAAAGCGTGTTTTTAAGAGATAATAACTATCAAAAGATTGACACTTGTTTATGTTCGGTTTAATTGTAAAATTATGTCCAATGACCAAAATTATATTAAATGGTAAAAATATATTCTAAATATACTTTAAAACCACTCAAATTCATAATTTATCACTATTAATTATTTTTATTTAAAAAGTTATTTTTAATTAAAATTTAGTAATTTTAATTATTCATCAAAATATTAAAGTTATCCGAAAAGTACCAAAATTTCATCTTAGGCTAAATTAGATATTCCGAATCCAAAAATTAAGTCCATTTTGAAATATAATATATATATATATAATTTCAAAAAGTAGGTATTACTATTCATAACGGCTAGTTTGATTGGTTATGGTGTGTTAGAACTCGGTGTTGCGTACAACACACGCTATCACATTATTCAAAGAGAAGCGTACCATAGAAGCTTGGGGTGTAACATGACTGGGGTCCGGCCGGTTCAAAGTGACGTAGAGCTCGTTGTAGGCTTCGATTTGATATGTGGTAGAGCTCAAACGGACACCCGGATCAAAAGTTATGGCCGTTTGAAGTTTGAGTTGCGTTTTCAACATATTTTGGATCTTTTTTTAATTTTTTTAATTTTTTTAGTCTTTAAATTGTTATTAATTGACTATTACTCCATAATTCTTAGCGAATTATTAATTAAAAATATTTTTTTTAATTTTTTAGGATGCCATTTTCACTAAATATCTTATATATTATGTATAATAAGTGTAAATGTACATTTATAGTTATCTAAAATATATTTAAAAATTATATATTATATTTATATATCAATATAACTATATTTATATATTAATATATTAATATATTTTAAAAAAAAAATTTAATCTGATCCTTTATCAGTGCCTTTTCATTAGCGCTGATAAAGGGGGGGCGCTGCGAAAAACTATTTTTGTGGTAGTGTATAGAAACCACATTTTCTCTGCGAGTAATTCTAGATAAAGACAATATCCTCACTGACAGTAACTTTCAAGAATGGTTTAGGCACCTTCGGGTTATCCTACTCCATGAACTAAAGTGTTACATGTTGGTGTCCTTATAACGACCCATAATTTACATACATTATTATTACTTCAGAATTGAAGCATTCTTATTACAACATATAACAAAACCATGAAAAGGTCGTATAGGTATAGAGTCTTTAGAAACTGGGAAACATAAATAAATAGTTCATAAAGAATCTATATTGCCTTCTATTTATATAATCATATTTAGAGTCCCTTTTGGCATAACCTACTTGATACCCTACTTCCTGACCTGGGGAAAAGAAAACATACAAAAGGGTGAGCTCAAATTCTCAGTAAGGGTAAACAAAGGAAATATCAATCATATCATATTCATAAGAACATTATATTTTGAAAATCATAACCTGCAAAAGAGATCATAATATCATAATGTGGGATAAATCATAGTAGTGAAATTTAATCCCAATAATCATAACATAAACCATGAAACTTTGTGGGATACACACATAATCATAGGAAATCGTTTCATAATAGTCAAGACTCATTTCCAAGACTATCCTAGCAGACAAAGTCCATTTCTGAACCAAGTTCACTCCTCGTTCCAGTCCTGTATCACTGAACCAGATTAACCTATCGTTCTAGCCATGTCTATATCCTGAGATATAAATCTTTACCCAATTAATTTTTGGGAGATATAGGTCCCACCCATCTCATAATTATACCATTCTTATGTGTTCCACAAAATCATAAATCATACATCATAGCATAACCCATGTAATAAAAATGGGATTCCTAAACATCATGACATCATAACATAATCCATATATGATAAAGGACATCAAAAAATTAATTCCATCATAACATGAACAAATCAATCTAACAATAGGTATAGAAACAGAACCTTGTATTATATTATATGGAAAATTATTTTAATAAATCACTTGAACTCCATTCTCGAAGAAAATATCCTTTCCACTTCAATTTTTTTTTCCTTTAATAGCATGTCATACAATTTTAGACTAAAATAAGTTAATTAAAAATAAACATGAAATCATTTAAATTAAGCTTTATAGAAATAATTTTCTATGAAATAATAAAAATCCATTCATGCTTTATAAGTTAAAAAAACATTCTTCTCATACTTTGGCCGGAAAAGTCAAAAAGTACCTTGTACTAAAAACAAAAAAATGTTTCCTTTCATATATTTTACTAAAAACTAACCAATGGGTAAAATTGGATTTAAAAAATTATAGGATGATAGAAATAATATTACATATTGAGTAAAGGTGGATGTGGGTGATAAATATTCCCCCAGTATATTCTGTAGTATAAAAAATCTCAGATAAAAATGATATTGCAAGATTTTCTCTTACCTTAGGTCCGATATGATTTGTACATATCCAAACCTCTTGTATAATGATTTAAATAATGTCATTAACTTATTACAGAATCATATTCATTATTATAATATCATATATGGTCATATTCTTATCTTCTTATTAGTAATATTCCTACTAGTTGTTGCTTTATGTTCTTATGCATGTTTTGTTGAATAAATTATTATTCCTCTTTTTAGGTTATAGATACCGCATTTATAGAATTTTTTTAGTGTAATAATAATTCAATTTATTAATATAATCATTATTCAATGAAGATCTTGTAGAACTAGTTGCATCACATCATGGAGACGGTAGTTCGTACGTACACACGAGCGATGATATCATTCTCAAGATCGTGGAATTCTATTGAAGTGTATGTTGTATAATATTTCAGAATAAATAATGCTTTAAAATGATCATATATAGTTATTTCTTCTGTTATATACCCATCCATGTATGTTAGTGATGAAATAAAATATTACACCACAGCGTGGAGATGGTAGGTCGTACGTACGCACGCGTGGGGATTTTGTTTCTTTCATAGGATGGATAGAAGATAGAACATGGTTGTTTCATATTCATAATAACATATCAGTATACAATTGATACTATAGTTATTACTTAATAATGAAACAACTCATATAGAGCATGTAGAAGAAGAAATATGTTTGAAAGAATCGGTAAAGGATATTACCTCTTCTTCGATGGGCCTCTTATTAACCTCCTATTAGGACAGTAAAGTTGGTCTTGGAAGAATACCATGACCTCTAGTGTGGTTTTAGGGAAGTGTAGAAGAGAAATTGGCAGGGGTTGGCTGAGATTGAAGGCTCAAAATGGTGTGAGGAGGAGAGGGAGGATGTGCCCTTTTATAAGGGTTGAGAGTGGCTCTTTTGGAAACCTTGAAAATATTAATTTATAATAAACCCTAACCCCACATAAAAACTTTTAAATTGACTGAAATATGTATATTAGATAAGATAGGGTTGTTATCTCATCAACCAATTAAATTTAGACATGTTTTGAGTTTATTTTAAACCATATCATTTTGATTTCTCCTTATTTAATCTATTTAATTTTTTGGGTAATAATGTTATAAATTTTATATGGTTATAAATACTTACTTATTTGTTCTTAATTATACATAATTTGATAATTTATGACATGTTAGATTATATAAATTATAATTTTTAATTTTTAAAATATTTTTGTGACTTTAAAACAATTTAATAATATAAAATATCAATAGTGTCAATTTTGATACAATTCATTTATTTGAATTTAAATAAAATCCACACAGAATGTATGTTTGAACGAAAATATTGAATAGATTCATAACATGTCATATTTATCTATAAAATTAATGGCGCACATTAATTAGTTCATATAATATTTTTTTAATATTTTTAATACCATTTATTTGATATTTCAATCAATGAAATATTTTCTACATCACTATTGTGTCCTTATTAATGACAATTACATTATCCCTAAAAATTATAAATAAATTCTCACGATGTAGATAATTTTATTATATTTCTTTAGACTATTAATGTTCGAAGCTTCATAATGTTTATCACTAAATTAAAATTAGTATACTTATAAGATTTAAGTGAGTGACATGTTGTCACTTTCTTTGGTTTTAATAATAATTAAATTATTTCCATGGTCAAAAGTTCATAAAATGAATCTATTATGACCCTTAGGTGATATGGGTCTACTTTTAGTCATCCAATAGAATTTTGGCTGGTGTTAGGGTAATTTTATAATCTTATTTTTACCCTTAATTACCTGATTTACCTTTAACTACAGTAAAGAAAAATTACCATATTTACTATTCATAATATCAAAAAATAAGAATAAAATTAACCTATTAACATAATTTTGACCCACTGAATTAAAATATGGAATCCATTTTTCAAAATTTAAAACACAGAAGATGTAGTAATTAATTTTAAATTAATCCCGTTGTTTAGAAAATAGGGTTTAAAAGTTAAAACATTGCCAAAGATTGAAATGTTATTACCTAAGAATTTAATGCAAAATTAATGGTAATGACATAAATTATATTAAATGGTAAAAATATATTCTAGTATACTTTAAAACTATTCAATATTATAATTTAACCATATTAATTATTACGATGAAAAAAGTTGTTTTTAATTAAAATATAGCATGTTTTTACTATTCATTAAAATATGAAATTTATCAGAATAATATGAAAATCTTATCGAAATAAAATTTTTATATCCTGATTCCAAAGAATACTTTTTTTTTAAATTGAACTTATAAAAAAGTTAAAAACTAGATTTAATATGGGTGATCCATCAAAAGGCGGCAAAACAACATTTTTGGGAAAATACTTATTTTACCCTAAAAATTTATTTTGTTCTCATACCATGTTCTAGAAAATGATTAAGATGAATAATAATGTAATAAAATTAAAAATGTAGTTAATACTATTCATAATGGCTAGTCTATAATAATATTATAACATTATATCGTTTTTAGGGAAACTTGGTGTTGCGTACTACACACGCTATCGAGGAAGGTCGTGATTGCATGTAACACAAGCCAAGATAGTGTTGTGTGTAGTGAAGGATTCCTTTGGTGTTGTGTATACCATAAAAAAATATTTCTCATAAAATTTCATGGTGTTACAGTCCTCACTTCCTAATTCTTCTGCCCCATGGGCGAGTGATGATGATTTCCTGGTCTATGATCAACATTTGAGCGATGCACTCGATATTAGATGTTTGATGTTGTAATCAATGTCTAGTGAGCTCATGATGTCACATGAAGACATGGATACCTACATCATGCTCAAGCACCTCTGTGGTCTATACTAGGATAGAGCAAGAAAGGAAAGGTTTGAGATCTCCAAGGCTCTATTCCAAATCAATCTTTGAGAGGGTGCCCCAGCTGGGCCTTATGTAGTCAAGATCATTGGCTACAATGAGCGCTTGGAGGTTCTAGGGTTTAAACTCCCTAAAGAACTGGGTACCGATCTCATTCTTGCATCAGTCCCCCGGAGCTTCTCAAACTTTGTTATGAACATTAACATGGACAACATTGAGAAGTCTCTGTCTGATCTTCTTATACTTATTCGCCAAGTGGACAATGATACAAAGTGTGAAAAGACTTCGGTCTTTATGGTGAATAAAAGGAAAAGGAAGGGAAGAGCATTAAGCCCAAATAATCTTCAAGGACTTACAAGAAAAGGAAGATCAAAGGGGAGGCAAGATAACATGAGGTTGTTTGTTTCACATGTGGAAAGAAGGGCCACTGGAAGAAAAACTGCTCCCAACCAAGGAAACAAGGGGAAGCTTCTGGTGCGTTTGTTATCGAATGCAATCTATCTGTTTCTACCAATTGTGTATTATATACTACTTTTGGTTTTCACATATATATCAAAATATAGGAACCAAGTAGATTTAGAAAGATTGACCGAGGTGAGGTGGATCTTCGAGCATCCAACGGAGCCAGACTCACTGATGTAGCTGTCAGAGACAACCACCTCACATTGCCTACTGGGATGGTCTTGATTTTGAAATGATGTTATTATGTACCCACTTTAACCAAAAAAATTATTTCAATATCCAGATTAGATACTGATGGATTCATCTTCATGTTTGGAAGTGGATGCTTCTACTTTTATAAAGATATCATTTGTTTTGGTAGGGCACATTTATATAACGACCTTTATGTGTTAGACTACACAAACCAAGTAATGGAAATTAATGAAAAAGTTAATACACACGACTCATACAACACCCATCTTTGGCATCACTGGATAGGTCATGTCAATGAGAAACTTTTAACAAAATTACATCAAGATAGGTATTTAGAATATTTCGAACTAAAACCACTTGGTGTATGTCATGCGTGTCTACAAGGAAAAATGATAAATGCCCCATTTAGTGGGAAAGGGGAAAGGGATAAAGAGCATGCGGAATTAGTTCACACAGATGTGTGTGGGCCATTTTCAGTTGAAGAAAGTGGTGGGTTATCGTACTTCATAACTGTTACTGATGAATTTTGTAGATATGTATATATTTAATTAATGAGGTATAAGTCAGATTATTTTGATTAGTTCAAAGAATACAAGAATGATGTTGAGAACCAGCTTGGTAAGAAGATTAAGTAACTCCGCTTGGATAGAGGATGAGAATATCTTAATCAGAACTTCATTGATTTCTTACAGGAGATTGGGATTCTATCTCAACTCACTCCTCCTTACACACCTCAATGGAATGGTGTATGTGAAAGGGGGAACCACACCATGTTGGACATGGTGTGATCAATGATGAGTCATGTGAGTCTTCTATTATCCTTTTGGGGATATGCATTATAAACAGCAACACACATACTAAACCAAGTACCAACTAAATAGATAAATGGTATTCCATATGAGTTATGGAGTGGACGCAAAGCCATGTTATCTAATTTACATGTGTGGGGTAGTGAATATTTTTTTAAGGCCTCTTCAGGTAACAAACTTGCACCCTAAGGCACAAAGTGTTTCTTTATAGGATATCCCAAAGAAACAAGGGGATATTACCTATACAACCCCTCAGACAAAAAGGTTACAGTGGCAAGACATGCCATATTCCTTGAGAGAGATCACATCTCCAAAAGAGATAGTGGGAGAAGGATAGAATTTGATGAAGTCGAGGCTCAAGATACACAGGATATGGTACGAGAACAAATTCCACAAAGCCCTATGGAAGAACAATCTGTTCCAGATACACAAGAACTATGTAGGAGCACAGGAGAGGTGAGAGAACTAGAATGATATGGTTTTCTTATCACTGAGGATGGTGACTCATTATTGGTTGACAATGATGATACTCTTACATACAAGGAAGCAGTCGAAGGCACAGAAGTTGCCATGTGGCAAGAATCCATGAATTCTGAAATGGATTCTATGTACCGAAACCATGTCTGGATTTGGTAGATCATCCAGTTGATGTAATGCCTATTGGAAATAAATGGGTATTCAAGAATAAACTAGGAATAGAGGGGAACTTCTGCACCTATAAGTCATGACTGGTTGCTAAAGGTTTTAGACAGCGTCAAGGAATTGACTGTGATGAAACATTTTCCCTGGTTTCGATGCTAAAATCCATCAAAATCCTATTGTCCAATACTTCTTACCATGACTATGAAATTTGGTAAATGGATGTCAAAACAACATTCCTTAACAAGAACCTCCAGGAAGATGTCTACACGACACAACCTAAAGGGTTTGTGACTCCAAAGGATTCCAACAAGGTATGAAAGTTGCAGAAATCCATTTATGTATTAAAGAAAACATCAAGGTCATGGAACATTCATTTTGATGAAGCTGTAACAGAATTTGTCTTTGTTAAAAATGAATGTGAGCCTTGTATCTATAAATGTTTATGGGATGTGCAGTTGTTTTCCCAATAGTATTTGTTGTTGACATATTACTAATTGGAAAGGAAGTACATGTCTTAGAGTCAGTTAAGGCATGGTTAGATAAATGCTTTTACATGAATGACCTGGGCGAGGCAGCGTATATTCTTGGGATCAAGATCCATCATGATAGATCTAAGTGAATTCTGGGCCTGAGTCAAAGTACATACATTGACAAGATACTAAAGAGTTTCAGTATAGAAAAATCCAAGAGTGGACTGTTTCCATTGTCACACGACATTCATCATTCCAAAAAAAAGTGTCCTCAGACACATGAGGAAAGAAAGAAAATGGAAATGATCCCTTATGCATCCGTGATTTGGTCAGTCATGTATGATATTCTATGTACAAGGATAGATGTTTCTTACACATTAAGTGCAGTAGGCAGATATCAAGTTGATCCAGGAGACTGTCATTGGATGGCAGTCAACACTATCCTTAAGTATCTGAGGTGTACTAAGGATATCTTCCTGGTTTATGGAGGAGATGAAGAACTAGTCATCAGAGGACATGTAGATGCTAGTTTCCAGACTGATCAAGATAACATGAAGTCGCAGACTGGTTACATCTGCCATTTGAGTGGAGGTGCAATGAGCTGGAAGAGCTCAAAGAATTATGTGGTGGCAGATTCTACAGTGGAGTTTGAGTATATCACATCATCTGAGGTAGCTAAAGAAGTAGTATGGATGCGAAGTTTCATCTAAGATCTGGATGTAGTACCTAATAGTAAAGATTTTGTCACACTCTATTGTGATAATACTATAGTGGTGACACTTTCAAATGATCCAAGGTCACATTAGTGGATAAAGCATATACTTCGGATGTATCATCTCTTGAGGGATTTTTATCAGAGAGGTTAAGTTGCAATGACCAGTATTTCCATCGAAGAAAATGTGGAAGACCCCTTGACTAAAGCCCTGACTCAGCAGAAACATGATCATCATTTGGGGTCTAGCAGACTAAAAGTCCTAGGCAGTTTTCTCTAGTCCAAGTGGGAGTATGTTAGGGTTGGTTTCTTGAGAACCAATTGTTTTTTAAATTGATTACATAAATGTTCACTTATTATATATTTTTCATTGTTCTACAGGACTATAATATAATAATGTCTTGGAATATTTGTTGCATTAATAAGGTCATGGAAAATCCCCACTATGATGAGAACCTTGAAATTCAATAACAAATATTCTTAAATAATGTTCTGCAGTTAGAGGACATACTTTGATATGACACATAGTATACAGACCGTCATGTGTGAGTACTCGTAAGAAGACGAGACTCTCTCTCATGGATTTCTCACTTGGTAATCTCCAACATGAGAGATTATGAGAACAGAACCGCTAGTAGTAATTCCAAATGTTTCGGAGTCATCGAAAATTACTATCTGTGAGCATGTGTAATGGTCGTTATACTGGACGATTATTATTAACTCATGTCATGACTCACACACGTAGATTTGTTGATGAAACCCATCATGAAGACAGTTGGCGGGAAGTAGGTTAAGTTGGGTGCATCACGAATGACAAGTTGTTAATAGATAAGTCGAGGAAGTATTTGTCCCTTCCATATTTATGGAAGTAGATATCTTGGGCCCTTTTATTGAAATAGAACTGTCAAACAAATTCCATGCCCATGGTGACACGATGAGTTTATTTCTGGATGTCAATGAATAGCAGATCAAGCATATAGGTTTATGACACTCCCATGAAACCTTCTTGATGAGATATTGAGACAAAGGGATTAAATTACATAGTAAGTGTTCGTATGAGGTGATACGTCAATGCGGCGTCAACTTCTTTCTCTTAGGTGCCTTGACCCATTGATAAACAGTAATCTTCGATTTTAGGCAATCCCACCTAATTCCAAGGAGAAAGAGGCCTAGTGAGTCGCACACTAAGTGCATTCAAGTATCTAAAGTAGAATAAAGATTATTCCCGTTGGTGGTTTAATAATTATTCAAGGAATCCTAAATCTTTTTAATGTTGGAGGAAGAATAAAATTAAACCAAGTACACGCCATGTATTAATGATTACCTGCGGTGTAGTTTTTATTTTGAAAATAAGTACACGTCATGTATTATTAAATGTATATGTAATGTAGTTTTCATTTTGGAATGGAAATGAATAAATGAAAACAATACAAACATGCCATGTACCTTGAATGTACACGCCGTGTAGTTTTCAATGAAAAACATGTACATGCTATGTATTTATTATTACACGCTGTGTAGTTTTTCTAGTTGGGATTTTGAGGATATAATATTGTTTTATTAAATGATATTTATTATAATTAGCATGGGCGCATGTCAAGGAATTAATTATTAGACATGGGGGTTTAAATAAGAGTTAATGAAATAAATGAAATGTGTAATGAATTTATTTATTTTCATAACTCTACATCCTCAAAACTGATTATAAATATCCTCACAACCCCAAATCTTTTCCTAAATAAGAGAATCATTGTGCACAACAATTATAAATAATTATTTCAAGGATGAAAGAACCTATTCTTCCAATAATGCTCTCAAGATAGATAGGGATCCTTTTCCATTATATCAAGACGATCTAAGGTGGAAAATGCAGGCAATGGTTTCTCCACGCTAGCACCTATAGACTCATTTGGCGACATCCAGATATATGAGTTGCACGTGTGGATCACTGCTAGAGGGAGTCTATGCTTGGATTATGTGATGAAACGATGAGTCACATCGGAATGTATCGATAACATCACTGAATAAAGAACACCCAAAAGGTACTTCTTATCAATTGATTAAATTTATTATAATAAACCAGTAATGATCCTACTTTGTGGTTCTAAGACTTTCCTTTTCTTTGTCTATTTCTATGAATCGGTCCGTGGAGACTGTCATTTATTGTCGTATTGATCCTGGATTGATCATTTCTAATGAAAAAAAGACAAGCGGGCACATCCACCCACGTGCTTCCGCTGCGCTCGGAACCATCAAAAAGGCACTAAACTATGTGGTTTTATATTCCTTTTTCAAGGATATGTATGAATCCCATATATGGGTTTGATTCCAACATCAAAAACTCTCATCTCTCTGGATGAAAATAAACTCCAAAGTGACATTTGTCTCCACAAATTACATGGAAACAAACTAAAGAGTGGCCATTGTCTCCCTAGATGAAAATAAATTCTAGAGTTCCCCATTGTGTGGCTAGAAAACTAGCAGCGTCAAAATGGTGACAAAAAATATATAATTAATATATAAGAGGATACAATTGATGGATAACATAAAATAAATATAGATATAGAAATTAATGAGCAACCTCAAACACATATAGATGATTTTATGACCGATACATACTGATAATTGATTTCTAATCTTATGATGACCCACATCAAACTTGGAAATTAAGGAAGTATTCTTGAACATTTCTTAAATCTAAATGAGAGTCTCATAGTAGGGAATAATTCTCCCCCAAGTGGTGTGATGATCCCAACTTCCCATCCTCTCGGCCAATGCGAGTTCTTAAGCATTGTAGGTAAAAACCTAATGAGTTCCTACCTATGGAATGAAGGTCTCCTTGGATACCTAACCATTGTGTATTTTCTATTCCATGAACAAACTTGTTGGAAACCATTCAGAAATATCGTTTCCACAATGAGGTCCCCCATTACATCAATTTATTTGAAACACCATTTTTCACATGTATGAAATGGATACAAAGAGAAATAACCTAGGGAAAATAGAAGGAAATATGTTTAAAAGATCACGGTTTGAAAAGTCCCCGAAGGTCGTTCGTGAAGGTCCCTATATAGTATCACCATCACTCAAGGCACTTGCACAGATTCTGCATGGATGACCTGCATGCACCACCTGTGCTAGATTACTCCATTTTCCATGGATCCATACATTTCTATAAATATGACCCTTGGAATCCCCATTTGGATGGATGGAATTCCTCAAAGTCCAACAAATTCTATAATATTCCTAGT
Organism: Viscum album; assembly: GCA_963277665.1. NCBI lineage: Eukaryota > Viridiplantae > Streptophyta > Magnoliopsida > Santalales > Viscaceae > Viscum > Viscum album. The sequence goes on along the minus strand of OY728148.1, from coordinate 1,476,987,944 downwards.
TTATATCTCAGTCCCTCTCTAACCATATAAGTAGTTTTCTAACACCTAAAGAATAGGTAAGTAAAGGGGTATAGTGAATCTATAATCCACAGATGGTTTTAATCAAATAACACCTATGTGAGGCATTCTACCAACCCTTAGTTAACAAAAACTGGCATGAGGTCCCCTTCCACAAATAGGGACCTGCATGAATTACTTCTAGGAATACATATGGATACCCTTTAAGGTTTGAGTAAAGCCTCACCCATTTGTAGTACTATAGTATGTCCATCACCTAATGCGACATCAGATCACCTAGACATGCCTGCACATAACACCCCTTACACGATCCCCTTGGTTCGCCCAACCCTCCAACATGCACAAGCCATTCATCAGGACTTCTTCAAAGCTATACATGGAGGGCCTTCTCCCACTCTGTATCCCTTTTTAGTGATGGTTAAAACCTCCAACAAGGCCCATTGACTTAAAAACCCATGGGTAAGTGTGTGACAGAGTGTCTCCCATTAGGATTTGTATTTCTATGACAAGAGGCTTTCCTCATTGGTCCTACCAAACGGTTAGGATAATCAAATAACATGTAGATTTGTATTTCAATCATCACTTGGACCCCTACCATAGGGACAATACTTGGGAGTTCCTGTTCAACAAGATTATGATTTTTAATATTCCATTTCCTTCTCATATATAAGATCTTTATCCTCCAATTATCAGTGGGGGTATTGATTATGCTTTATTTTCCATTCAACATAGAATCAGATCCCCATCCCACTACATAATAAATTTTAGGGAATTCATCATTGATTAATCCCATATCCTTTCATATAAAAGGTTGCAGTCTTTCTCCTCTTTACCACTATTTCCTTAAGCTTCATCCCTTACTTGGTGTAAAGTGACAAGAGTGATGTGTCATAACCTCAGTCTCTTATACTATTGTCCATTTCATCTTCCACCAGGGAAGGAGGAAATGTTCATGATTTGTCAAATAATATGTTTCATCTTCTTTATCATACCGAGCATGACTCACACGGGCTTAGAGGTTAGTAGTGATCATGACTCCCACATGATCCATGTGACGTACTAAACTATGAAAACTATAATTCTTTCTCAAAACAAGATACGTATGATGCTTATTTACGGCCCGAGCTCAATGGGCATCCTCCATAGGAATAAGCCTCATTCAAAATTCTCATAATCCTTGTTTCCTCCTTAAGAGTAAGCCCTGAGTTATGGCCCCAAACCACCATGAGTTAAGAAATTACATATAACGGCCCATACAATACATATAGATATTAATTCAATATAGAAGAATGTTTATTAAAAAACATAACAAAAACCATGCTTGGACCGTATAGGTTTATTTTATTTAGAAAATGGGAAACAAAAACAAATGGTTCATAAGACATCCACATTGTCTCCATCTTATTTCTATATAACTAGAATCCTTTTTGACATATCTTAATTTACATTCTTGTTCTTGACTTGGTAAAAAAACATATGAAATGGTGATCTCAAAATATCAATAAGGGAAAAAATGGATATATCAATCATATCATAATCATAAGAACATAACATTTGAAAATAATATCCTAAATATAAAAGATCATAATATCATGTCATGGGATAAATCATTAAAGTACAATGTAATTCCTATAGTTATAAAATAAGAAATGAAATTTCATGGTATACACACATAATAATATAAAATCAATTAATATTAGTCATGGATCATTTATAATACCATCATAGCAGATGAAGTGCATTATTGAACTAAGTTCACTCCTCGTTCTAGCCCTATATTACTGAACTAGGTTTACTTATTGTTCTATTCATGTCAATGTCATGAGATATAATTTATACCAAATTGATTTTAGGGAGATATAGGTCACACCAATTTCAAAATGAAACCATTCTTATGTGTTCCACAAAAACATAAAAACATTCACCATAACATAACCCATTAAATAAAATGGGTTTCTTAAACATCATTCTATCACTATATAATCCATATAAGATAAATGGATTCCCAAAAAATTATTCCATCATAAAAAAGTCAGTCCAAATGTAATAATATGGATAGAAACGTAAACCTATTTCATCTTATATGTAAAATAATTTTTATACAGTGCTTGATCTTATTTCTTAAGGAAAATATCCTTCTTCAAAAACGTTTTCCTTTTTCAAATGACATTCAATTTTAGAATAAATAATTTTGTGTGAAAATTAAATTGTAATATTGTATGGTACGCTTCCCAAAAATAATTAATTATCAAAACATAGAAATATGTTCATGCCATACAATTAAAAAACCATTCTTCTCATTCTTTTTTTGGAAAAGTCAAAAAGTGAATCATATCAAAAACGACAAAAGATTCCTTTCATAACATTTATTAAAATTAAAAAATGTTTAAAATTTACTTTATAAACAATTATAGAAGAAAATAAATACTATTTTGAAATATATATTTTGAAAACATGGATGCGGATGATTAATATGTCTTAGTAAATAATTTCAAACAAACAATCACAGATAAAAATGAGATTTGAAATGTTATCCCTTACCTTAGGTCTGATATGATAGGTATGTATCCAAATTTCAAGTATAATGATTTAAATAATGTTAATTATTTATTCAATAATCAAAATAATTTTTAGGATAAAATTTACGATCATATTTTCATTTTTTGTTAGTTACATTTCATTGTTACTTGTCATTAAGGTATTAACTTATTTTTGTTCTTATACATGTTTTGTAAAATAAGTTCAGGTTCCACATATTGGGTAATAGTTAAATAATTTATAGAATGATACTAAAATAATATATATCATATTTATTCATTAAATTGATGTATATAATCATGCTTTAATGATGATTATGTGGGACGAATCACAACACACCATGGAGAGGGTAAGTCGTACTTTCGCACTAGTGACGATATCATTCCCATAATTGTTGAATGGTATTGAAGTATATTATGTATCGTATATCTTAATTAATTACATTTTATATTAATCGTATATGTATTTATTAATTACATCATTATACCCATCCATATTAGGTGGTGATTACACCACGATGTGGAGACAGTAAGCCGTATGTATGCACAAATGGTGATTTCATTTATCATAGGATGGATATTCTTGTTTCATATCTATAATAACATATCATTATATGAGTGATACTAATATTTTAACATTACAATTAACAAAATAATTATGAAGAAGTATAATAAGATATATGTTTGAAATAATCGGTAGAAGAGATTACCTCTTCCTTGAGGCGCTTCCTCTAAATCTCTTCTTATAGCACATGAGTTGTTCTTGGAAGATGACCAAAACCTCGTGAATGAAAATAGGGAAGTTGAGAATGAAAAATGGAAGGGTATGGATGATCTTTAAGGCTCAAAATTAATTTAAGTGGTGAGGGAGGAGGTTCCCATTTATAATTGAGGTGAGGAGAACTTTTGGAAACACTGTAAATATTAATTTATAATAAAATAAAAAACTACACAAAAACCTGAAAATGTCCCAATTTAAAAGATGAGATGAGATAGGGTTGTATTATCATCATCCAATAAATTTTTGACCAATTATATTGTCAATTTAAACCATACCATTTTAGTTGAAACTTAGTTAATCTATTTAATTTAAATTGTGCTAATGACATTCTAAATATTTAATGGTTATAAATATTAACTTATATGGTGTTAATTGACAATAAAAGGAAATTTTATGACATTTTAGATCATATAATAATCACTTCCTTATTTTAAAATATTTTTATTTTTATTAAATGTTTTAATAAAATTTTATTTTTATAAAATATCAATTGTTTTAATTTTGACACTATTCATTTATTTGAATATAATAAAAATCCACAAATATGATAAATTCAAACCAGAATATTCACTACACTCCGAAAATTTCATATTCACTTTGAAAATTCATGAATCACATTAATTAGGTCATATGATATTACTTTTAATAAAATAATTTTTACATCACTATTGTGTCATCATGATTCGTAATTATTTAATCTCTAAAAATTATAAATAAATTTCCATGATGTTGGTAATTCTTATAGATTCCAAGACACTATATATAATAGATATTATATCCAAGTTATAAATATATTAAAATTAATATACTTATATAAAATGAGATTGTGAGATTTTGTCACATTAATTAGTTTTTATCACATTCATGTCATATTCATAGGTAAGTAGACATTAAGTAATTCCATTTTGATATAATAATTGATAAGGGAAGAATTAAGTCATCCAATAGGATTTTTATAGGTGTTATGGTAATTTTTTATTATTATTTTTACCTTCAATTACCCAACATACCTTTAACCATGGTAATAAAAATAATTACCAAAGTTACAATTCATAAAACCCATAAATAAAGGCAACATATTAAAATAATTTTGGACCTAATTCTTACAAATATAGAGTATATTATTAAAAATGAAAAACATAGAATTTTTAATAATTTTTTTAAAATCAATCCTGTTTTCGGAATGAGAGAATGGGGTTTTTTATAAAAAAGTTAAAGCATTTCAAAATATTGAAATGTTTTTACATATGAATTCAATGTAAAATTAATGCTAATGAAAAAAATTATATTGAATGATAAAAATATATTATATTTATACTTTAAAACCTTTCAATATTATAATTTAACCGTGTCAATTATCTTCATTAAAAAATTTGTTTTCAATTAAAACTTATCATATTTTTGCTATTCATCAAAACATGAATGTTATTAGAAAAATATCAGAAATTTATCCAAAGTAAATTTTTATATCTCTATTCAAAATAACATGTTTATTTTGTTATATAAAACTATTAATGTTTCAAAATATTAACTTAAAAGGGGATCTCCATTAAAAGGTGTGAAATTAAACTATCAAAAAACGTTTTTATACACAAAATAGGTTTTTTCATTCAATTTGAAAAAATATAAGTTGGATGAATATCACAAATAATTTATTAATTATATAACAAATATATATCTTATTAATTTTTTTTACCAAAAGTAATTCACTCAAAAATAAAAAGATCTATTTATATTTTTCATATTTAATTGTTATCTAATGAATTCACAATTCATTTTCATAAGCTAGCTATAATTATTCATGCTAACCTAAGGGTTAGGATATAATGGTAATTTAAAAATAATGGAATCTTTTGTTTCTCTTAAACTCACAATTATGTGAAAATCAAGATACTGAAGAATAAAAATTATTTAAAGAAAATATTTCATAAAAATATCTAAGTGTTGGATTCTACCCCCTTAAACTGAATTTCTCCATATAAATTCATCAATTGGAAACAAATATATGAGGATACATCTCCCTAATTGTATCCTAAGGTTCCCATGTAGCATCTTCAAATTGGTGGTACCTCTGTAAAACTATAAACAAGATATTCGTCTTGTTTCGTAGAACTTTTTCACTATGATCAAGAATATCTATTTGTTGTTCTTCATAAAAAATATCATGCTCTAATGGTAAGACTTCTAAGCTTAGTACATATGAAGGATCAGGTATGTGCATTCTTAGGAGAGATACAGGGGACACATCATGAAATTTTGGGAAGTCCTATGTAATAACTAGTAGGTAATCTTTCTTCTAAATATGATCTAGAATTTCAAAAATACCGATATACCTAAGGCTCAACTTTCCCTTCTTTCCAAATCACATTACTTTATTACAGGGATATATTCGTAGAAACACATTATGACCCACTTCAAAATCTAGGTCTTCTCTTATGTGGTCAAAATAACTTTTTTTTCAACTTTTATCTTCTCTTATGTGTTGTTGAATAGATCATTCCTTTTCTACCATTTCATCAACAAGATCAGATCCCAATAAATTTCTTTTCCCAACTTCATCCCAGCAAGTTGGAGTTCGGAACATCATTCCATAGATGTATTAATAAGTATGCATTTGAATACTAGAGTGAATGATATTATTGTATTAAAATTACACCAATGGTATGTGTTTTTCCCAACAACCTTTGAAATCCATAGAGCAATCTCTCAACATGTCTTATAGAGTTTGAATTGTCCTCTCAAACTAATCGTCTATCTAATGATGATAAGCAGTGTTGATACATAACTCTAATTCGAGAGCATGCTGAAGATATCTCCAGAACATCATGGTAAACCATAGATCCAGATCAGATATAATTGAAAGTGGTACTCCATTCAATCTTACAACTTCCTTCACATATATCTTGGCAAGCTGATAAACAGATAAATCATATCTAACAAGAATTAAGTGCTCTGACTTTGTAAGGCGATCAACTATAACCTAGATAGCATTATTTACTTTTGATGTTTTGGGATGTCTGATGAAAAAGTATATAGTGATGTTTTCCAATTTCTATTCTGGTATGTGTAATGGTTATAACATTCGCTTATAATTTTGTCTCTAATCTTAACATCCTAACAAACCAATCTTCGAGAGACATATTCGGTGAAATCTCGTTTCATGAAATCCCACCAGAAATACTCTATCAGGTCACTATACATCTTTGTACTTCTAGGGTGAATGGAGAATGAATAGCTATGAGCCTCATCCAATAGCACCTTCTTTAATTCTAGTATTTGAGGAATACACACCCTATTCTTGGACCTTATTATTTGATCACAATAAAGGATGAATTTAGAAACATTTGGCTCCTTATTTTGCATCTCTACATCTTTCTTATGCACCACTTTAATCATTACATATATATATTATTGAACAGTCATTTGATAAATATAGGATTCCCCCCATTCTGTTAAAATTTCAAGATCCATACTTTCGAAATCCATAAATATTGGATCTTTTGTGATCCACATCATGGTTACGCTTTCATGGTCATGTCGACTAAAAGAATCATCCACCTTGTTCGCTTTCCTAGGGTGGTAATTTATTGAGAAGACATAATATTTAATTAACTCCAACCATCTTCTTTAGAAAAAATTTAGATCCTTTTGTGTGAAAATATACTTTAAACTTTTCAGATCATTACAAATATCAAACTATTCACTATAAAGATAATGAATCCATATATTTAATGCAATCAATATTCTAGCTAACTCCAAATCATTATTTAGATAATTTTCTCATGAATTTTCAACAGTAGTGAGGAATAATCTATCACGATATCAGTTTTTATGAGAAAACACCCCATCCCATTCTTGGATGAATTACTATTGATCATAAAACATTCTCCGCTATAAGGTAGTGTGCGAATAGGTGCACTAGATAACCTTCTTTTTATCCCATTGAAATTCTCTTCACATTCCTCCATCCAAATGAACTTAATAACTTTCTGAGTCAACTTGGTGAGTGGATTAGTTAATTGTGTAAAACCCATTCACAAAAAAGTGATAATAACTTTACAAACCATGAAAAATTAAGATCTCAGTTACTATTTTTTATATCAACCATCCTTCAATAACCTCTATTTTTGTTGGATCCAAAGATATCCTCTCTTTTGATATTATGTGACCCAAAAATGAAACTTTTTGAAGACAAAATTCACACATGGAAAATTTGGAATAAAGCATCTCCTTTCTCAGAGTATTAAGTATGATTCTAAATTGATCTTCATGTTCTTCATTGATCTTTGAATAATTAAGAATTTCATTTATAAATACAACGAAAAAATGATCAAGATATTCTCTAAATACTCTATTAATTAGATCCATGAAGATAGCAGGGTCACTAGTAAGAACAAAAGGTATCACATTAAATTCATAGTGTCCATACCATGTATGGAATTTGGTATTTGGTATTTCTAATTTTTTGGACCTTAATTGATGATATCATGAATTAATATCAAGCTTATAGAAGTATTTATTTCTGCCTAGTTGGTCAAAAAATCCATCTATGTGGGTAAGGGTATATTTGTTCTTAATGGTGATCTTGTTAAGTTCTTGATAATCAATTAAGAGTCTCAATGATCCGACTTTCTTATTAACAGAAAAAATAGGTGCTTCCCAAGGTGACGCACTAGGGTGTATGAATCTATTATCAACATTCTCTAAGAGTTTCTTCTTTAATTCCTACAACTCAATTGGGTTCATTCTATAAGGTGTTTTTGAAATAGGCATAGCACCTAGTATGAGTTCTATTGAAAATTTACCTTCTATATTTAGTAAAAGAAATTGAAATTATTCTTGAAAGACATCACCAAACTATTGTACAATGGGTATATTCTAAATAGTAAGTTTCTCGCCAACAATTTGAGACAAATTATCTTCATTTATTGGAATCAAGACCCATAAAATGGATGAAATTTTTACAAGAAGGTTATATTCATCTTTACGTAGATAGATGATTATAGATTGATCTCGAAAATGAAATGTTACTTACCTTCCTTGGATATTGATATGAGATCCATCTATTGAATGCTAATCCATTCCATGTATCTCATCAAATTCAGCTATACAAAGGATCACAATATTTTCATGAAGCTCTTTCCCACAAACATTAACCAGAGAAGAATTATAAATATTTGATGCGACCGTTGTGCCATTAAGAGTTGTCACATATAACACAACATCTAATTGTCGAGGTAATATGGTGATACCCTTAGAAAATTCTTAATTAATAAAAGAGTAGGTGGATCCAGAATCAAATAAATCATTTTGTACTTTAGAGTGGATGGTAAGTGTGCCTTCCATCACTACATTATTATACTCCTAGTCACCTATAGTGATTGCATGCAACATTCCATTGTGTTCGGCCTTTAGAGTTTGTTAACATCAATCATCATAAATAACTCTTGGATTATGGAATTGATTGGAATATTTCCCTATTTCCTTTCACTTGTAACAATGAAGTGTAGGAGGTGCATTCCATGTGGCCTTTTATTTGTTCACATCATTAGACATATTTTTCCCTACCCTTCGGCATTCAAAAGCTTGCGGAACCTCTTTTCCACAATGACAAAATTTACTAGTCCAATTAAGAACACCCCTCCATGTTTATTTCCACACTTTGAGCATAAGGTTAAACTCATCTTCTTTTCTATTTGGTCTTTATATTTTCCTTTGAATTACATTTTTCTTTTTTTATGAAACCAATAAGACTGATGGGTTACTCTAATCTCCATCTGATCATTGAGAGCATATAGAACAATTTCCTCATATCTATTGAAGTCCCTTCTAGTTAGTCCCCATCAGAGACTTGGTTTTAAACCAATATAGTATAGATCAGTTTTACTCTCAGGTTAGATAATAATTCAGGAAGCATACCTTGAATGTCTTGTAAAATTTTCTTCGTAGGTACCAACAAATTCATCATCCTTTGGCTTAAGTACAAGGAACTTCTTCTCCATCATTGTTTGAAGAATAAGAGGAAAGTTATTATTGAAAAGCTAGTTCTTGAATTCATCCCATTCCATGGACTCATTTTCAACTCATTATTTCGAATTTTTGATATGATTCAACCATTTATTAGCTTAACCGTCCAAACGATATACTGCATTGATGACTTTATCTTGTTCAGAAAATTTTAGAACTAAAAATAACTTTTCCATGGTATTGATCAATTGTTTAGACACTAATAGATTAGAAGACCCGTGTAATGAATGTGGACACTGACTCATGAAGGATTCAATAGAATATTGTTCCCTCCTTTACTTGTTTGGAAATATGGTATGATTCATAGCCTGAGAATGTTGTGTGGGCATGGATACAAGATTTTTCATTCATTCTCCCATTACATTTTTTTTCTCAGGGGGACAATCATTGTATTTACCATTGTATTCATCATTAAGGTTGTTCCTTCAGGTTCTAGACAATGACTAAAACCAAGAAACATAGTGTGATAAACACTAATCATAATAGGAAAACCATATAATCAGGAATAAAATTTCAATTTAGGACACTTTAGTTTTTGTCCTAGGTTATTCATGGTCATTTCTAAAACACTTGGATTGTATCATATACTTAGACATATCCATAGGGTTCTTACTAAGTCTCTCTCATCTTAATTTTCAATGGTTAACTATACCTTTTCTTTTATAACAACTATAATGACCCATACTTTACATATAGATATTACTTAAACACTTTATATTAATTATTACATAACAAAAAACCACACCAGGACCATATAGGTTTACTATCTTTAGAAACTGGGAAATATAAACAACTCGTTTATAAAACATCCATATTGTCTCCCACATATGTCTTCATAACTAGACTCTTTTTTAACATATATTACTCAATAACCTTATTCATGACCTGGGAAAAAACATATGAATGGGTGATCTTAGATTCATAGTAAGGGTATTCAAGGGAAATATCAATCATATCATTATCATAAGAACATAACATTTTTAAATTTTATCCTGTATATAAAAGATCATAATATCATGTCATGGGATAAATTATAAAAGATCAACGTAATAACAATATTAAAAACATAAGACATGAAATTAAGTGGTATACACACATAAGCATAGAAAATCTTTTTATATTAGTCCAGGATCATTTCCAATACCATCATCGTGGACAAAGTCCATTACTGAACCGATTTCACCCCTCATTCCACCCCAGTATTACTAAACTGTATTTACTTGTCATTATAGTCATGTTTATCTCATTAGATATAAATTATTTCCTAATGAATTGGAGGTATATATGGGACCCACCCATCAATTAATGAAACCATTCTTACATTTTCCACAAAAACATAAGAAAACTCACCACAACATAACCCATGAAATAAAATGGGTTTCTTAAACATCATTCCATCATAACATAATCCACATAAGATAAATGGATTTCATAAAAATAATTCCATCATAAAAACAATCAAATAAAATTAATAATATAGATATAAACATAAAACTATTTCATTTTATATGTAAAATAATTTTGATAAAACATTTGAGCTTAATTCCTGAGGATAATATCCTTTCTTCTTCGAAAATGTTTTCCTTCCACAAAATGCCACACAATAATAGAATAAACCATTTTATGTAAAAATAACATTGTAATATCTTAGTTTATTCTTCATTGAAATAAGTTATCATGAAACCATAAAAATCTTTCCATGTCGTACAAGTAAAAAAACAATCTTCTCGTACTTTTTTTGGAAAATTCAAAAAGTACCATGTAAATGAAATGAAAAATATTCCATTAATGTTGTTGAATAAAATTCAAAAAAGGTAAAAATTGAATTTAAACAATTATATAAGGATTTAAAGAATATTTTTAAATACATATTTATGAAACATGTATGATGATCATAAATAAACCTTAGTAAATACTTATGAATAAACAATCATGGATAAAAATGATATTTGAAAAGTTATCCATTACCTTATGTCCAATATGATTTGTATGTATCAAAAACTCATATATAATTATTTAATTAATTTTACTGGTTTATTCCAAAATCATAATCATTTTCATGATAACATTTATGATCGTATTTTCATCCATTTTTTAGTAACATTTCATTGTTACTTGTTATTAGGGTATTAACTACATTATGTTCTTATGCATGTTTTGTTAGATATGTTCATGTTACACTTCTTAGGTAATAGGTAAATAATTTAAATAATGATATTAGTGTTAAATATATCATATTTATTCATTAAATTCATGTATATAATCATTATTCACTGAATATTATGCAGGACGAATCACATCGCACCGTGGAGATGGTAAGTCATACGCATGCACAAGTGACGATATCATTCCCATAATTTTTGAATAGTATCGAAGTAAATGTAGTATAGTATATCATAATCAAAAAAAAATATATTAATCACATATGTTTTTATTAATTCCATCATTATACCCATCCATGTAAGGTGTTGACTACACCACGACATAGAGATGGTAAGCTATACATACAGACACATGGTGATTTTGTTTTTCATAGGATTGATATGGTTGTTTAAATTTATAATAACATATCAGTATATGATTGATACTAATGTTATTAATTTATAGTAAATTAACTAATGAAGATGGAGTAGAATAAAAAATAAGTATGAAATAATCTGTATAATATATTACCTCTTCCTTGACATGCTTCATCGAAATCTTTTCTTAGTGCACTAGAGTTGGACTTTGAAGATGACTAGAACCACTAGAATGAAAATAGGGAAGTTGATCAGGAAAATGGGAAGGGGATGGATAAGCATGAAGGCTCAAAATTAGGTTAAGAGTTGAGGGAGGAGGTACTCTTTTATATTTGAGGTGATGAGATCTTTTAAAAACTCCATAAATAATAATTTATAATAAAATATATCCCAACAAAAAAACCTAAAAAATGTCCTAATTTCAAATATTATATGAGATAGGGTTGTTATATCATTAACCATTAAAATTTTGACAAGTTAATTTTTCAATTGAAACCATATCATTTTAATTGACACATAGTTATTATATTTAATTTTAATTATGGTAATAATATTTTAAATATCTAATGGATATAAATATTTAATTATATGGTGTTAATTGACCATAGATATATATTTTATAAAATTTTAGATATTATAATTATAACTTTATAATTTTTAAATATTTTTATGATTTTTAAATAATTTAATAAAATGTTATTTTCACAAAATATCAATAGTGTCAATTTTGACACAATTCACTAATTTGAGTTAAAAAAATAAACACATCATATAAATTCAAACCAAAAATTAAATACACTCCTAACATTTCATATTCACCTATAAAATCTATTGATCGCATTAATTTGGTCATATGATATTTCTTTTCATAAAACAATTTTTACATTACTATTGTGTCATTATTAATGGTAGTTATTTAATCTCTAAAAATTATAAATGAATTTCATTGATGTAGGTAATTATTTTAGATTTAAATATACTATCTATAGTCGATATTATCTCCAATTTATCCATATATTGGAATTAATATACTTACATAAAAGGAGATTGTGACATTTTTTGACATTCATTAGTTTTTGTTACATTCATTTCATATTCAAAGGTAAGTTTACATCAAGTGATTTCATTTCAAAAAATAGATTACATGGATATAATTATTCATCTAATAAGATTTTAATAGGAGTTAAGGTAATTTTATAATATTATTTTTACATTTAATTACTCAACATACCTTTAACTATGGTAATAAAAATAATTAATAAAGTTACTATTCATGATGCCCAAAATTAAAATTAACATATTAAAATAATTAGAACCTACTGATTCCAAATATCGTGACCATTTTTTAAAATTAAAAACATTGAAGATGCAATAATTAATTTAAATTTAATCCCATTTTCAGAATGACAGAACAATTTTTTTAAAAAGCAAGTTAAAACATTGCAAATGATAGAAAAGTTTTTACCTATGATTTCAACATAAAATTAATGATAATGACATAAATTATATTGAATGATAAAAATATATTCCATTTATACTTAAAAACCACTAAATATTATAAATTAATCATATAAATTATATCAATGATTTTTTTACAATTACAATTTAGCATAGTTTTATTATTTATCAAAATAGGAATGTTATTAGAAAAATATAATAAATTTATCCAAAGTAAAATTTTATACCCCAATAAAAAATAAAATGTTTAAATTTTCATATAAAAAGTATTAATGTGTAAAAATATTAATTAAAAAAGGTTTCTCCATTAAAAGGTGTAAAATTAAACATAAAAATAGGTTTTATATGTCAAATAGGGTTTTATTCATTCCCTTTGACTAAAATATCCACTTGATTAATATAAAAAATATTTTATTTATTATATAACACATATATATTATTAATTTCTTTTCCAAATGTAATTTAGTCGAAAATACAAATATCTATTTATATTTTTCATAAATAAATGATAACCAAAGAATTCAAAATTCATTTTTATAAGTTAGTAATAAATAGTACTGCTAACGTAACAGACAAGCTATAAAAATAGTTTTATATTGAGGTCATCATGTGGTTTGATTAAACTTATGATGGAATGCAAAGAAATCTTCTGATGAATAAAAATTATTTAAAGAAAATATTTTATAAAAACATCTGTGTGTTACATTCCTCATGGCCCCTTTATCAAGGGCGTCCTATTTAGGAATAATCTCCAAAATAATCATCTCAACGGGCCATACTCCCCTAAAATACATACCCTTTATGTCCTCCATTGGTGTGGGTAATTAGGTCAAACTATGTGGTCTTTGATTCCCATCCAAATAGGATATGTAAGAAGCCTCTTTAAGGTTCATACCCAACACTCCAAATCAAACCTATTCTTTATGGGATGCATTCTCAGTAGGTTTTTTTAATATTGGAATCGACATCTATCTCAAGCTTTCCAGATGCTTCGGCATAAGTCCCACTCAAAACATTGACTATTCACTTCCATTCGAGATGTACATTACACACAACATTAAACTATACAGTTCAATCCTGATCACACGACCATAAAAGGTATGATGTTCCCTGTTAAGGGGAACCAATCTTCATGGGTTTTGATTCCTTTCATAATGATACATAGGAAGCCCATCTATGGGATCGATCCAAAACAATCCCATCTCCCTAGATGATGATAAACTCTACAGTTACATTCATGTCCATGGATGATAATAAACTCCAGAGAGACCTTCCTCTCCCGGGATGAAAATAAACACTAGAACTCCCCACTGTGTGGATAGAAAACTAGCAGTCCCATAATAACATCCAAATAATCTCTATGTAGTATATAAGAGGATACCATTTATGGAGTACCTAAAATACATATACATATCTCAATTAATGAAGAACCTAAAATACAAACAGATGATTCTAAAATCGATACAAGATAATAATTGATGGATAATATTGGGATGATGATAAACTCTAGAGTAGCATTCATCTCCCCAAATGACAATAAACTCAAGAGTGACATTCGTCTCCACGGATGACAATAAACTTCATAGTGTCACACTGTATGGTTAGAAAGCCAACAATATCATAATAATGACCAATGTATCTCTTTTTTTTACATAAGAGGATATCATTAATCAAGAACGTCAAATACAAACAAGCATATCCATTGATGATGTACCTCAGATACATACAGATGATTCTAAGATCAATACATGATAATAAATGATTTCGAATCTTAGGACAACCCACATCATACTTAAGAATTAACAAAGGATTCATGAACATTCTGTAAAAAAATTTATTTAATAGTGATAGTATTTTTCAGTGTTAGAAAAAATCCATGATAAATAGAATCATTATCATTACTAAAGAAAGCGCTGATAAATTTAACCCTTTATGAGTGACTTTTTTTGTGCTGATAATGGGTACCATTGTTCAGCGTTATGTTTTTAGCACTCATAAAGGAATCCATTATCAGTGATTTTTTAGTGAAGATAAATTTTTAAATAAATAAAATTAAATAATTAAATAAATAAAAAATAAAAAAAATCATTAAAAAAATATTAAAAGTTTTATTAATTAAACAACTGTTGAAAAAATGAATAAATTTATTATACTATATATAAATTATAAATACTAACAAACAGTATGAATTAAATATATTCATAAATTTAACATGGAAATTAAAATAATAAAATTAAAAATAAGTAAATTGGGAATTATATTAAACATTTTATTAATTAGATAATTATTGCTAATACTAATAAATAATATCTGTTAAATTTATAGATATACACTAATTTATATAAAAATTATTTATATCAAAAAAAATATTATTTATGCCTTACATTAAATAGTATATATTTAGTGAATCATTTTTTATAACTATAAATTAATAGGAAATTAAAATACTGACCAACTGCATCGAGTAATGGACAAAATTGAATGTCGTGGGATTTTTTTTTAATTTATAACATGATTCAAATGTATAATATTGATTTCATATAGAAGTAATTATTTCATTTTAACTTACATACATAGAGACAAATATTTTTTGGAATTTAATCAATTTATATTATTTATTTAATATTTATTTACTTATTTTGTTTTAATATTTTCAATACGTATTCATCTTTATTTAAAAAAATATCCAAATTTTTAATGATTTA
Organism: Viscum album; assembly: GCA_963277665.1. Taxonomy (NCBI): domain Eukaryota; kingdom Viridiplantae; phylum Streptophyta; class Magnoliopsida; order Santalales; family Viscaceae; genus Viscum; species Viscum album. The sequence continues at coordinate 1,476,971,899 of OY728148.1, read as the reverse complement.
TATTAATCAAACTTATCCAAATTTTTAATATTGTACTCATTTATAATTAATCAATTTAACTAATATTTTACATGCCTGAACATACAGTAAAATATTCATTGATAATGTCAAAAATATATTTGTACAAAAATATTTATAAATTAATATATTTATAAATGAATAATTACTATTTTATACACTTATAATTATAAATTAGTAAATTTTATTTATTTAATAAGTATTTTTATAATTATAAATAAATAAAAAAAAATTTATTAAATTTATTTAAATAATTCATATATTTACTATGTTATATATATATATATAATTATATAACTATATATAATGATATAAATATTGTTTTTTAAATTATTTATATAATTATAAATAAATAATTATATATTAAAATAATTATAAAATTACTATCTTAGAGAAATTACTATTTGATTTACTATCATTATATATAATAATTATACTATTTTAAAGATTATTATTTTTACAAAAAAATATTATATGTATTTATCAGCACATTTTTATCACAGATACAGATTCATTTGATAAGTTTTTATTAACATAGCACTGATAAATATTCAATTTATCTGCACTTATTAATTTAGAACTGATAAAATATATCTTTATTGGTGTTTTTTGGAAGTGCTTATAAAAGTTTCATGATCTATTTAAAGAACCATAAACCTTGCGAATCAGTTAGTGGTATCCAAAGCTATCCATGAAAATGACATGCTACCAGCACTCCTCATTGTTGAACCCGAGAATGAATTTAGGCTAGAATCAAGGATCCAGCCATTCCAAGTTCGAATCCAAGTCTCAATTGATTCTAGTCTTGAATGCAACCACTACTCGAACTAAATCCATGTTTTTCAATATCATTAATTTCCCTCTATTATCCACTGAACCTTATCAACCAACATCTATATATCCAAACAAGTCCAGTAGCAATATCCTATAATAAAAAACTCAAAAATCATTTCTTTTTATATATATTGAAGTATCATCTTCCCAAATATCATGTGGATCTCCTTGGGGAAACATTGCTATTATGCGACTTGAAATATATCAAACCAAATGTTGGGTCAAGTTATTATGATTTATAAGAGGCTCCCAATACCTACATTCCATTACATCTACCTCTTTTAAATCATCAAATTTTGATAAATTATTCCGTATAGTGCTATGTGTAGTCACTGGTTTGGAATATTACATTACAAATCACTTGGATGATAAAATATATACCATTATTGGGATATTATATTATGTCATGAAATAATTGGAACTGGGAGGGTTTAGTGATGACAAACCAAAATATAAGTTTATCCCATTGTATTTGAAATTTAATTTTAGAAGTTGTTTCTAAAAATTGGATGATGAAATATCTAACACATGGGAACAACTATATAATGATTTTTCATGAATTTTTTTCCTATGATAATTAAAAGTAAATTTGGTGTAAAATTAATGGATTTATTTAGAAAAAATGTGAACTATTTCATGAGGGTTAGGATAGATTTATGTGTTCACGTATGAAATTTCACAATAAAATGATTCTAAAGAATCTATAAAATCATATGAGAAAAAATATTAGATATGTTTGATTTGTTGTCTTGTTTATTAAAGTACCTCGGGAAAAATATATTTTTTCAGTTTTAATTTTTTAAATATTTAACTATAAGTTTAAATAATATAATTTAAATTCCCTAAATAGAAAAAAAATAGGTTAACGGTTATATAATCATTGGACTATATTATATAGGAAAAACTTATTTTGATCTAAAATGTAATTGATATTTTGATTTTGGATAATGCAATATATTCAAAAATAAACCATTATAACGATTTGTTTTCTAAGAAAAACCTTAACATCATAGTGTTTTAAGAAACAAAATAATAATTCATTATGTGTTTCATAAGAATATTACATTTTTGATAGAATTTATTGTTCTCAATCCTTTAGGATTGATCTAATTGTTTGTAAATTAGATTTTTTTTTGTAAAAACAAAATAATTTAACAATACTTTTTTTCTATTATATAAATTTTAAATAATATTTTATATAATTTAAGAATAAATCATATAGCACTAGATTTAATTACTTTTGATAAAATAGAAAATTAATATTGATTGATTTATATTTAATAAATATGTTTTAATAGAATCTATATTGTTGAAATAAAAATTATTTTTCATGGATAAAATCATTACACCTTTTGAATACCATATCAAGTTAACTTTTTTAGTTGGGATTTAATAATTTAATGACATTATATGTTCACTATAGATTCTTAATTCTACTGAATTTTATGGTTTACTAACATAAACATAAATAATTTTTCTATTCTTCTAGTAGAGTATGATGTTTCACAGATGTGACAATCTCAATTATATGACATAAAAAATGGTTCATTATAATACATTATCATGACCTTTAATGTTTAGAGTTTTATAAAATCTGCAAAAAAAATTAACTGAAAACTCAAGTATTTTTAATCTAAGGGTGTTTTTTAAAAAAATGGATATTTTTATCTGATACTTATTTAGTTGTTTTCGTAGATCTTTGGGAAGTCATATTTTTCATTCAACTATCTATAATAATCCACAAAAGGGATAAAATTGAATATTTATACCAATGTAAAATTATTTTCCATATTCATTTCCTTTCTTTGTCAAATTTCAAACACTACATATTTATTTGATGTTGTTAGATGAATTTATTTTCTCTTTGTTCAAATCCTTTTCTCTTATATCATTCAAAAATGAGAAATTATTTTTTTGGAAAAGAACATCAAGTCAATATTTAGTTTTGGTAGTTTGACATAGAATGGAAATGGAAACATAGAAACATTAGCAGTTTGGATTTGTTTTGAGACTTTAGTATATGTGGGAATCATCAACACCTAAATCCAACACACGGTGTCATGAGTGTGATTTTATGTTTCTATTTTTATTTGGAATTGGCATTACATTTAGTAAAAAGTACAATTAACATACTCAAAATTTAGAAAAAATGTTTTGATCATCTTTATACTTTATAGAAATGATCCATTTTTCATTTAAGACGTTTTGGAATCAGAGACACCTCAATTAGACACAGGGTGTCATCGTTATGACTCATTATGTTTTTTATCAGTTTAAAACAAATATTTTGGTTAAAAAAATGTCACTCACAGAAAACAAAGCAAAAAAATCATATTTTCTTAATAATTCAGGATTTATATTCATATGTTTTTGTGACTTGTATAAATAATTATCATGTTAAAATAATACACGATGTGATTAGTATAAGTCAAAATATGTGTTTCCAGTTTAAAATAACATTGTAATAAAAAAAGTGACATACTCAAAACTAATGAAACTCTTTCAGATTGTTCTGATACATTAGTAAAATGAACAATAAGTAATTAAATATGAGTACGAATAATATGTTCCCCCATATGATGCACCATGTGACCGATATGACATCAAGTAAGTCTTTTTATTTAAAAATGACCTCAATTTTATTAAAAAGAAAAAGTGGAATTATCAAAACTAATAACAAGCATTCCGATTATTTTGATACTTTAGAAAAATGATCTATATGTCATTTCATATGATTAGGAATAATTTTTACCTCAATTTTACACATGGTTTGATCAATATGGATCAAAGTGCACCTTTTTATTTAAGATGACATCAATTGTAACAAAAAAGACAACTAACCAACTCAAAACAGACTAAACCCATTCAGATTGTTTTATACTTTATTGAAATGATCCATATTTAATTATTGATGTGTATGAAGCTGTCATCCCTCAATTTGATACACGATGTTCCCGGTATTACTCATTTTTTCATTTATCATTTTAAAATAGGCAGTTTGTATGAAATAATTTCACATAAGGAAAACTATAAAAAAACATTTAAATTTTCATGATAATTTAGTAAATTGATTCAGGAGTCATTTGTGACATTTACTAATCAATCTCATAGCAAACTGATAAATTATGTGATCAGTATGAGTCAAAGTGTGTGTTTCCAGTTTTAAATTACATTTTAGTAAAAAAATAAACATGATGTACTCAAAACTGATTAAACTCATTCAAATTATTTTTATACATTAGTAAAATGATCTATACGTCATTTTAGATGTAGATAATTATCCACACCTCAATTTAACGTATATTGTAACTGATATGACTCCAAGTATGTAATTTTATTTAAAATTGACATCAGTTTTAGTAAAGAGTAAAACTCACCTACTCAAAATTAAAAATAATGCATTTGTGTTGATTTAATAGTTTATAAAAATTATCTATAAGTCATTTGTGATGTGTAGGAATCATCATATCCTCATTTAGACACACTATGTGTCCAGTATGACTCAATGTGTCCATTTTCTGTTCAAAATCGTCATTTTAGTTCAAAAAGTGTCACGCAATGAAAAATGAGAAAACAAGCTCGGATTGTCTTTATAATTTTGGAAAATGTTTCATAAGTAATTTTTTATGTGTTGAAATTTGTATCATGTCACATCAACACACGATGTGACTAGTATGATTCAAAGGAAGTGGTTCTGGTTTAAAGTAACTTTTTAGTAAAAAAGAATGCGAAAAAGTCAAATCCATGGAAACACACTCGAATTGTTTTAATGATTTGGGAAAATAATCCATAATTCATTTGATATGTGTTATAATTCTCAACACATCAATCTGATTCATGGTGTCATCAATATGAATCTAACTATGTTTTTTCAATATATAAGTATCATTTTTGTTTAAAACAAGTATCATAGCTCCAAAAAATGAGTAAACCATCCTAGATTTTTTTCTATTTATTTAAATTATGTATTAGTAATTAATTTTTCTAATTTCTAGATTTTTCTTATATTTTGGTCTGTTGTTACAGCACATTGTATTATACCCCTTTTTTAGTGCTTTTTCAGCTCTGATAAAAGACTCAGACTTTTAATCCCACTCTAGTAGTCAGTGTATCACTAGTTCTAATAAAGCCCATTTTAGAATTTTTAAAGGCCTATTTTATATTAGTGATTTCATAAATCTATTTGAGTGTCCCAAAGTAGGTAATAACTTCCCCCACTAAAATGGTGTGATGATCCCAAGCTCCCATCCTCTTGACCAATGTGAGTTCTTATGTATCACAGGTCAAAACACCTAATGAGTGCATGCCATTGGAATGAAGGTCCCCATAGATATTCAACCATTGAGTGTTTATAGTTCCACAAACAAACCCATTGTAAACTTTTTAAAAATAGAGTTTCCATAAAAAATTCCCCATGTCAGAAACATGGGGTTTTACATTTTTTAGACTTTTGGGGTTTTTAATGGGTTTTTGTGTTTTTATCATTTTAGGGGTTTAAAGTGGATTTTGATTATTTGTATATTGTCATGGATTTAATGGGTTTTAGGGTTTTTATGGTTTTAGGGGATTCATTTTTAATGTGTTTTATATTTTTAGGGTATTTTAGGGTTTGAGTGTTTTTAAATTTTTTATTGTATTTAGTATTTTATTGTTTTTACAGTTTAATTAAAGGGATTATAGGGTTTATGGTTGGTATGTTTTTTGGAATTGTTTTTCGAAATTATTAGGATTTTTACGGTTTTTAGTCTTTTAGGGATTTTGAGGATTTAATGTTTTTAGTGTTTTAAGGGTTTTTTGGGTTTTTAGCAATTTTTAAGTTTTAATGGGTTTTAAGTGTTTTTATGTTTTTATGGGTTTGTTAGTGTTTTCATATTTTTTAGGTTTAATTACGTTTTTTGTATTTTTAGGTATTTTTAGGATTTTATTGTTTTTAGAGTTTTTATGTAATTTGAAGGTTTTTAGGGGTTTTCGGTGTTTATGGATTTTTTTTGTTTTTTGGGGTTTCAGGGTATTTACAAATTTTTAGGGGTTCTGTGGTTTATTATATTTTTTAACATTTTTCAGGGTTTAAATGGTGTTTTGAGTTTTTATTGGGTTTTAGTTCATTTTCATGGATTTGATGTGTTTTTAGGGGTTTTAAAAGATTATATATGTTTTTATAGTTTTATGGGTTTTTTTGCTTTTAGGGTTTTCAGCGTTTTTTTGAGTTTTATTGTTTTTAATGTATTTTTTTATGTTTTTTATAGGGTTTTCATGGTTTTTTGGGTTTTAAAGTTTTAGGTATTTTTAGGGTGTTTAAGATTTAAATGGTTTTTAAGGTTTTTAGGGATTTTCATGGTTTTTATTGATTTTAAGAGTTTTTATGGGTTTTAGGTGTTTTTTTGTGTTTCTTAGGGTTTTAATGGTTTTTAGATGTTTTAATATTTTTAGGGGTTTAATGGGATTTTATATTTTTTTGTGGGTTTTAATGGTTTTATGAGTTTTTAGGGTTTTATATGGTTTTTAGGCGTTTTTTGGTTTTTTGGTTTTTTTTTGGGTTTTAGGGTATATTAAGGGTTTTGAGGTTTTTATCATATTTTAGATTTTTAGGGGTTTTATGTGTTTTGTGGTTTTGTGGTTTTATTAGAATTTTCATGGGTTTTAGGTGTTTGTATATTTTTTGGGATCTCTATACATTTTTGTTTTTATGTATTTTTAGTGTTTTGGGGATCTTAAGCCCTTTTATTGGGTTTTAGGGTTTTTATCATTTTTAGGTTTTTATGGAGTTTTTTTAGGTTTTTATGGTATTTATAGGTTATTTTAGTGTTTTAAGGATTTTTATGTTTTTTTTTATATGTATGGATTTTCTAGGATTTTTATGGATTTTTGGTTTTTAGAGAATTTGAGGGTTTTTATGGATTTTTTGGGGGTTCTTATTGAATTTATTGGTTTTTTGGTTTCTTGGTTTTTTTTGGGGTTTTTTGTTTTTAGGGGTTCTTGTTTTTTAATGTTTTTTAACATTATTTGGGGATTAAATTTTTTTTATATTTATAGTGGGTTTTAGTGATTTTATGGTGATTTATGGGTTGTAATGAATTTTATGGATTTTATGGTTTTTGGGGTTTCAGTTTTTATGTATTTTTAGTGTTTTTTTAGTATTTTAGGATTTTATGGGTTTTATGTTTTTTAGGGTTTAAGGGTTTCTTATGATTTTTCATTTTTTAGGGTTTTTTACTTTTTATGGATTTTAGGCATGTTTCAGTATTTTTATGTTTTTAGGGATTTTGTGGGGTTTTAGTGTATTTTTGGATTTTTAGGGTTTTATGGTTGTTAACTTTTTTAGTATTTTTGGGGTTTTATGTATGTTTATGAATTCAAGGTAATATTAGTGTTTTGGTGTTTTTTATAGTTTTAAGGAATTTTGTTGTTTCTAAGGAATTTTATGTATTTTTTGGATTTTTAGGGATTTTGATGGGTTTAATGGGTTTTAGGGTTTTTATTTATTTCGTTTTACTCTTTTAGTGTTTTTTGTTGTTTTTTGTATTTTTTTCTTGGTTTCATAAGGATTTTAGAGGATTTTAGGGGGTTTAGTGGTTTTTATGGTTTTTTGGATTTTTTAGGTCATGTAGTGGATTTATGTTTTTTTAATGTTTTTAAGTGGTTTTAAGTGTCTTTTGGTTTTGAAGGTTTTCTTTATGGGTTTTTAGGGATTTATGTTTATTTTTTAGGATTTTTATTTCTTTTATGATTTTCATTGTTTTTATGGTTCTTAGGTATTTTCAAGGTGTTTTAGAGATTTAGAGGTTTTATGGGTTTTCCTAGTTTTTTGGATTTTTTTAGTATTTATTGTTTTTTAGGATTCTAGATTTCTTAACATTTTAGTGGCATAATGGGTTTATATATATTATTAGTGGGTTTTAGGTTTTTATGGGTTTTAATGTTTTTTAAGGTTTTAAGGGTTTTTTGGGTTTCAGGGTTTTTATGTTTTGTAGGGGTTTTAGCATTGGGGGGGGGGTTATGAGTTTTAATTGTTTTTGGTTATTAATTTTTTACTAGTGGTTTAACAATTTTATGAATTTTATAGATTTTTATGTGTTTTAGGTAATTTTTATGATTTTTATGGGTTTTTTGGATTTTGAATGTTTTTAGAGATTTTAGGGTTTTCTTGGTTTTTGGGGATTTGGGGATTTTATTGAATTTATTAGGGTTTTATTTTTTTAAAATTTTTTAAACATTGTAGGGGTTTAATGGTTTTTGGGAATTTTAGTGGTTATTTATGAATTTTATGGACTTTTAGGGTCCTTTAAATTTTCAAATGTTATTTATGGGTTTTAGGGGTTTTAGGGTTTTTAGGGTCATTTAGGGGTTTTAGTGTTTTTTTTATTTTTATAGGCTTTATATTTTTTTCGAAAGGTTTTTAGGATTTTTGTAGTTTTTGGGGATATTTTTTGTTTTTTAGGTTATAAGGGATTTATGTTTTTTTGGTTTTTAGGGTTTTTAATGTTTATGCGGTTTTTTTTAGATTTTAAGGCTTTTTTAGTATTTATATTTTTTTAGGATTTTAAGGGATTTTGAGTGTTTTTTTTAGTTTTTTGATTTTTTTGGTTTTTTTTGTTTTCTTGTGGTATTCATGGGTTTTTAGGGTTATTATGGTTTTTAGAGTTTTTTTAATGTTTTTGAGAATAAATGGTTTTTAGTGATTTTAGTGGTGTTTTAGGGTTTTAAATGTTTTTAGGGGTTTTTAATATTTTTAGGAGTATGATGGTTTTAGGGTTTTTAAGTAGTTTTAGATTTCGTATGGGTTCCGGTGATTTTTAGGTTTTTAGAGGTTTTAAGTGTTTTTTGGATTTAAATGCTTTCTAATGCGTGTTTAGGGTTTTTGGGTACTGAAACAATAAGGTAATGGGAAGTCAAATACTCCCAAACATTTATAAGAGGAATGAAAATGAACTGAATAAATATTTTAAGAACAATGTCAAAGAAGACAATTAATTTGGAAAAGGAAATGTTGAACCACAGAGGGAAACATTCTTTGTAGACCGTTGCTCTACATAACAGTTCACTTCGCAAAGCACCCCTGAATTGACCAGTTCATGGGATGGAGATGAAAACACTTAACCCCCCTTAATATTTTCATTTGTGAGATAGAGGTAAGGAAATTCACCATGCGTACCATCTTTCATGGACTCAAACATTGGCGGGTGATGTGAAGCATATGGCATCCCACAAACTATGTCAGTTGTGGAACTGAGGTGGTAATTTGCACCTCTATGAACCACAATCCCATGGGCCTCTGATGACCGAGTCTTCTGTGAGCAGGGTGTTTTTTCCTTGGGCATCTGCAAAATATGTTGTCATTCCACCGATCTAGATCCTCCACCCCTGTATAAAAAGACCCTGAGGGGGGATAGGTGGCATAATTGGATTGAAGAATTTTAGAGGTGATTGCTCGAAAAAAGTATAGAAGAAGAGTGTCCCGCAAAAGAAAAACGTTCCAACCAATTCCATATAGGTATAGCCCACCTCATAGCTTCAAATAAGAAAATATAATAAGAATTAGCAGACTATGAACCTAACTTTATTTGCGAGCAAATTCCCCATGAAGCATAAGAACCATTTAGCTTTCTTCAATTTGGCACCACGTGTAGAAAAACACCATGCGGAAGGGATCCTTCACGCCGTAGAAAACTCCTACTCGGATGGATCTTGATGTCGCATACAAACATGGTACGTGAATGGAACTCAGCACCACATTCCACTAATGTACGCAGATGAAACATGGTCCTATGTAGTAAATTGATATGCATACCAAATCTCAGACTATGTATCATCAGGGTATATTAAAAGCACCTTCACCATCATAGTGACACACAATGTCGGGGAAACCCCATCCTGTATGAGAAAAATCGAATGTGGAATGGGGTATCCTTGGGAATTCCACCCTCTAGATTTAAGAATTTCCTCCATTACGGTCATATCATCCATAGCCCCTCTACGAACTAGTCCAAAAGCACTAGGCTATAGCCTCTTCAAAATCCACCAGACCCGTATGTTAAACTATTGGGTGCATCTATGCGACCTTCTAATTTTACATACCTGTGGTATGCAGATCCATGTGGGTAATCCCCACGGTAAGGAGGACCCCCGGAGTGTCACTATGTTTACATTTCCATGGTAACATGAGGTCTGACCTTGGAATACTTAGGGGAACCTCTCCATCCTCAGTATTTAGGGTGATTACTAGAAATTCCCATTGACAAGGGTCAGTGATAAATGAGGAATAGTACTCTTGTGTTTCCTTTTTGTAAGGATATAATATACCCCTTCCCTGAACCAATATCAGGGAATCTCTCATGGAGTAATCCCCTTCATTAGTAGGAGGTGGCACTCTCAACCCAACTACTTCCACCATCATAGTTCTCCTTTTCTATTAGTAGAGAAGGAAACAAGAGTGATTTGCCATATTTACCACTTCCTATTGTTTCTCACACTGAGTAAGACTCACACAAGCTTATAGATAAGTGAAAATCACGGAATCTATGTGATTCACCCCAAACTATGATCTATAAGAACTCTAATTCCTACAAAAACTAGGATACATTGGACGCATGTACAAGGCCTGAGATCAAAATTTCATTCATTAAATATATAATCCCTATCATCAATCTAAATGGGCCTCTTAGAATGTGTATGACCCAGTCAAATATCCTCATATAGGCAGCTCTTATGTGTATGCCCCGATCATGGCCCCTTTATGGGCCTCCTCTTGTGTGTATGTCTCAACTCAAACTTAACTATGAGGGATTTGATTCCCAACTAATTGTGATACTTAGGAATCCTCCCTAAGGTTTAAACCCAACACCCATATCACTCTAATTATCTTCGAGAAACATCTATGGCAGATTAATATCCAACTAGGAGAATATATCTCTTCTAGGTACCTCGATTCTCTTTGACATAAGTCGCACACCACCCTTCACCTGGTAAACTTTTGCTTATGTGTCATTTTCATGTGATGTTAAACTACATGGATGGGTCATTATCACGTGAACATAAAAGGTTTTTTGTCCCGTAAAGTGACACCAAACTACGTGGGTTCTGATTCCTCTCACAAGGATACGTAGGAATCATATCTTATGGGTTCAATCCTGACACTAAACAACTCCCACCCCATGGAAGATGATAAAATCCCAAGAACCTCATCACACGGATTAAATTATAGTTGCCTGATCGAATGAAAAAAATCATCTCGGATCTATCCATAAAAGTGTTAAATTTATGGGGAACATCGAATACATAAATATCCATCCATTAATGGAGAACCTAGGATACATACAGGTGATTCCGAACCATCTATACCTATGACTGATCTTGCTACCCTAGAGATATGCCTTGGAAACATTCATGGTAATGAACCAAGTATTCATGAACATATGACTATAGAATAAATCTATAATCAAGTCCTAGAATATGAAATAGTTCCCCAAAAAGGCTGAGATGATCCTTAGTTCCCATCCTCTCGACCAATGTGAGTTCTCAAAGTGTTATTGGCCAAATCGTCAAACGAGTTCCCACCATTGGAAATAAGGTCCACGAATCATGGCTATAAGAGATTTTGGGTGTTTTTGGCTCTATGAATTAACCTTTGGGAGACCAACAAAGATGTTTCAATCGATGCTAGTGATTGCACACCAATCAACCCCTTACAATGGAATCAGTAGGCCATATCCCCCATCGAGGTAAAAAAACCACTATAGCCAAAAAATGGTGAACACGATGTGAATCCTTAATCAAGGTAGTGGATTTACCCCAACTCAAACCACATTCACACCCAAATGGAAGTGGACCAAGAAAAATCAATAATTATGCATGTGATCATGAGATGAGACTCTGACAAGGATTTGTAGTTTGTACTTATTACACATATTGCAGGTAATTAATTTATCTCCCTTTAATATAATGGAATCTTAATGGTTTCTTCAAAAACGCTCATCAAATACTTCATAGGAAGTTAGGTCCTTGATGAAGAACATGACTTGGTCGCCCACCTTGCATATTCAGTCATGGGTTTCAAATGCGCTAATCAAGGAGTACCATCAAAATGGTACTCTCCCCACCCTGGAGGAATTGAGGCAGGCCATCCAGGCCATGAATCCCCACCAACGACCCACTCATTAGTGTCCAGTGGCCAAAAAATAAGCAAACCCTCAAGAAATCTCCAATCATTTTGAGAGAATGTCCCTAAAACGTAACAATAGGTACCTCCCTTATCTTAGGGAGGCATATGAAGTCATCGCTAAGGAATTCTTCCCAAATGAATAAAGGTACAACTAAATGAACCCTAGCAGAAGATACCATAGCCTACATCATAATGATTAGAATATTTATGCTAAATATGATACCACTCAAAGAACCCTGGATGAAGTCCAATGGAACAGTGCCCCTTGAGCAGACCATCAAGGGTGAAAATCAGACAACCAGGAATAGGTCATTACAATGATTCCTGCTGAAGAATCCCACCACATAAATACGTTGGTAACTGGTGAGTGGTTTTTTATCACCACTCATCCTTATGAGCCCCACCATGGAAGTAAAATGGAACACTACAGACATCACGGATTCCCACCAATACTCGCATATCCTGCAGCATAGATAAAGTCAAAAATCATAGGAAAATTCAAATCCATATCGATCCTTAAGAAGCTCATCATCTAAATAAGGTGGAAACTAGATACAAGAGGGCACAAATTAATGATTACTCACATCAAACCCACCATCCAAATAGTGTGTCAAACTATGCGCACTCATGAAACACTACTAATTCATACCAATCCCACTAGTCAAATAAAGTGGAAATAAATAGGTAGATGCAAATTAATTCCTAACACAATGAAGCCCAATAGTCAAATACAGTTGAATCAACATGTAGATTAAATTTTTTACCTACCAAAATGAATACCACAAGTGAAATATAGTGGAAAAATATGAATAAATTTCTAATTCATGTAAATTCATATCAATCCCATGGGAACAATCCAGTTTAAAACAAGTAGACACGTATCCCTACTCACAAATATAGAGTCTGTTATCTGAATGGGATGGAAATAGAGAAGATATATGGTGTATCGTAGCTATAAACCATATGCATACTCATTCCTCTTACCCAACACATGAGAACTACCAGTACCCACTGGAAAACCATGGAGGACTGAAGCTGGTGAAAATTCATTCTTTGACATCGTAATGGGAATTTATCCTCTTTCTAGCCAAATATGTATCTCAAAATATCTGATAAATGATGGAGGAGCATACACCAAATCATGATCATATCATTTAGACCTATCAAATTTAATCACATCTATCGAAATAGGAAGGATTCAGGCTCCCCACCCTCTCTCCTCGTGTGGGGTGACTCATCCACAAAATAATATGGTCACTTTAAGAGTAGACCTGCATCCCTGCTCTAGTCCAAGGGGATCTAAATCTACATTCTATGATACAAGGACAATCAGATTGAGAGAAAACACTTCATCTAACTGGGGGACACCACTCCACTGTGGGGTATGCTCCTGGGTAATCATATATCCCTATCAAAACTCAGATTCTCATCAACAACATCATGGGATCCCATCAAACATAAAGCCAAATACGATGGTTGTTACCAATAGTAGGTGGACCTAGTTTCTTGTAAGATAGTGCCAAAAAATGAAATATACCAAAGGAAATTCGAAAATGAAGAGAACCTACATGATCTTGGTTTGTTGGAATCTAGAGTTCTTGACACCATTCTGCATTTATCAATAGAGGATCAAGATCATGTCAACCAATTACAAAATTATTGGTGTGGAAGTAGAATTTGGGAAGGCCCTCCCCGAAATATTGTTACTAATATTTATGAAGGCCCTTCTCAAAGCACTAATGGGGACATATATCATGGGAAAGAAATGATTGATCATGAGAACCCATCTTTTGATGAGTGTCCTAGAAGCCCTCCCCCTGATCAGATTATTGGATAGAATGAAGGGCCTACCCTTATTTTTGTGTGTCCTGATTTTCCACCCCAGAGTATACACTATAGAAATTCTTCCTACAATTAGACATCAAGATATGACCGTAGTCCTCTCTGTTATAGCAATCACAATAAAGTCCCTCCTCACAGTGACATCAAGAAATGAGAGGGATATACCCATATTATAGTTCATCTTAAAGGTCATTCCTAGGATGTGCACAGTATAAATTCTCCCTAAAGTTAGAAATCCATTTATGATGGTACTCCTCACCATGATGGAAGTCACTGTGAAGGCCCTCCCAATAGTGAAATCAAACAGTAAGAAGTTCATCTGCTTGCTTCAGTCATCCCTAAAGGTCCTCCCTAGAATATGTGGTGTAAAAATCCTCACTATAGTTAGACACTAATTCATTATGGTAGTCCTCTCCACCACTACGTTTTCTCTGGAGGTCCTCCCCACAATCAACATTCACACCGACAAGAAGGTCCTCCCCTCACTGATCAATTCATGAGAAATCTTTCATATTCAGAGGCTCCTAGAATGATGCATTCAGATATATTAGATTCTTGTTATATAAAAAGAGATATCATTTCTCACTCAAAGGATTGTCTGAGGTTATTCTCAACTTCTAATCCACCCTCATATCATTTATATGTTGATGATACTATTGCTAGCCCTGATTTTGGGGAGGAAATCATTAAGAATCATCCAAGTTGGGAAGAACAAGTAGAGTTTTCTTCAGAAAATTGAAAAAATGATATGTTTCTCATGAGAAGAAAATTTCCCATGAAAAACATACCGATTATGTTTTTTCCCATAACCACTTCTCAATTTGACATACTGAGATAGTTTTCAGAGGAATGAATACATAAAATTCATCTCAATATCTTTGAATAAAATTCTCCATCTCAAGGAAAATTATTTACCATATGATGGGTATTCATAACATGTTAATATATTCTGAGAGCTTCACGGAACAGTTAACCCAGAATCCCCTTCATTTGCATGGTGGCCACAATCTGAGAGGCAAAAAAAATAACTTGAACTAATTTGATGCAATGTGCTACAGAAGTTTATTTTCTATATCAGAAAGCCTCATCTAGTGTTCATATCTAGGTTTGGGAGAGAGAATGTATCATTACACTTCACCCCACTTCCCATCGAGTAGAACCCATTAAAAATTACATCCTGTAACATAATTGTGCCATGAAGATTGTAAAACTCAATCCTTGTCCAGGGAAGGAAATACTCTCAATGGGAATCAACCTTGATTAAGGCTCATAAGCATCAAGCTCAACAATAATGGGCCATTGAAAAACTCCTAAACATGGAAACTGAGAACATCCAGATAGCTTCTCTCCTATGGTAATCCAATCATCAAGCAATTCATATGTCCTAGGAAATAAATAATTTATGTGTGGACTTGACACCATATACAAATCAGCCTTGAATGATAATTTACAAGATCAAGGAAGCGGTGATAGTATCAGCACTTCCCACAATACAGAAGGATCCCTAGCCCACAAGGATGGGGAATGTTTAAAACAAAATGTCCCTGTTAGGCCAGAAAATCTGGGCCAAGACATCATGATAATTGAATAGGAGAAACCACATCCAACAAGGATGGGGATTTTTTACCTAAAATACCCATCCAACAAATGTTAGTCTTTTACCGCATGGGTTGGATGAAAAAAAAAAGTTCACCTATTCTGTCCCATCTCATGATCCATTTCCATTACAGAAGAGGCATGTGGAAAGATCACAGCATGGTACCCTCTGATTTACTCTTCACCATGAAATGTGAAAAGAATTCCATAATAGGGGGAGAAGATCCAATAATGGATACAAGAAGACCCCCTACCAATTTATAATTGGCACGCCACCTGGGATACCCTATAAATTAGTAAATTTTGAGGACATCAATCCTATGCACTTTGTCAAAAAATGCAAGGAATCCTGAAAAATACGGATATGATGGCTCCACCCAGAATCTAATCAGCACTGAACCCATAGGTGTGCACACCCGTAATCAGAGGGCCTCCATAAATTTGGGTGCTTCTTCAGTCAATCCATCACTAACTTTTTTATGAATCCCAAACAACTAGAAGAACAAAAACAAGGTCTTAAATAACATTCCTCCCCCCTATATGAACTACTCTATATCACTAAAAGATTGGTTCAGTCGATAGTAGGAAAAAATAAAATATTTGAGGAAAATCAACACCAATATGCTCTGTGGAAGACGTCTAATTAAATATTTTCCCCAAGTATAACTTCAAAATGCCCTTCTGGCCGGTGTGCCTCTACCACAAGGGATTTTCCATGAAAGTAAGGAAAGGCTAGAATGCTCATACAAGATAGAAATGCAACCATTAGTCTACCTTAACCCAATCCTGGTTGGATATCACAATTTCAGTCCCATGGGGAAAAAACAGGAACAAATTCCATCAAATCCACAAAAGGTGGTCCCCAGCTGAGTATCCACCTCATGTGTCAGCAAAACTAACCGGACCAATTTATTCAGCTACTACGCATGTTCATTATAAGGTTCAAAAATACACACATAAAGGTATTATAAATACCATTGAAACCCTGGAAGCTCGATTGGAATCCATGGAAGGGCAATGCGACCTGAAGCAACTAGAACAGAAACCATATCCTACCAGGTTATGCAATGTCCCATTGTTTTCAAATTTCATAAACCACATATTCCTAGTGTTCATTGTATCACGTGACTTAAAAAACTCATCTAATGCAGTACTCATCATATTTTGATCCCATGATGGGAAACCCCATAACAACAAGAATAATTGGAACTCAAATGCTCCGCATGAACCATACAAGTTTTGGTTATTATATTGTATAATAGTGTTACTTCTTCTTTGTCCATGGGATGGGAGGATCACTGACAATAGTTCTTATTTTAGTTCATCTCAACATTTCCAAAAAAGTCAAAAACATTGTGAACTAAAAACCATGGGATAATGAGTGAGTTTCAGACATAATTTCCATATGTAAAGGTCTGACCTACCCTTTGAACTGACCACTCCACAAATATGAGATTATTTATCTGTCCATCGATAATATCCCCGATGAATTTTGAATACCACACATCCCAGTGAAGTAAAAAAGTGGGTTTTAGGATTTCTATATCATTTATACATTGATAGGGGATTTTTTTATAGTGGAATATTCTAATGTCACGGGCAGCCCGGTCATCCCCATGAAAAAGAATGGGAATAGATGAAGTGACTTTAATTACATTTAAGCCACCCCATGAACCATCCCTAAATCCAAGTCTTGCACCAAATCATTCAGGTCCCCTTTGATTTCAATATTATCCCCCAACTTGACAAGATAATCGAAGGGGATGTAGGAAAAATCAATTCGATGAATGAAGGAATAATTTTTACTCGTTATGAGACAACCAGTTTTGTGGCTACATTGTATCCGCCCTGAACTACAACTTTCTATAACTACCAGATCTAAAGAGGGATGATGAAGTATGTGATGACAACCATCCATATTATTGTCCCTTACATAGGATACATGGACTCACTATTCATGAGTTTTTATTCTTCAAGGAACTCCTACATTGAATGATAGATTTTGGGCAAGTCAATCTGGGACCATACCCATCACAAGAGGCATATATTTACATCACTAACCCAGATGAAGGAGGTGAGTGGAAAAATGTTTTCAGAAAAAGGGAACATAGGTTGAACAATTATATGAATCAGAAAATGGTCAACTAAGCCAATAGAATACTCCAGACACAATTGAAACAACTGACTATACCTCCTACATATTCTGATGCAACACATCTGATATCCTCAGCCCCACAATCCTTTGAAGATTGAGAATCCAAAAAGAAGTTCAACTAGAAAGTAATATAGAATATGAATTAATAAAATCATGTACCAAGGAAAAAAATGGCATTAACACTTTTAGATTTCATATAATCAAATATGAAGGGATGGGCACCACCCTACCTCACAACACAAATGAAATTAGTCAATCAGGAAAAGAAATCATTAGATGAGGAATAGATCTTTAGTTCCATTAATGTCATTCACTTAGTAGATCCATTCTATAATAAAGATAATAGATATGAACATGATTTCCTTGCACCCATCCTAGAAACTAGAGGAAGAGATGTTGATTCTGAGGATAACCAGGAAGACACAATTGTTGTAAAAACCCAATTATTGACTGCACCTCAGCTCAAACCATCATTGTTGCAGAAACAAGTGAAGCAACATCCAGGGAACCCAATAGTAATAAGAAAATACACATGCCCATTCCGAAAGACACTCTATCTTGATAATCCTAGAATATACATTGGAATAATAAAAAATGTCTAATCACCAATGGTATGTAGGCAGGCCTACCCGACCAAATTCTAAAAGTACAGAAGGGCCATCAACTCCTATCCTAGAGACTGGTCTATTACCATCCAATGCTCAAGCACCTAAGGCCCTTGGGAAAGTGTATCCCCATGTTGGGATACGCTGGCCTTTAGATCATAAATATGTCACCTTGATGTAGTTAGCATCATTTTCAAAGAAGATATATATCATAGATGCACTGAATCTATCAGAGGATCTCAAGGTGGAAATTATAGAATCTTTGATAAGCCCCTAGGAGTTTTAGGACAAAGTATCCACCACCAAAGTCTATTGTAAAGAGACCGATCATAGAGAAAGAAACAAATTCAACTTTTTTAAAGATCTAGATGAAGAAACCAATATAGATGTGCACATAAAACCCCTACTTGTGTATGGAAATATAAATAGTGTCATCTTTTGAAAATCCTTCCTTGATAATGGCTCTAGAGTCAATCTTCACCTAGTATGAACACTTGGTCAGCTGGGCTGCAATGAGGATAGCCTGACACCCTACATTAAGACTCACTTGGGCTATGATAAAAGTTAGTATAATCCCCTGGGTAAAATCAAGATGAAAAAGTTATTTCAAAACCTTGTGACGGAATCATAATTTCTAGTGGTCCATAAAAACATGACCTTCAATGTTCTATTTGAATGGACTTGGTTTAATTACCATGGAGTGATTTACCTTATCAAACTATAAGTGAATCAAATATTGGAACAATGGAAAGTGTGGAACATTACATGCTAAAAAGTACCCATTAGATTCTAGTGAGTCACGCTATATTGAGACAAGAATCTATGAGAAAGATGGGAAGAAACCCTCAATCGATGGGATTTATTGTGTCACCACTCTAAATGTTTTGGAAATGGTCCTTGATGACTCCATCATGTAACGTAGTGAAGAACACATACTGACCATCAATAAGGAGGAGTGAATGAGTCCAAATTAAGATATATATTCAATAGTTCTCATGATTTCAGTTTTTTCCATTGGGACTCACAGTATTTTATGGTCCACTAACCCCTAAAATAATGTATAATTCTCGAATAGAAATTCCCTCAATCCATATACAAGGTTCTAGATGATATTTACCTCACCCACTAAGGAAGAATTAAAAGAATATATATGTCATTCTCTCCGTCCATCCTCCCTAGAATATTACAAGCTATCATTTGGATTAGAAGACATTGCATCAACCTCTGAAGAAAAAATGTGATTCTTCTCTCAACTCTATTGATCACATCTCAAGAATTGTTTCTCCATAATAAGAAGAAGAAAAAGATGTGGAAGATGTGGAAGAGGAAGAATAAGAAAACCGTAGGGATTACCCACCATCATTTGAAGAGTGTGTCTCTTCCACCATTAATGAACTAAAATAAATAACCATGGGTAACAGGGAAGACTTATGACCCACTCTAATCAGTGTTCCCATTTTTTCTGAAGAGAAATAGGTCTAATCATACTTTATAATGAATAATATATATTATTTAACTTGGAACTATATAGAAATATATGCCTTGATCCAGAGGTGGCCACTCATTTATTGGGCCTACCTAATGATCATCGTGGCAACAAGAAATCCACTAGAATAAATAACCTGGAACATGATATGAATATAGAGGCTAAATTCGATAAGATCATATAATATGATTTCATTCAGGAAGTCCAATATCCCATATGGCTGGCTAATATCTTCTTCATCAAAAAAATAATAGAAAAATTGTATTATACATTTATTTCATGGATCTTAGTCGACATTGCCCAAAAGACAACTTACTTGTCCCAATAATAGAAATTATAATTGATGAAACTATAGGATATTAGGAACTCTCCTTCATGGATGCATATTTAGGATAAAACAAAATCTGAATGGCCCAGGAAAATGAAGAGGTCACCGGCTTTAGGCCCCTCAAGGAGTATTTTTCTAAAAGGCAATTCCCTTAGTCTGAAGAATTATGGTACCATGTATCAATGTACCATGCATTTAATCTTCAAACCAGTCTTATGATGATTCATAAAATACTATATTGATGATATGGTGGTTAAATCATGAAAAAAATCAGACCAATTATTAGATCTTGAAACCATTTTCAACAGACTAGAATATCACAATCTAAAAATGAACCCCTTAAAATGTGCTTTTGGTGTTACCTCATCAAAATTCATCGGATTCATCATACACCATCATGGCATTGAATTATACCCCAAGAAGATAAAGGCTATCCTTTCCATGTCTCCTCCTCACACCCTCAATGATTTTTGAGGACTTCAAGTACATTTATCCTATAATCAGTGCATCATACCCAACCTAGTAAGAAAATGTTTTCCCTTTACAAAGATGATGAATACGGGGATCATATATTAATGGACTAATGATTTACATAAGTAATTCGATAATATAAAAAAAATATCTTAATCAAAGTAGTTCTAGTGCTTCATATCGATGGAAGACAACATATTTTGTATGTGACAACTTTGGAGGGATACCTGGGTGATTTCCTCGCACATAATAATGATCTAGATAGTGATAACAACCAATTTTATCTCATATGAACCATGATATATGATGATACTTGTTACTCAAATATCATGAAAATATAGTTGGTCCTAATATTTTCAGTCAAAAGTTGAGGATTATCTACCACACCATAAGGTCAATTTTTTCTCTCATAGAAACCCGATCAAGTAAATTCTCAGTCATCCGATGTTAACTGGATTCCTATCACGATTGGTGGTGATCCTGATGTAGTTTGATATATGTTTTGTGACATAGTAATCCATAAAAGGCTAGGCATTGGCCGATTGTTTTTGGAAAATCACCCCTCTACAGAGATAAACCCATTGGTTGCTGAACTGCCCGATGAATATGTGTTCTATTGTAACAGCCCAAGATTTTATAAAGAAATATTCTTTTTAATTTTATTAATGTCTTGTGTTGTACGCTACACCAAAAGGAGCTTGCAAAACACGCATCCTTGTCTTGCCTTGCATTACACGCAATCGCGACCTTCCTCGATAGCGTGTGTAATACGCAATACCGAGTTTCACTAAACAACGATGTGCTATTAAAATATTATTAAAACTAGCCGTTATGAATAGTAATAACCACTTTTTAAAATTCTGTAAATCTTATTTTTCAAAATGAACTTCATTCTTGGATTCGGAGTATCGAATTTAGCATAAGGTGAAATTTTGGTACTTTTCGGATAACTTTCATATTCTGATGAATAGTGAAAAATTACTAAATTATAATTAAAAACAACTTTTTTAATCGAAATAATTAATAGTGATAAATTATTAATTTGAGTGGTTTTAAAGTATATTTAGAATATATTTTTACAATTTAATACAATGTTGGTCACTGGTTGTAATTTCACATTTAAACCAGACATAATCAAGTGTCAATCTTTTGATATATATTGTTTCCTAAAAACACACTATTTATTTTAACAGCGGGATTTAATTATAAAATTAATTAATGCAACTTCTATGTTATGAATTTGGTAAAATAGATTTCATTTTTGAATTCGGAATATGAAATATAGCTTAGGATGAAATTTTGGCATTGTTCTGAAAAACATCAATTTTTGATGAATAGTGAAACTACTAAGTGGTAGTTAAAAATACTGAATTTTTCATAAAACTTAATTTTTCCGCTTCTGTGAATGGAATTTCGAAAATCCGAGAGACACGGTTAATATCAAGGACTAAAATGTGGTTCAATGAGATGAAAATAATTTTTTGGTGAATAGTAACTTTTTACTTTTTTACCGCGGTTAATAGTAAATAGGGTAACTAAGGGTAAATATGATATTACTATTACCCTAACACATGTCCTAATTCTACTGGACAAGTGTAATTCGACCAAAAACAAACTTAGGAATAAAATATGACCATTTAGGCCCACTTGGATTAGATTAGGACATTTATTATTAATTTATTTAAAGAAAGGTTAAAATAGTTAAAATCAAAGTTTAATAAGTAAATCATTTTTAATATGGGGTTATACATAAGATAAATTCGATTGTAAATATTCATTAGAAAGCTAAAAAGCTTTCCTACATGATGTTATTTTATTTGTAATTTTTTGACATAAAATAATTTAATTTATTTATGACACAACGATGATGCAGTAATTATCTTATTAATGAAATATTGACATAATTGATGTTATAAACACCAAAATAAATGTAATTTGAGATTTTTTATGAATTCCACTAATTTTATAGGTTAATATGATATATTAATGTTGATTTAATCAACTTGGTTCGAACATTTAATTCTGTTATGACTTTCACAAAAATCATATATCAAATAGTGTCAAAATTGACACAAAATAGTTTTTAAATCAAATATTATATTATTAATTGTTATTGTATTCCTAAAAATCTAAGGTTCGGCCAAATGACTTAGATAAGGATATATATATTAATAATAAACAATTTGGGGTTCTTTTGGCATGTTATAGTAAGTTTATTAACCATATAGTGAAAGAAAACAAAAAGACATGGTAAAAGTTAAATTATTTAACTTAGAGTAAAATTTAATTGATAAGGTTAAAATAATATCCTAGACTTGTCTAAATTCTATTGGTTGATAGGATTTCGACCCCTCCCCACCTTATCTTCGAAATAAGACCCTTTGGAACCATTATAAACCGATTTTGACTTTAATATAAAATAATATTTTGAGATATTCCTAAGGTGCCCCTCTCCTCCCTTATAAAAGGACACCTCCTCCCCCTCCTCCTCACACCAATTTGAGAACTCAAGCTCGGCCAACCCCTACCAAAATCCCTTCTCCACTTCCCTAGAAACATCCTAGAGGTTCTGGTCTTCCTCAAAGACCAATTCTAGTGCCCTAAGAGGAGGTCTCAAAGAGGCACTTCAAAGAAGAGGTAATTACCGTTACCAATTCTTTCATCTTTATTTCTTCTTCCACTTCTTCTTATTAGGTTGTTTCATTATGAAGTAATAACATCAGTATCACTCATATACTGATATGTTATTATAAGTATGAAACAACCCTATTTCACCATCTATCCATCCTACGGAAAAAGAAATCACCGCGCGTGCGTACGTACGGAATATCGTCTCCACGCCGTGGTGTAATCTATTTTCCACCACCACCTTACATGGATGGGTATAATGGTGTAAAGAATAACTATACATAGTTATTACAACATCATATTGATTCTGATATATTGTATAATCCACTCCAATTCAATTCAATATTTATAGAAATGATATCATCGCTCGTGCGTACGTACGGACTACCGTCTCCACGACGCGATGAGATTCATTCTCCATGTTAACCATTTAAGAATGATTATAATTTATATATAAGAAATAATAATGAAATATATGACATTATAAAGCTACTGGATTTATGTATATATATACATATGTATGTCATCTACTTACTTCCATTTCAAGACAATAAGGAAAGAAAAACAGCGTTCATGCGTACGTACGGACTACCGTCTCCATGAACGGTGTTTTTCATTTTATTTATCTATCTATTATATATATATATATACTGAATATATATGATATATAAATCATATTTTATATTCTGGAAGTAAGTAAATCATTATATAAGTAATAATGATGTCAAGAACAACAAGTCAAAACACCTACGATAAATGAAACGATTTTACCCAAAACGCTTCTTTAACATGGAATTTACAAAAGAACGGGTAATATAATGTCATAAGTGAACCATATATGATATCATAACAATGAATATGATTCTTTAATAAGTCAATGACATTATTTAAATCATTATACAGGAGGTTCGGACACATACGAAGCAAATTGGACCTAAGGTAAGGGAAATATCACAATCTCATTTTTATCCGAGATTGTTTATTCGTAAGTATTTACTAGGGTGTATTTTATCATCCACATCCATGTTCCCTCAATATGTAATATTGTTTCCATCCACTTGCAATATTTTAAATCCAATTTTACCCTTAGGTGAGTTTTTAGTAAAGAATATGAAAGGAATCTTTTGTCGTTTTTCCGTACGAGGTACTTTTTGACTTTTCCGACAAAAGTACGAAGAATGTTTTTTTAACTTATACGACATGAATGGATTTTTAAAACATTATTTCCACGAAGCTTCCTTTACAAGTTTTCAAGTTTATTTTTAATGAACTTCTTTTATTTTAAAGTCGTATGACATGCTATGAAAGGAAAAATGTTTTTGAAGAAGAAAGGATATTTTCCTCAAGAATGGAGTTCAAGTGTTTTATCAAAATTATTTTCCATCTAAGATAATAAAGGGGTTCTGTTTTTATACATATTATTACATTTATTTGATTATGTTGTAAGTGAATTATTTTTATGAAGTCATTTACCTTATATGATTTGTTTTATGATGTCATGATGTTTCATGAATCCCATTTTTATTACATGTGTTATGCGATGATGTATGATTTATGATTTATGTGGCACACATAAGAAAGGATTCATTATAAGATGGGTGGGACCTATATCTCCCTCCAATGCATTGGGTAAAGATTTTATATCTCATGAGATAGACATGGATGAAATGGTAGGTTATACCGGTTCAGTGAAACATGACTGAAACGAGGGTTACTCGATTCAGAAAGGGACTTTGTCCACTAAGATAGTCTTGGCAATGAGTCTTGACTAACAAGAAATGATTTTCTATGATTATGTGTGTATGCCACAAAGTTTCATGTTTTAAGTTATGATTATTGGTATTACATTTCACTTCTATGATATATCCCATGTTATGATATTATGAGCTCTTTTGCAGGTTAAGATTTCCAAAAGCTATGTATATGATGTGATTGATTTTCCTTTTTTTTACCCTTACTGAGCATTTGAGCTCACCCTTTTATGTTTTCTTTTCCCCAGGATATAAAGAAAGGTTTTAGGTAGAAAAAAGGGATGACCTTTATGGGAGATATTGAAGAACTTTCACCACGATTAGAAGATTACGTTCCGAGTTTCCAAAGACACTAAACTATTACGATCCTTTAGTGTGTGTTTTTGTTATGTACTAAGTATTCCGCAAATGTAATGTAATGTTCATGTACGTCAAGCTTCGGGTCTCTACAGTTGGTATCAGAGGAAAGGTTTAGTCAACCTTTGGAAACTAGGATGCGAAAACGTTAGTGAGATTCCTAGAGATATTTCTAAGGTATGTCTAGGGATGTCCCTAAGGATAAGTATACGTATAGGATATATTCCTAGAACTATGGTAATGATATTAGATTAAACCTAAGAAGTTAGGTATTGAGGATACTTTCCCTTTACTATGTTGTTTTCTCTAGCATGATTTTTGATTCTCACAAAATTATTTTTGTGTTTTAGTTAATGGAGGGAACCAAAAGGAATTTAGTTAACATTGAATCCAATGGACAAATTGGTGACTATGAGCAACAAAATTG
This sequence comes from Viscum album, assembly GCA_963277665.1. Classification (NCBI taxonomy): domain Eukaryota; kingdom Viridiplantae; phylum Streptophyta; class Magnoliopsida; order Santalales; family Viscaceae; genus Viscum; species Viscum album. Next base: position 1,476,946,243 of record OY728148.1, on the reverse strand, counting down.
TGTAATGCCTAGAGAGAAAGATGTTGTGATTATGCCGAATCAATCGTCGCGATATATGATTAACAAGGTGAAATTTAGTGGTATGCCTAATTCTTCAAAGAAGAGGAAGATATACTATTATTAATGTTCGCATGTTGAGGTGCATAAAGAAAGGAAGATTGAGATTTCTAAAGAAGGGAAGAAGAACCTTGAGGAATACCTCAAATGGAGGGACCAATATTATCTGTGTGGAGAAAAGGGTCATAGAGTGACAGACTGTTATGGAGTTCAATGTCTTATTTGTGGAGAACATGGGCATTACCCAACTCAATGCCCTGACCTAAAAAGTTACTTCTAAATCAAGGAAGGACTTATTCCAGGATAATCATTGATGTGGATGGACTGAAGTGTTTTGGTATTCAAGAATAATGTTGTTGAGGTACTTTTATGGTGTATTGAAATATTTAAGTATTGGTCTATTGTGGTTTTCAATAATTTTAAGGTACCAATAACTATGAAAATTGATTCAAATATTTTGGAAAGTATATGATAAGTGCATAATGAAAGGATAAGAAGATAATGAGATGTTTGATTGTATTCATGAGATCATGATTGATATAAGGACTAAGTGATATCATGGTTTGAGTATAAATAATTTTGAGGATTTTGGTATGTGTAAAGTGTTAACTTTTAACTGCATTCAAGTTTTCACTAAGGTTCAATGGGTATTCAAGAGTATACATGATTAAGGACTTTGAATGTTTGGAATGTGACCAACAAAACATATCTTATGATATATGGGGATCAACGATGATATTAAATCACTGGTAATTGTTTTCACTATGTTATGAGAGTGGACTGCAGTATTATGGATAAACCTAAAGATTGGAATGGATTGTGTTGGACGTAAGTTAGTATTGTTTAACGATAGAAATTTTTTTTTTGATATTATTGATGGGATGTTATAGTAATATAGTTTTGGAAAAAGGACAACCTGCAGGATGGGCGACAGCCCATCGCTTCGGACAAGGCTGTGGGAATCGAACCCACAACCGAAGTGCGGTTGGCCTTTATCGCCTACCACTGACATACAGGAAGTCCCTATTTAGTAGAAACTAGTTTTATTATATTATGAAGTATGATATATGAAGTATAAGTCCATTTTAGGAACCATATATGATTAATCTCACTATAGATCGACTTATGTATATAAGTTTTGCTAACCTTTTGTTTGAGACAGATGGAATGACCTGTCATTCTATCACATGATCTGCTAACACTTCACGAATAACAAATTCAACTTCATTTATTTAAGAGATGAAGTGGAAATTGTTCAAAGCACGAACAACAGTGAGATTGTACCAAAATAAAGTAAGTATTTATTCTAATTCAAATTTTCAACTTTAGGGGAAATGATCTTGAAAACCAAAAATGTTTTCCTAGTGATCTTATACCTGATGAATCAGATGGTACCTTATATCATCACAAATCTATGGATTTTTGATTACTGGATTTTCCATAGCCATGTTCTCTACCACTCTCCATCAGAACATGATGGTTAGATTTCTCTTCCATATCCATATTTTCACCTATGTGGAAACCCAATGATTAGTTTATTTGGGTAACCGTTACATTTCGTACTTTTGTTTTTAAAGATTGGTTTTGATATTCCTTTTTACGATGTGGGTTTCTATTAAAGAAACTTTCGAATAGTAAACCATTTATAACCCCGACGAATTTCGAGGGCGAAATTCATTTTAAGGGGGGTAGAATGTAACAGCCCAAGATTTTATAAAGAAATATTCTTTTTAATTTTATTAATGTCTTGTGTTGTACGCTACACCAAAAGGAGCTTGCACAACACGCATCCTTGTCTTGCCTTGCATTACACGCAATCGCGACCTTCCTCGATAGCGTGTGTAATACGCAATACCGAGTTTCACTAAACAACGATGTGCTATTAAAATATTATTAAAACTAGCCGTTATGAATAGTAATAACCACTTTTTAAAATTCTGTAAATCTTATTTTTCAAAATGAACTTCATTCTTGGATTCGGAGTATCGAATTTAGCCTAAGGTGAAATTTTGGTACTTTTCGGATAACTTTCATATTCTGATGAATAGTGAAAAATTACTAAATTATAATTAAAAACAACTTTTTTAATCGAAATAATTAATAGTGATAAATTATTAATTTGAGTGGTTTTAAAGTATATTTAGAATATATTTTTACAATTTAATACAATGTTGGTCATTGGTTGTAATTTCACATTTAAACCAGACATAATCAAGTGTCAATCTTTTGATATATATTGTTTCCTAAAAACACGCTATTTATTTTAACAGCGGGATTTAATTATAAAATTAATTAATTCAACTTCTATGTTATGAATTTGGTAAAATAGATTTCATTTTTGAATTCGGAATATGAAATATAGCTTAGGATGAAATTTTGGCATTGTTCTGAAAAACATCAATTTTTGATGAATAGTGAAACTACTAAGTGGTAGTTAAAAAAACTGAATTTTTCATAAAACTTAATTTTGCCGCTTCTGTGAATGGAATTTCGAAAATCCGAGAGACACGGCTAATATCAAGGACTAAAATGTGGTTCAATGAGATGAAAATAATTTTTTGGTGAATAGTAACTTTTTACTTTTTTACCGCGGTTAATAGTAAATAGGGTAACTAAAGGTAAATATTATATTACTATTACCCTAACACATGTCCTAATTCTATTGGACAAGTGTAATTCGACCAAAAACAAACTTAGGAATAAAATATGACCATTTATATAACGACCCACACTTTACATACATTGTTAATACTTCAAAATTGAAGCACTCTTATTACAACATATGACAAAACCACAAAGGACCGTATAGGTATAGTGTCTTTAGAAACTGGGAAACATAAACAACTGGTTCATAAATCTTCTACAGTGTCTCCCATTTATTTCATCATATATAGGGTCCCTTTTAGCATATTCTACTTAATATCCATCTTCCTGGCCTGGGGAAAAGAAAACATAAAAGGGTGAGCTCAAATGCTCAGCAAGGGCAAATAAAGGAAATAAAAATCATATCATATCTTTTTGAAAATTAAAACCTGCAAAAGAGATCATAATATCTTAACATGGAATAAATCATAGAAGTGAAAATGAGATCCCCATAATCATAACATAAAACTTGAATCTTTGTGGCATGCACACATAATCATGGAAAATCATTTCTTGTTAGTCATGACTCATTGCCAAGACTATCTTAGTGGACAAAGTCCCTTTCTGAACCGAGTTCACTCCTCGTTTCAGTCCTGTATCACTGAACCGAAATAACCTTCCGTTCCAGCCATGTCTATCTCATGAGATATAAAATCATTACCCAATGCATTGGAGGGAGATATAGGTCCCACCCATCTTATAATGAATCCTTTCTTATGTGTGCCACATAATCATAAAACATACATCATCGCATAACACATATAACAAAAATGGGATTCTTGAAACATCATGACATCATAAATCAATTCATATATGATAAAGGAATTCATAAACATAATTCCATCACAACATAGTCAAACCAATGTAAAAATATGGATAGAAACAGAACCCTTTATTATCTTAGATGGAAAATAATTTTGATAAAACACTTGAATTGAACTCTTGAGGAAAATATCCTTTCTTCTTCAAAAACATTTTTCCTTTCATAACATGTCATACAACTTTAAAATAAAAGAAGTTGATTAAAAATAAACTTTAAAACTTCTAAAGGAAGCTTCTTTTAAGTAATGTTTTAAAAATCCATTCATGCCGTATAAGTTAAAAAAAACATTCTTCGTACTTTTGTCGGAAAAGTCAAAAAGTACCTCGTACGGAAAAATGACAAAAGATTCCTTTCATATTCTTTACTAAAAACTCACCTAAGGGTAAAATTGGATTTAAACTATTTCAAGTGGATGGAAACAATATTACATATTGAGGGAACATGGATGTGGATGATAAAATACACCCCAGTAAATACTTACGAATAAACAATCTCGGATAAAAATGAGATTGTGATATTTCCCTTACCTTAGGTCCGATTTGCTTTGTTCGTGTCCGAAGCTCCTGTATAATGGTTTAAATAATGTTATTGACTTATTCCAGAATCATACATATTGATATGATATCATATATGGTCATATTATTAGCTTCTTGTTAGTAATATTTCATTGTTACTTGTTACTCGGGTCTTTATAACTTTTTGTTCTTATGCGTGTTTTGTCGAATAAATTCTTATTCTTATCTTTAGGTTATAGATAATTCATTTCCAGAATGGTATTAGTGTAGTATATACCATATTCATTCATTCAATTCATTTATACAATCATTATGAAATGAAGATCATGTAGAACGAGTCGCATCACATCGTGGAGACGGTATTCCGTACGTACGCACGAGTGATGATATCGTTCCTATGATCGTGGAATTGTATTGGAGTATATATATATATTATTTCAGTATCAATATTACTTAATAATAATCATATATAGTTACTCATTACACCATTATACCCATCCTTGTAAGGTGATGGTGGAAAATAGATTACACCACGGCGTGGAGACGGTATTCCGTACGTACGCACGCGCGGTGATTTCATTTTTCCGTAGGATGGATAGAAGGTGAATTAGGGTTGTTTCATATTTATAATAACATATCAGTATGTAAGTAATACTGATGTTATTACTTTATCATGAAACAACTAAAGAAGAAGAAGTGGAAGAAGAAAGAAATTGAAAAGATCGGTAATGGATATTACCTCTTCTTTGGAATGCCTTTTTGAATCCTCCACTTAAGGAACTAAGATTGGTCTTTGGAGAAGACCAGGACCTCTAGGATTATTCTAGGGAAGTGGAGAAGGGAAAATGGCAGGGGTTGTCCGAGCTTGAGTGCTCAAATTGGTGTGAGGAGGAGGGGGAGGAGGTGCCCTTTTATAAGGGAGGAGAGGGGCACCTTAGGAATATCTCAAAATATTATTTTATATTAAAGTCAAAATCGTTTTATAATGGTTCCAAAGGGTCTTATTTCGAAGCTAAAGTGGGGATGGGTCGAAAGCCTATCAACCAATAGGATTTAGACAAGTTTAGGGTATTATTTTAACCTTATCAATTAGATTTAACTCTAAGTTAATTATTTTAACTTTTACCGTGTCTTTTTGTTTTCCTTCACTATATGGTTAATACACTTACTATAACATGCCAAACGAACCCCAAATTGTTTATTATTAATATATATATCCTTATCTAAGTCATTTGGCCGAACCTTAGATTTTTAGGAATAAAATAACAATTAATAATATAATATTTGATTTAAAAACTATTTTGTGTCAATTTTGACACTATTTGATATATGATTTTTTTCAAAGTCATAACAGAATTATATGTTCGAACCAAGTTGATTACATCAATACTAATATATCATAGTAACCTAGAAAATTAGTGTAATTCATAAAAAGTCTCAAATTACATTTATTTTGGTATTTATATTATCAATTGTTTCAATATTTCATTAATAAGATAATTACTGCATCATCTTTGTGTCATAAATAAATTAAATTATTTGATGTCTAAAAATTACAAATAAAATACCATCATGTAGGAAATCTTTTTATCTTTCTAATGAATATTTACAATCGAATTTAACTTATGTATAACCCTATATTAAAAATGATTTACTTATTAAACTTTGATTTTAACTATTTTAACCCTTCTTTAAATAAATTAATAATAAATGTCCTAATCTAATCCAAGTGGGCCTAAATGGTCATATTTTATTCCTAAGTTTGTTTTTGGTCGAATTACACTTGTCCAATAGAATTAGGACATGTGTTAGGGTAATATTAATATCATATTTACCCTTAGTTACCCTATTTACTATTAACCGCGGTAAAAATAGTAAAAAGTTACTATTCACCAAAAAATTATTTTCATCTCATTGAACCACATTTTAGTCCTTGATATTATCCGTGTCTCTCGGATTTTCAAAATTCCATTCACAGAAGCGGTAAAATTAAGTTTTATGCAAAATTCAGTTTTTTACCTACCACTTAGTGGTTTCACTATTCATCAAAAATTGAAAGTTTTCAGAAAAATACCAAAATTTCACCCTAGGCTAATTTCGATATTCTGAGTCCAAAAATGAAGTCCATTTTGAAAAATAAAATTTATAAAATTTCAAAAAGTGGTTATTACTATTCATAACGGCTAGTTTTAATAGCATATTGTTGTTTAGTGAAACTCGTACGACGCAAGCTATCGAGGAAGGTCGTGATTGCGTGTAAAGCAAGTCAAGCAGGTGTTGTGTAGAAAAAGATTCCTTTGATGATTTATATAACATAAAAGTCTCGGGTGTTACATTCTACCCCCCTTAAAAAGAATTTCGCCCTCGAAATTCGTCACTTTGCAACAAACAAATGAGGATACTTCTCCCTCATCATATCCTCAAGCTCCCATGTAGCTTCTTCAAGTTGGTGGTTTCTCCATAAAACTTTCACCAAGCGAGTGGTCTTGTTTCGTAGGACTTTTTCGCTACGATCCAGAATCTCTATCGGCTGTTCTTCATAAGAAAGATCTTGCTCCAGCGGTACAACTTCTGAGCTGAGTACATGTGAAGGATCTGGTATGTACTTTCTCAGGAGAGATACAAGGAACACATCGTGAACTTGAGAGAGATTCGGTGGAAGCGCCAATCGGTAAGCTACCTTCCCAACACGATCCAGTATTTCGAAAGGACCGATATATCTAGGGCTCAACTTCCCCTTCTTTCCAAATCTCATAACCCTCTTCCAGGGAGATATTCGTAAGAACACTTTATCACCCACTTCAAACTCTAGGTCTTTTCTTCGGTTGTCGGCATAACTTTTCTGTCGACTCTGAGCTGCTCTTATGTGTTGTTGAATAGATCTGACCTTTTCTGCCATTTCATCAACGAGATCAGGTCCTAATAGCTTTCTTTCCCCAACTTCATCCCAGCAAGTTGGAGTCCTGCATTTCTTTCCATAGAGAGCTTCATAAGGAGCCATCTGAATACTGGAGTGAAAGCTATTATTATAAGAAAATTCCACCAAAGGTAGGTGTTGATCCCAACCTCCTTTGAAATCCATAGAGCAAGCTCTCAACATATCTTCTAGGGTTTGAATTGTTCTCTCAGACTGACCATCTGTCTGGGGATGATAAGCAGTGCTGAAACTCAACTCTGTATCCAGAGTATGCTGAAGACTTCGCCAGAACTTCGAGGTAAATCTCGGATCTCGACCAGATATAATAGAAAGTGGTACTCCATGCAATCTTACCACTTCCTTTACATATATCCTGGCAAGCTGATCTAGAGAGAAATCCTCTCTAATAGCAATGAAGTGTGCAGACTTTGTTAGACGATCAACTATGACCCAGATAGCATTATTGCCTTTGGATGTTTTAGGAAGTCCTGTGACAAAGTCCATAGTGATGTTTTCCCATTTCCATTCGGGTATGGGTAATGGTTGTAACATCCCCTTAGACTTCTGTCTCTCAGCTTTAACTTGTTGACAAACCAAGCATCGAGAGACATATTCAGCAACATCTCTTTTCATGCCATCCCACCAGAAGTACTCTTTCAGGTCCCTATACATCTTCGTGCTTCCAGGATGAATAGAGAATGAAGAAATATGAGCCTCATCCAGCAGCTCTTTCTTTAATTCGGGGATGGGGGGAACACAAACCCGATTCCTGAACTTTATTATCCCATCACAATCAAGGTTGAATTCAGGAACATTTCTCACCTTCTTTTGTAACTCGACATCTTCTTTCTGTGCCTCTTTAATCTTCACATGTATAGATGGTTGAACATTCATTTGAGAAAGATAAGATTTTTCCCCTTCCATTATAATTCCAAGATCCATCCTTTGTAAATCCATAAATATTGGATCTTTTGTGATCCTCATCATGGATAAACTAGCATGGTCTTGTCGACTTAATGCATCTGCCACCTTGTTTTCTTTCCCAGGGTGGTAATGGATTGAGCAGTCATAATCCTTAATCAGCTCCAACCATCTTCTTTGACGCATATTCAACTCCTTTTGTGTGAAAATATACTTTAAACTTTTATGATCAGTATAAATATCACACCTTTCACCATAAAGGTAATGCCTCCAAATCTTTAATGCAAAGATTACCGCAGCCAACTCCAAATCATGTGTTGGGTAATTTTGCTCATGGATTTTCAACTGTCGTGAGGCATAAGCTATCACCATATCATTTTGCATAAGAACACACCCCAATCCCTTCTTGGATGCATCACTATAGATTACAAACCTTTCTCCACTACAAGGCAGTGTGAGCACAGGTGCACTGGATAACCTTCTTTTCAACTCCTTGAAATTCTCTTCACATTCCTCTGTCCAGACAAACTTAACTCCTTTCCGAGTCAACTTGGTGAGTGGATTAGATAATCGTGAAAAATCTTTTACAAAACGTCGATAATATCCAGCCAAACCAAGAAAACTTCGGATCTCAGTTACTGTTGTTGGTCTTGACCATCTTTCGATAACCTCTGTTTTTGCTGGATCCACAGATATCCCCTCTTTTGAGATTATATGACCAAAAAATGAAACTTTTTGAAGCCAAAATTCACACTTGGTAAATTTGGCATAAAGCTTCTCTTTTCTCAGTGTCTTCAATATAATTCTCAAGTGATCTTCATGCTCTTCCTTGCTCTTTGAATAGACAAGAATATCGTCTATAAAGACTACCACAAATTGATCAGGATAGTCTCTAAAGACTCTATTCATTAGATCCATGAAGATAGCAGGGGCATTAGTAAGACCAAATGGCATCACTATAAATTCATAGTGTCCATACCTTGTACGGAAAGCCGTCTTTGGTATATCCTCCCTTTTGACCCTTAATTGATGATACCCTGAACGAAGATCAATCTTGGAAAAGTATTGAGCTCCGCGTAGTTGGTCAAATAATTCATCAATGCGTGGGAGAGGATATTTGTTCTTGATAGTGATCTTGTTAAGTTCTCGATAATCAATGCAGAGTCTCATTGATCCATCTTTCTTCTTAACAAATAGAACAGGTTCTCCCCAAGGTGACGCACTAGGGCGTATGAATCCCTTATCAAGATTCTCTTGGAGTTGCTTCTTCAATTCCTGCAACTCAATTGGGGCCATTCTATAAGGTGTCTTTGAAATAGGCAAAGCACCCGGTACGAGTTCTATTGAAAACTCAACTTCACGATTTGGTGGAAGACCCGGCAATTCCTCCGGAAAGACATCATCAAACTCCCGTACAATGGGCATATTCTTAATCGTGAGTTTCTCACCAACTATTTGAGATAAATAACCTTCATTTAGTGGAATCAATACCCATAAGATGGAAGAAATTTCCACTGGAAGGTTATGTTCATCCTTGCATTGATAGACGATCGTAGGTTGATCTGGAATATGAAATGCGACTTCCCTTCTTTGGCAATTGATATGAGCTCCATGTAGAGAAAGCCAATCCATGCCAAGAATCACATCAAATTCCACTAAAGGAAGGATCACAAGATTTGCAGGAAGCACTTTCCCACAAACTTCGATCGGAGAAGAATTATAAACTTCTGATGCGATTGATGTGCCATTAGGTGTTGTCATAGCTAACTCAACATCTAATTGTTGAGGTAATACGGTGATACCCTTAGAAAATTTTTCAGAAATAAAAGAGTGGGTGGATCCAGAATCAAATAAAACATTTGCTACTTTAGAGTGGATGGTAGGTGTACCTTTCACCACATCGTTATCGTACTCCACATCGCTGATAGAAATTGCATGTGACTTTCCTTTGTCTTTAGCCTTAAGAGTTTGTTGACGTCGACCATCATCATCAACCCTTGGATTTGGGCATTGATTGGCATAATGCCCCATTTCCTTGCACTTGAAACATTGAAGTGTAGCAGGTTCATTCTGTGTATCCCTTCCTTTGTTTGCATCATTAGACATCTTCTTCCCATTATCACGGCATTCAAATGCTCGATGACCTTCCTTTCCACATTTAAAACATTTACTTGTCCCTTTAAGACAACTCCCTCTATGTTTCTTTCCACACTTTGAGCATAAGGGAAAGTTCATCTTCTTTTCCGTGTGCTCTTTAGATTTTTCTTTGAATTCCATCTTCCTCTTCTTATCAAACCCATGTGACTGATGGGTTACTCCAATCTCCATCTCGACTTTGAGAGCACATCTAACGATTTCCTCGTAGCTATTGAAGTCCCTTATGGCTAACGCCCTTCGAAGACTTGGTTTTAAGCCACTAAAGAATCGATCGATCTTACTCTCAGGTTGGATAATAATACCAGAAGCGTACCTTGCAAGTCTTGTAAAATTTGCATCATAGGTACTAACAGATTCATCATCCCTTTGCTTGAGTTCAAGGAACTCTTTCTCCATCTTTGTTCGGATAATACGAGGGAAGTACTTATTGAAAAATAAGTTCTTGAACTCGTCCCATTCCATAGACTCAATTTCATCCCTTTGCCTTGTATTCTTAACAAGATTCCACCATTGATCAGCATCTCCTTCCAAACGATACACTGCTAGGATGACTTTATCATGCTCAGAACATTGAAGAACTGAAAATATCTTTTCAGTAGTACTTATCCATTGTTCAGCAACTAATGGATCAGTAGACCCGCTGAAAGATGGTGGACGCTGCCTCATGAAGGATTCAACAGAATGTTGCTCCCTCCTTTGTTCGTTTGGAAATCCTGCATGATTCATAGCTTGAGAAAGTTGTGTGAGCATGGCTACAAGATTTTGCATTCCAGCTCCCATATCGTTTGGTTGCTCAGGGGGACAATCATTGCATTGCCCATCGCATTCCGCATTAACACGGTTCCTTCGGGTTCCAGCCATTGACTAAAACCAAGAAGAATAGTGTGAGCAACACTAATTATAATAGGAAACCACATAATTCAAGAATAAAATTTTCATGCTTATGGTCTTATCCTAGGTTATTCATGGCCATTTCTAAGATTGTGTTCTATGCTTAGACTTATTCTTAGGGTTCTTACTAAGGCTTTCACATCCTAGTTTCCAAAGGTTGACTATACCTTTCCTCTGATACCAACTATAATGACCCACACTTTACATACATTGTTAATACTTCAAAATTGAAGCACTCTTATTACAACATATGACAAAACCACAAAGGACCGTATAGGTATAGTGTCATTAGAAACTGGGAAACATAAACAAATGGTTCATAAATCTTCTACAGTGTCTCCCATTTATTTCATCATATCTAGGGTCCCTTTTAGCATATTCTACCTAATATCCATCTTCCTGGCCTGGGGAAAAGAAAACATAAAAGGGTGAGCTCAAATGCTCAGCAAGGGCAAATAAAGGAAATAAAAATCATATCATATCTTTTTGAAAATTAAAACCTGCAAAAGAGATCATAATATCTTAACATGGAATAAATCATAGAAGTAAAAATGAGATCCCCATAATCATAACATAAAACTTGAATCTTTGTGGCATGCACACATAATCATGGAAAATCATTTCTTGTTAGTCATGACTCATTTCCAAGAATATCTTAGTGGACAAAGTCCCTTTCTGAACCGAGTTCACTCCTCGTTTTAGTCCTGTATCACTGAACCGAAATAACCTTCCGTTCCAGCCATGTCTATCTCATGAGATATAAAATCATTACCCAATGCATTGGAGGGAGATATAGGTCCCACCCATCTTATAATGAATCCTTTCTTATGTGTGCCACATAATCATAAAACATACATCATCGCATAACACATATAACAAAAATGGGATTCTTGAAACATCATGACATCATAAATCAATTCATATATGATAAAGGAATTCATAAACATAATTCCATCACAACATAGTCAAACCAATGTAAAAATATGGATAGAAACAGAACCCTTTATTATCTTAGATGGAAAATAATTTTGATAAAACACTTGAATTGAACTCTTGAGGAAAATATCCTTTCTTCTTCAAAAACATTTTTCCTTTCATAACATGTCATACAACTTTAAAATAAAAGAAGTTGATTAAAAATAAACTTGAAAACTTGTAAAGGAAGCTTCTTTGAAGTAATGTTTTAAAAATCCATTCATGCCGTATAAGTTAAAAAAAACATTCTTCGTACTTTTGTCGGAAAAGTCAAAAAGTACCTCGTACGGAAAAACGACAAAAGATTCCTTTCATATTCTTTACTAAAAACTCACCTAAGGGTAAAATTGGATTTAAACTATTTCAAGTGGATGGAAACAATATTACATATTGAGGGAACATGGATGTGGATGATAAAATACACCCCAGTAAATACTTACGAATAAACAATCTCGGATAAAAATGAGATTGTGATATTTCCCTTACCTTAGGTCCGATTTGCTTTGTTCGTGTCCGAAGCTCCTGTATAATGGTTTAAATAATGTTATTGACTTATTCCAGAATCATACATATTGATATGAGATCATATATGGTCATATTATTAGCTTCTTGTTAGTAATATTTCATTGTTACTTGTTACTCGGGTCTTTATAACTTTTTGTTCTTATGCGTGTTTTGTCGAATAAATTCTTATTCTTATCTTTAGGTTATAGATCATTCATTTCCAGAATGGTATTAGTGTATTATATACCATATTCATTCATTCAATTCATTTATACAATCATTATGAAATGAAGATCATGTAGAACGAGTCGCATCACATCGTGGAGACGGTATTCCGTACGTACGCACGAGTGATGATATCGTTCCTATGATCGTGGAATTGTATTGGAGTATATATATATATTATTTCAGTATCAATATTACTTAATAATAATCATATATAGTTACTCATTACACCATTATACCCATCCTTGTAAGGTGATGGTGGAAAATAGATTACACCACGGCGTGGAGACGGTATTCCGTACGTACGCACGCGCGGTGATTTCATTTTTCCGTAGGATGGATAGAAGGTGAATTAGGGTTGTTTCATATTTATAATAACATATCAGTATGTAATTAATACTGATGTTATTACTTTATCATGAAACAACTAAAGAAGAAGAAGTTGAAGAAGAAAGAAATTGAAAAGATCGGTAATGGATATTACCTCTTCTTTGGAACGCCTTTTTGAATCCTCCACTTAAGGAACTAAGATTGGTCTTTGGAGAAGACCAGGACCTCTAGGATTATTCTAGGGAAGTGGAGAAGGGAAAATGGCAGGGGTTGTCCGAGCTTGAGTGCTCAAATTGGTGTGAGGAGGAGGGGGAGGAGGTTCCCTTTTATAAGGGAGGAGAGGGGCACCTTAGGAATATCTCAAAATATTATTTTATATTAAAGTCAAAATCGGTTTATAATGGTTCCAAAGGGTCTTATTTCGAAGCTAAAGTGGGGATGGGTCGAAATCCTATCAACCAATAGGATTTAGACAAGTTTAGGGTATTATGTTAACCTTATCAATTAGATTTAACTCTAAGTTAATTATTTTAACTTTTACCGTGTCTTTTTGTATTCCTTCACTATATGGTTAATACACTTACTATAACATGCCAAACGAACCCCAAATTGTTTATTATTAATATATATATCCTTATCTAAGTCATTTGGCCGAACCTTAGATTTTTAGGAATAAAATAACAATTAATAATATAATATTTGATTTAAAAACTATTTTGTGTCAATTTTGACACTATTTGATATATGATTTTTGTCAAAGTCATAACAGAATTATATGTTCGAACCAAGTTTATTAAATCAATACTAATATATCATAGTATCCTAGAAAATTAGTGGAATTCATAAAAAGTCTCAAATTACATTTATTTTGGTATTTATATTATCAATTTTGTCAATATTTCATTAATAATATAATTACTCCATCATCTTTGTGTCATAAATAAATTATATTATTTGATGTCTAAAAATTACAAATAAAATACCATCATGTAGGAAATCTTTTTAGCTTTCTAATGAATATTTAAAATCGAATTTATCTTATGTATAACCCTATATTAAAAATGATTTACTTATTAAACATTGATTTTAACTATTTTAACCCTTCTTTAAATAAATTAATAATAAATGTCCTAATCTAATCCAAGTGGGCCTAAATGGTCATATTTTATTCCTAAGTTTTTTTTTGGTCGAATTACACTTGTCCAATAGAATTAGGACATGTGTTAGGGTAATATTAATATCATATTTACCCTTAGTTACCCTATTTACTATTAACCGCGGTAAAAATAGTAAAAAGTTACTATTCACCAAAAAATTATTTTCATCTCATTGAACCACATTTTAGTCCTTGATATTAACCGTGTCTCTCGGATTTTCGAAATTCCATTCACAGAAGTGGTAAAATTAAGTTTTATGCAAAATTCAGTTTTTAACCTACCACTTAGTGGTTTCACTATTCATCAAAAATTGAAAGTTTTCAGAAAAATACCAAAATTTCACCCTAGGCTAATTTCGATATTATGAGTCCAAAAATGAAGTCCATTTTGAAAAATAAAATTTATAAAATTTCAAAAAGTGGTTATTACTATTCATAACGGCTAGTTTTAATCGCATATTGTTGTTTAGTGAAACTCGTACGACGCAAGCTATCGAGGAAGGTCGCGATTGCGTGTAAAGCAAGTCAAGCAGGTGTTGTGTAGAAAAAGATTCCTTTGATGATTTATATAACATAAAAGTCTCGGTTGTTACAATTTAGGCCCACTTGGATTAGATTAGGACATTTATTATTAATTTATTTAAAGAAAGGTTAAAATAGTTAAAATCAAAGTTTAATAAGTAAATCATTTTTAATATGGGGTTATAAATAAGATAAATTAGATTGTAAATATTAATTAGAAAGATAAAAAGATTTCCTACATGATGGTATTTTATTTGTAATTTTTAGACATAAAATAATTTAATTTATTTATGACACAACGATGATGCAGTAATTATCTTATTAATGAAATATTGACATAATTGATGTTATAAACACCAAAATAAATGTAATTTGAGATTTTTTATGAATTCCACTAATTTTCTAGGTTACTATGATATATTAATGTTGATTTAATCAACTTGGTTCGAACATTTAATTCTGTTATGACTTTCACAAAAATCATATATCAAATAGTGTCAAAATTGACACAAAATAGTTTTTAAATCAAATATTATATTATTAATTGTTATTGTATTCCTAAAAATCTAAGGTTCGGCCAAATGACTTAGATAAGGATATATATATTAATAATAAACAATTTGGGGTTCGTTTGGTATGTTATAGTATGTTTATTAACCATATAGTGAAAGAAAACAAAAAGACATGGTAAAAGTTAAATTATTTAACTTAGAGTTAAATTTAATTGATAAGGTTAAAATAATATCCTAAACTTGTCTAAATTCTATTGGTTGATAGGATTTCGACCTCTCCCCACCTTATCTTCGAAAAAATACCCTTTGGAACCATTATAAACCGATTTTGACTTTAATATAAAATAATATTTTGAGATATTCCTAAGGTGCCCCTCTCCTCCCTTATAAAAGGACACCTCCTCCCCCTCCTCCTCACACCCATTTGAGCACTCAAGCTCGTCCAACCCCTGCCAAAATCCCTTCTACACTTCCCTAGAAACATCCTAGAGGTTCTGGTATTCCTCAAAGACCAATTCTAGTGCCCTAAGAGGAGGTCTCAAAGAGGCACTTCAAAGAAGAGGTAATTACCGTTACCAATTCTTTCATCTTTATTTCTTCTTCCACTTCTTCTTCTTAGGTTGTTTCATTATGAAGTAATAAAATAAGTATCACTCATATACTGATATGTTATTATAAGTATGAAACAACCCTATTTCACCATCTATCCATCCTACGGAAAAAGAAATCACCGCGCGTGCGTACGTACGGAATACCGTCTCCACGCCGTGGTGTAATCTATTTTCCACCACCACCTTACATGGATGGGTATAATGGTGTAAAGAATAAATATACATAGTTATTACAACATCATATTGATTCTGATATATTTTATAATCCACTCCAATTTAATTCAATATTTATAGAAATGATATCATCGCTCGTGCGTACGTACGGACTACCGTCTCCACGACGCGATGAGATTCATTCTCCATGTTAACCATTTAAGAATGATTATAATGTATATATAAGAAATAATAATGAAATATATGACATTATAAAGCAACTGGATTTATGTATATATGTACATATGTATGTCATCTACTTACTTCCATTTCAAGACAATAAGGAAAGAAAAACAGCGTTCATGCGTACGTACGGACTACCGTCTCCATGAACGGTGTTTTTCATTTTATTTATCTATCTATTATATATATATATATACTGAATATATATGATATATAAATCGTATTTTATATTCTGTAAGTAAGTAAATCATGATATAAGTAATAATGATGTCAAGAACAACAAGTCAAAACACCTACGATAAATGAAACGATTTTACCCAAAACGCTTCTTTAACATGGAATTTACAAAAGAATGGGTAATATAATGTCATAAGTGAACCATATATGATATCATAACAATGAATATGATTCTGTAATAAGTCAATGACATTATTTAAATCATTATACAGGAGGTTCGGACACATACGAAGCAAATTGGACCTAAGGTAAGGGAAATATCACAATCTCATTTTTATCCGAGATTGTTTATTCGTAAGTATTTTCTGGGGTGTATTTTATCATCCACATCCATGTTCACTCAATATGTAATATTGTTTCCATCCACTTGCAATAGTTTAAATCTAATTTTACCCTTAGGTGAGTTTTTAGTAAAGAATATGAAAGGAATCTTTTGTCGTTTTTCCGTACGAGGTACTTTTTGACTTTTCCGACAAAAGTACGAAGAATGTTTTTTTTAACTGATACGACATGAATGGATTTTTAAAACATTATTTCCAAGAAGCTTCCTTTACAAGTTTTCAAGTTTATTTTTAATCAACTTCTTTTATTTTAAAGTCGTATGACATGCTATGAAAGGAAAAATGTTTTTGAAGAAGAAATGATATTTTCCTCAAGAATGGAGTTCAAGTGTTTTATCAAAATTATTTTCCATCTAAGATAATAAAGGGGTTCTGTTTTTATACCTATTATTACATTTATTTGATTATGTTGTAAGTGAATTATTTTTATGAAGTCATTTACCTTATATGATTTGTTTTATGATGTCATGATGTTTCATGAATCCCATTTTTATTACATGTGTTATGCGATGATGTATGATTTATGATTTATGTGGCACACATAAGAAAGGATTCATTATAAGATGGGTGGGACCTATATCTCCCTCCAATGCATTGGGTAAAGATTTTATATCTCATGAGATAGACATGGATGAAATGGTAGGTTATACCGGTTCAGTGAAACAGGACTGAAACGAGGGTTACTCGATTCAGAAAGGGACTTTGTCCACTAAGATAGTCTTGGCAATGAGTCTTGACTAACAAGAAATGATTTTCTATGATTATGTGTGTATGCCACAAAGTTTCATGTTTTAAGTTATGATTATTGGGATTACATTTCACTTCTATGATATATCCCATGTTATGATATTATGAGCTCTTTTGCAGGTTAAGATTTCCAAAAGCTATGTATATGATGTGATTGATTTTTCTTTTGTTTACCCTTACTGAGCATTTGAGCTCACCCTTTTATGTTTTCTTTTCCCCAGGATATAAAGAAAGGTTTTAGGTAGAAAAAAGGGATGACCTTTATTGGAGATATTGAAGAACTTTCACCACGATTAGAACATTACGTTCCGAGTTTCCAAAGACACTAAACTATTACGATCCTTTAGTGTGTGTTTTTGTTATGTACTAAGTATTCCGCAAATGTAATTTAATGTCCATGTACGTCAAGCTTCGGGTCTCTACATCTATGATCAAGAGGACTCACAAACATGGGATATTCATTTTGACAGTGCATCTAGAAGCCCTATGAGGAAAAGGTTAGAAGACACCAAGATCAAGATGTTGGAGTTGGGAGTCACACTCATATCCTTGTAAAAGGATGTATTTCCTTACTACTTCCTACTATTAGAGTTATACACAAACAATGAATCAAAATACCAATATCGCAATCCCTTCTTGGAGATAGAACTTCATGTACAAGAAAAAACATTAATATAAAAGGTAACTCAGAACTAGTCATAAAGAAATTCAATGATCGATATACTATTCCGAAATAGGAGCTAATCCATTTTATAGACCACATCTGAGATTTGATGGCAGAATTACCATCAGTGCTAACATTAAATCATATCCCCCAGTCACAAAATGCATAGGCCAATGCATTGGAAAATGCAGACACGAGAAATTAACATTGTTCTATATGATGGCACAAATCAATGAGTTATATTGTCCAATGACTATTTAGTTGACTCCCATCAAGGATTACCTTAATAAGGGAAAAATCTCACAAAATACAGTCATAATGGAACAAATACAGACACGATAAATTAACATTGTTCTATATGATGGCACAAATCAACAATGGGACCTTTATAAGTGAGGCCTTAATGAGGTCCTTCTCAGATTCATTAATGGATAAGTTACCACATCCTTCACGAAGCATGTTCATTCCAGAGACTGTGAGGCACTCCAATCGGGATCCAAGACCAATCATCAAATTTGATGACATGGATACTATTAGCCCATGGTGATGTAAGATTACACTAAATTCCCCAAAAAGATTCATTCATGTCAAGATCATGCTAATTCCATCTATCAGCCACCAAATTGTATTCACATATCCAAGTACTCCTAGATATTATCCTTATAGGGAATGGAATTCATGGGACCATTCCCTCTCACTATGGAAAAAATCAAGTATATTCTCACAACAATTGACTTTTTAACCAAATGCAATAAATTGTACCCCTTAAAGATGTTGGAGAAAGAAGAAGTGTAAACATTTTGAAATCCTACATCATCACCATATTTGGTGTTCCTCATATAATACTGACAGAAAATGGCACCAATTATAGCTTTACTGAGTTGGACAAGTTATATCAGGAGTATGGAATCAAGGGAAACCATTCATCCCACTACCATACAGCAGCCAATAAGTAGATTGAGGCCATCAAAAATACTCTATCCAAAATAATCTAGAATATCGTATAAAATGACACAAAATCATGCCTGGACATTCTCCTCCATGATCAATAGATTTTTAGGACCACTACCTGCACCACCACTAACGAATCCTTGTATTCGTCATTATAAAAAATGGAATTGGTCCTACCAATTGAATTTCAAATCCCCTCTCATCACTTGGATGTTTGTGATCAACTATCCACATATGAGCGGTCCCAAAAACGACTTGATGAGTTTGAGTAATTGGAAGAGAAAAAATTATAACATTCACCATTTGGAAATTTACCCAAACTAGATTGTGTAAGACATTAAAGAAGTATCACCTTTGGCCCTTCCTAAATGGAGAAATGGTGCTCGTCTAGAGAACTCTGATGATACTCAAAAATAAACCTCTAAATATAGAACCTGAATGGGTAGGACAATATGTAATACATAAGGTCTACTCTAATGGTGGTTATTCCCTAATTTAAATGGATGGCCCACTCACAACCTCATCTACCAATGAAATATTCTTGATGAAATATTTCACATAACTGAAACAAGTCATCTTCACCACACAATGTTAAACTTCATGTCCAAAACATCTTGATCACATGATGTTAAACTATAAGAGACAAAAGGTATTTCCACCTATATGGGGTGATCTATCTTTCTTTCCACATGATGTTGAACTATACATAATTTATCTTAACTTCAAGACATTAAACTACATTGTACATGTGTCTTTAAAAAATGACGTTAAAATAAATTGTATTTTTCTTCCTCACTACATGACGTAAAACTATACATGGACCATTTCCTTCCAACCTAGGATTCATTCCACATAAGTCAAATCATTTTGGGAGAAAGAAAAATGCCCCTCTTCCTATGTGTGAACCATATTCACATGTTAAATCCCTTTACAAAACTACATAAATCTGGATTCCCATCTATTAATGGGATTTGTAGATATGCCTTGATCATAAATCTCGGTCCATCTAGCATATGATATAAAAGTTCTTCTATTGTACCATTCAATGTCTCTGTATCACGAAAAAAACTTATGTTATTCCTTGTTTCTCACACTGATCCAAGATCATTTGATCATTTAATTGATGGTAAGGGCTTTCCACCACACTAACAGAGTAATGATACAAGAAATTCACATTATGTAAAAATAACAGATAAAGTTCCACCCTCTTTATGTATGGATCAGACCTATATAGTGAGTTCCATTAAGAACTACATGTGGCATAATTTCTATTAGAACAAGGATAGGTAGTGAAACCTAGATTCTACATCATGGTCCATTCACCACCATAATAAAATGATGCTTTTTCTTCATATGGGCTAGATCTATTTAGGGAGTTTCATCTAGAACTACGTGTGGCGTGATTCCTCCCCTCATGGGATATGTAGTGACACCCAAATTCCACATCATATTCAAGACTCCATCTAAACCAAATTCCCTTTCCTTTTATTTATTTCAGACTAAGCATAGTGAAATTCATGGAACTATATATGTTTCTCATCCCAAAGAGTGGCATAGTGTCCTATAGATCTCCATGTCTGGGCCCATCAACAAAAAAAGACCTAAAAGTCATATAACCTCGATTTTGGTAACATCATCCCTATATGGAATGAATGGACCTTTTATGTCCCTTGTTTCTCACACTGATCCTAGATCATGTGGGGTGACGAGATGTGGTAAGGTGATTACCCACATGATCAAGGTGTTTCAATCTACAAAATGGTCACCAAGATCCTGATAATAAGACCCAGAAAAAGCATACTAGTTTTTCCCCATCAGAAAAGTGATCCTACATCCTCAACATATGACACTAAACATCATGGTACATCATGAACTATATGTTGAATGATTCTTACTAAAACAAGATATTTAGTGATACACAGACCTTGTTCTTGTGTCCTACTATGTAAAATGAAAAAAATGTGAAGTCCCTTGATCTCCAACAGATAAATGATAACCAATGTAGGAGCTTCGAAATTTTTAATCCTATAATAAAGATTTATCAATGATATTTTCCTCCTACAAATGAGTTAAATATACGTAGGGGATTCTATATTTCAAAGCTAATCCTAGTCTTGACATTCTATGTGTATCCGAATATCCATTCCATCCATCAAACCCCCTGATTTGGGTAAATTTAATATATTAAAAAACCTCATTTTACATCAGAAATGGATGTTTAGTGTCTTGGGACATATATTTTGACAATTAACATGATGGCCCAGCGGTTCTGCATTAGTTTCCTAAAACAAATTCTTATCAACAAAGTAAACTTTGTCCTCATGGGAGGCCTTTTATACCCTCTTACAACCAATGGCTTCCATTACCCATTTGATTTCTCCCAATCTAAGATCCATCAAAATGATAATTTACACTTTCCTTCCTACCCTTATCTTGGACATGTTGGGATATCCTATTCTGGTTATCCTCTACTTACTTAGGGATACTATATTATAATCACATGATAATTAACCGACATGATGCTTGATACCCAACGTTCACTCTTGTGTCCAAACTTGTCAACTAATATATTTCCCCAATGTTCCTATGCATAGAATAAATCCGCACAGGAATGTTCTGTTTGCATCCAGCCAAATTGTTGAGCTCATATGCAAGACACAAATTCCCCTTCATATGCGTGAATCAGATCTACATATGTATAAAATTTAATCCTTGAGAGAACTAAATCTGACTTGATTCCTATTTTCATAAGTAAACATGGTGATACATGAATCTCTCTGGTCTATCCATGAAATAATATCATCCCATCTTTCCCACATTTGGATCATACTTTTGTAAGGAATACTCTGTAAACATGTTCAGGGAAAACATATTTAACACTTCCTAGGAAATTCCAACATGAAATTCCTTATTTCATGTTTAGGAACCCTCTTTTTCAAAAACCATACGATTTTTTAAAAAGTTTTAAATCTTAATATTCATATATGTCCATCAGAAATGGAAGGCTGGTGTCCCTAAGAGACATTTTATTAACAATCCACACAATGCCCCAGCAGCTCTACACGGGTTTCTAACAAAAATATTATATCATTGAAAGAAAAATATTACCTTATGAGATAATTTTTATACCTATGTATCCTCTTTATCGATGTTTAATTTCCACCCCACTCCTTCATTTCAGAAATACATTGTATTAGAGTTTATATCCCTTCATTCCATTCATGAATAAAAATGACAGAACATTCCTAGAAAAACCACCATGATGAAGGATTAACTGATTATACCCTTTAAAAAACTAAATATGTGTAGAATATGTCACTCATTCATGATCACCATTGGTGAAAATTCTCTCATACTTTTCAAACCCCACTCCTTTTAAAATTCACCCCTGGTGGTTTTGATACATTCAAATTCCAATTAAATTAACTGGTCATCAGAAGTGGAGGGTCAGTGTCATGTGAACACCATTGTTTGACTACGGACACAATCCCCCGGTGACTCTTCATAAGTTTCCCACAAAAAAATCATGTAAACCAAGGTTATATTCATCCTCAATAGAGGCTTCTACTACTTTTGTAAGCCCCACTAATTAAATTACTCATTTCATATCCTACACCCCCGAACCACCAAATCAGGGTCAAAAAAAATTACCTCATTTATTTCTCAAAAATATTGGTACATCCTTAGTTAATTATTCCTAAATTGAGTCCCCTACCCTATAAATGATGGTTAATGCTATTAGACCTAAAAAATCAGTTATGTTCAAATTTTTTTGACCTAAAACATTAGTAGTGATAGTCCAGTTATTAGGAGTTTAAACTCTCTAAGAAGATGGAAAAAAACTCTCCAAGATGAAAATCCTAGAAGGGAATCCCAGATAAAAGTCGAGTACAAGATCGATAAACCTATACTTTGTATGGTTTAGAAAAAATACAGACCAATAAAAAATTAAAAGATATAAAAAACTTGTTAGGTCAAAAAACTGCAATGGGTAGCCTAAGTAGAAGTTAAATTATACCCACTAAACCCACAAAAAAACACGTTTAGGGAAAAAAATTGGGCAATAAAAAAATGATGAAAAGTGTGTAGGGTTTTACACATAGCTCTAGAAATAGTAAAACTTTTCTTTCTATGTCCCTTGGCATAGACAAAACTTCATTCCTTGATTATATCAATTAATTTTACGAGTTCATGATTCAATTCGGAATCTAGTTGAGATTATTGTTTGAAGTATAGTCAATTCAAATTGAGTTACATTGAATGAAATGATTAATGAGAATCATTGGTGATAATAACATTTTCATTTCATTAAACGAAAATAATAAGTTAATCCATAACTTAGAGCCTCACAATATTAGAAGGGCATTAAAATTACGGAATATGATCAATAGATTCAAAAAATTGTATCACTATCTGTTTCAATTATTTTATGGCTCAGTAGAGCTTTGACAATGTTTTAGTCTCAGCTTCCACACCTACCTTCATTTCCTCTTCCTAATTCAATTATTCAAGTCTATAATTTTACCCTTCCTCCTATAATATATTCCACTCATCAATAATTGTTGTGGCATGTGCCCATTCATGATTATGTCTCTCTAGTTATTTTCTCTACTGATCCATTACCTTACCATGCTTGAGGACCTTTTATTCATGAGTTCATCCTATAGACTCATGACTACCCTAGCCTGCTCAACAACTTCCTTCATAAGGATTTTTTTAGCCGTGTTAAGGTGATCCACGGACTTTGGAGTAGAAATATAATATTTCAGGGCACTAGTTTCCTCCATGGACGTGATCACTCACTTCACTATGTAATAAATTCAATGACAATCTGACCCTCAAAACACCATGAATGAAAACAATTAATGTATTCTGGAAATCATCATTGGAATATCTTCTAAAAATGTTTGAAAAATCAACCTCAAAATGATTTTCCATGCTTTTTTGTGGTTGTGATAAAGGCTATCTAGACCCTCATGGTTGGTTTTAGAGTCGCTCCCTAGAGGAAGAAAATATTCAAGACTGATTCCTAACATAACATGTCTTGACCCAACGTCCTCAATACGACTTGACCCATCAATAGTCACATCTCTAGAAGTTTGGATGGGATTAAAGGTCAAGGGATAAATTGTAGTCGCAATTTCTTATGGCTGTGATCCTAAAATCAATATTGATACTAGTAAGTACTCTAAATAAATAAAGCTATAATAAATGAAAAAATAGAATGAATGGAAAGGGGGAAAACTATCCTCCAATTTTCAATGCTTTAACATCTGTGACCTCTATTATCTCATTAATATCATTTAAAGACAACACCAAATCTTTAAAATTAAATTTTGTTTTATGGTCGTCCAAAGGTTCTCATGGCTTGGGTCATTGCTGAAATAGAATGGAAGCCTCCATAATATCACTTATGGAAATTATTCCCATTTGGAAAAATAGATGGTAAAAATTCTTGATGGCCTATTATAAACCTCATTGATCTGGGTTCACCACCTCCCATGTGGTTGTATCCCTTGGAAGATAGAGATCATAGTAGTCAATCGAGGCATTGAATTCTAAATAAAATCCATCCACAAGAGTTGGGAGAATTTGGTTTGGGGAAGTCGATCTGTCAATAATGGGAACCACTTCAATATCCTCTAATAATTGGGGCTCCCCACCCAGTTCAGTTTCCATTTCTAATGTTTCCCTGTCTTTCTCCATAATAGTGGGATTGGCATGCCCAGTTGGGGTTTCAATTTCTAATGATTCCCCCAATATTGGGGAAGAGACCTTCTGATCATGGAAATATGCTCTTTGAGGGATACAAATGTCCCAAACATACTCATTTTTCCTAGCCTCCCTTCATTGTTTAGCTACATTTTGGGTGGTAACTCTTCTAATTCCAAAGGAGAAAGGTCCATGGATGCCTAGCTATTGGCCACTTGGTTTCAAATCGGGCCTGCATCAAAACAGATGCATAGTAATTGGTCGACAAAATGGAATCATTTAGTATGAAAAATAGATAGATATTTGTGGATGTTACCTATAATACCCTATTTTATATGCATCGACAATCATTTTTCCTATCTATGCTTCTCCGTATTCTAGTTAGATGATTTTTTGGTAGAATTAGCAAGAAAAACTGACATTGGAAATACTCTAATGGAATTCATGATTACTGCCTCTATATGCTGACTAGCTCGAGGAGATCCCTCTATAGAAACCCCCACATTTGAGGGATCATGTTCTCTAGCCATAATACCGCTAGGGGTATACATTGAAGAAAGTATCATCTCCAAAGACACATAAAAATCCTAAAAAAGTAAGTAATAATGTTTAGAATGCTTGCAATGAGAAAAAGTAAGGTTGAGGTTAGAAAATATAACCATCTCTCCTTAGACATCAAGTAGCTCTAGAATTATTTTTGTATAGGCCACCCGATCAAACCAATAATGTCTTTTTTGAAAAAAAGAAGTCATTTTCCCATCTCATTCAGGTATAGGGAAACTTCACCCATATGTTCCTCAATTGAAATCCATGTAGGAGAAATGGATTCCCTTAAAATCAGAATATCATAGCATTAAGTTATAAGAATACCCCCGATGTACTAATTGGAAATGCTTGCCCTTAGGTCAACCCAGACCCTCCAAGCCTCTAGGTATGCATCCGTAATATGAATGGCTAGTGAGGAGGGACCAGTATAGGAAAGCATAGAAATTTTAATTAACTAAAATTTCTTAATAGGTTCTTCCGAAAACATGGAACATTCAGGGGTTGGATGCTTGTAAGGATCTAGGAATGGGAGAAGAATTTTCCCTACTTTATTTATAGAAAGAAAATAAGAAATATCTTCACCCTCTAAAGAGTAACCATCATCATCATATTCTTCTAAAATATCTAGCCTCAGCATGGAAAATACATAATGAGAGTATTTATAATGATTTCTCCAATCATGAATCAAGTTTTGAAAATCCTAAAGGTAATGATTATCCATTTCAGGATCATCATTATAGAAAGTGTGAGAAAATTTTGACATGTAAAAATGATTGGTAAAAGTTATATACCTCTACCAAAGAAACCACCTCAAGGCATGGGGGATTGATTGAGAAAACACTAACAACCTCTTAGAAAATACTACTACCTCCAAACCATGGGAATTTCATCATCATAGGGGATGGGTGGTTGGGCCTCAATAGAAGTTCTAATAGCCTGATATTTTAAACCCCTAGAATTAAAATCCTTCCTTGTAGGTTTAGAAATCATAAACATCCAAGGATATTTTCCTTGTACAGAATTCTCAATGGTTTTCTTTCTCTTCCATTTAGATCTTGTTTCCTATGGGGTCATGAAAATGGGAACCAACCCTTCTAGATTATTGTTTGTGTGTGATTGAATCCATATATCGACATAACCTTCTGTGAGGGTAGGTAAAAAATCCTCAAGATCAGGAAGCCTAATCCATCAGAGTGTATATTATCGGGTAAACATTATCCAAAACTATCAGGCTATCATGAAATTTCTTCCTAGTTTTCACTATTGAGGGTGGGAGGACACAACATCAAGACGCTGTTAAATTGACATCCAATCCTGAAATTCACATATCCCTCGTAGATAAGTTCCCCATATATATAGGAATCCAAGAATCCTTAACTCAAAGAAAAGAGATTTCCACATTTAACATAGTCATCTAATTCCCCATTCACTAAAACACAAGTAGGAAATGATTATGGATTTTGAGTAATGTATTGATGAGAGTTGGTCTAGGCAATAAATTATCATAATTATGGTCATTTTTCTCATCCTGCTTATCTTGCATGACGTATCCCACCAGCATGACCCCACTAATACTCTAAACATAGAGCTGAAGAATAGAATCTAGAATCAGTAGAGTATTGATGAATGTGTGACCCCCCATACGGGCTCCTATCTAAACCTAAAGGATTTGGAAGGGTCCTAATATTCAGTGAGGTGGATTCCCCCTTCTGATCTGGCCCAATAAGAAATAAATTTTCACCATTATTGTAATCTCCTGGTTGATACATTTTCCAGCAGTGAGTTGAGCCACCATGATAAAGTTTATATATCTAACTAGATGAATAGAATCACATGCTGGTAGAATTCGGCTACTCAAAACACATATATGAAGGCTGCTTGTCAAAATAAATAGTCAACATTAGGAACAATTTCCATCCCCTTTCATGAAACAGGTCCTCCTCTAAGATAGTTCACTAAGAACCTACTCACCTTCTTATGTTCATGGCTAGGAAGTACTTGGGTATGTGTGCATGGGGAACTTGAACAATTCTCTTAGAAAATTCTATAATCTAATCATAAAAGTGGATTTATTTCTTAGGGAAAGGTTCAATATCATTAGGAAGGAATTTGGATTTTTCAATATGTTTCTTATCTAGAGTAGGCATCATATTCTCATCATCCCAAGAGGAAGAAGGGGTAGGAATTCATCATAAATATCTCCAATAATGGTAGCACATGAAATAAATAGAATATACTGGAGGATAATACCAACCTCCCCATGGAATAGATGAAAGGTGTTGTTATCTAGACTCCATCTACCCAGAAGCTGTGAAATGAGAGTGCTAGTTTGATGATCATAGGTCTGGGATACCCAAACAACCTCATACAATCCCATAGTCTCTAATTCAGTCTAAAATTCCTCAACGATCTGGCAGACCCATAAAGGCCACACCTATTCCAAACCAAATGAACCCCTAGAATGAAGATCCAATTTTGAGGACGATTCATGCTCCTATTTTTTCACAACCTTCTATGCAATGTTATGGTATCAATGGGCCTTATTATTCTTCCGTCTTCATGCATCCTCTAGTGATCAAGGGGTATAGTTCAATAAGGACCCATTAACAATTTCATTATGTATGAATCATCCTATCAATGAAATGAGAGCCTTAGGAATAATGATATTGATTATCAAAGATCTAGGTCGGTCAGTCTGATGCAGTTACAGAATTTTTGTATTAGATGATATGCCAATTCCATAAGTATTCATCATATCTAAAGACAGATATTCCTTCTGACCTACACTGAGGATATGGTCTATATTATGATGAAACAAGACAATCAATAATGAATTTTAATCAA
Source organism: Viscum album (assembly GCA_963277665.1). Taxonomy (NCBI): domain Eukaryota; kingdom Viridiplantae; phylum Streptophyta; class Magnoliopsida; order Santalales; family Viscaceae; genus Viscum; species Viscum album. The sequence continues at coordinate 1,476,918,046 of OY728148.1, read as the reverse complement.
AATCTACCATGTCTTTTCTTGTTATATTAGTAGTTGAAATGGGGGTGATGATAGTGGGAGAAGGTTGCAAAGTATTAGACTCTATCTTATCCCTACATCAATATTACATGAAAGAAATAGGTTAGCCTGAAAAAAATTGTAAAATGGCTGATGAAAAGTCTCCATATTGAAGACCCCATAGACAAATGGTCCACAGATGGTATGGACTACAAACTAACAATTTGTGGAAGGCTCACATGGCATTTGACCGCAAAGGGTTTTCCAAAAAACCAATTTTTTTCAAAACAATTTCCATCAAACCATGTACCAAAACCATGCTATGTGGAAGCCAAAACTAACCTTTATTTGAAAAAAAATTATCTAGTTCACATATGAAAGGTTCAGTTCCAAGGCCAATGGCATCCGAAAAGTATATGGTTCACAAAAACGAAGAGACCGAGAGAATCATGAGAGCACATTGTTTGCTAAGAACAAAAGTAACAGAAAAATGGAATTCCCCCTATATATAGGTGTGGTCCCCCCAATGGTTCCACCCTTATACAAAAAACCAATTCATTTCAGAATCACTTTCTAAATTGGAATATCCTTCACTTAATCCTGATCGGACCCCAGTCTGATGGGGGGGCATTTTTGGGTCCTGAGAAATTTGGCAATTGGAAGTCAAATACTACCACAAATATGGAAACTGTTGAAAAACTAACTGAATGAATATTTAATGAAGAGTTTTGAAGAATCCAATAAATTCAACAAAGGAACAGCCGAACTGCCAAGTGAAACATCCTTCACAGACTGTCACTCTTCATGGTTTTCCTCTTTACAAAGCACCCATGAATTGACCAGTTCACAAAATGGAGAAGACATCACTGGACCATGGAAAACACTGACATTTTTGGGATGGAGGTAGAAAATTTTCCTCCTGAACCCTATTCCATGGACTTAAATAGTTTTTTGGAGAGGTGAAGTAGATGGCATCCTATGAACGATGTCATTCTTGGGACCCAGGAGGTAATTTTCACCTCTACAAACTATAACCGCACATGCCTCTATTGACCGATTCATTTACTGACAAGGTTTTTCTTCCTTGGGCCTCTAAAAAAGACATTGTGTGACCCACCGATCCAAATCCTCCAACCCTCTATAAAAAGACACCAAGGGGGATCCAGGAAGTCACAATTAGATTGAGGACTTTTGGAGGAGATCAATTGAAAAAAGAACAGAAGATGAGAGTACCATAAAAGATTGACTTTTCCAAAGATTCCCTATAGTTATAACCCACCGCATAGTCTCAAAGAGGAAAATATAATAATAATTGGAAGATCATGAAGCATACATCCATCTTTGATAAATTTCCTGCAAATAGTAAGAACCAGTTCCCTTTCATCAATTTTCTTCCCCACATAGAAAAACACTACATGGATGGTTCCCTACACCACATAGAAAATCACTATGCTTATTGATTGTTGGAACCATGGTCTTCTATGAATGAATTATAGTATGGTTTGTGTTTGTTGAAAATCCTTAGTATAATTTCAGAATGTGTAATAGAAAGGTGATCATACAGTTTAAGAAGACAACAATATTGAAGTGATTTGTGTTCCGTGTACTTGAAGGAGAGGTAACTTTCACATCTAGAGTTTTTCAAGATCAGAACGTGGAAAAATCGAAAAGGGTTATGGGTCGCACAAGTATTGGTTGGGTCGCGCAAGTGACCTGCGCACCAAGAAGGGACTTGCACATCGGTGCCTAGGAGGTCTGGAAACATGCGTGCCTATTTTTCTTCATGATCAGAACTTCAAAATATGGAAAAGGAAAGAGGTTCATGCAAAGATTTTTTTGGTCGTGCAAGTGAGTTACGCGACTGAGGCTGGGTTGATTGGTGTTGCGTCCATGACCTACATGCCATGAGGATACATTCGCACCACCGTGCACGGGTTCCAGTTTTGCCTATAAATAAAGGACCACCCCTCCTCATTTGTAACGAAGTTCAGGAATTATAGATTTTTCAATCTCTCACCATGCAAGTGGTTGAGTCGTGCAAGTGGTAGTCGGTTCGTGCAATTAGAGGTTGCGCTTCGGTTGTTGGCTGCGCGACCAAAGCGGTTTGGGAGTTAAAGGCCCAGTGTCACGCAAGTTTGGAAGAGGCAGTGTCACGCAAGTGGGTTTGTGTCACCTGCGTGCCAAATTTGTACCGTGCACGTGACTTGCGTGCCATTCTTGAAACTTGTGCACTAGTCTTAGAGAAGTGCTCTAGGAGAGGTTGGAGTTCGCCAGTCTTTTTGGATCTTTCACGAAAGCTGAAAGATTTCCCGATATCTTCGGTGAAAACTGAGATTAGTCTACGAGTGAAAGGTGGACTTTAACAGAGCATCTACACAAAATAGAGGATGCATTCTCTTTCTATGATGAAGAGACCTTCATGTCTATAAACTGAGTGTGACTTCACCAAGGGCAGTGAGCCAGGGGGAGTCAACAGGACTGACCTGAGGGACGCTGTGAGATTTCCCTAAACCTTTTGTAAAGGCAGTGAGCCTGGGATAGAGTGACCATGCCAAAACCTCTATAATCCACAACTAGTGAATTTTAGTGGAATTTGGGGTGACCTACAACCTGTCGGTGTATTCCACTTGGATGTATCCCTTAGTGGTGAACCAAGTAAAAAGTGTTGTGTCGTCTCTCTACATGTGAATTCTTGCTTTCTGTTCATATCCATCATATAGGTTTAACAAGTTCCTACCAATGTGGGAACATGATCCATAACATTAAATGAAAATGTTAACACCCTGATTCACCCCTCCCCTCTCAGGGTGTCCCAGGGTCTTTCAAGTGGTATCAGAGCCAGGTTTCTAGTGTTGAATCTATCCTTTGTCATCATGGAGAATGTAGTCAATGTCAGGGGAGACCCTCTCTTCGATGGAAGTAATTTCCATATCTGGAAGAACAGAATGAGATCTCATATAAGATCCCTTGGAATGGAAGTTCTGTTTTCCACTGTGCAAGGTATTAATGTTGATCCAAGAGGGTTGCCTATGACTGATACAGATAGGAAAATTCGTGATATAGATGCTAAAGCATAGAATGATCTCACCACAGCACTTTCTGATCATATCTATCTAAAATTTATGAGTTTCACCTCAGCTAAGTCCATATGGGATGAACATGAAAATATTTATGAAGGAGAAAAAAATTTGTAGGAGGTGAAGCTGCAAGTGCTACACAATAGGTTCGATGATCTGAAGATGCATCCGGATGAGATTGCAGACTCCTTCTTCAATCGAATTACTGAAGTGGTTAGAGAAATTTGGGGCCTAGGAGAAGAAATCAGAGACATTGACATTGTGAAGAGAATACTGAGAAGACTACCACCCATGTACAATGCAATGGTGTCTTCCCTTGAGGAAATAGATCTTTCCAAACTTTCTTGGGATAACTTGTTGAGCAGCTTGGGGGAATATGAAATGAGGGTCAAACCAGAAGATGCTACTACATGAGTAAGCAATGAAATGGAATTCAAATCCATGGAGAAACTGAAAATAAAAAAATATAGTAGTGGTGAAGACGAAGAGGAAAAATAAATTCTTTCTCTCATTTCCACGATGTTCTAGAAGGGAAAAGGAAAATTCAAAGAGAAGTTACCTCTAGCTTTATTTTGTTGTGGAAAAGTTAGGAACATTGCTTCTCAGTGTTTATGAAAGATCAATGATGATGATAGTGATGCTAAAAAAATTGAGAAGCCTCAAAAAAGATTTTTCAAGAAAGGAGACTTCAAATCTAGAAATAAAGTTCTGAAGAAGATTTTTGTCTTTGAAGAGGAAGAAGATGATAATAAATTCTGTGATGAAGAAGAACCAGAATTTAAAATTGAGAAACATGCTTCTATAATGGCCACATTTGAAAAATCATAAGATATTGGTGGAGAAAATCAGTTAAAAACTATTGCAGATCCCGAGTTCCCACTTAAGGATGATGTTAGAAAGCTTAAGATTAAATGTAAGAGTTGCAATAAGTGGAAGTCAATGGTAGAAGAATCAATGGAATATGTTGATCAACATGAAGCTGAAATTTAAATACTGGATGAATTTGTGAAATTATAGTCTAAAATTCTTAAAAGCAATGATGATGTAGTGGATCTGAAGCTGATAATTGAAGAGCAGAAAAATTTCATCAATGACCTCACCTCCAGACTATAAGAAAAATCCAAGATTGTTGAGGGTCATGAGGATGAAGTTGTTATTCTCATAAGTAAACTTGTGACTGAATCAATCTACAAAATAATCAAATAAGAAAATACAGTTTGGAAGATTCTCAGATGCTAAATTACTAGCAAGATCCAAGAGTGGTTTAGAAGGGGTTGAAAAAATCTTGAGTGATCAAAGACCCACTTTCATGGGAAAGAGTGAAATTGTATGTGAAGCTGAGACATCAACTATTGGAAGTAAAGATATCCAAAAGAACGATAAGATGAAAGTTGGACATGTTGAAACGTTTCTTGAAGTGCTAAAAATGAAACCCTCAATCCAAGCTAAAAGGAGAAATGGAAATTATCCTCAAACACATAGAAATGAAAAGCAGTCCAAATATTCTCCCAAGGAAGAAATTATGTGGAGAAATTCAAGTGAGAAGACATTTCCTCTCATGAAGTGTTAGTTCTGTGGATATCTGGGCCATACCATGTCATATTGCGAAGAGATAGGGAGCTACCTGAATTGGGATGATTTGGGACATCAACAAAGGATACTGACTTCATTTCCTCCATCTTATAGAAAAAATAGTTTATATGGATACTATTTTCATTGCGCTAACTTTGGTCACAAGGCTGTTAATTGTAGGCAGAGAATGGACACCTCATACCGGAATTCAAGACAAGTCTTATCTCATTGAAAAGATAGTGTTTCTCTTTCAAACAGGTTTTCTTATCTTGGAGAAGACTTCAAATATGAAGAACCAATATACACATATGAGATGATTGAAAGGACATTATTGCTCTATAATCATTCCAAATTCTCATGGAAAGGAAGGAAGAAAAATGAGAAATCCAACCTTGCAGAGGTGGCCCTTAAAGATACAAAAATCAATAGTACTTGGATTATGGGTAGCAGTTTTTCATCCCATATGACAGGTAATGATGGCCTGTTAACATATAACAAAAGGAAGGTTGATGGAATAGTTCGATTTGGAAATGATGGAGGTCTGAAAATCAAAGGTAGTGGAAGTTTTGAATTAGCTAATGGAGAGATAAAGAAGACTGAAGTCCTTTATGTGGATGCCCTACATCAAAATCTACTCCACGTGAGTCAACTTTGTGACTCAGTAGTTATTGTTACTTTTAAACAGAAAGGCTCCACTATCAAGGGAAAGACAGGGAATTCACTTATGAAAGGATGCAGAACAGAAGGAAACCTAAATCAGGTTGATAGTAATGAAAATGTTTGCAACATGACTGTTGAAGAAGAAAAAAATTTGTGGCATAGGAGACTGGGTTACATCAATCAACAAGACACGGAGAAAATATCAAAATTGAGGATTTTCATTGACATTACTAAGCTGAAGTGTGAGCATGAAAACTCTTGTGATGCTTGTATTCATGGAAAGATGGTCTGTAGTTCATATCACCCAAAGAAGAAAAGGGCATCTCATCTTCTTAATCTAATTCATACAGACATTTTTAGCCCAATAAATGTTTCTAGAACTCATGGAGAATGGTGCTTTGTCTTTTTCATTGATGATTACAGCAGAATGGCATGTGTAATGGTTATACATAGGAAACGAAAAGTGCTTGACTGCATGAAGACATATCGGTGAATCGCTGAGAATGATACTGGATGAACAATAAATGTTTTGAGATCTGATAATGGAGGGGAAAACACATCCATTGAGTTTGAGAATTACCTAGAAAAACAAGAAATACAACATGAGGTAGCTACTGTGATAACTCCACAGAAAAATGGAGTTGTTGAGCGCTGGAATTGACAAGTTAACAACATGGCCAGGACTATGCTGATTGAGAGTGGTATCTCTCGCCATTACTGTAAGGAAGCTGTTGAAGTAGTCGTGCACATTCAGAAACGAACATGGATGTATATGGTAGAAACAAAGACACCATATAAGTTGTGGCACGGACGAAAGCCTTTATTGAAATACTTTCGTGTTTTTGGATGTAAATGATTCATTCGGAATAAAGAAGGTAATCAAGGGATGTTTGGTGACATTGCTGATGAAGGAATTTTTCTTGGGTATCTAATGAATAGAAAAGCCTACAAGTGTTTTAACAAGTGATTAGGAAGGATTTTAGTACGTAGTGATGTTCAGATAATGGAAGAGAAATCCAAAAATGATTCAAGGACAACATATACTGATGAGATCGAATCTGAAGAAGAAACTGTGGATGGAGAATATGCAACTGAACTACACAAGAGAAATCGTAGAGCTGAGATTGATTCATCTAACATAATTGGGGATAGGAGTGCACCCAAACAAACAAGGAGGATGAGGAATAACATGCAATCTGCATTTCTATTAGTTGTGGAGCCATCCTCATTCGATGAAGCTGTAAATGATGAATCATGGGTGAAGGCAATGAATGAAGAGCTAGATCAATTTGAAAAGAATCAGATAGGGGATCTTTTCCAGAGACCCGAAGGTCACAATGTGATTGGTTCAAAATGGATCTTCAAGAATAAGTTTTATGAGCATGGAAGTGTTATCAGAAAAAAGGCTCGACTGGTATGTAAGTGTTATTCCTAGATTGAAGGTGTTAATGTTGAAGAAACCTTTTCTCTAGTGGCTAGACTGGAGACATTCAGACATATCCTAGCCATGTCACTCCAAAGACGATAAAATTATATCAAATGGATGTCAAGATAGTATTCCTGAATGGTGTACTCGAAGAAGAAGTCTACATTGAACAACCAGTGGGTTTTTCTCTTAGTACTGATGAGACAAAGGACTGCAAACTGAAGAAAGACCTATATGTTTTGAAGCATGCACCATGATCATGGTATTCCCGCCTGGACTTGTATCTCAAGAAGATGGATTTCAAAAGAGGAGGAGTGGATCACAATAAATATATGAATAATTCTCCAAAAGATCAATTCATGTTTCTAGTCTACATTCTTGATATCATATTTGGTTGTAGCAGGTAGAAATTAGTGGATGAGTTTTCCAATCATATGAAATCAAAATATGAAATGTCTATGATTGGAGAGCTCACATATTTCATGGGGATACAAGTGATTCAAAAGAAGGATTACACTTTCATTTCATCAAAATAGTATGCAAGAGAGATGATGAAGAAGTTTAATATGCAAGACTCCAAACCAATGTCAAATCCGATTGCAGTTGGAACTAAACTTGGAAAGCATGAGGATGGGACCTCTGTAGATCCCACCATGTACAAGAGGATCATTGGGAGCCTACTATACCTGACAGTGACACATCCAGATATTGTCTTTTCCAAATGTATTGTGTCTCGCTTTCAGAGTAATCCAAAGGAGGAACATATGGCGGCAGTCAAAAGAATCATGAAGTATATTCAAGGTACACATAACATTGGGTTATATTTTGCTGTAGAAAGGGATAGTAAATTATCAGAATTTTCTGATGCTAACTGAGTTGGTGATGTAGTAGACATAAAGTCCAACAGTGGGGGAACCTTCTATATTGGGCAGAAATGTGTTGGTTGGTTGAGCAAGAAACAAGAAAGTACTTCTCTTAGTACTACTTAAGCTGAGTATATATCCTCCACAAAATCATGCACTCAAATGCTATGGATGAGGAACCAATTAACAGCTATTGGTGATGAGGTAAAGCAACCAATGGTGATTTACTGTGATAACAAGAGTGCAATTAATCTTATGAAGAATTCTGTTCAGCATTCTCGTACGAAATATATTGAAATCATGTATCACTTTATCAAAGAGACATTTGAACAAGGGGTGATTAGAATGGAACATGTGGGAACTAATGAGAAAGTGGATGATATTCTTACCAAGCCACTATCAGTGGCTATGTTTGAGAAGAATCTACTGAACATCGTTGTTTATCCACCTCCCAGTGCATAAGGAGGTTACGCAATACCCGTCTCCCCGATTATGATAAATGTTTTTATCTATTTATGGATGTGATGCATGTTTGTGGTGGAGATACTATCCAGGGGGAGTATGGTGTGAGATGAACAATGAATAAATTACCGGTCTTTGGGTTTATTGTCAATGGGGGAGAAAGGAATCAATTCAGGCTTGTTAGGAATGTAATTCTTATGTAATGCTTCTTGGGATTCATTCAGAATTCCAAAACCGGAACCCAATTCAAGCTTCCTCTCTTGTTTTCTTAACTGATCATTGATCACATAGACATAGAGTGTTGTTTGTGTTGATTCTTTCATTTTTTGTTTTCACATGGATGGGGATCTATTGAATTTGTTTTCGGCTTTCCAACAAACCCAGAGGGGGAGATTGTGGGAACCATGGTCTTCTATGCATGAATTAGAGTACGGTCTGTGTTTGTTGAAAATCATCAGTAGAAGTTCAGAATGTGTACCATCAACATGATCATACAGTTTAAGCAGACAACAGTATTGAAGGTGGCGTCGTTTCCCAGTGTTTTCCAATTTGTTGGCCCTGAAAATCAACAAATAGAGAAAAGTGATTTTGGCAAAGAGATTTTTGTGCCATGTACATGAAGGAGAGGGAACTTGCACGCCTAGAGTTTTTCAAGATCTGAATGTTGAAAAATGGAAAAGTGATAAGGGTCACGCAAGTATTGGTTGGTTCGCGCAAGTGGCATGCACGCTAAGAAGGAAAATGCGTGCCTGTGCCTAGGAGGTTTGGAAACTCGTGTGCCTATTGTTCTTCATGATCTGAACTTGAAAATATGGAAAAGGAAAGGGGGTCATGTAAGGATTGGTTTGGTCGAGAAAGTGAGTTACGTGACTGAGGCTAATTTTATTGGAGTTGCTTGCCGGGACCTGCGCGCCGTGAGGATACTTGAACGCAACTGCGTAGGGGGTCCAGTTTTGCCTATAAAAAGAGGACCACCCCTCCTCATTTGTAACGAAGTTCAAGACTTAGAGATTTTTTGAGCTCTCATCACGTATGTTGTTGAGTCACGCAAGTGGTTGTTGGGTTGCACAATTAGAGGCAGCACGCCAGTTGTTGGCTGTGTGACCAAGGCGTTTTGGGAGTTAAAGGCACAGCATCGTGCAATTTTGAAAGAGGCAGTGTCGCAAAAGTGGGTTGGTCACCTGCACGCCGAATTTGTACTGTGCAAGTGTCTTGCATGCCATTCTTGAAACATGAGCATCGGTCTTGGAGAAGTGCTTCAGGAGAGGTTGGAGTATGCTAGTCTTTTTGGAGCTGTACGAAAGCTGGAATATTGCTCGATATCATTGGTGCAAACTGGGCTTAGTCTACGAGTTAAAGTTGGACTTCAATAGAGAATCTACACACAATAGAGGATGCATTCTCTTACTATGATGAAGATACCATCACATCTATAAACTGAGTGTGACTTCACCAGTGGTAGTGAGCCAGGGAGAGTCAACAGGAGTGACCTGAGCGACGATGTGAGCTTTCCCTGAACCTTTTGAAAAGGTAGTGAGCCTGGGATAGAGTGACTATGCCCGAACCTTTATAATCCACAGCTAGTGAAGTTTAGTGGAATTTGTTATGAACGAAAACCTATCGGTGTATGCTCCTTGGATGGAGCGCTTAGTGGTGAACCAAGTAAAAAGTGTTGTGCCATCTCTTTGCATGTGAATGCTTTCTTTATGTTCATATCCATCATACAGGTTTAACAAGTTCCTAACAATGTTAGAACAAGATACCTATCTTTAACAGAAAAAGTTGACACCCAGATTCACCCCTCCCCTCCCATTGTGTCCCGGGGTCCTTAATGGATCTTAGTGCCACATACCAAAATAGTATGTGAGTGGAACTCAATGCCACGCTCCACCAAGATACATAGATGGAACTTTTTTCCACATCGTATAAATCTACGCATAACAAATCTTGGCCTGTGTACAATCATGTTATGTGGATAGCCCCTTCACCTACATAGTGATGCACTATGTGGGGGAAACACCATCCCATATGAGAAAATGGTACACTGAATGGGGTATCCTTGGGCCTTCCACCCTAAAACCTTAAGAATTTTCTTATTTTCATGTTGTATCATCCATAAAACCTCCATGAACCTGTCCAATGACACAGGACCAAAGCCTCTTGAATAGCCACCATACCCGTTTGTTAAAATATCAAGCGTATCAGTGTGCCCTTCTAAGATTACATATAAATTATAAGAATAACCATATGGTAAATCCCAATTGTAAATAGGTACCTTATAATATGTCTAAGTTCACCTTCCCATGGTAATGCAGGGTCCGACCTTGGGATAATCAGGTGAACCTACCCATCCTTGGGATTAAGGGTGATTTCTGGCCTTTCTCTTTCATGAGGGCCAGTGATAAATGAGTAAAATCATGATTGTGTTTCCTTTTTATGAGTAACGATGCTCTTTCCCTTTCCTAGAACCCATTATAGGCCATATCGTAGGGAGTAAGCCCCTTAATTCATAAGAGGTGGCGCTCTTTCGTTAAACTCTTCTTTCATAATCCTTCTCCTTTTCCATCAACAGAGAAGGAAAAATGGATGATTCACTAGATCTACCAATTCCAGTTTTTTCTCACACCGAGCATGGCTCATGTGGGATTAGAGAGAAGTGGTGATCATATAATCTATGTGATTCACCTCAAAAAATGAACTACAAGTACTGTGATCCATGTAAAAATTAGGATTCATAGGATGCATGTACAAGACCCAATCTCAAAAGGGCCTTTTTAATAGATATAATCCCATAATTCCATCCAAATTGGCATTCTAGAATGTGTAAGGAAAAGTAAAATATCATCAAATAGGAATCTCCCATGTGAAAGTCTTGATTATGCTCCCTTTATGGGCCTCCTCTAGGGTGTATATCCAAACTCAAACTGGATTATGAGGGCATTGATCCCCAACTAATTGGGATATGAAGGGAGCCTCCACTAGGTCCAAACCCAAAACCCAAATAACCATAATATTATTTGGGCCAATTCCTTGGTAGGTTCATATGCACCAAGGATAAAATATCTATTCTGGGTACATCTAGACACATTAAAATAAGTCCCACACCACACTTTACTAGATAAACATTACCTATGTATCCTTACTCTATGACGTCAAACAGCATGGATGGGTCCTTATCACATGACCTTAAATGTGATGTGTCGAGTAAAATGATACTGAACATCATGGGTTATGATTCCTCTCATGAGGATACCTAGGAATCCTGTATTATGGATTCATTCCTGACACCAAATAGCTCATGTCCCCCCTAGCTGATGAGAAACTCTAGGATGTCTTATTAAATGGATTGATTTAATGTTTTCTTTTAGATAATGACAAAATCATCTCTGTTCTATCCATAAATGGGTAACATTGAAGGATAACCTCAAATACATAAAGATCCTCCCATTAATGGGTGACCTCCCACACATACAGATGATTGCAGACCCATAGATACCTCCGATTGATATTGCTACCCCTAGATATGCAACAGACACATGCTTGGGAAGGAAGCAAGGATTCATGAACATATGAACATAACTTAAATCCATAAGAGAGTCCCAGAAAAAGAAATAGTTCCCCCAAAAAATAGTGAGATGATCTTGAGTTCTCATCCTCTCGACCAATGTGAGTTCTCAATGTTTCAATGTCTAACCATCCAATGATCATTTGACTTTGGAATATAGGTCTATGAATCATTGATATGAGAGTTGATGGGTGTTTCTGCCTCCATGAACAGACCCATTGAAGACTAGTAAAGATGTTATAACCGATGATAGTAATTTCACACCAATCAACCCATTTCAATCTCATCAGTGGTCCATATCCACCATCAGGATGAAAACCTTAACCTCTTCATCCAAAATAAGTGTTTTAGGAGATTTTCCATTTTTAGGGATTTTTACGATTTTATGGGGTTTTTAGGATTTTTGAGTTGTTTAAGGTATTTATAGTTTTTAGGATTTTTAGGGGGTTTTTATTTTTTCTGGGGTTTTTTGATTTTTTTATGCATTTTTTATTTTTTACAGTTTTTAATGTTTTTAAGTTTTAAATGGGGTTTGAGAGATTTTAGTGTTTTTAGGATTTTTATGCGTTTTAATTTTTTTACGACTTTTAGGGGGTTTTATTATTTTATTACTTTTTATGATTTTTAGGGTCTTTTAAGGTTTTTTTAGCATTTTTTTTATTTTTTTTGTTTTTAGGGGTTTTATGTATTTTAATGTTTTTATGGTTTTCATAGGGTTTTTATGTTTTAAGGGATATCAATATTTTTTTAGGATTTTATAGTTTTTTGTGTTTTAGTTATTCGTAGGGTTTCAGGGTTAATTAGGGTTTTTAGTATTTTAAATTTTTTGGTTATTCAGGGTTTTATGTTTTTATAGTCTTTTGGTTTTTTATAGGTTTTTTGGGGTCATTAGGGGTTTTATGTGTCTTTTGGGGTTTTACTTTTTTTTTAAGATTAATACTTTTTTGGGTTTTATGGATTTTTATATTTTTACAGTTTTTTGTTTTTTTGGTGTTTATGGGTTTTTTGGAGATTTTAGGTTTTTTATGGTTTGTTACAGTTTTTTAAACTTTTTTGGTGTTTAAAGGATTTTTAGAGTTTTAGTGGGTTTTATGGTTTTTATGGTTTTCTAGGGTTTTTAATGTCTACATGGGTTATATGGTTATAAGAGTTTTCATTATATTTTAGTGTTTTTAGGGTTTTATTATTTTTATGGTTTCATGGGATTAAAGTGTTTTTAGATTCTTAAGGTTTTCATAATGGTTTTCATGGTTTATAGGGCCTGTTACATTTTTATGGTTTTTATGGTTTTTAGGATTTTAATGGTTTTAGGGTTTTTATGGTTTTTGATGTTTTTAGGGTTTTTTATTGTTTTATGGTTTTATGGTTTATTTTTGTGTTTTTAAGGGTTTTTTTGACTTATTTGGGGTTTTTAATTTTAATGTTTATTTAGATTTTTATTGGTTTAAAATGTTTTTAGAGTTTTTTTTGGTTTTTACGGTTTTTAGGGGTTTTTTTAGTTTTTAGGTTTTCATATTTTCTATGGGTTTTTATGGGTTTTATGTTCTTTAGGTTTCTAGGTTTTATTTTGTATTTTTAGGTTTTTACGGTTTTATTAGGGTTTTGCAATGATTTTTTAATTTTTTACATTTTATGTATTTTTATGTATTTTTATGTATTTTATGGTTTTTAGGGTTTTTTATATATGTTGAGGTATTTTTGGGGTTTTTTGGGGTTTTTGGGTTCTCATGTTTTTCAGTTTTTTTTATAGTTTTTAATATTTTTAACTTTTTACATGGATTTTAGAGTTTTTAGTTGTTTTTTCATTTTTTGGGTTTGTAGGATTTTTAAGGTGATTAGGGGCTTTATAGTTTTTGGGTTTTTATGAGTTTTAAGATGTTTTTCAGGTTTTTTTGTTTTTTAGGGTTTTTAGGGTTTTATGTTTTTTAAGATCGTTAAGGCTTTCTTAGGGTTTTTAGGGTTTTTTACATTTTTAGGGATTTTTAGGATTTTTATTGTTTTTATGGATTTTGAGAGGTTTTAGGGTTATTATATTTTTTTATGTTTTATGGGGTTTTTTAGTTTTCATTTTTTTAATGGGTTTTTAGTGTTTCTTTCTATTTTTAAGGGTTTGATGTGATTATATATTTTTTTTGGGTTTAATGGGTTTTTTGGTTTTATGGGTTTTAAGGTTTTTAGGAGGTGTTATGGTTTTTAGGGTGTTTATGGGTTTTAGAGTTTTTTTGGGATTTGAGGGTCTATATAATTTTTTAGTATTTTTTGGGTTTTTATGTGCTTTAGGTTTTTGTGGTTTTGTTAGGGGTTTTTGAGGTTTTTAGTGTTATTTATGTTGCAATGAATTTTTAAGGGTTTTTGTGATTTTTTGTGTTTTTTGGGTTTTCAGGGATTTTGAGGGGTTTAATGGTTTTTTTGTTTTTTTAGTGTTTTTATCATTTTTAGGTATGTTATGGATTTTCATTGTCTTTATGTTTTTATGATTTTATTTGTGGTTATACAGTTTTATATTTTTTCTGGGATTTTAATGAATTTTTAGGATTTTTATAGTTTATTAGTGGTTTTAGGGATCTCGATGGTTTTTCTCCTTATGTGTTTTAGGGTTTTTTGGTTAGTAGAATATTTTTTTGAGTTTTTAGGGGTCTTAAGGTCCCTTATTGTTTTTTTAACATTTTTAGGATTTTGAAGAGTTTTTATTTTATTTTATAGGTGTTTTAATGGTTTTTATTATTTTAGGGGTTCTTATGGGTTTTAAGGACTTTTAATATTTTTTAGGGTTTTTATTATTTTTTATGTTTTAGGTGTTTGAAGTTCTTTTAGGTTTTAAATTATTTGTTATGGGTTTTCATGGTTTTATGGAATTTAACGTTTTTAGGGATCTTTAGGTATTTTTGAGGATTTTTATTGTTTTTAGGGTTTTATGGGGTTTTTTGGTATTTAGGGTTGTTAGAGTTTTTTGGTTTTTTGAGTTTTATTATTTTTTATAGTTTTTAGGTTTTTAAGGTTCATTATTATTTTTTAGTGTTTTTAGAGATTTAAATGGTTTTTAGTGTTTTTATTGGTTTTTAGGTGTTTATGGGTTTCTAGGGTTTTTATATTTTTCAGGGTTTTTATGGGTTTTAGGGTTTTATGGTCTTCTAGGGTTTTTAGGGTTTTATAATTTTTGTTTTTATAGGATTTATGTGTTTTTAGTTGAATAAGGTTTTTTGGGGGTTTTTTGGTATTTTAGGGTTTTATGGTTTTATGGGTTTTAAGGTTTTTTTAATTTTGTAGATTTTTAGAAATATTAAGTGTTTATAGGTTTTTAATCTTTTCCTAGGGTTTTTATGTTTTTGTGGGTCTTTATGTTTTTATGAAATTTTATGGATTTTATAGGATTTTTATGATTTTATAGGGTTTTATGGAATTTTAGGTTTTTTAGGTATTATAATTTTTTAGGTTTTTTATGTTTTTTGGAGGTTTTCTATTGGTTTTTAAGGATTTCTGGAGTTTTTTAAAGTTTCTTGGGGTTTAATGTGTTTTAGAGTTTTTAGTGGTTTTGGGGTTTTTATGGATTTTTAGGGGTTTTATTTTTTTTATTTAGTTTTCTGGTTTTTAGTGTGTTTTAGGTTATTTTAATTTTTTTAGGTTTTTTGGGGTTTCAAGTTTTTTTAGGGTTTTATTTTTTTGTAGTGTTTTCAAGGGTTTTAAGGATTTTTATGTTTGAATGTATTTTTAGGTATTTTTTAGGGTTTATTCTGTTTTTGGGGGTTTTAGGGTTTTTGTATGGATTTTGAGGGTTTGGGGGTTTTTTGGGCTATATGGGTTTTTATTTAATTTAGTATTTAAAGGGTTTTAAGTGTTTTTAGGTTCTTAAGGTTTTATTTAGGTTTTTCTATGTTTTTACATTTTTTGGGATTTTTAGGTTTTCATAGGTTTTTATATAATTTATGGTTTTCAGATTTTTTTTTTAATTTTTTGGGTTTTGAAATGTTTTTTGGGATTTTATTGTTTTATGGGGTTTTATTGTTTGTTTGAGTTTTTTACGCTCTTTATGGTTTTTAGATTTTATAAACCATTTTTATGTGTTTAATAAATTTTATAGTTTTTATTGGTTTTTAAAGTATTCATTGGTTTTTAGTGAATATTAGGTTTTTAGTGGTTTTTTGGTTTTTGTGGTTTTTTGGATTTTATGGGTCCTCTTGGGTTTTAAGTGTTTTTTTTGTTTTTTAAGGGTTTTAACTGTTTTTTGTTCTTTTGGTTTTCATATGGTTTCTCTTGTTTTTTCAATTTCTTTTTATTTCAGTGATTTTTAGTGATTTTTAAAGAATATATGGGGTTTTAGGGTATTTATTTATTATGAGAGGTTTTTTGGGTTTTTAAGTGTTTAGGGTTTTTATGATTTTTGGGTGTTTTATTTGTTTTTTATTTTTTAGGGTTTTTGGTGTTGTTTAATGTTTTTAGGTGATTAATTTGTTTCTACTATTTTCTGGGATTTTGGGGTTTCTTATTGGTTTTTAGGGGTTTTTAATGTTTTTATGGTTTTTAGGGCAAGGAAGGTGTGAAGCTAGGCTATTCCTGGAATCCAAAAATTTATTAAATAAAAAGAAAAGTGGGAAATGGTTTTCTAGGGGGTTTTAAGGTCATTAGGTCCTTTTAGGTTTTTAGTTTTTTTGGTTTTTTAGGGTTTTATATGTTCTTAGATTTTTAAATGTTTATATTGTATTTTTGGGGTTTTTATGATTTTAGGCATTTTTATGGATTTTATTGGATTTTTATGATTTTGTTTGGTTGTTTTGTAGATCCTTGAAATGTGTGTTCTAGTTTTAAGAATCACTACTTCCAGACAGTTTTGATTGGATTTATTTATGGAACTGAAAACACCGAATAGTTCTTTATCCAAAAGGGACCTGATTTCCAAAGGCATGTGTTCGTTAAGTTTAAAATTTCAAATACTTAAGAACATGCATTGTTCGAGAGGATGGGTGGTCAGACTCATCACACCCTTTTTTGGGGAATTACTGTCTCCTCCAAGACTCTCTTTATAAATTTAAGCTATTTTCATAAATCCTTATTAATTTAGTAATTATAACATATGTTTCCCTTGTAATTTTCAATCACTTATTAACATGTGTGAAATTTAGAATCATCCATATGTATTCCAGGTTCTTCATTAATGAATATTTATATAAGTATTTGAGGTTATTAGTCAATTGTATCCTCTCATATACTACTTATAGATTCATTTAATCATCATTATGATGATATTGGTTTTTAAGCATCTCAATGGGGGCACTCTGGAATTTATTCTTACCCATGGAGACGAAGGTTTGTTTTGATATTGGGATCATACCCATAAAATTGGCTACATACATATCCTTGCGAAAGGAATCAGAACCCTCGTAGTTTTTTGCTGCTTAATGGGACACATAATACCATTTAAGGTCATGTGATAAGGACTTAATCGTACAGATTAATGTCATGTGGTAAGGACATTTAAGAAAAAGTTTCTTAGTCATAGTTTGGTATGGGACTTATGCCGAAGCAACACAGAGAACATGGAAAGGATATGGGTTTCCAAGTAAAATAATATCAATTTTGGAATATGGACTAGGAAGAACATTGTTGATTCAGAGTGTCGGGTTTGAACCTCAAAGAGGCTTCCTACTTATCCCATTTAGTTGGGAATAAAAGCCCACATAGTTCGATAAGTCTCATAGGAGAGTATAGTAATTTGAGAGAAATGGGTTTGGGTTTACTTTATGAAAAGATGCCTTAGTGATATGGGGGTTTAATTTGGGGCTTACTTCCATGGAAAATGACCAGATTAGGGGAATTAGGGTCGTATTCCTGAAGAGGATATCCCATGATCTCGGGCCCTAAGAAGGCTTCCAATGTTTCTTGGATTGACTAGGAATCATAGTTCTTGTAGTTCAAGTACTTGTGAAAATTTAATGACCATGACCAATCTATAAGCCTATGTGAGTGTTTCCTCACGGATTTCGGGGATGACCTCCTGGACGGGAGATTCAAACGTTCCGATCGGTTTCTAGTGGGTTTGTTCATAGAACCAGAAACTTCCAATGATTCCACATCCGTTAGGACCTACTTTCCAAAGGCAGGCGCTCATTAGCTTGTGGACTGATGAGGCTTAGGAATTTGCATTGGTCGAGAGGATGGGAGGTCGGACTCATCACACCTTTTTGAGGGGAATTATTGTCTACTCCGGGAATCTCTTTATATATTTAAGTTATGTTCGTGAATCCTTATTACATTACCAAGTATAAAATGTTTTTTCCTTTAGTTTTAACAATCAATGATTAAATATGAAAGAAATTTAGAGAATCTTTTATATGTATTCGAGGTTCTTCATCAATAGAGAATCATCTATATCTGTTTAGAGATTCTTGATCAATGGTATCCTTCAAAACATTTATATAAAAGTCTTTTGGTCATTATGATGACCAGGCTGGTTTTAATGCCACTCAGTGGGGCACTTGAAGTTTATCGTCATTCAAAAGGACAGGGATTATTTCAAAGTTGGGATCAAACCCAAAAATGGGCAACCTACGTATCCGTTGTTTTGGAAAAGGAATCAGAACCCACGTAGTTCGAGTAATGGAGTATGATGTTTATGATTGATGGCTCAAAGAAGAATGTCATAATTAGTTTTACACTCTAAGCTCACGTGAGTCATGCTCGGTGTGAGAAACAAGAGGTATTGGTAAAAAATTAGACAATTGTGCCATCAAAGATGCAATCATAAGAATTTTTTTGGGGCTTATGTATGTATGACTGCCCAGATAGATGAAGGTTTAGGATTCACTTTTAGGGAGAAAATCCATGGACAGGGTCCATAAAGTTATATATGCTTCATGGAGATTTGAATACTCTAATCTTGGGGCTTACTCCTAAGGAGGATGCCCAAATTAGGAGGGGACTTATGATTGGGTTTTACTCTTGAAAAGGAAACCCAAATAAAGGGTAAATTAGGACTGGTTAAGAGAAATTTAAGGGGGCTTGGGGTTTACTCCTGAAAAGGAAACCCAAGATTATGACTGGGACTTACTCCTAAAAAAGGAGGCCCAGGTTAGGGGACTTGGGGCTTACTCTTGAAAAGGAAGCCCAAGATTATGACTGAGTCTTATTCCTGAAAAGGAGACCCAGGTTAGGGATTAAGGTTTGGGGCTTACTCCTAAGAAGGATGCCCAAGTTAAAGGACTTGGGGCTTACTCCTAAAAAGGATGCCCAGATTTGAAATTGGGGCTTACTCCTGAGGAGGATGCCCAAGTTAAAGGATTATGATTGGGGCTTACTCCTGAGGAGGATGCCCAAGTTAAGGATTATGATTGGGGCTTACTACTGAGGAGGATGTCCAAGTTAAGGATTATGATTGGGGCTTACTCCTGAGGAGGATGCCCATGTTAAGGATTCTCTCATCTTAAAAGATGAGATTTAATGAATGAACTCTCTATATTTAGTGACATAAGGATATTTAAATCACTAGGTTTTGAGAGATATTTCAAAGAATTCCTTTCAGATAAGGAAGTCAAATCAAGAAATCATGCCATAAATGGCTTTGAAGAGTGTCTTGAAGACTGAATCTTGAAAAGGAAAGGTGTAATAGCTTAAGAGGGGTAAAATGGGCAAGATGGGCACCCAAAAAGGTAGGGGTGCGCAAGTCTTGAAAGGCGCGCAAGTCTTCCGTGGGCGCGCAAGTATTGGTCGCGCAAGTAGACTTGCGCGACATGAGGGGTACTTGCGCGATTTTCAACCAGCATTAGAATACTTGAGCGACTCCTTTTTAATCACTTTAGAATCCTCTTGAGGTTCTTCCAGAAAAGGGATGCGCAAGTTATATTGAAGGAATAAAGAGGCGCGCAGGTGTTGATGAGTTTCAACACTTAGGCCTTCCTTCTTCTCTTTAGATCTTCCGTTCTAGGTAAGAAATTACCCTAGAAGTGTTCCGGAAGCTTTGAGAAGAGACTTGGGCGTTGGGAGCTTCAATCTGAGTTTCTAGAAAAAAATCCTCTCGAATGGGGGGCCCAAAGGGTCTATTTATAGGCAAAAGAAGACCCCGGGCAGTTAGAGAGCAGTTATCACTTAGGTCACGCAAGTCACTTGCACGACCATAAGGTGTCGCGCAAGTAGACTTGCACGACCATAAGGTGTCGCACAAGTAGACTTGAACGACCACTAGGCGGCGCGCAAGTGTACTTGCGCGACCATGATGGAACTTGCACGACCTATGGGAAATGTTCTCCTTGTTCATCCCTTTGTCGATTTTTGATTTTTCTTCAAAGGATGAATCACATTGGACTCAGATATTCCCCTTTTCCGATTTTTAGATTCTGTGACGAAAGGAGTGTCAACAAAAGTCCCCCCTCAGAGTTGGATCCGGAGAGAAATGAGGATTTGACTCTGAGGAAATTGAATCCATCCAAAGGAAAAGGGGGCGCGCAAGACTTTAGGGCACAGAGGGCAGTGTGCAAGTGTGCTGGAACTTGACTTTTATTCAGAGTTCCTTTGTCTTTTGTGGGCAGTTTAAAGTCATGCATTCTGGACATAAAGGGGCTAATGTTTAAGGTCGAAATAGCTTTGACCAAAATGGATTAAAATTGATTCAATTCCTTGACAATTTATCTGAAAACATATTACCATACTCAAGTATGAGAGAAAAAATGTAAACCATGGCTTAATAATATTTGAATCTGAGGAATGATATGAAAAGAGATAAAAAGGAATTAGAAGAAGTAGTTTCCAAGAATGAAGTTACTATTATTTAACAAAACCCGTTAGGGGGTTGAAATATGCAGGGCCACCTAAGGGCATTGGCTGCATGGTTAAATAAATAGCATCTTTCGGCTGACAAGTCTGTTATGTGGACTGTTTATGCAAGGCCACCTATGGGAACGTGCTGCATAGTCAGGCAAAAGAACTCCCATAAATTTACTTTCCTAGTGCTAAAAGCCAGTGAAAGTTTATGGAGATTCAAATTTTCTAAAGTATAGAGTTTGTTGTATGGAAAGAGGTACTTGAATATGGAGAAGATATTTCCGAACAAGAATATCGAAGAACTGGATGAACATCACTCCTACGAAGGTCTGACCCAAACGTAGGGAAAAAGAATAAACCATAGACTTGAATACTTTCAGATCATGAAAAAGGATATGGGACAAATATGTTAAGGATGGCTATTTTTTGCGGATCCCTACATACTGTCGTTTAAGAAAAATAAGGAAAAAAGAGGCATTCTTCCCAAGAATGAAGTTACTATTATTTAACAAAACCCGTTAGGGGGTTGAAATATGCAAGGCCACCTAAGGGAATTGGATTCATGGTCAAATAAATAGCATCTTTTGGCTGACAAGTCTGTTATGTGGACTATTTATGCAAGGCCACCTATGGGCACGTGCTGCATAGTCAGGCAAAAGAACTCCCAGAAATTTACTTTCCTAGTGCTAAAAGCCAGTGAAAGTTTATGGAGATTCAAATTTTCTAAAGTATAGAGTTTGTTGTATGGAAAGAGGTACTTGAATATGGATAAGATATTTCCGAACAAGAATATCGAAGAACTGGATGAATATCACTCCTACGAAGGTCTGACCCAAATGTAGGGAAGAAGAATAAACCATAGACTTGAATACTTTCAGATCATGAAATAGGATATGGGACAAATATGTTAAGGATTGCTATTATTTTGCGGATCCCTACATACTGTTGTTTAAGACAAATAAGGAAGAAAGAGGAATTCTTCCCAAAAATGAAGTTACCATTATTTAACAAAACCCGTTAGGGGGTTGAAATATGCAGGGCCACCTATGGGCATTGGCTGCATGGTCAAATAAATAGTATCTTTCGGCTGACAAGTCTGTTATGTGGACTGTTTATGCAAGGCCACCTATGGGCACGTGTTGCATAGTAAGGCAATAGAATTCTCAGAAATTTGACATTTTTGTGACTAGAAGTCATGAAAAGGGTTATGAAGATCTGAAAATATTTTAAGGTTAGGATTATAGCACATAAAGATGGGTATTGTCCAATGTATGTAGAGATACATAGGTCAATGATAACCATAATCATGTTGTGGCTGGGTCCTGAATTGAAATTTTGGACTTCACTATGTATCTCATAAGAATGAGAATCAAGCCATACGTAGTTCTTGAAATGCAGTTTAACGTCGTGTAGGAAGAAAGTATGAGTGATCTTAGTTTAGGGTCATATAATTCGGACCATAATAATGAATACACAGTGTGTGTTTTCATGAGTACTTTTCAGCCAAGGGACTGAAAGTGAAATTTGGGGTTAGGCCCAAAAGACTTTGGGCTGGATTCGAGGGATACTCGAACGTTCCTACGTATACCATAAGGATGGGAATCAAGCCCACGTAGTTCTAGAACTACCCTTTGTACAAATTTGGTTCGTACATGTGAAGGGTGAAAGGGGATTTTAGTGAAATGATGGTTTAACCTGAGATAAAAATTTTAGGCATTACCATGTATGCACGTAGTCTTTTGAAATGAAACATGATTGAAAAAATCAATGTCAATAATGGTTCCTTCTCAAATGAGGAAATCAAAGAATATTGTAGTTTATTGTCGTACCGGACAAAAGTGTTGTATAGTTTAACGTCATATAACAAGGACGAAAGTGAATCAATGTAAAGATATTGATTCCAGGGGTGGTTTCATAAATCAACATCATATGAGATGGTGGTGAACCGATGTGAAGAGATTGTTTTTGGGCTTGAACCTTGGGAGGCTGCCTACATACCCAGCCTGGAGGGCAAGGATCAAAGTCCGTGTAGTTCAATTAAAGAATGAATTAATGATCAAGTTGTTCTTGTGGACAATGATCTAATAAAAAATGATGTTGGGACTTACACATGGTTAGTGGCCCAAAGGGAGTGTTATGGTTGTTGTTCGCTCTAAGCTCACGTGAGTCATACTCGGTGTGAGAAACAAGAGGTAATAACAACCTTAACGATGCACAGTTTAATGTCATGTAGGACATAAAAAAAGGGACTATGCAGTTTAAAGTCTTGCAGTTAGGACTATTGGTGCTGCACAGTTTAGTGTCACGTAGCAGGGACAAAATACAGTTTAATGTCATGTAGGACATATTAAGGATTTTCTGTACAGTTTAGCATCATGTAGTTAGGACAATGGGGATAAAATAGTTTAACGTCATATTGGACGAAAGGGGGACTGTGAAGTTTAATGTCATGCAGTAAGGATAAAAGAGTGTACCATTTTAACGTCATGTCGGACGAAAGTGCGAATAGTTTAAGTTCATATGCATGGACCGTGAATGGTGCAGTTTAATGTCATACTGGACTTTTGAGATTATATAGTTTAACGTCTTTCCGGACGTGAGGGTCTTTTATACAGTTTAGCGTCATGTAGTTAGGACGTCACAGTTTAACGTCTTGCTGGACATAAGGGATTCGCAAATAGTTTATGGTCATATACATGGACCAGGGATGATGCAGTTTAAGGTCATGCTGGACGGTTTAGGGAACTTTTTCACAGTTTAATGTCGTGTCGGATGAAGTTGCAGTTTAATGTCATACTGGACCATTGCTGTATAGTTTAACGTCATATAGCAAGGACGAACTGGTGATGTACAGTTTAAAGTCATGTAGCTAGGACTAAAGTGAACCAATATGAGGATATCAGTTCTGGGGACTTTTTTACAGTTTAACGTCATGCTGGACGATGAAAGTGCCACACAGTTTAATGTCATGTAGATAGGACATAATATAGTTTAATGTCATCTCGGGCATAAAAAAGGGACTATGCAGTTTAAAGTCTTGCAGTTAGGACTATTGGTGCTGCACAGTTTAGTGTCATGTAGCAGGGACAAAATACAATTTAATGTCATGTAGGACCTATTATGAACCAATGTGATTGTTTTGGATCCGGTAACAATATTTTGTGTTTATACAAAATACTTCTTCAGAAATCTGGCATTAGTTGGAGTCGTGATGTGTTCTCCATCCATTGAGATTAGAGAATATGCTCCATTGGAGTAGACCTTATGTATTGAATAAGGTCCTTCGCATTTTGGTTCAAGCTTGGGAGGCCTCTTTCCTGGTATCATTGGTGCTCTGAGAACCAATATCAATTCTCCCTAAATGAATGAATGAAGACAAACTTTTTTGTTAAAAGCTCGTGCTATTCGATTCTGATAGATTTCCAAGTGGTGCAAAGTGCACAATCTTTTCTCATCTAACTGTTCCAATTCATTCAACCGCTTTTGGGATTGCTCATCTGTGGATAACTGATCACAAATGGCTATTCTGAGTGAGGGAAATTGAACTTCAATTGGCAAGACTGCTTCTGTTCCATATACCAATGAATATGGAGTTGACCGCGTTGCATTGCGAGTGGTAGTCTGATAAGCCCATAAAACATGAAAGAGTTTATCAGGCCATGACCTCTTATCTTTATCCACCATCTTTTGTAGTATATTTTAAAGAGTCTTGTTGAAGGCTTCTATCTGGCCATTAGCCGCTGCTTGATATCGAGATGAATGGTTGGACTTAATGTTGTATTCTTGATACAATTTCTTTACCTTAGAAGAACAGAAGTTGGTGCCGTTGTCCGTCAATATGGTATGAGGGACACCAAATCTAGTAATGATGTTAGACTTGATGAAGCTAACAATTCATTTAGAACTGACTTCTTTGAGAGGTACTACCTCTTCCCATTTGGAAAAGAAATCAGTAGCAGTAAGAATGTACTTAAACTGCTTGGTCGTAGCTGAAGGGTAAGGTCCCACCACATCCATTCCCCATGTGGAAAATGGCCATGAGTATTTAGTTGTATAAAGAAACTCTGGAGGTTTATGAATGAAGTTGGCATATACTTGGCATGAATGACACTTCTTTGTAAAATTAACACAACCTTGTATCATTGAAGGCCAAAAGTATCCAAGCCTTCGAATTTGATCAGACAGTCTATGTCCAAACTGGTGGGCACCACAGACTCCTGCATGCACTTCTTTTATGACAGCCATTGTCTCTTCACCATCAATACATCTGAAGAGAATTCCACCAAAACCACGTTTGTAGAGAATTTTCTCGTGGTGGTTTGGGCTATCATAAAGAGTAAAATTGACCACACGTCGCCGAATTTGTTATTTCTCGGCTCTATCAGGTGGAAGTGTTCCATTTTTAAGGTATTCCCTGATAGGTGACATCCATCCTATAGTATGACCATACGGTTCCGGAATGGGACTAATTTCATTAATTTTCTCTGTTATGACTTGAACATAAGGTGAAATTGTACGACGGTGGGCAATACAGATGGTTGTCTCATCCAGATTTGGATCTGCTAAAGCTGTGTCTATATTATCTAGTGCATCAGCTTGAGCATTTTGTGATCTTGGGACATAAGAAAATGTCGGTTCTGAAGGGAATTCCGACATTAACTCTTTGATGTAATCATACAAAGGGATTAATTCTTCTTTTCTGATGGAATAATCCCCATTGACTTGTTTGATTACCAGGTCTGAATCACCTTTCACCTTTAAGTGATTCACTTGTGCTTGAAGTGCTAACTCCATGCCTGTAATGAGATCTTGGTATTCAGCTTCATTATTGGTACCACCTTCCCACAACAAAAAGGAATAAGGTAACACTGCCTTATCTGGAGAAATGAGCACAATTCCTAAACCAACTTTGTTGAATTTAGGATTTTCCATTTTCTTCCCTGTTGGACTTCTAGAAGCACCATCAAAATACATTTCCCATGTTTGAGGACTCTCTTGAATAGAGAAAACTTCCTCATCAGGGAGTTCGATATCTGAATACGTGTCTTCCACTGAAGGATGTTCAGCCAGGAAATCAGCCAGAGCTTGGACCTTAATTTCCTTTTGAGACACATACTGAATGTCGAACTGCTGTAGAATAACCGCCCACCTTGCCAGACGTCCTGTAAGCATTGGATGACTAAGGATGAATTTGAGCGGATTATTACGAGATACCAATTGGACCTCATGATGTTGCAGGTAGTGTCTCAGTTTCTGAACTGCAAAGATTAATGCTAGGCAGCACTTTTCAATACTTGAATATCGGGTTTCTGCTTCAAGCATAGTTCTACTGAGATAGTAGAGACTATTTTCATTCCCAGCATCATTCTTTTGAGCGAGAAAGTCACCCAATGATCGCTCTAAAGCTGTCACATAGAGGATAAGAGGTCTACCCTCAACAGGCGGCATGAGTACTGGTGGACTCAAGAGGTATTTCTTGAGAAAATCAAATGCTTCTTGACATTCTTCAGTCCACTGGTAAGTGACTCCTTTCTTCAATAATTTGGTAAAGTGTAAACTTTTGCCAGCCAAATTGGCGATGAAACGCCGAATATAGGATAAGTGTCCTTGAAGTCCTCTTAATTCTTTCAAATTCTGAGGAGGTGACATACCAAGGATTGATTTGGTCTTCTTAGGATCGACTTCAATACCACGATGGCATACAACAAAGCCAAGGAATTTTCCTGATGATACCCCAAAAGCACATTTTAATGGGTTCATCTTTAAATTATGTTGTCGAAGCTTGTGGAATATGAATTCCAAATCAGCCAAGTGATTAGAACTTTGTTTGGATTTAACCACCAAATCATCTACATAGCATTCAACAAACTTCCCTAAAAGAGGTTTGATGATACGATGCATGGCGCGTTGATATGTTGCACCTGCATTCTTTAAACCAAAGGGCATCACCCGGTAACCAGACACACCTTAAGGAGCTCTGAAGGCTGTATATTCCTCATCTTCTGGGGCCATTCGGATCTGATTATATCCAGAATATCCATCCATGAAAGAAAGTACTTTATAGCCAACTGTCGCATCAATTAAGAGTTCTGTAATCGGAACTGGGAAATCATAT
The DNA here is from genome assembly GCA_963277665.1 of Viscum album. NCBI lineage: Eukaryota > Viridiplantae > Streptophyta > Magnoliopsida > Santalales > Viscaceae > Viscum > Viscum album. Next base: position 1,476,891,561 of record OY728148.1, on the reverse strand, counting down.
TTAGGACAATACCGATTAAGATCTCTGAAATCGATGAAAACCCTAATTTGTCCGTTCTTCTTCTTTACAGGGAAAATATTAACCAACCACTTGGGATATTGAACTTCTCTGACGAAGTTGGCTTTGATCAGCTTATCCACTTCAGCTTCAATTTTGGAAGCATAGGTTGGGTGTGTTCTTCTCACGGCTTGTTTAAAACCTCAATGTTCTTTTGGTAAACCCAAATGATGAGTAGCAACATCAGGATCAAGCCCAGGAATTTCTGTATAATTCCAAGCAAAAATATATTTATTTTTCTTTAGAAAAGAAATAAACATCTCTTTCTCTTCAAGGGTCATGGCCGCACTAATTAAAGTGGGGCGTGGATCTTTCTCTGTACCCAGATTTACTTCTCTGAGTTCATCCACAGTGGTAGAGATACCCTCTTCAAATGCTGGAGGAGCATCTCTAAGATCTTCCTCTTCCTCTTCATCATGTGTTATTTCTTCCGTTTCTACTTGCAAAGTAGATGAGAAAACGAAATTCTCATGATCATAAGAGATGTCAAAATTTTCACATTTTGAAGAAGAAGCTTCCATTTCTGACCCTATTGATGATAAAGGGTCTTCTTTGGGAAATAAAGAGGAGATGATGGATTGAGAATCGACATCATTATTCACCTCTGGTGTTGCTATAACTTCTTTTGGCCTGATTAGAGAAGTATAGACTTGTTGGACTTCAGCAGATGAAATGAAAACGTCACCACTTATGCTTTCATCACTGCTTGGTAGGTTACCAATTTCTCCCATGTTGTCTGGCTCGATTGTCGTAACTGACATTATGGATCTTTCCATAAGAGTATTTTGATTTGGGCCTATTTTTTCAATTTGACTGATAGGTAACACATAATCTGTACTCACATGTGAAAATGGATTTATTGGAATTTTCTCCAAACCATATAGAGCATTAACTTTGGTAATTTCCTTCATTGTAGATTTTTCTCTTCCCTTCATGTGATAAAATTCAACCTCAATGTATTGAGACTCACATGTCTTGAACGGGGCCTTATCACTATACAATGTTCCAACTTGACCATCGAAACAGTATTTGAGACATTGATGGTATGATGAAGGAATAGCTGCATGCTGATGTAGCCAGGGTCTTCCAAGCAAGATATTGAAAGCTGAGTCTTGATCAACAATCATGAAATACGAATTGGATACAAGATCTCCAAACTGAGTTCTAAGTGTAACTTCTCCCAGTGGTTCTTGTTCATTTTTATCATATCCTTGTAAAATCATGGTAGAAGGAGATAAATCAGATTCCGTGAGGCCCAATCGACGAAGTGTACGAATGGGGATGAGGTTGACTCCTGAACCATTGTCAATGAAAGCTCTTCGAACATCTACACCATTGACTTTTCCAGATAAGTACAAAGGTTTTATGTGCCCATGCACAACATCATCTTCATCTTTATTAGTAAAAGATATCACTTCATGGCATTCTGCAGGATTATTCTCTATGTGATAGATTTCAGCTGCAGCAGTTTCAGCTTCAAACTCCTGAGGGCTTGACAAAGCTTCGATGAGTGCTTCCCGAAGATCTTTTGATAGATTCAAAGCATCCAAAATTGATAACATGGATGGTACTTGGGCCAAGTATTTCAATATATCATACTTTTGATCTAGAGGTCTGCGTTTCCCAATAGAAATATGCGGTTTAGCAGGTACCTTGGAAGCAGATGCTTTGGAAGCTGATGCATCTTGTATTGAAGTTGGCAACATCCTTGGTTTTGGAAGATTAGACTGATTAGATCCATTTATTTTCTGAGATAAATAAGATGGAACCTTTAATCGGTCTTCCAAAATAACTGTGCCAAAACTGAGTTGTCCATTGGCAGAAGAACTTGCTTGTTCTTTTTGAGCTTGCTGAAGGTCTTTACCACGAGTTTTTGCTGCATACACAGTGCTAGCAGGGGTAAAATTAGAGTAGTGGCTTCGGAAAGATCCACATCTTCCCCTGTATCCTGAACCATAGAACTTCCTCGGATTCCTCTATTTGATACAAGGAATTCAGGCTCATCAAGACTGGAATATGGAACTGTTAATTGAATCATATTAACAGAACCAAAGATTAACTCTTCGTCTGATAAAGACTCTGCCTGGTTAGCCTGTTTAGGCTGTGCCGTTTGGTGGGACAGTGCCCGTGGATTTGAAGTAGATGGCATGAAATCTGCCAGAGTCAAAGACAATTTAGGCTTTGATACATACTCATCTTCTCCTGATTCCTCTTTCTTCTTTGAATTGTGCTGCCCTTTTGAGGATTTATCTTTTGATGGAGGCTTTACTGCAGATTTTGTAGGAGACACAATTGGCTTCTTCAATTGTGTTCGCAAAATAAAATGGGACCTATTGATTGTCTTTCTGACCATCCAATCATCATATTTTTTCGCAGTTTTTCTTTTGACTTCCTGCCACTCGCCTCCTTCCTCTGAATCTGTAGCAGAAATACACGCTACATGAGCTGAAAACCCTTCAATTTGACTTGCCCCAAGTCGACCATCTTTTGCAGGAGGTCTTTAAAAACAAAACACTCCTGGATGGGATGCCCCAACATTTGATGAAAGGGACAATAATTGGGACGGTCTTCATCTCCTTCCTTGTTTGGCCTCTTGGGTACTGGTAATTGAACCAAATTATTTTCCAAAGCTGAAATGAAGTAACCAGGAACTTTCTCACTTCGGAAAGAGTATGTTTTACTCTTCATATCCTCAAATTGTTTTCGTCGTTGATCTTTTTGATAATTTGGATGAAACAGCCTTTGTTGTTGGCGTTCAGGAGGTGGAACCCTTCGAGAAGATGAAGGTTTTGAAGTAGAAATAGGTACAGGTGCTTGTTTAAGCATAACTGTAGCAGTTTCCGCTTTACCCATTCTCCTTCCTGGAGCTGATGGAATTATACGAGATTTAAACTTAGCCTGTATAAGGGAATCTTCAATCTGTTGAGCGATTGAAGTAAGGTTTCGAAACCCTCCTGTGTATTTCATAGGGATCAATGGCGTGCATAATTCGTCACGCAAATTTGCCACACAGATTGGCAATAATTCCTCCTGAGGGAGTGCTAAACTCCGGGAATATGTTAATCCCTTCCAACGAGCAATGAAATCAGAGACTCTTTCATTCTCCCTTTGCTTGCAGTTTGTAAGATCGAAAACTGTTGTTTTTTGCAAAGTTGAGCTAAACTGAAGAAGGAATTTTTGACGAAGATCCTCCCATCCGATGACTGACCGGGATTGCAATCTTGTATACCAGACAAAAGCTGGTCCTTGCAAGGTTCGCACGAAGCATCTGAGTTTCACTACTTCTTGCTGCTCTGGAGTTCCCATCATAGGATCACAACAAGACACGTAATGCGTCAAATGTTGTTCAGGATCACCTGATCCATTGAAATTAGGGAAAACAGGGTTTCCAAAACTGGATGGAGGAGAAATTGAATCTACCCATTCAGGGTAAACTTTCTTTTCAGGTTGAACTTGCGCCTGTTTCCCTTCCATAGATTCTAACCGAGCTGTTAATGACTCAATAGTAGTTATTAACTTTTGAAAAACATCAGGTTGAACTTGGTTATGGGTAGGTGCGATTAATGGAGCTTGGACAGACATGGTGGTTGGTGCTGCAACTGATGGTAGTGCTGCCAACCGTTGTTGTGTTTGACCCGTAGGATTAGACCTCTGAGGGTGTACTGATAAAGGAGGATATTCTTGATCCATCTCAGTAGTTACAACAAATTCCTTCGGCTGTCGGACTTCAGCATTCTTAAGAAGAATACTACTCTGAAGTAGTTCTGCATTCAACCTTCTTAATTCTTTCATTTCTTCCTCCTGTTATGCAAACCTTTGCTCTAATGAGAGTGATTGACCTCCTTCAGAGGAAGGGTGAGAAGTAACCTGATTCTTTCCTTTCCCCTTGTTGGATCCTTTTCGGAGAGGGGGAAGTGGGTTACTTGAAGGAATACTCAGATTTTGGGTAAGCCTTTGATTACGCGTGCGCACACCTTCTTCATTTAGGTCTATGTGCGCAACTTCTTGAGCAGGAACCTCTTCGTCTGATCCCTCTGATTGAGCCTCATCTGGTGAATCAGCAGCAACGGCATTGATGACATTAATGGATGCATATTGCATGGAATCCTTTCTATCAGCATTTCTGTGATATTTTCTTCTTCCATGTCCATGATGAGATATGGCATTCCGTTGACTTGATCCATCAGGAACTTCTTGGAGAACCGTAACTTGGAGAGAATCTCCTGATAGCTTGGCTCTTCATTCCTCTTGAGGCTTATTTCCAAATCGAGAGAATACTGATTTTCTCTGAGGGAGGGATTGAGGATTTGAAAAAGTCCCCAGTCCGGTGGACTGGGGATGTTCCTGCTGCTTCCGCTCAACTCCTCGAATCCCATTTGTTGACTCTGAGGGTTGGGTTAGAGAAGTCCCCAGTCTGACAAGCTGGGGTGTCTCTTGACATGCTATGTCTGAGATTTTCTTAAAATCTCTCTTGATCTTGCGAATCTTAGTTTGGAAATTAGCTGGATGCATTAACCTGTATCCACTTTTATCACCTGGTTCAACAGACCGTTGGATGATTTCCGAAACTTCTGTCATTTGATGACGTGTTTGCTCCAGACGAGAGGCTTGTGCAATATTCTCGCCTGCTTGATGTAGGAGAAATTCAACAACTTGTTCTCTATATACTTGATTTTGAGAGGAACTAGTTGAAGCCTGTTCTTGAGCTAGCTTTTGATTATGAACAAAGCCCATTGACTGTGGCCGGCCATGGGCAATAACATTGCATGAGACCATTTTCGGCGGGCTTTGCTGAATGGAAAGCACTGTGAAATGTAGTGCTCCGTGAACACCCCATCCTCTGATATGAACATCAGATGGAGCATTGGAAATTAACTGACGAAATTTTCTTAATGCGCCAAGGCAAGAACGTTGAAGGGTTCTTTGTTTCTTTTCAGCCTTCGGATACCGAGAGACTGATAGAGATGCCAAATCAATCTGGCGTTGTAACCCTTCTATTATCTTAATATGATTTTCATAATCACCGTAATATAATACTTTCTTCTTCAATTGACAAAGAGTCTTCCATATGTTGAGACGAATATCATGGATTCCATCATCCGTCAACATCTTTGGAATGTCATACTGGGAGTCAGCCAAAGGCCAAAACATGACTGGTACTTCACCTTTTTCCAGATTTTCCCTCATGTTCAGAATTTCCTCTTTATCATTAAATGAATATTCTTCTACCTGTTTGGACCAGAGTTGTTGTTTCCTTGTTGCTTCATCGGATTCAACAAGATTGGTAGAGAGATCACTATTCATGCTGGAAGATGAATGACCCAGGGATGGTTCGGAGAATAACCTGAACCCCAGGCTATCTTCTGATAGAGAAAGAGTTTCACCTGCCGATAGTAAAGCATCAGACATGACTGGTTTTACGTTTGCAAGTGCCTCGAGATAGGAGGGCTTTCTCGTCACTACATTGCCTTCTGAAGAATTTTCGAGACAACGTGAATCACTACTGCGGAGAGGACTTTCGCAGCGAAGTTCATCACCATGAGGAGGACCGTCATGATGGGTTACAGCAAACGATGAAATCTCTTGCTCCTTGGTCTTCTGACCACACAGAGGGTTCCTGTGGCTCTCATCTGAAAAAGAAACATCAAGATTGACCTTACTTTCATGAAGCAATCCTTCATGAGGAAGTTTCTGTTGAAGACCTTCAAAATTAATGTTCTCATTATTGAGATCTGAGGGAGTAGAATCTTGAATTCTGATAGATAAATTTCTGAGGGCTTCAAGAACTCCAGCATCGAGCAAGGCCTTGTTGCAGATTGGCCTTTGATCTCCTGACTGTGCTGGGCGGATCTTTTTCTTAGATGCCTTCTTACTCACTTTAGAAAGCACTTGTTGAAAAAAGTGGTTACTCTGAGCAGGTGTATGTGCCTGATCAGGAATGATGGTCAGGTTAGGCTGACGATCTCCACTCAAATCAGGTGTATGTTCCTGACTTGGTTGTCCGTATGATATGGGGGAGTATTCCCCATAACCCTCTTGGACTGGAACAGATGTGTGTGTCTGTTCTGGAGTGAATCGTTGATGTGTCACTCCACTGTTAGGGATAGATTTATGTGTCTGTCCCTAAGATGATGCTGAAGCTGTTATGATATCCTGGCAAGCATCCAGAATATGAGCAGGAATTTGCTTCTGCTCTTTCACCATTGACAAAATATGTTTGGTGACTTCAGCCGCCGGAACGGGGATATACGTCCATTCCGGGCTTGGAGTAGGTGTATGTGCCTGCTCCTGTCCTCCTTTTCCTGTCAGTGAATCCTGACAATACTCAAGTGTGGAGGTAGAGAGTTGAGTCTTCCATCTGTTTGTCGTCGGGGCTTTCCGACTGACTTCTCCGTGCGCTACCAAGCGAGACTGTTGGTAGGCTTGATTAGTATTAGCAGGTGCATGTGCCTGCTGATTACACTTCGCCAAACGTGTTTGACGAGATCCATCATATGTAGTCAGACGAGCCTGTTGACTAACTGGTGATGTATGAGAAGGTGTATGTTCCTACCTATAGTACTCCGCCGGAATTGCCTGGCGGGATTGGCTTGATGCTGCCAGACGAGTCTGCTGGACAACGGAATTAAAACGGGCAGGTGTGTGTGCCTGCTCGTTGTTTTCCACCAAGCTAGGTTGGTGGACTTCTCTGGAGATGGCAGGGATGAGAACCAGCCCATTGTTCACCGGATTCCGTCTCTGGCGGTTCATCTTGCCTGCTCGGGTTCGAGGAACCTGAGTTGAATGCCTAGAGACGGTACCCTCATCATGTTGAGGTCGCACTACCGCACGAGTCTGGCGGCGATTGTTGATGGGAGCCCTTGAGAAGGAATCCTGTCTTTTTGAATTAAGGTCCTGCGGGACCTGCTCATTCACTTCCTCAGAGTAAGGGAGTGAATGGAAATTGCGTTCCGGGGATAACGACCCGAAACGGTTGGAGACGGTAGTCAGCACCGCCTGCTTCTTGATCGCTGGCCGCCGTTGTCCGGACGACCAGGTAGAGTTGTTAACTTGGAGGGCTTGACGAGCGGCCTCCAAAGTTGGGATAGTACCATTGCGACGGTATTCCTTAACCAGTGCATTAGAAACCCGGCGTTGAAGACGCTGAGTTGGTGATGTCATCCTCAGAGCGGACGACGTTCCAGCAGGAGTAGTATCATTGGTTTTCACAGCAGCATACCTCACAGTAGAGGTGTTCACAGCAGTAGTATTCACAGGGGTGAATTTAAGGAAAGCCATTTTGCAGAAGATCTTGAGAAAAGAGTGCCTGTTCCATATAATAGACATAATCAAGATGAATCCGGCCACTGCATCTTTTGGATGAGCACATGTCAATGATTGCTTTGTTGGCCCAAGGGGCCTAACAAATAAGAAGAACATCACTTTAACTTTGGTTAAGGATTCACGTCGGGTTCACCATTTTTGTTTCCTCACGAATTTCGGGGATGACCTCCTGGACGGGAGATTCAAACGTTCCGATCGGTTTCTAGCGGGTTTGATCATAGAACCGGAAACATCCAATGATTCCACATCCGTTTGGACCTACTTTCCAAAGGCAGACGCTCATTAGCTTGTGGAATGATGAGGCTTAGGAATTTGCATTGGTCGAGAGGATGGGAGGTCGGACTCATCACACCTTTTTGAGGGGAATTATTGTCTACTCCGGGACTCTCTTTATAGATTTAAGTTATGTTCGTGAATCCTTATTACATTACCATGTATAAAATGTGTTTTCCTTTAGTTTTAACAATCAATGATTAAATATGCAAGAAATTTAGAGAATCTTTTATATGTATTCGAGGTTCTTCATCAATAGAGAATCATCTATATCTATTTAGAGATTCTTGATCAATAGTATCCTTCAAAACATTTATATAAAAGTCTCTTGGTCATTATGATGACCAGGCTAGTTTTAAAGCCACTCAGTGGGGCACTTGAAGTTTATCGTCATTCAGAAGGACATGGATTATTTCAAAGTTGGGATCGAACCCAAAAATGGGCTACCTACGTATCCTTTGTTTTGGAAAAGGAATAAGAACCCACGTAGTTCGAGTGATGGAGTATGATGTTTATGATTGATGGCTCAAAGAAGAATGTCATAATTACTTTTACACTCTAAGCTCACGTGAGTCATGCTCGGTGTGAGAAACAAGAGGTATTGGTAAAAAATTAGACAATTGTGCCATGAAAGATGCAATCATAAGAATTTGTTTGGGGCTTATGTATGTATTACTGCCCAGATAGATGAAGGTTTAGGATTCACTTTTAGGGAGAAAATCCATGGACAGGGTCCATAAAGTTATATATGCTTCATGGAGATTTGAATACTCTAATCTTGGGGCTTACTCCTAAGGAGGATGCCCAAATTAGGAGGGGAATTATGATTGGGTTTTACTCCTGAAAAGGAAACCCAAATCAAGGGTAAATTAGGACTGGTTAAGAGAAATTTAAGGGGGCTTGGGGTTTACTCCTGAAAAGGAAACCCAAGATTATGACTGGGACTTACTCCTAAAAAAGGAGGCCCATGTTAGGGGACTTGGGGCTTACTCCTGAAAAGGAAGCCAAAGATTATGACTGAGTCTTATTCCTGAAAAGGAGACGCATGTTAGGGATTAAGGTTTGGGGCTTACTCCTAAGAAGGATGGCCAAGTTAAAGGACTTGGGGCTTACTCCTAAAAAGGATGCCCAGATTTGAAATTGGGGCTCACTCCTGAGGAGGATGCCCAAGTTAAAGGATTATGATTGGGGCTTACTCCTGAGGAGGATTCCCAAGTTAAGGATTATGATTGGGGCTTACTCCTGAGGAGGATGCCCAAGTTAAGGATTATGATTGGGGCTTACTCCTGAGGAGGATGCCCAAGTTAAGGATTCTCTCATCTTAAAAGATGAGATTGAATGAATGAACTCTCTATATTTAGTGACATAAGGATATTTAAATCACTAGGTTTTGAGAGATATTCCACAGAATTCCTTTCAGATAAGGAAGTCAAATCAAGAAATCATGTCATAAATGGCTTTGAAGAGTGTCTTGAAGACTGAATCTTGAAAAGGAAAGGTGTAATGGCTTAAGAGGGGTAAAATGGGCAAGATGGGCACCCAAAAAGGTAGGGGCGCGCAAGTCTTGAAAGGCGCGCAAGTCTTTCTTGGGCGCGCAAGTATTGGTCGCGCAAGTAGACTTGCGCGACATGAGGGGTACTTGCGCGATTTTCAACCAGCATTAGAATACTTGAGCGACTCCTTTTTAATCACTTTAGAATCCTCTTGAAGTTCTTCCAGAAAAGGGACGCTCAAGTTATATTGAAGGAATAAAGCGGCGCGCAAGGGTTGATGAGTTTCAACACTTAGGCCTTCCTTCTTCTCTTTAGATCTTCCGTTCTAGGTAAGAAATTTCCTTAGAAGTGTTCCGGAAGCTTTGAGAAGATACTTGGGCATTGGGAGCTTCAATCCGAGTTTCTGGAAAAAAACTCCTCTCGAATGGGGGGCCCACAGGGTCTATTTATAGGCAAAAGAAGACCCCAGGCGGTTACAGAGCGGTTATCACTTAGGTCGCGCAAGTCACGTGCACGACCATATGGTGTCACGCAAGTAGACTTGCACGACCATAAGGTGTCGCGCAAGTAGACTTGCACAACCACTAGGCGGCGCGCAAGTGTACTTGCGTGACCATGATGGAACTTGCGCGTCCTATGGGCAATGTTCTCCTTGTTCATCCCTTTGTCGATTGTTGATGTTTCTTCAAAGGATGAATCACATTGGACTCAGATATTCCCCTTTTCCGATTTTTAGATTCTGTGACGAAAGGAGTGTCAACCGTGAGTCATGCTCCGTGTGAGAAATAAGAGGATATAAGATATTTGACAAGGGCACCCACACTTTTCCTCCTCTGCTTATGGAAGAGGGAACGCCTATGACGACGAGGGTGGACGAGGTCGAGTCGACTCGAGAAGAGGGTGAGGCGACGAACCTTCCCTCTCTTCAATTTACATTGGGTTAGGGTCCAATTAAAGTAAGGAGTGAAGGTGAAGGAATTATAGATGATAAATAATGGAACCTACTACTTGAAAGGTTAGGGGCTCATACCAGGATTGATTCCCTAAAATTGATCCTTGTAGGGGAGGAAGATTTTTCTTTATCATGCATGAAAATGAAAGTATGATCTATACTCTTGACGATCCTTTCCGTCACAGAGTCTAACGAATTGAAAATGGAAATACCTTTAACCCAAAGTGATTCATCCTTTAAAAAAACATCAAAAATTGACAAAGGCATGAACAAAGATTCAAATTCACTTGGGTCGTGCAAGTTCCACCAAGGTCACACAAGTAAACTTTCACACCACCCAATGGTCACTCAGGTGACTTCCGCACCCTCTTTGAATTTCGCCCAGGGTCATCTCCAGCCTATAAATACCCCCAGTGGGCCCCCCATTTTAGGGAAGAAAAATTCCAGAAACTCAGATTTGAGCTCCCAATGCCATAGTCTCTTGTCAAAGCTTCCAAACACATCTACGGTAATTTCTTACCTAGAAACGAGGATCTAAAGTGGGAGAGTAAGAATTAAGTTTTGAAACTTATCAACAATTGCGCGCCTAAGTGGCCAGCCCTTAAGGGAAAGGGACACACTTGCGCGCCGCCTTATCCCTTCAGAAGAACTTGCATGCCCCTTTTCAGGAAGCCACTAGGGATAGTACTAAGGGCCTGAGCCAAGTCTCGCCCAAGTATTAACCCAAGGGTTGACCTTCACGCAAGTACCCATGTGTCGTGCAAGTATACTCGCTCGACCAGGACTTGTGTGTCTACATTGTACTTACGCTCCACCTTCTTTTTGGGTGCCCCTCCTGCCTATTCCACCTCTCTTATGCCTATCCACCTATCCTCTTCAAGATTAAGCCTTCTGACTTCTCTCCAAAGCCATTCATGGCATGATTTCCTTGATGGATTTCTTATCTGAAAGGAATTCTATAAAACATCTCTTAAAACCTAGTGATTTACATATCTTTATGTCGCTAATATTAGAGTATTCATTCATTCATCATCATCCTTTAAATATGATATAATCCTTAACCTGAGCCTCCTTTTCAATAATAAGCCTCAGTCCAAGTCCAAATTTCTAAATCTGGGCATCCACCTCAGGAGTAAGCCCCATGATCTCAAATATGGGCATCCTCCTTGGGAGTAAGCCCCAACCATAATTCTTTTAAACTTGGGAATCCTCCTTGGGAGTAAGCCCCAACCATAATTCTTTTAACATGGGCCTCCTTCCTAGGAATAAGCCCCTGTTCTCAACTCCTTTAACCTGGGCCTCCTTCTCAAGAATAATCCCCAAACATAATTTCCCTTAACCAGTCATAATTTACATTTGATTTGGGATTCCTTATTAGGAGTAAAACACAATCATAAGTCCCCTCCTAATTTGGGCATTTTCCTTAGGAATAATCCCCAATTTAGAGTATCCAAATCTTCATAAAGAACATATACCTTTATGGACCTTGTTCCCGAGTTTCATCCCTGAAGTAAATCCTAATATTCATCTATTTTGGGCAGTCATACATACATAAGCCCCACATCATTTCATATGATGGCACAATTGTCTGGTTTTTACCAATAACTCTTATTTATTACACCGAGCACGACTCACGTGAGCATAGTGTGTAAAAGTAATTATGAAATCTTTCATTAAGCCATCAATCATTCATAAGCATCATACTTCCTTACTCGAACTACGTGGGTTCTGATTCCTTTTTCTAAACAAAAGATATGTAGGTAGTCCATCTGCGGGTATAATCCCAACTCTGAAATACTCCATGTCATTCTGAATGAAAATAAACTTCAAGTGCCCCACTGAGTGGGTTTAAAATCAGTATGGTCATCATAATGACCAAGAGACTTTTCTGTATTAAAGGATACCATTGACTAATAATCTCTAACAAATATAGGGGATTATATATCAAAGAAAACCTCTAATGCATATAAAATATTCTCTAAATTTCATACATATTTAATCATTGATTGTCAGATCTAAAGGAAAGATCATTTTATACTTGGTAATGTAATAAGAATTCATGAACATAACTCAAATATATAAAGAGAGTCCTGGAGAAGACAATAATTCCCCCCAAAAGGGTGTGATAAGTCCGACCTCCCATCCTCTCAGCCAATGCAAATTCTTAAGCCTCATTAGTTCACAACTAATGGGCACCTAACTTTGGAAAGTAGGTCCAAATGGATATGGAATCATTTGATGTTTCCGGTTCTACAAACAAACCCATTAGAAATCGCTTGGAATGTTTGAACCTAAAATAAATGAGGTCATCCCCAATTCTAGAGGAAACAAAAATGGTGAACCCAACGTGAATCCTTAACCAAGTTAAAATGATGTTTTACTTATTTGTTAGGCCCCTATTTAACCTCAATGAGAGGGCCAACAAGAAAATCAATAACATATGTGCTTATCAAAAAGATATAGTGTTCAAACATTTCTTTATTATGTCTGTTATATCAAATAGGTACTCTTTTACAATATTTTCTGCATTACAGAAATGGATTCTCTTAAGTTCCCATCTGTGAAGACTTCTGTTGTGAATACTTCTACTATGAAGACCTCTGCTGTTACTCATACTGGATCATCATCCACTCTGAGGATGACATCACCTACTCAGCATCTTCAACGCTGGGTATCAAATGCACTAGTTAAGTTGTACCGTCAAAATGGTAGTATTCCGACTTTGGAGGCTGCTCGACATGCCCTCCAAGTCAATAATTCACCCTGGTCATCCGGACAGTGACGACCAACGATCAAGAAGCAGGTGGTGCCAACCACAGTCTCGAAAATTTTCGAGTTGTTATCCCCAGAACACAATCCCCATTCACTCCTGTATTCTGGGGAGGTGAATGATCAGGTCCCTTAGGGCCTTAATTCAAGGGGACAAGAGTCCTTCCCAAGGGCTCCAATCAACAATTGTCGCCATAATCTTTTGGCAGTGCACCCTCAACATGATGAGGGTATCGTCTACAGGTGTTCATCTCAGGTTCCTCGAACCTGAGTAGGAAAGTCGAACCGCCAGAGGCAAAATACGGTCAATAGTGAGCAGGTTCTCATCTCTGCCATCTCCGAAGAAGTCCACCAACCTAACGTGGTGGCAAGCAACGAGCAGGCACATACACCCGTTAATTTTAATTCCGCTATCCATCAGACTCGTCTGACAGCAGCACACCAATCCCGCCAGGAGATTCCAGTGATGTACTACAGACAATAACATAAACCTGTCTATAAATCATCAGCTAGTCTACAGGCTCTTATGACTACATACGATGGAGCCCGCCAACCCAATGTGTTGACAATTGGTAAACAGTCGCATACACCTGCTTAAACTCATCAGTCCTGCCAATAGCCTCTTCTGTCAGTATTGAAAGAAGCTCAACAACCACTTTTGGAGGAGTGCAATCAGCAGGAACATACACCTGCTAGTATTGATCAAGCCTACCAACAGTCTCATTTGGTAGAAGTCAGAGAAGTCAGTCAGAAAGCTCTGGCGACAAATGGGAGGCAGACTCAACTCTCTGCCCCCACACATGAGTATAGTTATAATTCACTAACAGTAAAAGGAGGACAGGAACAAGCACCTGCACCTACTCTAAGTACGTAATGGATTTATATCCTCATTCCGGCTGCTGACGTTACTAAGCACATTCTTTCAATGGTGAAAGAGCATAAGCAAATCCATACTCATATTCTGGATGCCTGCAAGGATATTATAACAGCTTCAACAGCATTTCAGGTAAAGACACATAAATATATCTCTACCAGTGGATTGATACATCAACACTTCACTCAAGAGCAGACACACACATCTGTTCTAGTCCAAGAGGGTTGTGGGGCATACCCCCATATCATACGGATAGCCAATTCTGGCACATATACCTGATTTGAGTGGAGATAATCATCCTAAACTGATCATTTCTCCTAAGCAGGCACATACACCTACCCATAATGACCACTTTCATCAAAAAGTGGTTCTCAAATTGAGTAAAAAGGTGTCTAAGAAGAAGACCCGCCCATCACAGTCAATAAATCAAGGGCCAATCTGTAACAAGGCTTTACTCGAAGCTGGAGTTCTTGATGCACTCAGACAATTATCTGTTGCAACTCAAGATTATACTCTCTCAGTTCCCAATAGTGGGAAAATTAATTCTGAAGGTCTTCATCAGACACTTCCTCACGAAGGCCTGCTACATGAAAATTTGGTTGATCTAGAAGTTTCGTCTTCAGATGATAGCCATAAGAACCCTATGTGTGGTTAGAAGACCAAGGAAAAAAATATTTCATCTTTTGCTATAACCCACCATGGTGGTCCTCTCCATGATGATGAATTTAGCTGTGAAAGTCCTCTCTGTAGTAGTAATGTACAATGTCTGGAAAATTCTCCAATGGACAATTTAGTGATGAGAAAGCCCTCTTATCTAGAGGAACTTGAAAATGTGAATCCAGTCATGTCTGATGTTTTACCATTATCAAGTGAAATGCATTAGCAATAAAAATATATCCTAGGGTGTAGGTCATTCTCCGAAACACCCCTAAGTCATGCATATTCTAGATTGATCAGTGATTTCTCTACCAATCTTGTGAATCCTATGAAGCAACAAGGAAGCACCAGCTCTAGTCTAATCAGATATAAAAATCTTCATCAAATGATATAGAGGAAGTATTGAATATGAAAAATCAACTGGCGAAGGGTGAAGTGCCAGTTATGTTTTGGCCATTGGAGGATTCTAAGTATGACAATCGATATATGTTGATGAAAGATGGAAATTATGATATTCGTCTCAACATATGGAAAACACTTTGTCAGTTGAAAAAGAAAATATTATCTTATGATGTGTATGAAAATCATTTCATGATAATAGAAGGATTACAATGCCAAATTGATTTGGCATCTCTCTCAGTTTCTCGATATCTGAAGGCTGAAAAGTAGCAGAGAGCCATTCAGCGTTCATGCCTTGGAGCACTAAGAAGATTTCACTAGATAATTTCCAATGCCCCATCTTGTATTCATATCAAGGGATGGGGTGTTCATGGAGCACTACATTTCACTGTGCTCTCCAGTTAGTAAATCCCGCTGAAAATGGTCACATGCAATGTTATTTCCCATGGCCGGCCACAGTCAGCTGGCATTGTTTGTAATCAAAGGATTTCCCAAGAACAGGTTTCAATTATTTCTTCTCAAAATCAATCATTCAAAGAACAAGTTGTTGAATTACTCCTTCATTAAGGAAACGAGAATATTGAAATGGCATCTGGTTTGGAGCAAGCACATCATCAAGTGACATAAGTGTCAGAAATCATCCAACAGTCTTTTGAGCCGGGTGATAAGAGTAGATGTATGTGGATGCATCCAGCTAATTTACGGACTAAATTCCGCAAGATCAGGAGAGCTTTCAATATGTTCCCAGATATAGCATGTCAAAAACCACCCCATCTTGCCAGACTGGGGACTCTTTTATCCCAACCCTTAGAATCGACAAATAGGATTCGAGGAGTTGAGCAGGAAGAACACCAGTACACCGGACTGGGGACTTTTTTAAATCCTCAATCTCTCCCTCAAAGAAATTCATTCTTCTCTCTATTAGGGAAGAAGCCTCAAGAGGAACAAAGAGCCAAATTATCAGGATATTCCCTCCAAATTACAGTTCGTCAATAAGTTCCTGAGGGATAAAATTGACAAAAGGCAATGTCTCATTAGGGACAGGGAAAAATGCATTATCACAGAAATGACAATAGAAGGGATGCAATGAATTATGAATCAATTAATCTCATTAATTTCATTGATGTTGATCCACCAGATGAGGCCCGCTCAGAAGGATCAGATGAAGAGGTTCATGCTCAAGAAGTTGTACACAAAGACACAAATGAAGAAGGCATGCGTACACAAAATCAAAGGCTTACCCAGAATCTGGGTAATCCATTAGGTAACCCACTTCCCCCTCTCCGAAAGGGAGCCAACAAGGGGAAAGGAATGAATCAGGTTACATACCCTTCCTCTGGAAAATTCCAATCGCTCTCACTAGAGCAAATATTTGCACAACAAGATGAGGAAAGGAAGGAATTAAGGAGGTTGAATGCAGAATTATTTCAAGGTAGTCTTACTCCAAAGGATGTTGGAGTCAGTCAGCCCAGGGAATTTGTTGTGGCTACTGAGATGGATCAAGAATATCCTCCTCTACTAGTACACCCTCACAGGTCTAATATTACGGGTCAAGTGCAACAACAATTGGTAGTGCTACCATCAGTTGCAGTACCAGTCATCACATCTGTCCAAGCTCCAGTCATTACACCTGTTTAGTTCCAAGCTCAACTGGATGTTTTTCAATAGTTAATAACTACTATTGAGTCATTAATATTTTGTTTAGAAGCTATGGATAGAAAACGAGCTCAAATTCAACCAGAAAAGAGAGCTTATCCTAAATGGGTCGATGCAATTCCACCCCCATAAAATTTTGCAAGTACCACATTCCCAATCCTTAATGGTTTGGGTGACCCAGAGCAACAATTAACACATTTTATTTCTCGTTGCGATCCTATGATGGTAACCCTCAGAAATAAGAAGCAGTTAAGCTCAGGTGTTTTGTATAGTCATTACAAGGGCCTTCCTTTGTCTGGTACACAAGCTTGCAATCCCGGCCAATTACTGGATGGGAGGATCTCTGTCAAATATTCCTTCTTCAATTAAGTTCAAAGTTTCCAAAGACAATAGTTTGTTATCTTACAAATTGTATGCAATGTGAAAATGAAAGGGTTTCAGATTTCATTGCTCGCTGGAAGGGATTAACATATTACCTGAGCTTATCACTCCCTCAAGAAGAATTGTTGCCAATCTGTGTGTAAAATCTGTGTGATGATTTACGCAAGTCGTTGATCCCTGTGAAATACATAGGAGTGTTTTGAGATCTTACTTCGATCGCTCAGCAGATTGAAGATTCTCTAATGAAGACTAACGATAAAACTCGTGTAATTCCATCATCTCAAGGAAGGAGAATGGGTAAAGAAAATACTGTAACAGTTATGCTTAAACAATCACCTGTACCTACTTTTACTTCAAAACATTCATCTTTTTGAAGGGCTCCACCTCCTGAGCACCAACAACAGAGGCCATTTCATCAATATGATCAAAGATATCAAAGACGAAATCAATTTGATGATTTGAAAAGCAAAGTTTACTCTTTCCAAATTGAACAAGTTTCTGGATACT
The DNA here is from genome assembly GCA_963277665.1 of Viscum album. Classification (NCBI taxonomy): domain Eukaryota; kingdom Viridiplantae; phylum Streptophyta; class Magnoliopsida; order Santalales; family Viscaceae; genus Viscum; species Viscum album. The sequence continues at coordinate 1,476,874,220 of OY728148.1, read as the reverse complement.
TCATTTCGACTCTAGAAAATAATTTGGTCCAATTACCAAGTACCAAAAGGACAAACAAGGAAGGATATGAAGACCGTCCCAATTATTTCCCCTTTCATCAGATGTTGGGGAATCCCATTTAGGATTGTTTTTTCTTCAAGGACCTCTTGTAGAAAATGTTCGACTTGGGACAAGTTAAACTGAATGGTTCTTCATCTCAGGTATAATGTGTTACTGCTACAAATCCAGAGGAAGAAGACGAGTGGCAAGAAGTCAAGAACAAAAATGTGCCAAAATATGATGATTCGATGGTCAGAAAAACAATCAACTGACTCATTCCATTTTTTGAATGAAATTGAAGAATCCAATTGTGTCTTCTACCATGAATGCCATAGAAAAACCCTCTTCATCAGAGGGAAAATCCTCAAATGAACAGCATAATTCCAAGAAAGAGGAACAACCATAAGAATATGAAATCATGTCAAAGCCCATGTTGTATTTGACTATGGCAGATTTTATGCCATATACTTTGAAGAAATGGGCACCGTCCCACCAAATGGCACATCCTAAATTGGCTAGTCAGGTAGAGTCTTCATCGAATGAAGATTTAATCTTCGGTTCTGTTAATATGATTCACTTAACATATCCTTATGCCAATCACAGTTTCAAACACGATGAACCTAGGTTCCCTGTATCATACAAAGGAATCAGAGGAAGTTCTAGAGGCTTAGGGTATAGGGGCATACATGGATCCTTCAGAGGCCAATACTCTATTTCTACCCCTACTAGAACTGTGTATACGGCATAAACTCGTGACAGAGCCCTTCAACGTACTCAACAAGAACAAACAAGTTCTTCTACACAAGGCAGATTCAATCCTGACATAGTTTTTCTAGAAGATCGATTGGAGGTTCCACTTTCTTCCTTCAGTAATTAAATAGACCTAATCGGTCAAATCGTCCAAATCTAGGAGTATTACCAACTCCTATCCCGGTACAAGATGTATCAACTTCTAAAGCATCAACTTCTAAGGCACTTGCGAAACCACATGTTCCTGTTGGGAAACACAGACCTTTGAATCAAAAGTATGATGTATTGAAACACTTGGGCCAAATATCAGACAAGTTATCAATTCTGGATGCTTTGAATTTATCAAAGGATCTTCGTGAGGCACTCATCGAGGCTTTGTCGAGTCCTCGAAAGTTTGAAACTGAAATTGTTGCAGCTGAAGTATACCATGTAGAGAATAATCATACAGAATGCCATGCAGTGATATATTTTACTGATGAAGATGAAGATGATGTCATGCATGGACATATTAGACCTTTGTACTTATCTGGAAAGGTCAATGGTGTAGAAATATGAATATTTTTCATTGATAATGGTTCAGGAGTCAATCTCATCCCCATTCATACACTTCATCGATTGGGCCTCACAGAATCTGATTTATCTCCTTCTACTTTAATGTTACAAGGATATGATAAAAATGAACACGAATCACTGGGAGAGATTACACTCAAAAATCAGTTTGGAGATCTTGTATCTAATTCAGATTTTATTGTTGTTGATCAAGACTCGGCCTTCTACATCTTACTTGGTGGACCCTCTCGACATCAACATGAAGCTATCCCTTCATCATACCATCAATGTCTCAAATATTGATTTCATGGTCAAATTGGGACATTTTATGGTGATAAGTCCCCATTCAAGACATGTGAATCTCAATACATTGAGGAGGAATTCTATCACATGAAGGGAAAGGAGAAATTCACAACAAGGGAGATTACCAAAGTTAATGCTCAAAATGGTTTGGAAAAAATTCCAGTAAACACATTTACACATGTGAGTACATATTATGTATTTCCTATCAGTCAAATTGACAGGATATACCCAAATCAAAATACTCTTATGGAAACTTACAAAATTTCAATTATGGCAATCAAGCTAGACAACATGGGAGAATGTGGCGATACAATAAGCAATGATGAAAGCTCAAATGGAGATATCTTCATTTCAACTGCTGAAATCCAGCAAGTCTATACTTCACCAATCAGGCCAGAAGAAGTTATAGCAATGTCATAGGTGAATGACAATGTCAGTTCTGAATCCATTATCTCCACTATATTACCCAAGGAATACCTTTCATCATCAATATGGTCAGAAATGGAAGCCTCTTCTTCAAGATGGTCAAATTTTAACATCTCTTCTAATCATAGAAATTATGCTTCTTCATCTACAATGAAAGTAGAAACAGAATAAATAACACATGTTGAAGAAGAAAAGGAATATCTTAGGGATGATCCTCTAGCATTTGAAGAGGGTATCTATACCACCGTGGATGAACTCAGAGAAATAAATCTGGGTACAAAAGAAGATCCACGCCCCCACTTTAATTAGTGCGGCCATGACTCTTGAAGAGAAAGATATGTATATTTCATTTTTAAAGAAAAATCAAGATATATTTTCTTGGAACTATACAGAGATTCCAGGTCTTGATCCAAATGTTTCCATTCATCATTTGGGTTTTCTAGAAGAACATCGAGGATTCAAACAAGCCGCTAGAAGAATACACACAACCTATGCTTCCAAAATTGAGGCTGATGTGGATAAGCTTATCAAATATAACTTCATCAGATAAGTTCAATATCCCAAGTGGTGGGATAATATTGTCCCTGTGAAGAAGAAGAACAGAAAAATTCATGTTTTAATTGATTTCAGAGATCTTAATCGGCATTTTCCTAAGGATGATTTTCCTGTTCCGATTACAGAACTCTTAATTGATACAACAGTTGGCTATGAAGCAGTTTCCTTCATAGATGGATATTCTAGATATAATCAAATCTGAGTGGCTCCTGAATATGAAGAATCTACAGCCTTCATATCCCCTCAGGGTCGGTTTTGCTGTCGGGTAATGCCCTTTTGCCTAAAAAATGCAGGCGCAACATATCAGTGTGTCATGCATCGTATCTTCAAATATTTTTTAGGGAAATTTATTGAATTTTATTTGGACGATTTGGTGGTTAAATCAGAGAAATTTTCTAATCACTTGGCTGATTTAGAAGTCATATTCCACAAACATCGGCAACATAATTTGATGATGAACCCCTTAAAATGTTCTTTTCAAGTAACCTCAGGAAACTTTCTCGGCTTCGTCGTACGCCATCATGGTATTGAGGTCAATCCTGAGAATAAAAAGTCAATCCTTGGTATGTCACCTCCTCAAAATTTAAAGGAATTGAGAGGAAGTCAAGGAAAATTGGCCTATGTTTGGCGTTTCATTTCCAATTTGGTATAAAAAAGTTTACCCTTCACCAAATTGATGAAGAAGGGATTCACATACCAATGGACTGAAGAATGTCATGAATAATTTGATATTCTGAAGAAGTATCTCTTGAGTCCACCAGTGTTAATACCACCTTTTTAAGGAAGACCAATTTTCCTCTATGTGATAGCTATAGAGCGATCATTGGGTGCCTTTCCTGCTTAGAAGAATGATACTGGGAATGAAAACAACCCCTACTATCTCAATCAGACTATTCTTGAAGTAGAAACCCGATATTCAAGTATTGAGAAGTGCTGCCTAGCATTAATCTTTACGGTTCATAAGTTTAGACACTATCGGCAACATCATGAGGTCCAACAGGTATCTCACAATAACCCACTCAAATTCATCCTTAGCCGTCCAACTCTTACAGGACGTCTAGCAAGGTGGGTAGATATTTTGCAGCAATTTGATATTCGATATGTGTCTCAAAAGGCAAAAAAAAGCCAAGCTCTGGCCGATTTCCTTACTGAACACCCTTCAGTGGAAGATACATCTACAGATATTGAAATTCCTGATGAGGAAGTCATCTTTATTCAATATATTCTTCAAACATGAGAAATTTACTCTGATGGTGCTTCCAGAAGTCTAAATGGAAGGAAAATGGAAAATCCTAAATTCCACAATGATGGCTTAGGAATTGTGCTCATTTCTATAGAAAAGGATGTGTTACCCTATTCCTTTTCATTGTTGGGAGGCCGTACAAATAATGAAGCAGAATACCAAGCTCTCATCGCAAGATTAGAGTTGGCACTTCAAGCACAAGTGAATCACTTAAAGGTGATTGATGATTCAGACCTGATAATCAAACAAGTCGATGTGGAATGTGCCATCAGAAAAGAAGAACTAATACCTTTGTATGATTATGTTAGAGAGTTAATGGTGTAATTTCATATGGAACCGACATTTTCTTATGTCCCGATATCAGAAAATGCCCAAGCTGATGCATTGGCTAAATATAGCCACAACTCTAGAAGATCCAAATCGGGATGAGAAAAACCTCAGTATTTCCCACCATCATAAAATTTCACCTTATGTTCAAACCAGAATAGAGGAAATAAATGAAATTAGTCTCATTCCTGAACTGTATGGTCATACTACAGGATGGATGACACCTATCAGAAAATATCTTTAAAATGGAACACTTCCACATGATAGAGCCAGGAAAGAACAAATCTGGAGACATGTGGTCAATTTTACTCTTTATGATAGCTCAGATCACCCAGAGAAAATTATCTACATGCATGGTTTTGATGGAATTCTATTCAGATGCATTGATGGTGAAGAGACAATGGTTGTCATGAAAGAAGTTCATGCATGAGTCTGTGGGGCCCATCAGTCTAGACATAGACTATCTGATCAAATTTGAAGGCTTGGATACTTTTGGCCTTCAATGATACAAGATTGTGTTGATTTCACAAATAAGTGCAATTCATTCCATGTACATGCCAACTTCATTCATCATCCCCCATATTTTCATTATACAGCTAAATACTCATGGCCATTTTCCACATGGGGAATTGATGTAGTGAGAACTTATCCTTATACTACAGGAAAGCAGTTGAAGTATATTCGTACTGCTACTAACTTCTTTTCCAAATGGGCAGAGGCAGTACCTCTCAATGAAGTCAGTTCTAAATGCATTGTTAGCTTCATCAAGTCTAACATCATTACCAGATTTGGTGTCCCTCATACCATATTGGTGGACAATGGCACCAACATCTGTTCATCCAAGGTGAGGAAGTTGTATCCAGAATACAACATCAAATCCAATCATTCATCTTGGTATCATGCATTGGTCAATTTCCAGATAGAAGCTTTGAACAAGACTCTATCAAATATACTGCAAAAGATGGTGGATAAAGATATGAAATCGTGTCCTGATAAAAATTTTCATGCTTTATGGGCTTATCGAACTACCACCCGTACTACAACACAGTCAACTCCATATTCATCAGTATATGGAATGGAAGCAGTATTTCACATTGAGGTTCAATTACCCTCACTCAGAGTAGCCATTTGTGATCAGTCATCTATAGATGAACAATCTCAAAAGTGATTGGATGATTTGGAACGGTTAGATGAGAAAAGATTGTGCACCTTGCACCACATGGAAGTCTATCTGAATCAAATAGCACGATCATTCAACAAAAAAGTTTTTCTTCGTTCATTCGTTCAGGTAGAATTGGTATTGGTTCTCATAACTCCAATGATACCATGAAAGAAACCCCCCAAGCTTGAACCAAAATTGGAAGGACCTTACTCAATACATAAGGTCAACTCCAATGGAGCATATTCTTTAATATCAATGGATGTTGAACTCATCACTGCTCAAACCAATGGTAGATTTCTGATGAAGTATTTTGTATAATCACAAAATACACCAAGGGTCCATGTATATGAATTTAAACTATTGGCATTTCTTATTTTCCAGCAAGATGTTAAACTGCATCATTAGTTACGGTCCATGCATATTACCTTAAACTATTGGCACTTATGTCCAACATGACGTTAAACTGTGACATCCTTACTACATGATGCTAAACTGTACAGAGGTTCCTTACATCCAGCAAGATGTTAAACTACATCATCATCCACAATCCATGCATATTACCTTAAAATATCTGCATCACTTTCATCCAACATGGCGTTAAACTATATTGTCTCCATCCTCTTAGCTATAGTAAACTAAACTGTACAACACCCTTATTGTCCTACATGATGAAAAACTGTGTTCACATCCAACATGATGTTAAACTGTGTCCCTATATTTTTTCCTACATGACGTAAAACTAAATAAAGTCCATTAATACGTCATTTATGATGTTAAACTATATTTTGTCCCTTCTACATGACACTAAACTGTGCAGTACCAATAGTCCTCACTGCAAGACTTTAAACTGCATAGTCCTTTCATATGTCCTACATGACATTAAACTATTCATTGTTAAGGTTGTTGCTACATCTTGTTTCTCACACCGAGTATGACTCACGTGATCTTAGAGTAAACTTCAACCATAACACCCTCTCTGGGCCACTAACCATGTGTAAACCCCAACACCATTTCTTAGGCCATTGTCCCCAAGAACAACTTGATCACTAATTCATTAATTAATTGAACTACATGGACTTTGATCCTTGTCTTCTAGGCTGGGTACGTAGGCAACATTCTGAGGTTTAAGCCCAAAACCAATCTCTTCACATCGGTTCACTTCCATCTCATACGATGTTGATTCGTGAAGCAAATTTCAGAATCAATATCTTTACATTGGTTCAACATTTTCCTTGCTATACAATGTTAAAATGTATAGCACCTTTGTCCTATACGATAATAAACTACAACATTCTTTGATGCCCTCACCTGAGATGGAATCATTATTAACACCGATATCCAATAATGTTATATTCTAATGACTACGTGCATACATGGTAATGCCTGAACCTTTTATCTTGGGTCAAACCATCAATGCACTAAATTCCCCTTTTCACCCTTCACTTGTACGAACTAAATATATACAAAGGGAATTTCTAGAACTATGTGGGCTTGATTCCCATCATTATGGGATACATATGAATGTTTGAGTGTCCCTTGAATCCAGCCCCAAGTCTTTGGGCCTAACCCCAAATTCCACTTTCAGTCTCTTGACTGAAAATTCCCTATGAAAATACAAACTGTGTATTCATTATTATAGTCTGAGATCTATGACCCTAAACTATGATCGCTCATACATTTGTCCCACACAACGTTAAAATATATTTCAAGAACTACGTACGGCTTGATTCCTATCATTATGGGATACGTAGTGAAGTCCAACATTTCAATTCAGGACCCAGCCACTACATGATTATTGTTAGCATTGATCTGTGTATCTCTACATACATTAGACAATACGCATTTTTATGTGTAACAATCCTAACCTAAATATTTTCAGATCTTCATAACCCTTTTCTTGACTTCTGGTCACAAAATTTCCAATTTCTGAGAATTATTTTTCCTGACCATGCAGCACGTGCCCTTAGGCGGCCTTGCAAAAATAGTCTATATAACAGACGTGTTATCCAAAAGATACAATTATTTGACTATTCATCCAATGCCCTTAGGTGGCCCTGCATAATTTAACCCCCTAACAGGGTTTGAAAATAGTGTTAACATCATTCTTGGGGAGAAAATCTCTTTTTTCCTTAGTTGTATTAATGACAATATGTAAGGATCTGCAAAAAAATGGTCATCCTTAACATATCTGTCCTATACTCTTTTTCGTGATCTGAATGTATTCAAGTCTATGGTTTATAATTCCCATCCCTATGATTGGGTGAGACCTTCGTAGGAGTGACATTCATCCAATTCTTAGAAAATCTTTTTTGGAAATATCTTCTCCATATTCAAGTACCTCTCTCCATACAGTAAACTCAATGCTTTGGAAAATTTGAATCCCCATAAACTTTCACTGGGTCTTTATCAGTAGAAAATTAAATTTCTAAGAGTTCTTTTGTTTGACTATGCATCACGTGCCCTTAGTCGGCCTTTCATAAACAGTCTACATAACAGACTTGTCAGCTAAAAGATAATATTATTTGACAATGCAGCCAATTCCCTTAGGAGGCCCTGCATAATTCACCCCTCTAATGGGTTTGTTAATTAGTGGTAACTTCATTCTTGGGAACTATTTCTTATAATGCCTATTATCCCTTTTTCATGTCAACCATCAGAATTCAAAATTTCTTAAGTCATAGTTTACAAATGTTCCCTCATACTTGGGTGTGGCAATATGTCTTCAGATAAATTTTCTAGGAATTGAGTCAATTTTAATCCATTCGGTCAAAGATGTTTCGACCTTAAACATTATCCTTTTTTATGTCTGACGTGCATGACTTTAAACTGCCAACAAAAGACAAGGGAACTCTGAAGAAAAGTCAAGTTCTAGCTCACCCAACATACATTTTTCCTGATTTAGGTAATATTGAGCAATTAAAAGATTCAAAGATTGTAAGTTTATTTATAATAATCATAGAAAATGTCAAACTATGCTTACTAGGCCCATTGGCTTAGGTAAAAATTTAAAGAAGGTAGTGGGAAAATGCGTACACAGATGATTGAAAATGAAAGTGTTTTTCCATTTGATGCACACGAATTAGAAGGACATCCATAGACTGGATTCTCTTCTATTTTCCAGGAATTACAAAAGGCTGTCAACATAAGTATTCACTTGTTGTACAACATCCCGAGCTTCATCATAATCTTGTTGAAGCTCATGCAATCAACCAACTTCACTCTTTTCAGCCTGATAGAGTGATTTCTTGGCATCACCGATGGCTTTCATCTCATTTGCTTGAGCTCCCTCCAATGAATTATTGATTTGGTCAAGTTCCCCAGTAACTGCATCTAACTTTTGCTGATGGTGCATCTACTGGACGACTTTATGATTGATCTTATGCTTCACCTCCTTCATCTTTGCAGCATAGTCTGCCTCAGCTCAAGATATTATAGCCTCAAATTCACTGATATTGGATGACAGCATCACCTTGGTCAGATCTTCATGGAACTTTTTCTCTTATTCCCTCCTTAAGATGGCTTTTTTTACCGCGGCATTGATCTTTTGATATCCAAAACCGCCAAGTCCCAGCATAACATACAGGGATGAAAATCGCGGGATCTTTGATGACATCTCTTCATGAGGAACATCAGATATGATTTTCCATATATTTTATCATGACTTGCATCATGAAAATTGGAGCTCCTTTTGTACTTCTGGATCCTACTCAACATCAATGTCATAGGGGGGAATATAAGCTGGGATTAATGCACTAAGGGATGTGCCCTGTTCTGCTCCTTCCCCCCTGACCTGTGCTTCTTCACTTTCAATTCTCGTTGGGGCAGAGGTTGAGGCTTCACCTCCAAATCTAACCACTGAAATTGATGTCCCTACATAATCAATTGAAAGATCTGGTTAGTTTCAAAGGATTAAAAAAGTTAATTGGTTTTCTTGCAAATTAAGTATAGTCTCAAATATTTTTATCCTTTACCCAACGGTAGATCAGTAACTTGAGAAGGCTCATCCCCATATTTCCTAGCCTCAACAGGATTTTCAGGGTGAGTTTCTGGAATCTCTATGGGGTTCAGCTCCACTTGAGCTAATGTCTCTTCAATAGTAGGGTTTTTTGTACCCCCTTTAGGGATTGGTAGTTCTTCATCTTTCTCAGATAGAGCTGAATATTTGAACCGATCATGATTAGACATGTAATAGGAATATTTTTTAATTGGATGAAGGATAGCACTCATGTCCATAATCTTCTAAATTACATGGTAAGTTAAAATGATCTAAAAAATCTTCAAAAGATGTGGCAAGTTCCATCATTTCATCCAATGTAATCTCAGAACCCTAGTTAATCTCACTAGTGGGAGAATTTGGCATGTCTTCTTGGTGACCTTCATCCTGCAGTCTCTGACCCTGAAGAACATCTTCAGATAAAATAGCGGCATCAGTTGAATCGATCTCCAGAAGCTCGAGTGTAGGGGTTGAACCTAATGTATTACAGAATTGAAGTCATTTTAGGTATCATTCAACATTTTTTGAAGCAATGTTAACTTACCATAAGTAGGTTCTTCTTTTCTTGCAACAGTAGCAGGAGGGATACTAGGAACAGATACTTGCTCTTCTCCAGGAGCAGCCAAGTCATCCTGAACTTTTGATTGTTCACCAGCACCGTTCATGGTCCTAAAAGGAGGGTCAGTCCTTTCCCTCATAGGAAAAATTGATAAAGCCTCTGCAATCTCAAGGAAAATGATAAACCTTTTCATGGTTTAAGACTCATGATTATCCGAAGGACTTACCACTACTGATGAAGCGTTTAGCTGTGGACTTCCTCCTTCGATGCTTTTGCTTCTTTGGATTCTTGGGAGTATAGGCAGTCTCCCTTACAGGCACTTGAATTGGATAATGGAAAGCCATATCCAAATCCTCATCCATGGCTTGTGGGCCTGGAGATATCTATCCTGAATCGTGAGTAGATTCAGCAGCAGCCCTGATGGCAGCACCACCAGGGCTATACTGTGGTGAAGGAACCTCATTACTTCCTTTCTTTGCAAGCTGCAGGATGAAGAAAAAAATTTCCTTGGGTAATAAAGCTTTGACTTAAATAAAGTTTCAAATAAAATAAGGAAAGAAACTTACATCATTAGGAGCCACGTAATCGTGCCACTCCTCGTCTTCGGAAGCATCAGTCCCCTCAGCGGCGCCACGATATATCATTTCCTTCACCCAATTGGTGAGATGAATGGAATCATCAGTGTCATATATAATCATTTACAACTCTCTAATATAATCCCACACTTCATCAGGGTTATCCCTGTAATGGATATCTGTTGAAGCTATGAGATTCCCTATTCCAGGGAGGTGTAGCCCCTCTCCAAAATCCAGCCAGGCAGTTTTGGCACCACAGTATAAACTCTGACATGTCTGGACAGCCTCTGGTTATAAATAATCAGTATGTGTACTAGAAGGCTGCGAGGAAGTTCCTACAATCTTGGACATCAGCTTCTTCACAGCTCTTGCAACTATAAATAAAGAATAATAAAATAAGACTTGTTCCTCTTTCAAGTAATGCTGATTAAATTTCCACAATGATGTAACTCAAAGGGAGATGATGGAGTGGGTCTTTTGATTCTGACTGGAGGATTATATCGAGCACAAGGCCATTTTTCCACTTGTTGTGCCTCATAATCCCCATCTTGGGAATCTGGTGAGTCAGTCCTAGATGAGGAATCCAATGAATCAGCTTTAGGTGGGGAAGCATCACCTTCCTGAGGAAGGGTTTCTTTCTCTATAGTTCTCTTCCTTTTCCCCACCTAATAAACCAGGTGATTTAGCACTCTTCTAGGGTATGATGTTATCCAGTTATTGGCATACCATGTAGTCAAGTTATATTCCTCTTTATCAACTGGTAGATAAAACAATACCCCGGTCTTCTCCGTAGATGTCAGCAACCATAGTTGTCGGACAACCATTGGATGTTGCCCTAACCTGATATGCACAGGGGGAGATACTACAGTCTGCTGTAAACACTTGAATTGATGTGCAAATTTATATGGATCATAGGCCTCGCATATAATATCTCCGTCAGTCCTGGTGACCAGCACACCATCTCTGCAGGCCAGCATGTGTGCCCTTAATTCTAAACTGGCTATTCCATCATCCACAAACCGCCCGATTGGTGGATATACAAAAGGAAAGAAATTAAATTCCTTATACATGCTCAGCCCCACCTTTATGTCATAATAATTGAGAGATAGTGTAGCAATTCTAGAGAATGCTTGCATTGACAGCCTGAAAGAGCTTCTGGGGATTTGTACTCCATTTTGTACATTATACGTCCTAATGTGAGTGGTGATCCATCCCCACAAAACATGGAATGGTCCCACTATTCTAAAAGGAGACATACCCATAAAGACATGGAGTAAGATATTGTGAATCTTTTCTAAAATGGGGGTAGCTAACCGAACTATTTTTTCCTCATCCAACTCGGCCGCAATAACGATGGTCCCTGGCCTGACGCCTCCCTTCGAGTCCCTGACTGGAAAGAGATAAAAATTGAGCCACAAGGCCAAAAATCCCACCAGACGAGTCTTTTTTGGGATCCTCTGATTCACCTCATATCCCCACTTCTCAAATTCCTCTCCTTCTAGGGTCGGCCAGAATGTTCCAGGAGCACCCTATTCTCTGTTTTGGGGCAAGTAGTAGGACGAGTGGGCCTCTACTTCTTGGACCCCTTCTCCTTTGATCCCTTCTCCTTGGATTACTTCTCCTTTGGCTGCTTCTCCTTCTTCTCAATATGAAACATATTCATCCACTCCTCTAGATGAATATCCTTTCTAGAATGATTTAAGGAGGTCTCTAAACTCTTGATCTTGTGGAAGATTTTCAATAATTCTCGAGCTAAACCTGGAGTCTTCTTCAAATCATTCCAAGTCACCTTGGGAGGGATAAATTCATCATACATATCACCCAAAATTGGAGCCCCTGATATCTTGTAGACATCCCACAGAATGATGCCTAATTCTCTATGAGTCAGACGGAAAGAATTGGTTTTTGGGCTCCAATGGATAAGTATCTCCGACACGAAGTTATCAAGTCTGTAAACATATGTTTTCCCGGCCCAGACGGCTTCATATATTGCAACTCTTTTCAAATCCTCGAAAAATTATACACAGGTATTCCGTACACAGTTTGCCCACATCCAAGTTGGAATCACACCTCCTCCAGGACGGAAGTCCCAACTCTTCTTCTAGCCTTTGGATTGATCTACCTGAGAATTTTGGAAGATTGAAGGATAACAATGTTGTTGCAGCGCGGCTTGTGAGGTTTCAGATCTGTCGTACAAGGGCTATGATGCATCATATGATCCTTCTCCACTATTCCAACATTTTTAAATTCTCCTCCACATGAGATATTTGCTAAAGAAAAATTGGTGTAATTCTGAAACCAATAAATTGGGAGATAGTTCTTTGCCTCTGGAATGGTAACTTCTCACAGATGACCGTATCCATACAAATGCAGATAGATTCTTTGTGGTAAATCAAGATGATACTTCTTCATGTAGATGGAAAAATCTGGGAGAGTGATGTTGCAGACGGTATAGTAATCATGGCCAATAATGCTCAACATATCATCAATTTTCTTTCTAGAAATTTCATCATCCATTCCGATTCTCTTGGGAGACATTGAATCTGCACAAAAGTTGAATAAATTAACTCTTAAATGGGTTTATTTTTCATAAAATTTGTGACGAAATTAGAAATAAATGGCTAAGGCATTATGGTGCACAAGTATGGATGTGTTGCGCAAGTTTTTGGTGCGTAAGTATCCCCGTGCAAGTCCAAATACCTCTACAGTTGCGCGACAGCAAAAAAAAACAGTGGAGAACAGAGCAACCTACGCGACGAAGGTAACTTGCACTGCGAGAGCTAGAAAATTTAAAATCCTAATACTTTGCGCGAGAATGGACGCATATTTATAGGCTAGGCCTCAGCCCTGCATGCCAAAAAGTCAGTGCGCTCTAAAGCCAGTGTGATCAAACACCTGCGTGATGCCATCGGCGAGCTCAACACTTGCACACAAAAGTTTCCTTGGTTTTCTTCTTTTCTCAGAGTTACATCCTTATTTAATTCGGATCCAACTCTGAGGGGGGACTTTTGTTGATGCTCCTTTCCATCATAGAGACTAAATAATTGAAAAGTGAAATACCTTGAAGCCAAAGTGATTCATATTTTGAATAAATATCAAAAATTGACAAAGGCATGAATAATGATTTAAATGCACTTGGGTCGCACAAGTTCCACCAAGGCCGTGCAAGTATACTTGCGCACCGCCCAATGGCCGCGCAAGTGACATGTGTGCCGTCTTTGAATTGCGTCCAGGGCCTTCTCCAGCCTATAAATACCCTATGTGGGCCCGCCATTTCAGGGACGAAAAATTCCAGAAACCCAGATTTGAGCTCCCGACGCCCTAGTCTCTTCTCAAAGATTTAGAACACTTATAAGGTAATTTATTACCTAGAACAGATTATATAAAGATGGAGAGTAATTCCTAAGTGTTGAAACTCATCAAAAATTGCGCACCTATGTGGATAGACCTTAAGGGAAATAGCCAAACTTGTGCACCGCCTTACCCCTTCAACAGAACTTGTGCGCCCCTCTTCTGGAAGCCACTGGGGATAGTGCTAAGGGCTTAATCCACGTCTCTCCCAAGTATTACCCTATGGGTTGACCGTCGCGCAAGTTCCCATGTGTCGTGCAAGTATACTTGTGCGACCATGACTTGCGTTCCCACACAGGACTTGTGCTCCACCTTATTTTTGGGTGCCCCTCCTGCCTATTCCACCTCTCTTATTCCTATCCACCAATCCTCTTCAAAATTAAGACATCATAATTCTCTCCAAATCCATTCATGGAATGATTTTCTTGTTGTATTTCATATATGAAAGGAATTATGTGAAACATCTCTTAAAACCTAGTGATTTACATATCTTTATGTTGCTAAGGTCAGAGATTTCATTCATTCAACCTCATCCTTTAAAGATGAGAGAATCCTTAACATGAGACTCCTTTTCAGGAATAAGGCTCAGTCCAAGTCCAACTTTCTAAATCTGGGCATCCTCCTCAAGAGTAAGGCCCATGTTCCCAAATATGGGCATCATCCTTGGGAGTAAGCCCCAACCAAAATTCTTTTAAACTTGGGCATCCTCCTTGGCAGTAATACCCAATGATAATTCTTTTAACCTAGGACACTTTCTCAGGAATAATACCCAGCCATAATTTCCCTTAACTAGTCTTAATTTACTTTTGATTTGGGATTCCTTATCTAGAGTAAAACCCAATCATAAGTCCCCTCCTAATTTGGGCATCTTCCTCAGGAATAAGCCCCAAGTTAGAGTATCCAAATCTCCATAAAGTAAAAATACCTGTATGGACCTTGTTCCTGAGTTTCTTCCCTGAAGTAAATCGTAATCTTCATCTATTTTGGGAAGTCATATAAACATAATCCCCACACCATTTCTTATGATGGGACAATTGTCTGGTTTTTTCCAATACCTCTTGTTTCTCACACCGAGCATGACTCACATGATCTTAGAGTGTAAAAGTAATTATGACATCTTTCTTTGAGCCATCAATCATGCATAAGAATCATACTTCCTTACTCAATCTACGTGGGTTCTGATTCCTTTTTCTAAACAAAGGATACGTAGGTAGCCCATCTGTATGTATGATCCCAATATTGAAATAATCCATGTCCTTCTGAATGACAGTAAACTTCAAGTGCCCCCACTGAGTGGCTTTAGTACTAGTATGGTAATCATAATGACCAAGAGACTTTTATGTTTTAAAGGATGCAGTTGACTAAGAATCCCTAACAAATACAGATGATTCTCTATTGATGAAGAACCTCAAATACATATAAAATATTCTCTAAATTTCCTATATATCTAATCATTTATTATCATATCTAATGTAAATCTCATTTTATACTTGGTAATGTAATAAGGATTCACGAACATAACTTAAATCTATAAAGAGAGTCCCAGAGTAGAAAATAATTCCCCCCAAAAGGGTTTGATGAGTCCGACCTCCCATACTCTTGACTAATGTAAATTATTAAGCCTCATCAATTCACAACTAATGAGCACCTAACTTTGGAAAGTAGGTCCAAATGGAGATGGAATCATTGGATGTTTCCAGTTCTACAAAAAACCCGTTAGAAATCGCTTGGAATGTTTGAACCTTAAATCAACATGGTCATCCCCAATTCCAGAGGAGAAATGTACCTTCCCTACCATAGACCTAAGGTTATGGGTCTTAGAGACAAAAAGGGGAGGACAAAACCCAAACACTAATCCTCCAAACCAAGAATATCCCAACACTATTCCTAGGAGAATGGTCCATGTGACTTCAAATATACAAACCCACAAACACTCCCTGAATCCTAGCCCCATTGTGAAATAAATGTGGGAAACCTCTTAATGCGAGTATAAAAACACAAATAGGAGACACACTGATGTTCTTTCCCATAGGGTTGATATGTTAGGAGGTTCTGGTGGAGGTCTCCGTAGAATCCCCTTCAGACTAGGGATCCAATGGAGAAGAAGCCTTGTCCTGAATGGAATTTAAGAGAGATTGATATCATGTTGACTGAAGATATTATGTTAATAAAAGAAGAGAGCCCATGTAGGTGCCAGTGAACTTGTATGGAGGTGCAAGTAGGCTTGGGGGGCCTGATGTTCACTTGAGTGATGAACATCCTGGATGATAATACAGGGGAAAGACCTAACTCAATCCTTCAAGAGTATTCAAAGGTATAACTAGATGTGGGGTTCTCATGTTCCTATGCGAGGAATAAAATAAGTGGCGTGCAAGTGTTATGGATTCTATAACTAAAAGCATGTATGTCTTATAATCCTCCATAAATTCCACCACTTTAGGAGTTAATGAACTACCTTTAATGTTTTTGAAGAATTGGGAGAATCAATAGGGTGACCCGAGAAGCAATTAGGCTTCAGGAATATTCTTCCATAAAAATGAAGTCCCCAATGGTCTATTTATAGGAAAATATATGACCCTGGGAAAAAGTATTTTGGGCGAGCAAGTGGGTTGCACACCAACCTAATTGCGCGCATGTGGCTACATGGTGGGTGGGTGGTGCCCAAGTAGTATTGATCATCGTCGGTGATTTTTCATAACTAGGGTGCTTCTTTGAGGACATAGCCAAAATATATTATTTATTCATCACCAGCATGGTGGTGAACATGAATTTTCATGCAGCTACCTTGGGTTCCACTTTAGGGACATAGATAAATTTATTTCACTATACCGCGGGGCCTGCGCCCCCACACCCCTGTTTGGGGTAAGTGACGGGTTGTTTTCCTGACCATTTGTGCATGTGCCTTCACTACCGTCACTGACCAACATGAAAAATGCAAAGCCATGTCGTGATATTTTCAAGCCCGATTGAGGTCATTTTGCAGAAAAGTTCCTGGAACCCATTTCATGGTGTCTACAAGGGATTTTTTTTATTTTTAGAGTTTTCAATTTTTTATGGGGTGTTTTGGTTTTTTGGGTTTTTAGGGATTGTTTTCAAGGAAAATAGAACAATGTATATAAAAATAATGGTAATTGGAGTACAACACAGTCACCCAAAGGTGATCCAACTATTGACCAAGAGACCAAAAGAAACAACAACATAGAAGTGAACCCAAATCCTAAGAAACCTTATACGATCACACAACAGAATGACCCGAGAAGTCACTTGAATACCATACAAAATAAAACCAGGGAAATGGGAATGATAAACTTGCATAGCCCATCCAACCAAACTTGGAAACCAAGCACATCCTAGAGGACCCCTAGAGTGACCATGTTACCCAAAAAATATAACGGCCCACGAACATAGAAAATCCTCAACACAAACAAGGTGAGAATCAAAAACACCATGACTAAAACCATTATCCAGCCACAAAGAAATCCAACAGGAGAACCAGCTAACAATTAAAAGAAGACAATCATAGCATAAAACCCCATCAAACCTATAGAAGGACCCATAGGAGTAACAGACACTAATCCAGCATGGAATTCAATTGTTACCCCAACTAATGAATTCCCAAAGTAGAGACAACACTCAAGCAGGAGAAAAAATTCCAGTAATAAGAAACACCTTCACACGTGAACACACATATCACCACAGACAAGAACATGCACCCCCCCCCCCCGAACACGGATGTACACACATATGATGTACTGACTCACACTCCACCACCCACACAAACGCACACAAATACACAAACAAACACACCCCCAACAAAAACACTAAAGCCATAATCAAACTAAATCACACTAAAGAATGAAAAAATAAAGACCAAATCCACATCCAACTCAAGACACAACACCCACCTCTGCACTAGAAGCCTCTCAAACCAACACTCAAAACCACATGCACAAACCAATGACCCTAAAGTTCCCACACCAACTAGTTTCACATCAAACCATAAAGACAATAACTACTTCCACAAGAACCATATAAATTCATAAAAAAATAGAATTAAATCACAACTCTGCACCATGAATCAAACCATGAAATCATAAACAACCACCGGAACCAACCGCCCACTATATACAATCCCAAAATAGAACCACCACCAACCATGAGCCTAATAATTGCCAGACACGAGGGACCAACATCCAAAATCCATATCCAATACAGACCCAACATTACATCAATCGATCCATCTAGACATGAAAATAATCAATAGTTAAACACCCTGAATCTAGCTAAAATAACCAACACAAAAATATCCAAAATATCTATAACCCACACCGAGCCAAGTAGATGTAGACAACCATAACCAACACCATAGAAACAACACAAGTATCCCCCTAATATCTAGGAACTAATAGAACCAGATCCATCCAGCACTATACATCCTCACCTACTAATGAAATAAGAAGCATCCCAACCATCCTATAGAAACACTAATAGAAGACCAAATAGGTGTAGAACTATCACCCTCCCTCAAGATACCCACTAAACAACATAACCTAGAACTATCCCTGAAAATGGTACAAATATGGAAACAAAAGTAGTAAAAAACTTGCAAACCCCCCAACTACCAACTGAAGCCTGATCCACCAGCACACCGACCAAAAACAAACTACACAAAAACAAAAAATATCCCCTACCATACTGAATAGGATTTGACTAGCAGCACTCCAACACAAAAAAAAACCAATCCACATCACCATAGAAAAGACTACACCAAAAATCCTCAGCTTTATCTCCCAACAAAATACCCTTCCCACATGATCTTGTACCCTGAAAACCACAACACCATCACATCATGCCCATGAAAACAAACACACCACCTAGTACCCGAAAAGCTGCACCATCAATGAGAAATAAGCCTCACATAACTTCATAGAACAAACCAATGAAACATTTAGAACCATGGAGAAGAGATCCCTAC
The DNA here is from genome assembly GCA_963277665.1 of Viscum album. NCBI lineage: Eukaryota > Viridiplantae > Streptophyta > Magnoliopsida > Santalales > Viscaceae > Viscum > Viscum album. Next base: position 1,476,855,412 of record OY728148.1, on the reverse strand, counting down.
CTGTTCCACCAGTGAAGCAGCTCCTGATTAGACATAATATTAGGAAACTACATACACCAAAGGAGTCTAGTATGGAAATCCATCTCAAATTTAATACAAAAAATAACTACCACTATGAAATATAGTTCCACGAATGTGATAATTATGTTCCTTTCATATAAGATAACCCATGGTGGAATGCCTGAGTTTCCCCAAAAAAACATGACAAGGAATCCATAATAAATCTATCATAACACCAACCAAAAAAATCAAAAAAAATATGATATAAACAATATATATTAAATAGGCTTAAGACGGAAGACCAAATATTCTTATATAACTTGTAATTTAAAAATAAATAATCAATACTCTTAAGGGAAGTTATAAAAAGAAAATAATTAATCTGAAAATTCAATCCCCTAATCTATAACCTATCTTGTGTAAAAAAATTGTCAAGGCTCTCCATCCAAATAATAAAGGGCCACTTATCCGAGGTGACCTTATTCAAGACCAAATAATTCCCTGATACTAAAATAAATTTTGATATTAGTTCCTCCTCAACCATGTGAATGGAATAAATATTTATACATATTCTATAGTATCCCTTAATTATTACCACTATGTTGAGGAAGTAAACTAATCTCCATTATAACATCCCAAAACTCAGTAGAAAATTATATAAGAGGACCCAAATACTTATCATAACTAATTATATAAACTATATAATTTTTTAGGATACTAGGGTTATAAAAAATATGAGAATCAATAAACAAACATATAGGACGCCTTGGAATCCATGAATTAAACCATAGAGATATAAGCAACCCATTTCCAGTAGAGAGAGAAATATAGTCCATGAGAAACTCTTAAATCCATCAAAAACATTCACTAAGTCCACAAAAACTTCCAAGAACTTTGGCCACCCAAATTTGAGAGAGACCTTCAAGAAAAATGAAAGAAAAATACACAAAAATAGTAGATGAGGAGGGTGTAAAAAGGTACCAAACATTACTTCCCATAGTTCCTTTATTCCAATCAGAAAAACTATTTATCCCAAATCCTCTAACATCTTTATATATTTCCACCAAGTCTTAGGCCACTTTGGCCCCAAACACAGCCAACAAAGGCCCCTCTAAAGGAAGATACTTTGCTTAGCTGCAATAGACATAATATATTTTTTATGAAATATGAAATATATCATAAATAATATTATACAAAAAAATAATAGATTGAACAAGTTGAAATATCCCCACAAAAAAATTTATCCAAACCTTATATTAATAAATTCCTCTTCTAAAATAGCATTGGCTTCCACTCTTAATATAGTAGAAATCTGAGGCACCCAAAGGTATCAATGTGGGAATGAACATCTACTAATTCCCTATTGGATTTGGTTTCCTATGAATCTTTTTGAACATTGATATAATTTATATTATATGTATTGAATATTTATAATCTTTCTTATTACATATTGTTATTTTTCCTTCATGAATATAATGTTATAATGTAATAGATTATAGGACAGATTGATAAAGTCATAGCAGTTCCCCACTATGATGATATTTTTAAATAATGTACTAAGGTTGAATAATGTAATAAAATGGGACACACGGTAGATACAATGTCATGTGTGAGTACTCGTAAGTAGACGAGAATTATTCTCATGAATTTTGAAATTTGTAATCTCCAAGAATATAGATTATGAGAACAAACATACTAGTAGGAATTCCACATGTTCGGGTCGAATGCCATATTCTGATCTATGAGCATGTATGATGGTCCTTAGACATTAATATTATTATTCATACTTGTTAAAACTAATTTACATAGCTGTATTTTAAAAAACATAAGGATAACAGTTCATGGTGAAGTGGGATATGTTGGGTGTGTCACAAGTGACATGTCATTAATGGATAAGTCGAGGAAGGATTTATCCCTTCCATCCTTATGGAAAATAATATCTCAACCCTTTAATTGGAATATAATTTTCAAATTATGTTCCATGGACATGGTGTCACAAAGTGTTTATTTTAGATAGTCAAAGAAATACATATTGAACATTTAGGTTGGTGACATGGTTGTTGAACCTACTTGATGAGATATTGTGATAAATGGATTATATTACACATTGAGTGTTTTTATGTGGTTATAATTGTTGTGATACTAAATTATTTATATTGGGTGCCATGACACATTTCTAGACAATAATCGTGGACTTTAGGTAATCCCACCTAATGCCAAAGAGTAATAATCATAGAGGGAAACATGCTATGTGTTTCTGAAGATATAGATTAAATTCAATTTTAATTTTATTATTGGACTAAATATTATTCACAAGAACAAGGAATAATTTTATTTAAGACTTATTGATCTCTTATATTCCCAAAAAAATAGTTAATAATTATTTTTTATTTACAAATAATGTTTTTGATTATGTTAATACATATAAAATATTTGTTTTCTAAATTGTGCATAAAATATTTATTTTATTTATTGATTCCTTTATGTTTCTAAATTTTTAATGATATATTTATTTATAAATAACATATTTAATATAGTATTAATAAATATCGAGGATTTTGAATTGACCAAGACTACATCCTGTGATAAATAATTATTTAAGAGCTAGTAAATATTATTTATCAATTTTTTCTTGTTGGTGTAGGCCAAAAAAATAAATAATATTATTATTATGTGGCATTGGGTTTATTAAATGTTTTTAATGTTATTTAATGGTCGACATACAATTATATAATATTGTTACATAAACATAACACTATAAACATAAAATTATATCTATAGTGTTTTGAATCAAAAAATTAGAATAGAGAATTGTTGCACACAATGGATTTTATCTTATCTTTTCATTCTATATCCCTCACAAAAACCAAAAAAAATAAATACTTCTTCAAGGCTAATGAATGATTCATCAAGAGTGGATAACATTAAGATATATGATTTGTCATGTTAGCAGTTATAGATCAAGTGATGCTGTTCCAAGATCATTGAAGCACATATAGATCACTAATAGATGGATTCTATCCTTGGATCCTCACAAGGCACTGAATGAAATCAGAAAGGGTCTTTTCGAATGATCAAAATTCATAAACAAATAAATTTTATAATCCTATTTATTTATTTCATTAAATAGTAAATAAAATAATTACAAATTTTACATGAATGGTACTCACTCATATTTTGAGGAATATTTTATTGAAAGGAATTTTTATATATCACCCACCACCCCCAACTTATACTAAACCTGAATCATACAATTGGTATCAGAGTAGTCACATTTAAATGTTTATTTATTTCATAGTTGATATATGCTAAATTCTGGTTAGAGTTTCATTTTTCATTATTTGTTCATTAATATGATTTGAATTAACTTGTTATCAACATATTAATCATTTTTTAGTGTTTAATTTTATTAAATCATTAAGAGAAGAATAATAATGACTGGATATTCCATCATGAAGTGCCAAATATTGTGTTGCTAAAACTGGGTTACACAGAATGTATCTATTGTACACACTGTGTATCCCGAAGCATTGTATCTGGATGCACCAAGCAGTTAATTATATGTGGTGCATTAATTGCTCATCACATGTTGATCGATCCAAGATGGAACATGAAAAGTGGATACATGGCATGTAACTAGCATGTACATGATGTGTTTTATGGACGAGTTAACGCACTGAATCACTATTTGTGTGACTCTGATAAACGACAACTGAGTTACATGAAATTTAGGCAGATTATATATGTTGGGTAGCCTCCCAATTAATGAAATAATTACTCTGCATTAAATATCCAATTACATAATTAAAAAAATAAATTATTTATTGAATCCTATTGTGTATTTGAATGTTTAATAATGGTTTTAATGGTTATTAAATGAAAAATTAATTTACTATAATTAATATTTCATTATTCGTTCTTTCATTTAATTTCCATGAATTCTAAAAATTATGGCTATCTCTAATTAATTTTGGATGATCATTAAGATGAAATATAATTACTTAATTGATTCAAAAAATTTCATCTTAAATAAAAAAAGAATAATTAAGTGAATGAAATCCTATTACTTTTGCATATTCGTTTCATGTATGATCATTCTTAATCTTGACAAAGACCTTCATATTAATTGGATGTTTTAATTTAATTTATTTCATGTGTTTCAAATTCATTATTATTAAATTAAATATGATTCCCTGGGAGTTATCCCTCCCCCATTATTATGTATGACCTACATATCTATTGATATTTATTTAAAACCCTCTGGCTAATATTTTGGTTCCCCTCACCTATGTGTTAGTTATAAATACATGTAATTAATTGTGTATCCTAAGGTGTGTGGAGGTAGTTCAAGATAAAACCATGATGATGCTAACTTAGTAATGCATAGATATATATGTAGAATGTTGTAATTCATGCTATGTCTGATGAATAAAGTTATTTCAATTTGTTATAGGTTGTTTTAATGTCCACTCTTTAAATCAACCACTATATAATCTCATTATCAGGTCATTTAATTAATTTATTTGTTTCTATGTATGCATTTTTTATTTTATGTATACAAGAATAAAATCACATGAGTTGATGAATTAATGTGAAAAGGTAGAAATTAAATAAATTAATTATGTGTAAATGTTTCATCCAATATGGTTAATTATTTACGTAACAAATACATAATATTAACAAGAAATATAAATAATAAAATAAGATAAAATTTAAGAATAAATAAATTAAAATCCCTCAACCTAATATTAATTCTGACCAAATCTTCCATTACATGATTGGTAATGAAATCATACAAGTATGTGTAGTACATAGCCAAAATCTAGAAAATTTCTTTTATTGGGGAGTTCTCATGAGATTTTTGGGTTGACTTAACCAAAAATGTAATTATTTTAATAGCCAAATTCAATTAAAAAAAATTTTAGTTGCATGTTTTGAGGAATTACAAGCCCAAATTTCTAGATAGAACAATCTAGTCAATGTATCATTGAGTTAAAAACCTTTAATTGGAAATACCACCTACCTAATTACGTCCTTATAGTTTTCATGGATAAAGCATATATCATTATGAACTGTAAATCAGATCCTTGACAATGTAATTTCATAGAAACTAGACATTCCAATTTCAGTAGTGAGGGTATTATGATATGAAAATATACCTATAGATTTAATAATGTCAACCAATTCATTGTATATCACCTAATTTTTATTCAATAAAAGTACTAATAATCTTCTCTTTTAATTTTATAATAAAATGGAAAGTCCATCATCCACAATACCCCAACAATCTAAATGGGATGAATACAACCTCCTAATTGATAGTGACTTCTTGGAATGGTATATACTAATTGGAGTTTTTTTACATCATGAATGGAAATATTACATGTTAGAATCATCATTTCACAGTTTTCCTGTTTAAAAGGAAAGTGAAGAAGAGTTCCTAGTTGATGACAAACCCTATGAACAATGCAGTTGATGTTAAATGCATGATGATTTTATCTATGACTAGGGAACTCAAGAAATATCATAAAAACATTGGTGTACATTTCATACTTGAGAACCTATGTATTATTTACCAGGATAGGACTAGATTGGAATAGTTTGAGATTTTCAAGGTGATATTTCAATGAAATATTATATATGGCACCCTATATGGGACTAATGTTATCAAAATAATTGTATATATTGAGTGACTATAGGTTTTTAGGTTTAAACTACCTGAATAACTAAGCAATGATCTCATTCTAGCATTACTCCATTATAAAATCTCGAGCTTCGTTGAAAATTTTATTATAAACAATATTTAGAAGCCTATGTCAGATATTATTACCCTCCTTAACCAATTAGATAAGGATTAGAATCATTAAGCTACTTAATTTCTTATGGGGAACAAAAAGAAATGGAAAGATAATAGATTTATACAGAAATAATCTTCACATCCTTCCAAGAAGAGGAAGATCCCGAGGAAAGAAAGGGACAAGAAGTTGTATATTTCACATGTGGCATGAAGGTCCACTAGATGACAAACTATAGCTAGCCAAATATTCATGGGTATTATTCAAGTGAATTTGTTATCTAGTGGATTTTATCAATTTCTAAAAGTTAGGAAATAGATAAATATTTTTGTGCTCACATATGTATTGTAACACATGAACCATGTAGATTCATAAAGACTAAACAAGTTGAGGTAGATCTCTGAGTATCCAACATAGATAAACTTTATACATATTCTATCATGTACTACCAACTCACATAGATGACTAGAATGATATTGATTTTGAAAGGTTTTTATTATGTTCCATATGTTTCCAAAAACGTTATTTCTATATCCAGACATGATCGAGATGGATTTATTTTTAAATTTGGGAATAAATGTTTCTTATTTTATAAAGAGAATATTTTTATGGTATGTAACATTTAAATAATGGTCTTTATGTGTTGTATTACATAAACCATGTAATGGATGTCAATAATGATGTTACATCACATGAATCATACCACACTCAACTTTGGAATCACCAGATATTCCATGTAAATTAAAAGTGCTTGACTAAATTATATAAAGATGGATATTTTGATTCTTTTAAACTAAAACCACTTTGTGTATGTCATGCTTGTTTACAATGGAAAACAAAAAAGATCCATTTGTTGGGAAATGGGAAAGGGTAAAGTGAATCTTTAATTAGTTCATACAGATGTGTATGGACCATTTATTTTTGAAGCATGGAGTGGGTACACATACTCTACAACATTTATTCATGATTTTAGTAGATATTAATATGTCAACCTAATGAGGTATAAGTATGATTCTTTGGATAAATTAATATAATATAATAATGAATTTGAGAACCATCTAAGTAAGAAGATTAAGAAACTATACTTAGATGATAGTGGATAATGTCTTAAATAATACTTAATTAATTACTTACGGGAGTTTGGGATCCAATCCCAGCCCACTCCTCCTTACACACCTTAGTGGAATAGTGTAATAGAAAGAAGGTACTTCACCATGTTGGAAATGATGGGAACAATGATGATTCATGTGAGTCTTCCATTATCCTTCTAGGTATATGTGTTACAAACAACAATATACATACTAAACCAAGTGCCAAATTAAAGATGGTATACCATACCAATTATGGAATGGAAAGAAACTTGGGTTGTCTTAATTACATGTGTGGGATTGAAAAGAGTTTGTTACGTCCTCTTCAGGTATCATAATTTCACCCCAAGTTAAAAAGTGTATCTTTATAGGATATACCAATGAAACAAAGCAATACTACCTTTACAATCCTTCTACCAAAATATTGTGATTAAAAGATGTACCACATTTCTTGAAAGGGATATTATCTCTAAAAGATATAGTGGGAGAGGGATATAATTTAATTAAGTCTTGAATCAAAATAAATAAGATTTGGACAATGAACAAATTTCATAACATCCTGTGGAAGAAGAAATTGTTCCAGATATACAATTATTGACTAGGAGTACTAGTGAAGTTATAGAACAAGATTTTTTTTTAAATTTTTTAGTCCCCAAGGATGGAGACTTGTTGTTAGTTGATAATAATGGTCTTATACCCTACAAAGAAGTAGTTAGTGGGAGATATTTTTTAGAAGTGGAAAGAGGTAATAAAATCTGAAATGGTTTCCAAATATTAAAACCATTATTGGATTTTGGTATAACCTCTAGTAGATATAAATATTTTAGGTTGAAAATGGGTATTCAAGAAGAAAATGGACGTGGAAGGACAAGCCAGTACCAATAATTAATTACTAGTTGAAAAAGCGTTTAAACAACACTAAATCCTTGAGTATGAAAAAACCGTTTCCCTAGTTGAAATGTTTAAATCCATCAGAATTATACCTTCCATTGTGGCATTCCATGATTATGAGATTTAGAAAATAGATATCAAAACACCCTTCTTTAACAAGAACCATTATGAATATTTCTATATGACACAACACAAATGTTTTATGGCTCCAAAGGATACCAATAATGTATACCAACTGAAATGATCCATTGATGGATTAATGAAAGAATCCAGATCATGGATCATTCATTTTTATGATACCATAATAGTATTTGGTTTTGTAAAGAATGAATGTGAGTCGTGTGTCTATAAATGGTTTAGTGGGACTAAAGTCATACTCTTAATAATATATATTGATTATATATTACTCATTGAAAATGAAGTACTCATCTTAATATATATTAAGGCGTGGTTGAATAAATTATTGTCTTTGAATGACTTGGGTGAGGAAACACATATTCTTGTGATCAAGATCCATTTTCATATTTCCAATCGGATTCTAGGCCTAATTTAAATTACATACATTGAAAAGATACTAAAAATATTCAATATGGAACAATCCAATATGGTATGGTTGATAGGGTCACATGGTATTCATCTTTCTAGTAAAATCTCTCCTCAAATACATGAGGAAATAAAAATCATGAAAAGGATTCCATATGAATAAGTGATTGGGTCAACATGTATGTTATTCTATATACTAGGCTAGATGTTTCCTACACAATATGTGTATTAATAATATATCAAGCTAGTCCATGTGACCACCATTATTTGAAATCGAGACTATCCTTATGTATCTGAGGTTTAATAAGGATATGTTTCCATTTTATAGAGGAGGTGATTAAATTGTCATTATAGGATATATAGATTCTAGTTTTCCAACAACTCAATATGACATGAAGTCAAAAACAGGATACATATTCACTTTGAATAGAGGTACTGTGAGATAGAAAATCTCCATGCATGTTGTGGTTGAAGATTTTATAACATATTTTGAGTATATTGTATCTTATGAGGCATCTAAAAAATCAGTTTGGATGTGAAAAATAATCCAATATCATGACATGGTATGTAGCAGTAAAGATCATACCACACTCTATTGTGATAATACTGTATTGGTGGATCTTTCAAAAAAACATAAGAAGATGGAGCCCATAATTTGGAACTATCATATCTTGAGGGATTTTTCTTAGATTGGTGAAGTTGTAGTGAGTAGTATTTCCATGGATGAAAACATGTCCGTCGAGTTAACTAAAGCCTTAACGTAGTAGAAACATGACTATTATGTGAGGTCTTGTGGATTGAAGGTCATAGGTAGTGTGATCTAGTCTAGGTGGGAGTTTGTTGATGTTGGTGTCCCAAGATAACTATTTGTAATTTGATTATTTGTATATTCAATGTATTTAATTTTAATAAATCATCTTATAAAATATTATTTTTTTGTTCTTCATGACTCTAATGTAGTAATGTCTCTCAGTATACATCACATTGATAAGGTAATATTTGTTCCCAACTGTTTGAAGAAACTTGATGTTCTAGGAAGATATTCTTAAATAATTTTCTAAAGATGGATAAAATACAATGATGGTATACATAGTATACAAACTTTTAGGTACGATTACTCGTAAGAAGATGAGTATTCTTCTCTTAATTGTTTCACTCGTTAATCTCCAAGATAGTAGATTATGAGTACATACCCACCAATATAAATTCTATATGTTTTTGTGGAAGCAGAAATTTCTATCCATGAGCATGTATGATGGTGTATAGACATTAAAATTATTATTAATTCACATTACAAATCATATACTTCTATTTATTTCATAAACCATGTTGGCAACAATTCATGGTGAAGTTGGATATGTTGGGTGCATCATGAGTGACATGTCATTAATGGATAAGTCGAGGAAGGATTTATCCCTTCCATCATCATAGAAGTGTATATCTCATCACTTTGATTGGAATAAAACCATATCATTAAATTCCATGGCCAGGGTGTAATGACGTGTTTAATTCAGATATTCAATAAAATAAATATCGAGCTTATAGGTTTGTGACACAGTTGTGAACCTTCTTGATGAGATATTATGGTAAAGGGATTATATACCACAATTAGCATTCATATATGATTATTGTAATTATGATATTATGTTTTTTCTATTTGGTGAATTGACCCATCGCAATACAGTAATCATGGAATTTAGGAATACTCGCCTAATGTAAATTAGAAAAAATCCTACAGGGTCACACATTAAGAGATTCTAATGATCTCAATTAAAATGAATTTGAATTTAATTATTATAATATTTATTATTCATAAGATGGATGTATAATTTTATTCTACTTTTATTGATAAATTATATTTATAAGGTAATAAATAGTTATTTGTTTATTGATAAATATTTTATTTGATTATGTTAATATATAGAAAATATTTATTCAATAGATTGTGAGTATAATATTTATCTTATTTATTGAATATTTTAATTCACTAGATTATGAATGAAATATTTATTTATAAATTCAATAAAAACCGAGGTGTTAGAATATTAAATTACCACATCTGGTAATAAATAATTATTTAAAATATGGTAAATATTATTTATAAATTTTTTCTTGCAGGAACATGATAGAAAATAATAATAATATTTTTATATGGAATGAGGTTTATTAAATTTTTTAATAGTTTTTTAATGGCCAACATATAATTAAATAATATTTTAAGTAAAACCTAACTCTATAAATAGATGGTTTTATCTATTGTATATTGCATCCAAAAATCAAGGGTAGAGAGTTTATGCAGAAAACAAATGCTCTCTTGAATCATATTTCCCTCTCCCACTCAAGAACGGAAAACAAAAGATATATTTCTTCAATTCCAATGAATGAGTAATCAATAAAGAACAATTAAAGATGTTTGATTCACTATGCTATCACCCAAATATTTAATAGTATTATTCACATATCATTGGGTCATTTGAGGTTCATTTCAAGAGGGATTTTATCAATGGATCCTAACAGTGCAAAAAAGATAATATGAAAGGGTCTTTTCAGATAATCAACATTCATCAATAAAGAATTTTCATAATACCATCTATTTATTTCTTCAAATATTAAATAAATTAATTATAAATTTGATTTGTTATATCCTCTCTTATGGTTTTTTTGGAAATGCCTACTAAAATAAATTTTAATACATTGCCCACTACTAAGTGGTTCCGGTATTCTCAAAACCAATATTTGCATGGAAGTACCAGTACATTCCTTAACCTCCAAGGTTACACTTTTTGAGAACTTAATAGATTTAGAGAAGATAACATACATCCCAAATAATGATGAAAAAAGTATATGACTCATTATTTAGGGCCAAAACTGAATCTAGATCACCAATGTAATATAGTAGAATATCATATGAAAAGATAATATATTAAATGGGGTTTTTATTACATCTACAATGAAACATGTAGGAGTGAGAATTAGAAATCATCGAGTATAAGATATGATAAAAAACCATCCATACCAATATAAAAAAGAAAAGGAAAGTGGGATCCCCTTTCCACAATCCTTTCATCCTAGGAAAATGACCATATAAACACCCATTAATATTCATTGAAAACATAGGAAAAGAGACACACATATTAATCCGTGAAGAGAAACAGACATGAAAATCAAGAAGGTCTAGAGAATACTAATGTAATTCCCATATTACATAATCAAAGCTATTAAAAAGTTTAATCATAAAATGACACTGAGGAACTCTTTATTTCTGATGGTAACTCCACATCCCCTATCAAGAAAGAAAAATATTATCAAAATACATCTCCCTTGAATAAAAAAATATTTGGCCTTATTGATACAATTAGTAAGAACCATTCTAAACATGGACACTAAAATATTGTAGGTACACATATTAATAAAATTATAACATAAAATAGGAATGAAACCATAAAGAGAAAAAGGATTTGTTAAATTTATAATCAAAGAATCATTAAATCTATTAGCTTCCCACAACAATTTCATAGTTCTAAAGACTTATAAAACATCATTTTTCACATTGAAACTAACCTCTGGAAAATCCATACAGAATAAAAAGGAATTAAATCCATCGAGTCTAGTAGGTTTTCTAAGATGAAGACAGAAAATCACATGATAAACATCCTCTAGCTCCACATATTTATCCTTCAAACCACATGAGGATTGAGCACTATAGTGAGACAAAAAGTGATCCAGGCTCTCTCTCCCCGAAATAGGTCACTATATGATATTTCCCAATCAATGATTAAATAACCCAATTATCTCACAAATAAAAGCACCTAAATCATAAAAAAACAACCATCAATATTTTTAAGACAAACCAATTAGACTAATAAAATATAGATTAAACTATTTTGAAAAGGATGGTTGAATTAAGGTCCCCCTCTTTAATCCAAAGAACCCAACTAATCTTATTAGATTAGAGTGTTTCCCTGAAGGTCATGTTTTTTAAAAAATAATTAAAAATGAATATAATTTTAATCAAGGCATCATAAGGACAATTAAGAAAAAAATATTATAGTAAATCAAGTAATTCTATACATATTATGGAAATTTCATAAAAATACTGTGAAAATAACTGGGCATGCAGGGATCGTAGATCCTATTTAACCTTCTTATATTTTTAGTAATCTTGGAATATATTACACCATAAAACCCCAAAATTCCATGAATTATATGAAGAAGATAGAAAGTTGTCATAACCATTCCAATGATTAAAAAATTTCAATGAATATTTCTAATAGTGAAGAAAATCTCCATATCTAATAGTAATTGGGGTATTATATAAAATATTGATAAGAATAAAATCTATTATAAAAGAGGGGAACCTAGATGTCCAAGAGGAATTAACCAAAATTCTATAAATCTTCCTAAAAACCCCTAAATTTCACTTCCTCAAATAAAACCATAGAACAAAGCAACAAAGATCATCCAGACTAGAATTAAAAATGGTCCAATTTCTTTCCTATATAGAAGAGGTCCAGTTTTAGAAGCCTAGACATATTTCTTGTGGGATCCAAGATGAATTAAAAAAACCATGAAGTAAATAAGCAAGATCCTAGAAGGATTCAACCTGATATCTTGTGCCCTCACACAGAATCCTACAACAAACAACTGAATTGAAACCATAAAAACGAAATCAAATTGGAAAAATCTAATTTAACATCCCTAATAAGGCACTCAATAAGATACCATAATTCAAAATTAGGTTCAACAGACATCATGTGATGATTATATAATAACAAAATTATCCCAATAGAGGAAGAATAATATTTAGTAAATTGATTCCAATTTATAGAAAAATTCATCAAAATATAATCAAGGATTTCCATTTCAACCTTAATTTTAAAAATCCCCAAACAAGAATATTTATGAGAGAAAATGTCATCCTAAACTAAATTTACATTATATGAGTTTTGAGAGCCATATTTTTCAAATATTCCATGTTAAAAATTGGGAACTAAGGAATTATCCAAACCATTATCCACAAATTTAATTTTTACTAACACCCTCTTTATATCACATTCATAGACTTTAATAAGATTATTACTATGAGGATTATCACTTAAATAATAAGAGTCATGACTAATTTTATATATAGAGTTAGGTCCTTGAGAAGAATGCCCCACTACCTTAATTCCTGGGGGGTATAAGAAGACTGACACTAGATAATTATGATACAGAACAAGCCCCATCTCTATCTGCGCCCTATAAAATAGAAATAGAACAATATCTGATAGATTTATTCAGCACATCTAGAAAAGGTAAAGAACTATAAACCACAAAAATACCATTCTCATCCATATATTAATGTCCTGAATAAAGAGATCCCACTTCCAAGCCACCTGGGGACCGAATCAGACCCAAGTAAAAACATTTATAACACCAAATAAAACTGGATCCATCAGAATTTTATCAGACAAAATAAGTAAAACCAAGATTATCAGAGGTATTCGGCTCACCATAATAAGGGACAACTACTGGGGTAAAAATAGAACCAAAACCTACAATGGGAATTTACTCTGATAAGTAGTCAAAGTAATTATGTATAATAATGAAAACATCATTTCCAATAGTCTTATCCAAGGGTGGGGGAACCTCCAAAACACGATCCAATGAAGAATGTGATTATACAATAAAAGGACCAACCACCATAGGGAAATAATAATTTTTAAAAGAGGAGGAAATGTTGATAGAAAACACTATCTTCTTAGATACATGGGAGGCACTTTACCTTTCTGATATGAAAGATGAGCTTTGAATAGTCTTATCTTTCAATAAGCATGATTCATTATAGTAACTTTAATCTAACCTGAATTAGACTCATCCTTAGGGGTTTTATGTTTCTTTAAGGGTTTCATGGTTTTTAGTAATTTTAGTTTTTAGGGGTTTAAATTATGTTAGTTTTTTATGTATTTTTTTAGGTTTTTCATGGTTTTTTATGTTTTTAGGGATTTTTAGGATTCTTATGATTTTGTAATGTTTAGTGTTTTTTAAGGGTATTGAGATTTGTTATGTTTTTAGTAGTTTTATGGTTTTTTGGGGGTTTAGGTTTTCTTAGTATTTCGGGGGTTTAATGTTTTTAGTATTTTTCCACATTTTTTGGGTTTTAAGGGAGTCTATAGGTTTTAGTGGGTTTATTGGTTTTTTTGGTTTTTATGGATATTTATTTTTTTAGGATTTTTATGGATTTTATAGTTTCTTAGGGTTTTTTTCTATTTTTATAATTTTTAGGTTTTTTATGGGTTTTATGTTTTTGTTGGTTGTTAAGGTTTTCTCAGGGTTTTTCTATGGTTTTAGGGTTTTTTATATATTTATGTATTTAAATATTTTTTAGAAATTATGTTTTTTAGGGTTTTTAGGGATTTTGAAGGTTTTTACTATTTTTTATGGTTATTCACGGGTTTTTGGGGATTTTTTGGGTTTTTATGGTATTTTAATTTTTTAGGAGTTTTAACGTTTTTAGAGTTTTTTTAATATTTTTAGGGGTTAAAAGGTTTTAAGTGTTTTATTGGGTTTTTAGGATTTGATGGCGTTTTAGGGTATTTATGATTCTAGGGTTCTATTTGGTTTTTTTATTTTTATGTTTTTTATAAGTTTCAATTTTTTTTGCGTTTTTAAATATTTATTATGTATTTTTAGGGGGTTTTTGGGTTTTTTTACATTTTTAGTGATTTTCTGGATTTTTATGTTTTTTATGTTTTTTATCTATTCTGAGGGTTTTTATGTTTTTTTGGGGTCTTAGGATTCCTTTTAGTTTTATAGGTTTCTTATGGTTTTAAGAGATTTTAACATTTTTGGGGGTTGAAGGGGTATTTAGTGTTTTTTGTGGGTTTTATAGTTATTATGGGTTTTTTTTGTTTTTTATGGTTTTTTGGGGATTTATGGTTTTTACTAATTTTAGTGTATCTGGTGCTTTTTATGGTTTTAGGAGTTTTAAGTGTTTTTATGTTTTTATTTCTTTCTTAATGTTTTAAGGGCATTATGGTTTTCTATATTATTGGAGAATTTAGGGATTTTGTTTGGATTTTTATAGTTATTAGGGTTTTTAGGGATTTTGAGGAGTTTTAGGGTTTATTGGGGTTTTGTGGTTTCTTTGAGTGTTTTTATGTTTTTATGATTATTTATAGTTTTTTCATTTCTATGGGTTTAAAGTGGTTTTAGAGTTTTAGTGGTGTTATGGTTTTTATGTATTTTAGGATTTTTAAATGTTTTGTTGGGTTTAATGGTTTTTAGGGTGTTAGGGCTATTATTGTTTATAGGGTTTTAAGAGTTTTAAATATTTTTATGGTTTTAAAGGCCTTCTAAAGTTTTTATTATTTTAGTGTTTTTATGGGTTTTTAAGATTTTTATGATTTTTGGTATTTTTAATGTTTTTCATATTTTTATAGGTTTTAGGGTTTTTTAGGTTTTTAAGGTTCTATAGGGGTTTTCAGGGTTTTCAAGGGGTTTTAGGGTTTTTAGGGGGTTTACATTTTTAGTATATTTAGGGTTTTGGGGATTTTTGTCTTCTTTTAGGTTTTTATGAATTTTTAGGGGGTTCAATTAATTTTTGGGGGGTTTTGGGTTTTTGGGGTTTTTTTGTTTTTATGGAAAGTTATTGGTTTTAGTGTTTTTAACATTTTTTAGGTTTTTAGACATTCTATGTGATATTATTTTTAAGTTTCTAAAAGGGTGTTCAGGGTTTTTTGGGGTTTTCAATGTATTTTGATTTTTAGGGAATCTTTATGATTTTAATTGTTTTTTTTGGGTTTTCTGTATTTTGATTGTTTTTTTGGAATTTTATTGATTTTAGGGTTTTTGGGTTTCAAGTGATTATAGTTTTCTAAGGATCTATTATGGGTTTTAGGGTTTTAAGTAATTTTTATTTTTTATCAATTTTTAGGGGATGTTAGGTTTTTATGGTTTTTAATGATTTTTATGGTTTTTTAGAGTTTTAGTGGTTTTAAGGTTTTGTGGTTTTTTGCGGGTCTCAGATTTGTTTTTTTAGAGTTTTAATTTTTTTATATTTTTAAAATTTATTTATGGATTTAATGGGTTTTTAAATTTTTATTGGTTTTGAGGGTTTTTATTGTTTTTATGGTTTAATGGTTTTTCGGGGGTTTTTTGGTTTTAAGGGTTTTTAAGAATTTTTCATTTTTTATAATTATAAGGATTTTAGGGTTTTCAAATTTTTTGGTTTTTTGGTTTTTGTTATGTATTTTGTATTTTTATAGATTTTTAGTTCTTTTAAGGGTATTATATTTTTTTGCTGTTTTAGGTATTTTTAGGGTTCTAGGGTTTTTCTTGTTTTTAGGGTTTTTTTGTTTTTTCGAGGTTTTATAGTTTTTTAGTTTTAGGGTTTTAAAGGGTTTTTATGATTTTATTATTTATTTATTGTTTTTATGGTTTTCATAGGTTTTTATGTATTATTATTTATTTTCGGGGTTTTATGGTTTTTAGCGGTTTTTAGAGTTTTTTGCATTTTGTAGGGTTTTTAGGGGTTTTAAGGGTACATATATTTCAAAAAAATTCTTAGGGTTATTGGAATTTTTAGGGTTTTTATATTTTTGATATATTTAGGTAATTGTTAGGATTATTTTAGGGTTTTTATAATTTTTAAGGAATTGGTGGGGTTTTTTTATTTTTAGAGTTTTTTATTATTTAATTTTTTTATTAGGGTTTTAGTTATATTTTTAAGGTTTTTTAGAGTTTTTTTTATTTTTTAGGTGTTTTAATGGTTTTATAGTTTGTATTGTTTTTTATGATTTTATGTTAATATATAGTATTTAATTTTATTATGTGTATTAATGGTTTTAGGGGTATTGTGGTTTTTATGGTCCCTTAGAGATTTTAGCACTTTTTAGGTTTCTAGGGGTTTTAATTGTTTTTAGGATTCTATGATATTCCTAGTGGTTTTCTTGTGTTTTTAATGTTTTTACATTTTCAGCAACATTAAGGTATTTTTTTGGATTTTTATGGTTTTGATCATTTTAATGGATTTTAAATGGTTTTAGGGTTTAACGATTTTTTATGCTTTTAGGGTTTTTTTTTTGTTTTTAAGGGGTTCTGTGTGTTTTTATGTTTTTAATGTTTTCATATTTGTTTTTGTGTTTTTATGGGGTTTTGTTGTTATATATATTTTTAGGACTTATTTAAAATATTTATGGTTTCTTACAGTCTTTATGTATTTTTGTATTTTTTGGGTTTTTATGAATTTTGGGTTTTTATGGGTTTTAGGGGTTTTAAGGATGTTTTAGGTTTTATTGTGTTTTATAAGGTTTTAGGTGTTTAAAGGAATTTTTGGTTTTATTGGGTTTTAGGGTTTTTATGAGTTTAATGTTTTTTATGGTTTTAGGAGGTTGTATAGTTTTTAGGGTTTTTAGGGTTTTTAGGTTTTTATTGGTTTTTAGTGTTTTTAGGTTTTTAGGGGATTTAAGTTTTTTTTAGGATTTTATGGGTTTCTTATGGGTTTAAGGGTTTTTAGGGTTCTTTTTATTTTTATATAATTTTTTGGATATTTTATTATTTTTGTTTTTGAAGGATTTTGATCGTTTTTGGGTTTGTGGGTTTTTAGTGTTTTTGGGGTTTTTTTTTGGTTTTCAGGATTTTTTGGGTTTTTATGGGTTTCAATTTTTTTCAATGTTTTTTTTAATTTTTTTAGGTGCTTGAATGGTTTTTAGATTTTTATTTTGTTTTAAGGGTTCTTATCATTTTTTAGTGTTTTAACTTTTTAATAGTTTGATTGGTTTTAGGTGTTTTAGGGGCTTTTAAATGATTTTATCATTTTTTAGGTTTTTTGGTGTTTTAAGTGTTTTAGTGTTTTAAGAATTTCTAAGTATTTTCATGGTTTTTAGTGTTTTATGTTTTTAGGGATCTTTTGGGGGTTTATGAATCTCATAGTTATTTAGGGTTTTAAGGGATTTTGAATATTTTTATGGTTTTTTACAGTTTTTTTTAGTTTTATTGCATTTCTGTTTTTTTAAGCGGTTTAAGTGTTTTTATGTTTTTAATCTTTTCATAGGGGTTTTTCAGGTGTTATTGGGTTTTTATGTTTTTAGGTATTTTTAGATATTTTTATGTTTTATTTATGATTTTTGGAGGTTTTATGGTTTGTTAAGGATTTTGAGGGTTTTAGGGATTTAGAGGTTTTATTATTTTTATGTTATTATTTGGGATTTTTGGTGTTTTGTGTTTTTAGGGATTTTAAGGGTTTTAGAGTCTATAATAGTAATTGGGGGTTGAAGAATTTTTTATGATTTTAGTTCCTTTATGGTTTTTATTCTTTTTAGGGGTTATTATGATTTTAGTGGTTTTTATGGTTTTTAGAGTTTTTAGTTTTTTCTTGGGCTTTTATCATTTTTTAGGGTTTTGGGAGTTTTTACGGTTTTTAGGTTTTTCTTGGTTTTTTATGGTTTTTTATGTTTTTTAGGTTTTTTAAAATTTTAATGCATTTTAGGGCTTTACTAGAATTTGTATGGTATTCTTGGGTTTTTAGGTATTTATGGTAATTTGGTTTTTAGGGGTTTTATGGTTTGGGAGTGTTTAGGGGTTTTTTGTGTTTTTGGGGGTTTTTTGGGTTTTAACAGGTTTTTATCATTTTCGGTCTTTAAATTGTCTTTAAAGATTTAGGTTGGATTTTGAGTTTGTATGGGTTTGTTGGGTTTTTATGGTTATTGGATTTTTTATGGTTTTTAGGGTTTTAAGTGTATTTTAGATTATTTGAGTATATTTTAGGGATTCTAGTATTTTTTAGTTTTTTAATGGTCTTATGTTCAAGTATTTTTTAAGGAGATCTTAGGGGTTTCATGGTATATTTAATTTTTTTTTTGATTTTAGGTTAATTTTAGGTTTTTTATGGTCTTTAGGGTTTTTGGGATTTTGATATGAATTTTTAAGGGTTTTAGTGATTATTATGTTTTAGGAGTTATAAGTGTTTTAGGTTTTTATGATTTTATTATGGGTTTAGGGTCTTTTTGTTTGCATATTTTTAGGTCTATTTTTTCGGAATTTAATGGTTTTTTAGGTTTTAATTAATTTTGAGGGGTTTTAGGGTTTTATGATTATTAGGGTCGTCATGGTTTTCTTTGAGACTTTTATTGTTTTTTGGGTTTTAAAGGGGTTTTATATTTTTTAGTAGTTTTTAGGGTTTTTATGGGTTATAGTTATTTTATTTTTTAGGGGTTTTATAGTTTTATGATTTTTATCGTTTTAGGATTTTTATTGTTTCGGGGGGATTTAGTGTTTTTTAGGTTTTTCGGAGGATTAATGTTTTTTTAGTTTTTTATGGTTTTCGTTGTGGGGTTTGAGGGTTATAAAATTTAAGGTATTCATAGTGATTTTTTAGTATTTTACAGGTTGTATAGGGATTTTCGGTATTTTGAGTGTTTCTCAGTTTATGGTGGTTTTACGTTTCTTTGGATTTTTAGGTTTTATTTTTGTTTTTATAGGGTTTTAAGGTTGTTTTATTATTTTTAACTTTTCTAGGTGTTTAATGTGTATTTATATCTTTGTGTTGTTTTTAGTGGTTTTATTTGCTTTTAAAAAGTTTAATGTTTTTATGTTTTTTAAGGTTTTTATGGTTTTTAGGGTTTTATGTTTTTTGGAGTTTTAATTGTTTTTGGTTTTTATGTTTTTCTTTGGGTAAATCATGAATTTAAGGGTTTTAGTTATTTAGTTATTTTTAGATATTTATAAAATTTTATGGTTTTTAGGGTTTTTAGTTATTTTTGGGTTTTTTTTTTGGTTTTTTTTTGCATTTATGGGTTGTTTTTTTTGAGTTTTTAAGGTTTTTTTTAGTTTTTTAGTTTTATAACATATTTTGGGGTTCCAAGAGTTTTAATATCTTTACTGGATAATTAAGAGTGTTATGGGGTTTTCGAGGTTTTTTTATTTTTATGGGATTCTGGTTTTAAAGGGTGTTAAGGGTTATTATGTAATTTTATGGTTTTGAAGTATATTTCTATAATGTTTAGGTGATTTAGGGGTTTTAATTGTGGTACATTTTTTATGGTTTTCATAGGTTTTATCAATGATTTTAGAAATTTTTTACATTGTTTTGGGATTTTTATGGTTTTGAAGTATATTTCTATAATGTTTAAAGTGTTTTTTTGGGGTTTAAAATATTCCTTCCTTTTTCAAGGGTTTATCGGTTTTTTGTGTGGATTTTTAGTGATTTTTAAGGGTTTTTAGGGTTTTTAGGGTTTCTAGGGACTTAACTTTAGATTTTTAGGGATTATATGGTTTTTTTGGGTTTATGTGTTTTTTTTATTTTTAGGGTTTTCTTTTAGTTTTATAAATTTTAGGTGATAAATGGATTTTAGATTATTTAGTGGTGTAAAAGTGTATATGAGTTTTTTGGGTTTTTATGGTATTTATGAGTTTTATGGTTCTTAGGGGGTTTTATGGATTACAGTATCTTTTTAAGGATTTTAGGGTATTTTGGAAATTTTTTAGGTTTTTTAGGTTTTTTAGGTTTTTATGTTTTTTAGGGGATTTTAGGATTTTTATGTATTTGGGAATTTTATGGGTTTTTAGGATTTTTATGGTTTTTAATGTTTTTAGTGATTTTGAGAATTTTTTTAAGGTTTTTAGGATTCTTTATTGTTTTTACCATTTTTAGTTTTTTAGGGGTTATAACTATTTTTTGTGGATTTCTTACAGTTTTTTGGGATGTTAGGGTTTCTTATGGTTTTAGAAATTTTTAGTGATTTGTAAGATATTTATGTTTTTTTAGAGTTATTAGAAATTTTTAGGGATTTTAGGGTTTTTAAGGTTTTTAGTGTTTTATGGTTTTCTTGGGGTTTATGGGTTTTTTAGTTTTTATGGGTTTTAAGCGTTTTTAGTTTTTTTGACCTTTTTAGGGGTTTAAAGATTTTTTATATATTTTTAAAGTTTTTTTGGGTTTTTTGGGGTTTTGGGTTTATAATGGTTTGTTGGGGTTTTATGGGTGTCATGGTTCTTTAAGGTTTCTAAGGATGTTCTATGATTTTTAATTATTTTATGTTTTTAATGTTTTTATGGAATTTATATGATTTTTCATAATTTTAAGTTTTTTAGGGATTTTGAATGGTTTAGGGTTTTAATGGGGTTTTCTATTTGCATTTTTTGGGATTATAGGGGGTATTTTTAGTTTTTTAGGGTCTAGAGTTTTTTATTATTTTAGTTATGTAAAGGGTTTTTATAGATTTTAGATGTTTTATGGTTTTTAATGGTTTTTAGTGGTTTATGGTTTTTATTGATTTTTATTGGTTTTAGTTTGTTTTGTGGTTTTTAAGGTCTTTTAGTATTCTCAGTGTTTTTTAGGATTTTATGGCCTTTATTTTTATATGATTTTACAGTTTTAGGATTTTTTTTGATCTATAATTTTTTTTGTATATTTTAAGGGAATTTGGGATTTTTTTTGGATTTTAATGGTTTTTAAGTATTTTCTTGATTTTGAGGGGTTTTTTGGGTTTTTAGTGTTTTTAGGTTTTTATGGGTTATAAGTGTTTTTATGTTTTAAATATTTTGATAGAGTGTTTTAGGGTTTTATGGGTTTCAGTTTTTTTTTCATTTTTTATTCTTTTAGGTGGTCTAAGAGTTTTTTGGATTTTAAGGTTTTTTATTATTTTTCAGGGTTTTTATTTTTTATTCGTTTTAGGGATTTGTAGGGATTGTTAAGGGTTTTTAGATAGTATTTGGGGTTTTCGTGGTTTTTATGGAATTTCAGGTCGTACGAGGTATTCAGGTTTTTTGGGTTTCTTCAGTTTTTTTAAGATTTAAGGGTTTTTAGAGTTTTTAATAGTTTTAAGGGTTTAAAGGGATTTTAAAATTTTAGGGTATTTTTAGAGTTTTTATGTCTTTTTATTATTTTTTAACATTATATTTTTTTTGTTATTAGTGGTGTTAGTGTTTTTAGGGCCTTTTAAGGGTATTTTAGAGTTTTTAGAGTTTTTTGGTTTTTAGGGGTTTTCAGTGTTTTTTGGATTTTAAGGTATTCTTTGGGGTTTTCAGGGGTTTTAATATTGTTTATGATTTTATGTATTTGTTAGGGCTTTTAGGTTTTTTAGGTTTTTTTTCGTGTATTAGATATTTTGAGGGGTTTTATGGTATTTAGGATTTCTATGGTTTTTTGGGGTTTTAGGGGTTTTAGGGTTTTTTGAGTTTTTTGGTTTTTATGGATTTTAAGTGTTTTTAGGTTTTTATGGTTTTCATTAGGATTTTCATGTTTTTTTATCTTTTTATGTTTTAAGGATGGTTTTGGGAAATTTTAGGATTTTTATGGTTTTTAGGGATTTTCGAGATTTTGTGGGTTTTTGTTGTTTTTGGGTTATTTAGGTTTTAATGGTTTCTGGGTATTTAGTGTATTTTGAATTTTTTAGATCTTTGTAGTATTTAATATTTTTTAGTATTTTTAGGGGTTTTCTGATTTCATAGTGATTTTTAGTTATTTTCATGTTTATAATGATTTAAGGTTTTTGGGGTTTAAAGAGTTTTTAAATTTTAAGGTTTCCTTGGGTATTTCAATGGTTTTTACATTTTTAGGTACTTTTAGGGAATTTTATGGTTTTAATGGGGTTTAATGGGTTTTTTGGTATGTTGAGGGTTTTATGGTTTTAATGATTTTTGGGTTTTTTTGGATTTTTTTAGTTTTTAAGGGTTTTAAAGGGTTTTAAGAATATTAAACATTTTTAAGAGTTTAAAAGGTTTTAGAGTTTTTATTTGGTTTATGCAGTTTTATGCGGTTTTAGGGGTTTTATGTTTTTTTTATTTTGTGATTTCTAGGGGTTTTAGGGTTTTTAGGGGATGTATAATATTTAGGTATTTTAGGGATTTAAAGTATTTTTTATTTTTAGGGTTTTCTTCAGGTTGTTCAGATTTTTTTAGGTTTATACTTTTTTAGGTATTTTTAGGGATTTTTTAAGATTCTTATGGTTCTTTTTTGGATTTTACAGATTTTGAGGGGTATATGGGTTTTAGGTTTCTTAGAGTTTTTAGGGTTTTTGAATTGTTTTGGTTTCTAGGGATTTTAACTATTTTTTTGATGGTTTCATAGTGGTTTTCATGTTTTATTGTTTTTTTATGTTTTCAGGGATTTTTTTTCTGATTCCATAAGATTTTTATAGTTTTTAGGATTTTAGGGATTCTAATAATGTTTTTAATTTATAGGTTTTTTTGTTTTGTGGGTTTTTGGGTGTTTTTTTTTCTAAGTTTTTGGATTTTTTTAACATCCTTTTGGGTTTAATTGGGTTTTAGTGTTTTTAGTGGTTTTTTCGGTTTTAGGGGATTCAAATATTTTTAGGGTCTTTTAATATTTTTATCATTTTTATTTTTTTTGGGTATTTATGTGTTTTTATGCTTTTAGTGTTTTCATAGGGTTTTCATATTTTTACATTTTTTTGGATTTTTATGGATTTTTTATGATTCTAATGGTTTTTAGGGTTTTTAAGTTATTTGAGAGATATTTTTAGGTTTTTTGGGTTTTTATCATTTTTTTGGGGGTTTAAGAAATTTTTGGTTTTTAGGTTTTTAATGGTTTTTTAGATTTTATTTACTTTTTTTCGGTTTGATGTGTTTTTAGAGTTTTTAGTGGTATTTTTGTATTTTTAAAGGTATTTAGGATTTTTTTAAGTTTTATGGCGGTTTTTTACTGTATTAGTGGTTTTTGGGTTTTTTGGGTCTTTTAGGGGTTTTTAAGGTTTTTGGAGTTTTTGGGATTTTAGGGGTTTAATGTGTTTTAGAGGTTTTTAATTTTTTATCAGGATTTTCCAATGATTGAAGGATTTTTTTTGTTTTTAGAGTTGTTTTTTGTTTTTTGGATTTTGTGATTTTGAATAATTTTTTAAGTTTTAGGGGTTTTAGGTTTTTTTTTCTGATTTTGGGTTTTTCTATGTTTTTTGAGTTTCTTGGGTTTTTATCATTTTTTGGAGTTTTATTATGGATTTGATTCTTTGTGATAGTTTTCAGTGGTTTTATGGGTTTGAAGGGTTTTAGGGGTTTTAATTGTTTGGGGGTTGTGGGTTGTGGGTTTTTTTATTTTAAGGGTTTTAGGAATTTTTTAGGGTTTTATCATTTTTAGGTTTTTAGGGGTTTTAAGTGATTTTATGTTTTTAATGTTTTATTAGAGGTTTTGAGGGCATTTAAGGTTTTTTAATTTTGTAGGAAATTTGAGGGATTTTTGAAAATTTAATTGTTTTTATGGGTTTTAGGGATTTTATCATTTTTTGGGTTTTAAGGGAATTTTTCTAGTTTTTTTAGTATTTAAAGGTTTTATAGAGTTTTTAAAAAATTTAGTGGTTAACAGGGTTTTTAGGGTTTTAAGTGAGGTTTTAGTGTTTTTATGTGTTTTTAGAGACTTGTAAAGGTTTTTAGGGTTCAAATGATTTTAGTTTTTTTTTACGGATTTTAGTTTTTAAAGAATTTTAATGTTTTCTTAGGGGTTTTTATGGTTCTTTACTATAAGGACCTAGCCTCCGAGTGCCTGGAGCCAGTTCCCATGAGACACGATCTACCATAATTATTACATTACATTTACATTCAACACATCATGTCTCATGCTACAGAGGCTCATGAGGTTCAGGTGCTAGGAAAACTAGCTGCAATCTTAAATGTCCCATCTCTTAAAAACCGTAACCTGAAAAAATTTAATAAAAAACATAGGGTGAGCATTGAAATACTATGTAAGGGGTTTTGAAAATACTTAATACATCTTTTGAAAACTTCCTTTGAAAATTCATTCACATACTTTAAAATTATTCCTTCGATGAAAACATCATGACGTTTCAATGGTCGCTATAAAACAATTAAAGCATTTCATACACAAGTATTTAAACATTTAACTGAAATCTAGTAAAAATGAATAAATACTAACAACTAAAGTATGCATAACATTCAAGGTATGCAAGTACTACTAAGCTTGAACATTGTCAGAGTTGTGCTTAAACAATTTCACTAAAACTTATAAAAATGCACATTATGACATAATTAATGTAATGTTAAGATATGCATTAAAATTATGGAAAGGTAATTAGAGCATGCATTATCATTATCTCATAATATTCCATTTTCACTTCAATCTCATACTCATAAGTAATGGTTCTATAACCAAGGATATTTCTCTAATCGAAATAATCACTTGGTTGGTCATATACTGAAACATAATGAGGAAACGTATAATGTCGGACTCATGTTTGAATGTCAAGGCCTCATGCAATGACCTACGGGTAAAAACACAATCTAACTATATGAAAAACTATCGATGCATCGAGGAGCTTAATTTTATTAGTCTCCAACCTAGAGGGCTTACTTTTACCAGTCCCCAACCTTGAGGGTTTTCTTTCAACTGTACCCCAACCCGGTAGTCCAATACATTCCTCATATGTCAATAAGGTCTGATATTCTAGGTGTCACATACCACTTTCAATATTTAATTTTCAATAGATATTACCCAAATACACTCTAGTGTTTGTTTGAAAACATTAGGCAAGCTTGGGAAAAAAAAATAACTAATTCTGAGACTTCTCGTCTAATAACAGGCCATGATTGATCCACACCCAATCTCTTCCTGTTTAACACACTCAAGAGTCAGGTTTTCTGAAAACGATTTTAATCTTGCATTAAATATGTATACATTTTCACTCGGTTTTCATATACTAAAACTTGTAAACAACATTTGATTCATAAGTAATTCATATACATATTCTCATGTATATATATATATAAATAAATATATATATATACTTTTATAATAATTCATCTTCTTGTTTTGAAGTAGTCGATTTACACATCGACATGTCTCCGCCCGATTTTTCGTACGTATCATCCTTTTAAAATTTATTTATACATAATAACACATTACCCATACCCCATAGAGACATATATGTTTAGTACATAAAATATGGATAAATATTATCTATGCATGATTAGTGAAACCGATGCGCATGACATGTCAAAAACAATGGCCATTACTTACATGTCATTCTTGAATTAATTAAATGAAACTCGTATGATCATGTATATTATATACAAAGAATTATGTAAACATATGGTCATGCATAGTATAGTAAACATTATTTTCTCATAAGATAACACATAAAATGATGGATGATTAGGGTTTGCCACATGAAATGATGTATTCTTATTTAAAGAACCTTATCAATAGAAATGAATCCTTACTAAAGATACATGTCATTCATTATGATGATAAAATCATCAATGAACATGAAATTAGATTCAAACATAGCTTCATTTATCAACAACATTCACTGCTTCTGGTAAAGGACCATATGGACATGTTACTTTAAATCATTTTTAACCTAATCTCATGTATTCAAAATATATGAAGTTAATATAATTAAAACATTTTAAATTAATGTATCTTTGACACATACATTTTAATTTATCAAACACAAAAACTAACATTTATTAATTACCCTTTAAATACTAAATGCATTAAAAACACCAATTATATTTTGATGATCATCATATTGAAATTACAGTTTGGGAATTATAAAAATATTTATATATATACATATATCTGAATATGTGCAAGGAGTATAATTTTATAACCAAATAATTTCTTGTGTGTAATAAATACTTCAAAACCTAATTAATCATTAATACTTCTTGATTGAAATCCAAACCATGTAAGGTATATAACATGTGTGACTGAACTGATATCCATATGTAAAAATTAGGGTTTCTCATATTAAATATAAATCCGATTGAATTAAAAATATATTTCACATCAAAGTCATTATTTTCAGGTTGTAAATTATCTTTTAAAATTTATAAAATGGATTTAGATTGAATCGTATCTATACTTGTACAAACCCGAATACACACATTAGTATTTATTGGGTTCTATAAGAAGTACAAATCTAATTGAATCCAAAACATAATTCACAACTAAAAACATTATTTTAAGATTGGAAATCACCCTTTAAAATCCATAATTCTGGTTTGGGTTGAGTCTTATGTATACATGTACATACTCGAATATGCATATAAGTATATATTTGGTTTTCATAATAAGAACAATTCTAATTGAACCCAAAATATAATTCATATCTAAACCGTTATGTAAGATTTGTAAATAAACTTTTAAAAACTATCAACTTGATTTTTTTTGAACTACATACTTACATATATAAACAGCCTCATAAAAAAAGTATATAAAAAGGGATTTTTCACAATTACGAAATATTCAAAACAACCCATGTATATATATGTAACATTTTTTGTGGAACTGGATATTTATTTTTGGATCTGCATAAAAAAGGGTGGTATTAATATATATATATATATATATCCATGCACATACATCTGTATATTCCAAAGTATCTAAAATATATTTATTTTTTTCAAAAACAGAACATAAGTACACTCTTACATCGTCCACACCATGAATATCAAAAGGATGTTATATATATCATTGTAATACCAGAAAATAAGGAAGGATTTGATATACATATACATATTCAAAAATGTGTATACAGAATATAAATATATAAATGTTTTGTAAATTTAAATCAGATGAAAAGAATCCCTTACACAAAGCTATAAAATTATAGATTCCAAACAGAAAAATAATTGATATTTTATCCCTTACATTATCTTGAGGACGAGAGTCATACAGGAAGAGAGGAGATTGATGGAGGTCTTGGAGAGATTGAATGAGAGGTGGAGATAATGAACCCCTGGGGGTTGGTTTCATGGAAGAGGTGTTTAAGAAGGCCATCAAGCCTCGGCCCAAACCAGCAGACCCTACTACAAGACCTCCGAAGGAGAAGACAATGGTTTGACTTGGGGAAAAAACAATAATGAATATATATATATATATATTATATAAACATCCCCAATAAAGAGCTCAGGTGAGGATATGTTGTGATGCATGAGTGGGGTCAGCTCGTGGAAAGGTGCGAAAAAGGGACCCTCTGAGGGTCACAGGCATCAGGTGTAATGGAGAGGGAGCGGGGTGAGGGTGATGGCCTAGTGGTTTGGTTTTGTGGGGAGAAAATGCTTGAGGTCAGGGGAGGTGCTCGTGTGGCGGTGTAGGACAGGTGTGGGGGTCCCCGAGCAGCCGACGGTGAGGTGACGATGGGGAGGTGCTCGGGCAACGGCAAGGCACTGGTGGGGAGGCGCTCTGTCGACCCGGGTTGCAGCGTGAGGAGGAAGGAGACCTCTTTCATTTGTTTTGCGGTTTTATTATTATTATTATATTATCTAGTATTATTGATATATTATTTTTTAGTCTGAACTAACCCTAACCTAGTTCCCTCCCAAAACCCATAAGGGATTTCCTACCCCCTTTTTTATTTATTTTTCTTTTGTTATTTTAATAACATATTATTATTATATCATGTTTTAAACTAGTCAAAAGTTGTACTAAATTATTTAATAATCTATTATCTAACCTTCTTTTTTTTAATCATACTTTTTTTTGTCAATCACATTTTCAACATCATACCACTACTACTTTATATTATAATTTGATTCTTGTTTAATTATTTATAATACTTCATTATCACTATTTAATTAATTCAGTTAATGTAATTTATATAAATTTTATCATAACCTAAGTATTATAATATTAAATTTATACATTAAAATAGTTTTAATAAATGAGTTGTTCAAAATTTATAATTCAAAACATTTTATATGTTTAACATTAAAATATTTATGCGTTATTATTTTTTCTAAACGAGAATCATAAAATTTATTATTTTATAAAAATTAATCTAATCATAAATTTATAAATTAAAATAATTAATTATTACTTTACATATATATATATATATATCATATTTTCAAAAATGGAATTTTATATAAAACTCAAAAAATTTGATAATATTCATTCCTGTGATAGTTAAATATGAATTTTAATAAAACCCATATAATTATTTATATAATAGTTTAAGAAACTATCTACTTAATTAAATAGCGTGAAATGATGTCATTAATAACAATCTTCTATGTCATGAATAACTGCATTATAAAATTATAATTATATAATTCAAAACAAATATACACATATTTGAAGGACTAAATATACCAGGTTTTAAGTCAATTATAAAATGTTGTCAATGGCTACATTTATATCCTTTTGTATTCTATGGTCACCACGAGGCAACAATCATATTAGTGCCCTATAAACCTAAAACTCGGGATTTCTTAAGATTAAGTAGATTGAAGAAGAATAATAAATAGAAGATGGTTCAAGTCATCCATTTAGTTCTTAGTGTGTCTGCAGTGGCTTCGGCCATTCTTATGTTTGTTTTGATGGATGATAAAGTCCTCTATCATCTTCTCTGGGTTAATGTTGTTTTTAGTGGTCTTTCTGTAATCTTAATAGGGTTTGTAATTACTATATTTGGTTAGTGAGCATTCCCTGTAAACTCAGAATGTTGTAATACACTTCAGTGTTATGTTCTTAAATAAGAATTTATGTGTTTAATCTTATATATTTTGTTTGGTTAAAATAAGAAAACATTAATGGAATTAAACACACAATTGCTATTTATACGGGTTTGAAATAATCGGGGTGTTACATTATTCCCCCCTTAAAAGAATTGCGCCCTCACAATTATATTCATAAAAGGTAATGAAAACCACCAGACAATCGTCATCACCAAAATGGTAGATTTGGATCGGTGAATAGGATATCCAGGTTGGTACTCAGTCCCTCTTCTTCACTGGCCCAGATACACCATGAGCAGTATGTCTTGAACTCCTGCTCATGTATTCTACACACATGCTTCCATAGGGAGGCTCGAGCAGTAATAAAGTCAACGATGTCTGAATGGAAATTTTCTATGGTAATTATCCGGACTATATCATGCTCATGATATTCCATTGGAATTATGCGATCAAATATACTAAGGTTTAGAGTCTGGAACATGAAGGCTACTCTGCGGTTCCCATCTTGGGAAGCTACTAGGAAACATGCTCTGGTAGAAAAATTTTGTGCCAGAGTGAAACATCAAAAAAGACCTTCGAAGTATCTCCCCATCTGCCTATTATAAGGGAGTTGGGTAGTGGCAATTAGGTGGAATACATGGTCAACCCCTTGACAGGAACAAAGAATTTCATGGCTGTTGGAAAAATCAAACATGCATTGACATGATCCTCGTAGATGGAGGAAGGAAGGATTGTCCACAATGCACGACCTGATTATGATTTCCTCCAAATTTTCATCTGGTAGGGATGAGATATTTGTTTGCCCAGCCATCTGAAAATACATTCATGATAATTCACTTCATAGTTCAGATAAAGTAGATATAGGAAAGGAAAACATGTAATATTTATATAACACGTAAGTTTATACATCAGTGCCTGAGTATACCACACGAACTCCACATAGATAGGCAAAACTCCGTATCTCCTCAAACCATACACAGGATGAGCATTTGCGGTTAAACCCATAGAAACACCTCTGACATCTCCTGAGTATAACATGAGGGGTTTGAAGTTGGGAAACATCAACATACACTTGTTTCCTATAAGACAGTCAGGTGGAATCATCTTATAACATCCCAAAGTCCAAAAATTGTCCCCAAAATCCATAGTTCATGATTTGGCCAAGATAGGCCGCTCGGAGGTCTCAGGCAGCAACAGCTTCTTGAAAAGTGTCGAGGGAAATTAATCCAACATCCTCACCTGCTGTGAGAACTCGAAAATGTCCCTCATGGTATCTCCCCCAATGTTCATAGGAGGGAAATTGGGTCATCATCATAAGAAGATAATCAAATCCAAATCCCCGATGTAGATGAAGCACCCGTTGTGATTTTGACACATCATACAGGTGATTGAATTACATGAAGATATGAGCATAATTAAGAAAGTTCTATCAGCTAGCTAGAGAAACAATGGTCTCTAGGCCCTTAGTGGGAAGTGACAAAAGATTGGTAGATACATTTCCATCTTTCATGTTAAAGTTACAATATAATTACTTAGTGACACTCATTCATATATTTATACTACCTGGTTTTCCTGAGTTATCTGAACCTATCCTCTGATACCATCTGTAAGGACTCGGCCTCTGAGTGCTCGGACCCGGTGCACCTGAGACACGATGTACCATAATTATTACATTACATTTACATTCAAAACATCATGTCTCATGCTATATAGGATCTTGAGGTTCGGGTTCTAGGAAAACCAGCTTCATTCTAAAATGTTCCATCTATTAAAAACTGTAACCTGAGAAATTTTAATCAAAACTGTTGGGTGAGCATTGAAATACTTAGTAAGGGGTTTTGAAAATACTAAATATATCATTTTAAAACTTCCTTTGAAAATTCATTCACATACTTCAAAATTATTCCTTTGAGGAATACATCATAACATTTAATAGGTCACTATAAAACAATTAAAGCATTTCATAAACAAGTATTTAAAAATTTAACTGAAAGCTAGTAAAAATGCATAAATACTAACAAGTAAAGTAGGCATAGCATGAAAGGTATGCAAGTACTACTATGCTTGAACATTGTCAGAGTTGCGCATAAACAATTTCACTACAACTTAAACAAAAGCACATTATGACATAATTAATGTAATGATAACTTTTGCATTAAAATTCTGGAAAGGTAAACAGATCATGCATAGTCATTGTCTCATCATATGCCATATGCACTTCAATATCATACTCATAAGTAATGGATCTATAACCATGTATATTTCTATAATCGAAACAATCACTTGGTTGGTCATATACTGAAACATAATTTGGAAATGTATAATTCCAGACTCTTGTCAGAATGTCAAGGCCTCGTGCCATGACCTAAGGGCAAAAGCCCAATCTGACATTCTCGAGAACTATCGATGCATCGAGGAGCATACTTTTACCGGTCTCCAACATAGAGGGCTTAATTTTACCGGTTCCCAACCTGGAGGGATTTCTTTTAACCGGACCCCAACCTAGCAGTCCAATACATTCGTCATATGTAAATAAGGTTTGATATTCAAGGTGTCCCATACCACTTTGAATATTTACTTTTGAATTGATATTACCCCAAAATACTCCAGTGTTTTTCTGAAAACATTAGTCAAGCTTTTGAAAACAAAATAACTAATTATGAGACCGCTCGACTAATGACAGACCATGATGGATCCATGCCCAATCCCTTCCTGTCTATCACACTCGAGAGTCGGGTTTTCTGAAAACGTTTTTTCTTGCATTAAATATGTATACATTTTCACTGGGTTATCATATACTATAACATTTAAACCACATTTGATTCATTAGTAATACATATACATATTATCATGTATATATATATATATACTTTCATAAGAATTCATCTTCTTTTTCTGAAGTAGTCAATTTACACATCGACATGTCTCTACACGATTTGTCATACGTATCATCCTTTTAAAATTTATTTATACATAATAACACATTAACCATACCCCATGGATACATATATATTTAGTGCATAAAATATTTATAAATATTATCTACGCACGATTAGTGAAACCGATGCCCACGAAAAGTCAAAAACAATGGGCATTACTTATTTTACATTCTTCAATTAATTAAATGAAACTCATATGATCATGTATACTATATAAAAAGAATTATGTAAACATATAATCATGCATATTATGGTAAACATTATTTGCACATAATATAAGACATAAAATGATAGGTGATTAGGGTTTTCCACATGAAATGATAGCATCTTAATTAAAGAACCATATCCTTGTAAATGAATCTTTACTAAAGATACATGTCATTAATTATGAAGATAAAAGTGTTAATGAACATGAAATTAGATTCAATCATAGCTTGATTTATAAACAACATTCACTACTTCTGGTAAAGGACCATATGGACATGTTACTTTAAATCATTTTTAACCTAATCTCATGTATTCAAAACATATGAAGTTAATATAATTAAAACTTTTTAAATTAATGTACGTTTGACACATACATTTTAATTTAGAAAACACCAAAATTAACATTTATTAATTACCCTTTAAATAATAATTGCATTAGAAACACCAATTATATTTTGATGATCATCATATTGAAATTAGGGTCTGAGAATTATATAAATATTTATATATAAACATATATCTGAATATGCGCAAGGTGTATACTTTTATAACCAAATAATTTCTTATGTGTAATAAATACTTAAAAACAAAATTAATCATTAATACTTCTTTATTGAAAGCCAAATCATGTAAGGTATATAACTTGTGTGACCAAATGTATATACATATGTAAAAATTAGGGTTTTGCATACTAGATATAAATCTGATGGAATTCAAAATATATTTCGCATCAAAGTCATTATTTGAGGGTTGGAAATTATCTTTTAGAATTTATAAAATTGATTTATATTGAATCGTATGTATATTTGTACATACCCGAATACACACATAAGTATTTATTGGTTTCTATAAGAAGTACAAATCAAATTTAATGCAAAACTTAATTCGCAACTAAAAAAAGTGTTTGAGGATTGGAAATCACCCTTTAAAATCAATAATTCTGGTTTGGGTTGAGTCTTACGTATACATGTACATACTCGAATATGAATATAAGTATATATTGGGTTTTTCACAAGTAGAACAATTCTAATTGAACCCAAAATATAATTCGCGTCTAAACCGTTATTTAAGATTTGTAAATCACATTTTAAGAACTATAAACTAGACTTGTTTTGAACAACATACTTACATATATAAACAACCGAATATGAAAAGTATATAAAAAGGGGTTTTCCATGATTACAACATATTCAAAACAACACATATATATATATGTAACATTATTTTTGAAACTGGATATTTATTTCTGGATCTGTATATAGAAGGGTGGTATTAATATATATATATATATATATATATATCCATGCACATACATCTGTATATTGCAAAGTATCTAAAAAATATTTTTTTCAAAAACAGAACATAGGAACACTCTTACATCATATACACCATGAACATCAAAATGAGGTTATATACTTCTTTGAAATACCTCAAAATAGAGAAGGGCTTCATATACATATACAAATAAAAAACTATGTATATAGAATATAAATATATAGATGTTTTGTAAATTAAAATAATATGAAAATAATCCCATTCAAAAAGCTATAAAATTATAGATTTAAAATAGAAAAATTATTGATATTATATCCCTTACATTTGCTTGAGGAGGAGAGTCGGACTAGCAGAGAGGAGATTGCTAGATTTCTTCGAGGGATTGATTGAGAGGTGGAGATAACGAACCCATGGGGTTCAGTTGCATGGAAGATGGGTTTAAGAAGGCCATCAGGCCTCTTCCCAAACCAGCGGACCCTACTGCATGATCTCTGACGTAGAAGACAATGTTTCGTGTTGGGGAAAAAACAATAATGAAAAAATATATATTTTATACAAACTTCCCCGAGAAGAAGCTCAGATGTTGATATGCTGTGAAGCATGAGTGGGTTCAGCTCCTGGAAAGGTACGACAAAAGGGACCCTCTGAGGGTCACGGGCATCGGGTGTAATGGAGACGGAGTGGGGTGAGGGCGACGGCCTACCGGTTCAGTATTACGGGGAGACAATGCCGGAGGTTGGGGGAGGTGCTCGTGTGGTGGCGTAGGACTAGTGTGGCGGTGCCCAGGCAGTCGACGACGAGGCAACAGTGGGGAGGTGCTCAGGAAATGGCGAGGCGCTGGTGGGGAGGCGCTTCGTCCACCCGGGATGCAGTGCGTTGAGGAAAGAGACCTCCTTAATTTTTTTTGTTGTTTATTATTATTATTATTATTATTATTTTATCTTTTATTATTGTTATATTTTTTTTTGGTTCGTGCTAACCCAAACCAGGTTCCCTCCCAAAACCAATACGGGATTTCCTTCCCCCGTTTATTAATCATTTTTATTTTTTATTTCGATAAACTATTATTATTATATCAACTTTTAAACTAGTGAAAAGTTATACTAAATTATTTAATAATCTATTATCTTATCTGACTTTTTTTCAATCATATTTTTTTCCCATCACGTTTTCCACCTCATACCACTACTACTTTATATTATAATTTTTTTCTTGTTTAATTATTACTAATACATCATGATCTCTATTTATTTAATTCCATTAATGTAATTTATATAAATTTTTCATAACACATGTATTATAAGAGTAAATTTAAAGATTAAAATAGTTTCATGAAATGAGTTGTTCAATATTCATAATTAAAAACATTTCATATGTTTAACATTAAAATATTTATGCCATTATTATTTTTTCAAAATGAGAATCATAAAATTAATTATTTTATAAAACATAATCTAATAATTAATTTATAAATTAAAACTATTAATTATTAATTTATATATATATATATGTATATCATATTTTTGAAAAATGAATTTGATATAAAACTCAAATAATTTTGATATATTCATTCATGTGATAGTTAAAATTTGTATTTTCATAAAACCAATATAATTATTTATATAATAGTTTAAGTAACTAACTAATTAATTAAATAGCGCAAAATGATGCCATAAATTACAATCTTCAATGTCATTAATAACTATATTATAAAATTATAATTATATAATTCAAAACAAATATACACATATTTGAAGAACTAAATATACCAGGTTTTCAGTCAATTATCAAATCTGGACAACGACTATATTTATAGTCGTTAGTATTCTATGGTCACCCTGAGTAAACGGTCATATTAGTGCCATATAAATCCAAAACTTGGGGTGTATTAATATTACTGTGATTGAAGAGGAAGAAGAAAAATAAGATGGTTTAAGTTACCCCTTTAGTGCTTAGTGTGGTTGTGGTGGATTCAGCCATTCTTATGTTTATTTTGATGGATTCTAAAGACCCCTTTCGTCATCTCGGGCTTCTCATTGTTTTGAGTGGTCTTCTTGTAATCTTAATAGAGTTTTTAATTGGTATATTTGGTTAGTGAGATTTCCCTGTAAACTTAGAATGTTGTAAAACACTTCGGTGTTATGTTCTTAAATAAGATGTTCTGTGTTTTATCTTTTATATTTTGTTTGGTTAAAAGAAGAAAACTTTAATGGAATTAAACACACAATTTCTATTTAGAATGTTTTGAAATATTCATCATGTTACATTTACAATTTGGGGGATTTTTAGAGCTTTATAAAGATTTTTATGTTTTTTGGTTTGTAAGGATTTTTTGGATTTTTAGACTTTTTAGGGACTTATGGGTTTTTTTGGATTTTAGGATTTTTTGTGTTTTATGGGGTTTTAAGAGGTTTTAATGTTTTTTAATGTTTTTTATTTATTTTATGTGTTTCTAGAGTTTTTAGAGGTTTTTATGGTTTTATGGTATTAAGTGATTTTTGGGTTTTTAGGGATTTTTTCAATTTTATGTTTTTCAGTGTTTTATTTGTTTTAGGTTTTTATCGTTTCCATACAGTTTTTTGGTTTTTTTCATTCTTTTGGATTATTGGGATTTGGTAAATTTCAATTGTTTTTAATTGATTTAGGTATTTTTAAGATATTCTGGGTTTTAGGGTTTTTTTTGTTTAATGTTTTATTTGATTTTTATAATTTATTTATTGTTTTTAGAGTTTTATTATCATTTAAGGGTTTTAAAGGATATTTAATGTTTTTAGTGTTTTGTGGATTTTTATGTTTTTAGGGGTTTTAGGGTTTTTAGGGGTTTTAGGGTTCTTAAGGGGTTTTTAGGTTTTTAGGGGTTTTAAGTGTTTTGAGGTTTTTATGTCTGTTCTTTGGTTCTCCAATTATTTAAGGAGTTATTATATTTTTTTAGGATTTTTATGTCCTTTTGTAGATTTTTATGGTTTTTAGTGTTTTTAGGTATTTTGATGGGTTTTAGGGTTTCTAGAGTTTTTATGTTTTTGGGGTTTTAATGGGGTCTTAGTGTTTATATGAATTTTTAGGGATTTTTACAGTTTTTAGGGGTTTTATGATGATTAGGGTTTTTTTGTTTTTAGAATTTTTATGTCTTAAAGAGTTTTAATTGTTTTGAGTTTTTCTTATGGTTGTTTAGGAATTTAGGGTATTTTTGTTTTTAGGTATTTTTAGGGCAAGGAAGGAGCGAGGCCAGGCTATCCCTGACACCCCAAATATATAAATAAGCAAAAATTGCAACAGAAAAGGGTGGGGATGGTTCCAACAACCCACACACAAAACCCTTGCAACCCTAAAAAACAAAAGTCAAAATAAGACCAAGATGCAAAAGGAGAATTAGCAACAGAAAAAAATCTTCATCCCCATAGAGATCCCCATCAGCGCCATAGCCTGAGGAAGCATCTGAGTCCACCGAATCCCATTCACAGGATTCATATTGTTTGAGGAAGTTCGCACAATACTTCATGAGTTCCATGTCCGATTTTACAATGGTAGCCCTATCTTTCTTTCCATGTGGGTCTCCTTTACCTTTACTAGACTTGGAGGAATCCCTAGTTTCCATTGGACTAGGTATGGAGGATTAGTCCCTCTTAGCCATCCATTTTACTAGAGGGTAACTCTTTATCTTGCCCTTCCTTTGGGTAGTGGCATCAGGCACAACCATGTCTCCATGCTTGCTACATTCAGGGTCAGATCGTGAACATCTCTTCTACTTACCACTTGATAAATCAGAGATACCCATCATCTCTTGAGCCTTCTTGATCCTATTAATGATTGAATAAATGAGATCATCATGGTCCCCAAGGATTTCTCCAAGCCTTATGTGTTAATCATTCTCATCTCCAAGAAAGATCACCAGCTGTAGATCCAGCTTGTGAAAGATATCATAAATATGCTACACAAGCATGATTTTCGAATAGTCCAGCATAATCGGGTCAGATAGTTCAACATAGGGAGGCAATTTCTTGAACGGAATAAGATTCGCGTTCCTATCGGGATGCTCAATTCTCCACTTATCAGCGCGAGGGTTACCAAGAGATTGCATGGGATGAGGGGCTTTGCTCAGACCAAGTCAAGGCACAGTAAAGTCCAACAACACTTGCTCTAGAGTGGGCACAGTTTCTAGGGGTGTTCCACACCCAAGGCCCATGAACCATCAATAGGGGAAGGAAGGTCTGTATTTTAGAGGGCATCAGCAGCCACTGCCTCCTGCAACACCAGTCTCTCCTGACCCCTTTCCTCAGTTCCCATAGAGTCCAGGGGATTCAGACCATTGAACTGATTCGAGAACAAAACCAGCTCATGACCACATCCAGAATACAGTGAAGGGATTAACAAAGACACCATCTCTAATCCATAACGGGCTGGCTTTGACACTAAGCTCTTGCCCCTGCCAGGATCAGACTGTAAGACAATAGCCCCAACTCCACCGGTAATAAAATCTCCCACATCAAAAAAAGCATCCCTCCCCAGGCTGAAATCACCGTTCACTCATGTAAAGATATTCTCGAACAAGATAGACTCCACAGCAGCAAGCTAGGGAGTTGAGCCCCCATCCTCCATCTTGTCATTGCTCCGAACAACTAGCAGAGAATCCCCAGGGGCATCATTCTTTACCTTCATGTCCCTTGTTGAGATAACCATTGTGGAGATGGGCTCCTTGCCAAACCTAGCCACCATTCCATCCCTATGTCTACAATCCATTTTCAAATGATCAAGAGAAAAGCACGAGGTGCGTTAATTTTCCCACGATTCGAAAACCACAGGTTGCTTCCACTGAACCTCTTCACCAATTTCAATCCAGACGAGGTAAACTTTTTCTTTCGAGACATCAATTTCAACACAAACCTTTGGGGAAACTAGGTAACAAAGGGACCTGGTCCATCTATCCACACACAAAAGCCCTCTAACCAAATTCCCCAGCATAGAAATAATGGAAAATATTTGGAAGGGAAGATGGAGTTCAGGGAACCTTACCTATATTACCATCATATGAGAGTCACGATTCAAATGGAATTCAAAATTCCACCGGAAAAGGGAGAATCCAACAGTATCACACCTATGAGTAGCTGAAGGCCAGGCCTAGATAAGGTCCTCCTCCGACAAGAAATGAATCAAAATGTGACTGGAATCAACCAGACCCATAATGGAACAGTCCCTAAGATTCCAATTCTCAAACACAAAACTGTCAAAAACATCAACTGGGGGATGCCAGTTTAAATATAGGGCCACCAGGGTCAGGATCTGGAGGGAAGAGTTTTTTTGAACTCCACAATAGATAGAGGAAACTTCAGTAACCCTTCATAAAAGCGCATGACTTTAGGACAGAGATCAATCTGTAGGAAAGCAGGAAGAAAATCAGGATCCAAGAAAGGATAGAATCTGTCCTTAAAAGGGGGTAGAATTGGCCCCTCCCCCACAGAGGGGGGAAGCTAGTGTGCAACCATTTCATCATCATCAAGTTATTGGTGAAGCTCCAGGAGTTCCATCATGTGAGTGGAGCGGAGGAACAATCATTCATTTTTTTCCTAGGTATATTTAGGGATTTTTTAGATTTTAATGGTTTTTAGGGATTTTCAGGGGTTTTAGTCCATTTAGGGTTTTTACTATTTTTATAGTTTTTAGGGTGTTAGGGTTCCTATTTAGTTTTTAGGGGTATTAAGGACTTTTATAGTTTTTTTCATTTTCAGTGGTTGAAAAGTTATTCATATTTTTTTACTGGGTTTATGGTATATGGAATTTTAGGGTTCCTATGGTTTTTAGGGGTTTTATGGTTTTAATTGGTTTTAGTTTTATTAGGGTTTCAAATAGTTTTTTAGTTTTTAGTGGTTTTAGGTGTTTTATGTTTTTAAGGCTTTGTTATAGGTTTTTATAGTTTTTATTTATTTAGTTATATTTAGTGTTTTTATGGTTTTTATGTATTTTATAGGTTTTGAGGGTTTGTAGTGTTTTTTGGGATTTTTTGGATTTTTTGGATTTTTTGGATATATGGGATTTCTTATTTATTCACAGTTTTAATGTTTTTAAGAGATTTTTATGTTTTTAAGGGTTTAAAGTGTTTCTATATATTTTTGTGGTTCTATATGGGTTTTATGGTTTCTTTTGGCATTTATATGAATTTTTGGGGTTTTATGGGTTTTAGTGTGTTTTATTGTTTTTATCATTTTATAGTTTTTTAGGGAATTGGAGTGTTTTTTTATTTAAGGTTATTTTAGGTTTTTTGTTTTTTGTTTTGTATTTTTAAGGATTTTTTTGGTATTTTTATGGTTTTTAGGGGTTTTAAGGATTTGGAGAAATTTTTTGGGTTTTTTTTGGGTTTTTTGGTTTCTAGGGTTTTTTGATTTTTTTGGGGTTTATAGAAATTTTTTATTGATTTATTGTCTTTAAATGCTTTTTTGGTTTTTAGTGGATTTAGGTTTTTTATAGGTTTTTAGGGGTTTATGGTTTTTAGGAGATTTATTGTTTTAAGAGTTGTGGGGCTTTTGGGTTTGTATATTTTCTATGCCATTAGGGGTTTTATGTGTTTAAAGGTTTTTAAGGTTTTCTTTGTGTTATTTAAGGTTTTTGGGTTTTACATTTTTTATATTTTTAGGTATTTTAAGGATTTTTATGGGTTTTTAGGTATTTTGAAGGGTTTTGGGGTTTTTTTGGACTGTATTATTTTTTGGGCATTTTTAGATTGTTTGAGTATTTAGTGTGTTCAAAGTTTTCATATGTTTTTAAACAATTTTAAGTGTTTAAATTGGTTTTAGTTATTTTAGTTTTTAGTGGTTTTATGGGTTTCAGGGTATTTTTTTTTTTTTTGGGTTTTATGGTTTTCAGTGGTTTCTAGTGTCTCTAAGGTTTTTTTGTAGTGTTTTTCACAACTTTTAGGTTTTTATGGGTTTTAAGTGTTTTTATGATTTAATTGATTTCCATGGGAATTTAATGGGTTTTGGAGTATTTATCATTTTAATATATTTTTTTAGATTTTCAGGATTTTTATAGTTTTTATTGTTTTTAGGGATTTTGAGGGTTATCCGGGGTTTTTAGGGGTTTTTGGGATTTTATGTTATTTATGGGTTGGGGTTGGGTTTTTTTTGAGTTTTTACGATTTTTATGTTTTTGAAGAGTGTCATAATGTATTTAAGTTTTTAAATTGTTTTCATAGTGTTTAGTGGTCTTTTTAATTTTTATTGGTTTTTAATGGTTTTAAGGTTTTTATGTATTTTTATGGTTTTTAAGGGTTTTATTGGTTTTAATGTTTTTTGGTTTTTATGTTTTTATGGGTTTTATGCGTCTTAAGTGTTTTTTAAATTTTAACGTTTTCATTGAAGTTTAAAGGGTTTTAGGGGTTGTTATGTTTTTAAGAAGTTTTGGGGTTTTTAAGGATTTTTATAGTTTTTAGGGGTTTTAGGTTTTTTAGTATTTTTTTGTATATTTTTATGCACTTTCCTATTTTTTTATGTTTTTATCATATTTTGGTGTTTAAAGTTGTTTTAATGATTATAGAGGTTTTTTTTGTGTTTTTATGGGTTTTCAATGGTTGTAAGTCTTTTAAGGGTTATTTTGGGTTTTATGGTTTTTTGGGTTTTTTTTTGTTTTAGCATTTTTAAGGTTTTTAGTGGTTTTATTATTTACAGTTTTTTAATGGTTTTCTTTGGATTTATTTGGGATTTTAGGGTTTATTATCTTATTAAGATATTTTAGAGTTTTTTGTGTTTTTATTGTTTTTGGGGTTTGGGGAAATTGATGGTTTGCAGGGTGTTTTAGGGTTTTGATGGATTTTTGGTTTTTTTCGTTTTTTCGTTTTTAGGGGTATTAAGGTTTTTAGAGTTTCTAACATTTGTGGGGGTTTGAGTGATTGTTTTTCTTTTTTATGTTATTTGTTAATTTGCAGGGTTTCATAATGGTTTTAGGGGTATATTTTGTTATTAGGGTTTTTAATATTTTTATGGTTTTCTGGGTTTTTAGTTTTGTTATGTTTTTAATGTTTTCCATGGAGTTTTAATTGATTTTAGGGTTTTTTTATTTTTTACGGTTTTTAGTGATTTTTATGATTTTTTTTGTTTGGAGTTTCTTATGGATTCTGAGTTTTTTTAGGTTTTGTTAGTGGTTTTATTGTTTTTTCATTTTTAAGATTTTTTTTTGAGTTTTTAGTTTTGTAAGTTTTTTTTGACTTCATAGCGTATTCAGGGGTTTAAATTATTTTTTTTGTTTTAGGGATTTCTAAGGTTGTATGGATTTTTATGGGATTTTTAATGTTTATTGGAGTTTTTTAGTTTTAAGGTTTCTTAAGGGCTTGATGGTTTTTCAAATATTTTAGGTTTTTAAGGTTTTATTAGGGGTTCTCATGGTTTTTGGTGTTTTTGTGTTGTTATGGATTTTTAGGGATTAATTTTTTGTTTAATGGGTTTTTTGGATTTTCATGGATTTTGAGGATTTTATGTTTTTAAGGTTTTTTGGGGGGTTTAGGAATTTTTTTTTGTTTTTAGGTTTTTAGGGTTTTTTACAGTATTTATTTGTTTTAAGGACTTCCATCGATTTTAGGGGTTTTAGTGGGTTTTATGGTTTTTATGGGGTTTGGGGAATTTAATTTTTGAGGGGTTTTTCTAGTTTTTATGATCGTTTTAGGGCTGTTTTATGGATTA
Organism: Viscum album; assembly: GCA_963277665.1. Lineage (NCBI taxonomy): Eukaryota > Viridiplantae > Streptophyta > Magnoliopsida > Santalales > Viscaceae > Viscum > Viscum album. The sequence goes on along the minus strand of OY728148.1, from coordinate 1,476,812,603 downwards.
TATTATTCTTTAGGTTTTTAACTATTATAAGTGTTTTTAGTTTTTTTATGGTTTTATTTTGGTGTTTTAGGTTTTTATGGTTTTTACAATTTTATGTATTTATTAGACTTTTTATGTTTTCAAGGTTTTTATAGATTTTTTTGGGTTTTCTAGGTTTTTAGCATTTGTTTAAGATTTTATGGGGACTTATGTATTTTGATATTTTATATTTTTCCTATGGGTATTCAGTGTTCTTAGGGGCTTTTTAGTTTTTTAAGGATTTTGAGGTATTTTTATGATTTTAATGTTTTTTTGGGATTTTATGGATTTTTATGGTTTTATGGGTTTTTAATGTTTTTATGATTTTTTGGTTTTTTGTGTTTTTTATTTCTTTTGGTTTTTAAGGATTCATAGATATTTTTTTAGCATTTTCGGGGTTTAAAGTATTTGTAGAGTTTTTTGTGGTTTTAAGGATTTTTATTTTTTATCAGGTATTTTCATGTCTTTCAGGGTATTATATGGTTTATAAGGTTTTTATGGTTTTTATTATTTTATTAAAAAATAGGGTTTTGGGGTTTTATGAGTTTTTAGGTTTTGAAGGCTTTCCTAACATTTTTAGGGTATTTATAGTTTTTTTTTACATTTTTATGTATTTTTTGTTAATTTTTTGGATTGTTATGGGTTTTTAGGGGGTTTTGAGAATTTGATGGTTTTTTAGGTTTATGTTGTTTATTTATTTTTAGTGTTTTTTTATTTTTTAGGTTTTCAGAGTTTTTAGTGGGTTTTAGTGTTTTTGTGGGATTTAGAGATTTTTAATGTTTTAGGGATTTTTATGGTTTTTATGGGTTTTATGTTTTTTAGGGTTTTGACCATTTTTTAGGTTTTTTGGGGTTTTTTGTGTTTTTTGGGTTTTAATTTTTTCTATGGATATTTCATGATTTTAGGGGGTTTTATGTGGTTAGGTATTTTTACGATTTTTACGTGGTTTTAGGGGGTTTCCAGGCATTAAGGGGATTTTCAAGGTTTTTTGGGGTTTTGGGTTTGAGGGTTTTTTTTTAGTTTTTTAGGGTTTTTATTATTTTTTATATTTGTTATCTTTTTTATTGGTTAAAATGGGTTTTAATTATTACAGTCTACTATATATATTTTTTGGTTTTTTAGTGTATTTTATGTTTTTCGAGCTTTTGGGGCTGGGGGTTTAGGGTTTTTAAGGATTTTATTATTTTTAAGTGTTTTTACTATTTTTAGGAATATATGTTTATCTTAGGGTTTTTATGATTTTAACAGTTTTTTTATATATTTTTTTGTATTTTTATGGTCTTTTATTTATTTTTAGGTGTTTTTTTTTCGATTATGACGGTTTTTAGGGGTTTTAGGGGTTTTAGAGTTTTTATGGAATTTTGGGTTTTTAGGTTTTTTTTTGAGTTTTTAGGGTTTTTAGGGTATTTTAGTGTTTTTTAATTTTTTTTAAAGGTTTAAATGTGTTTTAATTTTTTTAGTGGTGTTTAATTTTTATGGGTTTTGGGCGGATTTTCAATGTTTTTATGTGTTTTTATAGTTTTAGGGTTTTGAGGGTCTTCAGTGAAATTTAGGGTTTTAGGGATTTTTATGTGTCTTTAGTTTTTTATGGTTTTCTTAGTGGTTTTTTGGGTAGTATGGATGTTTACATTTTTAGCGAATTTTAAGGATTTTATGGATTTTTATGGCGTTTTAGGGAATTTTGGGTTTCTGTCGCTTTGTATTTTTTTGGGGTCGTTTGGGTTTTTATTAGAGTTTTTTTTCTAATGTTCTTTTAATGTTTTTAACAGTTTTATTAGTTTAAATGGGTTTTATTGTTTTTAGTGGGTGATTATGGTATTTTTAGGGTTTTTGGTATTTTTATGTTTTTAGGAGATTTAGGGTTTTTAGTGTCCTTTTAGGGTTTTTAAAATATTTTAAGAATTTAAGGGTGTAATTATTTTTAGGTTTCTAATTTTTTCAAAGGGTACTTACATGTTTTAGTGGTTTTTATGTTTTTATATATTTTTAGGGTTGTTTGATATTTTAATGTTTTTATTTATTTTTAAGGTTTTTGAGTATTTTTTGGTTTTTAATGTTTTCTTAATTTTTTTAGGGTTTTTAGGTTTTCCAGTGTTTTTTACATTTTAATGTCTTCAAATGTTTTTTAGAGTTTTATTTCATTTTATGGTTTTTTTGTTTTTATCATTTTTAGGGTTTTTAGGTGCTTTATGGTTTTTAGGGGTTTTTAGGGTTCTTTATGGTTTTTTGAATTTTAAGGATTTTTATATGTTTTACCTTGTTATTGTTTTTAAAAAAATTTAGGGGTTTTTAGATTTTTTAGGAATTCATAAAATTTTAGGGATTTAAAGACTTTTATGATTTTTAAGGGATTTATGGGTGGTATCGTTTTATGAGTGTTTAGGGTTTTTAGGTTTTTTTTATGATTTTTAGGTTTTTTAGGTTTTTAGGTTTTTAAGGTTTTTAAAATTTGTTTTTAATATTTTTATGGGTTTAAATATTTTTCATAGTTTTTGTTAATATTTAGAGTTTTTATTGGGTTTTATGGACTTTATGGGTTTTGAGAGTTTTTTATGTTTTTTAGTGGTTTTTTTTTGTTTTGGGAAGTTTTTAAATTTTCTAGAAATTTTTTATTTCTAGGAAATTTAATCGTTTTCCGGTTTTTAGGGTTTTCTTAAGGGATTTATTGGTTTTTAGTTTTTATGGATTTATACTTATTTTTTATGTTTTTATGGTTTTCTATGGGTTTTTTTGTGATTTTTAGGATTTTTAGTGGTTTTTAGTGCTTTATGGTTATCATAGGTTTTGGGGTATTTATGGCTTTTTGGAGTTTTTAAAAGTTTTAAGGTTTATTGTTGTTTTTAATTACATTATGTGTTTAAATTGATTTTATTGTTTTTTGTATTATATAAAGTTTAATAGATTTTTATGGCTTTAGGGGTTTTAGGGTTTTTAGGATTTTTAGAATTTCTAACATTTCTTGTTTTTTTGGGGGTCCAATTTATTTTTAGGATTTTAATGTTTTATTACGATTATTCATGTTATTAAGGATTTTCAATGTTTTTAGGGGTTTAATGTTGTTGTTTTTTTGTTTTAGGGGTTTTTGAGTTTTTAAGGTTTTTTAGAGTTTGTTATTGTTTTTGGGGTTTAAAATGGTATTTATAGTTTTAGTGGTTTTTAGGGTATTTATGTGTTTTAGGGTTTTTACCTTTTTTGGTTTTTGAGAGTTTTTTATGGTTTTTATTGTTTTTTATTTTTAGGGGGTTTATGTGTTTTTAGTTTTTTAATGTTTTCTTAGGGGTTTTCTGGGTTTTAAGGGTAATTATGTTTTTTATAATTTTTTGGGATTTTTAGGATTTATGTGTTATTTAGGTTTTCATAGTTTTGAGTGTTTCTATGGGTTTTAAAAGTTTTTAGGGTTTTTTTATTGTTTTTAGGTGTTTTATGGTTTTGGGTGTTTTTAGGGGATTTTAGGTTTTCAGGGTTTTTAGTGTTTTTAGGTCTTTAGGGGTTTTAAGTGTTTTATGTTTTTTAATGATTTCTTACTAATTTTTATGGGTTTTAAGTTGTTTTATGTTTTTAGGAATATTTAGGGGTTTTTTAGGATTCTTATAGTATTTAGGTATTTTTGTGTTTTTTTATATTTATGGTTTTTTAGTTTTTAGGGGTTTTATGGGTTTTAGAGTATTTTTGAACATTTTGAAGAGTTTAAATGGTCTTCATAGGTTTTATTGTTTTTAGGGGATTTAAGTTTTTTTATGTTTTTATGGTTTTATTAGGGGTTTTAATGATTTTTTTTGTTTTCAATTTTTTTATGAATTGTTATACATTTTTTTAGTGTTTTAATGGTTTTAAGGGATTTTAGGGATTTTGAGGTGATATTTTGTTATATAGGGGTTTTATGGTTTTTTTTATTTTTTGGGGTTTTATTTTAATTTTTTATTTTTAAGGGTTTTAAGTGTTTTTAATGATTTTATGGGGATAAATGTTTTTTAGTGGGTTTTATGGTATTTATGGTATTTTAGGATTTTTAATGGTTTTAGGTGTTTTTATGGAGCAAAGAAGGCATATGATCAAGAATTCTTGGTCCCTCAAATTTATTAATAGAAATAAAGTACAGAGCATCAACAAAAGGATAAAATTTTTTTTTGGGAAGATCTCCCTTCATATATGAAGCAACTTAAGACCCAAAATTATTTGGGGTAAAAAGGACCGCATCGAGCTCCTTTCTCGAATACCCTTTTTAAAGAGCACATCCACAACCATAATTACCTCCCTATATACATGTGTGACATTGAGAATTAGGTACTAGGACACCTTGAGAAAATCAATCCAATTAGTGAGTATTATCCAAGGTACCCTTGTTAATTTTTTTGAGGGCCTCAACTACCAGTATCGAGTCAAATTTAATCCATAAAAACTTCCACCCAAAATTAAATCAAAATCGGACCTCCTTGATCATTTCCCAAAGATCCGTCTCATAGGAAATTCTTCTTTCAATAAAATTATAGAATAATCCATTAATGAATCCTATGTGTGTACAGAAAACACCTCCAAATCTCAAGGGAACAGGTGAACCTGATATCGTGCCATCCATATGGACATTAGTCCATGATGGAATTGGGGGATTACACCAAATGAACATCAGATGTAGTGGCTTCCTGTACCTTCCTGAGACACCAAGCATGTGCCATAAAATCAAGTCATTCATATCATATCCATTAAACTATATTGGATACAAGATGAAGCATGGAAATCATTATGAATTTTCATAATCCCACCATGAAAGGAGTTGGGAGTATTCTGGAAGGCCACTACATTTTGGGTTACCCCTATATGGGAAAAAATTGTTTCTACTACTGTGATTAAAAGACTGTATGTTTGGTTTCAGTATTTAATATTTGCAATGATACTGAGAAAATTCAGTAGTCGACTGTTCGTGCATATGTTAAACATGAAAAGGTTTTGTAGGTAGTCCCATAGGCCAATATAAAAATGAAAACTAACGAAGGTGTGTGGCACACTTTCCTCATCTTAAAGATAGAGGCAGCTAACCGAGGAAAGGGACCATCCTGTCTTCTTCAGCTGTTCATGCAAGGGAAGTTTGTTACTCCATAGTTTCTATAGTATCATTTAGTGTGATGGTGAAATTAAAGGCCTCAAAATTTTTGTAATTCAGACAGGGGTGAGTCTCCTTTTCACATTTTTTTTAAATAGATGTCCCTTGTGTTCATTTTTCCAACAAAATTTGGATTCCATATGAGGGTGTCAGTATCAATGAACATTTTTACCTATATTTTTAGAATGAAATGGTTTCATAAAAGAGAATCAAGATCTCTGATGCTCTAGTAATTTCCAACAATGGAAAAGTGTTATAGGTTGGTCGGAGGTATGAAATTTTCATGAAGTGGCCTATCCGGCAAGGTAGTGGTCCAACAGTTCTGATTCGAGTGCCTCAAAACAACCCATTATGAGTGTGAAATAATGGCATTGTATGAGTATCTGTTATTATCCCAGATTGAAAAATATATGTAACATGAAAACCCATTACAAAGTTTATGAGTGAACATATCATTGAGGTAGTCCCAGAATCTATCATGCGGGTTGAACAGATTCTAATTGATGTTTCCAAGGAGGGCCTCATTAAACTTATTGAGATCCTTAATTAAAATACCAATCATATTAGTGGGTTTGGTGAATTTATTCCAAGGAACAGAGACCATATTATTTTCCCTAATATAGTTTTTCCATGAAAAGTTCACGATATTATCTTGAAGGATTTTGATCAGACTTATGGGCCATCTATCAATGGAAAATTCATGGACAGATATAGAGGTAATGATAGAGTTAATCAAGAAAACTCTTCCTACCTGAGATAAGCACTCTCCTTTCATGTTATCCAATTTACGAGTCATTTTGATTAATGTCCCCCAAAGGTGACACCTTTTATCCTTCTCGAAAAATAAAGGGAGATTAAGATACATGAAGGGTAGAGAACCCCTCTTCATAAAATGTTACATGGAAATGATAATTTACTTAGATACTGAAGTTCATTTTCCAAAGACAATGGAGGACTTGTTCTAACTGATGACCTACCCATATGCATCCATATAATGATGGAATATAATTCTGATTAAATAAAGGGTGTGTTTTTTGGCCTTCTCGAATTTAAGGGTGTCATCCACATATAGAACATGTGAGGAAACATGAAGATATTTCCCTACCATTATTGTCCTGTAGAGACCAGCCTATATGAAGTATGTGATTCAACATCTCATGTAATCCTTACCAATCCCAAATAAAAGTCTTTTGAGTGGATCCCCCTACTTGACTCCATGAGAGCATTCAATGAATCCTTTTTTGGGATCCCTTAAGAAGAATAGACACCATGATACTATTCAAAATTATGGTGATCATTTTAATGAATGTTATATAGAATCCATACTTGCTGATAATGTTAATGATAATCCTACACTTGAGAGTGTCAATGGATTTTCAGATGTATAGATTTAAGTAATATCTTACATGCTTCATTTTTTCCTCACTATGTTGATTCCCTCCATGCTAGATAAAAGGTAGCTTTGGATAATCCTCCCAGGAACATACCCAAATTGATTTGGGGTGATAATATCTTGCCCGATATTCCCCACCATTATAACCATAATCATAGTAATTATTTTTGGAAAGGTTTTTCCAATGGAAACTAGAAAAAATCCCTTATTTCAATATGATTTTCCCTCTTTGGTATAATGGAAACATAGTTATAATTGGTTTCATAAAGGACTGAATTATAGTGAAATAATTCCCTAATTTCATTAGTATTCTCCACATGCATAAAGTCCCAATAGTATAAGAAAACATTGTTGATGAAACCTTCTAGGCCCACCACACTATCGATGTCTATAGAGAATAGAACATCATTGACCTCCTCCTAAAAAAGGGGACATATGTTAAGCCCTTTTTCAAATTATCCTCAATAAATTGCATAATGTAATCAAACAAGTTAGTGGAATTAGAATTTCCACCATCATTGTATAATTCCTTGAAATTATCCACCATGTAGATTTAAATTCCATCCATAATTGTGAAGGTTGATCCATTAATTCATATGGAATGTGGAAAAATCATGAACCTTTTCTCCTTATGCAGACGATGGAAGAACATGGAGTTCCTATCCCCATATTTGAGACACTTTACATTGTATTGAATCCTTACCAACCTCTCCTTTAAATCTAGAAGGTCATAAGTCTTGGTAGGAATATACACCTCATCTTGGAAGGAAATATTTTTTTCTAATTTTACAAAGGTAAATATGAGATTCAATAGCCATAATGACATCATCCAATCTAGAAAAATAGTTCCTACTCCACTACTTCAATAAAACCTTGATTTTCTTGAGTTTTGAAGCCACAGTAAAGTGTGGTATACCATATAAGGAGATATTCTATCCATTGATAACAAATTAGTTTCATATATAAATTATCAGATAGGAATTATTGAATTTAAAAGGAAGTGGGTTTTATCTCATAGTATCCATCCAGATATCAATAATGAGGGGATTGTTATCTGTGTTAAACATGGTAAGAGTGAACCCATAAATTTCAGTGGGGGAACTTCTATCATTAATCTCAAAGAAGCATCAGTAATTTTTACCTTATTACCTACCATTTATAGTGAAACTTCCCCATGTGAGGTTATCTCCTTCTCTTGGGACCTCGATGAGGCTCTAGTGATACATCTAGAAAGAGAAATCCTCAGCAGAAATATGAAAGAAATTTGATCCAATATTTGTATCTGGCCACAAAATTGTGTTGAATTCTTCAATTTTTGTCCAGTATTGCACCATTCAGTCATTCATTTGAATCATTTCCTTCCAAATATCCCTTCACACAGTGTATAAGAAAGAGTCATATACAAAAGAGACATTATGTGTAGAAATATGAAATCTGATTTGGAGGGAGATGAGTTGGGAAATCATATCATAAGAAAGGATCTAGATATCATCATGCTTCACAACCCGAAAGGTTTATATATCTATCTCATTCATGTTATCTGAGAAAAGTGAGTATCCATGGGCCACCCAGCTAAAACCCTTCCAGTTCTCAAATTTAATCTTTGGTTTACCAATTCCAACAAGCATTGTCCTATTGGAGGTATGTATGTTCTTAAGGGCTGATGATGTGGGAGAGTTCCCAAGCCCTCATTAGTTCCAATACATTAACTACATTGAAAATATGGTATGATGCCCCAAGAATGAGGCAGATCCCTTTTCACTGATTTAGGGGAGGATTTCAATCCCTTACCTTTTCCATTATTTCACAACTTTTTGGGCCTGCCTATAGAATTCTTGAGGGTATGTTGATCATTATCTATGAGAACATTCTATCCTTTTTTAGGGTGATGGATTTCTTCAACATTTTTAGGGGATGGATATCCTTACTACTGTCATCCCAGTATTTACTACTGATTGGGATGAATGTGTTTTAGAGTAGACAACTTATTTGGATGGATCCCTACATGATTTACTTATATTACCTTTATTTGAGGAAACTTCAATGAAATAGTCCTTAGCCAAACCAAATGTGGATGACATATCTTGTGTTTCTCCATAAAATTCAGAGTGGGATTAGTCCACTATAATGTCTTGCATGTCACTCACCATTAATTTTTTTTCAACATTTCTAGAGAACTTTATCAAGCTTGGAGTTATCTTGAGAACTGTAATCAAAGACTCCACTACATTTTTAGAAGTAATAGGGTATGAAACATTAGCTCCCTCTATAGCTAGCTATGCAACAAAAAATGGATATCCAGAAACCACAGGGTCATTATACCTTCCCTCAACATGATACACAACAGGGTTTGGAAAACTAGAGACCACAAATCTAGTGTGCTTAATTGGTAGGGAATTCATAGACGTGACATGGGATCCATGTCTAGTAGGCACTATATTAGTGGGAGTGAGATCCTATCATGGGACCTCAATGAAAAAATTAATGGATTCCTTATTACCTACTATATAAAAAACAATAGGGGTTGTGATCTACGTCAGTGGCTCGTCGAATCAGATTATAGATTGTTTTTGGTTATGTTAGTTCGTGCTTTTTCTTTCTCTCAGTTGTCTGTAAGATTCAAGAAGGAGTTGGAATGATGGATACTCTGTTGTTTGAATTAGTTCAGGTACTAGTTGTTGTTTTCTTGGTATTCTGAACATTCTTGTCTGCTTGAAAGATTTTGATGATGGTCATTGGCATAGGGGGGGGGGGTCATGGAGACGTGCTCGGTCGAGGGATTGGCCTCTCGCTCCTCTGCTCTTTCTCCAGGAATCTACCGCTCTCTATAAGATGGATCTAAGTGGTGGTATTCTTATTGTTTTGAGATGTGAGGGTGAGATACCATAGACACTTGTGGTTCCGTCTTTGTCGGCTCTCAGAGGTTGACGATGTTAATGATGTGATGTTCTATGACAGCTTTTGATTTTGGAATATGATAGTTTTTCTTTGTTCGAATTTTCCTTCAATGGTCATCATCAGTGTTGTGTGGATATGAAGATGTGCCCCATAAAGGGCATTGGATGCTTGTTCCTCTACTCTTACTCTAAGACTCTACCACTCTCACGGAGGGGGAGTCGGTTGGTGGTCTCCAAGATGCTTTGGTATGTTATTGAAAGTGATTTATGGTGTCTTGTGGTGGTTCTATCTTTGTTGGATCATGTGGTTTCGACGATCGCTGGAGGTTCCATGGCACGAGGTATTGGTTTGGGATCTATCAGTGTTGAATGCGTCGATGGTTTTGGGAGGAGGTCATGTGTAAATGTTGCAATTTCTTGTGGGATGGTTTGATTATGATGGTGGGATGTCAGTGTTGCAAGATTTGACTACATGGAACATGCCATAGAGGAGGACTCAAAGCTAGCGGTTCATCTTTTCAGTGCTCTACAGATTTGGCTATTGAGAGGGTATGGCGTCTGCCATCGGATCGGGCCTATGCATCGACACGGGACATTTTCTTATCGTATTTCCATGCAATGGTGGAGAGCTTCATCATGTTTTTATGCTGGGAAGGGGAATCTCCATTTTTTCATTCTGGTTATACTATTTTTTTCCTTCAGGTGTGATTTTTCTTAAGTCCATGAAGTCTGTTGGGTTTCCCCCTTCCTCCCTTAAAATGGGGCTTTCATAATAATAATAAATTTAAGGCCTTCAGACTGTTGGATGGATTGGTGTTAAGCACCACTACCTAAATTAGGGTGTTTTCTAATTAAAATTCAAGAAGTAGCCTAGAGTAGTTCCAAAATCTTGAGTTGTCCATTTCTCAATAAATTTAAATGGGGAAACCCACTGATGAATAAATGTCCCATAGGATCTTATGGTTCCTGTAAAGCCATTTCATCTTACAGATATAGACCAAATATAATGTGAAGGTGTTCTCGATGCTGGAGGGGTCAATATTTTGGTCCCAGTCGTGGATCTGGAGGAGACCTAGTTTGAGAGAAATCGAACCAAAGCTCCAGGATCTCTTATTTGATTCATCTAAAGGGAAAATGATGTGATTATAACCCCTTCCCAAGGTTTTCTTATTCCAAAAATAAAATCCCCATGTTCCAACAATCCATTTAACTAAATCTCCAAACATGAAAAGTCTATCCCCTTCAGGGATCAAAATTGATGCAATGAAAGAAAAACTACATAAAATGATCATTTCTTCCACTACCTCATGATTTCCAAAGACACGGGAAACACACACTTTTTTTATCACACATCTAGGATAGGGAATGTTGAAATCGGTGACAAATAGTGACACAATGACATTCACAACATTTTCAATGATCTTTTTCAGCTTGGTAGATTCCAAATCCTTACGAGTTCCATCCGGCTTAGGATTATAGAGATAAAAAATCGCTTTATGCTTGATAAATTCCACCTTGTTCTTGGTTTGATCTCTGATCTTGAAATCTGGGGGTTTCGAGATCTGAGATCGGGTGTAGTCCCCATAGTTTTCAGAATCCCTTCCTTTCTCTTCCATCAAACGTGTTTTTATCATTTTTATAGATTTATGGTTTTAGGGGTCTTAGTGTAGTACATTTGTTTTCATGTTTTTAAGGGTTTAACATGTTTTTATATTTCTAAGGATAACTTAGGCTTTTCCATGGTTTTTGGGTTTTTTATAATTTATATATGTTTAGGTCTTTTTAGGATTTTTATGCATTTTAGTGTTTTTAGTGAATTTGATTTTTTTTTTGTTTTTGGAGTTTTTATGGTTATTTTTGTTTTTAGTGGTTTTAGTAAAAAAAACTTTTGTTTTTGGTTTTTAGGGAAATTTTGGTATTTTAGGTCATTATGAGTATTTTAGGGTTTTAATTGTTTTTAGAGTTTTTAAGATTTTTTCTATTTAAAGGGTTTTTAAATTTTTTAGTGGATAAGGATTTTTTTTTTGTTTTTATGGATTTTTATATTTTTAGGGGATTTTATGGGTTTTAGGGGATTTAGTGTTTTTTAAATTATTTTTGGTTATTCAATGTGTTTTTAGGTTTTAATTTTTTCTTACTGATTTATAGTGTTTTTGGAATTTTTACGTTTTAATTGATTTTGAAGGGTTTTTCTAGATTTTTATGGGTTTTTTGTGGCATTAGGTATTTTAAGGATTTAGGATTTTTTAGGGTTTTCATCATGGGGGGGGGGTTATGTTTTTTTTTTGAGTTTTTAGGGGACTTAATGTTTTTTTAGTTTTCAATAATTTTATGGGGTTTAAATGGTTTTTAGAGATTTTAATGGGTTTTTAAGGTTTTTATAGAGTTTTACGAATTTTAATGGTGTTTAGGGTATTTTATGGTATTTAGAGTTTTTTTGGGTTTTTTAAAATTTTTTGGTTTTTAAGGGTTTTAATAATTTATAGTATTTTATGGTTTTCCTACAAGTTTTCACAGGTTTTTGTTTTCTTATGTTTTTAGAGAAATTTATGGATTGTTAAGGATTTTTAAGTGGTTTTAGGGGTTTTTGGGAATTTTATGGTTTTTAAAGGATTTATGGTATTTTTTAAGTTTTTATAGATTTTTGTGTGTTCAAGGTTTTAATGGAATTTAGTATTTTTAACAACTTTAGGGACTTGAATGGTTTTTTTGGTTTTTAGCGGTTTTTATGATTATTTTGGGTCCTTTGTTTTTTAAAGTTTTTATGTGTTTTTATGGTTTTTAGGGTTTTAGGGGTTTTATGGTATTTCGGGTTTTTATAGTTTTTTAATTTTTAGGGGTTTATAGTGTTTTTTGGTTTCTATGGTTTTCTTTTGTGTTTTCTGTGTTCATAGGGTTTTTATGATTTTAGGGATTTGTTTATGATTTTTATGGGGTTTTAGGGTTTTGAGGGATTTTGAGGGGTTTTAATGTTTTTATGGGTATTTTGGTTTTTTTGGGTTTTGGGGGATTTTTTAGTTTTTTAGGGTTTTAAATATTATTTCAAGTTTTTTACAATTTTAGGGGTTTTATGTGGTTTTATATAATTTTTTAGTTTTTAGGCTTTTATGGGATTTTTGGGTTTTAATGGTTTCTTAATTTTTTATGGTTTTTAGGGGATTAGGGTTTTTTGGGTTTTAGCGTTTTTCTTGTTTTTAGTGGTTTTAGAGTTTTTTATGTTTTCTTAGGGGTTTTAGGGGGTTTTATGTTTTATGTATTTTTATGTATTTTTTTGTTTTTTATGGATTGTTAGTGTTATTAGTGATTTTGAGGATTTTTGGGGTTTTCAAGATTCAAATTTTTTGTTTGGGTTTTATGGTTTTTCTTAATTTTCTTGCATTTTTTATGCTTTTTATATTTTCTTAAGGTTTCTTAGTGATTAAAGGTTTTATTGAATTTTTCATGGTATTAGAATTTTTATGGATTTTTAGGGGTTTATAGGTTTGGGGGTTATGGTTCTTAATTATTTATCGGTTTTTAGGGGTTTTGAGGGTTTTTATGCTTCTATCATTTTTAGGATTTTTAAGGATTTTAAGTGTTTTTAGGTTTTTGAGGTTTTATGAGGGGTTTTTGGGTTTTTAGGGGTTTTTTAAGGTTTTTGAGGGATTTTATAATTTTTTTTAAATTTTTTGGGTTTTATGGATTTTTTGAGTTTTTAGGGTTGTTTGGGTTTTCGGTTTTTTGGGGGTCTTGAGGGGTTATGTTGAGTTTTAGTGGGTTTTTAGGGTTTTTATGATTTTTATGGGTTTTATGGTTTTTCGGATTTTTAGGATGTTTATATTTTTTAGGTTCTATAATTTTATAGGTTTTTTTGGGTTTTAAAATTTTTTAGGTTTTATGGTTTTCTTAAGTGTTTTCAGGTTTTGGGGTTTTTTATTTTTTCGGATAATTTTTCTGATTTTTTAGGATTTTGATGGTTTTTCTAGATTTTAGGATTTTGAGGTTTTTTAGGGATTATATGGTAATTTAGGATTTTAAAAAAAATAGGTTTTCGGGGTTTCTAGTGCTTTAATATTTATAATGTCTCTTTTGGGGTTTTAAATGTTTTAGGGTTATTTATGTTATCTTGGATTTTTATGGATTTTTAGTATTTTATGGGTTTTTAGGGTTTTTATTTACTTTTAAGGTTTGGGGTTTTTATGTTTTTATGTTTTTTATGTCTTTAGGGATTTATGGTTTTCATGGAGTATTTAGGAATTTTATAGTCTTTAGAGTTCTTAAAATTTTTATGTGGTTGAAGTGTTTTTAGAGGTTCTAGAATATTTTTAAGGGTTTATGACTTTTTAAGAATTTTATGATTTTTAAGCGTATTTATGGATTGTATGATTTTTAGGGTTTTAAAGGTTTTTTGGGTATTAATAATTTTTAGGTTTTCTAGGGACTTTTAGCTTTTTAGGTTTTATTGGGGTTTTTAGGGATTTGTCATGTTTTTATATTTCCAAGGGCTTTTTAAGGTTTTTATTTTCATAGGGTTTTCAGGTATTCTTAGGCTTTTTACGTATTATGAAGAATTTTATGGGGTTTTAGGGTTTTTAGGGTTTTTTAATTTTTAGGGATTGTTTTGGTTTTTCAATGATTATTAAGGTTTCTAGATGTTTAAAGTGTTTTCATTGTATTTATAAGAATTTTATTTGTTTTTGTGATTGTTAGGGTCTTTAAATGATTGTGGAGAATTTTTCGTTTTTAGGGGTTTTCTAGTTTTTAGGGGTTTTAGGGGTTTCAGGGGTTTTGGGGGTTTTTAGGGATGTTAGAGTTTCTAATGTTTTTATGGGTATTAATTATTTTAGCAGTTTAAGGGTTTCATAGGGGGTTTTTAGTGTTTTAAAATTTTCTAAATTTTTACAGATTTTATGGTTTTTTTTAAAACGTCATATTCTTTTTTATAGATTTTAGGGATTTGGAGGGTTTTGAGAGATATTTTTTTGTGTTTTAGTATTTTTTAGTTTTTAAGAATTTATTGGTTTTTTATATCATTTTAAGTTTCTTATACGTTGAAATGGTTTTAGAGTATTTAGTGGTTATATGGTTTTATGGATTTTTAAATGTTTTGGGGTTTTTATGGTTTTTATAGTATTTTGTATTTTTAGCAACTTTTTAGGTTTTTTGGGTTTTAAAGTGTTTTAGGTTTTTCATGATTTTTATGGGATATTTAATCTTACTAGTTTTTAGGGTTTTAACTTTGTTAGGTATTTTTATGTATTTTAAGGATTTTTTGGTTTTTTAGATTTTATGTTTTTGAAGGTTTTTAGGGTGTTAGGGGTTTTATAGTTTTTGGATATTTTGACGGTGTTTTGGATTTATTATGGTTTTATGGTTTTTAGAGTTTTTAAAAATTTTGGGGTATAATTGGGTTATGATGTTTTTAGTTGTCTTTAGGGATTTTATGTTTTTTTGGTTTTTTGAATTTTTATGATTTTAGGGGTTTCAATGTTTTTAGGTTTTTTTGGGGTTATAATATTTTTACATTTTCAGGATTTCTAAGGGTTTTTAAGAGTTTAAGGGTTGTTTATGTTTTTATGTATTTTTATTTATTTTTAGCCTTTTTATATTTTTAGGGTTTGTAGGGATTTTAAGGGTTTTGATAGATTTTAAGGGTTTTTGTGTTTTTAGGGTTTGTATGGTTTTTTCTTTTTTGGGGTTTTTTCTTGAGTTTTTAGGGGTTTAATAAATTTTTATACATTTATGAAATTTTAAATTTTTGAAGGTTTTGTACAGATTTTAGTGGGTATTAGGGTTTTTATGGGTTTTTAGGTTTTTGTGGTTTTTATGGGTTTTTATGGATTTTATGGTTTTTGGGGTTTAATGTTTTTTAGGTTTTTACGGTTTACCAAGGTTTTCTTGGGGTTTAAGGGTTTTTTAGGTTTCAATGGATATTTAGGGTCTTTTTTATTATTATGGGTCTTATGGTTTTTAGGGATTTTAAGAGTTAATATTTTTTAGGATTTCAAGATTTTTGTGTTTTTCGTGGATTTTATCCTTTTTTTGTTTTTTTAGGGTTTATATGGGTTTTAGGGTTTTTACTGTTTTTAGGGTTTTAAGCGTTTTTAGTTTCTAGGGCATATAGATGAATTTAAGTTTTTATGGTTTTCTTATGATTTTTTAGTGTTTTATGGTTTTTTAATTTTTAGAGAATTTACAGGTTTTTTATATTTGTTATGGGTTTTTACGATTTTTAGGGATATTGATGGTTTTGTGGTTTTTTTGAGTTTTGGAGATTTTTAAGGGTTTTAAGAGTTGTATATTTTTTTAGGATATTGAACAGTTTTTAATGCTTTTTATAGGTTTTTAGGGTTTTAAAAGGTCTTTATGGGGTTTTATTGTTTTTTAGGTTTTTAGGGGTTTGTTGCATTTTAATCATTTTTAGGTTTTTTGGGGGGTTTAAGTGTTTTTAGGATTTTAAAGTTTTCATATAGGGTATTTACGATTTCAGGGATTTTTGGATATTTTAAATTTTATTTTTATTTTTTTATCGTCTTATGGATTTTGAAGAATTTTACGGTTTTTAGGTTTTTTTTTATTTTTTATGGTTTTTGGGTTTTTTGTGTTTTTTAGAATTTTAGGGTTTTTACTATTTTATAGAGTTTTTAATGTTTTATAAGTTTAAATTATTTTAGAGTATTTCGTGTGACTAAGGGTTTTTATGGGTTCTTAGGGGGTTTTCATGTTTTTAGTGATTTTAGTACAAGTTTTATATCTTTTAAGGGTCTTATTAGGATTTTTAAAGGGTTTTTAGCCTCTTAGCGGTTTATGTGATTTTTGGGATTTATGGTTTTCTTAGGAGTGTTTAGGGTTTTAAAAGTCTTTTATGTTTTATGTGATTTTTAGGTATTTTTATTATTTTTATGCTTTTTATGATTTTTTGGTATTTTGAGGTTTTATAGTGTTTTTTTGGTTTTATATAATTTTTTTTGGGTTTTTAGGGTTTCTAGGGTTTTTATGACTTTTCCAGGGTTTTCAAGGTTTTTAGAGTTTTTAATTATTTTTGTGTTTTAAAAGGTGTTTATAGGTTTTAGCGGGTTTTAAGGGTTTTATGGGTCTTTATGGTTTAAAAGGTTTTTTGGGGGTCTTATTTATTTTGGGGTTTTATTATTTTAGGTTATTAATGGATTTTAGAGTTTTTAGTGGGTTTTGGTGTTTTTAGTTTTTTTTTGTCTTTTTAATGGTTTTTGGCGATTTTATTATTTTTTTCTTTTAGGAATTATTAGGGGTTTTCGAATTTTTATGGATTTTAGGATTTTTAGGGATTTTAAGTATTTTGAGATTACCCAGCCCGAATTAAAGAATCATTGAGAGAAGGAGGGTTGAATTAGTGATATCTTATTCTTTTAAGTTTCCTAACATTAGAAATAACCTTCACATCCTATTAATGATTTCTTTCTCTGATAAAACAAAATCAAACACAAAACCACAAGAACACAAAAATTTACAAGGTTCACTACTCAACAAGAGTAGAAGGACCACAATATGGTTAATAAATAATAAAATACCACACATCCCACTACAAAAAAATACTTACATGCCAAATACAATGGGTATGAAATTCCATTACACTCAACTAATGCTATGTTCAATAAAATAGTGCATGTGATTCATTTATAATGAAATTATGTAGTATAATTTTAGTGTTTCCTGATCAACTTTCAAAAAATCATAAACCATCAAAAAAAATCTTCATTTTCTTACCTTGGAGATGGTAAGAACTTCATAGAATTCATAATGATACTCAATCTGATTTACCAGTGCGATCACTCAATACAGAAATAATATTTTTTAGAATTCTAATTGAAACAAATATGAACTTCATTCTTCTATCCAGAGTTATGAATCCAGTTTTCCAAAACAAAACCTCTGATTTTGATCTTCTCTCTTTTTTTTATTTCATATATTCGAAAAACTTCTTTGAGAAAATGCAAACCAAAAAATTATTCTTTCTTAAATTGTAGAGCTTCACTCTCCTCTTTCATTAATAATAAAAGTAACAGCATACACAATGTATTCTCCTCCTTTTATAGACACCCCAAAATGGTTTAATCCTGATTCTTAGAAGATTTTCCCACTTCAACAAATTTAAAAAAATCTCTAATCTTCTTTAAATCTTGTATCTCTGTTTGACTTCATCAATGCCTTTTATAATCTCTAAATCTCCATTATTATCTAATCTATCTTATACTTTGTCATCCCTTTAAAATTTCTAAAAAAAACTATTCATTCCATATCTGATTCATGATTATGATTTCACAATATAATTTCTTCTTTATCAAGGTGGTATTTGGTCACTTTTATTTTTTTGACCCACATGAAAACAAATCAGAACTGAATATATCTCATAATGTTTCCATGCATTAATTAGAAAACTCATCTTTTGATTATGATTATCTTATTATAATTAATACAACTATTTCTTAAATATTTTTCTCTTTATCAATTATGAAAAATGTGAAACATATTTATTCCTATTATGATTCTCTATATTAACTGATAAAAACAAAGGCAACCAAATTTTTAGATCTTCAGGTAAGATTCTTTTCCCTCATTGAGAAAACTTTTAAAAATTATTAAAAAAAATGCTTCTTCTATTATTTTTATATTGAACCCCTTGTTATATATATTGAAAACAATATTTATCACATTAATCAATCAAAAAAACATCTTGATGGTAATTGGTAGAATATATTGTTGATTGATCCATGTCTCAACAAACGTTTCTTATTCAATTGTCCCAACATCTCCCAAGACAATTATTTATAAAAATATTTATACTTAAAAAAAATTTCTTGTCGATATTAATTCACTTTTATGTGAAAAACAAAAAAAATTAATGACTAATCGGTTTTAGAGTAACCATAATAATCGGTGGAACACCATGTTCGATGGACCGGTTCCATCATCTTCAACTTGAGCAACATCCTTTCTTTTTTTTATAATGAAACCAATAAACAATCTATAAACACTTATTTATTTATTTCACAAACTTCTTTTTATAACCATCAATTCCTTCATGACTATTAATATGATGATGATAATATTTATCATCATCTAACATCTATTGAAATGTATTACAACTTCTCTTTCTCCCAGCATCATCTTTCTTTCCTACCAAACCTGAATATGATTTCTAACACCTTTTGTCCCCCTTTCCTTCATCAAGATATCATCACATGTTTCTCAAAATAATTATGATTTGTGATAAATATAAAATAGAAAACCATTTTCATATTTTTATTTTATCTTGGTAGACTCCAAAGAAGCACATCATTACAATTTTCTTTTCATTCGGGAGCCAAAGTGAGTCTGATAAAAAAATTCCAAAAAAACTACCATTCTGATGGAATTTATATATATTTTTGAGTCAGATCTCCTGAATAGGATTGTGATTTCGATCACCAATATTTACAAATAATGGTTATTTTTCATATATGACAAAAAAATAAAATATACATGAAAAAAAATTATTCTATCTTACAAAAAACATTCTCTAACCAACTTTGTCCCAATTATCCCCCCTTTGGATTTTTATCAATCAATGTTCATAAATTACTGAACAATTTATCCCAATTAAATGGATTACTTATCAAACATTATAAGCCAACATGAGTTATCTAATTGTAGGAAGTAAGAATCATAGATATAAAAACCATTCTATCAAAAATTAATGACTCATGAAAAACTTCCTTAGATTTATTCCTCATCCTTTCTTCCTCATCTTTCTTACTCATCTTTCTTCCTCATCCTTTCTTCTTCAAATTGTTTCCACTTCTTTAACTTCAATAGAATACAAAAATTGTGTTTCTTATAACCAATTCAACAAACATTTAGAATAGTTCACACACATACATGTTGGATTCACAACTTACCAACAAATCCCCCTTTATTCGTACTTCTACAAGGATAGATTTAGGAAAATATTCTCCCCATTGAAAATATGATCCACATATAAGACGAGAGGGGATAAAAACACATGCCTCAACCTCGATGAGATATAGGGTGGATTCCCATTTCAACCACTATTTATAAAAAGGTTATTTTGGTAATGGTTTTTTGAATATGAAAAAAACATTTTATGATGTTCCAACAAACTCCGACTTCAATTCATTCTTCTCTACCTTCTCCTTGATGAAGTGGTACTTTATTTCAATATTTTTTGAATGATAATTTTGTACCAGATAACTTGTATGGTGTATTTATCTTTGATGATCACATCCAAATGGAAAGGGTAACTTTACTTCAAAAACTAAGTCTCCCAACTAAATTTTCATCAGCAAGAGTTGCTAGCATCATTAGTGTGAACACCATACGTAGCATCATCCATGATTAGAGTTACTGAATTTTGTTTCTTTGTATTCAAAATAACATAACTTTTATATAGAAAAAAAACTCCACCAGATTTGGATATTTTATCATCAATATTTCATACCCAATCAGCCTCAAAATACCCAAACATGTTAATACATTCTCTGATATTATACATAATTTTAAAATTTGTTAGTCCTTTGATATATCTATTAATTATTTTTTCAGCATGTAAATGTGATTCATTTGGATCACTCAGAAATATTTTACACAATCAAATTCATAAAAAATAATCATGTATTGAGGTAGTAAAATACAAGAAACTTCTAATCATATTTTTAGAATCTATCGAGTAAAAGTACTTATCTTATCCATATTTACTCAACATAGTTCCCATTTAAATAATTGTGGAAACTGATTTTGATTTTTTCATGATGAAAATGTTAAGGAGTTTTTATCATAATTTTATTGAGAATGAAAAATGGGTTTCTTATTTTGTAAATTTTTTTAACCCAAGAAAGTATTTCATTTATCCTAGCATGTACATATCAAAAATGTTTTCATCTCTTCAGATAATATTTAAAAATCCCATTCATCATTCCCATTAAAGACACTACCATCACCATAAAAAATTACTATGAGTGAATAATCATGAATTTATTTAATGTAAATATTTCTATAAACAATTCCTTTATTGAGACTCATCTTACTCAATAAAGTATCCAATTTGAAATACCATGATCTTGGTGCTTTTTTTATCCCATACAATGATTTATTTTTCTTACCCACATAAAATTCATTTTCATAACCGTAAAGCCACATGATTTCTCAATGTATACATCCTCATAAAATACCCAATTCATAAATGTGGAATCCACATCAATTTGAAAATTTTGAGACTTAAAAATTCATAAATAAAAATAAATATTATGATTGTTTTTAACCTTTTCACCTGAGATAAAGTATCATCAAAACCAACACCTTCAATTTGAGAGTAACATTTTCACACTAATATTTCTTTTTTTATAATCAATTCACCTTATTCATTCAAAATGTTCCAGAAAACTCACTTTTTTCTATTAACATTCTTAAAATACATCATTCATATGATTTCCCAAGTTTCATTCTTTTATATCTGATCATGCTCTTAATTCATATCTTGAACCCATTCTGGATGCTCAAAATATTCATTCACGTATTTCCTCTTGACATATTAATATAATGAATTATGTGTAAAAAAAGTTTAAGTTCTTCTAGTTTGATCCTTCTGATGTTGATCACCAATTATGTTCTAAGCCTCCAGTAGCTTCCTCATCCTAGTAAGATTTATTTGAGTTTCATCCTCATTATTTAAAATAGTTGATTCTAATTATTATCGAGGAGTGAGATTATTATTTTTTTCATCCTTATTAGAATTGTAAACATAAAATTCCCTATCCTACTGATCTTCCTTATCAATATAAGTCTGTTTTTATTCTTTACTCATTTCAAAAACATTCACAGTAGTATAATAAGAAAGTAAACCTTCATATCTATTGAAACATCTGTATCATATTTCTTCCAAAGCATAAAAAAGAAAAATTTTATCATCAACTCTCTGCTAAAACTTTACAAAGTTTCCACCATTATCCATTATGATGCATGGACTCCAAAAACACTTAAGTGTTTTAAACATGGATTTTTTGCATAAAAATTTCATATAGATTCATATATGATATTTTTCTTATTGAAACATCATTTTTGGATACACACAATAGTACTCATGGCTAGAATCCAAAATGTAATGAGGATAACCATGTTTAGGTAACATTATTTTCCAAATTTCTACCAATCATCTTTTCTTCCATTCAATAAGGCCATTTTTTAGAAATATATGGTGAAATTATCTCATCTGGAATTCTAATATTCTCAATATTACATTAAAAGTATTCAATTTTTAAAATCCACCATTATTAGGTCTCAAATTCATCACTAAATACACACATTCCCTCATAGCTTTCCTTCGGGAAATTTTAATCATTTTCAGAGCATCTGACTTATGTTTTATAAACATAACAAAAGTAATGAGTGTATGGTAAGCAAGGAAAGTGATTATGTACTTATATAAATTATTTTATTTTTTTCCTCATTAGTCCTAAGATATCATAATGAATAAGTTAGATGGTTTTTTATCGAATCTCAACATTCTTATTCACTAAATTTTTAATTTTTCTATTCTGAAAAATATTTACACATGAATCACTTCTTATTAACATATCAAGAATTTCACAGACACTATCTCGCATTTATAGCTTTATCACGTTTCACTGAAACATGTTTCCTAGACATTTATTCCACAACTAATTTTATTCCACTTTACCCCTGTAACAAGTGTTTTTTATTTCACAATCATGGACCAAGGTTCCTTTTGTATGCTGGACTATTGTAACTATCTTTTCATATTCCTTAGTTTTCTCACCAAACCCATATTTTATAAAAATAATTTTTTTTCCCATAAAAATATTTTGAAACACTCATCGGTTTTTTTTATTCCATCAATATATAAAACATTCGTGTTTTACATATTTTAATTTCCCAATGATGGGCAATCTTATCATTTTGATTCTCGGAGATTCATCATTTCCAAATGTCGTCATTCATTTTTTGAAGTCATCAATGTTATTAAAAAAATTATGTCTACTATAATATGATTAGAACACCCACTATAAATAATATAATTCATTCTCCTTTAATATCATTCAAAGTAGTTTCAACAAGAAGACCATTTTAATTTCTATTTTCTTTCTTCACCTCCAGATTCTAAGAATTTTTAAGAAATTTATTTATGGAAATAGGAAAATATTAAAACCATTATAAGGATGTTTAGGTTTTTAACATCTTGAATAAATATTTTATAGGGGTTGCAACCTATTTTCAACTATCATACTAATCATCTCAGGATTCTTCTGAACATCCTTATAAAAATTCATATTTTGGGTGGATTCACTCCCCTTCAGAGCATTATTACCATAACCTAGGGAATAATATTAATGTTTTTGATAGAACCAAAGAAAATTTTCCATATACCTAAATCCAACCCAATACCTGCAGTATATTTAGAATGAGTATTCGCCTCTGAAACATTCAGGTTGGTTGGTGTTGTGAGTATATTTTTTAGCTACTATCTTTTGTAGAAATTTGTTAACCACCAACCATTCTATTTTCAATTGGAATTTTATATTTTTATCTTGGTTTTATTTTCATCCTTATTGGAACTATTGGTAAGGGAAAAATTTATAGACTCTGAATGTTTATAAAATGTTTAATTCTCTACATTTTAAATCCTATCAATGTATATAACTTTCCCATATTTATTACTCTCAAGAACAATCCTATCATTATTATCAAAATTTGAAGGTAAATTTTTTTGATTCTTATTAGATTACTCATTAAGGAAACGTTCACCAAATTCAGAGATAGTGTTTTTGGACATTATATCCCTCTGTTCAATATTTTAATTTTTTTTGTTGGAAAAGTTACTACTATTGTTCTTTTTTTCATTTATCTTTACTTTCAGATGTTAATTATGATTATTTTCTTTCTCTATATATTTCTTAAAATATTCAATTTCTTATAATAGATTGAATTTCTAAATAGTAAAACCATATTTATTGGTTGATTAGGTATTTTAATTTTTCATCTTATCGATTTCTTTTTTCATCCTTGCAATCATCCTCATACATTATTTAAATTCTTCTTCATGATTAACTTATAATTGGGTTTCTTTTTAATCATTAATATTGATTTTGATTGTTTCATTATTCACCACTGTAATAAATGTATTCTATCCATATTTTATAAAATATTTTTTTTGATTCAGCTTCTCTATTTTCAACTTCTATGTCTTTAAAAAAATGACTTTCTTTAATATTCTGTAAAAATATTATCATTACCAATGAAAAAAATTTATCTTTATCACTCTATTTCTTCAACAAAATTATTTGACTTATTTACACTTCATCATAATCCTCTTATTCATTTATTTGAGGGAAATTAGCTACAAAGTTCCCAATGTCCCCACATTCAGAACACTTCAAGGGATGATTCCCATTATATTGACCTATACCTATTCTTATGCATTTAAAAAACAAGTATAAAAATTCATCAAAGTTTTTACGTGCCTTATTTTGAGAGTCCTATTTCAAAACATCGTCTTCCTTATGGCCCTTAGTATACTTTTCTTTATTTGTATCGTTGAATGAAATTTTACTATTATCTTTTGTTTTTTCCTTTATTGCTTTTTTCCTTTCTCATTTCAGAAGTTGTGAGAGTAATGTGAAGATCATATAAAGATAGAGTTTTAGGTTCTCTATCTTCAAATGAGGAAACATTGGAAAAAACTTGTCGAGAAGGATCCGTAATATATTTTGAATAACAATAGAATAATATTACTTTTTACCAAGACATATGATAGTGTTGACTATTTCATTTACCCTCATAAATATGTCACCAACATATTCATATTTAGTATCTTGAGATCTTCAAAATTCAATCTTCATATTTTCAATTTTTCTTCATTACATTTGTATTTGCTTCATATTTGTTTTTCAACTAGTCCCAAAAACCATTTTCCATGGGAACACCTTTAAATCCTAAAAACTCACATTCAGATAGTGATGATATTAAATCATTTTTATCTCTCCAAACATTCAAAAGATTTTTCATATCAATAGGTGTAATAGAAACCTTATCATAAATAAGATGAAATGAATTTGTTTTAGATTCAAGGACACCATGCCAAAATGAAATAAGATAAGGAATAGTTATATCTTCCTATATATATATGAAATTGCTTTCCGTTCAGGGTCAGAATCCAATTACTGTTCACAGAATTCTGATTCTTCATCACAACTTCTCTTCGAAGCATCAACAAAGAATAAATGAAGGGACCTTCACCTCTAATACAAATTGAGATTACACATCTAGGATTAAAGTTTCAGTGAGAGGGGGATGGTTGAATTAGTGGTATATTTTTCTTTTAAGTTTCCTTACATAATAAAAAACCTTCTCCACTTTTTAATGATTTCATTCTTTGACGAAATAATGAAAACACACAACCACAAGAACACATGAATTTAACATTTACACTACTCAAAAATAGTATATATTCCTTGGTATAGTTTTGATATAATCCAATACCACACAAAAAAAAGAATGAAATTATTTTATATGGAAAAAATTGAGTAGGATATAACCTTAAACCCATGTATCACATTATTAAATACAATAGTTCATGTGTATCAAGTATCAAGAAATGGTGTAATAAAATTTTTTCCTTCCTAATCAACTTTCAAAAATTGATAAACATTCAAAAAATAATTCATTTTCTTACCCATGAAAAGGTAAGAATTTCTAGGACATCATAATGATACTCAACTTGATTCACTGGCTTGATTCAAAAGTCCAATTGATGAATAATGAAATATAACTTTTTCAGAATACCAGAAGAAACAAATCTGATCAAAATTATTCTTCACTATGGAAACCCAAGTTCAATTTACCAATATATGAACATTACTAACAATCTTATCTCTTATCCTTTATTTATCCTTTAAAAAAACAAATTCAAGAGAACACAAACTGAAAACATATTATTTCTTAAATAGTAGAGTTCCTATATCTTATTTTGTGAATAATTCTTGTCATATAATACACAATGTATTATTATAGTTTTATAGAAATGAGAAAATAGATTATGTATGATTTAGAAAAGGTCTTCCTTCTTTAAAAAATTTCTTGAATATTTAATCTTCTAAAAATATAAGATCACTTTTTAACTTATTCAACTCCTTTTTGAATTTTTAAATCTTCATGGTTTTTAGATCTCTCTTTGACTTATTCAAAGCATAATATTTTCTAAAAAATATTCATTTTAAATATGGTTCAAAATTCTGATTTACCAACATGATTTCTTCATTATTATAAATTCATTTTATTACATTGATTTTCTTGACCCACTTTCAATCAAATCGGAACTGAAGACATCTCATATCATTGCTTTGCATCAATTAAAAAACTATTATATCCCTTCTGAATTCCACATTATGATGAAGAAAATAGTTTCTTCCTTAAATTTCATTGTATCCATTATGATAAAAGTATAACAAATTTCTTCCCATTATGATGCTCTATACTAACTCATAAAAACAAATTCAACCAAATTCTTGGAGTTTGAAAAAGAAATATCCCCCCACCACTTTGGAAATAGTTTTAAACCTACTTCAATCAAAACTCTCCTTATTCTACTGTTATCTTGAAACACTTGTTAGATATATTTAAAACATACTTTATCACTTGAATAAACCAAAAAACTATCTTTATGATAAATGATTCAATATATTTTTTTTAGTCTCAGTCTCAATAAACTTTTTTAATTCAATTATCCCGACATCTTCTAAGAAAATTCATCATAAAAAAATTTCTTATAAATAAGAATAAAATGTTATTAGGATACAAAAAGAAAATTAATGGCCAATCTGTGTTAGAGTAACTCCGATTATTAGTGGGACATCAAGTCTTATAGGCCGGTTCCATCGGTCTGACTTCAATAACTTCTTTTGTTTTCTGATTTTTATTTTAATAAACTATCTTTAACCACTAATTTATTTCTTTCACAAAATTATTCTTGTAATAATTTCTTCCTTCATGACTTTAAATATGTTGAAAAGCAGATTTATCAACGTCAGACATATTTTGATAAGTATTACAACATCCCTTTCTCCAGGAAACATCTTTATTCCCTACCAAAAATAAATACGATTGGAAGAAACATTTCCCTCTTTTCCATCATCAAGCTAGCAACACATTTTTGGATACCAAAATATGATTTTTGATAAATACAAAACAAAACAGAATTATCAGATTTATATCGGATCTAGGTAGACTCTGAAGTATCACCTTATTATGATTTTCTTTCGATAAAGGACCCAATGTGAGTCCAATAAAACATTTCTTCCAAAAAACATATTCCAATTATGATGGACATTCTTATGCTTGTTGAGGCTAATTTCATGAATATGATTGTGAGTCTCATCACCAATATTTGAGAAGTAATGTTCTTTTTATTATTTGATAAAAAAAGTCAACACATTTAAAATAATAACTTCTAAAATCCAAAAAACTTCTCCATCCAACTTGTTTCCAACATATTTTGACGGGTTTTTTTGGTTTTTTGGGGTTTTTATTGTTTTTGAGTTTCTTAGGTTTTATGGGTTTTTGGAGTCTATAACATTTTTTTGGTTTTAAATTGTTTTTATAATTTTTATAAGGGTTTTAAAGTTTTTATGGGTCTTTAGGTTTTTTTAGGAATTTTAGGGGTTTTTAGGGGTTTTAGGGTTTTATGGATTTTTAATTTTTTTTTGTTTTTTTTGGTCTTTCAGAGGTTTTAAGTGTTTTAGGGTTTACCGTTTTTAAGGGTTTTCAAGGGTGTTGGGGAGTTTAATGTTTTTAGATATTTTTAGTTTTTTATGATTTTTATGGTTTTCTATGTTTTTAGGGATATTATGGTTTTTTGGGGGTTTATAAGGATTCCTATGATTTTTTGGTTTCTTGTGGTTTTAATGTTTTGTTTAGTTTTTTATATTTTTTAAACATTTTTTGGGGTTTATAGGGTTTTAGTATCTTTATCAGTCCTTTACAATTTTATGGGTTTATTTGGGCATTAAATTTTTTAGTAGTTTTTATGGTTTTTATGAGTTTTATATTTTCAGGGACCTTTTAGAGTTTTATGGAATTTTTGAATTTTTTGGATTTAAATGTTTTCTTAGGGTTATAAAGTTTTTTATTTTAATTTATTTTTTAGAGTTTTGGTATATTTTAATCATTTTTTGAGGTTTTAAGGATTTTGAGTGTTTTTTTGTTTTAGGGTCTAACTGGTTTTATGTTTTTATTGGTATTTTAGCCTTTTTAGGTTTATTTAGGGATTTATGGTTTTTAGAATATTTAAATGTTTTTAGGGCTTAAAGGTTTTATATAGTTCATATTTTATTTTAGGGTTTTATCAGTTTTAAGAGGTTTTATGTTTTAGCAGATTTTATGGGTTTTAAGGTTTTTTAAAGGATTAAGTGAATTTTATGGGTTTTAATGATTTTTAGAATTTTTATGTTTTTAGCTATTTTAAGTATTTTTTAGTATCTATGATTTTCATCAGGGTTTTCTCGGTTTTATGGGTTTTACATTTTTGGGTATTTTTAGTGATTTTTTTAGGATTGTTATGCATTTGGGGGGTTTTAAGGATCTTGAGGGGTTTTAGAGTTTTCACGGGTTTTGGGGTTTTTAGTGTTTTTTTAGGTTTTTTTAATTTTAGGGGTTTTAAGTTTTTTAGGTTTTTAGTATTTTCATATGGGTTTTCATGGTTTTTATGGTTCATTATTTTTCTATGGATTTTAAGTGCTTTTAGGATGTTTAATGTTTTTTGGGTTTTTATGGATTCTGATGGGGGTTTTTGGTTTTTAGGTTTTTTTATAATTTTATTATTTTTTAGGATTTTTTGTTTTTTTAATGTTTTTAAGTTTTTCTTAGTGTATTTAGGGTTTTTTATTTTTAGGGAATTTGATTAATTTTTATTGTTTTTATGGTTTTTCGGGTTTTTGGGGGTTTTAGGATATTAAAGGTTTTATGGTGTTCTGGGTTTTGAGGGGGTTTTTTTGAGTTAGTTAGAGTTTTGAGGTTTTTTTAGACTTATTAAAAATTTTATTGGTTTGAAGGGTTTTTAGAGTTTTAGTGGTTTTTAGAGTTTTTATTGAGTTTTTATGGGTTTTATGGTTGTTAATATTTTAATGTTTTTAGCGTTGTTTAGGGGTTTTAGGGTTTTTAATGGTTCTTGGTTTTCAAGAGGTTTTTACATTTTTTTAGTTCTTAAGGTTTCCTTACAGTTATTCAGTGTTATTAGGGGTTTTATGATTATATGGATTTTTATGATTTTTTATATTTTATATGGATTTCTGGGCTTTTAGGGATTTTATGGGTTTTAATTTTTTTAGGGTTTTTGACAGGTTTTAAAATTTTAGGGTTTTTAGGGTTTTTAGTTTTTCTAGGGGTTTTAAGTGCTTTTATGTTTTTATGGGTTTCCTTGGGGTTTTATTTTTTTTTATATAATTGTTTTATATTTTTATTGATGTTTGGGGTTTTTTTGGATTTTTATGTTTTTTTTGGAATTTTTTAGGGTTTCGAACGGGTTTTAGGTTTTTTATTTTTTTATGTTTTTAGTGTTTTTTTATTTGTTTGTTTTTTTATGATTTTTTATAGTTTTTTACATTTTAAGGGGTTTAATGGGGTTTTAAATATTTTTAGTGGGTATTAGGGTTTGGTTGTTATTGTTTTTTAATGTTTGTAGGGTTTATTAGAGTTTTTATGGGTTTTTAAAAAATTTAGTTTTTTTTAGGGATTTTAACATTTTTTTTGTTTTTAGGTGTTTAATTTTTTTTTGTGGGTTTTAAGGTCTTATTAGGTTTTTCAATATTTTTTTGGGTGTTTGCCATTTCATGTATTTTTAGTAATTTTGTAGGATTTTTATGGGTTTTTAAATTTTTTGGTATTTTGAGGAGTTTTAGGGATTTTTGGGATTTTACGGATTTTAGGGTGTTTCATACTTTTAGGTATTTTAGGTATTTTTAGGTTTTTATGATTTTATTTGGTAGTTTTAGTTTTTTTTTTGAGGTTTTACATTTTTGGTATTGTTTTTGTTTTTTATTTTTATGGTTTTTGAGTTTTTTTGGATATTGAGGAATTTTAGGATTTCTAGAAGTTTTAGAGTTTTTTCTTATTTTTGATCATTTTTTGAGTTTTTATGGGTTCTAAAATTATTATAGTTTTTTACATTTTTAGTAGTCTAAATGGTTTTAAAATATTTTAGATGTTTTTATGGTTCTTTGTATTTTTAAGGTTTTATTGGTTTTTATGGTTTTTATTAGTTTTAGGGTGTTTTGGGATTTTAGGGATTCTTTTTTTAGACTTTTTATGGGTTTTAACTATTTATAGGTTTTTAAGATTTTCTTATGGTTTCTTAATTTTTTATATTTGTTTACAACTCTTTTTAGGATTATTACAATTCTTTGGGGTTTTAATAATTTTAATGGATTGATGGGTTTAAAGGTTACTGATGGACTTTTGGAGATTAAAGGGGATTTAGGGGTTTTATGTTTGTTTGGGTTTCACTGATTTTTTTTGTGTTTCAGGGGTTTTCCGGGATTTTTATGTTTTTAGGTATATTTATGAATGTTTCAGGATTTACATGGTATTTTATGGTTTTAGGAATTTGGTGGGTTTTTAGGCGTTTTAGGGTTTATATTATTTTTTGGCCTTCTAAGGTTTTTGTGTTTTTTATGTTTTAATAGGTTTTTAGAGTTTTCTTACTATTTAATGGTTTTATAAAATGTTATATTTTTTTGTGGTTTTTAGGGATTTATGAGTTTTAGGGGTTTTGAGGTTTCATTGGTTTTTATGGGTATTAGGGGTTTTTAGGGTATTTTGGGTTTTTAAGGTTTTTATCATTTTTTCATTTTTAGGGGTTTTAAGTGTTTTTAATATTTTAATGTTTCATAGGGGTTTGGGGGGTTTTAATATTTTTTTTACATTTTTTGGGATTTTTAGGGGTTTTTAAGCTTTTTATGGTTTCTAGGATTTAGATGGATTTTGGGGGTCTATAGTGTTTTAATCATATTTTAGTTTTTTTGATGTATTAATTGTTTTTAGGGTTTTATGTTTTTCTTAGGGGTTTCAATGTATTTTTTTGTTTTTAAAATTTTAGGGAATTTTTTTTATTTTTATTGTTTTTATGGTTTTGTTATATTTTAAGGGGTTTTAGGTTTTTTTGGGGTTTTATGGAATTTTTTTATGTTTTTTAAGGTTTTTAATTTTTTTTTATATTTTTATAAAATTTAGTTATTTAAAATAGATTCTAGAGTATATATTTAGTAATTTTGATTTTTTTTTTGATTTTCTATATTTTTAGTGGTTTTAGGGTTTTTAGGGTTTTTAGGATTTGTTAGGTTTTTTTTCATTTTGAGGATATTTAGGGGGTTTATGTTTTTTTTTGGTTTTTAATTTTTTTCGTAGGGGTTTTTTTGGGGTTTCTGATTTTATATTGTATGTAGGGATTTATAGAGCTATTTTTGGATTTTTATGCTTTTTTAAATTTAGGGATGTTGAGGTATTTTATAATATTTAAGGTTTTATGAATTTTTTGGCGTTATCAGTATTTTTTATGTTTTTAAGGGTTTATTATTTTTTTTATATTTTTCAATTGATTTCAGTGTTTTAAAGGGTTTTTAGATTTTGTTAGTTGGTTTAGCATTTTAATATAATTTTAGGATTTTTTTTAATTATTACAGGGTTTTATGGTTGTTAGTGTTGTATGAATTTTTAATATTTTTAGGGTTTTCAGTATGTTTTGGGTATTTATGGGTTTTAAGTGTTTTTAGGTTTTTAAGGTTTTTTGGGTTTTCTATGGTTTTATAATTTTTATAGTTTATTTAATTTTTAAATATTTTAAAGGTTTTTTGGTATGTTGAGGAGTTTTAGGGTTTTATATGTTTTATGGGTTATAGAATTTTTAGAGTTTTAGGTGTTTTATGTGTTTTTAGGTTTTTATGGTCTTACGATGGGTTTTAAGGGTCTTTAGGGTTTCAAATTATTTTAGAAATTTATTTGTGACTTTTTAGGATTTTTATAATTTTTATGGTTTTTAAGGATTTTGAGGGGTTTGGTGTTTTAAGGTTTTAATGGTTTTTTTTAATTTTTAGAAAACAATTTGAGTTATTTGGATTTTTTTCATTTTTATTTGTTTTTAGGGTTTTATGTTTTTTAGGGTTTTTTAGTTTTCTTTTGTTTTTTTGGGTTTTAATGTTTTTTATGTTTATTGGGTATTTTTTGTTCTTTTTTAGAATTTTTATGGGTTATAAGATTATTTGGGATA
Source organism: Viscum album (assembly GCA_963277665.1). Taxonomy (NCBI): domain Eukaryota; kingdom Viridiplantae; phylum Streptophyta; class Magnoliopsida; order Santalales; family Viscaceae; genus Viscum; species Viscum album. Next base: position 1,476,780,915 of record OY728148.1, on the reverse strand, counting down.
TTAATTGTTGTTATGGTTTATTCGGGGTTTTTAAGAATTTTAGTGTTTTTAGGTTTTTATAGGATTTATAGATTTTATGTTTTTAGAAATTTTCTAAGGGGTTTTAATTGGTTTTACATTTTTTACGTTTTTGAGGATTTATTGTGATTTTGAGGAATTTTTATGGTTTTTGGGATTTTATGGATTTTGTCGATGTTTAGAATTATTAGGGTTTTTTTTGGTTTTCTAATGATCTTACATTTTTTTATGTTTTTATTTTTTTAGGGATTTTCAGTGTTTTAGGGTTTTTTACATTTTTAGAGGTTTTATGATTTTTCAGAATTTTTGGGGTTTTATATGTTTTTTTTTGAGATTTGGAGCGGTTGTAGTCTTTTTTGGAATTTTTTTTGTTTTTTTTTGACTTATTCAGATTTTTATTTTTTAGGTTTTTATGGTTTTTATAGTTTATTATAATTTTCTAGAGTTTAATGGATTCTTTTTGGTTTTTAGTCAGTTTTATGGGTATTATAGTTTTTTAAGGGTTTTGCAGTTTTTAGTGGGTTTTAGGTGTTTTTTTATTTTTATGGACTTTTATGGTTTTTATGATTTTTAACCTTCCTGTGCATTTTAGGTTTATTAATTGTTTTTATGTTTGAAATAATTTCTTAGCGATTTTCAGTGGTTTTAGGGTTTTTTACATTTTTATGGTTTATATAGTATTTTTATAGGTTTTTATGGATTTTAGGGATTTTGAGGGGTTTTAGGGTTTAAACCTTTTAGTATTTTTAGTGTTTTTAGGTTTTTAGTGATTTTAAGTGGTTTTAGGTTTTCACATTTTTCTTAAGCAATTTTGGGGTTTTTTACATTTTTAGTTATTTTTATGGTTTTTTATAATTTTTATAATTATTAGATTTTTTAGGGATTTGGACAGTGATTAGGGTTTTTAAGGTTTTTTGGGTGTTTAGGGTTTTTTTGGTTATTACGGGTTTATAGAGTTTTTAGTGTTTTTAATGTTTTAAGGGTTTAATGGGTTTTTAGAGTTTTTAGTGAGAATTTATGATTTTTATGCGTTTTTTTAGTTTTACGAGATTTCAGTTGTTTTATAGGATATTTGGGATTTTAGGGTCTTTTCTATGTTTTTAGGGTTTTTAGATTTTATTAGGTTTTTTAGGATTTTAATGTTTTTTTATATTTTTTTCATTTATAGGGTTTGAATGGTTTTTAGAGTTTATAATGTGTTTTTAGGGTTTTATGGGTTTAAGAGGTTTTGAAAGTTTTTAGGGGTTTTATGGTTTTTATGGATTTTGGATATTTTTACCAACTTTTTATGATTTTTTATAGTTTTTATCATTTTTATGTTTTTAGGGGTTTTATTTTATTTTATGTTTTTATGGTCTTTTTAGTTTTTTCCAATGTTTATAGGGTTTTTTAGATTTTTATGGATTTTACGGAATTTTTTAGGATTTTTAGTGATTTTTATAATTAGTAGGGTTTTGAGGTTTTTAGTTTTTTTAGGTAATTTTATAGTATATAAATATTTAGTGATTATAAGTGTTTTTATGTATCAAATGTTTTCTTAGTATTTTTGGGATTTGTAATTTTTTTGGGATTTCTCGGGATATTTAATATTTTTAATTTTTTAGAGTTTTTATGGATTTTTATAGGTTTTAGGGCAATAGAATTGTTTAGGGTTCATAGGGGATTAAAGGGCTTTTATAGTTTTATTGTTTTTTGCTGTTTTTATAGGTTTTATCATTTTATGGGTTCTGTGGTTTTTAGGGGTTCAGATGGTTTTAAAGGGTCTTTTAGTGTTATTAGTATATTTAGGTTTTTAGGGGATTTACGTGTTTTTTATTTTGAAATGTTTTCTTTGTTTTTTTCTGGGTTTTTAGGTTTTCTAGGTATTTTGAGGGATTTTAATTATTTTTATTTTTTAAGGTGTTGTAGTGTTTTTGTAGTTTTTAGGTTTTTAGGGGTTTTTAGGGTTTTTATTTTTTTCAATTATTTCTTGGGGGTTTTCATGATTTTTAGGTTTTTTTAATTTTTAGGTAGATTTTAGTATTTTATGGTTTTTATAGTTTTTAGGGAATTTGATTTATTTTTAGGGTTTTTTATTTTAGATTTTATTTTCAGTTTTTTTATCATTTTTATGTTTTTTAGACTTTTTATTATTTTTAGGGGTTTATATGGATTTTTAATGTTTTTATTGGGTTTTTGGGGTTTTTATTAGTTTTTAGGGGTTTTATGGTTGTAAGTGTTTTTAGGGTTTTTGTTGTTATTTTAGGGTTTTAGGGTTTTTATGTGTTTATATGTTTTAAGGGGTTTTAAGTGCTTTTAGAATTTTATGTATTTATTATGGTCTTTCTATGTTTTAAGGTTCTTTAAAAATTTAAGGTATTTTTAGTGACTTTTTTGGATTTTTATGTTTTTTGACATTTTTAAGGATTTTGAGGTGTTTTATAATTTTAAGGGTTTTTTGGGATTGTAGGGGTTTTAGAATTTTTTAGGGGTTTTATGGGTTTTATGATTTTCTAGGTTTATAATATTTCTTATCATTTTTCAGTGGTTTTAGGGTTTTTTTCTTTTTAGTAACATTTAAGGATTTTTTTGGCATTATGGTTTTTTTGTCTTTTTAGGGATTTTAAGAGTTTTCGGGTTTTTAGGGTTTTTATTTTCTTATAGGGTTGCTTGTGTTTTTTGAGTTTTTTGGGGTTTTAGGTTTTTATGTGATTTTTTACATTTTAGGGTCTTAAAGTAATATATATATTTTAGTGGTCTTGAGGTATTTGTGGGTTTTATGGGTTTTTATGGTTTTTATGGGTTTTAGGCGGTTTTGTTGATTTTAGCTTCTTTTTAGGGTTTTTAGTGTTTTTATGTTTTTATGTTTTTCAGGGGTTTTATGTTTTTTTAGGTGTTTATTATTCTCTGAAGGGATTTTTAGAGTTTTTAGTGGTTTTTTGGCTTTTTTGGCTTTTTTAGGATTTTTTGTATTTTAACAATTTTGATGATTTTTGGGTTTTACGGTATTTAGTGTTATTAGGTATTTATGGGTTTTAAGTGATTTTTGTGTTTTTAAGGTTTTCATGGGGGTTTTCAGGGTGTTTTAGGTTTTTAGGATTTTTTAGTGTTTTTTAGCATTTTATGGTTTCTAGCATTTGTAGGACTTTAATGGGGTTTGGGGTTTTTTTATTATTTTAGGGTTTTTTGGGGTTTTTTGGGTTTTTCGTGTTTTTCTAAGGTGTTAGGGGTTTTAAGGTTTTTTAGTGTTTTTAAAGATACAAGGGTTTTAATGGTTTTTATATTTTTAGTGTTTTTTAGATATATATGAGTTTTTTGTGTTTTTAAGTGGTCTAATGGTTTTTATTATTTTTATTAGTTTTTATGGTATTTATTTTCTTTTTAAGGGTTTTTATTGTTTTTAATGTTTTTAATTTTTTAGGGGTATAAATTTTTTCAGGTTTTATAAGGGTTTTTCATATATTTAAGGTATTTTAATGTTTTATGGATTCTTAGTAATTTTTTTGGTATTTTAATAATTTTTTGAATTTATTTGATATTTCATGTTCGTAGGGGTTTTTATTAGTTTTAGTGTTTTTTTGTTTTTAGGGGTTTTATACATTTTTTGGTTTTTAAGGTTTGTTAGTGCTTATGATGGTTTTTAGGGTTTTTATAAATTTCTATGAATTTTTATTAGTATATTAGAATTTTTATGAATTTTTATGTTTTTTATAAATTTTGAGGGGTTTAATGGTTTTAATGGGATTTCTGGGATTTCATCATTTTATGGGTTTTAGGTTTTTTTACATTATTATGGTTTTATTAAGGGCTTTTGGGATTTTAGTGGTTTTAATGTTTTGGGTTTTTTAGTGATTTTTTAGGATTGTTATTGGGTTTTTTGGTTTTTTGGGATTTTGAGGTGTTTTCGGGTTTTTATGGTTTTTAGAGGTCTTTTGGGTTTTTTTAAAAATTTAGAGTTTTTAGCAGTTTTAATTGTTTTTAGGTTCAAAATTTTTTCGTATCATTTTTAAATCCTTTTAGGTTTTTTTATGTTTTTTATTATTAAGGTATTTTTAGTTATTTTTAGGATTTTAGGGTTTTTAAGGGTTTTAGGGGTTGTTTCGCCTCGAAGGTGGTGTGTGTATAGGCGGTGCGAAGATGGAACGATGAGGATCATCACCTGTCCCATTTTCCATAGAGATGGCCTCTCATTGAATTTATTATTCCTTTGTTTTGACTCATTCGACATTATTATCCTTTAAAGACGGTTGAATTAACCCTATGGGGAACTTTTGGTCCCAACCGGTGATTGTGTGGGCATCATGCGCTCATGAAATCGGTCCTTCTCATATATAACTTCCTCAGACGGTCACCAATGTATTTATTTGTGGATCCAATAATGACCAACAGCTCTAGTATCTATGATTTGTGGACCTGCTTTCCAAAGGCAGGTGCTCATTGGCTTACAATTTGGCCAACGACACTTGAGGACTCCATTGGTCGAGAGGATAGGAGGTCAGGCTCACCGCACCGTTTTGGGGGAGGATTGTTGCATGTTTAAGGACTCTCTTATTGATTTATGTAATGTTCATATGTTTGTGAATCCTTGGTGCATTCTCGAAAAAGGTGTCCACGGGCAACCATTGGTTTGTAAGATCGTTGTGAGCATGTGTATGTTTGACTCCCTGGAGGTGATGCTGACATAGCCTTATTGTAAGGTGCTCTAGATTTTATCATCATCTAGGGGGTACATAAGGTGACTTGATGTTGGGATCGGGCCCCGTGGAGGGATTCTTATGTATCCTAGGGATAGGATTTAGAACCCACATAGTTTGGCTGTGTGGGGCTTATGCATGAAAGCTTCCCATTTGATAGAAATGATTGGGTGGACACTCTTGGGATGGAAAAACTTTTGAGATCTAGCCTTTTAGAAGGTGTCCTACGTATCTTGATTTGGATAGGAATCAGATTTCTCATAGTTTAGAATGTATGGGGCCTACACATGGAATCTTCCCATTTGAGGAGGCATGGTTGGGTGGACCCTTTATGGATGGGAACCCTTTTGAGGTTAGACCTTCTGGAAGGCGTCCTACGTATCCTGATTTTGTTGGGAATCAAAGTTCTCATAGTTCAGAATGTGTGATGATGTTGTAATCCTCACTAACCTCTATGCCCACGTGAGTCATGCTCGGTGTGAGAAATAAGAGGATCTGAAAGATTTGACAATGCACAGGCCTCCTCCCCTACTTGTGGGGGAGGGAGATCCCACAGTAGAAGAGGTCGGGGTGACCGTGGGTGAGGTACTGGAGCGATGAACCTTTCCCTGTGAAATGACATTAAAGGCCATGTGACCCTTCCTCAGAAGATTGGGGACTTACCTTATTGGGAGACCCCCATATCATGTTCTGGGAAGGGGAGGATTTTTGTCCTCATCAAAGGGGGGAGTGAACAAACCCCCTTCGACCTATCAATGTTCCTCATTAAATGGAAATGAAACTCACCACCCCTAATCCCTAGAACAGAGAGGTTCAAGTCAGCAACCCGAGGTTGGAATTCAGGTTACTGTGGGAATGTAGCCTTAAATGCCATCTTGAAGGCCACGCCTTTGATCGGAGGTCCTTCATTACTTCAATTACCATTGGAATGTAGACTCAATGGGGCACGCTGATGTGACCAATGTACCGATCATATGGGTCTGGTGACTTTGGAGGAGGCTTGGGCCTAGTGCTGATGAACTGGTTAGCAGAGGGATTATGGAGGACTGGACGGTACTCGAGGGATGAGGTTCTAACCGTAGGGAATGATAACCGAAAACTCCCCATTCTACGTAATGGTTTATTTTGTTTGATGGGGAAGGATCTGCATACCTTAGTGGTATCGGGTAGGAGAAACATCCACGTACGGGTGTGGTACACAAACATGGGTATCACCAACCATGTACCAAAGTGGTACACATCACTTCATGCCACATTGGGTTATTTCAGCATACTGATTTTGTATGTGGCATCAGGTTCAGTCTAGGTAGTGGTACACAATGCGGAGTTCCATATTGAAGGAGGGTAGGGGAATTTACCATTTTCAATAAATTCATCCATGAGAAGTATTTTCTTCATGGTTCTTATTATTATTCAATCACCCATTTTTAGGGTTCGCGTTTGGCTACACCTAAGGAAGAAGTGGCTCGCAGTTCGTTCTTTTCATATGAAATAAGACAGAAACCGGAGTGCAACCTCTGAGTTTCCCTCAATCTTTTATTTCCCATCCTTATCCATATTTGTTACCTATTTTTTCCCTTTCACTCTTCTTATACTATTATGCTTTTATAGATAATCAGAGGGATTGTATCTACTGGGCACTGGTCAACATTTTCAGAGGCCCATTGAAGAAATTTTCTAACCCGCAGAACACTCTATCATCTGGGGTTTTAGGAGACTTTGGTTCATGATAGTGGTTCAAGGAACCCTAATCATCCACTTAATCTACAAACTGAGGGGTTCGTGTCATGGTACTAGGATGATCTTATATGTAGAACACCTTCAGTTGACGTGGTTTTCAATTTTCCATGCTTACTGACTATCATTTCGCAGGCTAGCGGTTCGCAGACCATCCCCCATAACTGGTGGTTCACGATCCATCTTCTTCAAATACCTTTCCTAGTAATGGTATGCATGCCATTTGAAAACATGAATTCCTTCAAGTTCGTTCAATGAAATACAACTCAATTTGAGTCCCTTCACCTTGATAAACTCATATATGTGCTTAATTACTTATACAAAGTGGTTTTGAGGGAATTTCTTCTCCTTAGTGTAATTTTCAGGACCCTACAAATGACCCCAATCGGAATGGTGTCTGTTTAGAATGAAAAGGGGACTATTCTGATGTAGAAGTTGTCCTGAACTGAAATGGTTCGTTGTATAACTGGTATAACCAGTAGGAGGGGACCACAATTATATATGGGACCCATGTCATTTGTCTTTTTCAATTTCTCACAGAGAAACTATCTCCCGGTTTTTAACCTTCTTTAGTTTCGCGTACCATTCTCCTTGAAAAAGCCATGTTCATGAGTTGTTCTGTACGTTTCGTATAGCTATTTCCTTGCCATTCCCCCATCTGCGTACCACATTTTGGTTTATGCGAATGGGACTGTGGAAATTGACAACATAAAATCCAGATTCCATATAGATGAAAGCTACACGTCTAGCATGTTAGCATACCAAACTTGAATCAGTGAACTGAACCTCAAAAACTATTAATACAGACTTAAATTTTAATCCACAACTTCTGAATGCAATCTTAACCGAGGTTTAGGATCGTAGTTTGTATATTCCGCAGACCATTATGTTTGTCATCCAATGGTTCACAAGCCTTCACATCGCAGTCATTCCACATACCATGGTTGTATTCAGTGAATAGTATCCACGTACCATAGTAGTAGGAGTAGAAAATTTTGCATACTATGATCTACGTGGAATTCTATTTCTGCATAACACTTTTATGAATAGTATGTGGAGCCTTTTGTGGACATACATTAAGTCCTTTTTTCATTTTTCCATAGCCATTTTCAACATTTATTATCATACTAACTTCTCATTGTCTTCTGGATCTTCATATACAGGTTACAATGGATAACTCTCAGGCTGTTGATAAATCGATGGATATGAGGGCTGCCATGGAAAGGAATAAAAATGATAATCTTCAAACCCACATCATTCCCCGTGAAATGTTTCTGACAGTCTTCTTAATTCTAGAGCTTCTAGCTTATTAGTTGTATGTTCAGTTTCCACTTTACAACTTTGGTCTACATACCGACATGCCAATATAGTTTCCTGACTCTGACATCCATTTTTTCCCTTTTAGAGGCACCACGAGATCATGATCATTCCAACATTTCCTCAATCGTAGAAGTCATCTTCAGTTAGACTCAAGAAATTAATTTCATATTACGAGATTGGATAAGGACTGAAGGCAACCATGGGTTCCATAATGGTGTCCTGAGACTAGAAATTTGAGAATCAGCATTTCTAGAGAAAATCCTAGTGGTGGGTCGAGCACCATGTCTGATTTCCGGGCCGGAGGATATTTCACCGATGAGTAGGCCTTGGTATTCTAGGTGCATCAGACCTATCTGGATTCCCCCCATTAGTTTGAATTAGTGGGCTTGCACTAGGAATCCTGGGTGTCTCAGTTTGAAACATTCTCTCTAGGAAAAATCCTTCCATAATTGTTGAGTCATTGGTGTTTGAGAACCATCATGTTCATCTACTGCATGTAGATGTGGTTAGTAGTATGTGGGACATCTACCTGCTTGGAGGTATCCCTATCCTCGAAGAGATGTACTATGAGTTTCTTCCCATAGTCACCACAAGGAAGGACACTGATCACGTGTCTCCTTTGATAAAGAGTTTACTGGTCATGGAAGCAGGATCACTAGATCATCCCCTCGATGCTCATTCCCTCATACCATTCGAATCTTGGATAAGAATATTCTTACAGACAAACGATCCTAAGCCAAAGGCACACCACACTAAAACTCACCCAACCCATTAGTCCCGCCAAACTCCAAGGTCATACTATACTACCCTTGAAGTAAGGTGGTATGCCAGATGGGGATATGAGCTTCGGCCTTATATTTCACCTGTTCTTAGGCAAGAATGTTTCTTCACCGTGTTCTTAAGTGGATGGCTCTTACCATCTAGTAACATATAATATAGAGTTCGGGCCTCCACCTTGATGATGGAGGCTATGCTTGCAGAGGGTCGACCCATTAATATGGCCCTTCCTACCCTCGCAATGCTTTATGAATTGTTAGGAAATATTCAGGAAGGTATGTTTTTACATCGTCTCAATGGACAATTCCAATTTCTATGTGGGTGGATGGAAGAATACTTCCCCTATTATGAATATTGTCATACCACACGGGTTCCCCATTCTGAAATTCATCCATCTCTTCCTAGAATTTCTGTTTTTCATCCCCAGACTCTGACTATTACTGATGAAATTAAGCTATTTAATGATGCCTCTCATTTATTGTTTTCACCGCATCCTACCCATAACATATCATTAAGATGTGATAGGGTAATTTCCTTGGTGTAATGTTCATATCTCATCAATATTTGGGACGGGATGCTCGCCTCCATGGTAGTCCTAATAGTTATTTGTGAACCCTACCTCCCATACTGGTTTTCCGGGCAGTTTGGATGCCTTTAATGGACTGAGTCGCTTTTGGTTGTCCGACTAAGGGGATAATCTTATCCTGGGGTTCTCTGTCAACTATGGATTATGATGATGCGTGAAGGTGCTTAAATAGATATTATCATTCCCAACATGATGGGGACCACCTTCCTATCGATGGAGTATGTCCAACTATGGTTTGATTGTTACCCTGCAAAGATGCTGAAAGAACCAGTTCAATTGGTAGAGAAACCCTTCACTATTTTTTATCACATTACTAACCCAACAACAACACCACACATTCCCTTCATCGTGAGAGGTGAAACAACCACACCTTCTACTTTGGTCCATTAAACAACAAATATGTATACACCTCCCACTCCCACTATCGTGGTTAGAAGGTGCTTAATCCATAGTCAAAAGGATATGGGAGGGGTTTCATCAGTACAACCCATTTTAGTTAGGAGAGAGTCAGAATAACATCCTCTTGTGTATATTTCCCGTTATCTTGATGATACGGGAAACAACTGAGCATTTCCAATCATTTTGAAGACCAAAATTAGTCCTCTATATCTGGTTCCAGTGGCTGGGCCATCTGAGGAAAAAAGGGTCTCCTACCTTGGGTTACTAGCCAGAGGTCCCTCCCCACTCTTATGGTGATGCTTTCTACATATAAACACATTAAATTCATAAGAGGATTGAAGTACAGGTGCAATGGTGAGACACCAGGAAGTGCGCAAAGAGGCATGGAGCCAGTTACATTCTCTTTCCATGGAGACACCCTTGGCCAATTTCCCCGATGAGGGTGAAAATTTTCAACGGTAATTTTCTGATATGGGTTATGGAAGCATTGATTATCAACACCTTAACTTCCTTATTTTCCAAATTTTCAATTCCTGAGAAGACCTCACCTCCTACAAGGAAAATCTAGCCACATTTAACTCTTCCTATTACCAAGTGGCATCCTTATGAGATTTTTTGAAATAATTTTATCATCTGACAGATGACGAGGTAAAGTCCCATGATTTAGTGACAGCTTGAGAGGAGGAGTTTCAAGAGTGTAAAGCCTGCGTAGCCAGTTGAGGAGGCAACTGGACTATTTTTTTTGCCAATAATGATGTTGTCTAGAAAAAAGGGTGGGGCCTTAAAGTTGTCTTGGAGTGGGTGTGCCCGACAGTCAAAGCGGAAATGGAGGAATGAACTTCTTTGGAACAAACCATTACAGACCCATGATAATCAGTCGACATTCTTTTGGAAAGGTCGAATCAGCCCTATTGTACCTTTGCCTCATATTATAGCATGTACCCTCCCCCATTTTTTTACTTTGTAGAGACTCCAAATTAGGGATTTCCTCCATTTTTACGGAGCACGATGAAACAAATTTGGATTTTAAATATCTCTTCTATGTCTCTTCCAATCATCATTATTTCAATCAGGTGTTAATTTTTAACCATGAATTGAAATCAGTAAACTGAGATAACCTAATCGATCTCTAATTTTTTCATGATCTAAGGGACACAACGAGAATAGTTCGACTATTGCAGAGGTTTTATGGAAGACATCATAAACTTTGGTGCCTTTTTTATTATTACCTTAATTTTTCCTAAACCTACTCAACACTAGGTTAGCGGGAATTACATGTCTTTTTCTTAGGCCTTCCCTTGAGGGTTTCTGACCGAACAAGATTTCTTCAATTTATGATGGCTCGATGCATTTTGTTTAGTGAATCGATACTTGACTTTTAACTAGAGGTACCTTCGGAGGATTTTCCCTCTGTTGAGCATAAAATCTCTTATTTCTATGGCAGTACATAGTCCTACCATTCAAACTTATTACTGATGTTTTAGGTCGAGCATCATTGACCAAATTTAACGGGGTAAGGCACTGATTCATGACCCTTAGTCATGAATGTTCTAGTATTATTTAGTCATTGGTTAGGGATTTTCCTTGACTCTGGATTTGTAAATTCTGGACATGCGTGTGGCTCAAGTGATTCTTTAGGAATGAAAAGGTAGGAAAGGACTCTCATAGGGATTAATTTTCCTTTGATTGACAACCATTTTTGTTGGCGACATATACAGAGCCACCTTGGCAAGATATTCATAGTCAAGAAAAGGTATATCTGGGACACTGACCTTCCGTTCATGATGGTCGGGTGGGATTTTCCACATTTTGGATTTATCTTGATGTTGGGAGCCACAATAAGTGGATGGATTGAGTAGTGTTTTCAGAGAACATTAGGAAAATTCACGTAGGCCTTGAGTGGGAAATCATTATCGCACAGTTCTTTCCTCTTTGATGGAAAGCTCAGAAGTGGTCCGTTCAGTTAAGACTCGTTTCTATGCTAGGGTCACATGGGAAGAAAAAGGCACATAAGCCTTCATCTAGAAGTTTTCCAAATATTTTGGTGTGATAAGGTATGAATGTCATTATAGCATACATAGGCCGGAAATGACTCTCCTATAGATGAGTTTTCCTTTGATTGAAAAAAATTTTTGTGGACGACATATGCAGAGCCACCAGGGCATGATATGCATAGTCAAGAAAAGGTGTCCCCAAGACACTAGCCTTCCACCTTCGATAACCTTTTAGGATTATGGAGATTGGGAAATTTCTGAATACACTATGTGACCTTTGACCAGGGGTTCCCCTGGTCACAAGAGGAGGATTTTTAGATAAACTTCTTCTGGGAAACTCTGAAATGAGCGGGGGAACCCTTCCTTTTTATGTGGATAAACTTCACACATGCGGATAAGATATCTTTTAGAAACCTCAAAAGAGACCAAAGGTAAATTAGGCCCATATGTTCTGATATATCCAGGATTTGTGAAATAGGGAAAATTTAAACCATGACTTTAAGTGCCCTTGAATCAGGACTTGTGGAATGAGACTTTGAATCTATTGGGTGTACTGACATAGGATAGGAATCTCCTAGAGATGAATTTTCCTTTGACTGACAGGAATTTTTTTGGGTGATGTATACAGAGACACTGGGGCATGATATGCATAGTTAATCAAAGGGGTCCCCATGAAACTGTCCTTCCATCCCAGATGTCATTATAGGGTTATAGGGATTCAATGTCACTTCAATCACGGAGTTTGGAATATGTCAAGGGTATACCAAGACATATTGTGGACATTTGGGCTGTGATTTACTCATGGAATGGTGTCCCTTACATAGATCTAACCCATACGCAGGGTGAGGTATTTGTTCTATAGTTGGGATACCCTATTGTTTAACCTCACATGGCCTAGGCATGGGTTTCCTCTCAGGGGAGAGAACTGTGGAATGCCTTTTAGGGTCATGCTTCTAGGAACAAATTTCTAGGCCATTTTTGCATAATGCCATGGAAGATCTATTGCTTAGATCTCTAAGCTCATGTGAGCTATGCTTAGTATGAGAAACACGATATCACAAGGGTTCCATGTCACCATCTAAGAATAGTGAATTCAACATTAGGGTAATTTTTAGGCTAAATCCATCACATTGTAGTTCAGTGTCATACGGAGAAGATGATTTTTTCTTTGTAGTTTAATGTCATGATGTGAGAATGATTTTGACCTTGCAGTTTAACGTCGTACAGTAAGGACGATTTTGGCCTTGCAGTTTAATGTCATGTGAGAGGACGATTTTGGCCTTGCAGTTTAATGTCATGCAGCGAGAAATATTTTGGCATTGTAGAGGTCTTCAAAAGTGTCAGGCCAATCACAGTCAGGGTGTTCTGACTATCCTTAGATGTGAATGATGATAGAAGGTGTAAACCATAGTCCTAGAGGAAACGTGAAACAGGATGGATGACATGGGGCTTGAAAGCCACTGGGCATACTGAGGTAGGATATGACTCTCTTAGGGACTAATTTTTCTTCGAATGACGTGGATTTTTGGGGGAGACTATGTAGAGCCACTGAGGCATGATATACATAGTCAATAAATGGTGTCTAAAGGACACTACCCATCCATCTTCGATGGCCTTGGATGATAGTGAGGATCCAAGTATTCCCAAGGTGTGGAGTGTGAAAAACGTGAAAGGCGTTCCTGAGAATGTGAGAATACCTAGACCCTGATTTATTGTGACCTTCTTAGAGCTTCCAAATAGATCTGACCCACTCATGGGGGAAAGGGTCATTTTTTTCTTGTGGCTGGGCGAGGATGTAGAATCTGAGTGTCACTATGTATCCTATGAGAGTAGGAATAAAGCCACACATAGTTCTAGAAGTTCCTTGAAAATTTTTATTCGGTGTGTTAGGGACCCTTGAGGGAATTTTGGTTTTACTTAATACAGGTGCCAAGCCTTCCATACTCTATGGTTTACTTGCATAAGAGAATCCAAACCATTGGTCCAAAGATCATGTGAGTTATAATCAATGTGAGAAACAAGGAGCAGTTATAGAGTCTCCTTATCAAGTGTGAGGTGATATATAACATGATGAGTGCCTTTTCAATTTCATTCCCATTGGGGCTGGTCTAGGATCGATGATCGAGGTGTCACTATGTATCCTGCGAGGGAAGGAATCAAGCCATACATAGTTCTGTGTGTTCCCCATACCGGTTTGTCTTGATCTAATAGGAAGTGGTGTTTTCCTTCTACCCATCATTGTTGTTTGATCCTCCATGTTTCTTCATTGTTGACCATTGTAGGGGAATCTCTTTCAACATTCCTAAGATAACTGGTGTTGTACTCACTGTGAGAAACAAGGACTGAAAAGGGTCTCCTTTACAAATATTGGTAGATAGGGGGCGTTATGGAGGCATTTTTTAATTATTTATGGGGGCCGGGTCAGGATTAAATATCAAGGCATCACTACGTATCCTGCGAGAGTAGGAATCAAGCAACACGTAGTTCTATGAAAGATCATGTATTTTATTGTTATGAAATTAGGGTGTTTTATGATATGTAGTTTACCATAATATGGTGAGGACCTGACCTTTACAATTTAATGTCATTTGGAAAGGATGATGACTCATATTTTAAGGACTTAGAGTTTGGACCATGACATGGGGAAAATTGTTTTTACCTCAGAGATTAAGGTTATAGAGTTTAGACCTTAACTTTGTGGATTTGTTATAACTCATACATTATGGTCTTAGAGTTTGGGGCATGGGGATGTTTTCAACTCATAGTTTAAGGTCACTGAATTTGGACCATGGGGAAATTTTTTACTCATTTTTTGGGGTCTTATAGTTTGCACCTTAACATTAGGGATATTTTGTTACACATTGTTTATGGTCATAGGGTTTGCACCATGATATTAGGGAATTTTTTTTATTTATGACTTATGGGTTCAAGTCATAGAGCTTGGAAATTGACATTGGTATATTTTTAACTCATTGTTTAAGGTCTTAGATTTTGGACCATATCATTAGTGATTCTTTATGACTCATATTTTAGGGTCATAGAGTTTGGACCATATCATTGTGGATATTTTATGACACATAGTTTAGGGTTGAAGAGTTTGGACCATATAATTGGGGTTATTTTATGACCCATAGTTTAAGGTCGTAGAGTTCACAACATGGGGAAATTATTATGTGAAGTATTTCTTCAAGAACTTCTCATTTTTTGGAGTCATGATGAGCTTTCTGTCCATTGATATCATGGAATACGCTCTATTAGAATAGACCCGATGTATCACATATGGTCCTTCCCACTTGTTTTAAGATTTGGGGGATTCTTCTCTAGTATCATTGGGTTTATTAGGACTAACTACATTTCTACTTTGAGAAAAGATCAAAGGAAAACCTTTTTGTTTATGTCTCATGAAATCCAGTTTTTGTAGATTTACAAATGGTGTAGAGTGTGCATCCTAGTTTTCTAACCGCTCTAATTCATCAAATCGTATTTGGAATTTCTCATATGTGGACAGTTGATCGAAAATGGACACACAAAGTAACGACACATGGATTTTGATAAGTAACACCACCTATGCCTCATATACTAGTTATCAAGGGGTTTCCTGAGTGGCAGTGTGGGTCGTGGTCCGGTAATCCCACAAAGTAGGAAGGAGCTTGTCTTTCCACAATTTCTTATCCTTGTTGACCATATTTTGAAGTATGTTGGACTAAGTCTTGTTGAATGATTTTATTTTCCCATTGGCCGCCACATGGTATCAGGATGACCGGTTGGCCTTGATTCCATATTCCTTGTACATCTTATTCAGTTATGTAGTGTAGAAGATGGTGTCGTTTTCCGTTAGTATTTTATGAGGGACACCAAATCTGGTGATGATGTTGGCCTTCACAAAGATGATGATGGTTTTCACCCCATCTTCCACAAGGGGTATGGATAGAGCCCATTTTGAAAATATGTCCGTTGTTGTATGTATGAACTTTAATTTTCTGGTTGTAGCAGGATGATATGGCCCCACAACATCCATCCCCCGGGTGATAAATGGCCAAGAGTATTTAGAGGTATGAAGAAACTCCAGGGGGCGGTGTATAAAATTAGCATGCTCTTTTTAGGAATGGAACTTATTGGTGAATATTGAACAATCCTATATCATGGTGTGCTAGTTATACCCAAGCCTCCGGATTTGATGATAGAGCTTGGTTGCTGACTAGTGTGCTCCACAAGCTCCGACATGCACTTCTTTCATGATGGTCACAATCTCTTCTCCAATAGTGCACTTGAGAAGGACACCATCAAGATCTCATTTGTAGATGAAATTTTCTTTTTTCACCCCGTTTTATAGGGTAAAATTGACTGCCTTCCTTCAAACCTGCTCCCTATCAACCCTAATTGGTGGGATTTCCCCATTCCAATGGTAATTTTTGATTGGTGTCATCCAACCGGTGATATGACTATAAAGACTAGGAACGAGGATAATTTCATCAGTTTACTCCATATTTCTTTGGATTAATGGCAAGACCATTTGACGGTGAGCAATGCTAATGGTTGTTTCATCCCAGTCAGGATCAGCCAAGGTTGTGGCTGAATTTTAAAAAGTGTTGGCTTGCGTATTCTATGACCAAGGGACATGATTCAACATTGGTTCTTATAGGAATTCTACCATCAGTGCTCAAACATGGTTCATTAAAGGAACCATTACTTATTTCTTGATAGTATAGTCACCATTGACCTGTTTGATAACTAGCTCTGAATCACCCATTATTTTTAGGTGTTGGGTTTTCACATGGAGTGCCAATATTAAGCATGCGATGAGGGCCGGATTCTATGATTCGTTATCCATAAAACCTTCTGAAATCATGAAATAGTAAGTCAATATGGCCTTTTATGGATATATGAGTATGACTCTCAACCCCACATTGTTGAGCATGGGATACTCTATCCTTTTCCATTTCAGGCTTCAGGAAGCACCGTCGAAGTACATTTCTCATATTTGCGGGTTCTCCTCGATGGAAAATACTTGTTCATCTAGATGTTTAGTATCCAAGGGTGTCAAATCTTCTGAGGGGTTCTCGTCCAGGTATTCTGCTAACACCTAGCCATTGATGGAATTCTGTGGAACATACCCTATTTCAAACTATTACTGGATGACCTCCCATCATGATAAGTACCCATTTAGAATGGGACAGTTAAGGATATTTTTGTGCACGTTGCAATGGGAGACCAGGTGGACCTCATAATGCTGTATGTAATTTCTATGTTTATTAACTATGAATATTATGGCTAGGTAGTTCATTTCAATCTTCGAATACTGAATTTCAGCATCAATCATTGTTCGGATGAGGTAGTAGAGGTTGTTCTCACTACCATCATCATTCATCTACATGAGGAAGGATCCTAATAACCATTCCAATGTAGTTACATATAAAATGAGTGGTCTCCCATAAACTAGCGGCATGATCACTAACGAGCTTAGGAGATATCTTTTGAGGTTGTTAAATGCTTCTTTACAATCGTTATCCCATTCATATGTAACTTATTTCTTCATGAGATTGGTTAAAGGTAAACATTTACCAACAAGTTTGGATATGAAGTGTCAATTATAGGAAAGGTGGCCCTCAAGACCTCTCAACTCAGTGAAGTTGTGAGTTGGGGGCATTCCATGAATGAATTTCATCTTCTGGTGGGTCAACTTCGATGTCACGACGACGTATGACGAAGCCGAGAAATTTACTTGAGGTAACACCAAAGGAACGTTTATGGGGGTTCAACTTTAAAATGTGTTGTCTCTATTTTTTATGATAGTTTCATGGTCAGATTGGTGTTTTGAGTGGTACTGTGACATAACCAGCAGGTAAGCGACTTAACACTTGATGAATTTTCCCAAAAAGGGCTTGAAGATGCGATGCATGGAGCACTGATATGTGGTGTCAGCATTGTTTAGGCCAAAGGGAATCACTTTATAATAGAACCCTCCTTGAGAGGCCCTAAATTTAGCATCTTCTTCATCTACTTGGGCCGTTCGAATTTTATTATATCCAGGATATCAATCTAAGAAGGAGAGGGATTCATATCCGGCTATTGCATCGATCAACAATTTGGTGATCGGGACCAGGAAGCCATCTTTTGGGAAACACCGATTAAGGTCACTGAAGTCAATACATATATTAATCTATACATTCTTAATTTTTATAGGGAATATATTGTCCTACCAGATCAGATATTGTACCTCTAATATGATGTTGGATTTCACCAACTTGTTGACCTCAGCCTCTATTTTGGCAGCATGTGTTGGGTGAGTCCTTCTAGCTACCTGTTTATATCCCCAATGATCATCTGGTAATCCCAGATGATGGGTGGTGACATCAGGATTGAGGCCTAGAATGTATGTGTAATTCCAAGCAAACACATCTCAATTCTTATTTAGGAATGATGTATATGCCTCCTGTTCCTCAACAAGCATGGCCACACTAATTAATGTGGGTCATGGGTTGTTTTCAATGCCCAAATTTTTTACCTCAAGTTCATCAATGTTAGTATAAAAATCTTCTTAAAATATAGAAGGGGAATCTTTGAGGTCTTCTTCCTCTTCTTCTTCTTCATCTTGATCATCTTCCCCTTCTGATGGAGAAATTATTTTTGAGATAACTTCTCCAATATCAGGAAATAAAACATCTTTTTTACTTATTCTGTGAGGCAAGGGAAGTTTGTTGTCCTAATAATGGGCTGGGAGAATCATCGACATGGATTTTATGGAAAACATGGGAGTCGTATCGTTCTTATATGTCTTTGGACTTGGTGTTTGTATAAGAGACCATGAAGACAATTGAGTTTGTGTTCGGGATTATACATACGTAATCAAGTTTGTTGATAGGTAGTATGTAGTCCTCTCCAAGTTGTTGTAATGGGTCTGCTAGAGCCATCTCCAATCCAATTGGGTCATTAATCTAGTCAAAATCATCATCCAAAAGATGTTTTTATTCCTACTCATAGAACCCTGCGTCGATATAATGCTACTCATATAACTCGAATGGGGATTTATTAGTGTGAAACATCTTATTTATTCCATTAGTGAAAGATTTAATACACTGATGGTATGAGGATGGAATTTCAACATGTTGATGCAGCCAAGGCCCCCCTAATAGAACATTTTAGGCCTTACTCTTCTGCACCACCAGGAACTCAGAATCTGATATGAGAACCCTGAGCCAAGTTTTAAGCTTGATTATTCCTATTGGTTTTTGCTCACTTTTGTCGTATCCCAGTAGATTTATAGTGCAGGGTGTCATGTTTTCCTTCATCATATCCAAGTTAACGAAGCTTTCTCTGCAGTAGGATGTTAACTCTAGAGTCATTGTCGATGAAGATCCTATGAACATCAATCCTTTATCTTGACAGCCACATATAATGGTTTTATGTTCCGTTGCACGATGTCGTCTTCATCCATGTTTGTGATAGTGATGAAAGTATGAAATTATTTAGGATTAGTCTTCATTCGGTTGAATTTAGCTGCTAGTATATCATCCTTGAACTCTAGGGTACATATCAAGGCATCAATGAGTTCCTCCCTATGATCTGTGGACAAACTCAACCCGTCGAGGATTGACAGCTTTACAATTACTAAAGCCAGCTGCATCAAAAAATCACACATCTTCTCTAAAGGTCGACACTTCTTTAATTGGGGTTTCTCCTTCATATATACTTTTGTGGTTTGAGATCTAGAAGTAGATGGTTTGGCCTCTATAGTAGGAGTTGGCAGTGTTCCAGTATTTTCTGCAATTGTACGGACTGGTCTACCTATATACCTTGGGAAGTTTAGTACTTGTTCTTCTCCTGATGGATATTTCAAGTTAACTGGGATTGTGTTTCCTCCAGAGGAGGCGAAGGAGCATTCCAGTTATCATTTCGCCTACAGGAGGGTCCTTCCATGAGTTTCCACAATGTTACCGGTTTTACCCGTGGCGTGGCTAGGAATTTGACTTTAGCCACGACCATGCCTTCTGGGAAACCACTATCCTCTACGACCTCTTCCTATGTCTCTCCAGTTTGGAGAGGGGAATTCGGGTTTGTGGTCATAGTCTTTATCAAATAATTGGTCCATCATGTGAATGACATTAATGTAAATGAATATTAGTTCTTGATATGACATTGTTCCTATCTGACTGCCTCCTTCTAATGAAACCATTTGGTGGGGCGGTGCCCATTATACCATTTAGAGTGATGGTACCCATTGTACTATTTGGTGGGGAGGTTCCCATTATACCGAGTATATTAGAAACAAGTCTGAATGTTTCAACATTGTCTTTGACATTGGTACCAACTCATATTCTTTCTATTTCTTTCTACCCTTCTGGACTTTAGAGGACCGCAAGGCCGAGGAAGATGGTTGTACTATTTTAGGTGCTTTTGGAGGAATAGTAGGTTGTTTCCATTATGCCTGAAGAATGTTGTGGAATCTTTTGATATTCTTCTAGCTCATCTAGTTAACAAAATATCAATCTTCTTATCAGTGACTGTTTTCCACTCTTCTTCCACTCTTGAGTCAGAGGTGGAAACATACTTCACATGTTCTATCAGTTGGCCCAACTTTACATGTCGCGAATCCGCCACCTTTTGTAGGAGGTCCTTGAAAAAGAATAATTCCTAGATAGTGTTTCCTAGTATCCGGTGATACAAACAATAATTTGGATGGTCATAGAGACCCACTTCATAACCTCTCATTGGCTATGGTAGCCAGAGGAGATTGCGATTCATGGCGGCTATGAAATAGTCGTGGACATGGTCATCTCGTAACAAATAAACTCTATTTCTTCTTTCTTCAAACTAATTTATTTTATCACCATATCGCTCATATTTATGAGGTGGGGGTGGTTTTTGGCATCCTGGGGGTCCTGCACAGTTCAGTGGGGGCCTCGAAACTACGGTTAGTGTCGTGGGTGGCTTAAGTGTAATAAAATCCACTTCATCTTTTCCCGTTATTTTCCTAGGGGTCGATGGGGACAATCAAGACTTTTGTTTCTTCCTTTGAAAGTATTCTTCTATACTTTGGGATATGGGAGAGAAGTCTCTAAACCCACTGGTGTAGTTCACTGGGATGAGTAGAAATCACAATTCATCTCGAAGGTTATCAATGCACATGGCGGTCATCTCATCCTGGGGGAGTGGTTAGTTCAAGGAATATGTTTGGAATTTCCATCGAGAAATGAAGTATGATACCCTCTCATTATCTTGTTTTGTTTAGTTAATGATATCAATGATCATCATATTGGTTAGCGTCGAACTAAACTGGAAGATAAACTATCGTCAGAGGTCCTCCCAGCCTATAATTGAATTAGCTGATATGCTAGTATACAATACGAAAGTCGAGACCTGTAGGGTTTGTATGAAATACCTACGTTTTATGGATTCTTTCTGCTATGTATTTCCCATCATGGGGTCACATTAAGATGCACAATTCATCAAATATTTTTCTGGGTTCCCTGAGCTATTGAATACTGGTAATATGAGGTTTTCGATGTTTTGTGGTTGCAGAACATTTCTCACCCACTTGGGGTAGGGTTTGAACTCTTTTTGTTTCGAATCGTGCCAACCCTCCATGGATTTTATTCAGACAGTCATATGCTCAACGGTGTTAGGATCCCTTGATGCAGATCCTGTTGGGATTGAGCATGAGTTGGTGCGGCAGGGGCCAAGATTTGGCGTGCGAGTGCCACTGGAATTTGGGGTAGATGCCCAGCTGGGGGCATCATTTGTGGGTTTACCTTGGTATATTCTGATTTACTTACCAATGGGATGATGTCTTGATGTACATCTAGGGCCTAGTTTAACAGCCCTCCAGGCTTCTCTTCATTCACTAGAAAGAGTGCATGTGGTATGGGAACCTCTTCTGGGAGCACCTACTAACGTTCCGCAGAGGGAACACATTCGGTGAGATAACACTGTCAACATAGCTCTGCATTAATTCATTTGAGATTTTTTATTTCATCATCCTTCTAGGAGAACCTTTACTCAAGGGTGAGGTATGTTCTCTTATGAGGAGGAGGAGGCAAGTTATATATGACCATGGATATTTTTTTCTATTTTTTAGAGTTTTGCTAGAGAGGTAATGTCAGATTGACTTAGGGGTCACCCAGATTTAGAACTTCCCACTAGTTATGGGTATGCACACCATCAGGCTCGTTGTTTAATGTCTCTAGGAGTGAAATATCTTCCTTTAAATGTTCTCCCCCTGCATCATTTCCTATGAGATCTGTGGGGTTGACGCTCACCATGTTCAATGAGCTATACTGCATTAATGGTGGTGTACTCAGTGTCGATTGGTAGTAAGGATTATTGTTCCCTTTATTGGAATTTATCCTTCCATTATATGGTATTCATTTGGAATCTTGATGATGATTGACCCGAAGTGAGCCCTATTCTAACCTCGTAATGAGCCTTTATCTCAGAGGGTGCGAAACACGAGAATGGGTGGAACAGGTAACTCTTGTGTATATCGTTCTTCATAGACATTGGAATACAGATGTCTTCCACACGAGGATTTGAGGTAAAAATTCCCCTATCCTTGTGGGTTAGGGTTGTTTCTTCTCTCCTGTCAATGTTCTATGGCCTAGATTTATTGGTATTATGTGGTCATTTTGATTTAAAAATTACTCCAGCCCAGTGGGATAGGTTGTTCTCATGTCATGGCAGTAGCCGCCACTATTTCCACACTTTCAATTACACATACTCCTGCACGGTTGTAATACAAGTGTGGCATTGGGCCAAAACGGGGTCAATAGTCTATTGAAGACATGATAACTACTGGTTTATTGGCTTCCCATATATGGGAAGTCTTCTAGATTTTCTTGGTCACCTGACTCTGAATTGTTTTAATGGATTGATCTCTTCAACCATGACACATTTGAGACATACTCTGGGATGTTTTTTGTGTAGTATCCTATCTTTCCGGAGAAAGAGTTTCATTTGATTTTTTTCACTGGGTGATGACATTACAGGGTGTCATTTCTATTGGGGCCTGCTGGATGGGATGTGGGGTGAATAGTAAATATTCATGTTCTCCCCACCCCCGAACGTGAACTCCAGTCGGGGCATTTCCAATGAGGCAATTCAATTTATGCAGTACGTAGAGGCAATCCTGTTCAATTTTCTTCTTTCACCATTCAGATTTTGGCTACCTTATAGATGAGAGGGATTCTAAGTCGATTAGACATCGAAGCTCATGTATTGTGCTAACATGTTCCACGTACCCCTCATATGGTTGAAATTTTTCTTTCATATTTCAATGAGTTGTCCATATATTATGGAAAATTTTATTTGTACATTCCCCAGACAATTATCCTGGTATGTCTAAGTGAGAAGTGGTCATAGGCCAATACATCACTCGTATATTATACTTAGATTGTTTTCTTCTCACAAGAATCATATCATAATATTGATTTTTGGAGAATCCTCTACTTGATATGCCCATATCGACTAATTCATGATTATTTAATTCTAATAAATCAGGCTAGTGGGGGCCTTATCGATTTGTGGATGTTGTGGGGGTGTCTTAGAAGATAAACATAGCTTTGGGATGTCCTCTAGTTGAGAATAGATATCTCTCATTATAGATGGAGTTCATGATTTGTCTAGCATCTTTTTGAGTGCAACAGAATTGGAGGTCATTCTCATATTTGTTCTGGAATGGGGAGGACCTTATTACCGACATGTATTTTGTTTTCAAGGAGGACCTTCACAAGTGGTGAAGTGATGGAGAGGACTACCATGGAAACATGATTCCTAACCGCTAGGATATTACTTACAATGTGTACCCAGGGGAGGACATTCAAGGTGGGATATATCAATGGGAGGACCTTCTTTCTACTTGGAATCACTGTGGGGAGGGGCTTCACAGAAACTATCCTTGTAGGGAGGGACTTCGCAATGACCATCATCAGGGAGAGGAATACCACCATGACATGATATCTGGTTGTAGGGAGACTTTCCACAGTGCATATCCTAGATAATACATTCATTGTGTTCCAAAATAAGGGGATAACCTTCTCATTTCTTGGTTTTACTATTAGAAGGACATTCAGAGCAACTGTCATTGCGGGGAGGGCCTTCACAATGACCCTCATCATGGTGAGTACTACCATCATGACTTGATGTCTGACTACAGGAAATAGAATATTTGTAGTATATACCTTGGGGAGAACCATTACGGAGGAAGATAGAAAGGGGATGACCTTCTTGCTATAATATCTTTAGGTCAGTGGGGGCTACCCTGATGTGCATCGGAAGATAGGATCTCGTGATCGATTATTCTTGACCCATGGAGTAAGCCCCCATGGTTGCTCTGTGGAGAACCATTAGAGCAGCTGGTAGCAACATTATGGGGATGACCATTTCAAATAATACTTCCAAATACATAGTTTGAAAATGGAATGATAGGGTCTTGATCCTTTGTTGATATATGTTTGAGGGCATCGATAACCCCAACTTCCAGTAGAGAAGGGTCTTGGATGTGCTCTTCATTTTCTAGATTCCTTTGGAACTGTTCATTTTTGGGTTCCCTCTTGGGGGTAATCAAGGCCATATGATATTGGAAATGGCCTTCATATATGGGTCCCCATCTTGTTGGGTCCCGTGGTGTCATCGGGATATGCTAATGAGCATCTTGAGTTTTGGTAGCGATATATGCATGCCCTGGAGCTGCCATAATGTTGGATTAGATTCCCCTAGTTGTAATGGGTATTTTTTCTAGATCCTATTGTCCGTATGTCATAGGATATTTCCAATGAAACTCCTAGAGTGAAGAAGGGAAGCATAAATTCTCTAAAGTGACAAACTCATTTTGCGAGTGAGTCATTCCGTTGAAGAAAATCGAGTAGTGGGCCGGATTTCTCTACTTTGCCGTTGATGAAATGATATCCTTGCATGTTTGGAGGATATGGTCAGGAATAAATATCTAATTTTCCATATTGACCAAGATGTGCTAAGATACATGTTTTTTTAGAACATGTATGAAGGTTCATTCCGATGTCTGATTAAGAGTTTGTTCCAGCTTCGGTTCTCCATGAGTTTCTAGTAGATACCGACAGTTCTCCTATATCGGGGTAGATGAACAAGTATGTTGTCATTTTTCTTCTCCAGTTTCCACCATATTTAACTAGTGGTATTCATATTCACAAGCGTGGATTTACATCCACTCAATTTCCATCGTATTTTTCTAAGGGTCTTGATATACATCAACAGGTATTTGTGCATGCATATAGCATGTTGCTGCTCTATTTTGATGGCAGGATTGAAACACGTTGGAAGATGTTTGTGCCTGCGTATAGCCAATTGCCACTCTATTTTGATGGAGACTAATTGTGCGTCAGAATATATTTTCATCTACAAGTATCTTGATGCTCTGTTTGCACGGCGGGACCGGCAAGCACTAGAAAAATGTGCATGTGGTCGTGTCATTCCTCCCTATTTCTGTGGTGGGCTTGAGTGGAGGGGGTAGAGTTGTGTGTCTGCTCGTTGAACTCCATCGCATTAGTATGGTGGATCTTCTCCTTCAGAAGTAGGGTGATAGCGTGTTTTTAGTTATATATTTGCTTCCCTTGGCAGGTAATCTGAGGGGCCCGGGTCCCCTGGACTTTTGCAGGTTCCCTCAGCATAAAGTCCTCCTCAGTGGGAGGAGGCTTGCCCGTCTGGTGTCGGTGACGACACTCCCTAGCGGGGGCCTGTGGGTAGGGCCCCTGTGCAGTTGGGATGATGTCGTCCTCATTGGCTTCATTTACCTCCCTAAACTAATGGAGGTGTTCATTGTTAGTTTTCAATAACAGGCTCCCGAAATAGTTTGAGATGACCATCGGGGTCTCCAGGTGTTGAGGTACCAGTAGAGGAGAAAGAGGTGGATGTCATACATTCACAAACTGGAGGGCTTGTCTTACAACCTCCAATGTGGGGAGAGTACCATTTTAGTGGTACTCCTTGATCATCATATTGGACACCCAGTGTTGAAGACACTGGGTAGGAAAAGGTTCATTCTCTTCATTGATGCCTCGACCGCCCATGGGATCGCTGATTCATGCATATTCATGGATCGTGGTGATTTCATTAGGATCAAAGGTCACTCTGCTGGAACCTGCAATATATTTATGAAATAAATACCACTAAGCATCATAAAATTATCTTCCCTTTAAACACATCAATATTTGGCGATTCAGCTTGGCCCCTTCCCCTTTTTTTCTGCAGGGCGAAGGGGCCTAAGTGGGGTGAGACCGCCACCATGGTTAATGATTCATGTCGGGTTCACCATTTTTTCATCCTCTGAGGTGGCGCATGTTGCTCATACCAGGGCAGAAAAAATGGTCTGATGTGTAGTGTCATTTATTCTTTTATCATCGTGGGTATAACTTCCACCTTGGTTAAGGATTGTAACACCTGATATTTTTATGAGAAATATTTTGTTTTTATGTTATATACAACATGAAAGGAATCTTTTACTACACACAACAGTAGCCTGGGTTTCATTACACACAATTGCGGCCTTCCTCGACAGATTGTGTTGTACGTAATACTGAGTTTCACTGAACAACGTTATGCTATTAAAATATTATTAAAAATAGCCGTTATGAATCGTAATACCAACTTTTTGAAATTTTATAAATTTTAACATTCAAAATGGACTTCATTTTTGGATTCGGAATATTGAAATTAGCCTAGGGTGAATTTATGGTATTTTCTGGAAACTTTAAATTTTTGATGAATAGTGAAACACTGGGTTACTATTTAAAAACCGAATTTTTATTTAAATAATTGTTTATTTTATTTAAATTTATTTTAGGTAAAAATTGATACATAATACCTATATAAGTTAAATTTAATTCATTGGAGTCATTTTATAATAATGTTCGATATATAAAAATTTTATTGAACTTTTCCCCGTTTTTTACCCACGTCCTAGGAGAGTTTAAAAATCTGCATAAAACATAATTTTACCGCTTATGTGAATGGAATTTCAAAAATCTGATAGACACGGTTGTCGTCAGTAAGTAAAATGTTGTTCAATAAGATGAAAATAATTTTTGGTGAATAACAACTTTTTATTTTTATTTACCACAGTTAAAAGTAAATACGGTAATTAAGGGTAAAAATGATATCATTATTACCCTAACATGTGTCATAATTCTATTGTATAAGTTCAATTCGTCCAAAAAAACCTTAGTAATAAAATATGACTATTTAGGTCCACTTGGATTAGATTAGGACATTTAATATTATTTTATTTAAAGAAGAGTTAAAATAGTTAAAATCAATGTTTAATAACTAAAACATTTTTAATATAAGGATACAAATACGATAAATTCGAATATAAATTGTCTTTAGAAATCTAAAGAGATTTCATACATAATGATATTTTATTTATAATTTTTAGACTTTATATAATTTAGTTTATTTATGACACAATGATGATGTAGTAATTACCTTATTAAGAAAATATTAACATAATTAATATTATAAATACCCAAATAAATGTAATTTGAGACTTTTTATGAATTACACTAATTTTATATGTTAATATGACATATTAGTATTTATTTAATTAACTTGTTTCGAACTAATCATGCTGTTATGATTTTCACAAAAATCAATTACCAAATAGTGTCAAAATTGACATAAAATAGTTTTTTTTAAATATTATATTATTAATTGTTATCTTATTCCTAAAAATCTAAGGTTCGGCCAAATGACTTAGATAAGGTTATATATATTAATAATAAACAACTTGGGGTTCTTTTGGATTGTCATAGTACGTTTATTAATCATATAGTGTAAGAAAAGAAGAAGACGTGGTAAAAGTTAAATTATTTAACATTGAGTTAAATCTAAATGATAAGGTTAAAATAATAACATAAATTTGTATAAAATATATTTTTTGAGATTATTTAGACCCCCTACCTTATCTTTTAAATAAATCAATTTGGAGCTATTAAAAACAAAATATGACTTTATTATAAAATAATATTTTTTTAATTTTTCCAAAGGTGCCCCTCTCCTCCCTTATAAAAGGGCACCTCCTCCCTCTCCTCTTCACACCAATTTGAGCCTTCAAGCTTGGAAAAACCCTGAAAATTTCTCTTCTCAACTTCCCTATTAATATTCTAGAGGTCCTGGTCTTCTTCAAAGACCAACACTAGTGCCCTAAGAGGAGGTTTCAAAGAGGCTTGTCGAAGAAGTGGTAATATCTATTACCGATTCTTTCAAATTTATTTCATCTTATACTTCCTATTCTTTAGTTGTTTTATTATAAAGTAATAACATCAGTATAAATAATATAATGATATGTTATTATAAATATTAAACAACCCTATTTCACCTTCATATCCATCCTACGGAAAACGACATCACCGCGCGTGCGTACGTACAGAATACCGTCTCCGCGACGTGGTGTAATCTGTTTTCCAACACCACCTTACTTGGATGGGTATAATGGGGTAAATAAAAACTAAATGTGATTATCATAAAGTTATTTTGATTATAAAATATTATACATTCACTTCAATACAATTAAACGATCATGAGAATGATATCATCGCTCGTGCGTACATATGGCCTACCGTCTCCACGATGTGATGCGACTCATTCTACATCATCTTCAATGAATAATGATTATATAATTGAATTGAATGAATAAATATGATATATATTACACTAATACCATTCTAGAAATGTGGTATCTATAACCTAAAAAGAATAATAAGAATTTATTTGACAAAATACGCATAAGAACAAAAAGAAATAAACACCCGAATAACAAGTATCAATGAAATATTACTAATAAGAAGCTAAGAATTTGACAATATATGATATCATAAAACTGAGTACGATTCTAGAATAAGTCAATAACATTATTTAAATCATTATTCAGGAGGTTCAGACACGTACAAAGCAAATCGGACCTAAGGTAAGGGAAAATCTCACAATCTAATTTTTACCTGAGATTGTTTATACTTAGGTATTTACTGGTGTGTATTTATCATCCACATCAATGTTTCCTTAATATGTAATATTATTTCAATCCTCATATAATTGTTTAAATCCAATATTACGTTTTGGTGAGTTTTTAGTAAAAGATATGAAAGGAATCTTTTGTCATTTTTAGTATGAGGTACTTTTTGACTTTTCCAGCCAAAGTACGAGAAGAATATTTTGTTTAACTTATACGGCATGATTGGATTTTAAGATTTCATAAAAAATTAGTTCCATGAAGCTTCCTTTACAAATTTTCAAGTTTATTTTTAATGAAATTCTTTTAGTTTAAAATTTTATGACTTTTTAAGAAAGGAAAAAAAATTGAAGTAGAAGGGATATTTTCCTCATGAATGCAGTTCAAGCATTTTATCAAAATTATTTTCCATCTAAGATAATATAGGGTTCTGTTTCTATCCCTATTTTTATATTGATATGATTATGTTATGATGGAATTATTTTTATGATGTCCTTTTATGGATTATGTTATGATGGCATGATGTTAAAGAATCCCATTTTTATTACATGGGTTTTGCTATGATGTATGATTTATGATCTTGTGGAACACATAAGAATGGTATCATTATGAGATGGGTGGGACCTATATCTCCCTCCAATCCCTTGGGTAAAGATTTATATCTCATGAGATAAACATGGATGGAATGGTAGGTTAATCTGGTTTAGTGATAAAGGACTGAAACGATGAGAGAACTCAATTCAGAAATAGACTTTGTCCACTAAGATGGTATTGGAAATGAGTCTTGACTACTAAGAAATGATTATATATGATTATGTGTGTATGCCACAAAGTTTCATGTTTTATGTATTGATTATTGGGATTACATTTCACTACTATGATTTATCCCATGTTATGAAATTATGATCTCTTTTGCAGGTTAAGATTTCCAAAATGTTATGTTCTTATGTGATTGATATTTCTTTTGTTTACCCTTACTGAGCATTTGAGCTCACCCTTTTGTATGTTTTCTTTTCCCCAGGTCAGGAAGAAGGGTATTAAGTAGGATATGCTAAAAAGGTATTCTAGATATGATGAAATAAATGGGAGATAATTTAGATTCCTTATGAACCAGTTGTTTATGTTTCCAAGTTTCTAAAGACACTATACCAATACAGTTCTATTTTGGTTTTGTTATTTGTTGTAATAAGTATGCTTCAATTCTGAATTAATAACAATGTATGTAAAGTATGGGTCATTATAAAGATTTACATCGGGTTCACCATTTTTTTTTCTCCTTTGAGGTGGTGTGTTTTTCCCATACTGAGGCAAACAAATTGGTCTGGCGTGCAGTATGGTTTTTTCTTTTATCATTGTGGTATAACTACAACCTTGGATAAGGATTCACTTTTGGTTCACAATTTTTATTCCTCCAATGTGGTGGTGCGATTTGCACATACCATGGTGAACAAAATGGTCTAGCGTGCTGTGTCCTTTTATATTTTTGACATTGGGGTTGAACCGCCACCTTGGTTAAGGATTCAAGTCGGGTTCACCATTTTTGTTCCACCTCTAAGGTGGAACATTTTGCGCGTACTGAGGTGAACAATATGGTCTGATGTGCAGTGTTCTTTTGTCTTTTATCATTGCATTAGAACTGCCTCTTTAGTTAAGGATTCACATTGGGTTCACCATTTTTGTTCCGCCTTTGAGGTAACGCATTTTGTGCTTACTCAGGTGAAAAAATGGTCTAAAGTGCATTATCCTTTGGTTTTTTATCATTGTGGTAGAACCTCACCTTTTTTAATGATTCACATCGGGTTCACCATTTTTGTTTCACCTCCGAGGTGGCACATATATGGGTGATGCGTAGATAGAACAATGAGGATCATCAGCTGTCCCATTTTCCATAGTGGCGGGATCTCATCGAAATTCCAATTCCTTTATTTTAACCTGTTCAACATCATTATTCTTTAAATAAGGTTAAATTAACCCTGTGGGGAACTGTTGGTCCAAGAAGTTGATTGCATAGATAGTTAAGTGTCGATTCAATTGGTACCTTTCAAATATAACTTCCTCAGATGGTATCCAACAGTTTTATTCATGGATATAAGGGTGCCCAAAATCCCTAGAATCCATGATTCATAGACCTCATTTCCAAAGGTAGGTGCTCATTCACTGGCGATTTGGCCAATGACACCTGGGGACTCCATTGGTCGAGATGATGGGAGGTCGGGCTCACTACACGCTTCTGGGGGAGGATTTTTGCCAATTTCGGAACTCTCTAATAGATTTAAGTCATGTTAA
Source organism: Viscum album (assembly GCA_963277665.1). Taxonomy (NCBI): domain Eukaryota; kingdom Viridiplantae; phylum Streptophyta; class Magnoliopsida; order Santalales; family Viscaceae; genus Viscum; species Viscum album. The sequence continues at coordinate 1,476,750,153 of OY728148.1, read as the reverse complement.
TATGTTCGTAAATCCATGGTTCATTCCTGAAGAGTGTTTCCACAAGCTACCCATGGTTTGCATGATCGTCGTGATCATGCTTATGTTTGATACCACAGAGGTGATAATAACTTAGCCATATTGTAAGGCATTCTGAAGCTTATTGTCATCCATGGGGGATGAAAGGTGACTTGTTGTTGGGATCGAGCACCCAAGGAGGGCTTCCAACATATCCTCTATAGAGGAATTAGAACCCACGTAGTTCAGATGAGTGGGGATTATGCATGGAAGTTTCTCATTTGATAAACATGATTAGGTGGACCCTGTTGGAATGATAACCCTTTTAAGATTAGGCCTTCAGGATGGCATCCTACATATCCTAATTTGTTTAGTAATTAAAGTTCTCATAGTTCAGAATGTGTGGGGCTTACGCATGGAAGATTCCCATTTGAGGAGGCATGGTTGGGTGGACCCTTTATGAATGGTAACACTTTTTAGCTCGCACCTTCTAGAAGGCATCCTACGTATCCAGATTTAGTCAGGAATCATAGTTCTCGTAGTTCAGAACATGTGTTGATTTTGTAATCCACGCAAACCTCTAGGACTACATGAGTCATGCTTGGTGTGAGAAATAAGAGGAAGTGAATTATTCAACAATGTGCATGCCTCCTCCCCCACCAGTAGGGGAGGGAGATCCCGCAATGGAAGAGGCCAGAATGACCATGGGTGAGGTTTTGGAGCGATGAACCATTCCATGTGAAATAAAATTGAAGGTCACATGGACTTGCCTCAGAAAATTGGGGACTTACCTCGGTGGGAGAGCCCTCAAGTATGTTATGGGAAGGGGATGAGTTTTTTCCTCATTAAAGGGGGGAGCGAACATAACCCCTTTAACCAATAATTTTTCCTCATTAAAAAGAAAATAAAGTGATCACACCTAATACTAGGAATGTGGAGGTTCATGTTAGTATCCGAAAGGTTGGACTCTAGGTTAACATGAAAATGTAGCCTTTCTGGCATTCCTGAATTCCATGCCTTTGCTGGGAGGGCCTTCATGACTACTCTTACAATGGGTGTATAGACACAATTGGGCATGCTGAAGCGCTCGATGGACCGATCATATGGGTCTGGTGGCTTTGGATGAGGCTTTGTACTAGTATCAAAGAACTGGTTAGTGGAGGTATTACGAAGGACTGTACTGTAATGGAGGGATGAGGTTGGAAATAGAGGGAACAATACTTGAAAATGTCCCATTCTGCGTACTGGTTTCTCGTATGGGATGGGGAAGGCTCCGCATACCATAGTTGTATGCGAGAAGGAGTACAATAAGCGTACCAGTGCGGTACGTGGGAATGGGTATCACCAACCTTGTACCAAAGTGGTATACGACTCTTTGTGTCGCTATGGGTTATTTCCGCATACTGATTGGGTATGCGGCACCAGGCTCTACCCACATAGTGGCATGCTACGTGGAGCGCTATATTTAAGGAGGGTTGGGGGAATTACCATTCATGGGAAATTCATCAGTGAGAAGTATTTTGTTCACATTTCACCAGTTGGGTTCACAGTTCTTATTATTATTATTATTCAATATCCCATTTTTATGGTTCGAATCCGGCTATACCTACAGAAGAAGTGGTTGGTGGTTCATTATTTCCCAATGAAATATGATAGAATCCAGAGTGAAACCTCTAAGTTTCCCTCAAGCTTTTTTCACTTGTCTTTCTCCCTATTTGTCTTCTATTTTTTTCTCCTTCTCACTTTTTCAACTGGGATCCTTTTATAGAGCATCAGAGGGAACATATCTACTAGTAACACAACACCATTTCCTCGGCCCCATTGAATCAATTTTCTAACCAACAGAAGACTCGGTCAACTAATGTTTGCGGAGACTTTGTTTCGTGATAATGGATCACAGAACCCTACTCCTTCGTGTAATCCATGAGTTGAGGGGTTTGTGGCACGGTACGTGGATGATATTCTATAAAGAACTCCATCAGTTGACGCGGTTCATGGTTTGACTTTCTTTCTATCCATCATTTCATAGGCTTGTAGTTTGAGAACCATCTCGCATACTTGGCGGTTTGTGATCCCTCTCTTCACGTACCTTTCTTGGTGATGGTACGTGGGCCATTTGAAAACATGAATTCCTTCATGTTCCTTCAACGAAATACTGCTCAATTTTAGTCCCTTCATCTTGATAAACTCATAGATGTGATTAATTACTTATTCAAAGTGGTTTCAGGGGTATTTATTTCCCTTAGTGTAATTTTCAAGACCCTATACGGTTTTTTTGGGTTTTTTTGGGTTTTTGGTTTTTTTTGTTTTTGTTGTAGTTTTGAATAGTTTTTAGAGTTTTTTAACCTTTTAGGGGTTTAATGGGTTTGTTGAGTATTTAGTGATTTTTTTAGTTTTATGGTGTTCTAGGGGTTTTATGGTTTTTTGGTGGTTTTATGGTTTTTATGAGGGTTTAAGGGTTTAGGGTCTTTTTAGTTTTTTTTTGATTTTGTGTGTTTGTAGCTTTTCAATGGGTTTTAAATGATTTTAGTTATTAATGTTTACTTAGGTTATTTCATTTTCTTTAGGGGTTTCACATTTTTGAAATTCTTTTGGTTTTTTTAAAATTTATATGTTTTAGGGGTTTTATAGATTTTGATGGTTTTGATGGTTTTTAGGTTTTTTTTATCATTTTTAGATTTTTTAAGGGGTGTAATTATTTTTATTTTTTAACATTGTATTTGTTTTTTTTTCAGGTTTTGTATAGTTTGTTATGTTTTTAGGGATTTTTATCGAGTTTTTAGGGATTTTTACCGAGTTTTTAGGATTTTTATTGTTTTTAGGGATTTTGAAGGTTTTTTTTGGTTTTTGGGAGTTTTTTTAGGGTTTTAAGGTTTTTTAGTGTTTTTTAAATTTTTAGGGGTTTAATGTGATTTTTAGATTTTAGATGGGTTTAGGGGTTTTCCAGGGGTTTTTTAGATTTCTAAGGGTTTTTGTTTTTTTAGGGTTTTTAGATTTTTAGCGTGTTCTAAGTATTTTTAGCATTTTTTTGGGTTTTAGTGGTTTTATGTGTTTTTTGGATTTTATGGTCTAATTAGTGCTCTCTATATTTTTAGGGGTTTCTACCTTTTTGGGTATTTTTAGAAATCTTTTATGATTTTTATGGGTTTTTATAGATTTCAGGATTTTCAGGGTTTATAGGGTTTATAGGTTACATTTTGGTTTTAGGGGTTTTAGAGTTTTTATGTGTTTGAATTGTTTTTATGTATTTAAGGTTTTCTTAGAAACTTTCATGTTTTTAGTGATTTTTATGTTTTTAGGTGTTTTTTCATATATTTTAATGTTTTTATGGTTTATTTATTTTTAGATATTTTGATGAATTTTAGGGTATTTGGTGGTTTTAGAAGTTTTTAGATTTTTTGTATTATATGGGTTTTTTGCTTTTTTGGTTTTTTAATGATTTTTATATTTTTTGAGTTTGTTGGTTATTAAAGTGGTTTAAGAGTTTTTAGTGGGTTTTGGTGTCATTATGGGTTTTTATTATTTTCAGGATTTTATGGGTTTTTATGGTTTTGTTTTTTCTTATCATTTTTAGGGTTGTTCACTTTTTTTGGCATTTTTAGGGGTTTTGAAATGTTTTTAGGTTTTAAGATATTCATAGGGGATTTCATGGTTTTTAGGGTTTATTATTTTTTTTGGAATTTCTTAAGGTAATTTAATATTTGTATGGTTTTTTAAGGTTTTTCTAGATTTTGAGGGTTTTATTATTCGGTGGGGTTTTATATATTTTTGGGGTTTTAAGGGTTTTTTGTGTGTTTTTTATTTTAAAATTTCTAGACTTTTCTAATGATTTTACGTTTTAATGGGTTTTATATTTTTAGTGGGTTTATAGGGGTTTTATATGATTTAATATTTGTTTATTGTTTGAACAATTTTATGGTTTCTAGTGTTTTAGGGTTTTAGGGTTTTAGGGTTTTTAGTGTTTTTTTAGTTTTTAGTTGTTATTGATTTTAGGGTTTTATTAGGGGTTTTTAGGGTGTTTTTACTTTTTTAAATATATTTAGGGTTTTTAGTATTTTTATGGGTTTTATGGTTTTTATATATATTTATGGGTTTTAGGGTTTTTAGTGTTTAGGGGTTTTAGATATTTTAGGCTTTTATAAATTTAAGTGTTTTGAGTGTTTTTATGTTTTATTATAGGTTTTCAGAGTTATATAGTTTTTTATGTTTTTGGGGAATTTTTGGGAATTTTCTGTATTTTTATAGTTTTTTTGTGTTTTTAGGGATTTTATGCTATTTTAGGTATTTAGTGTTTTTAGGTATTTTATATAGTTTTCATGAGTTTTTATGGGTTTTTTGGTTTTTTAGAGTTTTTTTTACCATTTAAGGATTTTGAAGGGTATTTAGAGTTTTTAGGTAGTTTTGGTTTTTATGGGATTTTAATGTTATTTGGGGTTGTATGGGTTTTAGTGATTTAGGGTTATTAAGGTTTTTTTTGTTTTTAGCATTTATAGGGTATCAATTTTTATTTGTTTTTGGAGGATTTATTTTTGGTTTCAATGTTTTTAGGTTGTTTTCTTTTTGGAAATTGTGAGTGATTCTTTAAGATTTGTATGGTTTTTTAGGGATTTGGAGTGATTTTTGGTTTTTTTGGTTTTATGACTTTCCTGGTGGTTTTTTAGATTTTTACGGTTTATTTATGTTTTTAGGGATTTTGAGATCTTTTTATGATTTTTATGGATTTTTTGGTTTTTTATTATTATCAAAGGTTTTTAGCCTTTTTGGTGTTTTTATATTTTTAATGGTTTTAATTTTTTTTGTTTTTTATGTTATTCTTTGGAATTTTAGGGTTTTATGTTTTTTACATTTTTAGTAAATTTTAATAATTTTTTTGACTTTTTTTGGAGGTTTTACCAGTTTTTGGGATATTGAGTGGTTTTAGGGTTTTGAGGAACATTTTGGTTATATGGTTTTTAGGTTTTAATGTTTTTTAGGTGTTTATGATTTTTAAGGGTTTTAAAAAATTGTAGGGATTTGAACTATTTTAATAGTTTTTAGTAGTTTTTATGAGTTTTATCATTTTTTAGGATTTTAGCTGTTTTTATTATTTATTGTGTTTCTTGGGTTTTTTGCGTTGTTTAGGGGTTTTAAGGATTTTTTTAATTTATATTTTTTTATGTTTGTTAATCATTGTTAGGTTTTTAAAGTTGCATGGGGGTTTAACTATTTAATGGTTTTTTACATTTTTATAGATTTTTAGGGTTTTATGGTTTTTGTGTTTGTAGGTATTTTTAGGGTTTTGGGGGTTATAAGGGTTTTAGACATTTCGGGATTTTAATGTTTTTTAGATATTTTAATTTTATCTTAGTTTTTAAAGTTTTCTTAGTGTATTTTAGATTTTTTTTTTGTTTTTTCTATTTTAAGGGATTTTTTTAGAGTTTTTATGTTTTTATGTGTTTTTATTGTTTTTAGGGATTTGGAGGGGTTTGGGGGAATTATTTTCGGTATTTATGGTTTATTAATTTTCTAGTGTTTTAGTGTTTTTTGAGTGTTTTATTATTGTTAAGGTTGAATTGTATTTTCAGTATATTTAGTGGGATTTTAGGGGTCTTATGGGATTATTGGGTTTTTTAGTTTTTTAGGGTTTGTATGGGGTGTTTTTTGTTTTGAGAGTCTTCTTGGGTTTTTCTGGATTTTATTATTATTAGGGATTTAAAGTGTTTTCTGTTTTTCAAGGTTTTTTATAGGTTTTTTTAGGTTTCTAGTATTTTTTATTTCTAATTATTGTTAGGTAATATTTCCTATTTTTATGGGTTTTTGGGTATTTGGGTATTTTGATGTTGTTTAGGGGTTTTAGGGTTTTAGGTGGTTTTTAGTGTTTTTTAGTTTTTTAATGGTTTTAGGTGATTTAAGGTTTTTATGATTTTTTTAGCGTTTTTAGGGGTTGTAGGGTTGTTTAATATTTTTGGTATTTTGAGGGAGTTTTAGGATATTTATATTTTTTAGGGTTTTTAGGGAATTTGAGGCATTTTAGGGGTTTTTTGGGTTTTTATGCTTTTCTGGGATTTCAGGGTTTTTTTGAATTTTTTTAAGATGGTTTTCAATTTTTTTAGATAATTTAAATGTTTAGGTAATAAAATGGTTTTTTGTGTTTTAAATTGTTTTTAGTGGTTTTAGTATTTCAAAAGATTTTAGGGGTTTTTTTATGGTTTTAAAGGTTTTATGTTTTTTTGGTCTTTTAGGGTTTTATGGTTTTTAGAGTTTTTAGGTTTTTAGGGGGTTTAAGTGTTTTTTTGGGTTTTTTTATTGTTTTTTTTTTGAGTTTTTGTTCCTTTTTGAAATTTTAGGGATTTTAGTGATTTTTAGGAATTTAATTGTTTTTTGTAGGTTTTTAGGATTTTTTGGGTTTTGAGGTTTTTTCACATTTTTCTATTTTTAATGGTATTAAGTGTTTTTACTTTTTTATTTTCTTCGTTTGGTTATTTGGGGTTTTACATTTTTAGGGATCTTAGGTATTTCTTGGATTATTATGGATTGTTAGGTTTTTAGGATTTTTTAGGGTTTTTTTGAGTTTTTAGTGTTCTTAAGGTTTATTATAGCTGTTTAATGTTTTTAGGTGTTTTAATAGTTTTTAGTCTTTTAGCGGGTTTTATTTTTTTTAGTGTTTTAAGGGTTTTATGGGTTTTTTTGGGTTTTTTGTGTTCATGGGATTTTAAGGCCTTTTTAGTGTTTTAGGATTTTTAAAATTTTTATGGAATTTAATTATTTATTGGTTATTACTGTTTATTTATGGTTTTAGGGGTTTTATTATATTGATGGATATCTGGGATTTTCGGGATTTTTTAGTTATTAGGATTTTAGGTGTTTTATGTGATTTTAGGTTTTTAAGATTTTGATATGGTTTTTAGTTGTTTTGGGGTTTTTACAATTTTACGTTTTTTAGGTGTTTTTTATGAATTTTATGGGTTTTATTGTCATTAGGTAATTTATGGTTTTCTAGGGTTTTTATTTTTGTGTGTTTTTATTGTTTTTTGATTATTTTATCAGGTTTTAGGGTTTTTAAAACATTTTTATTGTATTAAATCGGTTTTTTAGAGTTTTTTTGGGTTTTAATAGTTTTTAGGGATTTATGGTTTTCGGGGTTTTTTGGTTTTAAGGTGTTTTAAGGTTTTTTGTTATTATTTGGTTATTAGTTTTTTTAGATTTTTTAGTGATTTTAAGTTTTTTTATTCTATTATTTTCTTAGGGTTTTATGGTTTTTTCATTTTAGGTGTTTTTCAGGATTTTTTTTTTATTTTTACGTGTTTTTAGATTTTTTTATGAATTTTGAAGGTTTTCCATGTTTTTAGTTGTTTTAGAATTTCTGTATGGTTTTTACGGGTCTAATGTTATTTTTGGGTTTTTAAGGTTTTATTTTGGTTTTTATGTTTTTAGGATTATCTATGTTTTTAGGAACATTTAGCGTTTGTTTGTATTTTTAAGAATTTTTAGGGTTTATAGGAATTGTGGGGGGTAGGGGTTTTATGGTTTTAAGGTTTTTTGTTGGCCTTTTTTTCTTTTTTTATTGAGGTTTTTTGGAGGTTTTAAGGTTTTTAATGTTATTAGGAGTTTGAATTGTTTTTAGACATTCAAGTGATTTTGAGGGTTTTTTTGGGGATTTGGAGTATTTTAAGGTTTTTAGGGTTTTATGGTTTTTAGGTGTATTTACGTTTTTTAAAGTCTTTTAACTTTTTAGGGCCTTTAGTGTTTTTAGAATTTTTAGGGGTTTTATGTTTTTTTAGGTTATTGAAGATTTATTAGGGATTTTCATTGTTTTTATGGGTTTTATGTTATTAGGGATTTTTATCATTTTATTATTTTTTATGTTTTTTTGTTTTAGGGATTTTGAGGGGTTTTATAATATGTAATGGTTTTTTCATTTTTTTAATATTTTCATGGATTTTATGTGTGTTTATGTTTTTATGTATTTGTTAGGGGGGGTTTAGGGTTTTTATGTGTTTTTTTGTGTTTTTAGGTATTTTTAGGAATGTAATGGTTTCTAGTGTTTTTATGTATTTGAGGGTTTTAGGGTTTTTGGATGTTTTTTCTTTTTAGCATATTTGAAATTTTAGGGATTTTATGGGTTTTTAGAATTTATAAAGTTTTAATGGGTCTAATGTATTTTTTTTATTGTTTTTAGTGGGTTTTAGGGTTTTTATGAGTTTTTATGGTTTTAACTATTTTTAGAGGTTTTATGGTTTTAAGAGTTTTATGATTTTTAGGAAATTTTATGAATATTTATAGTTTTTAGTGTTCTGTAATTTTTAATGTGTTTTAAATGTTTTTATGTTTCTCATAGGGTTATTCGGGGATTTTAGGTTTTTTAATTTCTTTGGAGATTTTGTGAATTTTTAAGGATTTTTAGGAATCTTTATTGTTTTTAGGGATTTTGAGGGGTTTTAAGGGTTTTAATGTTTTTTAGGTTTTTTAGAATTTTACAGTTTTTAGTAGTTCTAATTATTTTTATGTTTTTATTGTTTTTAATGGGGGGGGGGGGTGGGTTTATGGGTTTTTAATATTTTTAGGTATATTTTAGGCTTTTTAAGATTTTGTGATTTTTAATGTTTTAGTGATTTTGTGGGGTTTTATACGTTTTTAATTTTTACAGTTTTTTATAAGTTTAAATTTTTGTGGTTTTTTAGAGTTCTTACCATTTCTAGTGGTTTAATGTGTTTTTAGTGTTTTTATATTTTTAGGTTTTTATGGGTTTTTACAATTTTGAACTGTTTTTGGAGGTTTATACAGTTTTTATGAAATTTTTGGTTTTTAGTTTATTTTTAGGATTTTTAGGGTCTTTGCATCATTTAGTTGTTTATGTTTTTTATCATGTTGTGGGTTTCTTAGGGTTTTGGGGGGGTTTTATGTTTTTTACATTTTTAGGGATTATTAGTATTTTTATGGGGTTTTAGGGTTTTTACGAATTTTTAGGGTTTTTATGATTTTAGTGTTTTATTGTTTTTTATTATTTTAAGGGTTTTAATTATTTTAATGACTTTATGGTGTTTATCAGTATTTAAATTCTTTTGGGTTTTTATGTTTTAGGGATTTTTTGAGATTTTTTATGGTTTTTAATATTTTGAGGGATTTTGAGGGTTTTCTTGTTTTTTTGGGTTTTATGTGTTTCAGGGTTTTTTAGGGGGGTTGGGTTTTTAGGGAATTTAAGGGTTTTATTTCATATTTTAATTTTTTATGGTGAAAAGGGTTCGGGGCTAATGGCCTCGCAAAACATAAATAAAAAAAATAGTTATAAGGTTGGGGGCTAATAGCCCCACCAAGATTATTTTATAATTTTTTGTGTTATTTTTAGGGTTTTTTTGTTTTTTAATATTTTTATGTTTTTAGGCGCTTTCGTTGTATTTTATGGGTTTTAGTGACTTTTAGGAGTTTTAGTATTTTTTGGTTTTTAGTGGTTTTAAATTTCTTCAGTTTTATAAGGTATTCTTCGGGGTATTTAGGCTTTTAGGGTATTTTATATACTATGTATTTATTATGGATTTTTAGGGATTTTGTGGTTTTCAAGGATTTTGATGTTTTGTAAAGTTTTTTACATTTTTTTGGGTATTTAGGGTTTTTAGAATTTTTTTTGTTTTTTGGGATTTTATGTTTTTTTGGTTTTTATGGGTTTCTTAGGGGTTATTTGGGTTTTTTATGGTTTTAAAGTCTTTATATCTTTTTGTGATTTTTAGTGTTTTTAGGGATTTTTAGTGGTTTTAGATTTTTATGATTTTTTTTATTTTAAAGGTATTTTTGACTTTTTAGTGTATTAGAGGTATTTTAGTGTATTTATGGGCCTATAGGGTTTTATGATTTTTAGAGGGTTTTAGTGTTTAAAAGGATTTACAAGGTTCTATGGTTTTTGGATTTTTAGCGTATTTTAGATTATTTTAGAGTATTTAGAGTTTTTTTTTTGTTTTTTACGGTTTTTATGTATTTTTAGTTTCTTGTTATATCGTAGGTCTTTTAAGGGTCTTTAGTATATTTTAAATATTTTATGTATTTTTAGGGTTTATTGTGATTTTTATAGTTTTGCTGGAATTTTTCAATTTTGAGGGTTTTAGGGTTTTTAGGGTTTTTATGGGTTTCATGTTTTTTAGAGACATTTAAATTTTTTGAATTTATAAGTATTTTTTATTTATATTTTTATTAATATTTCTAGGGATCTTGATGGGTTTTATGATTTTTAGGGTTTTGAGGGATTTATTAGGTTTTTAATCTTTTTTAGGATTTTGTGGGCTTTATGTGTTTTTCGGGTTTCAATGTTTTCATAGGGGTTTTTAGAGTTTTTAGCAATTTTGATGATTTTTAAGGTTTTAGGGTTTTGTAGTGTTTTAATCATATTTTATGTTTTTATAGGTTTAATGTGTTTATTTGGTTTGAATGATTATTTAGGTTCTTCAAGGTTTCTAGGAATTTTTTTATTATAGATATTTAAGGTCTTTTAGGATTTCTATTTTATAGGTTTTTAAGGATTTTGGGGGGTTTTAGGGTTTTGAGTATTTTTAACATTTTTAGGGGTTTTATGGTTTTCCGGTGTTTTAAGGGATTTAAGGTTTTCATAAGAGATTTTAGGTTTTTTAGTGTTTTTTACATTTTTAGGGAATTTTAGGGATTTTATAGGAATTAAATAAATTTTTATTTTTTATTTTTGAATTTTAATGTTGTTAGAGTTTTTAGGGTTTCAAGGGGTTTTTTGAGTTTTTAGAGTTTTTAGGGTTTCAATGGGTTTTTTGAGTTTTTAGGGTATTTAACGATTTTAGTGTTTTTTAATGTTTTAGGGTTATAAAGTGTTTTTATGTTTTTAAGTGGTTTAATATTTTTTATGGGGTTTAGGGTTTTTTAATCTTTTAGGGGGTTTTATGTTTTTAGGGATTTTTAGTGTTTTAGGGTCTTTTTAGTGGTTTTATGTTTTTTAGTGTTATTTAGTATTGTAGGGGATTTATTTGTTTTTAGGTTTTTAAGTTTTTCATAGGTTTTCTCCAACGTTTATGGTATTTTTAATTCTTTATGGATTTTTGGTCTTTTAGTATTTTTATGATTTTCTTGTTATTATTGATTTTGATGGTGTTTAGGGTTTTTAGGGTTTCTAACATTTTAGGGTTTTAGCGGTTTTAAGTGTTTTATGGTTTTTAAGGTTTTCATTGGGATTTTCAGGGTTTTTTACCCTTCTTGTATTTTTGGGAATTCTTTAGAATATTTTTAGGATTTTTATTTTTTTTAGTGTTTCTAAGGGTTTTATGGTCTTAGTGGTTTTTATTAATTTTTTCAGTTTTATGGTTTTTAGGGTTTTAGTGTTTTTTTATGTTTTGGTGTTTTTGTTTTTTTGTTTTAACCATTTTTAGCGGTTTAATTTTTTTATATAGTTTTTATTGGTTTTGTGTTTTTATTGGCTTTTAGTGTTTTTATGGTCATTAGGGTATTTTATGGTTTTATGGTGTTTTAGGGTCTTTTATGTTTTTTAACATTTTAGGTGCTTTTTGGGGGTTTAATTATTTTTGGGTTTCTATGGTTTTCGTAGGGTTTTTCAGGGATTTCGGGGTTTTTACGTTTTTAGGCATTTTTAGAGGTTTGAAGGATTTGTAGGGATATTAGGTTTTTTAGGGTTTTAGGGTTTTTTGAGTTTTTATAATTTTATGTTTTCTAGCGGTTTTAAATGTTTTTAGGATTTTGAGGTTTTCTTATGTGTTTTCATGGTTTGTAGGGGGTTATACATTTTTAGGGGTTTTATGTTTATTTATAATTTTAATGATTTTTTATGGTTTTTATGGATTTCAATGGTTTTAAGTAGTTTTTATGGTTCTAATGGGGTTTTTTCGTTTTTAGGGTTATTATAATTTTCTAGATATCTTTAACATTTTAGTGGATTAAAGTATTTTTAGAGTATTATTTGGGGTTTTTGGGTTTTTGGTTTAATAGTATTTCTGTTGGTTTATGTTTTTTTTTTTTTAGAAACCTTACGGTCATTTTAGTTATTTGGGGATTTAGCATTTTTAGGGGTTTAGGTTTTTTAGGTATTTAAGGTTCTCTAAGGGGTTTTAGGGTCTTTTTTTCTTTTTACATTATTTGTGATTTTATGGGACTTCTTGGTATTTTTATGCTTTTTAGGGATTTTGAAGGGTTTTTTGGCTTTTTATGGGTTTTAGGATTTTTTGGGTATTTCATTTCTTAAGGTTTTTAGGGAGTTTAAGTGAATTTTAGTTTTTAATATTTTCATAGGGTTATTTGAGGATTTATGTTTTCTTATGTGCTTATGTATTTTTAGGGATTTTTGGATTTTTATGGTTTTTAGTGTTTTTATGGATTTTGAGGGTTTTATGGTTTTTATGGGTTTTGGGAGTTTCATGTTTCATTTTGTGTTAAAAATGGATTTTACAGGTTTTTAGGGTTTTTATCATTTTTTTTCTTTTAAAAGGATTATTGTTTTTTAGAGGTTTTTAGTGTTTCTAGGTGTTTTGGGCCTTTTAGGGTTTTTAAGGACATTATAGTTTTTATGGGATTTTCTTTGGGTCTTTAATGGTTTATATTGTTTTTTTAATTTTTAAGTTTTTACGGATTATAATTGTTTTATGTTTTTCAAGGGTTTCTTGGGGTTTTATGGTTTTTTTAGTGGTGTTAAGTTTTTAGATATTTTTATGCATTTTTTATGATTTTTAGGGTTTTTAGGGATTTTTACAGGTTTTAGGGTTTTCCAGTTTTTAGGATTTTTTTAGTTTTTAATGTTTTAGGGTTTTTAGTGGTTTTAAAGGTGTTAAGTGTTTTTAGATTTTTAAGGTCTTCTTAGGGGTTTTAGGGTTTGATTCGTTTTTTAAGTTCTTAGGGATTTTTAGGGTTTTTATGATTTTTATGGCTTTTTATGGTTTTAATAATTTTGATGGTTTATATGGGTTTTATAGTCTTTTTGGGTTGTTTTAGGTTTTTTTTTATTTTTAGGGTTTTACAAGTTATTTTCTGGTTTTTTAAAAAATTAACTATTTAAGGGTTTTTTATATTTTTTAGTATTTTATAATTTTTTACTATTTTTAGGTCTTTTTTAGGTTTTGTATTGTTTTTACGGGTTTTGGGGTCCTTAGTGTTTTTAGCATTTTTTGGATTTTAAGGGTTTTATGTCATTTATTTTTTTAAGGTTTTTAAATTAGTTCAAGGGATTTTTGGTTATTTACATTTTTAGGAATTTTTATTGAATTTTAGGGATTTTATGGTTTTTATGCTTTGCATGGATTATGAGGGATTGTAGGGGTTTTAGTGTTTTAAGCTGTTTTAGGGTTTTTAGCAGGGATTATGTTTTTTGTGGTATTATGTTATTTTCGGTTTTTATGATTTTCATAGGGTTTATTATGGTATTTAATGTTTTTTACATATTTTTGAAATTTTTATCTAATTTATTGGGTTTTTAGGGGTTTTAGAGTTTTTATGGATTTTAGTGTTTTTAGGGTTTTTCGGGGTTTTTTCTTTTTTTTTTGTTTTTACGTTTTTATTATCAGGTTTCAAGGTTTTTAGGGATTCTTATGTTTTTAGGAATTTATAAAGAATTGTTAGTATTTTATGGTTTTTTGGGGTTTAGGGAATTTTTATGGTTTTTGGGGTTTATAGGACTTTATGATTTTTTCGGGGTTTTAGGTGATTTTTTTGACTTTTTACTGTTTTTAGGTTTTTATATTTTTCTAACATTTGCAGGGGTTTAAAGGGATTTACTGATTTTATTTATTTTTAGGGTTTTTATGATTTTTGGTGGTTTTATGGTTTTTAGGGTTTTTACTTGTTTTTAGGGTGTTTCGAGTTTTTCAGTGTCTTTATGTTTTTATGGGTTTTAAGTGTTGTAGGTATATAATTTTATCTTAGTTGTTTTCATGGTATTTCATGGTTTTTAATTTTTTAGGTATTTTTAACTCTTTTTAATTATTTTATTTGGTTTTAGGGATTTTTAGGGATTTTATGGTATAAGGGTTTTTAATGTTTTGATGTTTTTAGGGTATCTAAAAGATTTTATGTTTTTATGTTTTGTTAGTGTTTTTAATGGTTTTCATGGTTTTTAGGGTTTTTAGGGTTTTTATGGGTTTTTATGGTTGTTTAATTTTTTATGTATTTTTAGTGATTTTTAATGATTTTTATAAATTTTATGTTTTCTATGTACTTTGATTGGTTTTTAGAGTTTTGGGGACTTTATTTTTTTGGTTTCGATGTGTTTTTTAAGTTTTTATGGGGTTTAAGGTTTTTAGAGTGTTTTAATATCTTAGGGGTTTAAATGTTTTTTTAGAGATTTTTGGAGATTAGGTTTTTTCTAGGTGTTAGGGGTTTTAAGAGTTTCAGTGGTTTTTTTAAGGGGTATTAGTTTCTTTTTAGTATTTTTTTTCATATTTATGTTTTTGTTGGTTTTAATTGTTTTATATTTTTATGTTTTTCTTAGGATTTTTCTATATTTTAAGAGTTTTTTGTGTTTTTATAGATTTATAGGGATTTTTTAGGATTCTTATGGGGTTTTAGGTTTTTTAGAGACATTGACTTTTTTTTGGGGGGGGGGGGGGGTTGGATTTTTTAAGTGTTTTTTATTTTTTAGGGTTTTTAGATTTTTGTTTTGTTCTTAGGGGTTTTAATGTTTTTGGTTCTTATGATTTTATTAGGATTTTTTCTTTATTTTTCAGGATTTTTTTGCATTTTCAAGGATTATATGGGATTTTTTAGGACTTTTATGGTTTTTAGTGTTTGTGGGAATTTTATAGTTTTTATTGTTTTTATGGTTTTAGGGGTTTTTTTGGGGGGTTTAGAGTTTTCTTATGTTTTTAAAATTTTTATTGTTTTTAGAGTTTTTAAAAAATTTTAGGGTAATATAGTTTTTATTTGACTTTGTTTTTATGGGTTTTTAGGGGTTTAGAAGGTTTTTATGAGTTTTATGGTCATTAGATCTATTTAGGGTTTTAGGGTCCTTTTAACATTTTTATGGGTTTTATAATTTTTTAGGTTTTTATGAGTTTTAAGTGTTTTTTAGGTCTTTACATTTTCCTTAGTGGTTTTCATGGTTTTTAGGGGTTTTTTTACAATTTTTAGTATTTTTATGGATTTTAGGGATTTTAAGCATTTTTTTTGTTTTTTAGGGTTTTTAGAATTGTAAGGTTTTTAGTGGTTTTATGTGTTTTATGTTTTCATGGATTTCCTATGGGTTTTCAGGGTTTTTATATTTTTTTGGGATTTTTAGGGTATTTTGTAATATTTATGGGTTTGTTAAGATTTTAGGTATTGGAGGGGCATGGGTTTTATGGTTCCTTTGGGGTTTTAGGGTTTTATGTGTTTTGTAGTGGTTTTATGTTTTTTATGTTTTTGAAAAAAGTGTATGATTTTAAAGGTTTTTTGTAGTTTTTAGTGGGTTTTTTATTTTTTTTATTATTTTATGATTTATAAGGGGTTTATGGTTTTTTTTGGGTCCATTTGGGTTTTTAGGGTTTTAGTGTTTTTTTGTTTTTTTGGGTTTTTAAGAGTTTTTGGTTTTTAATGTTTTTTAGCGTTTTTAGTTTTTAAGTGTTTATGGATTTTTAGATATTCTTTACGATTTTTATTCATATTTTGGGTTTTTGATCATTTTTATGGTTCTTATGGTTTTTCAGAAGATTTAGTGTTTTTATGGGTTTTAAATGTTTTCATTTTTTATGGGTTTCATAGGTTTTTTCATATTTTATAGGGTTTTTAAAGTTTTAGTAATTTATTGATCATTTTTAGCATTTTTCCATTCATTGGGTTTTAGGTATTTTTATGGTGTTTAGGGTCATGGTAGATGTGGGAACTAGGCTATTCAAGCTCCCCTCCCCCCAATTTTACTAAGAAAAAGAGGACACTATAGACCAGGGAGGGGTAAGGTCATTCGACCCATACCCAAAAAAATCCCCAAAAGGAAACCAAAGAAAGAAAAAGACACAAATGACTAAACACAGCAGCAGCTTCAACACCTCTTATCCAACTCTAGGATTTGATACCTCCAATCCCCCTGTCAAGAAGTAACCAATACCTGCATCACACTTCCCAACATTCAATGTCGTCACCTCATAGGAACCCACTTCATCACCACTCATCCAAGTAGTAGTTTCCATCCTATTCCTCAACATCCAGTAGTTTGCTCCTCCTTAAACAGTTCTAAGTAAATAAGAAACCTTCACCCAATAGCTAAGTCTCCAGAAAATATTAACCAACGCCAGCAGATCAGATTCCAACAAGCGAACTAGTCAGTTCCCAAACCAAACCACAGCATCCAGTTCCCCAATTTCATGTACCAACAATAGAGGCGGTTCCCATCCCATCTAGCCACAACCACAAAACATCAACTAGCACCCTCTTCAACCATACCCAGCCAAGAGACATCCATCAAATAGCTTCTGAGTTCCCTACATATGGAACCTATTATCTTGATAGCTTCTAGCAAACCAAACCTAGAAGTAAAACCAATAGAACAAGACCACTATCACCCATGCCCAAAACCAATATCTTCATCACATCTCATCCATATATCAAATAGAAACCAGCACCATAGTTCCTGAAAACTAAAAATTCCTTTCACACCTCGTAAACAAGCTATACCACAAAACCAATAGCCAATATCTCCTTCAATAGATCCCCTCCAAGAAATGACCATCACCCAGCAAACCAGTTCCCAACAACAAGTACCTCTTTTCCAATCGTCTTCCAACTCCAAACAAACCCTCCAAAGACATGAAACGTGACCAGACAACGCCCCACACCTTGCTGTAAATCCACCATCCAACAATATCAGCATCTCACAACTATTCCATCCATTCACAGAACCAAAAAACTACTTTGGCACCCCAAGAAACCACAGGCCAACAAATTAACATGATTGAAGAAAAAACATAAGCCATCATATATCAACATCATGAAATAAAGACAAATCTGATGAAATAGGAAAACATGCATGCATCTTCAGTACAAACTGTTGACCAACATATTTGAGAGTGCACACCACCGAACCAAGCACGCCACTTGCAATCTGATGCAAAGCCTTCAGAATCCACCATCTTCAATCGTGAAACCATAAGAGCCACCAAATCACAACAGATCGTAGATCTGTAAGCATCCGCATCAATGATGACTGAGAGAGACAAAACAACATGCTTTACCTTGGCTGAATCCAGTCACTGTGAAAAATAAACCACCAGAAGAAATCCGTTGATGAAACCCAAAATCCCACCGCCATTGAGACCCTATCCATTATTGATACCCTCGCCGTTGCTGACCCATATGTGAAATCCCCAAAACCACGCACTCAAACCCAAAAAGACCAATAGGGTTTCAAGACTTCATAGATCTGAAGCCAAATAATCCAAACCATTCTTGGATCTGAAGTCTAAGGGTCAAACAAAGTCACTTCTAAGTGAATAAAAAGTTGTCAAAGACATGAAACCGCAACCACCTTGGATCTGAAAAGTAATTCCAATGCACATCGTCACCAAGATCACCTCCTTCAAGTAAGAAAGGGTGAAGAACCATCATCGAATCCCTAAGCGGAAGCGAGGAGAATCCCAAGAAGAAGAACCACGTGAGAGAGAGATCCAAAAAATGTACCGCCATTCTTCTTTAGGGTTTTTAGGGTTTTCATGATTTCTATAGGATTTTGGGTATTAGGGTTTTTTTGAGTTTTTATAGGAATTATGTATTTTTATAGTTTTTTAAAATTTTAATGGTTATAAATGGTTTTTTAGGTTTTATGGTTTTTATATTTTTTAGGGTTTTTATATTTTTATGGGGTTTTATGGTTTTTATGGGGGTTCGGTGTTCTTGGGTGTTTTTTGGTTTTTATTATTTTTTATCATTTTTCATATTTTTAAGGGTTCTAATATTTTTAGTGTTTTATGGATTTCTTAGGGTTTATTAGGTGTTTTAGGGTTTTTTATATTTTTAGGGACTTTTATGTTTTTTTAGTATTTTTATGGATTGCTTTCATTTGTAGGTATTTAGAGGGTTTTGGGGTGTTTATAATTTTTAGGTTTTTGGAGGCTTTAATTATATTTTTGATTTTTCATTTTCCTATGGGTGTTTATTGTATATATGATTTTTAAAATTTTTAGGGTTTTAGGGATTTTTAAGGTTTTTTAGGGCTTTTTTAGGATTTTTAGGGCTTTAGGGGTTTCAACGATTTCAAATATTTTTATTGGTTTTCGGATTATTAGATTCTTTCAGTTTTAAATGGTTTTTAAAGATTTTTAGAATTTTTTCATGGGTTTAAAGGGTTTTTAGAGTTTTTAGTCGTTTTGGTTTTTAAGGGTTTTAATTTTTTTAAGGGTTATAGGGAGTTTTATGATTTTTAGGGGTCTTAGTGGTTTTAGTGTACATTTATGGTTTTTCAGGGCTCTATCATTTTTTTGGATTTTTGTGGGTTTTATATTATTATAATTTTTATATTTTCTTATGGTATTTTAAGGTCTTAAATGATTTTTATGTTTTTATGTATTTCTAGGGATCATTTAGGATTTTTATAATTTCTTATGGTTTATAGGGATTTTATGGTTTTTTGGGTTTTACGGTTTTATCATTTTATAGGGATTTTAATGGGTTTATTTTTTTTTATAGTGTTAAGGTTTTATTTGGGTTATTAATGAATTTTAGGGGGTTTGACATATTTAGTTATTTTTATGTATTTTTTAACATTTTTTGTGCTCATTATGTTTTTTAGGAATTTTGATGGGTTTTATGCGTTTTAGTATTTTTTTGGGTTCCGAGTGTGTTTTTGCCTTTAAGGGTTTTGATAGTTTTTTACCATTTTAGGGTTTAAAAGTGTTTTTATGTATTTATTGGTTTTTAGGGTTTTTATGGTTTTCAGGTATTTTATGGTTTTTAGGGGTTTTATGGTTTTTAGGGTTTTAAGGCCTTTTAGGGTTTTTAGGTTTTTTATCGTGTCTAGGTTTTTAGGGGTTTTAAGTTTTTATATTTTTCTATAGTTTTATTAAAAGTTTTTATATTATTTATTGGTTTTTACATTTTTATGGATCTAGGGATTTTTAAGAATTTTATGGTTTCTTTGTGTTTTTTGCGATTTTTATGGAATTTAGGGATATTGGGATTTTTATGTTTTCTTACTTTTGGGGGTTTTAAGTGTTATTTTTTGTTTATAAAATATCTTTAGGTTTTTTCTGGGTTTTTAAGGTTTTTTATATTTTCATGGACTTTTAGCTCTTTTTTAGGATTTTTACAGGTTTTTAGGCCATTTAGGGACTTTCATGGTTTTATTTTTATTAGGGTTTTAGGGATTTTTAGGGATTTTAGAATTTTTTGTGTTTCTAGGGGTTTTATGATTTGTTTAGTTTTCAATGAATTATTAGTGTTTTCTTGGGATTTTAGGGTCTTATATATTTTAAGATATTTTTAGGGATTTCTAATGAATTTTTCAATTTTTAGGGGTTTTAGGGTTTTTATGATTGTTAGTGATTTATATGGTTTTCAGGAATTTTATGGTGTTTTGGGGTTTCTGGGATTTTTTGATATTTTTTGTTTGTTGATGGATGTTTATATTTTTAAATGATTTTTTTGGGTTCAATGGGTTTTTTGAGTTTTTATTGGGTTTTTACAGTTTTATTTGGTTTTTGTTTTTTTTATGTTTTAAGGGTTTATTAGTTTTTTTATTTTCAGATTTTGTAGGGTTCAAGTGTTTTTCAGTTTTTGAAGGTATTTAAGACCTATTAGGATTTTAAATATTTCTTAGTTGTTTTCAATTATTTAGGGTTTTTAGATGTTTTAACATTTTTTTCAATTATTTGGGAATTTTTATGATTTTTTGGGTTTTTGGATTTTTGGGGAGTTTGATGGTTTTATGGGCTTTAGGGGATCTATCTTTTTGTGTGATTTTATGGTTTTTTTACATTCTGGGGGTTTTAAAGGTTTTTTAGTGTTGTTTTTTATTTTTTGGGGTTTATAGGGTTTGTAGAGTTTTTTTGGGTTTTAGGATATTTATGTGTTTTTAGAGTTTTGTAAACTTCTAGGGGTTATATGGTTTTTATGAAGTTTAGTGGGTTTTTGGGTTTTCTAAAGTTTTAAGTGTTTTAAGGATTTTAATATTTTCATAGAGATTTAAGGTTTTTTATGTTTTTACATTTTAATGAAATTTTAGGGAGTTTTAGAATTTTTATTGTTTTAAAGGTTTTGAGGGATTTTTAGGTTTTTCTAGGTTTTTTGTGTTGTAGTGGTTTTTTGGGTTTTCACCATTTTTTAGGGTTCAGGGTTTTATGTGCTTTTACGTTAATAAGGTTTTTTAGGTGTTTTCATTTTTTTTATGATTTTTAACATAATTTTTTAATTTTTTGTGGTTTTAAATATTTGTAATGTTTTATGGTTTTTAAGGGTTTTTAAGGATTTAGGGTTTTAGCGTTTTTATATTTTTTTAATGTTTTTTTTGAGGTTTTTAATTTTTAATTCTTTTTAGAGTTTTTTACATTTTTAAGGGATTACATTTTTTAGAGTTTTATTTTTTTTTAAATATTTTATGGGCTTTTGGGTCTCTAATGGAATTTGGATTTCTAAAATGTTGTATGGGTTTTAAGATCTTTTTAGGGGTTTTTGTTTTTTTTTCTCATTTTTAGGCATTTTAGAGGTTCTAATTGGTTTTATGATTTTATTGTTTTATTATGGGTTTTCAGGGTTTTACAGTTTTTTATGTGTTCAAGGATTTTTATGTATTTTTTAGGATTTTAAGGTTTTTTAATGATTATAAGAAATTTTAGGGGTTTTTGGTCTTTTTTAGTTTTATATGGTTTTTAAGGTTTTATAGATTTTAAATGTTTTTAAGGGAATAAAGGGATTTGAGAGTTTATATTTTATTATTGTTTTATGGGTGTTGATGATTTTTTAAGTTTGTAGGGGTTTTATGGATTTATGGGTTTGTATTGTCTTCAGAATCATTTTGGGGTTTTTAGGCTTTTTAGAATTTTCTTTTATAAGGGTTTTTAGTGTTTTTATGTTTTTATGTTTTTCTTAGGAGGTTTCAGGGTTTTTAATGTTTTTTTATTTTTAGGAGTTTTTTCTATTTTTTATTATTTTTAAGGTTTTTAATGTTTTTATGTATTTTTAGGGTTTTTTTGGGTCTTAGGGATTTTTAATATTCTTATGGTTTTTAACATTTGTTTTGTTTTTTAGTTGTTTAAGTTTTTCTAATATTATCTTAGGTGTTTTCAAGGGGTTTTAGGGTTTTTTTGTGTTTTTAGGGATTCCTACGGATTGTTTTATATTTTTATTTGGTTTTAGGTATTTTCTAGCCTTTTAAATTTTTTATTACAATTTTTCTTTGGTTTTGCGGTTTTTTTAGTTTGTTCATGGGGTTTTATGTTTTTTAGAGTTTTTTAATGGTATTTAGGGGTTTAAAGGGTATTTAGAGTTCCATTTAGTTATTAATTGTTTTTATGGGTTTCTGTGGTTTTTATGGTTTTAGTGGATTTATGGTTTTTAGGGGTTTTAGGGGTTTGAGTTTCTTTTTGAGTTTTTAACATTTTTAGGTTTTTAATGGTTTTATTTTTTATAGGTTTTTAAGGGTTTTGTTTTTATTTTTCAGGTTTCTTTGGGTTTCTACATTATTAAGGATTTTTAGGGCATTTTTTTGGATTTTAATTCTACTTTTTGGTTTTTAAGGATTTTGAGGGGTTTAGGGTTTTTAGGTTTTTTAGACATATTTACGTTTTTATTATTTTTAAGTGTTTTTAGGTTTTTAATGTTATATAAGGGATTTTAGTATTTTTTGGTTTTATGGATTTTTTGGTATTTTTAGAGTTTTTATTATTTTTTAGGGATTTAATAGTTTTTTAGGGTTCATTGGGTTTAAGAATTTTTTTTGGGTTTTATGGTTTTTTTATTTATAGGGGTTTTTGAATTTTCATGGTATTTATTCATTTTTATAATTTTTAACATTTTGATATGTTTAAAGGGTTTTTATATATTTTAGTGGTTTTTATGATTTTTATGGGTGTTTAAGGTTTTTAGGGAATTTAGGGTTTGTGTCATGTTTTAGGGTTTTTAGGGACTTTAAGGGGTTTTAGAGGTTTTGTATTTTTTTAAGGGTTTTATGTATTTTTTATGTTTTTAAGGTCGACATTGTATTTTTGTCGATTTTTAATGTTTTATTTGTTTTTATTGTTTTTTGGGATTTTAGGATTTTATTATTTTTAGGTTTATTATGTATTTAGATGGTTTTATGGGTTTTATGGGTTTTAGGGATTTTATGGATTTCAGAGTTATTTAGGTTTCTAGGGGTTTAGAGTGTTTTGGATTTTTAATGTTTTCTTATGGTTCTCAAGGATTTTAGGGTTTTTAATTTTTCTCATAATTCTTATTGGGATTTTTATGCATTTAGTGGTTTTATGGTTTTTAGGTTCTCTTTAGGGTTTTTTTGGGTTTTGAGGTTCTATTTAGGGATTTCAGGGTTTTTAACAATTTTTTGGCTTTTCAGGGTTTTTTTTTCTTTTGTTTTTCTGTTATTCTTGGGATTTTTTCAAATAGAAATTTTTTTATGTTTTGGGATTTTTTTGGTATTTTTTAAGATTTGTATGTTTCATTATGTTTTTATGGTATTTTTAGGTTCTTTATGGGTTTTACGGATTTTAGGGTTTTTTAAATTTTGTAGGTTTTTATGGGTTTTAATTATTTAACAGTTTTACAATTTTCTTTGATATTTTAATAGTTTTCAAGGTTTTTACATTTTTAGTGATTTAAATACCTTTTAATTATTTTTATGGGTTTTTATGGATTTTTGGGATTTTTGGGTTTTAGGGAAAGGAATATGCGCGGCCTAGACAAATACCAACCCCCCCCCCCCCCCCCCCCGAATTTATTATAATGAAAGATACAGCAGAAAAGGAGGGGAGGGGTCAAACAACCCACACCCAAAAAACCCTTTACAGCCCCAACCCCAAAAGACCCCAAAAATCCCAAAGAAGAAAGAAAAAACAAAAGATACACAAAGCAGAAAAATATAAAAGTCACCAACATCACCTCCCAACACATCAGCAACCAGCAACTAGAAAAACCAAACCATTTGTAGCAACTTCATCATCCCAACTTCAGCACCACAAAGACAAAAACCCCATCCTCCAACAGCCTCAAGCAAACCACCATCACTGCATTCACCACCAAGCAACATAATCATCCAAAAATCAAATACCAGTAACCAGTAGTAGAAACCACAAAAAACACACACCACAACAAAATACCAACAACATTTGATCAAAATCATAAGAAACTAGAGGATATAGTGACCAGGTCCTCCCCCCTCCAAGCCACTGGATCCAAACTCGAGTAAACCAAAGCACGCCAGAACCATCATCAGGTCGCGAAGAAGATGGGCTGGGATTTCATGGTCGAAAGTGCTAAGTCTGAAACTGAGAACCCACATCCATGACTAAATCCTGAAACCAGGAGGAGCCTTCCGCATCTTTCAACTCAATCCGGAGGTAGTATCGAATCCGTGGAGGCAGCAATAAGAACCCGAGGATAGAGGAATACCAAATTGGACACCAAGAATTCCAAGCACAACACCAAGCTTTCAGTGCCACAAAAATAACCCAGATCTAGAAAGGATGACATCGTTCTGGAAACCCAGATCCAGACCTCATAGAACCAAAGAAAGCCAAACTAGATAAAGATCCCAAAGAAAAGATAGTCGAAGTCACCTTTGCGTGAACCAGAGCCAACAACTAGCGATCCAAAGCCGAAGCCAGATCTCGAAGCCGCAAAGCACGACGAATCCACCACCAGATCAGAAGTGAAGCCAATGCACATGTGGAGTTTTTTACATTTTTAGGGGTGTATAGTGTTTGTAGATTTTTATTGGTTTTAGGGTTGTATTGGTTTTTTATGATTTTATGGGTTTTAGGGTTTTTAGGTTTTTTTAGTGCTTAAGGTATTTTTATGGGTTCTACCGATTTAAGCATTTTTAGGTTCTTATGTTATTAAAGTGTTTTTAGGTTTTTATGGTTTTCTATGTATTTTTTTACATTTTGAGAAATTTTTAGGGATTTTTAGGATTTTCATATTTTGTTTTTTTGTTTTAGGGGTTTTGAGGATTTAATAGTTCTTAGGGTGTTTTGAGTATTTTAAAGTTTTTTAGTATTTTAATGGTTTTAAGTGTGCATAGGTAGTTAATTATTTCTTAATGTTTTTCTAGGATTTTAGGGGTGTTTATGTTTTTAATGGTTTGAGCCGAAGCCCCATTTTTATTAATAAAGAAAAGAAAATGCCTATTTTAACTGGGTAGAGGGAGACCCATTACATAGCCCGAAGGCCCAATGGGCTTGTAGCCCATTACATAGCCCTTAGGCCCAAATTTTTGGCCCAATTCCCTTTTTGTGAATAATAACATGGATGCTACAGTACCCACACAGTGCCCTGCCGCCGCTACAGTGCCCTGCCGCTGCTACGGTACCCACCGATCTACAGTACAATCGCTACTATAGTACTGTTACAGTACCACTACAGTAACCTATTCATAATGGGTTTTGAACCCCCATTTTTATCCATTTAGGTATTCTTATTGATTATTTATGTTTTTATGGGGTTTTAGGGGTTTTACGTATTATTAGGGTCCATGGAGGTTTTTTGTTTTTTTGGGTTTTCGTGGCTTTTTTTGTGTTTCTTTATTATTTTTAGGGTTTTTAGAGTTTTTAAAAAAAATTGAGTTTGAAAAGGTTTTTAGAGTGTTTAGTGGTTTTTAGGGTTTTATGGGTATTTAGAATTTTTTTTGTTTTTAGGTGTTTTATTTTGTTTTGGGTTTTCTGGGTTTTTTGGTTATTTTTATCCTTTTAAGGGTTTTATTTTCCTTTTCTTTTTTATGGGTTTTAATGGTTTTTCTGTATTTAATATTTTCATAGGTGTCGTTAGGGTTTTCAAGGTTTTTTATTTTTTTATGAATTTTTATCATTTTTTTAGTATTTTTATGATTTTTAGTGTCATTAGATAAATTAAGGGTATTTTTTTAGGGTTTTTATGGTTTTTTTAATTTTAGTAGATTTTTGGGTTTTAGTGGTTTTGATGTTTTCTAGAGTTTTTACCATTATTTAGGGATTCAATAGATTTGATATTTCTTATTTGTTTTTAGGGGTTTTATTGGGTTTGGGGTTTTAATGTTTTTAGGGGTTATAATGGTTTTAGGGTCTTTGAAAGGGTTTTTAAAGTTTTTAGCATTTTTACGTTTATTGGGGATTTGAGTGTTTTTAGGTTTTTATGGTTTTATAATGTGTATTCATGGTTTTTAGTGTTTCTTTGTAATTAGGGTTTTTAATTTTTTTAATATTATTATGTATTTTGAGGGTTTTAGGGTTTTTTAGAGTCCTTATTGTTTTCATTAGTTTTTTGAGTTTTTAGGATATTATGGATTTTAATTGTTTTTAGGTTTTTAAGGGTTCTTTGATTTTTTACATTTATTTAACCATTTAGGGATTTTTTAAAATTTGTATGGGTGTTTATGGTTTTTACATATATTTTGGGGGTTTAGGGTTTTGTGTTTTTTTAGGTTTTTAGAGTTTTCTTTTATTTTTTTAGGTTTTTATGATTTTTATTGTTTTTAACATTTGTAGGTTTTTCAATGGGTTATAGAGATTTTAAATGGTTATTGGGATTTTATGGGTTTTAGATGTTTTTAAGGTTTTAAGGGGTTTTTATGTGCATTCAAGTTTTTTTTAGTGTTTTTAGTGTTTTTAGGGTTTCTAGGGTTTTTTGTGTTTTTGTTTTTTAATTATTATAAATATTTTAAATTTTTCATGGTGGTTTTTGGGTTTATAAATTTTTTTTTGTTTTTAGGAATTTTTATGGATTTTAAGGATTTTTAAAATTTGAGGGGGTTTTTTGGTTTTTGATTTTTAGGGGTTTGTAGGAATTTTAGTTTTTTATGGATTTTTTGATTTTTTTTAGGGATTTACAGTTTTATATAGTTTTTATCATTTTTAGGGGTTTCAAATATTTTTTGAGTTTTTAGTATATTTTGATATTTTTTTTTGGTTTTTGTGTTTTTATGGGTTTTGATTTTGTTATATTTTTTATGGGTTTTAGGGTATTAAGGGGATTAGGGTTTTTATGGTTTTTATGGATTTTTAACGTGTTTTGTGTTTTTAGGGTTTCTAAGTGTTTTTTGGTTATTAAGATTTTCCTTAGGCTTTTTAGAGTTTTTATTGTTTTTTACGTTATAGTGGATTTTTTTTATTTCTATGGTTTTTATGATTTTTAGGGTATGTTTATAGTTTTTTAGGATTTTTAGTGTTTTTTCGATTTTGATATGTTTTATGAATTTTTAGGTTTTTTGGTTTTGTTATGGGATTTCATATTTTTTTGGGTTTTTAATGTTTTTTAATGTTTTTAGGGATTTTTCGGGCTTTTAGGGTTTTAATGTTTTCTATTTTTTGAGATTTTGAGGGTTTGGGGTTTTTAGTGTTTTTAGGATTTTACCATTTTTTGGGATTTTAAGACTTCTTAGGTTTAAAAGTTTTCTTGTAGATTTTAGGGGTTTAAAAAAAATATTTTTAAAGATTTTTTCAGATTTATTTTATGATTTTTATGTTTTCTAGTGTTTTAAGTTTTTAAGGGATTTTGAGTAGTTTTAGGGGAGTTTTTTTGGGTTATCAGGTTTTTTGAGTTTTTATTATTTTTAATGTTTTTAGAGTTTTTATTTTTTTAGGGGATTTAAGTGTTTTATAGTTTGTATTGGTTTTCTTTTGTTTAATTGGGTTTGAGTTTTTTTATACATTCAGTAGTTATTATGGTTTTTAGGGGGTTATGGTTATTTTAGGTTTTTAGGATTTTTAGTGTATTTTGGTTTTTAGGGGTTTTTAAGTGATTTTAGGTTTTTTAATGTTTTCTTAGGGGTTTCTAGGGTTTTTAGGTTTTTTATTTTTTAAATGGTTTCTATATATTTTTAGGATTTTTATTGGGTTTTGATGTTTTTTAAGAATTTTGAAGGATTTAATGGTTTTTTAGGGTTTAATATTTTTTAGGGGTTTTAATATTTTTACGTATTTTTATGGCTTTGTTAGGACATTAATGGGTTATTTATTTATTTTTTTATAATTTTTTAGTTATTTTAAGGATTTGGAGGGGTTTTATGGTTTTTTCTAGTTCATAGTGTTTTTTTGAGTTCATTAGGGGTTTTGAGGGGTCTATAGAGTAATTTAATGTTTTAGGGGTTTAAATAGACATTAGTGTTTTTAGTGTTTTTTTAGGATTTTTATGGGATTTAGGTTTATTATGGTTTTAAGGGATTTTAGGGATTTTAGGGGTTTATTAGTATTTTTAGCATTTTTAGTCATTTTTATGGTTTTTAGGGATTTGAGGTGTTTCTAGGTTTTAAAGGTTTTGTTAGGGGTTTTTAGGGTTTTAGGTTTTTTTACCTTTTTTTGTATTTTTAGGGATTTTTAGGATTTTTATGGTTTTTTGGGGTTATTTGGGATTTTAAGATTTCATTGGGATTGTATGGGGGTTTTTCTATTTTTTGGGATTAAATTTTATTTTGTGTGTTTTTAAAATTTTTAAATGAATTTATTGGGTTGGATAGTTTTTTATGGGATTTCGAGTTTTTATGGGTTTTAAGGGGTTTAAGGATTTTAGGAGTTTTATGTTCTATTGGGTTTTAAGGGTTGTAATGTTTTCACATATTAGGTATTTTAGGGGTTTTAAGTGATTTTAAGTTGTTAAGGTGTTCTTACAATTTGTTCAGGTTTTTACTATTTGTTACGTTTTTAGTTATTTTAGGGATTTTTAGCCAATTTATGTTTTTTTGGGATTTTCATAGACTCTGATGGTTCTTGGAGACTTTAGAGGTTTTACACGTTTTTAATGGTATTTTTCGATATTTTTAGTTTTTTAATGTTTTTTAGAGTTTTTCACATTTTTAGGCATTTTATGGGGTTTCAAAGTTTTTAGTGTTTTTTAGGGTTTTATGGGTTCTTAGTGTTTTTTAAGGTATTATAATCATTTATGATATTTAATGTATTTAGGTTCATTTTATATTTTATATGTTTTTTACAATTTTGAGGGGTCTTAAGGGTTTCATGTGTTTTTTTGGGATTTATGGTTTTGTAAGGGTTTTTCCAAGTTTTATGGGTTTTTCAAAATATTAGGGATTTTTAGTGCATTTTTATGATAATTTATGGATTTTTATAGTTTTTAGGGATATTAAGGGTTTTATGTTTTTTAGTATTTTAATGGATTTTAGTTTTGTAGAGTTTTTAGGTTTTTAGGTATTTTATGTGTTTTTAGAGTTTTATGATTTCTTAGGGGGTTTGGTTTTTTTATGTTTTTCAGTTTTTTATGGGTTTTTAAGGAATTTTAGGGTTTTTAATGGTTTTAGGGTTTTGCGGGGTTTTATTAATTTTTAGGGGTTTAAGGGTTTTTATGGTGTTCACAAGGTTTTCTGAGTTGTTGTGGGATTTTAAGGTTTTTATGGGGTTTTATGGTTTTCAAGGTTTTAGGGGTTTGATGTTTTTTATGGTTCTCAGTATTATTTACGTGTTTATGGGTTTTTATGTTTTTCAAATTTTTTGGAATTTTATAATCTTTATGGGTTTTTATTATTTTCAGGAAATTGAGGGTTGTTGGAATTTTTTAGGGTTTCATGGTTTTTATGGTTTTTTGTGTTTTTAGGGGTTTTTTTATGTTTTTAGAGTTTTTGATGTTTTTTAGAATTTTCACATTTCTCAGGGATTAAATGGGTTTTCAGTGTTTTTAGTTTTTTTAGGACTTTAAAGAGTATTTTGGTTTTCATAATGTTTTTGTGGATTTTTTGGTGTTTATGGGTTTTTAATATTTTTATTGTTTTAGTGCCTTTCTAGTTGTTTTTTTCATTTTCTAGTTTTTTTTTAATATTTTTATGTGTTTTTATATTTTTGTGGTTTTCATAGGGGGTTTTTCAAAGGTTATAGGTTTTAATACGATTTTAAGGATTTTTTTAGTTATTATTTTTGAGGTAATTTTGTTATTTATATGGATTTATAGGCTTTTATAGGTTTTTTTGGGTTTTAGAGTTTTTAGGATCTTTTGTGTTTTTGACCATTTTTTGGATTAAATTTTTTTTGAGGTTTTTTTATTATTTTTATGTTTTATGGGTTTTTTAAATTTTTAATGGTATTTAGAGGTTCTATATTTTTTTGGCTTTTCAAGGGTCTTTAAGTTTTTATAGTAGTTTTTGTGGGGTTTAATTTTTTTAAGGATTTTAATGTTTTCTTGAGGGTTTTAGGGGGTTTTTTATGTTTTTAGGGATTTTTACAACTTTTTTAGTATTTTTATGATGTTGTGAGGTTTTAGAAAATTGAATGGGTTTTATGGTTTTTATGTGTTTTATGTATTTTTAGGGGTTTTATGGTTTTTAGTGTTTTTATGGTTATTATTTTTAGGGGCGTAGGGTTTTTTGTGTTTTTATGGGTTTTATGATTTTCTAGAGTTTTTTAGCATTTTTTAGGTATAAAGAGTTTTTAGAGTTTTTAGGAATTTTATGGTTTTATATGGTTTTTTGATGTTTTTATGAGTTTTAGAGATTATTTTTGGGTTTTATGATTTTTAGAGTTTTTTATCATTTTTAAGGTTTGATAGTTTTCTACAGTATTTTAGGGTTGTTATATTTTTAGGATTTTTTGGGTTTTTTGGGGTTTTAAGGATTTTGCAGGTTACTGGGGTAATTTAGTGCTTGTTTTTTTATTTAGCGTGTTTAACTTTTTTTAGGTTTTTTCAGGGAATTTTGTTTTTTTGTTTGCTAGGTTTTCATAGGGATTTTCATGTTTTTTGGAGTTTTTTTATTTTTATGGAATTTTATGGGTTTAAGAGGTTTTAGGGATTTTAAGGGTATTTTGGGATTTATGGTTTTCTGTGTGTTGGGGGGGGGGGTTAGTTTTTTAGAATTTTAATGGTTTGTATCATTTTTAAACATTTTAGGGAAAAGTAGGTATAGGGAC
The DNA here is from genome assembly GCA_963277665.1 of Viscum album. Lineage (NCBI taxonomy): Eukaryota > Viridiplantae > Streptophyta > Magnoliopsida > Santalales > Viscaceae > Viscum > Viscum album. Next base: position 1,476,720,235 of record OY728148.1, on the reverse strand, counting down.
GGGCTAGTCCCAACCCTCCCCCCAGATTTATAAGAAAAAAAGTCCTAGAAACAGGGGATGGGCAGAGTCAAACGAACCATACCCAAAGACAGTACCAAAGGAGAAAACAAAGAAATAACTACATATCAAAAAGGTCAAACTCTCTAATATCCCCGTAAGGGTCTCTATTATCACAATATATTGAAGATGCATCTGACTCTATAGTCTCTTACTCCACCGCAGAATTCCTGGCATTTTCCTTGTCAATAGCAAGCTTGGTATATATGCCCCTAAGCCTCTGCTGCCATGCAGACATAGAGGACTTGGAGGATTCTCTAGTCACAATTGGCTTGGGGAGAGTAGAGTAGTCCCTTATTGACATCCTCTCCTGTGGGGTAGGGGAGAGAGCTCCATAGTCCACCTTCGTCCCTGGAAGCACACCATCAACACTCAGCGCCCAAGTCATGGAAATACCATTCTTACCATGCTCAAAAGCACCATGATCATCACCGCCAGTCTGGCTACCAGATCCGAGTGCACTGATTTCCCTCAGCTTCCACTTCTGGGGGAATTAATTCAGGCCAACATAAATACAGTTTCCAATCAAATCCTTTTACCGCCTTATCCAAGCCATGTTAGCATTGATTATGGAATCTCGATCATCAAAGATTTCATCAAGCCTTGATGCTTCATCATCCTCAACCCAAACAAAGTGCATGTCCTGCTTCCGATCTAGCTTCTATAGGATGTCCTTTTGATGCTGATCAAAATATATTTCTGTGTAGTACAACATTATATTTTCATACAACTAACACATTGGGGTATGGTCTTGTATAGAACAGGAGCAAGGCTCTAATTCTCTTCAGTCCTTATGCTCATAGATGATGTTTCGGACAAGTCCTCCTAATCCTCAACACACTAAAAACCATCAGCCGGTCTATCCGTATTTTCGTTATCATTAGCCTGGACCACTCCCTGCTCTGTCACTTTTTCATTCTCCACCATCTTTCGACCCATTACTTCACAAAAGGTGAGCACAGCCTCCCCCTGAATATCCACTTGGATTTTGTGTCATCCTTTTCCACTTCATCCTGCATCACTCCCTAGTCCTCCATATTCGTACTCATCCACTACCTGTCCACAGTCTCCACAACTTTCAAACCCAAAAAATGGTTGTATTTTCTAACAACAACAACTGATTCATTTCGAATCCTCTCCTCTCTCCTTATCACCATGCAAGTGAGACAAGGTACCATGTACTGGGGTTCCAAAGCCTGCACACCATCATCCCTATCAGCATCAACTTTCACCTCTCATTATAAATTCATCACCCATCGTGACTTCCCATAATCCAAAATTTCCATAGTTCCAACTCTCCAATGCGAATGGAAGTTGGAGCATCATCCTGCCTTTGTAGTGATAGATCATTAGACACCTCCCCACCCTCTATAAGAGCCTCACCCCAATCCCGCTGGAGGAATGGACATCACCTGTAAGTCCTATGTCACCCTCAAACACATAAAATTTTCATTTACCTTAGCCTCTAAAATGTTTCCCACTGCAACATGGATGAAGGATAATCCCTCTTCTTCCACCCCAACATTCTACTTTTCACCCAAAAGAGAATCCTTTAGAGTTCCCGGCCATACATCAAAATCAAATGCCAACCCCAGCCCCAATGTGCTAGTTCTTTATTCAGATCCTTCTATAACACACTCACTACCCATGTACCTACAATCACTTCCTCCATGACCATGTTTAACAAATAATCACAGTATCTCACGCATGATTCAAACACAATATGTTATTTCCATCAGAGTTCATCACCAATGGAAATCTAAACAAAATCAATCGGTGCGTTCGAAACGTCAACTTCAAAAAAGACCCTTGGCACAACTGAGTGACAAAGATCCATATTTATTCTATCAACACACAAGAACCATACAAAAATATTCAAAAAAATTTAAATAATAGACTGATTTTGAATGGGGAGGGGGAGTTCTGGAATCCTCACCCAAGTCGCCACTATTGGAGAATCACGACGCAAATGGAAATCAAAGCTCCATAGAAAGAAGGAAAAGTGGGCACTGTCGCATCTTCAGGGAGCTACATAATAAGAATGAATAAGATCCTCATTAGATTAAAAATGAATTATAATGTGGTATGCATCAACAATACCCACAATAGCACGATCCCTAAGATCCCAATGTTCAAACATGAACTGATCAAACACATCAACCGAGGGTGCCAATTCAAAAACCATGCAACCAGGGTCAGCCTATGTAGATTAGAAGCCCTATAAAACTACACAAGTGACAACTGAAGTTGCATATGACCTTCATGTAGTCCCAAAACCATTGGTATTATCTCAATACATGGAAAAGTTGGAATCAAATCAGGATTCGAGAACAAAACAAAGAGTCTTTCTTCATTGAGGACCAGCAGAGGCCTCTCCTCCAGAGGGGGGAGGCCGAGCCACAAAATTCATTGACGTCTTCAAGCTGGAAATGAGGATGAAGAATCATTATTTCATTTACATGAACGATTATAATTTTTAGGTGATTAAATGGATTTTATAGTTTATTAGGTATTTTTAGGGTTTTTATTGGGTTTTAGTGTTTTTAAGTAATTTTCTGGTTTTTATTCGTTTTGGGTTTTTAGTGTTTTTAGGATTTATATAATTTTTAGGGGTTCTAAATGTTTTTAGGTTATTAATTTCATAAAAGGGGTTTTCATGGGTTTTTATAATCTTTTTAGGGATTTTTATATCCTTTTTAGGTTTTTTGTTTTATTTTTGGATTTTGATGGTTTTTTGGGTTTTAGGGGTGTTGGGATTTTTGATTTTTCATTGGTTTATAGTGTTTTCTAGGTTTTAAAGGGTTGTATGTTTTTGAGTGGGTTCTAACCATTTTGTGGGTTGAAGGGGGTTTTAATGTTTTTGGGGTGTTTTAGGTTTCTTATGTGTTTCTAGGGTTTCTTGGTGTTTTTAATGGACTTTATGGTTATTATGGTTTTAAGGTTATTTATGTTTTTTATGATTTTATATTTTTTATGGGTTTTAAGTGTTTTTAGGGTTTTGTGATTTTCGTTGGGGTTTTCCTAGATTTTTGGGGTTTGTACAGTTTTAGGGATTTATAGGGGTGTTTAGGTTTTTATGGGTTTTTGGGGTTTTTATGATTTTTATGGAATTTTCGGTTTTTTATGGATTTTGAGGGGTTTTTAGGTTTAATGGATTTTTAGGGTATTTAGTGTTTTTTATGTTTTCAGGTGTTTTATGTGTTTTAATATTTTTAGGTTTTTCATATTGTTTTAAGGGTTTTTTTTGTTTTTATAATTTTTAGGGACTTTTATGATTTTAATGTTTTTAGGGTTTTTAGGGATCCTCATGGATTTTAGGGTTTTTTTGGATTTTATGGTTTTTGGGGATTTTTGGGATTTTTTTAGCTTTCTTCTTGATATATGATTTTATGATTTTTTTATCATTTTTATGATTTAAATGGATTTTAGTGCATTTAGTAGATTATAGGGGTTTTATCAATTTTATGTAAAGGAGGATGTGGGAGCCAGGCTATTCCTACCCCCCCCCCCCAAATTATTATGAAAAAGAGGACACTGCAGACTAGGGAGGGGTAGGGTCAATCAACCCATACCCAAAAGACAATCCACAAAAGGAAAACAAGGAAAGAAAAGGACACAAAAGACAAAAAACAATAACAGAAGAGAAAGAATTAGAAACTATGGATCAAGGTCTCTATCCCCAAGTGGTTCCCCATCAGCACCATAACCAGAGGAAGCATTCGACTCCACCGAATCCCATTCGAATGATTCATAATGATTTAGGAAGGTAGTGTAGTACTTACTAAGGTGTTGTGGCTCTACATTAGGTTGCGCCTTGATAGGTTGACCTCCCCTGCCAGAGAAAACTTCCATAGCATTCCAAGATTCCCTTGTGGACACTGTCTTTGAAAAGGTGGAATAGTACTTCATTGGTTTTCTCTTTGGGGGGTCTAAAGAGACCCATACTGATTTATTTTCCTTCCCATGTGGAATGACCACCTCTAGTAAGGCCCTCTTCTTACCGATCATAGCCATATTATAATTCATTCGTCGATCATCCTCCTAGAAACAATATTGTTTGGGGATGAAGGAGGATTCTTGATTTAGGGAATAGATGGCAGGAACCCCACAATGCGGCACGCCAGGCACCACATTAGATCGGGTATGTTGTAATCACCCCTCCTCCCTAGTTATCTTGTAGACATCAACAACAGGATCCATCACCTCCAAGGGTTCAACGACCTCCCTATGCTCATGAGAAATCCGAGTCAGACCCCCCCTGAAAAGAAGACTCACCATCAAAGCCCCTCACATGCACCATCAAAGCCAAAGGCCCTAGACCATGCCTCATGGAGCCCTCCATCACAATAGAACAATGCACCACCAACTCCCCTTTCCCAGGGACTTCCCCCTGCTTAGCCTCCTCCCCCATCTGGGATACCCTTACTCCACTGTGTAATGCCCATACCACATCATTAATGTCACCTCTTGGTACCATTGAAGTCTCACCTTGTCCTTCCTCAGCCCCCAAACCATCACCATGAGCCATAAGCAGGGGCCACCCCAGGAAATCCTGTCTAAGACAAACATCACCAAGAAGAGGATCCATTAAGAGTCCATTTTCTTCAATAATGGCACTAGGCCTAGTATCAGACACAGCCCTATCATCAGCAACCTCCGCGATTTCCTCTATCACACCCTTCTCTTCCATATCCCCTTCTTTATCATCCATGCCCTTCAACTCCACAGAATTAAGACAAGAAAATTTTTTACTCTTGGGGGATCCATCCAAGGCTAGTGCCTCCCTACTTCCAGCATGCCCACTATACAGAACCATGGCCTCTTGACCCGTATCCACTCCTTCCTAGCTAGAATCAACCCCCTAATTCCTCAGAAGTTGTTCCACCTCCAGACCAGTGAATGGTGACACTGTCACCAGCCCCTGTGCAGCGTTCTCTCCCACCGAGGCATAGACCTTCATTTCCTGCCCACACGAATCAAGTTCCTCTACTCTTCCATCCTACCCCTAATCATTCAAAACATCACAGTATATCCTAGGGGACCTCACACATTCCTTGGTCTCCATTCCTCCCTTCTCACGCTCATTCTATAAATCCTGCTTTAGTCTCTATAACACTTGAGATACCTTCGGCCTAGCGAATTACTGTGAAAGTGCCTTTAATGGAGACCATGCCACAAAATTTCCTTGATCTTCTTCCATGACTGGCTGATCACCCTCCATACCACTTTTACTTCCACCCCATCATATACAGGCAATGCTAGAATGACCCAATCTCCTGCATATAGAGCAGAACGCAAAATAGGACTCCACAACTACCAGTAGTTTGAAACGAAACTCCCTGGAAACAGTGATCCACACAAAGTCGATATGTGGTTTTGAGACATCTAAATCAACTCAAACACTTGGGGAAACTAGGTGGCAAGTTTCTTGATTCTGGAAGTCTGAACAAAAATACCATCCCACAAGATTTTGAAACATACGAATAATGGATGGATTCAAAAACGGAAGAGGAAGTTCTAGGAACCTTACCCAAGAAGAAATCAGCGGTGAGTCCCTGTTCATGTGTAGGTCAAATCTCCATCGAAAGAGGAATAATCTGACACCATTAAGGCTTCGAGGGGACGCAGACCAAGCCCCGATCAAATATTCCTCCATCGAGAACCAGATCATAAAATGGCATCCATCCAATAACCTTACCATCACTCGATCATAAAGGATCTAACATCCAAAAATTAATCTATCAAAAGTCTCAACCGAGGTTCATTGCTTCACGAACTGAGCAACTAAGGTCAAGCTATGAGGCGCAGCGTCCATATGGAACTCTGATTCTGATAATAGTAAGTAAGGTTAGACTTTATACAAGTCTGGAACCTTCGGGAAAAGATCAATCTGAGGGAAGGGCGAAAGAGAAAGAGGCACAGAAGAAAAAAATGAAGACAAGATCCTGATCGCGAATGAGCGAAGAACCCTCCCCCGTAGGGGGGAGGAAGGATCAATGTCGGTACCATCAAGACGCCATTGAGAGAGAAGGGTTCATCATCTCTTCTTAATTTTCTTTCCATGTTATCAGTTTTAGGTGGTTTATGGTATTTAAGGTTTTTATAGTTTTTAAGATTTATTATGGTTCTTAGAATTTTTAGTTTCATAGGGGTTTTTAGTGTTTTTAGGTTTTTAGGGGTTTCTTCGGGGTTTTCAATGTTTTAGGGTTTTCTATGTGGATATGGATTTTTAGGGTCTTTTTAGTATTACTATGATTTTTTTTGATTTTATGAATTTTGAGTATTTTAATAGGTGTTAGGGTTTTTATGGGTTATATGGTTTTTTATGGTTCTTTATATTTCTTTGGGGTTTTTAATGTGTTTAGGGATTTTTAATGTTTTTATGGGTTTATAGTGTTTTTATAATTTTTTGTGGTTTTTAGGGTTTTATGGGTCCGTATATTTTTTAAGTATTTTCTGGGGTTTTGGGTCTATAGATAATTTTATCTTTTGGGGTCCTTTTGGGTTATTTAGTTTTTTTATCTTTTTTTTATCATTTTTAGGGGTGTTTTGTTTTTTTATCTTTTTATGGTTTTCATAGGATTTTTCAAGGGTTTTATGGGGTTTCAAATTTTTTACTTTTATTTATTTTTTAGTTGTAATATTATTTTTGGGTTTGTGTGGATTTTAACTAGTTTTCAGGGTTTTGATGGTTTTTTTCGATTTTTTAGTATTATATGGTTTTTTGGGTTTTTCGATGTTTCATGGGTTTTATGGGATTTAGATTATTTAACATTTCTATGGTTTCAATGATATTTTCGATTTTTTATTATTTTTTATGTTTTATTATGGGTTTTAATGGGTTTTTGGGTTTATTTGGCCTTTAGGTGTTTTTTTTATTTTAATTGTGTTTTTTGGATTGTAACATTTTTATGTTTTTATAGGTTTCAATGGGTTTTTATTTTTTATTGTTTTCTTAGGCTTTTTCATGGTTGTTTTTGTATTTTAGGGTATTTAGGGGTTTTTTGAATTATTATTGATTCATATTTTTTAAATATTTTGATGGTTTTTAGTGATTTAGTGTTTTAGGTTTTTTAACGTTTTTTGGGTTTTTAGTGGTTTTAAATTTTTTTTATATTTTTATGGTTTTTATAGGGTGTTTTAGGGATTTTAGTGATTTTTTGTTTAAAGATAATTTTTTGGGATTTTTTAATATTTATTTTGGGTTCATAGTGTTTTTAGATATTTAGATTGTTTTAATGGGTTTTATGGGTTTTGGGGTTTTTAGGGTATTTATGGGTTTTTAGGGTTTTAGGGGATTTTGAGGGATTTTTGGTTTTATTTTTTTTTTGTGTTTGTAGGATTTTTTAATTTTTTAATGGGTTTTAATGTTTTTTAAAATTTTAGGGGTTTAAAAGGTTTTTACTGTTGTTAGTCGATTTTTAGGGTTTTTTGGTTTTTTGGCTTCATTAAGGATTTTAAGTGTTTATTGTTTTTTATAGATTTTTAGGGACATTTTGGGTTTTTAGTGTTTTTATACTTTTTATGTTTTTAGTGGTTTTAATGTATTTAAGTTATTAAATATTTCTTAGTGTTTTCAGGATTTTTAGGTTTTTTACATTTTTAGGGGGTTTAGGGATTTTTAAGATTTTTATGGGTTATTAGGGTTTCTATGGATTTTGAGGGGTTTAGGGTTTTACGGGTGTTTAAATTTTTTAGATATTTATCGGTCTTAAGAAATTTTAGGATATTATGTTTTTCTTAGGTTTTTTCAAGGTATTTATGACTTTTTATGTTTATATGGGTTTTTAGGTATTTTACTGATTTTTTATTGTTTTTAGTGATTATTATTATTTTCGGGATTTTTTTGTTTTTTTTATTTTTGTGGTACTTTTGAGATTTTATGGTTTTTCTAGTTTCAAAGGTTTTTATGATTTTTTGGAGTTTTTTAATGTTTCTAGAGTGTTAAAGGGTTTTAGGGGTTCTAGTGGGGTTTTAGGGTTTTTATTTATTTTTACGGGTTTTTATAATTTTATAGAAAATTCTTATCGTTTTAGGGTTTTTCATGTTTTTAGGGCATTTATTATTTTTATCCATTTTAGTTTTTTAGGGGTATTAAGTGCCTAAAGGATTTTAAGGTTCTCAATGGGGTTTTTAGGTTTTATAGTGTTTTTTATATATTTTGGGTATTTTTAGAGATTTTTAGTATTTTTAAGGTTTTTAAGGGGTTTTTTGGTATATTATAGTTTTTATTTTTTTAATGTTTTTTTGGATTTTTAGGGTTTTCTAGTGTTTATAGGGTTTTATGGGGTTTTAGAGTTTTTTAATGTTATTTGGTGTTTAAGGGTTTTTTGAGTTTTTGGTGATTTTTTATAGGTTTTACTAGGTTTTAGGGGGTTTTTTAGAGTTTTTAAATATTTTTGGTTTTTGGTATTTTTGGGGGTTTTTATGTTTTTCGGATTTTTATTGGTTTTTAGGGGTTTTACAGTATTTTGAAATTTTATTTTTTTATGGGTTTTATTTTTTTATAGTAATTGCTTTTTTAGGATTTTTTATAATTTTTCATTTTTTAGTGGTTTGATTTTTTTAGGTTTTTATGAATTTGTTAGGGGTTTTAAGGGTTTTTATGTTTTTTAGGTTTGTATATATTTTTAGGATTTTTTAATTATTTTCCTAGTTTCTTAGGGTTTTCAGGGATTTGGACTGTCATTAGTGTTTTTAGGATTTTTGGGTTTTTTATGTATTTATGATCTTTAGGGTTTCCAATTTTTTCATATTTCTTAACGTTTTTATGGATTTAAAGGTTTTTATTTTTTTAGTGGGTTTTTAGGGGTATTATGGTATTTTAGGGGTTTTACGGTTTCTAGGGTCCTTATGGTTTTTTGGTTCTTAGGGTCTTTTAGAGTTTTTAATGTTTCTAGAGTTTTTAGATTTTTAGGGGTTTAAAGTGTTTTCATATTTTAAGGCTTTCATAGGTTTTTTCAGTGTTTTAGGGTTTTTTTATGTTTTTGGGGATTTATGGATTTTTTAGTATTTTTATGGATTTTATATTTTTTGAGTTTTTATTGGTGTTTTTTGTGTATTAGGGGATTTAGTATTTTTAGGGGTTATGTATTTTTAGTCCTTTTAGGGTTTTAATTTTTTTTCATGTTTTAAGGGGTTATTAGGGTTATTAGGATTTTATGTTTTTTTATGTTTTAAGGGATTTTTGGGGTTCTATTTTAGAATCTTATTATGTAAGGATTTTTAGGGATTTGAGATTTTTAGGGGTTTTAGTGTTTTTAGGGTCTTTGTTTTTCTGGTTTTCAGGGTTTTATTCAGAGATTTTTAGATTTGTAGATTTTTTAAACATTTTTAGGGGTTTAAAATAGATTTTATAGTTCTTCATGGGGGTTTTTAGGAGTTTTATGGGATTTTAGTTTTGTATATGTTTTTAGTGTTTTTATGGTTTTGAGGTGTTTTAAGGGTATTTTGGGATTCTATATTTTTAGGGTTTATGTGATTTAATTATCTTTAGGTTTTTAATGTTTTCATAGTGTTTTATAATTTTTTATCATTTTTTATGTTTGTAGTATTTTTGGAGATTTTTTATATGTTTTATGGTTTTAAAAATCTTTTATGTTTTATTAGGTTAAGGGGGGTTTTAGATTCTTTTAGGTTTTTAGGGAATTTATGTTTTTTTAATGTATTTAGGTTTTCCATGGGGTTTTACGGGTTTATTAGGATTCTAAAATTTTTAGGAAATATAAGGCTTTTTTGTGTTCTTAGAGTTTTTAGTGTTTTTAGGAATTTTTGGGGGTATTCGGGTTTTTAGGGTTTTATGGTCTTTACTGTTTTTATAGTTTATATGGGCTTAAATTCGTTTCATAATTTTTATTGGCTTTAGGGTATTTATGGATTTTTAGGGGGGTTTGAAGGGTTTTAGTGGTTTTCATGGGGATTAAAAGGATTTGGGGACTTCTAGGGTTTTTTTTTCTCAAATTTTTAGGTTTTTACAGGTTTATTGATTTTTAGGTTTTTATGGTTTTCTTAGGAGTTTTCAGGTCTTTTACATTTTATGTGTTATAATATGTTTTAGGATTTTTTGGCCTTATAGAAATTTTACGGATTTAGAGGTTTTTAGGTTTTTTATGTATTTTAGGGTCTTTTGATTTTTTATGTTTTTTATGTTTTAACTGTTTTTATGTTTTTATGTTTTCCATTGGTGTTTTCAGTGGTTTTTTTTATATTTTTTGGTTTTTAGGTATTTTTTATAAATTTTATATTTTTTTTAGGTTTTTAGGGTTTTTTTGTTTTAGGGTTTTTTTTTGTTTTTAAGGGTTTTAAGGTTTTTAGAATTTGTTGACGTTTGTATGGGTTTGAAGGGTTTTTTAGAGTTTTATGTGTATTTTAGTGTTTTGGGGGTCTTAGGGTTTTTATGATTTTTAGTTATTTTATGGTTTTTATGTGTTTGGGGGTTTTTATAGTATTTAGGTTTTTTAACGTTTTTGGGGTTTTAGGGGTTTTAAGTGTTTTCATTTTTTTATGATTGTTACTGTATTTTTTAGGGTTTTTAGGTTTATTTACATTTCTATTGAATTTAGGAATTTTTTTGTATTTTTAGGGTCTTGGGTGTTTTTAGGTAATATTGGCATGTTATTTGTTTTTTTTTGTTTCTAATGTTTTCTTATGGGTTTTCAGGTTTTTACTGTATTTTACATTTTTATGGATTTTAGGTATTTTTAATGGTTTTTATGGGTTTTTAGCGTTTTTAGAGTTTTTGAGGGTTTATAGTGTTTTTATTGTTTTTATGGTTTTTGTGAGGGGGGGGGGGTTGGGTTTTTAGGGTTTTTATGATTTTTTAGGTGATTTGGCGTTTTTTAGAGTTTTTATCGTTTTTCGAGATTTAAAGGATTTGTAGAGTTATAAGTGGGTTCTTAGGGGTTTTATGGGTTATATGGTATTTATGGTTTTTTGGGGTTTTATGGTTTTAGGGTATTTTGAGTTTTTAGGGTTTTTAGCGTTTTTAGAGTTTTATGTTTTTTAGGGGTTTTAATTATTATTTGTTTTTATGGTTTTTTAAGGATCTCATGTTTTTATTTGGTTTTTACATTTGTTTTTTGGATTTTTCGGGATTTTATGGATATTTATGGGTTTTTAGGTCTTTAATGATTCTCAGGTTTGTTTGGGTTTTTAGGTTTTTATAATTATTTGGGGTTTTTTAGGATTTTAGTGTTTGTTTTGGTTTCTATGTTTTTTGGGGTTTTAGGGGGGTTTATATTTTTTGGGTTTTAACATTTTAATAATGTGTTAACATTTCTAGGAGATTAATGAGTTTATATTGTTTCTATTTGTTTTTTGGTTTTTTGTAGGATATTATGTTTTTTATGGGGTTTTTTTTATTTTAATTTCTTAGGGGTTTTATTTTTTGTATGGTTTGTTATGGTCTTTTTAGTGGTTTCTATGGATTTTAGCTATCTTAGGTTAATAGGGGTTTTAATTTTTTTTAGGTTTTTACCATTTTTTCGTGTTTTCTATTTATTTGGGTTTTCTACTTTTTTTTAAATTTTATGTATTTTTTAGGATTTTTATGGGTTTTATCGATTTAGAGGGGGTTGTGGTTTTTTTGCAGTTTTTATAATTTTTTAGATTTTAAGGGGTTTAATGTGTATTTATGTTTTTATTGCTTTATTAGGGTTTTGGTGGTTTTTATATTTTTAGGTTTATATAGTTTTTATGGGTTTTCAGTGTTTTTTGGTACATTGTGGGTTTTTAGGGATTTTTTTGAGTTTTTAAAATTTTTAATGTTTTTAGTAAATTTGATCATTTTTAGGGGATCTAAGGGTTTTAGTGTTTTTACTGTTATTAAGGGTTTTATTGGGTTTTAAGGGGTTTATATTTTTTTATTGTGTTCATGGTTTTTAGTGTTTTTTGGGGTTTTTAATAAATTTTTAGGGTTTTTAGAATTTATTCATTTTTTGGGGTTTTCATTTTTTATATTTTTATGGTTTTCTTTGGATTTTTCAGTGTTTTAATTTTTTATGGTTTTTATGGATTTTTACAGTTTTTTATGAAGTTTATGTTTTTAGCGGTTTTATACATTTCAAGAAGGGGGTTAGGTTTTTTTTGGGATTTAGTGTTTTTATGTTTTTTTAGGTTTCTAGGGGTTTGGTTTTGTAGAGTTTTTAGTGGTTTTATGGGGTTTTATGGGGTTTTAGGGGTTTTTAGGTTTTTAGGGTTTTTATAGTTTTTAGGGGGTTTAAGGTATTTAGTTTTTTAACATTTTTTATGTTTTTAAGATTTTTATGTTTTTTTAGGTATTTAAGATCTTCTTAGGGGTTTTAAGGTTTCTAGGGATTTTTTGGGATTTTATGGTCCTTATGGATTTTGGGTGTTTTTATGGTTTTATTGGGGTTTTTTCATTTTTCAGGTTTTTAGGGGTCTTAAATGTTTCTATGTTTTTATGGTTATCATTGGTTTTTCATGGGTTTTATGGTTTTTTTTGTTTTTGAGGTTTTTTAGTATTTTTTAGTATTTTAATTGTTTTTATATTTTTATGGTATTTAGGTTTTTTATGGTTTTAAGCATTTTTATGTTTTTAGGGTGATAAGGTTTTTAGTGTTTTTAGGTTCTTTATGTTTTCTTAGGGTGTTTCGTGGTTTTTTGGGTTTTTAGGTTTTTTTTTACGTTTTTAAGGATATTTAGGGCTCTTTTAGGTTTTTTATTATTTGAGGGGTTCTAGGGATTTTTAGGGTCCTTAGAGTTTTAATGAAATTTATAGGTTTTTTTGATTTTTTCTATTTTTTTAGTTTTTATGTGTTTTTAATTATTTAGTGTTCTTTAATATTTATAGGGGTTTAAATATTTTTTTATAGTTTCTAGTGGGTTTTATTGTTTTTATGGGTTTTTATGGGTTATAAGATGTTTATGGTTGTAGGGATTTTTACGGGATATATGGAATTTTAGGTTATTTGACATATTTTATGTTTTTAGGGTGTATAAGTGGTTTTAGGTTTGTTGGGTTTTCATTTTTTTAGGTTTCTTTGTTTTTTTTACATTATTTTGGATTTTAGGTATTTTTAGGTGTTTTAGGTTTTTTATGGTTTTCAAGGATTTTTAAGGTTTTTCGGGATTCTTATGGATTTTTGGATTGTTAGAGTTTTTTTGTCAGTTTTTTATTTTTAATGGTTTATGTGTCTTTAGATTTTACAGGTTTTCATAGGGTTTTCCAAAGGCCTTTTTGGGTTTTATTTATTTTTATTGGTATTTTTTGGAGTTTTTTAGGATTTTTTGGTTTTTTTGTGTTTTTAGGGATTTTGAGGGGTTTTCGGGTTTTTAGAGTTTTTACGGGGGGGGTTAGGTTTTTAGGGGTTTTTGAGCATTTTGTGGATTTGTGTGTTTTTAGTGTTTTTAATATTTTTAGGGGTTTGAAGGTTTTTATATTGTTTTAGTAGTTTTTTATGGTTTTTAGGGGTATTAAGGGTTTTAGAGGTTTTAAGGTTTTAGGGAATTTATGGTTTCATAGGATATTTTGGGTTTTTTCATTTTTAAGTTATTTTGGGGGTTTTAAGTGTTTTTTGGGTTGCATGGTTTTGTTAGGGTATTTCATGTTTTTTGAATTTTTACACTTCTAAATGTTTTTTGGGGTATTTTGGGTTTTTTATTTATTTTATGGTTTTTTGAGACTTTTAGGGTTTTTATAGATTTTTATGGGTTTTGGGGTTTTTATCATTTTTTTTTGGGATTTTAGTTTATTTTTGTGTTTTTTTAGGGTTTTTATGATTTCCTATATTTTTTAATGTTTTTGGGGTTAAAGGGTTTAGAATTTTTTTGTGGGTTTTTGTGTTTTTGGGGGTTTTATGGGTTTTTAGGTTTTTTAAGGTTTTTAGTCTTTTTTATTGTTTTAGGTGGTGTTAGTGTATTTTTATGGTTTTTATATTATGTTAAGTAATTTAATTTTTTAATGGTTTTAGGTGATTTTAGAGTTTTAAGGATTTTTTATAAATTTTATGGTTTTTAGGATTTTAGGTTTTTATACATTTCAAAGAAGTTTTAAGATTTTTATTGGGTTTTGGTGTTTTTAGTCATTTTTGTATTTGTTTAGTTATTTAGGGGTTTTGTGTTTGTTGGTAAATTAGAATTTTAAGATGTTTAAATTGGTTTTTCTCTTTCAATGTTTTATTCAGGTTTTTTGGGTATTTATTAATTTTTAAATTTCTAAGGTTCTTTCGGGAAAAGTATGTTTAGGAACAATCAATCCTGGAACCCCAAATTTTTTTAAAAAACTAAAGACATTGTAGTATAATAAATTCCAGGGTAAAACAACCCAAAGACAAAAAGTACATGTCAAACAGATCAACATCACCACCATAACCGAAGTCAAAAGATGCTCTATCATCCATTATCTCCCATCCAAACTCCAAGCCTTCTCGTTTTCCGAATAGCGCCAAATACGTGTCCTTAAGTATTTTTTCTCCAAAATACGCTGATCATGGGAATAAAACTTGTCATACCTCCCATGCATTGTATTCTTATCATTTGTTTTAGCAGACTTAGAAGAGACCCTGGTAGCGAGGGGCTTTGGAAAAGAGGAGTAGTCCTTCTGTGGAATCCCCTCCAAGGGATCATAGATGAGACCCTCATGCATATTCTCATTTCCATGAAGAATGACATTAGTAGCCATCCCCACAGCCCCATGATTTTTTGCACCAACCTTGTTGTTACCATCAGCAACAACATCCTCCCATCTTCCCTACTGGATCTTCCATTTCCATCCTTCAAATATAGGAACCCCATCACTTGGGGCATTGGACTGTACAAAGATGTGTCCCATGAACTAGGTCTACATGTTTTCATCCTCCATGTTCATATCACATAGAACCAAATAAAACCTTTATTGGTATGTATCAATGTTAATATATCCCATCAGTTGTCCATCCTGCCCCGCAAGATGCATGATAGCCTTATCAGGGGTCATGTGAGTCAGATTATCAGTAGGGAGTCCATCAAGAACCTTCAACTTAGGTTCAACATCAGCATTTAGACCATACTTAAACTCCTGATTCCTATCACAAGTGGCATGTACCAGAGGTAGGGTATACACCACATCCCACTCATCTACACCACAACCAACTCAATTCAACATCTACACCTTACTCTGATCATCATTACTATTAAATAAAATAGGAACAGAACTACACAAGAGCTTAAGATTACCCAACATTAGCTCATGATCATTAGGCACAAAAAAATCCCAAGTCAGATTTTAATAAACTAAAAACTTTAGAGACACGAGGATTAGGTGATGTAACCAATAATGGCTTCATCAAATGCTTGTTAGTAGTAGTTGGGACCACATAAGGTAGGAAAAGACGACCAGAACCCACCTCAACCTAAATCCCAACACCAATAGCCTCAGCCTGGATTTCTTTCACCTTAACTAGGCTTCCTTCCATTCCATCATCAATAGAATGAAACGATATTTTCACATGCTTGGAATAATTGGTTTTCCCAATATCATAATACTCATAATCCAATCATTCAAACTAGTTTCTTAGTGGAACATTTTCATGTGACTGCACCACCCTGTCCTCCTGCGCATGACCCACTAGCTCATAGCAGCCCAACACAAATGCTAGAATACCTCCATCCTGTTGTGATTCACCCACATTAGTTATAAAACCCAAGGCCCCAACAATATCCATCACATCCCCTACACCATCTAGAAATACAAAGGTACTTGAACCAACCATCAAACTGCTAATTCTTTCCTCAACATCCATCACTTCTTTTTACAAACAATTCCCAAGTCATGCACCAAGCTCTCAGACACTTTATGGACCTTCAACTTAAGGGATTTTTGGTCCACCATCATCAAATAATGTCCAAACCCTATCAAAATATTTTCCTTCACATTAATTAGAATAATATTTGACCCTTTAACCAGCTTGCTACCTATACCAGACTCTCCATGTACCAACCCAGCATCCCATGTACTTCTTCCCCTACACCTACAAGTAATACTAGGATAGACAAACATCTTACATGAGAAACAGATCTCGACAAATGATTCAAAAATAAATGGATTCTTGTACCTAAATTCCTAAACAATAGTAATCCACGTGAAATCAATCCAAGAAATTGATGCATTAACTTAAACAAAGACCCTCAGATCCACCAGATGACAAATCGCCTGAGTCCGGATATCTGAACACAAATACTGACCCACTAGGTTCCCATGCATAGATATGATATTTGATTTTGGAAATGGAATAGTAAGTTATAGAAACCTTACACATGAAGCAATAAACGATTAATCATGATTCATAAGAAAATAAATTCTCCACCTGAAGTGAACAAATCTAGCGCCATTCAATATTCAAGGGGATGAAGACCAAGCTCAATTCAAATCTTCTTCTATTTCAAATAAAATCATGATCTAGCAGCCATCCAGTAATCTAACCATAGCTCCGTCCAATAAATCCCAAGATCCGAATATGAAAATGTCATTGTAGTCCACCGAGGGTCGTCGATTCACAAATTGGGAAACAAATGTCTATATGTGGATTGAGGAAGCCTCATTGAACTCTGAAATCAAGATGTGTAAATGAGAATGTCTTTCGTAAATGTTAGGAAACTTTGGGAAGATATTGACCGAAGAGAAAGGAGGTAGAAAATTAGGTATAGAGAATGTGACAAAGGCTATATCATGAGCACCACCCGAAGACAGTGAAGACACATCCCCTATGACGGGGGAGGAGGGGGTGCGAAGGCTAGCACCATAAAGGGGTCTGAGGAGGATCCTAAATATATCTTTAGGGATTTCTTAGTATTTTAATGTTTTTAGGGTTTTTAGGAATTTTTTTTGGTTTTTTTTGGTTTTTTGTTTTTTTTTGTTTTTGTGTTTTTGTGTTTTTAGGGGTTTTTTAATTGTTAGGATGTTTGGGGTGTTTTATAGTCTTTATCAATTTTAATGGATTAATGGGAATTTTTTTCAATGGTTTTTGGATTTTTATTGGTTTTAGGGTTTTTTATTATTTTTAGTGATATATATGGGTTTTAGGGATTTTGGGGATTTTGGGGTTTTTAGTGTTTTTATGGTGTTTTGAGTTTGTTTTCTTTTTTGGGGTTTTAAGTGTTTTGGGGGTTTTAATGCTTTCTTTCAGGTTTTCAAGGTTTTTAGTTTTTTTGAAAAATTTACCTATTTTTATGTCTTTTTAATCATTGAGGGTGTTTTTAGGTTTTTAGGTTTTTTTGGGGTTTTAGGGAATTTTATATGTTTTATAATATTTCTTGGTTTTTAGGGTTTTTTGAGTTTTTTAGGGTTTTATGTTCTTTATTTTTTTTCATTTTTAGGGGTTTAAAGTGTTTTTTGAGTTTTTTATGGTTTGTAATGTTTTTATGGATTTTAGGGTTTTTAATGGTTTTATGGGTTCTTATGGGTTTTATGGTATATTTGTGTGTTTTAGAGTTTTTATCATTTTTTATCGTTTTTAAGAATTATAATATTTTTTATGTATTTTTAATGTTTTTTGGGTTTTTTGGGTTTTTATTTTTTTAGTATTTTTCGATTTTTGGGGATTTTTAAGGATATTTGTGGGTTTTTATGGTTTTTAGGGATTTGAGGGGTTTAGGGATTCTAGGGATTTTAGGGTTTTTAGAATTTTTAGGTTTTCCTAGGGTTTTACCTGTTTTTATTTTTTTAAGGTTATCTTTGGTCTTTTCAGTGTTTTATGGTATTATAAGTTGTTATATATTATTAGATATTAATAAGATTTTTATGGGTTTTTGTGTTTTTATGGATTTTGAGGGATTTTGGGATTTGTTTTTTGTTTTTTATTTTTATGTTTTTTATGGTTTTTCTATAATTTTAGAATTTTCTAATTTTTAATGGGTATTTATGGTTTGTTATATTTTTTAAATTTTTTGTGGTAAAAGTGTTTTGATAATTTTTTTTGTGTTTTTAGGGTTTTTATGTGTTTCTAGGTTTTTTAAGTTTCTATGGGTTTTTATGTTTTTTAGTAGTTTTAGGGTTTTAGGGTTTTTTACGGTTTTTCATGGTTTTTCATATTTTTTAGATTTTGAATGGTTTTAAATGGTTTTATATTAGTAAGGATTTCATTTTTTTTAAAGATCTCAATGTTTTATGGGGTTTTAGGATTTTTATGGGGTTAGGGGTTTTATGAAATTTTATGCTTTTAGGGGTTTTAGGGGTTTTAGGGTTTTCTCGAGTTTTTATCATTTATTAAGTTTTTTTAGGGTTTTGGAGTTTTTTAGGTTTTTAAAGACTTCTTATGTATTTTCATTGTATTAAGTGTTTTTAGGTTTTTATGATTTTGAGGGATTTTTAGGACATTAATAGTGTTTTGTGATTTTATGGATTTTGAGGATTCTTTATGGTTCTTAGGGTTTTTAATATTTTTCAATGCTTTTATGTTTTATATGGTTTATTAGTTTTTAAATTATTTTGGGGTTTTAAGGGTTTTATTGTTTTTTGTGGTTTTATGGGTCTTATGGTTTTTCGGGGTTTGTAATGTTTTAGGGGTTTTCTGGTTTTTATGGTGTTTAGTGACTTTTATGGGTTTTTAGGGTTTTTAGTTTATTTATGTTTTAAGGGGTTTAAGAATTTTTTAGGGTTTTAATATTTTCTTTGGGTTCTTCAGGGTTTTAGGGTTTTTATGTTTTTAGGGGTGTTTTTGGATTTTTTGGATTTTTATGGACATCATGGTATTTAGGGTTTTTAGGGAGTTTATGGTTTTTTAGGGTTTTAAACATTTTTTAGGTTTTCTAGGAACTTAATGTTTTTTAGGGGTTTATTGTTTTTTAGGTTTATTTAGTGTATATGGGGTTTTTAAATTTTAGGTATTAGTATGGATATTTATTGACTTTTTAGGGTTTTTATGTTTTATTAGGGGTTTTATGGATTTCTTTTAGGGTTTTTAGGTTTTTAGTGTTTTTAGGGATTTTTTGGTTTTAATGGGATTTTTCATTTTTTTGGATTTTTAGGTTATTAGGGTTTTATAATGTTTTTACGGGTTTGAAGTGTTTTTAGAATTTTTAGTGGATTCTTAGGTATTCTATGGGATTTCAATTTTTTATGGTCCCTAGTGGTTTCATTGGGTTTAGGGGTTTTAGGATTTTAAGTGGTTTTATGGTTTTTCTCATATTTAGGTTATTTTTGGGGTTTTAAATTTTTTTAGGTATTTACTATTTTCAATGGGGTTTTCATGGTTTTTATTATTTTTACAATTATTTTTTATTTTTAGGGGTGATTTAGGAATTTTATTTGGTTTTATGGTTTTTAGGGATTTTGAGGGGTTTGAGGTATTTTTAGGGATTTTTTGATTTTTTGTGTTTTTAGGGATTTTATGACTTTTTAGGGATTATATGGGGTTTTTTAGTTTTTAAATGTGTTAGGGGTTAAAAGGGTTTTTAGAGTTTTTAGAGGTTTTGGGGTTTTATGGGGATTTAGTGGGTTTAAATCTTTTTAGGTGTATTTATGGTTTCTAGGGTGCTTAAGGTTTTCAAGGATTATTGGGTTTTTAATGACTGTATAGTTTTTAGGGATTTAGGTGTTTAAAGTTTTTTTAGGGTTTTATGGTTTTATTATGGTGTTTTTGGGTTTTTAGGGTCTTATATGATATTATGTATTTTTAGGGATTTTTTAAGTTTTTTGTATTAATGGATTTTATGAATTTTAAGGTGTTTGTAGGTTTTTGGGGTTTTACCCTGTTTAGTATTTATTTGGTTTTTATGTATTTTAGATGTTTTTTTATGTTTTTAAGGTTTTCTAAGGGTTTGTAGATTTTATAGGGTTCTTTACATTTTTCGGGATTTTGTCGGATTTTTATGATTTTTATGAGTTTTTAGGTTTTTAAGGATTTTGAGGGGTTTTAGGGGTTTTATAGTTTTTATGGGTTTTAACTTTTATTAAGTTATTAATAGTATTAAGTGTTATTAGGTTTTTAAATTTATTATTGGGGTTCGTATATATTTTACGATTTTTTATGGTTTCACATATTTTTTTTTGGTTTTTTTTATTTATATGGTTTTTAGTATTTTTAGGGATTTTGAGTAGTATTGTGTATTTAAGTGTTTTACGGGTTTCATGGTTTTATAATTTTTAGGTATTTTGGGTTTTAAGTGCTTTTATGTTTTTATGGTTTTCCTAGGGTACTTTAGGGTTTTTAGGTTTTTTATATTTTTTTGGATTTTTATCATTTGTTTGTAATTCTGAGGGTTTTATGGTTATTTATGTTTTTTTAGGATTTTGTATGTTTTTAGGGGTTTTAATTTTTTTTAGGTTTATATGTTCATCTTCACAGATTTCAGGGATTTTTGTGGATTTCAGGATTTGAGGAATTTTTAGGGTTTTTGGGATTTTTAATGGGTTTTATGGTTTTTAGGATTTTTATGGTATTTTTTATTTTTTGGTGATTTTGAGGGGTTTTAGGGTTTCATGAATTTATTGGGTTTTTAGTCTTCTTTATGTTTTTAGGTTTCTTATATGTTTCAAGGTTTTCAAGGTTTTTTAGTGTTTTTAAAGGTTGTTTACGTTTTAGTCATTTTTAGGGCCATTAAGGTTTTTATGATTTTTCGGGGTTTTAGGGATCCTGATTTATTTTTGGATTTTAAGTGTTTTTATGGTTTTGTGGGGTTTTAAGGATTTTTTGATTTTTTTTTGGTTTTTTTATTTTTTTTTATCATTTTTAGGGTTTAACGGGGTTTTAAATATTTTAGTGGGTTAAAGGTTTTTATTGGTTTTAGAAGGTTTTATGGTTTTATGGGTTTTATAGTTTTAAATAATTATTTATGGATTTTAAAATTTTTAGTTTCGTAGGGGTTTTAAGTGTTTTCATGTTTTAGGGTTTTTTTAGAGGTTTTCACTGTCTTAGGTTTTTTATATTTTTAGGGATACTTATGGTCTGTTTAGTATTATAATTATTTTTTTGGGTTTTATGAATTTTGAGTATTTTAAGGGTTTTAAGGGTTTTTGGGATTCTATGGGGGGTTTTTTAGGGTTTTTTGTGTTTCTTGGAGACTTTAATGTTTTTAGATATTTTTTATATTTTTAAGGGTTTATATGGGATTTATAATTTTTAGTGGATTTTAGGGTTTTTGTGGGTTCATAGGGTTTTATGGATTTTATGGGGTATACGGTTTGTAGATAATTTTATGGTTTTCTTATTATTTTAACTTTTTTTACTTTTTAGGGGATTTTTATGTTTTAATGGTTTTCATAGGATTTTTCACAGGTTTTATTGGGTTTCAGAATTTTTTATTTTTAGTGCTTTTTATGTTTAATTTGGTTCTTTTGGTTTTATGTATTTTAACGGTATTTTGGTTTTTGATGGTTTTTAGGTTTTTTCTAGGTTTTTTAGGTATTTTAGGTTTTAAGGTTTTTTCGATGTTTTAAGAGTTTTATATTTTTTTTATCATTTTTAGGGTTTAAATGTCCTTTTATAGTTTTTAATGTTTATATGGATTATTATGGGGTTTTAAGATTTTTAAGGTTTTTAAGGTTTTTATGGGCTTCAGGTATTTTTTTTGGGTTTTTTGGTCTTTTTTGGGTTTGTATCATTTTTATGTTTTTTATTGGATTCAAGTGTTTTTTTGTTTTTATTGGTTTTTAGGGTTTTTAGGTTTTCTTATATTTTTAGGGTTTTAGGGTTTTTTTGAATATTTGTGGATTCTTAGTTTTTTGGGATTTTGACAGTTTTTAGTATTTTAGGGTTTTTAGCGTTTTCTAGGTTTTAAGGGGTTCTAAATATTTTTTGATATTTTAATGTTTTCATTGGTTGTTTCAAAGATTTTATGGATTTTATGTTTTAAGATATGTTTTGGGATTTTCTATGATTTTTTTGGTTTCATTGTGTTTTTCAGAGATTTGAGAGCTTTAGGGGGTTTAAGGGTTTTATGGTTTTTAGGGTATTTATGGTTTTTGGGGTTTATGGGATATTACAGGATTTAGGGTTCATAGAGTTTTAGGGTTTTATAGTTTCTAAGGTTTTATTTTGTGTTTTTGAGAATTTTCAAGTTTTTTAGTCTTTAACCTGTTTAGGGTTTTAAAAGGTTTTTATTGTATTTAGTTGAGTTGTAAGGCTTTATAGAGTTATCGATTTGTTAAGGTATTTAAGTGTTTATTGGTTTTTATAGGT
This sequence comes from Viscum album, assembly GCA_963277665.1. NCBI lineage: Eukaryota > Viridiplantae > Streptophyta > Magnoliopsida > Santalales > Viscaceae > Viscum > Viscum album. The sequence continues at coordinate 1,476,698,063 of OY728148.1, read as the reverse complement.
TTTAGGGACATTTAGGGGTTTTAGGGGTTTTAGAAATGTAATATTTTTATGTTATTTAATGATTTTTCGGTTATTAAGTATTTCGTTGTATTTTCTGGGTTTTAAGGTTTTTTACATTTCCAGCGGGATTATGGGTTTTTTACTATATTTATGAGGTTTTAAGGTTTTTATGGATTTTGAGTGGTATATGGTTTTTAGGGTTTTTAACATTTTTAGGTTTTTTGGGGTTTTAATAAATTTTAGGTTTTTATGTTTTTCAAATATTTTTTAGGGTATTTATAATTTTTTATGATTTTGGGGGTTTTTAGTTATTTTTATGAATTTTATCGTTTTTAAAAGTTATTAGTGATTTAGGTTATTTTTTTGATTTTTTTTAGTTTTTATGGTTTTTTTAGTTTTTTTGGTTTTTAAGTTTTTATGAGTTTTTTAATGTTTTTAGGGGTTGAAGGGTTTTGGGGGTTTTAGTGGTGTTTTAGGGTTTTTTTGGGTTTATAGGGTGTTTATGGAATTTGGAAGTATTTAATGGTTTTTATAATTTTTCTATGGTTTAATTGGTTTTCATGTTTTTGGTTTTTTAGTGTTTTTAACATTTTTAGTTTTTAGGGGTATAAAGTGTTTGATGGTTTTCAATGTCTTCATAGGGATTTTCAGGTTGTTTGGGTTTTATTAACTTTTTGGGTATTTTTAAGGGTTTTTAATATTTTAATGCTTTTAAAGGTTTTAAGGTTTATTAAAGTTTTTATTTTTTATGGTTTTTTGTATTCTTTTGGTTTTTTGGTGGTTTTAGGGTTTAATGTGGTTTTAGATTTTTTTAATGTTTTTAGGGATTTAAGGGTTTTTAGTGTTTTTAGTTATTTTTTATGGATTTTACTGGGTTTTATAGGTTTTAAAGGTTTTTATAGTTTTATGGATTTTCGGTAGTTTTTTGTGATTTTAGGATTTTAACTCTTTTAGGTTTTTATGTATTTTAAGTGTTTTTAGGTATTTATGTTTTTCTTTGGGGTTTTCAATGTTTTTCATGTTCTAAGGTTTTAAGGGATTTCGGGGAGGGGTTTTTTATTATTTTTGTGTTTAGTGTTTTTATGGATTTTGATGTTTTTAGGGGATCTAGGGGTTTCGGGACTTTTTTTTGTTTTTAGGGTTTTTTTTAGATTTTTAGGTTTTCATAATTTTTTTAAAAAAAATTAGGGGTTTAAATAGATATTAGAGTCTTTTGTGGGGGTTTTAGGGAAATTATGGGATTTTAGGCCTTTTGTGATTTATAGGACTTTTACTAGGTTTTATATGTTTTAAAGGTTTTTATAGTTTTATGGTTTTTTTGGAATTTTTTGTGGTTTTAGGATTTTTAGATTTTTTAGGTTTTTAGGTATTTTCAGTGTTTTTACGTATTTATGTTTTTCTTTGGGGTTTTCAACGTTTTTAGTGTTTTAAGGTTTTAAGGGATTTCAGGGGGTTTTTTTATTCTTATTGTGTTTAGTGTTTTTATGGATTTTGAAGTTTTTGTGGGATTTAATTTTTTTAGGATTTTAATGTTTTCATAGTGTTTAATAAGTTTTTATAGGATTTTGTCTCTTGTATTTTTAGGTATTTTTTACAATTTTTATGGTTTGTAGAAACTGTTAGGGGTTTTTGGGTTTTTTGGGTTTTTAGGGTCATTTAGGGTTCTAGGGGATTTATGTGTTTTCAAATTTTTAGGTTCTCATAGGGGTTTTCATGGTTGTTAGAGTTTTTAAGATTTTCCAGAACATTAGGTATTTTTTTAGTCTTTCTACGGTATTTATTGTTTTTAGGAATTTTTATTGGTATTATGGTGTTTATGATTTTATAATATCAATGGTTTTGTTATTTTTAGGTTTTTTCATGAGTTTTTAGTGGTTTTATGGTTTTTTAGAGGGTTTTAATGTTTTTGGAGGTTTTAGGTACTTTTAGAGTTTTAAGTGGTTGTAGGATATTTATCGGGTTTTAGGGGGTGTGAAGTATTTTAGGGGTTTCATGGTTTTACGAGGATTTAGGGACTTTTAGGGTTTTTATCATTTTTATATCATTTTGGTATTTATTGTTTTTTATGTTTTTATGGTTTTATTAGGGGTTTTCAGGGATTTTTAATTTTATTCATTTTTACGTTTTTTAGGATATTTGGTTTTTTGTGCTTTTAGGTATTTTGAAGATTTTTTGGGTTTTTGCGGATTTAATGGTTTTCAAAAAAATTGGGTTTTTTGGGTTTTAACTATTTTTATATTTTTAATATTTCTTTTGGAATTTTCATTGTTTTTATATTTTTTTTATATTTTTTAGTTTTTAAGATTTTTTTCTACATTTTAGAATTTTTAGGTTTTTAAGGTTTTAGAGGTATTTTTGTTTTTACGGTTTTGAAGAATTTTAGATTTGTTTAACATTTTTAGGGGTTTAGGTGGTTTTTTAGATATTTAAGTTTGTTTTAAGGTTTTTTGGGTTTTTGGGTTTTTAGGTGTTTTATGGTTTTTATGCGTTTTTTGATTTTTTATAGTTTTTAAATTTATTAATGATTTTGGGTTTTTTAGTAGTTTTATGGGTTTTCATGTTTTTTATAATTTCATTAGATTTTTCAAGATTTTAGGGTTTTTTACAGTTCTGCTGATTTTTAGTACATTTTTAGGATTATATGTATTTTCTAGGGTATTAAATGATTTTTTAGGTTATTTGGAGGGGAGGTTTAGGGTTTTCATATATTTTAGGTTTTTAGGATTTTTAAGTGTTTTTTGACTTCCAAGGTTTTCATTAGGGTTTTCTGGTTTTTTAAGGTATTTTAAATTTTTATGGTTGGTAGTTATTTTTTATTATTATTATGGATTTTTAGTGTTTTAGGGATTTTGAGGGTTTATAGTGTTTTGAATCGTTTTTAGGGGTTTTTGGGATTTTTATGGAATTTTAGGGTTTTGATGATTTTTAGGGTTTTTAAGGGTTTTTTAGTGTTTTGGTATTTTTAGGGATTTAAAGGATTTGTAGAGTATTTAGTGTGTTCTCAGGGGTTTTATGGGTTATATGGTTTTTAAGGTTTTTGGGGTTTTATTGTTTTTAGTGTATTTTCGGTTTTTAGGTCTTTTGGAGTTTTTATGTTTTTAGGTTGTTTAAGTGTTTTTCAATTTTTAATGTTTTCGAGATTTTTTAGGGTTTTTAAAACTTTGGAATTTTTATGGATTTTAAAGATATCTATGGGTTTGAAGGTGTTTAAGGATTTTGAGAATATCTTTTGTTTTTTTGTGTTTTTATAAATTTTTGGGGTATTAGGGGATTTAGAAAGTTTCGGGTTTTTATGTTTTTTGGGATTTTAGGGGGTTTTATATTTTTTTAGGTTTTTAAGGTTTTTAGAGTTGGTTAACATTTTAAGGGGTTTAAAGAGTTTTTAATGTTTTTAGTTGTTTTTAAGTTTTTTATGGGTTTTTAGGTTTTTTATAGGGTTTTTGGTTTTTTAATGTTTTTGGGTTTTATAGTTTTTATTGGTTTTTAGGGTCTTTTTAGAAGTTTCTAGGGATATTAGATTTCTTTAAATTATTAATGGTTTTATATATTTTTCGATTTTTAAGATTTTCTTAGTGTTTTATATGTTTTTTGTATTTTTAAATTTTTATGGATTTTTATGGATTTTTTGGGATTTCTGTTGGTTTTAGGGATTTTAGGGTTTTCTTTGGGTTTTTAGCATTTTTAGATTTTAAGGGGTTTTACGTAATTTTGTGTTTTTATGGTTTTCTTAGGGTTTTTATAGTGTTTAATTTTTTTTTCTTTTAATATTTTAATAGGTTTTTAGGATTTTTAGGGACATTGTTGGTTTTTAGGAATTTTTGGGAGTTTTAATAATTTTTATGGTTTTTAGTGAATTTTAGCGTTTTAGGGCTTTTAAGGGTTTTAGTGTTTTTATTTTTTTTAGGGTTTTTCTTTCTATTAAATGGTTTTAAATATTTTTTAAGGGTTTTTTAGTTTTTAGGGCTTTTATGGGTGTTTAGGGATTTTAATATTTCTTTATGTTTTTTATAATTTTATTCATTTTATGGGGGTTTTCATGTTTTATGTTTTTAGGGTTTTCTTTTGATTTTTTAGTGTTTTGGGTTTTTAATGTTTGTATGGATTTTTATAGGTTTGTGTCATGTTTATGGATTTTAGGGGTTTTATGTTTTTTATGTTTTTCTTTGGTTTATAAAGGTGTTTTGAATTTTTCTGGTTTTTAAAACTTTTAGAGTATTCAATTTTTTTAGTTGTTTATTGGGATTTTAGAGTTTTTAGTTTTTTTAGTGATTTTACGGGGTTTTAGGGTTTTTTTTGGTTTTTAGGGGGTTTGATTGTTTTTAGGGGATTTAAGGTCTTTAGAGTTTTTATGTTTTAATGTTTTTAGGGGTTTTATGTGTTTTTAGTTTTTAAGATACTCTTAAGGGGTTTTGAGGTTTTAATAAATTTCTATGTATTTTGGGATTTTTAGGGTTTTTTGAGTTTTTATGGTTCTTATGGATTTTGGGGGGTTTAATGTTTTTATGGGTTTTATCATTTTATAGGTTTTTTAGGGATTTTATATTTTTCTATATATTTATGGTATTCTTAGGTTTTTCAGGGTTTTTAGGTCTTATTTATGTTTTTCATGATCTTTAGGATTTTTAAGGATTTTTATATTTTTTAGTGTTTTTATCAATTTTAGTGTTTTTAGGGATTTTTAGGTTTTTTAGGGTTTTTAGGGTTTTTGTTTTCTTAGGGGTTTTTAGTGTTATTAGGTTGTTTAGTTTTTCTTAAGGGTTTTCACAAATTTTTGAGTTTTTTATGTTTTTTGAGGTTTTTATGGATTTTTATGGATTTTTTTAGGTTTTTTATTTTTTTTATGGGTTCAAGTGATTTTTAGAGTGTTTAGGGTTTTAATGGAATTTATGGGATTTTTGGGTATTTTTTATTTCTTTTATTTTTGATGGGTTTTTAGGTTTTTAGGGTTCCTTAACATTTATAGGAGTTTAAATAGTATTTAATGTTTTTAGTAGGGTTTTATTATTTAATGGGGTTTTAGGGTTTTTTTGGTTTTTAGGGGGTTAATGGTTTTAGGGGTTTTTACGAGTTGTATGGCCTTTTAGGGGATTTCAAATTCTTTATGATTTTAGGGGGTTTTAGTGGTTTTAGGACTATAAGGTTTTCTTTTTTTAGGTTTTTTTGTTTTTTTATAAATTTTTATGGATTTTTAGGTCTTTTTTAGGTTTTCTATGGTTTTTATGGTTTTAAGGTATATTGAGGGTTTTTTGGTATCTTATGGATTTTAGGATTGTTATGGTTTTTTTACCTTTTTTCGGTTTTAGGGGTTTACGTGTCCTTATATTTTTAATGTTTTCTTAGGAGTTTTTAGGGTTTTCTAGGGTTTTATATTTTTAGGTATTTTTTTCACTTTTTTAGGATTTTTATGATTTTTTGGTTTTTTTAGGGATTTTTAGGGGTTTAGGGTCTTTAGGGGTTTTATGGTTTTTGATGGTTTTTTTCATTTTTAGGGGGTTTTTAGTGTTTTTAGGTTTTGGGGGTTTTTTGTTTTTTTCAATATTTTTTGTGATTTTATGGGTTTTATATTGGTTTTTGTAGTTTTTTATGTTTTTTATAGGTTTTATGTCTTTTAGTGTTTTTTATGGTTTTAGGGTTTTTCTGGTTTTGTAGAATTTTAAGTGTTTTTTGCATTTTTTGGTTTTTTCGGTGTTTTAGGTATTTTATGTTTTAATGGTTTTTTTATGGTATTTTAGTTTTTTATGAATTTTTACATTTCTAAATATTTTTAGGGTTATTTTTATTTTTATTTATTTTAGGGATTTTTGGGACTTTTATGATTTTATTGATTTTTAGGGGTTTTGGGTTTTTAGGATTTTGGGTTTTTAGGGGTTTTTGAAGTTTTTATGTGTTTTATGGTTTTCTATAGTTTTTAATGTTTTTAGTGGTTAAAGGGTTTTTAGAGTTTTTAGTGGTATATGGGTTTTTTATTTTAATAGAGATTTAGGTTTTTTAAGGTTTTTAGTCGTTTTTATAGCTTTTATGGGGTTTTAGGTTATTTTTATGGGTTTTAACTTTATTTTAGGTTTTTAGGGTTTTATAGGTTTTAAGTTTTTTTTTATTTTTAAGGATTTCTTATGGTTTTCATGGTATTTAGGTTTTTATCCATGTCAAAGTATTTTTTGGTATTTTTTAGGATTTTTATTGGGTTTTAGTGATTTTAGGAATTTTGATATTTTTTAGTTTTTAGGGGTTTTAGAGTTTTTAGGTACATTAGTGTTTTAGGGGTTTAAATTGGTTTTGGTATTTTAATGTTTTATTAAGGTTTTTTGGGTATTTATTGATTTCTAAATTTTTAGGGATCTTTAGGGAAAAGTAGGCACAAGACCAAGAAAGATTGGTGCCACAAAATTTATTAAAAAAGTAAAGACAAGGCAGTAAAAAAAGAAACGGTCAAACAACACAAAGCCAACAAATACATGTCAAATAGATTAACATCACCACCATAACCGAAGTCAAAAGATTATCCATCATTTATTATCTCTCGTCCAGACTCCATGTCTTCTTGTTGCTTGAAGAGCACCAAATACGTGTCCTTGAGTCGTTGTTTCTCCAAAATATGCTTATAGTGGGGATAAAACTTGTCGGACCACCCTTTCCTTGTATCCTTATCATTCGTTTAATTTACTTATAAGAGGCCCTGATAGCCATGGGATTTGGGAAAGAGTAGTAGTTTTTCCTTGTCCTTTTCTTCGAGGGGGAAATGATGAAACCCTTTGGCATATTATCCTTTCCATGATGCATGACATAATTGGCCATGCTCAATGCGTCATGATTTAAACCATTATCCTTTTTGTCACCATCAATAACCATATCCACCCATATTCTCTGTTGGAGCATCCCTTTCCATCCTTCAAATCTAGGAACCCCATAACCTGAGGCATTGGATTGCACTAAGCCGCCTCCCTTGAACTGGGGCTGCACATTTTTATCCCCCAAGGACATATCCCCTAAACCACACAACACCTTTATTTATACCTATCAATGATAATCTGACCTAGAAGTTGTCCATCATGCCCCGTGAGATGAATGATAGCCTCATCATGGATCAGATGAGCATGATTATTAACAAGGACTACATCAAGAACCTCCACCTCATAGTCAGTGTTAACATTCAGACCACACTGAAAAGCATCTTGCCTATAACAAGAGGCCTGCACCGGAGGCAAGGCATGCACCTTAGTCCGATCAAGAACATCAAAACCATCTGGATTCAACATCTACACCTTACAATTCTCCGCATTCTCATTACATAAAATAGGAACAAAACCACACAAGAGAGATGGATTACCCAACTTTAACTCAAGCTCATTAGGAACCACAAAAACCATGTCATATTTAAATATACTAAAATCATCAAAGACTAGATATTAGGTGATGTAACTTGTAATTTCTTCGTTAAATGCCAGTTAACAATAGCTAGAAACATAGAACCTGGAAAAGGACTAGCAGAACCTGGCTCTGCCTTGAGCCCAACCCTAGTAGCCTGATCCTAGATTTCGTGCAACTCAATCTGGATTCCTACCTTTCCATCATCTATAGAATTCGCCACACTCTTCCACCTACTCATAACAAGGGGTTCTCCCAATCTCTTATTCTTCAGAAGAAAAGCCATTAATCCAATTTCTCAATTGAATATTTTCATGCAACTGCACCACCCTACTCTCCTACACATGACCCACCAAATCATAGCTTCCCAACCCAAATGCTATAATACCTTCAACCTATTTTTATTTACCCACATGAGTTAGAAAACCAAGGGAAGTTGAAACATCATGCACAACCCCTAAAAAAGCTAGAACGGCATGTCTACTCATGTTACCCCTCATGATAACAATCTCTTCCTCAAATTCCATTGATCCCTTATCACACACAATTCATAAGTTATTCCACAAGCACTCAGACACTTGACACGCCTTTAGATCAGTTGATTTTCACCTCACATTCATCAAAGAAAAGGCACTCCTTTTCAAAGAGGTGCCTGGATCATCAACTAAAATCACATCTTACCCTTTGACTGACTTACTACCTGCACCGGGCTATCAATGTACCAACCCAACATCCCATGTGCTTCTGCCACTACACCTGCAAGTAATGCTGGGATGGCCAAGCTTCTTACATGAAGAACATACCTCGAAAAACGATTTAAAAAAAACTAACCACTTATAACTAAATTCCTCATCAACAGTAATCCACAAAAAATCAATCCACAGATTTGATGCATCAACTTCAACACAGACACTCAGAGCCACCGGAAGAAAATTGACTGAGTGTGGCTATTTGAACACAAATACTGACTTGAAAGGTTCCCTAGCATAGATATCATAGATGGGTTTTAAAATGGAAGAGGAAGATCCAATAACCTTACTCATAATGAAATCCAAAATTATTCACAATTCATATTTATATCAATGCTCCAACTAAAGTGAAAGAATATAGCACCATTCAAGCTTCAAGGGGATGAAGACAAAGTGTTGTTAAAATTATCTTCCACTGAAAATTGAATCATGGTGTGGAAGCCATCATGTAATACAACCGTAGCTCAGTCCTATAATTCCCAAGATCAAAAGGTGAATATGTCAAAGTAGTCCACTGACGGTTATCGATTCACAAATTAGGAAAACTATTTCAATCTGTGGAGTGAGGAACCCTCATTGAAATACAAAATTGAGATCAGTAATTCCAAATTTCCATCATAAATGTATTCATCCTTCTGAAAGATATTGATTTGAGGGAACAGAGGTAGAAAATCATGTACAGATAATGGGACAAAGTCCTGATTTTATGCACTATAAGAAGACAGTTAATAGCCCTCCCCGTGGGGGGAGAGTAGGGTCATGATGGTCGGTTCCATCAATGGGTCTGTAAGATCCCTCAATGGATATTTTGGGATTTATTATTATTTTTATGGATTTTTGGATTTTTTTGGAATTTTTATGTTTTTGGGTTTTTTATGTTTTTTTGGTTTGGGGATTTTTCGATATTTTAGGGTTTTTATGGTGTTTTATAGACTTTACCATTTTAGTTAATTAATTTTTTTATATTTTTCAATGTTTTTTTGTTTTTTATGGGTTTTAGGGTATTTTTATGGTTTTATGGATTTTTATGGGTTTTAGGGTTTTTAGTGTTTTTAGGGGTTTTGGGGATTTAGGGTTTTTTTTGCATTTTTTTAGGGGGTTTAAGTGTTTTTTTTTTGAAGGTTTTCTTAGAGTTTTATAGGTATTTAGGATTTCGATCATTTTTAGGGATTTTAGGTCTTTTAATGTTTTTAGGTGTTTTAAGGGTTTTTGGTTTTTTCAGGGTTTTACGGTCTTTTATGTTTTTTGTATTTTATGGGTTTTAGTGTTTTTTAGGGTATTTATGTCTTTGAATGTTTGGTAACATTTTTAGGTGTTTTAATTATTTTTAGAGTTATTTTTGGTTTTTTATTTTTTTATATATTTAAGGTTTTTGATGGTTTTTCGGTGTTCTTATGGGTTTTGGGTCTTTTAGCGTGTTTTAGAGTTTTTATCGTTTTTTCAGTTTTTAATAATTTTTTAGATTTTTAGGTTTTTGAAGGTTTTGTTAGATTTTTTATATTTTTTTTCTGTATTTTTATTATTTTGGGGATTCTTAGGGGATTTTATGGATTTTTTCTCATCTTATCGTTTATAGGGATTTGAGTGGTTTTATGGTTTTTAGGGGTTTTTTTCAGTTTTTATTTTTAGGTTTTCTTTTAGCATAACCTATTTTTATGTTTTTAAGGTTTTGTTTATGGTTTTCATGGTTTTAATGTATTATACATTATTATATATTTTTAGGCATTTATATGATTTTTATAGGTTTTTAGGTTTTTGGGCTTTTGAGGGGTTTTAGGGTTTTTTTGGTTTTTATGGTATCTATGGTTTTTGTAGTGTTTTAAAATTTTTTGAGTATTGTAGGGTATATGTGGTTTTTTGAGTTTTAAATTATTTTTTGGGTTCAATTGTTTTATATTTTTTGAGTGTTTTTAGGATTTTATTTGTTTCTACAAATTTTTATGGTTTTATGGGGTTTTATGATTTTTAGGATTTTTTAGGTTTTAGGGTTTTTTATGGTTTTTAATGTTTATTTTCACTTTTTAGGTTTTTTAAGTGTTTTATTTTTTTGGTTTATAAGGCTTTCATCGTTTTTAAGGATCTCTATGTTCTAGGGTTTTTTAGGATTTTTATGGTGTTTATGGGTTTTAGTAATTTTAATGCTTTTAGGGGTTTTAGGGTTTTAGGGATCTAGGGTTTTTAGTGTTTTTAGCATTTTTTAGGTTTTTTAGGATTTTTGAGTTTTTTAGGTTTTCAATAACTTCTTATAGATTTTCATGGTATTTAGGGTCAACATTTTTAGGTATTTTGAGGGATTTTAATGACATTTATAAATTATTGAGGTTTTATGGATTTTGAGGGATTTTTAAGGTTCGTAGGGTTTTTTATGGTTCTTGTGGTATTTTAATATTTTTCTGAGTTTTTATGGTTTTTAGGTGTTTAAAGGGTTTTATATGTTTTATTGGTTTAGGGGGTTTAATGGTTTTTAACGGTTTTTAATGTTTTTAAGGGTTTTTAATGTTTTTAGGGTTTATGGTTTTTAGCTGTTTATGGGTATTTTATAGTTTTTAAGGTTTTTTGTTTTTTTTTGGTTTTTTGGTTTTTGGGGGTTTAAAGAATTTCTATTTTTTTAATATTTTATATGGTTTCATCAGGGTTTTAGGTTTTCTATGTTTTTAGGGGTTTTTTGATATTTTGGGGATTTTTATGGAAAAAAATGTTTTTTAAGGTTTTTAAAGTATTTTAGGTTTTTATGGTTTTTAGGTTTTTTATCATTTTTTATGTGTTTAATGTTTATTAGAGTTTTTTGGTTTTTTGGGGGTTTTAGTGTTTATGGGTTTGTTTATATTTTATGGACTTATTGTGATTTTTATTGAATTTTTTAGATTTTATGGTTTATTAGGGGTTTTTGAGATTTTTAGGGTATTAGGTTTTTAGTGGTTTTAGGGGTTTTATGGTTTTTATGGGAATTTTCAATTTTTTGGGATTTCAAAGTTATTACATTTTTTATCTTTTTTAGGGATTTAATGGGTTTTTAGTGTTTCTAGTGGTTTCTTAGTGATTCTATGCTTTTTAAGAGTAATTTATGGTTTTTATGGGTTTCGATGGTTTTAGGGGTTTTAAGAATTTAAGTGGTTTTTAAATATTTTAGTACATTTAGGTTTTTGGGGGGTTTATGTTAAATAGGTTTTATGGTTTTCAATGGGAATTTCAGGTGTTTATGGTTTTTTTACATTCTATTTTTATTTATAGTAATTTTTATGATTTTTATTTAGTTTTATGGTTTTCAAGGATTTTGCGGGGTGTATGGTATTTTTAGGTATTGTATGACGTTTTGGGGTTTTGTGGGGTTAATTTGAGCTTTTTAGGGTTTATATAGGGTTTTGAGATTTTAAAGAATTTTGTGGTTTAAAGGGTTTTTGAGTTATTAGTGGGTTTTGGGTTTTATGGGGATTTAAGGGGGTTTAAAATTTTAGTGGTATTTATGGTTTTTATGGGGTTTTTAGGTTTTCAGGTCTTTATGGTTTTTAGGGTCTGTAGTGTTTTTAGTTTTTTAGGGGTTTTAGGTATATTTATTGTTGTAAAATTTTATTATGGTGTTTTTGGGTTTTTAGGGTATTCTATGTTTTTAGGTATTTTTAAGGATTTTATTATTTTAATGGATTTTATGGATTTTGAGGGGTTTTGACATTTTTTGGATTTTATCATGATTAGTGTTTTTTGGGATTTTAAGTGTTTTTTTGTTATTATGGTTTTCTTGTGGTTTGTAGGGTTTATTAGGATTTTTACATTTTGAGCTTTTTTTTGGGATTTTTAGGTTTTTTGGAATTTTTAGGGTTTTTAATGATTTTGAGTGGTTTTTAGAATTATATGGGTTTTAACAATTTTTATATTTTTATGGATTTTTAATGTATTTTGGTTTTTAGGTTACCATAAGGGTTCTCATGGATTTTATGGTTGTTTTTTTCGTATTATTAGGGATTTTTTTGATTTATATGGTTTTTAGTGTTTTTAAGGATTTTTTGGGGATTAAATGTTTTTAGGGGTTCTGAGAATTTTATGGTTCTACCATTTTATGGTTTTTCAATATTTTAGGTTTTTTAGGTTTTTATGGATTTCTTAGATTTCCTTAGGGTTTTTAGGATTTTTTATATTTTTATGTATTTTTATGGTTTTTATGTATTTTGAGGGAATTTAGGGTTTTGGGAGTTCTAAAGGTTTTATGGTTTCTTTTGGGTTTTTAGGGGTTTCATTTTTTTAGTTTTTTTAATATTTTTAACATATCTAGGGTGTTTAAAGAGTTTTTAGTGTCTTTGTTGTTTTTATGGTTTCTTGGGGTTATGAGGGTTTTTATTGTTTTTTGGTGTTTTATAGTTTTTATTGGGTTTTGGGTGTTTTGGGACTTTTAGGATTTTAGTATTTTTTTTGGTTTTTTGGGGTTTTATGTTTTTTGAGGATTTTATTGGTTTTATATTGTCTTTTTAGGTTTTTATCAGTGTTTACGTTTTTTTTGTGATTTTTATTGACTTTTTTGATTTTTATGTTTTTAGGGGCTTTAGGGATTTTAGAAATTTTTTACATTTTTAGAGTTTTTTATTATTTTTAGGGTTTTTTAGCATTTTTGTGGGTTTTAATTGTTTTTGGGTTTTTAAGGAATTATGAAGGGTTTTAGTGGTGTTTAGGTTTTTTCAATTTTATGGATTTTCATGACTTGTTAGGAATTTGGTGTCCTTTATGATTTTTAGGTATTTGAGGGTTTTTAGGGGTTTATTATTTTTACAGATTTTATTTTTTGGGGTTCTTTTGGGTTTTACGTTATTTTTTGTTTTTTATGGTTTTTTGGGTTTTTTAGATTTTTTTATCTTTTTAGGGATTAAAATGGGTTTCAAAGTTTTTGGTGTTTTTAGGGTTCATATTGGTTTTTATTGTTTCATAAGGGTTTTTTTGGGGTATGGGGTTGTAGTTTTTATGGGTTTTACGTTCTTTTTAGGGGTTTCAGGGTATTTAACAGTTTTTATATTTTTAAGGGTTTTACGTGTTTTTATGTTTTTATGTTTTTCTAAGGGTTTTTAGGGTTTTCTTGGGTTTTTGTATTTTTAGGTTTTTTAAGGGTTTTATGTGTCTAATGGTTTTTATGGTTTTCATTGTGTTTTTCATTTCTTAGGTATTTTTGAATAATTTATGGAATTTTAGGGCCATTTTATAATTTTTAATATTTTTGGGGGTTTTATAAATTTTGTAGGTTTTTTGTTTTTTTGGGTTTTATGGGTTTTACGGTTTTTTGAGATTTTTAACATTTTCAGTGGCTTAAATGGTTTTTAGAGTTTTTGTGGTTTTTTGTGGTTTTTATGGGTTTTTCTCTTTTTAGGGGTTTTAGGGGTCCTTTTTGGATTTTTAGGGGTTTTAGTGTCTTCTTAGTGTTTCCAGAATGTTTTTTATTTGTAGGGGTTTGAAATGTTTTTGTTTTTTAAGGTTTTCTTAGGGCTAAGGCAGATGCGGGGGCCAGGCTATCCCCCACCCCCCCAAACTTGATTAAGAGAAAGAGGACACTACAGACTCGGGAGGGGCAGGTTCAATCAACCCATACCCAAAATACAATCCCTGAAATGAAAAAAAATGAAAGATAATAACACAAAATACCAAAAACAATAGTAGAAGAGAAAGAAGTAGAAACTGCAGATCAAGGTCTTCATCCCTAGGTGGGTCCCCATCAGCACGATAACCAGAGGAAGCCTTCGGCTCCACTGACTCCTATTCAGATGATTCATAATTCTTAGGAAGGTAGTGTATTACTCTCTAAGGCGTTGCTACTCCACATTAGGGTACGTCTTGATATTACAACCTCCCCTACTAGAGATAACTTCCTAAGCTTTGCACGATGCTCTTGTGGACATTGTCTTTGGAAAAGTGGAATATTCCTTCCTTAGTTTTCTCTTTGGGGGGTCTAAGGAGACCCCTGCCGATATTTTCCTTACCATGTGGAATGAACACCTCTAGTAAGTCCCTCTCCATACCGATCATAGCCATATTATAATTCATTCATCGAGAATCATCCTGGAAAAAATCATGTTCATGGATGAAGAAGGATTCCCGATTTAGGGAGCAGATGGCAGGAACTCCACACTACAGCACACCAGGAGCCCCATTAGATAAGGAAATTTATAATCACCTCTCCTCCCTAGTCATCTTGTAGACCTCCACAACCAGATCCCTCACCTCCCTAGGTTTATCAGCCTCCCTCTGCTAATGATAAATCCAAGACGGAGCCCCCGACAAATAAGACTCCCTAGAAGAGCCCACCTCATGCACTAGAAAATCCAAAGGCCCCATCCCATGCCTCGAGGATTCCTCCATCACCACAGAACAATGCACCTCCAACTCACCTTTCCGAGGTACTTCCCCCTGATTATCCTCCTCTCCCATCTGGGACACCCTTTCTCCACCACGCAATGCCCATACCCCATCTCACATGTCACCTCTAGGGACCATTGAAGCCACACTTTGGCCTTCCTCAGCCCCCCGCACCATCACCATGACCCATAAGAAGGGGAAACTCCAGCACATCCTATCTATTACAAACATCACCAGGCAAAGGATCCATTAAGAGTCTATTTTCTTCAACAATGGCACCATCCCTAGAAGCAAACACGACCCTATCATCAGTATCCTCCCCCATTTCCATTGTCACCCCTACACCCCCCACATCCCCTTTTGCATCATACATTCCCTTCAACTCCACAGAATTAAGACAATAAAATCTGTTACTCAAGGGGGCACCATCCATGTCCAGCCCCTCCCTACTTCCAGCATGCCCACTATATATAAACACAGCCTCTTGTCCCACAACCACTCCTCCCAAGCTAGCAGCAACCCCCGATTCCTCAGAAGTTGTGCCACCTCCAGACCAGTGATGGGTGACACTGTCACCAGTCCCTCTACAACGGTCTCACACACCGAGGCCTACACCTTCATCTCCTGCCCACCTGATGCTAGTTCCTCCACTCTTCCATCATGCCCCAACTTTTTCAAAACATCACAGCACAACCTAGGGGACCTAAAAAATTCCTCAGTCTCTATTCCTCCCTTCTCACGCTCAATCAGTATATCTCGCTTCAGTCTCTCGAACACATGAGATACCTTCAGCCCAGCGAATTGCCACGGTAGTTCCTTTAATGGAGACCCTGCCATAATATTTCCCTGATATTCTTCCATGACTAGTCATTCACCCTCCATAACTCATGCACTTCCACCCCTTCATCTACAGGCATTGCTAGAATGACCCAATCGCCTGCATATAGAGTAGAATGAAATAGAGGACTCCACAACTACCAGCTATTTGAAACAAAACTCTTTAACAATAGTGATCCACACAAAGTCGATCTGTAGTTTTGAGACATACAATTCAACACAAACTCTTGGGAAAACTGGGTGGAAAATCGCTTGATTCTGGCTGTCTAAACACAAATACCATCCCACAAGATTCCCGAGCATACAAATAATGGATGGATTCTGAAACAGAAGAGGATGTGTTGGAAACCTTACCCATGATGCAATCAGCGGAGAGTCCTTGTTTATGTGTTTCTATATTTCTTTCGTTTTCATAAGGTATTAGGGATTTTGATGTATTTTGGGTCTTTTAGGGTTTTAGAATTTTTATGGTTTTTTGTATTTTTATGGGTTTTTTTTACTTTTTATGGTTGTTATTTCATTTATAGTTTTTAACATTTTAGTGGTTTGAAGGGTTTAAAGTGTTTTAGAGTATTCAGTGGATTTACGTTTTTAAGGGTTTTTGGGATTTTTAGGATTTTAGGGGTATTTTGGTTTTTTATTTTTAAGGGTTTTATAGTATTTTGGGTTTTTTGGATTTTTTTGGTTTTTAGGGATATTCAGTGTTTTTAGGATTGTAATGTATTATTATGATTTTTCTAGATATTTTTAATTTTTTACATTTTTAAGTATTTTTAATGATTTTTATGATTTTTATTGGGTTTTAGGGTTTTTAGGGATTTTGTGGGTTTTTTATTTTTTAGGAGTTGTTATGGATTTTAGGGTTTTTAGTGTTTCTTATAGTTTTTATGGGTTTAAAGGGGTTTTGTGTTTTTAGTGTTTTTATAGTTTATAAAGTGTTTTATGTTTTTTAATGATTATTTGTGGTTTTTAGGGTTTTATGGGGTTTTATGATTTTACTGTCTTTTCAGATATTTAGAATTTTAAAGGGTTTTGTGGTTTTGGGTGTTTTAGGTTTCTGTGGTTTTCTAAGGAATTTTAATGGGTTTCATGGTTTTTAGTACTTTTTTTATTTTAATGGGTTTTTAGGGTATTTAGGGATTTTGAGGGGTTTTAGAGATTATCAAAGTTTTATGGTTTTATCACATTTTGGTTCCTAGGGGTTTGAAGTGTTTTAATGTTTCCAAGTATTTCTAAGGGGTTTCAGGGTTTTTTATCTTTTTATTGATCTTAGGGTTTTTTAGAATTATTATGGTTTTCTGGATTTTAGGGTTTTACGGTTTTTATGATTTGTAGTGGTTTAATGGTTTTTTTGGGGGGTTTTACTGGATTTGAGTTTTATGGTTTTTAAAGGTGTTTATAGTTTTTTAATAATTTTAGGGGTTTAAAAGGTTTCTATAGTTTTTATTGGGTTTTGTATTATTTAGTGGGTGTATGATATTTTAATGTTTTTAGGGATGTTATGGATTTTAGGGGTTTTAATGGTTTTTAGGGGTTTTATCATTTTTAGGATTTATGGATTTTGTTTTGTTTTAAGATTTCCTAGGTGTTTTATGGGTTTTAGGGGTTTTACATTTTTTGGGATATTGTCTGTTTTTAATATTTTTATGGTTTTTATGGTTTTATAGGTTTTATATGTTTTTAGATTTTTTATGATTTTCAGGGTTTTTAGGATTTTTATGGTATTTTCAGTGTTTTGGGTTTTTTTTATTTTTTTAGTGTTTTGAATGTTTTCCAGAGTTTTTTAATGTTTTTAGGGGTTTAATGAGTTTTTAGAGTTTTTTTGTTTTGGGGGTTTTAAATATTTTAGAGGAATTTACGGTTTTATGGATTTTTGTGTTTTTAGGTGTTATGGGACTTTTAGGGTTTTAAAGTTTTAGATTTTAAGGTTTTTTAAGTGTTTTTAGGTTTTTAAGGTTTTCTTAGGGTATTTCAATGTTTTTAGATTTTTCAATTTTTTTAGAGAGGTTTTAGATATTTTTAGATTGTTAGGGATTTTAAGGGGTATTAGGTATTTTGAGGGACGTTAGATTTTTTAGGGTTTTGGGGGCTTTTGGGTTTTATCATTTATAGGGTTTGGGGGGTTTTACAGTTTTTTAATCTTTAATTTTTTGATGTGTTTCTTGGGTTTTTTACATTTTTATTAATATTAATGGATTTTTTGTAATTGTTATGGTTTTTAGGGTATGTAGGGTATTTATGTTATGTTTGGGTTTTCAAGGTTTTGTTGATTTTTTAGTGTTTTTATGTATTTTAATAGGTTTTTACATTTTTAGGGGTTTAAGGGGTTTTTAGTGCTTTCTATGAATTTTATGGATTTTATGGGTTTTTATGGTTTTTATTGGTTTAAGGGTTTTTAGTGTTTTTACCATTTTTTATTTTCTATATGTTTAAAGTGTTTTAAGGTTTTAGTAGTTTTCTTATGGGTTTTCAGGGAATTTCGGATTCTTTTATTTTATTTATGTTTTGGTATTTTTTATGATTTTTTATGTTTTTTTTGTTTTTTATGGATTTTGAGGGTTTTTCAGACTTTTTGGGTTTTTTATGGTTTTTTTGGTTTTCATTTTTTTTAATGAATATTTTTTAGAGTTTTTAAAAAATTTGGGGGTTAATGGTATTTATAGTTGTTAGTGGTTTTTATGGTTTTAATACGGTTTATGGTTTTGAGGTTTTAGGGGTTTTATGGCTTTTAGATATTTTTAGGGGTTCTAGGGTTTTTTCGGATTTTTTTGGGTTTTATAGTTTTTTAGGTTTTAGGGGTTTTAAGTGTTTTTAGGTTTTTAAGGGTTTGTATTGGTTTTTCAGGGTTTTTAGTGCTTTTATAGTTCTTTACATTTTTAGGTTATGTTGGATTTTTATGGTTTTAGGGATTCTGAGGGGGGGTTACAGTTCTTTAGATTATTATGGTCTATATGGTTTTTAGGATTTTTTAAGTTGTTTATGGGTTTTAACTGTTTTGGGGTTTTTGTGTTTTTTGAGGGGTTAATTGGGTTTTTGGGTTTTTTATGTATTGAGGGATTTTTAGGTATTATTTATGATTTTTGTGGTTTTTTCAAATATTTAGAGATTTTGTGGGGTTTTAGGATTTTTAGTATTTTATAGGTTTCATGATTTTTTAGGATTTGGGGGGGTGGAGTTTTTAGGGGTTTTATGATTATCATATATTTATCAGATTTTTAGGGTATTAAAGGGGTTTTAGAGTTCTTAGTTGTTTTATAATTTTTATGGGTTTTATGGTTTTTAGGTTTTGCGGGGTTTTCTTTGTTTTTATGGAATTTTAGTGTCTTTTAGGGGTTTGTTAGGGTTTTAAACTTCTTTTTTTTGGGAGTTTTATGTGTCTTTATTTTTTAAGGTTTTCTAATGTGTTTTCATTAATTTTATGGTTTTTTACATTTTTAGGTATTTTAGGGATTTTTTAGCATTTATTTTTGGTTTTTTATGGATTTTTTTCGATTTATAGTTTTTAGGTTTTTTAGAGTCCTTTACATGTTTTATATTTTAATGTTTTAAAGTTTTTTTAGGTTTTTATGGTTTTCATAGGGGTTTTCAATGTTTTTACAGATTTAGGATATTTTATGGGTTTTAGGGTTTGTATCAATTTTAGGGGTTCTAAGGAGTTTGATTGTTTTTAGGGATCTATGGATTTTTTTAGTTTTTTACGGTTTTAATATTTATTATAGTTTTTTAATGTTTAATGGGTTTACATTGTTTTTGGGGTTTTTAGTTTCTTTTGTGTTTTTTTGGGATTTAAGGGTTTTTAAGGTTTTTACTGTTTTTAAGGTTCATGGAGTATTTTTAGAGCTTTTAGAGTTTATAGAATTTCTATGTTCCTTGGGAGTTTTAACTATTTTAGGTTTTTATGGTTTTTATAGGGGTTTTTAGGGTTTTTAGGGGTGTCTAGGTTTTAATATTTTTGAGGGGTTTTAATGATTTTTATGTGTTTTTAGGGTTTTAGGGATTTTAAGGGCTTTCAGGTTTGTAGGTGGTTTTCTGTTTTAATGGTTTTTAGCGTATTTAGGTTTTTAAGGGGCATTATGTATTTTTACATTTTAAGGTTTTTCTTAGGGTTTTCTGAATTTATAGTGTTTTGCAATTTTTAGGGAATTCATATACATTGTAAAAAAATTGGGGGTTTTAAGGTTTTTATATATTTTGAGGGCTTTATAGTTTTTATGGGTTTTTTGGGTTTTAGGGGTTTTTTTGTGTTTTTAGGTGAATTGTGGTTTTTAGAGATTATAGTGATTTAAAGGGTT
Organism: Viscum album; assembly: GCA_963277665.1. Lineage (NCBI taxonomy): Eukaryota > Viridiplantae > Streptophyta > Magnoliopsida > Santalales > Viscaceae > Viscum > Viscum album. Next base: position 1,476,678,490 of record OY728148.1, on the reverse strand, counting down.
TTTTTAATTTATAGTACCCTTTTAGTGTTTTTAATGGTTATAAATAATTTTTATGCGTATTAAATGTTTTTATGGGTTTTAGGGGTTCTTTGGGTTTTTTTATAATTTTTATGGGTTTTATCCTTTTTAGGTTTTTAGGGGTTTTTTCTGTTTTTAGTTTTTTAAGGATTTCTCAGTCTTTTTCATGTTTTTTTTAAGAATTTTTAGGGCCTTTTCAGGATTTTCATGGGATTTAGGATTTCTTTGGATTTTGAAGGTTTTTAGGGGATTTGAAGGCTTAATACATTTTACATGTCTTATCATTTTCAGGTTTCTTATGTGTTTTAAGTAAATTTAGGTTTTTAGGGTTTTATTTCGGGTTTTTAGGCCTTTTAGGAATTTTTACATTTTAAGGGACTTTTAGAGATTTCATAGTATTTTTAAGGGGTTTATCATTTCATGTGATTTTGAGGATTTTTATGGTTATTTTCATTTTTTATGTTTTTATGGTTTTTTGTGTTTTTTGTGTTTTTTTTGTGTTTTTTAGAGTTTTAAGGTTTTTAGTTTTTATAAAAAAAAATTATAGGTTTAAATGTTATTTCGAATTGTTAATGGGTTTTTATGTTTTTCTAATTTTTACAGGTTTTGTGGATTTATGGAGGTTCTAAAGTCTTTTAATCTTTTTAGGTTTTTTATTTTTTTAGGTTTTTATGGGTCCTATGTGTTTTTAGGTTTTTATGGTTTTCTTACAGGTATTCAACGTTTTTAGTGTTTTTATATTTTTAGGTATTTTTTTGGGATTTTTTTATTATTTTTATGGTTTTTATGGTTTTAGGAATTTTGGGGGTTTTATGATTTTTAGGTTCTTTTAGTGGTTTTTCTCATTTTTTAAAATTTAACTATTTTTAGGTTTAAATGATATCTTAAAATTTTTCAGGTTTTTTAGGATATTTTTTTATGTATTTTTAATGATTTTTAGGATTTTATCATTTTTGGGGGTCATTGTTATTTTAATGTTTTTGAGGTTTTTTAGAGTTTTATGGTTTATTTAGGTTTACTGGGTTTTTTTTATTTTGTATGGTTTTAATGATTTTTTTGAATATTTTAATTTTTTAGGGGTTTAATGGGGTAATACAGTTTTTAGTGGTTTTTAGGGTTTTTATGGGTTTTTAGTGTAATCTAAGGATTTTATGAGTTTTACGATTTTTATGATTTTTTTTTGGATTTTCTAGAATTTTTAGGGTTTCTATAATTTTTAGGCTTTTATGGGTTTTCAGTGTTTTTAGGTTTTAAATTTTTTCATAGGGGTTTTCAGTGTTATGTTGTTTTTAAAATTTTAAAGGATTCTTAAGGATTTGATGAATTTTATTGGGTTTTTAGAGTTAATAGGTATTTTGAGGTTTTTTAGGTATTTTATAGTTTTTAAGAGTTTTTTGGTTTTTTTGGTTCTTTAGGGGTTTTTTTATTTTTTTCATGTTTTTAAGAATTTTTAAAGACTTTTAAAATTTATAGGGTACATAAATGTTTTTAGAGTTTTTAGTGATGTACAGGGTTCTGATAGTATTTTCATGTATTTTAGAGATTTTAGGGTTTTAGGGGGTTCAGGGTCATTTAAGGTTTTTAGTAGTTTTAGCATTTTTAGTTTTTTAGGGTCATAATGTTTTTTAGGTTTGTAAGGTTTTATAAAGGTTTTAGGGGTTTTTGGTGTTTTTGGTTTTTTATAGATTCCTCGGTATTTTAATGGATTTTTGAGGTTTTTAGGTAGTTTTTAGGTATTTAGGGTTTTTCTGGTGTTTGGGCAAGGAAGGCTCGAGACCAGTCAAGCCTGGTCCCCAAAGATTAAATCAAAAGAAAATGACAAAAATAGTCCTACAATGAGGGGTTACAAAACTAGGTGTGAAACTCGCCCTTCAAGTCAAAGTCGACGAACGAAGAGTAAAAAGGTGTGGCGACAAAGGACTACAGCGAGAACTGCTCCAAAATGGCCTGTTTAGAGAGAGAATTTGCAACCGCATTCGCCTCCCGGTAGCAATCTGTCATAATGAGATTCAGCATTTGACACATCGAGAGGCAGTCCATCCACTGGGTGAGGAGCCTCTAGGGAACGCACCTAGATATGTTTTTTAGGGATCTCACAACAAGCATGGAAAAAGACTCAAGCTATAGGAAACACCACCCAAACCTAATAGCATACTAAATTGCCATTATCATGGCCCACAATTAAGCTTCAAGAGTACACCCAGCACCAACGAAGTGCTGGAAGAATCCTTTGATGATGCCTTGGTAGGTGAGGAACACTCCGCCGCAACCAGTAGTACCTGGCGTGTTGTGATCTGCACCATTCGCATTAACCTTAATCCAGGGGGGGTGTGGAGAGATCCATCGAATAAACTTTGGAAGCATGGATTTTTTACCCTGCCTGAGACTCCACACGATTGAAGGATAATGAGCTCACTAACATCATTCTCCATATGGCCTGTATGAATATGGGAAGCCGCATAGACAACCCTGTGAATCGTCACAAAACCACCATGAATGGACAACTGTTTCTTGTTAAAGGAAGCTGTGTTTTGAGCGGTCCAGATAAAAGAGAAAGTGGCTGCAACCACGACCAGAAAGAGGTTGCAGAACTGTTCACTGTAATCCCAGTTCGGAGGTCATCCAGGAGCTCAAAAAAGTGTATGTCCAGGCCAGCTGGGAACCCAAAAATATTTTGTAAGTATCCTGAGAGTTCACCGCTAAATCTGCCTTGGAGGAAGGTATGATAAACATTTTCTTCCACTCCAAGGAATAGGAGACAAACATAGGCAATGTTGTGTCCATGTTTCAGCAACTGGTTCATGCATAGGTAGATCATTCTTCCAGATTTTCCAGAGAAGGAGATGGATGGAAGGAGGAATGAAATTCCCCTTGAATTTGGAGAGCCATATTGGGGGAGGGGATCCCCTGGTTCAGTTGTACTAATAGTAATCCTTGGAAGTAAGTCGCCCAACCAGGTTGGGTTTCTAGATCAAGATGTTAGAGTCGACGAAGGCATAATTCTAATTTTGAATTAAGGTTTCAGTTGGAAGGAGATCCCCAATCTGTTCCAGCCGTGGGATGAACTTCGAAGTAGACATGCTCTTAAGTCCAGAAGGAAGACTCATGAAAGCCTACAGGGGCCTATCAAGCCATGGTGTGAACCAAGCATTCAATTCCAAGTTCTTTGAAATAATCCATTTAGAGTGAGAAACAATGGCCTTGTAGGACTCATGAATTACTAGAAAAACAGAAGAGGGAAGGTATCCTACATAATCATCACAAAGTTTTAGTATGAATTTTTCTTGAGTGAAACCCAAGCCCCCACCCATAGGACTTAGTAGCCCCCAAGTAAATTGAGCAAGGAGGGCATCACTGTATCCTCTGAGGCCTTTGATACCAAGCCCTCCCGACTCAATTAGTTTAGTGCAGTCCTTCCAGGACACTGTAACCAGTTTCCATTGACTTATACACCGCGTCAAGGAAAAATTCCTTATATTTTCTAGTAGTTCCTTAATGAGATTAACAGGCCATCTATAGACGGAGAAGGCAAAAGTGAACATAGAATTAATTACCGAGTAGATAAGGTAGGACATTCTGGTTAGTGAGAGGGATTCCCCTATAACGAACCATACTTTACATGCATTGTTATTACTTCAGAATTGAATCATACTTATTAAAACATATAACAAAACCATGAAAGGGCTGTATAGGTATAGTGTCTTTATAAACTAAGAAACATAAAAAACTGGTTCATAAATCATCTACATTGTCTCTTGTTTATATCATCATATTTAGAGTCCCTTCTGGCATAACCTACTTAATACCCTTCTTCCTGATCTGGGGAAAAGAAAACATACAAAAGGGTGAGGTCAAATGCTCAGTAAAGGTAAACAAAGGAAATATCAATCATATCATATTCATAAGAACATGAAATTTTGAAAATCTTAACCTGTAAAAGAGATCATAATATCATAACATGGGATAAATCCTGGTGGTGAAATTTAATCCCAATAATCATAACATAAAAATGAAACTTTGTGTCATACACACATAATCGTAGGAAATAATTTCATAGTAGTCAAGACACATTTTCAAGACTATCCTAGCAGTCAAAGTCCATTTCTGAACTGAGTTCGCTCCTCATTCTAGTCTTGTATCACTGAACCGGAGTAACCTACCCTTCCATCCTTGTCTATCTCATGAGATATAAATATTTACCCAATGCATTGAAGAGATATATAGGTACCACCCATCTCATAATGATACCATTATTATGTGTGCCAAAAAATCATAAATCATACATCATAGCATAACCCATGTAATAAAAATGGGATTCTTAAACATCATGCCATCATAACATAATCCATATATCATAAAGGAATTTATATAAACAGAACCTTATATTAAATTAGATGGAAAATAATTTTGATAAAACACTTGAACTCCATTCTTGAAGAAAATATCCTTTCTACTTCAAAAACGTTTTTTCCTTTCTTAACATTTCATACAATTTTAAACTAAAAGAAGTTAATTAAAAATAAACATGAAATATTGTAAAGGAATCTTCATGGAAATAAATTTCTATTAAATCATAAAAATCCAGTCATGCCGTATAAGTTAAAAAACATTCTTCTCATACTTTGGCTGGAAAAGTCAAAAAGTAACTCGTACTAAAAACGACAAAAGAATCCTTTCATATATTTTACTAAAAACTCACCAATGGGAAAAATTGGATTTAAAAAATTCTATGAGGATAGAAATAATATTTCATATTGATGAAACATGGATGTGGATGATAAATATGCCCCAAGTAAATTCTGAAGTATAAATAATATCATATAAAAATGAGATTTCAGGATTTTACCTTACCTTAGGTCCGATATGATTTGTACATATATGAACCTCATATATAATGATTTAAATAATTTCATTTACTTATTACAGAATCATATTCATTGTTATGATATCATATATGTTCATATTCTAATCTTCTTATTAGTAATATTTCTACTTGTTATTCGGGTGTTCATTTCTTTACGTTCTTATGCATGTTTTGTCGATTAAATTCTTATTCAACTTTTTAGGTTATAGATACCTAATTTACAGATTTTTAGTGTAATATTAATTATATTGATATATATAATCATTATTTAATGAATATCATGTAGAACGAGTCGCATCACATCATGGAGACAGTAGGCCGTACAAACACACGAGCGATGATATCATTCCCATGATAATGAAAATGTATTGAAGTGTATGCTGTATAATATTTCAGAATAAATATTACATTAAAATGATAATATATATTTATTTATTCCATCATATACCCATCCAGGTATGTTAGTGATGAAATAAAAGATTACACCATAGCGTGGAGACAGTAGGCCGTACGTATTCCTGCATTGTGATTTCATTTCTTTCATAGGATGGATAAAAGATAGAACATGGTTGTTTCATATTCAGAATAACATATAAGTATACAATTGATACTGGAGTTATTACTTAATAATTAAACAACTCATATAGAGGAAGTAGAAGAAGAAATAAGTTTGAATGAATCTGTAAAGGATATTACCTCTTCTTCGACACGCCTCTTCTTAACCTCCACTTAGGGAAGTAAATTTTGTCTTGGATGAACACCAGGACCTCTAGTATGTTTCTAGGGAAGTGAAGAAGAGAAATTTTCAGGGGTTGTCTGGGCATGAAGGCTCAAAATGGTGTGAGGAGGAGAGGGAGGAGGTTCCTGGTTATAAGGGAGGAGAGGGGCACTTTTGGAAACCTCTAAAATATTAATTTATAATAAACCCAAACCCCACATAAAAACATCCAAAGTGACCCAAATTTTGATATTAGATATGATAGGGTGGTAATATCATCATAAAAATAAATTTATACATGTTTTTATTTTATTTTAAACCTTATCATTTTGATTTATACTTATTTAATCTATTTAATTTTATTTGTGGTAATAATGTTATAAATTTTATATGGTTATGAATACATACTTATGTGTTCTTAATTAAACCTAATTTAATACTTTATGACATTTTAGATCATATAAATTTTAATTTGTAATTTTTATAATAACTTTTGTGATTTTTAAACAATTTAATCATATAAAATATCAATAGTGTCAATTTTGACACAATTCATTTATTTTAATTTAAGTAAAATCCACACATAAGATATGTTCGAACCAAAATATTTAATATATTCATAACATGTCATATTTGTCTATAAAATTAATGTATCACATTAATTAGTTCATAAATTTTTTTTTTAATATTTTTAAAACCATTTATTTTATATTTCAATCAATGAAATAATATCTACATCACTATTATTTCCACATTAATGAAAAAAATATTATCCCAAAAAATGATAAATAAATTCACATTTTGTATAAAATTTTATTAGATTTCTGGAGACTATTAATTTTCTATGTTTCATGAAGTTTATCACTAAATTAAAATTATTATACTTATAAGATTTAAGAGAGTGAAATGTTTTCACTTTCTTCGGTTTTAATAAAAATTAAATTATTACCATGGTAAAAAGTTCATAAAATGAATCTATTCCTACCCATTTGTGATATGGGTCGACCTTTAGTCATCCAATAGAATTTTGGCAGGTTTTATGGTAATTTTATAATCTTATTTTTACCCTTAATTGCCTGATTTACTTTTAACTACAGTAAAGAAAAATTACCGTAGTTACTATTCATAATATCAAAAAAAAGTAACCTATTAACAGAATTTGGACCTAATTAATTCAAATATTGAATCCATTTTTCAAAATTCAAAACATAGAAGTTTCAGTAATTAATTTAAAATTAATTCCGTTGTTTACAAAATGGGTTTTAAAAGTTAAAACATTTCCAAAGATTGAAATGTTCTTACCTATGAATTCAATGTAAAATTAATGGTAATGACATAAACTATATTAAATGGTAACGATTTATTCTATTTATAATTTAAATCCATTAAATATTATAATTTAACCATATAAATTATTACAATGAAAAAAGTTGTTTTTATTTAAAATATAGCATGTTTTTACTATTCATTAAAATTTGAAAGTTATCAGAATAATATGAAAAAAATTCCAAAGTAAATTTTTATATCCTTATTCCAAATAAGAAATTTTATTTTGTAAAATTGAACTTATAAACTTATTAAAAAGTAGATTTAATGTGGGTGCGCCATCAAAAGGTGGCAAAACTACATTTTTGGAAAAATACCTATTTTACTCGAAAATTTATTTTGTTCTCATACCATGTTCTAGAAAATGGGTAAGATGAATAATAATGTTATAAAATTAAAAATGTAGTTAATAATATTCATAAAATCTAGTCCATAATAATATTATAACAATATATCGTTGTTCAGTGAAACCCGGTATTTTGTATTACACACACTATCGAGGAATGTTTTGATTGCTTGCAATGAAAGCCCAGCTACTGTTGTGTGTAGTGAAAGATTCCATTGGTGTTGCGTATAAAATAAAAAAAATATTTCTCCTAAAATCTCAGGGTGTTACATTATACCCCCCTTAAAATGAATTTCACCCTCGAAATTCGTCATTTTGTAACAAACAAATGAGGATACCTCTCCCTCATAATATCCTCAAGTTCCCATGTAGCTTCTTCTAATTGGTGGTTCCACCATAAAACATTAACCAAGTGAGTGGTCTTGTTTCATAGAATGTTTTTAACTATGATCCAGAATCTCTATCGGCTATTCATCATAAGAAAGATCTTGCTCCTGCAGTACAACTTCTTAGCTTAGTACATGTGAAGGATCAGGTATGTACTTTCTCAGGAGTGATACATGGAACACATTATGAACTTGAGAGAGATTTGGTGGAAGTTCCAAATGGAAAGCTACCTTACCAACACCATCCAATATTTCAAAAAGACCAATATACCTAGGTCTCAGCTTTCCCGTCTTTCCAAATATCATTAGTCTCTTCCACAGAGATATTTCTAAGAATGCTTTATCACCCACTTCAATCTCTAGGTCTTTTCTTCGGTAATCGGCATAACTTTTTTTTCGACTCTGAGCTGATCTTATGTGTTGTTGAATAGATATGAAATTTTCTGCTATCTCATCAACAAGATCAGGTCCAAATATCTTTCATTCCCTAACATCATCCAAGCAAGTTGGAGTTCAGAATTTCATTCGATAGAGAGATTCATATGGATCAATCTGAATACTGGAGTGAAAGCTATTATTATAATAAAATTCCACCAAAGGTAGCTGTTGATCCCAACCACCATTGAAATCCATAGAGAAATATCTCAACATGACTTCTAGAGTTTTAATTTGCCTCTCAAAATGACAGTCTGTCTGAGGATGATAAGTAGTACTGAAACTCAACTCTGTATCCAAAGTATACTGATGACTTCACCAAAACATCGAGGTAAACCTTGGATTCCGATCAGATATAATTTAAAGTGGTACTCCATGAAATATTAACACTTCCTTTACATATATCCTGGAAATATGATCAAGAGATAAATACACTATAATAGTAATGAAGTGTGCCGACATCATAAGACGATCATCTATAACCCAGATAGCATTATTTCCTTTGGATGTTTTAGGAAGTCCAGTGACAAAGTCCATAGTGATGTTTTCCCATTTTCATTCTAGTATGGGTAATGGTTGTAACATCCCCTCAGACTTATGTCTCTCAACTTTAACTTTGTGACAAACCAAGCATCAAGAGACATATTCAGCAACATATCTTTTCATATCATCCCACCAGAAGTACTCATTAAGACCCCTATACATCTTCATGCTTCCAGGGTGAATAAAGAATGAAAACTATGAACATCATCCAATATTTCCTTATTTAATTATAGGATGGGAGGAACACAAACCTGATTCCTTAACCTTATTATTTCATCACAATCAATGTGGAATTCAGGAACATTTATCACCTTCTTGTGTAACTATACATCTTCTTTCTGTGCCTCTTTAATCTTCACATGTATTGACCATTGAACATTCATTTGAGAAAGATAAGATTTTCCCCCTTCCACTATAATTCCAAGATCCAGCCTTTATAAATAGATAAATATTGGATCTTTTGTGATCCTCATCATGGATAAGCTAGCATTGTCTTCTCGACATAATGAATCTGCCACCTTGTTCGCTTTCCTAGTGTGGTAATGAATTGAGAAGTCGTAATCCAGAATCAGCTCCAACCATCTTCTTTGGTGCATATTCAGCTCCATTTGTAAAAAAATGTACTTTAAACTTTTATGATCAGTATAAATATCACACCTTTCACCATAAATATAATGCCTCCAAATATTTAATGGAAATATTACTCTAGCTTACTCGAAATCATGAGTTGGGTAATTTTCCTCGTGTATTTTCAACTATCGTGAGGCATAATCTATCACCATATCATTTTTTATGAGAACACACCCCAATACCTTCTTGTATGCATCACTATAGAACACAAACCTTTCTCCACTACAAGGCAGTGTGAGCATAGGTGCACTAGATAACCATCTTTTCAACTCCTTAAAATTTTCTTCACACTCCTTCATCCAAACGAACTTAAGTCCTTTTCGAGTCAACCTGGTGAGTGGATTAGATAATCCCGAAAAATCATTCACAAGACGTCGATAATATCCAACCAAACCAAGAAAACTTCAGATCTCAGTTACTATTGTTGGTCTTGACCATATTTCGATAACCTCTGTTTTTGTTGGATCCACAGATATCCCCTCTTTTGAGATTATGTGACCCAAAAATGAAACTTTTTGAAGCCAAAATTCATACCTGGTAAATTTGGCATAAAGATTCTCCTTTGTTAGGGTATTTAATACAATTCTAAAGTGATATTCATGTTCTTATTTTCTCTTTGAAAGGACCAGAATATCATCTATAAAGACTACCAAAAACTGATCAAGATAGTCTCTAAAGACTCTATTCATTAGATCCATGAAGATTGTTGGGGCATTTGTAAGACCAAATGGCATCACTATAAATTCATAGTGTTCATACCTTGTATGGAAATCCATATTTGGTATATCCTCCCTTTTGACCCTAAATTGATGACACCATGAACGAATTTCAATCTTGGAAAAGTATTGAGCTCCACGTAGATGGTCAAATACTTCATCAATGTGTGGGAGAGGATATTTTTTCTTGATAGTGATCTTCTTAAGTTCTCGATAATCAATGTAGAGTCTCATTTATCTATATTTCTTCATAACAAATAGAACATGTGCTCCCTAACGTGATGCACTAGGGTGTATGAATCCCTTATCATGATTCTCTTGGAGTTCCTTCTTCAATTCCTGCAACTCAATTGGGGCCATTCTATAAGGTGTCTTTGAAATAGGTAAAGCACCCGGTATATGTTCTATTGAAAACTCAACTTCACAATTTGGTGGAAGACCTGAAAATTCCTCTAGAAAGACATCATCAAACTCACGTACAATGGGAATATTCTTAATCATGAGTTTCTCTCCAACCATTTGAGATAAATAACCTTCATTTATTGGAATCAAGACCCATAATATGGATGAAATTTTAACTGGAAGGTTATATTCATCCTTACATCGATACATGATCATAGATTGATCAGGAATATGAAATGTGAATTCCCTCCATTGCCAATTTATATGAGCTCCATATAAAGAAATCCAATCTATTCCAAGAATCACATCAAACTCCACTATAGGAAGGATCACAAGATTTGCAGGAAGCACTTTCCCACAAACTTCAATTGGAGAAGAATTTTAAACATTTGATGTGACTATTGTGCCATTAGGGGTTGTCACAGCTAACTCAACATCTAATTGTTGAGGTAATATGGGGATACCCTTAGAAAATCCTTCAGAAATAAAAGACTGGGTGGATCCAGAATCAAATAAAATTTTTTCTAATTTAGAGTGGATGGTAAGTGTACCTTTCACCACTTAGTTATCATACTCTACATCACCGATAGAAATTATATGTGACTTACCTTTTTCTTTGTCCTTAAGAGTTTTTTGACATCGATCATCATCAAAAACCCTTGGATTAGGGCACGGATTAGCATAATTCCCCATTTCCTTACACTTGTAACATTGAAGTGTAGGAGGTTCATTCTGTGTAGTCTTTTCATTGTTTGCATCTGTAGACATATTTTTTCCATCATTACGACATTCAAATGCCCAATGACCTTCTTTTCCACATTTGAAACATTTACTTTTCCCTTTAAGACAATTCCATCCATGTTTATTTCCACACTTTGACCATAAGGCAAAACTCATATTTTTTTCAGTGTGCTCTTTATATTTCCCATTGAAATCCATTTTCCTCTTCTTAACAAACCCATATAACTGATGGGTTACTTCAATCTCCATCTCAACCTTGAGATCACATCAAACAATTTCCTTGTATCTATTGAAGTCCCTTATGGATAATGCCCTTTGAAGACTTTGTTTTAAGACACTAAAGAATCGATCGATCTTACTCTCAGGTTGGATAATAATCCCAGAAGCGTACTGTGCAAGCCTTGTAAAATTTTCTTCATAAATACTAATAGATTCATCATATTTTTTCTTTAGTTCAAGAAACTCCTTCTCCATCTTTGTTCGAAGAATACGAGGGAAGTACTTATTGAAAAATAAGTTCTTGAACTCATCCCATTCTATAGACTCAATTTCATCTCTTTGCCTCGTATTCTGGAAAGATTCCACCATTGATCAGCTTCACATTCTGAACGATATACTAATAAGATATCTATATCATGTTTAGAACATTGAAGAACTAAAAATATCTTTTCAGTGGTACTAATCCATTGTTCAGCCACTAATGGATCAGTAGACCCGCTAAATGAGGGTGGACGCTACCTCATGAAGGATTCAACAGAATGTTTCTCCTTTATTTACTCGTTTGGAAGTTCTGCATGGTTCATAGCGTGAGAAAGTTGTGTGAGAATGGATATAATATTTCTCATTTAGGCTCCCATAACTTTTGGTTGGTCAGGGGCCAATCATTGCATTTCATATCGCATTAAGCATTAACACGGTTCCTTCGGGTTCCAAACATTGACTAAAACCAATAAGCATAGTGTGAAAAACAGTAATCATAATAGGAAAACCAGATAATCAGGAGTAAATTTTCACACTTAAGGTCTTATCATAGGTTATTCATGGCCATTTCTAAAACACTAATATTTTTTCATATGCTTAGACATATCCTTAGGGTTCTTACTAAGGCTTTTACATCCTAGTTTCCAAAGGTTGACTATACCTTTCCTATGATACCAACTATAATGACACATACTTTACATACATTGCTATTACTTTAGAATTGAATCATACTTATTACAACATATAACAAAACCATGAAAGGACCATATAGGTATAGTGTCTTTAGAAACTAGGAAACATACAAACTAGTTCATAAAGCATCTACATTGTCTCCCGTTTATATCATCATATTTAGAGTACCTTTTGGCATAACCTACTTAATACCCTTCTTCTGGATCTGGGGAAAAGAAAAAATAAAAAAGGGTGAGCTCAAATTCTCAGTAAGGGTAAACAAAGGAAATATCAATCATATCATATTCATAAGAACATAACATTTTTAAAATCTTAACCTACAAAAGAGATCATAATATCATACTGTGGGATAAATCATAGTAGTGAAATGTAACCCCAATAATCATAACATAAAACATGAAACTTTGTGGCATACACACATAATCATAGGAAATAATTTCATATTAGTCAAGAATCATTGCCAAGACTATCCTAGCAGACAAAGTCCATTTCTGAACCGAGTTCACTCCTCGTTCCAGTCCTGTATCACTGAACTGGATTAACCTTCTCTTCCAGCCCTGTCTATCTCATGAGATATAAATATTTACCCAATACATTGGAGGGAGATATAGGTCCCACCCATCTCATAATTATACCATTCTTATGTGTGCCACAAAAACATAAATCATACATCATAGCATAACCCATGTAATAAAAATGGGATTCTTAAACATCATGACATCATAACGTAATCCATATATGATAAAGGAATTCCTAAAAATAATTACATCATAACAAGATCAAATCAATGTAACAATAGGTATAGAAACAAAACCTTATATTATATTATATGGAAAATAATTTTGATAAAACACTTGAACTCCATTCTTGAAGAAAATATCATTTCTACTTCAAAGAATTTATTTCCATTATTAACATTTCATTCACTTTTAAACTAAAAGAAGTTAATTAAAAATAAACATGAAATAATTTAAATCAAAATTCATGGAATTAATGGTATATGAAATCATAAAAATCCATTCATGCCATATAAGTTAAAAAAATCTTCTCGTACTTTGGCTGGAAAAGTCAAAAAGTAACTCGTACTAAAAACAACAAAAGATTCCTTTCATATCTTTTACTAAAAACTCGAAAATGGGTAAAATTGGATTTAAAATATTTTAGGAGAATATAAATAATATTACCTATTGAAGAAACATGGATGTGGATGATAAATACTCCCCCAGTAAATTCTGAAGTATAAAAAATCTCAGATAAAAATGAGATTGTGAGATTTTCCCTTACCCTAGGTCCGATATTCTTTCTATGTATCCAAACCACCTATATAATGATTTAAATATTGTCATCGACTTATTACAAAATCATATTCATTGTTATGATATCATCTATGGTCATATTATTATCTTCTTATTACTAATATTGCTACTTGTTATTTGGGTGTTCATTGCATTATGTTCTTATGCAAGTTTTGTAGAATAAATTCTTATACCACTTTTTAGGTTATAAATACCTTATTTAATGAACTGTGTTAGTGTAATATTAATTCAATTGATTTATATAATCATTATTCAATTAAGATCATTTAGAACGAGTCGAATCACATCGTGGAGACGGTAGGTCGTACGTACACACGAGCGATGATATCATTCCCATGATCATGGAATTTTATAGAAGTGTATGGTGTATAATATTTTAGAATAAATATTACTTTAAAATGATCATATATAGTTATTTATTCCATAATATACCCATCCAAGTATGTTAGTGATGAAATAAAAGATTACACCATAGCGTGGAGACGGTAGGACGTACGTACGCACGCGTGGTTATTTCATTTCTTTCATAGGATGTATAGAAGATAGAACATGGTTGTTTCATATCCATAATAACATATCAGTATAAAATTGATACTGGTGTTTTTACATAATAACGAAACAACTCATACAGAGGAAGTAGAAGAAGAAATAGGTTTGAAAGAATCGGAAAAGGATATTACGTCTTCTTCAACACGCCTCTTATTAACCTCTTCTTAGGGCAGTAAATATGACCTTAGAAGAAGACCAGGACCTATATTATGTTTCTAGGGAAGTGTAGAATACAAATTGGTAGGGTTTGGAAGAGCTTGAAGGATCAAAATAGTGTGAGGAGGAGAGGGAGGAGGTTCCCTTTTATAACGGAGGAGAGAGGCACTTTTTGAAACCTCTAAAATAATAATTTATAATAAACCCTAACCCCATATAAAAACTTCCAAAGTGACTCAAATTAGTATATTAGATAATATAGGGTTGTAATATCTTAAAACAATTAAATTTATACATGTTTTTATTTTATTTTAAACCTTATCATTTTGATTTATCCTTATTTAATCTATTTAATTTTATTTTTGGTAATAATGTTATAAATTTTATATGGTTATAAATACTTACTTATGTGTTCTTAATTATACATAATTTGATACTTTATGACACTTTAGATCATAAAAATTTTAATTTTTAATTTTTAAAATATATTTGTGATTTTTAACCAATTTAATAATTTAAAATAACAATAGTTTCAATTTTGACACAATTCATTTATTTGAATTTAAATAAAATCCACACAGAAGATATGTTCAAACCAAAATATTTAATATATTTATAACATGTCATATTTATCTATAAAATTAATGTATCACATTAATTAGTTCATATAAAATTTATTTTAATATTTTTAAATCCATTTATTTGATATCTCAATCAACGAAATAATTTCTACATCACTATTGTGACCTCATTAATGATAATTATTTTATCCTTAAAAATTTTAAATAAATTCTCAGGATGTAGATAATTTTATTAAATTTTTTTAGACTATTCATTTTTGAAGTTTCATGAAGTTTATCAGTAAATTAAAATTATTATACTTATATGATTTAAGAGAGTGACATGTTGTCACTTTATTTGGTTTTAATAATAATGAAATTATTTATATGGTAAAAAGTTCATAAAATGAATATATTCCGACCCTTAGGTGATATGGGTCGACATTTATTCATCCAATAGAATTTTTGAAGGTGTTAGGGTAATTTTATAATCTTATTTTTACCCTTAATTACCTGATTTAGCTTTAACTACAGTAAAGAAAAATTACTATCATTACTATGCATAATATCAAAAACAAATTAACCTATTAACATAATTTGGACCCACGAAATTCAAATACGGAATCCATATTTTAAAATTAAAAACATATAACTTGCAGTAATTAATTTAAAATTAATCCTCTTGTTTAGAAAATGAGTTTTAAAAGTTAAAACATTGCCAAAGATTGATATGCTTTTACCTTTGAATTCAATTTAAAATTAATTGTAATGAAATACATTATATTAAATGGTGAAAATATATTATATTTATACTTTAAAACCATTCAATATTATAATTTAACCGTATAAATTATTGCGATGAAAAAAGTTGTTTTTAATTAAAATATAGCGTGTTTTTACTATTCATTAAAATATGAAAGTTTTCCGAATAATATGAAAATTTTATCCAAAGTAAATTTTTATATCATGATTCCAAAGAAGAATTTTATTTTGTCAAAATGAACTTATAAACATTTTAAAAACTATATTTAATGTGGTTTCTCCATCAAAAGGCAGCAAAACTACATTTTTGGAAAAATATTTATTTTACATGAAAATTTTATTTTGTTCTCATACCTTGTTCTAGAAAATGAGTAAGATGAATAATAATGTTATAAAATTAAAAATCTAGTTAATAATATTCATAACAGCTAGTCCATAATAATATTATAACAATATAACATTGTTTAGTGAAACTCGGTATTGCGTACTACACACGCTATCGGGGAAGGTCGTGATTGTGTGTAACGCAAGACAAGACAGTGTTGTGTGTAGTTAAAGATTACTTTGGTGATGCGTATAACATAAAATAAGTACTTCTCATAAAATCTCTGGGCGTTAAATCCCCTTTACACTTTGCTAGCTGTTGGGTAATATTGAAGGAAATGTTCCCAGGGTGACATCATTTGACACGCCCCCTAAAAATAGGAACACCCAGGATGTCAAAGGGGAGTAACCCTCTCTTGACCCCAAGGGATATTGCAATGGAGATCTTACGGGATGGTGGGATCCCCTCCCCAAAGACAATCAAAGTCTTTCTCCAACTGATGGATTTCCCTATCACATATTCATAATGCCGGAAGATCATCTCGATGGATTCCAAGGTCCGTTTGTCAGCTTTCCCACACAGGATAATATCATCAGTATACAATAGATGGGATGGCACATGAAGATCCCTCCCTACACTAATAGGATTTGAGAGACAAACCTCACAAAGGTCAATGAAGAACCTGCTCAAGTAATCCTCTACAATCGCAAAGAGGATTCCTGAGAGCAGATCACCCTGTCTGACCCCACAGGAACAGGGGAATAATCCCTTTGGGGAACCATTTAAATGAATAGAGACCCAGAAGCTACTAATAATTGACATAACAATCCTAATATAATTGTTTGAGAAGTCATGTGTGGAAAGGACCTGGGCGATAATGCTCCAATTAATGGTGTAAAAAGCCTTGGAGATTTTAATCTTAAGATAAAAGTTTCCCTTCTTGGACTGCGTCCTCATAATGTTGATGCTCTCTGAGGCCGTGAAATGGAATTCATGGATGTTCCACCCCGGGATGAACCCGAAATGGTTATAATTTGAATGCTTTCATAGGTTTTTTCAGGGTTCATACAGATTTTTACATTTTTATGATATTTTAGGGACTTTTAGTATTTTTATAGTTTTTATGGGTTTTAGAGATTTTGAGGGGTTTTGGGTTTTCTAGGAATTTTAGGGTTTCATGGTTATTTTGTCCACTTTAAGGTTTTAGGGGTTTTTTGGTTTTTTTGGTATTTAATTTTTTTTATATTTTTTTAATGTTTTTATGGGTGTAAAGGGTTTTTAGAGTAATTAGTGTTTTTTGGGTTTTTATTGGTTTTTTGTTTCTTTTATGGTTTTTAGGGTTTTTAGGGGTTTTAAGGGTTTTAGCGGATTTATGTGTTTAAGGGGTTTTAATGTTTTCAATGGTTTTTTTAATATTTTTATTGATTTTCATGTTTTTTGGGATTTTGGGCATTTTTATACATTCTTTTAGTGTTTAGGGATTTTATAGATTTTGGGGGATTTTAGGGATTTTATAGGTTTTGAGGGTATTAGGGTGTTTAGGGTTTTTAAGGGGTTTAGTGATTTTTAGTATGTTAAAGGGTTTTAAGTGTTTTTATATTTTTATGTCTTTTTTAGGTGTTTTCAGAGATTTTTATTTTATTAGGGTTATTTAGGAATTTTTTTATAATTTTTATAATTTTTTGGGTTATTATAGATTTTGAGGTTTTTAGGGTTTATAGAGTTTTATAGTTTTTTATGTTTTTAGGTTTTTTGTGGTTTTTATGGTTTTTTTGTGTTTTTAAAATTTTTTTGGGTTTTGAAGGGATTTTATTGTATGTTTTTGTGTCTTTATGGTTTTCAGGGGTTTTATGGGTTTTATGGTGTTTTATGATTATCAGGGGTTTATGGTCCTTTAGGGTTTTTAGGGTTTCAACATTTATTTTTTTTTAAGGGTTTTATGTTTTTTTAGATTTTTAAGGTTTTCTAATGTTTTTTAGTGTTTTTAAGGGAATTTGTAACTTTTTTAAATATTTTTTTCATTTTAAGGATTTTCTTGGTTTTTAGGGTTTCTAGTGTTTTTAGGTTTTAAGGGGTTTTAAGTGTTTTTATGTTTTTAATGTTTTATTAGGTTTTTAATTGTTTTTTTGTGTTTTTTATTTTTTGGCATTTTTAAGATTTTTACTGTTTTTATTGTTTTTTTGGGATTTTAGTGATTTTGAGGGCTTTAGGGTTTTTAGGGATATTTTTATTTCTTTCGGTTTTTAGTGTTTTATTAATATTTTAGTGTTTTTATTATTTTTAGAGTTTTTAAAATTTTCAAGGGTTTATAGGATTTTTTAGTTTTTAGTGGTTTATGGGTTTTTATGGGGTTTTATGTTTTTTATAATTTTTCTGGTTTTATGGGTTTTTACAGTGTTTCTAGGGATTTGGAATTTCTAGGTTTTTAGATTTTTATAAAAAAATTACGAATTCATAGAGATTTTTTTGGATTCGGGGGGGGGGGGGGGGGTGGGGTGGTTAAGTATTTTAAGGTTTTAAGGGTTTTAGGGTTTTTATGGGGTTTATTTTTTTAGGGTTTTTAGAGGTTTTTATGTTTCTGGGGGTTTTAAGTGTTATTCAGTTTTTATGGTTTTCTTAATGTTTTTAAGGTTTAATGTGTTTCTAACATTTTTTGGGTTTTTTAGTTATTTTTTAGGATTTTCATGGGGTTTATGGGTATTTTGAGATTTTGGGATTTTTAGGGTATTCAGGTTTTTTATGTTTTTCCGGGGTTTTTGAGTTATATTTGAGTTTTTAGGGGTTATAAGAATTTGTAGAGTTATTTTAACATTTTAAGGGGTTTAAGGGTTTTTAATTTTTGTAGTGGTTTTAGGTTTTTTATGGGTTTTAAGGTTTTTATGGGTTTTGTGGGTTTTTATGTGTTTTTAATGGTATGGGGGTATTTTGGTTTTTTTATAACATTTTTAGGGGGTTTAGGGGTTTAAAGTGTGTTTTGGTTTTTATAGTTTTCTTTTTGGTTTTATGGATTTTTGTTGTTCTGTAAATTTTTTGGATTTTTGCGGATTTTTCAATATTTTTATAGATATTTATTGTTTTTAAGGATTTTGGGAGTTTTGGGGGGGTTTTAGGGGTTTAAGGTTTTTAGGGTTTTTATAGATTTTAGGTTTTTAGGGTTTTGAACTATTTTTTTGGTTTCCTTCATTATTTTTGGGGTTTTATGGATTTTGAGTGATTTTAGGGGTTTTAGAGTATGTATGGGTTTTTGGGGTTTTATTGTGTTTTTTCGGGTTTTTTTGGTTTTTTATAGATTTTTCATTTTCTATGGGTTTAAAGGGTTTTCATAGTATTTTTTGGTTTTAGGGTATTTATATGTTTATAGGGTTTTTTAGGTTTTAGCAAGTTTTAAGGGTTTTTGGTTTTTGGTTTTTAGGGTCTTTTAGTGTTTTTAGGGTTTTTATCATTTTTAGGGTTTTTAGGGGATTTATGGGTTTTTAGTTTATTAAAGATTTCGTATGGGACTTCAGGGTATCTAAGGGTTTTTAGGTTTTTAGGTATTTGTTTACTTTTTCTAGTATTTTTATCGGTTTTTAGGATATTTAGTGAATTTGGGGGTTTTTAGTGTTTTTAGCGGTTTAGGGTTTTTTAGGGGTTTAGATTTTTTAGTGTATCGAGGGGCTTATGTGTTATTAGGTTTTATGGTTTTCTTTTTGTTTTTCATGGATTTCAATAATTTTACCATTTTTAGGGATTTAAGGTATTTTATTTTTTTATGGTTTTTTGGGTTTTTAGATATTTTGAGGGTTTTTGGGGTTTTAAGTTTTTCATGGTTTTCTTGGTATTTAGGGTCTTTTATTTTTTTAGGTTCTTTAATGGTTTCTACAATTTATTGACATTTTAGTGGTTTAATGTGATTTTGGATTTTCTATTGGTTTTTTGGGTTTCAATGTCTTTTTGGGTTTTTATTGTTTTAAGGGTGTTTGCCTCGGAATGTGTTCTTGTTTAGGAATCACAATATCCAAATGGCTTCAAATGGATTTGTTTATGGAATCACAAACACCCAATGGTTTTGTATCCAAAGGGAGCTTCTTTCCAAGGGTAGGCGTTCATTAGGTATATTGACCTATGAATCTTAAGAACTTATAATGGTCAAGTGATGAGAGGTTGGAATCCTCGCAACCTTTTAGGGGGAATTATTTTCTACTTTGGGACTCTATTATAGATATAAAATATATTCTTAAATCCTTCATTAATTCCAATGTATGTTATAGGTCATCCCAAATTATCAATCTATTTTTAGCATGTATGGAATTTAGAATCATCTATATGTATCAGAGGTTCTTTATAAATGGAGATATCATATTGTATCCTAGGTTCTCAACAAATGGTATCTTATTATATAAAACATTGATATTCTTTGGTAGTTATTACGACGATGCTAGTTTTTAAGCCACTTAGTGGGGCACTCTGGAGTTTATGGTCATCCTGGTAGATGAATGTCACTATGGAATTTGTCATCATTTAGAGAGATGGAATTTGTTCTAGTGTTTGGATCAAACCCATAAATTGGATTCCTATGTATCATTATGAAAGGAATCAAAACCCTTGTAGTCTGGTTCCACTTAATGAGTCACACCATACCTTTAAAGGTCATGTGATGAGGACCCAACCATACAATTTGTTTTCATGTGGAAAATATGTCTAGGTGGATGATGCCTAGTCAAAGTTTGGTGTGGTAATTATACCTAAGTATCCCAAGGAACATGGAAGGGATATGAGCTTTCAAGTTGACTTAGAAACTGGTTGAGATATGGCCCAGGGATATAATGTTTGATTTGTGGTGTTGGGTTTAAACCTAAGAGAGGCTTCCTATGTATCCTTTTTGGATGGGAATAAAGTCCCACATAGTTTTTTGGTGAGGACCCACACCTATAAAGGTCTTCATGGGTATGCATCGCAAGGGAGTATGGACCATTGAGAAGATAGGATAAGGATTACCCATGATAAGGATTTCCCCTGTGAAGGGGTCATGATAGATGTTTTCACTCAAGGTGATTTGTCGACTTAACTCAGGGTTTACTCCTGATGAGGATAATTGAATTAAGGGGAATATAATTAGTGATAAATCCAAAGAAATATGTACCCTGATCTAGGGAATTGGGATTCCTATATATCCTGGTTAGTGTAGAAATCATAGTTCTCATAGTCCAATGCAGTTTGGGGATTAAACCTAGGAGGAGGCACATTTCCGGGGGGCATGATTTCTCATTTCATGGATGAGATGATATAGAGCTCGGTCCATGAAGTGGCTGCATATGTATCCCAGTTATTTTAGGAATCAGAGTTATCATAGTTCATTATTTCTAGTGGATTGTATTTATGTTGTGATTATTACACCTTCTAAGAACACGTGAGTACTGCTCGGTGTGAGAAAGAATAGGATGTGGATGATTCAACAAACCAAACACTTTGCCTCCTCCATCAGTGGAAGAGGATTGGGAAGGCATGGAAGAGGTCAGGGCTATGACAAAATAGGCTTGAGATATGACACTTCCATCTATTCCCTTCTTCTTTGAAAGGAATGAAGGTTAAAGATGTGGTGGGTAGAGAGGAGAAAAGCTTCAACCTCCTACATAAAAGGATATGGGCTTACTTTATAAGGGATTCCCTAAAATTAGTTTGGTAGCGAGAGGAGGATCAAATCTCATGTTGAAAGAAAAATTAATTGTTATCTTTATTCACCCATCTCAGAACCAGAGGCTCCAGGTCTTAGAGAAGAGAAGGTACAAACAGTGTACTATCCACATAATCGAAGACCAGAAACACCTCAACACTACCCCTGGGGTAAGGTTCCACATGACCATAGATATCCAAATATACAAACTCCATAAGGATACTTACCCATTGGTAAGACAAATGTTGGAAACCTATGACCGTAGAAATCCAAATCCAAATGTGATACATGTAGATGTACCTTTCCCCAAGGATTTGTAAATATGATGGTCTTGATGGAGGATTCAACATGATTCCTTTCAGGAAAGGGATCCAATGATGGGGAAGCTCTACCATAAATGGATTTAATAGAGGCTTCATGAAAGGCTTATGTAAGTTGAAAGGTGAGGTGAACCAAGAAGGATCGTTCAAGGGGTGATCCGCACAAGTGGTCTTCACTCATGTAGGCTTGGGTTAATTGGTCACACCTTGGGAGATGAATAACCTAGATTATTACACTCAAGAGATACTTGGATCAAGCCTTCAATGATCTTAAAAGGTATTCAAAGAAGAAATTAGATCAAGGTTCTGTTTGAGGAAAGGTGGTCACGCTAGACTTCTTATTTTAGGTTTTGGTATAATAAGTAGTGCAAGTGTTGTTTACTGTTAACACTGATTGTAATTAAGTCTTTCTATCCCCTTTTAATTCCCTTTATTTATGTGTTATGAAACAACCTTGGATGTCTCAAAGGAATGGAGTGAATAAATAGGGTGACCGAACCAATAATAGGACATCGGGGAAATTCATTAATACATATGACAACTCTAATGGTCTATTTATTGGAAAATATAAGACCTTGGGAAAAGTTTACTGGTCGCACAAGTGTGGGGTTTGGCTCAAGTAATTTCATGTGGTCGATGATTAGGGATACCTTAGGAGAACCACATTTTAAGGATTTTAATATCATGGAATTATTAATCTATCTTCTCCACCATTTTCCAAGGAATTTCCCTTTGTCAGTTTTTTATCCATTTTATGAAAGGGTGTGTCAAAAAAATCCCTCCTCAGGATTGGATCCAATCCAGTAAAGATGGTCTAATACTGAGTAAAATGGATGAAAAAATTATATATGGATTTCACATATTTCCATGCTTGGTTGATCATGCAAGTCTGTCATGAAAGATAGTCATGCTGGTATGCTTCCTCATCAATATATAGAACCATTATTTGTCTAAAAACTCTCAAAATTTGGAATTTAAATATCTTTCCATAATTATTCTGTGTAGACTCTTCCCTTGTGGAGGATGTGGCTCAAGAATATTTTGTACATATTTGAGAAAGACACATGTGCACCGCACGTTTGAGTGACACACTTGAGAACCTATCTTTCACTTGCGTGCCTTAATAACTCTTCCAAAATTCCAATATTTTTTTGAATTCATCTAAAATACCCTACTCTAAAAATGAATTTGATAATTCATTATAGGTTCAACAACTCCAAGGAGAATCAAAACTGCTGATGAACTGGCTATCAAGTGAACTGAGGAGATGATGAAAATCATAGGTCATCGCTATTGTGGAATTTGTGATACCACCCTTCTTGATCTTGAAGGTTATCTGAAGAAGTATCACTATGATTTTTAAAATAGAATTTATCTTCCACTTTATGATTATAACCATCTATAGGAAGTCCACATTCTATATCCAATGAATTATCTCCCGACCTCTTGCTTCCAAGACTACAATAACTTCTCATCATCAAACATTTATAGTGTGGGAACATATATTAATTCTTGGACAATATCCACAACTTATGTCATGCATCATATCCCATGAGATATATATCTAAAACCACATGCTATACAAATAAAGCAACATAGTTATTCATTCATTTTCTGAGATTCTCAAATAGATCAATCAAAGCACTAAATGAAAATATGGGACTTTTTTCTGTGAAGGGTGTTAAGCCCACATGGATGTGGGTGTACTAGGTCTTCTAGAAATGTACGATGATCAAAATTGTTCTAGAATGAAATGGTATTTAAGATTCTATATGGACATGGAATACCAATTTTTATAGGAATGATGATTTTGTCCCAAAATTTCACAGTCGATGGAGTCTACAGATTAATTCATTCTATTTGAAATTTGGAGAAGTGTGTATCATTTTTTGGGAAATTAATTAGATCTCTGGAGATCCAATCCTTGGAGATATGTATTATAAATTTATTCCTCCAATGGAAACATTTAATTAAACTAACAGGATACCGGCCCTTTCATCTGAGATATTAAGATTATATCAAGATATTAAGAAGAAAAACCCTCACACAAAAGGGGATCTTCCACTAGAGGCAATGATGGAAAAATTCCTAATAAAGAAGGATAAATTCCCCACGTACAAGCACCCAATAAGTCTTCCCGAGGTAGAAAATAGATTTTTTCCCAGCACCATCTAGGAAACACTAGATTAAGGAGAGTTTGACATATAGGGATATGAAATTAACCCCAAAATTCTTTACAAGACACTTATTTTGGGTTTCTAGTCCATGTGGCATGGTTTTTATCTCTTTCCTATTCATGATTCCAAATGTTGAATGTGTATTGGAACTTTTATCATAGTTTCCAAGCTAGATGATAGGAAAATGGTTAGGTTAGCCACCCATATTTTAGAAAAGATCCACATGATCTTGTTTCACATTCATAGAGGGAATGATCATTTTATAATTACAGGACCATTCCATGTTTTGTAGGGATGGATCATAATATGTTTCAAGAATTATACTATGAAGAGTGGGATCCAAGTCCACAAGATATTGTTTCAACCATTCATTCTTGTTTTTTCTGGTATTTCACCCTTATCCTTGACACATCATTAAATTCATACAATTTTGAGTTTATTCCTGGAGTTAAACTTCTTTATCTATGGGAATCCAACCACGTATAAGTTTTTTGATGATGGGATATCCATCACAGCAATGAGTTCATATATACTAGTATACATGGATGGTGTATTGGAAACCAATATCGATAGTGACACCACATGTGAGGCCTATGCTTCTTATCAATTTTCACATAATTTTAAATGATTGGAAAAAATTTATAATATCCCCTCTGGCGCACGTTATAATAGAACAACATCTGATGGTGGATTGACAAATATGGTTTCATACAACTATGGAAAATATAGGGGCATTGATCAATCTACCAATGGCTGAGGAAAAAAGAAGATTGACTATCTGGTATGTTGAAGCTTGTGTAGT
The DNA here is from genome assembly GCA_963277665.1 of Viscum album. Lineage (NCBI taxonomy): Eukaryota > Viridiplantae > Streptophyta > Magnoliopsida > Santalales > Viscaceae > Viscum > Viscum album. The sequence continues at coordinate 1,476,653,572 of OY728148.1, read as the reverse complement.
ATCATACCCTAAATGGGTTCAATACAAAGATATTCCTCTTATTGGAGTAAAAAGGCAGAGCCAGACAAATCCTTCTCATTTGGATGCTTCTTCATCCCCTTTAGAGGTTGAGTCATCCGAGTCATAGGGTGAGGATGAAGAGGCTCCTAGATCACAGAATTAACCTCATACAAGATGTAATCAACCTACTGGAATCAAGAGGGTATCACCATACTCACCGACTAAGGATGAACCTATGGAGTCTATAAACAATCACTAATAATATAATCGAGTTACATTTTCCTCATCCACCATCTGTGATGGTAGGACTATGGAGGCTTGACAAGTATAAAGCCACATAACAATACTTACAGCAGGACGATATGTATTCTGAATATGTATGAACAGAGACAGTTCAAATGTGGTATAATTTGTCTTTTGATGCTGAAACTTTGTGGATGCTTTTATGTGAGGTGTTTTTTATTCCATGGATATGAGATCCTCGATCCCTGTATGATTTTATCTTGGAGGATAATCCCATAAAAGTGGTAATTTATATCTAAGAGTTGTTGATTCTCATCTATGAAACTGATGATCTAATCCCCCTAAAAAATCATTGAAGGACATGGTTGAAAGTGGCACCGCTAAAGGTATCGACCATTCATCATATGAGGAATGGAATGATTTTTTTGATCATGAAGACATAATTTCTCTTATTCAAATATTATTTTCTTATTTGACTTTTTTATCCAAATAATTGCTTCTTAGGGGAAATTCCATCTTAATCTGTAGCTCTTTAAGGGGAAATCAGTAGAAATTTCATTTCCATGGTATAGACCTAGTGGTACCATGATTGGGGTAACTGGTTCACCCCTAGAATCTGTTGAATTATCTTTAGGCTGATAGGATATGAAGGATAAGATGGATAGAGACTTCCCACATCCAATACCTATTTTTTGGATATGATGATGATTTTCCTCCATTGAAGATAACAAAGAAGTATAGATGTTGATGAATGAATGTTGTGTCCAAATTCTTTAACAGCAGCAGTAAGTCTTCCTAAAATCATTAATTTTGATCTCATCTAGATAATGTTCTTAAACATCATGGAGTTTTAAGAAAATATTATATTTATTACCTTAAGAAAATTACAAATTAGTCTTCGATATCTAAGGAGGGTTCTTTGGACTAAGTATAGGTCCTTTGCAAAAAAGAAGTATCCCTCGATAGAAGTGGCATCTAGGCCAGAGGAAGCATCATTTTCTCTTGGAATTTCCCTTATTACTGTTTTCAGCTAAGGGGAGGCATCTGATGTGTCATAAGTGATTCATAAGAAAATATATTCCAACAAATGAAATCCATTTCTAAAATATTTTAGGTTTGTAGAATGCACTAAAAAATCCTATGATGTTTGATCTGACCCATAGGTTGTCACTGAGGCGATTGTTCGGGTCTAAATCTATTAGAGGAGGGTACTGAAGTAACCACTACAAGTGTTCCCACTAGTGATACTAACACGGGGCTTGGCATAATAATAGAATCCATGTGGAAAATTTTCATGTCTCTTGATGAAATATTCTAACATACAAATATTCCTTCCACATTAGAAGAATTTGGGACTCTATATAAATAAAATGGATGTGAGTTTTTATTTTATGTCCAATGTATCTTTTAATGCCTCATTAACTAATCATTGTTGGTGGGGATATGTAGTCACATCCACAAAAACTGTTAAATTAACTATGCCTAGAGATGTAATTGAAATAACTTTCAATCCCACTGTCGGGAGGAGATAGACTATGTGAACCTTGATGAAATAAGATTTATTGAATCCCATCTAGCATGACTTGGGAAGACCCAATGGAGTGTCTATCAAGGAGAAGTTTCATCCCAAGCTACTGAGGCTGGGAATATTGGGGATGAATCTTCTCAAAATATTGAACTTATGTTGGGTAAGGATTATCAATTATAGTGATTGTACCCCATTATTTCAACTCTTTTGAAGATAATGATAAATTTACTTTATCCTTTAGGATTATCAGCTTTCGTGTCTAGGTATGAGGGTGAAACATCCAAATTAACTTGACCAGAATTAGGAGGAAGGGAAGACACTATTCAATATGGAGTGGAATAAGGCACTTTTTTTATTGCATTGATTCCAGATTGAACCCCTATTATGATAGTGACTCAGAGTTAGATAATGAGTTATAGAATGATCAATGTATTTCATATCAAATGGGATGGTGAGATATATGGAGGTTAATCTATGAGGTTCCACATGAGGAACTATCTTACTGAATCCCACGGCTTTCAGGACTATTTATCATGTTGGGATTTAGTGGATTTGATTACCTTCAAAATCGCAATTCATTGAGGGAGACTATTTGTAGGTGAGAGTAAGACAATAATATTCAACAAGAACTTATAAATGGAAACACTCTCACCAACATTGAAGGTTTTTTTGATGCAATATCTGAAGAGGAGGCCAACCATATTGAAAAATTGGCATAGTTTAGAAAGAAAATCAAGGAGAAACCAATTGAAGTGTTGTGCCTTCAGAAAGAGTTCTACACTGGCCAAATGGTACTTGAACAACTCCATCAATGATTAGGAGAGTCTCAACTAGATGGATCCAGTTCCATTTCAATTTACATGGAATTGATTCATCAGACTGAGGAGACTGGGGTAGGTCGACTAACTGAACATCAACAGGAAAAAGATCAGGCTCAAAATGTTGTTCAAAAAATGAAGTGTTATGTTAAAGGCCTATTATGATTTTTGAAAGAGAGACTCCATTTTTTTCATGTTCCTCTGAGGTCTTTTGTTTTGCATAAATTAAAATAATCTTTTTCTTATCGACTATGACATCATCAACACCTTTTTATTATTAAAATAATGTTGAAACTGATTTCCATATAATTACATCTTCATGAAATCTAGTAATAATTACAATGATAAAGATGGGGGTGCTCTAATATTTACCTAATCCAATGGGCCTAATGAGTTATGTTCATCTATTACATGGGTTGTACCAATAACCTTGTTAAATTTTTTGTCTTTTTGGTTAAAATCTTATTCTTTTCCTAAGCCTGATATGGAGGAGACATAGTGGATGAGATTTGGATTTTTCTTAGACCCCCCATTCTGTGTTTTCATCATTATAAAATTTATGCCTTTTCACTTGTTATTGCTCGATATTTACTAAGATGTATAGCGTGTAGGTCTAGTGATTTGAGACTCAATTTTTTTCTAGTGTCCCTTTTATGGGTTTTCCACCTAGTGAGTAATATTTCACTTATTGTGGGAGGTTTAAAGTCATACATATCAGAATAATAAGGAAATATTATTAGGTCGAACGGCTTTGACAATGAGTTTTGAGATTATGACCTAAACTAGGCTTGATGGCTCGAAATGTTCTGATATTCTTTAGATACTTCCAAGGGGAATGTTGAGACAATTTTTTGATTTATAAATCTAAAACAAAATATTAAAAAATATTGATGTTATCTACTAAAAATGTAGTTATCACTCTTTGAAAAACCCATTAAAAGGGTTTTTTGCGATTCCATCTAGGGCATGTACTACACAGTCAAATAGTTGTATCTTTAGGCATACATGCCCATTATATCAAAGACCTATGAAAGGACAACTAGGGGCACATACTATATTGTTAGGAATAGGATTTTTGAGGAATTATGATATTATTTAGCTAATAAAAAAAGAAATTTTATGATTTGGAAATCTCAAGACCACGGTGGATGGCTTTGCCAAGGAAATTTGTCTGAAAATAAAAGAATAATTCTTACCAACATAAGAAATCAATGTGAATCCAATATTTTATAAATTTTATGTGTGAAAAGGGGTACATGATTTTAGAAAGGGGATTTATGATAGTATGAAATGTAGTTAAAATTAATATAACAAGGAAATTAGGGGCGCACTGTTGATTCAAGACATGCAGCAATGACATTATGTTATGCAGATTCAAGTCAAGCAGTATGTAAATTATGCTATGTAGTTTCATGTCATGCTTTATGAACATATGGGGGTCTAGTTTTAGGTAATAGATCAAGGAAATTATTCTTTATAGTTTTAATTCATTCAGTAAAGACATTAGGGTCTCTGATTTATGTTTATTAGTTTTGGACAAAGGTTTTGAATGTTCTCTAATTCTCAGTAATATGTATGGAACTATCAAACCATATTCAATCATGGAAGGAGGGAGTCACAAGCTATGATTTAGGGATGTCACGACCCATACGCTGAGGCCCGTGCTGTGAATACCCCAAGCCCGCCTTCCACAGGCCAGGGGCTGGCGACTAGCATCGAAGGTATATTCCATAAAACTGGGAAGGCATTGCCTTTATAACCTATAACTGACTAAACCAAGCACACAACACAATACGAACGCAAGTAAACTAAATAGTAAAAAGAGTGTGTATTATAAGTATATGGGGCTAGAATAAAAGCCCAACTAGAATGTACAAGGAAACCAGAAAGTTCAAGTATACTGAAAATCTCCAATGAACACCCACCAAGGATCCTACCTGGAAGGTAGGTACAGCTCTCAAACGGTCATCTATGCGGTATGCCTCATCTATAGTCCACCTCGGAGCTACCTCCTATCCTGGTACCCTCTTCCTTAGTCAGTGCTATGCATTTTCTACACCAAACACAATAAGGTGCGGGTGTAGCCCGTGCAGGGGTGAGTATAACGATACTTAGTAGGGACCCCGAGACCTCCCCAAAGGTCTCTCCATATCCACAAAGGATGATCCAAAAAGCATGAAAACGTATGTCTTCCCTACTTGGCTATATTCCCATACAAACACCTAAGTTATAAAGTATACCCAACTCATTCATGAGTAAACACAAGGCCCAAATCCATAGCCCAAAGTTCAAATGTTCTTGAAAGGAAAGAATACCATGAAGGAATGTACCACACAGGTATGCCACATAGAAAAATACCATGAAGTTATCACCATGAAGGTAAGTACCACACGGGTACGCCACATAAAATAATACCACCAAGTTATCACCATGAAGGAAAGTACACCACAGTTATGCCGTACAAAAGAATACCACAAAGGTATCACCAGGAAGGTAAGTACCACCCTGGTACACCATCCAGAAGAATACCAAAAAGGTATCACCACGAAGGTAAGTACCACACAGGTACACCACACAAAATAATACCACCATGGTATCACCACGAAGGAAAGTAAAACACTATTATGCCTCATGGAATAATACCACAAAGGTATCACCATGAAGTTAAGTACCATACAGGTAAGCCAAACATAAGAATACCACAAAGGTATCACCACTGAGGTAAGGACTCAGCTAACACCAGGTATAAATTAGTTACGGTAGTAAAGATGACTAGATTTAACAACTGAATCATCTTACTCCATTAACAGGACGACCCACTTAGGATCCTAAATGATCATCATGCCCACATAAGATCATAGTACATCATCAGACCCACACAGAATCCTAGTATGACATCCGACCCACACAGGATCCTAGTACATCGTCAGACCCACACAGGATCCTAGTACAGTAGAACCACAGAGGATCCTAGTACATGGTCTGACCAACACATGATCCTAGTACTTTAGACCAACACAAGATCCTTGTACATCGTTAGAACCACACACGATTCTAGTATAGTAGACCCACACAAGATCCTATTACAGTGGACCCACACAATATCCTAGTACATCTTCAGACCCACACAGGATCATAGTACAGTATACCCACACAAGATCCAAGTACATCATCAGACCCACATATTATCATAGTACAGTATACCCACATGGATTCCTAGAGATGATCCATGTGGAATCCTCAAATACAGACTCATGAAGGATCCCTTTCACATGTTACATCCAACTATAAGGTTCCCGCACAATGCTCGCTTAATTCTGGGAGGGTAGGCTCCTCAAGCCACATGTCGATATTATAACATCCACTAAGTCCAAAAAATAAGTATCCCAAAGGTCCGCCATATAATATGGGTCTCAACGCAATAGACGTTGCATCAATCTGATGCATGTTCTGTAAGTTATTTGCCTTTTAGTCCTGAGGGCCTAGTTGCATTCATGCTCAATCCAACCCAATCATACCCCAACATTATCCTAAACTCTAGTGGGACCTACCAAAAGGATCATCTCACTCCAAGGTTTCTGGCGCTGTAGAAAGTTCATCAAATGTACACTCCGTGCCAAAGTTTTGGCCAAAAGAGCATAAATGAGTCGAAGTTGGTCTGGGTCCGATCCGACCCGGCTTGGGCCGACCCAAGCTGGGTGGAATGGCCCGCAGAGGGCGGTCTGGCCTAGCCTCATACAGGGGGGAGTCATGCGCCCCCACCTATGCTCATCTAACGGCTGAAGCCATTTGGTCGCCAGCAGTACGCGGGGCCCGTGGGTCCTACGAGTCTCGCTCGGTTCAAATCGGCCGGCCGTAATGGTCACCCCCTTTGCCCGTTGTAGGTAGATCATGGGCCATCCCTCCGTAGTCGGCTGAAAACCAGCCACCCTCCCTTCGCTGACATGGCACAAGTCGCATCCCTTGCTCGTCGAGTGGAATCGACACGTGCTGTTGGCCGCCACCCTTGCTCCGCCGCAGTTGATGGGCCGCAGACCTTCTTCGATGGTGCGGTTATACAGCCACCATCATCACGGCCGGCCATGGTTCCGGCTGCTGTTCCCGAGCCCCACTGGTGACTATTTTTGTCCTCCTACATCGCACAGAACACAAAAATAACCACAAGATTCATGGAGGGGTCGGGACATGTTCGTTTGGCACATACCCTCTGCTTTAGAGCAATAGAAAGTGGGTCAAGAGAGGTGATTCAATGTGAGAGGAAAAAATTAATGATGATCAATCGAAAACACACCCCTACCTTGAAGGTTCCGAAGAAGGAGTAATGAGGAAGAAGATGAAGTCATTGAAGAATGTTGGTGTTCGGCATCTCTACAAGGTGCTTGCAATTCGGGCTCAGGGTTGGTTCCTCGTTCTTTGATTTGCGGTTCAGGGTCTCTCTTCACCACCCACTAGAATCTTCTCCATCCTCTATGTGTTGGGTGTCGCGGAACTTTACCATAGCTTCGTCTCTTGGTGAATCCATGCCAACAACTCTCCCCAAGCTCTATATAAATAAGAGAGAGGAACGGTGTGCAACGTTTGTGGAATTAATGGAGGCCCATTAATTAGGAACCTTCATAATTCCCCAATAGTGTGGTTACATATAATTGAATGGTAGAGCAATTTTTGGGCTTGAAAAGTCGCCAGTACCACCTCAATTCTCGTGTTTTGGAGGAATAGAATAAAAATAAAATAATAAATTTATTTTATTTATTCTATTAAAAGTTCCAAAAACTAACTTTTTTCCCTGAAACTATAGTGGTTGAAGTGGAGGACTCTTTAAAATAATATCGGCATTGTGAGTTCAACTGTGTCCTCATATTTCAATTCCAAGCACTGGTTCAACAGTAAAAAAACGCCGCTTTCATGTTTACTAAAATTACCCAAAAAAAAGATCATAAAATTATTTACAGTCACCCTCGACCCACACCAGTCGATGTTAGGATCTGAATAAGTGAAAAATTCCCAATGAACTCTATGGTACTCTTAGAATTCCAATCTGAGTTACCGTTTAAATGTTATGAATTTTACAATAATTTTTTTTCAATTCATTATTTTATTTATGGTCAAAAACTAACTTTCAGTGGTGGCCTCCGCAGACCATTGTTTGTATCTTCCTAAGAAGAGTATAACCTCACAAGTTTAGTAGTGGTATCTAATTTTCAATACAAGTTACCATTTTTTGAGTTATAAGAATTTGAAAAATAAAATAATTTATTTAATTATTTTATTTACAATTATGCCATTTTTGGGTTTTCTCTCAGGAGGCCCACGCAAACTAAACTTAAGTCGCGCCTATGGTAAACCTGCCATCTTGAATACAACAGTGCACCAAATTTTTAATATGGGTAACCATTTAAGAGTTATTCCACTTTTTAGGAAAACTGCTTATTCTTGTTATTTAATGTGTAACAAAACGTTTATGGATCATTCCGGGAACTCCGGGCCTTGGAATCATGCACCATCAGATTTTGCGATCTTGTAATAATTATATATAATTAATAAAATTATATGGAATTTTTGGGATATTACATTCTCCCCACCTTAGGGCTTCACATCCTCAAAATCCCAAAAAAAAGGCACAACATACCATAGAGGGTACTGAGAATGAATCTAAGACTCATGCTCTCATGTGATTTCATAGAGGTTCCCATGATGTCAGCGTACACGCACTAGAGGTATTGACTGCCCAGGAAGGACTCAATCCTGTCAATCCTCATTCTTTACTGGAACTTCTATAAACGTCGCCCCGTCATCAAATTCCAGCTTGCCATGGTTGATAATGTTAGATGGATCGTGCACGTATATCCTCAACTGGGATAAATGGGAGATGTCGTGAACCCTCTCCAATTGCAGTGGAATATCTAAGAGGTATGTCGCTTCGCCTACTCTGCTAAGAATCTAGATTGTTCTGATGAACCTCAGAGATAGTTTGTTCCCCAAACAAACCTATACAATCCCTGTCTAGGTGAGATCCATAGGAAGACATGGTATCCCTCCAAGAACTCCTAGGATCTTTGTCTCCTGCGGCATAAGACATCTTCCTACTCTGTGCAGTCTTCACTTGCTGATAAGTGAGACATCGTGAAAAAAAATCTTCCACTACTTTCTTCATCTTTAGCCACCACTACTGATGTCGGAGGTCCCTGAATGTCTTTACCACTATTGGATGTACCGATAGTGGGGACGTATAGAACTCCCTCAACACTTCCTTATGTATTGCCACCAGTACCATTGTACATCCACTAAAGAGGATGACGTGCTCCCCACCTTCAGAAAATCGACCAGCTTCCAGTCTTGCAGACATCTGAGCATGTCAAGCCTCGTAGTCAATGTCCCCACACTAGACCTCCTTGACTTTGTGACGAAGTGAGGTAGTGATTGTAAGAGGCTGAGAATAAGCTACTCCATCTCAATCCAAGTAGGATATCCATAAAGCAGCTAGCTCCTCTGTCGCCTCACTCAGCAGCTGTAGGCCAAACCTTCTGCTGAGTTCATCTGCTACCATGTTCACCTTCCTAGGAGTGTATAATATCTCATTGTCATAGCCCTGGAAGAACTCTAGCCACTCTCGCTGGGAACTAAAACCTGAAAACGCCTTCTACCATGAGGGTAAGCCTGTCCAACTCAAGAGTGATCGGTTGCACCCTCCTATGCATGATTTTATCGTATGCTACCTGGGTTTACTTTTTCACTAACTAAGAAAAATATCATCTTAATGTTGTAGATAAACCATAACCTTTTTTCCTAATACAATCAATATGAGTATGAAATCCGGATGTCTAGTCTTTACCCAGACTATTGTCGTAAGGCCTGAATGCTACCACCTAGAGGTGCCAACCGAAATCTTGCCTCTAGGGTCTGATCACACCATTAGCGTAAGTCTAATTATCAAGTATCTTCCCAAAGTTATCTCTAGATGTGAGGGTCAATTCAACAGCTTAACCAGAATATCTAGGTCTTCAACATGATTCGTGGAAAGAGGGAATGATTGGTACCTATGTCTATTTATATGGAAACTAGTAGTAGTCATAGACCGTACCTCGAATCATTCCTATAACCCCTAGGTCACACTCCTTGATCACATGCACCTACTCCCTTCCCCTGTCCTCTAGCTCCCTGAGCCTGGTGGGGCCCACAAAAGGGGGGAAGTTGTAATATGTCGAAAAGTACACCACCTCATGCTGCTCTATAACCTCTTCTTCCAAATCTGCTGCCCTGCAGATTCATCTATCCCTAAAACTTCTTCCTCACAAAACATTTTACACACCCTAATCTCTGAGAATGGCATCAGTTTCCTGCTTTCCCACTGCTAACATTTTGTGTATGCATCTGCTCAGCCAAACATCATTCAACCACAAAGGTTCTATCCATCACCCTAACATAAGTAGGAATGCGTAAAAGAATAGTGCTGACTCATATGTCCCTAAAGACACCTCGCTCGGTGGTCCGAGCCCTAATGAACAAGTCATACTGTATTCATAAACTACTTGATATGGTCGGAATGCCTTTATGAATACTCATCTACCGACATGTCATCCTTCCAAAGCATTAGAAGCTCTCGGGGAACTCTCATCCACCTCCTCAAGCTTATCCTTATCCGCCTATGGGTCGGGTTCGCCTCGGAACCTGAGGGGTATCAGATGCTGAAATGTTTGTGCACTAATCCTGCATGTTTCCTCTACTAGAACCATCAGTAATAATTGTTGAACAACAGGTAGTGATATAGTTGGAAAAATACCCGAAGGTACCATCTCGAGCAATGGTCCACATACCAAACCCTCATCACTATACAGACCATCCTCATGGTCACTCACTGAAAAAGACTAGTAGCTATGATCACCATCTGCTCTACTGGTGTCACAACAAGGAGGAAAACTCTAACAACCGCCTACAGCCAGCCCTCAGATGCATGGAAATCTATCTCGCCTCGAAACCTCAGAGGCCTCTTCTGTTGTAACTCATGAAATGCGCTGAATCAGCATTCCTCTTCTACTGGGGGAGATGGTGTTATCAGCTACCCAACGGGTAGTGGTGTTACTGGTAGACCACCCGAAGGTTCTAATGCCGTAATAGGTCCCTACACCGAGGCATCATCGCTCAGTGGGCCATCATCGCATACTCTCTTTGGAAGCCTAGTAGGTTGTCTATGTAGTGACATCCTGATAAGGAACAGGTTCCCACAGACATTAAGTTATACCTACTGATATGACTCAAGAAAACAGAAGAAATACCTTTCATAACACACGCAATCAATGTTTTCATGCATTGAGTGAGAAATCCAAACTCAGGGTCCTGGTACATGGATACGGCGACCGCCACACCAACACTGGACTCCCAAGACTGAAAACCACACTCAATACACTAAACACTACTGCCACACAGAAAATATCAGATTCATAGTACTTCGGTAGAGATGAACTCTTTTGATACCAATTTGCCATGACTCGTCCCCCGGGGCCCGTGCTGTGAGTACCTCAATCCTGCCTTCCATGGGCCAGGGTCTAGCAGCTAGCACTGAAGGTGTATTCCATAAAACAGGTAATGCATTTCCTTTATAACCTATAACTCTCACAAACAAGCACACAACATGATACCAACACTGGTAAACTAAATAGTAAAAAAAGGTGTGTACAATAAGTAAAAGGGGATAAAATACAAGCCCAACTAGAAAGTACCAGGAAACTGGAAGGTAAAAGTAAACTGAATAGCTCATGTGAACACCCACCAAGGATCCTATATGGAGGGTAGTTATAGCTCTAAAATGGTCATCTCTATGGTATGCCTCATATATGGTCCACCTCTGAGCTATTTCCAGTCCTAGTACCCTCATCCTTAGTCAACGTTGCCCGCAGTCTGCACAAAACACAATAAGGAGGGGGTGTATCCTGTAAAGGGGTGAGTATAATGATACTTAGTAGGGACCTTGAGACCTCCCCAATGGTCTCTCCAAATACACAAAGGATAAACTAGAAAGCATGAAAACAACTGTCATCCCAACTTGGGTATATGCCCATACATATACCTAAGTTATCAAGTATACCCAACTCATTCATGAGGAAACACACGGCCGAAATCCATATCCCAAGGTTCAACTATTCCAAAAAGGAAAGAATACCATGAAGGAAAGTACCACACAGGTAGGACACATAGAAGAATACCACAAAGGTATCACCATGAAGGTAAGTACCACATAGGTACGCCACACAGAATAATACCACCATGGTATCACCATGAAGGAATGTACCACACAGGTACGCCACACAGAAGAATACAACAACGGAATCACCACGAAGGTAAGTACGACACAGGTATGAAACAAAGAAGAATACCACAAAGGTATCACCACAAAGGTAAGTACCGCACATTTACGCCACACAGAAGAATACAACCAAGGTATCACCATGAAGGAAAGTACCACACAGGTACGCCACACAGAAGAATACCACAAAGTTATCACCACGAAGGTAAGTACCACACAAGTATTCCACATCAAAGAATACCACAAAGATATCTCCATGGAGGCATGGACTCATCTCACACTAGTTATAACTTTGGTACGGTAGTAAAGATGACTAGATGTAACTACTGAATCATCTTTCTCCGTTAAGAGGAAGACACAATTAGGATCCTAAATCATTATCATACCCACATAGGATCATAGTACATCGTCAGACCCACACAGGATCCAAGAACAGCATCAGACCCACAAAGGATCCTAGTACAACATTATACCCACACATGATCCTAGTATAGTAGACCCAAAGAGGATCTTGGTACATCATTAGACCCACACATGATCCTAGTATAGTAGACCCATATAAGATCTTAGAACATCGTCAGACTCGCACATGATCCTAGTACAATAGACCCACACAGGATCCTACTACACCGTCAGACCCCCACACGATCCTAGTACAGTATACCCACACAAGATCCTAGTACATTTTCAAACCCACACCGGATCCTGGTACAATAGACCAATAGAGGATCCTCGTACATCGTCAGACCCAAAACATGATTCTAGTACAGTAGACCCACACAGGATCCTAGTTCATCATCAGAACCACACATGATCCTAGTATAGTAGACCCACATGGACTCCTAGAGAGGATCCATGTGGAATCCTCAAATACAGACCCACAAAGGATCCTTTTCTCATTTTATAGCCAGCTACTGGGTTCCCGCACTAAACTCGCTTGATTCCAGGAGGGTATGCTTCTCAAGCCATAGGTTGATACTCCAACTTCTATGATGTCCCACAAATATGTATCCCAATGGTCCGACACATAATAGGGGTCTCAACGTGACAGATGGTGCGTCAATAGGACGCATGGTCTGTAAGTTATCGGCCTTTTAGTTCTGAGGGCCCGGTTATATTCGTGCTTGATCCATCCTGGCCATACCCAAACTTTATCCCAAACTCAGGTGTGCCATTCCAAAGGACCATCTCACTCCATCATTTCTGAAACTGTAGACAATTCATCAAACATACGACCAGTTCCAAAGTTATGGCCAAAAGAGCGAAAATTGGTCGAAGTAGGTCTGGGTCCGGTCTGACCAAGCCTGACCCGCCCTGGGACGACCCGACCCTGTTCAGGCCGGCCCATCCTGGAAACATGAGTTGGGGAGTCTCACACCCCCCGCCTCTGCTCACAGAAAAATGAAGTCATTCGGTCACCAGCAACACATGAGACTCGTGGGTTCCACTCGGTTCAACTCTGTCGGTCGTAACAGTCGGCCCCTTTGCCTGTCAGTGGCGCATCTTGTGCCGCCCCTCCCGGGGCATCCAAAAAATTGACCGCCTCCCTTCACCACCGCGGTGCAAGCCACAACCCTTGCTCACCAGGCGGCACCGACGCGCACCACCACCCCTTCGTGCGGCCAGCCTCCACTGGCCGCCACCCTTGCTCTGCTGCGGTCGACGGGCCGCGACCCTTCTCTGGCGGTGTAGTTACGCTGCCACTGTCATTGCGGACGACCATGCTATCAGCCGCCGTTTCTAAGACCCACCGGTGATGGATTCCATCCTCCTCCATCATGAAGAACACAAAAAGAACTACAAGATTTGTGGAGGGGTAGGGCCATGTTCGTTTTGCTCGTACCCTCCATGTTAGAGATGTAGCAAGTGCCTCAAGGGAGTTGATTGAATGTGAGAGGAAACAATTAACGATGATCAATTACAAAAACACCCCTAAATTAAAGGTTTCGAAGGAGGAGGCGGGAGGAAGAAGATGAAGTCTTTGAAGAACGTCAGCATTCGTCGTCTCCACAAGGTTCTTCTGATCCAAGATCGGAGTTGGTTCCTCATTCTTCGATTCATGGTTCGGGGTCACTCATCACCGCTTGCTAGAACCGGCTCCATTCTCAATGTGTTGGACATCATGAAACTTTTATAGAGCTCATATCTTGGGGAATTTGTGCCAAAACCTCTCCCTAATCTCTATATAAATAAGAGATGGGAAGGGTGTGCATCATTCATAAAATTCCTGGAGCCCCATTAATTAGGAACCCTCCTAATTTTCCAACAGTGCGATTATGTAGAATTGAAATTTCAATCCATTTATTGTCATGACAATTCACTGGTCCCACTTTACCACTCGTCCGTTGGAGGAAAAAAATAAAAATAAAATAATAGTTTTATTTTATTTATTCTCTTAAAAGTTCCAAAAACTAACTCTTTTCTTTGGAACTACTATGGTCGAAGTAAATGTCTCTTTAAGGGAATATTGGCGCTGCGAGTTCAATGATGTCCTCTGATTTCAATTCTAACCACTGGATCAAAAGTTACAAAACACCGCTTGTGCGTTTAGTGAACGTACCCAAAAAAATTCGGAAAATTATTTACAGTCACCCTCTACCTACGCTAGTCAAAGTTAGGCTCTTACTAAGTGAAACACACCCCAACAAACCCAATGGTATTCTCGTATTTTCAATCTGAGTTACCTTTTAAAAGTTATGATTTTTACAATAAAATAATTTTCACTTAATTATTTTATATATGACCAAAAACTAACTTCCACTGGTGGATCACACTGACCAATGATAGTATCATCCTAAAAATAATATACCCTCATGAGTTCCACGGTGGTCTCTCATTTTCAATCAGATTTACCATTTTTGAGTTATATTCATTTGAAAATTAATATAATTTAATTAATTATTTTATTTACAATTATGGAATTTTTGGGTTTTCTCTTAGGAGGCCCGTGTAGACTAAACATAAGTCACTCCTATGGTAACCAGCTATACTAAACTCAACGGTTCCCTCAGATTTTTAATCTGGGAAACCGTTTAAGAGTTATTCCACTTTTTCAGGAAAACCGATTACGCACATTATTTAAAGCGTAAAGAAACTTCGACAGATTATTCAGGGAACTCTGAGCCCCAGAATCATGCACCATCATATTTTGCGGTCTCCTAAAAATTACATATAAATAAAAAAAATATACGAAATTTTTGGGACATTATAGGGGATTCCTAGATCGAATGATTTATATGAGAAAAGGGGTTGATCGCTTTAGAGGAGTTCTCTCCTAATAATGAAGTTACCATTTCTTGAAAACCCATTATGGGTGGATTTTTTATGACATTAAATCTAGAGAACATAATTCATAGTAAATAGTGGTATCCTTAGGCTAACAGGACCATTATGTGGCAGACTTATGAATGGCCAACTACGACATGTATCGTATAGTCTGGTAAATAAGCTCTAAAGAATTTTGACATTCTATTTCTAAAATCTAATGGAAGTTTATGGAGATTTGGATTTCCAAAGACCTAGAGTTTGGTTTGTGGAAAAATCACTTGAATCCATAATGGGTATTCGAAGTAATTATTTCCAAATAATTAGGATAATATGCTTTCTATGATGGTTTGACCCAAATTTAGGAAGTATGGTTCTTACAATTTAGGTCATACCACTAGAACCATAATATTTTAGAAACAATGGATTACATGTGGCCAAAATGACCCAAATTTATTCCAATATTCTTTGAATAAGTGAAATGTGAAAAGTGTAAACCATGGTCTTGGATACTTCTAGGTTGGGAGAAACAATATCGGATAAATATACAAGGTATGACTATTGATTCAAGGGTTTCAGTATACCGTTGTCAAAGCATAAAGGGACGTAAATGGTTTCTCGCAAGGGAGAACTAACCATTAGTTGAGAATACCATTATGGGGGATTTTCAAAGAAATTAAAACTATTGATCATACTACATACTCAAATAGTGGAATCCTTAGGCTAATAGGCCCATTATGTGGGTGACTTATGATGAATGGGGAAATTACTTGTTTCTTTAGTGGTATCTCAAAGGAGAGGACCCAAAATAAAAGCTCATGTATAGATTTTTTTCATTTGTATATTGGAATGTGGAGGCTTTTTTATGTTGTCATGTGGATGGGCCCAGGGTATAAGATTTGGACGACACTATGTATCTCACAGAGGTGATAATCAATCCATATGTAGTTTTTAAATAAAGGTCCCCCACCCCGATTGAAATCATAAGTGTAAGATAATGGTGGTTTTATTGAATAAAAGTTCATACATAAGATGATAACCCGTATTAAATTTCCAAACATAGATATAACACATTCATGAGATAAAAGAGGAATTATTTTCATCATGTTGTAGTTGGGTCCATGATTGAAAGTCTGGACATCACTATGTATATCATATGAGTGAAAATCAAGACACGCATAGTTCTAAAAGAACCTTGAATTTTATCATCATGTTATAAGGATGTGATTGATTCAGACATGAAAAGGAATATTGTAGCTAGATGAGGGGATATGCCCCAGGTGTCACTACATATATAACTGGAGAAAGAATCAAGCCAAAAATTGTTTTAGAAATTGGTCTCCCTTAATAGGCTTGGTCCATACATAGAGAGAGGGGGTATTTTTTTGAATGGATGTTAGACCAAGATATAAGATTTAGGAATCACTACATATCCCATAAGGTAAGGAATCAAGTCGCACATAGTTCTATAGTATATTCCCCATGAAAGACTCATCCATATACAGGGTTTGGGAATTTCAAATTGTGATGGGACCAAAGATAGGAGATTCAGATGTCACTAAATATATCAATATAATGAGAATCAATTCATAAGTAGTTATTTAGATGATCATTCAGTTTATTGTCATGAGATGAAGAAATATATTAATCCTTTTAAGGTCCAGAATCTAGGATCATTCATAATTCTAACCGGGATTGAGACACCTTGTCTATGTAAAAAAATCATTTACCAAATTCCTAATCCCATGTAAGCTGTGCTCTGTGTGATAAATAAGGAGTGATAAAATATTATTATATAATAAAAAGGTAAAAAAATGAATGATAGGGGAATGATGATTATACAGTTTCTTATCCAGGGTATTGGACCCAATTTTCACTATGTATCTTTATGGGAAAACAATCAAGCCACACATAGTTCTAGATAAATGTTCCCCACACAAATTGGGTTTTTACATTTCGAATAATGGATTTTGAGAATTTTAAGATTTTTTGTTGGAAAAAAGGATTGATGTTTAGGAATCACCATGTATCCCATGGTAATGATAATAAATCCATACGTATGGGAAAGTTCCCTATGGTAGGTCAGATTCATTCATAAGGAAAATGATGGTTTTTAAAAAAAATTGTGACTTGGACAGATATAGGAGATTTGGGCATCACTGCATATCTTAAAGGAATGAGAATCAAGCCACACAATGTTCTTGAATGTTTTATGCATTTTCATGGAATGTGGTATGGATGAAGATGAAACAATGTGAAAAGACATGAATATTGTGGTTGGACCATTGGTTAGAACCCAAATTTCACTATGTTTCTTGTTGGGGAAATAATCAAGCCACACATAGTTCTTGAAGAAAGATTCCTTGTGTTGGTTTTATCCATACACATAGGGAGTGAAATTGATTTTTTTATTGTGGATGAACCTAATATTGGTGCTCTTTGCATCACTAAATATCTCATTGGAGTGAGAATCAATACATGTGTAGTTATTAAAGATGGTTTCCCACACCAACTATTTTTTTTTTGAGAAACAAAGCAACTTTAATAATTTCTAGAATAATGGTTGAAACCAAGATACCAGATGGTATGAGAAGAAAGCCAAATATTTTGGAAGACTTCCCAGTATAGAATTGCATGATATACAAGGACAAGGGAAATTGTTTCTTTTATGGTCATGACAGGACCCAGGATTCTAAATCTACGTGTCACTACAAATCCTAGTGGAATGAGAATCAATCCCCACATATTTCATGAAGAACCATGCACTTTAACATAATGAGAAATGTATGAAGGGGACCTATTTTGAATGAAACATTGCAGATGGACCCTTGAATAAGACCCAGGTGTCACTACGTATCTTATTGGGATGGAAATCAAACCACCCATTGTTCTTAAATAGATGATCCCCATGAAGTTCTAATCCAAAAAATTGGGAATAAAGGGATAATGTTTCACAAAGGAGTGGCACTGATGTGATTGATTCTTACTCGTGGAATCTATTCACCTTTTAAGGGACCATGAAGAATTTCAGATCAAGGTATTTTGGGCTATTCATTAACATCAACGAAGGGAGATATAAATCGCATAGTTTAAAATTGTGTGGTGAGGAAAAATGATGTTTTACTATTTAATGTCATGCATCTAGAACCTCATGTCATGTAGTTTATTGTTGTGAGACAAGGATGATGATGCTAATAAGTATAACATCGTACAAATTTGACAAACCCTATGGGATTACACAAAGAAATTTTTCAGGTACCTAGTATTGGTTGTAGTTATAGTGAGTTCTCTATCCACTAAAATTAAAGAATAAGATCCATTAGTGTGCAACTTAGGCATGGAGTAAGGTCCTTCTCACTTTGGCTCAAGATTTGGAGGCTTCTATCCTGGTATCATTGGAGTTCTAAGGACCAGAACTGACTCTCATTAGAGGAATTAATGAAGGATGAAATTCTTTGTTGAATTATTATAATATTCAGTTCTGATAGACTTCAATGTGATGCAAGGCATTTAATCACATTTCATCTAGTCACCCAAACTCATCTATCCATTTTTGTGATTTCTCATCAGTGGATAGCTGATCAAAAATGGAAACTCGATGTGATGGAAATTGAATCAATGGGAATAAATGATTCTATTCTGTATACTAGTGAGTATGGGGTTGACTGTGTGGCGATATAAGTTGTAGTCATGTAGGTCCATAATGCATGAAATATCTTATTATTCTAAAAATTCTTATCTTTATCATCCATATTTTGGTGTAGGATTCATAGAGTCTTGTTGAAATCCTCTATTTGTCCATTGGTCATTCCATGATAGTGGGATGAATGTTTGGATTTGAAATTATATTCCAAATATATCTTCTCTAACTTAGCAGAATATATATTGGAATTATTTTCCATTAATTTGGTTTGAGGGACACAAAACCTTGTGATGGTATTGGTTTTGAAATAGATGAAAATGATTTTTGTAGAAACTTCTTGGAGAGGTATTACTTAAACACATTTGGAGAAGAAATTGATATCAATATGTACTTAAACTACTTATCCAAATTTATAGGATAAGGCCCCACTACATACATTCACCATTTGGAAAATGCTACGATGAATTTGGATATATTTAGCAACTCTAGGGGTTTAAGGATTAATTTGGAATGCACTTGGAAGGGATGAATCTTTTTAGTGAATTTTGTGAATTACTATGACATTGAAGGCCTAAAGTATCCAAGCCTTCAGATTAGATCATAAAGCATGTAACCAGATTGGTGGGCACCGAAGGCTACTACATGTAATTCGTTCATGATAGCTACAATTTGTTCTCCATGAATGCATCTGAGGAGAATTCTGTCGAAGCCTCATTTATAGAGGATCTTCCAGTGATTTTTTCCATTAGAAATAGTGAAATTAGCAGCTCTTTTATAGATATTCTCTTTTCCAACTCTATCTGGTGAAATTACATTATCGTGGAACTATTCCATGATGGCTGGAATCCATCTCATTGTATAACCATATTTCTTAGGGATGGGACCAATTTCATTGATTTCATCTATTCTGATTTGAAAAAAAGATGAAAGAACATTAAAATGGGCAATGATAATGATTGTTTCTTCCCATTTTGGATCTGTTAGGGTTGTGTATGTAGTTTCCAATGCATCATCTTGGGAATTTTGTGATATTGAGGTGTATGAAAATGTTGGTTCTGAGTGAAATTCTTCCATTAACCCTTGAAAATAATCACACAAGGGAATTAGCTCTTATTTTCTAGTGGAATAATCCTTGTTGATATTCTTGACTAGGAATTTTGAATCACCCTTCACTTATAGGTCTTTCACTCATTTTTTGAGTTTGAATTATAGTCTTGTAATGAGAGCCTGATATTATTCTTCATTGTTGGTACCATATTTGGATAATAGAAATGAATATGGAAATGAAATCCTTCTTTGGGTAGATATGTACAATTACTAACCCTACTTTATTGAGATTAGGGCATTTAATTCTCTTTCTTGGTGGACTCCTAGAAGCATCGTCAAAATTCATTTCCCATATTTGGGGGATATCTTGAACAGAGAATATTTCTTCATTAGGAAGCTTAGAATTAAATGGATTCTCTTTAATAGATGGGTTATTAACCAATAAAATTTTCAAGGACTGTCATTTTACTTCTTTGTGAGGCACAAATGTATATCAAACAACTGCAGAATAACTAAACACCATGCCAAAACATCCTATAAAAATAATATTACTGAGGATAAATTTTATCGAGTTATTAGGAAAGACCAAGTGGACCTTGTAATGTTGTGGATAGTGCCTAATCTTTTGAACATGAAATATTAATGCTATAAATCTCTTATAAATATGATAAAATCAAGTCTCTTAATTGATCATGGTTCGATGGAGATAATAAATGTTTTTTCATTCCCGTTATCATTCTTTTGTGAATGGAAGGTACCCGATGATCTCTCCAATGAAATCACATAAAGAATGAGCGGACTTCCTTCCACAAGTAGAATTAATAAAGGTGGGATCAAGTGGTATTTTTTAATGGTATCAAATGCCACTTGGAAATCACTATTACATTGATATGTGACCCCATTATTCATCAATTTGAAGAACGAAAAACACTCACCTTCCAGATTGACTATAAAGAATAAAATTTAGGCCAAGTTTCCTTGAAGTACTTCAAAATATATCAAGTTTTGAGGAGTTTAAATTCCATGTTTAGATTTAGTTTTCTTAGGATCAACTTAGATGACATGATAGCATACAACGAAACTAAGAAATTTTATAGAGGTTACCCCAAAAGAAAATTGTAGGGGTTTATCTTCAGATTATACTATCAAAGCTTACTAAAAATGATTTCTATGACATCCATGTGATTATAAAATTGCCTTGTTTAGGAAACATGATCATTAATGTTGCATTAAAAAATTCCAAAGAAGGGTTTGAAGATATGATACATATCACATTTGTATGTGGTACCCACATTCATTAAACCAAAGGGAATTAACTAATAGGAATGTATACCTTGTGGGGATCTAAAGGTTTTAGATTCTTCATCATCAAGGTACATCTATATTTCCTTGAACCCATTATATAAATGCATGAAATAGAGGGATTGATAAACAGGTTTTGTATCAATAAAGAGTTTTATAATTGGAACCAGGAATTCATATTTGGTACAATGCCGTTTGAAATCTCTAAAATTGATGCAAAATATGATTTTCTTATTCTTATTATTCAAAAGTACAATATTGGATAGCCATTTTTTTACCTCACCTCTTAGATGATGTTGGTCATGATGATATTATAGACCTTAACATCAATTTTGGAGGCATGAGTTTGGTGTGTTGTTCTTACATACTACATGTAACCCCCATGCTCTTATGGAAACCCCAAATGATGGGTGGAAACCTCGACGTCAAGGCCTAATGTATCAGTATAATTCCAAGAAAACAAATCCATTTTTTTATTCAGAAAGGATGTATACACATTTTTGTATTCAAAATTCATGGTTTCACTAATCAGAGTGGGGAATAGATCATCATATGTACCCATATTTATTTCTTTGAGTTCATATATAATGGTGGAGACACTTTCATAAAATGATGGAGGGTTGTCCCTGAGGTATCATCTTCTTCCTCTTATTCATGTGTTACTTCATATGCCTCTTATATGAGGGTAAGTGATGAACAAGAATTTTAGAGGGATGGGATGAGTTGGTATTCTGACATCCCAAAGAGGAGGATACCATCTCTTACACAACTAATGATGAAGGGTCTTCTTAAAGCTATGAAGGGAAGATGGTAGTTTTTGAATCAGCATCCCTATATTTTTTTATCAATGTGAAAAATTCTTCTAACCTGACTGATGATGGATATATTTTTAAAATCTCAATGGATGAAATGAATACATCTTCATTAAGTATTTCATATCTTCTTGGAGAATTAATGAATTCTCTTATGCTATTAGGTTTGGCTGCCATAAGTAACCATATGGAATCCACAAAATGAATTATTGTATGTGGGATAACCCTTTCAATTTGATTAATGGGAACCATGAAATATACTTTAAAATTAATAAATTGTTTAGCTATGATCTTCTCCAGACCATTTGAGGCATTTTTTATTGTAACATCATCTTCCATGGACCATTTTCTTTCTTTATAACTGAATTGTGCATCAATGTATTGAGATTTAAAAGTTTTCAATGGGATCTTGTCACTGTGAAATGTACCAATTTTATCATTGAAGAAATATTTTAGAAATTGGTGGTTTGATGAAGTAATGTAAGCATATTTATGTAGCCAATATCTTCCAAGATGAATATTTAAAGCTATGTCCTCCCAGACAACCATAAACTCTGAATGAGATATGAGATCCCCAAAAAATGATCTGAGCATAATCTCTTTGAGAGGTTCTTGCCAATTCTTATGATAACCCAATAACATAAGAGTGTATGGATACATGTGGGAATCAATGAGACCTAATCGGTGAAGTTTCCACAATGGAATGATATTGGCTCCCGGTCCATTATTAATTAATGCTCATCAGACATCAATGTCATTAACTCTGTCGTATAGGTAAAGGGTCTTGATGTGTCCTTGTACGATAGAATCCTCATCATGGTTAGTGAAATGTATGACTGCATAGAATTATATTGGGACATTCTATATATGTCAAACCAATTCTACAAAAACTTTGACTTCAAACTATTAAGGTCTTGACAAATCCTCAATAAGTGCATTAGATAGATCATTTGATAGATTCGGAGAATCCAGGATTGATAACCTGGATGGTACATAGGAAATTTTCTTAAACATGTAATAATTTTAATCCCAAGGACTATGTTTTATAGTATGGAGAAACTATTTTGTAGGTTCCATGGGATATGATGTTCAAGATGTGGATGGGCCCTCTTTTGGTGAAGGAACTAGGAGTTCTTCTACTCTTGGTGGATCAGGTCAGTTGGGTCTACTAACTCATCAAGAATGTGGTGGCATAAACTCTAACCAATATTCTAAGATGATCATGTCAGGGAATTCATTGGCATGTGTAGGGGAATTCCCCATTTCCTACTGATCCCACTAGAGGGATCTCTCATAGGTTTTTTCTGTATAAACAGTTTGATAAGGGGTATGATTGAAGTATTGACTCATGGAACATCCAATTCTTCACTTGTATCATTGATATTTATGAAATTGTATTTCAGTTACCCAATTAAGAAGAGGGAAATTAGGTTCATAATCATAATAATAAAGTGCATATAGATCTGTTAAGTGAATAACATTTACCAATGTAAAAATAAAATCCTCATCTAATGCAGATTATTCCTGATAGTTTGGGTATTTTTGTAATGTTTAAAGGGGAATTGCATGTGATTTTGAGACATTTGGAATGGAATAAGCTATTGTCAAGGAAAAATTTTCCCTTAACAAAAGATTATCTTCCTCTGTATGATTTTAGCCTTCTATCCATGTCACTTTCTGGAGCATTTTCCTTCAAATTACCGGTCTTTTGATGATGTTGGATTCGATATAGTGGGATCGAAATGAGATATTGTTGGATATTTCAAATATGTTTGTTGAATGGTATCATTTTGGTTGATTTTTTTTCTTTAACATCCATACACCAAATTTTTGAGCATCCTTACATTTTAATTCCTTCCACTGGACTTCCTCTTTGGGATCGGTAGTAGTTACACATGCTACCTAGGCTAGTGATTTTTTCAGCTTCACTTTCTAAGAGTCCACCATCTTTTGTAGGAGGTCTTTAAAAACAAAACACTTCTAGATGGGGTACCCCCACATTTTATGTAAGGGGAAATAGTTTGGGAGGTCCTAAAATATTTTTCAGGATTTGGGATATGGAAACTGAACTAATTTTTTCCAAAGCTGAGATGAAGTATTTGGGGAATTGGTCATTTCGAAAAGAACAGACCTTGTTTTTCAAATCCTCAAAATGTATCTGCCTTTGTTATTATTATCAAGTTGATGAGAAGGTCATTTCTAGTGACACTTTGGGGTAGATACCTATGGTATGGTGATGGATTTGAGATAGGAAGGTGTAAAGGGGCATGCTTAAGTGTAACTATAGCATCATATGCTTTTCCTTATCTTCTTCCCTGAGCTGATTACTCAGGACTTGGATTTAGTCTTCTGGATGGATTTTCCCCATTTTAGAAATCAAGGCTAGATCCCAAAACCCTCCTATGTATTTCACAGTGATTGATGGTGTGTCTAACTCATACCAGATATTTTCTACACAAATGGGAAAAAATATTCTTGAGGGAGAGGCATATTCAAGGAGTATGTTATTTCATTCCACTTACAAATGAAATTAAAAACCCATTTTATTCTACCTTTCCATGTAGTTTGTGATATTTAAGTCTACTGTCTTATATAGAATTAAGATGAACTGGATTACAAAATTTTAATGGATATATTTCCATCCAATGATTGATCGAGACTGTAAAATCTTCTACTATATGAAGGCTATCCCCTGTAGTGATTGCATTAATCATCTAAGCTTCACTAATTCCTGTTGCTCTGGGGTTCCCATAATGGGATCACAATGAGATGAAAAATGCCTCAAGTGCATCTTTAGATCTATTTATCCTTTAAAGATTGAAAATATGGGATTCTAAAAAAAATCATTGGAGGAGTTTGAATCTACCCATTCTAGATAAGACATTTTTCTTCTGGTTTTACTATAAGACACCGTCCTTCCATATATTCATATTGAGTTGTCAATGACTCAATGGTGTTCATAAGAATTCTAGAAACATCTCACTAAGTCAGGGCATGAATAGTTGCATCAGTTGGAGCCTAAATTTTTGTGGCAGCTGATAGGACCATTGATGGAGGTACTACTAGATTTATCCTTGGATTACCCATGTGTATAAGCCTTTAAAGATGTTCATAACACTTATTTGGTTTCAATTTCAATGTATTGAACTCATTGTCTGCATTAGTATTTGCAATAAACCCTCTTTATTGAGGTGTTCCCACTAGATGTTCAAATTGAGGTTCTTATTGTGAAGTATATCTCATAATAATACTACCTTAGAGTGACTCTACATTGAGTCTTCTCACCACCATTATCTCTACTTCTTTCTGGGAAATCCCTTAATCAAATAAAATGGATTGACCTTATCTAGGGGGGAGGTGATACAAGGTATGACCCTTACCTTTTCTCCTTTTGGAACCTTTTGAAGAGGTGGAATTGGATTATTTTAGGGGACACCAAAATTCTGAAAAAGGCTCTAGTTTCAGGTATGCACACCTCCTTCAATTATTTCATTTTGAACTACATCCTGAGTAGGAACTTCTTCTTATAACTCAAATGAACTTGACTCATGTTATAGACGAACTTAAATGATGGCATTGATGACACTCAATGTAACAAAATGATTTGATGGAATTATGTTGGTATTTCCACAATATTATATTCTTCAGTATCCTCCCTAAGACATTCTCCTCATTTTAGATGGTTCCCCATGAACGGTTTCAAAAATTGTATCTTGTAGGGAATCATATTATAGTTTAGTTATGTGCTCATTTTTCAGCATCTTCCCTAATCATAAGAAAAATGACTCTCGATGAGGAGTAGATTGATGATATGAAAATGCCCCAAACCCTAAGATATAGGAATGGTCATGTTCTTCTTTCTCAACCCTTTAGGATCTATGTGTTTTCTTTGATATTTGGGATAATAAATCCCCTAGACATGTGGGCTAGGGGATTCTGAATTGCTACATATGATATCATCATAGCTGATCTTCTAATTTTACATATTATGGTCTGAATATAGGTTGAGTGTATTATCTAGATCTCATCCAGATCATCCATTTCAGATGACCATTATAATATTTCAGACATCTGTGTGATCTGGTGGCTAATATATTCTAAATGGGAGGCCTGATTGATATTTTGAAATGATTGATGCAAAAGTATCTCAATGCCTTTCTCTCTTATTGATTGACATTTGTGATATCCGGTCACAACCTTATCATTTTTAACATATCATTAGTCATGAATATAATTCATTTTTTGTTGTCATACATGGTTAATAACATTGCATGAGACCACTTTTGGTTGGATTTTCTGGCTATGAAGCATAGTGAATTGAAATTCTACATGTGCACCCCATCCACTGATATGAACACTAGATGAGGCATATTCAATCAATCATCACAACAACATTAAGACATCATGGCATTCACATTGAATATCCTTATATTGCTTCTTGTTATTTCGATTTTGAGAGGCCATGATAGATTCCAAGTCAATTTGGAATTGTAATCCTTCTATTACCAGGATATGACATTGTTTTCCATCATAAGGCAATGTATTTTACTTCAGGCGATGAAGAGTTTTCTACATTTTGAGGTGGATTTCATGCGTACATTCTTCAACCAACATCTCTGGAATGATCTATTGATATGTGTCCAAGGGTCGGAACATGACTGGTATTTCATATTTAAACATTTGTTTTTTCATGTTCAAGATATCATATTCGTATTTTTTCTAGAGGCCACACTAGCTAATTAGACCAAATTTGGGGCTTCCCTAATATTTTAACAGAATCAGCAAGATCGATAGAGAGATTTTCTATTACATTGGAAGATAAATGTCCCATGGGGTTTTCTGAGAATTATCATCACCTTGGGATGTCTTCTAGTTGATAAATGATTCCACCTTCTAGTGACAAGTCATCAGACTTGATTGGTATTGTGTTTCAAAGTTCCTTGAGATAACTGGTCTTTCTCATCACTACATTTTCAGTTGAAGAATTTTCGTGACAATGTGAATAAATACAATGGAGAGAACATTCAATATGAATTCAATCATGGGGAGGACCATAATGGTGGATTACATAAAGGTGTAGACCCTCTTCATCCATAGCCTTCTAGCCACATAGAGGGTTGTCGGAAATCTCATCAAGAGATAAGCTCTTGAGATTGACTAGATTGTCATGAAGGTAGATTTCATGAGGAAGTGTAGGATGAGGAACTTCAAAATTACTAATACTGATCCCATAATTTTGAAATGTGGGGGTAGGATGATGACATGATATAGATAAATGTCGGAGGGCTTCAAGAACTCCAATATTGAGTAAATCAAAATTAAAAATCATCTCTTGAATCTCCAACTGTGTTTGATAGTACATCTTCTTGGATGACTTTTTATAAGAAGTTGGGGCCACTTTTTGGGAGCAATGGTTATCACAGGAAAGTTTATATGACCTCCTTGGAGTGGCCAGCAGTATAGGACAATTATCTCCAGTTGGAAGGGGTTTATGTTCTCGAAATGGTTGTCAATATGATATGGGAGAGTGTTCCCAATGAACCTCCTGGATGGGAATAAAGGTATGTATCTTCTTTCGAGTGACATTTTTATGAGGTACCATATTTATAGGTATATAATTATGTGTCTATACATCGGGTATGATCGTTTTCACAGTTATGATATTCTAGAATGTTTCTAGGATATGGGTAGGAATTTTCATCTTCCCCTTCACCAATTCCAAGATACGTTTGGTGAATTTATGGACTAATATTGGAATATACATCCATTCCATGTCTTGAGTAAGTGTATTTTCCTTCTGTTGTCCTCTCTTTCCTACCAGTGGATAATGAAAATTCTCATGTGTTGGGGCATAGAGTTGATTCATCCATTTCCTTATCATCAGTACATTGTGAATAACTTCTTAGGATACTTCCATATGAGTTTGTTGGCAGGTATGATGAATTCTAGTAGGTGTGTGTTCCTACCAATTATATTCCTCTAGTAATGGTTATAAGACTTCTTTTAGTGCTTCCAGACAGGTCTGTGGGCGGGCTTGGTGAGTGCATGAAAGTGTATGTCCCTGGTTGAATTTTTTTTCCATATATGGTAAGAGGGATTCATTGAATGCTGGTAGATAATTTCTACTTCTAAATTGACATGTGAAGTTAGGTTTATGTTCCATCTTATATAACTCCACATGATTTGAAATATGGTATTCATTCGATACCACCAAATGAGGCTGATAGTTTGATGATTAAATTTGGATGGGTGTATGTGCCTTCTCACTATCTTCCACCAAACTAGGTTAGTGGGATTATTCAGAGGGAAAACATGTTTGACTCTACACCCCATTGGCCGATTTTATCCCTTGATGGTTTGTCTTGCATTTCCATTTTTAAAGAACCTTGGTCGGACAATCGATGGTGACACCCTGATAATGTTGACTGTTTACTGTCACATGGTGTTGGGGGTGGTGATTTTTGATAGGATCCCTTAATAAGGACCATTTTGTATTTATTCTACGGTTTTAGGTGGACTATTAGTTGACCTTTCTCGAATATAGGAAGGATCTGTGGTTGCGTTTTAGGGATAAACTCTTGAAATGGTTGAAGATGGCGGTCGTTGTAGTCTACTTCTGGGCAACTAATCATTGCCGACTGGATTATCAAGAGAGATTGTTGATCAAGAGGGCCTTTCGGACAACCTCCAAGGTTAGGATGGTACCATGTTGATGGTACTCTTAAAACAGTTCATTAGGGACTCATCGTTGAAGACACCGAGTTTTTTATGGCATCTTTCGTGTAGATAGGGATCCATTATGAGAAGTATCCATTGAATTTAAGGGTGTAAACATGAAGGAATCCATTGGATTGAATGATTTTATAAAAATAAGTTCTTTATATATTATAGACATATATATAAACAAGAAATTTTTTTAAGGAAAAATACTTTTAAATTAACACATGAGGACTTATTTCCTTTTCTAGCCATAATTTATCAATTGATGTGTTCTTGACATATGGGAAACACTATCATCTTGGTTAAGGATTCCTATTCGGTTCACCATATTTTTTTACCATGGAATGTGTGTTCTACTTAAAAGTAACAATATCCAAATGGTTTCCAACATATTGGTTTATGGATCTAGAAACACAACCATTTCTATATCCAAAGGGACTTATTTTCCAAAGGTAGGCCCTCATTAGGTATTTTTACCTACAACACTTAAGAAATAGCACGGGTCTATAGGATGGGAGGTCCGAATCATCAAAAAAATTTTGATGGAATTATTACCTACTCTAAGAAACTATTATATATTTAAGTTATTTTCATGAATCCTTCATTAATTAACAATAATGATGATGGTCATCCCAAGATTATTAATAAATTTATATCATGTATGGAATTTAGAATCACCTTTATGTATCTGAGGTTCTTCATCAATGGTGATATATATATGTATCATAGGTTCTCCATAAACAATATCCTTTTATATACTACTTATAGATTATTTGGTCATTATTATAATGATGATGGTTTTTAATCCGCTCAGTGGGGGACTCTATAGTTTATGGTCATCTAGGTATACGAATGTCACTCTATAATTTATTTTCATCTAGGGAGATATAAGTAGTTATGATGTTGGAATCAAACCTATAAATGTTATTACTACGTATACTTATGAAAGGAATTAGAACCTACATAGTTTGGTGCCACTTGATAGGGCACATCATACCATTTAAGATCACGTGATGTGGACCCAACCGTATATATTAACATCATGTGGAAAGGATATCTAGGGAGAAGGTTCCTATTCAAAGATTTGTGTGTGACTTATATCTAAGAATACCAAGGAACATAGAAAGGATATGAGATTCCAAGTTGAGTTAGACCATACTAGGGACATGGACTAGGGAGAATACGGTTGATTTGGGATGTTGCATTTGAACCTCAGGGAGGCTTCTTAAGTTTCTCATTTGGATGGGAATCAAAGCCCACAAAGTTTGTTGGTGAGGACCCACACGTATGAAAGTCCTAAAGGGTATGTATCTCAAGGGAGTATGGCCCATTGATAGGATATAATGGGGATTACCTATGATTGGTATATCCACTATGAAGGAACCATGATTAATGTATTCAATCATGGTGACTTGTTGCCTTAACCAAGGGTTCACTCCTAAGGAGGATACCCAGATTAAGGGAACTATAATTCGGGATCAATCCTGAGGAGGATTTCCCTTGAGCTCAGTTAGTGGGATTCTTATATATCCTAACTAATGAAGGAATAATAGTTCTTGTTGTTCAATTTATTTTGGGTCATACAGCTAGGATGACGCATATTTAAGGGGGGAATGCTTTTCATTTCATGAATGGTATGATTTGGAGATCGAGACTTGTGGAGGATTCCTACATATCCCATTTATAGTGGGAATCAAAGTTATCATAGTTCATTAATTTAGGTGTATTTTGTGGATGTTTTGATCCATACAAACCTCTAATCCCATGAGAGTCATGCTCGGTGTGAGAAACGAGAGGATGTGAAAGATTCAACAAACCACACACTTTTCATCCTCTCCTAGTGGAAGAGGACGAGGTGACCAAGGAATAGGTCGATGCTACGCTAGAAGAGGCTAGGGATTAAATACATCCATCTCTTCCCTTCATCCTAGAAGGTAATTAAGGTTATTGACACAATGTTTATATTTGAGCAAGACTGAATCCTCTTACATCAAATGATAGGTGCATTCTATTGGAGGGATTACCCAAAATTATTCCATCAGTAGGTAGTGGATCTAACCCCCTTTTGAAGGGAAAATAATGTGTTTTCCTTATCCTTCCATATTGTAGATGGAGGCTCTGGGTCTTAAAGTCAATAAGGTAAAGACATATTTCTATCCTCAAAATAATAGAATGAGAACCAATGAACAATTATATTAGGTTAACGGTCTACATGACCATAGATATCTAAATATACAGTCACCCCAAGGATTTGTACCCTATGTTAGGAAATGTTTGGGAATCCTCTGACCATAGAAATCCAAATACCAATGGGAGGCATGTAGATGTGCCTTTCTTTAAGTCTTTGTAAATCATAAGGCCTTTATGGAGATTCCAACATGATCACTTTTAGGAAAGGGATCCAATGAAGGAGTATCTCATCTACAAATGGATTTGAAGAAGACTTCTTGAAAGTATCATGTAGGTTAAAAGGTTAGGTGAACCAAAAGGACCATGCAATGGGTCTCCACAAATGTAGGCTTGGGAAAATTGGTTGTACCTTGGATGATAAACAAATTGGATGATTACACTTGTGAAGGACTCAGAACAATATTTAAAGGATCTTAATAGTTATTCCCTTAAGAGAGTAGCACAAGTAATTGTTTGAGGAAGTGTAGTCATGATATAATTCTTATTTATGGGGGTAGGGAGAATAAGTGACAAAAGTGTTTTATATTTTTAACACTAAATGAACTTAATTCTCAGTATCCCCCATTAATTATATATTTTTAGGTGTTATGAAACTTATTTTAAGGTTTTAGAGGGATTCAATGAAGCACTAGGGTGATCAGAGCAACAACTAGACTTCAAGGGAAATTCATCCACCCAAATGATGTCCCCAAGGGTCATTATATAAAAAAATATGAGACCTTGGGTGAAGGTTACTGGTCATGAATGTGTAGGGTGGTGCACATGTACTTGTGCACCGATGATGATTATGTCCACCATGGACAAACCAATTTTTATGGTTTTACAAATAATTTCATTATTTATCTATCTTCACATACTTTTTATAAGGCATTTCACATTGTCAAATTTTCATCAATGTGATAAAAATACGTTTCAAGATTTTTTTTTTGGACTTTAGGGTTTTTTTGTTTTTATTCTTTTTAGTGTTTTTAGGGTTTTAGTGGTTTTAAGTGTTTTATGTTTTTATGGTTTTCATATGGGATTTTATGATTCATATGGTTTTTTAATTTTTAGTGATATTTAGCTAATATTTATGTTTTTTTAGTTTTTTAGGTTTTTTTGGGATTTTATGAGGTTTTAGGGCTTTTAGATTTTTTTATCCTTTAGTGTTTTTAAGGGTTTTTATGTTTATAGTGGTTTTATAGGGATATTATGGGTTTTAAGGATTTTATTATGTGTTTAGTTTTTTTATGGTTTTAGGGATTTTAGGGATCTTAGGATCTATTTATGTTTTATTTGGGTTATTTGTGTTTTTAGCTTTTTAGGGGTTTTATGTGTTTTTAGGATTTTAAGGTTTTCTAAGGGGTTTTCAAGTTTTTTGAGGTTCTTTTTATTTTGAGGGATTTTTATGCCTTTTTAGGTTTTTATGGGTTTTTAGGTTTTTTATAATATTGAGGGTTTTTAGGTGTTTTAGGTTTGTTGGGTTTTTAGCATTTTTAGGTTTGTAGGGGTTTTAGGTGTTTTATGTTTTTAAGGATTTATTTGGGGATTTCAAGTGTTTTAGGGATTTTTATGTTATGTGGTATATTTAAGCCTTTTGGATATTTATGTTTTCTAGGGTTTTATGGATTATGATGGTTTTTGTGTTTTTTAGAGTTTTTTTTTGTTTTTTTAATGGTGTTTATATTTTTTTAATGTTTTTAAGGAATTAAAGTGTGATATTTGTTTTTAGGATTTTTATAGGTTTTTAATTTTTATTATGGTTCTTGTGGTTTTTTTTGAGTGATTATAATTTTAGGGTGTTTTAGGGATTTTAATTGTTTTTATCATATTTTACGTTTTTAGGGGTTTTAAGTGTTTTTTGGTTTTAAAGGGGTTTTTTTGGTTTTCAAGGTATTTAATGGTTTTTATATTTTTATATATTTTTAGGGTTTTTTCCTTTTATAAGGTTTTAGGGTGTATAGGGATTTTGAGGGCTCTAAGTTTTATTATGAATTTTAGTGTTTTTAGGGTTTTAATTTTTTTAGGTTTTTATTGGTTTATGTTTGTTTTGGTTTTTAAGGTTTTATTATGGGTTTTAAGTATTTTCATGTTTTTTCAGGATTTTAGATATTTTTAGTAATTTTTTATGTTTTTTAGGTTTTTAGGGCAAGGTAGATGCGAGGTTCAGAATATTCCCAACCCCGCCCCCAATTTTTTAGAACGAAAAAAAGACGCAGTAGAAAAGAGAGGGGAGGGGTCAAATGACCCGCACCTAAAAACCCTTAACATCCCCAAACCCAAAAAAAAGAAACCCGAAAAGAGTCAAAAGGAAAAAAACCAATAAAAGAACACCCAAAAGACAATTAGCAACCAACACCATTATCCCGCATCCCACAACTAATTTCCCACCATCCATCACCTCCTTTCAATATAGATTCCTTACTAATATTAAATAACAACCGGAACCAAAATCATCATCATCACCTTCATCACATCCCAGCCAACATGTATCATCCACATCACCTTCATCAGCATCACCTTCATCACTTCTAGCCCAACGACAACCATGACCCAAAAACTAAGATTCAGAAATCCATCACCTCATGACTAATCTTCAGCCATCCTTTCACACCTTGCAGCACAACCGCGAACATAGGACCACCAACACCTATGCTTTGAGCCAATTCGAAACACCCACAACTCCTTGTTCATAACCATCACCGTATGGTCTTTCCAATGACCCATTTCATGGCTGGGCAGCTTCCAGCGCTAGTCAGAAGAAGCAAAAATCCAACACCAGCAGCAACACATATCCAGAACAACCATAACTTAGGAAATCACAGTCCAATACAATATCCTAATAGAAGCACATATCCATGATTTCATCAACAGCGTAAAATAAAATCAAAACTTTGGAGCCATAACCACAAACCTAGATAATCTTCACCGACTGGTGCCAAGCCAAATTGAACTCCCACACTAGGGAGTAGTTCACACCACCACCAATTCGATGAATAATCCCCTACATCCATCACATCCTCCACTAGGACCAGCCACGCCCACCACCAAGACTGAACAACTACCAGAAAAAGAACCTAATGCAGCCCATCATCCTACCGCACCAGCAACCATCATCCAGTGACCCAAACTAGATAGATCTGATGGCTTCATCTCCACTCCAATATAAATTTAGAGGGAAACTGTGGAAGAAAGAATCATCACGGCTAGATCCAGTGCCGAGAAAAGCACAAAGACCAGATCCTGTCCATTCCACCGAGGATCTACTGCGCCGTGCAAATGAAAGACTAAATCCAACCGGATCTTTCAAAAAAATTCAACGCCGCTCGCTAGGGGGGGTCTTGATTTTCCCCAAGAAACCATGGAACTATAGCTCCGCACCCCGGGAAGACAAGATCTGGCCATCTCCTCCATGAATTTGTAGTGCCTAGAAGTAAATCTGACCCACCCCATGAAAACACAACAACACCAAAAGCCAAAGAGACTCAATCTAACCCACTCACCCTTGTATGAAAACTTAATACAAGGATTATTTCATGGAGGATGTTCAAGGGTACCAACAAGCCGAAGAGAACACACCTCAAGAGGAATGGGTAGTAGCGCTGAGGAAACCAACGCTTGAGCATCAACAGTCACACCGAAGAAGCACCACGCGAGGAAGGATCGACGCTGCAGGAATACCCCATCATGAGAGGATCCAGAAGACTTGGGAGCCATCCTCTTTAAATTTTTAGGGATTTTGAGGGTTTTAGGGGTTTTTAATGTTTTATGGTTTTTTGGGTTTTAGTATTTTTTTGAGTTTTTAGGGTTTTTAAGGATTTAAATATTTTTTAATGTTTCAGGGGATTAATGGATTTTTAGAGTTTTTTGTTATTTTTCGGGAATCTATATATTTTTTTTGGTTTCTATGGATTTTAGGGGTTTTATGGTACTTATGTGTTTTATATTTTTTAGTGTCCACATAGGTTTCTTAGGGATTTTATCATTTTTTATTTTTTTAGGGGTGTTATGTTTTTTTAGGTTTTCAAGGCTTTCCTAGGGTATATGGTTTCTTATGTTTTTATGTAGTGTTAAGGATTTTTTAGGATTTTTATGGTTTCATTGGTTTTTTAGATATTTTGAATTTTTTCATGGTTTTTAGTGTTTTTAGGGGTTTTTAGATATTTTAGTGTTTTTAGGTTTTAAGGGGTTTTACATGTTTTTAGTTTTTAAGTTTTTCTTATGGGTTTTCAGGGCATTTTTCGGTTTTTTGTTTTTTTAAGAATTTCTAGGGAATTTTATGTTTTTATGGTTTTTAGTGATTTTATGAAATTGTAGGGTTTTATGTGTATTTAGGATCTTTAGGGTTTTACAGTTTTTTGGGTGTTTGGGTTTTTTGAGTTTTTTGGTTTTTTACAATTTTTTTTTAATTTTTATGTTTTTTGGTGTTTAAAAGGTATTTTATAGTTGTTATAGGTTTTTAGGGTTTTTATAGTTTTTAGGGGTTTTTATAGTTTTTATGGGTTTTATGTGTATTTATGTTTTTAATGATTTCATATGGTTTTTCTGGGATTCGATGGTTTTTATGTTTTTAGGAAATTTTAGGGGGGGGGGGGGTTTAGCATCTTTATGGTTTTTTAAATATAATAAATTTTAATATTTTTTTGGGTTTTTAGGATTCATAGGGTTTCTATGAATTCTAATGGGGTTTTAGGTAGTTTTTATGGGTTTTATATGTTTTAATGGTTTTCTTAGAATTTTTAGGCATTTTGATGGTGTTAGGGTTTGTTAGGGTTTTATGGATTTTTTGATTTTAAGGGTTCTTTTATTTTTTAGGGGTTATAAGATTTTTTATATTTTTTTAGTGTTTGTATGGTTTTACTGGGTTTTTTTTGTTGTAGTGTGTTTTAATTGTTTTTAGGGGTTTTCAGATTTTAAATGTTTTATGGGGTTTTATGTTTTTCTATGTTTTTTGCGGTTTTAATGTATTTAGGGTTTTAGGGGTTTTAGAATTTTTTCCATTTTAGGGAGTTTATTTGTTTTAATATTTTGATGGTTTTTAAAGGGTTTTATTATCATTTTTAGGGTTTTTTACATGTTTAGATATTTTTAGTATTTTTATGGTTTCAAAGGGTTTCATTGATTTTGGGATTTTTAGGTTTTTTAAATTATTTAGGGGCTTTTAGGGTTTTTAGTTTTTTTAGGTTTTTAGGGGTTTTATGTTTTTCTGGTTTGTTTGGATGTATTAGTGGTTTTCAGTATTTTTAGGTTTTCTTATGTTTTAAGGTATTTTTAGGGATTTTATTATATTTCTGGGGCTTTTTGTGTTTTTTGTGATTTTGAGGGGTTTTAGGGTTGTTTTGTGTTTTAGGGTTATTATGGTTTCAATGGTTTTTGGCTAATTTATTGTTTTAAAGGTTTTGTAGAGGTTTTTAAATTTTTTATGGGTTTATAGGGGTTTTGATGTTTTAAGTGATATTTACTGTTTTTATGAGTTTTTTGGGTTTTATGTTTTTTTGGGGTTTTAGGGTTTTAGGGTCTATAATGGTTTTCTAGGGTTTAAGTGTTTTGTATGGTGTTAGGCATTTTATGTGTTTTTAGGTTTTTTATGGGTTTTTAGGGATATTGGGGGGGGTTAGGGTTTTCTAAGGTTTGTATGGTTTTTATGGTTTTTATTTTTTTAGTTTTTATGTTTATTGGTTTTAAGTGTTTTTAATTTATTTATGGTGTTATTAGGATTCTTCATGGGTTTTGGGTCTTTTTGAGTTTTTTGGTATTTTTTTTTGATTTTAACTATTTTTACTATTTCTAGGGTTTTTGGAATTCTGAGGTGTTTTAGGGTGTTTCGGTGGTTTTTAAGGTTTTATGTTTTTTGGGATTTATGGTTTTTGTTTGGTTTTTAGGATTTTTTATGTTTTTATAGTTTTTTAACATTTTTAGGGGTATAAAGGGATTTAGAGTTTTTATTCATTTTTAGGGTTTTTGGGTTTTTATGAATTTTTAATGTTTTAATTGGTTTTTATGGTTTTTATGGGGTTTTTGGGTTTCTAGAATCTTTTTAGTGTTATAGGGTTTTTAGCGTTTTTTATGTTCTTATGGGGTTTAATAATTTTAGATTTTCAATGTTTTATTTGGGTTTTTCGGGTTTTTTTTGTTTTTGTATGTTTTTTTCAGTATTTTTAGGACTTATCAGGATTTTTTTACGTTTTTTAGGGAGATTGAGGGGTTTTAAGGTTATTTAATGTTTTTTATAACATTTAGGGGTTTTCAGGAGTTTTATGTTTTCTTAGTTTTTTATGGTTTTTAAATGGGTATTTAGGATTTTAAGGGTTTTATATGTTGTTAGATATTTTAGGGATTTTTTTGGTTTTTTGGTTTTTTAGTGTTTTATGGATTTTGAGGGGTTTTAGAGTTTTTACAGGTATTTATGGGTGTTTAGGGATTTTTAAAGTTTTTTAAGAACATTATAATTTTATATAGTTTTTAATGATTATATAGGATTAAAGGGGATATAGAGTGTTTAGTGGTTTTTAGGGTCTTTAGTTAGTTTATGGTTTTAGGTTTTTATGGTTTTTAGTGATTTAGGGTTTTTATGGGGTTTAGGGGGTTTATGGTTTTTTGTTTCTTTTAGTTTTTTAGGGGTTTAAAGTGATTTTATGTTTTTATGGTTTTCTTTAGTTTTTTCAATGTTTTTTTGTATTTTTACATTTTTATGGTGTTTTTGGGATTTCTAGGAATTTTATGGGTTTTAATGGATTTTTAGGGGATATATGGTTTTTGGGGTTTGATTTTTTTTACTATTTTTTGCATTTTTAGTGGTTTTTATTGAGTTTTCTAGGGTTTAAAATATATTTTAAAAATTTAAATGTTTTTAGGTGTTTAAAGGGTTATTAGAGTTTTAGTGGTTCTTTAGGGGTTCTATGGGGTTTTGGGAATATTTATGGTGTTAAGGGGTTTTATTGTCTTTAAATTTCTTTAGGGTTTCTTGGGTCTTTAGGGTTTTTAGGTTTTTTTGTGTTTTTATTTTTTAAGAATTGTTTTTTTAGTTTAGGGATTTTAATGGTTTTTATGTTTTGAGGGTTTCCAGAGGATTTTTTGGGTTTTAAGGGGTTTTTATATTTTTTTTGATTTTTAGGATTTATATGGTTTCTTCAGGGTTTTTAAAAATTTTAAGGGGGTTTAAGGTTTTTAGAGTTTTTAAAGTTTTTAGGGGTTTTATAATTTTTTAGTTTTTTAGGGTCTTTAATTGTTTTTAGGTATTTAATGTTTTCTTAGGATTTTTTTAGGATTTTTGGGTTTTTACGTTTTTATGGAATTTTATGGTTTTTTAGGATTTTTATGGCTTTTTAGTGCTTTTATGGATTTTTAGGATTTTAAAGGTTTTTATGTTTTTATATTTTTTGAGGTTTATGTTTTTTTTATTATTTTATGGTTTTAAATGTTTTCAAGCATTTTTTAATTTTTTAGGGGGTTAATGTTTTTTAGAGTATTTAGTGGGTTTTTATTATTTTTATGGGGTATGGGGTTTATTAAGGTGTTTTGGGGTTTTTTAGGTTTCTAGAGGGGGTCGATTTTTAGGTGGTTTTAAGGTTTTTAGAATTTTTTAGGGATTTTATGAGTCTTTAGGTTATTAAGGTTTTTTAGGGTTTTCATGTTTTTAGGAATTTTTACGATTTTTCAAATTTTAAGGAATTTTTTTGTATTTTACAGTTTTTAGGGTTTTGGTGGATTTTGAGGGGTAGTTGGGTTTTTTAAGGGTTTTATGGTGTTTAGGTTATTTCAAATTATTTAGTTTTTTAGGGATTTTAACTGTTTTTTAGTATTTATGTTTTTCTTAGGGGTGTTCTGGTTTTTTAGGGATTTGTACATTTTTTGGATATTAGGGATTTTTTTGGAATTTTATGGTTTTTTAGGTATTTAGGATTGTGATGGTTTTATTAGGTTTTTAATGTTTTTACACTGAATAGGGTTTTAATCAATTTTTTATTTCTTAAAAGTTTTTAGTGTTTCTAGGTTTTTATGTTTTTCTTTGGGGTTTATAGTGTGTTTAATGTTTTTAATAATATTTAGTGTTTTTCTGGGTTTCATGAAATTTTAGGGATTTATTGGGTTTTAGTGTTTTTTTAGTTTTAAGAATTTTAATTTTTTTGGGGTTTTTAGTGTATTTTAGGGGTTTTCATGTTTTGAGATTTTTTAAAAATTATAGGGGTTAAAAGGTTTTATAGTGTTTTAGTGGGTTTTTTAGGTTTTTAAGGGGGGTTTTGGGTTTTTTGGGTTTTTTGGGTTTTTTATTGTTTTAGTGATTTTGGGGGGTTTTGGGACTTTTTGGTGGCTTTTAGGGTTTTTACCATTTTTAGGCCTTTTTTGGGTTTATTGTTCTCTTTATAGTTTTCTTATGGGTTTTGGAGTTTTTATGGGTTTTTATGTTTTATAGAATATTTAGAGCCTTTTTATAATTTTTATTGATTTTTAAGCTTTTTAGGGATTTTGAGGGTTTTTAGGTTACATTGGTTTTTAAGGATTTTAGTCTTTCAATAAATTTTAGGGTTTTAATGGATTTTAAGTGTTTTTAGGTTTTTATAGTTTTCTTATTCCATTTAAAAGACTTGGGGTTTTCTATGTTTTATGGGATTTTTTAGGTTTTTTAGGATTTCTATGTCTTTTAGGGTTTTGAGGGATTTTGAGAGAATTTGGTATTTTTTTAGCTATTTTCATGTTTTTATGGTTTTTTGGGGTTTTGGGTTTTTTATGTTTTTAGGGTTATAAGGATTTTTAGTGTTTTTTTAACGTTTTTTTGGGATTTAAATGGTTTTTAAGTTTTTTTGTAGATTTTAGTTTTTTATGGGGTTTTAAGGTTTTTATGGTTTTTCTAGTTTTTAGTGGGTTTTAGTGCTTTTAGGGACTTTTAGTATTTTTTGAGGTTTTAATTGTTTTTTATTTTTTATGGTGTTTACATTTTTTTAGGTTTCTAATTTTTTCTTCAGGGATTCAGGGTTTTTAGGTTTTTTTAGATATTAAGGTATTTTTAGGGCATTCATTGTAATTTTTAATTCTTAGGGTTTTTAGAGTTTTTAGGTATTTTGAGGATTTTAGGGTTTTAGGATTATAGGGTTTTTAAGATTTTAGGGGTTATACTATTTTTATGGATTTGAAGTATTTTTATATGTTTAAGGATTTCTTTGAGGTTTAAAGGGTTTTTATGTTTTTAATGTTATTAGGGATTTTTATGGATATTTATGAATTTCATGGTTTTTATGGGATTTAGTGATTTTAGGTGATTTTTGAGGTATTTTTTTTGATTTTTAATGTTTTATATATTTTTAATGTTTTTCGGGGTTTAAAGGGTTTTGAGTGTTTTTCGTGGGTTTTTTGGGGGGGTTTTTGGGTTTTTAAGGTTTTATCAATTTCTATAGTTTTAGTGTTTTATTGACTTTTTAGAATTTTCATTGTTTTCAGATTTTTTGTTTTTTAGGGGTTTAAATGGTTTTTCATTTTAATGGTTTCCTTATGGGTTTTTAGAGTTTTTAGTTTTTATTACGTTTTATGGGTTTTTATGTATTTTTAGGATTTGTATTGTTTTTAGGTTTTTTAGGGGTTTTAGGTATTTTGACGGGTTTTAGGGTTTTGGTATTTTTTTAGATTTTTAGTGTTTTATATAATTATTAAAGTTTTTAGGGGTTTAAAGGGGTTATATATAATTTAGTGGGTTTTAGGGTTTTTAGGGCATTTTTAGTTTTGTGGTTTTTATGGGTTCTTATTGTTTTAAGGGTTTTTAGGAGTTTTATAGACTTTTAGAGTTTCTTGTTGTTTTAGAAATTTTTTAGGGGTTTCAAGTGTTTTTAGGTTTTAATGGACTTATTAATGGGTTTTAGGGTTTTTATGGGTTTTTTCATTTTTAGGTGTTTCTTGGATTTTTTAGGATTTTTATTGTTTTTAGGGGTTTTCCGGATTTTATGGGATGTTAAGGGTTTTTAGGGTTTTAGGGTGATTATAATTTATAAACTTTTAGGGGTTTTATGTATTTTTATGTTTTATGGTTTTCTTTTGGGTTTTCAAGTTTTTTATGAAATTTAAAATTTTAAGGGTTTTTAGGGATTTTTTAGGTTTTTTATGGTTTTTAGGGTTTTTAGGGATTTCAGGGTTTTTTTTGGTATTTTTGGTTTTTATAGTTTTTTTTATTTTAGAGGTTTTGAGTTTGCAGGGTTCATATAATTTTTTGTTGTTTTTTATTTTTTTAGGGGTATAAGTGGTTTTTATAATTTGTAGTGTTTTATGGTTTTTAGGGTTTTCTAGGTTTTAATGGGTTTTATAGGTTTTTTTGAGTTTTGATGGATTTAGGGTATTTATGGTTTTTATGGTTTTAAGTTTTCTAATATTTTTATGTTTTACTTTGGGGTTTTCTTGGGATTGAGAGTTTTTATGTTTTTATAGATTATTAGGGATTTTAGGATTGTTATGGATTTTATAATTTTCCAGGGTTTAGAGGATTTTTATGGGTTTTTTGAGTTGTTAGGGTTTCATTGGTTTTTTAGCATTTTAAGGATTTTTTGGGGAATTATGTGTTTTTAGGCTTTTATGGAATTCTTGGGGTTTTTAGGGGTTTGGGTATTTTTTTACCGTTTTTGGATTTTTAGAGATATTTAGGATTTCTATAGTTGTTAGGGTTTTTAGGGATTTTAAGGGGTTTATGGTTTTTTCGGGTTTTATCATTTTTAGGGTTTTTAGTTTTTTTAGTTTTGTAGGGGTTTTAATATTTTTAGAGTTTTTAACATTTTTAGATTTTTAAATCTTTTTTAGTGTTTTTAATGGTTTTTGGGTTTTTATGGGGTTTTAGGTTTTGATGGTTTCTAGGGGGTTTTATAGTTTTTAGGGATTTAGGTTTTTTAGAGATTTTATGGTTTTTATTGTTTTTTTAGTTTTTAGGGGTTTTATGCATTTTTTTGTATTTCAAGGTTTTCATAGGTTTATTGAGGATTTATAGTGTTTTGTTCATTTTTAGGGATTTTTTCTTCTTTTTTAGGATTTTTATCGATTTTTTTTGGTTTTTTAGGATTTAGAGGGTTTTGGGGTTTTGGGGTTTTTATATTTAGTTTTTATGGTTTTCCTAGGGATTTATCATGGTTTTTAGCAGTTTCTATGCTTTTGGGAATTTTTAGGGATTTTAGGATTTTTATTGTTTTTAGGGCAAGGAAGATTTGGAGATAGGCTATTCCTGACCCCCCTAAATTTATTAGGAAAAAGAGACCCAATAGACAAGGGAGGGGAGGAGTCAAACGACCCAAACCCAAAAACCCATAACCAACCCTAAAAAACCAAAAACAAACACCAAAATAAAAAAGTCAGTCAACATCACCACCAAAATCTGGAACTAAAGCTGCGCAATAAGGGTCAACCTCCGCACCATATCGAGAGGCCGCATCATTAAAGAAGTCTAAATCTACACCTGTGTCCATCGATTCCCATTCTGACTGAAAGTCCACATGAAGGTTGAGGAGCATCAAGTGCTCCTCCCTACGTCAATCTAGCTCATGAGTGCACTTTTGTTCTTGTTTGTTAAATTTAACATTCAGTTTGACTACTATTGACGATGCCTGGGTAGCCATGGGTCTAGAAAGAGTGGAGTAATACCGCTTCATCCATCCCTTCGAAGGGGCAGAGCCGGAACCATCATCCAGGTTTTTAACCCTCTCCTTAAAGATCATAACCATTTTTTGATTCATCATTCTATCATCCTCATACAAAAGGTCTTGATTAGGAATGAAGAGGGATTCTGGGTTTCGGGAACATTCAGCAAGGACTCCACACTGTGACACACAAGGAACCACTAGGGTAGGTTCCTCAAGATCCAGATAGGGAGAGGGCACCACATTAGTCATCACCAGTTTCAGGCCCTTCTCTTCTTGCATTGCCACTTTCTCCTGATCACCAGCACCATTCGAGTGCCCAATGATGTCCAACATAAGCTCAACATCACTATAAATCTAGTCCACACTCCCTCCACCACGCATGGCCCATGCCTCATTTTGAAAAACACAACCAAGGTCCCGTGATGCCTCACTGATCATTCGACCTTTCTCAACCCCCACACCTTCACCATGGGCCTTAATAAAGGGCATCATCACATCACTCCAATGAATATCATCACTAAATAGAGGCTCCAATTACACCAAGGGAAACTTTTTATCCATGATAGCATCTGACCTAGTAGTAAAATCCATCACAGTCCTGATATCAGTTGCCTCCCTCTATTTCTCCACTGCCCCTATTCCTCCACATCATCTATTGTATCATCCTAACCTTCCCACAGAACCAAGACAATCATACTTGTTACACAAGGGGGCACCACCCGAGGCCAGCATATCCCTACTTCTTTCATACCCACTATTAATGTTCAAGGCATCTTGGCCCTCAACCACCCCTCCCAAGAAAACCACATCCACCAGATTCCTCAAAAACTGCACCTCCCTCACACCAGCCACATAATGCCCACTACCAATCTGAGGAGCCTCCAGGTCTTGACCACTATAGGGAGACGCCGTCATTATCCTCTATGCAACCGCCTCCCCTACATCTCCAGCAAACCAAACTCATTGCACACAAAACACCTCCTCAAGCCTACACCTTCATTCCCTGCCCACCCAAAGCAAGTTCCTCCAATCTTCTAGCCTGACCCTACTCCGGTAATTCTTTACTACACTTCCTAATTTATGGTTATCTATCCTACTTTTGTGTGGCCCCATCTTGAGCCTGCAAACCCAAACCCGCCACAATTTCATTGAAACCTACGTCTGACCTTAGGATCCTTGCATCTTCCACTATCTCCATTACTACATTCTCACGCACACTCTCCTTATCCTACTTCAATCTGTCGCACACCTGAGATACCTTTGGCCCAAAGGATTATCGTAGAATATCCTTCAGTGTAGGATTCCCTATCACAACATTACCTTGTTCATCCACCATCACTAGCCAATCAACTAGCCCAACCACCCCATGATTCCCCTCTATTGCTCCTACGCTGCTACCCCCTCGACTCCAAGAAGTTCTAAAATATCCCTGTCACTTACATATAGAATAGAACACAAAAGACGACTCAACCCCCACCAGCTGTTTATAATGAAATTCCTTACCAACAACAATCCACAAAAATTAAATCAGAGGTTTAGAGACATCTAATTCAAGATAGACTCTTGGGGGAAATTCATGGCATAGTACATGAGCCCGGTTGTCTAAACACAAATACTGGCTCACAAGGTTCCCAATCATACAAATAGTGGATGGATTTTCAAATGGAAGAGTGAGTTCTGGAAAACTATCGAATGAAGAAATCAGCAACGAGTCATGATTCATCTGAAGGTCAAAGATCCACCTGAAGAGGATGAATCTAACACCATTGAAGCTTCTATGGGTCGCAGACCAACCATGAATCAAATCTCCCTCTAATGAAAACTGAATAATAAAGAGGTTTCCATCTAGTAACCCTACCATCGCCCAGTCTTAATGATTATAGGATCCAAATACATATCTGTCGAAAGACTCCACTGAGGGTTGATGCTTCATGAACCGAGCAACCAAGGTAATGCCATGAAGCCTAGAGTTGTAATTAAACATGAAGCCAAATAAAGATAATTGAGGGTGGCCATAAAATAAATCAGGACCCTTTGGGAAAGATCAATTTGAGGGATAGGGGTAAGGAGATCAGGAACAAGAAGAGAGATGAATGCCAAGCCCCAATCACCATCAACTGAAAATACCCCCCCCCCTCCCGTAGGGTGGGGAAGGATCACCATTGGCATTGTCAATCCAACAACGAGTAGAAAGAATCGACATTTCAGGTGATTGGTGTATCGATATTCATATATTTATGGTTT
Source organism: Viscum album (assembly GCA_963277665.1). Lineage (NCBI taxonomy): Eukaryota > Viridiplantae > Streptophyta > Magnoliopsida > Santalales > Viscaceae > Viscum > Viscum album. Next base: position 1,476,608,875 of record OY728148.1, on the reverse strand, counting down.
TTATGGGTTTTAGGGATTTTGAGGGGTTTTAGGATTTTTATTGTAATTTTGGGTTTATATAGGGTTTTTATGTTTTTTGGGGGATTTAGGTTTTCTAGATTTCTATAATGTTTTGAAGGGTTAAAAGGGTTCTTAGAGTTTGTTTAAAGGGAAATATATCCTAATATATAAAAGAATAAATTGAAGTACAATAAATTCACCCAAAGGGTGAACCAAGTGGTTTGAAGGCCCCAAAAAAATGGAAATGGGATAGGGAACCTTTACAAATCCCAAAAATACAAAATCATGAACATAGTCTTAAAGAACCTCATGAAGCCCATCCAATCTATTGTCTGGAAAATGGGCATGAGAATCCTCGTGATGCCCATAAACATTTCCTATAAAAGGGTCTGAGAAACATCGTTAATCCCATCCAAACCATCCCCTAAAATATGACATGAGAGCCTCATGAATTTTATCCAAAGAAATGCCAAAAAAAATTTATAAACCTCACAAATTCCAATAATCATAATACCCATCTCACAACACCTAGCTCCCAACTCTATCATCATACTAAGAAAAAAATATTTGCGAAACCATGACCCATCCAACACCCAGTGCCCACCACCCAACAAAAATACCTCAAAAAATAAACAACTCCAAATCCCAGATCCCATAACTAGAGAAGGGCATTAGAAACTACCAACACCCCAAATCATCTATTAATACCCAAAACCCCATAATATCTCCTATAACCCTAAATAAATCTCCCAGTATCACTATATACCCGTAACTTCCAATGCCCCTATTCAATACTATCATAGCATACAATGGCTCTGAATAGTCCAACACCCTTTATCCTCTACCGACATATATCCAAATAGTGTTATCCCCAATTACCAATAAAAAAATTGCACAAAAAACTTTAAAACCATCAATCCCCTGCACCATGTGTTCAACAACCAAAATCATACCAAGCAGCAAACAACTCCCATATCCCAGCACCATTCCAGCTCCCTAAATCCGAATCACTAGAACCTACACAATCCAAATACAAGTAGCCACCTACATGAATTTATAACCAACATATTGAAACAAATAATCAACTAACAAAAATCCTCCAACTCACATCCACAACAACTATAACCCTATAAGAAGAAATCAAGCTCCTCCCAAAATATAACATATCCTACAGAACATAGAAAAAAAACATAAAAGAACTCACTTCCACCCAAACCGTAAGAAATAGCCATGTACCTCATAGACAAAAAACACTGAAATTGTTTTCCCAAGTATTTGAATCACGCTATGCCTCCCCATGCCATCTCAGCATAATCCACATAACTATCCAAGACATCCCATTGTGTAAGAAACTAATTAAAATGGATGAAATGATATTGGAGGCTAGTGATATCCCTTGTGAGTGGTGCCTTTGATTAAGTAAACTGGAACCAAAATGGAGAAAATAACATCAAATGGCATACCAGCTACTAGTGGGACCATGATATTTGACAAACAGAAAAACCCACCCTAAGAGTAGGCATAGCATGCCCACAGGCTAAGACTGGACACACTGATGACACACAAATTCCATAATGAAAGAACACCTATTTCCATGAAATATAACTTCACCTATGAATAGATGAAACATCATTGTCCGAAGAACCCATTGCCAATAACCAAAAGAACCAAAAATCAGCACCATTTTAGAAAAGAGAATCAAAGATGATGAATCTCCCAACACCAAAGATCGTGAAGAGCCAAACATGCATGAAACACCACCATCCAGGAAAACCTGATACTACTTACCAAAGATAAAAAATACCTTGAAAAGTAAGAACATAAAACTGATGAATAGGCTATTATATTGAACCCAATGATAGAAAACCACATAGATGTGTCCTCCCACATGACATCTATCCATGAACCCCAAAAATTAAAAAAAAATGTATGTCCTATATAAGAATCCAAAATCTACAAAAAAACACAGAAACTGAGATCCCAAACCCCACTAAGGTACACTGACCATGAACCCCTCACCATGTCGTAATACCATAACAAAAAAAGAGTCTACTAGTGATGATAATCTCACCCATGGAAAAAAAATTCACAACCATGGACATGCCTGAGAAAATGGTATGAACCATTAGTGTGATATTGATGAAAATCCCATTGTTTCCCATGCAGCACTATAAGGAAGAAACTATTTCAGATTGCATGTCCCAACCCACCCAACACTGAGCCGAAGTACCCGAACAACGCCAAGAAAGGTCCCATGAGAAATGTAAACGATGATCCTCTACCAACAAAGATGAAGAACAATAGAATGACCTCCAACAGAAGGCCACAGACAGAAGCCAAGCACAATAAGACAAAATCCAAATTATATGAACCCTTTGCAACCTCAAAAATGACCTTCACAAACTCCATCCACACACACTGTGGTCCCAATATGTATCACTAAAATAGATCAAAATGGAAAACAACCATCAAGAAACCTCCTGATAAGAGAATACAACCCACTATGAGAACCTTTTTCAAAGATGTGAAAACAAATCCATTGTAGTAAGGAGCTTATGAGAGCTTCGTGAACATAATAACTAACTCTAGAAACATACCTTGTAGAAAGGGTTTTTTTAGTTTTTAGTGGTTTAGGTTTTATGGTTTTTAAGGTATTAAGATTATTTTATGGTTTTAAATCGTTTTTAGGGGTTTTAGGCTATTTTTGGGGGGCTTTAGGGATTTAGAATTTTTGGGGTTCTTAGGGGTTTAATGTGTTTTAGGATATTAAGATTTTATTTGGGATTCTGTGAGGTTTTATATTTTTTTTATATTTTTAGGGATTTTTAGGGACCTCTGTGATTATAGGTATTTAGGGTCTTAGGGATTTTTATGGGTTTAGGAGGTTTTAGGTTTTTTATAGCATTATAAATTTTTAGGTTTTGAGGGGTTTATATATTTTTAGGTATTAATGTTCTCTTAGGGTTTTCTGTTTTTAAAGATTTATTTTATATTTTTTTGATTTTAGTAGTTTTTTTCTTGATTTATAATATTTGTAAGAATTTTGAGGGGTTTTAGAGCTTTTTATGGGTTTTAGTGGAATTAAATGTTCTTTTTTTTATTTTAATGGGATTTTCATGGTTTTTATAGTTTTTTATGTTTTAGGGATTTTTGTAGTTTTTTTTTTGGATTTTTATGCTTTTTAGGGATTTTTATTTTTATTTTGGTTTTCTGAGAATTTTCATGTTATTTTAGGTTTTTTGGATTTTATTTTTAATTTTTAGGGGTTTTATGTGTTTTCACAGTTTTAAGATTTTATTAGCGGGTTCTAGGGTTTTGCGGGGTTTTTATGTATTTAGGGATTTTTAGGGATTTATTATAATTTTTATTATTTTTATACAATTTGATGTTTTGGGGGTTTTTTAGGGTTTTGATAATTTTCTTTCGGCCTGTAAATTTTTTTATGTTTTTAGAGATTTTACAGAATTTTTTGGATTTTTATTGTTTTACGTATCTGTGGGTTTTAATGGTTTTTAGGGTTTTTTAGGGTTGTTTGAATTTATTTGTCATTAATTTTTTTAGTGTTTTTAACGTTGTAGGGGTTTAAAGGTTTTTTATAGTTTTAGTGGGTTTTAGGGGATTTAGGGGATTTTAGGGTTTTTAAGGATCTTTCACGTTCTTTTGGTTTTTTGAGGGTTTTAGAGGTTTTATAGTTTTTTGTGCTTTTATATTTTTAATGATTTTTCATTTTTTTAGAATTTTTAAGGGTTTTTTTGAGTTTTTATAGTTTTTTGGGTTTTTAGGGGTTTTTTAGTTTTTAGGGGTTTTAAGGGTTTTTAATGTTATAAACATTTTTAGGGTTTTAAGGGGTTTTTAGAGTTTTTAGATGTTTTTTTTAATTTTGTATTGGTTTTTAGGTTTTTAATGATTTAGGAGTTTTTTATGTTATTAGGGGATTTAAGGGTTTTTAGGGCTTTTTATTTTTAGGGTTTTTAGCTTTCTTATTTTTTTGTAAGGATTTTAAAAAATTTTAGATCATTATGGTTTTCTTTGGAGTATAAGTTTTTTATGGTATTTTATGTTTCTTGGGATTTTAAGGGTTTTTTATGATTTCTATGTTTTTTAGGTTTTTTAGGGATTTTTTCTGTATGTAGGGGGTTTAGAATTTTTAGGGTTTTTAAGGTTATTTAAAAAAAATTATGTTTTTCATGGTTTTTATTTTTTTAGTTTTTTAAGTTTTTCATTGGGTTTTTATGGGTTTTATGGTATTTTAATTTTTAGGAAATTGTAGGTGTTTTTTAGTATTTTTGTAATTTTTTTGGTGTTTTTAGTCATTTTTAGGGTTTTATGGGTTTTATGGGTTTTTATGGTTTTAGGTATTTTTGGGGTTTTCTAGGGTTTTAACGATTTTTTTAGAGTTTTTAACCCTTTTATGTGTTTAAAGGGTTTTAATATTTCTTATTGGGTTTTAGCGAATTTTATGGGGTTTTAGGGTTTTCAATGATTTTGAGGGGTTTGGGGGTATTTATTGTTTTTTATGTTCTTTAGGTTCTTTTGCAATCTTTTGGTTTTTAGAGGTTTTAAATGTGTTTATGTTTTTATAGTTTTCTTTGGGTTTTTCATATATTTTAGTGTTTTATATGTATTTAATATTTTTAGGGAATTTTTATCATTTTTATATTTTTTATTATTTTATGTATTAATGGGATTTTATGTTTTTTAGGGTTTGAAAGGTTTTTATAGTTTTTTGGGGTTTAGGGATTTTTTAGTTGTTAGGTTATTCATGGTTCTCTAGAGTTTTTTAGCATTTTTTAGGGTTTAAAGGGTTTTAATGTATTTAGTGGTTTTTATTGTTTTATAGGTTATTTGAGGTGATTATGGGTTTTGGGGGCTTTTAGGGTATTATGTGTTTTTAGGGTTTTAGGTTATTTTATGGGTTTTCGGGTTTTTTGGGTTTTTAGTGTTTTTTCTATTTTTGGGGGTATTAAGTGTTAGTAGGGTTTTAAGGTTTTATGAGGGGTTTTAAGATTATTTATGTGTTCTGGTATTTTTTTTGGTTTTTTAGTTATTTTTTATGATTTTTACTATTTTTAGGTTTTTTAGGGATTATGAGGGGTATTAGGGTTTTAGGGTTTTCGTCATTTTTTAGGTTTTTAAGGGTTTTATGTGTATTCATGTTTTATGGTTTTTAGGGTTTCTTAGAGTGTTTATGTTGTTTTTTCTATTTTAGGATTTTAGGGATTTTTTTAATGATTTTTATTGTTTTTAGGGATTTTAGATATTTTGAAGGTTTTTTGTTTTTTTGGGTTTTTGGGGTTTTTTAGATTTTTTGGATATTTTTTTGCTTTATATAGTTTTTAATATTTTTAGGGGTTTAAATAGTTTTCAGTGTTTTTAGTGGTTTTTTATGGTTTCATAACTTTCTCGGTTTTGTTAGGCTATTATGGGTTTTATGGTTTTTATGGGTTTTTAGTGTTTCAAAGTAGTTTTAGGGTTTTAGGGTTTTTGAATATTTAGATATTTTTGATGTTTTTAGTGTTTTTAGTTTTTTAATCATTTCTTAGGGTTTTTTTGGGTTTTTATAGTTTTTAAAATTTTAGGAATTTTTAGGTGTTTTTAGGATTTTATATGGGTTTAAGGGTTTTGATGGTTTTATGGTTTTTCACGGTTTTTTTTAGGTTATTACTAAGTTTTTATCTTTTTATGAGTTTTAATATTTTTTTAGTTTTTAATTTTTTTCAAGTTTTTTATGCTTTTAGGGATTTCTGTTGATTTTTTAATAATTTTATGGGTTTTTGGGTTTTTTGGGATTTTAGGGATTTTTAGAGTTTTAGATGTTTTGGTATTTTTATGATGTTATGTTTTTTTTGATTTTATGGTTTTTTTAGTTTTTATGGGTTTAATGGTATTTATTGATTATTAATTTCTTTAAGGGTTTAAAGAGTTTTTAGTAGTTTTTAGCATTTTTATAGGGAATTGGGGGTTTCATGTTTTAATAGGTTTCTGTGTTTTCAGGGTTTTTTGGGTTTTTATGTTTTTCTTAGGGGCTTTCTTAAGGGGTTTCTGAGTTTTAAGGGTTTCAAACATTTCTAAACATTTTAGGGATTTTTAAGGAATTTATTATTTTTATGGTTTTGGAGGATTTAGGTTTTTTCGTGTTTTTAGTGTTTTTTAGGTTTTAGGGGGTTTAAGTATTTATATGTTTTTAAGGACTTCATAGGGTTTTTAGAGGTTATAAGGTTTTTATGTGTTTACGACTTTATAGTATTTCTTATTTTTATGGGTTTTATATGGATTTTGAAGGATTTTATGGTTTTTATAGTTTTTTGGAATCTCTCCATTTTTTTACAGTTTTTAAGGTTTTTTTCTACCTTTTCACTTTTTGTGGTCTAAAGGGTTTTGATGTTTTTAGTTGGTTTTTATGGGTTTTTTGGGGTTTTATGGTTTTTAGGGGTTGGGCGGTTTTCTGTTCATTTTAGGATTTTTAAGGGTTTTATCAATTTTTAGGTTTTAGGCTTTTTGTGTGTTTTTTAGTTTTTGAGGTTTTCTTAGGGGTTTATGGGTTTTTACCTTTCTAGGGACTTTCAGGCCTTTTTTTAGTATTTTTATGGATTTTTTGGTTTTGGGGGATTTTGAGGTGTTTTAGGGTTTTTTATGTTTTAATTGGTTTTTTTGGGTTTTTATCTTTTTTAGGATTATTAGGGCTTTTAATAGTATTTAGGTTTTAAAGGTTTCCTTTTTGGTTTTCAGGATTTTTTTTTGGACTTTTATGTTTTTGGGGTTTCTAGTGATTTTTAGGATATTTATAGGTTTTATGGTATTTAGATATCTTGATGGTTTTTAGGGTTTTAGAGATTTTACAACTTTTATATTTGTTTTGGTATTCAGTGTGTTTTTAAGTTTCTTAGGGTTTTAATGTTTATAGTGTTTTAAAACATTTTTTGGGGTTTAATGGGGTTTAGTGTTTTTAGTTGTATTTTAGGATTGTATGGTTAATATGGTTTTTGGGATTTTTAAGGGGTTTTGGAGTTTTGGGGTTTTCATGTTTTTAGCATTTTTAATTTTTTTATGGGCTTTAAGTGTTTGCAGGTTTGTAAGTAATTCATAAGGTTTTTAGGGGTCTTAGAATTTCTTTTTTAGATTTTAGTGATTTTTATGAATTTTATGGTTTTTCTGGGAGATCTTTTGATTGATTTATATTTGACTGCTATGCAAGAGTATGGTTATGATACTGCATATGTAAAGGAAATAGACCCTTATTGTTCATATAATAGTTATTCCTATGATATTTGATTTCCTTTAATGGGTTTGAGCTCAATTGGATGAGGGAGGGTAACTTGGGAAGACATGGGTGGTCATATTTTTAGGATTTTGAGGTGTTTTAGGTTTTTTTAGTATATTTAGAATTTTAACAGATTTAAGTGTTTTTAAGTTTTTTGGTTTTCATTGGGTTTTTATGTTTTTATGGTTTTTATGTATTTTTTTATTTATAATGTTTTCAGGTTTTTGGGGATTGTGAAATATATATATATATATATATATATATATATATATATATATATATATATATATATATATATATATATCTCTGTGTGTGTGTGTGTGTGTTTGTTTGTTAATGTATTTTTATACCCAAACACATACACAAATATGTTTACACAATACAACCCTTGTGAGGAACTAATAATTAAGAGCCCATACGGTGTCACCAGGGAGGAAAATATGGCTTTTACTAGTGGAGTTTTTAGGATAGTTTGTGGAACAATCTATAGAAGTTATCATTTAATTTTTAGACAACTGTTTAAATTAAATTGTTATAAAATCAATTCCATTGAATTAGTGGATTCGGTTTTAATGTTTTTTGGGGTTTTATGGTTTTTAGGGGTTTTAGGGTTTTTGAGTTTTTAGGGGTTTATGGTTATTTAGAAGTTTTTAATGTTTTTATGGGTTTTAAGGGTTTTTGTAATTTTTATTGAGGTTTTGTGATTTTCTATATTTTTAGGTTTTTAATGTCTTTAGGGGTTTTTATGGTTTTTATGGGTTTTATGTTTTTTATGGTCTTTTTTTGGGGGGTTTAGGGTTTTTAGAATTTTTTAGGCTTTTATGGGTTTTAAGTGTTTTTTGGCTTCTATGGTTTTCTTAGGGTTTTAGGATTTTAATGGATTAATATGTATTTAGGTATTTTTAGGGATTTTATAGTATTTTTATGGTTATTAGGTTTTTTAGGGTTTTTGAGTGTTTTATATTTTGTTTTTGAGTTTTTAGTGGTTTTAGATATTTTATATTTTTTCTGGTTTTTATTGGCCTATTTTTTTAAGTATCAAAGTTTTTTTTAGGGTTTTATATTTTTTAGGGTATTTTACATTTTTAGATATTTTTATCGATTTTTTTACAATTTTTTGGTTTTAGTGTTATTAGTGATTTTGAGTGATTTTAGGGTTTTTCGTGGATTTTTTTGATTTTTTTGAGTTTTTGAGGGTTTTTAAGGTTTTTAGAGTTTTTAATGGATTATGGGCTCAAAGGGTTGTTAGTATTTTTAGAGGGATTTCTTTGGTTTTTAGGTGTTTTTATGATTTTTAGTGGTTTTTAGAGGTATTAGGATCTTTTAGGGTTTTTAAGGTTTTTAGCATTTTATTAGGTCTTTAGTGGTTTTACGCATTTTTAGTTTTTTTTGGGTTTCATTGAGTTTTTAGGTAATTTAGGTTATTTCAAATTTGAGGGATTTGTAGTACTTTTAACATATTTTTATAGTTCTTAGGTTTTCTATGGTTTTTTAGGATTTTTAGGGTTTTAAGCTTTTTTAGCATTTTTAGCATTTTATGTTTTTTAGGTTTTAGGGGATTTATGTGTTTTATGGTTTTTATGGTTTTCTTATGGATTTCATGGTTTTTAGTATTTATTATGTTTCTTGGTATTTTTAGGTATTTTTAGGGTTTTTAATGGTTTTTTTGGATTTTGTGTTATTTTGTGGGGTTTTAGGGGCCTTTTGAGTTTTTATGGTTTTTTTGAATTTTTAATGTTTTTTTTGTGATTTTAGTGTTTTATATATTTCTAGAGTTTTTAATGTTTTTATTGGTATAATGTGTTTTTAGTGTTTATTTTGTTAGATTTCAATTAGGACAAAACATAGAAAATATGGAATTTAAGTACAACGTAATAGCCTAATGGGTGAACCAAATAGCCTAAATTCCCCTAACAACTGAAAAAATGTAAATGGGCCTGATAACTATCATGAAACCCAAAAAAACAAACATTTGAAAAATATTCTTGATAATCCTTGGGAATCCAATCCAAGAAATTTTCTGGAAAACTAGACCGAGACACCATGTGAATCACTAACAAATCATTGCCCAAAAAGAGCCCGATAAACCTCCCGAAGTCCATCCAAACCACCAGCTCGAAGATGACTCAAGAACATCATGAATCCCATTGAAAAAAATTACTGAAAAATGATTGAGAAACCTCCCAAATACCAATGTTCCCAACACCTATCTCATAGCACCCATCTCATAGCTCCATCACCAACTCAAGCGGCAAACACCATTGCTAACAGGACCCATCCAACACAAATTGGTCAGCACCCAAAACTAGTACACTTACCAAACAACTCTAACTTCCATATCCCATAACAAGCTCCAAGCATCAACAGCTCCCAACACCTGCAAAACCCCCCAGAAACACCTATCACCCCACAATATCTCCTACCTCCCTACCTAAATCAACCAGCACAAGTATCTCCCAGTAGCATCCAATGGCCCTCTTCTATTTTATCACTACATCCAAGAGCCATAAAAAGTCAAACATCTTGTAACATCTCCCATCACAACACCCAGGAGTATCAGCCCCATACATAGTAGAGAAAATAGAAAAACAAACAGCGCAAACAGCCATCCCCAACAGCCAATAAACAGTACCAAAACCAGCCCCAAAAGCAAACAACTCCCATCTTCCTACACCAATCCAGCTCCCAGTATCCGAAGTATCAATCCCTACACTGGCCAAAAACAAGAATCCACCACCCAGTATTTATCACCATCAACCAGGAAAAAACATATCAACAAAAAAACTCTTCCCATCCACATCCACAATAACTAAAACCCCATAAGTAGAATCCAAACTCCCCAAAAAAATAGCAGAGTCTACAGAACATAGTAACAGAACATACAATTTCCTCACCTCCACCCAAATAAACAACCAAACGAACCAACCCGAACAGCCAAAAAACACAGTTGGACCTCCTACAGTATCCAATGCACCATAGGCCTCCCCATGCAATCTCGACATTAGCCACACAACCATCATAGAATCCTCATAGTTTTGGGAAATTGAAAACAAAGTAGTCAATGATAGAGGATGTCAGTGATAACCCTTGAAAGTGGAACCTTCAATGATGACAACAGAAACCATGACATAGGAAATGACTCTGGTGAATGAACCAGTTGTCCGCAGAATCGAGATAATTGAAAAAAATCAATACCCACACTGAGAAAAATCAGAAACTGTGCTAGCTGGCCGAGACCACCCACACAGACAACAAATGGTTTCCATGATGAAATAACACCTTTAGACATGAAAGTGACATTCACAAGTCAATGGAATCAATTTCATTGGAAAAATAACCCACATCCAGAAACCAGAATAACCAACAACTAGTACTACCATTGTAGAGATCACTGAACATGATGGACATCCCCACACTAAATTTGTCAATGAAAAACGTAGATGAAAAACTACCTTCCTTGAACACCAAATTCCAACTTCCTAATCTGCCAAATCCATCGAGAATTAAGACCACAACACCATGGAACAAGCTTGAAGACTGACCTCAGCAATCTAAAACCACAAAGACACCTCGATCCACATTACATCGAAACATGAACACCTGAAAACACCAACATATGTTGTGTGGAAAATCTAACACCTACACTAGACACGCACACCAACCAAGATCCCTCACATCATTGAGGAGCATTGGCCATGAGGCCTCTCACCAAGCCTAAAGACCAAAATAGAAAAAGTGGACATTGATGATGACAACTGAACCCAACACCTAATAGGTGTTGACGACTATGGCCCCGCCGATAAAAAAGTACGAAAACACTTGTACAAACATGGAAAATCCCTCCACTCCCAAAACACCATCGAAAGGAAGAAACAAGGATATTTTGGTGGTCAATTTAGAGATAGGGTTTTTTTAATGGGTTTAGGTTAAATTTATTTAGGGAAATAGGTTTATTAGGAACCACATCAAGTGGCGCATTGGCATAAAAACCCAAAGCGACACTTAAAGTGGCGCTTTCGCTTTTTTTATTTTTTTTCCACCTGATTGCCCATTATATATATTTATAATAAATCTATAATTATAATTTAATTATAAATACAAATATATTTACATATAAATAATAAATAAATTATTATTTATAAATATGTATTGAAGATTATATTTATAAATACATAAATATTTATTTACAATAATACATAACTATATAAAATATAAATATATTTAAATATAAATAAATCTATGGAATTGTGATTATGCATTTGTAAATATAATTTTAAATATATAATTATAAATAAGGATCTATTTATATAAATATTTATTTACAATTATAAATTTAATAGTATAATCATTTATAATTAATATATATAATTCTTTATATATATAATTATAAATATATATTTATAAATATAAAAAAATATTTATATAAATATAATTAAATAAAAAATATATTTATAATTATAAATATTTATAAATAATTATATATTTATTACTAATTAAATACTTATAATTATATATTTATTTATAAATTATTAATAAATTAATACTTATTTATTTACAAGTAACACTTATTAATTATTTATAATTATTAATTATTTATACTTATTAATTATACTTATTAATTATCGATACTTACTAATTATAATTTTTAATTAAAAATACTTTTAAATTTTAATTATTAATAGATATAAATAATTAATAAGTATAAAAAAACAAATTGCCACTTCAAGTGGCACTTTGTGATTATGTTCTTTTGACGATTTTGTGTGTGTTTTATTTATATTTTTAAATAAAAAATATATTTGTAATTATATAATTATAAACATATCTTTAGAGATAAATATTTATAATTATGTAAACATAAATATATTTACATATATATAATTTTGAAAATATTGTTACATGTATATTTAAAATTGATTTATACATATATTTAATATTCGTATGTAAATATTTATATGAATAATTATATTTATAATTATATTTCAAATTATATTTTAATTATATTTATACATAGATATTTATAATTATATATTTTTTCATATATATATATATATATATTAATCTATAATTACTAATCTATATTTATATAGTTATAAGTATTTATTTATAAATAAATTTTAAATATTGTTAAACAAATAATAAATTATTAATAACAATATTATTATTTGAAAGCTTATTAATTTGAAATATTGTTATACATATAATAAATAGTTGAAAATAAAAAGTATTTCATAAACAATGTTGACTGAAAATAATTTATAAGCTTTCAAATCCACCTAATTGAAACTTAACAATATCTCAAGTAAGTGGTTTTGAAAGATTATAAATTATAAACTATAATAGAAATATAAATGAAAAGTAAAAAATGGATTAAACATATAAGAAATAGTTGAAAATAAAAAGAACTTCGTAATCAATGTTGATATAAAAAATTATAAGCTTTCAAATCCACCTACTTGTAACATAAACAATGTTTCAAGTACGTGACTTCAAAATCCTATAAAATATAAACTATATGACCAATATAAATGAAACATAAAACATGGATTAAACATTCAATAAATAGCTCAAAATAAAAAGAATTTCATAATCAGTGTTCATCAAAAATAATTTATAAGCTCTCAAATCCACCTCTTTGAAACTTAAAAATTACAACACCCTAAGCTTCCATGGTACACTTCTCTTTGAATAATACAATAGCGTGTGTTGTATGCAACTTCGAGTTCTAACACACCACAACCAATCAAACTAGCCGTTATGAATAGTAATACCCAATTTTTAAAATTTTAAAAAATTTATCATTCAAAATGGAATTCAGTTTTGTATTCGGAATATCAAAATTAGCTTAGGGGGAATTTTTTTTATTTTTTTTGAAAACATTCAAGTTTTGATGAATGTTGAAAAACATTGAGTTATTGTTTAAAACTGAATTTTTATTTAAATAATTTTTTATTTTATTTAAATTTATATTTGGTCAAAATATATACATAATACTTATTTATGTTCAATGTAATTCATCGGAGTCAGTTTATAATAATTTTAGATATTTAATGATTTTATTGAACTTTTTACCGTCTTTTACCCTCCTCCTAAGAGCATTTGCAGATTTACATAAAACCTAATTTTACCGCTTCTATGAGTTGAATTTAAAAAATCAGAGAAACACGGTTGATATTAGTAAGTAAAATGTGGTTCAATAAGATGAAAATAATTTTTGGTGAATAGTAACTTTTTACTTTTATTTACCACGATTAAAAGTAAATAGGGTAATTAAGGGTAAAAATGACATTATTATTACCCTAAAACAGGTAATAATTCTATTGGATATGTCACGACCCATCCTCGGGGCCCGTGCCGTGACTACCCCAAGCCCGCCTTCTATAGGCCAGGGGCTGGCGACTAGCACCAAGGCGTAAATCCCAACAAAAAGGGAAGGCATTGCTTTTGAAAAGTAAACATGCACCATAGAGTAAGCAAGCGGAAAAGTAAACACTAAGTAAAAACGGTAACAAGCTGTGCTGGAAGTAAAAGGGGACGGAAATACAAGCCCAACTGTAAAGTACAACTGAAAGGGGAAAAACATCAACTGTAAAGAAAAGTCGCAGCGTCGAGCCGTCCTCTGGAAGTCCCACCTGAAGGGTGGGTACAGATAGCCTCCACAGCTCCTCGGTCCAGCCGTCCGCTCCGAGCACGTCTCGCCCAGTGGTCCACCTCCAGGTATTGTCCTGCTCTGCACGCCTCCACCATGGTCAGTGCTGTCCGTCGTCTGCAACCAACACCACGAAGTACGGGCATAGCCCGTGCATGGGTGAGTATAAGCTACTCAGTAGGGACCCCGAGACCCCCGAAGGTCTCCCGAAATCCACAAAGGATAATCCACAAGGAAAAGATACAATCACGAAGTAACATCTAACACGGCTTAGGTATATTCCCATACATATACCTAAGTCATCAATTCCCGTTCGGCTCCAACGTCCGAGCCCAAGCACAACCCAGTCCACACAGGAAAGCAAACGTATACCCACACATGATAGCTTAACACAATCCAAAAAGGAGAGTAAACAATAAATCCACACAGGATAGCTCAACACAATCCACAGAGGAGAGTAAATAGTAAATCCACACAGGATAGCCCAACACAATCCACAAAGGAGAGTAACTAGTAAATCCACAGAGGATAGCTCAACACAATCCACAAAGGAGAGTAAACAGTACATCCACTCAGGATAGCTCAACACAATCCACAAAGGAGAGTAAATAGTAAATCCACACAGGATAGCTCAACACAATCCACAAAGGAGAGTAAACAGAAGATTCAGCTCACACAGGTATACTTCTTCAGATGACGATATAGATGATCACTGATCCATCTAAGTCGTCGGACCCACGAAGGATCGATAGGTAACTGACCCCCGCAATGACCCACACAGGATCGGGCCCACACAGGACCTGTAGGCACTGGCTCACACAGAACCGCTGAGCGCTGACCCACACAGGATCGGACCCACACAGGATCGGGCCCACACAGGACCGGGCCCACACAGGACCTGTAGCACTGATCCATGTAGGATCGCTGAGTGATGTAGTCGTCGCAGTCCACTGAGGATCTCTGCACAGTTGTCACTGCAGTCCACTGAGGATCTCTACATGGTCGTCGTCGGAGTCCACGGAGGATCTCTGCACAGTCGTCGCTGTCGAAGTAGCAGTCGCAGCCAGCCTAGGGTTTCCGCACACAGCAAGCTCGTTCGGGAGGGTCCGCTCCACGAGCCGAAAGGCTGATACATCAACTGACACAAAGACCGAAGTTGATGTATCCAAAAGTTCCGTATCGGCAACAGGAACTCAACGTCGCAGACGGCGCGTCGATCGGACGCCCGGTCTGAGAGTTATTGGCTTTTTCGTCCTAGGGGCCCGGTTGGGTTTTAAGGCAAAACCAACCCGACCGTACTCCACCTGCGTCCAAACCTCTAGCGGAGTATGCCAAAAGATCCTTCTCACAAAGAGGAATTCAACGATGCTGACGGCACGTCAATCGGACTTCCGTAGCTCTAGATATGAGCGTTTCCGCTCTGAAGGCCCGATTGGTTTCGTGTACGAACCAACCCGGTCGAACTCAAAGTGTTCCGAAACCTTGAGTGTGATAAACCGAAACGACCGTCTCGATCCAAGGATCGCGTTGCCGCTGACGGCGAGTCGTTTGGAGGCCCGCAGCTCAAGTTACGAGCATTTGAACGAAGATCGTCTGAAGACGGGGGTCCCGGCCCGGGCCTACCCGGCCCGACCCGGTCCGCCGGCCCGACCCGGTCCGACCCGGTCGGACCGGTCTGGCTAGGCCCGCCCGGCTCGGCTCGGCCGGGCAACCGAGCGGCCGATGCGGGAGGGAGCCGCCGCCCCGCGTGACACCCCCGCGGCACCCACGGGGTGTCGGCCAGACACTCGGGGGGGCGCCGCGTGACACCCCCACGGCACCCGCGGGGTGTCGGCCAGACACTCGAGAGGCGCCGCGTGACATCCCTGCGGCACCCGCGGGGTGCCGCCCTGGACACCCGGGGTTGTCGCGGGACAACCCCGCAGCACCAGCGGGGTGCCGCCCTGGACCCCCGGGGTTGTCGCGTGACAACCCCGCGGCACCCGCGGGGTGCCGCCCTGGACACCCGGGGGGCGCCGCCACCTCCGGCTGCCGGAGTCGCTCCGGTGGCTCGTTTTCCTTCCCGTCTGCGCCGTTGCTCTTCCCGGGACTCGTCTTTCACTGCGGAAACATAAAACATCCGTTGCGGCACGTTCCGTCGTCGCCCGTCAAATCCGCACAAAACGAAGAACAGCGGAGGGTCGTCGGGTCCTGTTCGTTTGGCCCGCACCCTCCGCGTTAAAAAAAACATCGGGAGAAAATGTTGAACACATGAACCGACAATTTTAATAAAATAAAATTGTTCATTCGAAAACGGTTCTTTAATTTTTAAAGAACGTTCACGGGAATATAAAGAGGGGTATTCCAAATTATAAAATCCCGACCTCGTTGGTCGTCGTCGTACGCACGTCCTTCGCGGAATTGCTCATCGCGGGAGGTGGAGATCGTCGCGTCGTCGCGGAAGGGCGTCGCGTCGTCGCGGAACACGGATTTGAGTCAACGAACTCAACGGACCATGAAACAGCAGATTTAATTTAATTAATTAAATCCGTGTTTTGGTAAAGAACCACGAAGGATATAAAAAGGAAGGTCCGAGACTCTTACCTCAAGCAGCCGATCGAAGATCCATCGCGGAGGAAGAGGCGTCGCAGAAGAACGTTGTTGGCGTCGCGGATCACAGCATCGCGTCGTCGATTTCCGGGTTCAGCGTTCATCGCGTTCTTCGCATTCTTCGTGAAGGAGGATGAAGGTTCAAGGATCCTCTCTCAACGAGTAATCCTCCAAAAGAAAAGAGAGGTTGGTCTTATTTTATTATTATGCCAACAAACGAAAACGGGTAAGAAACGACCCATTAATTCGTTGAATTAATTCAACGAAAGAAACAACTCATTTAATTTACGAAATAAACCGCCCAATTAAATGGTCTATTAAGAATTTAGAAAACGCGTCAGTTGACTTTCATAAAGATGGGTTTTCGCGGGTGCGTTTCTTAGCGGAAAGAAACGGCAGGGCTCGTGCGGGCCCCACCTCACAAATATCCTACCAAGGGGGTAGGATATTTCTGGATAGCATCCTATCCGGATCAACTCAGTTTAAGCCTCTTTTAAGTGGCTTCAAGTGGCTTCCATGTGGCTTAAGTGAAATAAAATATAGTTGTCATAAAATTATTTTATTCCTTAACTTTGAGCCCGAAAATTAAAAACCACACGCGAGCAAACGCAACTCCGGAAGAGGCGTTTCTAAGTGAATAACGGCGCTGCGATTTCATCGATGCCCTCAGAATTCGATTCCGGTAACCAGTTCAAAAGTTAGAAAAACCCGCTCGTCCGTTCACTGAACGTACCCGAGCCAAACTTCGGAAAATGATTCCGGGCACACCGAGCCTCGGAATCCGGTGCCGTCAGAAGCTTCACTCTTGTAAAATTTCAAAGAAAATTTAGAAAAAAATTTACTTGAAATTTACGGGTCTTTACATTAATCCCACCACAGGGCTTTACGTCCCCGTAAAGCTTCAACACAAACTAGGGATACAAAGGCGGTACTGAGCACGCAACTGAGCCTCCCGCTCTCATTTCTCCCTGGAGGTTCCCGTGCTGCCATCTGATGCGCACAAGAGGAATCGATCGCCCACATAGGACCCTCTCCTGTCGATCCTCTATCTCCGCCGGGACCTCTGCAAAAGTCTCCCCATCATCCATGTCTAGCTCCCCATGGTCAATGATGTGCGTCGGGTCATGCATGTATCTCCTCAGCTGAGATACGTGGAAGACGTCGTGCACCCGGTGCAACTGAAGTGGCAGAGCCATGCGACAAACCACCTCGTCAAATCCCGAAAACCACGTCGAGGTAAGACCCGTAAGAAGATGTGGTCGCCATCCTCGAACTCTAGTGGCCTCCGCCTCCTGTCAGTATAAGACTTCTGCCGGCTCTGAGCTGTAATCATCGCTCCTGGATGACCTGGACCTTCCCTGTCATGGCCTGGACCATCCCCCGGTCCCACAAGAGCTGCTAAGATTTCTTCTTTGCCGATAAGAGAAATCTGGTCCCATCCCCTTGATGAACCACATTCTTTGCCTAAAACAGTCAATCCCGACATGGATGATACTAATCCATACCAAGGATGACGTCGTAAGGCCTCGACGCTACTACCAAGAGATCCAACTGTTACTCTCGCCTCCAAGGGTTGAGTCACACTGTCGGCATCAGTGTGTGGTAACTGGGTCTCCTCTAGTAGATGTCTCACAAGTGAGGGTCAAGTCAACAGTCAAACTGGAACCTCTTAGTAACAACACAAAAGAGGACAAGAATGAAAACATCACAAAGGTATGCGTCTTTTATTATTGCAGCTCATAACACAAAGACGCTACAAAATAGAAACAAGGAACTAGAAGTACAAAGGACGTATCCACTAGTTCCACTCCTATCCATCTACTCCCAGAGCTCCATGATCGAAGGCATCAGCTGCCGGAAGCTGAGCTCTCCCATGTCCACCAACTCCCTGCGGTCGGGGTGGACCTCCTGGTGGTGGTGGTGGCAGAGCCTCAAAGCGTCGCCCACCACTGGCTGCTTGGCCAGCTCCTCTGCCTCGTCCGCCTCCTCCCTGCGGACCGCCATGGTCGACCCTCTGCCTCTGCCTGGGCGGCCCCTCCACCGTCTGCTGCTCCTCGGTACGACGGGTCGGGCAGTCACGAGCCATGTGGCCCTGCCCGCCGCACGAGTAGCACCTCCTGCCTCTCAGAAGACTGGCTCCGCGCTGTGTGCCCCACACTGCTGAGCCACTGTCCCGAGGTCGTCTGCCGAAACCCTGAGTCATCCATCGGCTACCTGCTGCCGAAGACTCCGCTACCTGCCGCCCTACGGTAGGTCTCGCTGTGGACTCTGCCAGAAAGCTCTCAATCAGAAGGGCTCGCTCCAGCACTCTTTCCTGGGTCGGGATGCTGAGGGAGATCAGTGAGGCCCTGATCTCATGCCTCAGTCCCTGCTCGAAGGTCTGGGCCCGGAAGAACGGGACCCGTACCATATATGTCGAGTAGCGAGAAAGGTCAGTGAACCTCGCCGCGTACTGGGCGACCGTCAGGCTGCCCTGCCGCAGCTGAAGAAGCTCCTGGATGCGTACCACACGGAGGGTGGCTGGGACGAACTCGGAGCGGAACATGCTCTCAAAGTCCGTCTAGAGGAGTGATGCCTCGTCGTGAACCTGGAGCATCAAGCTCCACCATCTTCCTGATGTCGCGTGCAGTAGGCTCGCCGCAAGGATCACCATGAGGTCTGCTGGTGTCCTCACTAGCCTGAAAACCCGGACGACCGCCTCCAGCCAGTCCTCGGCCGCCTGGGGGTCTGTCTCCCCACGGAACCTGGGTGGTCGCTGGCGCTGGAACTCGTGCAGAGCTCCGACGCGTCGTGCATCGTCAGCGATCGGCGCTGGAAGCATCGGGGGCTCGGTGGGTAAAGGTACCGCCGGTGCCTCCATTGTCAATGGGCCATGTACCGAAGCCTCGTCGCTCGGCGGGCTGTCGTCGCGCTCTACTCTCGGAACCCTAGCCGGCTACAGTCGTGGGGCCATCCTGAAAAGGAAACAAGTGCAACATGGTCAGAACAGTATACCTGGTGAGCTGACACAAGTAATCACAAAGAAAACTTGAAACACACATGCAATCAATGTTTTCGTGCATTAAGTCGGAAATCAGAAGTCAGGGTCCTGGTGTACGGATACGTCGGCCTCCGCACCAACACTGGACTCCCGGGACTGATAACCACACTCAATAAGCTAAACACTATTGCTTCACATAGAAGAAACATCAGAGTCCGCGGTAGAACCGACCACCTCTGATACCAATTTGTCACGACCCGTCCTCGGGGCCCGTGTCGTGACTACCCCAAGCCCGCCTTCCATAGGCCAGGGGCTGGCGACTAGCACCAAGGCGTAAATCCCAACAAAAATGGAAGACATTGCCTTTGAAAATTAAACAAGCACCATAGAGTAAGCAAGCGGAAAAGTAAACACTAAGTAAAAACGGTAACAAGCTGTGCTGGAAGTAAAAGGGGCCGGAAATACAAGCCCAACTGTAAAGTACAACTGAAAGGGGAAAAACATCCACTGTAAAGAAAAGCCGCAGCATCGAGCCGTCCTCTGGAAGTCCCACCTGAAGGGTGGGTACAGATAGCCTCCACAGCTCCTCGGTCTAGCCGTCCGCTCCGAGCACGTCCCGCCCAGTGGTCCACCTCCAGGTACCGTCCTGCTCCGCACGCCTCCACCACGGTCAGTGATGTCCGTCGTCTGCAACCAACACCACGAAGTGTGGGCATAGCCCGTGCAGGGGTGAGTATAAGCTACTCAGTAGGGACCCCGAGACCCCCGAAGGTCTCCCGAAATCCACAAAGGATAATCCACAAGGGAAAGATACAATCACAAAGTAACATCTGACACGGCTTAGGTATATGCCCATACATATACCTAAGTCACCAATTCCCGTTCGGCTCCAACGTCCGAGACCAAGAACAACCCAGTCCACACAGGAAAGCAAATGTATACCCACACAGGACAGCTCAACACAATCCACAAAGGAGAGTAAACAGTAAATCCACACAGGATAGCTCAACACAATCCACAGAGGAGAGTAAATAGTAAATCCACACAGGATAGCCCAACACAATCCACAAAGGAGAGTAACAGTAAATCCACACAGGATAGCACAACACAATCCACAAAGGAGAGTAAATAGTAAATCCACTCAGGATAGCTCAACACAATCCACAAAGGAGAGTAAACAATAAATCCACACAGGATAGCTCAACACAATCCACAAAGGAGAGTAAACAGAAGATTCAGCTCACACAGGTATACTTCTTCGGATGATGATAAAGATGATCACTGATCCATCTAAGTCGTCGAACCCACGAAGGATCGATAGGTAACTAACCCCCGCAATGACCCACACAGGATCGGACCCACATAGGACCTGTAGGTGCTGGCTCAAACAGAACCGCTGAGCGCTAACCCACACAGGATCGGACCCACACTGGATCAGGCCCACACAGGACCGGGCCCACACAGGACCTGTAGCACTGATCCACGTAGGATCGCTGAGTGATGTAGTCGTCGCAGTCCACTGAGGATCTCTGCACAGTCGTCGCTGCAGTCCACTGAGGATCTCTGCACGGTCGTCGTCGGAGTCCACGGAGGATCTCTGCACAGTCGTCGCTGTCGAAGTAGCAGTCGCAACCAGCCTAGGGTTTCCGCACACAGCAAGCTCGTTCGGGAGGGTCCACTCCACGAGTCGAGAGGCTGATACATCAACTGACACAAAGTCTGAAGTTGATGTATCCAAAAGTTCCGTATCAGCAACAGGAACTCAACGTCGCAGACGGCGCGTCGATCGGACGCCCGGTCTGAGAGTTATTGGCTTTTTCGTCCTAGGGGCCCGGTTGGTTTTTAAGGAAAAACCAACCCGACCGTACTCCACCTGCGTCCAAACCTCGGGCGGAGTATGCCAAAAGATCCGTCTCACAAAGAGGAATTCAACGAAGCTGATGGCACGTCAATCGGACGTCCGTAGCTCTAGATATGAGTGTTTCCGCTCCGAAGGCCCGGTTGGTTTCGTGTACGAACCAACCCGGCCGAACTCAAACTGTTCCGAAACATTGAGTGAGATAGACGGAAACGACCGTCTCGATCCAAGGATCGTGTTGCCGCTGACGGCGAGTCGTTTGGAGGCCCGCAGCTCAAGTTACGAGCATTTGAACGAAGACCGTCCGAAGATGGGGGTCGGGGCCCGGTCCTCCCCGGCCCGACCCGGTCTGACCCGGTCCGACACGGTCCGACCCGGTCCGACCCGGTCCGACCCGGTCCGACCCGGCCCGACCCGGTCCGACCCGATCCGACCCGGCCCGAACCGGTCCGACCCGGCCCGACCCGGTCCGACCCGGCCCGACCCGGTCCGCCCGGCCCGACCCGGTCCGACCCGGCCCGACCCGGTCCGCCCGGCCCGACCCGGTCCGACCCGGCCCGACCCGGTCCGACCCGACCCGACCCGGTCCGACCCGGCCCGACCCGGTCCGATCCGGCCCGCCCCGGTCCGACCCGGCCCGACCCGGCCGACCCGGTCCGACCCGGCCCGACCCGGTCCGACCCGGCCCGACCCGGCCCGACCCGGCCCGACCCGGCCCGACCCGGCCCGACCCGGCCCGACCCGGTCCGACCCGGCCCGACCCGGCCCGACCCGGCCCGACCCGGCCCGACCCGGCCCGACCCGGCCCGACCCGGCCCGACCCGGCCCGCCCCGGTCCGACGCGGGCGGGAGCCGCCGCCCCGCGTGACACCCCCGCGGCACCCGCGGGGTGTCGGCCAGACACTCGGGGGGCGCCGCGTGACATCCCCGCGGCACCCGCGGGGTGCCGCCCTGGACACCCGGGGTTGCCGCATGACAACCCCGCGCCACCCGCGGGGTGCCGCCCTGGATGCCCGGGGTTGTCGGGTGACAACCCCGCGGCACACGCGGTGTGCCGCCCTGGACACCCGGGGGGCGCCGCCGCCTCTAGCCGCTGGAGTCGCTCCGGTGGCCCGTTTTCCTTCCCGTCTGCGCCGTTGCTCTTCCCGGGACTCGTCCTTCATTGCGGAAACATAAAACATCCGTTGCGGCACGTTCCGCCATCGCCCATCAAATCCGCACAAAACGAAGAACGGCGGAGGGTCGTCAGGTCGTGTTCGTTTGGCCCGCACCCTCCGCGTTAGAAAAAAACATCGGGAGAAAATGTTCAACACATGAACCGACAATTTTAATAAAATGAAATTGTTTATTCGAAAACGTTTCTTTAATTTTTAAAGAACGTTCACGGGAATATAAAGAGGGGTATTCCAAATTATAAAATCCCTACCTCGTTGGTCGTCGTCGTACGCACGTCCTTCACGAAATTGCTCGTCGTGGGAGGTGGAGATCGTCGCGTCGTCGCGGAAGGGCGTCGCGTTGTCGCGGAACACGGCGTTGAGTCAGCGAACTCAACGGACCATGAAATAGCAGATTTATTTTAATTAATTAAATCCGTGTTTTGGTAAAGAACCACGAAGGAGATAAAAAGGAAGGTCCGAGACTCTTACCTCAAGCAGCCGATCGAAGATCCGTCGCGGAGGAAGAGACGTCGCAGAAGAACGTTGTTGGCATCGCGGATCACAGCGTCGCGTCGTCGATTTCCAGTTTCGGCGTTCTTCGCGTTCTTTGCGTTCTTCGCGTTCTTCGTGTTCTTCGTGAAGGAGGATGAAGGTTCAAGGATCCTATCTCAACGAGTAATCCTCCAAAAGAAAAGAGAGGTTGGTCTTATTTTATTATTATGCCAATAAACGAAAACGGGTAAGAAACGACCCATTAATTCGTTGAATTAATTCAACGAAAGAAACAACTCATTTAATTTACGAAATAAACCCCCCAATTAAATGGTCTGTTAAGAATTTAGAAAACGCGTCAGTTGACTTTCATATAGACGGGTTTTCGCGGGTGCGTTTTATAGCGGAAAGAAACGGCGGGGCTCGTGCAGGCCCCACCTCACAAATATCCTACCAAGGGGGTAGGATATTTCTGGATAGCATCCTATCCGGATCAACTCAGTTTAATCCTCTTTTAAGTGGCTTCAAGTGGCTTCCAAGTGGCTTAAGTGAAATAAAATAAATTTGTCGTAAAATTATTTTATTTCTTAACTTTAAGCCTGAAAATTAAAAACCACACGCGAGAAAACACAACTCCGGAAGAGGCGTTTCTAAGCGAATACCGGCGCTGCGATTTCATCGGTGCCCTCAGAATTCGATTCCGGGCACTGGTTCAAAACCTAGAAAAACCCGCTCGTCCGTTCACTGAACGTACCTGAGCCAAACTTCGGAAAATGATTCCGGTCACACCGGGCCTCGGAATCCGGTGCCGTCAGAAGTTGCGCTCTTGTAAAATTCCAAAGAAAATTAAGAAAAAAATTTCCGTGAAATTTACGGGTCTTTATAGGATAAGTATAATATGATAAAAACAACTGTATGAATAAAATATTATCCTTTTGGTCCTCTTGGAATAGATTAGTACATTTATTATTATTTAATTCAATGAAGAGTTAAAAGTGTTAAATTCAATGTTTAATAACTAAACCAGTTTTAATATAGGGTTACACATAAGATAAATTCGACTATAAATATTTATTATAAATATAAAGCGATTTGTAATGTAATGGTATTTTATTTATAATTTTTAGATATTTAATAATTAAATTTATTTATGACATAATGATTTCGCAATAATTACCTAATTAATGAGTGATTAAAATAATTGATATTATAAATATGCAAATAAATTTAATTTCAGAATTTTAATGAATTATAGAAATTTTATAGGTTAATATGACATTTTAGAGTTAGTTTGATGAATTTCTTTTGAAGTAATAATTCTATTATGAATTTAGGAAAAACAAAATACCAAATAATGTCAAAATTATCATAAAAGAGTTTTTAAAACAAATATTATATAATTAATTGATATTATATTCCTAAAAATCTATGTTTTGGCTAATAGACATATATAATGATAGGGGTATCATTAATAAACCAGTTGGAGTTTTCTATGATGTTTATAGTAATTTTATTAACCATATAATATAAAAATACAAAGAGACATGGTAAATGTTAAACTATTTAACTAAGAGATAAATTTAAAAGATAAAGTTAATATAGTGACCCAAACCTATGTAAAAACTATTTGTTGAGTGGTTTTAGACCCATCCACACCTTATCCTTTAAATAATTCTATTTTAAACTATTTGAAATTGAAAATGAGTTTATTATAAAATAATATTTCGATCTTTTTGTAAGGTGCCCCTCACCCCTCTTATAAAAGGTCACACCGCCTTCTCTCTAATTCACACCATCAAAGCCATTTGGCTCAACCAAACCCTACCCAAATACCCTATAAACTCCACTAATTTCATCCTAGAGGCCTTACATTAGTCATGAAACCAACCTATAGAGCCCTTTTTTTATCAAATTAGAAGGAAGAACCCGAAAAAGAGGTAAATATTTCATCACCTCTTTCAAATTCTTTTCATCTTCCACTTCCTCTTTCTTTGTTGTTTTCATTCTAAAATAATAAATCCAATATATTATATATGGTTTGATTTTATTATAAATATGGGACAACCATATTCATTATTCTATCCATCCTTTGAATGACATGTCACCATACGTGTGTGTGTACGGCTTACCATCTCCACTTTGTGGTGTAATTGTTATTCAGTACATTATTATTTGGATGGGTATAATAATGATGTGTAATTGATGTAAATAATAAATTTAACATGATAAAAATATTCTTTATATAAGATATAACATCTAATTATATATTATTTTTATATAAAAAGAATGATATTGTCGCTTGTGCGTATGTACAAATTACCATCTCCACGAACGCGATGATATTTTTTCCCCATCATATCCATTCATGCCTAATTTTCTTCAGATGGTTGAAAATAATATTTAAAGACTTAATATCATTCTGAATATTAATAAGATACATCCTATCCATAATAAACATTACTTACATAACTAAGCATATAAAGGAAAACGAATCAGTTAACACCCAAAATGACAATAATACAAATATATTATTAACAAAGAAATGTTAAAATATCATATATGATATCCTATTAATGTATATGATTTTTTTATAATTTAATAAAAATTATTTCACCATTATATAGGAGGTTAACCTACCCTCTACTAAGAAAAATTATAAGGTATGGGTTGATTTCATAATCACTTTATTATCTAAGATTGTATTTATGTAAGTATTTGCTGGGACCTCTTTATCATCCACATACATGTTTCTTAAAAATGTATTTCAAAACATTTTTACTATTTAATAGACAATGGTTTAAAGTCATTTATACCCTTATTTGACCTTATATATTTTGGAAATAAATCTTTCCGTCATTTTCGAAACAAGTTACTTTTTTGACATTTTCGACAAAATTAAGGTAAGAAAGTTTTTTTAACTTATACGATGGGTGCATCTATTTTCCACTGTTTTAACATCGTCGAAGCTTCCCTTACAAGATTATAAGAATATTTTCAAAATAAATGTTTTCTTTTATAATTATATTACTTTTAAATGATTTCAAAATAGAAAGAGATATTTCTCAAAAAATGTTTTGATTTCATCTATGTCAACATCCTTTGATGGATTGTAAGCTTATTTGAAGTTGATTTATTATGATACAAAACATCCATATTGTATTGAAGTTTTTGTGATATATTTTATTTTGGATGTGCTATTTTTATGTCATTCATTGTTTATGGATAAAGTATTGAAATTTTTTATGCTAGTTTTAATATGAATGTTTATGTTATGTTTAAACTTTTACATATGAGGAATGCATTGGACATAGTAAGTGATGGGTAGAGCCTATTCTAGCTCCTCGATGCATCGTTAGGTCTCATGAGAGAAAATAGTGTCTTGACACTAGGCCTTGGAAAAATCTTATTTGTATTCTTGGCGCAATGCCTTGACTATGTGGTTATGAAAGTCTTGCATTATGCATTCCATCTTTATGAAAGTAGGTATTGATATTTCATGTGATTATTCGACTAGAAGAATATACATGTGAGTAAGTAAATGGAATTATTTTGATTTATATTTTCCATATTATGATGAATTTTATGTTTAAAAGCCTTTTGTTTTAGTTCTATACATTGCCTTAAATGTTTATGCTTATTTATGAAAGTTTACACTATATTGTTATCCTTACTTAGCATCTCAGCTCACCCATTTCTATGTTTTATTTTTCAGAGGATGCAAAAACATCTATTATGACTGACCTGCAGGGATAGTATATGGGATCTCAGTGTTTTCTATGGAAGCAATGTTGTTGTATTTTTCTATATAAGATGTAATGTAAATCTTATGAATATATCTAGTACTTCCAAGGCTACTAAACTAATCAGTATTTTGAGACTTTATATTTTGTGATCATGCTAATGATACGTAATAATGCATTGACTCTGGGCTTTTTGGGTCAGGGAATTATTGTTGGTATCAGATAATGTTTAGTACAAACATTGGAAACTAGATTTAGATAATCTCTCTTTAGAGCACATAGACCTAAGATAGACATTGAGGATTAGTATAGAAGAACTTCCTCTAATTTCGATACTGTATATATTTTTGTGATTTTTCCAAGAAAATAAATCCTTGTCTGGATACTTGCAGGTAGAGGTGGCTCTAGCATAGATGTACCTAGGGGTAAAACCCGAAAACACTACTTTGGGCTAGACTCGAACGATAACTAGTGCACGACAATGGACCTTGATGCACTCTTTGTTATGACACTCCCAGGGGATATGCTTAGAATAATTCTCATTTTTTTACAAACCATTATGAAGGGATTATGAGTATATTCTTCCTTAAAGAAATTTTTTTATGATTATGGATTATATCCATAATATTTTCAATTTATGTTAAGTAGTTTACACGTTAGGAATTATGTATTTAGATTCAAAAACTAATTTATTTTATTCCATTGTTTAGAAATGGAGCCTAGTATAAGGAATGGAAACCATATCAATGCATTCACTCCATGTAGAGATTTCCCTCCTACTCAAGATAATTATAGTGGACCTGGTGATGCAACTAGTGCTGATCAGCTAATCACCATACTAGGAAAACTCACTCAGGTTAGGAATAATAACCTTACCCGTATGGAGCACCCTGATCTGCAGTATGGAGGATCAATGTTAGATCGCTTCATTTGGAAACAACAATCAACATTAAATAGTGGTAAAAATCTACTACTATCTGAGCATTGGATAAATTCCATAGAGAAAATATTCCATGCCTTGGGGAGTATCCAAATGGAAAATGTTGTCATGGCAGTTTACCGCCTCACTGGAGATGCTGATCAATGGTGGTCATTTATTCAAAACACAAATCATGATAATGAAGTATCAAATATGTAATGGAGGGATTTTAAATAAATTTTCTTTGAAAAATTCTTTCTTCGTGACCATCGATCAGATATGGAAAGGAAATTTCTGAGTCCGAGGCAAAAGGAGGATAAGAATGTCGCGAAGTATGAAGCTAACTTTACAAGGTTAGCGAGTCATGCTAAAGAATATATATGTAACCCCAGAAGAAAGATTGATTGTTTATTTGGTGGGATAGAACCATTTCTCTATCAATCATTAGTCTCACAATACTTCTTGCCATACGAATATATTGTCTCATGTTCTATCAAGACAGAAAAAGAATTCTCTAAGTCTTATGACTTTAAAGCAAATCAAGAGAAGAAGAGATTTTCTGAACACTCTAGAAATTGAAATAAGGGGAAGAAGGGAAAAGTTCAATATCCATCGTGTAGTAATTTTGGGAAGAAAAACCCTGGAACTTGCCTGAAAGGAATGAGAGTTTGTTACAAGTGTGGCGAAAGAGGCTACCAAGCTCATGATTAAAATGGGAATAAAGTGGTTGTTGATGTTGAAGACTACAATTGCAGAGAAAGGGGAAATACGAAAATGAATGTCCTAAGTGTTAGGGGAACTTACCTCGGAAAAGGCCAAGGGATCAAGTCCAAGATTATGCTATCACTACTGCTGAGGTTGAAGCTCCAAAAGACGTGGTGGCAGTTAATTTAATGGTTTCCTCAAGTTTAGCCAATTCTTTATTTGATTTTGTATCATCGTATTGTTTCATATCTTCCTAGTTTTATAAGAAAAATAGATATTTCAAATTTGATTTAACAAGGGTGTTGTCATTCAAAATGCCTTAGGGAAGTATCATTGCTACAAATTTTTCTGAATCAGTTCCCATTAGGTCATATAAATGTTCTTTATCTTC
The DNA here is from genome assembly GCA_963277665.1 of Viscum album. Taxonomy (NCBI): domain Eukaryota; kingdom Viridiplantae; phylum Streptophyta; class Magnoliopsida; order Santalales; family Viscaceae; genus Viscum; species Viscum album. The sequence continues at coordinate 1,476,580,134 of OY728148.1, read as the reverse complement.
TAATATTATCATCATACCCATGACTAAATTTGATATAATCCTCGGTATGGATTGGATTTTGGACCCTGATGCAAAAAATTATTGTAATAATAAGGAGGATACTATTTTTTATGACGATAATAAAGAACACCTTATCTTTAGAGTAGAATCATCACCACCTAATTCTTATCTAGATACACCATCAGTAGATCAACTAAATTCAATTTTTGGGGAGAAAGAGAATGAAATAACTGTGGTTTAGGAGAGGAATGTTCAAATAGAGGATGTACCTATTGTGAAAGAATATGTTGATGTGTTTCCAGAAGATTTACCTAGACATCCTCCAGAATGAGAAATTGAGTTTTCCATTGATTTAATTCTTGGATCAAGGTTCATATCGAAGTCCCCTTATATAATGGCCACTATGGAATTAGTGGAACTAAAGAAACAAATATAGGAATTGAGTAATAAGGGATTTATTATCCCTAGTGTTTCTCCATGGGGATCCCCTCTCCTTTTTGTTAAGAAGAAATATGGATCTATGAGGTTGTGCATTGACTACCGAGAGATCAATGTTATAACAATAAAGGACAAGTATCCTCTACCTCTCATTGATAATTTATTTGAACAAATTCATGGATCTCAATACTTTTCAATGATTTAACTTCAATCTAGATATCATTAGTTTTGTGTGAAGAAGGAAGACATTCCAAAAACAGCATTTCGAACTAGGTACGGGCATTACGAGTTTACATTAATGCCTTTTGGATTGACTAATACACCATCTGTATTCATGGATCTAATGAATAGAGTTTTTAAGGAATATCTTGATGACTTTGTAGTGGTATTTATTGATGATATATAGGTATACTCCAAAAGCTACGGAGATCATGAAAATCACTTGGGCATTATCCTGAAGTCTCTTAGAAGACACGAATTATATGGGATGTTTAGCAAGTGTGAATTCCGGCTTTAAGAGATTTAGTTTCTTGGCCATATTGTCTCTGAGGATGGAATATTTTTCGATCATTCTATGAACAAGCCAATCTAAGAATGTCCAGCACCAATGAGTATAACTGAGGTACACAGTTTTATTAGTTTAGGAGGTTATTAGGGATGTTTTGTCCAAAAAATTTCCCGGTTGGCAAACCAATTAACAAAGTTCACACAAAAAGGTGTTAAATTTGTTTGGAAAAAAGAGTGTGAAGATTTTTTTAATAATTTAAGAGAATATTAGTCAATTCTGCCATCTTGATTCTGCCATTGGGGAATGATGAGTTTGTTATTTATAGTGATGCTTCAAAGAAAGGACCTAGTTGTGTCCTTATGCAGAATGATAAGGTTATTGCCTATGCATTATGAAAACTAATCATTCATTAGAAAAAATATCCTACTAATCATCTTGAGTTAGCATCTGTAATCTTTTCTTTTCTTATTTGGAGACACTATCTCTATGGTGAAAAATGTGAGATATATACCGATCACAAGTGTTTGATGTATATTTTCTCACAGAAAGAAATCAACATGAGGCAAACTAGATGGCTTGAACTACTCCAGGATTATGATTTCACTATACACTACGACCTGGGGAAGGAAAATTCTGTGGAAGATGTTTTTAATAGAAAGGATCATAGAGTTTTAAACAATATGAGAGTTTAAAATAATCCGATATACATGGATCTAGTAAATAAGGATATGGGAATCACCATGGAAGGTGAAACATCAATACTGTTTCTAATGGTTGCCAAACCATCTTTACTAGAAAGGATAATGAGTTCTCAGGCTGGTGATGAAGAGTTTCAAAAGAAGATTAAAGCTGTGAATGATGGGATATTGAGTGACTTTGTGTGTTAAGATGGAATTTTGAAATTTGGGAAGAGACATTGTGTTCACGATATACCTGATCTAAAAAGAGAATTGTTGGATGATACTCATAGTTCCAATCTTTCTGTACACCCTAGGAGCAATAAAATGTATAGATATTTGATGGAACATTTTCGGTGGGACAACATAAAAAGGGAGATTGATGCTTTTGTGATAATATGTATGGTGTGTCAACAAGTGAAAGCTGGAAGGAAATAGCCTGGAAGAGTCATGAAACCTCTTCCCATACCTGAATGGAAATGGGATGATATCATGATGGACTTTGTCATGGGACTACCAAAGACTCCTAGAAGGAACGATGAAATATGGGTCATTGTTTATCATCATACCATGTCAGTACATTTTCCTACTATAAGGGAATATTTACCACTTGTACGTCTTGAGAGACTATATATTAATGAATTTGTGAGACTTCATTGTGTACCCCTATCGATTGTTTCTGATCGTGATCCCCATTTTACATCAAGATTCTGGAAAAGTCTTCAGAAAGTTGTGGATACTGAACTTCGTTTGAGCATTGCCTACCACCCCCAAACTGATGGACAATCAGAACAGACTATTCAAACCTTAGAAGACATGTTGAGATCATGCTTACTTGACTTTCAATGTATGTGGGATCAATATTTACCTCTGGTAAATATCCTATAACAATATCTTCCATTCAAGTATTCAGATAGCACCATATGAAGCGTTATACGGAAAGAGATGTCTCACACCAACCTGTTGGGATTATGTTGTTTAAAGAAAACTCATAGGAACAAAACTTGTGGAGGAAATGATGGAAAAGGGGAAGGTATTCTGAACCCACATCAAAACAGCTCATACTAGGAAAAAATGCAAAGCAGATAACCAAAGGAAGGATTTGGAATTTCAGTTAGGAGATCATGATTTCTTGAAGGTATATTCATGGAAGTGTGTTATATGTTTTGGTAAGAAGGTAAAATTGTGTCCCAGGTACATCATACTTTCCAAAATTTTAGAATGAATTGGGGTTGTAGCTTACCATTTGGCAATGTCTCCAAGTCTCCCCAATGTTCAAGATGTGTTCCATGTATCACTGTTGAGAAAATACATGTCTGACCCAACACATGTACTTACCTATGAGGAATTAGAACTGGAACCTAATATATCTTATTATGAAGATCCTGTCAAGGTTCTTTATACAAGATAACAAGTTTTGAGAAACTGGATAACTCGTCTGGTAAATGTTCTATGGAGAAACTATTAGATGGAAGAGGAAACGTGGGAACCCGAGGAACTTATGATAAAGAACCACCCAAGTCTTTTTATGCAGTAGTATTCTAGAAATTCTGAGGACAAAATTTTTTGAATGAGGGGATAATGTAATAGCCCACGCTTCCACGATATGCTTCTCTTTGAATAATACAATAGCGAGTGTTGTACGCAACTTCAAGTTCTAATAGACCATAACCAATCAAACCAGCCGTTTTGAATAGTAATAAAAAAATTTAGAAATTTTATAAATTTTATCATTCAAAATGGGTTTCATTTTTGGACTCGGAATATCGAAATTAGCTTAGGGTGAATTTTTGGTATTTTTCTAAAATCTTTCAATTTTTGATGAATAGTAAAAAACACTATATTATTGTTTAAAACCGAATTTTTATTTAAATAATTATTTATTTTATTTAAATTTGTTTTAGGTCAAATTAGATACATAATACCTTTATAAGTTCACTATAATTCATTGGATTTAGTTTATAATAATTTTAGATATATAAAAATTTTATTGAACTTTTTACCGACTTTTACCCACTTCCTAGGAGCATTTTCAAATTTACATAAAACATAATTTTTCCACTTTTGTGAGTTTAATTTTAAATAATTAAGAGACACAGTTGATATCATAAAGTAAAATGTGGTTCAATAAGATGGAAATAATATTTGGTGAATAGTAACTTTTTAATTTTATTTACCACGATAAAAATTATATAGGGTAATTAAGGGTAAAAATGATATTATTATCACCCTAATACATGTCCAAATTCTACTGGATAATTATAATTCGACTACAAACAACCTTATGAATATAATATGATCCTTTAGGTCCACTTGGATTAGATTAGGACATTTGTTATTATTTAATTCAATGAATAGTTAAAAGTGTTAAATTCAAAGTTTAATAACTAAACCATTTTTAGACATAAGATAAATTAGAAAATAAATATTCATTAGAAATGTGATTTCCAACATAATGGTATTTAATTTATAATTTTTAGAAATTAAATAATAAAATTTATTTCTGACACAATGATGATGTTGAAATGACCTAATTAATGAAATAATAAAATAATTGATTTTATAAATATCCAAATAAATGTAATTTGAGTCTTCTTATGAATTTCACTAATTTTATATGTTAATATTACATTTTATGGTTGGTCATATGGATTTTTTTTGAAGTAATAATGTTGTTATAAATTTAGAAAAAAACAAAATACCAAATAGTGTCAAAATAGACAAAAAAGATTTTTTAAAACAAATATTATATTATTAATTGATATTATATTCCTAAAAATATATGGTTCAGAAAAAAGACTTATATAATTATAGTTTTATCATTAATTAACCACATTGGGTTCTCTTAGAAGTTTATAGTTTGTTTATTAACCATATTATATAAAAATAAAAAAAATATGGTTAATGTTAAACTATTTAACTAAGAGTTAAATCTAAAATATAATGTTAATATAGTGACACAAACCTGTCTAAAACCTATTGTTTGAGTGGGTTTTTACCCATCCCCACCTTATCCATTAAATAAATCATTTTAAACCATTATAAAACAAAAATGATTTTATTATAAAATAATATTTCTAGCTTTTCCTAAGGTTCCCATCACCCATCTTATAAAAGGACACTCACACTTTCCTCTAATTCACACCTTCCAAGCCATTTGTCTTGGCCAAAACTTACCCAAATACCCTATAAACTTTCCTCCCTTCATCATATAGGCCTTCCTTTAGTCACAAAGCAAACCTAAGGATCCCTTTTGATCAAATAAATAGGAAAAACCTGAAGAAGAGGTAAATATTTCATCACCTCTTTCAAGTTCCTTTATTCTTACACTTCCTCTTTCATTGTTGTTTCCATTATAAAATAATAAATCCATTATATTCTATATACTTTAATGTTATTATAAAAATGGTACAACCATATTCATTAGTCTATCCATCCTTTGAATGACATGTCACCATACGTGCGTATGTATGGCTTACCATCTCCACGTCGTGGTGTAATTGTTATTCAATTTATTATTATTTTGATGGGTATAATAATGATGTGTAATTGATGTAAATAATAAATATAAAATGTTAATGATTCTGTATATATGATATAACATCCAATTATATATTATTTTAATATGAAAAGAATGATAGTGTCGCTCGTGCATACGTACGGATTACCATCTCCACGAATGTGAGGAGATTCATTCCCCATTATATCCATTCAAGTCTAATTTTCATTATATGATTAAAAATAATATTTAAAGACTTAATATCATTCTGAATATTAATAAGATACATCCTATCCATAACAAACATTACTTACGAAACAAGGCATATAAAGGAAAATGAATCAGTTAACACCCGAAACGACGATAATACTAAGATATTATTAACATCGAAATGTAAAAAACCATATATTATATCATATTAAGGTATATGATTATTTTATAATTTAATAAAAAAAATTTCACTATTATACAGGAGGTTAACCTACCCTCGACCAAGTAAAAGTACAAGGTAAGGGTTAATTTCACAATCTCTTTATTATCCGAGGTTGTTTTTATGTAAGTATCGGTTGGGACCTCTTTATCATCCACATCCATGTTTCTTAAAAATGTATTTCAAAACATTTTTCCTATTTAATAGACAATGTATTAATTTCATTTATACCATTTTTGAGCTTGTATGTTTTTGAAAGGAACCTTTCCATCGTTTTCTAAACAAGGTACTTTTTCACCTTTTCAACAAAATTAAGGTAAGAATGTTTTTTACTTATACAACGGGTGCAGCTATTTTCTACTATTTTAACATTGTCAAAGCTTCACTTATAAGATTATAATAATATTTTAGAAATAAATGTTTTCTTTTATAATTATATGACTTTTAAATGATTTCAAAATAGAATGAGATATTTCTCAAAAAAATGTTTTGATTTCATCTATGTCAAAATCCTTTGATGGAATGTAATCTTATTTGAAGTTGATTTATTATGATACAAAAATTTCATATTGTATTGAAGGTTTTGTGATATGTTTGACTGTGGATGTGCTATTTTTATAGCATTAATGGTATATAGATAAAGTATTGACATTTTTATGCTAGTTTTAATACGAATGTTTTTGTTATGTTTAAACCTTTTTATATGAGGAATGTATTGGATTTAGTAAGTGATGGGTGGATCCATCTATAGCTCCTTGATGCATTGGTAGGTCTCAAGAGATAAATTAGTGTCTTGGCACAAGTCCTTGACAAAATCTTATTTGTAGTCTTTGCACAAGGCCTTGACTATGTGGCTGTGAAAGTCTGACATTATGCATTACATCATTATGAATGTGGAAACTGATATTGCATGGGATTATTTGAATAGTATAATATCCATGTGAGTATGTAAATGGAATTATTTTGATTTATATATTCCATAATATGATGATTTTTATGTTGAAAAGGCTTTTGTTTTAGTTCTATACATTTCCTTAAATGTTTATGCTTATTTATGAATGTTTTCGCTATATTGTTATCCTTACTGAGCATCTGACCTCTCCCCTTTCTATGTTTTGTTTTTTCCAGGATGTGAAGAAGTAGATTATGAATGACCTGTGGGGATAGTCTATGGGATCTTAGTGTTGTCTATGGAATCAATGTTGTTGTATTTTTCCATTTTATGATTTAATTTAAACCTTATGAATGTATCTAGTACATCCAAGGATACTAAACTAATCGATCTTTCGAGACTTGATCTTTTGTGATCATGCCAATGATACATAATAATGCCCCGACTATGGACTTCTAGGGTTGGGTCATTACAAAATAATTTTAAGTACGTGACTTTTAAAGAATATAAATTATAAATTATAAGCCTAATATAAATGAAACTCAAAATATAGATTAGCCATATAATAAATATTTGAAAATAATAAGAAATTTATAAATAATGTTTCTAAAAAATAATTTATAATATTTCAAATCCACCTACATTAATGATAAAAATGTTTCAAGAACGTGGAATTGAAAGACTATAAAATATTAACTAAATATAAATGAAACATAAAATATGGATTAAACATATACAAAATATTTATTAATTAATTAGTTAATAAGTAATATATTTATCAATTATATGATTTTTAATTTTCTGATAAATAATATGTTTATTATTAATATAATTATTAATTATACAATATTTCATTATTTAATAAGTAATATAATTAGTAATTTTTATTCAACATTTTAATTATTAATTATTAATGGTTAATTATTAATTATTAAATAACTAATTTGTAATTTACATTTATAAATGTTTTCAAAAATATATAATTATAAATTTAAGGTTTTTAGATGTTTATGTGGTCATGTAAAATATTTTCTATTTAATATATGTTTTTTTATTTTCATTTTTCATTAAATTATTATATGTTTTGTCTATGTGACAATTTCTTTTAGATTGTACATGTGCTTTATAATTTATATGATTCTAAAGTCACATACATGAAGCATAATAGTTTTACAATTATGATACATTGAAAATATATAAATTATTAATATTTAATTTAAATTAGTTTGTACTTAATATATTTTTAATTTTCTTGTGATTCTTCTTAAACAACAATTACTTATCATAGTAAATAAATTTTTTAATATATACAACATGACATCTGAAACATCAACGACGATGCCCACCAGTACCACAACACAACATCTGAATATCAGGTCCTCTCCGCATCCGACGTTTGTGTCGCTCTGGTATCCTAGCTGCGGGTTCTTCCACTTATGGTGATTCGGGTGGCTCCCCATGGTTCTATGTAGAAGAATAACCAAATCCTTGTGAGGAGGATGGCCCAAAATCACATGGGGCGCCATATGGCTCCAAAGCCCATATAAATGGTAGAAATGGGGCACTGAAGAAGGCCTCCTCAGGAGAGAGGGATCCTATAAGCTGTGTGACCGCACCTAGATTGAAGTCCATAGTAATCTACTAAGATGAAATCTGCAGGAGCCACTCTCAAATGTCGATGTCATCACCTCTATCCCTCATTATGTTCTCGTTACTGTCGTCCAGCTAGTGGTATTGGTGGTGGGGCGTCTTCCTCTGCAGGCATAGTAGGGACATCTTAATCGTTAGGAGATTCAGCTGGAGGATATGGATTAGGATATTCATGTGGGTCCTCATCAAAAACAATATCACGTATCAACTGGAGATGTTTGAGGAGAGACAAAAAATCCTAATGAACTACATACCACCAAATATATGCATCATCATGAGGCTATGTGCTATGTGAAATATGACCAATGGTGTCTACCTGCAAATGAAATAACATTCAAATTAATACAAAAAAGGAGTTAAAAAAATAAAAACTTATAGAAAACATTCCAAGTGATGAATGCCAATCCCCTGCCGTGTAAGGTTCATGATGGTGTGACGTCGTTTGTCTACCTGTAAGCACAATCTAATGTAAATCTTCAGGCTGTCCTGGTGGCATGGGAATATGCTATATGAAACCAAAATGGTGCATGACCCAGTCTGGCTGGTTCCACTCAATGATGTGGAAGTAGATGAGTGGAACTCCTATAGAACAATCTCCAAACGTAGCTGTGCAGTAATGTGGAAGTGATGCATAGACATGACTGGTATACGGACTGCAGGAAACAAAAAATGTATAATAAAAAAATAATTCATATATTAGCATGAATATGTTACTGAGATTAGATTTAAATAATTTAAAATGGTGATAACAAAAAAAATTGACTATAAAAAAATATTGTTTAACTTACATCAGTTGGAACCATGGCGTCGAATATCTGTCAGAAGTTGTGCACACTATGTCTCATAGTATGTGCACACTTCTGAGACTTACTCTGCATGGTTAAAAAAATTAATATATGGTATGTTTATAAAAAATAATAACTAAAGTACTAAATAAATGAAATTATTGAAGTATACATACCATCGTCCCTGAGGACAGTCCTGAAATAGCTCTGGCGCAAGTGGTGCGATGGCTCGAGGATCGATGCATGGAAAACACTATCAGGCCCACATCTTTAGTAACACAATGCAACCTGCAATATGATGTGAATATTCCTAAAAACTGGTACAGAGTGATCTATACAGATGTGCTAATACAATGGACCCCCAACTGTATGTATCTTTCTTATTTAGATCCATATGTAATGGGAGGCACATCATATGTACCAAATTGTTAGAGTAGTCGACACACAAGACATCTTCGAGAAGCTACAAATTGTATGCACGTGTGTGCTGAATAAGCATATCCCCGTTTTTATCATCAGGAATGTCATCGAAATGATCAGGAAGCCACCTCATGGGAAAGCGTGAACCCAAGAGGACACCTCGTGTGCCGACGACATCAATGCCTAGTAGCCTCTGTATGACTACAGCCCAGTCGCCACTACTGTTACGCATAACTGCTTGTTCATGGATGGGTAAACCAAGCATGTAGGTGATTTCATAACAAGTTATGGTCATCTCCCCCTTATGGGCGATGAAATGTGTGTGTCTATGGTCTCCATCTCTCTACTTATGCAACATTTAAATAGTGATCAATGGTCACATAGAGACTACATAGAATCCCGCACATCTATGTTATAGATAAATGGCTTATGGGGGTTCCTCATGACAGAAATTATGTGCTCTCCAAATAGCCAGATGTCTGATAGGTCGTCGTGCCAACACATCGTGTGAAACATGCTTCTCCATGGAAGATAATAGCGGTTACTCCATCTGAATTTACAAACATTAAAACATTAATATAATGTAAGACATGACATTTATCATGTATGGTATAAAATTTAACATATAATGATTTAAATAATCATAAACACATTGTGTAACTAATGTCTCCCGTGTTGGGGTGCTGGGGTGAAGAAATTTCAAGTTTCCTTATTTTTGTTTTGTGGAAATTGTATGTTCATCTTTTATTATAAAAGTCTGATAACATTTTCATTTCATAGTTCGAATGGTTTTGTTTTTTTGAATTTGAACCTTTTTATGGTTAGCACTACATGAGTACCATTAAACAAACAACACCAACTCAAAAAAATAAGAATCTAACAAATATCACTATTCTTCTAACACACTACATCACTAGAAACAACAACAGAAATAACGGAAATACAGTATTTAAATGAACCCGCACACAATGTCGAAATGTTTTCTTATATTGGTAGATTCCATTTTTTGAGTTGGTGTTGTTTTTTTAAAGCTACTCATGTAGTGTTGCTAGTTCAATAAAGAATTTCAGTTGAAATCACGGTAACATTGATAGTTTATATTTTTTTTGAATGTATATAATAATTTGTATTTATGTATTTCTATTAACTAATGTCTGAAATGTTTATAATATATAAGTACATTTTATAAAATATACCCTATATACAAAAAAGACAAATATGATAATAAATGGTCATAATGATAAAAATGATTACATGTACAAACTATTACAACAACTGATAGAGTACATGATTCATTTCTACCCTTCGATGATTCCCCACGTGTCTAGGGAAATGTGTCTTCGTATGACCTTCCTGGCAGCATACGTTGCACCTTTGTCCAGGTTCACAAGTCCAATCTATATCATTTTCATTATGAGTTGACTTAGGCCTCCCTTTAGATAATTTTTAGTATTTTAATAGTTTTTATTGTTATAAGGATTAATTGTATTCTATGGTTTTTATGGTTTTAAATGTTTTTATAGTTTTTTGGGGTTTAGGTATTTTTTAATTGTTAGGGTATTTATGGTTTTCAGGAGTTTTTATAACATTTTTTGGGGTTGAAAGGGTTTTAATGTTTTTAGAAGTAATTAGGGTTTTTATTGGTTATTAGGGAGTTTATCGGTTTTAGGGGCTTTTATAGTATTTGGTGTTTTTAAGGTTTTAGGTTATTTTTAAGGTTTTTAGGGTTTTTCATGTTTTTACTCTTTTTTCGGTTTTTAGGGGTATTATGTGTTTGTAGGGTTTTAAGGTTTTTTGAGGGGTTTTTAGGGTATTTATGGGTTTTAATTTATATGGGATTTTTAGTGATTTTTTTATTATTTTTATGGTTTTTAGGCTTTTAGGGATTATGAGGGGTGTAGGGTTTTATGGTTTTTAGCATTTTTTAGGTTTTTTGTGGTTTAAAGTGTACTCGGGGATTAAGGGTTTTTAGGGGGTTTAGGGTTTTTCTATTTTATTATATTTTAGGGATTTAAGGATATTTTTTAATGATTTTTATTGTTTGTAGGGTAAGGAAGATGTGGGGGTCAGGCTATTCTTGACCCCCCCCCCCCCCCCCCCCCCCGCCGCCAATTTATTTGAATAAAGATGCAGCGACAAGGGAGGGGAGGGGTCAAACATCCCACACCCAAAACCCCTTAACAACCCCAAACAGAAAAACACCAAAAGGATCCCCAAAAAGAAACAAAGAAGGAAAAAGACTCAAAAAAACAAGAGACAACAGAAGCACACAACTTATCGAATCAACACTAGAATCCAGTAGTATCAGATTCAGCCATCGCAGCCTCAACATCCCTTCCGCACCTCCCAGCTAAGTTGTAACCATAGTCCAACATCACACCTTCCAGATGCCAGCGAGTTATCACAAAAAATAATCAACACTAGTGACATTGAACCACCAGCACCAAAATCACCAACAACCACATTAGCCAATGCCACCATTCAAGGAAGGTCCATCACCAACCGCACAAAACTACCAGCACCAAAAACAGAAGCATTATCTTCATCACATATCTGCCAAGTAACATCCAACATTCAATCATATCTCACCCAACAACACAACCACGGGCAATGAACCACCAACATCCATTGAACGAACCAGTATGTAGCCCAAACAACCCTTCCAATAACCCAGAAACTGCAATGCATAACCAGAACGCAACACCTCATATCAATCCCAGCAAACAGCACCAACATCGACCAATACCAAAACCATCCACTACAACAACAGATTCATAATAGAAGGATCCAACCAAAAAACTTCAGAAATATATGCAGTGCCAAACAGACCTATTTGGAACCCCCAGAAAGTAAAGACCGAAACTAGATCACCGCAAAAGACAAACAGTCCATGAACAGGAGCATGAATCAAAGATAGGGTTGAGGAACGAACCTGGAACTTTTTCACAGACCGATAACTATAAGATCTGAAAACACGGAAAACTAGATCAAGCGCATCACCACCAAGCTGAATCCATGCCTTCCGCATCCAACAATAATCAACACAATGCCAGTGGGGCCACTGTAATTCTCCCCAGCTCAGCTATATAAGCAGATGGGAAGACTGCAACATCGACAACCAAGAAAACCAGATCATCGTGTTGCATCGTCAAAGAAGACAGGACCCTCGCCACTAATGAAACCCCCTCCATGGTTGGAAAATTTGAATTAATTGACCCATTCGTGGAGGCCCCATATCTGCAAACATGATCTATATTAATAAGTTTTTATATTTTTATGAGTTTTACTTTTTTTAGTTATTAATGTTTCATTTTAGTTTTTTTATGTTTTTAGAGATTTCTATTGATTATTTATTATTTTTATGGTTTTTATTGTTTATTGGGTTTTTAGGGATTTTGAGGGTTTTAGATGTTTTTGGGATTTTATGATGTTAGGGTTTTTTTTGTCTTTATGGTTTTTTTAGTTTTTAGGGATTTAATAGTTTTTAGTTTTTAATGTTTTTAAGGGTTTAAAGGGTTTTTAGTTGTCGTTAGCATTTTATGGGGTTTTGAGGGTTTTATGTTTTAATGGGTTTCTGTGTTTTTTATGGTTTTTTGGGTTTTTATGTTTTTATTAGGGGATTTCATAAAAGGTTTCTTAGTTTTAAATGTTTCTTACATTTCTAAACATTTTATGGAATTTTAGGCACTTTATTGTTTTTGTATTTTTGGGGGTTTTAGGATTTTAAAGGTTTTTAGGATTTTTAGAGTTTTTTAGGTTTTAAGGGTTTTATGATTTTTTAGTTTTTTAAGGTTTTCATAGGTTTTTTCGAGTTTTTAGTGTTTTTATGTTTTTACGACTTTATTGTTTTTTTATTTTTATCATTTTTTAGTTATTTTGGATTTTGAGGGGTTTTTTAGTTTTTTGGTTTTTTTCTAGTTTTTTAGATTTTTAAGGTTTTTTCTCAATTTTATCACATTTTTAGTGGTTTAAAGTGTTTTTATGTTTTAGTTGGTTACTATGGTTTTGTGGGGTTTTAGGGTTTTTAGGGGTTTTTTTTGTTTTTAGGGGTTGTCAGGTTTTAGAGTCATTTTAGGTTTTTTATGGGTTTTATCAATTTTTAGATTTTAGGGGTTTTGTGTGTTATTAGGTTTTTAAGGTTTTATTAGGGTTTTATGGTTTTTTACCATTCTATGTATTTTTAGGTATTTTTTAGTATTTTTATATATTTTATTGTTTTGGTGGATTTTGAGGCATTTTAGGGTTCTTGTATTTTTTTTATTGCATTTTTTTGCTTCTATATTTTTTGGTTTAATAGGCGTTTTTAGGGTTTTAGATTTTTAAGGTTTCCTTAGGGGTTATCAAGATTTTTATGGATTTTATTAGGTTTTTTAGTGATTTTTAAGATATTAAGATGTTTTATGTTTTTTAAAGATGTTGGGAATTTTTAGGGATTCTAGAGGTTTTATAGATTTTATCTTTTTTTGGTTTTTTATGTGTTTTTATGTTTTTTAGGGATTTTAATGTATTTATTGTTTTAAAAAAAATTGGGGTTTAATTGGTTTTAGTGTATTTAGTTATTTTTTCTGTTTTTATGGTTCATATGGTTTTAGGGATTTTTATGGGTTTTAGGGGGTTTGGAAGTTTTTATGTTTATTTCATTTTTAGGGTTTTTTGGGGCTTTAAGTGTTTGTATGTTTTTATGTTTTTCATATGGTTTTTAGGGGTCTTAGAATTCTTAATGTTTTTTTGGATTTTTTCAATTTTTATGGTTTTTATGATTTTTCTTGGCGATCTTTTCATTGATTTATATTTGGTTGTAATAAAAGTGTACGGTTATGATGTTGTATATGTAAAATAAATAAACACTTATTCTTCTTATAATAGTTATTCTTATGATATTTTACTTCCTTTTATGGGTTTGATCTCAATTGGATGAGGGAGGGTTACTTGGGACAACATGGGTGGTTGTATTTTTAGGATTTTGTGGGTTTTTTAATAATTTTATTATTTTTAGGTTTTTAAGGGATTTATTTGTTTTTATGTTTTATGGTTTCCATTCTGTTTTTATGTTTTTAGTGTTTTTAGGATTTTATTTTTTATTTTTAATGTTTTCAGGTTTTTTAGGGATTGTGAGATATATATATATATATATATATATATCTGTGTGTGTGTTAATGTATTTTTATACACCAATGCACACACAAATATGTTTATGCAGTAAAACCCTTTTGAGGAACTAATAATTAAGAGACCATATAGAGTCCCAAGGGAGGAAAATATGGATTTTACTATTGGAGTTTTTAGGATATCTAGTGGAACAATAAATGGAAGGTATCATTTTATTTTTAGACCAAAATTGAAATTAAATTATTTTAACCTCAATTCCATTGAATTATTAGATTCAGGTTTTAGAGTTTTTTTGGGTTTTAAGGTTTTTTTAGGGTTTTAGGGTTTTTTGGGGTTTTTGAGGTTTTTGAGTTTTTATGGGTTTATGGTTATTTAGATTTTTTTAATTTTTTTAGGGGTCTGAAGGTTTTTTAAAATTTTTATTGGGGTTTTTGTGCTTTTATGTTTTTTTGGTGTTTAATTTCTTTAGGGGATTTTATGGTTTTTATGGGTTTCAGTTTTTTTATGGTCTTTGGGGGGGGGTTAGGGTTTTTAGCAATTTTATATTTTTATGGGTTTTATGTTTTTTTATGTTTCTATGGTTTTCTTAGGGTTTTTAGGTTTTTAAGAATTTATTAGGTTTTTTGGGATTTTTAGGTATTTTTTAGTATTTTTATGGGTTTTAGGGTTTTTAGGGATTTTGAGTGTTTTATATTTCGTTTTTGAGTTTTAGGATTTTCTAGAGATTTTAGAATTTTTTGGTTATTAGGGGTTAAATTTATTTAAGTAACAGTGGTTTTCATTGGTTTTTATATTTTTTTGGCATATTTTACATTTTTAGATATGTTTAGGTGTTTTTGTGATTTTGGTTTTTAGTGTTTTTAGTGATTTTGAGGGATTTTAGGGTTTTTCATAGATTTTTTTTTTGGTTTTAGGGTTTTTTAGAGTTTTTGAGGTGTGTTAAGGTTTTTATAGTTTTTAATGTTTTATGGGATCAAAGGGTTGTTAGTCTTTTTAGTGTGTTTTGTTTAATGGTTTTAGGTGTTTTATGGTTTTTAGGGGTTTTAGTGGTTTAATGATCTTTTAAGATTTTTAGGGTTTTTTTCATTTTTCTAGGTCTTTAAAGGTTTTATGTGTTTTTATTTTTTATGGTTTTCTTTGAGGTTTTCATGTTATTTATGTTATTTTAAATTTTTAGTGATTTGTAGTACTTTTTATATATTTTTATAGTTTTGGGGTTTCTATGGGTTTTTTAGGATTTTTAGGGTTTTAAGTGTTTTTAGGTTTTTAGGGGTTTTTTATTTTAACGTTTTTATGGTTTTCTTATGGTTTTCATGGTTTTTAGTGTTTATTATTTTTTTTGGGATTTTTAGGGATTTTTAGTATTATTAATTATTTTTAGGGTTTTTGTTGATTTTGTGGGGTGTTAGTGGTTTTTATGGTTTTTTTTAAAATTTTAAGGTTTTTTGGGTGATATAAGGGTTTTATGGTTTTCTATATTTTTTTAATTTTTTTACTGGTATAATGAGTTTTTAGAGTTTATTTTTTAGAATGCAATTAGAATGTAATTTATAAAAGAGGGAATTTAATTACAATGCAGTCACCTAATGGGTGAATGAAATAGCCCGAATGCCCCTCACAAAAAAAGGAAAATAGGCATGATAACTATCATAAAGCCCAAAAAACAAACTCTGGAAAAATATTCTTGAGAAAACTCAGGAATCTCATCCAAGAACTTTTCGGGAAAACTAGACCGGGAAACCACATGAATCACAAACAAATCATTTCCCCCAAAAGGGCCTGATAAACCTCATGAAGTCCATCCAAACCACTGACTGGAAGATGAATCAAGATCATCATGAATCCCATTCAAACCAATTATTGAAAAAGGTTTTCGAAACCTCACAAATCCTAATGATCTTAACACCTATCTCATAGCACCCAGCTCCTAGCTCCATCACCAGCTCAACCAGCAAACACCACCGTAACCAAGACCCATCCAACCGCAAACGGTTAGCACCCAAAACTATCTCCCTTACCAAACAACTCTAACTTCAATCTCCCATAACAAGATCTAAGCATCAACAGCTCCCAACACCTGGAAAACCACCCAGCAACACCTATCACCCCCACAATATCTCCTACCTCACTACCTAAATCAACCGGCACCAGTATCTCCCAGTAACTTCCAATGGTCCTCTTCTATTCTATCACTTCATCCAACACCCACAAAATGTCCAACATCTTGTAACATATCCCATCACTACACCCAGTAGTATCAGCCCCATACATAGTTGAAAAAATATCAAATCAAATTATGCAACTAGCCATCCCCAACACCCAACAAATAGTACCCAAAACCGGCCCCAAAAGAAAACAACTCCCATCTTCCTGCACCACTCTAGCTCCCAGCATCCGAAGCACCAACCCCTACAATGGCCAAAAAAAAAGAAACGCCCACCCAGTATTTATCACCAACAACTAGAAAAAACATATCAACAATAAAAACTCCTCCCATCCACATCCACAACAACCAAAATATTACAAGTAGCTTCCAGACTCCCCCAAACAAATTGTATAGTCTACTGAACATAGTAACAGAACCTGGAATAGCCTCACTTCCACCCAAATAAACAACCAAACGAACCAACCCCCACAACCAAAAAACACAATAGGACCTCCTGGAGTATCAAAAGCACCATATAACTCCCCTTTACATCCCAAAATTATCCACAAAACCATCATGGAATCCCTATAGTGATGGAAAATTGAAAACATAGTTTTGAATATTAGAGGATTTTAGTGATTACCCCTGCAAGTGGAACCTTCAATGATTATAACTAAAACCATGACATAGGAAATGACTTCAGCGAATGAATTGGTTTTCTATTGAATTAAGAGGGTTGAAAAAAATACCCACACTGAGAAAATGCAGAAAGTGAGAAAACTAGTGAAGACCACCCACACTAACCACAAATGGCTTCCATGATGAAATAACACCTTTGGCCATGAATTTGTTTTCATAAGGATGTTTTAAAAGAAATATTTTTTTAAAACATGATAGGTTAAATGTTTTTTTAATAACACACCACAAAGGCACCATCGTAGATGCCGCCTTTGGGCCCGGGTTAAAGGCGGCATCCTAGATGCCGACTGTCACGTAAAATAGAACAAAAATTATTTTTTAAAAAATTTTGTTTTGTTTTGTTTATATATATAAATATAACAAAAAAACAAAAAATGAATGTTTCATCCGAATTTATCAGCTATTTAAAATCCAGCAGTACTTCCATTACAGCTGTCTGGATTCTGACAGAAGATCTCACCCAGAGCTCTCTTTTATAAGAGACTTTACCCTAGAAATCATTCTGCATTTCCGATGTAGGATCCTTGTTCTCCGTTTCCTGTGCAGAACATTCTGCATTTCTGATGTGGATTCTGTTTCAAGTACGTAACTTTGAAAGACTATAAAATACAAACTATATCCCAATATAAATAAAACTTAAAACATGGATTAAAAATATAAAAAATAGTTGAAAACAAAAATAATTTCGTAAAAAATGATGATAAAAAATAATTTATAAGCTTTCAAAAACACCTACTTGAAACTTAAAAATGTTTCAAGTATGTGACTTTGGAAGATTATAAAATATAAACTACAATACCAATATAAATGTATCTTAATACATGGATTAAATATATAAATAATAGTTGAAAATAAAAATACTTTCATAAAAAATGTTGATGGAAAATAATTTCAATTTTTTCAAAGACACCTACATGAAACTTAAAAATGTTTCAAGCACGTGACTTTGAAAGCCTACAAAATAAAAAAAATAATACCGATATAAATGAAACATATATCAAGGATTAAACATATAACAAATGGTTGAAAATAAAAAAAATCCATATAAAATGTTCATGAAAAATAATCTATAAGCTTTCAAAACCACCTACTTGAAACTTAAAAATGATTCAAGTATGTGGCATTGAAATACTATAAATTCTAAATTATAACGCCGATACAATTTATAGTTAAAAATTGATGAAAAATATAATAAATTATTTAATTATTAAATTAATATTATTAATAATTAATTAGTTAATTAGAAATTATTTATAATTAATTATATAATAATTAACAAATTAATTAGTAATATAATGAATTTTAATAATTACAATTTAATAATTATAATGAAAAATTATAATTTATAATTTTTTTAATAATTATATTACCAATTAGCTAACTAATTACTATATAATAATTTTTAATAAATACTAATTAATAATCATAATGAATAATTATAATTTATAATTATATTACAAATTAAATAATTATAAAAGGGCCTCAACTCTATCTATCTCAAAAACTTAACTAATTAACAATTATATATTTAATAATTATAATACTAATTAACAAATTAATTATTATATAATTAATGATTAATAATTACTAATTAATTAACTTCAAATTATATAAGTAATAATTATATTACTAATTAACTAATTAATTATTATATAATCAATAATTATATTACTAAGTAACTAATTAATTATTAAATAATTAATAATTATATTAGTAAATAACTAATTATATTACTATTTAACTAATTAATTGTTATATAATTAATTATTATTAATTAATAATTAACTAACTAATTATTATACAATTAATAGTTATATAATTGATAATTATATTATTAATTAACTAATTAATAATTAGTAATTAATAATTAATAGTTATAATGAATAATTATAATGTATAATTATAATGTATAATTATATTACTAATTAAGGACTTCATTGTTATATAATAACTTTTAATAATTACTAATTAATAATTATAATGAATAATTATATTACTAATAAACTAATTAACTATTATATAATTAATAATTATATTACCAATTAACTAATTTATTATAATATAATAATTTCTAATAAATACTAAATAAGAATTATAATGAATAATTATAATTTATAATTATATTACCAATGTACTAATTATAAAAAGGGCCTCAACTCTTTCTTTCTATGAAAATTAACTAGTTAACTATTATATAATTAATAATTATATTACCAATTAACTAAATAATTATTATATAACAATTTTTAATAAATACTAATTAATAATTATAATGAATAATTATAATTTATAAATACATTACTAATTAAGTAATTATAAAAAGGTCCTCGACTGTATCTTTCACAAAAAATTAACTAATTAACTATTATATAATTAATAATTATATAACAAATTAACTAATTAGTTATTATATAATTAATGATTAATAAATACAAAATAACTAATTAAAACTGATATAGTTAATAATTATATTTCTAATTTACTAATTAATTATTATATAATTAATAATTATATTACTAATTTACTAATTAATTATTAAATAATTAATTATTAAATAATTAATTATTATATTATTAATTTACTAATTATATTACTTATAAACTAATTATTTATTATATAGTAAGTTATTAATAATTACTAATTAACTAACTAATTATTATACAATTAATAGTTATTAATTTAATAATTATATTATTAATTAACTAAAAAATAATTAATAATTAATAATTAATAATTATAATTATTAATTATAATGAATAATTATAATTAGTAATTTTATGGAATAATTATAATTAGTAATTATAATGAATAATTATAATTAGTAATTATAATGAATAATTATGAATTATAATTTT
Organism: Viscum album; assembly: GCA_963277665.1. Classification (NCBI taxonomy): domain Eukaryota; kingdom Viridiplantae; phylum Streptophyta; class Magnoliopsida; order Santalales; family Viscaceae; genus Viscum; species Viscum album. The sequence goes on along the minus strand of OY728148.1, from coordinate 1,476,560,026 downwards.
AATGAATAATTTTAATTTATAATTATATTACTAATTAACTAATTAACTATTATATAATTAATAATTATCTTACCAAATTAAAAAATTAATTATTATATAATAATTTTTTATAATTAATATTTACTAATTATAATGAATAAATATAATTTATAAACATATTACAAATAAACTAATTAACTATTATATACAAGATAATTTTATTACTAATTAATTGGTTAATTATTATATAATTAATTAAAAATAATTTCTAATTAACCAATTAATTATTATATAATTAATTATTAATAATATTAATTTAATAATTTAATAATTTATTATTTTTTTAATAAATGTTTAATATTTAAATTGTATCGGTCTTATAGTTTATATTTTGGAGTATTTCAATGCCACATACTTGAATCATTTTTAAGTTTCAAATAGGTGGTTTTGAAAGCTTATAAATTATTTTTGATGAACATTTTTAATGAAATTATTTATATTTTCAACTATTTTTTATATGTTTAATCCATGTTTTAAGTTTCATTTATATCGTTCTTATAGTTTATATTTTATAGCATTAAAAGTCACGTGCTTGCAACATTTTTAAGTTTCATGTAGGTGTCATTGAAAACTTATAAATTATTTTCAACCAATATTTTTTATGAAATTATTTTTATTTTAAACTATTTTTAATATGTTTAATCTATGTATTGAGTTTTATTTATATTGTTCTTGTAGTTTATATTTTATAAGCATTTAAAGTCAAGTGTTTGAAACATTGTTAAGTTTCAAGTAGGTGGTTTTGAAAGCTTCTAAATTATTTTTTATCATCATTTTTTAGGAAATTTTTTTTGTTTTCAACTATGTTTTATATTTTTAATCCATGTTTTATGTTTCATTTATATTGGTCTTGTAGTGTGTATTTTATAGTCTTTCAAAGTCACATACTTGAAATAGAATCCCTAATCGGAAATGCAGAATGTTCTACACAGGAAAGGGAGTACAAGAATCCCAAATCGGAAATGCAGAATGATTTCTAGGGTAAGCTCTCTTATAAAAGGGAGCTCTGGGTGAGAGATTCTATCAGAATCGATACTGATGTAATGGTAGTACTGCTGGATTTTATATAGCGGATAAATTCTTCTAAAAATTTTATTTTGATTTTTTTGTTTTGTTTATATATATATATATATATAAACAAAACAATACAAAATGAAAATTAAAATTTTTAAAAAATAATTTTTTATTCTGTTTTAGGTGAAAGGCGGTATCGTAGATGGAACCTTTGTTGCGTATTATTAAAAAAACTTTTATCCCAGCATATTTTAACAAAATATTTTTTTTAAATAACTTATTAGAACAAAATCCCTCATGAATGTGAAATTCACATGTCGATGGAAGAAATTTCATTGGACAAAGAACCCACATCCAGAAACCAGAAGAACCAACAACCGACACCACTGTTGTAGAGATCACCGAAGACGATGGACATCCCAACACTGAATATGTCAACGATAAACATAGCCAAAAAAATTCCTTCCTTGAACACAAAATTATAGCTTCCTAATCTTCCAAATCCATCGAGAATTAAGACAACGATGCCATGGAACATGCTTGAAGGATGGGCTCAGCGATAGAAAACCACAAAGACCCCACGATCCACATGACATCAAAACACAAACCTATAAAAACACAGAAACATATATTGTCTGGAAGAATCTAACACCTACACCAAACATGCACGCCAACGAAGATCCCACTCCTCATTAGGGATCACAAACCATGAGCCTTCTCACCAAGATGAAAGACCAAAACAGAAAAATTGGATGCAGATGATGACGACTGAACCCAACACCTAATAGGTGTTGACGACCGTGGCCACACTGATAAAAAATTACGGAAACACGTGTACAAACTTGAAGAACAATCCTGTGACTCCCAAAACACCCTCAAAAAGATTAAATGAGGATATTTTGGTGACTAATTTAGATATATGGTTTTTTATTTTGTTTAGGTTGATTTAATTTAGATATATAGTTTTATTATGTGCCACTTCAAGTGGCGCTTTGGCATAAAAACCCAAAGGGCCACTTGATGTGGAGCTTTAGATTCTTTTTCCACCCAATTACCCATTATATATATTTATAATAAATCTATAATTATTATATAATTATGAATATCAATATATTTACATATAAATAATTACTAAATTTTTAGTTTCAAATATGTATTTAAGATTATATTTATAAATACATAAATATATATTTACAATAATAAATAACTATATATAATATAAATATATTTAATTATAAATAAATCTAAGGAATTGTGATTATGTATTTATAAATATAATTTTTATTAAATAATTATAAATAAAGATCTATTTATATAAATATTTATATAAATTATAAATATAATAGTATAAACATTTATAATTAATAAATATAATTATATATATTTATAATTACAAATATATATTTATTAATATAAATATATTTAAATAAAAGTATATTTATAATTATAAATACTTATATATTTATTAATAAATAAATACTAATATATAAATATTTATTTATAAATTATTAACAAATAACTAATATATATTTATAATCAACACTTATTAAATATTTATACTCATTAATTATTTATAGCTATTAATTATTCTTAATAATTATAGATACTTATTATTTATACTTTTTTATTTAAAAATAATTATTATTTATAATTATTAATAATTATAAATAATTAATAAGTATAAAATAACAATGTTCCACTTCAAGTGGCTCTTTTTGTTTGTGTTTTTTCTACTTTTGTGTATGTTTTATTTATATATTTAAATAAAAATATATATGTAATTATATTATTATAAACCTATCTTTACAGATAAATACTTATAATTATATAAATTCAAATATATTTACAAATATATGATTTTGAATATATTGTTACATATATATTTAAATTTTATTTATAAATATATTAAATATTCATATGTAAATATATATATATATATATATATATTTATAATTATATTGTAATTATATTTATACTTATATTGTAATTATATTTATACTTATATATTTATAATTATATAATTTTACATGTATATATAATTTTAAATCTATAATTACTTATCTATATTTATATAGTTATAAGTATTTATTTATAAATAAATTTGAAATATTGTTAAACATATAATAAATTGTTAATAACAACAATATTTTTTGAAAGATTATTAATTTTAAATATTGTTAAACTTATAACAAAGTGTTGAAGATAAAAATATTTTCATAAACAATTTTCAGTAAATATTATTATAAGATTTCAAATCCACCTATATGAAACGTAAAAAGGTTTCAAGTAAGTGGGTTTGAAAGATTATAAAATATAAACAATAAGAGAAATATAAATAAAACATAAAACATGGATTAAACATATAAATAATAGTGGAAAATAATAACATTTTTGTAAACAATGTTGAAAAAAATATTATAAGCTTTCAAAGCCACCTACTTGTAACATAAAAATGTTTCAGGTATGTGACTTTAAAATCCAATAAAATATAAACTATATTTACTATTTAATAGAAACATAAAATATGGATGAAACATACAATAATTAGTTGAAAATAAAAATGATTTCGTAAAGAATATTAATCAAAAATAATTTATAAGCGTTCAAATCCACCTATTTGAAACTTAAAAATGTTTCAAGTACGTGACTTTGAAAAAATATAAAATATAAAATATAAGATGAAAATAAATGAAACATAAAATATGGATTAAACATATAATAAATTGTTTAAAATAAAAAGAAATTCATAAACAATGTTGCTCAAAAATAATTTATAAGATTTCAAATCCACCTACTTGAAAGATTAAAATGTTTCAAGAATGTCGATTTGAAAGACTATGAAATATTAACTTAATATAAATGAAACTTACAATATAGATGAAACATATAGGAAATATTTAATAATTTATTCGTTAATTAGTAATATATTTATTAATTTTATAATATTTAATTAGTAAATTAGTAATATAATTATTAATTTTTATTCATAATTATAATTATTAATTATTAATGGTAAATTATTAATTATTTAATTACTAATTAGTAATTTACATTTATAAATGTTTTTACAAATATATAATTATAAATCTAAGGTTTTTAATTATTTAAGTTGTCATGTAAAATATTTTCGGTTTTCTATATGTTTATTTTTCTTTTCCTTTTTTAATAAATTATTATATGTTTAGTCTATGAGACAAATTTTACGTAGATTTCACTTGTAATTTATAGTTTATACGCTTCTAAAGTCAAATACATGAAGCATAATAATGTTACAATTATGAAACTTTGAAAATATATAAAATTTTAATTTTTAATTTAAATTAGTTTTTATTTACTATGTTTTTTATTTTATTGTGATTTGTCTTAAACAATAATTACTTATCATAGTAAATACTTTTTTTAATATATACTACATGGCATCTAAATCATCAATGATGATTCCCCCCAGTACCAGACAGTGACATCTAAATCTCACGTCTTCTCCACGTCCGATGTTTGTGTTGCTATGGTGTCCTAGCTACAGGTTCCTCCTGTTCTGGTGCTTCGGGTGCCTCCCCATGGTTCTGTGTAGAGGACAGACCAAAACCATGTCAAGAGAATGGACCAAAATCATATGGGGTTCCATGTGGCTCTGATGATCCTATAAAAAGTAGAAATGGGGCATTGAAGAAGGGCTCATCGGGAGAGGGGGTCACTATATGCTTTGTGACCACACCCAGATCGAAGTCCATAGTAATATGCAGAGACGACATTTGTGGTATATAAGTGTCTCTATGTTGTACAATATCATTATTCAGCTAGGTTGAATCCTCTCTCTGTGGTGCGAAGGCATCTGCAGGAGCTTCTCGCGAACGTCGATTTTGTCACCTATGCCCCTTCGGATGTGCTTTTCTATACCGTTTGGCTTGCGATGGTGGTAGCAGTGCATCGTCCTCAGAATCCATAGCAAGGAAATTTTCATCCTCAGGAGCTTCAGCTGGAGGATATGGATCAGAATATTCCTGTGGCTTCTCTCAAAAAAATGGCACGTATCAACCAGAGATAATCAAGGAGAGGCAACACTTCCTGATAAAAACACCCCGCCTAATATATGCATCCTCCTGAGGCTGTGTGGTATGCGGCGTATGACCAATGGAATTTTCCTACAAATCAAATAACATTCAAATTAATACAAAAAATGAGTTTATAAAAATAACACCACTTAGTAAACATACCAATTGCTGAATGTCAATCCCATGACATGTTAGGTGCATGATGGTGTGATGTCGATACTGGTCTGCATAATCACCCTGACCAGATAACTGACTGCATGTTGTGGTATATACAAATTTAATGATACTAAATCTGGCACATGTGTCCCATAGATCGATATAAGATGCATGAAATCACCGCTAGTTTGTAATTTCTCTACCTGTAAGCACAATCGAATGTAAATCAGCAAGCTATCCTGGTGGCTTGGGGATATGTTGTATGAAGTTGAACTGGCGCATGACCGGGTCTGGCTGGTGCCACTCAATGATGTGGAAGTGGATGAGTGGCACCACTGTAGAATGATCTCTAACCCTAGCGGTGCAGTAAGGCGGAAGTGATAAATAGACATGACTGGTATGCTGAGTCCATGAAAATTTATAGAAACACATGTAAAAACTTGAAGAAAATCCTACCACTCCCAAAACACCCTCGAATGGAAGAAACGATGTCAGATCGTAATGCCCAACCCACCTAGCACTGAAAAGAAGCACCCAAACCACCCCAATAAAGGACACTCGAGAAACATGAAGGCATATCCTTCATCAACATAAAAAAATACTTGTCGTCCAACCTCCAACAGAAGACCACAACCTATAAGAAAGAACAAGCAGACTAAAGGAGAACAAGAAGATCCCTTAAAACCATAATAATTACCATAATGATTCAATTCAGACACACGGTGGACTAAATCCGCCACACCAGTTATGATCAAAACAGACAAGTACCGACTATAAATAGCTATATAAGTGAATATAACCTACTAGTATAATATATATCCAAATAACAACAACAAATCCACAATGAGCACGGATCCCTTAGGAGATTCAAGAGCAGAATCAGAAGCTCTAAAAACATACCTTATAGAAATTTTTTTTGGGTTTTTATTTTTTAAGGTTTTTTGGTTTTATGGGGTTTTTACGGTTTTAATAGGATTTTAGGGTTTTGAGGGTCATTTTGGGTTTCATGGGTTTGTAGTTTTTTTATGTTTTTAGGTGTTTTAAGTGATTTTAATTTTTTAAGGTTTTCTTAGTGGATTTTAGGGGTTTTTTTGTTTTACATTTTTATGGATATTTTGTGATTTTTTAGGTTTTTTATTTATTTTAATAGGGATTTTGAGGGGTTTTATAGTTTTTTAGTGTTTTTAAAAATCCGGCATTCTTTAGGTTTTCTAGGGGTTTTAATCATTTTATGGATTTTATGGTTTTTATTTGTTTCCAGAAGTTTTAGGGGTTTTAATGTTTTTATGAATTTTGTATGATTTTTAGGGGTTTTCTGTATTTTAATGGGTTCATGCATTTTTTGGGATTTTAGTGCATTTATGTGTTTTTAGTTTTTTAGGTTTTCTTAGGGGTTTTCATGGTTTTTAGAGGTTTTTATGTTTTTCTATATATTTGGGGTATTTTTATTATTTTTATGGTTTTGTACGGTGTTTGGGATATTGATGGGTTTTAGGGGTTTTTTGGGGTTGTAGGGGGTTTAGGGGTTTTTGGGAATTAAGGGTTTTTGGGATTTTAAGGGTTTTTTTAAGTTGATAGGGGATGAATCTTTTTAAAGTTTTCAAAAAAATTAGGGGTTTAAAGGGGTTTTAGGGTTTTTAGTGATTTTTTGTGTTTTTATGGGTTTTAGGTTTTTTTAAGGTTTTAAGGTGTTTTGTTGTTTTTAAGTTGTTTTGGGGACTTTTAGGATTTTTTAAGGTTTTTTAGAGTTTTTTGGTATTTAAGGGGTTTATGTGGTTTTACGTTTTTAAGTATTTTGTTGGGGTTTCCATAGTTTTTTACATTTCTAGTTATTTATAAGGATTTTTTGGATTTTTTGAAATTTAAGGTATTTTGAGGTTTTTTAGGGTTTTTAGGGTTTTTAAGGGTTTATAATTTTTAGGTTTTTAGGGATTTTATGTGTTTTTATGATTTTATTATTTTATAACGGGTTTTCTAGGTTTCATTTTATGTTTTTACAGGGGTTTATGGATTTTTAGAACTTTTTGGGACTTTTAGGGTTTTATGGATTTTTAGGATTTTAGGGATTTTAGGGATTTTTTTCAATTTTTGGGGTTTTTTGAAATTTTTAGGGATATTATGGGTTTTTAGGCTTTTAACATTTTTAGGCGATTAAAGGGTTTTATAGTTTTTTGTGGGTTTTAGGATATTTTTATGATTTGTAATATTTTTTAGGAATTAAGGGTTTTCTAAAAAAATTTAGGGTTTTATGGATTTTAGGGATGGATTAAGATATTTATAGTCTCTTAGGGGTTTTACGGATTTTGAAGGTATTCAGAATTTATTGTGATTTTTTGGGTTCATTGGTTTTTTTTGGTTTTCATAGATTTTAGGGTTTGTAAGGGTTTTAATATTTTTTAAACATTTTTAGGGGTTTAAAGAGGTTTTAGAGTTGTTATTGGGGCGAAGGTCGGTGTAGGATCAGGCTATTCCTGACTCCCCCCCCCCAAAGTTTATTAAGAAAAAAGGTAGAAATTCAAGCTGGGTGGGGTAGGGTCAATCAACCCATACCCAAAGATAAGCCCACAAAAAGAAAAGCAAAAAAGAAAATGACTCGAAAATCAGGCACAACAGCAGCATCATTACAGCACATCCATCCAACACCAGCATCCAGCAACACTTCCAAACATCGCGAACAAAAAATTATTTCAGCACCTCCCAGCTAAGTAGTAACCAAAGTTCAGCAACACACCATTCAACATCCAGCAGCTCCAAACCAAGGGGATTCACCACCAGCAGTATCAGACCACCATCACCAAAGACATCAGTCACCACAACATCACATCCCAGCCAATCAGTAACCAGCCACTAGCTCTCCAGCTTCCAATAAGAAACACACACAAAGGCGGGACAGTTCCCCTCACTACTCAGAAGAACCAAAAGCCAACATCCACGCCAAGACACAGCCAGACCAGCAACAGCACAAAGAACCACAATCCAAATCGTAGCACACCTCCCATCGGCCAACGTCATCTCAGAAGGAGTTCTCACCATCAGGCGCACCCAGCAACACAACCAGGGGAAAAAAGCCACCAACAACCAAACCATAGCCAAAATCGCCCTTCCAGTGACCTAGAAAAAGTAAAGCAGAACCAGCATGTAGCACCTCACATCAGGACTAGCAAACAATACTAGTATCATTGGGCCAAACAGACCGCTTTAGCACCAGAGGAAAACAACCAGATCACAACAATGCACAGACCGTCCATAGATATCAGCAAGAATCAAAGTAGGAGATGGAGAAAAAACCTAGAACTTCAGCGTAGACCGATAACGAACAGATCACCACAGAAGCCACCGCACTCGACCCAAGCCCAGATCTGCGGGAAGTAGAGAGTATTGCAAAACTGGCCATCCCAGTACACTACATCATCGAAGAGACCAGATCCGGAGGAGCCGAAGCGACCTTCTCTACCACTGAAGCACATGACCCCGTTGACCATCCCATGGAAACCCCATATCCGAATGATTCCCAGGCTCCACACAGCCGTCATCTACAACAGAGACCAGATCGGGAAACCTCCATAGCCGTCGGAACCCAGATGCGCAACAACGCATGGTCCCATCCAAGGACAACATCCACATAGTGCGAGGGATACGGAGACGCTGGATGAAATTCACCACCTCCTTGAGACAGGAGAGTGCATCCAAAATCCATCGTTGCCGAGAATCAACGCCAAAGCTCCGAGCAATATCCAGGAGATATCTTGGAAGGGGTTTTAGGGTTTAGGGTCCTTTTAGGGGTTTTAGTGTTTTTTATTTTTAGAGGTTTTAAGTGTTTTTTGGGTTTTATAGTTTTCTTAAGATTTTTTTGGGTTTTTATAATTTTTTGGATTTTAAGGGATTTTTTAGGTATTTATGCTTTGAGGGGTTTTAGGGATTTTGAGGAATTTTAGGTTTTTAGGTTATTTTTAACATTTTTAGTTTTTTATGATTTAGGAGTTTTTTGGTTTTTTAGTTTTTATTTGGGGGCATTAGGTTTTTTTAGTTTTTATGGGTTTTTATAGTTTTAAAACTTTTTGGAGGTTTAAACGGTTTTAAGTGTTTTTAGAAGGTTTTAGGGGTTTTATGGGTTTTAGGAGTTTTATGTTTTATATATTTTTTATGTTTTAAGTGAATTTTAAATTTTTGGTGTGTTGTAAGTGTTTTTTTGGTTTTTAATGATTCCATATATTTTTTTAGTTTCTTGACGTTTTTTAGATTTTTAGGAAACTTTAAGGATTTTAAGGATTTTTTCAATTTTAATGGGCTTTATGGATTTTGTGGGGTTTAAGGGGTGTTCGGGTTTTTAGTTATTTGGGGTTATTAATGTTTTTAGGTTTTTAGGGGTTTAATGTGTTTTTAGGTTTTTATTGTTTTCTTAGGGGTTTTCAAGGTTTTTAAGGTTTTTATGTTTTTAGGTATTTAAATTATTTTTTAGTATATTTATAGTTTCTAGCGATTTTGGTTGTTTTTAGGAGTTTTTAGTGTTTTACATTTTTTTGGTTTATATTTTTTTTGAGTTTTCTAGAGTTTTATGTTTTTTTAGAGTTTTTTTTACCATTTTAGGGGTTTTAGCGTTGTTGGTTTTTAGGGTATATATGGGGTTTTATGGTTTTTAATGTTTTAAGTGTTTTTACTGTTTGTGTAGTTTATTATGGTCTTTTGTGTATTTTTTTGGTTTTTTGTATTTTGTTTGGTTTTTATGGGTTTTAAGTGATTTTAGGTTTTTATCTTTTTCATTGGGGTTTGTTTTATTTTTAGAGGATTTTATGTTTTCTGTTTTTTTTGGGATTTTTAGGGGTTTTATTGTTTTTAGGGTTTTAGGGATTTTAGGGTTCTTAGTGTTTTTATGTATTGTATTTTTTTATGGTTTTTTGTGTTTTTCAGTTTTTAGAGGTTTTAAGTGTTTTTAGGTTTTAGTTTTTCATAGGGTGTTTCCAGGGTTTTAGGGTTTTTTATATTTTTAGGGTTTTTTTCTTTTTTATGATTTTTGTGGTTTTTTTACATTCATAGGGATTTTGATGGGTTTTAGAGTTTATTTTACAGTTTTTGACGTTTAATTATTTTTTCATTTTTAGATGTGTTTGAGTTTCTTAGGGTTTTTATTGGTTTTTAGAGTTTCTTAACATTTTTAGGGCTTCAAATGGTAATAAACTATTTTTGGGTTTTTAGAGTTTTAGGGGTTTTACTCTTTTTATGGTTATTATGGGTTTTAGTGGATTTAGGGCCTCTTATTGTTTTTTAGAGTTTTTAGTGTTTATTTGTTTTTTTGGGATTTTAAGTGTTTTTAGGTTTTTTAATTTTTACTTATGGTTTTTTTGGAATTTATAGGTTTTTTGGGATTTTATTGATTTTTAGGATTTTTTGTGTTTTGAGGGCTTTGGAGATTCTTTAGGTGTCTTTTTTGAGTTTTAGGGGTTTTTCTATTTTTAGTAATTTTTTGTTTTATTAGTGATGTTGTTTTTTTGGTTTTTAAGGGTTTCATAGGATTTATCATGACTTTTATGGGTTTTTTTTGTTTCAGAAATTTTTAGTGCTTTTATTGGAATTTTATGGTTTTTAGGGTTTTTATGGATTTTAGGGATTTTGATGGGTTTTTAGATGTTTTTAGGGTTTTTATGTTTTTTGGAATTTTAGTTTATTTAGTTTTTTATATGTTTTTAGGTTTTTTAGAGTTTTTAACATTTTTAGGGATTTATAGGGTTTTTAGAGTTTTTAATCGGTTTTGAGTATTTAAACTGTTTGTTGGGTTTTTTTAAAACTTTTTAGGGTTATATGATTTTGAAGCATTTATAGGGTTTCTAGGGTTTTTAGGGTGTTTATTTTTTTAGGTTTTTATTGGTTTTAACCATTTATTGGTATTTATGGTTTTCATAGGGGTTTTATGTTTTTTACGGTTTTTATGTTTATAGGATTTTAGGGTTTTTAGTGTTTTTAGTGTTTTTTAGTTTTTTTAGGAATTTTAAGTGTTTTTATTTATTTGTGGTTTTCTTATGGTTTTTTGGGGTATTAAGGTTTTTTTATTATAGATATTTTTATTTCTATTTATATATTTTTATGATTTTTATTGAATTTAGGGATTTTTATTGGTTTTAGGGTTTATTATGATTTTAGATGTTTTATGGTTTTATTTTTTTTAGTTTATAGGGTTTAACGTGTTTGTATAGTTTTTAACAATTTTATGGGTTTAAATAATTTTTAGATTCTTCAATGGTTTTTACAGGTCTTTATGGTTTTTAAGGGGCTTACAGTTTTTAGTGTATTTTCGGGTTTTGGGGGTTTAAATTGTTTTTAGGTTTTAAACGTTTTCTTATAGTGTTTCTGCGTTTTTAATATTTTCTATGTTTTTAGGTTTTTTTTGTTTTTTTAGAATTTCAATGATTTGTAGAGTTTTTAGGGATTTTGGGATTTTTATGGTGTATAGGTTATTTATAGTTTTATGGTTTTTTGGGTGGTTAGGGTTTTTTGAGTTATTAAGGTTTTTTTATGGTTTGTATAGTTTTTTAACATTTTTAGTGGTTTAAATGAATTTTAGAGTTTTTGGTTTTTTTGGTTTTTTATGGGTTTTTAGGTTTTTTAATGTTTTAGGAGGTTTACATTTTTTAGGGTTTGTTAGGGTTTTTATTGTTATTTTTAAGGGGTTTAAGTGTTTTTATTTTTTGACATTATCTTACATTTTTTATGGTTTTTAGTGTTTTTTATGTTTTAGGTATTTGTAGGATTTTTTTGTAATTTTATAGTTTTTTGTGTTCTTATGAATTTTGAGGGTTTTTTTGTTTTTTATCATTTTAGGTTTTCAGGGGTATTATTTGTATTTATATTTTTATGATTTTCTATGTAGATTTTAGGGTTTTTATAGGTTTTTATGTTTTTAGGTATGTTTATGGATTTTTTAGGATTTTTATGGTTTTTAGGGTTTTTAGGGATTTTGATTGTTCTTAAGATTTTTTGTGTTTTTATAGTTTTTTGGTGGGTTTGAAATGTTTTTATATTTTTTAGTGGTTGTTTTTTATGGGTCTTTTTTAATGTCTTTGGGGTTTTTATGGATTTAAGGGGTTTTCATGGATTTAGGGTGTTTTAGGGTCTTTTTAGGGATTTATAATTTTTAGTATTTTTATGTTTTTAGGTATTTTAAGTGTTTTATAGGTTATTAAGGTTGTCTGAGGGATTTTAGGGTTTTTACATTTTAGGTATTTTTAGGGATTTTATAGTGTTTTTATGGTGTTTTTTTGGGATTTTTGGGATTTTTGGGATTTTAAGGGTTTTAAGGGTTTTATTGTTTTCCAAGGGTTTTTAGGGTTTTTTAGAGTTTTCATGGTTTTATGTTTTTTAGGATTATAAAGGGTTATTGGGTTTTTAATATTTTTTTTTGAATTTTATGTATTTTTTAGGATTTTTGTGGTTTTTATTATTTTTATGGATTTGGAAAGATTTTAGGGTTTCTAGGGGTTTTATGGGTTTTAAGTGTTTTAGGGGTTTTTTATGTATTTAAGGGCTCTATGTTTTTTATAATTTTTAGTTATTTTATAGTTTTTAAGATATTTAGAGTTATTATTGGGTTTTAGATGTTTTTTGGTATTTTATGGTTTTAAGGTGTTTAGGGATTTTTATGGTTTTAAGGGGTTTTATTATTTTTGGGGTTTTATGGTATTTATGTGGTTCTATAATTTTTAGCATTTTTAGGTTTTAGGGGGGTATTATGTGTTCTTAGGTTTTTTTTGTTTTTCTTAGTTTTTTTCATGGTTTTGATGGGTTTTTGTATATTTAGGAATTTTTTGTATTTTTACGGATATTTATAGTTTTTAGGGTTTTAAGAGATTTTTTGGGTTTTTAGAGTTTTATTGTTTTAGGGGTGTTAGGTTATTTACCGTTTTTAGGGGTTTTAATCATTTTTAGGTTTCTAATTTTTTTAGGATTTTTGGGGGTTTTAAATTTTTTTATATTTTTTGTGATTTATTAGTTTTCTGAGGGGTTTTTGTGTTTTTATGGATTTTGAGGTGTTTTTTTTGTTTTTATGGTTTTTATGGCTTGTTTTGGGGTTTTAGTATTTATTGTGTTTTTTGGGGTTTTAAGGGTTTTTAGAGTTTTTAATATATTTTTTGTTTAAAGGGGTTTTTGAGATTTTTGTGGGTTTCTAGGGTTTTGGGGTTTGGTATTTTTTAGAATATTATGGTTTTTTGGGTTTTTTGAGGTTTTAGAGTATTTAGGGACTTGTTGGGGTTTTTTTAGTTTTTTTTAATTTTTTATGGTTTTTTGGAGTTTTAAGTGTTTTTAGGTTTGTACGGATTTCCTAGGATTTTAGGTTATATTAGTTTTTTATATTTTTAGAAATTTTTATGGATTTTTTAGTATTTTATTTGGTTTTCTTGGTTTTTTCATTTTCAGGGTTTTGTGTGTCTGTGTGGGGGCGGGGGGTTGGTGTTTTTAGTGTTTTTAGTGTTTTCGCGGTTTTTAGGTGTTTCAAGTGTTTTGGGTTTTTAATGTTTTCATAGGGTTTTTCTTTTTTTGGGTTTTTACATTTCTAGGGATTATGAGGGACTTTATAAGATTTTTATGGGTTGATATGGTTTTTAGGGAATTTGATAGTTTTTTTGGTTTTTAGTGTTTTTTGGATTTGTATGCTATTTAAGGTCTTTTATAATTTTTTATGTTGTTAGGGGATTAAAGGATTTTTAATGTTTTATGTTGTTTTATTTAGTTTTTACATCATTTTTGGGTTCCTTCTACTTTTATGGGGTTTTATGGTTTCGGTGGGTTTTTAGGTTTTTAGGGGTTTAAGGGTTTTAGTGTTTCTAGGGTTTTTGGGGTTTTATATCTTTTTAGTTTTTTATGTTTTTTGTAGGGTTCTTCAGGTTTGTTTGGGTTTTTTATGTTTTTAGATATTTTTAGCGTATTTATTAATTTTTATAGTTTTTTGTATTTTTGAGTTTTAGCGTGTTTTTTAGTTTTTTGTAAAAAAAATTAGATAATTTTTAATATTTTTAGTTGTTTAAGGGGTTTTAGTGTTTTACGGGACTTTTAGGGTATTTATGGGTTTTTAGTTTTTTTTGTTTTTTTGAGGTTTTATGTTTTTTATGGTTTTTAGGATTTTATGCATTTTTAATATTTTATAGGGGTTTTAAATTTTTTTAGTTATTAATGTTTTCGTATAGATTTTATTAATTTGATGTGTATTTTATGTTTTTTGGGATTTTTTCAAGTTATTTATGATTTTTTTTGGCATTTAGTGTTTTATGGTATTTTGAGTGTTTTTAAGGTTTTTTTGTGGTTTTAGATTTTTTAATGATTTTTAGAATTTTTGGGTTTTAAGTGTTTTTACTTTTTTATGGTTTTCTTAGCATTTTTCAAGGTTTTTTGATTTTTTTATGTTTTTAAATATTAATATGGATTTTCAGGATTTTATGGGTATTTGGTGTTTTAGTGACTTTTATAGGTTTTTTTTTGTGGGGTGGGATTTTTTTGTGTTCTTTACGATTATTGAGGGTATTTAGAGTTTTTTAATATTTTTATGGGTTTAAGGGTTTAATATTTTTTAGTGATTTTGAGGATTTTTTTGGGAATTTTGGTGTTTAAAGGTTTTTAGGGGTATTGTGGTTTTTACAGGGGTTTAAGTGTTATAGGTTCTTTTAGGTATTTTTTAGGGTTTTTAACATTTTTTAGGTTTTTAGGGGCTAGGAAGGTGTATAACTAGGATATCCCTAGCCCCCCAAAATGTAAAAATATCTAGAGAACACAAAAAATAAGAGGGATAGGGTCAAACTACCCACACCCAAAATCCATAACACACCCCCACAAACCAAAACCCAAAAAATGCAAAAAAAACACAAAAAGGAACAAGTCATTCAATGTTTGCGCCATGGTCATAAACTAGGCCCGCACCATAGGGGTCATCATCCACACCAAATCTAGCAGCCACGTCAGCAAAGAAAAAGTCCGAGTCCACCCCCTTGTCCATAGATTCCCATCTCGACTCAAAGTCATCCTACAGTCTGAGTGTTGTCAAGTTCTTCCCCCTGAGCCTCTGGTACTATGTAGAGCACGGAGGCCGCTCCCACTTGTTGGATTTTATTTTAATTTTCAACACTCTTGAGATATCTCGATTGGACATGGGCCTTGGGAGGGAAGACTAATCCCTCCTCTGCATCCTTTTTGGGGGGTGGACATTAAACAATTTTCATGAGATGCCCTCCTGTATAGGATGCTGTTTCTGACCACACTTAATGTGCCTTTGTCACCATCCCTTCTCCATTTTCTAGAGGACGTTCCAGAGCCATCCCCATACTTACCTCTTTCTCTCCTGAACAGTTTCATATTGGCATTTATCCTTCATTAATACATATCAATGTTCTCCCCTTGTCTTCTATCATCATTCTTGATGGGGAACCTTGGTCCTTCCACCAACACCATGTTGTGTAGGACCACATAGCGGTCTTCATCATATGAGGCTCCATGGACCACCATTTCCTTCTGTAAATACAGGTCCAAACATCCTTCAACATTTCTATTCTCCATATTTGGTAGTGCAAGTCTAACTAAATCCCCCACGCGATCTACACCGACCTATTCTCAATAGGACTCAGGAAAAACCCACCTGCCAGCCCTCCCAATTTCTCCACTCCCAGTGTACAACACCAAGGGATCATTTATGCCCCGACCAGGGGGTCTATCATGGATGAGGATCTGCTTCCCCACCAAAATCATCTCTTGTCCAACCATAATTATCTAATGCTCAGTCCCTGATATCTCTGACTACCTAACCACCTCCCCCTTCTTAGAAACTCACTGCACAGCATCCTTAAAAACTTACTCAACCGAAACCAACTCCTAAAACCTATTATTTTGAGAAATATCATTCATAGATGGAAACTAGATGCTGCTTGGCTGCCCACTGCCCTTACTCTATGCCACTACAACACCTCCTTGGGACTGCATCAGGGGGCTCTTCTTATGCCCAGACCTAGTTAACTCTACCTGCCTGGAATCCTTCTCCTGGTCCTCCCCCCCTCCATCTCACCACTTCCAGCTTGCTCAGTATTGCAATTCAGATCCACCCCTCCATCCGTGGGCCTCACCTCATCACCAGCACCTCCCGTTCCACAAAAATTTCCATCCAAATTCAGAATCATTCTTCATGAAGCCACCAATGATAACTCCATACCCCTCTCTACCATCAAATCCATTCTTAGCCGCTCAAAAAAGAACAACACTCGTTGGATGGGTGGTAAATACCATGGGAATACCTGTGTTCTTTTACACCTGAACCATTTATTGGATTCTCCAACCAATACTTGCCTAATCCAGATTCATGCCACTCTTATCATATGAACCACAACTGCAAGCCTGATCACTATGCCCAAATTTCCAGAAAGAATAAAAAAATTTAGCACATGATTCAAACACCACTGGTTGCTTCCATCGGAGCTCCTTACCAACAGAAATCAACACAAAATCAAAAATATCTTTAGAAACATCATCATAGACAAAAGACCTTACAATAATGAGATGGAAGAGGGCCCACATCCGGTTATCCACACATATAAACCTACCCACCAGATTCCTTATAATTGATATTATAGAAATATTTTTAAAAGGTAGGGGATGTTCAGGGAATCTAACCCAATGCACCATCAATACTACCCCGCATATTCTCCTCGGATAGAGAGGTAGAGTTTTGGAGAGAAGTTATTAAAAATGAGCGGTTCTGTTGATGGAATGGGTGACGTGTGGCCTCGTTTCATGCATGGTTCACTGCTCGAGGTGTGATACTGCTTTGAATTTTGAATTTTGAATGTGGATTTTCTTGGTATATTTTGAATTTCGAATGTGGATTTTTGGAAGGGTTCAACTTCTGACTGGTAATTTGTAATGGTTCCCACTTCTTTTTAAAGTGTATATTTTGAAAATGGAAAAAATGGATTTGGTGGTGGTATATTATTTATGGGTTTTTGGGTTTTTAGTGTTTCTATGGATTTTTTTGTTTTTTTTTTGTGTATTTTGGGTATTTTTGTTTTTATAATTTTTTTGGGGTTTTATGTTTTTTGGGGTTTTTATATATTTGAGGATTTTCATGTGTTTTTAGGGGTTTTATAGTTTTTAGGTATTTTATGTTTTTTAGTGTTTATATGGTTTTTAGGTATTTTGAGTGTTTTTAAGGATTTTAGGGTTTTTTATGGTTTCTTCCTTTTTATACATTTTAGGGGTTTATGTGTTTTTTTATTTTTAATTTATTCTTAGGGGTTTTCTAAAATTATTGGGTTTTTTATGTTTTTACGTATTTTTATTAATTTTTAGGATTTTTATGGTTTTTAGAGATTTTAGGGGTTTTAGAGTTTTTTATGGATTTTGTGTTTTTTTTCATTTTTATGTTTTTTTAGATTTTTAGGGGTTTTATGTTTTTATAGCATTTTTTATCCTTTTTGGTATTTTTAGTTTTTCAAGATTTTCTTATGGGTTTTAGGACTTTTATTGGTTTTATGTTATTATGAATTTTTAGGGAATTTTATTATATTTATTGTTTTTAGAGTTTTTAGGGATTTTGAGGGGTTTTAGGGGTGTTTGAGGGGTTTAAGGGATTTTAAAGAGTTTAGAGTTTTTATGGTATTTATGTTTTTTAGAGTTTTTATAGGATTTAGAAGTTTAATGGTTTTTTGGGTTTTTAGTGGGGTTTTAGGGTTTTATTAGTTATTAGAGTTTTTTTATGTATTTTGGCATTTTATTGTTTTTGGTGGTTTTATGGTATTTAGGCTATTTAGGGTTTTTATCATTTTTTATATTTTTTGGGGTGTTATTAATTTTGTGGTATTTATTTTATTCACAGGGTTTCTCAGCGTTTTTATATTTTTAGATATTTTTAGGGATATTTTATGAATTTTAAGATTTATAGGGGTTTTAGGGATTTTAGGTTTTTAAGACTTTTTATGATTTTTAGGGATTTTTATGATTTTTAGGGGTTTTAAGAGTTTTTTAGGTATTTATGGTTTGATTATGGTTTTCACGGTTTTATTAGGGTTTTTAGGATTTTTAGGATTATTTACATTTTTAGGGATTTTATTGTAATTTTTTAGTATTTGTATGGTTTGTAGTGTTCTTAGGTTGTTTTTTCGTTTTTATAGTTTTTTATGTTTTTTAAATTTTTTTGGGTTTAAAAGGGTGTTTGGTGTTTTTAGTGGGGTTTTTTTTAGGGTTATTATGGTTTTTAGTGGGTTTATGGTTTTTTGAGATTTTTAGGGTATTTTTAGGGATTTTTATGGTCTGTTGTTTTTTAGGTTTTTATGTGTTTTTATATTTTATTATTTTATTATGATTTTTATTCAAGTTTTTATGTGTTTTTACATTTTAGGAATTTTTATGGTTTTTTATAATTCTAAAGATTTTTATTATTTTTAACGATTTTGAGGGTTTTTATGAATTTTAAGGGATTTTTGGTTTTTAGGGTTTTAATTGTTTTTTTGGATTTTAGGGGATTAAATTATTATTTGGATTTTATTTTTTTTATTAGGTAATTTAAGGGTATTTTAGGGGGTTTATGTTTCTAGGGATTTTAAGGTTTTTTTGAATTTTTTGGGTTTTTTGTGTTGTTACATGTTTTTTTGTGTTTCTTTTGTTTTTTTAGTTTTAGTGGTCTTTAGGTTTTTTATGGATTTTTGGGATTATTAAGGTTTTTTTGGTTTGATGGTCTATAGGGATTTTATGGTCATTTTATTTTTTTAGGGTTTATAATGTTTTTTAGTTTTTTAGGGTTTTTAATGTTTTTGGGATTTTACGGTTTTTATGCTTTTAGTGATATATAGGATGTTTATATATTTATATTTTTAGGGTCTATACGTATTTTAAAAATGTTAATGGTTTTTAGGGTATTTCTGGGGTTTACGAATTTTACATTTTTTTAGGGTTTTTAGTATTTTTACATTTTAAGGGTTTCATAGGGTTTTTAGGTTTTTCTTATTTTTTCTTTTTTAATAAATTTTTATGTTTTTTAATGATTTTTATGGGTCTTAGGAGTCTTAAATATTTTAAGGGTTTTTTTATTTTTTGGGGGTGTTTTGGGTATCTTTGAGTTTTTAGGGTTTTACGGTTTCATCGGTTTTTTAGCATTTTTCAGGGATTGAATGCTTTTTTGGAGTTTTTTTAGGGATTTTAGGGTTTTTTATGGGTGTTTCTAGATTTTTAGAGGATTTGTGGTTTTAGTGTTGTAGGGTCCTGAAAAATCCGAAAAGGAGGATGATGATCCCCTTTAACACATGGGAGATTCTGCCCAATTTCCCCTCAAAAGGATTAGGCAAATGTGGACAATACTCAAGGGTGGCGAAGGAGGAACCGGTCTGCGGACTGACCTAATGTTAACGACACACGGCCGGTTCCGCGAAGCGTCCCTCCTCCACAGACCTTCACCGTTCACGAGATGGAGGCGGAGATCCTCCGTGGTCGCGAGGCGGGATAGGCGCCAACCCGGTTCACCATTCAGGACCGCCCCACCTGCGAGCTGCGTCAGCGGGCCCGACCCACCTCCACTGCCATTCGTGAAATGGAGGCGGAACCCTCTGCGATCGCAAATCACTCCCCAAGATTGGTTCACGGAGGAGTGTTCAATGCCCTGCGAATTGCGGATTGACAAAGTCATCCGTGAACCGGGTTTTCGGTCATGGGCCTCCACAAAAGGTGCCAAAGGAATATAGATACATATCTTCCCCCAGCCTATAAAAAAATACTGAGGGGGAAGAGGAAGGGGATTCGTATTGGGAAGGAGGACGGAGTGGAGATCGGTTAGATTCAGGTGGAAGGATTTCGAAGGAAGGCTTAGGATTTCGGAAGTTCCAGTTCGCGAACCAGAGCAGGTATAAACCTGGGAACCAACTAATATGGAACCAAAAAGGCATAATAACCTGGTGAACCGTGAAATTAAAATAACAAACAAGAGAAGAACACGAACTAGGGTCCCTCCGTGGATGTACTCCTCGCAGAATAGGGAGTTTATGCCTCTTTTCCAATTCGTCGCGCCGCGTAGCACCCTCCTACGCGGGTGAAGCCCCGACCGACGAGCCTCCAGCCGGCGCCACCCTAGGCTACCGCTGCCTGCATATAACCCTCTGTGGGCCACCCTGGTTCGCAGATCCAACCTGGAGCCACGAACCACCTTGGTTAATAGGATTCCCATCAGTCCACGGACCACTATGGTTCGCGGATCGAACCCGGAGCTGTGAACCACCTTGGTTCGTGGGATGCCCATCAGTTTTTGGACCACCATGGTTCGCAGACGGCCTCTCGATCCGCGTAGCACTTCCCTACGCGAAGGGCACCACCACCCATACCCCTGTGTGGCCTACCAAAACCATCGGGGTTCCTATTCCCCGAGCCAGATAAAATCCTTCCAATTTCAATTCGGTCTGATCCTTCACAGCCTCCTTATTAGCCTACTCATTGGCCCCGAGCCGAGGCCTCCACCAGAGCCACCAGATCCATGTTCTGTAACCCTCAGGCGCATCAGCGCGGCATTTTGAGTTCACATACCCATGGTAAATAGGGGCCAATGGGTTGCCCTGACCCTTGGTCAGATTCCCAAAGCGTACATGGGTTCACACTCCCATAGAAATGTGGGGTCTTAGCCCGAGATCCCCCTTCCGGCCTCTACTCGCTATGATTGGGGACTACACGTTTCAGCGGTCGGGCACTTCTCCCCTCCCCAGATAGGGGGCGGTATACCCATTAAAAGGTAGTCGTCCCCATGCACCTTGGTACTTCCCCCGGGAACTTCCCCGGGGAACAAGAGAGGTGACGGGCATCAGAGCACCACTTTCCCTCTCCCGTTGTGCTTTTTCGCCATGGGTGTCCATCTCGGAGTAAGCCCCAACATTATGGGCCGCCCTCATGTGTAATCCCGACTATACTTCTCATGGATGTACCTTTTGCGATGTGATCCCCTGGTCCCTACTGCCTCTTGTTTCTCACACCGAGCATGACTCACGTGGGCTTAGAGTAAGCATCAACCATGACATCCTCTTATGGGCACCCTCAGAGTGTAAGCTCCAATCCATCACTCTGGGCCTCCTCAGAGTGTAAGCCCCAATCCATCACCATGGGCCTCCACAGAGTGTAAGCCCCAACCCATATTTCTGGGCCTCCTCAGAGTTTAAGCCCCAATCCTATGTGAACTACAAGGACATTGATCCATGTTAAGGCATGGTACGTAGGAAGCCTCCCCGAGGTTCAAGCCCGATCACAATCAAACCCCCGGGTCCACCATCACGTCGGTTCTCTGAAACCCTGATTCGAACTACGTGGAATTTGATCCCTGTCTCCTAGGAAGGGTACATAGGAAGCCACCCTGAGGTTCAAGCCCAATAATCGGTCGATCCGACTATCTTCACATCGGTTCAATGAGCTGCTCCTAGCACCATCTTAGTGAGTTCAAATTCTACAGAGTCATTAATCCAATGAGGGATGGTAAACCTCCATCCTAAATGATTTTGAACCCCTGCGTCCAGTTGACCTTTTCCAAACAGTAGTATTCTGTGGATAATATGCTTGGGTATAAACCAAAGATTCGCAAACATATGAATACGTATTAAATTTATAAG
The DNA here is from genome assembly GCA_963277665.1 of Viscum album. Lineage (NCBI taxonomy): Eukaryota > Viridiplantae > Streptophyta > Magnoliopsida > Santalales > Viscaceae > Viscum > Viscum album. The sequence continues at coordinate 1,476,538,170 of OY728148.1, read as the reverse complement.
AGAGTCCCGGAACAGGAAATAATTCGCCCCAAAATGGTGCGATGAGCCCGACTTCCCATCCCCTCGACCAATGTGAGTTCTTAAGCGTCTCTAGACAAATCGCCTGAAAAACTCCTGCCTTTGGAAAGCAGGTCCATGCATCGTACGATGTAGAACCATTGGGCGTTTCAAGACCGAACCGAAACAAAAATCGTGAACCTGACACGAATATTTAACCAAGCAGGACAGATTTAACCTAATCCCACTTTGTGCCCCCTTTTACTCACAAGGAGGTCCAAGTAAGGTACTACCTTCTGAACTACCTTCGATCCAATGGCGTCCTGAAGGAACTCACAAGCGCGTTCATCAAACTACGCAATGACATGACTTCCTCACCTACGGAGGACCCCTTCACCAATCCAGCGTCTTCAACGTTGGGTCTTGGACGTTCTTATTCGAGAGTACCACGTGAACGGTACTCTCCCAACGGTGGATGCAGCCATGCACTCCCTCCAATCCGCCAGAACTCACCGGTCGCCTACCCAATAGCGGCTACAAAGGCAGATTGAGACAGACCCTATTGTTGTCTCCAACCGTTTCGGGAGTCTATCCCCGCAACAAGAAAATGCGTACCTCCCTTTTCTTAGGGAGGAAGATGAGTTCAACGTTGAGGACTTCATCCCCACAGAATGGGGGTTCCACTCCAAGGCCCCCGCCGACAGACGTTATCGCTATCACGCCGCGATTCAACATCGTCGCGCCAAGGAGGATGACTCCCCGAGGATTCATGCCCATGCTCCCTGTGCTCCATCCCCTTGGACTGCCCGACGAGGGAGACAGACACAGAATCGGGGACCGTCCATCACCCTGGTCCTTGAGGAGGATCTCTGCTACCTATCCACAAAGACGTACCACGAACAGGAACCTACACCTGTTCGCTCCTCCCGAGCCCTCCCTCCAGACAGGGCAGCATCATACAAGCCAGCGTGCATCCCCACCGAGCTACATCAAGCCCATCGTTCACCTAGGACGGCACTTACCAGGCATGTACCTCTCCCTTCCCAGGGTCATGAAGCCCACCAACCTAACGTGGTGGCGACCTGGCGCCTGCAGGGCCAGCTCCTAGCAGATGCTTTTGATGTCCACCATCCTGATATGGGGGCGATCAACAAATCCCGCCACCCAGATGTGTTGGAAAATCATAGGCGGGCACGTCTCCCCACCAGAAAAGGCCACTGACTTGATATAGTGTGAAACCAATATATGCAGGGCTAGCTCCCTGTAGATGCAAGTAAAGTTCGCTATTCCGATGTGGTGGCCAACGGAGAGATAAACTGACATATCCCGTTACAGGGGCAGACTCGGTCACCTGCCCCGACACAGGAGAATTGTCAGTACCCACTAACCACCAGAGGACCGGAGCAGAATATTCATACTCCAATACCGGAATGGGCCTTCCTAGCCTTTCCAGCCAATGATTTCTCTCTGCATAACCTGAGAATTATGTAGGAGCAGGTATCGATCCCAGATCATATCTTGTAGACTTTCCAGAATGTAATTGCATCAGTAACAACAGAAAGGACTCGGGCTCGTGAACTCGTCTCCCCAATTGAGGTGACTCATCTGAGAGACGAGATAGCCGCCTCAGAGCAGATATGCATCCCTGCTTCTTCCCTGGAGGGTCACCGGCCATATTTCGTGATGCAAGGGCAATCAGATCGAGCAGTTTCACTCGTTCCAACTGGGGGACACCCGTCCATCACGGTGGATGCTCCAGAGCAGGCATGTATTCCTGCAAAAAGTCAAGATGTTCATAGAAATATCCCGGAAGCATCACAGGACCCAATTAGATAGGGACCCAAAGGTGAATGTCGTTTTCAATAGCAGACGGTCCCCGCTTCCCAAAAAAGAGCGCCCCGAACGCGCCAAAGGCAGTCAGAAAATAAAGAGGGAGTTCATGACTCCGCTATGTTGGAAGCTGGGGTTCCCAATGCCGCTAAGAATACAACAAAGGTTCAGAATCCTGCCCATCCATTTCCATATTATGGGAGTGGCAGTAGAAGTTGTGAAGGTCCTCCCCACAATGTTGCTACCAGCAGCTTTGAAGGTCCTCTCTAGAGCACCTGTGGGGGTCTCCCCCACGGGCATATAACGATCGATCACGAGAGCTCCTTTTTTGATGCGATTCACGGAAACCCTCCAAGTGTCCAGAAGATCGATCAGCCAAAAGGTGCCCCACTTGCTGTGGTCCACCATGAAGGTCCTCTCCGGGGTATACGCTGCAAACACTCTCCATGTAGTGGGACCACAGATTATGATAGTAGTCCTCATTATCATAGTCGCAACTACGGAGGCCCTCCCCGCAGTGACATCTCATCATGACAAGAAGGCCCTCCCCTTGTCGTGGCCTTCCCTGAAGTTCCTCCCTAGGGGTTACGTTTCAAAGAAACTCCACGTAGCCAGGCATCAAGTAACGATGGTAGTCTTCTCCACCCTGTTAATGGAGGTCCTCCTTGTAGAGACTTCAAGCAACGAAAAGGCCCTCCCCTCATTGCGTTACATTCTGGAGGCCCTCCCGAGGATGTATCCCACAGATATTCTCCATGCGGTAGCATAAATTTTAGTCATCTCCATTGCCATAGTTGTGATGGTAGTCCTTGCCACCACGATCGCCATTCTGAAGGTCCTCCTCGCATTGGCCCCAAGAAACAAGAGGGTTCTCCCCTTGTTATAGTGTGTCCTGAAGGTCCTCCCCAGGATGCACATCAAACATCAATCCATGATGGTCATCCTCATCAAGATGGAAGTTGTTGCAAAGGTCCTCCTAGTAACGACGCTACACAGCCAGAAGGTCCTCCCCTTGTTGCGACACGCCTTGGATTTCCTCCCCGGGGTGTGCACTGCAAAAGTCCTCTATGCAGTGAATCATCAAGCAGTAATGGAATTCCTCACCTTTACGGCTGATATTGCAGATATCCTCCCTGCAATGACATATCATATTGACAGGAAGGTCCTCCCACTGCCGAATCAAGTACCGAAAATCCCTCGTATGCCGAGGCACTCAAAAGGAAGAGATCAAGCATGTTAGATTCCCAGTTAGTCACTGATGACATCCTTCTGAAATCATGAGATAGTCCAGGGCCGCGTTCATCCTCTGAACCACCTTGGAATCTCCCATATAATGATTCAGCACCTACCGGTCGCACTGCCTCCGACCACATTGGCAGTGAGCATCTCAGTTGGACCGACCAGGTAGAGGAGTCACTAGAGGAGCAGTATGCTGATATACTGCACCTGAGGAAACGACTGGCCAGGGATGATATACCAGTTATGTTTTGGTCTACGACCACCTCTCAGTTTGACATACCTAGAGAGTTGTCGGAAGAATGCGTGAACGGCATCCCCCATAATATATGGACAACCCTCCGTCGACTGAAATCAATATTTCAGCCCTACGATGCGTATGTAGACCATGTAAAGAAAATGGGAGACCTCTTGTGTCACATCGACCTGGAATCTATTCCTTCAACACATAAACAGCGACTTGATAGGTGTAAAGGAAACATGGAGATACATTGCCTCCATGCGCTGCACCATCTGTGCCGCCTCATCGGTGATGCTCTGACGGGAGTCCATATCAGGGGATGGGGAGAACATGGAGCTCTGCATTTCACTCTGCTCCCCGCCCAGAAGAACCTGTTCGGTGTGGTGTCATGCAACATCATCACGTCAAGATGGAAATCAAGTGGTCTATCTATTCAGGAAAGGAAACACAACCAGCAGAGTCAGGACTTGAGTAATTCCTAGAAGCGTCAGGCCCGATGGGAACAATCCATTCATGAACTCCTGAATCAGGCCACCGAGAGCATACAACAGTCCACTCGCCTAAGAGAGGCCAATCAGAGATCTTTTCCTGCCTCCCCAGAAGGGATTGATTCACATAAGAACTCAGCACCGATCCAAGTTCACCACTAAATGGGGGAACGTATGATCAGGCAAGTAGCGATAGCCGCAGCCACAACCGCAATCCAGGGTCAACCCCAGCCTGCAGGGCTAGGGGCATTTTTAAAAACAAATTCCCCTATAAGACCAATAAAGCCTGGAATAGACTTGATGTACAAGGAACAGAGCCAACCCCAACCCTCAGGGATAGGGGAATTATTACCCCCTCAACAACAACCTCCCCCACGAGAGTTAGTATTCTCCCGTCTAGGGAGGATATCCAGAAGAGTAGGTTGTTATCCTATCCTATCATTTAAATAATCATCCCCTCTGAGAGGAAGGCACACCGTAAGGTCTTACCAAAGAACTCTTCGTGTCACCATTCGTCAAGAAGTCTAAAGAAAATACAAGGTCATGAAAGGGAAGGCTAAGAGAAGACACAAGAGACCCTTTTCCAATTTGGAAGATGGAATCTTCTCCACACCACAGTATGCATCTATCAACTTCGTAGAGGTTAACCCCACGGGTGACACCATAGATACTCAAAATCAGGAGGGATCGGGAGATGATAGTTCCGGCCAGGCTATGACTTAGAACGAACCACTAGGTGTGCACACCCGGAACTAGAGGACCACCCTAAATATGGTCGTCCTTACGCCAACCCTCCTCCGCCTACCCTGCGAGTTTCCAACAAGGATATGAACAAAGGACTGGTTACCCTTAACCCACCTCCTTCTCTCGACAATGATGATCCACTCACGCTCGAAGAGAGATTCGTTCGACAGGAAGAGGAGATGAAAACATTGAGGTGGCTTAACACCGAGCTACTCTAGAGGAACCACCTTATCAAAATTGCATCCTAGGAGGAGCCACATCATGCACTCCCAACAAGTGCACCCCAGAGACTAAGATTTTTTCCGACAAATTAAACATGGTCAAGGCTTCCGTCCAACGAGGCGCCCGGCCTGTCCAACTACCTAAATGTAGATTCAGATGAATACCATGTCCTCCCTCCACTCAGGAAGCAACTAGAGAAAGTACGCCAGAGCCTTCTAAATGTGACACAAATGGAACACGCACCCCTGGTGCCGACCAATCTGGATCCTCAGGAAATGCCTCGAGCTATTTCTTCCCATGACCGGGCCCAACAGGATGTAAACCAGGGTCTCACCAACACCATCGAGGCACTAACAGCTCGATTGGAAGTGATGGAAGGTCGAAGCGCTCCGATACAGCCAGAGCGGAAACCCTACCTGGATTGGGTGAGCAACACACCACCTCCACCCAATTTTGGGAGCCCTGTATTCCCTATATTCAATGGATCAGGAGATCTGAAACAGCATCTGATGCACTACGCATCCTATTGCGACCCTATGATGGGAACTCCGAAGCAACAAGAAGCAGTAAAACTCAGATGCTTCGTACGGACCTTGCAAGGATCTACCTTCATCTGGTATACGAGTCTGCCAGCCCAGTCAATAAAGAGCAGGGAAGAACTTTGGCAGTAGTTCATGTTCCACTTCAGCTCAACATTCCCTAAAACAACAGTCAGCGATCTCATGAACTGCAAGTAGAGGGAGAACGAGAGGGTCTCATATTTCATCACCAGATGGAAAGGTCTGACCTATTCCTTGAACAAGCCAATGCCTCAAGATGAGATACTATCCATATGCATAGATAATCTTCAATATGAGCTACGAACAATGCTCATACCAGTGGAGTGCACCACTGACTTCCGACATCTCTCAGCCATTGCCCAGAGAATAGAGAACTCCCTACAGTGAACTAATTCTAAGTCCCGAATAGCCTCGCAGGCTTCTGTGAAAAGAGCCCCCAGAGCTGAAGCGTCTGCTATCACACTCAAGCCGACCCATGTTCCAGCTCCACCGCTCAGGCCTCCACCAAATCGTCAAGGGCCTCTTGCATATTAGCGGCCACCTCCGCCTAAACGGGACGATCCGCGAGGACTGAAGCAAAACCATTTTGAGGAACGAAAACAAAAATTATACTCATTCCTAGACGATCAAGTCCGTGTCAACTTCATTACCACCATAAATTGAAACTTTCTCCACCTCCCAAAGCTGAGGAAACCTGAAGAGGTCGGACATGATGATAGGCTATATTACTTCCCCTACCATCGGATGTTGGGGCAAAGTATCTGAGAATGCTTCATCTTAAAGGAACTCCTGCAGAGGATGGTAGACTACGGATAGGTCGAGATGGGAGCACCCCCAGTATAAGTGGCATGTATCTCTACCACTGACTCCAACAAAGAGGAGGGGTAGAAGAAAGTCACCAGCAAGCAGGAGCAGACATTTCACAACTGGATGACTCGGAAGACTATCAACCAAGCCCAGGGCATACTCCGAACTCAACTACAGCTGCCAGTGTTGCCACCAACATCCCCTGAAGTCGTAGAGTCGACAGTATCGACCTCACAACCCTCCACGATCCGGTCATCCAGGCATAATCGAAGGAGGAAACAATCGCAAGAGGAGTAGTCCACGACGGGGCCAAAGTTAGTCCCGACCCTGACAGATTATATGCCCTTTAATTTGGCACCACGGGAACTGACCCACCAAATGGAACCATCAGGGACAACCGACCAGGTTGACATGTTATAGGATGAAGAGCCAATATTTGGTTCTATTAACATCATTCATCTTATGGAATCATTCCCTAATGAAGGGTATGGTTATGAGCCTAAGTTCCATGCACAAGGAGCTGGGAGGAGGAATCGCAGAGGTAAGGGATACCAGGGGAGGCGCAACTGCGGCCGAAACCAACCCAATGGTTGGACTCCGGCCCAAACCATTTATATCACAGAACCCCATGGAAGATCCCTTCAATGGACTCAATAAGAGAAAGAATTCCCCTCCACCTCCACAAGAAGCCACTCTGGCCATGTTGTTCTACGATACCCACCAGAGGAGGAGCAAGTGTATGGTCGCCTGGTGCACACAAATAGGCCGGCTGGGACAAGTCTTAAAAATACGGGAACACCATCGATATCCGACCCCACGGCCGGTCCTTCCTCGTCGAATGTTACATCCCCTAAAGCACCAACTAAGACTCTCCCACCAATGGAGAAGTGCCGGCCGCTGGAGAAGAAATACAATATCCTTAAGCATCTAGCATCAGTACCAACCAAGCTGTCAATCCTCGATACCCTAATTCTGTCAGAAAACCTTAGGGAGGTGCTTATAGATTCTTTGATTAGCCCCCAGGAGTTTCAAGCCAAGGTAGTTGCCGCTGAAATTTACCTAATGAAGACTGACCCGGATGAATGCAATGCGGTGATTTCCTTCACCGATCATGATGAAGATTCCATCATGCAAGGACACATCAGACCACTATATGTGTATAGTACACTGAATGGTATTGAGATCTGGAAAGTCTTTATAGACAATGGCTCTGGAGTTCACCTCCTTCCCCTACGGACACTCCGTAAGTTGGGCTACAGTGAGGATGACAAAATTCCCTTGGCCACAACTCTGTTGGGTAACGACAAGAGCGAGCAGAAACCAATGGGAAAAATTAAGCTAATGACCCATTTTGGTGACCTGGTAGGCTACACGGAATTCCTAGTGGTCTGAAAGAACATAGCATTCAATGCCCTACTTGGGAGGTCGTGGCCCCATAAGCACATGGTTGTTCCTTCATCCTATGACCAGTGTATCAAGTACAGCATCAATGGACAAAGCGGGACACTGCACGCCGACAAGGCCCCTTTCGAGCTCTTTGAGTCACACTATATTGATGTCGGGTTCTATGATCAAAATAAAAAGAAGCCTTTGGTCAATGGTGTCGACTGGATCCCCGCTCCAAATGGCCTGGAAATGGTTCCTCATGACCACCTAATATAGCTTGGTAGAGACTACATAGTACCCATAAACCATATTGAAAGAAGGGGTTCAAGTTCAGATACACACTAAGCTGTATTCATGACTTCAGCCACAACGGCAGAGAGTGAAAATCCGGGAACGTCTGCCAACCCACAATCTATGGATGAATACACGAGTGGGGGTGCCCATGACACCTCACCCTCAAACCCCTGAGAACCTGTGCCAGAAACTCTCCCCACTTTAGATCAAGAAGACGAGGATTTGGGAGAGGAAGAGGGGGAAGATCTCATTAATGCACCTCCCGCATTTGAGGAGGGTATCTCCACCACGGTGGACAAGCTCAGGGAAATAAACCTAGGAGCCGAGGAAGATCTGAGGACAACTCTCATTAGTGCAGTCATGTCCACCGAGGAGCACGAGGTATATACATCTTTCCCAAGGCAACATCGGGATGTTTTTTCCTGGATTTAAACAAAAATGCCGGGACATGATCTCGAAGTGGCGACGCATCACCTGCGTCTTCCATAAGACCATAAGGGCTATAAACAGGCCGCCAGAAGGATGCATCCCTCACATGTCGCCAAAATAGAGGCTGAAGTTGATAAGATCATTAAATCAGGCTTCATACGGGAGGTCCAGTACCCCATTTGGTTGGCCAAAATCATCCCTGTCAAGAAAAAGAATGGAAAAATATGCATCTTCATTGACTTCCGAGATCTCAATCGGAATTTCCTGAAGGATGATTTCCCAGTCCTGATCACCGAATTATTAATCGATGAGACGGCCGGGTATGAGGCTCTATCTTTCATTGATGGCTATAATGGATATAATTGAAATAGGATGGCCTGAGAAGATGAATAATCCGCTTCCTTCAGGGCCCGTCAAAGGGGTATTCTGTTACAGGGTCATGCCCTTTGGTCTCAAGAACGCTAGCACCATATATCAGCGTTCCATTCATTGGATCTTTAAACCGTTCCTGGGGAATTCGTTGAATGTTATGTGGATGACCAAGTGGTCAATTCCAGATAGTTCTCGGATCACCTATTAGACCTTGAGACTATCTTCAACAAACTCCAACAGCATAGCTTGAAGATGAAACCCTTGAAATGAACCTTCGGGGTTACCTCAGGGAAATTCCTTGGCTTAATTGTACGCCATCGCGACATCGAAGTCGACCCTGAAAATACAAAGGCTATCCTTGACCTTCCTCCTCCCCGCAATCTCACTAAGTTGAGAGGATTCCAAGGACACTTGGCCTATATTAGGGGGTTCATAGACAACCTGGTGGGCCAATGTTTTCCCTGTACCAGGTTAATGAAGAAGGGAGTCACATACCATTGGACAGATGACTGCCAAGAGGCGTTTGACATCCTAAAGAGGTACCTCCTAAGCCCACTAGTGCTCATGCCCCCGGTTTATGGAAGACCTCTCCTACTATATGTGACGGCCCTAGAACGGTCACTGGGAGCCTCCTCGCACAAAAGAACGATGGCGACAGTGAAAACGGTCTCTATTACCTCAGTCGTTAAATGATTGAAGTTGAGACTCGATAATCAAACACCGAGAAGAGATTTTTGGCCTTGTTCATAGGGGTTAAAAAGTTGCGACATTATTTTCAGCATCATGATGTCCATTTGGTCTCATGAAATAACCCGCTAAAGTACATCCTCAGCCGCCCAATGCTGACTGGGCGCCTATCTCGATGGGCAGTCATCCTACAACAGTTTGACATCCGGTTTGTGCCTTAGAAGGCCTTCAAGGGCCATGCATTAGTAGACTTTCTGGCAGATCACCCCTCAACAAGGACTACCACCCCGGACATAGAGCAACCGGATGAAGACATCCTCATGGTTCAAGAGGAGCTCCCAACATTGGAAATGTACATCAATGACGCATCTCGAAGCCCAACCGGAAAAAGGAAGAAAGATCCCAAATTCAACAAGGTGGGTTTGGGGATAATACTCATGTCCCTGGAGATGACAGTTTTTCCATATTCCTTCCTCCTATCAGAAGGATGTAAGAATAATGAAGCAGAATATCAAGCTCTCATTGCAGGCCTAGAACTCGAATTCCAGGCACAAGTACAGCACCGTAAGGTAAAAGGTGACTTGGAACTGGTCATCAAGAAAGTCAATGGTGACTATGCTATTAAAAAGGAGGAGATGATCCCCCTGTTTTACCATGTATGAGGGTTAATGGAGAATTCTCCACAAAACCAACATTGACCTATATTCCCCGGTCTCAGAACGCTCAGGTTGATGCATTAGCCAACATGGCCACAACCCTAGCTAACCCAGGACGGGATGTAACGTTTATTAGTATTGTTCACCGTCGAATGGTATTACCATTTGTTCAGACCAAGATAGAAGAAATCCATGAAGTCAGTCCTGTCCCCAAGCCATATGCTCCTTCCACTGGCTAGATGACCCCCATTGAAAACTACCTTCAATGGAGAGAACTTCCATCAGACAGGGATGAATGAGAGAAAGTACGGAGAAGGGAAATCAACATTGTCTATATGGAGGTGCGGGTCAGCAAGAGGTCCTCTACAAATGAGGCCTCGATGGAGTGCTCCTCAAATGCATTGATAGAGACGAAACCACTTCATTAATGAATTAACTACATGCCGGAGCGTGTGGAGAACATTAACCGGGGACCAAACATTCCCATCAGGTTCGAAGGCTTGGGTACTACTAGCCCACAGTGGCATGAGACTATTAGTGTTTTACACGAAAAATGCCACTCATGCCAGATTCATGCCAACTTCACACACCAACCCCCAGAGTTACTCCATTAAGCCAAATACTTTTGGCTGTTTTTCGTCTCGGGGATGGACGCCATAGGACCAAGTCCTCCGGCCACAGCCAAACATCTGAAGTATATCCTCACGAAAATCGACTTCTTTTCCAAATGGGTAGAATCCATACCCCTCAAGGAAGTTGGGGAAAGAAATATTGTCAGCTCTATGAAGACAATATTATCACCAGATTTGGTGTCCCTCATACCATACTAACGTTCAATGGCACCAAATTCTGCTCTGCTGAATTGGAGAAATTATACCACGAGTATGGTATCAAGGCTAACCACTCATCCCGCTACCATGCAGTGTCCAACAAACAGATAGAGGATTTCACCAATACCATGTCCAACATTCTCCAGAAAATGGTGGAAAAACACAAGACGTTGTGGCCAGATAAACTCCTCCATGAATTGTGGGCTTATCGAACCACAATCCGCACTGCTACTCGAGCCACCCCGTACTCATTGGTGTACGGAACAGAGGCGATCTTTCCCATTGAACTCCAACTTCCCTCACTTTTTGTTGCCATCTATGATCAATTATCCGATGATGAGCAGTAAAAAAGCAGCTAGTTGAATTGGAACATCTAGACGAGAAGAGGATGCACACTTTGCACCATATGAAGGTATACCAGAACCGGATCGCACGAGCCTTCAACAAAAAGGTTCATCTTCGGTCTTTCGTGGAAGGAGAATTAGTGTTGGTCCTCCAGACACCAATGATACCTGACAAGAAACCTCTAAAGCTGGATCCCCAATGGGAGGGACCATACATTATACACAAGGTCTACTCCAAAAGAGCATATACCCTAATCTCCATGAACGGGCAAGTCACCACGGCTCCTACCAATGCGAGATTCCTAAAGAAGTATTTCTCATAGAATCCGAAAGTGGAGAATGTCCTTTCCGCATGATGTTAAACTGCATGGAGTTCATTCATACCACATGACGTTAAACTACATGGAATCTAATAATGCCCCTCATCCTAACCACATGACGTTAAGCTGTATGGCTTCCGTCCTCACCGTATGATGTTAAACTGCACAGATAATAAAAGTTAAAAATGTCCCCCCCCCTATGTATGGACCAATCCTACACGTGGTGTATTTCACTTCTTCACCACATGACGTTAAACCGAACGAATTTCAGAGAACTACGTACGGCTTGATTCATGCCCTTGCAAGATACGTAGTGACGCTGGGATCCCCTGTCATGGCCCATCCACTCCCAAATAAAAGTTAAAAATGTCTTCTTCCCCCTGTTTATGGACCAGACCTGTAGGGGGTGTATCCCTTGTCCTCACTTCATGACGTTAAACTACACGGACAAAAAGTTTTAAAAATGCCCCTCTCCCCCCATGTATGGACCCGACCTGCACGCGGTGTACTTATTTTAGAGAACTATGTATCACTTAATTCCTGCCCTCACAGGATACGTAGTGATGCCAGGATTCCAGGTCCTGGCCCAACCACCTCCAAATAAAATAAAATAAAAGTTAGACAATGTCCCATTCCCCCGTGTATGGACCAGCCCTACACGGGGGGTACTTCTTCCAAAGAACTACATGCAGCTTGATTCCTGCCCTCACAGGGTACATAGTGACACCAGGGTTCCCCGTCCTGACCCAACCCCCTGAATAAAAGATAAAAATTCCCTTTCCCCCATGTACGGACCAGACCGGCATGGGGTGTACTCCTCATCCTTACCGCATGACGTAAAACTTCACGGATAGTATGATTTAAAAATTCTCCATTTTCCTCGTGTATGAGCTAGACCTACACGGGGTGTATTTTTGCATCCTTTCCACCCGACGTTAAACTACACAGACTATAATGTTAAAAATGCCCCCTTCCCCTATGTACGGACCAGACCTGCATGGGGCGTATACTTCGTCCCTACTGAATGATGTTAAACTGCACGGAATTCGTCCTTACCTCATGATGTTAAACTGTACAAACTTTGTCTTTACCGCATGACGTTAAACTTCACGGACATCATCCTTACCTCATGATGTTAAACCGCACATACTTCGTCCTCACCGCATGATGTTAAACTGCACGGGCTTCGTCGTGACCTACCCAAGATACACGGCTATACAAGATGGAGATACTCCTTGCACATTTGGATGCATCCTCTCCATACATCATACTCCATGACCTGGACAATTATGGATCTTCATAACCATTCATATCCATCAAAAGTGGAAGGTCATTGACCCGTGGACACCTTTGCATGACAATTCAAACCACGCCCTCAGCGACTCTTCATAATGATAGCTCTTGGCTCGTCTACCAAAGGCATGATTTCCATAGGCAACACTCTTCCTAGCTCTGTACGCTTACCACCCTCAGAGCCCCATACCATACCTCCTGATCCAGAAGGTTATGGATAAGTGGTTTACAAGTTCGTCCCCTCTTCACATCCATGTGTTTCCATGGTATCCCAACCTGGCTACCCTATGTGTCCACCGGTGGTTCACATAGCGACCTGCATCAAAGAACATCAAGACAGGACTAGGCTACATTGACTCAATGGACAATTTCAGTGAAGTTGTTTCATGTGTACTCAGACATTATTTTCCCCACGTGCCAAACTCTGCACTATGAGTGACCATGGATCCTCATAATCATTCACGACCATTGGAAGTGTAAAGTCAACGACCCGGGGACACCTTTATATGACTATGCATACCATCCCCTCAGCCTCTCTACATAATGATAGCCCCTGGGTCATCCATCAAAGGCAATATTTCATTGGGTGATACTCTTCGTAGCTCTGTATGCTTACCGGCCTTAGAGACCCCACACCACACCTCCTGATCCAGGAAAACTCAACGTTGTTGTTTACATCCTTCATCCCCCACCTTGTTCCGAGTATATCAGAGCATGTTGACCCAGTTATCCTTCGAGTGACTGTAGCAATAGTCACCCAATGGTTCGAGCTCTATGACTGCTAAACTAGGAGTACCTCATCCTTACTACACGACATTAAACTGCATGGAGTGAAGGTACACCCCCGTGAGAAAAATAAATCAGTGTATGGAGCTCTCTAATCTTTAACAGCAACCAGGGCCGAGTATGCCCGACATGTTCAGACATTTCCTTCCCTGATGACATACTTTGTGGCCCGGATAATTGCGGATCTTTATAACCATTCATTGTCATCGGAAGTGGAAAGTCATCGACCCGGAGATACCTTTTTCTGACTATGCATGTCATGCCCTCAGCAGATCTGCATATTGATCACCCTTGGCCCATCTACCAAACACATGATTTCCCCGGGTGATACTCTTCCTAGCTCCGTACGCTTACCGACCTCAGAGCCGCTGTGTCATCTTTCCTGATCCAATAAGCCCTAGAACCTTGATTTACACCATCAACCCACCTCCACGTCTTGTACATGCAAGGATACTCAGGCTTGGTTACATTCTAATTAAGAGCGGCCTTTTTAACTACGTCCTTGTCGCATGACGTCAAACGGCACGGATCACATCTTGGCAACTTGGCATAAGGCTGCAAAGACCAAGCATTAAACATCAAGGGAAATGCCTCCAACAAAAATCATTTTCACTGGTTTAATAATGCTCCTCGTCTTAACAACACGACATTAAACTGCACGGTCAATCATCCTTGCTGCACGACGTTAAACTGAACTGCATTGGAAAAGGCTAGAAAAATGCCCCCCGTCCTCACTACATGACGTTAAATTTCACAACATCCTTTAATAAATCTCTTCTTCTTTACCGCATGATGCTAAATTGATGGTCAAACCCGTTATGGGGTTAGTAAGGAACAGAGGATTTTCTTTGTTTTTCAGAGCACTGGTCAGACCGGCACAAGCCACCATCTCACACCCTCGTGAGAAGGGATTACTTCACCCATTCTTGGGAAGTGCAGTCTAGACGTTTCCACCATATCCAAGCACCATCTCATAATAAACCATACTATGTACTCAGAATAAAGCCGGACTCTCATAAGCCACCCCTGGTGGTCCCAAATCTCAACTTCCCTGAAGTTTCTTGGCTATCTGGGGAATACAATCATTGACCTAAGGACACCTTTGCATGAATAAGCATACCATTCCCTCAGCGGCTATGCATATTGATCACCCCTGGCCTGTCTACCAAAGCTAGAATTTCTTTAGGAAATTCGTCTCTCCGTACGCCTCTTGGCCTCTGAGCCCCCATGTCTATCTCGAGATTTGGAAACCCTTTGAGCTACAGTTTACCAACCTCTTTCACAATCATGCCTAAATATGGTGGAACATCTCTGACAAGATTACCGAGGACAAGGAGAAGTCGTTCCATTCTAGATGATGTCCCAGCTGCATGACTTTAAACTGCACCAAGATTCAACCATCCCTTGTGCTAAGTAAATGCATAGTAAAGTGGTTTCTTGACCACAATCCTGATTAATACAGATGTTCTCAAAACCTTTCAGACGTCACAAACCCTTTCCAAGCCACCCTCGGTGGTTCACATAATTCTCCAAGCCACCCAGTGTGGTTTCCATGAGCTGGACTTTCATGAAGTCCTATGGCCATCAGAAATGGAGAGTCATTGACTTAAAGACACCTTTGCACGACTATGCATACCATGCCCTCCGCGGCTCTGCATATTGATCTCCCATGGCGTGTCTACCAAAGGCATGATTTCCTTAGGAGATGCTCCTCCTACCTCTGTACACCAACGCGTCTCCCATGCCTTGAGACTTTCCCTGCATGTCGTTCAAATTTAAACATGTTTCCCCCCACAAGAATCTAAAGAGTATTGAGACATCTTTTAATCAACCAAACCTCATGGGGGCCCTTTCCCCACCATACTTGGTCAAAATGATCAACCTAAAACATCAGTAATGATAGTCTCGATGGCGGGATTTTAAACCGCCCAAGAAAAGTGGCACAAAGTATGTTAGGCCGAAAAACCGAAAAGGGCGACCTAAGAAAATGTTAGGCCATACCTGCTGGGTTCACCCTAAATGAGCCCATGAAAAATTAGGGAATTAAAAGAAAAGACAAAATAATGATTGTAGGGATTTTCTAAAAATCCCTAACAATAGTCGAACTATGCTCGCTGGACCCCATGGTCTAGGAAAAAGTTAGAGTTTGGTTTCTTGAGATATGATTAATTCTGATTCAGTGAGTTGTTATTCACACAACAATTGTTCTCTTAACAATCAAATTTTACCGCGACAATTGATTGACAGATATTGTATTTAGTTCGAACAATAAGGGAGGACGTCCACAAGCTGGGGTCTCTCCCTCACAAAAAAAGGAGAGGGGAAAGTAAAACAAAGAGTACAAGAGTGGCTCTGATAGTCATAAAGAAGCCTTAATCGCTCTCTCCACCAGTTTAGTGACCCTGTGGCAGAGGTCGTTGCAAGACTGTTCCAACACAGCCTTCTCCCTGGCTTCAATCTCAGCCACCAGACGAGTACACTCCGCTGTTGTTTAGAGATCGTTGATCCCTTTTCTAGTGGCTTCAAGACGACCAGTCACAACTGACAACTGATTCCTCAGCATCGCTGCTCATTTATTACATTCATGAAACTTGAAGGATATGACGACTACCTGATCTGGAGAGATCAACTCCTGTGGTATCAGCTGATGGAGCCGTATCATGGCTTCCTCTAGGGCTTGGGTCCCGCAATGAGTGGCAGCAAAGTGAGCATGTTTTCGTTCAGCAGTGGAAGATTCCTCACGGGTGATGAAAACATGGAAAGCAAGAGAATGGAATTTCCGATAGTCAAATCCACCTGACCCCAAACCTAGGAAGAGCTGTCGAAGAGCATTGGTCTTAGTTTCCATCTCTACTAGAGGAGTTTCTACAACGATCTCGCAAATCCGAAGCCAGGCCCACCTGTGCACCGCCCGATGGTCCCCCATGACACAAGGATATTTGGTATCCTCACCAGATATCATGGGAACAAAATCTAGCATTGCAACCAGTGCAGGCATGTGCTTGCTAGAAGTTGGTTTCGAAGCTGGAAAGTCTGGAGCCTCTAACCCCGATTCAGGCTTAGGGATCAAGTTGCTGAGCCCGATATCAACTGGAAAAACTTCCGGGATTGTCTTTCTGGGACTCAGAACCATGGGGTCATCCTCATCCATGTCTAAGAATGATGAACCCGTTTGAACTTCGGCCACCACATGGATGGGAGAGGAAAATCCACTGAGTCACTTTGATCGACGAGCCATCAGTCGATCCTACCTTAGACCTGATGAGGAAGGTGCGGTGGATACAACAGCCGCTGTACCTCCTAATTTGGGAGCCTGTGAGATGGCCTTACCAAGGATCCCATCAGGATAGTGTTTTTCCCACACTTTTTCATACTCCTTGGAAAGGCCGGTGGCTGCTGCCATGATAGGCAGGGGAATGCTCGTGTCAGATCCCTCCCGCATCAGCATCAGCCACCATTGCGAAGTATGGCCGGGTGTATTCCTCGAGACTGAGGAGGGGGAAGGGAAACTTGGACTTGAATACACCCAAACTGGCGACAAAAATGATATGGGACATACAGCTTTCACAGAGAAACCTCGTCGATCCATGCAGACAGAAATCCTTCTCATAGAGAGATCTTGTAAGAACTCTCCTCCAGGCTCCCCCAACAGTTGTCAACTAAGACGAAAGAAGGGGTGGGGTAGGGAGTAATAGAAAATTGGGAGAAGTCACTCAGAAGCTCGAGGACTTCACCAGAGCTGAGGGATTTCAAGAAAACTCCATCTATATCAAGCAGGGTAGGCTGAAAAGTAGGAATCCGGATGACCATGTTCTGAAGATACTCATAATAGCGACAATGATCCGCTACCCAACCATAGAAAAATTTAAGTGGTCCACTCAGACGGAAGGGTGACCCGCCGTTCTACATGTGACCCAACAGTTCATAAATATGAGCCAATGTGGGAACAACCAAATTCCCCAGGTGGCCCTCTTCCAGCTCAACTGCCATCACCAGGGTGCAAGACCAGATGCCAGGATTAATATCCCAAGAATGGAATAACCACCCACTCAGGAACATAGTAAACAAACCTTCCATCCGGAGCATAGGCGGCACACTGGGATGCACCTTGTAACACCATTAAAGGTAGTCTCCCGCCACCAGAACCACCTAGTAGGAACTTGGGGAGGTTTGGGATTGTTGAGAAGGATGAGTCATGGGGTGATTGTTCTTCAGAACAGGACCAGTGGTGTTCATAAATAACCCTATCCAGGTAATATAGGGAATAAGAGAGCCAGCATGCAAGGCCTGACCCAGTGATTGCTACTCAATAACCAGGAGATCCCTCACCGATAAAGGAACTTGTTTGACGTCGTCCCATGCGTCAGGAGCAAGCAAGAAATTAATCATACATTTAACCAATAATAAGGAGCCCTTACAATTGATGTATATCCCACAGACTAATGCCAACTTCACCAGGGGAAATGTGGAATGTATTAATGCTTGAACACCAGCGAATGAGTAGGTCTGGAAGGACCAAGGATGGTGGGTAAATAGAAAATTGGGAATCCCACGCTATGGAGTATAAATTGACTACTTCTAGTGATTCAGGAGACTCCCGAAAGTGATGATGGACTCAGAAATCCCAGGCCCAGTCATTTGAGAAGATCCCTCCAGACCGAAGATCCCACCTAGGAATTCACCCAGTATCAGGATCTATTCAGGAAAGGTTGATAATAGAAGGGTAACTCTTGAAGATAGCTTCCTGAGAAAAGTTTCAGGCGTGATGATCACTTTGGGTCCAAATAGAGCCTCTCAAAATGAAGGTGTCTTTCTGGTTAGAGTCGGAAACCATCTCTCCCAATTGGGTAAGGTTCACATTAATACACATGGATGACGCTTCCAAGAAAGAAGAAGGAATACCTAGGAATGTGGTGGGAATAGGGACATCGTCTTGAAGACCAAATCCATTAAGAGGAATCTGATTTGATAGTGGATAATCCAAGAGCTCAGGAGGGAGTAGTTCTTTCAAGACACCATCGTCAAGAATGATGGACCGACTGGGGTCCTCTTAGATGTTCTCTACTCTGCGAATCATAGCTAAAAGTCTCCCTAAACCAATTGAGAGAGGCTCTGCAGTAGGCCTCAGTGCAGAACGAGGGGGAACCAAATTTTCTCCCTACACGACGAAAGCCAACAAGCAGTTAGTCCAGAATAAAAAAAATTCAGAAAAAAATACCAAATATATGGCTGAGGATCAGTTGAGGAGCCTTCATAGAAAATTCCGCCACGAGGCCTCGAAGGATGGTTCGCGATGACAACATCCTGCGAACCAGCCCTTCTCAAAAGTAGTCTGCAAAACACTGGCCCGCGGAGCATTGGCCAGGAAACCACATTCCAGGTTTATCCATGGAATTTCAATCACAAATTTAAGTGGTTATGTTCGGAAGACATAGAAACTTTTAAAGTTCAAAATATTTTAGTCCGCGGAGCATTGAAACCGCGGAGCACCAAAAAAGAGAAGTGAGTTCCTTTGCGGCCCGTCATGAAATAATTTTTAAATAATTTAAATTGTTAGTTCGCGGCTAGGACGTTGATCTGCGGATAAAGAATGGCGCGAACGAGAAATGGTTCATGGAGGTAGCAGCCATTTCGTGGACAAAGCGTTTCAAGAAGGAACAAGAACGCGCACCCAAAAAATCTCTAGTTTCATGAAGAATCTGGTAAATGACAAATGAAGGGCCCCCTGTATTTATAGGCATGGGCCCCTACTAGGACCACCTCTCTCCTACGAACTACCCAATTTTCAGGACCACTCTGCATCGGAATAGCCTTCTCTTCGTTCCGATCGGACCCCATTCTGATGGGGGGCATTTGTAGGGTCTTGAAAAATCCTCCAAGGAGAATGATGATCCCCTTTAAATCAAGGAATATTCTTCCCAATTTCCCCTCAAAAGATGGCGAAGGTGGAACCGGTCTGTGGACCGGTCTAATGTTAACGACGCACGACCGGTTCTGTGAAGCATCCCTCCTACATGGAACATCATCGTTCGTGAGATAGAGGTGGAGATCCTCCACGGTCGCGAGGCGGGATAGGATCCAAACCGGTTCACCATTCAGAACCTCCCCAACCGCAAGCTGCGTCAGTAGACCCGAACCACCTTTGCTGTCATTTGCGAAATGGAGGCAGAACCCTCTAAGGCCGCGAAGCACTCCACAAGTTTGGTTTGCGGAGGAGTGTTTAATGCCTCACGAATTGTGGATTGACCAAGTCATCTGTGAACCGGGTTTTCGGTCATGGGCCTCTACAAAAGGTGCTGCATGACTATAGATACATCTTTTCCCCCACCCCATAAAAGGATACCAAGGGTGGAGATGAAGGGGATTCTGATTGGGAAGGAGGATGGGGAGGAGATTAGTCAGATTCAGGTGGAAGAATTTCGAAGGAAGGCTTAGGATTTTAGAAGTTCTAGTTCGTGAACTAGAGCAGTTCTGAACCTGGGAATGAACTAATAGAGAACCAAAAAGGCATAATAACATGGTAAACTACAAACATAATATAAAAAACAAGAGAAGACAGCGAACCAGGGTCCCTCCGCGGATGTACTCCCCGCGGACCAGGGATTTTATGCCTCTTTTCTGATCCGCCGCACCGCGTAGGACAATCCTATGCGAGCGAAGCCCTGATAGACAAGACTCTGGCAGGTGCCTCCCTTGGCTACCACTGCCTGCATAGAACCCTCCATGGACCACCATGGTTCGTGGATCGCACCTGGAGCTGTAAACCACCTTGGTTTGCGGGATTCACATCAGTCTGCGGACCACCTTGGTACGAGGATCGAACCTGGAGCTTTGAACCACCTTTTTTCACGGGATAACCATCCGTCTGAGGACCACCATGGTTCACGAATGGCCTCTCTAGCCACATATCACTTCCCTATGCGAAGGGCGCCACCACCCATACCCCTGTATGGCCTGCCAATACCATGGGGGTTCTCATTCCCCGAGCCAGATAAAGTCCTTCCAATTTCAATCCGGCCTGATCCATCGCAACCTCCTCATTGTCCTACTCATTTCCCCAAGCCGAGGCCTCCACCAGAGCCACCAGATCCGTGTGGTGTAACCCCCAGGTGCATCAGCGCGCCATTTTGTGTTTACATACCCACAGTAAACAGGGGTGAAGGGGTTTCCCCGACCCTTGGGCAGATTTCCGAAGCATACCTTGGTTTACATTCCCATGGTAATGCGGGGTCTGAGCACGATAACCCCCTTCCTGCCTCTACTCGCTAGGATGGGGGACTATACGCTTTGGCGGTCAGGCACTTCTCCCCTACCGAGATAGGGGGAAAAATACCCATCAGAAGGCATCCATCCCCATGCACCTCATTACTTACCCCGGGAACTTCCCCAGGGAACAAGAGAGGTGACGGGCACCAGAGCACCCATTTCCCTCTCCCACTGTGCTTTGTCACCATGGGCAGCCATCTCAGAGTAAGATGCAACTTTATGGGCCACCCTCATGCGTAAGCCCCACTCCACTTCTCACGAACGCACCTTTCGTGACATGATCCTCGAGTCCTTAGTGCCTCTTGTTTCTCACACCGAGAATGACTCACGTGGGCTTAGAGTAAGCATCGACCATGACATCCTCTTATGGGCCTCCTCAGAGTGTAAGCCCAAATCCATCACCATGGGCCTCCTCAGAGTGTAAGACCCAACCCATAATGTTGGGCCTCCTCAGAGTGTAAGCCCCAAGCCTATGTGAACTATAGGACTTTGATCCATGTTAAGGCATAGTACGTTGTAAGCCTCCACGAGGTTCAATCCCGGTCACAATCGGACCCCCAGGTCCACCTTCACGTCGATTCTCCGACATCCTGATTCGAACTGCATGGACTTTGATCCCTATCTCCTAGGAAGGGTACGTAGGAATCCTCCCTGAGGTTCAAGCCCAACAATCGGTCGATCTGACTATCTTCACATCAGTTCACTGAGCTTCTCCTAGCACCTTCTCAATGAGTCCAAATTCTTGAGAGTAATTAATCAAATGAGGGATGGTGAACCTCCAGCCTAAATGATTCTGAACCCCTACATCCAGTTGACCTTTTCCAACCAGGAGTAATCTGTGGATACTATGCTTGGGTATAAACCAAAGATTCACAAACATATCAATACATCATAAATCTATAACACAGTCCTGGAACATGCAATAATTCCCCCCAAAAGGGGGCAAGGAGCCCGAATTCCCATCCTCTCAAAAAATGTGAGTTCTTAAGTGTCACTGGGAAAATCGCCCGGTGAAAGTTTTCTTTTGGAAAGCAGGTCCACGCATCATCAGATGTAGAACCATTGGGCGTTTCAAGACTGAACCGAAACAAGGGTTATTAGGGTATTTATATATATTTTTACCAATTTTTTCTTTTTTAGGTTTTTCATGGGTTTTAAGTGTTTTAGGGTTTTAATATTTTGTTAGGGGTTTTCATTGTTTCCTAAATTTAAGTTATGTTAAATTATTTTCTAGGATTTTAGTAATTTATTTGAGTTTTTTGTGATTTTGAGGTTTTTATAGTTTTTATAGGGGTTTTAGTGTTTTTTGGAATTTTAGGTGGTTTATATAATTTATGGTTTTATGGTTTCTTTAGAGAATTCATGGTTTATATGGTTTTTACATTTTTATATATTTCTTTTGATTTGTTGGTATTATTATATTTTTTAGGGGTTTAGTGATTTTCATGGTTTTTAGGGTTCTTAGATTTTTTTATTTTATACTGTTTTTTGATTTTTAGGGGATTTAAGAGTTTTTAGGTTTTTAAGGTTTTATTAGGGATTATCAGTGTTTTTAAGGGTTTCAAGTTTTTTAAGGATTTTAATTGTTTTTTTTATTTTTATGGATTTCTAGTGTACTTAAGAATTTATAAGGGTTTTAGGGGGTTTTGGTGTTTTTAGGGTTTTTATGGATTTTTTGATTTTTAGTGTTTTATTTATGTTTGTTATGTTTTTTATGGTTTTTATAGTTTTTAATGTTTTTAGGGGTTTAAATTATTTTTAAAGTTCTTAGTGGTGTTTATGAAATTTAGGTATTTTTAATGTTTTTAAGGTTTTTCAGTTTTTTATGGTTTTTATGGGTTTTTAGGATTTCTAATGTTTATTTGATTTTTAAGGGTTTTAAGTGTTTTTAGGTTTTTAATGTTTTGTTAAGGGTATTACGGTTTTTAGGAAATTTTATATTTTTTGGGATTTTGAGGTATTTTTCAAGATTATTATGGTTTTTGTGGGTTTCTAGTATTTTTAGGGGTTATCATGTTTTTTAGGGTTTTTTTGTTATTTGATTTTTTGGTTTTTTGCGAGTATTTATGGGGTTTTCAATTATTTTAACCTTTTTAGGGTTTTAAAGGGTTTTTAGGGATTTTAGTGGTTTTTAGGGTTTTATGGGTTTTTGGATTTTTTATAGTTTTATAGGTTTTATCAATATTATGAATCTCTATGTCTTTTTTGTCTTCTTAGAGTTTTGAGGGTTTTAAGAATTTTTATGTTTTTTTAATGTTTTTATGTGACTTTATTTTTTTTAGGGATTCTTAGAGTTTTTCATGTTTTTTAGGGTTTTTTATGTTTTTAGTATTTTTAGTTTTTTTTTGAATTTTATAGTATTTAGGGTTTTTAGGGATTGTTAGGGTTTTAAATTGATTTTAAGGTTTTTATTTTTTCTTGGGTATTGAGTGATTTTTTGAGTTTTTAGGGCATTTAGGGTATTTTATGCTTTTTAAGCATGTATAGGGGTGTAAAGATTTTTTAAAATTTTTAGTGGGTTTTGGGGTTTTATAAGGATTTATGGTTTTGAATATTTTATAGGTCATAGGGTTGTTTTAGGTTTCTTTAGGGTTTTAGGGTTTTTTAATTTTTTTGGGTTTTATTTTCTTTTTGGTATTTATGTTTTTCTTTGGGTTTTTCATGTTTTTATGGTTTTCACGTTTTTAGGCAATTTAAGGGACCTTTCAGGTTCTTTATAGTTTTTATGGGTTTTATGGATTTTATTGTTATTTAAGGTTTTTTGGGTATTTAGTTTTTTAGTGTATTTTGTTTTTGTATATTTTTAATTATAAAAGTGTTTTTTTGGTTTCTATAGTTTTCTTCGTGTTTTCATGCTTTTTTTGATTTCATACATAATTAGTAATTTCAAGGGATTTACCAGGTTTTTATGAATTTTGAGGGTTTTTAACGATTTTGGGGGTTTTGGTGTTATTTTAAGGTTTTTATGGTTTTTAGGTTTTTAGGGGTTTTTAGTACTTTTAGTGTTTTTATGGGTTTAAATGGTTTTAGAATTTTTAGTGGTTTTTATTGGTTTTTATAGTTTCTAAAGTTTTTTAGGGATTTTTATGTGTTTTAATCCATTTTAGGGTTCTAGGGTCTTTAGGGTTTTTATGTGTTTTATCATTTTTTAGCTTTTTAGAGTTTTAAGTTTTTTTAGGTTTATAATGTTTTCATAGGGAATTTTAGGGGGTTTAGGGTTTTTTTAACATTTTTTGGTATTTTAATGAATTTTATAGGATTTTTATGTTATTTAGGGTTTTAAAAATTTTTGCAGGTTTTAGGGGTTTTAGGTTTTTAGTGGTTTTAAGTGATTTTGGGTTTTTAAGGTTTTATTAGGGTTTTAAGGGTTTTAGTGTTTTTAACATTTTTAGGGTTTTTAGGGGATTTTTTGTATTTTTATGGGTTTTAGGGTTTTAGGGATTTATAGGGTTTTTTAGGGGTTTTATGGTTTGTATGGGTTTTATGGATTTTTAGGTGTTTTACTATTTTTTTTGGGATTTATGGGTTATTTGAGTTTTTAGGTAGTTTTTATAGTTTTAATACATTTTTTGGGTTTTAAAGGGTTTTTATAGATTTTAGTGGGTTTTAATGTATTTATGGGTGTCTCGGGGTTCTTAAGGATTTTAGGTATGTTATTAATTTTTGAGAGATTTTGGGTTTTTACTATCTTTTTGGGTTCCTTAGGGGTTTTACCATTTTTTATGGTTTTTAAGGGTTCTAATAGTTTTAGGTTCTTATGGATTTATTAGGATTTTTACAGATTTTTTGGTTTTTCTAATTTTTTGTGTTTTTTTGGATTTTATGGTTTCTAGGGTATTTAAGACGTTGAAGGTTATTAGTTTTTTTTTGTTTTTAGGGGTTTACGTAATTTTAGGGGTTTTAAGTGTTATTTGGTTTTTATGGTTTTCTAAATGGTTATCAATTATTTAGTGGTTTTTTATTTTTTTCATGATTTTAGGGATTTGTTTGGATTTTTATGGTTTTTTTGGGTTTGGGTTTTTTTAGGGTTTTTTTGAATGTTTAGAATTTTTGGGTTTTCATTATGTTTTTTATATTTTTTAGTGTTTAAACGGTTTTTATAGTTTGTAGTGGTTTTTTTGTTTTTTATGGGATTATAGGGTTTTAGAATTTTTTATTATTTTTATTGGTTTGTAGATTTTTTATGGTCATTTTTGGGGATTTTATCATTTTTATGTATTTTTATGTTTTTAGGGGTTGAAATAGTTTTTTTAGGTTTTCATGGGGTTTTTCATGGTTTTTATGTTTTTTTGGAATTTTACATATTATTTAAGGTATTTTTGGTTTTTTAAGGGATTTTGATGTGTTTTAGGATTTTATGGGTTTTTAGAGTGTTTAGCATTTTAGTCATTTTATGTGTTACTGGTTTATTAATGTTTTCTTTGGGATTTTTACGTTTCTAATTTTTTTTTAGGGATTTTTATGGATTTTTTAGTATTTTTATGGTTTTTAGGTTGTTGGAAATTTTTAGGGGTTTTAGGGGTTTAAGGGTTTATAGGGTTTTTATGGGTTTTTAGGTTTTTTAGTTTCGAGGGGTTTAAATGTTTTTAGATTTGTTTTTTTTTTCGTTCAAGGTTATTTTAATTTTTTTAGTGGTATTTGGTATTTTATGGGTTTTTTGTGTTTTTAAATGTTTTTATGGGGTTTTACAGTTTTAGGGTTTTTTATTTTTGGGATATTTTAGTGGTTTCAGGGTTTTCCACATTTTTTAGGTTTTTTGGGTTTTTTACGTGTTTTTAGTGTTTTGAGATTTCATTATAGTTTTTAGGGTTTCTTACATTTTTAGGGATATTTAGTCATTTTGAGGATTTTTATGGTTTATCATGGTTTTCATGGATAATTAGGGGTTTGGGGGTTTTTTTATCATCTTTCCGATTTTTAGAGTTTTTATGTTATAGGTTTTTTTTAATAAATCTAAGTGTTTTAGGGTTTTATTTTATTAAGTGTTTCAGGGGTTTTATGATTTTAAAATTTGAATATAATTTAAGGTTTTAGGATATTTATGGTTTTTAGGATTTTTTAGGGATTATGCGAGGTTTTTGTGTTTTTAGTGTTTTTATGGTTTGAGGGGTTTGGGATTCTTTTAATTTTTAGGGATTTTAAGTTTTTTTAGAGCTTTTTAACATTTTTATGTGTTTAGAGGGTATTTATAATTTTTAAGGGTTTTAAGGATTTTATGGGGTTTTAGGGTTTTTAAGTTTTTTTATGTTTTTATGGTTTTGTGGTTATTATGGTTTTTTTTTGGGTTTTCAGGGTTTTATCATTCTTTAGGTTTTTATTTATTTTAAGTGTATTTAGGTTTTTAAGGTTTTCTTTGTGTTTTTTGGTTTTTTATGTTTCTTTGATGGATTTAAAGAGTTTTTAAGGTTTTTGGGGTTTCTTAGGGTTCATAGAATTTTTTAGATTTTTATGGATTTTACTTGTTTAGTTTTTTATGTTTTTCCTAATGTTTTCATAATGTTTAGAGTTTTTATTATTCTTGTGATTTTTATATATTTATTCATATATTTAGGGTTTTTAGTTATTTTTAAGGATTTTAGGGGTTTTTGGGTTTTTGGAGTTTTTATGGTTTGTTTGGTTGTTAGGTTTATTTAGTTTTTAAGTATTTTGATGGTTTTCTGAGTTTTTTAACCTTTTTTGGGGTCTAAATTGTTTTTAGAGTTTTTTTTTATTTTTTTGGTTTTTATGGAATTATGTTTTTTAGGTCTCTTAAAGGATTTTATACATTTTATTTGTTTTAGGGGGGTTTAGGGTTTTTCGGGTCTTTTGGGGTTTTTAGGGTTTTAGAGTTTTTAGGTTGTTAGGGGTTTAAAATGTTTTTTGGGTGGTTGAGTTTTCTTATGTTTTTTCAGGATTTTAGTTGATTTTTTTGTTTATAAGAATTTATGGGCAATTTTTAGGATTTTTTGGGTGTTAGGGTTTTTATGGATTTTTAGGTGTTCTTAGGGGTTTTACGGGTTTTTTTAGAGTTTTTAGTTTTTTAGTTTTTTAGGGGTTCTAATTCTTTCTAGGTTTTAAGGTTTTATTAGATTTTTTTTGGGTTTTCATGATTTTTTATGATTTTATGTAATTTTAGTTCATTTTTAGGATGTTTATTTTTTGGGGGGGTTTTAGGGTTTTAGGGATATTTTAGGATTTCTAGTGTTTTATTGTTTTTTTGGGTTTTTCATTCTTTATGGATTTAAAAAAATTACATTTTAAATTTTTTTAGTGTTTAAATGGTTTTTAGAGTTTATACTGGATTTTAGGGTTTTCATGTGGTTTTATGGGTTTTTAGTGTTTTCAATTGGGTTTTGGGGTTTTATGGGATTTAATGATTTTCTGGGTTTTGAACATATGTAGATTCAACAAAGTTTAAAATTTATTTTTGGTTTTGATGGTCACTAATTCCCACAATTTTTTGCTAGTAATGTTAGTTTTAGATAAATTCTATGAAAATTATATTTTTTTGAATATATTCTTGAACGATTCACAAGTCATTGATCAGTAGGAAATATTTTATTTAAATTAATGTGGACATGTTTGAAAGTATACTAGAAAAATTGTTCATACCCTATATTTGTAAGTGTAATGTATGGTTAGGTAACGCTACATTTGGGATGAAACGTATGGATCATATACCCTAAATAGTTGAAAAGTATGGTTCAATAACCCTATAATAGGAAGATTACATGCATTTAATGGAATAAACAAATGGTTTGTCGTCCTTAATTTTGGGAAAAATCATATGTTTTCAACAGTAATTTTAGATATTTTTTATATGTGATTGAACCCCTTCATTTGACTGGTCAGTGTGCTTTTCTAAAAATCAATTTCAATAATTAAATATATTTGTACAACTCTTTTTCACCCGATAAAAATGACTGTATTCAATGGATTATATCATCCAAATTTCTACAGGAAGTTATGATTATCTTGAATGATTTTGAATTAAAATATTCACGATTAATTATGCAGTGTTTGTGGAATCATTTTTACATGGAGTTGTTCGACCTATAATATAAATATTTAGATCGTCATATTCCAACAATAACAACAACAAAAATACAATATAGAGATATACACATTAGATAGAAAAGTTGTGAGATTGTAAATAAAAATGTGTCATCACCTTCAGAGCTAAATTTTTTAGAGAAACACGTCTTGATTTAGTAGTTTCTATTTCAATCGATACTGTTATACCTTATTTTTAAATCTTAATATACAAATTCATCAAAACTTTTTTCAGAGTTATACTTTGGAGACATACATGTTTATTCATATTTCCTGTGTTTTCTCTAATGTTCTTAAAATAAATCTTGTGAAACATTGGTGATCAATTTTATGATACTATATGTAATTGAATATCAAATACATCTATCAGTTGCTTCAATAGATATATGTGAAACCTTTGTTCATAAAAAATAAATCTCTATTTATTTGTAGGAGTTTCTGCTTGTCAGAATCGGTCATGGTGGTAAATTAATATTAGATTCTTAAACTATGGTATGGATTTATGGATCCCGGTAAAAGAACCATAAGTAATTATAAAAATCTTTGTTATAAATATGTCAATAAATTGTAATCAGCTGTTATGGTCTTGTGATAAAAGGACATATCGAGGTAAAATCACTATGATCATGGAAAGAGTGTTGGTGGAGTGGATTAGGGTATCTTTGTTCCCAAAACCAATATACATCACCATGTTATCTTCCTTATTTATTTCTACTGTTTAATGATTTTTAATAGAGAATGAAAAATTCATTTCATAATAAGAGAATTTATCTGAATATGTCAAATATTTTAAAGGATCACAATTCACCCCACCTTGCTCCTTCATCATAGTTATTCTAACCAAACACTGGAATCAAATTTTTGGCTATTTTGTTATTTATCTATTTTTAAAAAACCAAGAATATTCTGTTGATTCTATTTGATAAAAACAAGTGGTATCAGTGGAAATGATCTATTGGTATACTTAATTCTTCAAAAACATTGAATTTTTTGTTTCAATTCGTTCCACAAATTTTTTATCAAAGGTAATTTTTTCTCTAATAAGGTTTAGTTAAAGATTAAAATGAATAAAAGTCAAAAAATTTATAATCTTATAGAAGTTATGTTTATGATCTATGATCCTTACTTTAAATGTGATAAATATGGATTGTGTAATGATTTAATGATTATTTTTTCTGAAAAATATTATAAAAAATAGATTATTTAATGATTTTTATGACCTATTATTTTCATACGGAAGATTTTGAAAAAAGGGACGATGATCAAGAAAAATAATATGATCTTAATTATAGAGAAATGAATGATATTGTCTGTGGTTTAAGAACTTGTGAGTTTAATCAACATTCTCAATGTATTACTGCCTATAAAATGTGTAAAACTATTTATGTTTCATATTATGGAACAAAACATGTAAGACTATGAGGGTAAACCACTTCAATTTTAAATTTTGATACTTTCAGAATACAAGAAGATGGAAATATCATTCAAATGAATGGGATATTGGTAAAAATTGAAAATAATATTCATGTTTTGGGATATTTAGTTATGAATTAAGATCATGTGTTAAATGTAATCTAATTTTTACCCCTAAGTTGAATATAATATATCATTCTATATGAAAATCAACACTAGTGAATGATTTATCAAAGAAAGAAATAACTGGATCCTTGATGATATATGAAGCTGAGATGCAGGCTGAAGCTGAAAATGATATGAAATATGAAAAATATACTCTCAAAACAACTTTTTATTATTTATATAATTCATTACATTCAAATACAAATAAGTATTTATCAAATCTTTTTTAAAGTTTTAAAAAACTCTACAACTTGAGAAAGACAGGGACCAAAGAAAACATATGGAGTGAATGAAAATAAAAAGGTCACATAAAGGTTAATTTTCCATTAAATAGATATTAATAGAAATATTATTATAAAATAAAATGCAATAAAAATACAAAGGCCTCTTGGAGTTATTATGTTTGTTCAACTAATTAATTTTATAAAAATTATGAGGAGAAACATAAAAAATGGTATAACTTATGGATCATAATGATGAGGGATAATATTCTAACTCTCAAACCTCTAATTTTGAAGAACATTATTATGATACATTAAATAAGTACTAATTTATTCTATGTGATGAATTTTAATACTGAAAAAAATATCATTGAAAAGTTATAAAATCGTAAGATTTTATTTTATTAGACAAAGAATCCTTTTCAAAACAAATTACACATATAAAATATAATTATTTTAAAATTTCTTATTATCTGTATCAAATTAGTATTAAAGAATTTTTGGAAGAAGTTGAAATTTAAAACATGCTTCTAGTATGATTAAAAAAGGAGAAAAATATTAAAATAATATACTTGGTAAAAATATAATTCACACAAAAAAATGGAATAGGTAGTTGTAGTGGAAGATCAATGTTATATAGGAATCATTTTATTCATAGCATAAATTGAAAAATAATGTAAGTCCTTAAATGTTTTTATTTTGGTATAAATAGACATTATCAAGTTGACAGCTACTTTAGAAAACCTCAATTTTTTGGTATTAAAAGAATTTGTGTTTTAAAATATTTACATAACCATAATAGTAGAACCTCTACACAAAATAACCATATTTGGTTACCTAAAATATCACTAGATAAAATTTTCATACGGAAAATAATATGGGTAATAAAAGGAACTTCTATTTTATGTCTATTAGGAATAAACCACTGAACTATATTATAAAATCAGATAGTGGTCAACTGATATGTATATGTAAATTTCTATCCAAACAAGGGGTGATAAACTCTGAACTAGTTCATTATAAAAAAAATATTAGAACTAGAACTAATGACTGAGGATATATTTCATTTCTATAATAATATATATATATATTCCATTAATTGTTTTATATAGTGGAATATAGATATTTTATGAAAAAAAAGAATCATTCCTTCCTCTTCTAAAACTGTTAAATTGTAGTCTATATAATAGTATAATTGAATTACTATCTTATTAATATAGGTTTAAAAATAAATTCATTCTTTTCTTAAATATTTTATGCTTTTTGTTATTTTTTAATTTTTTATTCACAAAATATACTATGTAATTTTTTTATAATAAATTTCATATGTAAAATGTATTTTAAAAAGTTAAAAATCATAATGATTATTCTATATTTTTTGACACAAGAATGTCAAGTATCACTGTAACTTGTCTGAACAAAACATATCATCTTCTTTAAAAACCTAGAATCTTCTTTTTGAAAACTTATTATGACGTTTCATCTTATTCTTCAAAATATATTTTTGAAGGACAACTAAAACTAGTGTGATCAAAGATGAAGAGTTCAATAACCTTAGGTTCAGAGAAAAGATGTTTTCAAAAGAGAACAGGGGTTAATCCCTTTTTTTATATTTTAAGAGAAAAATCAGTTTTGTATATTAAGGATTCATTTGATTAATATTTTTGAAGAGATATGGATGTTCATGGTTTTGAAGAACCATATTTTTCATCATATAAAATTATTAATGGTCAAGTGGCTTATGAGGAAATGCTTTTTAAAGTCAATATCATTAATAAATTAGTAATAAATCTGTAAGATGATTTGAATACATCTATAAAATCGTATGAATAAATAGAGAAATCATCACTTTCAAAAACAAATTTTGATAAACATAAAATGGAGTATCAGAATCTAATACAAAGTTTAATCTCAAAATAATACATAGAGGTTTTTAAAGTATAAATGTTAATTCTATTGGAGTTACTCAGAATATAAGATATTACTATGTTTGAAATTGATAAATTGAAAGAGTTTTTCATTTTTTGGGTTCCATCTTCTTCTCTATATCAAATATCTATAGATGCTCAAAGTAGAATAGAAAAACTATCAACAGTTTTAGGATATTAAAGTGATTTGTTTTATGTTTGGAATGTTTTGATGATTCTTCTAATTCTTCATAACACCCCAGCAGATATTTTTTACTTATAGATTGTTTAAAATGAATATATATTTTTTTTAAATTAGTGATTAGTTAAAATTTATTATAAATTGTTTCATAATTTTTTTTGGAATTTATACTCTTTAATAGTTATCTTATGCATAAAATTTTGTCTAAATTTCATTATGAATGGTAAAATAGTATATTACCATGATAAATAAAAAATTATATTAAATATTTTTATCCATTAAAACATTTAAAAATTTTATTTTAAATTCTATAATTTTTTTAGATCTTGCTATCACTTAGGGTGAGTTATGTTAAATATTTTACTATTATGGAATGAATTAATAAATTTATTGAAAAATTCCTTAAAATTCTCATGGATTCTTATTTATAACCTTTTTGTAAGAATTTAGTGGGAGTTTATATTACTAGATTTTATTATAATATTTTTCATTTCATTAAACTGGGAAAACTTTTATGAGGTATTAATTTAAAAACGTATTAGGGAGATAAAATTTATGATAAATTTATGGGATATTTAAAGGGGGTGTTTTTTGATAAAGGGGAGACTGTTGAGTAGTTTCTGAAAAATATCTACAAAAAAAGAACTATTCTTAATGAAATGTGATTACTTGTTTTAATTTTTATTTATATTTATTGGGTTTTGTGTTCATCAAAATGGGGGAGATTTTTCGGAATGTGTTGACTCAACAATTACATTAATTTATTTTTGGTACGGAAGCTCAGAAAGGCATATATTTGTTTTACTAACAAAATATCTTTAATGTGAATTTCTGGAAAATGATATTCATTTGAAAATATTTTGGAAGCATTCACAAATCATTGATCTATGGGAAAATATTTTCTTTAATGTATTTTGGATGTGTTTGAAACTATTCTACAAACACTATTCATATACTACAGTTTTAAGCATAATGTTTGGTTTGCGAACCCTAATTTTGGTATTAAATTTATGAATCATATATAATACATTGTTGAGAAGTATAGTTAAACATCCCTAAATTTGGAGGAGAACCCTCATTTATAATAAATGTATGGTTTATCAAAATTAACTTTTTAAACAACCATATATTGTCAACCATACATTTATAGTTTATCTTCATACGAAGGAACCCTATCTTTGAGTGGTTAGTGACCAAGCTTTAAATTAAATATATTATCCATGTTTTTTGCAAAGGCCTTTCCAAAAGTTTATATATATTTATAGTTGTCTTATCACTGATTTAAAGTCTTATATTCAATGAATTAAATTTATCCAATATCTATAGGATGTTACGACTGTCCTATTAGATTTTGAATTAAAATATTTGGGATTTTTTAGGTGGAATTTGAGGAATTATTTTTATTGGGGTTGTTTGACCAACAGTATAAATATTGAGATGATCGTAATCCAACAAAAACACCAATACAATATAGAGATATACACATTAGAATGAAAAGTCATGTTATTTTAAATAATATTGTGTCGTTATCTTTAGAGCGACAATTTGGAGACTAACATGTTTTCATCTAGTTGTTTCTATTGATTCACTAATGATATAACGTATTGTTAAATATTCTTCTACATGTTTGGAAAATCATTTTTTAGAGTTACACTTTTGCGAAATACATGTTTATTCATCCATCTAGTGTTTTATATGCTCCTAAGAAAGCCTATTCAACATTGAAGATATATTATATATATTTATATGTTATTAAAGATAAAGAACATATTTCAGTTATTATTTTAACTGTGAGTCAATCATGTGTTCTCAATTAAATCAATATCTATTGATTTATTGGATTTTGGTAGTTCATTCTTAGTCCTAGTGGTGATGGATTACCAGATTCTCAGATTAAGCTATGGATTTATGGTTCCCGGTAAAAGAACCATAAGACCTTGTAAAAAACATGTAGTAAAGGTGTCTACTTCTTATACTCAGTTGTTAAGGTTCTGTGATATGAGGACTACTATACATAGTTGTGTTCATTTCCTTATTTATTTTGACTTCCTACTGATCCTTGAATGAGATGGAAAGAATCACTACATAACAAGATAATTTATTTGAATATGTAAAATCTTTTAAAGGTTCACAATTCGCATAATTTGGTATTGTTCACAGTTACTCCGACCAATAAGGGTCATTTTTTTGGGTTTAAAGGTTTTTTTCTTTTAGGGTTTTATGGGTTTTAAGTGTTTTTAGTTTTTTAAGGTGTTCTTCAGGGTGTTGATGGTTTTTATGTATGTTTACATTTTATGTAATTTCAAGGGGTTTTTTACCATTTTTTATGGTGTTTATGATTTTTAGGGATTTTGTACTTTTTAGTGTTTTAGGGTATTCATAATTTTTTAGTTTTTTCGGGGATTAGGTATTTTAATGTTTTTTAAGTTTTATTGGTATTTTTAGGGTATTTTTTAGTTATTTATATTTTTAGTGGTTTTAGGGGATTTATGGTGTTTAGAGTATTTAGGGTTTTAAGGGTTTTATGGTAATTTTAGTTTTTAGGGTTTTATGTTTTTTTTTGATTTATTTGGGATTTTATGTTTTTTTAGATATTTTTAAAATATTTTGGGATTTAAAGGGTTTTTTTTAGTTCAAGGGTTTTTGAGGATTTATGGGGTTTTAGGTTTTTAATGTTTTTAGGGGTTTTCATGATTTTCAGGAATTTTTTGTGTTTTAGGGTTTTTATGTAGTTTTGGGGTTTTAAGTGTATTTAGGTTTTTGAGGATTTCTTGGGGATTTTCTGTGTTTTTAGGGTTTTAAGGTATTTCTATTTTATAGGTCTTTATAAGATTTTTATGTTTTTTAGAGTTTGTAAGGATTTGAGGGTTTGTAGTTTTTAGTGGTTTTTATGGTTTTTATTATTTTAAGTTTTAATGGGTTAATTTCTTATAGGTTTTTAACGTTTAATTAGGGGTTTTAATATATTTTTAAATTTTTTGAAATTTTTATGGTTTCTAGGGTTTTTGGGATATTTTTGGGTTTTTTGGGTTTTTAGGTTTTTATGGGTTTTTATTGTTTTAGGATTTTGTTGAGTTTTTAATATATGTATGGGTTTTTAGTGTTTTTAAATGTTTCTCGGGGATTAAATGGTTTTTATAGTTTTTAGTGGTTTTTATAGGTTTTACTGGCTTTTATGGTTTTTTGGTTTTTAGTTATTTTTTTGGTTTTAATGGGTTTTAAGATCTTTTAGGTTGTTTAATGGGGGTTTTAACGTTTTTACCATTTTTATGGATTTTTAGCCGTCTTATGTGTTTTTAGGTTTTATAGATTTATTTTGGATTTTAGGGTTTTTAGGGATTTTTATGTTTTTATACATTTTTAGGATCTTTAATGTTTTTTAGGTTTTTAGTTATTTTGAGGGTTTATTGGTTTTTAGGGGTTTTAGGGATTTTATCTCTTTTTATGGTTTTAATGGGTTTTAAATGTTTTTAGATATTTAATAGTTTCTAAGGATGTTCAAGGGTTTTTTTACTTTTAGGGGTTTTGGAGCTTTTTTGGATTTTTATGGGGTTCAATGGTTTTTAGGGATTTTCAGGGTTTTAGGGGTTATGTGTTAGTTGGGTTTTTTTGGGGGGTTTTGGATTTTTTTGGGTTTTTATGTTTATTCAAGTTTCTAAAGTGGTTGTGGGGTTTTAAGGGTTTTTAAAAATTTCAGTAGGATGTTAAGGTTATTTGGGGTTTTAGGGTTTTTTTTGAGGTTTTATGTTCTTCATTGGGTTTTTAGGGTTTTTTGAGTTTTTAGGTATTTTGGGGTTTTATGTTTTTTTAGGATTTAGGGTTTTCTTGGGGTTTTTAGGGTTTTGGGGTTTTTTAATATTTTAGGAATTTTAGGCCTTTTTTATTTTTATGTTTTTATGGTATTAGAGATTTTGAGGGGTTTTAGGGAGTTTAGGGTTTCTATGGGTTTTATGTTTTTTTTCATTTTTTGGTTTTTTGTAGGTTTTAAGTGTTTTTATGATTCTAATGTTTTCTTAGGGGTTTCAAGGTTTTAGGGTTTTTTATGTTTTTATGGATTTTTAATGAATTTTTAGGATTTAATGGTTTTGTTGGGATCTTTGTAATTTTTATGTTTTTAAGATTTTTTTTCTCTTTTGGCGGTTATGGATTTTTTTATTTTTTAGGGTATTGTGGTTTTTTAGTGTTTTTAATGTTTTAGGGGGTTTAAAGGGGATTTAAATTTTTTAGTGGGTTTAGAGTGGTCTATGGGGTTAAAGGGAGTTTTTAAATATTTTTAGGGTTTTTAAGGGTTTTATGGTTTTTAGATGCTTTTAGGGTTTTAGGGACTTTTAGGATTTTTTGGGTTTTATGATTTTTAGGTTTCATGGGGGTTCAAAGTTTTTTAATAATATTATTGTTTTCTCATGGTTTTTTATGGGTTTTAATGTTTATATTTAGGTCTTTTTTATGATTTTAATGGTTTTTATTATTTTTATGGATTTTGAGGCGTTTTAGGATTTGTTTGTTTTTTGGGGGTTTATTGTATTTTTATTTTTTTAGGGAATTTATAATTTCTATAATTTTAAGGGGTTTAAAGTGGTTTTATAGGTCTTAGTAATTTTTAGAGTTTTTATGGTTTTTAATGATTTGAGGGTTTTTCAATTTTTTGGGGTTTTCTTATTTTTTTTATCATTTTTATATTTTTTATTTGTTTTAAGTGTTTTTGGTTTAAAATTTTTCTTATTATTTTTCATTTGTTTTTTGGTCTTTTACATGTTTAGGAATTTTTAATTATTTTTAGTATTTTTATGGGTTTTTCTGGTTTTATTGAATTTTATGGTTTTTAGGTTATTTTGTTTTTTGGGTTTTGGGATTTTTTTGGATTTTTTTTTATTTTTGGTTCTTTTATATTTTTTGAGGTTTTTACATTTTATAGTGTTTTTTAACATTTTTTTGGGTTTGAATTGTTTTTGGAGTTTGTAATAGTTTATAGGTTTTTTATAGGTTTAATATCTTTTAAAGGTTTAGTAGTTTTTATGGTTTTTAGGGGTTTTAGGGTTTTTTGGGTCTTTTAGCATTTTTATTATTTTTATCAATTTTTAGTTTTTTGGGGTTTAAAGAATTTTTTGATTTTAACGTTTTCATATTTTTTTCAAGTTTTTTAGGGTTTTTTTTTATTTTTAGAAATTTTTGGACTTTCTTAGGAATTTTATTGGTCTTTTGGGTTTTTAGGTATTTTGTGGTTTTAGGGGTTTATAGGAATTTTTTGTGTTTTTTACTTTTTTGGGGGTTTTAAATGTTTTTAGTTTTTAATTTTTTCTTCTGTATTTTATGTGTTTTATTGGTTTCTATGTTTTTTGGTATTTTTTGGTACTTTTTTTAGTATTTTTATTTTTTCAGGTTTTTTTGGGGATTTTGGGGGTTTTTATGGGTTTTAGGATTTTTTTGGTTTTTTGGATTTTTTGGTATTTGAGTTTTTTACTATTTCAATGTTTTTTATAGTTTTTTATTTTATTATGGTTTTAAAGTCGTTATAAAATGTTTAGGGAATTTTTAGGATAATTATTGGGTTTTAGAGTTTTTCATTCATGTTTTGGGGTTTCTATGATTTTAGGCTCTTTTGAGGAGTTTTTTTTTGTGTCTTTAGCATTTTTATGTGTCATAAGGGTTTTAAATGTTCTTAGGTTTTTATGGTTTTCATATAGGTTTTCATGTCTTTTAGGGTTTTTTATATTTTAAAGGAATTTTTAGAGATATTTAGGTTTTTATAGGTTAATAGGGGTTCAATTTATTCTTATGAATTTTTGGAGTTTTTAAATTTTTTCGAATTTTTTAGGCTATTTGGTGTTTTATGTTTTTTAGGTTTTTATGGTTTTAATTAGGGTTTTTTATGTTTTTTTTATTTTTAGAGATTTTCATGTATTTTTTAGGATTTTTTTGGTCTTTGTGGGTTTTAAGGAAATTTTGGGGTTTTAGGGTTATTATTAGATTCGGGGTTTTAGGTTTTTTTGATTTTTTATCTTTTTTAAGGTTTTCAATAGTTTTTACCATTTCTAGGGGATTTAAGATTTTTAGATATTGTAGTGGGTTTTTATGGATTTTATATATTTTAAGTGTTTTTAGGGTTTTAGGGGTTTTATGGGTTTTATGGGTTTTTATGAGTTTTAGGATCGATTTAAGGATTTTGGTATTTTTTTCATTTTTTTGGATTTTAGGGGATGAAATTGTATTTAGGTTTTTATGAGGTTATTTGGATTTTTCATGGTTTTTAGGGGTTTTTATATTTTTAGGGATTTTAGTTGTTTTTCAGGATTTTATGCATTTTATGGTTTTTAGTTATTTTGAGGGGTTTTATGGGATTTTAGTGTTTTCATGGATTCTTAGATATTTTAGCATTTTTTTTTGTTTTTTAGCATTTTTAAGCGTTTTTTGGTTTTTTAGGTGTTATTAAAGTTTTTAGTGTTTTCTATGTTTTTAGGGATTTTTATGTTTGTTTTATGATTCTTATGAGTTTTTAGGATTTGGAGGGATTTGGAGGGTTTTTAGGGTTTTTAGAATTTTTATGATTTATTTGGTTTTTAAGGATTTTTTTTGAGTTTTTTAGGGTTTTGTTATTTTTAGAGTTTTTTACATTTTATGGGTTTGAAGGGTTTTAATATTTTTAGTGTATTTTTAGGTGTTTTGTGGGATTTTAGGGGTTTTAAGGTGTTTATGGGTCTTTATGGTTTTATTTTTTATAGGGGTTTCAGGTGTTTTATGTGTTTTTAGGTTTTTAACGTTTTCAGAGGGATTCTCAGGGTTTTATAATTTTTATGAATTTCTAGGGGGTTTTAGGACTTTTATGGTTTTTAAGGTTTTTATGGTTTGTAGTGTTTTTAATTGTTGGTTTTTGGGTTTTTTTGGTTGTTTTGATATTTTAAGGGTTTTTGTGTTTTTTAGGAAATTTATGGTTTTTTAGAGTTTTTTTGCATTTTTTTGGGGTTAATGGTTTTTAATATTTTCAGTAGTTTTTTGGGTTTTTAAGGTTTTGTGTGATTTTATAAATTTTAGTGTATTTTATGCGTTTTTGAGGGTTTTATGTACTTTAGGTGTTTTTTGAATTTTTTTCCCTTTTGGGGTTTTAAATTATGTTTTAACATTATTCTTATGGGGTTTCACAGTTTTTATGGTTTCTTGTGTTTTTTGTGAATTTTATGGTCTTTAAACGATTTTATGGTTTTTCTAGGTTTTAGGGATCTTGAGGGGGTTTAAAGTATTTAGGTGTTTTTAGGGTTTTTAGGTTTATTAGAGTTTTATAGTTTTTAGGAGTTTTAAATATTTTTTTGGTTTTTAAGTTTTTCTTTGGGTTTTTAGGGTTTTTTGACATTTTAGGGATTTTTAGGGATTTTTTAGGATCATTGTGAGGTTTTATGAATTTAATGTATTTTGAAGGGATTTTGGGTGGTTTGGGGTTTATGGATTTTTTGGATTTTAGGGTTTTTTATGTTTTTAGTGTTTAAAGGTTTTTTAGATGTTTTAACATTTTAATGGTTGAAATCTTTTTTAAGGTTTTTAGTGGTTTACAATTTTTAGGGGTTTTGGTTTTTCGTAAAAAAATTTGTGGGGTTTTTTATGGTTTTAGAGGTTATTAGGAGATTTATGGTCTTTTTAGTGTTTTTATGGATTATTAATTTATTTATATTTTTTGTGGTTTTTTTTCATTTTTATGTTTTTAAGATTTTCTTATGGTGTTTCAAGGTTTTATGGGTTGTTACATATTTAGGGATTGTTAGTGCTTTTTAAAGTATTTTTTGGTTTTTAGGGTTTTTAGGTATTTTGATGGTTTTTACTGATTTATAGAGTTTTAGCAATTTTAGGTTTTTAGTAGTTTTATTTGTTTTATATTTTTTAGGTTTCTTTAGGGGTTTCAGGGTTTTTCTGGTTTCTTATCTTTTAAGGTATTTTTAAGCTTTTATGGTTTTTCTTATTTTTAGTGATTCAAAGGGGCTTGGGGGTTGGTTTAGGATTTATTTGTGTTTTTATTTTTTTTTGGGAATTATCTAGTATTTTGAAGTTTTTATAAGACCTTTTTGGTTTTAGATACTTTTATTTTTATTATGGGTTTAATGAGTTTTTAGTGATTTTTTGGTTTTATGGGTTTTTTTTTGTGTTTTAATGTTTTTAGGGGTTTTATGGTTTTTAGAGACTTTGGGGGGGGGGGGGGGGTTTAGCATTTTTTTGGATTTTTTTTTGTGTTTTTATTTTTCATATGGTTTTCTTAGGGGTGTTTAGTGTCTGTATTGCAATTTTTGTTTTTTTTGGAATTTTACGAGATTTTTTATAATTTTTATGGTTTTTAGGGTTTTAGGGATCTTTATGTTTTTTTGGTTTTTTCTGGTTTTTTGGATGTTTATGGTTTTTAGGTTTTTTAACATATTTTTTGTTTCTTAGGGGTCTAAAGTTTTGTTATTTTGTAAATTTTTTCTTAGTGTTTTTATTGTCTTTAGGGTTTTTTAAATTTTCACTGATTGTTAAGGATTTTTTCAGATTTTTATTTTTTTTATTTTTTTAGGGATTTTAGGGAGTATTGGGGTTTTTTGGGTTTTTAGGTTTTAGAGTTTTTTTATCATTTTAAGGGTTTAAAGGGTTGTTAATGTTTAGAGTGGGGTTTTAGGGATTTTATGGAATTTAGGGATTTATGGTTTTTAAGGTTTTATGGTTTTTAGGGTTTTATGGTCTTTAGGTGTTTCAAGGTTATTAGGTTTTTTATATACTTTAGAGATTTTATGTTTTTTTGGTATTTTAAGTGTTTTAAGTGTTTTTTAATATTTAAGGTTTTCTTAGGGGTATTCAGGGTTTTTAGGGATATCTACATTTAGGGATTTATTTAGATGTTTATGGTTTTTAGGGTATTTAGGGATTTTGAGGGGTTTGAGTGTTTGTATCGGTTTTGTTTTTCTTTGGTTTTTAGTGTTTTTTATTTTTTAGGGGTTTCAAGGTTTCATGGATTCATGAATTTTTTAACATTGTTATAGTTTTAAAGGGTTTTTAGAGTTTTTAGTTATTTTTATGGGTTTTTATGGCTTTTATTTGTTTTTATGATTTTTAGGTGTTTACGGGTTTTAATGATTTTTAGTGTTTTTTGGGGTTAAAGTGTTTTTAGGTTTTTCAGGTTTTCTTAGGGGTTTTCAAGGTTTTTAGGGTTTTTATGTTCTTACTGATTTTTAGGGAATTTTTTTTATTTTT
Source organism: Viscum album (assembly GCA_963277665.1). Taxonomy (NCBI): domain Eukaryota; kingdom Viridiplantae; phylum Streptophyta; class Magnoliopsida; order Santalales; family Viscaceae; genus Viscum; species Viscum album. Next base: position 1,476,497,238 of record OY728148.1, on the reverse strand, counting down.
ATAATTATTATGGGTTTTTATTGATTTAGGGTTTTCATATTTTTTTAACATTTTTTGGGTTTAATGGGTTTTTAGAGTTTTTAGAATTTTTTAGAGTTTTTTTGGGTTTTAGGGGTTTTTACGGGTTTAGGGGATTTCGTGGTTTTTATGGGAGTTAGGGACTTTTTAGGATTTATGGGATTATAAAATTTTTATTTTTTAGGGGTTTTATGTTTTTCACAGTTTTTAAGGATTTCATTGTATTTTTTAGGAGACATTTTTTAAGGATGTTTTCGTGATTTTTATGGGTTTTATGGATTTGAATGGTTTGTATGGTATTTTATAGTTCTTTGGGGTTTTAGTGTTTTTTGGGTTTTAAGGTATTTTGAGGGTTTTAGTCTTATTTAGTGTTTGTATGGTTTTTTTCATTTTTATTGTTTTTCTGAGTTCTATATAGTTTTAAGGGTTTTTAGTGATTTCATCATTTTTAGGAGTTTAGAGGGTTTATAGAGTTTTTTGTGGTTTCCTGGGTTTTTTGGTATTTTTTTAAGAGTTTTATGTTTTTTGGGGTTTTAGAGTAATTTTTGGGTTTGGGGGGTTTTGGGTTTTTAGGGGTTTTATGTTTTTATGGTTTTTATGGTTTTCATAGGGGGTTTTCATGGTTTTAGTGGTTTTTCCTTTTTTTAGGGATATTTAGGGATTTTAAAATATTTTTATAGATTTTATATTTTTTATTAATTTTTACATTTTTATAGTTTTTAGGGGTTTAGGGTTTTATTGTTTTAGGAGTTTTTTGGGTTTTTAGGTTTTTAAGTGTGTTTAAGTTTTTAAGGGTTTCTTAGGGTTTTTTTTGGTTTTTTTAGGATTTTTACATTTTAATATTTCTTTTGGGATTTTTAAGTCTTTAATGTTATTTAGGTATTTTAGGGATTTTTAGGGGTTTTAGGTTTTTAGGTATTTCATGGCCATTTATTTTTTAGGGTTTTTTTAGTTTTTATGGGTTTAAAGGTTTTTTTGAGTTATTTTAACTTTTTAAGGGGTTTAATAATGTTTTACAGTTTTATCGGGTTTTAGAGTTTTATAATTTTTTGGGGTTTTATGGATTTCAAGGGTTTTTATGGTTTTAAGGGTTTTAGTGTCATTTTATTGTTTTTAAGGGTTTTAAGTGTTTTTCGGTTTTTAATGTTTTCTTATGGGTTTTCAAGCTATTTAGGGGTTTTTAGATTTTTACAGAATTTTTTGTTTTTTTAGATTTTTATGGTTTTTAGGGATTTTAGGGTTTTTATGTGTCATTTTTTTTAATTTTGTTAGCATTTTTTTGGCTTTTTAGGGGTTACATGTTTTTATACTTTTAATTTTGTCTACGGTTTTTCAATGTTTTAGGGTTTTTTAACCTTTATATGGATTTTTAGGCATTTTTAGGATTTTTATTATTTTTTGGGTTTTACGGTTGTTTCATCGTGGCTCGCGTCTCACCATGTTGGACACATGATTCACATCATGACCAATTTTGTTGGAAGACACATTTTCATCAGGCCTGGGCAGTGTGTCCTTTTTATATTACGAAGGAGGTACCACCATGGAATGGTCTGGGTGGGCGATTCTCGGTGGTTGAGTATGCATGAAATCAATCCTCATTTGGTACGGTGTCCTCATAAGGTCTCCAACAGGTTTATTAATGGAACAAGAAACACCTGATGGCCCTGGTATCCAGGATTCATGGACCAAATTTCCAAATATAGGCACTCGTTGGATGACTATTTGTCCAATGACACTAGAGAACTCCATTGGTCGAGAGGATGGTAGGTCGGGATCATCACACATTTTGGGGGTAATTATTTCTTATTACTCCATGGCTCTATTATAGATTTAAGAAATTTTCATACATTCGTTAATCCTTTGTTCCTTCCCTAAGAGTGTATCCAAAATTTACCTCTATGTTGCAATATTAATCATGAATGTGCATGGATTAGAAATTTTTGGGACAACACTAGTGTAGGCCGTATGATGAGGATCTCAAGAGTTTATCGTCATCCAGGGAGGACGACAGTTACTTTGATGTCAGGATCGAATCCATGTGATGGGGTTCCTATGCATCCCTGTGATAGAAATCAGGACCCACACAGTTCAGTATCACTTAACTAGGCACATCACCTTTTAAGGTGTCTGTGACGAGGACCCATCCATGCAGTTTAGTGTCTTGCATCAAGGATGTCTAGTTGAAAGTTTCTTTGTCAAGTTCCAATATGTGGCTTACACTTATGAGGTCGGGGGTTCCTAGGAAGGTTTCAGTCTCAGGGTGAATATAACCTTACCTGGGATGCAGCCTGGAGAATCCTAGGGTGATTTGGCTACTAGTTTTGGATCTCAGGGAGGCTTCCTACGCATCCATGTTAGTTGGGAATCAAATTTCTCATAATTCAGGAGATACAATTTATGAATGATAACATCCCATTTCTGGAGACATGGTTGGGTCTTATACTATAGAATAGGTCTTTCTTGAAAGAGTCATGTCGAGGCATATTTCCAAAGAGTATGCCCTAGTGAGATCATGGGAGTTTCCTTTGGGAGTTACTTTAAGGAGGATGTCCCTTGATCTCAGGACTTAGGTAGGTGTTCTATATATCCCAGTTAGAGCAGGAGTCATAGATCACTTAGTTCCATTTGGTTGGGGCCTAAGCATAGAAGCTACCTACTTGAAGGGGGAATGATCTCTCATTTCATGGAGTAGAAGATGTGGATATCAGACCTAGATAAAGGAATCCTAAATATCCTAGTTGTTTTGGGAATCAGAGTTCTCATATTTATATTTGGTTTTTGTGAATGTCATATCCTTAAAAACCTCTATGCCCACATGAGTCATGATCAGTGTCGGAAATACGAGGATGTAAAATATTCAAAAAAGGTGAATCCTCCCTTATCTACCAAGGGAAAAGCAGTAAGGGTGATGGTGGATGATGGCATAGAATAATGAACCCTTCAATGTGAAATGAATGTGAAGGTAATTAGATCCATCTTGAAAGGTTAGGGGATTACTATAATATGGATGATCTGAAATGGGTTCTAGGAACGGGGAGGAATATTTCTTCTCATAAAAAGGAAAGGTAAACATAATTCCTTTGATTGGTCATTTTCCCTCATTGAATGGAAAATCCCAGAGATCATCTTTGATCCCTAGAATGGGAAGATCCACATCAGTATCCCAATATTAAACTCTAGGATACCATGGGAATGTAGAAAGAAGAACATTCCTGGGTTCCTTAACGATACAGGGATTCAATTTGTAAATATACTTACCATGGGTATATAAACTCTAAAATGTGTACTGATGTAGCTGATGGTCTATTCATACAAGTCCAGAGTCTTGGGAAGAGGTTTTGACATAACATCAATAGGCTAGTTTGAAAAAAGGATTTAGAAGATGAGATGGAAGTGGAAGGGCCTGATTGGATAGTGGAAAACTCGAAGGCACCCTACATTGCATACCAATAGTTCATGTAGGGTGGGTATGATCCGCTTAGAGTTTTTCTATGCAGGTGGAGTGTCCGTCCACATACTGGGGTGGTATGTGGAATTCGATTTTGTCAACGTACTAGGATGGTAGGTGAGCCTGGATGCTATCCACGTATTGGGGTAGTATACGACACTAGAGTCCCTCCATGTGGTGGAACGCTGTGTATGGAAGGGTTTTGTCTGCATAGATATATTTTATGAGGTGCACTAGTTTCACGAAGTGGAATTGGTCTTGTAGATAACGGGAAGTTCATCCACGAAGATAGTATGTATCACAGTTGGACTTTTTTGTTCTTTTTTTCTTCATATTATTATGATTTCTTCTTTTTATGTTTTGCGGCGTCTTTATAAATATTGGATATTGTTTGTGGTTCCTACCTTCGTCATTTTTTTCCTTCGAAGACTTCCGCCTGTGAATTCCATTCCCCCCCCCCAAATAATCTTTTCCTTGGATTCCATTTGGGTCCTTTTATAGAGTACATATCATGATGTATATATTTTCCACACGAGACCTTTTGTAGAAGCCCGTAGAGGGATCATCTGACCTGTGGATGACTCAGTCAACCAATATCTGTGGTGTCATGGTTTGCGGTGGTGGAAATCACCACCTCACTCCCTCAAATGATGCGGTCTATGAGGATGGTGTGTGGGGACTTAATTATCCTTCACATTTTTTCCAACGACGTGGTCTGTGGGGTTGTGGTTGGCAGGTAGAATTTATCTACCTCCAATACTCCAATAACATGGTTAGTAATTGACTGATTCCAATCCTCATTCATTGCAATAACTACCTAGTTCGATAGATAACACTTCATAGGCCATAGTTTTGCAGGCCATCAACATACTGCTTGGTTCGTGGTATAATCATTCTGTGGGCCTTTCTCGGTAATCAGTACATAGAAAAACGTTTTCCCTTCACTAAATTATATTTCCTCAATATTCTCCTCTACTTGGAATCCCCAAATGCATATCCTTCCTTTATCCAATGACCAGGAGTATTTTCCTTTCTTTTTCATATTTTTCAGGAACCTACAAATGCACTCCATTGGAATGGGGTCTATTCCGAAATAAGAGGAGGATATTTCAATGTATAAATTAGTCATAAACTGAACTATTTTTTAGTAGAAAGGTGGACCCATTTATGGGACCACACCTATATATATGGGGCAAAGTTCATTTGACTTTTAACTTGTTTCCCAACGAAAAGTTCGCCACAAAGCGCTCTTGAATTTTCATGTTCTTTGAACAAGATCCTTCATGAAATTAGTAATCCACAAACCGCACTTTGCATTCCTGAAATTGTGTAGTTTTTACAGTTTCATCTATCACAAACTGAACATTGAATCCACAAACCGAACTATTGAATTTTAAAATGTATGCTTGAACTTCATTATATTAAGATTCTACACAACACCCCTATCCTATAGACATAACTTCGATTTAGTGAGATGAACTTTAAATTTTCAAATTATAAATTAAATATTATAAATGTTTACTCTAAACATCCACATAGCAGGGCTCAGTACATGGTTCCCACCTTATGAGAACTGATTTATTTGCTGGCCAATGCTTTGTGGGTCAGTTTATTGTGTGAAATTCTATGTTACTTTGGATCTCAGGGAATGAATTCTATGCACCATTCTCATGTTTCAGTATGCACATCCTTGAGCTAGGTAGACTTCTTTGGTCCTTTTCCATTTTTGGCCTTTTTTCCAATCATTATAATTGGACTGACCCTTTATGTTAGTCCTTTTGTCTTCCAGGATTAAATTTCCCATCCCCTTTTCTCAATAGAATCATTCAGGAGGAGGGCAGCTAGGGTTAAGAATGTTGAATAGAAACATTGTGTTGTCATTGCTCCTCAAAGGGGTATTCTCTAAGATATTCATTCATAGGAGATAATAGCATATCCATCATCCCAACAGTAGCCAATTTATAATTTTTGGCTCCTAGACGATGCTCATTTGCAAGGGATTGATAATAGAGATCTTGTCAGACATTCCATATCGTCCCATGGGCATAATATGGAATACATCATTGGAAATAGTGAAATCATTACTACTTTGAGTCGGTAGGGTGGGTTCATCCTGGGCGGATCTATGTGGACAAAGAGTGGACAACACCCCAATAGTATTTCCTTGGATTCCATCATCCAAAATTATCCATCCATCAATAACCCATAGCGATGTGACCCTAACAAAGGATGGAACAACAAATGGGACCTCTGATCAGGATAGTGTTATTTTATGAGTGGGATTAGGAATTCTGGGTTCATCAGAGCATCTTATAATCCCATGTTCTATTAAAATCTATCAATCTATATCAAGCATTGTGGTCTCCCAATTTTCCATCTTTTTGCTGGGTGAGATACTTCCTGAGATGCTCATCCACTAGTGTCTGTTCACAAATACCTTTCACTTTTCCCATGCTGAAGTGGGGCTCAATCTATGGGATGTCTACCAAATAAGGGAATTCATATCCTTGGTGATATGTATGATGAATTTTTACAAATTTCTGACACTCAGAGGAGTGTTGAGCAGGTATCCACCTTGTCTAGATAATTATTGCTAATAGATGAGAGGATACCTGGTCATCACCTTCATATCCGCTCACTTATCTCGCTTAAGGATTGGATAAGGCTATTATTGTAGGTGAACGGGCTAAAGATGATATTTCACCATTGTTGGACCCATCCGACCCAGCAGTCATGGCCCATTCATGGTTCTTACTATGCTACCCTTGAGGTGAATCAATACACAACTTGGGTTTATGAAATCCCCCCAAACGTGTTTCCTACGCTTAGAAGGGAATTTTTATTTCCCATATTTCTAAGTCGATAGATCATACACTCTCCTGATGTTTATATCTATTTTATTTCCTGCACTTTGTTGATGGTATCCAAATTGGTGGAGGGACATACCATTTACTTGATCGTACCTAATATTTCCTGAATCTATGAATTTTAGTGAAAATACAAGAAGGGAAAACCCTGCATCCACTTATTGGCCCATTCAAGTTTTTATATGGTTGGGTGGAATAACATTTCCCCTGTTGTGAGTACTGGAATACTTTCAAAGTTCCTATTTCTGACTTTAACCCAAACATTCTTAACATTTCTTTGAATCTAGAAAAAAAAATTCATGGAAGGAGCAATTGAAATGATAAATGATTTCTGCCACTTCTCTTTTGTTCCTTACGTGGAACCCCATGGGCCGGAGATAGATATTGGTAGAGGATCCCCTAAAGAATGTTATTATATTATCACTCTTCGAGATGGATTACTAAACATACACATAGATAGGGATACCATTTTAAAACATTAAATTCCTTATAGGTTCTCTAGGATGGTTGGATGCATTTAGAATATCAAATCTCCTCCCACTACCCAGGGGAAGTGGGAACCTCACCCTGTAATTCTTCACCATTTCTGGTTGGTCATGACATGATATGATGCTAATGTGGATGTCCTAATTCCTCAAAAAGGATCCTAAACTTAACTATCATTTGAGTATTTCTAGATTTGGGAGGATTGTTTTACTGATGGGGTATTGGCATGGTCAGTTAAGAGGGTTAGGAAACCACTGGTTATTTCAAATCTTGTCCTAACTGTGCCAGTCACGCCATTTTTTCCTCTTCATGTGATGATAAGGCACTCTACTTTCTAGAACATTCATTTGGAAGGGGATACACCCACACAACCCATTTCTGTAGTGAGTTATTCAGAGCACTTATCTTTGGCTGATGTGGTCCATGGTCCTACCAACGATGGTCCGAGTAGAACATGAACCAATGTTCCTAAAGTTTCTACCAAGCCCCATCATTTATTCCCAAAGGATAAACCATATATTTGTAGGGAATGTACTCCTTCTTGATTGACTCATCTTTGGGTTCTTCTATAAGCTGCAATGATAGTTCCTCATTGTGTACCTATCATGGTGGATGATGATCACAATACTAATGCTATTAGGAGGAATCAAGCTTTGCAAAAGCAGACATGGAGTCAAATATGAACCCTTTCCCTGGAAACTCCCCTAAAAAAATTCCAATGAGGAGTGTAACTTTCAATGACTATTTTCTGATCTATGATCAGGTGGATTTGATTACAAAAGCTTACATCTCATTGTGCATAAAATTATTATGGCTCAAGAGGATCTCCCTACTTGTGAAGGAAAACATGCATGATTCAATTCTTTTCACCACCAAGATCAGACTTTCAAGGATATTATTGATGAGTTATAGATTATGGAAGATGAGGAAGCTAATGCTCATGACCAGGTGATTTTCCCAGACGAAAGATCTACACGAGTGAGAGGCTCACATGGCCAGACTTAAAGCACAACTAGCATTGTCGAAGGGTAATTATTAATTCGTTCAATATAAATAGAGACACATTAGGACTGTTATGAAGTGATTACACCGAATGGTTGAAGCTGAAGCTAAGTAGAGGGACGCTTTAGAGCAGGCCCTTGACGTCCCTCTTCGGTCAATTATCAACCTACTGTATAGAGCGAGTCAGACCTTGTTATAATCCATTGGGCTACCCTGCACCGCCTTTGTTTTTTCATTGGTCAGAGGCTCCAGATTGTTGATGTACCTCCCACTATCACTTCCTTTTAATATAAAATACAACCATTTTTCTTCCTATAATACCTCTTTTACTCTTTCTTGAAATATTAGTCATTTATGTTCAACTAAATTTTAAACAATAATGTCACCCGTATATAAATTTAAATTATAATCCTAGATAAGGGAATATGCAAGTTATTTTCTAATTTATTTCTTGAACTGAGGTGCCCAGCATGCCTAGTTTGACTCTTGTAAGGGTCACATGGAGAATCCTAAAACATTAGTTCCCTTTTCATTATCACCGTAATTTTTACCATAGCCTGTGGTGAAGACTTAGTGGGTATAACTCTACTTTTTTTTGTTAGGAAACCATTTTAGGTTTTTTGACCTAATAAGACTTTTATATCTTGATTGTTTGGTTGCAACATTTTTTCCCTAAACCATATGTAGCATAGTTTTAGTGATATGATACTCGATTTTTATCCAAGGTTCGTTTTGTGGGTTTTCACCATAGAGAGCATAGTGTCACTTTTGGTGGGTAGTTTAAATTCATTCCAAATAGGATATCATTAGTGATGTTTTAGGTCAAATATCTTTAACCATGACTTATGGGGAAAGAACCACGATTTAAGAATCATTAACAGATAATGTCACAAAAACTTTCATATATGGATGATGGGGTTTTGTTGAACCTAACTTTTTATTTCTGGATATGGGACATAATATGGGGTATGGAAGCCATGGGGTGTATGAAGATGGGAAAATCCTATCCTAAGGGAGATTTTTTTGTTGAAAGACCATTTTTTAGGCAATATATACAAATCCACCGAGGTATAATGTGAATAGTCAAAATAAGGTGTATGCAGCACAATGGCCTTTCATTTACAATGGCCAAGAAGTTTTTATATAATTTTGGATTTATTTTTCAATTTAGGATTACAGAGGGTATCTCATTGAAGGAATGAATTCATAAAGTAATAAGGGCATTTATATCAATTTTTATGAAAATTCACTTCCACCGAAATTTGGCTTGTGTAAGGTGGGTTGAGGAATGGTGCAGTTAAATATCATACAACCAGGAAATTTGGGACCTATTTTGAAAAATAATCCTACTTTGGATAGAGGAGGGTAAATGATTCACTTCCTTTAAAATAATTTTTCCAGGAATGTCCTTTACCTTTAGACATTCAAAGGGGGAAATATATCAACCATAATATGAGGATTTCTGAATCCAAGCACATAGGTGGGATATAAAAGTCGTAAGGGTGTACGGAGGTAGGAAGAGATTCTCCTAAGGATGTATTTTCCTTTGGTTGGATGTTTGTTTTTTAGGAAATACATGCAGGACCACCATGGAATAATGTTTATAGTCAATCAAATCTGTCTGCATGAAACTGACCGTCAATTTTTGATGGCCATAAAGGATTATAATGATTCAGACCTTTATAGACATTAAGTATGGTCCGTGAAAAGGGGTATGCCTAAACATGAAAACAAGGAATTTCAGGATGAACATTATTGTGAATAAGTGCTATTATTTTTATCTTATCTATGTGAATTTATTCCTCAAATAAGTCTGACCCTTGGGAAAGAAAGGATGTGACATTTTTGTCTCATAGCTGGACCCGAAATGTGAGATTGGATGCTGCTATGTATCCTGCGATGGAATCCATCAAGATATTCACAACTCTTATATGTTTTACCAAAATGGAAACCTAATTCATTCATATAATTGAGAATTTTTATTTTTGATACAGAGTCACCAATGGGGAACGATGTATGTTGAACTTTCTTATGCATATTTATTTCCTATGTAGGGCCATGAGGGGAAATACCCCTTTTTACCGGACCTAGACTAATGTTGAATATTTGGTAGCATGTATCATGTCGTTTGAATGTCATATGATTAGGACATTGATATAGAAACCCAAGTAAATGGAGGGTAATTGAGCCAGGATGTTCTAACATGTCAAGGTTGTGTGTAGGGAGGAGAGTGTAAACCATGGCATCAATGGATCTTGGGTCAGGAGGAATGACATGGGGCTTAGAAGCTATTAGGAATATTAAAATAGTAAAATCTTCTCCTTGGGGTGAATATGTCTTTGGTTGACAGGCCATTTTTGTGGGAAACACATGTAGAACCAACCGGGAATAATTTGCATAGTCAAACAAAGGTTTCTGCAAGACATTGACCATCCATTCACAATGTTCATGATGAGTTATGATGATCCAAGATTACTCAAAGCATGGAGTTTGACAAATGGAGAGGGTTGGATTGGATATGTCAGAATTACTCAGGCCAGTATTATTCATAGAATTTTGTTATTATTCATGGAATTGGGAGACTCTCTATATAGATTTAAATTGTATGTGAGGTTGGATATTTTGACTCCCTTGTCATATTGGGGCCTAATGTTTAATATCTACGCATCCTGAGACCAGGATCCCTACACAATTTTAGGATTTTGTACAAGTAATGGGAACATTTTAGCTATAATTGGGGTACTATGGAGTTTTTAATTTAATGGGGTTGGTACTTTAGGCCATGCAGTTTAATGTCATGTAGTGAGGACATCTTTCATAAAATATTACATTGTGTGTAAAGGAAATTGAAAGAATAGTTTAGTCATCATGTTGTAGGGATGAATTATAGAAGGAATGATTGGTAAATATGAGATAGTCGTGTTGGGATATTCTTGGTAAGCCCCAGAAATGATGTGGGAAGAAGGTGTAAACCATGCTTGTGGGGGACCTCAAATCAGGAGGGATAACATGGGTCTTAGAAGTCGTTAGGTGTACAATAATAGGAAAATCCTCTCATAGGGATGAATTTTCCTTTATTCGATAGTCCATTTTGGTGGGAAATATATGCAAAGTTGTCGGGGTATAATGTGGGTAGTAAAACAATGGTGTCTACAGGACACTAGATTTCCATTTATGGTAGCCATGGGTTATAATTGTGTCTTTGGATTTTTCGAGGCATGGAGTTTGATGGATGAAAATAGGATGTCCAAGTACATGAAGAAGATCCAGACCATGATTAATTCTGAGGTACATGATCCTTTTCATAGATTTGATTCATGTGTAAAGGGAAGCATGGTTCTTTAACCCTTTTTGGATGTAAGATCCTAGAATTTAAATCCCCTGCATCTATTTGCATTTCACTTTCATGGGATTGGGGGATCTTTTTTATATTTTTTGTGGCTGGACCTAAGAAACCCCATGAACCACTATATATCTCTTTATATAGAGAATCAATCCATACGTAGTTTAACATCATGTGGTTAGGAAAAGAGTGAACCAATGTGGAATTGACAAGGTGAGAGATTTGTCAGGTTTAAACCTTATGCAACTTTCCGTCATATCCTAGTCAGTGGGAAATCAATGTCCACATAGTTCTAAGGACTCCATGTGGCATTATAACTTGTGCATGGGGAGGGGGTAATTTATACCATTATTTCAATATTATGAGATTATTATACTCCTCTATGCTTTTTCCATGCAGATTATGTCATTACCATCATTCCTAAACTCACGGGAGTTATAATCGATGTGAGAAACAAGGAGAGAGGAGGATTTCCCTTATAATATTGGGGAAATAGAGGATATAGAAGAGGCATTCCACATTACATTATGGTTGGACCATGAAATTTGGTCCCGGTGTATCTATGAAACCCATTGATGAATAGGAATAAAGTCATACATAGTTTTGTAAACGGATTTCCTACCATACGTTCCGACCATAAACAAGGAGTGGGAGCACTATTTTTTTGGTTGGTGGCTCGACCTGGATGAAGAATCTGGTCATAAATTTGTATCTTGTGAGGGAAGGAATCAATCCTACACATAGTTCATTGGGTACCATATAGCTTTACATATTGAAGTAAGTAATTTGATCCATGTAGTGAGTTATTATGCCTGTGAAGTATCATCTTCCAAAACACCCAAGCCCATGTGAGTAGCACTCAATGTGAGAAACAGAGGTCAGAATGGGATTACTCTGCCACAAAATGGGATCATAAAGAAGGACAGGAAATTTTACATAAATAATATTCTATGCAAAGGCCTGTTTTTAAATGTTTGGGGTTGCCTACATATTCTTCAGGGGTAGGAATACACCCATATGCAGCTCTTATGAAGAAACTATCTGCTTAGGTCTGACCTTTTCACATGAAAAGCAGACATTTTTTCATTTGGCGATAGATGTACAAGGACAAAAAATCCGGGAATCACTACAAATCTTGTTAGGGAAGGAATTAAGCAACATGTAGTTTTAGAACTGCCTCCCTATATAATTTTGTCTTCCATATAAGGGATGTGGCATTTTGAAAATTTTTTAATGGGCCTAAAATGTACATTTATCCTATGTTCATCCAATAGGAATCTTTTACCACCGTTTGTAATCTCATGTGTGCTATACTCAGTGTGAGAAACAAGAAATGTTCAGGATATCCTATCGATATTTAGAGGCACCATAGAGGTATTCTTTTACAATGTGGTGGTTGGACCAAGATATAGGATCGAGGTGTCTATACGTATCCAATCGGAAGATGATAATCATTTTGTATGTAGTTCATAGGCAACATGATCCCTCTACCAATTAGACCTGAGCACAGGAAAGGTGGATCATATTTGTTTTTTATGGTAGATGGACCATGATGAAAGATTCTAGGGTCACTATGTATCTCCCCAACAGAAAAAAATCAAACATTATGTAGTTATGTAGCATGGCATGGTTGGTGATCGATGCTGGATATAATTTCCCCTAAGGTGAGAACATTGTGGGGGCCATGCGGTTTAACATCATGTGTTAAGGACAAATATGTTTCAATTTATTTTAACATCATGTAGCTAAGACGGGGGGTGTTGAGAAGTTTAACGTCATGCCACATGGACGAATTCATCATGTTTAAATGATGTAAATTGTTAAGAACCTCACATTGGTGGGGGCTGTTGTGTGCCATCCATCCATTAAAATTAGAGAATATGCTCCATTAGAGTAAAATTTGTTTACATCATATTGTACTTCCAATATTATCTCTAACTTTGGTGGTTTCCTCCTAAGTATCAACAGTCTCTAAATACTAACACCATTTTCCCTTCGAGGAAATATTAGAGGTGAACCTTCTAATTGAAGGCTTGTTCTATCCAATTTTGGTAGAATTCAACATGGTGTAGAGTGTGAAATATTTTCTCATACAACTAGTCCAGCTAATAAAACCATTGTTGGGATTTTAAATATGAAAATATTTGGTCAAACAAAGTTATCAAAAAGCGATGGAATATGAATTCAAATGGGTATAATCACCTATGTACTGTATACTAATGAGTATGGGGTTTCTCGGGTGCTAGTGTAGGATGTGGTCCCGTAAGCCCATAGAGAATGGAAGAGCTTTTCTGGACATAATTTCTTTTCTCTGTCCATCTTTTGGAGTATGTTTGGTAGGGTCTTGTTTAAATCCTTAATCTATCAGTTGGCCTCTACATAGTAGTTGTATAAATGGTTGTATTAGATACCATAATCCTGGTAGAGTTTTTTCCAATTAAATAAAGAATAAATTGGTTCCATTTTCTGTAGGTATTATGTGAGGGACACCAAACATTGTGAGGATATTGGATTTCATAAATCTGAGAATGATTTTTTGTCTTGACCTATTTGAGTGTTGTAGCTTTAGCCCCTTCGGAAAAGAAGTTGGTTTCTTTGAGAATAAACATGAATTGACCTTCCATAACGGGAGGATATGGTCCCCTTACATCCATTCCCCATATGAAAAATGGCTAGGAGTACTTAGCTATGTGAATTGACTCTTGGGGATTATGGATGAAATTGTCCTAGACTTGGATGGAATGACACTTTTTGGTAAAATCAGCACAATCCTACAACATGGTGGGTCAATATTATCCAAGACTCTAAATTTTGTGAGAGATTTTGGATGCTGAATAGTGTTCCCCACATGCTCTATCACACACTTCTTTCATGACTGTGGTAGTGTTTCCTCAATCAAAACATCTGAGAAGTACGCCATCAAGGCCTCACTTATAAAGAACCATATTTCCGGTTTGTATGATTGTAAAGAATTAAGTTTACTTGTCTTCTTCGAATATGTTCTCTTTCAGCCCTACCTAGTGGGAGATCTCTATTTTGAAGATAGTCACCGATGGGAGTAATCTAGATGATGGTATGACCATACATCTCAGTGATGGGACAAATCTCATTAATCTCTCCCATGTTGTCCGGAATGTATGGTAAACCCATCCAATAGTGGGAAATACCGATGAATGTCTCATTCCCATCTAGGTTATCTAGAGTTGTTGTATTTTCCAATGCATAAGTTTTCATATTTTCTGATATTGGAACATAATTCAATTTCATATCTAAAAGGAATTCTTCCATTAGTTCTCGGGCATGATTCATCAAAAGGATAAGTTTCTATTTCATGATTTCATAGTCACAATTTACATGCTTGATGACCAATTCTAAATCTCCTTTTATCTTCAATATTTTTTCTTGCACATGGAGTGTTAGTTTTGGCCATGTAATGAGGGCCTAGTACTCTGATTCATTTTTAATGTGTCTTACCAACAGTAAGAAATAATAAGTCCTAAATTATTTTTCAGAGGATATGAGTATGACTCCTAGACCCAATTTTTGTAATTTTGGGTCTTTCATTCATCTTCTTGTTGAGATTCTGGAGGCACCATCAAAGTACATTTCCTACATCTGAGATTTTTATTTAATAGAAGAACACTTCCTCATCCGGTAGCTAGAATCTGATGGGGACACTCCTATTGAGGGGTGTTTGCCCAATAAATCTACTGATGTATGGCCTTTGATAGATTTATACAGTGTGAACCATATATCAAACTACTATAAGATGACTTCCCATCATAATAGGCATCCATTTAACATTGGATGGCTGAGAATGTACTTTAGTGGGTTTTTACATGAGACCAAATGGAATTCATGGTTCTTTAATTAATTTCTCAGCTTATAGACTATAAATATTAATGCATGTTATCTCTTATGGACATTTGAATAACGAGCCTCAAAATCAATCATGGTTCTGATAAGATAATATAGACAATTTTCACAGTCGACATCATTATTTTTTGTAAGGAAGGCAACTAGGGATCATTCCTAGGAGGTTATGTATAGAATGAGTGGTCTTCCTTCAAAATGTGGAATTAAAACTGATGGAATCAATAGGTATTTCTTAATATTTTTTAATTCTTTCTGACAATCATCAATCCATTGATATTCTACCCCATTTTTCATCAACCTAGTGAATGTAAAAAAAATTCTTGTAAGTTTGTATATGAAGTGATGAATGTAAGCTAGAAGTCCTTGGAGTCCTATCAATATAGTGAGGTTGTGAGGTGGTGATATGCTAAAGATTCCCTTTTTCTTCTCTTGGCTGGCATCAATGCCTTAGTGGTGCACGAAAAACCCAAGGAATTTCCCTAAGGTTACGCCGAAAGCACATTTTAGGGGGGTTCATTTTAAAACAATGTTTTCATAGTTTATTGAAGACTCTTTCAAGATCCTCTAGATGGTCTGAGATTTATTGTGATTTAACCACCAGACCATCAACACAGAATTTGACGAACTTTCTTAGGAAGTGTTTGAAAATGTGGTGTATGGAACGCAGATATGTGGCGCCAAAATTTTCCAAACCGAAAGGCATCACCTAGTAGAAAAATATTCACTCAATATCCCTAAATGTCATTGATTATTCATCCTTTTAGTCCATTAAGATCTGGTTATATCCTGAATAGTCATCCATGAAAGTGAGAGCCTCATATCCATAAGTTTCATCAATAAACAATTATATGATTGGGATTGGGAAATCATCTTTTTGGCAGTGCCGGTTGAGATCACTAAAATAGATTTAGACACTAATCTTCCTATTTTTCTTATTGAGGGGGACAATTTTTTCTATCCTGATGGGGTATTGGACCTCTCATATGGAGTTAACTTTTATGATATTGTCAACTTCAGCCTCAATTTTGGAATCATGATTTGGGTTCATTCTTCTAGAATCATTCTGGTAACCACAACGATCTTCTGGAAGGCCAAGGAGGTGAGTGGTGACCTCTGTATCAAGACCTATAATTTTTGTATAATTCCAGGAGAAAAAATCTCAATTTTTCTTAATGAAAGAGGCATATATATCTTTTTCTTCAGAAGGAATTACCGCACTAACCAGAGTGCTTCTTGGGTATTTTTCCGTACCCATGTTGATTTTGTTGATTTCATCAATGTTGATGGAAACACCTTCCCCAAATACTGGAGGGTCATCCCTTAAGTATTATTCTTCCTCCTCCCCTATATCCTTGCCATCTTCCTCTTTGTCTTCTGATAATGAAACAATACATGAAACAAATTCTCCATAGTTGAAGGAGGAGTTTTATTTTCGGTGACTATGAAGTGAAGTCATCTTCATTATTACGAGATTCACTAGAGAAGATGTTGTAAGGGGTAAAATAGTTTCCTCAACTTCTTTAAGTAATGAGACACTTCATCTTGCCTTAGTGAGTGAGGTAGAAATTCCTGGGGTTTTGATGATAGTTTGAGGGTATTTTTATCTTAACCATCTTGATTATCTCTGGATTCAAGGAGTATTTCGACATTATCACGCTTGGAAGTCATAACTAAAATCATGAGGACAACTGAATACATGTCCATATTTGGAATTGTGCTTTCGATTTGGTAGATGGGAAGTACGTATTATTCTTCGAGCTACATGAGGGGAATGGTTGGAACATTTCAAAACCATTTTGGGTGGTGACCCAATCAATCCCATCAGTTGAGGGTTGTTTCCCCTTTAGTTAATAGATACCTGCATTAATATAGTGTGACTCGTAGGACTCAAATGAGGCCTTATCGAGATGCAGTGTCCCACTCTGTCCATTAATGCTATATTTTAGGCACTAATGGTATGAGGAGGGGATTATTGTCTGTTGATTCATCCATGTCCTTCCTAGTAGGGCATTGAAGGTCGTATTATTTCGAACCACCAAAACTTTTGTGTGATCTATGAGGTCACTGAACCGGGGATTGAGCATGATTTGACATAATAACTTCTACTTACATTTGTCAAAGCCCAATATGGTTGTGGTTTAGGGTGTCAGACTATCCTCATAGCAGCCCAGTTGATGGAGTGTCCGCAGTTTGGGGATATTAACCCTAGAGCCATTGTTGATGAATACATTTCAAATATAGATGCCATTTATTATGCAAGAAAAATATAAAGGATTGACGTGTCCTTGGATGATGGTGTTTTTAAGGTTGATCTATGATGGAGATAACTTCATGAAATGTTTTAGTATTTATCAAAATCTAGTAGACTTTAGCGGTGACTACTTCGACTTCAAACTACTGGGGACATAGAAAAGCTTCTATTAGAGCTTCCTTTAGATCTGATGATAGATTTAGTGCATGCATTTTTGATAGATTAGCTAGAACTAAAGCTAACTATTTCATAATTTCATATTTATGACCTAATGGATGGTTCTTACCAACTTAGGGATTCCTGTTCACAAGCACTTTATGGGCATGAACATTTGTTGAAGATAAGTCATCCTTTGGTACTAGAGTTGAAGGAGCTTCCATCCTCTGTGGATCGGGAAAGGTAGATCTTCTCACATTCAAAGGGAAATTAGTTATCCTTTCTTCCTCTAGAGGATATTTTATAAAAATAGGACCAAGATTCTTTCACATGGGGGAAAGATAATTTTCGATCCCTAATGGAATCTGTTAGAGGGTCCTTCCATGAGTTTTCTTAACACATACAGTTTGATTAGGGGTGCGACTATATGATTGATTTGTACCATGTATTAGAAACAATTGGTATCCCTATATTCTACGAATACATAATTCGTCTCTCTAGATGGGTGTAGATAATTCATTTTCATGATCATACTCACCATTGGATAAAGGATCCATCAAATGGATGACATTGAAAGTCCCAAAAGTCATCTTCTATTATGATGATAACTTTACATCATCATCTACCTATGGTTGTAATATTTGGTGTGGAGGTACCCAATGTGCCTTTTAATGGGGAACTTCCTGTATCAACATATTTTCTAGAATTAAATCTTAGAGTGTTAAATCCAACCTTTCCATTAGTGGACGTTTATCTTCCTGCTTCTTTTGAATGTACTGATTTTCGGATAGCTATCCCTTGGAGGATTGTGGGGTTGAGGATAATGATAGTGTATTATTAAGAGCCATTGAAGGAATGGTTGGTTACTTAAACAATTACAAGAGTATTACATGAGCTTGGTAAACTATCTATTGATTTATCCAACTATCAGTCTTTTCCTCCTTCTTGTGAACAATTATTTTACAGTCCCCTACATTATCCAGGTTAGTGGTGGAAACATATTCCACATTCAATAGAAGTGGTCCTATTTTTACATATCTAGAATATAACATATTTTAAAAGAGTATTTTAAGAAGAAAAAAACTCCAATATTTGGTGTCCCAATATCCAATGGAAGGGACATTAATCTGGTCGGCCATCAAGACCAACTTCATCAGCCCATTTTGGATTCATATGCCGAAGAAACTTATAATTCATGGTGGATATGAAGTAAATTCGGACCATTTCATCTTGTCACAAGTATAATTTATTTATGTTTTCCTCAAATTGATTTCCTTTTCCCCCCCTCTTATTGCCTTGATGGGAGGGGTGGTTTTTGATGTTTAAGGGGCTGTATGGTTTGATAATGGCTATGGAGCAGAGAAAATGTGGGGCTGTCTTGATCATGATAGAAGCCACATTAGCTCCCAATTATATTTTTATTGGGATAATGGGGATACTATTTACTTGATATTAGTCCATTTCATGGAATCCTCTATCCTTTGAGTGATGATAGAGATGTCCTGAAACCAACTTTTTTGCTTCATAGGAATAAGTGGTGCCTGAAATTCATATTGGAAATTATCAATGCACATGAAAAGATTATCGTATTGGGGGAGTGGCCCATTCAAGGAGTAAGTAAGAACTTTCCATCAGGTGATGACGTATAAGACTCTCTTTTTCTCTCACTGTTTGTAGTTCGTGAGATCACTAACAGTTGTTTTGGGAAACATAAACCTAAATTAAAACAGGAACTAGGGTTAGATATCCTCTAATACTATTATTGAGTTATCTTGAAAATAGGTATACCACACAAATGTTGAACCTTGTATAGTTCTCATAAAGCATTTAAGTTTTACACCTCTTGTTTCCCTAAAGTTCCCATCTTGGGATCACAATAAGAAGACTAGTGCATTAGATGCTGCTCTGAGTCCCTTGAGCCATTGAAATCGGTAAATACAAGATTCCTGAAATTTGGTAGAGGCCTGAAGTTTCTCATCTAGTTGGGGTAAGTCCACTTTTCCAAGTTTTACTGGAGAACATCATCCTTTTATTTCTTCTTTTCTAGTTATTAATAACTCAATAGTATTCAGGAGCCTTTGACACAAGCCATTTTGGATCTGAGAAAGAATAGGTGTAGTAGGAGAAATATTTGATATGTCAGCACTACTAGACCTTGAGTCAGATAACTATCGAAGGGAATTATTTCCAGTTTTTCTTGAATCTGTTTCGGTTTATTTCATAATGGAATAAAATATTGATATCCTACAAGGATTGGATTTAGGTAGACTGATAGTCCCTATACTACCTGGAATGATCCTTCTACCCTTTCTTCATTAATTGGGATTATCCCATTATTCATTGGGATGTTTTATGGAATTGTTTGTTGACACTTCACCTAAGTAACATACCAAATGGGGTGTATTTCACTTAGTATCTTAGCATTGATTCGCTTTAGCTCTTTCATTTCTTCTTCTTGTCGAGAGAATCTCCCCTCAAGCATAGAAAAATTATCATCATGGAGATTTAGAGGTGGTTCATATACCATGCTCTTATTCTTATCATTAGTGAGGATTCATGGTTGAGGTAATGGAAGATTGACTGAGGGGGGACCCAGGTTTAAGACAACTCTTTGGTTAATACTGTGCACACCTCTAGGCTCGGTGTGAACCATCTCTAAGAAAAATGTGTCTTCTATGGTTTCTTTATTATTTGTATTATTTCCATCAATGTATGTAAGGATGATATCCATAAAGATCACCATTTAATACCAAATTTGGGGTGGCGTACCAGGTTCTGAATGGTAGGAGAGATTCTTACACCCTTTGTTGGATCTTTCCTGCCCATTATGTGTGACTCTTCAGGTTTCTTGGAGAAGAGTGACTCAAAGGGAACATTGATATGACCTTGCAGTATGCCTTGTTTTGGGGGATGCAAGTTATGGGATGGGTTGTAATGGTTGAATCTTCTATCCATTATTCTCCCCATATTGGAGAAGAAATATATCTGTTGGGAGGGAATTTGAGGTAAAAATGTCCCCAACCCTGTGGGATGGGGTTGTTCCTATTATCATGTTGATAGACCTCAACCCTTATTTTATAGTATTATGGGGAAATTTTGAATTAAAAATTCCCCTTCTCAATAGGCTAGGGTTGATATCATGTTGCGGGGGATGCTGCTGCTATTTCCTCCCTCTTGATCTCACGTATTCTCATACGGATTTGAGATGAATATGGTGCTCGTATTCATGTGAATTTTTTTCTTCTGAGGATATGATCAATACTCATTAAATAGACTCCCTTAAACCAGAAGCCTGCTGGATGTTCTCGGTTTCATGGATTAGGAGCTTCTCAATGGATTTCTCACATCAATCCCAACACTTATGAGACTTAATCAAGGCCGGATCTTATTTAGATTTCCACCATTCCTGAGTAGGGACTTCATTTTACTGTCTTCTTTTGGGTAATTAAATTATAAGAAGTCATTTCTAGTGACTTCTATTAGACAGGAAGTGGGGGGATATGCAGGGATCCATTTTCTCTCCATTCCTAGTTATGAACACTAGACGTGGCGTCGCTTATAAGATAGTGAATTTTGTGTAGAACATAGAGGTAGGCCAGACTGAGGTATTTCTTTCACCATTTTGATTTCTTCCACTGTGTAGATGGAATGTATTCTAGGTTGATTTGATGGTGACGTTCTCCAAAGATGTTAACAAGATATGCATACCCATTGTAGGGAAGAAACTTTGCATTTAATGGGTTCAGAGTCCTCTAGATATTGATGAAAATATTATACGTACATTCTTCTAGAAACTCTATTGGTATGTTGAACTAAGAGGTAGTCATGGGACAATATATCACTGGTATGTCATCCCTAGCTAGTTGTCTTCTCTCAAGAAACACAACTTGTTGTTGTTCTTCCTGGGACTAAACTTCTTGATCTTCCTATTTTGACTATTCTATAATTATTTTGTTCCATGAAGTGGGGATTTCGGTAGTATTGTTGAAATTTTAATGGAATAAGGGTGGATCAGAGGATGACTGTGTCCCTCATCCATCACCAGGTTGAGAAAGGATATCACTGGTCATAGAGAGAGTATCCCATATATTGCCCTCCATTTTCCTAAGTTCCTCATCATAGCTGGGGTTTATTGTATTTGACTCAATGAGGGGAGGACCTTCTCGTTGATATAAATATGAATTTCAGGGAGGACCTTTGTGGTAATGTCGTAATGAAGATGACTACCATAGCAGCTTAGTTTCCAGATATAGAGAGGACCTTCAGGTTGGACCATAGAAAGGGGAAGACTTTCTTGTTTCTTGCCATCACTGAGGGGAGGGACTTCACAATGACTACTATCATAGTGAGGAATACTGTCATATCTCTAGTTAAAGGGAGATTATATATAGTGTACCCTATAGGGATGGCCTTCAGGATGTACTACAATGAGGGGAGAGCCTTCCCATTACTTAATGTCACTACAGAGAGGGTCTTCATAGTGACAGCCATCATGGTGAGGAATACCATCACAACTTGATGCCCAACTATAGGGAGAAGCATATTTGTATCATATATCCTAGGGAGGAAAATCAGGGTAGATTACGGTAAGGTGAGGTCCTTCTTGCTACACCATATTATGGTCAAGGGGAGGGATACCCTAACACGCATTTGAATATTGGCTATCGTGATAAATCATTTCTGGACCACGATGTAAGCCCCCATGGATGTTCTGGGGAGGACCATCCGAGCTACTGGTAGTGACATTACATGGAGGACCTTCGCAACTGCTACTGCCACTTCCATAATTTGGTAATCAACTTATAGGATCTTGATCTTCTATTGATAATTTTTGGATGACGCTAAGAATGCAAGATTCCAGTAGAGCAGAATCATGAGTATTATCTTCATTTACAGTTTCCTTTGGTGCCTTTCATGTTAGGGTTATCTCTTTCGATCAATTGGGTCTGTATGCTATTAGTAATGACCTTTATATATGGTTCCCTATTTGGTTGGTTTTTTTTGATGTCATCAGGATACACTGACAAACATCTTGAGTTCTGGACGGGATATATGTCTTCCTTAGAGATACCACCACATTGGGCCGGTGTCCCCAAGTTGGAAAAATTATTTTTTCCTGATCTAGTGATCCTTATATTGTGAAATATGGTAATAATCCCACCTAGACTAGAGCATGGTTTTTGCTCTACTCTTGAGTGATTATCTGACTTGGTGGATAGATCACCCCGCTGGGGGAGATTATGCCGTGCACCCAACTACTTTCTTTGGTTCGAACACAATGACATCTTGAAATTTCAGGAGGATATAGTATGGAATATTTATTTGATCCTCCATTGTGGCCAGTATATTCTAAGACACATCATTGTCAAGAAGGGGTATGGATAGCCATTCTGATTTTTGAGCAAGAGTCTGTGTCTGCTTCTATTTTCCATGAGTTTCTAGTGGGTTCCCATAGTTCTCATATGTCCTGAAAGATAAATTAGTATTCCATAGGCTATTTTATCTGATTTCCACCATATTTATATACTGGGATTTGTATTTTCAAGAAGAATTTTTTTTCTACTATTTTTCCACTAAATATATCTCAGGGTCTTGATTTTCATCCGTAAGAATTTGACTATTCTCATATTTGATTGCAACTATATTTGGTTGGTGGGCTTCATATGTGTTTTCAATGTTGTATGACTACCCATAATTTTCCACCCAATTTAGATATCAGTATTTTTTTCAATAGAAGGGATTTTTTCCTGCTTATATAGTGGTACAATGAAATTTGGATAACGGGCTTCTTGCACATTGGTATGGATTTTATTCCACATGTAATTTTCTACATTGTATGCGCAGCAGGACCAATGATCACTTGAAGGGATGTGCATTTTATCATTTTGTGCCACACTATTTCCATGTTGGACTTCATATTAGAGAGTAGGGATAGGAATCCGCTTGTAGATTTCTAACTTATTTCCATGTAAAACTTCATTAGGAGGGGAAGGATTGTATAACTACCCGTTACATGCCACAAAATTTTTGTAGCAGAACTCCTCATCAAGAACCCAGATGATAACATATTCATGGTTATGAGATTTTCTCCCCCATCAATTATCTCGAGGGGCCCATGTCTCATGGAATTCAGTAGGTTCCCTCAGTATGGTATCCTCTTAAGAGACGAGATATCGGTTTGTACACCACTGGTGTCGATTTCCTTTGATAGGAGCCCTTGAGCAGGGTTCCTATGTATTTGGGATGAATTATTTGGGGTCAACTTCATCTGAATCTGTAAGATAAGGGAAATAATTTTAATTTCACTTTGCAGATAGACTCTCAAAGTGGTTTGAGATGTCTAGTGGGGATGTCCTGTGTTGGATCTTCAGAAGAGGATGAATAGGCAGCTTGTGAGATTTTTCTGATCTGAGAGCCTACCTTTCAACCTCCACTATAGGGAGAGTACCGTTTTGATGGTACTCTTTAATCAGTGCATTTCAAATCCAGTGTCAAAAATTCTAGGTAGGTTAGAGGGTATTCTTCTCTACTGGGGATCTAGTTGCCCATGTGGTCACTAAAATGTGTGTCTGATAAATTTTTTGAGATGTAATTTGGTTCTAAGAGAGCTCTACCAAATTATTGTAATATATATGCGACATATATAGACAACAAAACACTATCAAAGCATCATCTTATGATCACATGTGAAATTGATGATCATTATTGGACCTCTACCTTCTGAATGTGAAATGGTCTTGAGGTGGGATAATCATCCAACTCGGTGACAGATTCATGTAAGTTTCACCATTTTTGTTTCATTCCAACTCCCATTTTACCACATCATTCACCTTATTCATGTCATGACCCATTTTGGTGGTTGAGATATTTTTGTGAGGCCTAAGTAGTGTGTTCTATTTATATTAAGAAGGAGGTTCCACAGTTTAATGGTTCGGAAGGGAGATTATAGGGGTTTGAGTATGTGTGCAATCAGTCTGTATTGGGCATGATGTCCTCGTATGGTCTCCAACTACTTTATTTGTTGAAATATAAACACCCAATGGACCTATAATCCATGAGTCATGGACCTTTTTTCCCAAATAGGGCAATCTCTGGATGAATATTTGGCCAAAGACACTTGAGGACTCCATTGGTCGATAGGATGGGAGGTCAGGCTCATCACACTTTTTTGGGGGGAATTATTTCCTACTCTATAACTCTCTTATAGATTTATACAATGTAAATATGTTCAGGATTCCTTGGTTATTTCCCTATGAGTGTGTCTATAGATTTCCCATGAGTTTCATGATTAATCTTAGATTAGTATTTATTAGAAATTGTTGAGACAACAATAGTGAAATCCCAATGATGAGGCACTCTAAAGTTTATCATCATCCATAGAGGATAGAAGTTGTTTGGATGCCAGGATAGAACCCATGATATGGGATTCCTCCATGTACTCATTAGAGGAATCATAACCCACATAGTTTGGCAGCACTAAACTAGGCACATAAACATTTAAGGTCGTGTGATGAGGACCCCTCTATTTAGTTTAGCGTCATGTGGAAAGGAAATATAAGTGAAAGGTTTATATTTAAAGGTCCAATATGGGCTAAAACTGAGGTGTGATAGGATTCAAAGGAAGGTTTTGGTCTCCTAGGTGAATATGACTCTACCAGGGATGTGGCTCAGAGAATACTTGGTTGATTCAGATGCTGGGTTTAGACCACATGGAGTTGTCCTACGTATCTAAATTAGTTGGGAATCAATGTTCACATAGTTGAATAGATGGGAATTATGCACAATAGATTCCCCTTTGCGAAGACAAGGTTGGGGCTTACACTTTAGGGGATTCCTTTCTTGAAAGAGTCATGTAGGGGCTTATTAATGAAGAGGAGGACTTAGTGAGTCAGGGGGAATTCCCATTGGGACTGACTTTTAAAGAGGATGTCCCTTAAGCTTGGACTTGATGTAGGTGTCCTACGTATCTCAATTAGAGTAGGAATCAGAGTTCTCCTAGTTCCATTTGGGTGGGGATTACGCATAGAATCTAACCACTTAAAGGGGGAATGATCCCTCATTTCATGGATGAGATGATTTGGAGCAAAGTATTAGATAAATACTTCCTCTATATTCTATATTTGTTGGGAATCTTAGTTTATGTAGTTCCATTTGGGCTGTGTGAATGATCTATCCTAAAAAAACTCTAAGAACACGTGAGTCATGCTCATTTTGAGAATCAAAAATATGTAAATGATTCAAAAAAGGATCCCCTTCCATTATCCATTGAGGGTAAAGGATGAAGAAGATGGTGGATGAGGGAATAAATAATTAAACCTTCAATGTGAAATGAAAGTGAAGGTCATTAGATCCATCCTAGAAGGATAGGGGATTACTCTAGGAGAGAAGACCTGAAATGGGTTCTGGGAAAGGGGAGGAATTTTTCTCCTCATAAAAAGGAAATGCAAACATAATTCCTTTAAGAAATCACAATCCCTTATTGAATGGAAAATCTAGTGATCATCCTTGATCCCTATAATGGGGATATCCACACCAGTATCCCAAGATTGGACACTTTGTTACCATCATAATGAAGACTTAAGAACATTTTTGGGGTCCGTGCTGATGTGGGGATTACCTTCACAACTCTTCTTACCATATGTATGAAGAGTCATAAGGGTGTGTCGATTCACCTAATAGTCTGTTCATACAGATCTAGTGGCTTCAGAACAGGTATAGATGTGATGTTGATGGGATGGTTTGTGGAGAGGATTCATAGGATGGGATACAAATAGAAGGACATGATTGGAACTGATAGGTGGAAACCAAAAGGAACCCTACTCCATGTACCACTTGTTCATGCATGGTGGGGTAGCCTCTGTATAGAGTTTCTCTATGCGGTAGAGGGTTCGTTCACATATTGAGGTGGTACATAGAACTGTACATCGTCCATGTACTGGGGTATAATGCGACATTGTAGTCCCTCCATGTGGAAGAACACCACACATGGTAGGTTTTTGTCTACATAGATTTTTGATATGATGCGAACTGGTTTGAAGAATATGAATTGGTCCTATAGTTTGTAGGAAGTTCATCCAAAAAGGGACTATGGTTCACGGTTGGCCTTTTATGCTCATGGTTTTCCTATAATGTAATGTTTTCTTCTTTTTATGGTTTGTAGAATTTTTATACCTTTTGGAAACCATTCACGGTTCCTCCCTTCATTGGTTGGTCTCTATTGAATCTTTCTGCCCGTGAATTCAAATTTCCCACAAAAAGAATCATATCATTTCGTCAAATCTACTTTGGGACCATATATAGATAATCAAGGATGTTATATCTATGGTTCACACAACACATTTTAGTGAAAAGTCCATGGAGGGATTATCCGACTTGTGAATGACTTGGTCAACCGATATCTATGGTGTTGCGGTTCGCAGTTGCGGAAATCACTTCCTCACTACCACAAAAGTTGTGGTTCTTGGGGTGGTGCGTGGGGACCTATTGGTCCATCACATTTTTTATAATTGCGTTTTATTTTTGTCCATGGTTCATGGGTTGAAATTTCACACCTCTCTTCCTTGAACGACATCATCGGCGGTTGACTGAAGCCATTCCTCATTCATTCTGAGAATTTTCTGATTCGCTAGCGAACTCTTCGTGGGCAGCGTTTCACAGGCCATTCCTGTACCACATGGTTTCTGGTCTGTGGATTATGTAGACCTTTCCTGGTAATTAGTATGCAGAAAATATATAGTCCTTCACCGAATTATATTTCTTCAATCTTCTCCTTAAATTTACATCCCCACATGCATATCTTTACATTACCCAATTTTTGGGAGGATTTTCTTTTCCCTTTTTATATTTTTTAGGACCCAATAATATTTTTAGGGTTTTAAGTACACTATATAGGTTTTATTTTTTTTTCATGTTTTACAATTTTTTGAGTATTTTATAGTTTTTAGGAGTTTTATAGTATTTTAACATTTTTAGGTGTTTAATGGGTTTTTATAGTTTTTAGGGTTTTTAGGGTTTTTATAGGGTTTATATTTTTATTGTTTTAGGGTTTATTTATATCTTTTATAGGTTTTTATTATTTTAGAACCTTTTATTGGTTTTGGGGGTTTTGAAATTTTTAGGTTTTTTATACGTTTTAATTATTTTTAGGTATATATGTTATTGTTGGGGATTTAATGGTTTATAAAGGGTTTTATGTTTTTATGTATTTTTTTGATTTTTAGGTTTTTTAAGGAATTTCAGTGGTTTATGGGGGGTTTTGGGTTTTAATGTTATTATTATTATTTAGGATTTTATGGGTTTTATGGGTTTTTAGGTTTTAATGGTTTTATTATGGGTTTTCAGGATTTTTAGGTTGTTTTTATATTTTTTGGGATTTTTAGTGATTCATAGTATTTTTAGGGTTTTTAGGGCTTTTGATGGTCTTTATGGTTTTTATGACTTCGGGTGGTTTTGGGGATTTTTTTGACTTTTTTAACATTTTATTGGTTTTTACAAATTTTTTAACATTTTTAGTGGTTTAATGAGTTTATATAGTTTTCATTGGGTTTTATGGTTTTAATATGTTTTTATGGTTTTAAAATATTTTTAGGGTTTTATGGGTTTTTATTATTTTTTGGGTTTTATGGTTTTTGAGTATTTTTTGGGCTTTATGGTCACATTTTCTTTACATTTCTACAGGTTTAAAGGGGTTTTTTTTATGATTATGATGTTTTCTTATTATTTTTTCAGTTCTTTGTGGTTATTTACATTTCTTTGGATTTTTAGGGATTTTTTAGTATTTTTTTTTGTATTTAGAGGTTTTAGGGAATTTGAGGGGTTTTAGGGTTTTTAGTGTATTTAATGTTTCAATGTTTTTATCCTTTTATGATATTATTAGGGGTTTTTCATGTTTTTAGGGGTTTATTATGTTTTTAAGGATATTTGGGGGGGGGGTAGTTATAATTTATATGTATTTTAGGGATTTTTAAGGGTTTAGGAGTTTTTTAGGTTCTTAAGGATTATAAGGTTTTTGGGTTTTTTGGGTTTTTTTAGTCATTTAGGGTTTATAGGACTTTTAATGATTTAATTTTTTTTGTGTTTTAATGGATTTTTATAGTTTTTAGTGGTTTATATGTTTTACGGGATTTCATGTTTTTTATGCGATTGTATGTTTTGAGGGTATTTTTTGGGTTTTTAAGGTTATTATCGTTTATATATTTTTTAGGGGTTTTTAGTGTTTTTATGTTTTTATATTTTTTATAGAGGTTTTCATGTTTTTATAGTTTTTTTATGTTTTCTGGGATTTTTGGGGATTTTTATTTTTTTATGGGGTTTAGAGTTTTTGGGAGTTTTTAGGGGGTTTTAGGGTTTTTCGGGCTTTTTACATTTTTTTAGGTTTTTTGGGATTTTTATAGTTTTTAGGATTATAAGGTTCTCTTAAAGGATTTACGTGTTTTTAGTATTTTTTATGTTTTTAGGGTTTTTTTGGAGATTTATTGGGATTTTTTTGTGTTTTTAGTGATTTTATATATTTTTTGGGTTTTTAGGGATTTTGTGTTTTTGCAGGTTTTTGGGTTTTTTTATTTTTTTAGCATTTTTAGGGGTTAAATGGTTTTTAGAGTCTTTAGTGGGTTGTTAAGGTTGTTGTGGATTTGTAATATTTTAATGGTTTTTGTGGATTTAATTGTTTCTAGTGGTATTTAGTGTTTTTAGGGACTGTTAGTGGTTTGGGTCTTTAGGGTTTTTTTGTTTGTAGGGGTTTTAAGTGTTTTTAGGTTTTTAAGGTTTTTTTGGGTTTTCAGTTTTTTATGTTTTTCTTATTTTTATGATTTTTTAGAATTTTTTTAGGGGTTTTAGGGATTTTGAGGGATTGTTCTGTTATAAGGTATTCTTGGATTTTTTTAGTGTTTTTAGGGTTTTTCATGTTTTATGAATTTTTAGGGGTTTTATGATATTTATTATTTTAGGGGTTTTATGGATTTCGAGGGGTTTTATGGTTTTTAGGGTTTTCTATTTTTTATAGATTTTTTGGGTTTTAGAGGTTTTTTTTTGTTTTTAGCGTTTATTTGGTTTTTAGTGTTTTTAAAAGTTTTTAGGGTTTTAAAGGGGTTTTTACATATTTTAGTGAATTTTTTGGGCTTGTGAGGTTTTAGAGGTATTAATGTTTTAAGGGGGTTTTTAGTGTTTTCAACTGTTTTTAGGGGTTTAATGTTTTTTTGGTTTTTATGGGTTTATTTTGGGGTTTTGGGGTTTTGGGGTTTTTATGTTTTTAGAGTTTTTTTGGATTTTTTTTATTTTTATGGTTTGTTGTAGTTTTAGGGATTTTCAGGCTTTTATGATTTTTAACGTTTTAAGTGTTTTTTAGGATTTGAGGGGGTTTATGTTTTCTTAGGTTTTTAAGGTTTTCTTCGGTGTTTTCTGGGTTTTATGTATTACTTATGTTTTTAGGGATTTTTAGAGCATTTATATGATTTTTATGGTTTTTAATGATTTTAGAGATTTTGATAGTTTTTTGTGGGTTTAGAAATTTTATGGTTTTTATGGTCTTTAGCATTTTTTTACGTTTTTAGGGGTTTTATTTTTTTAGTTTTTTAATGATTTCTTAGTTTTTTTAGGGTTTTTATAGATTTTAACATTTTTATGGATTTTAGTGAATTTATAAGGATTTTTATGGATTTTTAGGGGTTTAGAGATTTTTAGGGCTATTAGTGGTTTTAGGATTATATGGTTTTTAGGGTCTTTAGTATTTTTTTTTGTTTTTATGGTTATTAATTTATTTTAGAGTTTTTAGGATTTTATATAGGTTTAAAGGGGTTTTAGATTTTTTAGTGGGGTTTAACTATTTTAAGTGTTTTACAGGGTTTTAGGGTATCTATGGTTTTGTGTGGTTTTATGTTTTTTAGAGGGTTTAAGGGTTTATGGCCTTTTAGGGGTTTTAGTATTTTTTTTAGAAGTTTTTTGTGATTTTCGGTATTTAATGTTTTCTTTGGGTGTTTTTAGGTTTCTTAGGGTATTTTATGTTTTTAGGGATTTTTAGGGATTCTTTTGGATTTTTATTGCTTTTTAGGGATGTTATGGATTTGGTGATTTGTTAGGGTTTTTAGTGTTTTTTGAATTTTAATGGGGTTTATGTGTCTTTAGGTTTTAAGGATTTATTATGGGATTTTATAAGTTTATGGGTTTT
Source organism: Viscum album (assembly GCA_963277665.1). NCBI lineage: Eukaryota > Viridiplantae > Streptophyta > Magnoliopsida > Santalales > Viscaceae > Viscum > Viscum album. Next base: position 1,476,466,629 of record OY728148.1, on the reverse strand, counting down.
TACATTTTTAGCAATTATTGGGATTTATTTTCATTTTTATGGATTTTTATGGTTTTAGAGATTTTGAGGTGTTTTTGGTTTTTTTTGGGTTTTAGTGTTTTTATGGGTTTTAAGGTTCTTCATATTTTTTTAAACATTTTTCGGGGTTTAAAACAGATTAGAAATGTAATTAGATTTCTGGTTTTTTATGGGTTTAAATGGTTTTAGGGGGTTTTATGGTTTTTTATGGGTTTTTAGAATTTTAGTTTCTTTAGACTTTTTAGGGTTTTTATCACTTTTTAGGATTTTAAGGGTTTAATGTTTTTTAGGTTTTTATTATTTTTTATTGTGTGTTTCTTGGTTTTTAGGTTTTTTTTCTGTTTTAAGGGATTTTAAGGGGTTTTTTGGATTCATGACTTATTAGTATTTTTAGTAATTTTTATGGTTTTTACAGTTTTTAGTAATCTTTTTATTTTTTTAGTTGTTATAGGATTGTTTTTCTTTTAATGTTTTCTTATGGTTTTTAGGGATTCTTTTTCATTAGGTAATTTTATATATTTTTTATAATTTTTAAGGTTTTTAGCGTTTTTAGGGATTTTTAGGGTTTTAGGGGATTAGGGTTTTTATGGGTTTTTTGTTTTAAGGATTTTTTAATTTTTAAGCGTTTAAGGGGGTTTTGGGGTTTTGGGGTTTTTTTAGATTTTTTAACATTTTTAGGGGTTTAAAGTGTTGTGAGGTTTTTACGGGTTTTCTGTGAATTTATGGGGTTTTATATTTTTTATTGTCTTTTGTGTTTTTAAGGATTTTAGTTTTTTTGTTTTAAGGTGTTTTAAGTGTTTTTATGTTTTTAATGTTTTTGTAGTTGGTTATCGGTTTTTTATGTTTTTTATGTTTTAAGTGATTTATTGGATATTTTGGATCATTATGGTATTTCTGGTTTTTAGGGATTTGAGGGTTTTTAGATTTTTTAGGTGTTTAGTGGATTGTATGGTTTTTTTGGGGTTTGAATGTATTTTCAGTTTTAAATTTATTTTATGTTTGGTTTGGTTTTTATGGTTTCCTTAGGGGTTTTCATTATTTTAGGGTATTTTTTTATAAGGATTTTTAGAAATTTCTTAGTATTTTTATTGGTTCTATGGAATTTTTGGGATGTTTAGGGATTTTTAGTTTTTTGAGTTTTTAGTGGATTAAAGTGTTGTCATGTTTTTAGTGGCTTTCAGGGGTTTTTTTGGGTTTATAATGTTTTTTATGGTTTTAGGGGTTTTATGTTTTTTTATCTTTTAAGGTTTTTTAGGGTTTTAGTGTTATTAATGTTATTTATGTTTTTAGGAGTTTTAAGTGATTTTTGGATTTTAATTCTTTTCAAGGTTTTTATTTGGATTTTTAAATTTTTAGTGATTTTTTGGGATTTTATATGTATTGTAGTATTTTTAGATATTTATAGAATTTATAGGATTTTTAGGGTTTTTAGCATTTTATATGTTTTCAGGGGTTTTATATTTTTAGGCATTTTATGTTTTCATAGGTTTTTTCAAGGATTTTAAGGTTTTCAAAGTATTCAAGGGTTATATTTATTTTAAGTGTTTTATGGGTTTTCTGATAATGAGGGGTTTTAGGGTTTTTATGGTATTTTTTGGTTTTCGGTTTTTATGATTTTTTAGAGTTTTTTAACTTTTTAGTGGTATAAAGAGTTTTTAGAGTTTTAAGTAGTTTTAGGGATTTATGGGTCTTTTGGAATTTTTTGGTTTTAGGGTTTTTTATATTTTTTTAGAGGATTTTAGTTTTTAGGTTATTTTTAGGGTTTGTTAGGGTTTTTTACAATTTCAGGGGTTTTATGTTTTTTTAGGTTTTTAGGGTATTCTTAGGGATTTTTAGGGTTTTTATAATTTTTAAGTATTTAGGTATTTTTAGGGATCTTTAGGATTTTATTATTTTATTGGGTTTTTTAGTATTTTTAGGGTTTTTTGTGTTCTTAGGGTTTTTAGTAGTATTTAAGGTATTTTGGGTTTTTAGCTTTTTTAGGGGTTTTAATTTTTTTATTGGTTTTTATGGTTTTCTTATGGGTTTTTAGAGTTTTTAGAGGTTTTTATGTTTTATTAAGGATTTTAGGTTTTTAAGAGTTTTTTAATATCTTAGGGGATTTCAGAGTTTTTATTGTTTTTATTAGCAATTTAATAGATTTTATAGGTTATTAAGGTTTTTAGGGTTTTTTGCTTTTATGGTATTTATGGTTTTGTGGTATTTAATGGTTTTTATTGATTTTAGAGTTTTTAGTGTTTTGAGAGTTTTTAGTGTTTCAAGTTTTTATAATTTTCTATGGGTTTTCATGGTTTTTAGGTGATTTTATGTCTATAGGGTTTTTAGGAATTTTATGGTTTTTATGATTTTTAGGAATTTTAAGGATTTTTGGGTTTTTAGGGTTTTTAGATTTTTTAGGGTTTTAGGAGTATTATTTGTTTTTAGGGTTTTAAAATTTCCTTTGGGGGTTTTTGAGATTTTATTAGTTTTTATGTTTTTAGGGATTTTTAGGTATTTTTATGGAATCTCATGGTTTTTATTGTTTTTGTGGACTTTGATGGATTTTTATGGTTTATAGGGGTTTTAGGCCTTTTATGGTTTTTTGTGTTTTAGGGGATTTTTTGTGTTTTTTTGTATTCTTATTGTTGTTTAGATTATTTAATTTTTTAGAGTTTTAAAGAGGTTTTAGAGTTTTTAGAGGGTTTTAGGGGTTTTATGTGTTTTTAGGGATTTTAAATGTTTTGGGAAAATTTTATAGTTTTTAGGGTTTTATCATTTTTTAGTTTTTAGGTGTTTTACCTTTTTAAGGATTTAAGGTTCTCTTTGGGGTTTTTTTGGTGTATTGATTTTTTTACCTTTTTATATATTTTTAGATATTTCTTTGAATCTAAATGTATTTTATGAATTTTATAGATTTAGAGGGTTTTGAGGGGTTTAATGTTTTTATTGTATTTTTGGGATTTTAAGGTTTTTTTAATGTTTTTAGTGTTTTTAAGGTTATTTGAGTCGGTAAATGATTTTAAGGGTTTAAATGGTTTTTAGTGTTTAAATTTTTTTTTGTGTTTATGTGTTTTTACAGTTTTTTGGTTTTTATTGATTTTTATAGATTTTACAGTATTTTTATTATTTTTTGGGTATTTTTAGGGTTCTTTGAATATTATGGTTTTAGGGGGTTTTAGTGTTATTAGTTTTTTAGGGTTTTATTAGGATTTTCAGGTTTTTTATTGTTTTTTCTGTTTTTAGGGATTTTTTTATTTTTTGGTAATAATGGGTTTTAGGTTTTTGAGGGGTTTTTTGGGGATTTATGGGTTTTAGGGTTTTTAGATTGTAATAAATTTTATGTTTTTTAGGTTTTTAAGGATTCCTTAAGATTTTCAATGGTTTTATAGGTTTTTATGTTCTTATACAATTTTAGAGCCTTTTTGGATATTTATGGCTTTTCTTATTTTAATGTATTTTAAGGGTTTTTAAGGTTTTATGGTTTATTATGTTTTTAAGGTCTTTTGAGTTTTTTATGTTTTTTAAGGGTTTTAGAGTTTTTAAACATATTTTGTTGATTTTTAGGGGTTTTATGGGTTCAGAGTGGGTTTTATAGTTTTTAGGGGATTTATGGATTTAGGGTGTTTTGGGTCTTTTTAGGGACCTTTAGGGTCTCTAGCAGTTTTTAGGATTTGGAGGGGTTTTAAGCGTTTTTAGGTTTATATGGTTATCATAAGTTTGTATAGTGTTTCTAGGTGTTTTTATTTTTTTCATTATTTTTAGTGCTACTTAAATATTTTTATGGGTTTTTTGTGTTTTTAGGGATTTTAATCGTTTTTGGGATTTTAGGGGTTTTAGGGGTTTGGGGTTATTATTATTTTTTATAATTTTAGGGGTTTTAAGAGTTTTTAGGTTTTTAATGTTCTCATTGTGTTTTTCATGGTTTTAAAGGTTTTTTTAGGTTTTAGGGGTTTTTAGGGTTTTAAAGGATTTATATTTCTTTAAAAGGTTTATAGAGATTATGAGGGAATTTAGGGCTCTTTAGGGGTTTTTTTTTGAATTTTTGAGATTTTTGAATAATTTGGGGGTTTTACGGTTTTTTATAGTTTTTTAACGTTTTTGGGTTTAATATAATTTTAGTGTATTTAGTGGTTTTTAGGGTTTTTTGTTGTTATAGTTTTTTTATGGTTTTTAGGGTTTTTATATTTTTAGAGATTTTAGTATTTTAAGTGTTTTTAGTTGTTTTAGTGGTTTTAACTATATTTATCTTTTTAAGGTTTTCTTAGGTGTTTTCAAGGTTTCTATGTTTTTATATTTTAATGTATTTTTATGGATTTATAGAATTTTTTTTGGGTTTTTAGGATTTTTACTGATTTCGAGGGTGTTTTGGTTTTTTTTATTTTTTAGGTGGTTTTAGGGTTCTTATCATTTTTAAGGATACTTAGGGGTTTTATCTTTTTTTAGGATTTTAGGGATCTATTGGTCAGTTTTGGTTATTTGGTTATTTAGGGATTTTTTTAGTATTTTATGTAATTTGGGGTTTTTTTAATGTTTTTATAGTTTTTAAATTTTTTAGGGTTTAAATTGTTTTTATATTTTTTTGTGGTTTTTACGGTTTTATGGTTTTTCAGTTTTTTCATGGTTTTTAGGGTTTATATAGTCATTTATGTATTTTTAGGGATGTTAGTGATTTGTGGTTTTGGGGAATTTATGTTTTTTGTTGTTTTAATGTTTTTCTTTTGGTTTTTATATATTTTATGGGGTTTTACGTTTATAGGGGTTTTAGGTATTTTTTTGGATTTTGATTGGTTTTTTTGGGTTTTTAGGGGTTTTAGGTGTTTTATGGATGTTAGCATTTTTAGGCGTTTTAAATGTTTTTAGGGTTTTATGGTTTGCTTATAGGTTTTCAGGGATGTATACATTTTTATGGATTTTTTGGGAATTTTTAATATTTTAATGGGGTTTTATGATTATTTTGGATTTTGAGGGTTTTTTAGTTTTTATGGGTTTTTTAGTTTTTTGGGGTTTTGGATTTTTACTAACTCTTTTAGTGTTTTATGGGGTTTTTAGAGTTTTTTTCATTTTTTGGGTTTATTGGGTTTTTAGAGATTCATGTGGTTTTCTGAGGTTTTGGGTTTTTTTATATATGGTTTTTATTATTTTTAGAGTTTTTAATGGTTTATGGTATTTTAGGGTTTTCATTTGTTTATGAATTTTTAGAATTTTAGGGGTTTTATGTGTTTTTTCGGTTTTTACGATTTTCTTAGTGTTTTTAGAGTTTTAATTTTTTTGTTATTTTTTATGTATTTTTAGGTCTTATTTATAATTTTTATGGTTTTTTATGTTTTTTAGGAATTTTGAGGGGTTATAGTGGTTTTTAGGGGTTTCAATATATTTTAGGGTTTTAAGGGTTTTAAGGGTTTGGGGTTTTGAATTTTTTCATTGGGTTTATAATGGATGATAGAGAAAGTATTTTAAATTATATTATTCTTAACTCAATATTTTTATTCCCAAAAATGGTTTATTTGAAGTTAAATTGTCACATTTTATATTTTTGAAGCATTTTTTAGCTTAATTGGAAAAATTGCATATTTTGTAATTTTAACAGTTTTAATTTATTTCAATGTGTCGAACATAACTATTTCTCCATTTTTTTAAATTTAAAATTTATTATTTTATAGCTTCCTCTCTAATATGGGATTAATTTTATTCTACTACACCAAAAGCACTATCCATCATTTGAAGGCCCAAATTCAGCTCACTAGTCCAACCTCGAAATATGTGTACATATTTGTAGAATTTTGATGTTGGGACCATATCTCAAAAATGGATGAACCAAATGATATTATATTAGACATAGAGCAATATGATATTCAGATGAACACATCCTTTAACTTTGAATCCACCTAATTCGGCCTTACTCATAGTCATTAAAGCATGGTAATGTTGAGTATTGGAATATGAAGAGTCACATGTCCAGAATTAAATATCCAGAGTAAAATAGATATATCTCCAAAATATAGCTTCATTCCAAATGAAATGTTTAGGGTTGATGATTATAAATTATAGGAACAAAATTTTGGAAGAACACCTTTACTAATTCATCCATTTATTATGCCTATAACGTTTCCTCTTTCAAAAGAACTTTTTGGAATCAACATTTTCACCCATTTTACCTATAAAAGAGTCATTCCTCTTCATTTCATGTTGTTGAAAACTTAGGGGTAGATTTTTTTAGTAATTTTTTTATATTTTTGTATTATAATTTCTATTGTAGTAGTATTAAACATTTTTACTATATTTTAGTCTTCTTCGTCTCATTATCTCATATTTTTATCTTTTGTGATTTCACTTTGATCTTCTTCACTGTGAACTCTTATGCTCATGATCATGAGTAGTTAACCTGAGAATGTTCTTGGGGGAGAAATCTATTGATGAACCCAAGATTTTGAACATTCATTTTTAATATGTTTTATTTACTTATAGTTAGACTAAGGGGGGTCTTAGTGGGTAAGGTGCCATTTTCTCTCCACATTCCACCGAAGGATTTTCATTCACTTTTAAAATATTATCCCTCGAATGAGGAGGTGGATGTGAGGTCTCTCGACAATTGTTGAGAACACCATAAATTAAAAAACATAGTCAGAAGAGGATTTTAATTCATATTATGGAGGATTCTCATTTTGTAAATTTAGAACTAATTAATATATGATAAAGGATCTCTTGGGCTGATTCTCTTAGGAATGTATCCTTTCTTCGTAACATCATTTTGTTTTCATTTATTCTATTTACATTTAATTTGCAATTTTTATTTTAATTTTTCCTTTTCAATTATAAAATATCATTTCACTTCATTTTATTTCGTTAATAAAAATATATATTAAAATTGTTTATTAGAATTATGAATGATTGGCCAAAATATGTCCTCATGATAATAACCTAGGCCATCTAATCTACTGGACTAAGTATAAATATTTATAAGATCATGTTGGACAACGCTTCATAAAATTGGCTCCATTGCTGAGGATCCACGTAGTCTTCACTCACTATTTTTATTCACATTTTTAAATAATTTTCATTTCATTAGAAAATAATAAAATTATAAATTTCAAAAACTAAAAAAAAACTTTTTGTCCCTCATGTATTCAAATTGTGATTATTAAGCATGGATAACTATTATCAGCTGCAACCAAAAGTTGAAAATATAAATACTCAGATAAAATAACTTAAAGAATACATACCACAATTAAAGATCAATACTGGGAGGGTTGAAGAATATATTCATTCACTAATACAACAACTCATGCCAGAATTGGAACTTGAACCAGAACGAGTGGTGGAAGGGATTTCATCGATCATTTTTTATCTCAAATAACATGAGGAGGGTGAGATGGAGATACAAAGGGAATTTATTTAGTCATTACACCCTCAAAAATTTCTCAATTAGGTCTCTGAAGTACACATTAATGTTGATTAACTTATGGGAGATCAACAATTTTTTGAAGAATCCTCGAATCACATTGTCAAAGATAACCTGGAACAAGATCTTGTCATCCTTGATAATGAACAATCACTACCCCTCAAATTATATCTTTCTTTGGAAGATTATTATGAAGATTCACTTTTTGATATTTATTTTCCAATGGTCTATCCAGAAGAGATCATTTTCTATGATTACTTACTTGAAAGAGAAGATTTATTAATTGATTAATCGTGTTTTAATATTATTCAAGCATGATTTTTTTGTCTTAAAATTTTCTGAAATTTATTATATAGAAAAAATAGAATATGAATTGGATGTGAAGGAAGAGAACACCCAATTTTTGGTTATTGAAGAAGAATATATGGAAAAGACAGTGGTGGCGCAACTACCACCTCTATAACAACTTGTATATTGTATTGATGAGGACACCAAAAATGTCAATTGGGAGTACACCTAAATTCTTTTCCCTCCCACATTAGATCTCGAATTATACAATTCTTATTGATTTGTGGTTTGTGATTTTATTGTATTTTTCAGGGTTCTCCAATATCAGTGTTTACACATAAAAAATGTAAAAATTCACATGTGGTGGTTCATCTTAAATAAATCACATCCACCTTCTAATTGGGGATAGTCCACTACAACTGATAGACTACAGGGAAAAAGTCTATCACCAACTTGGGGGTCAAAATAACTATTAACCCTTTTCTTAATCCTTCATATTTCTTTTTATTTATTTTTATTATGTATTGAAATCTCATTCTTGTAGTTTTAAATTATTAGTAGCTAGTATCTTAATTCAAGGCTTCCACTAAAAAATAAAATCAGTTGTGTCTTTCCTTTTTTTATATCTACCCATTTTAAATTATATGTAAAAATGTATCTTGATATGATTTGAGGAAAATTTATTTTAATAAATTGATGATTTTTTGGAGAGATATTTCTTATTTTCTTAAGAATGTTTTGTGCTCTTTCATTTCATTTTTATGGATTTTTCATGTTTTTATTTTTCATTTTTGTGTGTTTTTAGGATTCTTGAGCTGAATAAAATAATTTAAAAAATTAAACCATCATGATGATTTTGGAACATTGCCTGATTTTAAAATTTGATGATTTAATGGATTTATGAATGTATTTGTTTTCTTGATATTTGTTCTTTTTATTTTAGGATGTTTGATTGATTGTGAAACTCATGTCCACTAGTACTGTCAAAATTGAAAATCTTACTCAACTAGAGTGATTTATAAACCATTTTTACAATGAATTATATTTTAAATTTTCTTGAGAGTCTTAATACATTATGTTTGATCCATAAAATTCTATTTTTCTCGTTTTCAAATCAATTAGAGTTCATTAAATGTGTTTATTATGATTGAGGAGTCACATTGAAATCCCCTTTTGCATTTAACGCTAATTTTGGATTTCCTTTTCATATTAACGTTATTAATCCCATATTATCCATTAAATAACTTGATAGATATCCATATTATAATCCATTTATCCCTTTATAACCTTCTATATATGTTAAATTCATGATTATTGATGAATTTAAGTGTGGGGGATGGAGAATATGGGTTGTATTTTGATTTCATAAAGAATCTATTTGAACTAAGTTGGAATTTTTTCCATATTTTTTTCTACTTGGTTGAAACAAATTTCATGATGGAAATATTGATGGTTATAGAAAATGTCATTATTAATTTTGGTTGGGTGTTTACTAATTTATGAGGATAAAAAGATGCCACTCCTTTCCTAAAAAATATGCTTCTCAAGAGAAATCCATATACAAATTTAAGCTGAAACAATGCTAAATTTTTTGGAAAGAGGGAATAAATCCATTTATGTGGAAATTATATTTGTTAAAATCACAAAGGAAGATTTTTTTGAGGTTTTATTATTTTTTATCTAATTGAGTAACACATCATTCTTGGTAAAAACTGATTTCATGTATTTACTTTACTTTAGAGCTTATGCCACCTCATTCTGCCTCGGATGTTTTTACATTTAAAACCTACCCACCATCAGCCTAAAAAACATGAAAAAGTCCTCATTATTAAAACATTTTTGTCTCTATTGTGTAGATATAAAATGAGGATAGCAAGATTGTAGAAATCACACATGTTCTTGAGAATGAGAAAAACTCCACATCAAAAATCCTTGACTAAAGAGAGAAGTATCTTTCTAGGGAGGTTGGTACAAAATACATGTGAGGAGTCACTTGATACTAAATGGATTATTATTATTTTTTAGGAGATATGAATATTTTATCTTTATATGAGGCATGCTATTTTCCTTGATATTATAATTGATTTGTGTTGACATTTATTCTTTGAGAAGTTTGTTTTGACTTTATTATAAGATGATTTCCTAGGAGTGAAATGTTTATGTGTGGTGGAATTGATAGAAAAAAAAATTCAATTATTTTATTCTAAATTTCAATATTTTTAATCCCACTAATGTTTTATTAAATGGGAAATTTCCATATTTTTTGTTTTTGAATCATTTTTTAACTTAATTGGAAAAATGGAATATTTTTGAAATTTCAACAGTTTTAATTTATTTCAATGTGCTGGCCATAAATATTTATCCTCTTATAAAAATTTAAAACATATTATTTTATATTTTCCTCTCTTATATGGTATCCATTTTATTTTCTTGGACCAAAATCCTAATCCATTATTTAAAGGAAGAAATTCAGATAGCAAATCCAACCTTGAAATATGTGTACAAATCTATATAATTTTGATGATGGGACCATATATACAATATGGATGAACCAAATGATCTCAAATTAAAAATGGTGTAAGAGGAAATATGGAGGATCACATTATATAACTCTTTACCCACCTGATTCGGCAATCATCATAGTCATTATTGCATGGGAATTTGGACAATTGTAATATAAAGAATCACCTATCTAGAATTAAATATCTGGATTAAAACAGTAGTAACACATACATCTGCTCTCCATTCCATCTAAATTTTTTGGGTTAGATACATCTAAATTAGAGGAAAAACATTCATAAATAACACTTTTACTAATTCATCCATTTATTATTCCTTCCATGTGTCAACATTTGGAAGATCTTTTAGAATAAAACTTCTAACCACTTTTTCCTATAAAAGAGTAATTCCCCTTCATTTCATATTGTTAGAAACATAGGGGAATTTTTTTTGGAAATTTTATATATATTTTTAGTTTAATTAATTTTTTAATAGTATTTTACATTTTTACAATATGTTAGTCTTATTCATCTCATTCTCTCATATGTTTTATCTTTTGTGATTTCACTCCGATCTTATCCACTTTGAACTCTTATGGTCAGGATCATTAGTAGCTAACACGAGGAAGTTAATAGGGGTGTAATCTAGCGATGAACCCAAGTTTTTTTACATTAATTTTTAATGTTTCTTATTTTATTATTTTTATATTGGGGTGGGTTTTATTTTTCAAGGTGACATTGTGTCTCCACTTTCCACCTAAGGATTAGCTTTCAGTTCTCCATCATTATCCCTCGATTGATGAGGTTGATGTGCAGTCTCTGAATAATTGTTGAGAGCACCGTATATTCAAAACCATATGCATAAGGGGATGTTAATGCATATGATTTATGATTATAATTATGTAAATTGGAAACTAATTAATAGACGATGAAGGTTTACTCAGGGTGGGTCTTCCTAGAACGTCTCATTTCTTCCTAACATCAATTTTTTGCATTCATTATATTTTCATTTAATTTTCTTGTTTAATTTTAGTTTTTTATTTTCAATTCTAAAATATCATATCTATTAATTTAATTTCATTAATAAAATATATATATGAAATTTTTATATTATAAGTAGTGATTTATTGACGGCTACAAATACTCAAAAGAATGACCTAGGATAGCTACTCTACTGCACTTATTATAAATATTTTTGAGAGCATGCACGATAATGTTTCATCAAATTGGTTCCATTTAAATGGATCTAAGTGGTATTAACTCCTTATTTTTTCACATTTTGTAAATAATTTTACATTTATTTATAAATAACAAAAAAATAATTTTTAAATACTAAAAATATATTTTTATCCATGATATATTGAAATTGTGATCATTATGCATGGATTAACTATTCTTAGGTGCTACCAAAAAAGAAATTTAAATTATCAATTGAAATAAAATAAATAATATATACAAAAACTAATGATCAGGCCTGAAATTTTTGAATAATATATTCATTCACTGATGTAAAAACTCAAGGTAGAACTAGAAACTGAACCAGAATGAGTGGGGGAATGGATTTCACTAATAATTTTTTATTTCAAAGAACCCGAGACAGGTGAGAAGGACCTACTAAGGGAATTGATTACTTCATCCCGCACTCAAAAATTGCTCTAGGAGGTCCCTGATGTATACATAAAAGATGATTCAATTATGGTAGATAATTAGTTTTTGGAGGAATCATGGAATCACTTTGTCTAAGAAAACCTAAAAATTGATATTTTCATCCTTAATGATGAACAACCAGAACCTCTCCACCTCTATAGTTTTTTAGAATATGATTATGTAGATTTACCTATCGATATTTATTTTACAATGGTCTTTCCAGAGGAGATCAATTTCCTATCTAACTTGCATGAAATGTTATATTTCATAATTTATTTTTCATCTTTTAGTACTATTAAAGTGGAATTGTTTTCTAACATCCCATTTTTTTAAATTTCTTATACATAATCACTAGATAATTCATTTGATGTGAAGGCATATACCACCCAAGTGGTGGTGATTTAAGAATCATATCTGGAAAAGATAGTGGAGGTTTGAATACCTCTTCTATAATATCTTGGATACCATATGGAGGACGAAACCACAAAAATAAATTGGGAGTTCGCCGATCATCTTTTTCCTACCAATCCATATCTTAAATTATATAATCATTCTTTCTTGGGGGTTAGGAATTTTCTTATCATATTTGGGGTTCTCAAATATTAGTTTTTACTTATAGACACTGTAGAAATTCACATGTGGTGGTTCCTCATAAAGAAACCACATCCACCTTCTAATTAGTTATACTCCATCAAAACTGGTGACTAGGGGAAATAAAAACCTAGAACCCTCTTGGGGGTAAAACAAAGAATCAACCATTTTATTTCCCCTTTATATTTCTTTTTATTTATTTTTATTATGTTTAATTTCTTTTATTTTTAACGTGGTAGAATCTAGGATCTTAACTCAGGGATTCCACTGAAAAATAAATTAGGTTATATCTATCCTTTTCTATATTTCCTTTATTTATCATTAAAAATTCTAAATAAAAATTTATCTTGATATGGTTTGAGATACAAATATTTTGGTAAATGTAATAAGTGAAGGGGAAATATTTCATCTTGTTTTTTGGAATTTTATATGTTCTTTAATTTAATTTTCCTTCATTCTTTATGTTTTCATTTTTTATTTTTTTTGCGCTTTTTGGATTCTTGAGCTTAATCAAGTACTTTGAAAAATTCAAACCATATTTTTGTTTTTGAACATTGATTGATTTGAATATTGGACGATTTAAATTATTTCTGAATAAATTTGGTTTTTTGATTTTTTATCTTTTCTTTTCATGAAGTTTGACTGATTGTAAAACTCATGTGCACTAGTAATGTCCAAATTGAGAATCATTCTCTACCTAAGTAGTTTTTAAACCTTCTTGACATCATCTTAAATTTCTCTTTTTCTTGAGAGTCTTGAGGCAATTTGTGTGATCCAAAAAATTATTTTTTCTCACTTTTTCAATGTTTTTAGAGTTCATAAAATGAATTATGTATGATTGACTAATCAATATGAAATCACCTTTTTGAATTAAACTCTAATTTTGGCATGCCTTTTCATATGAACATTATATAGACCCTATTAACCATGAAATAAGTTGTTAGTCAGACACATTAAAATCCATTTATCCCTTTCCAACCTTCTATAGAATTTAAATTATTGATTATTTTTGAACTAAAGTTTGGGGGGAGGGAAACGATGGGTTGTATTTTTCTTTCTTAAAGAATATGTTTCATCTAAATTGAATGTATTTCCATATTTAATGCTTTTTAGGTGAAATTAATTTTTTGATGTAATTATGGATGGATATCACAAATTTCATTACACATTGGACCGGGTGTTTACCAAAATTTTAAGATTAAAAGATACCTCTCTTTTCCTAAATAATATGATTTTGTAGAGAAAACCAGATCTAAAATATATCTGAAATAATGATATAATTGGGGAAAAGAGGGAATAAATCCATTGATTCTGAAATTAATTGTGTGAACATCAAAAGGAAGAAGTTTTTGGAGGTTCTTTTTTTTGAGATGATTTTGGAGCCCACCATTGTTGAGAAAAAAAAATTTCCGGCATTTACTTTATATTAGAGCTTAACCCTCCTCATTTTGCATCAAAATGTTTTTACATTTAAAAATACAAAACCCTCAGCCGTAAAATAACCAATTAAAAACAACTCATAATTGATACATTATTTACTATTTTAATTAGAGATAAAATTAGTATATAAATCGTTCACAAATCACACATGTTATTGAGAATGAGAAAAACTCCATATTTAAAACCCTAGAGTGGAGAGAGAAATATTTTTTCAGGGAGGTAGGTATGACATGAAGGTGACGATTAACATGATATTGAAAGGATTATTAGAAATTTTTAGGAGTTATAAAATTTTTATCCATGTGTGAGGCATGATATTTTCCTTGATGTGATAATTGAGTTGTGTATTCATTTACACTTTGAGAAGTTTTTTTTACCTTGGTATAAGATGATTTCATAGGAGTGAAATTTTTAAGTGTGGGGAAATTGATAGAGAAAATATTTTAAATTATTTTATTCTCAATTGAAATATTTTTAATCCCACCAATGTTTTAATTTATATTAAATTGTCACATTTTATTTTTTTTGAAACATTTTTAGCATAATTCAAAAAATGGCATATTTTGGAATAGTAAAAGTTTTAATTTATTTTAATGTGTCTGACATAACTATTTCTGCACTAAACTAAATTTAAAACATATTTTCTATAGGTTCCTCCCTTCTATGGGATTCATTTTATAATCCTAAACCAAAATCTCAATCCATCATATGAAGGATGAAATTCTGCTCCAAAATCCAGCAACAAAATCTGTGTACAGATCTCTATAATTTTGATGATGAGACCATATATCCCAAATGAATGAACTAAATGAGCTCAAATTCCACAAGGAGAAATAGGAAATCATGAGGACCACATTATTTAATTATTTTCCTAGGTAATTCTTCCATCCTCATTGTCATTAATTCATGGGAAAGTAGAGTATTAGAATATTAAGAGTCTCTTATCCAGAATCAAATATCTAGATCAAAAAAACAATAACACCTACATCTATTGTCTATTTGAGAAGAAATATTTAGGTTTTACTCATCTAAATTAAAGTAACAACTTTCTAGAATAACACTTTTACAAATTTTTCCATTTACTTTACCTACCATGCGTCAACTTTTAGAAGATCTTTATAGAGGAAAAAATGTTTACCTCTTTTTCCTATAAATGAGTATTTCCTCTTCATTTCAAGTTGTTTGAAACTGAGGGGCATCCTTTGGTGTCCATTTTCTATATATTTTTTATTTTAATTTATTTTTTAATAGTATTCAATATTTTTAGTATATGTTAGTCTAATTCATATAATTCTCCAATTTTTTTATCTTCTGTGTTTTCAATCCAATCTTCTCCACTTTTTACTCTTATGATCAAGATCATGAGTAGATAACCTAAGAAAGTTCCTAGGGGAGTAATCTAGTGATGAAACAAAGTTTTTTCACATTTATTTTCAATGTTTCATCTTTTCTTAGAGTTATATGGAGGGGTAACATAGTGGTTAAGGGGACTTTATGTCTCCATATGACACCAAAGTTTCATCTTTCACTTCTTCAATATTCTCCGTAGATTGAGGAGGTGGATGTGTGGTATCTTGCTGACCATGGAGATAACCTCATATTCTAAAGCATTGGTAGATGGGTATGTCCAATCATATTATTGAGGATTCTTATTGAGTAAATTAAAAAATAATTAAGAGAGAATGAAGGTTTACTCGAGGTGAATCTCTTGAGAACGTCTCCCCTATTCCTAACATCATTTTATTTATATTCATTCTATTTTAATTGAACTTTCATGTTTAATTTTAGTTTTTCATTTTAAAAATATGATTGTGTTTATATTCATTCTATTTTTATTAATCTCAAATTGTGTCCAATATTTTCATTGGACCTCTATTAATTCCCTTTTATCCATGAAATAAATTTTTTTAAAGCCGCATTACAATCCATTTATCACTTTTCAACATTTAATAGAAGTTAAATGCATGATTATTGTTGAACTGAAGTGTGGGGGAGGGAGAATATGGGTTGTATTTTTATTTCATAGAGAATATATTTGAGATGAATTGAAAGTGTTTCCATACTTATTGCTGATTGGGAGAAATAAATTCCCTGATATAAGGATGGATGGGTATCCCAAATTTCATTGTACATTTTGGTTGGGTGTTCACCAATTTTTTAAGATAAAAAAATCCTCTCATTTTGTCAAAAATAAGATTCTGAAATAAAATACATATCTCAATTCTTGTTTTAAGAATGCTACAATTGGGGAAAACATGGAATAAATAGAGGTATGTTGAAACTATATGTGTAAACTTTTCAAAGTTAGTGGATTTTGTGTTTATTTGTTTTTTATCTGATTGAGGAGCACACCATTCCTGAGAAAACTATTTTCATGCATTTACATTACCTTATAGATTATCCCTTTTAATTCTATCTCAGTTGTTTCAATATTTAAAACCTACTGACCCTCATCCTCATAAAAACCCATGTAAAATACTCATGATTGAACCATTTACAACTCTGTGAAGTGGAGATACTATGAGGATAGAAAACTTATGGAAATCACACGTGTTCTTGAGAATGAGAAAAAATCTACATTGAAAACCCCTGAGTGAAGAGTGAAATATTTTTATAGGGATGTAGGTACAAAATGAATTTGAGGATTAACATGATATTGAATAAATTTTTATGATTTCTGAGGAGTTTTTAAATTTTTATCCATGTATGAGGAATGGTATTTTCCATGATATGATAATTGAGTTTTGTTTTCATTTTTTCTTTGAGAAGTTTTTTTGACCTTAGTATAAGACGATTTCCCAAGAGTGAAATGATTAAGTGTAGATGAATTGAGAGAGAAAATAATTTCAATTATTTTATTCTCAATTTTTATATTTTTAAACCCAACATTGTGTTACTTTATGGTAAATTGTTACACTTTATTTTTTTGAATCATTTTTTATCTTAATTAAAAAAATGGAATGTTTTTTAATTTTAACAGTTTTAATTTATTTTAATGTAGCAAACATAACTATTTATCACTTGATCAAAATTTGAAACAAGTTATTTTATAGTTTCCTCTCATAAATTGGATGCATTTTATTCTCCTAGACCAAAATCTCAATCCATCATTTGAATGTTGAAATTCATCTCCCAAATCCAGCCACAGAATCTATGTACAGATCTCAATAATTTTGATGATGGGATCATATATCCAAAATGGGAAAACCTTAGGTGCTCAAATTCAACATGGAGAAATTAAAAATCATGAGTAACAATTTATTTAACTTTTCCCCACCTGATTCTTCCATACTCAAATTCATTAATTAATGTAAAAGTAGAGTATTGGAATATGAAGATTCACCTATACATAATGAAATATATTGATCAGTAAAATAGAAAAAACACTAACATCTCATGTCTATTCGAGATGAAATACTTAGGTTTGAATTGTATAATGTATAAAAATGATTTTCTAGAAGAACACTTTCACAAATTTGACCACTTATTTCTTCTACCACGCATCAACTTTCAGAAAAACTTTTTGGAGGAAAAGTTTTCACATATTTTTCTTATAAAAGTGTCTTTCCTCTTCATTTCATGGTATAGTCCACTAAGGGGTATCATTTGTTGTCTATTTTTTTTATTTTATATATTTTAATTTATGTTGTTATATTATTCTACATTTTTAGTATATTTCCATATTCTTCATCTCATTATCTCATATTTTTATCTTTTTTTCACTATGATCTTCTCCACTTTGAAGTCTTATGACCAAAACCAGGAGTATCTAACCCGAGGAAGTTCCCAGGGGAGTAATCCAGTGATTCACACAAGTTTTTTCACAATTATTTTTAATGTTTCTTATTTTAGTAGAGTTATTCCCCAGGGTATCTTAGTGGTTAATTGGAATTTGAGTCACCACATGCCACTTTAGTTTTAGCTTTCACTTCTGCAATATTCTCCCTCGATTGAGGAGGTGGATGTTTGGTATCTCAATGATCATGAAGAGCACCATATATTTAAAATAATAGGAATAAGGTGATGTGAATGTATATTATTGGGGATTATAATTGATTAAATTTGAAACTAATTAAGATAGAATGAATGTTCACTCAGGGTGATTCTCTCATGAATGTCTCCTTTCTTCCTAATATCATTTTTATTCATTCTGTTTGAATTTTATTTGCATGTTTAATTTTGGTTTTTCATTTTCAATTCAAAAATATCATTTTGATTGTATTTATTATATATCAATTAAACTCTAATTGTATCCTTTCTTTTCATAGGAACTTTATTAATCCCCTTTTATCCACGAAATAAAATTTTAGGAAGATACATTATAATCCACTTATCTGTTTCAACCTTCTATGGATCTCGAATGGATGATTATGGTTGAACTCATGTGTGAGGGAGGGAGAATATGTGTTGTATTTTTATTTAATAAAGAATCTATTTGAGATGATTTGAGAGTGTTGATATATTTACTGTTGATTGGGTGAAATAAATTTCATGATATAAGGATGGATTGGTAGAAAAAATTTCATTACACATATTGGTCGGGTGTTAAACAATTTTTGAAGGTAAAAAAGGCCTCTCTTTTCATCAAAAATAAGATTCTGAAGAGAAATACAGATCTCAATTCATGTTGAAACAATGATACAAATGGGGAAAATAGAGAAAAAAATCCATTGATACTAAAACTATATTTCTAAACATTAAAAAGGAAGAGTGTTTTTGTGATTGTTTATTTTTGAGAAGATTGAGGAGCACAACTTTCTTAAGAAAAACTATTTTTTTTTATTTACTTTACTTTATAGTTTAACACATTTAATTTTTCCTGAGATGTTTCTAAATTTAAAACCTACCAACCATCAGCCTCATACAAACCCCAATAAAAATACCTCATGATTGATTCATTTGTGACTATGTGAAGTGGAGATACTATGAGGATCGAAAGCCTATGGAAATCACTAGTGTTCTTGAGAATGAGAAATACTCCACATTGGAAATCCTTGAGTAATAGTATAAATATATTTCATGGGAAGTAGGTATGACATGAATATATGGATTAACATAATATTTAATGGATTATTATGATTTTTGAGGATGTTATATCGGTGTATGAGTCATGATATTTTTTCTTAATATGATAATTGAGTTATGTTTTCATTTATGATTTGAGAAGTTTGTTTTGACCTTGTTATAATATGATTTCCCACGAATTAAATTTTTAAGTGTGGGAGGATTGATAGAGAAAATATTTTCAATTATTTTATTATAATTTTCAACATTTTTAATCCCACTAATGTTTTATTTTAATGGAAATAGTAAGAGTTTATGTTTTTTGAATCATTTTTTAGCTTAATTGGAAAATAGAATATTTTGGAATTTTAACAGATTTAATTTATTTCAATGTGTCATAAATAACTATTTATTGACTAATACAAATTTCAAATTAAATATTTTAATGGTTTATTTCATCAATGGTCTTCATTTTACTCTCCTGGACCAAAATCTCAATCCATCATTTGAAGGTTAAAATTCAGTTCACAAGTCTAGCCTCGAAATCCATGTACAGATCTATAGAAATTTTATTATGGAACCATATATCTAAAATGGATGAAACATATGAGATTAAATTCAACCTAGAGAAAGAATTCATCTCTAGGAACACTTTATTTAATTATTTCCCCACTGCTTTCTTCCATCCTCATAGTCATTAATGCTTGGGAATGTAGAGTATTGGAATATAAAGAGTCACCCCTCCAAAATTAAATTTCTGGAGTAAAACAACAATAAAACCTACATCCAGTGTCCATTATAACTTGAGTTTTTAGGTCAAAACCATTTAAATAAGTGAAATAACTTTCTAGATGAATACTTTTACCAATTTTTCCATTTATTATGCCTAACTGAGGTCAAATTTTGGAGCATCTTTTTAGTGAAAACATTTTCACCTCTATTACCTATAAAAGAGACTTTACTTTTCATTACCAGTTGTTTAAAACATAGAGGTATCATTTTTGTATATTTTCGGTTGTTTTCATTTTAATTTATATAGTAATATTTTTCAACATTTTTATTATATGTTATTCTTCTTCATCTCGTTATCTAATATTTTTATCTTTTGTGTTTTCAATCAGACCATCTTTGCCTTGAACTATTATGCTCATGATGATGAGTAGCTCACCGAAGGATGTTTCCTAGGGGGGTAATCTAGCAATAAAACCAATATTTTACATTAATTATTAATTTTTTTAATTTTATTATAGTTATATTGAGGGGGTCTTAGTGTGCAAGGCGCCTTTGTGTCTACACATTCCAACTGCAGTTTAGCTTTCACTTATACAAAATTTTATATCGATTGAAGAGGTGGATGTGTGGTCTCTTGAAGACCATGGAGAGAACCATAAATTCAAAACCATTGGAATAAGGTGATGTTCTTGTATATTTTTTAGTATTCTGATTATGTAAATTTGAAAGTAAGTATGATACGATGAAGGTTCACTCGGGCAGATTCTCTCGAGAATGTATTATTTCTTCCTAAAAACATTTATTTTTCATTGAATTTGCATGTTTAATTTTATTTTTTCATTTTAAATTCAAAAATATAATTTTCCTTCATTTTATTTAATTAATATATATATATATGGTGTATTATAAGTAGTGGTTTATTGACCGTGACATCTCCTCGAGAGAACGACCGAAGTCAGACACTCTGTTTTACTTAGTATAAATATTACTTATAGCATACATGATAATGTTTCATCAAATGGGAACCATTTCTAGGGATTCAGGTTGTATTGACTCACTATTGTTATTCAAATTTTGTAAATAATATTCCTTTTAGTTAAAAAATAAAAAATTAAAGAAATATAATAATATTATTTCCCTATTATGCATTCAAATATTGATTATTATGCGTGGACTAACTATTCTCTATTGATACTAGAAGAATAAATTCAAAATTATCTATTTAAAGAACAGAAATAATATATAAAACAATTAAAGATCAAGGCTAATAATTTTTAATAATATATCTGTTCATTTATGCAACAACCCGGTCCAGAACAAGAACCTGAACCAGAATGAGTCGTGGAAGGGATTTCACTGATCATTTTTATGTCAAAGAACCTAGGACGAGTGAGAAGAAGTTACTAAGGGAATTTATTAAATCATATCACAATCAAAAATTGCTCTATGAGTCCCTTGAAATACACATGAAATATTTTTCATTTATTGGAGAGTAACAATATTTGGAAGATTCCTGGAATCACTTTGTTGAATATATCAGGAAACCTGATCTTATCATCCGTAATAATGAACAATCATCACCTATATAACTATATCATTATATATAAGATGATTATGAAGATTCACATGTTGATATCTATTTTACAATGGCCTTTCTATAAGAGATCAATTTCTTAGGTTACTTACTTTAAAGGGAGTATTTCTTAATTGATTCATCCTATTTGAATATTATGAAAGGAGAATTGTTTTCTCACATCCCCTTTTATACAATTTCTTATAAAACACAATTGGATAAGGCCTTGATTATGAAGTAATAGGCCACCCATGTGGTGGTGAATATTGATGAAGAGAAGGAAAAGATATTGGTGGTGCGACTACCTCTTATACAATAACTTGGATTGTATGTAGAGGAGGACACCATAAAAGTCAGCATGGTGTTACCCTATCTTATTTTCCCTATAACTATGGATCTTAAATTATATCATTCTTATTTCAAGTGCATTTATATTTTTATTATCTTAGTTGGGGTTCTCCATTATTATTTTTTAATCAAAGACACTATAAAAATTAATGTGTGGTTTTTCATCTCAATGAAACCACATCTACATTTTGATTGGGGATAATCCACTACAATTTCATGACTACGAGAAATAAAATCCTAGCACATTCTTGGGGGGTAAATGGAATAATAATCCATTTTATTTACTATTTCCAATTAATTGTATTTATTTTTATTATGTCTTTTCATTTCATTCTTATAGTTTTAAATTGATAGTAGTTTGGATCTTAACACAAGGCTTCCACTGAAATAAATAAGTTTGTGTCTTTCATTTTAATTATTTTGTTTTTTTACCATTTTAATTTATACATGAAAATGTATCGTTTTCTTATTTGATCTAAAAAAGATGGTTATATATGGAATAAGTGTGGGGGATATATTTCAAGTTGTTTTTTTGGAATTTTTTGTGTTCTTTCATTTCATTTTTCTGAATTTTTCATGTTATTATTTTTCATTTTTGTATGTTTTTTGGATTATTAGGATGAATTAAATACATTGAAAAATTGAAAGCATCATGGTGTTTTTGGAACATTTCATGATTTAAATATTTGAGTATTTAAATGATTTTAGAATGGATTTTTCTGGATTTTTTATATTTTTATTTGATGAAATTTGATTGATTTTGAATCTCATTTTCACTAGTACTGTCCAAATTGAAAATATTTC
The DNA here is from genome assembly GCA_963277665.1 of Viscum album. NCBI lineage: Eukaryota > Viridiplantae > Streptophyta > Magnoliopsida > Santalales > Viscaceae > Viscum > Viscum album. The sequence continues at coordinate 1,476,444,308 of OY728148.1, read as the reverse complement.
CCAACCAGAGAGGTTTCTAAACATTTTTGACATCGACATATATTTATCTTTTTCTTAAGAGTCTTGATATATGTTTTGTGATCCATAACATGTTTTTTTTTCACTTTTTAAAGCATTTAGTGCTCAAAAAATATGTAAATATGATTGAGGCATAACATTGAAAGCCCCTTTTCTATTCAACTCTTATTTTGTCATGCCTTTTCATCTGAACATTACTAAGACCATAGTATCCATGAAATACCTTGTTAGGAAGACTCATTATAATCCATTTATATCTTTCCAAACATCTCTATAATTTAAATGTATGATTATTATTGAACACATGTTTGGGGGTGGGAGAAGATGGGTTGTATTTTGATTTCTTAGAGAATATGTTTAAGCTAAATTGAATGTGTTTCAATATTTATTACTTCATGGATGAAATAAATTTCATGATGTAAAGATGGATGGTAGCCCAAAATTAATTACACATTTATTCTAGGATTTCACCAATTTTTTAAGATATAAATATACACCTCTTTTGTTCAAAATTATGATTTTGTAGAGAAATCTAGATCAAAATTCAAGATGAAACAATGCTACAATTAGGGAAAAAAGGGAATAGATCTAGTGATTATGAAATTATATGTGTCAACATCATAAGGGAAGATGTTTTTTGAGGTTTTTTATAAGATTTAGGATCACACCACACTTGAGAAAAACTATTTTCAGACATTTACATTATTTTAGAGGTTAACACTCTTCATTTTGCCTCATATATTTTTACATTTAAAACCTTCATACCCTTAGCCAATGAAAAACCCATGAAAAATACCTCATTATTGAAACATTTTGAATCTATGATGTGGAGATACAATTAGAATACCAAGCCTATAGAAATCAGACATGTTCTTGAGAATGTGAAAAACACCACATTGAAAATACATGAGTGAAGAGAGAAATATTTTTCCAAGGAGGTAGGTATGACATGCATGTTAGAATTAACATGATATTGAATCATTTTTTATTATTTTTTATGTGTTTGGATATTTTTATCCATGTATGAGGCATGATATTTTCCTTGATTTGTTAATTGAGTTTTGTTCTCATTTATGTTTTAAGAAGTTTGTTTTGACCTTGGTATAAGACGATTGGCTAGGAGTGTAATGTTTAATGTTGGAGAATTGATATAGAAAATAATTTAAAATATTTTATTTTTAATTTAGATCTTTTTTATCCTGAAAATGTTTTATTTTAAATTAAATCTTTACATTTTAAGTATTCAAATCATTTTTAGCTTAATTGAAAAAATAGAATATTTTGGAATTTTAACTATTTTAATTTTTCAATCTATCATCCATAACTATTTTTATAATGATCCAAATTTAAAACATATTCTTCTAGATGTTACTCTATTTGATGGGATTCATTTTATTATCTTGTACAAAATGCTCAATCCATCATTCGAAGGCCCAAATTTAGTTCACAAGTCCAACCTCGAAATCTATGTATAGATCTATAGAATTTTTATGTTGGGGACATATCTCCAAAACAGGAGAACCAAATGATCCCACCTTCAACATGGAGCAAGAGGACATTATGAGGAACACTTTATTTAACAGTTTCCCCCACCTAATTCATCCATTATCATATTCATTAATGCATTGGAAAGTGGAGTATTTTAATATGAAGAGTCACCTATCCATAATTAAATATCCAGAGTAAAATAGCAATAAATCCTACATCCAGGGTCCATTCCAAGTGAAATTTTGAGGATATACGCGTATAAAATATAGAAACAACTTTTAGAAGAACATATTCTCCAATTCTTCCATTTATTATGCGTACCTTGCATCAAATTAAGGAATAAATTGTTGGATCCAAAAATTTCACCTATTTTTATTATAAAAGATTATTTCCTCTTTATTCCAAGTTGTTGTTATCTTTGGTGTACCATTTGTTGAGAATTTCAAGTATTTTTTATTTTAATTTCTGTTAAAATTTTATTCTACATTGTTAGTATATTTTATTTTTCTTTATCTCATTCTCTCTTATTTTTATATTTTATGTGTTTTACTTCAATCATCTCCACTTTGAACTCTTATGCTCATGATCATGAGTATCTAACTTGAGAAAGATACCGAGAGAGTAATCCAGTGATAAACCTATTTCTTTAAACATTTATTTTTAATGTATCTTTTTTATTGGTGTTAGACAGATGGGGATATTAGTGGGAAGTTTTCCTTTGTGTCTTTACATGCCACCTGAGGTTTCGCTTTCACTTCTACAATATTTACCCTCAATTGAGGAGGTGGATGTGTGGTATCTCAATGATCGTTCAGAGAACCATATATTCAAAACATATTTATAAGTTAATGTTCATTCATATAATTGAGAATTATCATTAATTATATTTGAAACTAATTAATAGATGATGAAGGTTAACTTGGGGTGATTCTCACAAGAATGTATCTTTTTTTCCTAACATCATTTTCTTTTCATTCATTCTGTTTGCATTGTATTTTCAAGTTTAATATTAGTTTTTCATTTTTTCTTCAAAAATATATTTTCTATTCATTTTATTTCAATTATAAAAATTATATATTTAAAAGTTTTATTACAATTAGTGATTGATAGACTGAGTCATCTCCTTAAAAGAACGACCAAGGTCATCCACTCTACTGCACTTCATATTAATATTTTTCCGAGCGCGTGTGGAAACAGTTAATAAAATTTGGAACTCTTTTGGGGGATCCAATTGGTCTTAAATAATAATTTTATTAAATTTTTTAAAATATTTTTTTTAATTAAAATAAATTCATAAATTTCATAAACTTGAAAAATATTCTTTGTCCATGATATATTCAAATTGGGCTTATTGTGTGTAGAATAACTATTATCAGGTGAAACCAGAATAAGAAATTAAAAATTCTCAATTGAAATAATTTAAATAATACATACAAAAATTAAAGATCAAGTTTGAAATGGTTGAATAATATATTTGTTCACTGGTGTAACAACTTGAGCCAGAACCGTAACCTGAACCAGAACTAGTGGTGGATGGGATTTCACCGATCATTTTTTTATGTCAAATAACTCGAGGAAGTTGTGAGGAGATACTAAGGGAATTTGTTACATCATCCCAAACTCAATACATCCTCTACTGGATCTTTTAAATACACATGAAATCTACTTCACATATGAGAGATCAATAATTTTTGGAAGAATCATGGAATCAGTTTGTCGAAGATAATCTGAAACATGATCTTATCATCTTTGATAATAAACAATAAACACATCCTTACCTCTATCTTTCATAAGAAGATGATGATAAAGATTCAACTTTTGATATTTATTTTCAAATTTCATTTCCAGAAGAGATCAATTTCCATGCTAACTTACTTGAAATGGAACATTTCTCTATTGATTCAACATGTTTTAAAATTACTCATATTAAATTGTTTTCTGAATTCCCTTTTTATGAAATTTTGTTATACTGCACAAATGAATAAGTACATGGATATGAAGTAAGATAACAACCAAGTGGTGGTTATTGAAAAATAGTTTTGGGAAAATATGGTGGTGGTGTGACTACCTCTTCTACAACAACTTGGATACCATATGGAGAATGACCCCATAGAAGTCAATAGGGAGTACCCCTATCCTCTTTTTCCTCCAACTATTGATATTAAATTCTACCATATGTTTTCATGTGGGTTGGGAATTTTCTTATCTTATTTGGGGTTCTCTAATATCCTTTTTTTCTCATAGACACTGTAAAAAGTCACATGTGGTGGTTCATATCAAATAAACCACATCAACATTCTGATTGGCGATAGTATACTACAACTTTCAAACTATGGTCAATAAAAACCAAGCACCCATTTGGGGATAAAACCAATAATTTTCTCTTTTATTTCACCTTTATGTTTATGTTTATTTATTTTTCTTATGTCTTGACATTTCATTTTTTTAGTTTTAAACTGGTAGTAGCTAGGCATTTAACTCAAGGCACCCACTAAAGAATAAATCAGGTTGTGTCATTCCTTTTCTTTATTTTGTTTATTGGCCATTTTAAATTCAATGTGAAAATGTATCTTGATGTTATTTGAGATAAAAATATTTTATTAAATGTAATAAATCTAGGGGAGAGATTTCAACTTGTTTTTTTAATTTTTTGTGTGCTTTAATTTCATTTTTCTAAATTTTTAATGTTTTCATTTTTTATTTTTGTGTGTTTTTAGGATTCTTGAACAGAAACAAATATGTTGAAAAATAAAACCATTTGGGAGTTCTATCACTATTCTTGATTTTAATATTTGATGACTTAAATGATTGTTGAATGGATTTTTTTCTGGATTTTTGAACATTTCATTTGATGAAGTTTGATTGATTTTGAACCACATGTGCACTAGTACAATCTAAATTAAAAATATTTCCCAACCCATGAGGATTCTAAAAATTTTAGACATCATAAAAAATTTCCCTTTCTTGAGAGTATTGAGACATGTTTTTTGATCCATAAAATCCTATATTTCGTTTTTTCCAAGCTATTAGAGTTATTAAAATGTGTTATATATGATTGTGGCATCACTTTGAAAGACCCTTTTAGCATTCAACTATAATTTTGGCCTGCCTTTTCATCTAAACATTATTAATCCACTAGTTTCCATGAAATAACTTTTAAGGTAGAAACATTACAACCCATTTATCCCTTTATAACCTTCTATAGATGTTAAATACATGATAATTGTTAAACTCGAGAGTGGGGTAGAGAGGATTGGTTGTATTTTTATTTCTTAAATAATCTATTTGGGTTGATTTGAAATTGTTTCCATATTTATCATTTCTTGGGTGAAATAAATTTCATGTTGGAAATATGTATTGGTTTCTAAATCTTGATTACCAATTTGGGTTGTGTGTTAACCAATTTTTGAACCTCAAAAGATTCCTCTCTTTTCTACCAAAATACAAGTCTAAAGAGATATACAAATCTAAATTCAAGAAGAAACAATGCTACAATTTTCTAAAAGAGGAAAGATATCCATTGATTCTAAAATTATATTTCTGAACTTATAAAAGGAATATTTTTTGGAGGTTATTTTGTTGGATATTATTGAGAAGAAAACCATTCTTGAGAAAAACTACTTTCGTGTGTTTACTTTACTCTAGAGCATAACCCTATTAATTTTGCCTCAGATGTTTTCACATTTAAAACCTACCAAACCGTAGCCTCATAACAACCCATGAAAAAACCTCATGATTGAAACATTTGTAACTATATCAAGTGAAGACATTATGAAGATATCGAGCCTATAAAAATCATAGTTATTCATGAGAATAAGAAAAAAATTACATTGAAAATCCTTGAGTGAAGAGAGAAATATTTTTCTGGGGAGGTAGGTACGACATCAATGTGCAGATTAACATGATATTTAATGGATTCTTATGATGTTTTAGAAGTTCAAATATTTTTATCCATGTATTAGGCATGATGTTTCCTTGATATGATAATTGAGTTGTGCTGTCATTTATGCTTTGAGAAATTTGTTTTGACCTTGTATAAGATGATTACCTAGTAGTGCATTGTTTAAGTGTGGTGGAATTTATAAAGAAAATATTTTCAATTATTTTATTCCAAATTTTAATATTTTAAATTCCATAAATGTATTATTTTAATGTAAATTTTTAGAGTTTACGTTTTTGAAGCATTTTTTAGCTTAGTTGGAAAATGTCATATTTTAGAATTTTAACATTTTTAATCTATTTCAATGTGTCAACCATAACTATTTATCCACTAATCGAAATTTGATAATTATTTTCATTAGGTTCCCTTATACGATGGAATTCATTTTAATCTCCAGGAAAAAAGCAAAATCCTTTATTTGAAGCCCAAATTTATCTCACAATTCTAGCCTCAAAATTTGCATACAGATCTTTAGAATTTTGATGTTGCGACCGTATATCAAAAATGGATGAACCAAATGAGATCACATTAAACTTGGAGAAAGAGTACATGCAGATGATCACTTTAGTTAACTGTTTCCCCACATGATCCATCCATCCTTATAGTCATTAATACATGGGTAAGTGGAGTATTATAATATAAAAATTCACTTGTATAGAATTATATATTCCAATTAAAATAGAAATACCACCTATATAAAAGGTCAATTATAGATTAAATTTGTATGGTTGATGAGAATAAATTATAGGAACAACTTTCAAGATGAACAATTTCAACAATAAGTACCTTTATTATTCCTACCACGCATCCACTTTCAGAATAACTTTTTGGATCTAAATATTTCACCTCTTTTTCCAATAAAAGCACTTTTTTTTCATTTCAAGTTGTTCACAAAATCGGTGTATCTTTTTTTGGCCATTAACTATAGTTTTTAGTTTAATTTCCTTTCTAATATTATTCAATATTTTTAGTATATGTCAGTCTTCTTCATTTCATTATCTCATATTTTTATATTTTGTGTTTTTACTCTGATCTTCTCCAATTTGAACTCTTATGCTCATGATCATGAGTAGCTAACCTGAGGATGTTCCTATGGGAGTAATATCGTGATGAAAACAAGTTTTTTCACATTAATTTTTAATCTTTCTTATTTTCTTAGAGTTATATTGTGGGGGGTCTTAGTGGGAAAGGTTACTTTGTGTCTCCACTTTCCACCTGATGATATCATTCACTTATATAATATTCTCCCTCAATTGAGAAGGTGGATGTGTGGTCTATTGGTGATCATTGAGAGCACTATATATTCAAAACCATAGGTTAAAGGGTATGTTCATGAATATGTTGGAGTATTATAATTAACTAAATTTAAATCTAATTAAGAGATGTTAATGGTTCACTTAGGGTGATTCTCTTGGGAATGTTTCATTTCTTCCTAACACCACTTTGTTTTCATTCATTCTGTATGCATTACATGAGCATGTTTAAAATTAGTTTTTCATTTTAAATTATCAAATATCATTTCTCTTCATTTTATATCATATAATTTTTTTTATAAAAGGTGTATTATAATTAATGATTGATTGGCCATGACATATCCTTAAGAGAACAACCTAGCTCAGCCACTCTATTACATTAAGTATAAATATTTTTGAAAGATTTCATGAAAATGCTTCATAAAATAGGAACCATTATCAGGGAACCAAGTGGTATTTACTTATTATTTTTACTAAAATTTTTAAAATAATTTTCTTTTCATTTAAACATACAAAAAATTCATAAATTTCATAAACTAAAAATATATTTTTGTCCAAAATTTATTCAAATTGTTATTATTATTCATAGACCAACTATTATTAAGTACAACCAAAAGAATAAATTAAAAAGATCTGTTGAAAGAACATAAACAAGATTTACTAAAATTAAATATCAAGGCTGAAAGGGTTGAAGAATATATTCTATCATTGATGCACAACCAAAGCCATAACCAGAACCTAAAACAGAACAAGTGGTAGAGGGGACTTCACCAATCATTATTTATGTCAAAAAACCTGAGGCAGGTAAGGAAGAGTTAATAAGAGAATTTATTACATCATCCCATACTCAATAATTTCTCAAGGAGGTCCCTAAACTACACATGAAATCTGATGAACTTATTGAAGATCAATAATTTTTATAAGAATCACATAATCAATTTTTCGAAGATAACCAAAGACATGATCTTCTCGTCTTTCATAATGAACAATCAGAACCTCTCCACCTATATCTTTCTTTGGAAGAATAATATGAAGATTCACCTATTGATATTTATTCTCAAATTTTCTTTCTAGATGAGATCAATTTCCTAGAGAACCTATAGGAAATGGATTATTTCTTATTTGATTCATCATGTTTTAATATTATTCAAGTAGAATTGTTTTTTGACTTCCTCTTTTTTAAAATTTCTTATACAGAACAAATGGAGAAGACCAAGGATGTGAAGAAAGAGACCACACGAGTGGTGTTTATTAAATAAGAAGTTCTGGAAAAGATGGATGTGGGGTGACTACCTCCTATAAAACAACATAGATACCATATATAAGAGGACACCACCAATGTCAACAGGAAGTACCCCTATCTCTCTTTCCCTCCCTCTATGGATCTTGAATTCTATTATTAAACTTTCATTAGGGTTTTTAATTTTCTTATATTATTTTTGGTTCTAAAAAATCAGTGTTTACTCATAGACACTATAAAAATTCACATGTGTTGGTTCATCTAAAAGAAACCAAATCCACCTTCTGATTGAGGATGGTATACTACAATTTCTAGACTATATGTAATAAAAACCACACACCTGCTTAGGGGTCAAACCAAGAATTAACCCTTTTATTTCCCCATTATCATTATTTTGATTTTTTTTCTTATTTCTTTTAATTTATTTCTTCTAGTTTTAAAGTTGTAGCATCTAAGATCATAAATCAAGGTTTCTATAGAAAAACAATTCAGGTTGTGTCTTTCAATTTCTTTATTTTTTCGGCCTATTTTAAATTTTATGTGAAAATTTATCTTGATTTTATATTAGTTAAAAGGGAGATTAGTAAATGGTATAAGTTTGGGGAGATATTTCAACATGTTTTTAGTATTATTTTCTATAATTTCATTTCATTTTTCTGAATTTTTCATGTTCTCAATTTCCATTTTTGTGTGTTTTAGGTTTCTTGAGCTGAATCAAATACTTTGGAAAATTCAAAACCATCAAGGTATTTTTGGAAGATTTCTTGATTTGAATATTTTAGGATTTAAAATATTTCTGAATGGATTTTTTCCTAGTTTTTTATAGTTTCATTTGATGAAGTTTGATGGATTTTGAAAATCAAGTGCAATAGTACTGTCCAATTTAAAATATTTCCCAACCCAATAGGTTTATAAACCTTTTTGACATTGAATTACATTTCAATTTTTCTTGAGAGTTTTGAGATATGTTGTGTGTTCCAAAACATTCTATTCTATCCTTTTTAAATGCTATTAGAGTTCATAAATTGTGTTAAGTATGATTAATGTATCACTTGGAAAGCCACATTTTCATTCAACTCTAATTTGAGACTTTCTTTCCATCCAAAAATTATTAATCTCATAGTATCCATGTAATAACTTGTTAATAAGACAAATTAAATACACTTATCACATTCCAACATTCTCTAGAAGTTAAATGTATGATTATTGTTGAACTCAAGTGTAGAGGAGGGAGAATATGGGTTGTATTTTGATTTCTTGAATAATCTATTTGAGATGAACCAAAAGTGTTTCAATATTTACTACTTCTTGTGTAAAAGAAATTCATTTATGAAAATATGGGTGGGTAGCCCAAATTTAATTAAAAATTTGTTATGGGTGTTCACCAATTTCTAAAGATCAAAATATGCATCTCTTTTCCCCAAAAAATATGTTTTTAAAGAGAAATCCAGATCTAAATTCAAGCTGAAACAATGCAACAATTAGGGAAAACAGAGAAGAAATCCATTTATTCTAAAATTATATGTGTGAAATTCACAAAGGAAGTGGTTTTTGGAGGTTATTTGGTTTTTATCTGACTGAGGAGAACACCATTCTTGAGAAAAACTGTTTTCATGCATTTACTTTACATTATAGCATAACCCTCCTCATTTTGCATCAAATGTTTTAACATTTGAAACCTAGAAACCCTCATTCTCAGAAAAAACCATGAAAAATAACTATTCATTGACACATTTTTTAATCTTTTAAGTGGAGATACTATGATGACAGAAAGATAATGGAAATCACACATGTTCTTTTTAATGAGAAAAACTCAACATTGAAAATCCTTGAGTGAGGAGATAAATATTTTTCTAGGGAGGTAGGTATGACATACATTGGAGGATTAAAAATATATTAAATAGATTCTTATTATTTTACATTATTTATTCAATTTTTATCCATTTTTTAGTCATGATGTTTTCCTTGATATGATAATTGTGTTGTGTTGTCATCTATGTTGTGAAACGTTTGTTTTGACCTTGGTATAAGATGATTTCCCAAGATTACAATATTAAAGTGTGGGGGAATTTATAGAGGAAATATTTTCAAATATTTTGTTATTATTTTTAATATTTTTATTCCCAACAATGTTTTATTTTATGCAAAATTTTCACATTATATGTTTTTAAATCGTTTTTGAGATTAATTGAAAAATGGAATATTTTGTAATTTTACCAGTTTTAATTTATTTCAATGTTTTGGCCATAGAAATTTCTATACTAATAAAAATATAAAATGTATTCTTTTATAAGATCCTATATTTTATGTGATTCATTTAATTCTCCTAGACCAAAATTTCAACCCATTATTTGAAGTCCCAAATTCGGCTCACTATTCTAGCAGCAAAATGTATGTACAAATCTGTATAATTTTATTGTTGGGACCATATCTCAAACACAGATAAACCAAATGATCTCACAATCAACAAGGATCAGTAAGAAATCCTAATAAACAATTTATTTAACTGTGTACCCACTTTATTCAGCCAACATCATAGTAACAAATTCATAGGAATGTGGAGTATTTGAATATGAAGAGTAACCTATCAAAAATTAAATATCTAGACTAAAACAGAAATAACACCTACATCTTGTGTTTGTTCTAACTAAACTTTTTAGGGTATACTCATATAAATTATAAGAATAACTTTCTATAAAATCACTTTTACCAATTCATCCATTTATTATGACTACCATGTGTTGAATATCAAAAAACCTTCATGGAGCCAAAATTTTCACCTATTTTTCCTGTAAAAGATTCTTTCCATTTCATTTCAAGTTGTTAGAAAATTATGGGTATCCTTTGTTGGCCATTTTCTGTAGTTTTGTAGTATAATTTCTATTGTAATAGTATTATAAATATTTAGTATATGTTTGTCTTGTTCATCTCATTCTCTCATATTTTTATCTTTTGTGTTTTCATTATGATCTTCTCTACTTTGAACTCTTATGCTCAAGATCATGAGTAGCAATCCTAAGGTAGTTCTCATTAGAGTAATCCAGTGACGAACCAAAGTTTATTAAAAATAATTTTTAATATTTATTATTTTATTATATTTATACTAAGAGGTATCTTAATGGGAATGGATCCATTGTGTTTCCATTTTCTACTATAGGTTTATCTTTCACTTCTGCAATATTCTCCCTCGATTAAGTTGGTGGATGTGCAATATCATGGTGATAATTAAGAGAAAATTATATTGAAAACCATAGGAAAAAGGGAATGTTCATTTATATGATGGATGATTATCATTATATAAATTTGAAACTAATTAATTGATAGTGGTGGTTCACTCTGGTTGATTCTCTTGGGAATGTATCATTTCTTCCTAATATCATTTTGTTTGTATTCATTCTATTTTCATTTCATTTTTTAGAAGTAGAGATTGATTTACCATGTTATCTCCCCAAGAGAACAACCTAGGTCAGGCACTCTAGAGTGCTTAGTATAAATATTTTTGAGAGTTCACATGACAATGGTTCATTGAATTGGCTCCATTTTTGGTGATCCAAGTGGGTTTCAATCAATATTTTTATTCATATTTTTTAAATAATTTTTCTTTCATTTAAAAAAACAAAAAAATCATAAATTTTAAACACAAAATAATATATATTTCCATGATGTATTAAAATTGTTATTATTATTCACGGACTAAATATTATCAGGTTAAACCAGAAGAATAAATTAAAAATGCTCAGTTAAAAGAACATAAAGAAAAAATAAAATAATTAAATATCAAGGAAGAAGGGGTTGATGAATATATTCATTCATTAATTCATCAACATAATCCAGAACTAGAAAATGAAATAGAAAGAGTTGTGGAATGGGTTTCACAGATGATTTTTTATGTCAACAAACCTGAGTCAAGTGAGATGGATCTACTATGGGTATTTATTACAACATACCACACTCAAAATATTCTCGATGAGGTCCGTGAAGTACACATTAAAGCTAATGAATTCATGGGAGATCAACATTTTTGGTAATAATTCTATAATAACTATGTCAAAGATAACCTGAAAATTTATCTTCTCATCAACAAAAATGAACAAACATCACCTCTCCAACTCTACCTTTATTTTGAATATGATTATGAATATTAACTTGTTGATATTGATTTTTCAATGGTATTTCCATAAAATATCAATTTACTTTTTAACTTTCTTGTAAGGGAATATTTATTAATTGGTTCATCATGTTATAATATTATTCAATAAGAATTGTTATCTGACAACCTCTTTTCGGAAATTTCTTATACAATACAAATGGAACAGGAATTGGATGTGATAGAAGAGGCAACCCAAGTGATGGTGATTTAATAAGAAGATATAGAAAGGATGGTGGTGGTGTGACTACCTCCTCTATAAAAAATGGATACCATATGGAGGAGGGTACCACATAATTCAACTGGTAATACCGTTGTCTTCTTTTCCCTCCCACTCTAGATCATAAATACTATCATTATTTTTCATGGTGGTTGGAAATTTTTTTATCTTATTTTTGGTTCTCCAATATCAGAGTTTACTCAGATACACTGTAAAAACTAAAATTTGGTCATTCATCTCAAAGAAACAACATCCACCTTCTGATTAGAGATAGTCCACTACAACTACCTGACTAAGGGATATAAAAACCAAGAACCTACATGGGGTTCAAACTAAGAATTTTACCTTTTCTTTCAACATTATATTTCATTTTATTTATTTTTATTATTTAATTTCATTTATTTCTTATAGTTTTAAAGTGGTAGAATCTAGGAGCATAACTTAAGGGTTTCACTAAAAAATAAACTAGCTTGGGTCTTTACTTTTATTTGATTTGTTTTCTACTCATTTTAAATTATATGTGAAAATGTATCTTAATATGATTTGAGTTAAAAATGAGGGTAGTAAATGAAATAAATGCGGGGGAGAAATTTCATGTTTTTTAAGATTTAGGGGTTTTAATTATTTTAAATTTTTAAGGATTTATTATGGGTTTACAGAGGTTTTAGGGTATTTTGTATTTTTAGGGATTTTGAGGGGTTTTAGGGACATTATGGGTTTTTTCAATTATTTGGATTTTGTTTGTTTTTTTATTTTTTTTATGGTTTTTAGTATTTTTTAATTTTTCTAGGTATTTAAAGGGTTTTAATTATTTTTAATGGTTTTTTTAATTTTATGGGGTTTTGGGGTTTTTTTGGGTTTTGGGGATTTTACTATTTTAGGGTTTTTGATTCTTTTAGGAATATTATAGTTTCTAGCATTTTTATGGACATTTAGAAATATTAAGTGCTTTAGGATATTATGATATTATTTGCGAGTATTGGTTTTCTTATGATTTTTATGATTTTTATCTTTTTATGTATTTTTAAGGATTTTTATATTTTTTCTGGTTTTTATGGTTTTTAGGTATTTTTAGGGGGTTTTAGGGATTTAATACATTTTATTTATTTGTAGGGGTATATAGGTTTTTTTTAGGGGTTTTATGTTTTTTTATGATTTTAAGGTTTTCTTAGGGATTTTAAGGGTTTTTTTGGCTTCTACATTTTTATGGTTTTTTGGGTTATTTGTGATTTTTATAGTTTTTTAGGGCTATTTGAGATTTTAAGTTATTTACACTTTTTAAAATTTTATGGGTTTTTTTTGAGTTTTTTGGGGTTATAAGTTATTAGGGGTTTAAAGTTTTTTTATAGTTTTTAGAAATATTTAGTGTTTTAAATGTTTTTATAGTTCTTTGTGTTTTTGTTTTGGGTTATTAAGGATTTAATGGGATTTATGGTTTTTTGGGTTTTTTGGATTTTTATCAATTTTTTGGGTTTTAAGGGTCCTAACTGCCTTTATGATTTTAATGATTTTTCTTGATTTTTCTTAGTTTGTATTATTTTTATGTATTTAGGAATTTTTTGGGTTTTTAGGATTTTAATTGTTTTTTTTGTGGTTTTAGGGTGTTTAGGTATTTTGAATTTTTTGAAGGGTTTTTATTTTTTAGAATATTTTAGGATTTTTAGTATTTTTAATAGGTTTTAAGTTTTTAAGATTTTATTTTTTTATTGATTCTACAGTTTATTAGTTTTTAGGTAATTTTTGAGAATTTTTGGTATTTTCATGGTTTTTAGGGTTTAATGGATTTTTATCGGTTTTATGTTTTTTTGGGATTTTAGGGTTTTTTGAATTTATTAGTGTTTTTATGATTTTCTATAGTTTTTTACATTTTTAGGGGTTTAAATATTCTTAGTAAGTTTTCTAGGGATTTCTTGGTATTTAGGGTTTTTATTGTTTTTAGGTGTTTTTATTATTTTTAGGTGTTTTTATAGTTTTTAGGTGTTTAGGGGTTTTAGGGTTTTGTTAGGGATTTTAAGGGTTGTTAGTGTTTGTAGGGTTACAAGGGTTTTATGTTTTTTTATTTAAATGTATTTTCATTAAAATTAATGTTTTTACATTTTTAGGCTTTTTTTATTATTTTTGATTTTTATGGGTTTCATGGGTTTTTTAGAAATTTTGTGGATTTTTTTTGTGTTTGATTTTTTTATGGTTTTTTAAACTATTAATTTTTTTAAGGGATTTCTAGGAATTTATGGGTTTTTTTGGTTTTGGAGGATTTTGAGGGGGTTTGGGTTTTTTGGGGTTTTTCGGTTTTTTCGGTTTTTTATGTTTTTTGGGGTTTTAGGGGTTTTTTGAGCATTTGTGTGGTTTTTAAGGTTTTAATATTTTTTTATCATTTCTAGGGGTTTAAATGGTTTCTAGATATGTATTGGGATTTTAGGGAATTCATAGGGTTTTATTTTTTTGTGGTCCTAGACGTTATTAGTGTTTTTATTGATTTTTTGATGTATAGGGTCTTTTAGAGGTTTTTATGGGTTTTACCATTTTTGGGCTATTTACTGGTTTTAATAGTTTTTAGTTTTCTATGGTTTTATTGTGGGTTTTCTGGTTGTTTAGGTATTTTTATGTTTTAAGTGATTTTTAGGTATTTTCTGGGATTTTTATTGTTTTTATAGTTTTTATAGATTATGGGGCTTTTTAAGGGATTATTAGTGGTTTTAGGATTTTTTATAGGTTTTTTGTTTTTTTTTTGGTCTCTATGGGTTTTAAGTGTTCTTAGGTTACTATGGTTTTATTAAAGTATGTTTGGATTTTTTTGGGTTTTTATATAATTATAGATTTTTATTGGGGTTTTAGAATTTTTATGGTTTTTATGATTTTTAAGGATTTTGAAGGTTTTTAGCGGTTTTTAGAGTTTTTAGGGTTTTTGGGTTTTGTGGTTTTAGGGGTTTTTTTTAGGGTTTTTATGATATCTAGGGTTTTTAATGTTTTTAGGGGTTTATATGGTTTTGGAGTTTTTAGTGGTTTGAGGGTTTTAATGGGGTTATTTTTATTTTATGGTTTTAGAGATTTTTATAGTTTGTAGAAGTTTTATGCACTTTATGGTCTTTAGGGTTATTAGGGTTTTTAGAGTTTTATATGTTTTTAGGTGTGTTTAGTTTCATAAGGTTTTATTGGGATTCTTCATGGTTTTGGGGTGTTTTATTTTTTTTATGGATTTTTAGGGATTTTTTAGGATTTTTATGGTTTTTCAGGTTTTTATGTATTTTGTTGGTTTTTATATATTTTTATAGTTTTATGGTTTTTTAGTTCTTTAATATTTTTTTTATCTTTTTATTGGTTTTATGTGTTTTTAGGTTATTTAGGTTTCCTAAGGTATTTTTAGGGTTTTTAAGATTTTTTATATTTTTTTTTGGATTTTTAGGTATTTTAAGGATTTTTATGGTTCTTTAGATTTTTAGGGTTTTTGAGGGTTTGTAGGAATTTTTAGGGTGTTAATAGGGTTTTTGGTTTTTTGGGTTTTTTTGAGTTTTTTTCGTTTTTAAATTTTTTGTAACATTTTTAGTGGTTTATAGGGATTTAATTTTTTTTGGTTCTTAGGGTTCATAAGGTTTTTATTAGTCTTTTCGGTTTTAGGGTTTTTATCATTTTTAACTTTTTTATGGTTTTAAATGTTTTTGGATGTTTACGGTTTTATTAGTTTTTTAGGGTTTTTATGGGGTTTTTACATTTTTAGAGATTTTTATGGATTTTAAGGATTTATTATGGGTTTTAGAGTTATTATGGTTTTGAAGGTTTTAGTGTTTTTCAGGTTTTAGAGTTTTTTAGGGTTTTTAGGTGTTTTAAGTATTTTTGGGTTTTTAAATTTTTCTTATAGTTTTTTTGGGGGTTTTATGTTTCTAGGTATTTTTATGGGTTTTAAGGGTTTTTTGGTATTTTGAGGGGTTTGAGGGTTTTGTAGTTTTTTGGGTTTTTAGGGGTTTTTTGTGTATTTATGGGTGCAAAGGTGTTTAGAGTTGTTAAATATTTTTAAAGTTTTAAAAGGTTTTTAATATTTTTAGTTGGTTCTTAGGGTTTAAACATGTTTTAAGTTTTTTTATGCTTTTAAGTATTTTAACAATTTTTGTTGTAATTTTTATGTTTTAATGGTTTTCATCATTTTTTTTGTTTTTGGTGGATTTAAGTGTTTTTGGGTTTTTAATGTTATCATATGTGTTTTCTGGGTATTTATTATTTTATATGGTTTTGGGATTTTTTGGGTTATTTTAGGATTTCTTTTTTGGGTTTTACGGATTTTGATGGTTTTTAGGGGTTTTAGGTTTTCTAATGGTTTTAGAATTTTTTTAGGTTTTTAGAGTTTATAAGTGTATTTAGGTTTTTGCGGTTTTCTTATAGTATTTATGTTTTTTAGGGGTTTTTAATATTTTCAAAGTTTTTTAGGGTTTTTATTGACATTTATGGATTTAGGCTTTTTAGGGTTGTTAGGGTTCTTATGGATTTTTTAGATTTTTAGGGTTTGTATGATTTTTAACAAAAATTAAT
Source organism: Viscum album (assembly GCA_963277665.1). Classification (NCBI taxonomy): domain Eukaryota; kingdom Viridiplantae; phylum Streptophyta; class Magnoliopsida; order Santalales; family Viscaceae; genus Viscum; species Viscum album. Next base: position 1,476,427,481 of record OY728148.1, on the reverse strand, counting down.
GTTTTTTTTGGATTTAAAGGTGTTTTAGAGTTTCTGGTGGATTTAGGGTTTTGTGGGTTTTATGGGTTTTTAATGTTTTAGGTGTTTTGAGGAATTTTATCATTTTGTAGGGTTTTAGGGTTTTAATGTTTTTTTTATGTTTTAAGTGGTTTTAAGTGTTTTTAGGTTTTTGTGTTTTTCCCATGGGTTACAGGATTTTAGGTGTTTTTAGGTTTTTAGGGATTTTATGGATTTTTAGGATGTCATTGGGTTTTTAGGGGTTTTATGGATTTAGCGGTGTTTTATGTTTTTTTATAGTTATTAGGGTTTTTAGGGGTTTTAACATTTTTAGGTTTTTAACGGGTTTTATATGTTTTTATGTTTTTATATTTTTAGGGATTTTTTTGGGACTTTTTGGAATTTTAAGGTTTTAAGGGTTATTATGAATTTTGAGGGTTCTTAGGGGTTTGTTGGAATTTTTTGTTTTATTTGGGTTTTTAGGGTTTTTTTGAGTTTTTTATGGTTTTAGTGTTTTTTAAAAAATTTGGGGATTATATGGTTATTAGATTTTTTAGAGGGTTTTTAGGGTTTTTTGTGTTTTTATGGATTTTATGGTGTTTTATGGTCTTTATGGTTTTAAAGGTGTTTTTGTTTGTTTCATCCTGAATCACATTCTTCTTAAGAGTGGAATTGGTGTTGTCTGGAAACCACTTGGTTGTATATTCTTTTTATCTTATGGAAGAGGTTACATAGTTAGGTGGTCTTGACGGGTGATTGTATAGGGTTATGCATTTGTGAAATCGATCCTTGTCTGTTGTGATGTCTTTGGATGCTTTCCAATGGGTTTATTCGTGGATCCAAAAATAAAAAAATATTTCCTTATCCACGATTCATGGACCTTCTTTTTAATGGTAGGTTCTCATTGGATGATTTGGACAATGATACTAAGGAATCACATTGGTTAGGAGGATGGGAACTCAGGCTCATCACAACCTTTTGGGGGGAATAATTTCCATTTTTGGAACTCACTTATAGATTAAGTTATGTCAATATTTTTGAGAATCCTTTGTTCATTCCTAAGAATGATTCCATACATTACTCCAAGGTCATGTGATCAACCATAAATATGAATGAGTAAGGAATCTCGTATATGTTTCTAAGTTTCTTCCTTAATGTAGCCCTATTATTAGACCGACCAAGAGTCACTCATTTTTTCACTTATAAAATACTGATTATAAGCAACATGGGATGACGCTCTAGATTTTATCGTTATCCTGGGGGGACAAGAAACGTTTCACTATTGGGATCAAACCCACAATATGAGAGTCCAACATATCCCCATGAGAGGTATCAGAACCCACATAGTTCGGCGCCACTTTTCTAGACATGTCACCTTTTAACATCATGTGACAAAGACCCAACCATGTATTTTATTGTTGTGCGACAATGATATATGTGAACCAATGTGAATATGATGGTGTAGGGCTTGAACCTCGAGAAGGATTCCTATGTATCCCTCTAATGTTGTATCAATTTCCTTATAGATATGAAATCTAGGGATAATGCATGAAAGCTACCCATTAAAGGAGAATGATTTAGGGCTTACATCCAGAGGGAAGGTCCATTTATACTCGTTCCTTAGACAAGAATCCAACATATCCTAGTAAGAGTAGGATTCAGAGTTCTCTTAGTTCAAATCAGGGGTTGATCGTTCAGAATCCATGATCACCACTAATCTATAAGACCACACGAGTCATGGTCAGTGTTAGAAACCAGAGGAAGTGGTAGATCCAGTGAATCAGGCAGGTTTCCTTCTCCGCTGATGGAAAAGGAAGAAAGATGATGGCAGAAGAGGCTAGGGAGAGACTGTCACCTCCTATAAATGAAGGGGATTACTCCATGAGGGATTCCCTAATATTGGTTCTTTAAAAGGGTAGGATTATTCCACATCAAAGGGAAAAGAAATTGTGATTCTCACTTATTTATCACAGACCCTCATTGAAGGTAAATGCCTTTAATTTCCATTAATTCTTAGAATGGGGAGGTACATGTGAGATTCCTGAGGTCAAACCCCACATTACCTTAGGAATATAATCTTAGAGACATTCTGGGGGGCCACCATACTACAGGTATTACACCCATGGCTTTTCTTACAATTGGTATGTAAACTCATAAGGGCATGCTAATGTGCCCGATGGTTTGATAAACAAGTTCGGTGGATTTGGAAGAGGCATTGGCCTAGTGTCGTCCTACTGGTACATGGAGAGGATATAGATGATGTGATAGGAATAGAATGAAATGGTTAAATCCAGAGGGTGGAACTCCTGAGGATGCCCCATTGCACATACCATTTTATAATGTGGGACAAAGTTTCCCCCACATAGGATATTTTCCATGTGGGTGATGGGGCCATCTATGTTCCTTAATGGTAAAAGGTTTTGTATTTAGTCCAAGTACCATGAGGGTATGCAGAACTAGATTCCATCCACATATCTTGGTGGTATGTGGTGATGAGATCTGTCCACATATCATGTTGGTACATGGCATTGAGAGCCATATGCATAGCGATTTTCTACATTGTGAAGGATTTCATTCATGTTGTGTTTCGATATGCGGTGTGGTGAATTAAATAAAGGGAACTATTCTTGTGTTTAATGGGAAATTCATCCACAAAGGAGGTTTGGTTCATGGTATCTCAATTGTTATTATATTTTATTTTATGATATTATGCGGTAGGTTATACCTTCCGAGAATCATCACAAAAGTCTTTATTTTTTGGTACTCTCTTCTTCCTTTCTTTTTTGATGGATCACCTCAAAATTCCTTAACCAGGTGCCCTCTTTTGCCTCCCCCGGGGTCTTTTTATAGAGGGGATGAGGAGCTATATTAGTGGATGGAATATAATCCTTTGCAGAAACCTATGGGAGAAACACCCAGCCCACGAATGACTCAGTCAATAGTGGTCTGTGAGGTTGCAGTTCGTGGAGGCACAAATCACTACCTTGGTCCTACGAATGATATCGTTCACATGACACAATCAACTACACCTCACCTGAAAACTATATGAGGCTTCTAAAGATGGTATGCATGTCAAATTTATTCACATCCATCCCATGAATGACAGCATTTTCAGGGGTCTGGTGTTTTCATCTCCATCCCAAATATTAGTGAGTTTGCTGGTGCTTTGCGAAGAGGACCTCCATAAATAGTGGTGGTTCATGAAGAATGTTTCCCTTCACAGTCTATCTATTCATTTTCAAAATGTATTGGATTCTTGAACACTCTATCTAAAAAATCATTATTTTCATTTTCCTTCCTTTTCAAATTTTATGGGAGTATTTGAATTCCTTTTTCAAAAAATTTCAGGACCCAAAAAATACCCTTCATCAGAATGTGGTCTAATCATTATGAAGAGGAGGATATCCAAATATAGAAGTGGTTCTAATTTGAAAAGAAGATCAGGTAATGATCTAATTTTTTCCTTAGTTAAGGGATTTAGTGATTATAGCATAACTATTTCTATGGTCAAATAAGATACCTACATGATTTGTGTCTTTCTTCAATTATAACCCAAATTTTTTACCAATCCTATTATGTTGTGGGATTAGCATGTATAACTTGATTTTTTCTTAACACACCCCTTTGTGAGTTTTTAACCTAACATTTTTTTGGTCTCTTTGTATTTTTGATTTCTCAATATTTTTCCCAAACCATACAAAAGTGTATGTTTAGTGATCTGGTACTCAACTTTTGTCTTGGATTCCCTTTGTGGGTTTCCATCCTGGTGAGTTTTGTGTCTATTTTTCATGGGCCGTTTAATGTCTTTCTAAACAGACTATCACTGCTGATTTTTTAGGTAAAATATATTTGACTGAGACTGATATTTTAGGTCGAACTATTTTGAACAAGACGGATATTTTACGTTAAACAATTTTTGACATGCTTGATGTTTTAGGTAAAACAGATTTGACCGTGATTTGTAGGGAAGGGGTACCAATATAGGACTCATTGACTGAAGATGTCTTGTTATCCTTTAGACATAAATTATAGATATTTTTTAACACTAATATGATGGTTTTTGGGTATATGATGTGAAATGGGGCATATAATCCATAGGGAATATAGAAGTTGGAGAATCCACTCATGAGGAATAATTTTTCTTTTGTTGAAAGGCCTTTTTTGGGGGGAAATTATGCAGAGCTTACAGCGAATTATGTTCCTAGTCAAAAAAATGTGTTCTATGGGCACTAAGATCCCACTTCTGAAGTTTAAATAATTTGATGGAAATTTTAATGTCTCAAAACCACTAATAGAGGATTTTCAAAGGAGTGGTGTCTGAAAAGTATGAGGGAATTTGTATCAATGGTGATCATGAATGAGAGACCACTCCTACACATATTTTTCTTGTGTAAACTAGGGTCAAATCATGATGTAGTTTAATGTTGTGCAATAAGTAAATTTAAGATTTATGATTGAAAGTCATTTTTCTCTGACCATGGGGATAAACTATTAATACTTCTTCATGGTGGTTTGACCAAGAATGTTCCTTCACTTTTGGGTATGAATGGGAAGAAAAGATGTAATATGTAATCTAGGGGTTTTCAGAAACTATGGATTGATGTGGGATGTAAATGTAAAAAAATAATCGTACAGAGGTAAGAGACACCTCTCCTGAAAAACAAAATTCCTTTGGTTTATAGACATTTTTTGGGGAAACTGATGTAGAGTCACTGGGACATTATGTGAATAGTCATGAAAATGTGTCTCCAGGACACCAACATTCCATTTGAGGTAGCCTGGGATTATTATGTGGATGAATACCTTTCTATAAATAAAGTGTAGTTTTTGGAAAATATGGTTCTTGAACATGAAAGAGGATATTTCAGGTCAGTATTTCCTAGGAATGGGTGGATACATTATTCCCATACAGGCATGAGGAGGTTTCCTTATGCAGGTCTGACCCTTATGAAGGAAATAAGGGACAACTTGTCATGGCTTGTCCCAATATATGAGATTCAGGCATCACTATGTATTATATGATGATAAGAATAAAAACATACATTGTTATTTTAAGGTTTAAAGATTATCCATATGCAGATCTAGTTCATGCATACGAATGGGGCATTTGTGTCTTACATATGACCTAAAAAATGAAGCAAGTCACATACCGAAATTTCCAGTGTGGATTTATTCCATATACAGGAACATAGGGGTAAATATATTCATTAATGTTTCTAGAACCATGAGTTAACATTGGGTATCATGAATCATGATGTTTTAGTGTCATGAAATTGGGATATTTATATATAAGCCCCGAATAACTAAAGGATAACCGGACCCAGATCTCCCCACATCTCAAAGAGGTGGGTATGAAAGAAAGTCTAAACCATGGTTATGAGATATCTTAGATCCTGAGAAATGGTATTGGTCTTTGAAGTAATTGGGTGTATGGAGGTAGGAAAATCTGGTTTTGAGGATGAAGTTTCCTTCGGTTGACATGCCTTTTTTTGGGAAACTTATGCAGAGAAACTGGGGCATTGTGCACATAGTCAAACAATGAAGCCCCCCTGACAGTGAACTTATATTTTTGATTGTTAGGAATTATTATGGGGATCTAATATTTCTATAAGAATTTAGTTTTTTGGGTGGTAATGATGTGTCTAGACATATTTAGAACCAATTAGGGCATGATTACCCACAAAACTGAATATTCCCCCATGTATATATGCCTCATACATAGGGTGGGGCATTTTAATTACTTTAATGGAGATAGACTCAGTTTTAAATATCCTAGTGTCCTAAAATTATTCTCCCAAGATATGTATGGTCCATATGTGTTGAGTGGGGACATTTTAGCTATATTTGTTTTCATTGAAGGTGATGTGTGATCTTGGAATTTGTTATTCTGACGTTATTAGGTATCCTGTATTGATGGTAATTGAGTCAAATGCAGTTCTTGAAATACCTTTCATGTTAATGTCATGTGGTTAGGGCATCATGTTTCCCTATATAGAGAATCAAATTCTATAATCCCTTTTACAATCATGTCTCCAAGACAAACTATTGTGGATTTATCTTCCCTAGTATTAGGGAAAGTCCCTTATCGAAGTCTATAAGCCCACATCAGTTGTTCTCTGTGTGAGAAACATGGGGTAACAAGAATTTAATCCACACCTAAGGATGAGGTGATCAAGGAAAATAGAATTTTATGTTAGGGGAGATGTTTTACATCTTTAATTTCATACAATAAGGACATTTAATAATTAATTTTAATTCCATGCAATTAGGACAACTACCATACAATTTGACATTGTGTGGAGAGGATGTGGATTACATGAAGTTTATCTTTGTGTGGTGAGGACATGGATGGCATGACATGATGGAAAGGACATTTAATTATTATTAAAATGTTCTCATAAATATTTCATTCATGGAAAACCCTTGCTTCAACGTAGATTTTCAAGTAGATAAGGGAACATTTCTATAAATTCAATGACTGGAACCAGTTCATAGGATTGTTGTGTAATTACATATCCCATGGGACAATAAGAATCAAACAACACATTGTTCTTCACTGAAATAAATCTACATTAATCCAAATCATGTGAAAGGGGGAATGTTTCACTTTTTAGGGTGGATGGGCCTCATAAATAGAGTATGGTAATCACTACATATCATTTTTAGACATTAATAAGTTCATCCGTAGTTCTATGACGCATCATGGTAGGTTACCAATTTCAAAATAGGTGTCCTTTTAGTTGAGAACATGATTATGAGATGAATTTTAACATCTCACAGTTAGGATGTTTTGGTCATGTAGTTTAACGTCATGTGGTGAGGATGAATTGTCATAAAAATCATGAATAAGTATGGGCTAACGGGGATGGGATGTATTGGTGTGCCCCAGACATGAGTGGAATAACAAACCCTAAACCATGGTCCCAGAGAATATTCAATCTGGATTAATGGTGCAGGTCTTGGAAGCCATTAGGAATACAAAAGTAGGAAAAGTCTCTCTTGAGGAAGAGTTTTCCTTAGGTTGACAGGCCTTTTTTGTGGGAAACATATACAGAGCTATTGGGGTTTTGTGTGAATAGTCAAACAAATGTTTCCTTAGAAAATTGACCATATATCTCTGATGGATATGTATAATTATGAGGATATGATATTCTTAAATGCATAGAGTTTGATTGATAGAAAGGGTATATCTGAGCATGCAAGAAAAATCCAAACTATAATTAGTCATGAGGTATGGAATCTGTTACATAGATCAGACTTGTATATATGGGGGGAATGATATTTCTAAAAAAATATGATGTAGGAATAAATGATTGGGATCTCCTTCATAGGTTTTCATTCTTATGGAGGATATGGGGACCTTTCTTTGTTTTTTTATTGTAGATGGACCATAGTGTAGAATCTGAGAATCACTGTGTATCTGGTGAGGGAAATAATCCATCCATACATAGTCGTATAAGTACCTCAATGTTTAGCATCATTCAAATAGTAAATTAAACTTATGATGTAAATGGGAAACACATGTTGTCTCTTTTTAGGTATCGCTGCATGAACTATGGAGATCCTATTGCAGATAGTTATACATTAACTATGTAGGGAATCCCCTACCATAGCTCTTAATCCCACTTGAACTCTGCTCGATGTAAGAAACAACGTATGGAAAATGGTTATTCCTACCAAATAGGGATGATGTTACTGAAAGTGAGTGAATTTGGTTTTTGGATATTTTTCTTTAGATGTGCCCAGATTTGGAGTTCTAGATTCAACTATGCCTCTTGTGGGGATGATATTTGGACGTAGTTCCATGAATTTCCTTAGGCTCAGTCAGAATTAAATGCAGAGAAGGGGCATTTGTTTTAGATAGTGGCTGAACCAAGATGTAAAATCTCAGTGTCACTACTTATCCCACAATATCAGTAATAAGGTCACATGTTGTTCTAAAAGAAACTCTATGTATACTTATGTCCTGTATATAGGGAAAGTGTAGTTTATTTAATGGGGGTAGTTTGGAAAGGATATAGAATCCATGCATCACAACAGATACTTATTCTAAAACGATTCAAGACATACATAGCGTTAAATGGAACCCTCTACACATATTTGACTCATGTGAAATTAATCTTGGGATAGAAGCTAATGATCCCTGTACAGTTTTACATCTTATAGTGAGTACGATAGGTGCCATACAGTTTAACAACATTTTGTAAGGACACATGTGTTATGAAATTTAATGTCTTGCATCTAAGACAAAATCCATGCAGTTTAGTTTCATGTGAATATGATGAAATATCACATGCTATAGATGAAAAAATCTATTGTATACTCTAGTTTAATGTCATGCACTAAGGATGTTTTGTCCATGCAGTTTAACATCATGTGATGAAGATAATTTCATTTTGTAGTTTTATATCATGTGATCAGGACGACTTGTGCCATGCAGTTTAACATAATTTGGAGAAGATGATTTCATCATGATGTTTTAGATCATGTGATCAGGACAACTGGTGACATGTAGTTTAATAGCGTGTAGTGAAGATGATTACATCATGCAGTATTATTTCATGAGATCATGATGACTGGTATCATGCAGTTTAATGTTGTGTGGTGAATATGATTTCATTATGTAGTTTTACATCATGCGATCAGGATGATTAACATTGGATACATGAAATATTTCTTTAGTAACCTTGCATTGGTGGGATATGTGGTGAGATTTCCAGCCATTGAAATTAAGGAATACGCTCTATTGGAGTATAAATTGTGTATTATATATGGTCCTTCCCATTTTTCTCTAATATTGTGGGTTTATTACCTTGTATCATCATTGTTATAAGGACTAGAACAATTTCTCCTTCCAAAAAGGACCGAAGGAAAACCTTTTTGTTAAAGGCTCGTGCAATAATGTTTTAATAAATTTATAAATGTTGTAAGGTATTTCATATTTTTTTCATCCAATCTCTCGAACTCATCAATACATATTTGGGACTTCTCTTTTGTGTATAGTTGATTAGAGATGGAAACATGGAGAGATGGTTGTTGAACATCAATGGGTATATCCACTTTTGTCCTGTATACCAATTAATACAGGGTTGCTTGAGTGGTGATGCAATTCGTGGTCTAGTAATCTCATAGATCATGGAGGATCTTGTCCATCCATGATTTATTTTCCATATCTACCCTTTTGTGGAGCATTTTGGATAGGGTCTTTTTTAATGCCTCTATCTATCTATTTTCCAATACATGGTAGTGGGATGAACAGTTGGACTTGATGCCATACTTCTGATATAACTTTTCCACTTCAGTAGAGTAGAAATTGTTGTTGTTTTCCATTATTATTTTATGAGGGACACCAAATATGGTGATGATGATGGCTTTCACAATGCTAGAAATGTTTATTTCTAGGGCTTCCTTGAGGGGTATAACTTCTTTAAATTTGGAAAAGAAGTCGGTTTCTGTGAGAATAAACATGATTTTTTTCCATGGTGGGAGGGTATGGTCCCATGATATACATTACTTATACGAAATATGACCATGAGTACTTGGTTGTGTGAAGTAACTCGAGGGGTTGATCGATGAAATTAGCACGAACCCGACAAGAATGAAACTTTTTTGTGAATTCCTTGAAATCTTATGTCATAGTGGGCATGTAGTATCCAAGCCTTCAAATCTAAAGGGGGATATTGGATCTTGATGGGTGTGCCCCACAATATCTATCAAGAAATTCCTTCATAATGGTATTGCGGTCTTTTCCATAAATTCATCTTTGAGGGATCCCATAAAATCCTCTCTTATAAAGGTCCTTTTGCTTATTTGTTCCATCATACAAAACAAAGTTAATTACTCATCTCTTTATTTGTTCTATTCTGGATCTATCAAATGGGAGTTCTCCCTTTTGTTGGTAACCTACGAGTGGATTCACCTAGTCGATGGTAGGGCCATACGACTCAAGAATGGGACTAATATTTTCAATTTCTTATGTGTTGGAATAAAAATGGTAAGACCGTCTGGTAGTGGGAAATATTTTTGACTATTTCATCATAGTCTAGATCAGCTAGGGCGGTGGGTGCATTTTTCAATACCTCGGTTTGTGTATTTTGTGACCAGGGGACATGAGTTAATTTGGTTCTGATGGAAATGTTCACATCAAATACCATACATGGTCCATCAAAGGTATTATATCCACTTTCTTGATAACATATTCACCATTTAATTAATAGATGACAATTTATAAGTCGCCTTTTATCTTCAAACATTATTTGTGTGCTTTTAGTGTGAGATCTAAGCTATCAAAGAGAGCCTGGTACTCCACTTAATTATTTGTGCACCCTTCCAATAGTAAAAAGAAGTAAGGAAATACTGCCTTTTTGGAGTTATGATTACAACTTCTAGAACCACTTTTTTGATCTTGGGTTCTTCCATCCTTTTTTCTATCAGAATTTGGGATACACTATCTAAATGCATCTCCCATGTTTGAGAGCCCTCTTTCCCAAAGAAAACCTCTTAATATTTTAATTCAGCATCCAATGGAGTCATTTATATTGAGGGGTGCTCATCTAGAAAATCATCCAATGCCTAGCCTTTAATGTGTTTCTAAGACACAAACCGTATGTTGAACCTCTCTAGGATAACTAACCACCAGGACAAGAATCTATTCAGCATTGGAGTGTTGATAATATAGTTGAGAAGGATTTTAAACGAGACCAAATGGACCTTATGGTGTGGTACATAATGATTTATATTATGGACCACAATTATTAGGTGTAGAGACTCATACATGACATTCATAGACACTAAATTACATTTTCATAATACTTAATACATCACAAAAACAGACGCCCAAAGACCGTATTTGTTTAGTGTATTTGGAAACTCAGAACATAATCATCTAATCATGGTGAAAGATCTTTAACATCTCCCATAAATATCTTCCTCTTTTGTTTTCTTACTTAATTACATTATTAATATCATGGGGAAAAGAAAACATAAAAAGGGTGAGATCAAATGCCCAGTAAGGGTAAACATGGAGAACATAAAAACAATCCATAAACAATTGAACGTAAAAACATGAACATAAGAAGTGGCATGAATCTTGACAGAAAATAAGGAATATATCATAAAAGAACACTAATAATGATAAAATTTCATGGTAATAAAACATGTAATTATGGAAAACCATTAATCACATGTTATGATCTCCATAGTATCCATGGCATTGTTGCCAAGACCATCATAGTGGACAAAGTCCATTGCTGAACTAGGTTCACAAGTTGTTCCAGCCCTGTATTACTGAACCTGATTCACTTATCATTCCATTCATGTCTATATAATGAGATATAAATCTTTACCCAATGCATTGGAGGGATATATAGGACCCAACCATCTTATAATGAAATCATTCTGACTTGTTCCACAAAATAAACATAAATCATTCCTCAAAACCCAATGAATAAAATGGGTTTCATAAACATCATCCCATCATATCATAATCCATATAAAACAAATGGATATCATTTCATAATAAGAAGAATCAAACCGTGGAAATAATAGAGACATTATACCTGAAACATAATCATACTAAATATTGTCATCTTATATGGAAAATAGTTTTGACAAAACACATGAAATGAATTTTGAGAAAAATATCCTTTCTTCTTCAAAATAATTTTTTTTTCGCAAAATACAATAAAATTTTAAAAGAAATAATTTTTTTAAAATAATCATGAAATCATTTTTAGGAATATTCATGAAAATTAAGCATTATGAAACTGTAAAAATCGTTTCATTCCATATATGTTAAAAAAACCTTCTCCTCGTACTTTTTCCAGAAAAGTCAAAAAGTTACTCGTATGGTAAAAAAAGAATGATTAATTCCATAACACAATGTAAACATCAAATAGGGGGGAAACATGAATTTAAACATACATGGAATAATATTAAACACTTTATGAAAAACATTTTTATGGACATGGATGAAAAATATAACCCCAGTAAATACTTACATATAAGCAATCTCAGATAAAAATGAGATTTGCAAAATTATCCCTTGCCTTATGTCCAATTTCATCTGTATGTGTTCGAGAATCCTGTATAGTGGGTTTAAACATATTATTAACTTGTAACAGAACCATAATAATATTTATGATATCATATATGATTCACTTAAGACTTTATATTACCCATTCTTTTGTCAATTCCATGTTAAAGCAGTGTTTTGGGTAAAATCGTTTCATTTATCGTCCGTGTTTTGACTTGTAATTATTCATATGATTACTTATATCATGATTAATTACATAAAAAATGTAAAACATGATTTATATATAAAATATATTCATAATATACATAGATATATTAGATCAATAAATTGAATGAAATACACCGTTCATGAAGACGGTGGACCGTACGTACGTATGAATGCTATTTTTGTTTCCTTATTAAATTGAATGGAAGTAAGTAAATAACATATAAATAAATCCAGTATCATTAATATGTAATATATTTAATTATTATTTAATATATATACTTTATAATCATTCTTTAATGGTTAACATGGAGAATTAATCTCATCGCGACGTAGAGACGGTAATCCGTACGTACGCACGAGCGATGATATCATTCCCATAATTATTAAATGGAATTAGAGTGGATGATATAATATTTCAGAATTAGTATAATGTTATAATAAACATATATATTTATTGTTTACGCCATTATACCCATCCAAGTAAGGTGGTGGTGGAAAAACAGATTACACCACATCGTGGAGATGGTATTCCATATGTACGCACGCACAGTGATTTCATTTTTCGTACGATGGATAGATGGTGAAATAGGGTTGGTTCATATTTATAATTACATATCATTATATGAGAGATACTTATGTTATTAATTTATTATGAAACAATAAAATAAGAGGAAGTAGAAGAAGAAATGAACTTGAAAGAATTGGTAAAGGATATTACCTCTTCTTCAACGCGCCTCTTCTAAACCTCCTCTTAGGGCACTAAATTTGGTCTTTGAAGAAGACAAGGACCTCTAGTATGTTTCTAGGGAAGTGGAGAAGAGAAATGGTCAGGTTTAGTGGAGCGTGAAGGTGAAAAATGGTGTGAGGAGGAGAGGAAGGAGGTGCCCTTTTATAAGAGAGGATAGGGGAACTTTTGGAAACCTCTAAAATATTAATTTATAATATACTCAAACCCCACTTAAAAACCACCAAAAATGAATCAAATAACAAGATTAGTTGTTATAGGATAGTAATATCATCAAAAAATAAGATTTACACATGTTGGTAATTTATTTTAAACCTTATCTACTTGATTTATTGATATTTAATCTATTTAATTTTATTTATGGTAATAATATTCTAAATTTTAAATTGTTATAAATAATTACTTATGTGCTGTGAATTGTCCATAATTGGGTATGTTATGACATTTTAGACCATATAAATTTCAATTTATAAATTTTAAATATTTTTTTATTTTTAAACAATTTTATAATATGCTATTTTTATAAAATAACAATAGTATCAATTTTGACACTATTCATTTATTTGAATTTAAATAAAATCCACACAGAGGATATATTCAGACCAAAATATTTAATAGACTCTGAAAAAGTAATATTCATCTAGAAAATTTTTTTAGAACATTAATTAGTTCATGTAATATTTATTTTAATATTTTTAATTCCATTTATTTGATATTTCAATCAATAAAATAATTTATACATCACTATTGTGTCATCATTAATGATACTTATTTAATCGCTAAAAATTATAAATAAATTATCATGATTTAGATAATTTTATTATATTTCTGGAGACAATTTATATTCGATGTCTTATGTGGTTTATCACTAAATTAAAATTATTACACTTCTAAGATATAAGAGAGTGACATGTTGTCACTTTCTTTTGTTTTAATAATAATTATATCATTTTCATGGTCAAAAGTCCATGAAATGAATCTATTATGACACCTAAATGATTTGGGTCAACTTTTATCAATCCAATAGAATTTTGGCAGGTCTTAGGGTAATTTTATAATCTTATTTTTACCATTAATTACCTGATTTACCTTTAACTGTAGTAGATAAAAATTACCGTAGTTACTATTCATAACATCAAAAAAATAAAAGTAACATATTAACATAATTTGGACCCACAGAATCCAAACATGGATCCCATTTATTATAATTCAAAACATAGAAGTTGCAGTAATTAATTTAAAATTAATCCCGTTGTTAAGAAAACGAGATTTAAAAGTTAAAACATTGTCAAAGATTGAAATGTTTTTACCTTGAATTCAATGTAAAATTAATGAAAATGACTTAAATTATATTAAATGGTAAAAATATATTCTATTTATACTTTAAAACCATTAAATATTATAATTTAACTATTTAAATTATCTCAATGAAAAAGTTGTTTTTAATTAATATTTAGCGTATTTTTACTATTCATCAAAATATGAAAGTTAACAGAACAATTTTAAAAATTTATCCAAAGTAAATTTAAATATCCTTATTGAAATAAATAATTATATTTCCACAAATTGGACTTATAAATGTGTAAAAAACTATATTTAAAGTGGGTGCGCCATTAAAAGGTGAAAAAACTGCATTTTTTGAAAAATAATTCTTTTATTCAAAAATTTGATTTTGTTCTCATACCTCATTACAGAAAATGTGTAAGATAAAATATAATGTTATAAAATTCAAAATTAAGTTAGTACTATTAATAACGACAATTTCTTAATAATATTATAACAATATATCGTTGTTTAGTGAAACTCGGTATTGCGTACAACACATGCTATTGAGGAAGGTCTCTCTTGCGTGTAATGCAATCCAAGTCAGGGTTGTGTGTAGGTAAAGCTTCCTTTGGTGTTGCATATAACATACTCAAAATATAGTTCAATTATACATTGATCAAAATCTATACATAGTGTTGTGTAAAATGAATTTTATTTAAAAGAACTTGAAATTTTGTGCATCACAATCCAAGAATAGTGTAGCATATACTACAAGCTAATATGGTGTTGCATATATCATAATCTAATCATGGTGAAGCGTACAAAAAAATACATCAAAAAAAAAGAACATTTCTCTTAAAATCTCATGGTGTTACATTCTACCACCGTTAAAATGAATTTCGCCCTTCAAATTTGTTAGGGTTATAAATAGTTTTCTACTTGAATTTATCTTTTATAGAAGCCCACATCATAAAAAGGAATACTAAATCATCATTTTAAAAAGGAACGTTAGAAATATAATAGATACCCAAAGTAACTCATCATTGGGTTTCCACATAAGAGAATATAGGTGAAAATATGGATGTGGAAGAGAAATCTAACCATCATGTTTGGATAAAGAGTGGTAGAGAACATGGCTATGAAAAGTACAAAAATCACAAAACCATAAATTTTTTATGATATAAGGTACCATCTGATTAATCATACATGAGGGCACTAGGACAACATTTTTCGTTTTCAAGATCATTTCCCTAATTTTGAAGAATTAAAAGAAATACTTACTTGATTTTAGTATAATCTCACTGTTGTTTGTGCCTTGAACAATTTCCACTTCATCTCTTAAAGAAATGAAGTTGAATTTGCCTTTTGTGTAGTGTTAGTAGATCATGTGATAGAATGATAGGACATTCCATCTCTCTCAAACATAAGGATAGAAAAATTTATATACATAAGCCCATCTTATTGTGGGATAAATCGTATATGGTTCTAAAAATGGACTTATACTTCATCTATCATATTGCTTAATAAAATAAAACTATTTTCTACTAACCAGGGACTTCTTGTAGGCCATTGGTAGGCGATAAAGTCCTGTCACACTTCGGTTGTGGGTTCGATTCTCGGAACCTTGTCCGATGCAACGGGTTGTTGCCCATCCTACAGGTTTTCCTTCTTCTAAAACGACACAATTATAACATTATTGAAATAATATTGAAAAATGGTTCTATCCATAAAAAATATTATTTTATGTCCAACATAATCCATTTAAAATCTTTAGTCTTATCCAAAATACTTCTATCCAAGATCATAGTATAAGGAATACGATTACTAGAAATGTCATCAACCAAGCATGTGAATACAATCATTTATATCCCATATATAATAAGATATATCTTGTTGATCACATTCAAAACATGTGAATACCTTAATCTTGTATTCTCTTGAAACATGAATTGCCATAGAACCTTATTGAAAACATAAATGTTGTCAAAAGTTTACTCTTTCCACATACCAAAATACCAAAAATTATTTATAGTCAAACCATGATGTCACTTTGTCCTTATATCAGTCATGAGCTCATTAATAATATCAAACATATTATTTTCTCCTTATCCCTTAATTATGCGCATATAATATGCTTTCCAAAAATATTTCAATCACTTTTCATGGTTACTAGTACCATACAATTATTAAAAACTACAATAAAGAAATACATTGATTTCCAATATTCCATGATACTAAAAATGAGATTCCACAACACTATTCTGGAATCCCGTTACATAAACACTTAATCATTCCTCCACTTCGTTGTCATATTCAACATTCCCAATAGTGATTTCATTGACATCCCATTGTCCTTTTCCTTTATAGGTTGTTGATATCGATTATCAATAACCCTTGTATTAGGGAATTGGTTAGTATAATGCCCCATTTCCCTACACTTTTAGCATTGAAGTGTTGGTCGTGTGTTCTCTGTAGTCTTTTCTCTATTCAAATCATTAGTTACCTTTTTTCCATTGCTCTACCACTCAACTGCTTGATGAACTTATTTTCCACACTTAAAACATTTTCTAGTCCCTTTAAGACAATCTCCACCATGCTTCTTTCCACAATTTGAGCATAACGAAACATTTGTCTTCTTTTCACCATATTTTAGAGATTTTTCCTTGAACTCCATCATTCATTTTTTGTCTAAACCATGAGATGGATATGTAACACCAACTTCTAGTTATAACTTTAATGAACAACACCCAATTTCTTAATATATATTTATGTCTCTTATATCTAATGCCCTTATAAGACTTTGTTTTAAGCCACTGAAGAATCGATCAATTTTACTTTCAGGTTGGATGATAAAGCCAGATGCATACCTTGCAAGCCTTGTAAAATTCTCCTCGTATATACGAACAGATTCATCATCCTTTTGATTAAGCTCAAAGAACTCCATTTCCATATTTGTTCTAAGAATGCAATTGAAGTGCTTATTGAAAGACAAGTTCTTGAACTCGTCCCATTCCATGGATTCAATTTCACCTTAGGGACTTGTATTATTAATTAGAGTCCACCCATGGCCTGCTTCACCATCTAAACATTAAACAGCCAGAATGAACTTTTCATGTTCTAAACATCAATGTATGGAAAATATCTTTTCAATTGTACTGATCCATAGTTCATCAACAAGTGGACCAGAAGACCCACTAAAATAAGGTGGATGTTGCCTCATAAAGGACTCAATAGAATATTGTTCTCTTATCTGCTCATTCAGAAGTCCAGAATTATTCATAGATTTTGTAAATATGGAAATAATATTTTTTTATCCATATTCCATACCAATGGTTTGTTCAGGAGGGCAATCATTTCATTTTCCATTACATTGATCAACAAGGTTCCTTTGGGTTCCATCCATCGTCTAAAACCCAAAAATATTAGTGTAAGAGGCAAAAATCATGCTAGGAAAACAACATAATAAAGTGGGATTACATTTAATATCTAACATCTTAGGTTTAATTCTATGATTTTACATTAATCCTAGGACTATAACCTTTACATATACTAAACCATTGAGACATCCGTAGACATACCTTAGAAATATCTCTAGGGATTTCACTAATGTTATCGCATCCTAGTTTCCAAGGGTTAAATAAAACTTCACTCTAATACCAACTGTAGAGACCAATAATTGACGTATATATAAATTACATTACATTTTCGGAATACTTAATACATTACAAAAATAGACTCCCAAATACGGTATTAGTTTAGTGTCTTTGGAAACTCAGAACATAATATTCTAATCACGGTGAAAGATCTTCAACATCTCCCATAAATATCTTCCCTTTTTTCCTTTCCTAAAACCTTTATTTATATCCTAGGGAAAACAAAACATAAAAATATTGAGCTAAAATGCTCAGTAAGGGTAAACATGGAGAACATAAAAACAATCCATAAACATTTTAACATAAAAACATGAACATAAGCAATGAAATAAATCTTGGCAGTACATAAGGAATAGATCATAAAGGAACATTAATCATGACAAAATATAATGGGAATAAAACTTCTAATTGTGAAAAACCATTAATCAAATGTTATGATTTCCATAGTATCCAAGGCATTGTTGCCAAGACCATCATAGTGGACAATGTCCAATACTGAACCCGGTTTACTTGCAATTCCAACCCTGTATTACTGAACCAGATTCACTTGTCATTCTAGCCATGTCTATATAATGAGATATAAATATTTAGCCAATAAATTGGAGGGAGATATAGGTCCCACCTATCTCATAATGAAATCATTCTTACTTGTGCCACAAAATAAACATAAATCATTAATCATAACCCAAAGAATAAAATGGGTTTCATAATCATCATCCCATCATAACATAATCCATATAAAACAAATGGATATAATTACATAATAAGAAGAATCAAACCATGGAAATAATAGAGACATTATACTTGAAATATAATCACACTAAATAATTTCTTCTTATATGGAAAATAGTTTTGACAAAACACTTGAAATGAATTTTGAGGAAAATATCCTTTCTTCTTCAAAATCATTTTCTTTTCCCAAAATTCCAATCTATTTTAAAGTAAAATTATTTTTTTGAAAATAATAATGAAATATTGTAGAGTAAGATTCATGAAAATTAAGCGTTATGAAACCATGAAAATCAGATCATGTCGTATATGATTAAAAAAATATTATCCTGGTACTTTTGCCAGAAAAGTCAAAAAGTTCCTTGTATGTTAAACAAAAGAAAGATTCCTTCGATAATACAATGTAAAAGTCAAAGAGGGGTAAATATGAAATTAATAATACATGTATGAATATTAAACACTTTATTAAAAACATTTTTATGGACATGGATGAAAAATATAACCCCATTAAATACTTACGTATAAACAATCTCGGATAAAAATGAGATTTGAAAAATTATTACATACCTTATGTCCAACTTCTTCCGTATGTATCCGAGACTGTTATATAGTGGATTAAAACATATTATTAACTTGTAATAGAAAAATAATAGTATTTATGATGTCATATATGATTCACTTAAAACTTTATATTACCCGTTTATTTTTCAATTCCATGTTAAAGCAGCGTTTTGGGAAAAATCGTTTCATTTATCGTTTGTGTTTTCACTTGTGATAATTCATATGATTACATATATCATGATTACGTAATTACATAATGTAAAACATGATTTATATATAAAATATATTCATAATATACATATATATAATAGATCGATAAATGGAATGATATACACCGTTCATGGAGACGGTAGGTCATACGTACGCATGAACGTTGTTTTCGTTTACTTATCAAATTGAATGGAAGTAAGTAAATAACATATAAATAAATCCAGTATCATTAATATTTCATATATTTCATGATTATTTAATATATATACTTTATAATATTTCTTGAATGGTTAACTTGGAGAATGAATCTCATCCCGTCGTGGAGATGGTAATCCGTATGTATGCACGAGCAATGATATCGTTCCCATAATTATTGAATGGATTTAGAGTGGATGATATAATATCTCAGAATTATTATCATATTATATTGACCATATATATTTATTATTTACACCATTATACCCTTCCAAGTAATGTGGTGGCGGAAAAACAGATTACACCACGTCGTGGAGATGGTATTCTGTATGTATGCACGCGTGGTGATTTTGTTTTTATAGGATGGATAAAAGGTGAAATATGTTTGGTTCATATTTATAATAACACATTAATATATTATTGATACTGATTTTATTAGTTTACTATGAAACAAAAAAAGAAGAGGAAGTAGTAGAAGAAATGATCTTGAAATAATCGGTAAATGATATTACATCTTCTTCGAAGTGCCTCTTCTAAACCTCTTATTAGGGCACTAAAGATGGTCTTTGAAGAACACTAGGAACTCTAGTATGTTTCTAGGGAAGCTTAGAAGAGAAATGGGTAGGGTTTTTCTGATATTTAAGGCTCAAAATGGAGTGAGGAGGAGATGGATGAGGTACCCTTTTATAAGAGAGGAGAGGAGCACTTTTGGAAACCTCAAAAATATAAATTTATAATAAACTCAAACCACACTTAAAAACCACCACAAATGACTCAAATTATAATATTAGATGATATAGGGTTGTAATATCATCATCCAATAAGATTTAGACATGTTGGTAATTTATTTTTAACCCTATCAACTTGATTTATCCTTATTTAATCTATTTAATTTTATTTGTGGTAATAATATTCTAAATTTTAAATTGTTACAAATAATTACTTATGTGTTATGAATTGTCCATAATTGGATACTTTATGAAATTTTAGACCATATAATTTTCAATTTATAATTTTTAAATATTTTCGTGATTTTTAAACAATTATATAATATGTTATTTTTATAAAATAACAATAGTGTCAATTTTGACACTATTTATTTATTTGAATTTAAATAAAATCCAAATAGAGGATATATTTAAAAAAAATATTTAATAGACTTATAACATGTCATATGAATCTATAAAATTTCTGGAGAACATTAATTATTTCATCTAATATTTATTTTAATATTTTTAAAACCATTTATTAGATATTTCCATCAAAATAATAATTTATACATCACTATTGTGTCATCATTAATGATAATTATTTAATATAAAAAAATTCTAAATAAATTCTCATGATGTACATAATTTTATTATATTTCTGGAGACTATTTATATTCTATGTTTTATGTGGTTTATCATTAAATTAAAATTATTACACTTATAAGATATAAGAGAGTGACATGTTGTCACTTTCTTTGATTTTAACAATAATTATATCATTTTCATGGTAAAAAGTCCATGAAATGAATATATTCCAACCCTTTAATGATATGGGTCTACTTTTATTCTTCCAATAGAATTTTGGCTGGTCTTAGGGTAATTTTATAATCTTATTTTTTCCCTTAATTACCCGATTTATCTTTAGCTGTAGTAAATAAAAATTACCGTAGTTACTATTCATTACATCAAAAAAATAAAAGTAACATATGAACATAATGTGAACCCAATGAATCCAAATATGAAAACAATTTTTCAAAATTCAAGACACAGAAGTTGCAGTAATTAATTTAAAATTAATCCCATTGTTAAGAAAATGGGTTTTAAAAGTTAAAACATTCTCAAAGTTTGAAATGTTTTTACCCATGAATTTAATGTAAAATTTATGATAAAGACTTACATTTTATTAAATGGTAAAAATATATTCTATTTATACTTTAAAACCATTCAACATTATAATTTATCCGTATAAATAATCTCGATGAAAAATGTTGTTTTTAATTCAAATTTAGCGTATTTTTACTATTCATCAAAATATGAAAGTTAACAGAAAAATTTTAAAAAATTATCCAAAGTAAATTTTTATATCCTTATTGAAATAAATAATTTTATTTATTCAAATTTAACTTATTAACTGTAAAAAATATATTTAAATTGGGTGCGCCATCAAAACCCGGAAAAACTACATTTTTTAAAAAATACTTCTTTTATTCAAAAAATTGATTTTGTTCTCATACCTCATTCCAGAAAATGTGTAAGATGAACTATAATGTTATAAAATTCAAAATGTGGTTAATAATATTCATAACTTCTAGTTCATAATAATTTTATAACAATATATTGTGGTTTATTGAAACTCGATATTGCATATAACACACGCTTTATAACAATATATCATTGTTTTGTGAAACATGGTATTACGTACAACACATGCTATTGAGGAAGGTCTCTTTTTCCTATAATACAATCCAAGTTATGGTTGTGTGTAAGGAATTCTTCCTTTTGTGCTGCGTATATCATACTCAAAATATAGTTCAATTATACATTGATCAAAATCTATACTTAGAGTTGTGTAAAATGAGTTTTATTCGAAAGAACAATAAATTTTGTGCATCACAAGCCTATAATAGTGTTGTGTATACTGAAAGATAATATGGTGTTGCATATAGCACAAGCTAATCTTGGTGAAGCGTACAACAAAAGACATCAAAGAAATTAAAAATAATAATTCTCATAAAATCTCATGGTGTTTCAATAGGTACATAAAAACCTACTATAAATTTTAATAATGAGTATCAGAATCTATCATGGTCCGACTGAGATAGTAGAGGTTTTTCTCACTTCCAATTTCATTCTTTTGCACAAGGAAGGCTCCTGGGGATCTCTCTAAGGCTATCACATACAAAATAAGTTGTATTATTTCGATAGGAATCATTATCACTAACAAGATTAAGTGATATTTCATGAGATTATCGAATGCCTCTTGAAAATCACCAGTCCAATGATATGAGACCACCTTCTTCATCAACCAGGTAAAGGGAAAATATTATCCTGTGATTTTGGATACAAAATTCTAAATTTAGGCTAAATTTCATTAAAGTCCTCTCAACTCCGTGTGGTTTTGGGGAGGTAAAATTCCATGGATAGACTTTGTTTTCACTGGTTCGACATCAATTCCATGATGGCATATGATGAAGCTGAGGAATTTCTCTTATGTGACCTCGAAAGCACATTTTAAGGGGTTCATTTTCAGACTGTGTTGTCATAGTTTTTTTAAAATGGTTTCAAGATCTTCCATGTGGTCAGAGTGTTTTATTTATTTAACCAGCATATCATCAAAATATAATATTATGTATCCCCTCAAAAAAGATTTGAAAATATGATGCATGGTGTGTTGGTATGTGACACCAATATTTTTTAAACCGAATATAATTACCTTATATGAAAATATTTTTTAGGGGTATCTGAAGGCATTGGACTCTTCATATTATTAGAACATTCAAATTTGAATATATCATGAATAGATTTCTATGAAAAACAATGCATGATATCCAAAAGTTTCACTGATTAACAATTCTATAATTAGGACCATGAAGTTATCTTTTGGGAAGTACTGATTGAGATGCCTAAAATAAATTCAAATTATAATGTTCCCACTATTCTTTTTGATGGGGACTATATTTTATTTCCATATGGGGTATTTTAATTCCCTAATGATTTTATTTTTGATGATCTTGTCAACTTCAACCCCTATTTTTGCAGCATGTTCCAGGTGAGTTCTTCTGGAAGATTTCTTATAGCCACAGTTGTCTTCCAATAGGCCGAAACAGTGATTGAACACTCTGGGATCAAGGATTTTTATTTTTATTTAGTTTTAGGATAAAACATCTTGATTCTACCTTAGTAAGGTGGTGTATACCTCTTTCTCTTTGCAATACATGGTTGTACTAATTTGAGTGGGTCGTGAGTCTTCTTGGATACCCATGTTTATTTCTCTAAGTTCATCAATGGTTGTAGATACACCCTACTCAAATGATGGAGGGGAATACATAAAGTCTCATTCTTCCACTTCTTACATATATTCCTCATCATCATCATCTTCTAATGGAGAAAAATTTCATGAGATGAATTCTCCAAAGTTTAGAGGAGAGCTGTAATTTTGGCATTTAGAGGCTGAGCCAAGTTCTTCTGATCTGATTGATAGTGGGGGATCTTCTGAAAAGGATGGAGTTAGGGAATAAAAATTTGCTCTTTCTATTCTATCTTAGTGGGTGAGGTAGAGATCATAAGGAGCCCTGCATATGGATTGAGGGAATTTTCATTTGAGCATTCACTATTATTTTGGGGGTCAGCAGAACTTTTATCGTTTTGAGGTCTGACGACTATGACTGAAATCATGAGCACTATTTGATATGTGTCTGAATTTAGACTATTAACCTCCACTTGATTGATGGTAAGTATAAGTACTTCAATGAGATTTCTGAAGGGGTCATCGGGGAATAATTATAAATCAATTGCATCATTGACCCAATAAATCCCATATACTAATGGTTTCTTTACTTCCAACTCATAAAATTCTACATCGATATAGTGTGACTCTCAATATTCAAATGGGGCCATATTGGTTTGAAAAGTTCAAATCTATCTTATGGTGAAATATTTGATGCACCGATGGTATGAAAAGGGAATGAATGTGTTCTATTGGAACCAAAGACTTCCTAGAAGGACATTGAAGGCTGTACTTTTCTAGACCACCATAAATTACGAGTCATCCATGAGGTATCCATGTCAACATTTAAGATTTATTTAGCCTAGTGTATTTTGATCAATTTTATCATAGCCCAAAAAATTTGTGGTGTAAGGTGTTAGGTTATCTTCATTGCATCTCAACCAACAGAGTGTCTAAGTTGGGATGAGATTTTCTCTAGATACATTGTCAATGGAGACATTTTACATATAGACATATTTTCTATTTCTAGAAACATATAAGAGTTTGACATGTCCATAAAAAATGGCGTCTTCATATTAATCCGTGAAGGAGACAATCATATATAATTTTACTTGATCTGTCTTTTTTGGATATAAATCGATGGTAACCACTTCAGCTTAAAAATCATTGGGGATTAGAAATGCTTATATAAGAAGTTCTCTAAGATCCTTTGACATGTTCAGGGCATCTAGGATTGACAACATGTCTAGTACTGAAGCCAATTATTTAAGAATATCATATTTCTAATCAAAATTACAAAACATCCCAATATGGGGATGCTCTTTCATAGTCACTTTAGGGGATTCAGCATTTGATAATGATGGGATATCCCTTAGTACCCGAGATGGAGGAGCTTCAGTCCTTTGGGGGTTGGTTCGGGTAGGTCTTCCCACATGACGAGGGAAACTAGTCACATTTTTTTCATTGGATGGATATTATAGAAATGTTGGGCAATAATGGCTTCTTACAGGGGCAGGGGAATTTTCCTATTATATTTGGGTCTACTGGAGGTCTCTTCTGTGGGTTTTTTCAATATTTATAGTTTGAGATGAGGTTCCACTATAAGCTTGACTTCTACGATATCTGCATCAACTTTGATATCCCTTGCTTCTATAGCCTCTTCTTCTAACCTGTTGATTGGGTGCGGGTTTTACTGTTGACATCCAAGGGATTCTACACGATTCAGTTCATTCCTTGGAGATGGGGCTGGTGTAGGGGTGTATTAAGAATAACAGAATCCACTTCAACTCTTCTCATACTTTTTCCTAGGGAAGATGGGGCTTCCTGGGATGTGAGATTATTCTGTTGTAAGGATTAATCAATTAATTGGGAAATGATAGAGAAATTAAAAAACCCACTTGTATACATCACTAGGATGAGTGGTCCCATAGCTCATCATGGATATTGTCAATACACATTGCAAGCATCCTATCTTGGGTGAGTGGTCGGTTCAAAGATTTGATAAATCCTTTCCATCTGGAAATGATTTCTAAAACTCTATCATTCTCCAACTGTTTAGAGTTCATAAGTTAACCGACTATCATTTTTGGAAATGTTGTACTAAATTAGAAATGGAATTGTTGATAATGATCCTCCAATCATGTGATCGAAATATTTGACAAACTATTATACCATAAAAGGCCAAACCTTGTATGGTTCATATGAATCATCTGAGTTTCACTACTTCTTGTTTCTCTGGGGTTCCCATCCTGGGATCCCAATAGGATATGGAGTGCATTAGATGTTGTTCTGGATCACCTGAACCATTTAATGCTAGGAATACAAGGTTCCTGAAATTTGGTGCCAGGGGGATATTGTTTACCCAGTCAAGATATGGTTTCTTTTCCAGTTGTATGAGGGAATGTCTCCCTTACATGGCTTCAAATAAATATTTCAATGACTCGATGGAATTCATGAGCCCATGATGTTTTCATCATTGGATCTGAGCATGGGTGCACATAGCATGGGAAAGATTGTTCGGTCCGACACTACTAGAGCTTCAGGTGGATACTCAACCGGGGGAAACAATTATGGATTTTATAGAATTTGTTTTGATTGTTTCCTCAAGGGTTTGAAAAGTTGATATTCTAATGGGATGGGATTTAGATAGACTAATGGTCCAAAATCCTCCTTGAATTAACTTTCTGGCCTTGATTTATAGTTTTCAATGATCCCTTGTGGTAGAGGCACACCTGCTAGAAGGTTATGTTGATGCTATAATTGGGGAACATATCCAATATGATGCCTTCCTCTGAGAATCTCATCATTGATTTTCCTCAAATATTTCATTTTCTCGTCCTATGAAGAGAATATTTGTTCAGTTTTTAGGGACTCATTCTCATTGGGGTGAGGGTCAGATATGACCTTGATTTTATTCTTCTAGTTTTTGGGTATTCATAGAGGAGGTAGTGAGGGATTGACTGAGAAAGCACCCAAATTTAGGACGACCCTATGATTCTGAGTGTGTACAACTCTAGGTTCGGTGCAGATCAATTTTTGAGCAGGCCCATCCTCCCCATATTCTTCTACATTTACATAATTTTTGGAAGGGTTGGTAGGATTAACTTCCAAGATATTCAATGATTCATATATCATGGTGGGTTTCTTACTAGTTACTGAAGAGTAGGAGGGCATTTTCCTCCTTTATTGGATTTTATCCTTCCATTATGAGATCATCGTCGAGTTTCTTGGAAAATGATAACTCAGAGGGAATACTTTTAGGACCTCTCTATATTTATCCCTTATGAGTGAAATTAATCATGGGATAAGACAGAATGGGTGAGCTCTCAATTCATTGTACTCCCTAGATGGGAAAAGGCGGACATCCACTAGGGGTAGTTGAGGTGAAAATGTTCCCTACTCAAAGGTATGGGGTTTATCCTGTTCTGTTATCATGATTCATTAGATTATATTTTCTATTTATATAGGGGAATTTTGTGTTAAAAATCCCGCAAAACCAATGATATGGGGCTCGTCCCAAATTCCAGAAAGTGCTGCTGCTATCACCGCTTCCTTTATCTTGATATTTCTCATTTGAGGGTGAACCAGATATGGTGTTGAGTTTACAAATGAATTATTTATTTCTAAGATAATTTTCATTACTTGATTATTGGATTCCCTTATGAAGCAATCCTACTGGATGTTCTCAATCTCATGGTTCATGAGTTTTTCAATGGCTCATTCTCGTCTGGCTTAATGCTTGTGTGGCTTACTCGATGCTGGTTATTATTGAGAATTTTTTCTTTCCTAAACATAGATTTCATTTGTTCATCATCTTAGGATAATGAAATAGTAGGAATTCCGTTCCAATGGGTTCAGTGGGATGGATTGTTGGTCGAATTATAATGCTCTCTGATCACCCTAGTCCTAGATATGAACACTATACAGGGAATCACTGAAAAGGAAATAAAAATTGTGCAGCACATGGATGTATATCGGTTTGAGATCATTCTTTCACCTCTAAGATTGTGGATGATGTGCATACAGAAGGTTTTCTAGATCAATTTTCTAGGTAATATCCCCCAGTATATTGACACTATCTACATACCCTTCATAGGGTAAATACGGTTCTTTCATATGGAGAAGATTATTCTAGATATTGAGATGAATGTTATTTGTGTATTCCTTAGATAACTCTCTCGGTATGCTGGAATGAGAAGTAATTGTGGGCCAAAACATAACTAGTATGTCACCTTTTCCAATTTTTTTCTCAGGATCAACATATCCTTTTTCTCATTTTCTAGATACTCCTATACTTTTAATGTGAAAATTGAATGCTTCTTGATGTTTTCATTCAAAGTATTGGGGATAGCAAAAGTCCCATCAATATATGAATGGTACATGGGCTCGAAAGAAGCGCACGACCCTGAACCATATCCTGAGTGAGAAAGGATTTCTTCTTTCATTGACACATTATCTAATATATGAGAATCTATCTTTCCAATAAATTCAAAATATAAGGGCTTTCTCATGTACAACCCGATGAGGGGAGGACCTTCTTGCTGGTGTGAATATTGATTGTGGGGAGGACCATCGTAGCAAATGTCGTGGTGGTGATGAATATCATTGTTGCTTAGTGTCTGACCTTAGGGAGAAGTTTTATAGTTTATACCCTAGGTAAGTTCTTTGGGGAAGACCAAATAATGGGGAGGAACTTATGCTATTTGATGACATTGTGGTGAGGGCCTTCAACATGACTTCCATCATGGAAAGAACTACCATCATAGCTAGATTTGCAGATATAGGGAGAATATGTTTAGGGAATATTCTGGGGAGGACCTCTGGGATGGGATGAAATAAGAGGAGTAAATTTTGGATGCTTGATTACACTATAAAGATGACCTTTATGGTGGCTTCTATCATGACAAGGAATTCCACCTTATCTGTAGATCTGATGGCAGGGAGAATTTATTTAGCGTATACCTTAGGGAGGACCATCAAGGATGAAAAAAGAAAGGGGATCACCTTATTGATCTCTAATATTCTAGTGAGGGGACAGATTCCATGACACTCATCAAGAGATGGGTTCTTGTGATCGATCATTTCATTCCCAAAAAGTAATACCCTATAGGTGATATGAGGAGGACCTTTAGAACTGCTGGTAATAATATTATAGGGAGGACCGTCACATCTGCTACTTCCACTCCAATAATTAAGTAATGGGTTGATAGTATCTTGATCATATATTGATATGTAATTTATGGAATCAAGAAATCTAGCTTCTAGGATAGTAGAATCATGAATGTTCTCTTCATTTTCCATTTTCCTTTGGGGTGTTTCTCTTTTGGGCGCTCTCTTTCGGGCAATTGGGGCTGCCTGTTGTTGGTAAAAACATTCATATTCAAGTTCTTTTTGGGTTGGTTCCTATAAGGACACCATGATATGATGATCGAAATCTTATATTTTAAAGGGGATATATTCCTGCCCTGGAGTGGCCACCACGATGGACCAGTGTCCCACAGTTTAAATATGCACATGTTCTCGATCCGGTAGTCCTTGTATCATGGCAAATAGTCACCAAACCTCCTGGAATGGAACATAGATGTAGGTATTCTTTGGAGTGACCATCTTATTTGGTGTATGAGTCTGCAAACTTGAGGAGATGGGTTATTAGTCCCAAATCCTTTCTATTTTCATTGATGTGTTCATATCTTGACAGGTCTAGAAGATATGATCAGGAAATGAGGTCTGATCCTGCATCATTACCAGGATGTATTGATACTAATCATTGGTTATAACATGGATAAATGGCCAATATGATGTCAGATTAGTAATTTTTCCTTCTCTGATCCTCTATGGTTGTCCAGTGGGTACTGGTAGTTCTTATGTTTTCTGGAAAAGGAATGAGTCTTCCCCTAGTTTATAGCTCAGATACATCAACATTCTTCTCTAGTTTCTATCCTATTTGTATGATGAGATTAATCTTGACAAGAATGGATTTGTGTCTTATAATTTTTTGTTGTATTTGTTCAATGGTATTGATGTGTATCCGTAAGAATTTTTCTTTTCTTGTATTCTCTTACCACCATAGTTGACTTGTTGGATTCGTTATGGTAGGCAGTAATTTTCATATACCTATTTATTTCCACTGTATTTGATTATCAGGCTTAAAATTCATTAGAAATTTTGTATGACTACCCATTATTTTTCTCCCTATTTGGATGGAGGGATTGGTGTGATTTTTTTGGAATTTTTCCTTGTTTTTAGCTAGTTTCCACCCTATTTGTATGATGGGGTTCTTGCACATCATCAATTATTTTCATTAAACATTGATTTTTTTCTATATCTATATAGTGGGACTGATGAGTATTGGTGGGAATCTATTCTTTCTTGTGATGTTCCGTCATACTTCCATGGTGGATTTCTTCAGCAGTAACTTGGGTAATTACCTATTCCTAGTGGTTTGGTTGGTTCCCTTAGTGGACTGATCCGTGTTCCCAGGCCTGTTGGACTTCAGAGGGGGGGTCCGTCGAGTGGTATCCTCTTCAACATGAGGATTTTGGAACACATGGAATTAGTAGTGATATATTTTTATAGTGGCTATTGAGTAGGGATATTGTGTATTAGGGATGAATTCATGGGTGATGACATCATTTGCCTCCTCATTATAAGGAAGGTACTCATTGTCATGTTCTGAGGACAGGCTCCTGAAATGATTGAAGATGGTCAGATAAGCCACACTGTTCTAGAATTTCAACCATTTTTTAAGAGGAGGCTTGAAAGATTTCTCTAATTATAGGGCTTCTCTTGAAGCGTCCACTTTTGGTAGGGTACCATTCCAGTGCTACTCCTAGATCAACACATTCAAAACCCATCATTGGAGATGATCGTTTGGTTAAAGAGTCTACTTCTTTGTAGAATACTCAGACTGTGTATAGATTTACATGAATGTGTTTGAGAACATTGAGGATGCCATTGTAATGAATTTATCTCTATAGACCCGCAATTTATGTGAAATTTATATACTAAAAACCTATAAATGTATCATCTCATGATCACATTGCATAATTTATGACCTTTCTTAGCTCTCTTTCTTTTTGGATGTGAAAAGGGCCTAAGGTGTGGTAATGTCACCACCATGGTTAAGGATTGATGTTGGGTTCACCATTTTTTTTATTGGAATCATGCCATTCTTAAGAGTGAAAATTTTACAGTCTGATGGGAACTTGGAAGAATATACTTCTTATCTTATGGAGGACGCTCCACAGTTAAGCGGTCACGATGGGTGATTGTAGGGGGTTAAGTGTTTTTGTAGTTGATCCATGTCAGGTACCACATCTTCATATGGTCTTCAGTGAGTTTATTAACAAAGAAAGAAACACCCAACTACTCACTTATCCATTATTCATCTACATACTTTTCAAAGGGAGGTACTTGTTGGATGATTTGGCCAATGAATCTTAGGGACTCACATTGGTCAAGAGGATGGGAACTCTGGCTCTCCAATAACTTTGGGGGTGGGTTATTTTTTATTATGGGACTCTCTTATAGAGTTAAGCTATGTTCATGTGTTCATGATTCCATAGTTCATTCCCAAGCATGTATTTGTGGATTACTCCTAGTTCGCAAAATTTACCATAAATATGCATGGGTCTGGAATCTCCTGTATGTCTCCGAGGTTCTTCCTTAATGTTTCCCTCTTATTGGATAAACCATGAGTTACTCAGTTTCTCACTAAGACAATGCTAGTTTTAATCCATGTGGGATTGTTTTATACAGTTGATTTTTCATCCAAGGGGGATAGGGATTATTTAATTATTAGGATTGAACCTGAAAGATGGGATTCCATTGTATCTTCATGAGATGAATCAGAACCCACTTAGTGCAGTGACACTTTAATGAACACTTCACATTTTATGGTCATGTGACAAGGAATCTCCATGAATTTTATCATCGTGTTCCAAGGATATATGTGATCTGATATGAATATGATGGTGTCGGGCTGAGCCCTAGGGGATATTTCCTACATATCTCAGCTAATGGGGAATAAAAGTCCACATAGTTCTAAAATTTTAGGCTCACACATGGAAGTTTCCCATTAAAGGGGGAATTATTTGGGGATTATATCTAGAGGCAAGGAGCATTTAAGCTCGGGCCTTAGAGAGTCATACTATGTATTCTGGTTAGAGCATGAATTAGAGTTCTCATAGTTCAACTCCTGCAGAGGTTCTTGTAGATACCTTGATTTCCACTAATCTATAATCCCATGTGAGTCATGATTATTGTGAGAAATAAGATAAAGTGGTAGATCCATTAAATAAATTACATTTCCTTATCCAATGATAAAATAGGTGGAAGAGGAAAACAGAAATGTCGGTGTGAGAGTTCCACCTCTTTCAAATTAAGGGGATTACTCCAATATGGATTCCCTAAGATGGGATCTAGAAAAGTGGTGGATTATTCCACACCAAAGGGAAAATAAATTGCTATTATCCCTTATTTTTTATTATACCTCTTCTGAGGATGAGGTCCTTTTTATTATGGGGATTACCCACATGTATATTCTTACCATGGGTATGTAAACCTATAAGGCATGTTGATGTGTCCAATGGTTTAAAATTTGCGTCTAGTGGCTTTGTATGAGGCTTTGGCCTAGTTTCGTTGGACTTTTTTGTGAATGGGTTATGGATAATGTGATTGGAATGGTAGAAAATGGTTAAATAAATATGTTGGAATGATTGAGGATACCCCATTTCACATACCATTTCCTCATGTGTGATGTGGTTTCCAACAAATAGCACATTGCTATGCAGTTTAAGGGGCCATCCATATATCATGATGGTGTGCCGACCAAGATTTAGTCTGCATAGCATTTTCCCATGTGGAGCCATGTTCTGTCTGCATACCTTGGTGGAAGGCAGTGCTGAGATCGGTCTGCATTTCATTTTTATTCATGGCACCAAGATCCATCCATGTAGCAATTTTCTACATGGTATAGGGTTCCATCAACATAGTGTTTTTCTATGTGGGGCACCGATTTGAAGAACATGATTTGGTCTTGTGCTTCATGGGAAATTCATATGCGAATGAAGTTGGGTTTCAATCAATCAATTATTTTTATATTTTCTTCTTTGATGCTATGCAGTGGGTTATACCTACCAGAAATCATAAAAAATTATATCTTTTTGGGCACTCTATTCTTTCATGATTTTGTCGATCGATCAGGAAAAAAATTCAACTCGATCCCATTTTTTGGCTTCTCTAGTGGTCTTCTTATAAAGGGGTGAAGGTTCTAGATCAGTGGGTCGTACGACATCTTTTGTGGAAGCCCAAGTAAGAAACACCTGGCCGACTAATGACTCGTTCATTAGAGTACTGCATTGTGGTAGTTTGTGGAGGCTAAAAATGGAACCTCGGTCTCACAAATGACATCGTTCGTAGGATGCCATCAGTTGTGCCATTCCTGAGAACTATCTGAGTCAATGGATGATGCTACACTAGGTGAATTTCTCTACCTCTATCACAAGAATTATAGTGTTCACTGGAATCCAGTGGTGTCATCTCTGTTCTGCAAATTTGTTAGTTAATAGGTTCATTGTGAAGCGGACCGCCATGGAGAGTGGTGGGTCATGAAGGATGTTTCCCATTTTTGGTTGGATATTCTTTTTCAATGTTTGTTGGAATCTTTGAAACTCTTCCTCAAATATTAATTAAATTTCTTTTTCTTCGTTTTCCAAATTTATGGGAGTATTTGACATCCCTTTGGAAATTTTTTCAGGGCCCAACAATGTTTTTTTGTTTTTTTGGGTTTCATGTGTTTTTAGGGTTTCTAGGTTTTCATAGGGTTTTTAGGGTTTTAGGGTTTTTTAACTTTTTAGTTATTTTTAGTTATTTTTTTTTATTTTTATGTGTTTATTGTATTTTTCGGATTTTTAGGGGTTTTAGGGTTTTTAAGGTATTTAGGGTTTTTAAGGGTTTTAACTGTTTTTATGTTTTCAAGGATTTCTAAGGGGTTTTCATGGGTGTTTAAATTTATAGTGATTTTATGTTATTTTTTAGGATTATAGTTTTTTTTTCAGTTTTTAGGGGAATTATGGTTTATTAAAGTTTTTTTAGGATTTTTGTTGTTTATAGGGTTTTAGAGTTTTATTATTTTTTAATGGGTTTTTATTTTTTTAATGATCTTTAGGATGTTTATGGGTTTTACGGGTTTTAGGTTTTTATTCTCTTTTAGGGGTTTTAGGGTCTTCAAGTTTTTCATATTTTTAGTGGATTTAAGTATTTTTAGTATTTCAAACTTTTAGTAGGTTTTTTTCATGGTTTGTACGTTTTTTTCATTTTTTCTAATTTTTTGGGATTATTTCATATTTTTATGGTTTTTACGGATTTTAAAGATTTGGATTTTTTTAGGGTTTTTAGGGGTTTTAGGGGCTTTAATGTGTTTTAGATTTATTTAAATTTTTTTGGGGAATAGAGAGTTTTTAGTGTTTTTAGTGTTTTTAGTGTTATTTTAGGTTTTTATGGGAGTTTAGTGTTTTTATGTTTTTTAGGGTTTCTAAGGTATTTATAGGTTTTTTCAGTTTCTTAAGGGATTTTGAAATTTTAGGTACATTCAAGGATTTTTAATGAATTTATTGTTTTTAGGGTTTTTTGGGATTTTGTGTCTTTTTAAGGTTTTTTGGATTTTTTAGTTTTTTAGGTGTTTACTTTTTTTCGAAATTTCTTGTTTTATTATAAATTTTCAAGGGCTTTTAGGGATTTTTAGTTTTTTTATGGTTTTTAGTATTTTTAGGGGTTTTAGGGATTTTGAGGGGTTTTAGGGTTTTTAGGGTTTTAAGGTTTTTTGTTTTGTTATTTGATTTTTTTTGGGTTTTTAATGATTTTTTTGTTTTTGGGGGTTTCAATTATATTGTAGATTTTTTACATTTTTAAGAGTTTAAAAGTTTTTTTTATTTTTTGGGTTTTTATGTGTTTTAAGGGTTTTAATGGTTTTTTTAGGTTTTTGGGGTTTTTAGGGTCTTTCATGGGTTTTAGGGAGTTTTAGGGTCTATAGAATTTGTTTTTTTTTGTTTTTTGGGGTACTATGTGTTTATAGGATTTTAATGTTTTCTTTGGGTTTTTAGGGTTTTTACTATTTGAGAGTTTTTTATATTTTTTAAGGATTTTTTGGGAATTTTATGATTTTTATGGATTTTAATGATTTTCAGGGTTTTTCTGGGTTTTTGGGTTTTTTTTCATTTTTATGATTTTTAGGGGTTTTAAGTAACTTTTGGTTTTTAATGTTTTCTTAGATTCTTCTATGGTTTTTATTTTTTGATGGTTTTTAGGGATTTTTTAGGATTTTTGTAGTGTTTTAGATTTTTTGGGATTTTGAAGGTTTTTATATGGTTATAATGTTTTTAGTGTTTTTATGTTTTTTTCAGTATGAAGGGTTATTTTAGTTTTTTAGGTCTTTAATTGTTTTCAGTTTTTTAATGTTTTTAAGAGTTTAAAGGGATTTTAACGTTTCAGAAGTTTTTTAGGTTTAAATGGATTTTATGGATTTTATAGGTTTTTATGGTTTAAGGGTGTTTTAGGGTGTTTTTAAGTAGTTTTAGTGTTTTATTGATTTTTATGTTTTTATGGTTTTATGTTTTTTTTTGGTTTTTAAAATTTTATTTGGGTTTATTCATATTTTTTAGGGTTTTTTACATTTTTTGTGATTTTTAGGGATTTTTAGTTTTTTATGGGGTTTTTGGGGTTTTTGGGATTTTGAGGGGATTTAGTGTTTTTTGGGGTTTTTATAGGTTTATATATATATTTGGGGTTTTAATGGTTTTTAGGTATTATGGGTTTTAATTTTTTTAGTGTTTTTGAATGTTTTAGCGGTTTGACTATATTTTAGAGTCTTTAGTGGTTGTTTGGAGTTTTATGGGGTCATAAGGTTGTTAATTTTTTTATGTATTTTTATTATTTTTAGGGTTGTAAGAGTATTCTATAGTTTATTAAGTTTTTTGATGTTTTTTATGGGTTTTTTGTGTTTTTATGGTTTTATGGTTTTTTTGGGTGTTCAGGGTTTTTAGAGTCTTTTCATTTTCATGGATTTTCATGGATTTTTTTTTATTTTTTTGCGGTTTTTTGATTTTTAGTGATTTTGAGGGGTTTTATTGGTTTTTTGGGATTTTAATGTTTTTAGGTTTTTTGGGGGAATAATAGTTTTTACGTGTTTTTCTTAGGGTTTTAGGTTTTTTATGTTTTTATACGTTTTATTGATTTTTATGAATTTTAGGTTTATATGGTTTTTTAGGGTTTTGATGGATTTTGAGGGGATATAGTTTTTTATGGTTTTTAGAGTTTTTATGGTTTTTTGGGATTTTTAGTATTTTAGAGATTTTTTGGGGTTTTATGGTTTTTAAGAACTTTTAATGTTTTTATGGGATGAATTTTTTTACAATATTTAGTGGGTTTTTAGGTTTTTCTGGTTTTTAGGGGTGTTATGTTGTCTTTCTGGTTTTTAGTGGTTTTAGAGTTTTATTTTTTGGGGGGTTTAATTTAATTTATGTTTTTAATGTTTTCTTTGGATTTTTCAGAGTTCTTGTGTTTTTTATATTTTTATCGTTTTTATGGATTTTGTGGATTTGTATGTTATTTATGGTTTCTAGTAATTTTTATGGGTCTTACGGTTAATTAGGGTTTTAGGCTTTTACAAGTTTCCACATTTTTATATTTTTTTGTATTTTAATTAGGTTTTTAATATTTTCTTAGGGGTTTTGAAGGTTTTATTTTGGATTTTTGTAGGTTTTTAAGGAATTTAGGGTTTTTAATATTTTTATGTATTTTTAGGTTTGTTATGGATTTTGAGGGTATTGATGGGTTTTTAGTGTTTTTAGGGTGTTAATGGTATTTAGGGATTTTATGATTTTTATGGTTTTTAGGGGTATTAGGGAATTAGATTTGTTTAATAGTTTTTTATGCCCTTTAAAATTTTCACCCTTTTAGGGGTTTTATGTGTTTTTTATGTTTTTAAGGTTTTCTTACGGTTTTTAGGGTATTTATGGTGTTTTTGTGTTTTTTATGAATTTTTATGGAATTTTTATGGTTTTTATTGTTTTTAGGGTTTCTAGGGATTTTAAGGGTATTTTCGGTTGTTTTTTGGTTTTTAGGGTTTTTTTAAGCTTTAGGTTTTAAAAGGTCTAGTAGTGTTTTTTAAAAAAAATCGGAATTTCATGGATTTTTAGAGTTTTTAGGGGTCTTGGGATTTTAAGGTTTGTTTAGGGTTGTTGAAGTTTTGGGTGTTTTATGGTTATGAGATTTTAATGTATTTTTAGAGGTTTAAGAGTTTTTATCAATATAGGTTTTTAATATCGTTACTTTGATTTTAGGTTATTATTATTTTCTTTTGGTTCGTCAGGGTTTTTTTGGTTTTTAGGTTTTTCTAGATTTTTCTAGCTTTTTTAGGATTTTTATGGTTTATTAGGTTCTTCCTGTCCATGGCTGCTAGGGCTTGTTGTGTCTTGTCTCTCCCCTTATTATTTCCTTAACAAAAATATCCATAATAATGATGTTTTTCTAGGGTTTTAATCATTTTTTATATCATAGGGGTTTTAATTGTTTTTAGTAATTAATGGATTTCTTATGGGAAATCATTATTTTTAGGGATTTTTAAGTATTTTTTAAATTTTTAAGTTTATTTAAGGTTTTTTATTTTTTTATGGTTTTGTTTTTGGGATTTTTAGGGATTTAAGGGTTTTTAGTGGTTTTATATTTTTTTTGTGTTTTTAGAGTTTTTGTTTTTTAGAGTATTAGGTGTTTTAAGAGATATTTAACATTTTTAGGGGTTTTAGAATTTTTTATAGTTTTTATTATTGTTATGGATTTTATGCATTTTTTATAGTTTTTATTATTTATATGGATTTTATGTGTTTTTATTTGTTTTTATGGGATCTAAATATTTTATGATATTTTAGGGTCTTTTAGGGTTTTTTTATTAATTTTTAGGTTCTTATGTGTTTTAAGTGTTTTTAGGTTTTTAATGTTTTCAAATAGTTTTCTGGGTTTTTAGGGTTTTCTACATTTTTTTGATATTTTAGAATTCATAGGTTTTTTAGTGTTTTTAGGGATTTCGAGTATATTTAGCGTTTTTTGGGATTTTATAAATATTTAGGGTCTTTATAGTTTCTTAGTATTTTAGGGTTTTTAAGTATTTTTATGTGTTTTTTATTTTCTTAGGGGGTTTTTAGGTTTTTAGAGTTTTTTATTTTTTAGGGATTTATAGGGAGTTTTTAGGATTTTTATAGGTTTTTAGGGGTTTGAATGATTTTGAGGGGTTTCAGGGTTTTTAGGGTTTTCATTGTTTGTAGGGTTATAGTTTTTATTGTGTTTTTAGGGGTTTTATGGTTTTTAATAGTTTTTAATGTTTTTAGGGGATTAATTGGTTTTTAGTGTTTTAAGAAGGTTTGTAGGATTTTCAAGATGTTTTAGAGGCTTTTAAGGTTTTTAGTGGTTTTAGGGTTTTAGGGACTTTCAAGAGGTTTTTAAGAATTTTAAAATTTTTAGGTATTTAGAGTCTTTTTATGGATTTTTGGTGTATTTTTTATGATTTTTATGGGTTTTTATAGATTTTGAGAGATTTTAGAGGGTTTGGGGATTTAGTCATTTTTTGGGTTTTTAGTGTTTTAGGTTTTTAGGGGTTTTATGTGTTTTATGGTTTTATGGTTATATTAGTGTTTTTAATGTATTTTAGGGATTTTACATTTTTAGGGATGTTTTCATATTTTTATAATTTTTATGGGTTTTTTGGGTTTTAGGTATTTTGTGTTTTTTATGGTGTTTTTGGTTTTATGGTTTTTTGGGGGTTTTAGTGTTTTCTATTA
Source organism: Viscum album (assembly GCA_963277665.1). Classification (NCBI taxonomy): domain Eukaryota; kingdom Viridiplantae; phylum Streptophyta; class Magnoliopsida; order Santalales; family Viscaceae; genus Viscum; species Viscum album. The sequence goes on along the minus strand of OY728148.1, from coordinate 1,476,389,117 downwards.
GTATTTTAGGGGTTTTAATGGTTTCTATATTTTTTTAATGTTTGTAGATTTTAAAGGGTTTTTAAAATTATTTTAGTGGGTTTCTAGGGTTTTTATAGGTTTTAGGGATTTTTTAAGTTTTTAAGGGGTTTTTTGTTTTAGGAGTTTTTTTGTGTATTTTTAGGGTTTTGGGTTTTATCATTTTTTTGGGTTTTAAGGATTTTCAAGTGTTTTTAGGTTTTTAATTTCTTATTAGGGTTTTAGTGGTTTTATAATTTTTAACGTTTTTGGGATTTTAAGTGAAATGAAGGCGCATGGCTAGGCTATTCCCGACACCCCTCCCCAAATTTATTAGAAAAATGACGATGTAGAAAAGGGAGGGGTGGGGTCAATTTACCCACACCCAAAAAACCTTAACAGCCCAAAAAAACAAAAAACCTGCAAAAAATGAAACAACAACAAGAAGACACCGATAGCACCAAGACCAGACACCATAATGTCATAATCTCCTAGTCAATCAACAATGAGAATCTAGCAGCTCAATTCCCAGCATTCAGCACCTCCTAACCAATCAACACCCAGCCTTTCCCATCAGAAATAATAGCAATGTAAAATCATTACCATCAGCATCTCCTAGATCATTAGAAAATAGAATCTAGTAGCATAATTTCTTACATCTAAAACCTTCTTGAAAAGTTGAGCCCCCACTCGCAACATAGAATTAGCAAGCACCATAAACATAAGCATCAACATCATCATATCCTAGAGAAGAAGTAACTAGCATCAAGAAAATCAGATTCCAACAACTAGTACATTCTTCAACAGTTCCTATCCAAGTAGTAATCAGCACCCAACAACTTAGAATCCTGCAACAAGAACCTCCAAACCCATTAGCTTCCAACAGTACACACCTAGGAACACATCCAGCAACATAGGACCACCATCACCCACACCCAGAACCATCCCATAGCACCCATAACACTTTGCTTATACCGAAATCTGAAAAACCCTTCCAGTGATGGAGAAAATGAACATTTTGACAAAACATTTCCCAACACCTCGCTAAAAACCATCAATTAGTGCTAGTCACACACCAGGAACCATCACAACCTCACCAAGAATGTCCACATCCATCGACACAAAACCACCAGCACCAAACTCATAAATATCAGTTTCATCACATTCTAGCCCTACAGCTAGCAACATCCAGCAACTCAGTTTCCAACCACCAATACCTTCTTCAGAACCTCCTCTACAAGAGCTACTAACAACCAATCTCTTGCATCGAACCACACCTATTTCCGCATCAGTATCAAAAAAATCAAACAACCAAGAACTATCTCGACAAGATACTCAATCAGAATACCCCTAACCCGATGTAGATCCCAACCAATGGACTGAACCACCCGCAAAGAGATACATAATTGTAGAAAAATAATGCACCCAAGAAGTAGAAATTTGTATCCATAAGACATAAATACAATAGGAATGGAGCATAATCGCATAATCAACACCATATAAGAGACAAAATACCATATTTAATGCAACATAGGATAAGAAGACACAGAACACCAAGACCAAAAACTAGTGGAGGTGACCAGCTATAGATGTGGAAAAATCCCATGACATCGTTGAATCCCTCTTCACTTCTGAAATCATCTCCAATATTGACCCATTCATAGAAAATTCAACACTTCAAACCCGACATCGATTTGTGGATGATGTCTGGTAAAGTTCCCAAAATCCAAGAAACGCCCCAGGCTCCATCGGATTCGTAACCACCACTAACACCTACATCTTACAGGATGAGATCTATGAACATCATTTCCTGAAGAAAGTAGATCTGAGGATTGTGATGGAGACTCTTGGGAAAAACACACCGCCAAAGAGCCATCTGCGTCATCCTTTGTGGAATCACACTCATCTGAAAACACAACAGACTGCACAACCTCTATAACCTTGGATGCTAGAAAACACTAATAGAAAATACATTACTTTATTGGATCTAAATTCACATTCCCTATGCAAGACACCACTCAGGTATGTCAAACTCACCATAGACAGAAAACCACCTCCTCCTTGAGTCTGTAGTGCACTTCTAGGGCACACCGCTGCCAGGAAAAGGGAAAGAACGAAGATCCACTACTAGAGACAAGTGGAAAAACTGGAAGAAGCATAGAACGAGAGAGTGCAATGGGGGAATGTGCCACTATCTCCTCTTAGGTATTTTAAGATATTTTGGGGATATTTTTGGTTTTTATTTTTTTTATGGATTTTGAGGGTTTTAGTGGTCTTACAGTTTTTATCATTTTTTGGGGTTTTTATGGATTTTATGATTCATTAGGTTTTTTAGTATTTCTAAGGTTTTTTAGGTTTCTTAGTGTTTTTTACATATTTAGGGATATAAAATATTTTTAGGGTTTTATGTTTTTTAGGGTTTTATGTTTTTTGGGGTTTTATGGTTATTTTGTTTTTAATGTTTTTAATGGATTTTAGATTTTTATTAATTTTTTTAGAGATTTAATGTTTTTAAGGTTTTTATGGGTTTTATTATTTTTATGTTTATTGGGGATTTAAGTGTTTTTAGGGTTTTAAGGTTTTCTTAGTGTTTTTATGATTTTTAGGGTTTTTAATATTTTTGAGGATTATTAGGATATTTTATTATTACTATGGGTTTTATGGTTTAAATGAATTTTTAGGGTTTTAGGGTTTTTATGGTTTACCTATTTTTTGGGCCGTTTTATTTTTTTCATGTTTTTTCAGGTTTTTATAGTTTCTTAATGTTTTTATATTTTTTGAGGGTTTAAAGGGTTTTAGGGTTTTTTGTGGGTTTGTAGGTTTTTATGGGTTTTTTGAGTTTTTTATGATTTTAGGGGTTTTTATGATATTCAGGGGTTTAAGGTTTTTAATTGATTTTAGGTTTTTTAGGATTTTATCATTTTTTTGTTTTTAGAAGTTTTTAGTGATTTTATATTTTTATGGATTTCTTAGGAGTTTTAAAGGATTATATGTTTTTTACATTTTAATGGGTTTTATCTATTTTTAGGGTTTTTAGGGATTTTCAAGGTTTTTAGGGGTCTAGGGTTTTCAGGGTTTTTAACATTTTCTATTTTTATGGGGTGTGAAGTGTTTTTATGATTTTAATGTTTTTTAAGATATTTACAATGTTTTTATGATTTTTTATGTTTTTAGGGATTTTTAGGGTATTTTTGGTTTTTTTGTACATTGAGTGTTTTTAGGGTATTTAAGGGGTATTTAAGGTTTTTTTGGGTTTTATGTTTTTATTTTAATTTTTGGGGTTTTTAGGATTTTATATATTTTTAAAATTATAAGAGTTTAAAGGGTTTTTTATTTTTCAACATTTCATTGGAATTTTATGGGGTTTTTGGGTTCTACTTATTTTAGGGGTTTTATAGTTTCTAGGGGTTTTAGATATTTTATGGAATTTTAGTGTTTTTATGTATTTTTAGAACTTTTAGGTTTTTAGTGGTTTTGATTATTTTTAGGTTTTTTAGTTTTTCTTCGGTTTATTCAGGGTTTTAGGGGTTTTTATAATTTCAATGTTTCTTATGATTTTTATTGTTTTCCCATGTTTTTTAGAACTTTGAGGGTTTTAATAGTTCTTAGGGTTTTTAATTTTTTTAGTCATTTAGTGTTTTTTAGTTTTTAAGGATCATTATGTGTTTTTATGTTTTTCTAGTTTTCTTAGGATTTTTTAGGTTTTTTAGGGTTTTTCATTTTTATGGATTTTTTAGGGAATTTTAGAATTTTTATGTATTATTAGCGGTTTAGGTATTTTTGGGGATTTTAGGGATTTTTAATTTTTTATGATTATTTGGTGTTTTACGGTGTTCTAGTTTTTTATATTTTTAGGTTTTAAAGGAATTATAGTGTTTTTTAAAAAATATTAGTGGTATATGGGGTTTCTAGTGTTTTTAGATTTTTAGGGTTTCATGAAGTTTTAGGGTTCATTAAATTATTCAGAGTTTTTTTGGGTTTTAGGGGATTTAGGTTATATTGGGATTTTTATTGGTTTAATCTTTTTTAGTATTATTCCAGTTTTTAGTGTTTTTTGTGTTTTTTGGTTTTTAAGGTTATCATAGGGGTTTTCATAGTATTTAGAATTCATTTCATTCTATGGAATTTTATAGGAGTTTTATGGTTCATTAGAGTTTTAGGGATTTTGTGGATTTTTGGGATTTTTGGGTTTTTTTAGGAATTTAGGTATTTTTTGTGTTTTTTACGGATTTTATAGTTTTTATAGTTTTTTAACGTTTTTAGGGGTTTGAAGTATATTTATAGTTTTAGTGGTTTTAGTGGTTTTAGTGGTTTTAGTGTTTTTATGGGTGTTAGAGTTTTTAAGGTTTAAAGGGGTTTTATTATGTAAAGTAGATTTAGGGTTTTTAGAGACTTTTAGGGTTTTTTGATTTTTTGGGGTTTTTTGTGTTTTCATATTTCAAGATTTTCTTAGGTTTTTTCATGGGTTTTGAGGGTTTTTATGATTTTAGGTATTTTAATGGGTATTTTATGAATTTTATTGGTTTTTCTAGTTATTAGTTATATTTAGGGTTTTAGGGTTCTGTGGGTTTTATTGTTTTTTAGTGTTTTAGGGGTTTTAAGAGTTTTAAGGGTTTTATTGTTTTTTAAGTGGTCTTCAAATATTTTAGGGTAGTTTATGCTTTTATGTATTTTTATTGATTTTTAAAGTATTTATGTTTTTTAGGTATTAGTTATTTTGAGGCTTTTATTGGGTTTGAGGGAATTTTATTGAATTTTAGTTTTAATAGTTTTTATGGTTTTAAGGATTTTTAGGGTTTTTATGGTTTTATGGTTTTTATGGTTTTTATGGTTTTTATGGTTTTTTTGGGTTTTTATTGTTTTTTTAGATTTTTAGGCTTTTAATAGTTTTTAGATATTTTAAATGTTTTTAGATGATTAAAATATATTTAGTGTTTTTATGGTATTTAGGGATATAGTGGGGATTAAGTGATTTTAAGTTTTTTTTGTTTTTCTATAGTTTTTAGAGGATTTTAGGGTTTTCAGTGTCCTCTGAGGGTCTTTTATGGTATTTTTGTTTTTATCATATTTAGGGATTTTAACTCTCTTTAGGTTTTTATGGTTTTCTTAGGGGTTTTCTGAATTTTTATTTCTTTTTATAGTTTAGTTATTTTTAGGAATTTTTTACGATTTTTATGGGTTTAAAGGTTTTTAAGGGTTTTTAGGGTTTTAGGGGTTTTTATCATTTTAGGTTTTTAAATGTTTTTAGTGATTTTAGTTTTTTATGCATTTTTACTTTTTTAGGTTTTTAAGGTTTTACTATGCTTTTTTAGGGTTATATGGTTTTACATTTAAAGAATTTTCATGGATTTTTTGGATTTTTATGGGTTTTTATGGTTTTTATGGATTTGAGGTTTTTATAATATTTGGGTTTTATGGAATTTTAGGTTTTTTTAGTATTTAAGTGTTTTTTTTCATTTAAAAGGTTTTTAAGGTTTTTAGAGTTTTTTAACATTTTTAGGGGTTTCAATGGTTTTTATATTTTTTGGTGGTTTTTAGTGTTTTATGGTTTTAGGATTTTTCACTGATTTTATGGTTTTTAGGGGTTTTAAAGTTTTTAGTGTTTTATCATTTTAATGTTTTTTTGGGGTTTTAGATTTTATCAATTTCTTAGGTCTTTTCATGATTTTTAGGGGTCTTTACATTTTTAAGGATGTTTCGGGTTTTTTGTGTTTTATGAGTTTTTTTTTAGGGCCATTTTTAGTGTTTTTGGGTTTTTAATGTTTATAGAGTTTTTAAAAACTTTAGGGGTTTTACGGGTTTTAGGGAATTCAGTGGTTTTTAGTGTTTTTATGGGTTTTTAGGGTTTTTAGGTTATTTAGGGTGTTTAGGGTTTTATTAGGATTTTATCATTTTTTAGGTTTTTTCAGTTTTTTAGATTAAAAAATTGTTTTTAGGTTTTTATGGGTTTCTTAGTGGTTTACAAGGTGTTTTTATGTTATAATGGTTTTAGGTATTTTTAATATTTTTATTATATTTAGGTATTTTAGGGATTTTGTGTGTTTTTAGGTTTTTTAGAGTTCTAGGTTTTTTTTGGGTTTTCTTTTAGTTTTAAAGTATTTTTGTAGTTTTATAATTTTTTAAGGGTTTATATGTGTTTTAAATGTTTTCAGTATGTTTTAGTGGGTTTTATGGGATTTTAGGGAGTTTTATGGTTTTTGGAGTTTTAATGGTTTTTAGCTTTTTTTAGGGGTTTTAGGGCCATTTATGGGTTTTAGGATTTTTTTTGGCTTTTAGGGGTCTTAAGGGGTTTTTTTTAATGGATTCTTATTGTTTTTAGGGTTCTTAGGGTTTATTATATTTTTTTGGGATTTATTGGTAATTTTAGGATTTTATTAATTTTTTAACAAATTTAGTGTTTTTAGGGGTTTTATGGGGTTTTATAAATTTTTAGCGTTTTTTGGTTTTTAAGGGTATTAAGGGTTTTTAGGTTTTTAAAAATTTCGGAGGGGTTTTTGGAGTTTTTAGTAATTTTTACAATTTAGGTATGTTTTTGGATTTTTTTGGATTTTTAGGGTTTTTAGGGATCTTATGGATATTGAGGTTTTTAGGTTTCGTTACGGTTTTTGGTGTTTTATGGTTTTTTGGGGTTTTAGGGTTTTTTGTGATTTTAAGGTTATTTAATTTTTAGGGGTTATTTGGTTTTTAATTTTTTTAATGTTTTTATGGAATTAAATGGGTTTTCAGAGTTATCAGGGGTTTTTGGGCTTTTATTTGTTTTTAGTGTTTTTATGGTTTATATGGTTTTAGGGTTTTATTGGTTTTATCATTTTTTGGTTTTTAGGGGTTTTTAGAGTTTATAGGTTTTAAAAGTTTTCTTAGGGATTTTTTTTTGGTTTTTATGGTTTTTGACAATTTTAGGAATTTTTAAGGTTTTTTAGGATTTTATTTTATTTTTTTGGGTTTTTGATGATTTTGTGGGGTTTTAGGGTTTTGTAGGGTTTTGGAGTTTGTAGAGTTTTTTTTTTGTTTTTAGGGTTTTGCTGATTTTTTTCGGTTTTATGGAATTTTATAATTTTTTCAACTTTTTTATAGTTTTAAAGGGTTTTAGAGTTTTTATTGGTTTTTAGGGTTATTTTTTGTGTTTTTATGGGTTTTTATAGTTTTTAGGGTTTTTGGGATTTGTAGGGGTTTTCTTGTTATTAGGTTATTTTAGGGTTTTTTTGAGTTTTAGCATATTTAGAATTATAGATGTTTTGTGTGTTTTTTGGTTTTTATGATTTTCATAATGGTTTTTAGGGTTTTTAAGGGTTTTAAATTGTTATGGATTTTTAGGGATTTTTAGGTTTTTATTCGTTTTTTGGGTTATAGGCATTTCTAGGGTTTTAGGGGGTTTTAGTGTTTTTTATCATTTCTTGGGTTTTTGGGGGTTTTAATTTTTTTATATTTTTATGTATAGTTTAGGGGTTTTGGGGTTTTTATATTTTTAGGGATTTAGGGAATTTTAGGATTTTTATGGTATTTTTGTGTTTTTGGGGATTTTGAGGGTTTTTTAGGTTTTTTATGGTTTTTATAGTTTTTTTGGTATTTGGGGGGTTTTAATGAGTTTTTTGGTGTTTAAAGTATTTTCATAATTTTTTAATATTTTTACGGGTTTGAAGTGTTTTAGTGTTTTTAGTCTGTTTTACGATTTTTTGAGTTTTAGTGGTTTTTATGGTTTTTTAGTGATTTATGTTTTTCATGGTTTATAGGGTTTTTTTTACGTTTCTCGGTATTTTTATGTTTTTCTTAGAATTTCTTTGTTTTTAATTAATTTTGGGGGTTTTATGGGTATTTAGGGTTTTTATTGTTTTTTGGAGGGGTTAGCGAATTTTATGAGTTTTGAGGTTTTTTTATGTTTTTTGTGATTTTTTTATTGTTTTTAGGCATTTAAAGGGTTTTTTAGTTTTAGTGGTTTTTTAGTGTTTTATGTGTTTTTATAGTTTTAATGGTTTTAGGGGGTTTTATGAGTTTTCAGTTTTTTTGGGTTTTTGATGAATTTATGATTTTTTTAGATTTTAATAGATTTTAAGTGTTTTTGTTTCTTTGGATTTGTTGTGGTTTTGAAGGGTTTGAAGGGTTTTTATACATTTTAAGGATTTTTTTGGTTTTTTTAATATTTTTATGGTTTAGGGGGGTTTTGAAATTTGTACGAAATTTAGGGCTTTTTCGGTATTTATGGTTTTTAAAGAATTTGGTTGTTTTTTTAGTTTTTAGGGGTTTAAAGGTTTTTAGTTATTTTTAAAAAATTTATGGGTTTAAATGGTTTTTAGATTTTTTAGTAGATTTTAGTGTTTTATAGGTATTTTGGTATTTTTAATATTTTAGGGCATTCAATTGTTTTAAGGGGTTTTATGTTTTTTTAGTGTGTTTACTGTTTTTTGGGTTTTAGCATTTTCTAAGTATTTAGGGGTTTTAACTATTTTCTAGGTATTTATGGGTCTAAAGGGTTTTTAGAGTTTATGGTGGGATTTTAGGGTTTTATGGTTTTTAAGGTTTTTAGGGGTTTATAGTTTTAACTTTTTTTTGGGTTTTTTGAGTTTTTAGGGTTTTTATTATTATTTAGGTTTTTAGGGGTTTTCTATGTTTTTATGTTTTTACTATTTTAGGTATTTTGAATGGTTTTAGTTTTTTTAGTGGTTCAAGGGGTTTTATGGTTATTTGTGGTTTTAGGGGTTATTTTTCGTGTTTTTTAGGATATTAAATAATTTTAAAGATTTTTAATATTTTTGTAGGTTTAAGGGGTTTTTGGAGTATTTCATGGTTTTAGAATTTTTATTACTTTTAGGAATTTTAATGATTTTTGGGGTTTTATGTTTTTATGGGGTTTTAGGGTCATTTTGGGTTTGTAGAGATTTTTTGGGTTATAGTGGTTTTAAGAGTTATTATGTAGTTAAGGATTTATTATGGCTTTTAGGGGTTTTAGGGGTTTTAAGTGTTTTTTGATTTTTCTGTTTTTCTTGAATTTTTCCATCTTTTAAGTGTTTTTTAAATTTTTAGGGATATTTAGGGTTTTTGGGATCTTTATGTGTTTTTAGGGTTTTGAGGGTTTTTCAGGGTTTTAGGGGTTTTTTGTGTTTTTTGGTTTCGTATGGTTCGTGGGTTCATTAGAATTTTCTGAGTTTTTTGGGGGTTTTAAGGTTTTTTATTTTTTTAATGTTTTAGGTGTTTGAAATGTTTTTACATTTCTTAGTGGTTTTTGGGTTTTATGGGTTTTAGTGGATTATAGTTTTTTTCATTTTTATGGTTTTTAGGTTTTAAATGGTTTTGAGCATTTTGTGGTATTTTTGGGTTTTTAATTTTATTTTGTGTTTCTTAAGTTTTTTCATGGTCATTGGGGATTTTTATCTTTTTTGGGAATTTTAGGGATTTTATAATATTTTTTTAGCTTTTAAGGTTTTTTAGGATTTTGATTGTTTATTAGGGGTTTTAGGTTTTTTATGGTTTTAAAGTTTTGGGTTTTTTTTAGATTTTTAGGGGTTTTAAGACTTTTAGTGTTTCAAAACATTTTATGGGATTAAAGGGTTTAATATTATTAATGGATTTTTTTTTTGTTTTTAGGGTTGTTTATGGTTTTTGGGTTTAATTGGGGTTTTATGGTTTTTAGGGTTTTTAGTGTTTTCTTGGGTGTTTACATTTTTGGAGTTTTGTATTTTTTCTAGGAGTATTAAGTGTTAATATGATTTAATGGGTTTTTTAGGTTTTTTATGTCTTTTAGGGTTATTATGTTTTTATGGAATTTTTGGGATTTTTTTGGATTTTTTTTGATTTTTTGGGTTTTTTTGGGATTTTGAGGGTTTATAAGGGTTTTTTGGTTTATTTGGGTATTTTTTGGGGTTGAGAGGATTTTTTTTTTGTTTTTTTGGTTTTATGGTAATTTATAGTTTTTTAAATATTTTTAGTCTTTTAAAGGGTATTTGGGACGTTAGGTTTTTTATTTTATTAGTGGTTATAATTATTTTCAGGGTTATATGGTTTTCTTATCAGTTTTCATGGTTTTAGGGTTTCTTAAATTTTATGAATTTTTAGGGGTTATTTATGATATTTATTGTTTATTAGGTTTTCTATTGTTTTGAGGGGTTTTAGTTTTTTTTATGGTTTTCGGGTTTTTTTGGTTTTTTGGGTCTTTAGAGTTTTCTATAAGTTTTTATCAGTTTTAAGGTTTTCATATATTTTTAATATTTTTAGGGGTTTAAAGGGTTTTAGAGTTTTTAGTGGTTTTAGGGGTTTTATGGATCTTTAGGGTATTTTTAGGGTTTTAGGGGTTTTATAGTTTTTATGGGTTTTTGCTTTCTTATAGTTTTTAGGTTTTTATGGGATATTATGTGTTTATTGATTTTTAAGGGTTTCTTAGGGGGTTTTGGGTTTTTTCAGGGGTTTTAGTGGTTTTTAGGTTTTTAGAGAATTTTGGTGTTTTTTTGAACTTTTATGGGGTTTTGGGGGTTTTGATGATTTTGAGGGTTTTATGGGGTTTATGGCATTTCAGTTTTTTATTGGTTTCTTTGTTTTTTTATGATTTTTACGGGTTTTTATGGTGCTAGGGGTTTTTAAGTTCTATTAGGGTTTTTTCACTTTTTTTCATGGATTTTAGTGTTTTTATGTTTTTATGCCTTTTTAGTGTTTTTAGGGTTTTCAATGGTTTTTATGTTTTTAGATATTTTTAGGATTTTCATTGGGTTTTTTGGTTTTTTGGTATTTTGTGGATTCTTAATGATTTTTAGGGTTTTTGGGTTTTTTAAGGTTTTATCATTTTTAGATTCTTTTAGGGATTTAAGTGTTTTAGGTATTTAATATTTCTAAGGCTTTATTAGTGTTTTTAGGGTTTTTAGGGTTTAATGTTTTATGGATTTTTAAGATTTTTATGGTTTTTAGGGTTTAAGTGATTTTTAGGGTTTTATGGTTTTAGTATTTTTAATGATTTAAGGGGGTTAAATGGTTTTTTATAGTTTCTAGTTGTTTTTAGTTTTTTATGGGTTTTAGGGTTTTTAAGGTTTTTATGGGGTTTTATGGTTTTTATTTTTTTAGGGATTACTAGGGATTTAGGGTTTTAGCGTTTTTTAATTTTTTAGAAGTTTTAATTTTGAATATGTTTTTACGGTTTTTAGGGTTTTAGGGGTTTTTACATTTTTATGCATTTTAGGAATTTTTTTGGGTTTTTATGTTTTGAGGGGTTTTAGGGATTTTTAGGGGTTTTTGGGTTTTTAGGGGGTTTATGTTTTTTTTTTGTTTTTTGGGTTTTTTTGAGTTTTTTTTGGGTTTATTAGTTTTTAATATATTTTTAATGTTTTTAGTTGTTCAAAGTTTTGTATATTTTTTAGTACCTTTTTAGGTTTTTATGGGGTTTAGGGTTTTTAATGTTTTGTTTGGGGTTTTACGGATTTTTGGGGTTTTAGGGTTCTTATTGTTTATATGACTTTTTATTTTTTAAGGTTTTTATGTGGGTTTTATGGATTTTCAGGGTTTATTTATGTTTTTATTTTTTTTAGGGAAATTTTTTAATTTTTTTTTACTGTTTTTAAGGATTTTTAGGGTTTTATGGTTATTAGGGTTTTAGGGTTTTTATTTTTTTATTTGTTTTGGGGATTTTGAGTTTTTAGGGGTTTAAGGTTTTTATTGTTTTTTTAATTTTTTTTAATTATTATAGGGGTTTAAATGGTTTATGATTCTTTAGTGGTTTAGGGTTTTATGGGTATTTATAGAGTTTTAAGGTTTCTAGGGGTTTATGGTTTTTAGGGGTTTTAGAGGTTTTTATGGTTTTTTAGGGAATTTAGTGTTTTTTAGATTTTTTATTGTGTTTATTTATTTAATTTTTTCATTGTGTTTTTCATGTTTTATATATATTCTTTTGGATATTTGTATTTTTATCACATTTATGTATTTTTAGGGTGTTTGTGGGTTTTTAGGTTTTTTTGGTTTTTTTGGGTTTTATGATTTTTTATTTTTGTGGTTTTTAATGTTTTTAGAATTTTTATTGTTTTTTCTGTGTAAATGGTTTTAAAAGTATTTAGTGAATTTAGGGGTTTGGGGGGGGGATTTCAGTTTTTAGGTTTTTTATGGTTTTTAGTGTTTAAATGTTTTTTTATTGTTTTTTAGAGTTTTTATTATTTTTTAGGTTTTTAGGGTTTTAAGTGTTTTTTGGATATTAAGGTCTTATAGGTATTTTTCAAAGTTTTTAGTTTTTTATGTTTTTTAATGATTTTAAGGAGATATTTTATAGTTTTTTTATGGTTTTATGTAATTTTTATGGGATTTTGTTTTTTTGGGGGTTTAAGGGTTTTTTTACAGTTGTTAGAGTTTTTAGGTGCTTTATGGGTTTTAAATGTTTTTGGGTCTTTGTGGTTTTCTTATGGTTTGATTAGGATCATAGAACACAAGGGAATCGTTTGGTTAAAGGTAGACATGATGAAGAGGTTGGAATGCACATGAGTGCACAAGCCCTGTTTTGAGGAGTTGGTGGCCCAATGATAAAGGAGAAAAACAAGAGAATGAAGAAGGCCTTAATTGGATTAATCATGGAATTATAAGGGGAGGCCCAATAACCTTTTTGGAGGGAAGCATCTGGGAATATATTTACATTAATTAAATCATAAACATTCTTTCAAATACTCATACCATTATGTCAGACAAATTTCATGCCCACGCCAGCAAGGAATATTCCAAGTCAAAAGTGGTGGGCTAGTTGTATTTACATTCCAAAACAGTGTTCTACATTTCCCATATAGTCATGGGCATGATCCAAAATTTTCAAAAGTATATTTTTGGGTTTTTACTTATAGAAACAAATTGTTTAATTTTTATCACTCTTTGGCTATAAATAGCCCCCCCCCCCCCTTGTACTCTCTGAACATCAATAATGAAGGTAATATTATTATGGGGAGTTTCCTTTCAGCCTTTGTGTTCATTATTTAGTCAGGAATCGTCAATGGATTAGTCTTCCAATATGTAATATAGTGGTTAGAAATATTAGATTCAAGTTCACTTTGGTTTTGACATTGACCAAATCTATCCTTTCTTAATTATTTCCTCTATTTATATACCTTCTCACTTGTATTCTTGTTGAGATCTCTGTGCTTAACTTGAAAATATTGAATAATTTTCATAGAACACTTCCTAGAAGGTCTTGGATCACGTATCACATTTTTTATGGTTTATAGGTTTTTTAATTATTTTGGTATTTTTAGGGATTTTTAGAATTTTTATGGTATTTAGAGTTTTTAGGGGGTTTTATTTAGTTTTAGGGTTTTTTGGGTTTTTTTGGTTTTTTGGTTTTTTGGTTCTTTAGGGGTTTTTTTATTCTTTAGTATTTTTAAGTTTTTTTATTATTTTTTACGTTTTTAGGTTTCTAAATGTTTTTATAGATTTTAGTATATTTCTAGGTTCTTTATGGGTTTTCAGAGGTTTTAATGGTTTTAGGGGTATTAGAGTTTTTTAGGGTTTTTACGGATTTTAGAGTTTATTTGGTTTTTAGGTGTTTTAAGTGTTTTAGGTTTTTGAGGGATTCTTATGGTTTTTTGGGTATTTTTCATGTATTTTATGGTTTTTAGGATTTTTATGGTTCTGGGTCGTTTTTAGGTTATTTTTTAGGGTTTTAAAAGTTTTTTAGAGTATGATAACATTTTTTGGGTTTTAAAAGGATTTTAGAGATTTCCGTGGGTTTTAGGGTTTTTATGGGGTTTTAGGATTTTCTATGGATCTTAATAGATTTTGTAGTTTTTTTATACTTTAGGTTTTTTTCGTTTTTTAGGGTTTTAAGTATTTTTTAGGATATAAGGGATTTTATTTTTTTATGTTTTTAATGATTTCTTAGGATTTTGTTTAGATTTTTTTAGGTTTTTTATATTTTATATAATATTATGATTTTTATATTTTTTTGGTTTTAGGGATTTAAGTGATTGTGCGGGTTTTATTAATTTTAAGTGTTTTATGGGTTTGTTCAGTTTAAGGGTTTTTTTGGTTTTAGGGTTTTTTTTGAGTTTTTAGGGTTTTAGGGTTTCTATATTTTTTTCATATTTTTAGGGGAGTAAAATATTTTTTTAGTTTTTAGTTGATTTTATTGTTTTGAGGATTTTTTTTGGGTTTATATGGTTTTTATGTTTTTTTATTATTTTAGGTGGTTTTCAGAGTTTTTATTGTCCCTTAAGTTTTGTAGCATTTTTTAGTTTTTTCAGGGACTTTAAGTGGTTTATGTTTTTAAGGTTTTCTATGGGTTTTCAGGTTTTTTACGTGTTATTATGTTTTTTGGTATTTTTAGGGGGTTTTTAAGTATTTTTATGTTTTTAGGGGATTTTAGAATTTTTTAGTTTTGGGTGGTTTAAGGGGATTTAGGGTTTCAAGAGATTTTATGGTTTTTATGGGTTTTATGTGCATTAGGATTTTTAACATTTTCTAATGTTTTTCATGGGTTTTAGGGTTTTTCCATCTTTAGGGGTCTTAGGTTTTTCTAAGTAATTTTATGGTTTTTAGGGGTTTTTTGGATTTTTGGGGGTTTTTTTCATTTTTAAAAGCTTTTAAAGGTTTCCTAGAGTTTTTAAAATTTTTAGGTAGTTAAAGGCTTTTTAAATTTTTTAGTGTCTTTTTTTTGTTTTATGGGGTTTTAGGGTTTTAATATTTTTAGGGGGTTTATGGATTTTCGGGGTCATTGGGGTTTTTAACATTTTTTAGTTTTTATGGGTTTTAAGTGTTTTCAGGATTGTATTGTTTTATTATGGTTTTTCATGGTTTCTTGGGTTTTTTACATCATTAGGTATTTTAACAGAGTTTTATGATTTTAATGGGTTTTTATAGGTTTATAAAGTGTTTTTAGGATTATTATAATTTTTTGGGGATTTTAGGGGCTGAAAGTGTTTTTAGGTTTTTAAGGTATTCATAGAGGTTTTACTAATATTTAAGGGATTTTACATTTTTGGGGATTCTCAGGGTTTCTTTAGGATATTTATGGTTTTGAGGTGTTTAAAGGATTTTTAGGATTTTTTGGATTTTTATATTTTTTAATGTTTTTATGGGTTTTTGGGTTTATTTGGGTTCTAGGATTCTTTTTAGTTTATAGGGTTTTTAATGTTTTTCTGATTTTTTAAACTATTTATGGAGTTTAAATGGCTTTTAGAGTTTTTCGAGGGTTTTATGTGTTTTTAGGGATTTTTATGATTTTTTGGGAGTTTAATGGTTAGTTCTTATGGATTCTTAAGGTTTCATAGTGTTTTTAGCATCTTTTCATGTTTTTTATGGGTTTAAGTGTTTTAAATTCTTAATTTTTATTAGTGTTTTTAGGTTTTTAGGTTTTTTTCATTTGAAGGTATTTTTTTTTCTAAGATTTGTATGGTTTTAGGGTTTTACTGATTTTTAGTGTTTTAGGTGGGTTTTTCAACATTTCGGGTCTTTTGGGGGTTTTTTAGTTGTCTAGAGTTTTTTTGGTATTTTAGAGATTTTTTATGTTTTTAGCTATATAAATGGAATTTAGTGTTTTTAGTTGGTTTTAGGGTTTTTATATGTTTTTAGTGGTTTTATTGCATTTTTTGGTTGTATGGATTTTTGGGGGTTTTAGAATTTTTGAATTCCTTTGGGGTTTTAAGTGTTTTTTATTTTTTTTAAAGTTTTTATAGGGATATTTATGGTTTTTGAAAATTTTACGGAATTTCGTATGTTTTTAGGATATTTATTCTTCTCTAGGATTTTAAGTATTTTGAGGGTATTATGTATTTTTAGGGTCATTGTGGGTTTTATGTTTTTTTGGGGTTTTAGTTTTTTTAGTATTTTTCTTTAAAATGGTTTAACTATTTCTAAAATTTTTAGGGGTTGAAAGGGTATTTAGTTTTTTAATAGTTTTTAGGGTTTCAATTAGTTTATGGGGGATTGAATGTTTTTACAGTTTTTATGGTTTTTAGGTTTTTTAGAATTTTTATATTTTTAGTGTTTTTATGTATCATTGTGTTATTAAGGTTTTATTTAGTGTTTAATGGGTTTATAGGTTTTATTACGTTTTTAGTAATTTTTAGGTCATTTTTATAATTTTTATGGGGTTTGTGGTTTTTAGGGATTTTTATAAGTTTAAGGTTTTTATGGTTTTAGGGGTTTTTATATTTTGGGGGGTTTAGGGATTTTTTTGTTTTTTATTGTTTTATGGGTTTTTATAGTTTTTAAATTTTTTATGGGTTTTAAGGGTAGTAATATTTTTTGTGATGTTTTAATGTTTCTATGGTGTTTTTGAGGTTTTATTGGTTTTATGTATTTTTATTGTTTTGGGAGATTTTATGTTTTTAAGGTTTTTTGGGTATTGAGTTTTTAAGTTTTATTAGGTTTTAAGTATTTTTATATTTTTATGGTTTTTTAATGTTTTAATAAATGTTTAGGGGTTTTTATGTTTTTAGAGATTTTTTTGTCTATTTTAGAAATCTTATGGTTTTTAGGCATTTTTAGGGTTTTGGGGGTCATTTTTATTTTTTAGCATTCATAGCATTTTAATGTTTTCTAGGGATTTTATGTGTTTTTAGTTTTTTAAGGTTTTCTTAGCTATTTTAAGGGGTTTTAGTGTTTTTTAATTTTTATGGAATTTTTGGGGTCTCATAGTAATTTGGTGGTTTTTAGGGGTTTAGGGTTTTTTAGTGATTTTTGGGTTTTAATATTTTTAGGGGTGTTTTGAGTTTTCTGTTGGTTTTTTATTTTGGTTGGTTATTAAAAATTTTATGGTTTTAGAGGTTTTATGGTTTTTGGGGTTTTCTAGAGTTTTTATCAATTTTTGGTTTTAGGGGATTTAATTGTATTAAGTTTTTAAGTTTTTCTTATGGGTTTTTAGTGATTTTAGGGTTTTTTATATTTTCATGGATTTTTAAAGATTTTTATGATTCTTATGTTTTTTGGGTTTCAATTATTTTGAAGGGTTTATGTATTTTGATGGTTCTTATGGTTTTTTGGGCTTTTAGGATTTTTTGAATTTTTAAGGGTATTTTAGGTTTTTATATTTTACTAGGGTTTTTTTGGGTTTTTCATGTTTTTTTTATTTTTAAGTTTTTATAATGGATTTTATTTTTGGGTTGTAAGGGTTTTTTAATTTTTGGGGATTTTTAGGTTTGTTTTTTATTTTTATGGTTTTTTGGGTTTTTAGGCATTTTGAGGGGTTTTGGTTTTTTAAGGATTTAGTATTTTTTGGTTCTATGGGTTTTATGTTTTTTAATGATTTCATAGGGGTGTTAATGGTTTTTATTTATTTTATACTTTTAGGGAACTATAGGGATTTTTTAGGGTTTTTTTGTTTTTATGGGTATTTATTGATTTTGATGGTCTTCAGGGGGTTGGGATTTTATTGTTTTTCGTTGGTTTTTAGGGATTTATTTATGACTTTTATGGTTTTTTAAAATCTTTTAGAACCTTTTTAAGGATTAAAATGGTTTGTATATTTTTTTGTTTAGGTTTTTTAATGTTTTTAAGGAATTTTGCAGCTTTATAGTGTTCATTATTTTTATGGTTATTTAGCTTTCTATGGTTTTCTTAGAGTTTTTTTGTGTTTTACATTTTATAGGTTTTTAGGGATATTTATGGTATTTTATGATTTTAATGGTTTTTAGTGTTTTTATGGGTTTGATAGGTTTTAGGAGTTTTTAGGTGTTTAGGGTTATTTATTTTTTGTATTTATGGTTCTTTTACCTTTTTAGGGGTTTAATGGGTTTTTAATGTTTTTTGTTTTTGGAGGATTTTTTAGTTTTTAGTGGTTTTTAGGGTTTTATAGGTGTTAGGGTATTTTATGGTTTAAAGGGGTTTTATGGTTTTTTTTAATTTTTTGGATTTTAAGGTATTTTTGGGTTTTAGTGTTTCTAAGCTTTTTAGTGGTTTTAATTATTTTTGGGTTTTTATGGTTTTCTTAGGGGTATTTTTGGTTTTTGGGTTTTTTACATTTTATGTGTTTTTAGGGAGTTCTTAATATTTTTTGGGTTTTTAGTTTTTTAGCTATTTTGAGGGTTTTTAGAGTTTTATGGGTTTTTCAGTTTATTATGGTTTTTTTTCGTTTTTTGGTTTTTTAGGGGTTTTAAGTGTTTCTAGGTTTTTATGTATTTGTTCTGGTTTCTCATATTTTTAGGTATTTTTATGTTTTTAGCGATTTTTAGATATTTTTAGATATTTTTTTTTGTTTTTATGGTATTTAGGATTTTTATATTTTTTAGGGTTTCATGGTGTTTTAGTTTTTTTGGGGGTTTTATCATTTTTTGGGATCATAGGTTTTTATTGAGTTTTTTAGAGTTTTTAAGATTTTTTATTGTTTTTTTAACATTTTAGGCGTTTAAAAGGTGTTAAATTTTATAATGAGATTTAGGGTTTTAAAGGGTTTTTATGGGTTTTATGGTGTTTAGGGGATTTTAGGGTCATTATGGTCTTATAGATTTTTAATATTTTTTAAGAATCTAAGAGTTTTTTTATTTTTTAGGTTTTATTAGGGGATTTAATGTTTTTATAATTTTTTATGTATTTTTAGATATTTTTTTTATTTTCATTATTTTCTAGGTATTTAGGGATTTTGGGGATATTTTGGGGGATTTTCAGGGTTTTAATGCTATTTAAGGTTTTAGCATTTTTAGGTTTTTTAGGGGTTACACTTGTCTTTTATATTTTTAATGTTTCTTAGAGTTGTTAATGTTTTAAATTGATTGAAAGTTTTTATAGTTTTTAATGATTTTTTGGTTTTTTATTGGTTTTAAGGGTTTTTTCTAAAAAAAATTGGTTTTTATAGTTTTTAATGTTTTTATGATTTTTAGGGGTTTTTCGGTTTTTAGCAATTTTTAGGTTTTTAGGGTATTAAATTTTTTTTATGTTTTTAATTATATCTTATGGTATTCTAAGATATTTGGGATTTTTTTAGTTTTTAGGGATTTTAGAGATTTTTACCAATTTTTACGTGTTTAAATTGTTTTTATTTTTTCATGATTTTCATAGGGGTTTTCAAGGTTTAGATTTTTATGTTTTTAGGGATTTCTAGTTATTTTTTAGGATTTAAACAGTTTTTAGATATTTTATAGATTTGGAGGGGTTATATAGTTTTTTTGGATTTATTGGGAGTTATATTGTTTTTTTTATTTTATGATTTTTAAAATTTTTAAACGATTTTTGGGTTTAATTGGTTTCAAAAAAATTTCTAGTATTTAGGATTTTCATGGGTTTGTGTGGTTTTTTTAGGTTTTTCATAGTTTTATGGTTTTATGGGTTTTTTAGTGTTTTTAGGGATTTTAGGATTTTTTAGGTTTTTAGGAATTTTAAGTGTTTTTAGGTTTTAAGGTATTCATTGTGTTTTCCAGTGTTTTTATGGATTTTTACAATGGTTTAGGATTTTTATGGGTTTTATGGTTTCTATAGATTTTGAATGTTTTACATCTTGTTATGGTTTTTGTTGGTCGGAGTGGACACTCAAGAGGGGGGTGAATTGAGTTCCAATTAAAATTTCTGTTAAAAACAATTTCTATTAAAATCCCCCAATTTCAAAAACAAATTAAACTGTAGTGAATTTATATAGATTATAAAGGTTCAATTAGTTTCTCAAAGATTGATTAATTCTCAGTTAACTTAATCTTATGATTAAATTAACTTTTGAAACTAACTTACTGATTTATAACAAACATAAACACTTGCGAATTTAATTATCAAAGTAGCTTTGAAGATAGATTATATTTCAAAGTAACAGGAGCGGAATATGAAATAAATATATATAGTATGGATATAGAGTATAACTACAAACACAGAGAATTAACCAAGAGGTTCAGTCTCAAGCCGAGACTTAGTCCTCTCAAAAGTTTATATAAAAAATGATCCACACCCTGGATCGGGGTTAATCAACAGTGAACACACTGTCCAGGTCACAAGACCTCTACCACAGTTCTTCGTGGGAAAACAAACAACAGCAGCAAGCTGTCCAGGTCACAAGACCTCTACCACTATTCACAGTGGGAATGGGGTGCAAAAAGGTTTGCTGAGGATTTACAGATCCTCCAGTGAAAGTACAGGAGTCAGTGTGTGTGTTTAATACAGCAGATAACACACACTGCTCAAAATGTAGAATAAATCACAGAACAAGAGATGTAGAGTTTAGAAGTGGTTCTGGTGATCTCAGTGTAGC
This sequence comes from Viscum album, assembly GCA_963277665.1. Classification (NCBI taxonomy): domain Eukaryota; kingdom Viridiplantae; phylum Streptophyta; class Magnoliopsida; order Santalales; family Viscaceae; genus Viscum; species Viscum album. The sequence goes on along the minus strand of OY728148.1, from coordinate 1,476,369,010 downwards.
TCTTGTATTCGATCAGAAGAGAGTTTGAGTCCTCTTCTCGTTTCTGTTTGAGAAACAGAGTGTCGTATGCTTCAGGTTCACAGGTAGTGAGAATGTAGTCGATGAAGTTCTTCAGGGTTCTTCTTGTATGCACAGAACACTTCTCGAGTATACTTGATTGACTATATGCTTCTCTTTGTTCTTGATTGAACACGTTTTTATCTTCTTGTGTTTCTGGTATATTTCGTCCACCACGCACTTCTCTAGTTCGCATCCTTTTTTTGGCAGCGTAGTCTTCTCGTATTTATCTCCCGACAGGGGACAGAAAAGATTTCTTTTCAGCAGGTATGAGGTACGGGTTCCTGACATCCGACAACCTTTATCAGATATTTGACAAATCATCAAAATGTATGATATGACCGTTAGATAGATTAAATGTAGGAAATAAAGAAATTAAAACAGTGAGTCGAGAATGTATGTCACTGTTGACTTCAACTGTGGTCTTCCAACTGTGGACTTCCTTCTGACTGCTGACTTCAACAAAAGGCTTCCTGTCTGTAGGCTTGCAATAGTAGCTTTTACTCCATGTAACTGTAGCCTTTCTAACTGTAGACTTGTAACGTCAAATTTGTAGAACTGTAACCTTTGTCAACTGTAGACTTCGATCATCATTAGACTTAGTCGACAGAAGCTGTCTAACTGTAACCTTGACTGTAGACATATGACTGTAGGCTTGTTCGACTGCGAACTTGTTCCAACTGTAGACTTGTTCGACTGTGAACTTGAGCAGAGATAACTTTGAACAGAAGTCTTGTAACTGTGACCTTCATCTGTGAGCTTTGACAATAGATAGCAGTAGACTCATAACTATAAGCTTGTATTAGTCTTCGACTGTAACCTTGTAACTGTGAACTTATTGCAATAGTAACTTAAGGTGACAGTTAGCTGTAACTGTGACTTTGAAAATAAAACTCTGACTGGTAGCTAACAATACCAAACTTATGTAAATGCTACTGTAAGCTGTTACAGTAAAGTTATGAGAGTAAGAATATGAACTGTTTAGAATAAAATACGTTTAAGCATAGAATAATAAGATTAATGCAAAGGTTTAATAAATCAGAATTAATGTTTAAGCATGATTTGGGATTATCAAAACAGGTGATTCCAATAATCTCCCCCTTTTTGATAATCACAAATTATGTCAGTATGAAATATTTAAATATCAGAGAGAAGTGTGCAAAACACAGTATTAGCAATATGAGCACAAAAATTAGGTATAATCCGCAAGGATTTCTCCTCTTTGTATAGGTTCATTTCTCCCTTGAGTTTTCCCTATTTCTCCCCATTTCTCCCCCTATCTATTTCTCCCTATTTATTTCTCCCTATTTATTTCTCCCCCTTTGTGATTAACAAAAAGAATGACAGAGAGAGAGAAAAGAAACATTGTATTAATAAGGAGTACAGTACATGACCCAAAACGTGAATACATGATCCCTATCAAAAAAAACATAAACAGACTCAATCCTCTTCATCTGGAGGTAAGGGATCTTTTCCTTTGGAGGAAGAAGATGGAGCAGTAGGTGAAGGATCAACAGGCTTAGGAAGTGCAGCAGGAATGTCTGGAGGGGCAGCAACAGATGCTCCTGAAGGCCTGTAGTGAGTAGCTTGCCGAGGTATTAGTGGTCTAAGGCTTCTGAGGGCATCAGCAGGAGACATTACTGAAGAACCACTGGGGTTGGAGACAGGTAGGGCAGGAGGAACTATAACAGGTGTGCAGTCCACATGAAGAAAAGGTAGGAGCAGATTCCTGAAATCCATGATGATGTTTCCTCCTCTGTCCATGGCAGATAAGAAGTCATCTTTGTTTTCCAAGAATTTATCCAAAGCCGGGGTCAACTCTCGTAGCTTGCTAACTTGTTCTTTGAAAGCTTGAGTTACAGGGGGCAGCTTCATAGTTTCTAGCATGAGCTTGAAGTGATTGTTCAACTGATGCTTGGTAAAAATCCAATCAAAGTAATAATCCACTTTACTTTTGATGGCCTCCTGAGAAGCCGTAGCAGCCTGCAGGTGCTCACGAACAAAGCTACTGACTTCTCTTGTAGTAGCAAGGATCTGTAGGTCTGATGTGTCATTTGCACGGGCCTGAGTAAGCTCTTCTCTGAGAAGGCTTCTAAACTGCTCAAGGTCCACAGGAGAGCTAGATGAAGGAAGGGACTTGACTGAGAATGCCACTGTCTCCTTGAAAGACTGAGTTAGATTTCCAATCACTTTCTGAATGACAGCATCCTGATTGCTAAAGTGATCTTTCACTGATTTCTTGAAAGCCTCAAATACTTCCACAAACTGCTTGACCACTTCTTTGATATATCGAATCTCACTGGCCACTTGAGTCTGAGAACTGCTCAGGGCAGTTAAAGAAGCAACTGATTGTCTGAGGGCCACTACTGCTCCAGTCCAGCTTTCAATTTGAGTGTGGCACACTTTCATTTCATCCATCACTTATTTGATTGGACTTCCCACAACACATCCTAGAGATAATTCTAAGGATTGTTCCACATTTTTCAGCTCATCAAAAAGACTGGTTTTCAATTCAGCAACAGACTGTCTGATGGTCTCCTTCATTTCATTCTTTAAGGATTCAAGGTCTTCCTTGGTGGCCAATCTTTCAGTTTCTAACACTGGAGAGCTGTTAGGTAGGATGACTGGATTTCTTGGTGGTTGGTTTTCCTCATCTGAATCCTCATAATTGAGTCCTAACACCATGTATCCTGGATCTGAGGTCCATCCTTCTATATCAAACATTACAGAGACTGAACCAAAACGCTCCCCCTCACTTGGAGCTCCTTCCTGAACACTTTCTACTATCTGCTCAACTCTGGATAACTCTAAGTGCTCTTCTGTAGCTCTAGCAGGTTCCATATTTGCTTCCTTTGTAGGTTCAGCAGTGAGGTTAGCCTCCCTCTCTGTTGGGTCATCAACCACTTCCATGACAACAGTAGTAGAGACCACTCCTGCTTCCTGGTCAGACACTGACTTGTCTGTATACCCTATCAGAGGGCTCATACTGAGTTCTTTTGTTTCTTCACCACTGATCTCCTCTTTATCTTCTGCAACAGTTTCTTGATTTTCATTTACATCTCCATTCTCTTTTGCTTCGACTGTATCATCCTCATCAGAGGTGTCCTTGACAAAATACTGAGATTTTTCTTCTTCTTCTGTGGACTCAGTCTCACTGTCTCTTAGAACAGGTTCTCTACTAGGTAGTTCTTTTGGAGGGCTTGCTGCTCCAAACGTCACTGTCCTGACTGGACTGTGAGTAGTATCAGGATCACTCCCTTCATCAATTGGGGTGTTCTCTCTTGCAGAGTTACCAACTACTGCAGTCTGTTCATCATCTGAGTATACAGGTTCAGGCTCATCAGGCTTTAAGCCTGGATCTCTCCTATCTCTCGGTCTAGAGGGATGAGTAGAAGGGCTAAATTTCTCATAGATTCTCTCCTCATCATTCACCCATGATTTCTTCCAGGGATTCCAACTGATCTTCATGAATTTGCAGATTACTTTCGAGATACATACACTGTTCTTTGCCACTATCAACTCTTCCTGACTCCCAGCTGAACCTTTCACTTTCAACATAATCGAAATGAGTTTAGCATGGAACAAGGCACTTGATTTTGAGCTTGCCTTTATCATGTCCTCCATCTGATCCATCAGCAACCTACAAAGGTTGATCTTCCTTCCATGTTTTAATAAGTAAATCAAGTAAATATCCTGGTGCTTCAGATTTGCAAAATCTCCTCTTCTAGGACTCAGTACATGCTGAATAAACTTAAACAGAAGCATGTCCTCTCCATTCATTTCAACAGCAATAACCTTTCTTACTTTGCCATTGCCTGTCAGTTCTTCCAGAGCCGTCTCATGATCAAAGATTCTACTGTTTGGAGGAGCCGCTCCAGAATAGTAGTTGTAAATACCCTCATGAGGAACTCTTAAACAAGCAGCCCAATCAGCGGATGAAAAACTGACTTCATTGCCATTTACTCTTGATACCAGTCTATGCAGATCAACCTCTTCCTCGAACTGTAGATATTCATAGAATTCCTTCACCAGCTTCGGGTAGTACGGTCCATTATTGTTTGCGAAGCATTCGGTCCATCCTTTCTCATTAAGCACTGCCAGTACTAATGATCTGCTCGATAAAATCCACTCTTCACTTAGCTCCTTCTCAGCAACTATTTCTCTCTTAGTCAGATGTGGATTGACAGGTCTTATCGAGGCGTTCCCGGTGCCACTGGATTCGACTTGAGTCCTCTTTGGCATTGGTGCATCTTCGTTGACAGTCGGGGGTCGCTTTGTTCTGGCCATTGGAACTGAAAGAGGTTTCGAGGTTCGGTTGAAGGTTTAGGGTTTAGGACTTGAGAGAGCAAGGGTCGAGATGAGTGGATTGAGATATGTTCGATGTTCTCAATTTTATCATTTAGGGATTTAGAAATAAAAGTATAAAGAAAAGAAACGGTTCGAATTCCCGCAAAATAAAATAAGGTTAAACAGCGAAACAGCCTACAGAGAGATGTAACAGTGAAGTACACCGGTGAGGTCTAACTGTGAGGTTTCAACTGTGAGGTTTCAACTGTGAGGTTTCAACTGCGAGGTTTCAACTGTGAGGTTTCAACTGTGAGGTTTCAACTGTGAGGTTTCAACTGTGAGGTTTCAACTGTGCTATAATTAATCATACCTAACTCATGTTTGATGTAACTTAATCTCTCAGAATTCAAAGGCTTTGTAAAAATATCAGCTAACTGATGTTCAGTGCCAATGAACTCAAGAGTGATATCACCTTTTTGATAATGATCTCTCAAAAAGTGATGTCTCACATCAATATGTTTTGTCCTAGCATGAGATACTGGATTTTTAGAAATGTTAATAGCACTTGTATTGTCACACCTTATAGATACATGTTTGAATTGATATCCATAGTCTAGTAAAGTGTGTTTCATCCACCAGATTTGTGCACAACAGCTACCAGCAGCTATATACTCAGCTTCGGCAGTAGACAATGCAACAGAATTCTGCTTCTTACTACACCAAGATACTAGTGACTTGCCTAAAATGTGACATGTTCCAGAGGTGATCTTTCTATCTAACTTGCAGCCAGCAAAATCAGCATCAGAATAACTTAATAAATCAAATGATTGTCCTTTTGGATAAAATAATCCCAAATTGGGAGTATGTTTTAGATATTTGAAAATCCTTTTAACAGCAGTCAAATGAGACTCTTTTGGATTGGATTGAAACCGAGCACACATGCATACACTGAACATGATGTCAGGTCTACTGGCAGTAAGGTACAGTAGACTACCTATCATACCTCTGTAATTGGTTTGATCCACTGGTTCACCAGTTTCATCACTGTCCAACTTGCAAGTGGTGCTCATAGGTGTGTCACTACCTTTGGTTCCATCCAAAGAAAAACGTTTTAGAAGATCTTTAATATATTTACTTTGGTTCAAAATAATACCATTTTTATTTTGAAAGATCTGAAATCCAAGGAAAAATTTGAGTTCTCCCATTAAACTCATTTCAAACTCATTTTGCATTATTTTTGAAAAATCAACACATAAAGAATTTTTAGAAGATCCAAAAATAATATCATCCACATAAATTTGTACTATTAAGACATCTTTAGAAATCCATTTAATAAAAAGAGTAGGATCAGCTATCGCTTTAGTAAATCCTTTCGAAATAAGAAAAGAGCTGAGCCTATCATACCAAGCTCTTGGATCTTACTTTAAACCATATAAAGCTTTAGATAAATTAAAAACATGATTAGAAAAATGGGGATTTGTAAAACCAGGAGGTTATTCCACAAATACATACTCAATTATATATCCATTTAGAAAAGCACTTTTAACATCCATTTGATATAGTTTGAAATTCAGATAGGCAGCATAAGCAAGTAATATCCTAATGGCCTCTAGTCTAGCCACGGGTGCAAAGGTTTCCTCATAGTCTATTCCTTCTTCCTGACTATACCCTTGTGCAACTAACCTAGCTTTGTTTCTGATTATATTACCAAACTCATCAACTTTGTTTCTAAACACCCATTTAGTGCCTATGGTAAGAGTGTCTTTAGGTCTTTCCACTAATTCCCAAACGTTGTTTCTTTCAAACTGATTTAGTTCTTCTTGCATAGCCATTACCCAGAATTCATCACTGATAGCATCATTGACATTTTTGGGTTCAAGCTGTGAAAGAAAAGCTTGATGTTCAACCTGATTTCTTAGAGAAGCTCTAGTTTGTGTTCCTCTATCAAGATTACCAACAACAGCATCTAAAGGATGATTCTTTAGAATCCTAGTTGATTTGGTAAAGGTTGGACTAGAGATTTCAGGTTCATTTATAGGTTCGGGTTCCACAGAGGAAGATTCTGGAAAAAGTACAGAACTGGATGTTTTGATTACAGGTTCTTTAGATTTGTCATTTAGGTCCAGAACAGATAAATCTTCTTCAACATCTTCAAGAGAATTTTTAGGCTCATGTGGATCAGTCTCATCAAACTTGATGTGAACAGATTCTTCCACACATTTGGTTTTCTTATTGAACATTCTATAGGCTTTACTAGACATAGAGTAACCCAGGAAAATTCCTTCATCACTTTTTGGAGCAAATTTATCAAGATTATCTTTAGTATTCAGAATAAAGACTTTGCATCCAAAAACTCTAAAGTAATTAACCTTAGGCTTCCTATGGTTCCACAACTCATAAGGGGTTTTCTTAAGAACCGGTCTAATCAAGACTCTATTAATAACATAGCAGGCTGTATTAACAGCTTCATCCCAGAAGTAAATTGGCAGGTCATATTCATTGAGCATAGTTCTAGCAATTTCTTGCAGGGTTCTGTTTCTTCTTTCCACTACACCATTCTGTTGAGGTGTCCTAGGAGCAGAAAAATTGTGAGCATAGCCATTAAGTGAGCAGTAAGATTCAAATTCTTGATTCTCAAACTCACGACCATGATCACTCCTCAAGGTCTTAATCTTAAGTCCACTAAGATTTTCTACAGACTTAGAGTATTTAACAAAGGAAGAGCAGGCTTCACTTTTGTGAGCTAGAAAGTATACCCAAGTATATCTAGAAAAGTCATCTACAAGAACATAAACATAGTGCTTCCCATTTAGACTTGAAATTCTTGATGGTCCAAACAAATCCATGTGAACCAGTTCAAGTGGTTGATAAGTTGAAACTTCTTTCTTTGGTTTAAAAGAAACTTTGTGTTGTTTTCCCTTTTGACAGGGATTACACACTTTGCCATTTGGGAATTCAAGCTTAGGTAGGTCTCTAACTAGGTGTTTCTTAGAGAGTTTTCTAAGTGAGTGAATGTTGCAGTGTCCTAATCTCCTATGCCACAGCCAAGACTCTTTATGAAAAGCATTTAAGCAAGTAACATTATGTTTAGCTAAAGTGTTTAAGTCAACAGCATAAACATTTTCATTTCTTAAGGCAGAAAAAAATTAAAGCATTTTTGGAATTATAAACATCACAAGAATTGTTTTCAAACTTGACATTAAAACCATCATCACACAATTGAGAAATGCTAAGTAGGTTGTACTTAAGTCCATCAACAAATAAAACTTTGGAAATTAATACTCAGTCAGTGTTACCAATCTGGCCTAAGCCGATGATTTTTCCTTTTGAGTTATCACCAAAAGTGACATATCCTCCATCAACCTTTATTAAGATTTTGAAGCACGAATAGTCTCCAGACATGTGTCTTGAACATCCACTGTCTAAGTACCATACCTTCTTGTAATTGCTTTTCAAACAGATTTCCTACAAAACAGATTAGACAGGAAATGACTTTGGTACCCAGATTTTCTTGGGTCCAGATATGTTAGCAATCAAGGATTTAGGTACCCAGATTTGTTTTATGAGTCCCATACAATTAATAGATGCAACAGATTTAGAGAGATATACTTTATTTGATCTACAACTATTTAAATAACCAGTTGAGGCATAGGAATTTCCAAAACTGGAACTAGCAGGATTTTTTCCAGACTTAATAAATCGGGTTTTAGTAAACTGTCTTTGTCCAGGTTGGTATCCCAAGCCAGTAGCATACTTAGGTGCAACTTGCTTTCCTAGCAGTTGGGTTAGAGTATCTTTTCCATTTGTGAATGTTTCTAAGTCCTTTCTAAGTTGTTCATTAGATAGTTTCAGTTCTGTATTCTCCTTTAATAATTGAACATTTTTCTCTTTTTCTATATCAAGTACAGACTTGACACTTGCAGTAAGAGCATGCTGTTTCTTTAAAGACTTATATTTATCCTTTAGTTCATTACACGTTTCTTCCAGCATATTACAGTATTCAATCAATTCATCTTTAGACATATTCTCAGAATCAGAACCAGATTCTGCTTCACCTTCAGAATAATAAGAGTTTAAAGTGGGAGTGTCTAAGGTTACCTCAGATGTGTTTGTCATGAAACACATATTAGCACGATTTCTTTCAGAATCACTGGACTCTGATTCACTTGTGCTGTCTTCTGAAGCACTCCAGGTGGCCTTCATAGCTTTCTTATAATTCTTGTCCTTGTACTAATATTTCTTCTTGAATTTTAACTTAGGACAGTCAGCTTTGATGTGTCCTTTCCTTTTACATTCATAGCAAACTATGTCTTCTTCTTTATCAGTTTTCTTCCAATCTTTCTTCCACTTACCTTGTCTATCATACTTACCCTTGTAGTTTGGTTTTCTGAAGAACTTCTTCTTCCTATAGAACTTCTTGAATTTTCTTGCTATTTGTGCCATCTCGGCATCACTGTCAGAATCTAAGTCTTCACTAGATGAGCTTTCAGTTGGTATATGCACTTTCTCCTTGTCTTTGATCTTTGATGCAGTAGACTTAAAAGCTACAGATTTTCGTTTTGGTTCCTCATCTTCCTCTTTATTTACCTTGAGCTCTTCTTCGTACATCATCAGCTTACCAATTAACTCCTTGACAGGCAAAGTTCCAATATCACAGGATTCTCTAATTGAAACGGATGTGCCTCTCCATCTGTCAGGCAGACATCTCAATAATCTCATGATTTGCTCCTTTGCTGGAACAATCTTTCCGAGTGAGCTCATTGTGTTGACTATCTCATTAAACCTGAGATACATATCAGAAATAGGTTCATCAGCTTTCATCTTAATGTTATCATATTTGATAGTATAAGTATTTAACCGCATTTCCTTGACATTAGTTGTTCCTTCATGAGAAACAGCTAAGGTGTCCCAGATTTCAAAAGCAGTTTTACATGCAGAAATTCTATTGAACTCCTCATCTCCTAGAGCACAGTAGAGAGCATTCACAGCCTTACAATTATTATTGTAAGCTACCTTAGTAGGTTCATCCCAAGTTATTCTTTCAGTTTCTGGAATCTTGTATTGAGACTCTATAGCAGTCCAAATATCAAAACCCATACTTTCCAAATGAATTTTCATTTTGAGCTTCCATTGGGCATAATTGACACCATTAAAGAAGGGTGGCCTGCTAGTAGCAGCACCTTCTAGTCTATTATCCATAAGGAAATTTTAGAAGATGTTTTAAAGAGATAAAATTTAGAACTAACAGAAATTTAAGATCTTTTAGATAAAACTACAATCACAGTTTTAAAAACAGAGAGTTAAAATAAAACTTTGAGCAAGTATAACAGAGATAAACACAACCTCTGATACCAAATGTTGGTCGGAGTGGACACTCAAGAGGGGGGTGAATTGAGTTCCAATTAAAATTTCTGTTAAAAACAATTTCTATTAAAATCCCCCAATTTCAAAAACAAATTAAACTGTAGTGAATTTATATAGATTATAAAGGTTCAATTAGTTTCTCAAAGATTGATTAATTCTCAGTTAACTTAATCTTATGATTAAATTAACTTTTGAAACTAACTTACTGATTTATAAGAAACATAAACACTTGTGAATTTAATTATCAAAGTAGCTTTGAAGATAGATTATATTTCAAAGTAACAGCAGCGGAATATGAAATAAATATATATAGTATGGATATAGAGTATAACTACAAACACAGAGAATTAACCAAGAGGTTCAGTCTCAAGCCGAGACTTAGTCCTCTCAAAAGTTTATATAAAAAATGATCCACACCCTGGATCGGGGTTAATCAACAGTGAACACACTGTCCAGGTCACAAGACCTCTACCACAGTTCTTCGTGGGAAAACAAACAACAGCAGCAAGCTGTCCAGGTCACAAGACCTCTACCACTATTCACAGTGGGAATGGGGTGCAAAAAGGTTTGCTGAGGATTTACAGATCCTCCAGTGAAAGTACAGGAGTCAGTGTGTGTGTTTAATACAGCAGATAACACACACTGCTCAAAATGTAGAATAAATCACAGAACAAGAGATGTAGAGTTTAGAAGTGGTTCTGGTGATCTCAGTGTAGCTCTTGTATTCGATCAGAAGAGAGTTTGAGTCCTCTTCTCGTTTCTGTTTGAGAAACAGAGTGTCGTATGCTTCAGGTTCACAGGTAGTGAGAATGTAGTCGATGAAGTTCTTCAGGGTTCTTCTTGTATGCACAGAACACTTCTCGAGTATACTTGATTGACTATATGCTTCTCTGTGTTCTTGATTGAACATGTTTTTATCTTCTTGTGTTTCTGGTATATTTCGTCCACCACGCACTTCTCTGGTTCGCATCCTTTTTTTGGCAGCGTAGTCTTCTCGTATTTATCTCCCGACAGGGGACAGAAAAGATTTCTTTTCAGCAGGTACGAGGTACGGGTTCCTGACATCCGACAACCTTTATCAGATATTTGACAAATCATCAAAATGTATGATATGACCGTTAGATAGATTAAATGTAGGAAATAAAGAAATTAAAACAGTGAGTCGAGAATGTATGTCACTGTTGACTTCAACTGTGGTCTTCCAACTATGGACTTCCTTCTGACTGCTGACTTCAACAAAAGGCTTGCTGTCTGTAGGCTTGCAATAGTAGCTTTTACTCCATGTAACTGTAGCCTTTCTAACTGTAGACTTGTAACATCAAATTTGTAGAACTGTAACCTTTGTCAACTGTAGACTTCGATCATCAGTAGACTTAGTCGACAGAAGCTGTCTAACTGTAACCTTGACTGTAGACATATGACTGTAGGCTTGTTCGACTGCGAACTTGTTCCAACTGTAGACTTGTTCGACTGTGAACTTGAGCAGAGATAACTTTGAGCAGACGTCTTGTAACTGTGACCTTCGTCTGTGAGCTTTGACAATAGATAGCAGTAGACTCGTAACTGTAAGCTTGTATTAGTCTTCGACTGTAACCTTGTAACTGTGAACTTATTGCAACAGTAACTTAAGGTGACAGTTAGCTGTAACTGTGACTTTGAAAATAAAACTCTGACTGGTAGCTAACAATACCAAACTTATGTAAATGCTACTGTAAGCTGTTACAGTAAAGTTATGAGAGTAAGAATATGAACTATTTAGAATAAAATACGTTTAAGCATAGAATAATAAGATTAATGCAAAGGTTTAATACATCAGAATTAATGTTTAAGCATGATTTGGGATTATCAAAACAGGTGATTCCAACAGTTTTTATGGATTTTATGGTTGGGGGTTTAGGTTTTTATGGATTTTAATGTTTTTAATGACTTCAGGGGATTTGGGTGTTTTTTATATTTTGTAGTGACTTTTAGAGTTTTCACGGGTTTTTGTGTGTTTTATGTTTTTATGGGGTTTAGTGATTTTTAATGGATTTTTTCACTTTTTACAATTTTTAACATTTTTAGGATTTTTGGTTTTTTAAGTTGTTTAGGATTTTAATGTTTTCTTAGGGGTTTTAGGGATTTTAGGGTTTTTTTTCTTTTAGTGATTTTTAGGGATTCATTAGGTTTTTATGATTTGTATATATTTTTAGGGTTTCATGGTATTTTTGGATATTTTTAGGGTTGTAAGGTTTTTGTAGTTTTATATCATTTTTATGGGTTTGATGGTTTTTTATATTTTTTGTTTTATGGTTTTTAGAGTTATTTGAAGGGTTAATGAGTTTTTGAGGTTTTAAGAGTTGTAGGTTTTTTATGGTTTTTATCATTTTTTTGGTTTTTTGTAGTTTTAAGTGTTTTTTGGTTTGTAAGGTTTTCTTAAAGATTTTTTGCGTTTTTTAGGTTTTTTAAATTTTAAATGATTTTAAGGAATTTTTTAGGAATTTTTTGGTTTATTTGTTTTTATGGATTTTTTAAGGTTTTTAGGGTTTTATGGTTTTTCGAGGTCTTAGGGGTTTTTTGACCTTTTAATGTTTTCGTCATTTTTAGAGTTTTTTAAATTTTTTAATGGTTTAAATAGTTTTTATATTTTCTGATAGTTTTTATGGGATTTATGAGGTTTTAAAGATTTTTTATATTTTTAGGGATTTTTTGGTGTCAAGGGGTATTATGGAATTTTTAGGGGTTTTAGGGTTTTTTGAATTCTTCAAGATTTTTATGGGTATTATTTATTTTTAGGACTTAAATGTTTTCATGTGGGTTTTTAAGGATTTTAAGGCATTTTTTTGTTTCTTAGGGATTTTGGGGATTTTAATGGGTTTTTATGGTTTTTAGTGTATTTTGGGATTTTTGGGGGTTACTTTGGGTTTTAGAGTTTTATAGGGGTTTTTTGTTTTTAGAGTTTTTTAGATTCTTTGAGATTTAAAGGATTTTTAGAGTTTTTAGTAGTTATTTAGTGTTTTTATGGGGGTTTTTTGTGTTTTTAGTAGTTATTTAGGGTTTTAGGGGTTTTAGGGGTTTAAAAGCATTTAGTGGTTTTTATAGTTTTTGAAAGTTTTTTTGGTTTTAGGGTTCTTATGGTTTTAGGGATTTTATCATTTATTAGGTTTTTAGGTGTTTAAAGTCTTACTTGTTATTTAATTCTTTCTTATTATTTTTAGTTTTTTAGGTTTTTTAACATTTTTAGGAATTTATATGGGTTTTTAAGATATTTATGGGTTTTAGGGTTTTAGGAATTTTGAAGATTTATAGTGTTTTTTTGGGGTTTTTTTTTGGGTTTTAGAGTTTTTTAGGTATTTTAGTGGGTTTATGGGTTTTTAGTGTTTTTTATGTTTTTATGGATTTAAAAGGTTTTTGTAGTTTTCAATCATTTTAGGGTTTTTATAGGGGTTTTGGGGTTATTCTGGTAGTTTTGGGGGTTTTTTCTGGTTTTCTTGGTTTTGGGGTTTTTATATCTTTATGGATTTATAGGGATTTATGATGTTTATGGTTATTTCTGGGTTTCAGGTATTTTGATGGTTTTTTTGGTGTTTTAGGATTATTATTTTTTTTATTATTTTCTTAGATTTTAGGATTTTGAGTTTTTTTTAATGTTTTTATGCTTTTAAAGGGTTTATAGAGTTTTTACTAGTTTCTAGTGCCTTTATGGGGTTTTAAGGTATAGGTTTATAGGGGTTTTTTAGTTTTTAAGAGTTTTAAGGTTTTTATAGAGTTTTAGGGTTTTAGTGTTTTTTGGTTTTAGTGTATGTTAAATGTTTTTAATGTTTTCTAAAGGGTTTTTAGGGTATTTCAGGGTTTTTTAATTTTTATGTATTTTTTGGGATTTGTTAGGGTTTTTTTGGTTTATAGGGTTTTTAGGGATTTTGATGTTTTTTATAGTTCTTATTTTGTATTTTATTATTTTATTATTTTTTAGTGTTTTTAGGTTTTTTAGTGGTTTTATGTGTTTTTAAGATTTTTAGGCTTCATTGTGGCATTTCTTGGATTTTAGGATTATCTATTATTTTGGAATATTTAGTTATTTTTTTAAGATTTTTATGGTTTTTAGTGATTTTAGGACTTTGAAGGGTTTTATTGTTTTAAAATGTTTTTTTGGTTTTAGAGGGGTTAGTGGTTTTTTCGGGTTTTATGGATTTTCAGGGGTTTTTAGTTTTTTATAGGTTTAAAATATATTTATAGTAGTTTATGGTTTTTTGTGCTTCTTTAAGGTATATATTTTTAAGTTTTTTAGGGGTTTTTTGTTTTTTTACTGTTTTTATGATGTTTGCAGGGTTTTAGTGTTTTTATATTTTTTTTTGAGTTTTAAGAATTTTTTGTTTTTAAAGGTTTTCTTAAGGTTTTTTGGGATTTTTTATGTTTTTATGGATATTTAGGGTTTTTAATATATTTTAATTGTTTTTCAGGGTTGTAAGGGATTTTTAGGATTTTTAGGAGCTTTTTAGGGGCTTTTTGGTTTTTTGAGTTTTTAGGTTTTCTAGGGGTTTTAAGTACTTTAAGGTGTTTATTGTTATCTTAGTGAAATTTTTGGGTTTTTAGGATTTTTTATTTTTTTGGATTTTTAGAGTTTTTTTAATATTTTTTGGGTTTTTTATGGTTTTTAGGATTTTATAGGGTTTTTTGTGTTTTAGGGTTTTCAAGATTATAATTTTTTTGCGTTTTTGACATTTTTAGGGGTTTTAATGGTATTCAAAATTTTCACTAGTTTTTAGGGTTTTTATAGTGTTTTAGAGTTTTTATGCTTTTTAGGGGTATTTTATGGTTTTTAGGGCTTTCAATGTTTTTTATAATGTTGAACATTTATTTTGGTTTTTAGGGGTTTTAATTATTTTATGGTATTTAAGGTATTCTTAGGGTTTTTTAGGTTTTATATGGTTTTATATGTTTTTATGGGTTTTTAGGTCACTTTTAGGTTTTGTATGGTTTTCTAGGGTTTTCTATTTTTTTGGATTTTTAGGTGTTTTTTGAAGTGTTTAGGGTGATAAGGTCTTTTATATATTGAACCCTTTTAAGTGTTTATATGTTTTTTAAATCCTTTAGTTCATTTTTAATGTTTTATGGGATTTTACGGGGTTTAATGTTTTTAGAAATGTTTATTCACTTTTGGGTTTAGGGTCTTTTAGACTTTTTAGCGGTTTAGTTGTTTTTTTGGTTTTTAAGTGTTTTAAGGTATTTAATACTTTCTTGGGTTTTTTGAGTGGTTTTAGGGTTTTTAAAATTTTTTAAGGATATCTAATGAGTTTTTTGAATTTTTATTGTTTTTCATGGATTTCTAAATTTTGTGGGTAATTATGTGTTTTAGGGTTTTGGGGGTTTTGGGGGTTTTTAGAATTTCTTGGCTTTTTAGTGGTTTTATGTTTTTTTAGGTTTTTAACGAATTGTTAGGTATTTTTATGGTTTTTATTGTTTTCTACATTTTTAGTTATTTTTTATGATTTTTATGGTTATTTACTGTTTTTTGGGATTTTGAGCTTTTTCATGGGTTTTTAGGGGTGTCAGTTATTTTTGGGTTTTTTGAGTTATTTGGGTTTTAAAGATATTTAGAGTTTTTTTATCATTTTAATGGGTTTAAAAGTTTTTTAGATTTTAGGGGTTTTATGGTTTTGGTTTATTTTTAGGATTTTTACAGTTTTTATTGGTTCTTAGAGGTTTTGGGGATTTTAAAGCTTTTAGTTATGTTAGGGGTTTGATGTGATTTTAGGTTTTTATAATTTTCTTATTGGTTTTCAGGATTTTTAGGGGTTTTTAAATTTTTACTTATTTGAATTTTTTTAAGGTTTTATGGTTTCTTTAGGGATTTAGGGTTTTATAGATTTTTTGGGTGTTTTGGGGTTTTTTTACTTTTTAGTGTGTTTCTGGATTTTAGATTCTTTTAAAAATTTAATGGGTTTTAAGGGTTTTTAGATTATTTGTGGTTTTTTAGTTTTTATATGGATTTTTGGATTTTAATGTTTTTATTGGCTTTCATTGTTTATAATGTTTTTAGGTTTTTATGGTTTTTATTGGTTTTAGAGATTTTAGGTTTTTAGCAGTTTTATGTGCTTTTAGGTTTTTAATGTTTCCTTAGGGGTTCTAAAGGATTTAAGGGTTTTTACATTTTTATATTTTTTATGGATTCTTAAGGTTTTTTTGGTTTTTATGGTTCTGGGGATTTTGATAGGTTATAGGGTTGTTAGCATTTTTAGGTTTTTGTGATTTTTTCGGTTTTTTTGAGTTTTTTAAAGTTTTTAGGCCTTCAGAGTTTTTTTAATGTGTTTGGGGTTTAAATATTTTTTAGTGTTTTTAGTGGGTTTTAGTACTTTTATGGGGTTTAGGGTTTTAAAGTGCCTTAATTTTTTTAGGGTTTTTAGGTTATTAATTTATTTTTTATTTTTTTAGGGGGTTAAAGAAATTTTAGATTATTTAGGTTTTATTAGGAATTTGTAGTATTTTTTCGTTTTTGGGACATTTAGGGCTTTTTATGAATTTTTTTTGTGATTTCGGGGTTAAAAGATTTGGTGAGTTTTTAGGGTTTTTATGTTTTTATGTTTTTAGGAGTTAAAATGTTCTTAAAATGTTAATCTTTTGTTATGGTTTTTCACGGCTTTAGGGTTTTTCATTTATTAAGTATTTTTAGTGTTTTTTTGGATTTTTATTCATTTTTGGGATTTTAGTGTTTCTGAGGGGTTTTAGGGTTTTTAGGGTTTTATGGTTGTTTTGGGGTTTTATGGTTTTTTGCTTTTAGGGGTTTTATGGTTTCTTAGTTATTTATCGTAATCAAGGAAGTAAAGGGGTTTTATAGTTTTTAGTGGTTTTGGGGGGCTTTTATGGGTTTCAAAAATGTTATGTGTTTAGGGGATTTTTTGGTTTTTTTTGTTTTTAGGGGTTTTAAACATTTTTAGGTTTTTTAGGTTTCTATAGGGGTTTCCAGGTTTTTCAGTTTTTTTATTTTTTTGGATTTTCGTGATTTTTAAGACTTTTAATTTCTTTGGGTGTTTTTTTTGGGTTTTTATGGTTTTTAGGGGTTTTAAGGGTTTTTTTAATTTATTAGGGTTTTAAACGTTTTTAGGTGTTTTAAGGGTTTTTAGAATTTTTATTGGGTTTTTTTTGGGTTTTTGGGGTTCATAGTTTTTTTAATATTTTTATTGTTTTTATGGTTTTAGGGATTTTTAGGGTTTTTAGGGTTTTTAGGCCTTTTTAGGGTTTTAGGGTATTAGGGTTTTTAATGTTTTTAGGGAATTTAGGGTTTTTTAGTATTTTTAGGGTTTTAGGTATTTTGATAGTTTTTAGGGTTTGGGGGGTTATGTTTTTAGTGTATTAGTTTTTTAGGAGTTTTAAGTGCTTTTAGTTTTTAAGAATTTGTTAAGGTTTTTTAGGGTTTTATGGTTTTTTTAGATTTGAAAATTTTTTAGTGTGTTTATGATATATATAGTATTTAGGGTTTTTAGCGATTTTGGGGTTTTTAGGGTTTTTATTCATATATGTGTTTTTTAGTTTTGAGGGGTTTTTTGAGTTTTTATGGTCTATGAAATTTTGATCTTGTAAAAAAAATTAGAGGGTTTTAGAAGTTTTAGTGGCCAAAGAGGGTGTAGGGTAGGCGTTGCTGATCCCCCTAATGTTTTTATGAAAAAATGGTACAGAGCATTATAGACGAGGTTTGCAAAACCATATATGGGAAACCCAGTTCAGGTCCGAGTACACTAAGGACGTACAAAATCTAGGGGTAACAAAAGACCACAATGAGCTCCTCTACACAATTGACTTCCTAGAGAGAATGGCCACCACCATATTCTCCTCACCATATGCATGCGTGACGTTGAGCGTAAGGGTACATGAGGCCTCAAGGAACTCTATACATTGAGGTAGAAGCTGCTAAGGTACTTGTCTTGATTTTCTTTTGAAGGCCACCACCGCAAGAAGTAATTTTTAGGGGGTTTTTTATGATTTTTAGTGTTTTTATTGTAATTTGGTTTTTATCATTTTTATGTTTTTTGGGTTTTAAGGGTTGTTTTGTTTTTAAATATTCATAGGGGTTTTTTGGGTTTTTTTGGGTTTCTATGTTTTTAGGGATTTTGAGGGATTTTTATTGATTTTTATGGTTTTAGGATTTTTATGAATTTTGAGAGGCTTACATTTTTTACATTTTTTTTGTGTTTTACGGTTTTTAGTGGTTTTTTTGGGTTTTTAATGATTTTTTGTGTATTTTATAGTTTTTAATGTTTTTAGATATTTTTTAACATTTTAAGGGGTTTAAAGTGATTTTTTAGATTTTTCACTGGTCTTTAGGGATTTTTTTGATTTTTAATGTTTTTAGGGGTTTTATGGTTTTCGGGTTTTATGGTTTTTTATGGTTTTAGTATTTTTTAGTTTTTTATGGGTTTTATGTATCCTTAGGTTTTTAAGGAATTATTTTGGTTTTTCATGTTTTTTAGGGTTTTTTATGTTTTTGGGTTTTTGGGACCACTTCAAGATTTTTATGGTCATTTAGGGTTTTAGGTGTGTTGTGAGTTTTTATGGTTTTCTAGTGTTTTTATGAGTTTTTGGACATTTTTTGGTTTTTAGTATTTTTTTTATTTTTTATAGTGCTTTAAGTTTTTAAGAGTTTTAGAAGGAATTAAGGGTTTAAAGGGTTTTTAGAGTTTCTATTGATTTTTAGGGTTTTATGCGGTTTTATATGTTTTTTATTTTTAGGGGATTCTAGGTTTTTTGTGGGTTTTAGGGTTATTAGGGTTTTCCCCTTTTTAGGTTTTGAGTTTTTTATTGTGTTTTTAGGTTTTTTAGTATTTCTTATGGGTTTATTGGGTTTTAGGGGTTTTTCGTGTTTTTAGGAATTTTTATGGATTTTTTTAGGTTATTTATGTTTTTGAGGGATTTGATGGTTTTTAAGGTTTTTATCATATTTATGATTTTTTGGGTTTTATATTTTTTTACGTTTTTTAATATTTTTAGATTTTTGTAATATTTTTAGGGGTTTAATGGGGTTTTAGTGTTTTTAGTGGGTTTTAGGGGTTTTATGGTTTTTAGGGGGTTTAGGGGTTTTAAGTGTTTTAGGGTTCCTAGATTTTTTTGTATTTTAGGATTTTTTGTGTGTGTTTAGGGTTTCATGGTTTTCTTAGGGGTTTTGAGGGTTTATAGTATTTTTTAAGGCATGTAAATGATTTTTTTGTGATTTTTATGGTTTTAGGGGTTTTTTCGATTTTGAGGGTTTTAGGGGTTTTATGAATTTTTTATTTTTTATTTTTTTATGTTTTTAGATGTTTTATGGGTTTTTATGTTATTAAGGTTCTATTAGAGTTTTATGAGGATCATATAACTCATGGGCATCGAGGGGTTGAAGGTAAACTTGATGAGGAAGGAAGATTGTCCATGACTTTATAAGATCCATTGCAAGGAGTTAGTTCCCAATTATAAGGGAGAGGACCAAGAGAGTGTAGGAGGCCTGAAATAGATTAATCATATAATTCTATGTGGAGGTAGAATAACCTTTATTGGGTTAAGCATCAAGTAAATATTAATTAATACCCAGGCATGCTTTTAAAGACCTATCCCATGGTGTGAAATGAATTTCAAGCCCACCCTACCATGGAATTATCAAATCAAAAGATGTGGGATAGTTGTATTTTCATTCCAAAAGGGTGTGATACTTATCCCTTGAATTCATGGTCTTGTGCCAAAATTATCATAATAATCATTTAGGCTTTTTGACTTTTGGAAACCAGGTGTTATACTTATGTATCGCTCTTTGTCTATAAATATCAACCCCCTTGTACTCTTTGGACATCATGAATGAAGGTAATTTTATTATTATTATTTTTTCTTGAAACATTTTTCTTATTTAGTAATGCATGATTTATCAAAGTATTGGCCATCTGTTGTGGAATCTTCTGGCTATAGTTTTTAGAGATAATTTCTATTTGGGTTTTACATTTACCAACTTATCATTTCTTCTCTTATTCACACCATTTATATCCTTATCATTTGTTTTCTTATGGATATCAGGGTTCATAACAAAATAAAATTGAACAGTGTTCCTAAGAAAATTTTTATTGG
Source organism: Viscum album (assembly GCA_963277665.1). Lineage (NCBI taxonomy): Eukaryota > Viridiplantae > Streptophyta > Magnoliopsida > Santalales > Viscaceae > Viscum > Viscum album. The sequence goes on along the minus strand of OY728148.1, from coordinate 1,476,349,240 downwards.
GTATTTTATTGCTTATAATTTTTTATCAGATCCGAATTTCAAGAAATTATGTTCATCATTTTTTATCCCAATTCTATTTTATTTTATCTTTATGTTAGGATGACATCATTTCTAGTCCATTTTTTCTTCACCTAGAGGTGTAATTTATTCTTAATTTTTGATTTAAAATATTTCAATATTTTAATTGAGAATCTCAAATTTATTCTTCAACTAGAATCATTTAAATCAAATATATATACAATGTGATACTGTGAGTTCAATTTTTTGATGGATTCTATAATTTTAAAATAGTTCATATAGAACCCCTAGTTTCTAGTACTTGACCCTTAATTTTTTATTGTATGTATATATAATTATTGGGTTATGTTTAAATAGGTTCATAAAGTCTTTTTAATGTTCTTAAATCTTTTATAGAGGTGTATGATTTTATCATGGTTAGTAGAAACCATGCAACACCTCCAAAAAACATCACATTAAAATAGAAGACACTAGGATGTGCTTGGTTTGGACGAAACAAGAAGATTACCATATTAAATCATTAAATACTAGATATTTGGGTCTAGTACTATTGGTGGATGTTTTTTCTAACCATGCGATCCTACCATGTGAGGTGTTTTTGGAGGCTTTGGATCATGCCCAATAAGCACGTTATTTGCATAACATTGAACCCTAACAATGTATTGTGGAAATTTAGATCTAAAAATTGTAGATCTAATCTAATTTACCTCTGAAACAAATCTTCTTTCTCTAAAAAGTCCATAACACTAATTACTCTCCCTCTCAAGTAAGTGTATATAATTTCTCTTGATTCGAGAATGATTCCCAGAAAAATGAAAGTTTGATGGAGATGAAAATTCATTAATAATTCATCTTTATTCATTATTTTCCATAGATATCTTATCCTTTCCTATTTTATAATCATGGATATAGTTTATTGGGAATATATCCACGTTGTTTGATTTCAATATTTATGGGATATTATTGTTTTGATTGAAGGGAACATAATCTATGTTGTAATTTTGAATATTTAAGCCGATTTGTTAAATTGGTTGTGTCATTCTTCGTTTTAACCTCTGTTTGGTAGGTATGTGTCATTTCTATTGAATACTAATTATAATAACTTGAAGTATTGATTTAAAATTGTTTTAATTAAATGATGTTTTTGTGAAAATCAGGGTGTGGTTCGATATAATTCTCATTTGTATAATGGTTTTGGAAATCAGGGGAATTTCATGGATTTTTGGAAACCGTTATTTATAATTGAAAAATAGTTATTTTAAAATTATGGTTGGTTGATTCAATAAAATTATTTGTTCAAAGTGTTTTATTTAAATGGGTTAATATGATTTTTTAATAATGGTTGGGTTTGAGTTGAATGAGATGGATAATGATCATGAAGTACAACCATCAAAAGGAAAGAGTATGGGCATAATGTTCCACCACAAATGGTAACATAAAAATTAATTGTTTTTTGTATTAATTATGTGTGTGGAAATGGAAATGTTGTAGTGAACTCTTAAATTGATAAATTGATAAAATATTTATATATGTTCCTTGATAAATTATTGTGTTCGTCATTAATGTATTCCTTGAAAAAAACGGTATCAAGGCTTGTTTGTTTGATTTCCTTAAAAAATAATTTTAGTTAGATATTAAATAAATTAAATTGTATTTAATCTATTTTATTTAAATTTTCTAACATATTAAATCCAAGTGGGATGATTTTGGAATTCATTGGTGAAATCTTACTGGGTTTTATACACACCCCCAACTTGAGAACTATGGTGAGTTTGTACTGGTTATATATTGAGATACGTGTAAAGGTATGGTATCCCAGTTGTTTAGTGATGATTCTTGATATATTGGGTTGTTCATGTCGATCTATATCTTTTCTAATATTCTATGTTTCTATTGTTTTTTTATTTTGGTTTTTTTATCATTTGGTTCCCTTGGTTATGTCACATTGATTCCTCTTATAATCTTATATTTTATTTTGGATTAGTCTTATATTGGATTGAATTTTGGGGCTCATGAATCCTAAAAAATTTTGGTTGTTATGGTTATCAATGGTTTGGTCATTATATATTAAAATATAAAATCATCCCCCAAGTTTTTATGAGGCACTTAGCATTCATTTCATGCTTTTGGTTTCTTTGGGATGTCTCCTAAGGCATAGTAGTTCCTCCATCACATGTCAATCTAATGAGTATGGGTACGATGTTACAAATGGTATCTACTTATTCATTCCTCGACTTTGAAACTATATTGTTTTGTCTCTTGGGATTGTATAAATAATATAGGATTCTCAGAAAATAAAATTTAAATCATAAAAAGGCATAGCTAACCTATTTATGAAAAAACCCATGTTACCAGGGAGTTGGGCACAAGAGTGTTTTAAGATACATCTTGGATTATCCACCTAGTCATCAAGGGTTTATCCAATTACAAGAGCATGACATGAATTTATAGAAATGACTTCCCACTAATATTACATAATTAATTTTGATTAATTATTTATGTTTTGGTGAAAGAATCTTGATTTTCAAAATCATGGGGAAATTTTCAAAAATGTTTTGAAAGTGGAAGATTTTAAATTTTGGAAGTCTTATAGTGTGATATGTGTGATTTAGTAATTATTATATGTCTAGGCCTTCAGTTGTTGGAGAGTGAGAATAAATGTTTTTTCCTTTTGTTATAGAAAATGGATTCGGGTAGGTGTCGTAGAAACCAATTGAAAGAGCCTACTATGAATTTGATTGCACCTCAGCCACAAGTGAACCAAAAGTTGGTTCAAAGTATTGTCTAGGTATTTTAGGATGTGCATATCGAGAACTAAAAAAATGAACCCGGTAAAGTAGATCATTCAATTTGGTTCAAAAAGAATAAACCACCCATATTTTGGGGAGATTCATAAAATGAAAAAGTAATAAGTGTGTCTAAATATGATGAATCGAATATTCTATTGTATTGGAACACTAGCTAAGATAAAGCTAAGGAAGGAAACATTAATTAAGATTGATGATATTGAACAGTAGTGGTGGGATTTAGATGTTCATTATGAATTGGACCAAGGTATGACATGGGAAAAGTTTGAGGATTTTAAAAAAAAAATATTCTCATACAATCTGAATTTCAATAAAAACAGACTTCATCAGTTTGTAGTAAGATAACCTAACAGTGACACTGTATAATTCAAAATTTATTAATAAATTCCATTTTCATGGAATTTTTCTATGAATGTGTCCTTGAAGTCGTACATTTTTTAATCAGGGTTGAGGCTAGAGATTCACTCAAAGATTTTCATGCTTTGTATATCAAATTATAAAATAATTGTTAATAGATAAATAGTAGAAGAAAGGTTTATCTCAGAAAATAAGGTTCGATGATGAATGTAATACCTACAAGAATAAGTGGAAGAGCGAAACATATATCAAAGGTGGTGGTATGACGTAGAATCATATGGTGGGATTAGTGAATCTTTCTATTAATCCAAAGGGTACACCAAATTCTTTTAAATATATTTATATCCATCACATAAAGAGAGACTATAAAAAACTAGCTAGAGAACATCAGAATCCAAATACAATGGGTCATCTACAACATTAGTATTGAAGTGCTCTAACATCAAGTTATAGAGAAACATCTCATGCTTCTCAGGCATCATATTATTCAATGGGATGAATGAAGAATAATGTTTCTCATCAGTAAACCTGATCCAGCCCTTGAGATTCTCGGAATTCCATGAATCCTCATCCATATAAATTCCAACATGGTAATAATGAGTAAAGCGTATTGCACAATAAATTTTATAGATTTGATAAATTGATCATGATTGATCAATTGTGACATTCTATTTTTATAGGTACTATTCTTTTGAATGATAAAATTATTTATGATTTCTTGGATATGGTAATTTTACATTCGTTTATCAATTTTCATATATTTTATATTATAGGTTTTCATGTTTATATGATGCCCTATATTTTAAAACATCAAACTCATATTGAAAAAAAAATTCAATACATTGTGTGCAAAGAATGTTTTATAAATATCGATGGTGATGAATTGATTTATGATATATTTGTGCTTCATTTGGATGTCTATGACTTAGTCTGGGTATGAATTTTTTCTAAACGATTGAAGCTCAAATAGAATATTTTACCCAAAGGGTTATTTTAACAATGGATGATGGTGTTGACAACATATTTAGAGAAAATTATAATGTAAAAAACAAGTGGATTAGGATTTTTGACACTAGTAGTTGGAGGTATCTTATACAAGTTAGAATCCTTGACCTTGGAATCTCTGTATGAGATCTAGAATAAAATATTTTAAATAGTTTTTTCTCTGTTTCTTGATCTGTTTCCTGATAATTTCATAGGTTTTCCACCCAAAAGAGAAGTATAGTTTAATATTTATCTCTAACTAGGGTTCATTCCAATCTCACATTTTACATATCAGATGGATCCAATATAATTAATGGAATTGAAATTTTAGTTGGAATATTTAAAATGAAAACGGTTCATTCATCCTTGTATATCTCTAAGGGAATCACTGATTCTTTTTGGAATAAATGTGGATGAATCTTTTAGACATTTTTTGCATTATCATAATCTTAATAAAGTTATGGTAAATAATTGACATCCCAATCCACACATTGATGAACTATTGGATCAATATAGTGATTCTCATTTGTCCTCTAAACCTTAATTTTGTCTGGGATATCACCAACTACATGTTCGGAAGGAGGATATTCCAAAAATAGCTTTCAGAAGAAGATATTTCCATTATGTGTATGTGAATATGCCTTTTGGTATTACGAATGAAATGGATGTCATTATGGACTTGATGAATCAAATATTTAAATATAATATGGATTATTTTTTTATGGAAGTTGTAGAAGAAATAAAAGTGTATTCTATGAAAAGTTTGGACATGGGAAACACTTGGAGATAGTGTTGGGAAACTTACGGGATCATTTTCTATGTTCAAAACTTTCAGTGTGTTATTTTTTGGATATAAAAGGTATGTTTACATAGCAATGTTATCTTTGAAAAATATATTTTTGTGGATCTATAATAGATGGAGGTGGTGATATCTTGGAAACTAGAAAAGAATTTATTTGAGATATTATTTTGTTTAGCCTAAATGGTTATTATTGAAGATAATTTCATGACTTTTCATGGATAGATTCACTAATGACATCATTTACATGAAAACGTTTTACATTATAGTAGAAAACTTAATTCCAAAATCCTTTTAAAGAGCATAAATTTTAACTGACATAAAGAATGATCTTGATATTTCTAGAATTAAGACCAAGAAATGTGGTGTATTGTAATGTTTTGGTATCTAGTTTGGCATGTGTTTCCATGCTGAGAAATCATTTTGTTACTTACGTATCAGGAAAACTATGGTTTCATGATAATATCTACACAATACATATTTTAGAATTATCTTATGTGTTACATGCTTTTAATACCAAGAGTCATTGTTTTTTTTTATAAATTCTTGGTGATTATGAATCTTAAGATCTTGCAACAAATTTTCTCCCAAAGTTATTTTAATTTGAGACAAAGAAGATGGATAGAGTATCTTCAAATTTTCGACGTTTAATTAATTTATACACTAGTTAAAGGGAACATTATTGGGGATTCATTAATAAAAATTCATATTTTCTGTTGTTGAAATAGTCTTAAGATCAATGGCAACTAATGTTGGTTATTACCAACAGGAACTTGGATTGTAATTATTGATGTAGTGATGTTAATTTATTTCTAGTTTCTTTTGCTCATGATATGGTGGAGAAGGTTAAAGAGGCACAAACATATGATTTTGAATTTTTTTCTATGAGGTCAAAAGTCAACGGTGGGGAGACCATTGAGGGATCGAATCTTGACAAAATATCATTGTTGTAGTTTCAAGATTGGTTGGTCATAGCTTTCGTTTGTTAGAAATAACCCTATCATTTCTATCACTATTTGAGATGGGTTGTTCATCATGGAATAAAAAATATGTATATGACACTAAAAGTAATATTTTGGTAGGATGGAATGAAAATAAAGGTGAATTTTTTTTTTGAGATTATTTACATATCATTACATTAAGTTAAAGAAAAAATGACCAGCTGGTATGTTTCAGTCCTTACAGATTACCATATGAAAATGGTAGAAGATTTAAATTGATTTTATAAGTCGTATACCAATGATGGTTTGGAAACATGATTCTATGTGTGTGATAGTGGAACAGCCCACAAATTCAGCCCATTTAATCCCTACATGTGAATCCAACACGGTAGATGGATTTTCAATAATCTATATCCAATAAGTTGTAAATTAACATGGTTTTCTAGTCCCAATTGTATCTAACAGAGACACCAGGTTTAGGTGTTATTTTTTAAATCTTATCCCTTGGAACATATTTGACTATGATAATAGCATATCGTCCTCAAAATGGTGTAAAATATGAAAGTATAATCCAAACATTGGAATACTTTTTAGGGATTTTGTAATGAATTTTGGTGCCTCATAAAATGATCACATATAATTAGTGGAGTTCCTATAAAAAATAGTTATCATACCTCGATGCATCTAGATCACATTAAATCATTATATGGGAGTCCTTATCATTGTCTACTTTTTTCAGTGGAAACATGCGATACTTCACTAGTTAGGCCAATCCTTGTGAAAGAAATAGTGAAGAAGGTTCAGTTAATCATAAAGAATATTAAGATAAAAATGAGTCATTAGAAATCATATACAGATCAAATTTGAGGGTCATTGTTTTTTTAAGTGAGTGATCATTAATTCTTAAGATTCACTCCAAATCATGTGAATCGTCATTTTGGGAATACGATAATGTTATCTCTTCTATACATAGGCTCTTATGAGATACATGAATGGGTGGGTGAGGTGGAATATTGATTGTATTTGTCACCATGGTTCTGTTTAGTGCATAATGTTTTTCTTGTATCTTAATAGAATAAGTATCATCCTCCCCCTGACCTTGTGATTTTATCGGATCACATTGACCTAGAGATGGAAGCTACGGTAGTTCATAGGCCATTATAGATTCTATATTAGCACTAAAAAGTCTTGAATGGGAAAATAATTTGTCTAATGTGAGTTTTATAGAAAAATGTAAATATTTAGGAGGAAACATGGGATCATTAAATGAAATGATATAGGAATGGAAAAAACTAAATAAGAATAAATACAGTTTTCCACTTTTTGGGGACATAAATACTCATGGTGAGGAGAATGTAACACACTTGATTTTAGGTAGTTGACCCTTATTTATATATTTTATGTATATAAAACTATTGTTTTCGGTTTTTAGAGTTTCATTGTACCATTGGTATGTTTTTTAGGTTTTTATGGTGGTACAAAGTTAGTAGAAACTATGAAATGCCACTAAAAAATCATGCAACTAAAATAGTGGACACTAGGGAGGTGCACAGTTAGGTGCACGATTTATCCAAACTATGTAGATGTGTAGGAGAAATTGTTCAATGCTAGAAAAGGTGTTATAGAAAGGTTTTCTCGTGGGTTGTCTAACCATTCAAAAAAACACCGCAAGGTGTGCTTCGAGGCAGTGGCTCATGCATGGTGAGTACACGGGTTGCCAACTATGCACCTTAAACATTAAACATGTAAAAATTAATCTTGAAATTGTTGATCTAACATTATTTTCCTCCAAAACCACTCATTTTACACCTAAATATCCCATTACATGAATTCATCTTCCACCAAAAGAGGAGAATACAATTACTTTCTATCCGGGAGTGAGTGATTCCATGTGTTTTTTTGACCCAGAATCATTGATAAGTTATCGTTCATTATCATTTTCCTTATATCACTTATAATTTCCCATTTTGGAATAATGGATCTTGTTAATTAGGGATAGATCCATGTTTTTATGTCAATTTTCATGGGTATGGTTGTTTTGATTGAATGAAATTAGATCTATTTTAGAATCTTGAATATTTAATTTTATTTGTTATTTTTTTTTTGCATAGTTCTTTGTTTTCTCCACAGTTTGAGAGGTAGGTGGATTATCTATTGACTGATTTTGATCAGATCTTAAAGAATGGATTTAAATTTTATTTTATTTTCTGAATTATTTTTAAATTATGGTGTTATTTGATGTAATTATTGTTTGAATTTTGATTTTTAAAATCATGGTAATTGTATGAATTTTGGGAAAATCGTTGTCTATAATATTATATTTTTTATTCTAAAATTATTTTTGGTTGATGCAAGTAAATTATTTTTTGATGTTTTTATTTTTTTAAATGGGTTGAAATGGTTTTGGAATAATGGTTTGGCATGAGTTTAATGAAATGGATAATGGTCGTGAAGTACCACTATCAAAGTGACGGAGTATGGACTTGAAGTTCCACTATCAAGGGTAACACCGTGCTTGTGTGTGTGTTTTTTATGAAGGTATGTGGGTTGAAATTGTTTATGCCAAATAATAAATTGATGAAGTTTTAGAATCATTTTATATGTTTCTTGAAAAATTATTGTGTTAGTTATTGATTTATTTCTTACAGAAATGGTTTTGAAGGCTTGTTTGATATTTTTCCTTGGAAAAATATTTTGGTTGGATATAAACAGCATTAATTTTTTTTTCTATTTTATTTAAATATGATAAAAATTTCAATCCTAGTGAAGTGAGTTGGGAAGTCATTGGGGAAATACTATTGAGTCTTATACTCGCCCCCTACTTCGACACTATAATTATTTTCATATGTTATATACTGAGACATATGTAATGGAAAGGTATCCCAATCGTTTAGTGATTATTATTGATAACTTGGGTTGGGAATATATATTCGGATATTGGAAGAATATTGGGTGTTTTTTGTTTATTTGGTGCATTTTTGTTTTTTATCATTTGGTTACATTGGTTATATAACATTGATTCCATTTGTACTATGACATTGTCTTTTGGTTTAGTCCTATATTGGATTGCATTTTGGAACTCATGCATCATTTTGACGTTTGATTGTTATGATTATCATTGGAATGGTCATTTTATCTTAAAATATAAGATCATCACCCAACTATTTATGAGGCCCTTGGTATTTTTGTCGATCCATTGGTGTATTTGGGATGTTACCTAACTCCTAGTAGCTCCCAAAAGACTTCTCAGGACAACGAGGAGGGGAGTGGAGTTACAACATAACTCTCACTTTGATTCCATTTTATGACTAAAATTATTTCTTATCTTAGGTTTATATATTAAAAATTCTACTTTTTTATATCTCTTTTATTCAAGAAAATATACCAAAAACCAAAAAAACTGATGATTCAAAAAATTGCAACATCTTGATCCCTACATATATTTATCATTTTTCTTTAACCACTATCTTCACCTTCCCATATTTTCTTCTTGAATCCATTTTTATTTTCATCTTTTAATTATAGTTCATTATTTCCACACACACATGATCATTTTGATTTTTTGGAATTTGGTAAGAACATTATATAAATCTAGTTGATTTGTAAAATTAAAGAGTTCTACAATTTGATAAAAAAACCAAAATTGATTGATAAATGAGAGAACATAATATTTTTGAGTTTAAACACGTGAGTGAGTGTATGAGGTACATATTACATTCCATTCAAATTTACATACTTAAATCCTAAATGGTGGAGGAAAGTAACATCAGTTAAACTTACATAATGTTGTTCATAAAGGTTGTAAAAGAACAATTCCAAAGGTTGAATGCAGGGTTGGATGAATTGATGTCCCCTTATAATGATATAGAACCACCATGAATGAGGGTAGTTGAAGCATGTTAGGAGTTCATGGATTTTTAGGAGTCAAAAATTTAGAGAAAGTAACCACCATGGAGGAAAACCAATTATCTTGGAGGAGAAAACTTGAGAATACCTTCATTCGAATGTAACAATGATCCTGAAACTTATATGGAATGGGAATGAAAGGTAGATCTTTTTTTGGTTTTCAAAACTCTATCGAGGAAAATAAGGTGAAATTGGTGGATTTGGAATTCAAAATATATGATTGTATTAGGTGGGACCAACTACAAGTTATTAAATGAAAAAATATAGAAAGATACAAATGCACATGGGAAGAGATGAAAGTGATAATGCATAAGAGGTTTATTTCCATTCACTATTATCAAAATTTTTTCATCAACTTATAGGGTTTGAAACAATAATGTATGAGTGTTGATAAGTTTTATAAATATAGGATGATCATAATTATTTGGTTCAATATTAATTAGAAGCATGAGGCCACCATGGAATGGTTTGTGAATGACCTCAACCATGAAATTTAGTGTATAGTTGATATGCACCACAATTGGGATATAGAGGATATTATTCACATTGATAAAAAAGTGGAGAGTCAAGAAAATGAATGAAGGATAATATCTATATCTTATGGTAAGGATTATAAATATTTTATAAATTTCAAGGATTACAAACCAAAATAATACGTTAGGGAATAAAAAATGGATTCAAAGGATGTGACCAAACCAAAACAATTATATCCAAAATACAATGGTAAAATTAAGGGAAAGGTTGTTTCAAAATCACTTAAAATAAAATGTTTTAAATATTAAGTATTTGCATATTTTTCTCATAATTCCCAAATAATAGTACCATGACTTTTTTGGATGATAGATATATTAGTAGTTCCCTGAAAAGTGAAAATAAAATTCTAATACTTGAGTATTATTCATATATGGAAATAGAGATCCCCATACCTAGATAAATTCTTGATATATGGCATGATTTTAGTGATCAAACCAAAATATAACATGATAAAGTGAAAAGGGAGCACATTTTTTATACTAGTTTTGTTTTCAAAGATAATGTATGTAGTATGATCACTGATGGGGGTAGATTTAAAAATGAAAAAATTAGTTTGATGGTTGATAAATTGGGTTTATCTGCAACCAAGAATCCTAGGACTTATATATTGTGATGGTTAAATAATAATTGGGATTATAAGGTAACTATGAATGGGAATGTTCCATTTACAATTAAGAATAATGAAGACAAGGTTATATGTGATGTAGTTCCCATGCATGAAAGTAATATATTGTTGGGAAGTACTAGATGATTTGGTAGGATTGTCACATGTGATGGATATAATAACCAATATTATTTTGAGTTCAATAGTAGTATGTTATACATACACCCTTAAGGTAGTTTCTAGATTATCAAAACCAAGTGAGGATTGAGAGATATTATGAAAAGAGAAGAAAATAAAATTGAAAAAAATAGAGCAAATGAAAAAAAGAAGAGGGATAAAGAAGTGATGAGTGGAATCAAAGGAAATGAGGTAAAGGAAAGAGTTGAAAAGAAGAGTAAAAATAAGATTGAACACAATTTTGTTGAGGGAAAATGAGTTTATTTTAAGGAAATAATGATATAAATAGATCATCATAGGGAAATAAAACTATCATGCTTCTATATAAGGTAGAATGTTTTACCACTATCTATTTTAACCCATAAATAAAAAGGAGTTTTAACTTTCAAAATCTTATAAAATATCAATAATAATTCCTACAATATTGAGTTACCTGACATGTATGGAAATTTTTGTGTCACCTATAATGTTTCTAATCTTTCTCCAATTTAATTTTCAAATTTTAGGATGAATACTTTTGAGAAGGTAGGTTATGCTGAAAATCATTATAAGTGTGATAATATAGGTGTTGAAAGTGGGATTGATGAGGACGGTAGAATGTGGATGCTTTCACAAGACCCGCTGTGAAGATTTGGGGGCCCGATGATAAGGAACTAGACTAAGAGATTGAAAGAATAAATAAATTGGTTAATCATGTAATTCTATGTTGAGGACCAAAAAATTTTATTAGGGGAATAATTAGGGCCTGTATTTAAATTTATTACGGCCCAAACATGCTTTTAAATAACAATCACATGGTGGGATATGAATTTCAAGACCATCCCACCATGGAATCTTCAAAGTCAAAATTAGTGGGCTATTTGTCTTTACTTTCCAAAAGTGTAGGCTACCTACTCCTTAAAGGCATGGACATGTGAAAAAATGTCAAAATAATCATTTAGACTTTTTGACTTGCGAAAACTAGGTGTTAAACTTCTGTTTTTATCTTTGGCTTCAAATATCCACCCCTTGTACTCTTTTAACATCATGAATGAAGATATAGTTATTATAGAGAGTTTTGATTACAAACCTTGTTATATTTTTTAATTATTGACTTATCGAAGTATTTTTCATTATTTTCTGTGTCTTGTGGCTAGTTTTATTAGATACAAGTTCTCTTTGGTTTCTACCTTGACCAACTCACTCCTTTCATCCTTATTTCTACCATTTATAACCATTCCGACTTGTTTTCTTTTGGATATCTGGGTGCTCAACACGTGAATGTTGAACAAGGTTACTAGGAAACTTCTTATCTGGTGTTGGATCTTATATCAGGTTTTCAGGGTTTTCAGGGTTTTTATTTTTCAGTTATTTTTGTGATTTTAATTGGTTTTTTAGGGGTTTTAGTGTTTTTACGAATTTTGAGAGTTTCTAGTGTTTATAGTGATTTAAGGAATTTTATGGTTTTTAAAAAAATAATGTTTTTAGGGTTTTAATTTTTTTTTAGTTTTTTAATGGCTTTTAAGGTTTTGGTGTGTTTTTAAGGGTGTTATGCTTTTAGGGGGTTTTATGTTTTTATGGTTTTTAGTGATTTGGGGTTTTTAGAATTTGTAGGGTTTTATGGGTTTCATGAGTTGTTAGGGTTTTAAGGGCTTCTTATGTTATTTAATTGTTTTATGGTTTTTTTATGTATTAGATGTTTTTACATATTTTTTATGATTTTTAGGGGTTTTAGGGATTTTAGGTATTTTGAGGATTTTTACGGTTTTTTATTTTTATTCTGGTTTTTATGGTTTTATTGGGTTTTAATGTTATTAAAGTTATTTAAGGATTTAAGGGAATAAAATGATTTTATAGTTTTCAATGGTGTTTTAGATTTTTTTTTATGGGTTTTAGGGGTTTTATGGGTTTAGGGATTTTTATGGGTTTTATAATCTTTAGGGTTTTTTTAGATTTTTATTTTTTTTATTTTCTAGGAGTTTTATGTGTTTTTATTTATTTAAGGTTTTATTATGGGTTTCTGGGTTTTTTGTGGTTTTACATTTTTATAGATTTTTAGGGGCTTTTTGGATTTTTATGGTTTTAGGGTTTTAGATACTTTTAGGGTTTTTAAGGTTTTATGGGTTTTTGGGGGTTTTAGGGGGTTTAATTTTTTCTAGGGTTTTATGGCTTAGTATATTTTTTTAACAATTTTCAAGGTTTAATGGTTTTTTTAGTTTTTAGGTGTTTAGGGTATATATGGGTTTTCAGGGTTTTATGATTTTTAGTTGATTTTTTCTTTTTGGGGGGTTTTAGGGTCTTTTAGGCTTTTCAAAATTTTTAGGTTTTGGGGGTTTTAATTATTTTTGGGTTTTAAATGTTTTCTTTGGGGTTTTTAAGATTTTATGGGTTTTTTTCTTTTTTGGAATTTTTTGAATTTATTTTAATTTTTAGGGTTTTTAGGGTTTTTCGTATTTTGAGGTGATTTAGAGTTTTTAGGGTTTTACAATTTTTTGGTTTTTTTTTATTTTTAGGGGTTTTTTGAGTTAATTAGTATTTTATGGTATTTTAGTGCTTTTAACAATTTTAATGGTTTAAAAGATTTTAGGGGATTTTTCCTTTTTGGGGTTTTTTTGGAAAAGAATGTGTGGGACAAAGCAAGTTGCTCGGTCTCTCAAATTTATTGATAAAAAGTAAAATTCATGGCATTACAAAGGGGGATTACACATCCGGGTATGTGTGACACCCTTCATGTCTGAGTCCACATAGGATGCAAAAAAAGGTGGGATAACGAAAGACCACAATGAGAAAATCTCTTCAATATCCTTCTTGGAAAGCACATCAGCCACCATATTGACCTCCCTATATGAATGAGTGATCTTAAGGATCAGGTTTTTAGAAAAACTAAGACATTTAATCCATTTAGGGAGGAGTCGCCATGGAACCTTCATTGAATTTTGGCGGAAATCCTCCCTGTATGCATGAGGTTTTTTACGGATTGTTATGGGTTTTTAGTATTTTTAGTGGGTTTTAAGTATTTTTTGTTCATTTAGGGTTTTTAGGGTTTTTTTAGTTTTAAGGTGTTTTATATATTTTTATGTTTTTATCGTTTTTAAGCGGTTTTTTGGGTTTTTAGGGTTTTTTTGTTTCGTATGGATTTTTAGGTATTTTTTGATTATTTTTCTGTTTTTAGGGTTTTAGGGATTTTGATGGATCTTATGGGTTTAAATATTTTTTAGGTTTTTATAAATTTTTAGATTTTTAGGGGTTTTAAATGTTTCTACGTTATTATGTTATTTTTAGTATTTAAGTGTTTATATGGATTTTTATGGTTTTATGGATTTTTATGGATTTTTTAGGTTTTTTATGTTTTTAGGGTTCTTAGGGATTTTGAAGGTTTTCAGGGTTTTATAGTTTTTTTGGGATTTATGGTTTGTTTGGGAATTTAGTTTCTTATAGTTTTTTAGGGTATTATTTTTTTAGTGTTCTTTACGATTTTTTATATTTTTAAATGGTTTTTAGAGTTTTTAGTGGGTTTTTAGTGTTTTTATGGGTTTTAATGGTTTTTAGTGGTTTTAAGGGTTTTAGGGGTCTTTAGGGTTCTTAAGGATTTTTTGTGTTTTTAGTTTTTAGTTTTTATTTCTATGGGGTTTAAGTGTTTTTATGTTTTGACGTCTTTCATAGTGTTTTTAGGGTTTTAGGGTATTTTAGGTTTTTTGGGTTTTTAGGGATTTTTTAGGTTTTTATTTATTTTTACAGTTTTTAGGTATTTTTTGGACTTTTATGTTTTTAGAGATTTATGGGTTTTAGGCTTTATAGTGGTTTAAAATTTTTTAGCGGTTTTATTATTTTTTCATTTTTTAATATTTTTAAGTGTTTAAAGGAGTTTTAGAAGTTAATTGTTTTTATGGTTTTTTAGGTTTTATAGGTTTCTAATGTTATATGGGTTATTATGGTTTTTAGGGTTTTTATGGTCATTTTTGGGTTTTAGGTTTTATATTGTTTTTTATGGGTTTTAAGTATTTTTATGTTATAATGTTTTTCTTGATATTTTTAGGGTTTTTAAATTCATTATGTTTTTTGATATTTTATGGTTTTTTTGGAATTTTATTTTTTTTATATTTATTAGAGATTTTGTGGGTTTTGTGGATTTTTGTAAGGTTTTTAGGTGTTTTAGTATTTTTAGGTTTTCAAAGGGATTTAATTATTTTGAGGGTTCTTAGATTTTTTATGTTTTTTAGTGTTTTTATGGTTTTGGTGTTTTTTGGATATTTACAAAATTTTAGGATTTTTAAGGTTTGGTATTTTTTTAGGATTGTTTTGATTTTTATTTGGGTTTTAGGGGCTTTCACTTTTTTTGGGTTTTTATGGTTTTAGAATTTTTTAACCTTTTAGGGGTTTAAATGTTTTTTAATGTTTTAGTGGGTTTTCTTTGTTTTTATGTACTTTTTGGGATTTTTAAGGATTGTAGTGGTTTCTCTGGTTTTATTTATTTTTATAATTTTTTGGGTCTTTGAGGTTTTTTATGGATTTTAGGGGTTTTATGTGTTTGTAGGTTTTTATGGTATTCTTAGTGTATTTCATAGTCCTTGGGAATTTTTTACAATTTTTTGGGATTTTTAGGGAATTTTAGGTTTTTTATGGCTTTATGTTTTTATGGATTTTAATGGTTTTAATGGTTGTTATGGTTTTAAGGGTTTTATGGGTTTTGGAATTTTTAGGTTTTTATGGGTTTTAAGTGTTTTTAGATTTTTAATCTTTTCCTAGGGGGAATAGGGTTTTTAGTGTTTCTATGTTTTTATGTTTTTAGGTATTTTTAGAGATTTTTTAGGATTTTTATAGTTTTTTTTTGTTTTCAGGGAAGTTTAGGGATTTTTGGGATTTTTGTGTTTTATAGGTTTTGGGTTTTAGGTTTTTGCTTTGAATTTATTAGGGTTTTAAAGGGTTTTTTATTTTTTGAAGAACATTAGGGGTTTAAATGTTTTTTAGTGTTTTTTGTTG
The DNA here is from genome assembly GCA_963277665.1 of Viscum album. NCBI lineage: Eukaryota > Viridiplantae > Streptophyta > Magnoliopsida > Santalales > Viscaceae > Viscum > Viscum album. The sequence continues at coordinate 1,476,333,154 of OY728148.1, read as the reverse complement.
TTTTTAGTATTTTATGGGTTTTTATGGTGTTTTATGGTTTCTAGGGTTTTTAAGGTTTTTAGTAGCTTTTAGGTTTTTGAGGGTCCTTAAGGGATTTAGTTGTCTTTAGGTTTTTATGGGGTTTATCTGCCTTTCGATTTTTATGGTTTTATTAGGGGTTTTCAGAGGATTTTGGTTTTTTAGGTTATGAGTTTTCTTTAGCTTTTTTTGGACATTTTTAGTTTTTATGGTTTTTAGGGATTTTCAGAGATTTTAGGGTTTCTTGGGTTTTTTGGGGTTTTGGTTTTTTGGGTTTTTATTTGATTTTTTATTTTTTAGGTCATTTAATGGTTTTTAGTGTTTTTTAATATATTTAAGGATTTAAAGGGTTTTTATAATTTTAGTTGGTTTTAGGGTTTTTATGGTTTTTAGCATATTTAATGGTCTTTATGGTTTTTATGGTTTTTATGGTTTTTTGGGGTTTTAGGGTCATTCAGGGTTTTTTTATTTTTAGGGATTTTAAGTGTTTTAATGTTTTTAAGGATTTCTTAGGGTTTTAGGGTAATTGTTTATGATTTTTAGGGATTTTTTAGGATTTTTATGGTTTTTAGGGTTTTAAGATTTTTGATGGGTTTGGGGTTTTAGTGTTTTTATCATTTTTTTGGTTTGGGGTTTTTAGTGTTTATATTTTTTTAAGGTTCCTTTAGGATTTTTAGTTTTTTTAGGTTTTTTACTTTTTTAGGTATTTTTAGTTTTTCATTCAAGTGTTTTTTGGGGGGGTTTTGTTCTTTTATAGATTATCATGCGTTTTATGTTTTTAGGGGTTTTATTATTTTATGTGTTTTTTGGGGTTTCAGTGTATTTTTAGTTTTGAGGGATTTAGTGAATTTTAGAGTTTTTAACAATTTTATGGGTTACAAGGGTTTTTATATTTTTTATTAGTTTTAGGGTATTTATTTGGTTTTAGGTTTTGAAATGGTTTATGGGTTTTTATGGGTTTTGGGGGTTTTATGGCCTTTTATGATTTTTAGTATTTTAGATGTTTAAGGGGTTTTATTTGTATTTTTAAGATTTTATTTGGGGTATCTAGGTTTTTAGATTTTTTTTATTTTTGAAGGTTTTTTAGGGCTTGTTTAGTATTTTTATTGTTTTAGGGGTTTTCTAGATTTTGAGGTGTTTATGGTTTTGGAGATTTTTCGCATTTTTTAGGTGTTTTTCAGTTTAATGAATTTTTTGGTTTTTAAGGTTCTCTTATAGTTTCTTAGTGTTTTAGGATATTTATATTTTTAAGTGTTTTTAGGGATTTTTAGGTTTTTATGTTATTTAGGGTTTTAGTTATTTTGACGCTTTCTATGGTTTTAGGGTTTTAAAGTTTTTTTAGTATTTAAAGGATTTAATTATTTTTTTCTTTTTAAGGATATCTTAGGGATTTTCATGGTTTTTAGGTTTTTTTACTTTTTCTGGGATTTTTATGGATTTTTTGGGGTTTTTTTGGGGTTTTTATATTGTTTAGAGTTTTTAAGGGTTTTTAGGGGTTATTTGGGATTTTATGGTTTATAGTGTTTTTTAGATCTTTAGGGGTTTTAGTGTTTTTTGGTTATTTATGTTTTATTTAGGGTTTTTAGTGTTTTTAGGGTTTTCTACATTTTAATGTATTTATATTGATTTTTGGATTTTTTTCGTTTGTTAGGGTTTTTAGGGATTTTGAGGGTTTTAGAATTTTTTTAGCGTTTTTAGGGGTTTAAAGTGATTTTATGTTCATAATGTTATCTTAGGGTTGTTCTGGGGTTTTAGGGTTTTTTTACATTTATAGGTAATATAATTATTTTTATGATTTCTATGATTTTTAGGGTGTTTTCGGATTTTCAGGGTTTGGGAGGTTTTTTAGGGTTTAAGTGTTTTTAATTATTTTTTTCGTTTTTTTCGTTTTTTAGTTTTTTGTTCTTTTTAGTGTTTTTATAGTTTTTATAAATTTTTAGGGGTCTAAAATGTTTTTAGAAATTATTTTGGTTTTTTAGAATTTTTAATATTCTTATGAGATTTAATTATTTTTATGGTTTTTTCAATTTAGGTTTTTTTCTGTGTTTAGGGTTTTTTGGGGTTTTATTGTTTTTAGTTTTTTTAAGGTTTTCTTAGGGGGTTTCATTATTTTAAGGGTTTTCTATGTTTTTAGTAATTTCTAGGTATTTATTTGGATCTTTATGGGTTTTTAAGGTTTTAATGTATTTTTTAGAGTTTTTTGGGTTTCATGGATTATTGGAGTTTTAAGGTATATTTTAGTTTCTAGGGTTTTTAATTTTTTAATGTTTTTCAATGTTTATAGGGGCTTAATGTTTTTTTAGTGTTTTAGTGGGTTTTTATGGTTTTATGAGTCTTTAGAGTTTTTATGGGAATTAGGGATTTTATGGTCTTTAGGTTCATTAAGGGGTTTTTAGGGTTTTATGGGGTTTTCATTTATAGGTTTTTAGGGGTTTTAAGAGTTTTTAGGTTTTTAGGGGTTTTAAGATTTTTTAGTTTTTTAAGGTTTTGTTAAGGTTTTTCAAGGTTTTAAGTGTTTTTTCCTTTTTAGGGATTTTAGGGGGTATTTAGGTCTCTTATCGTTTTTAGCATTTCATGGATCTTGAGGGACTTTTCTGTTTTTTAGGGTAATTTTTTTTATTTTTTGGGGGTTTAAGGTTTCTTTTTCTATTTTTAGGGGTTTTATGTTTTTTAATTATTTTATCATTTTAGGGGTTTAAAGGGTATTTATATTTTTAATTGTAATTTCATGATTTTTATCGTTTTTTAGTGTTTTGAATGTTTTTAGGGGTTTTATGTTTTTAGGTTTTCTAGGGTTGTTAGGTTTTTTAGGTTATTTAGGGCTATTATATTCTTTTTGGATTATAATATTTTCTTAGGGTTCTTAAGGAATTTTTTTGGTTTTTTTGGTATTTTTAGCTCTTTTTTAGAATTTTTATATACTTTGAGGAGTTTTATGGTTTTTATTTTTTTTCAGGGTTTTTACGTTCATATGGGTTTTATAGGGGTAAGAGTTTTTTAACCTCTTAGGTATTTAAATATTTTTTCATGTTTTTATTAGGGCTTTGAGGTTTTTATAGGTTTTAAATGTTGTTAAGAATTTTTATGATTTTTATGGTTTTAGAGAGTTTTAGGGTTTTTAGGGTTTTATGGTTTTAGATTTTTTAGGTTTCTAGGGGTTTAAATTGTATTTTGGTTTTTAAGGGTTTCCTAGGGGTTTTCAGGGTTTTTTTAGTTTTTAGGGATCTTTATAGATTTTTGTAATTTCTTTTGTTTTTAGGGTTTTTATGGATTTTGAGGGACTATATGTTTTTAGTGGTTTTATAGTTTTGATAATATTTTTGGGTTTTTTTGGTTTTTTTGAGTTTTATAGTGATTTTAAGGTTTTTGTAGGTTTTTAACGTTTTTAGGGGTTTAATGGGTTTTTAGATTTTTCAGTGGGTTTTAGGGTTATTATTGGTTTTATGGTTTTTAATTTTAATATGGGTTTTGTGGTTTATATGATTTTTTAGGGTTTTTAGGGGTTTTAGAATTTTTTATGTTTCTTAGGGGTTTTCAAGAATTTTTGGTTTTTATGGTTTCTAGGGATTTTCCGGGTTTATAGATTTTTATGTTATTATGAGTTTTTATTATTATTTTTTAGTATTTTTATTTGTTTTTAGGGTTTCAAAAAATATTGAGGGGTTTTATGGTTTTTATGTGTTTTTAGAGTTATTATCTTTTTTATGTTTCTAGGGCTTTAAAGTGTTATTATGTTTTTAAAAATTTCTTAAGGATTTTCTTCTATTAACGGTTTTAAGGGTTTTTTTTGTTTTTAGAAATTTTAGGTGTTTTTTTGGATTTCTTGTATTTTTAGGGGTTTTAAGGATTTTGAGGGTGTTTACAGTTTTTTATGTTATTAGTATATTTTCAGTTTTTGTTTTGGTTTTTAGGGTTATTTTTGAGTTTTTTGGGTCTTAGGTGTTTTAGTGCTTTTAAACGTTTGAGTGGTTTAAAGGGTTTTTAGAATTTATATATAGTTTTCTATGTATTTAGAAATATCAGGGTTTTTTAAGGTTTCTATTGGTGTTTATATGTTTTAGGTGTTTTTATGTTCCTCTAGGGTTTTTATATTTTTTTAATTTTTTTTGGTTTTAATTGTTTTTAGGTTTTTATGGTTTTCTTAGTGTTTTTTTGGGTTCTTAAAGTTTTTGTATTTTTTTAGTTTTTTTAGTATTTTTATGGATTTTAGGTTTTCTAGGGATATTTATGGATTTAATGGTCTTTAGGGAATTTATTAGATTTAGAATTTTTTAGGTTTTATGGGATTTAATAATTTTTTAGTTTTTTAGGTTTTTTAGGGGGTTTGAGGAATTTAGGGTTTTTTATGTTTAAACATATTTTTAGGGTTTTTAGGTTTTTTTATTTCATATAATTTTTTTGGAATATCATAGGTTTTAGTGATTTTACGGTTTTTATTGTTTTTTTATTTTTTTGGGGTTTTAGATTTTTTTTTTTGCATTTTTAAGGGTTTTTGGGATTTTTGGAGTTTGTTAATGTTTCTACAGGTTTAAATGGTTTTTATAGTTTTTTGTGGTTTTTATTGGTTCTTAAAGTTTTTTATGATTTTTATTGGTTTTTAGGGTTTTTATGGGTTTTGGGGGGTTTAGGGTTTTTATCGTTTTTAGGTTTTTTATGGGTTTTAAGCGTCTTTATATTTTAAATCTTTTCATAATGGTTTCTGGGTTTTTATAAATTTTTAGGTATTTTTACGGATTTGAGAGGATTTTTATAGTTTTTATGGGTGTTTAGGAATTTGTAGGGGTATTAGGGGTTTTTTTAGGTGTTTTAGTGTTTTTTGGGTATTTTGGCTTTTATGTGTTTTCTGAATTTTTTAGAATTTTTAGGGGTTCTATATTTTTTTAACATTTTTAGGGGTTTAAAGGGTTTTTAGAGTTTTAGTAGGTTTTAGGGTTTAATGGGTATTTTTTATATTGAAAGTTCATTATGGGTTTTTTTTAAGGGTTTAATAGTTTTTAGGGTCTTTAGGATTTTCAGCAATTATCGGATTTTAAGTTTTCTTATGATTTCAGGTTTTCTTAGTGGTTTCAGGGTTTTAGGGTTTTTATATCTTTACAAATTTTTAGTAATTTTTTAGTATTTTGATGTTTTCATGGTTTTTATTAATTTTGAGGAGTTTTAGCATTTTTTAGGTTTTTAGGGGTTTTATCTGTTTTTAGGTTTCTAAGCATTCCTTATGTGTTTTCATGGATTTAAGGGTTTTTTACGTTTTTAGAGATTTTTAGGTTTTTTTTGGATTTTTATGGTTTTTAGTGTTTTTGGGGATTTTGATGGGTTTTGGGGATTTTTAGAGTTTCTGCCATTATTTAGTGTTTTAGGTATTTTTAGTTATTTATGGGGTTTAAGGGTTTTTAATGGTTTTGAACTTTTTTATGGGTTTAAAGTGGTTTTTGAGTTTTTAGTGGTGTAGGGGTTTTATGGGTTTTTACTATTTTTTTGTTTTTATGCATTTTAGAGGTTTTAATTGTTTTTATGTGTTTAATTTTTTTTAGTTTTTTTCTTGTATTTAAGGGGTTTTTTATATTTTAGGTATTTTTAGGGTTTTTTAGGATTTTTATTATTTTTAGAGTTTTTTGGTATTTTTATGTTTTTAGTGTTGTTGGTGGTTCTTAGTGTTTTTAACATTTTTTAGCTTTTAAGGGGTTTACGTGTTTTTAGGTTTTATGGTTTTAATTGAGTTTTTCATTTTTAAGGATTTTTAAATTTTTTTATTTTAAGCATTTTTATGGTTTTTAGGGAATTTTAGTTTTTTATGGGGTGTTTTAGGATTTCTAGCTTATTTAGGTTGTTAAGGTTTTTAATTTTTTTAAGTTTTTTAATTTCTCTTATGGATTTCTTAGGGTTTTCATGGTTTTTTGTGTGTTTTATGTTTTTAGGGATTTTGATTTAATTTTAGGGGTTTTAAATATTTTTATGGTTAATGGGTTTTTAGCATTTTGAGAGGTTTTAGTGTTTTTTCTTAGATTTTAAGGTTTTTAGGATTTTCAGGGTTTTAGAGTTTTATGATTTTTTATGGGTGTTATGTTTTTTATGTTTTTAATGTTTTATTAGGGGTTTTTAGGGTTTTAGTGTTTTTTAGTTTTTAGGGATTTTTATGATTTTTAGGGGTTTTAGGGTTTTTTACGGATTTTGGGGTGTGTTCGGGCATTTTAGAGTTTTTTTCACTTTTCGAATTTTTATAGGTTTTAAGTGTTTTTTAGATTTATAAGGATTTATTAGGGGGTTTACAGAGTTAATTTGGATAAAGAGGTTCATTTTTTTATCCCGATAGGGGATACAGGCCACAAATGTGATTGTAGGGGGTTGATCGGTGTGCAATCGCTGGCATTGGTTATAACATCTTCACTAGTCTATAATGGGTATGTTTGCGGATCAAGAAACACCCAACAGATCTCATATCGAATATTCATTGACCTAATTTCCAAAGTTAGGTGTTCATTGGATGATTTGGCCGACGTAACTTTGAGAAATTGCATTGGTTGATAGGATTGGAACTTGAACAAGTCTCGCCCTTTTTGGGAGGAACATGTTCCTATTCCGGGACACTCATATAGATTTAAGCTATGTTCATATGTTCATGTATCTTTTTTTCATTCCCAAGAATGTCTCTATGAAATATCCATGGGGTAGAAAGATCAGTAATTGGTATGAATATGTCAGGAATCATATGTATATATATGAGGTTCTCCCTTAATGGAAGGATCATTATGTATTTGAGGTTATCTAATAATGGTACCCTTTTATGTATAGATCAGACAAGATTTGGTTGCTCTATAAGACAACACTAATTCAATCCATGTGATGAGGCGCTCAAGATTTTATTATAATTCAAAGTGGGAAGGATGAGTTTGGTTCCAGGATCGAAAACCATATGATAGGATTCCAACATATCATTGTGAGAGGAATTAGAACCCACATATTTTAGTGTCTCTTTACAAGAAACATCACTTTTTAAGTCTGTGTGACAAAGAACCATCCATGTAGTTTAACATTATGTAGCAAGGAAACACACGCCAAAGGTTGCCTGGTCATGGGTGGTGTGGGACTTATGGTGAAGTGGCCCATGGTACCCAGATGTGATATAATCTCCTAGGAGGATTTGACCCGACTAGGGATGTGTCTGGGAGAGCATTTATGGGGATTTGGGTGTCAGTTTTGGACCTCAGGAAGGCTTCCTATGTATCCCACTTAGTGGGGAATCAAATCCATCATAGTTTGGTTTAAGTTATGACCTAAACCCTATAGGAGGCACATAAAGGGGGTATGATCGGGGCTTACACGTGGGAGATTCCCATTTGAGGATATTTGACTGGGGCTTAATCCTTCTTGGATGCCCATTTTGATTGAATTTTGGGCTTACATATATGGATAAGTCTCATTCGTTGGATTGATATTGGGGATTAAATATATGGATAAGGCTTGTTTGATCTTGGGCCTTGTATAGGCAACACACATATCATTGTTGTTGTAGGAATCAGAGTTCTCATAATCCATTGGTCTGGGTAAATCGCATGGATTATGTGATCACCACTTATCATTAATCCCACGTGATCCATGATCAGTGTGAGAAATAAGATGAATCCGTAGATCCCTCAAATCACACACATTTCCTTCTCTACTAGTGGAAAAAGAGGAGGAATGCAAAAGAGGCTAGGGTGAGAGTGCCACCACCTATAAATGAATGGGATTACCATAAGAGGGATTCTCTGAATTCAGTTCTGTGAAAGGGGAGAAGCATCGTTCCTCTCCAAATGGAAACACAAGAATTATTTTCCTCTTTTATCACTAACCCTCATCAAAGGGAAAGGCCATCAATCACATTTAGTCATGAGGATGGGGAGGTTCACCTAAGTATACCAAGTCCAGACCTCGCATTACCATGTGAATGTAAACTTAGAAACCTCTTAGTGGTCCTCCTTACCACGGGGATTACCCACATGGTTCTACTGACCATGGGTATGTAAACATAGAAGGGACCACTAATGTGGTTAAAATACGAGTTTGGTGGCTTCCTAAGAGGCTTTGTCCTAATATTGTTGAACTAGTTCATGGTGGGGCTATGGATGATGTGATAGAAAGAGAAGGAAATGGTTAAAGTTGTAGGGTGTAACACACAAGGATACCTTGTTCTATATAACATTTTATTATATGGGAAGGGGTTTCCCCCATATGGAACATCAGAATGAGTTTGAATGGGTCGTTCTCATACTGTGATGGTATGCAGGCCAAGATTTGTTCAGCATAGTATTTTGATACGTGGAACCAAGTTCCATCCGCGTACCTTGGTGGTATATGGTGTTCCATTCCATCCGCATACCATGTTGGTACGCGGCACCGACAACCATCTGTGTAGCAGTTTTCCATGCGGTGTAGGGTTCCACCTGCATAGTGTTTTTCTATGTGGGGCACCGAATTGAAGGAAGGGAATTGGTTCTTGTGCTTCATGGTAAATTCACCTGTGAAGGAATTTGGGTTCATGGTCTACCAATTATTATTTTATTTTCTTATTTAATTCTATGCAGTGGGTTATACCTTGGAGGAATCATTGGAAAATTCCATCTTTTGTGGTACTCTCTTATTCCGTGCATTCTTCAATCAATCACCTCCAAAATCCCTCAATTCGATCATGCATTCTTATAACCACTTGGGGTCTTTTTATTAAGGGTTGGGGTAGATAGAGCAGTGAGTCACATGAGACCTTTTGTGGAATCGGAAGCAAGAAACACTCATCCCACAAATGACTTGATCAATAGTGCCCTGAGGGGTTATATTTCACAGAGGCATAAATTGCATGCTCATTCCTAAAAATGACATCATCCGCGGGACACTGTCAATTGCGCCTCACACATGAACTTTCTATGTCTGTGGAAGATGGTACATGCCGTGAATTTCTTCACCTCTATCAAAAGGATGATAGAATTTTTGCGTGTTTGCTGTCGTCATCTCCATCTCATGACCTGGTTATTTAGTGGGTGCTTTGCAAAGCAGATCACCATACAGAGCGACGATTTATGAAGGATGTTTCCCATTTTTGTTCTGTTTTTCCTTTTCTGAATATATTATATTCTTAATTAGCCTTATTCAAATATTAATTTGGTTTGTTTTCCTTACTTTCCCAAATTTATGGGAGTATTTAACTTCCCTTTGCAAAATATTTTAGGACACAAAAACATCCCTCAATCTGAATGGGGTCTGATCAGAAAAAAGAGGATACTATTCCAATGTAGAATATTGTCCTGAAATAAACTGGTTTGCGGTATAATGGTAGACCCATAGGGGAACCATGCCTATATATAGGGAGCCTAGGTCATTTTTTTCAACCACTTTTCCTGGGGAACAGATTACTCTCACAATTCTCTCGATCAATTAGTTTCTATGAACCGTCTCCTTTGAAAATGCTCTTTTCCTATGAACTGAACCCTACATCTACAAACTAGAAAATTTGTTACATTAATGGTGAGTTATGGCTTCCAGATAGCGTGGTTTTTTTATGCATTTTGAAGGATGATTGTTTCTCTATAAAATGGTTCAATGGCCAACGCTTCACGGGCCAATGTCTCATGAGCCTTTCGCGAACTGTTGATTTCTAGTCCATACATTCCGTGCACTGTTCATATGTGGGGCCATCATTAAGCAGACTTTTCTTCATTCCTTGGCAAGTTTTTGGAGGAATACCCTTTTTTTGAATGGAATTTTAATTTAGGGACAATATGGAGTCTAACTCATAACCTTCTCCCACTGTCCCCACTACCCATTTAGCTACTAAAGTGAAATGAAAAAGACATGGTATATTCTATTGAAATTCCAAACCTGATTGTATCCTTACATAAGTATCTAGCCCATCAATTTAGTGCAGTCCCGAAGGAATATCTAACTTCAGATAGTCTTCCTAATTAGGTATTTGACCTACTATGTGATATGAAGATTATAGAACCACATCAGACTGACCGACCTGCATCTTAGATAATCAATATTACTATTCATAATTCCCCCATTTCATTGAAAGGACGTTTCATAAATAAAAAAAAATTGATGTTGGATCCTTACTGAACTATACCCCTAGAGCACTGAAGGATACATGGAAGTGCCTGGATGACAATCCCCATTGATACCAAAGCATTACATGGAAGGATTCTACAAATGAGGGGCATAGAATGGCCTCAAAATGGGATATTCATTCAGAGGGTTCATTTGGTTTGGACTGGGGGTGGCCTTTCTAGGTCTGCCAAAGATTTGAGGAATTCTAGACTGAATTGCATACCATGGGGTTGTTTGAGGCAATTAGGGTATCCCAACCCTACACTCATCAAAACAGTGCCCTCATTTCATAGATTCTTAGTTGATGGAGCCCAGATACCGACACCATTCATCCAGTACCTAGGGAGGATAGTATTATCCTCTTGAATATTAAATTTATTTTAGGAGTCCCCATAATCGAGGAACGTACAATGAATTCCAACCTCCTTCCTCCGCTTGGGATGATGATAAGAGGACACATACTTTAAATAAAAAACTAATGGAAAAATCCAACACCCTTTCAAATGATACTAACCCTTGCCCGAAGCATGGAATCCCCTATTATGGTGGTATTAATTCCTTTTCTAAGAGATGTGGTCAAGATCCCCATGCACACTGACAAAGGTCATTCCCAACCATGGACACCTGAATAAGAGAAGGTTCCTATAGGCCTGTCTTAGTGGAGGGTTAGTTCCACAAATGGGGATGGGAACTTGTTCTTAATTTTGATTATTTGTTTCAACTGGCGGACATCCTAGCCATGTTTATGAGTGTATTTATTCTGTTGGAACATGATTCTAGCCCTAGGTTCAGAGCTACAACCTTCATCCTGGCAGCTCAACTGGTTACTAAAAAATATATCAACTTGGAAATATCATTATTGGGGAAAATTTATCTCATTTTTGGATACATTAGTGAGGGATATATGCCTCATAGGATAATATGGACCTTAAAAGTTTTGGGGTTGGATATGTGCCCATATGGGGGGGTTACACATTCAGCATTCCTCAACTGATTTCGGATGCTATTCTCTAACCGTATCGTCAGAGTACTAAAGTGGTCATGCTGACAAGATGGGCCACACAATATAAACAAGATGAGTGGAATGAGTGGAATTCATGATAATTGATGTATATAATCAAATTTCATGGCCTATTTACTTATAACACTTACTCTACCCCTACCGATGATTTAGTGAATGATGAATTAGAGCACTTTATAAAACATGGCTATCTCTTTTATTTGATATATGGTTTCCTAGATTCCCATATTGACAGGGAACTTATCTATGAGGGATATACACATTTTAGGTTTGGTTGTCAATTTAACAATTTCTAGATGTTCTTTTATCCCTCCCTCAATAGTGCATTATAGGAAAAAAATTAATGCTAGCTCAACATTTGTGGCTAATTTTTACGTGAGAAGATATAAATTTTTGGATTAAGATTCTAGATCTTGAGGGTTTCGTACCTGCTTCCACAAAAGGGTATGTCTATATATGGATTCAATTGAAACCAAATGGCCAGCTAGCGTAGCTGGTACCAATTATCGTGGCCCATAAAGTGTCTAGATATAAAGGGAAGAAGAAGAAAAACATTCAGAATTATCAACTAGGGAAATATCCTTGGATGTATCATGTTTCTAAACCATTGAGGAAGGCCTTGAAAGCTTGGATTTTGACATATCGGGCTATCTGTGTTGTTGCGGAGGGCCAACCATCCATACCCTATGATGATGTATTTCCTAAGGCTTGGAAGAAGTTGGATTTTCTAAGGGGTGTTCATTCTTTTCAAGAACGATCCTTCCATTATTTTTGGCATTTTATTCAAGATAGGGGGTTTCTTTTACAAATATAGGTTATAGGTCAGCACCTACTAACATTTTATACGATGATGATCCTAAAAGTGTGAATCGTTACATTTTGGATTTTAAAACCTTGATTATTGATTAGAGAAATTGTTATAAATACTCTCACTGAGTACTTTCCATGCTAAGGCCAAAGTTTGATGAAGAAGACGATGATGGTCACTCTACAGAGGGTAACTGTATTGCTAATTGGACTTATATAATTAAAGTGGGGAAAATTCCTCACCCATTCCTAGATCCTTACAAGCGTCCAACCCCTAAGAGTTACAGGGCCGGAGAAGCACCTAGGAAGTAATTGTGACTAATGAAACTCACTTTGCATCCCTGGATAGATCACCCCCCACATTATCCATTCCTATTATGGATATATTCCTGGAGGCTTGGATGGTATGGGACAACTTGAGGGTGAGTGTTTCCAATGATGAATTCTTGGAGATTCTTCAAAAATAATTCTTTGACCTTTCGGGTTTTTTATAATCAATTGCTCCTACATGGACTTATGTTATGGAACATCTGGGTGAAATATTTGTGTACCTGAATGAGATGGACACCTACCTTCAATATTCCAAATATAGACCTTATTGGACAGATCGGGTGGCCTATATATGTATAATTCCAGAGCTGATTGATGTCGACGGATAGGTTGTGATATTTTTTAAACTCAAACTTAATTTTTACCATTTTAAGGATCCTAAACATTATTAATTACTTTTTTTGATGTTGTAGGATGATTAGGAGATGATTCCTTCTCCAGTGTACATCCCTAGGGGTACTGTGGCTATGGAATGTGGTCCCTCAAACATGGGGGTTACTGCAAGGGATATAGTAGAGACAGAGAGCATATAGAGATGGTCATCATGGAACCCACCATAGTATTCTAAACTATGGTTTTTCCAACTTCTTTTATAAGAGGGTCATCTCTCTAGAATACCATAAAGCATCAATATGTAATACAACTATTGATATGTATATAATTGGTTATTTCAAGTAACATTCATATGGTCAGATCTGTGGAATACTATAATGCATTGATAGGTAATACATCTATCGATATGTATATAATTGTGTATTTCAAGTAATGTTCATATCTATATATCTAGTTTTAATTCTAAATTCTTCTATTTTGTTGACCAATTATTATGTATCTATTTTGATTCAGGTCCGATAAGAAACCAAGTTGTTGCTGCCCAGGATCCCATGACCTTTATCCTTATGAATTAGAGGATGTACCACTAGAAACTGTTGCTAAAAATGGGAGGGAGGTCATGCCAAATGAGGTTTCAGGGACATTCTTAGCTCTCAAATAGAACATACTCTAGATCAGACAGCCCCGACCCCAATACTGGGGAAATGTTTAGCATTTTAAACCTCAATTGGGCATATTTATCCTGCTGTTATGGTGAAATATGGGGAATCAATGACAGTGGAAACTGAACTAGGTGGGGAGCCCTAGTTGTCAGAGGATATTGAAGGGGTTCCCATTTTGGAGAGATCAGATACCACAAAGAAAATGTTAATCTCTCTCATGGATGGATTTTCATCAGAATTCAATGCCCAGATTGAGCACTCTGATCCCGCTCTTTTAGGGGACACAACTACTGGGGAGGTGGTGAACCCACCTCAAGGAGGCTTTGAATGATCCATCAAGCCTTTTCCCAACAGGTTATCCATGTGGGTATAATTTCTATAAGTAATATTCTGGAGGATTCCACCCCAGTTGAGAAATTTCTTGAGCCACGGGCACCATTGGATTACCCTAAAACTCAATTGTATATTGAACAAGCAATAATTTCTTTACCTAGTGGAAACACCATAATGGAATTCAAAGGAGATGATTCTTCGATAGGTGGCGGTTAGTTTTCCACATTTCAAAGAATTTTGTTTTGTCATGTTTTTACATTCATGAATTTAGAGTATTTAATTATCTTTCCCATGATTTCAGGATCATATCCACAATCACTTTCAACTATGGTAGATACCTCAAACATTCCTCCTACCTATTATTCTGAAGATGCACCTGCTGGGGGGTTAAGTCATACTGAGGTCGTTGGGTCAAGTCCTACTCGGGTGGCACTCATTCTTGAATATGTTCTTCCATCATGGATCTACTTTAAAACCAACCAACAGGGCCTGAACATCCTTTTTATTGGCCACCAAAAAGTGTGGAAATCATTTAGAGGTTGATTTCTCAAACACCATTGGCATATATCCCAACAATGCTACCCAGACTGCATTGCATGTCTTCAGTCATAGGGTTTCTAGGGTTTTATTATCATGGAATTTATAACATAGTGAATCAAGTGATCGCATCCAGGGAGGAAACTAGCACAGTCAAATCTCTTCTTTCGTCTATAGAGCCTATGACACACCTTTCCAATGCCATAAAAATCCTTATGATAGAAGTTGTTGAGAAAACTGGGGAATTTGCGAGGCTAAATGATGAACTCACAAAGAAAAGGTCCTTAGTAGAGAAACTTGGTCAGGATGTGGAACAAAAAATAAAATAATGGGAGGGACATATATAGGAATGTGTGTGATCCAGAACAAAAATTTATGATGAATATTCATTTGTGCAGGAAGGGGAAAAGTCAAGACTTGACGTAGTAAAGGAGTAAAATGCATTGAAAGAAGGTGCAGAAGCCTAGACTTAATCTTTATCAAAGTTCAACTGATTCAACGATGAATTAAGAGAAACATTGATACAATTTTTTGAATCAGATAATCCTATAAGCTTCGTTGGTAATTTTAATTCTCTTCTCATATATAGAGGCTCAATGTTGTCGATGCCGTTTTTATTTTCATTTAATGAAATGAAAATGTTTTTCTCGACAATTCTTCTCCTTCATCTTTTCAATAAATGTCAATCAATTGAAATTCTCCATACTTCGAATGATAATCTTGACTGGATAATGATTTGAATCATGATCCAGGATAATTAATTGAAATAATCAAATCATTCACTAATTTTTTTTTCTAATCTAAGGGACTCAGCGAGCAATGTTTGACTATTTTTAGGGATATATGGAAAACCCTGCAAAATGTTCATCTTTTTTTATTATCACCCAATTTCTTCCTAAACCTGATTTGGTGTGGGTTTATTCGGTATAACCTTGCTTATTATTAAGCCTATCTTTGTATGTTTTTTTCCTAACAATTTTTGTGTCACTTTATATTTTCTATTTTCGCTATTTGTTCTATACCGTACAAAGTATAGGTTTAGCGATATGGTACTCTACTTTTATCTGGGATTCCCATCACATGTTTTCATCCTAGAATGTTTCATCTCTTCTTCATGGGTAGTTTAAAGTCTATAAAAATGAACTATCACTCAAAAGTCACTTTTATTATGAGAAAGGATGATACAAGAGCCACACCAATGTTATGATAAATTATTTAGAACCTAGAGTGTCCTTGATTAAAATGGGATAACAATCATTCGATAAAGGTCACATATAAGAATATACGGTGAGGCATTCTCTTTGAAATACCTTATTATCCATAATATCAGTTACATTATTGGATTCCCTCTAGATGTGGCTGATACTGATACTCGGGTGGAACAAATCCCTACAATTTCTCACCAAGTAGATTAGATATTGGGGTCAACCCTCTATTCCTTGAAGAATCATCACCAGGACTTGAGAGTCCAATTAAACCACACCAACATTTATGTTTTACAGCCTAAACATTATATCCTAGTGGAAAAGGCACTGATCTCTACTTCCACGGAACTTCTGGGACCAAATAAAGAACTAAATACCAGAATCACTGATCCTCTAAATCCCAAACAAGAAACCCATATCTCATGAAACCTGATGCACATGAGCCATACACATTCTTCTTGAGCCCCATTCAAGGTGGATTCCAATTAACACATCTCCTTGGATCCCTCCTGCTCCTCGTACTTGAATCATAGAAGGTCATGGGAGGAAGTTTTTTGAGAATGGCCAAAGATCCCTGATCGATAAGGGGACCGAGATCTACCATCTAGACCATCACGTGAACCTAAAAATATGGAGTAGATAAGCCTCTCCCTTATTGTGAATTTTTTCTTTCCTCTCATAGAACCCAATATTCCCCAATGAAGAAAAGACCATGGGATATATTTTCCTCCCCCTTCTGGTCCGACCCCTGAAACCAACTTGCCATGAAATAATTAACATTGCCATCGATCCCTACCGGGCCCAGTTCTTAACTTAGAAAATTCCCTATACCGCAGCCCCACTCACTACAAAATAAAGAGTACCATGTGGTCCACATATTGGGAAAGGAACAACAAAAAAAATGAGAGATGATGACAACACCCCACATATGGACATTTTCATCAGTGGGAATACCTTGATTCCTCATACTCAAGAACAAAAATACCATCTTTACTAGAAACTCCTTGTGCCAAATTTTGGAGGCCCAAGCATCATGTATTTTACTTACATGAAACATGTTAATATAATTGTGAGTGTTGAAAAATGTAGAAGATTATCTGGAAAAGATGAATCTATCTATGCCCTATTTTAGACTGATGGTATGAAAAAATGTATTCTATTGTGGATTCAACATTGAGGTGATGAAACAAAAAAACTGGCTTGCCTCCCTAACTGAAATTCCAAGCACTAGACATCTAGGAAAACCTAGTGTCTCCCCCTCATAGTTGGAATTCCAGTAGAAAAGGTCTCCTCTTCCCACAACCTATCAAACCTACTTCTTCATCCCCTCTGGATGCCAAAGCATGGTTTGGGTCAGCTTTGACATTTTTCTTTTATTAGTGCCCCATAGATCTCAGTTTTCTCCATACCTGATTTTCATGAACATTTTTGAAAACAATTTCCCTTTGATGATATTCCATGCCAACTATGACTGTAGGTAATTCATGATCTCTGTGATGCTACAAAATTTGGATCCCCCTTCTTCAATAAGGTTCACCATCCTTTTTCATGACACCCAGTGACCTCTCATAGATTAATTAGCATCTCATATGAAAGTAATTAGAATTTGTTCAATATGTTCAATGTTTCCCTTAGGGGATATAATGATGGGAAACACGTGCATTGGGATTGAAGATAAGACACTATTTGAAAGATTAATCCTTTGTCCTAATGAGAGAATGAAATTTTTTTAATTATAGATCCTCACTGAGATCTGGAATATGATATCCTCATAAAACAGCTTATTAATCCTTCTATTAGAAACTAGGTACCTAAATAGATGATAGGAATATAGATAATCTTCATTCCAAGTTTCTCTTGTATTCTCCTACTACAGCTGGTAGAACACTTGTTGGAAATAATGATTCTTCTCTTCCAGAAATTAGTTCTTTGACTGCTCCATTTTCCATATATCTCTATTAAACTGATGAATTTAGTAATAGATTTTTGTCTACCGTTAGTAAAGAATAGAATATCATCTACAAACATAAGATGAGAGATAAAAATAGTCCCTGACCTATTCTTGTATGGAATGATCTTCCCCTCCTCCAGACCACTATGAGAATTTCTTCAGAGGGCATCCTGCACAAGAATGAAGAGGGCAGGTGACAAAGGTTCACCTTGTCTAACCCCTATTACACTATTGAAGAATAAAAAAAACCTTTAACATCAAGGATATAAATATTCATGGAGTTGAAAATCATCAGAAACAAAGATAACAAGCCCATTATCTAAATTCAAACCTTCGCATGCCTCAGAAAATGAAACCCCATTCGAGCTGATAGTAAACCTTGTCCATGTCTACATTAATCGTTATGTTCTAACTAATGGACCTCTGGTTGATGTCATCGACCATCTCATGTAAAATACCAATCTCCCCCTAAATTCCCCTTCCTTGCAAAAATACATGTTTCACTTCTGAGACTATCCAAGGAATGAAAATATTAAGTCTCTAATTGATTGGAAAATAATGGATTTTTTATAAAAATTTAATGAGGAAAATGAGTCTGTATTGATTAGTTGAAGTAGGTCCCTAGTCTTGGGAATTAGAACCACCTTGGAGCACTAGTACAAAATGTATTTACCATGTTGAAATTTTTTACATCAGTTATAAACGACCAATGTGTAAAATTGTAAAATTGATTTATCACATCAGCAATATTATAACCTATGTAAAAATTGCATTATGTTGACTTATCACATCAGTTATTTTAAAAGAAATGTGATAAATCAAATATCTCTCTTTATCATTCCAGTTATTATATAACCAACATGATGAATTTAATTTTTTATGTCAGTTATTATATAACCATCGTGAAAAAGATATGAAAATTTCTTTATCGTATTGGTTATATAATAACTGACATAAGAAATTGGCTTTATCACGTTGAAAATAAAATACCCAATTTTATAAATGTAATAAAAAACTCATAATCAAGTCGGTTACTAAACAAACGATGTGATAAATCATTTAAAATTTTTATGAAGCCCCGTATTGAGTTATTGTGGTATTTTTTGATTGGCTTACAATGAATCCTTTCTCTCGTGTGGAAACCCTATAAATGATTCTTCAAACCTATGGCCTCCAACATCGTTTTTCTAGCATCTTTAATAATCTTTTTTATCTTTGTATCAATCTAATCGACTCACAATACTCATGTAATCCTCACATGCCTCGATTTCGATCATTATTATTTTTAAATTCCCTTCATTTACATTTTTCGATTTAATTTTTTAAACTATCACAATACCTTGTTTAACTTCATAATGTTATCATTATTGGACATGGTTACTCTCATTATCTCATGGGATGATAGTTTCATACATATTAAAAAAAGATTATATTTACATGAAATGGAAATGGAATATAAAATGCTTCACAAGATTAAATATATTTAGATTATGATATTGAGTTTATATGTGTTTATTGTATCACTGAATTCAATGGATTTTCGCATCTCCATTTTTTATGTTTTTTTATATGTTGTTATCTCCCATGTTGTGTGATGTATTATTGAACCACCATAAATATATTTTTAACCACATATATTTTGTTAATGAAATGGATTTCCTGGGAACATATGTCTTTTAACATAATTACCTCACATAATGATGGGAAATTTAATGAAATCCCATATGCCTAATATGGAAATATCTTTGGTATGTGTTGTGATATGTTTTTGTCTAGTTTTTTGTGTTGTGGTTTGGTTATAATGATTTTTTCCATGGGGATTGGCCTTATTGTGATGGGTGTGGGGACATTTATGTTTTATGTAGCAGAGATGTGACGGTTATAGTGGTTTGATTATATACTGGAACTCTGTTAGTGGTTAGTAATGCTAGTTGACTGAGTAATAATGAAATTAAATGCATGATAATTATATTAAATGGGGGGGCTAACTACTATTGAATAAATAAATGTATGGTTTTCTACTATAGAGTAATTTATTTATAATATGATATCTCAAAATTGTAAAAAGTGGTTTTAAAATTTGAATGTGACGTGTGGATTTTGTATTAATTGTGTAGGGTTATATATTTCAAATTTGTATCAAAAGCAGAGAATCTTGTGAGATGTTAATACCTTGTTTGTGAGCCCTTATGATGAGATGGATTATGGTTGGGGTTGTGTATGGTAGGAGGTGTAAATGTGGTTGGTCTCCTTCATGTTTAAAATACCCTACTACAATAGATATGATATGTGGTGTGATGAGATCTCATATGTGTCTACGAGTGGGATTCGATGTGGTGTGATGTTATTCGTAAGTGGTGGGTGTTCTATGACGTAGGACATTGGGGTGTGAGAGTTATAAATTGATTGGAAATATATATGGGGTAAAACTTATCACTAAAATGATTAATATTATATTTTTATACTTGGATGCATTATTTTCTGAGTGGGTGATTGTGAGTTTGGGGTTTTTGTTATAAAAACCCATAAATGTGACCACTAAATTACATGAAATAAAGAAAATATTTCAATTAAATAAATTCTTGAGACCTGTTAGGTTAATATTTTAGATAATTAGGATAAAATATTAAGTAACCAAACTCATTCTATGATAGGTTAATAAAACATCACTCTAGTGGATGGTGCTTTATTTTTACATAGTGGTTATCTATCTTATTGCTAAAAAACACTAACATTATAATTGTCAAATACGCATATATTTGTTTTATTATATTTCAAAATTTTGTTACATTCAAATTTTGGAATATTTCATATAAATAAAAAACTTTCTTCTCTAACTACATTTTTTTAAAAATTATTTCCATGCATATATTTTTTAAATACGCGTATTTTTTTTATATTTCAAAATTGTGTTTTTTTATTATAAAATATTTTGTATAAATATAAAATTGGTTTATCATAAAAAAAATGTATAATTTTTATATTTTTTATAGGTAATAATGATTCAATGTTGGATTACGACACATCAAATGAGCGGTGAATATGGGGATGGTGTTGATTCTTTTTTGGAATTTTCTAAAACAATGTTACAAACATTGACACGTTTTTCTATACATTCCTAAAATTTTTAAATTTGAAGAAGTTGAAAAGTAGAGAGACCAAATATCATTTAATTTTTTATGTTTTTGATCCAAGTTACAACCTTTAGACTTGTCTTGGTGAAACTAGGTAGAAATTTAGATCTACTAACGATTATTCTTTCCATGATGGTAAATTTGATGAAATTGAAGAAATGATTGGTGATATTAAAGCAGATCAAATTCTGAAATAATAAAAAATTTAGAATCTATATGGCGATGCTTAAAAGCCATTGTATCCTGGCTGTATGGATTTTACGATTTTATCATCGGTGTTAAGATTGATTAACCTGAAGAAGAAACATGTATGGAGTAACAAAATATTCACAGAGCTCCTAAAACTGTTAAAAGAAATTCTTCCCGAAGACAACGATATTCTACATTCAGATTATAAGTCCAAGAAAATAATATTCCTGATGGGATTGGGAAATAAGAAAATAAATGCTTTTCTAAATGACTGTGTGATATTAAGGAACGAATATGAATTTCTGTCAAAGTTTCCTAAATGTCAGACATCATAGTATAACATTAAAGAAAAATCATAGGCCGATGTAGATATTAAAAATATCCCTACCAATGTTTTTTAGTATCTTCCTATAATTCCAAATTTGAAACATTTATTTTCTAATTCATATGATTTAAAAAGGCTATGAAGGCATGTTGGTGAGTGGATATGTGATGGAAATATATTTCCTCCATCACATAATCCACAGAGGAAGAAAATTGATGAGAAATATCCTATATTTGGAAATGAAGTTAGAAATCTCAGACATGGGTTGTGCATGGATGTAATGAATCCTTATTGAAGACTAAGTATAATATATAGTTCATGGCCTATTTTGTTAGTAATTTTAATTCTATCTCTCAAATTTTTTATGAAGTGTAAATATGTCATATTGATATTAATGATCTCTCAACCAAATAAACCTGGATAAGATATTGATGTTTTCTTATTACAATTAATTTATGATTTGATACAATTATAGGAGGATGGTATTAAGGTGTATGATTCTTAAAAAATGGAATATTTTCAACTGCATGCACTGATTATGTTCACTATAAATAACTTCCCAACAAATGAAAATTTTTCTAGATATAGTGTTAAGGCACATAAAGCGTGTCTAATTTGTGAAAAACAGACTAAATATTGTCAATTGGATCATGGGAGGAAAACATTATACATGGGTCATAAAAAAATTTTGCATATGGATCACTCTTATAGAAGATTTAAAAATTCATTCAATGGCTCATAATAATTTTATATTACTCAAAAACCTTTATACATTGATGATTATTTTGATAGGGATCAAATCCTTGATGAGACATTGAGAAAGGAACATAAATCTAATAATGATAGACATATTTGGAATAAACAGTCAATATTTTTTCAGCTACAATATTTGATATATCATAAAGTGAAACATAACATTGACGTCATGCACGTGGAGAAGAATATTTGTGACAGTTTGATTAGATAATTTTTATATATTAAAGGAATTAATAAAGATGGATTGAATGAATTATTAGACTTACTATCAATGGTAATATGTTTGGAGTTAGCTCCCACACCTGATATAATATGGAAATTTCTTCCCCCAGATTGTCATACATTATCCAAGAGGGAGAAGATTATCTTTCTTCAATGTCTTCATGATATAAATGTGTCCTAGGGCTATACTAAAAATTTAAAAACAATTATAGTTTTGAAGGATTTGAAGTTGACAGGTATAAAATATCATGATTGTCACGTCATGATGCAACAACTTATACCACTTTTTTATATGGAATATTCCCCATCTATGTCAGAAATACTATCATGAAGTTTTGTTATTTTTTTACTTCTATTTGTAATAAGGTGATTGATCTTGATGCATTGAACATTTTGGAAAACAAATAAATTTCTATACTTTGTCAAATGGAAATGTATTTTCCTACATCTTTTTTGGATATAATGGTGCATTTAATGTTTCATCTAGTTTGAGAAATATATATTTGTAGACCTGTATATCTATGTAGGATATATCCTTTTGAAATGTATATGAAGATTTTAAAGGGTTATTTTAAGAATCCATATCGACCTGAATCCACCACTGATGAAAAGGTTATTTCAGAAAAGGTTGCAGAGTTTTTTACGGTCTACTTGTCAATGAAATAGCACAATGTTTCTCCTCTATCTCAAAATGAATGAGTTAATAGTGAGGGAAAGGAGATTTTTTTTCTTGAAAGTCAAATCGTTTTCAGGTGAACAGATAAAGAGGGTACATTTATACATTATGAATAACATGGATGATGCTCGACCATATATGTCATTTCATATTAATGAGTTAATAAAATCATCCAATGAAGAAAGAAATTTGAATTTGGAATGAGCATAAAAACACTTTTTTCCATGGTTTAAAAAGACCATGCTTAGTATATCAGATGCATCAAAGTCATTAAGATGGTTAGTGAGTGGTCTAATTAGAAATTTGATAACATGGTCTTGGTTTGAGATTAATGGATATAAATTTTATATAAAATCATAGGACAATAGAAGTACAGTTCAGAATAGTGGGTGTTTTGGTGTTCACCGAAGCAATGCATTTTTTCAAGTTCTAAACAGAAAAACCCAATTTTTAGATCAAGTGCATATTATGGATCCATTGAAGAAATATGGGAGATTGATTAAATTAAAATTAATGTTCTGATATTTAACTAAAAATGGTTTATTAGAAACAATAGTGTCAGACACAATGAATTTGGAATGAACCTTGTTAATATGAATAGATTGGAAGACACAAATGATTTTTTTATAATGGAAACACATATAAAAAAATTTTCGTTGTTCCCGATCAATCTAACATGCATTGGAATATTGTTTTACATGGGAAAATAAAAGATGTTGGTGATAATAAATTTAATGAATATGCTGATGCTGATTTATGTGAGATCCCTACTTCCATGGAATGATTAACAGATAATAATGATGACCATGTTGTAAACATTTTTTGTGCCACAAGGAATGATCATGATAACGGAATTTGGAAAAACAAAATCCATTCATACATTCATAATATTAAAGGTAACATATGTTTATTTCTTATTTACTTTTATTAATTTCATAAAATGTTATATTTTATTTTTTTCATTATTAAAACATGCATTAAAATGAATCAGTAGAATGTTTTGTTTATTTTAGTTTTTTTGTTTAGTTTACCATGTTTACCATTACGTAACATATATATTTATTGAATATTTGGAATGACAATAATTTTAAATCTATATGTGAAAAAAAATATTTTTTGTGTAAGAAAACTAATTTATTAGGTTGGACTATTTTAAATATTCCTATACCCATTTTCGATTTTTATTAATTCATTTACATGAAATTTAATATATCGTTACCGCTGTTTGAATTTTAGTTAATTATAATAGATATGAATAATAATGTGATACGTTTTATTTTACTTTTGTGTTTCATAAATTTTCTTTTTTTCTTTACATTAGTATTATAATATGTGAATTTATATATTTTGTGTACTAAATGTTTGTTTCTTTCATATGAAGGAAAATGATAGATCAATCAGATAATCAACAATAGAATTCTAGAGATGAGCATCATGATCATACCTTGGGGTAGAAACATGAACATGCTTCTATTGTTTTTCCTAAATCTTCTACATGTGCTCCCACAACGGCAAAGAAGATTTTTAGGGTTAGTAAACGTGGTAGCACAGGTTTACCAAAATTATTAGTTTCTCATAGCCAAGACCAAAGAATAGTTGTAGACTTCGATTAAAATGATGTTCCATGATTTCCTAATGAAAAAATTTTAAAGAGTTTTGTATCAACTCAGGTTAAAATAAAATTCAACATTTTGTTTAATAATTGGAGAATTGTTGAAAAACAATTGATTAGTTGTGGGAGATCATTTTAGTAAGTTATTTTTCTTTTGTTTGACTAATCTTGAAATTTTTATTGTATAATATGTTTTCCATCTTATTTATCACATGAAATTTGATATACTTGACACTTTAGGAGATAAGAGGAAATTTTTATCAATGGATTTTAGGAGATGGAGGGATTTCAAATCATCCCTCACGTCTGATTTCATTTTCAGGGATAAGAAACATGGAATTCCATGTCATATATATATATATATATCCTTTTATAGATAAATACACATTAAAATGATTTGTCAAAAGTTGAAGGCATGAATCATTTTTGGTAAGTGAAATGTAAATTTTTTGAAGTTTTCAAATATTAAGGATGTTATTAATGAATTCTTAATAATTTGTTATTCTTAATTTAAAGAAATCAAGGAGTTCTCTATAGTATATCTAATCTAGAAATGTATACCCTAATAGTTTATCACTGGTAGGGTATACTTTATTAGATGAACAAATGATAGCTGAAATTTAAAAAAAAAATAGAGTTGAGTCATCCAGCTCTGGAGAGGTTTCCCCTCCACCCCCTCTGTCTAGACATGAAAAATGGAAGAGGGATCATATGAGAATAAAGCGGAAATATCTAACAAAATAATCAAGAGTCTTAGCCTAGAATATTGTTTGTTCTGTATTTTATTTATTTAAGTAAATTCAATTATATATAAAATTTGAATCATTAAATATTTTTTAAAATAATTCATACTAGATTCTCTTGAGGATCAGATCATGAATGGTGTATTTAAAGGTGATGGGAGGCATGATATTTTATCAGCTGCATTGGAAAATCCCGGAAACATGGGTCGTGTATGAGGATACTTGGCAGGTGTATCGATAAGAAAAGTGTTACTACATTCTTCTTCCTCTTCCATAAAGCGTATATACCAAAAAAGTATCATTTTGGATGTTGAAATTATCATTATTAATGTGATGATAGAGAAAAAGATCATAGAATTGGTACCTTCTATGTTTAAAAACATGAAACAACAATTTTAGACCATATCTCCTACTCCACCCCTGCCAGTATCTCCCACTCCCCCACCTCCACATGCAGACCCCATTTTTTATCCTACTACCACACCCCCTCCTCCAAAACTTCTTAGTTATTGTGAGTGGTATTTTGATGATCCTCGCTGTCATATAGTTTCATATGGGATGATATGTAATATAGAAGATATAATTCATTATCAAAAGTTAGAGGTAGAGAAGTATAGGGTCACTGTACATGATATTATAGATATATCAGCTAGGGCACTGTTACCTACAGATGAGGTGACGATAGTTGGAGAAAGTATCGACCACTTTTTAGTTTGGTCATCTAGACTTCTATGACCCATTACCATTGAGATAAGTGCATGTTATATCTTTTAATTTATTTTTCTATAAAATGTGTCTGGAAATTTGAATGTTAATATATTTCTATAATTATTTACAGGAATAATTTAAAGGTAAAAAAATATTCTATAGCCAAAAAAAGATAAAGGTCTATGACATCATATTCAGATTCTAGAAGTCTTGACATATTTTTAAGATATTCAAATCTGTTGGTTGGTCATTATATGTCCCCAATGTAAGCTCATGTTTATGGATGTGCAATAGATGTGTGGATTCTAAAAAATGATATCATGGATCTTATTACTAGAGATAAGTTGGGCATCAATGTGGAGAAAGTTTTTTCCATGTACATCTTAACACAAATCTTTCTTTGAGTTAAATTTATTGAAAATTAATACGTACCTATTTTTTATTATGTATCTTAATAACATTTGTGAGACAAATGTGAAGAAAAATGTATATAGGTTGATGAACCTACAATTTATTTCCTCTAAATGGAAGGAATTAGATGAGGAACAAAAAATGTTTATATTGCAGAAAGATGTCAACAGAATATAATTACGCAGTGTTCGATGATTCCTTTTGTTTAGAGGTATGAAACATATGTATTGAAAATTTTTATTTATCATTTAACCTAATAACCACTCACAATGAAATTTATTTTATATTAGTGACCATTGGATATTAGGTGTTTTTTTAAGGGTCAAAACACTTTATTGGATATGCTCTGTCCATGGTGATGTGTGAGGAAATTTTATGAAAATGAAGGAAAATTAAGTTTAAATTTCATAATAGAAATTTATATTATAATGAATTTCAAATTTATTTAAATCATATTATTTTCTAATAGGGGATGAGCTTTATTTCGATGATCCATAAAGTAAAAGAGTTCCAAGATCAAATATTAAAAGTAAAGGTGAATGTCCATTTATAATTAGTACATTTTGGATTAAATAAAAATGATATTTTGAATTGAAAAACTCATTTAAACAAAAATTTCATAATGAAAAATGTATCCTAGAATTCAGTTATTATATATTAAGATTTATGTATGAAATAATTTTAACTGCAATAGTTACAATGTTCGACTAGGATAGATTTCCTTATAAATTGTTCCTTAATATTTCATTTGTTTTATTCATTGTACATGTTAACTACTTTATTTCTTAATTTGTATCTATTTGATGACCCTCAACCTTATAGTGTACAACAGGACAAACACTTACAAGTAGAATAGTAAAATTAATTTATTGGTTTGATTGGATTTTAGTATATATTTAGAGAATATTTTAATTTTGAATGTTGTAATTGTAAATTTGTATTTGGTAGTTGTTTTGGATGGATTTGGGTTTTTTTAGTTAATATTATAATTTCTTAATGTTGTAAATGTTAATGTATTATTTTTATTCTACTTTTTCTTGTATTTGGTTTCTCTGTGCTTGTTTCGGGTCTTGTTTTGAGTCTAGTTTTTGTTGCTTTAGGTTTTGTTTTGTAGTGGAGAGGAAGTGCTTCATATTTTTTTTTAAACAAATTACATTTTACATCGGTTATTTATTAACTAATGTTAAAATGAAAAAAAAAATAGTTTTCCACTTCATTTTCTTATCCAATGTGGTATATAGTTTTTCACATCAGTTGTTTACTAACAGATGTGAAAAGGCATAGATATCTTGTTTTCCCACGTATTTTTTTATATAACCGATGTGGTAGGATATATATGACATCAGTTATTTAAATAACCAATTTCAAAATACTTTATTGAAGTGTGTTTCACATCGGTTATTAAATAAACGGCATGAAAAACCTCCAATATTATAATTTTTAATGTCAGTTTTTATATAACAAGCGTTAAAAATATTTCTTTATATCTCCTGGAACAACGTCTCCCTAAAAACAACATTAAAACCCTAAAATACCAATGAAAAAAACTTTTTTTTCACTAGTGGAGGTGCAGACTGTCTTGTTGAGACTCCCCTCCTAAATGAATCTCTTACTACTTCCCCCACATGAGACCCGATAATCTCCAATACATCCATATAAAATGAGCCCATAAATCTATCCAAACCTATAGAACTCTCTAGATTAAAGTTGCACACAACCTCTTTAATATTATCCTCTCCTGGGATTGAGGTCAACATGTCATTATCTGAGGATCCCACTAGTCTTTGAATACTGTCAAAAAACTATTCCATGAACTCCCCAATTGTCCCTCTATCATTAATCCTAGAATTTCTTGCAAATATCATTCTTAAGTAATCTAGTTCCAAATTTCCCACCACCTCCACATCCAGGGTATAAAAATCATCATCCAGTTTAATATTGATCTTATTAACCACCCTTCTATCCATTACATAAATCTGAAAGAAGGTCGTATTCATGTCTCCCTCCTTGATACAGATGTTCCTGGATTTATCTCTCCAAAACCATTCTAGTTCAAGTGTCCTTTTAGAAAAAGAGTTTTGTTTTCACCAAAGCAGAAAACACATCATCATACCATCCATCCGGAAGCCTCTCCTTCATCTTTTTAATATTAGTGGTGATTCCCACCAAGCTGGTATACCTACTCGTTCATCCTTCCATACACTAGATAATGTATTTATTTAACCACATAAACCAGTGTGTTAAACCCACCGTGATGCTCTAGGCTCCAGATTATCCCATTAATCTTGAACCATTTGGCAAAAACCCTCCATGTTCATCCAGTATCTTGAGTAAAAAAAGGTATACATAATCTTTCATCCTTCTTATGATGAATGAAAATCAGTCAGTGATCTGGGAAAACCCTAGTGAGGTGGGTAACAGCTGCCTATGCATAGGTGTTAATGCCTTGAATAGTGGAAGAACACATATCCAGCTTACTCCATATTCTCATACTTCCATTCCTATTATTGCACAAGTTGTATTGATTCCCTGAAATCCTCAAATATAGGAGGCCCTATATGAAAAAAGTACATGAAATTATTTCATGGAAAATAGGGAGAAAGTCACACCTCCTCACTTTTCAGATGCCTCTACGATGGTGTTGAAGTCTCCCCTAACAAACCAAGGAAAGCATCTGGGTTTGAAAAGATAATTCCGATTCAATAGCTCTTATTTCTCTTCCACAATGTAGCTTTTATAAGTGAATTAAAATATAACCTATGATCCAATAATGTTTATTTTTGTGGATATATTCTACCGAGAGGCCTCCACCAATTCCACTAAACCACCTCTTTTCTAGAAAATACCAATGTGTTTGTTATATGGAAACACATGCATGATGTCATGAAATCTCATTCCCTTAGTGAAAGATGACAACCGCTCATCAGATTTATTTTTTTCCAGTATAATAAATACGGATGCATTCAAATGGTAAGATTTGATACAAATATAACCAATCTTTTCCTAATCACCTAGTCCATAGAAATTCCATATGATAATAGATAGTATAAAATTAAGAATATGTGGCATTGTGGCCAGAGAAGGAACCTAGATTAGGAGCTGGTTTGGTTTTAGATAGTTACATATCTCCCGCACGGGTAATGATCTCCTTCTCTGAAGGGGATTATGTAACCACCATGCCTCTTCCTTCTTTGAAGTTTGATGATTATATAACTTTTTACATTTCTGTCAGCCCTATAAGGGTTGAAAATCAATTAGTGGTACAATCTATAGAATATTGAGATGTTGTTAGCCTTTAAATTGGAGGAAGGGTGACATGATTCTTTTCCTCAAGGGAGAGATGATCCTCATGGACATCATCCTCACATGAAAAAGGAATATCTTTGACCATGACTTACAGGTAAGGGGCCCCAATTTACGACTCATTAAAATAAGATTCCCTAATTTTCTCTGTAAAGACCCGTAAATTTCTAAGAAATTTTTTTCTTAATTTTATTTGGAATTTTACAAGAACGCAGTTTTTGACGGCACCTGATTCCGAGGCCCGGTGTGCCCGGAATCATTTTCTGAAGTTTGGCTCGGGTACGTTCAGTGAACGGACGAGCGGGTTTTTCTATCTTTTGAACCGGTGCCCGGAATCGAATTCTAAGGGCACCGATGGAATCGCAGTGCCGGTGATTGATTAGAAACGCCTCTTTCGGAGTTGCGTTTGCTCAGGTGTGGTTTTTAATTTTTGGGTTTAAAGTTATGAAATAAAATAAAGTTGTGCGACAATTTTATTTTAATTTCACTTTAAGCCTCTTGAAAGCCACTTAAAGCTGCTTAAGTGGAGTTGTTATAGATAGGGTACTATCCAAAATATCCTACCCACTTGGTAGGATAATTGTGGGGTGGGGCCCGCATGAGCCCCACCGTTTCTTTTCCGCTAAGTAACGCACCCGCAAAAACCCGTCATTATGAAAATCAACTGACGTGTTTTCTTATATTCTTAACGCACCATTTAATTGGGCGGTTTTATTCGTTGAATTAAATGGGAAGTTTATTCGGTGAAATTAATTCTATGAATTAATTTCATTTGTTTCTTAACACGTTTTCGTTTTGTTGTCATGTTAATAAAATAAGGCCAACACACCCTCCTTTTGAAATGATGTGTAAAACCTTTGAAGAACCTCTAAGAATTCTTCATCCTCCTTCGCGAAGAACGTGAAGAACGTGAAGAACGCGAAGAAAGCAAAGAACATGAAGAACGTGATGAACGTCGGCCTCCGACGAAGAATGCTGATCCCGAGGAAATCGACGACGCGACGCCGTGTGCCGTGACGCCAACGTTTCCTCTCCCGCAACGTTCTTCGGCGCCGTTCCTTCCTCCACGACAAAAATCTTCGATCATCCGTTGAGGTGAGAGTTTTCGATTCTTTAAATTCCTTTGTGGTTTTTAACTTAAGATGGATTTAATTATCAAAATTAAATCTCTTGTTCTTGAACCTCGGATTTCGTTGACACACACCGTATTCCGCGACGACGCGACGCCCTTCCGCGACGACGTGATGCCCTTCCGTGACGACGCGAAGCCCTTCCGCGACGATGGGAAGCCCTTCCGCGACGACGGGACACCCTTCCGCGACGACACGATGCCTTCCGCGATGCGACGATCGCCTCCTTCCGCGGCGATCAATTCCGCGAAGAACGTGCGTGCGACACTTGATGAGGTAGGTGTTTTATTTGAATGTTTTATATTCCCGTGATCATTTCTTTTAAAAATAAAGAACCCGATTTCATAAGAACAATTTTAATTTATTAAAATTGTTGTTTGATTTGTTGAATAATTCTCCCGACTGTTATTATCTAACGTGGAGGGTGTGGGCCAAACGAAGACAGGCCGACAACCCTCCGTCGTTCTTCGTTGTTGTGCGGATTTGGGGGGCGATGACAAAACGTGACGCAAGGGCGTTTTGATGATCTCGCAGTGAATAATGGAACCCGGGAGGAACAACGGCGCAGACGGGAAGGAAAACGGACCACCGGAGCAACTCCGGTGGCCCGCGGAAGTCTCTGGCAGCGCGGGTCGTCGGTGCCCCGGCTCGCCCGCACGGGACGCAGCAGAAGCCGTGTCCGCTGATGTCCAGCGCGACCCTTCGAGGGTCGCGGCATCCTCATCCCGCGGGGGCGGCGCCCTGCGGCTGCCACACTCGGCCGCTCGGCCGAGCCAAGCTGGGCCGGCCGGGCCGCGCCGCGCCCTGGCCGGACCGGACCGGGTCCATCCTGGTCGGACTGGGTCGGGTCGAGCCGGGTCGGCCCAGGCCCAGACCCCCCATCTTCGGACCGTTTTCGGTCTTTTTCCTGTAACTTGAGCTACGGGCCTCCGAACGACGCGCCTTCAGCGGCAACACAATCCTTGGATTGAGACGGTCATTTTGGAATACTTTGGGTTCGGCCGGGTTGGTTCGTACACGAGGCCAACCGGGCCCTCGGAGCGGAAACGCTCATATCTTGAGCTCCGGACGTCCGATTGATGTGCCGTCGACTTTGTTGATTTCCTCGAAGTGAGACGGATCTTTTGGGTCACTCCGTCCGAGGTTTGGACGTAGGTGGAGTACGGTCAGGTTGGTTTGGCCTTAAAAACCAACCGGGCCCCTCGGACGAAAAAGCCAATAACTCTCAGACCGGGCGTCCGATTGACGTGCCGTCTGTGACGTTGAGTTACTGTTGACGATACGAAACTTTTGGATACATCATCTTCGGACTTTGTGTCAGTTGATGTATCAGCCTCTCGGCTCGTGGAGTGGACCCTCCCGAACGAGCTTGCTGTGTGCGGGAACCCTAGAGCTGGCTGCGTCTGCTACTTCGACAGCGACGACGACTGTGCAGAGATCCTCAGTGGACTGCGACGACGACTGTGCAGATATCCTCAGTGGACTGCGACGACGACTGCGTAGAGATCCTCAGTGGACTGCGACAACTACTGCACTCAGCGATCCTACATGGATCAGTGTTATAGATCCTGTGTGGATTTGATCCTGTGTGGGTCAGCACTCAGCGGTTCTGTGTGAGCCAGCGCCTACAGGTCCTGTGTGGGCCCGATCCTGTGTGTGTCTTGCGGGGGTTAGTTACCTATTGATCCTGTGTGGGTCCGACCCTGTGTGGGTCATTTTGGGGGTTAGTACCTTTCGATCCTTTGTGGGTCTGATGACTTAGATGGATCAGTGATCATCTTTATCATCATACGAAGAAGTATACCTGTGTGAGCTGAATCTTGTGTTACTCTCCTTGTGGATCATGTTGAAATATCCTGTGTGGATTTACTGTTTACTCTCTTTTGTGGATTGTGCTGAGCTATCCTGTGAGGATTTACTTTTACTCTCCTTTTTGGATTGTGTTGTGCTATCATGTGTGGGTATACGTTTTTCTTTCCTGTGTGGACTTGGTTGTTCATGGGCTCGGATGTTGGAGCCGAATGGGAATTGATGACTTAGGTATATGTATGGGCATATACCTAAGCCGTGTTGGATGTTACTTCATGATTGTATCTTTCCGTTGTGGTTTATCCTTTGTGGATTTCAGGAGACCTTTGGGGGTCTCGGGGTCCCTACGGAGTAGCTTATACTCACCCCTGCACGGGCTATGCCCACACTACGTTGTGTTGGTTGCAGACGATGTACAGCGCTGATTGTGGTGGAGGCTTGCGGAGCAGGACGGTACCTGGAGGTGGACCACTGGGCGGGGCGTACTCGAAGCAGTCAGGTGGACCCGAGGAGCAGTGGAGGCTATCTGTACCCACCCTTCAGGTGGGACTTCCATAGGACGGCTCGACGCTGCGGCTTTTCTTTTCAGTTGCTATTTTTCCCTTTCACATGTACTTTACAGTTGGGCTTGTATTTCTGGCCCCTTTTACTTTCATCACAGCTTGTTACAGTTTTTACTTAGTGTTTACTTTTCTGATTGCTTACTCTGTGGTGCTTGTTTACTTTACCAAGGCAATGTCTTCCCTTTTTCCGGGATTTATGCCTTGGTGCTAGTCGCCAGCCCCTGGCCTATGGAAAGCGGGCTTGGGGTAGTCACGGCACGGGCCCCGAGGACGGGTCGTGACATTTTCATACATAAATGATGTATTTTTCATGACCCTGATTTGGTTGTTTTTTGGTATAGGATGTGAAATGGGGCATGAAAGCCATGGGGAATAATGTAGTAGGAGAAACATCTCCTGAGAATGAATTTTCCTTTGGTCGACAAGACATTTTTGTGCGAAACATCTGTAGAGCCACCAGGGGCATTGTGCACATAGTCAATCAAAGGTTTTCTCAGGACACTAACCTTCCATTTCTGATGGCTAGGTTATTTAATGAGAATTTCAATGTCTCAAAACCACTAGGGGTGTCTTGTAAAATTATTGGTGTCTGAAAAGTATGAGGGAATTTGTATCAATATTGATAATGAATGATTCCACTTTTACATGTATTTATCTTGTAAAACTGAGGGTCGAAGCAGGATGCTATTTAACATCATGAAACCAGGACATTTTAGATTTATGATTGAAAGTTGTTTTTTCTAACCAAGGGGATAAATGATTAATCCTTCTTTATTGGTGACTGACCAAGAATGTTCTTTCACTTTTGAGCATGAACATGGAGAAAATATGTAAAATTTAATCCAGTGGGTCTCCAAAAACAAGGAGTGAGGTGGGATGTAAACATTGAAAAAGAGGCATACAGAGATAGGAAAGGCATCTCCAGAGGAAGAATTTCCCTTTGGTTGATATGTTATTTTTTGGGTAGCCTATGCAGATCCATTGGGGAATTATGTGCGTAGTCAAGAAATGGTTTCCCTAGGACACCAACGATCCATTTCTGATAGTCAGGGATGATTATGGGGAATATACATTTAAGTACAAAATTTATGGTTTCTGAAAAAGTGGGTTCCTGAACAAGAAAGGGGGAATTTCAAGTTAGAATTTCCCATGAATAGTTAAATATTTTTTCTCCACATAGGTGTGTGGAGGCTTCCTTACGCCGGTTTGGTCCTTGCATGGGAATGATGGGAATACTTTATTTCATAGTTAGACCTGAGAGATTTGGGTGTCTATACATATCCTTATGCCAATATGAATTAATTTTGACATAGTTATCTTAAGGTTTAAAGTTTATCCATATGAGGATCTGATTCACACATAAGAATGGGTTATTTGTGTCTTTCATACAAGCTCACTAATGAGGTAGGATTCATACCAAACATTCCTGTGTAGATTTACCCCATGCATAGGAACATGGTGGGAAATATATTATTTGATGTGTCTAGACCCAAGTGTGAACATAGGGTATCAAGCATCATGTAGTTTTAATATCATGAAATTAGTACATTGATATAGAATCCCCAAGTAACTAAAGGATAACAGGACCGGGATATCACAACATGTAGAATATGTGGGTAGGAAAGAAATTGAAAACCATGTTTCTTGAGGGCTCTCAGATCAAGATAAATGGTACGGGTCATTGAAGCCATTGGGTGTATGGGAGTAGGAAAAGCTTCTCATGAAGATGGATTTTCCTACAGTTGATAGGCCTTTTGTGGGAAACTTTTACAGAGTTTTTTGGGCATTGTGTTCATAGTTAGACAAAGGTGTCATCAAGACACTGAACCTCTATTTCCGATGTCCAGAGAGGATTGTGAAGATCTAAAATCACTCTAAGCAAGGAGTTTGATGGATGTAAAGGATATCATGGTATGCAGAGAATGTCAAGACCATGATTTGATATGAAATATGGAATCCCCTAAATTGATCTGACTCATATTTAAGGAAACATTATATTTGATATATCCTTATTATAGGATTCAATGTTGGGATACTCTTGTTGAGGTTTTTATTTATGTGTAAAATATTGGGGGTCTTCACAATTTTTTTGTTCTCTATGGATGGAATCAAGTAAAATTATTTCACATTGATATGTAACTCATTATAATGTGAATCAAAACACACATATTTCTTCAAGAACCATTCTTTTTAGAATCATATAGTGAGGATTCAGTCTCCTGGTTATGATGGGGAAACATCTAGTATGCCATTTTTTGGTCTTATTACTGGGACCCTGGTGACCTTTCTATGGATTGACATGCCTTAACTATGTGAGGAATCCCACTACCGTATATCCTAATACCACTTGAGATATGATCTGTGTGGGATACAAGTGATGAAATAAGTTTATTCCTTCCACATAGGGATGATATTACCAAAAACGAGGGCATTTGGCACTTTGGTCTTTTGATGTAGATGGACCCATATTTAGAGATATGGGTGCACTACACCACTCATTGGGATGGGAATTCAATGAATTTACATGTCCTCAATCCAAAAAAATTAGAGAAAGGGAATTTTTTTTAGAAGTTAGTTGGACCAGGATATCGAATATGGGCATCACTACATATCCCACAAGGGCAAGAATCAAGCCACCCATAGTTCTAGAAAAAAACTCCCTATATAGATCTTAACCATATATAGGGAAATGGTAATTTTTTTATGGTGGTTCCTAGTATAGGATATAGAATTTTTGCATCACTACATATCCTTATTCTAATAGGAATAAATCCACATGTATCTCTAAAAGGAAATCCATATATAGGTTTGATTTGTAGGAAATTAGGGTGACATTTTTATTTATTCATTTGAGGTAATGGGCCTTTCAAATACCTTTAATCTCTGTTCATGTGGGGGGAAGACCTTACCACCATTCCTATGCTCTCCTAAACTTCTCTCGGTCGTAGAAACAAGTAATAACAGTAGTTTATCTCATGATGAAAAGATAGTGAAGGGTATAAAATGGAATTTTCTATCATGTGGTGATTGGACCAATATTTATGATAAATGTGTCTCTACATATCACATTTAAATATTGGAATCAATCCTTACATAGTTCTATGAATGGAGTGCCCATATGGATCTGGCTCACATATAATAGCATGGGAATTTTTTATTTCTCATGCACAGATATGGCTCATGTGTGGAAAATCATGTGTTGGAAGGAAAATATCCCTATACAATTATACATATTTTGGTGAGGATGAAAAGTTCCCTGTAGTTTAATATCATGTGATAAAAGACAAATGTGTTTTAAAGTTTAACGTCTTGTAGCTAATATGAACTCCATAATGATTGGAATCATGTGGACAAGATGCTAGATCACCTGATATGGAAGGAGAGCCTATTGTATCTTTCATATTAATATCATGATATCAGGATGTTTTGTACATTTAGTTTAACGTTGTATGGTAATGATGACTTGTTTCGGTTACATGATATATTTTTTCAAGAATAATGAATTCGTAGAAACAGTAGTGAGCTGTCTATCCATTGAGATCAAAGAATAAGATCTGTTAGAGTAGACCTTATGTATTACAAATGTTCCTTTCTATTTCGGTTATAACATTAGTGGTTTATATCTTGGAATCATAGGAGTTTTGAGGATTAGCACCATTTTGTTATTCTAGGAAAGACCGAAGGAGAACCTTTTTGTTGAAGGCTCATGTAATACGATTTTGGTAAATTTCAAAATAGTTCAAATAATGTAGTCTTTTCTCATTAAATCACTCATCTATGGATAGTTTATCAAATATTGAAATGAAAAGAGATGGTAATTGGACTTCAATTTGTAGTATTCCTTCCATCCCATATACAAATGAATATGGGGTTTCTTGATTGGAGGTGTGGGTAGTGGTCCAGTAATCCCATAGAGCATAGATATTCTTTTATGGAAATGATTTCATTTCCTTTTCTTCTATATTTTTTTGTGTATATTGGATATGTTCTTCTTAAAGGCCCCTATCTATCCACTGGCTACTGCATGGTAGTGGGACGAATGGTTGGCCTTGATTCCATACCCCTGATATAACTTATCTAACTCAATAGTGAAAAAGTTGGTGCAATTTTCCAATAGTATTATATGAAGGAAACCAAATTTGGTGATGATATTGGATTCAAAAAAGTTTAAAATGATTCATGCTCCGACTTCCATAAGGGATACAGCTTCTGCACATTTGGAAAAGAAGTCAGTTGGTGTGAGAATATACTTGAATTTTTTGGTCATGACAGGAGGGTATGGACCCATGACGTCCATTACCAATATGAAAAAAATAATAGGATTAAAAATATGTGTGAAGATACTTTAGGGGTTTATGGATTAATTTGACATGAACCTGATAGGAATCTCACTTTTTGGTGAGTTCAGCATAATCTTGCATTACCATGGGCCAATTGAATTTGTGTCTTCGAATTTTATTAGAGCACATGGGTCCCAATTGGTGTGTCACACAAGCACTGTAATTAACTTCCTAAATGATAACGATGGTATCTTATCCATCAATTCATATGAGAAGAACACCATCAAGGCCACACTTATAAAATTTCTTTTCTATTTTTGCCATTATTAAAAGAAAGGATAATTCCTCATCTCTATATTTTTCCCCTTCCAGCTCTATGTGGTGGGAGTTCTACCTTAAGAAGATAATCCATGTTGGGATTCATCTAGTTTATGGTAGGACTATACAACTCTGGGATGGGATTTATCTAATCAATTTCATCTTTTTTTGGACCAAATAAAAGATAAGACCATCTGACGGGGGGAAATGATGAGGGCAATTTTTTCCTAGTCTAGATCATCTAGGGTGGTGGCTTCATTTTCCAATGCATCATCCTATGCATTTTGTGATAGGGGGACATGAGTTAATGTTAGCTCTGATGGGAATCCTATCATTATCTCTCAGACTTGGCCCATCAATGGGATTGAATCATCTTTCTTGATATCATAGTCACCATTTAATGGATTGATGACCAGTTTCGTGTCACCTTTTATCATCGAGGGTTCTTCATGTACTTGAAGTAGCATCTCTAGGCCTGCAATGAGAGCTGGGTACTTTGATTCATTGTTTGTACACCCCTCTGATAGTAGTAAGGAGTAAGGAAAGACTACCTTTTTCATAGATATGAGTATGACTCTCAACCCCACTTTTTTGATCTTGTGGGCTTCCATACATTCCCTAGTCGGGCATTTGAATGCACCGTCGAATTGAATATCCCATGTTTAGAATTCCATTTTAATAGAGAACACATCTTTATCAAGTAGTTTATCATCAAATGGAGTTATCTCTATAGAGTGGTGGTCGTCCAAAAAATCTACAAACTCCAGGACTTTGATGGATTTTTTAGGAACAAATCATATATCAAACTATTTTAGGATCATATGCCATTATGACAGATGTCCGGTTAAAATCAGACAACTGAGGATATACTTTAGTGGGTTACTATGAGAGACCATATAGACATCAGGGTGCTACATGTAGTGCCTCATATTTTACACCACAATGATTTGGGTCTGGAAGCTCTTCTAAATATTTGAATAATGATTCTCATCATCTATCATTGTACAACTAAGATAATAGAGGTTGTTATCATTGTATATACCATTATTTTGTGTGAGGAAGGCACTTTGGGATCGCTCCAAGGTAGTCACATACCAAATGAGTGGTGTTCCTTTGACATGCAATGTTAGAACATGTGATATTAAGATATATTTTTTAAGATTATTGAATGCCTCTAAGATATCATCAGCCTATTGATATGAAACCCCCTTCTTCATCAACCTAGTAAAGGGAAAACATTTTCCAGAAAGGATGGATGTGAAGCACCGAATGTAGACTATATATCCTTGAAGTCCTATAAACTCTTTGAGGTTGCGAGGAGGTGACATTCCAAGGATAGACTTTGACTTCTCGGGGTAGAATTTGATTCCATGATGGCATATGATTAATCCGAAGAATTTCCATAACTTAGCACTAATAGAACATTTTAAGGGTTTATTTTTATAATGTGTTTCCATATGTTGTTTAAAATGGATTCAAGATATGAAAAATAGTCTAAGTATTTTCATCATCTAACCACAAAATCATCACATAACATTCAATTAATCATCCTATGAAATGTTTGAAGATGTGTTGATATGTGTTTCCAAAATTCTTTTGGATGAAGGGAATTTAATTGTTGAAAAATACTCCTTGGGGGTGACTTAAAGCTTTTTCCTATTCATCTACTTAGTCCATTCAGATTTGGTTATATCCTAAATAGCCATCCATGAAGGATATGTACTGATATCTAGCAGTAGCATCAGTTAGCAATTTTGTGATCAAGATCAAGATGTTGTCTTTCGAGCAATATCGATTGAGATCCCTAAAATAAAGGCATACTCAATTTTTTTTATTCTTGTAGTTGACATGGACTATATTGATCATCCATATAAGATATTGAACTTCTTGAATTAAGTATGATTTGATGATATTTTCAACTTCGACCTCTATTTTGACAGCATGTTCCAGGTGAGTTTTTATTGTATCTTGCTTATAGAAATGATGATCATTTAGAAGCCCTATGTGGTGAGTGACTAACTCATGATCAATTCATAGAATTTATGTGGGTTCCAAGAAAAAAATATCAATTTTTTTTAATAATGAGGTGTATACCTCTTTCTCTTCGTAATATATGGCTGCACTAATTAGAGTGGATAGTGAGTCTACCTCAGTACATAAGTTTATTTCATTGAGTTCATCAATAGTTGTAGATTCACCCTACTAAAATGTTGTAAGGGAAACCCTAAGGTCATTTCTGTATTTATCTTCCTCATACTCTTCATCTTCTTAATATTCTCCTGACAGAGAAACAATTCTTGTGATGAGATTAACAGAGTTGGGAGAAGAGTATCAATTTTGGTATTTAGAGGCGAGGAAACTTATTCTGATCTAGCTAACTTTGTGGAATATTTTGAAGAGGATGGACTGGGGAATGAAAGATGTATTCTTTCTCTTCTGCCATAGTAGGTAAGGAAGATATCATATGAATCCCTGCAAATGGATTGTGGGAATTTCCATTTGAGCATTCACCATTGTTTTCGGGGCCATTGGAACATTCAACATTGTGAGGCCCCATCCCTAAAACTAAAATAATGAGGACTATTTAATATGAATGAAAATTTAGACTAATTCACTCTACTAGATTGATGGGAAGTGTGTGTTATTCTCTAAGATTCATGAATGGGTCTTTAGGGACCATTTACAAATCTTTTGGAGGGGTTACCCAATCAATCCCCTAGACTGAGGGTTTCTTCCTTTCCAACTCATAGAATCATACACCGATATACTGTGAATCCCAGGATTCGAATGGTGCCTTATTGGAATTAAATGTTCGACTCTGTCAATTAGTGAAATATTTGATTCACTGAGGGTATGATGATGGAATCACTATGTGGTTATGTAATAAAGACCTTCTGAGAAGGACATTGAAGGTTGTTTTTTTCCGGACCACAAGAAATTATAAGTTGGTCATGAGGTCTCCAAATAGATTTTTGATCTTGATTTGGACCACTGGATTCTTCTCACTTTTATCATATCCCAATATATTTTTTATTCATGGAATTAGGCTATCCTCAATTCAACCTAGTTGATGAAGTGTTCATGTTGGGTGGAGATTGACTCCAAATCCATTATCAATGAACAATTTTCGATCATTGACACCATTTATCATTTTAGACACATTTAGGGGTCTGATGTTCCCCTATATAATGGTGTCTTCATCTTCATCTATAAAGGATATGACTTTGTGGAATTTGGTAGGATCAGTATCTATATGATTGACTTTGGTGGTGGATTATTTGGATTCAAACTTCCAGGGGCTTAGCAAATCTTCAATAAGTGCTTCCCTAAGATCCGTTGACAGATTAATTACATTAATGATTGATAACATGGCTAGTACTAAATCCAATTGCTTAATAATTTCATATTTTTGATCTAAAGGCTGGTCCTTACCATCCTGGGGAAGCTCTTTCACAATTGTATTAGGGTATTGAGCATTGGATGATGATGGAATGGTCCCCAAGATAGAATATTTTGTCACATATGTAATTTGTGAGTTTATACAAGAAGGTATGATAACATTACATGGGTGATTAGAAATTTCTTTCTTTTGATGGATATTTCACGATAATTGGTCCAGAGTGACTTCTAGTAGGGGCATGGTAATTTTCTTGTTCCTATTAGGTTCGCTAAAGGGCACTTCCACATGTTTCTGTATCATTGATGGTTTGAGATGAGGTACATCAAAGAATATCATTTCTTACATGACTGCATCCTCCCATGTATCCTTATCTTCTGTAGCCTCTACCTTTGGTTTCATGATTGGGGGAACGTAACTCCGATTCATATTCATACTCTTCATCGGATAAGGGATCCCCTAAGTGAATGACATTAATGGAGAAGAAGACCAGTTCCTCATTTTTTGATATCTCTACCCAACCGAATTCTTATGTTGGTTCCATTTGGTGGGGTTGTTCCCATCCATTAAAATTTTATGGCATAAAATATAAGATGGTCAAATATAGCTTTGGCCATGGTGCAGGTTCATCTTCTTGAATTATCTCTATTCCTTTCTGGTTAAACTACCTTTTGCACCATCGACCTTTAGAGGATTGTGTGGCTGAGGATATAGGTTGTGTTGCATTAGATGAAGTCAAAGGAAAAGTCAGTTTCTTCAATTTCACGTTGACTATTCCATGGGGATCTATTGACTATTTGCCAAGATATATAACTATCCAACTTCTATTACCATTTTCTAACAACATTTTCTCACTCCCCTCATTCATCTGGGTTAGTGGTGAAAAAAATAGGCCACTTGTGATAGAGGTGGTCCTAGATTGAGTTTCCCCGAATCAATCATTATTTATAGGAGGTTTGTGAAGATGAAAATCTCTTAAATGGCGTTTCTGAGTATCTGATGGAAGGTAAAATAAGGTGGATAGTTGTCAAGACCTGCTTCATCACACCTCTTTGGCTCTAGTAGTCGGATCATGTTACAGTTCATGGTGGCTACAAAGTAGCTAAAAACTTGGTCATATTGGAATGGGAAAAATTTATATCTTTATTACTCTAATTTATTTTTTAAGTCCCCTATACTCTTCTTGTCAGGGTGGGGTTT
Source organism: Viscum album (assembly GCA_963277665.1). Taxonomy (NCBI): domain Eukaryota; kingdom Viridiplantae; phylum Streptophyta; class Magnoliopsida; order Santalales; family Viscaceae; genus Viscum; species Viscum album. The sequence goes on along the minus strand of OY728148.1, from coordinate 1,476,291,104 downwards.
GTGGTTGACATTTAGGGGGATAAATTATTTGATGCGGTCCTAGGAGATAAAGTAGGAACTATATGTGTCTTAAGTATAATGGATGTCACTTCAACTATTCCTACTCTTTTTCCTGGGGCCGACAGGGCTTCTTGGTACTTGATATTAGTCCTCAGTAATAAATACTCTATCCATTGAGCAACGGAAGAGAAATACTGAAACCTGCTTGTGTACTCCATCAGCATGAGTTGTGTCCGTAGCTCATTCTATAGATTTTTTATGCACATAACATGCACTATTATTGGGGGAGTGGCTATTTCAAGGAGTAGTTTATACCATTCCATCTGAAAATGAAGTCTTAAAATCTCTCATTGTCCTTATGTTTGCAGTTCATGATGTCACTGACTATCGTTTTTGGCAATGGTGAGGTGAACCAAAATAGGAACTACCGTCAGACATCCTCCCATCCTATGATTAAATGACCTGGAAAACTATTATACCATACAAATGCTGAATATTAAATGGTTCATACTAAGAATATGATTTTCAATGCTTCTTGTTTCTCTAGGGATCCAATAATGGGATCAAAATAGGAAGAGTAGTGCATCAGATGTTGTTCTTGGTCACCTGATCAATTGAAAATTGGGAATACGGTGTTCCTAAAATTTGGAAGTTATGGTACATTGCTTACCTTGTCAAAAATTAGTTTTTATTCCAGCTGTATTAGGTAATCTCACCCTTAAATGGATTCCAATCGAGCATATAATGACGTGATGGTATTAATGAGCCCTTGATGCATGTCTTGTTAGACCTGAGCATGGGCGGGCACAATAGTGGGAAACATTTGCCGCACTAGTGTTACTGGCACATGAGGCGGATACTTGGATAGGGGAAGCCTATGTGTATTTCCCAATATGTGTTTTGATTACTTCCTTAATGGAGGGAAATCATGATATTTTCTATATTCCTCGACCAAACCCTCCCTATTGCATGGTTCAAAGTGTCTCAGGATCAATCCCAAGCAAACATTTCTTATATGGGGGAAATCATATCATATACGGTTTGAGAAGACATATTAATTCTGAATTTTTCCTTGTTGACACAAATCAATCGATATGGACATGAAACATATTTCGAATAAGTTATCCATGATAATACATACATCTTAAAACTCTCACGAGGTAATCCCAATGAAGGGTGGAACTCTAACTGGGATCTACAGTCTACAGGGAGCTTCTCATATAAGTTGGACTAGGTGTTCTGGGTGCCCTAAAATTGGTTGGAATTTACAAAACCATTGGAGGCTTCAAATTTATGCCAGGTAGTGTGGACCTCTCAATTACCGTTTTATTCTCCATGTAATGATGCCTGAACTGCTCAGCTGCTGGTGTTCAAGCACTAAAACCTTAAACATATCCCATGGTGAAGTGGAAATTAGTTTGTAGTATATCTACCAGCTAGGGGGACTTCCCATCCTTGGTAATATGTATGAAAAATTATTTTTTACAGCTAATACCTAGGATAATATCATGCAAGTATATCCACAGGTGAGAGATTATCTAGTCACAATAGAGAGATTATTTGTTCAAACCCTCCATGATCACTCACTAATTCCATTTAGATATTGGATCTGATTGTTTATACAAGTTTGATTCCCATGGAATAAATTTTTTTATAACTAAACTCATCTAACCCAATAGTCATGATTCATCCCGGGCTCATACTATGCTACCCTCAAGGTAGGTTGATACATTGCATGGGGTAATAAGGTCTGACCAGACGTATCATCTAAACATTGATTGGCAGGTCTATTTTTCAACTTTCTAAGTAGATAGATTTTCCATCCCTATGATTTCTATATTGGTGTTCAAGTTTTCACTCAAAAAATGGAAGACACAATGGTAGAAAGACATATCATCAACTTAGTTGTTCACACCTAGGCCCACATTTATGAATTTTAAGGTCAAACAAATGACGTAAAATATCTGTATCATTTTAGTTGTCCATTCCAATTCCTATATGGATTGATGGTAGCGAATTTCATCTTCTATGAGTATCTACATACCAAAAAAATCTTTATTTTGACTTCTGTCCTATCCTTCTAAACATCACCACCATTCTCCCTAGATTTTTATGTATCAACTATAATATTGAGTTGTTGAGTAATTTTCTCAATTTTCTTTTGCGTCTTACTCTAAACACCATGGAGCAGTGGTAGATGCTGGAAACAATTCTTTATAGGAGTGTTCTTATATTATTTTTCTACAAGATGGAATCTTAACCGCTCACATAAATAGAATAACCATTTTTAGAACTTATTCCCCCTCAGGTTCCCTGGGAAATTTGTATGCCTGTAGTAGGTCACATTTCTCCCAATTACCATAGTAATGAGTGAATATCACATAGTGATTATTCTCTAATTATGGAAGATGATGATGCATGGGGACTCTATAATTATCATATTTATTCCTCCAAAAAGGGATTAAACTTAGATATCAAGAGACTATGCCAAGATGTGGGTGGATGTAACACCTCGACATCAGATAACTAGGAGTTAGTGTATTATTACATTAAATTTTCATGATTACAGGGAATCAAGTCCCAAAGGACTATACAGTTTATCAGTCTTGTAAACATAGATTACAAACATGATTCACATAATTCATTGGGAAAACAAAATAAAACATACAACACAATAATTGAAATATAATGCAACCTTGAAAGCTTAATAAATGTTCTATTCTTCATATCATGGGGAGGGAAACATAATAAGGGTGAGATCAAATTCTCTGTAAGGATATGTACAATGGAAGAAATAATTTATATATATGGAAAGGTAAATATCTGATAACACATTCCAATTAAAAAACTAGACTAGGCACAAATAATATGAAATATAAAGAACTGAAACATATGACATAAATCAATAAAGAAAGAATGAACTACTCCCATAGATATTTTGATTCAAAATCTCGTTAATACATAATAAAATAAATTAAGTGAGGTAAATACTTTACTTAAGGATGACATGTATCAAGCACATGAAAACCTGTTACTGTCATGAACAGCCACAAGACTGTTTAAAACTATGGGTAGAAACCCATTTGACCATATTATTCATCTCATGAGAACCTGTCGATGCATCAATGAACTATATAATTTCCTGTATCCACTCTTCATTGTCAATCCAATGAATTTCCCAAATTGAATAACCAAAATAAGTAATATTTCTTATCAAATAACCACATTGAATGAGTAATATGGATCTATAAATAATTCCTATTGTGTATAATATCATGGAAATAAGGATATTAATGATATAACATGTCAAAAGTTATAGTATAAACCAAATAAAATGAACAATGTGAATAACATTATAATATGCCTCTATGAAATATAATTGAGACGAAATCCCTTACGTTAAGTATGATATTATCTGTATTTGTATGAAACTCTTATATGATGGTATTACTAAATTATATTAAAATCATAATAATATTTATGATATCATATACGATTCATTTATGACTTTATATTACCTTTTCATTTAATATTCCAAGTTAATCCAATAGTTTAGGTAATAATCACTTTGTTTATCATTCTTGTTTTGACTTGTTATTCTTCATCATTTTACTTATATTATGATTTAATTACTTCAAAAAATTTATAATATTATTTATATATCATAAATATTCATAATATAAATATATATAATAGATAGTAATACACCGCTCAAGGAGATGGTAGGTCGTACAGACGCAGGAATGCAGTGTCTGTTTTCATACTGTATGAAAGGAAGTAAGTGAATTACATATATATACACAAATATATATATATATATATATATATATAAAATTAAAGTATCAATATTATTTCATATATTTCATAATTATTCATAATATATATCTTTATACTCATTCTTGGGTGGAGAACATGGAATATGAGTTCCATTGCATCGTGGAGATGGTAAGTCGTACATACGTACGAGCAACGATATTATTTCCTTATTAGTTTAATGGTATGGAATTGGATTGAATATGAATTGTAATGAAATAATATCATGTTATATTTATTATTTAAGTAATTTTTATTCATCATTATAATGATCAAAATAAATATAGATGAAAAATAGTTTACACCACAGCATAGAGACAGTGAGCCCTATGTACGCACGCATGGTGATATTATTTTTCATAGGATAGGTAAAAGAGGAATATGTTTGTACCATAATCATATATAAATATCAGCATATATTTGATTATAGAGTTATTATTTTAGTATGGTATAATCTTAGTAAGAAGAAGTAGAGAAGAAATGAACTTTCAAAGAAGGTATAAAATGATTACTTCTTCTTCAGGTGTTTCATTTTGATTTTCACAAAAGGACTCCTTAGGTTGGTTTTATGCGCAAAGGGTGGACTCTAAGATGACTTGAGGAAATATGGGAGGATACTTGGTTAGTGTTTGTCCACGAAAAAGGGATTTGGAGGCATGAATAAGTTGGTAGAGTTGGTTCCCTTTTATAAGAGGGAGGAGGGGCACTTTAAAAAAGTCTCGAAATATTAATTTATTATAAATTAAATTTAAATTAAAAATTGTAAAAAACTAATTAAATTATAATATAAGATGATTTGGGTTCAATTACCCATAATCCAATAATTTTTATACAAGTATTTAATATTTTTTGTATCCTTGTTATTTCGGTTTAACCCTTATTTTACCCTTTTTAATCATACTGGGATATCAGGTTAGTTACACATTGCGGGTTAAATATAATTACCATATCATCTATAAAGACCCACAGAAAGTCATTTATTACATATTTGTACTTATATTAACTATTTGGAGGAATATTATATTTTTATGAAATTAATATCATTTAATAAACTATTTTATGTTTTATGTTATGAATTATATCAATTTTGGACGCAATTCGTACTTGACTTTTTTTTTGAAAATCATAAAAAACACGATTCTTTAAAAAAATGAATTAAAACAAATATAATATGTAAATTTCATCTATAAAATTCTTTTATGACATAAGAAATAACCAAATTACATTTATTTTAACATTTATAATATATTTTTTTTGAATTCTTTATTATTGAAGCAATTACTGCATCATCATTGTGTTATTATTAAATTTATTTATTTAATGTCTAAAATTATAATTAAAATATAATTATGTAGGAAATAATTTTATATTTTTAATTAATATTAATAGTTGAAGATATCAATTATATAACCACATATAATTTTGTTAGTAAAAGATACATGTTTATGTTATATTTTATATACAATAAATTAATTTTTATATAATTTAATTTTCATAACCAAGTATCTCCATAGGGTCCAAAAATCAATATAAGTAATCCCATGGTTGGAAATATTTCATCAAATAGTATTATTAAATGTGTTAGGGTAGTTTTATAATATTGTAATATTATTTTATTACCCTTATTTACCTGATTAACCCTTTAACCATGGTAAATATAAATTATTACTGTAGTTACAATTCATAATTTAAAAAACATAAAAGCAACCAATTTATACAATTTGGACCTTCTGTTTCTAAATATGGAATCCATTCTTCCAAATTCAAAATGTATAATTTGTATTAATTAATTTAAAATTAATTGTCGTTGTCAAAACGAAAAGGAGGGTTTTTAAGAAGTAATATCTATCAAAAGATTGACATGTGTTTATTTAGAATTTAAAATGTGAAATTACTTCATATGACTGTAATTGGATTAAATGATAAAATATTAATTCAATTACACTTTAAAACTAATTAAAAATACAATATAACTATATAAATAATATAGATGAAAAGGCAGTTTTGAATTAAATTGCAATATTTTCATTATTCATAAAAAAATAAAACTTTTTAGAAAATTACAAAACTTTTACCCTAAGATAATTTTGATATTTCAAATTCAAAAATGATGTCTATTGTGAAAAATAAATTTTTTAAATTTTAAAAATGTGGTTAACACTATTCATGATTGTTTTTTAAATAGTTATTTTGATAGATCATCGTGTGCTTGAACACAGGGTGTTGTATAATGCAAGCCACTAAATTATTTTAAAAAAAAAGCATAACATGGAATCCTAGGGTGTTACATTATTCCCCTTTAAAATAAATTATCCCTTTAAATTTCTTGAATATCACAACCTAAAAAGATTTGGTTGGTTCTTCATCAGATGTTCTTTAGGTTCCCACATTGGCTCTTCCATTTTATGGTTTCTCCTATGAAATTTCATAATTCTAGTTGTCTAATTTTTCAACACTTGTTATATGGTATCAATAATCTAGACAGGCTCATCACAAAAAGAAAGATCATGTTCTGGTTTTATTTCTTCAAAGGTGAGTATGTGTGCTGGTTCTGGCATGTATTTATTTAACAAAGAAATGTGGAACACATCATGAACATTTGAGAGACTTGGAGGCATTTCCAAATGGTAGGATACAAATCATATTTGTTCTAGATTTTCCAAATGTCTGATGTGTTAGAGTTAGTGGCCTAGAACCAACTAATTTGTACATTATTCATTATTAAATACCATATCACATATTTATTCTTCTTCTCCATTACAATGAATGTGATAATGTTTTAAGGATAGTTGTTTCATTAAAGGGTCATAGTGGATCCCTGCTATGATGAGAACCCAATAGATCAACAAAATTGTTCTTGAATATACATTCTACGGCTGGATGATGTTAATTGAGGGACACAAATAATACATCCCATTAGGGGAGAGGATCATAAAAATTTGATGAACCTTATCATGGTGTACTCCCTTAGTAATATCTAGGAGGATATTATGAGAATGATACCCACCAGTAGGAAATCCATATTTCATAGTGTCATTAGATGTTCCTATATGTGGACATGTTTATTGGCCCTCAGACTTTGAGATTGTTACTAATGGGTATTACAACTCACTCACTATGATGTATTGACGAAAACTATGATGACACACTATTCACTACGAGGTAGGATATGTTGGGTGTAGCAGGAGTAATTCTGCATTAATAGATAATGCGAGAAAGGATATGTCCCTTTTGTTCTATAACAAAAGTAGATATTTTAGGCCCTTTGATGGAATTTATATATCCTAAATAAATCCATTACCATGGTGAGTAATGGGAAAGTTCAATTCCTGGATGTCAAAGAAAGAATAATCGAGAACATGGGTTGAAGGAACCAACATGAAACCCTTCGGATTCGAGATATTGAGACAAATGAATTACATTACATGATAAGTGTTCATAGGAGGTGACACATCATTGCAGCGTTAACTTCTTTCTCTATGGGTGTCTTGTCATGTTGCTAAAAACTAACCTTGGAATTTAGGCAGGCTCCACTGAATGCCACTGAGAAAGAGTCCTAGAGGGTCACACAATAAGTATGTCCAAGTATCTCAGTTAAATATTAATTTAGAAATTTGGATAAATATTATTCTTGATTGTGCTTTAATAATTATTCAAGGATGCCTGATCACATTTATTTTGACACAAGTTATTTGAGAGAATATATTGTGCATGAAATAATATATTTATTAGCAAGTAATGCAGTAATATTTATTGGATAAATAAATATCCATAATTCAAGGTCTAATAAATGTGGTGGAGGAAATAAGGAGAATGAAAAAAAAGTACAGACCGTGTATATTAATATACACGCCATGTATTTTTTAATGAAATTTATGATAAATAATATTATTTATTTATTTAAATAATATTAGGTGTAACTCATTTGGCGCATGTCAAGTAATAATAATAGTCAACTCTTATTACTAGATATGGGGTATTACTAAGAATTAAATGAAATGAATAAATTCCTTCATTTAATTAATTCATTTTATTATTCTAGGTAATTAAAATCCCAATTATATAATTCTCATTAGCCTAGCCATTTTTTTGAGGGGTTTTGCACAACGGATCTGGAGAAAGATCTCATGAAAAGAGAAATTCTTTTCTTCCAAGATCACTCAAAAGCTACGAGAGAGATCCTTCTCCACCGGATCAAGGCGATCAAAAGCGGACATCGCAAGTGAAGGCTCTTTCATGCTAGCACCTGGAGATCCATTTGATGACATATAGAGATACATGGAGCATATGTGGATCACTAATAGAGGAATCCTACACATGGATTCTATGGCGCATTGATGGATCACATCAGATCGTGACTGGAAACATCAACAAAGAGATTATTCCATTAAGGTAATTATTTACTTTTAATTAAATAAATTATATCAAATACATGATGATCCTCTCTATGGTTCAGGTAATCCCTTATTTCTTTTTCTTCGTTCTCTTCCGAAGATCCAGCATTTTATTATCATGATGGATCTTAAATTAATCGTCTTTAACAGACAAAATTAAAGTTCAGTACACCTTTCAACATGCTTCTGGTGTGCTTATATCCTATAAGTGGTATCGAAGGGGTCATATTGTTGATTATAATTATTTCGTTTTTTGTTGGTCATTTACGCATTTAATAATTTAGTGGTTTAAATTCCAGTTAATCGTTCATTAAATCTGAATCTTGATATCTATTCCTCCTCTTTCATTTATCGCTCCCCACACAGAAATGATGTTTTTCTTTTAATTTGGATTAAAATGAAATATAGGATCTTATCCAGAGGTGGAAAAGCTTCTTGGTGGTACAAAAACAGAATACACAGCATGCATTCAATAGTAGACACCGTGTAGTATAGGCTTTAGGAAGTTAGACAGTCCGTCGAACCAGGTCATGTCATTGGATCCTATCTAAGTCTTTAAGAATCCGTGTGTTGACCAGGAACATGTGGCACATAGTTTCTATATTACATGTCATGTGGCCCACTGAACATGATGTGTAGTCCCTTAGGGTTAGGGTTGAACTATTCACCTCTAACACGGCTTGCCCTGCTGGACACTGTGTAACACGGATACTACATGGTGTGTGTCCCACTGAACACGATGTGTACTTAGAATATTTCCAATGTAAATATACACACCATGTCCCTGGGCATATACTTTAGATGGATGGTGAACAAAAGTACACACCATGAAGTTGGAACTACATGTCGTGTACTCAGCCAAATTACGCATATTTATTAAACATTAATATTAAATTATACAAACCCTTAACATATGTACCATAGTGAAGGCGTAAAGCTAAGGCACAATGGAAGATAGGTTTTATATATATGTGTGTTTAATTTAACATCTATATAATGTTCATTTAGAATCATTGGGTAGTTATGAACCGGGATTCAATGAGTTGCCTCCAAGGTACAAGTTACATACAAAGATAATTTTAAATAAATTCATTTTAAAAAAAAATTGGGATGGATGAGAATCTCCAGGAAATTCAGAAAAGGGTTTAAGATAAAAGGATTGATTAATTAAAGATAATTAATTGATTCGAGTGTGATTTATCTTAAACAAGAATGATTAAAGAATTGAATGCAGGTTTAATTTATGTGTAAATATTGTTGCATGTAAGGATGATCATGAGATAGATCAAGACCTTTGTATGTAAATGGTTTCTTTTAATTAATTTATTTAAATTAAATTTGTTGGCCTGCGAGCCTTCTCCTCATTAATATGTATGGCCTAAGTGCCCAAGGTTACTTTTTTGTAAAACCCTATTTTACCCCTCCCTTATGTGTGAGATAAAAGAATATGTAATGGATGGAGCTCCCAAGCTAGTGGAGGCAGCTCATGTTAGGAGCCAAGGTGAAACCAGTCTAAGGAGATACAAAGGTGGATAGGTGGAAAGCTGCAAACACAAACGCAAAAGGTTCAAGGTGTTTATACCCTAGGTATTTCTTTAGTTATCAACAACTAGATAAACTAACAAATAGAACAAGATCATGTCCATAAAATTTATTTTATTTTTTTAGTTTTGTGGTTTATTTATTGTTGGTGTGTTTTCATGATCACACAATTAACGAATTGTACAAGCATGAAAAATGGAACTAAAATAAGATGAGATTATTCATAAATATTGTCTTAGACATGGTTAATCACTTAATAATATCCCAATTAATATTAATAATCATGTAATCAAAGATAATAAAATGGAAATTTTCATATAAGGATAAAATTCCTCAAAAAAATATTAAGTCGATATAGCATTCTATAATCTTGGTTGAATAGAAGAATAGTTCAAAGTGCTTTACCAACCCAAGTTGGGGTGCTTTCAATTATCCAAGAATTATAATTCAAGGTTTTGGGTTGACTTGAATTGGGTTATATCAAGGGTTGACTACCATAGAATAACTTGGTGTGATCAAGAGGCAAAGGTTGAGGAAATCCAAAATAAAAGGGTTTCAGGATTGGGGAGTCCACTCAATGGATCAAGGAGCTGCGAGTTAATGTAGTTGGTATTTGGAATTCCTAACTAAAACCCTTCATGTTTCTTGACCAACCCTTGTTGGGGTTATGTGAAGGGAAATATGGATCATTTCCATTAGAATATTCTCGAAATAGAATATTCTGAAGTCAATGGTGAGGGATATTGAATTCCGATAAAATAATGGGAGACTAATAAGTATTAATTTATTTATTTGTCTCATTTTTAATAATATTAAATTAATACACCTTTTATCATCTTAATTTGTATAAATATCCAGAAAAATGACTTCAAACATATCATTGCGGACCATACTCGAGAAGGAAAACCTTCTCTTTGGCACCAATTTCTAGGAATGGTAGAGGCGTTTATGCATCATCCTTCACCGCGAGAGGGAAATTGTATGTGATGGAAGAGCCTCTTCTAGTTACACCTAGAAAAGAGGCCTATGATGAGAAAATTTCTCTCTATATAAAGAATATGGATGATTCCAGAGATGACCAATGTTTCTTGCTATTAGACATGTCTATTGAGCTCTTGAAGCAACATGAAAAGATAGACGTGTATAACAAGATGTCTAAACATAAATATATCTACCATGAAAAGGCAAGAGGGGAGATATATTAGATCTCCAATCCTTTGTTTAAAACTAATCTTGTAGATTCTGTGCTAGCTGGGTCTCATGTATTCAAGCTTATTGGATATATTTAACACTTGGACATCTTAGGGATTATGTTTTCGGATGAGTTGCGTACAGATATCATTATATCATCATTTCCCAAGACATTCTCTAGCTTTATTGTCAACTATAACATGACAAACAATGAGAAGAGTTTATATGAACTTCTAAAATTAATTATCTAGGTAGATAAAGATATGGGGTGTGAAAAACCCACATTCCTTATCGTGAATAAGAAAAGGAAGGACAAGGCAAAGTGGTGATGGGATTATAAATGATCTGAAGCCCCCAACAACCATACCTCCAAGAAGAAAAAGATCCAAAGGTAGGTCAAGGAATGAGAGGAGGTGTGTTTTTCATGTTGCAATCAAGGCCACGCGAAGAGTAAATGTACCCAGAATCATTTAGATTCTAAAGGATCATTGTTTATCGAGGGTTATCATTCCATTACAACACATTGGGTACTAGATTCAGCTTGCGGTGCTCACATCTGTATTCAAATGTAGAAACCAACTATATTTAGAAATATTTCCAGAGGAGATTTTGATCTTTAAGCTTCCAATGACATTAGGCTAGATGTGTTAGCCATTGGAGATTTCCACCTCTCATTGCAAACTATGATGATTTTGGTCTTACATACCTGTTATTATGTGCATAGTGTTACCAAAAACATAATTTTTGTATAATTTTTGGATATGGATGGATTTATTTTCATGTTTGGAAATAAGGGTTTCTTATTTTATAATAAAAATATATGTTATGGTATGGTGCATTTTAATAATGGTTTCTATGTATTAAATTTCAAAAACCAAGTTTTGGAAATCAATAATGAAACAAACTCACATGACTCAAACATCACCCTGTTGTGGCATCACCGTCATAGCTATATAAATGAGAAGCACTTGAAAAGGCTCTACCAAGATGGATATTTAGTCTCTACTTATCTAAAACCACTTGATAGAGTTCACTCTTGTTTACAAGGTAAAATGACCAATCCTCTGTTTGGTGAATAGGGTGAAAGAGCGACAGATCTTCTAGGATTGGTGTACACGGATGTGTGTGGACCATTCCTAGTAGAAGATAGAGGTGGATATATTACTTCATTACTTTTACTGATGATTTGAGTAGATATGGATATGTCTACTTGATTAGGTATAATTCAGAATCCTTATAGAAATTTAAGGAATTCATGAATGAAATAGAGAATCAACTTGGTAAGAAGATAAAGAAGCTTTGTTAAGATCTAGGTGAAGAATATATGAACAAAGAGTTCATCGATATTCTACAGGAGTCTGGGATTCTATCTCAGACCACTCCTCCTTATACACCATAGTTTAATGGTGTTAGTAAAAGGAAGAACCACACCTTGTTGGACATGGTGAGGACAATAATGTGTTATGAAAATATTCTATTATCCTTTTGGGGATATGCATTACAAACTACAGCATACACATTAAACTGAGTACCAAACAAGGCATAAAATGGAATTCCCTCTGAGTTATGGAATGAAAAGAACCCCATTTTGTTATACACACATGTATGGGGATGTGAGGAATTTTTTAAGTCCTTCTCTAGCAACAAACAAGCACCCTAGGGCATGAGTTATATCTTTATAAGATACCTAAGGAAACAAAAGGATATTACCTATATAACCCATCATAAAAGAAAGTGATTGTCGCCAGACAAGACATATTTCTTGAGAGGGATAACATACTCAAAAAGGATAGTGGGAGCAAGATTGACTTCAACTAAGTTGATGCTCAAGATACACATGAGTTGGTACAGGAACAACTTCCACAGGTCCCCATGGAAGAGGTTCTAGAAACACAAGTACTATGTATGAGATCAAGAGATGTAAGGGAACCAGTGAGATTTGGTTTCCTAGTCACCGAGAATTATGAATCATTATTCTTGGAAAATTTTAAACCTCTCACTTACAAGAAAGAAGTAAAAAGATAAGAAGCTGCAAGATAGCTAGAAGCTATGAATTATAAGATGGATTCCATGTATCAGAACCAAGTCTGGGTTCTGGTCGATGAGCCAGTTGATATAAATCATGTTGGATGAAAATGGGTATTTAAAAGAAAACTGGACATGAAAGGTAAAGTTAGTAACTATAAATCAAGGCTAGTGTCTAAAAGATTCATACAGCATCAAGGAATTGACTATGATGAAACCTTCTCACCAGTTTCAATTTTTAAATACATAAGAATCATACTCTCTATAACAGCTTACCATGACAATGATATTAGGAAGATGGGTGTCTAAACAACATTCCTTAATGGGAACCTTTAGGAAGATGTATATAAGACACAACTAAAAGTTTTTGTGACACATGGTGAATCCAAAAAAAATGTGCAAGTTGCATAAATCCGTATATGGATTAAAGAAAGAATCCAGGTCATGGAACATTCGATTTGATGAAGCCATAAATGAATTTGGTTTCATTAAGAATTAATTTGAGACTTGTGTTTATAAGCGGTTTAATGGGAATGTCATCATTATCCTAGTATTATATGTTGATGACATATTTGATTATTGGAAACAATGTAGAAGTCTTACAGTCAGTTAAGAAAGGTTGAACAAGAGTTTCTCCATGAAGGGATTGGGTGAATCAGCATATAATCTAGGGATCAAGATCATTCGTAGTAGATCCAAGAGGCTTCATGGACTAAGTCAGGGTATAAACATTGACTGGATACTAAATAGATTTAGTATGGAACGATCCAAGAAGGGATTGGTTCCCGTGTCACATGGCCTACATATTTCTAAGAAAATGTGTCCTCAGAGTCAAGAAGAGAAAGATAAAATGAGTAAGATCCCATATTCGTCAGCTATAGGATACATCATGTATGCCATATTATTTACCATGCATGATTTTGCCAATGCACATAGAATGGTAGGAAGATATCAAGAAGATCTTAGAGAAAAACATTGGACTGCTATTAAAACTATCCTTATGTATCTAATAATAACTAAGGATATGTTCCTAGTTAATGGAGGAGATGAGGAGACTTTTATTAGAGGGTATGTTGATTCTAGTTTTTAGATATATTAGAATGATTTGATGTCACAACCTGGATATGTTTTCTGTCTCAAAGGAGGAGATGTGAGCTAGGAGAGTTCAAAGAAACCAGTTGTTGCCAATTCTACAGAGGAGTCTGAATATATATCCGCTTATAATGTAGCCAAGGATGCCTTCTGGATTCAAAACATTTTCCAGGAACTAGATGTGGTGCCTAGAAGTAAAGATCCTATCACATTATATTGTGATAATACTACAGTGGTGGATCTTTCAAAAGAACCAAGGTCACATCAATGGACAAAGCACATACTCTAGAAGTATCACCTATTGAGGGATTTATGTCAAAGGGGTGAGGTTACAGTGAGTAGAGTGTTTGTGAATGATAATGTAGTAGACCCCATGACTAAATGTTTATCTCAGCAGAAGCATGAATATCATGTGAGAGATAGGGGTTAAAGGTTGTTAGCAGTTGTGTCTAGTCCAAGTGGGAGTCTGTTGGAGTTGGTGGCCTAGAACCAACTACTTTGTACTTTATTAATTAATAAATACATTATAACATCTTGATTGTTATTATGTGTAAAAATTCATGTGACAATGTCCTCGGGGTAGCTGTTTCGTTAAAGGGTCATAGCGGATCCCTATTATGATGAGAACCTGGAAGTTCTATAACACTATACTTGAATATAAGTTTTATAGATAAATAATTTTATTTGAGGGACACAAATAATAAAGGACATCAGGGGTGAGGAATCATAGAAAATTAAAGTACCTTCTCATGGTGTTCACCCTTGGTAATATCTAGGAGGACATTATGAGAATGACACCCACCAGTAGGAAATCAACATTTAATATTTTCATTGGATGTTCCTATCTACGGACGTGTGTATTGGTTCTTGGACATTAAGATTATTATTAATGGGTATTAAAACATTGACACTTCGATTTATTGACAAAAACTATGATGACACACTGTTCGTAGCGAGGTAGGAAGTACAGGGTGTGTCATAAGTAATACTTCATTAATAGATAATGCGAGAAAGTATTTATTCCATATGTTCCATAATAGAAGTAGATATTTTAGGCCCTTTTATGAAATTGATATAGCCTAAATAAATCCATGGCCATGGTGAGGAATGGGAAAGTTTAATTTTTGGAAATCAGAGAAAGAATAATCAAACACATGTGATGATGGTACCAGCATGCAAGCTACATGATTCAGGATATTTTGGAAAAGGGTTTACCTTACACGGTAAGAGTTCATAGGAGGTGACACATAATTGTGGCATTAACTTATTTCTTTATGGGTGCCTTAGTGTGTCTCTATATGCTAACATTGTACTTTAGGCAGTATTCTCCAAATTCCACTAAGAGATTAGAGGGCCACACACTAAGTGTGTCCAAGTTTCTAAGTTAATATTAATTTAACAATTTAAATAAATATTATTCCCTATTTTTGTTTAATATTATTCAAGGATGCCCAATGACATTTATTTCGAGACTAGTTATTTAAGAGGATATATTGTGGGTGAAATAATATATTTATTTGTGAGTAATTTGGTGGTATTTATTGGAGAAATAAATAGTCATTATTCATTGTAATATAAATGTGGTGGAGGAAATAAAGAGAATGAAAAAATTACACATTTTGTATATTAATATACACACAGTATATTTTTTCTAGGAATTTAAAAAATATATTTTTTATTTAATTATATAATATTATGTGTAATTCACCAGTTTCATGGCAAGTAATAATAATAGTCAACTATTATAATTAGATATGGGGCATTACTATGAATTAAATGAAATGAATAAATATTTTTGGGTAATTAATTCATTTTATTATTCTAAGTAATTAAAATCCAAATTATATAATTCTCATTACCCTAGACATTTTTTGGAGGGGTTGATCAAAAAGGATCTAGAGAAGTACCTCAATCCAAGAGAGAATTAATTTATTCCAATAACACTCTCAAGATATGAGAGATATATCCTTCTCCACCAGATCAAGGTGATCGAAGGCAGACATCGCATGCGAAGGCTCTTCCACGTTAGCACCTGGAGATCCCTTCTACGACATCCAGAGATATGTAGAGAATGTGTTGATCATTGATAATGTAATTATACACATAGATTCTACAATTAAATGATGGATCACATAATATCGTGATTGGAAACATCAACAGAGAGACAATTGCATCATGGAAATTCTTTTCTTTCAATTAAATTAATTATAACCAACATATGATGATCCTATCTATTGTTCCTTGACTCCTTTATTTTATTTCATTTTTTTGTTCTATTCTGAAGATCTGGAATTTTATTATCATGATGGATCTCGAATTAAATGTCATTAATGACAAAAAATAAAGTTGGGTACACCTTTCAATGCTCTTCTATTGTGCCCAGAACCTACACTATGTACTTAGAAGTTAATTTACCCTTCTTACCAAATTGTATAACACCAATCCACAGAGATAAATTAATTAAAACATGAATTCATACTTGAAATTTCAAATCCTTCATTCAGTTATCAACATAGCTCTTTTTCCTACTTTGAGCTGTTTTGATATGGGTTTAGATAATCTTTAACTTCTCCATTATTTCTTCAACATATTCTCGACTTACAAGTTTTCTTTCACCAACATAATCCCAACAAGTTAGTGTATGGAATCTATTTGTATATAAAACATCATATGGTGCCATCTAAATACTTGAATGGAAGCTTTTGTAATTAGGGACTTCTACTAGAGGTAAATACGGATCCCACATACCCTGAAAGTCAAGTGAGTATGATATGAACATGTCTTATAAAGTTTGAATAGTATGTTCTGATTTTCCATCAGTTGGAGGGTGGTATAAAGTGCTCAAACAAAGTTCCCCATATAGGGCCATCTGGAGACTTTTCCTTAATCTTAATGTAAAATGAGGATCTCGATCAGAAACAATCAATAGGGTTGCACCATGAAGTCTTACAACCTAATTAATATATAACCATGTTAAACATTCAAGTTGCAACTCTTCTATTATATCATGAAAATGTGTTGACTTGTAACAAAATAAAAAATAACCCATATCGTATCATCACTTATGGGAGCCTTTGGTAGCCCTGTGAAAAATTCCATCATAATATCATCCAATTTTCAGATAGGTATAAGAATAGGTTACTTTATTCCTCTAGGATGTTGTTTTCTAGCCTTAACCTACTGACAAACCAAACATTTCGATACCGAATATGCACTCTCCCTCTTCAGGTTATCCCACCACAAATGTTCCTTCAACTATTTATACATCTTAGTTCCACCAAGGTGTACAGAGAAATTTTAGCTATGGACATAATCTAATAATCCCCTTTTTAGCTCAGGTATAGTGGGAACACAAAGCCTCTTCTGAAATTTGAAAATTCCATCTTCAAATATGAAATCAATTAATCTCCCATAATTCATGGATTTAATTTTCCTTTGAAACTCCTTTTCATTAGTTTGAGAAAATTTTATCTGTTCTAGTAAATATGGATTGGAAACCATTTGAAAATTTTGTGTTGTTTAACCCTCAATGATAATCTCAATATCCATCTTTACTAGATCCGAGCACATAGGATCCTGTTCAACTCTCATCTTGTTTATAACTCCATGGTCATTTATAATCAAAAAATGTGTCACTTTATTTTCCTTCCTTGGGTGGTAGTGTATTGTGAAATCATAAGTCTTGAGTAGATCAAGTTATCTCCATTGTCTCATGTTGATTTCTTTCTGTGAGAAAATATATTTCAAACTCTTGTGATTAGTATATAACTAATATTTTTCACCGTAGAGATAGTGTCTCCATATCTTCAGAGAAAATATTACTACAAATAACTCAATATCATGAGTTGGGTAGTTTTGATCATGGGTTTTTAATTTCCATAATGAATATTCAATAACCCTATCATTATGCATAAGGACACAACCAAGTCCTTTCCTTGATGCATCACTATAAATAACAAACCCACCATTCCCAGATTGTAAGGTCAAGATAGGATCATTGACTAATATTCTATTCAATTCAAAAAAAAATTCTTCAAACTCTTTTTTAAAAACGAATTCAACCCCTTTACGTGTGATCATGGTTAATGTGTTAGCCAACTTGATGAAATTCTGGAGAATATTCTGATACTAACCTCCTAAAACGATAAAACTGCATACCTCAGTTGTACTTGTCGGTGTTCTACATTCTTGAATTTCATTTTTCTTTCAAGGATAAACAAATATTCTATCCATGGAGACTATATGGCCCTAGAAAGAAATTTCATGAATCTAGAATTCACATTTTATAAATTTACTATATAATTATTCTCTCATGAGAGTCTCAAGAATGATTCTCAAATGATACTCATGGTCTCTAAGGATTTTTGAAAATATCAGAATATTGTCATTGAATACAAAAAAAATCAAGATATTCCATGAATACTCTATTTAATAGATCTATAAAAACTGAAGGTTCATTAGTCAATCCAAAAGTCATTACTGTAAATTCTTAATAACCATCCCTCATCTTTAAATTTTTCTTCAGAATGTCTTTTTTCATCAATCATAATTGAATATATCCATAATGAAGATGAATCTTTGAAAATAATTGAGCTCGTTGAAGTTGAAATAATACATAATCGATATGAGGTAGATGATACTTTTTCTTTATTTTAATCTCATTTATTTCCCTATAATCAATACACACCCTCTTTGATCCATCATTATTCTTAACAAAGATAATATGGGCTCCCCATGGAGAAACACTTGGGCAGATAAATCCCTTTTGACATAACTATTTAATTTTTTTAGCTCTACTTATTCCACAGTGGCCATTTTATAAGGAGTTTTCTATATTGGCATGCATTAGGGATTAAATAAATACATAACTCAACTTCATGATCTGGAGGGTGTCTAGGAAAATCTTTTGTAAAAACATCAATGTATTCATTTATAATAGGTACATCCACAATTTTAAGATTACCATCTTTATCCCTAGATGTTGTTTTCTATTCCACCTCAATAATATCATTCAGTAAAGCTGCTGGAGGTGGATTTTGATAAGAATTAGGTAATGAAGTTTCATCTCTAAAAGTTACAGATTCTACATCTTCCACCAAAATCACAACTTCCTTCTTCATACAATATATCTTCCTGTCATAAGTCTTAGAATTTTGATATTTTGGGTAAATTATCGTAAGTGTATTCCCGAAGTCCAATTTTGGGTATGATTCCCAATATATTTTATCTAAATCTAGTTTCTAAGGTTGCAGCTAATCTTCCTATGATACTTACCGTAATGCCCTCACATCAGATAACCTGAAGCCAGTCCATTATTTCATTTCATTGGCATGATTACATGGAATCACATCCTGATGGTCCGTATAGTTAGCAGTCTTAGAAATATATATTACATACTTGATACCCATAATACATTGGAAAAATAAAATAAAACATGCAACACAATAATTAAAATATATTACATCCTTCAAATATTAATAAAAGTTATCTTCTTCGTAACCGAGGGATAGGAACATAATAGGGGTGAGATCAAATTCTCATTAAGGGAATGTACAATGGAAGAAATAATCAATCTATATGGAAAGGAAAATATCTAATAACACATCCCATTTACAAGACTAGAAAAGGAAAAAATAATATGGAAATTAAGGAACTGAAACATATGCCATTAACTAATAGACATATAATGAACTACTTCCATAGATATGTTGATGAAAAATATCATGGATAAATATTAACTAAAATTAAATGAGGGAAATACTTTATTTAAGGGAATCATGTCTCAGGCACATGAAAACTAGTTACTATCAAAACATTTCACATGATCATTTAAAATTAAGGGTAGAACCCCATTTGGCCAACATATTAATCTCATGAGAACCTTCCAATGCATCAAGGAGCCATATAATGTTTGTGATCCACCCTTTATTCCTAGCCTAATTTATTTCTCATATTGAATAACCGAAATAAATAATATGCCTTATCATATAACCATATTGAATGAGTAATATGGATCTATAAAAAATTACCATATATTAAATAATATAATATATTGAAAATAATGATATTCATGATGTAACAAGTCAAATGGTATATTATATATCGTATAAAATGAACTAGGGGAATAACATTACAATATGCCTCAATGAGATGTAATTGAAACGAAATCCCTTACCTTAAGTCTCATAATATTTGTATTTGTACAAAACTCATATATGATGGTATTATTGACTTATATTAGAATCATAATAGTATTTATGATATTATATATGATTCATGAATTACTTTATATTACCCATTAATTAACAATTCCATGTTAATGCAACATTTCGGGAAATAATCACTTCATTTATCATACATGTTTTGACTTGTTATTCTTGATAATATTACTTAGATCATGATTTAATTACATAAAAAATGTAGAATATTATTTACATAACATATATATTCGTAATATACATATATATAATATATATGAATACACAGTTCATGGATATGGTAGGATGTACGTTTAGATGAACGTAGTTTCTATTTTCTTATCGTATGAATGGAAGTAAGTGAATGACATATATGTAAATACACACACAGACACACAAAAAGATATATATATATATATATTAATAAAGTAGCATTATTATGTCATATATTTATTAATTATTAATAATATATATCTTTATAATCATTCTTGGATGCTGAGCATGGAAGATGAGTCTCATCCCATCATGGAGATGGTAAGTCATACGTACACACGAGCGATGATATCATTTCCTTAATGATTTAATGGTATGAATTTGGATTGAGTGTGAATTATAATAAAATAGTATCATGTTGTATTTATTATTTAATTCATTTTAATTCATCATTATAACCATCAAAATAATATATATATGAAAAATAGTTTACATGACGACGTGGATACAGTAAGCTATACGTACTCACACATAGTGATATTGTTTGAATATGATTGGTAAAAAAAGTAATATGGTTGTCCCATAATAATAAAAACATACCAAAATATATTAGATTCAAGAGGTATTACTTTATTATGGTAACAACTTAGTAATAGTAAGCAGAAGAAGAAATGTACTTTGAAAGAAGGTATAAAACGACTACCTCTTCTTCGGGTGTTTCTTTTGGATTTGCAAAAAAGGAATCCTTAAGTTAGATTTATTCCCAAAGGGTGGACTCTATGATAAATTTATGGAAGTTTGGAGGAGATTTGGGTAGTTTTTGCCCGATACAAAGGGCTTTTATGGCATGAATATGTGGTTAGAGGGGGTTCCCTTTTATAAGAGGGAGGAGGGGTGCTTTAGGAATATATAGAAATATTAATTTATTATAAATTATATTTCAATTAAGAATGATACAAAACTCATTTAATTATAATATAATATTAATTTGGTTCGAATACACATAATAAAATAATTTTTAGACTAGTTCATAATTTTATTTCTTTTTATCTTTTTTGTTTGACCATTATTTTATCGTTTTTAATCTTACACTAATTTCATGTTATTTACCCTTTGTGGGTAAATTTATTTACTGTATCATGTAAAAAGACCCAAAAAATGTAATTTATGACATATTTAGACATGTATTAACCATTTTGGAGAATATTATATTTTTATGAATTTAATATCATTTAATAAAGTATTTTATGTTTTAAGTTATGAATTATGTAAATTTTGGACACTATTTATACATGTCTTTTTAAAAAATTAATAAGAACCTGATTCCTTCAATCCAAAGGAATTAAAAAAAATATAATATATCAGTATCATCCATAAAATTCATGGATGACATAAAAATAACCAAATTAAATTTATTTTAACATTTATAATATCATTTATTTGAATTCTTTATTATTGAAGCAATTACTACATCATCATTGTATCATAGTTAAATGTATTTTTTTAATGTCTAAAAATTATAAATAAAATATCATGAAGTATTAAATATTTTTATTTTTATAATTACTATTTATAGATGAAGTGATTAATTATATAACCCCATATAATTTTTTTTAATAAAATATACATGTTTATGTTATATTTTCTATACTTTAAATCAATTTTTATAGAATATCATTTTCATATCCAAGTGGCTCTAGGGGTCCCAAAATCGACGCATGGAAGACCATGGCCGGAAATATCTCACCCAATATGATTAGGACATGTGTTAGGGTATTTTTATAATATTATAATATTATTTTGTTACCCTTATTTACTTGATTTACCCTTTAACCATGGTAAATAAAAATAATTACTGAAATAACTATTCATAATGTACAAAATTAAAAGGAAACTATTTAAAAAATTTAAACCTTCTTATTCCAAATATGGAATCCATTTCTCCAAATTCAAAATACAAAAGTTACAATAATTAATTTAAAATTAATTCTCGTTGTCCAAATCAAAAAGAAGGTTTTCAAGAAGTAACATCTATCAAAAGATTGACTTGTTTATGTACAATTTAAATGTGAAAATATTTCCAATGACCATAATTGAATTAAATGATAAAATAATGATCAAAATAAAATTTAAAACCAATTAAAAAGGATAATATTAAAATATAAATAAATTTAGTGAAATGGTAGTTTTGAATTAAAATTCAATATTTTTCACTATTCGTCAAAAACAAAAAAAATTCAAAAAGATGAAAAAATTTCACCCTAATTAAATTTTATATTCCTAATTAAAAAATAAATTCTATTTTCTAAAAAAAGTTCCTAAATTTTTAAAAGGTGGTTAATTCTTTTCATAACTTCTTTTTAAACATCTACTTTGATAGGGCGTGGTGTGATTGAACTCAGTGTTCCGTACAATGCAAGCCATTGAATTATTTAAAAAAATGTACCATGGAAGCTTGGGGTGTTAAATTATTCCCTCCTTCAAATAATTTCTTCATGATAATTTCTAGAATATCATGACATAAAACAATTATGGTGTTTCTTCATTATATGTTCTTCAGGTTCCCATGTTACCTCTTCCATTTTATGGTCTCTCCAATGAACTTTTACCATTCAAGTTTTTCGATTAATCATCACTTGTTCAATGCTATTAAGAATCTTGATATGGTCATCACAATAAGGCAAATCAGGTTCTAGTTCTATTTCTTCATAAGTGAGTACATGTGTTGGTTCTGACATTTATTTCCATATTAGTGATATATGGAACACATCACGAACTTTCAAGAGACTTGGTGTCATTTCAAAATAGTAGGCCACAACTCTTATCTATTCTTGAATTTAAAATGGTCTGATGTAACTGGGATTTAATTCACCCTTCTTACCAAATCATTTAACACCCTTCCATGGAGATACCTTCAAGAAAACATGATCTCCTACTTCAAATTCCAAATCCTTCATTCGGTTGTATACATATCTCTTTTTCCTACTTTGATCTATTTTGAAGTGGGTTTGGACAATCATCACCATCTCTATTGTTTCTTCAACATGTTCTAGACTAACAAGTTTTCTTTCACCAATATCATCCCAATAAGTTGGCATACAACATCTCTTTGCATATAAAGCTTCATATGGTGCCATCTGAATACATGAATGGAAAATATTGTTATTAGAAAATTATACAAGAGGTAAATACTGATCCCATGTACCTTAAAAGTCAAGTGGGTAGGATCTGAACATGTGTTATCAAGATTGAATAGTCCATTGCTATTTCCATCTATTTGAGGGTGGTATGCAGTGCTCAAATGAAGTTCCGTATCTAGGGCCTTCTGTAGAATTTTCTAGAATCTTGGTGTAAAAATGGTATCGTGATCAGAAACAGTCGATATGGGTACACCATTATGTCTTAAAATTTATTTAATAGATATAATTTCTAAACACGCAAGTGGAAAATCATCTCTTATAGAAATAAAATGTGCTAACTTGGTAAGACAGTAAACAATAACCCATATCATATCATTCCTTCCATGAGTTTTTGGTATCTCAATGACAAATTCCATCGTAATATCAACCCATTTCCACACAAGTTTAGGAATAGGTTGCATGAATCCTATAGGATGTTGTCTTCCAACCTTCACCTGCTTACACTAGTAAACATATGGCCTTTGAAAACACTAAAAATTCTCATTTACAATGCTAAAAAGAACTATTAATCTCAGTTAAGATAAAGGGGGTCCCTTTTATAAGTGATAAAAAAGTGATGATAAAAGATAAAAAATATTAAAAAAAATCTACAATCTAGGGGGAATTCAATGGTGTTTGAATCCCTATTCAAAAACCCCTCAGCCCGCACGCCCAAGCCACCCCCATCCTTTAACAACACATATCTCCATTTCCACGCATGTGTGTGCCCTGCCTCCCCCAAAATTCAAACCTAAAACCTCTTGCTTGCACGTTTAAACCATTACCACTCCATGATATTGCTTTTCCCTTCATTTAATAATATATCTATTTATTTATATATATATATATATTTAGATATATTTACTCATATATTAATATATATATTTATATTAACATATATGTATTTATATTAATATATATTTTTAGTTATATTAAAATATGTATATATATCTGTATATTAATATATATATATATTTATACACATACAGTTATATTTATATATTTATATATGTATTTGTATATTAATATATATTTATATCTAATTAATATTATTTATTTATTTTTTTATCTGTGTATTTATTAATTTTTTAATTTATATTTATATAACCAGTTTTTAATGCATTTTTTAAAATATGATTTTTTATGTGTGTTTATAAATAAATAAATACATATATACAACACATACACACACACACACACACAGAGATATATATTGTATATGTATCTTTAATTATAATTATACATTTTTATATATATTTAAAAATATTATATATTGATATGTATATACATATGATTAGAATATGTAGATAATATATATCAGTTTGTCAATGCAGACGCACACACATATATATACACACACACACACAAGTACACATTATATAGGTATATAAATATTCATATATTTGTATTTAAAATAAAATTGATATTTGTTTTTTATTTAAATAAGTGTTATATTTTGTGAAATATATTTTATATGTAGAATGTTTTATTTATTTATTTATAAAATTAAATTTTCACGTACGAATATATAAAAAAATGTATATATCATTATATGTTTGGTAATAAATAACAGTACATTATGAAAAATAATAAAATTTTAAATCCATTATATGAATATTAATGTAATAAATTGAAATGAATTCATTCTCCACAGAAAAAAGGCAAAAATACCACCTTAAATGAGGCTGAAATACCATCAAATGATAAAATATTCAAGTTTCCAAACTAAAAAATAATTTTTGGAGGCCTTCTTGGACTTTTTGGCCGTGGAAAATGAGACAAAAGGTTCCCTTGGGTTTCTAGCATGTATATATCGTCGCATGCTTCAATTTGATATGATGTAGAGCTCAAACGGACACCCAGATCAAAAGTTATGGTTGTTTGAAGTTTGAGTTACATTTCCAAATTATTTAAGATGTTTTATTATTATTATTATTTTATTTTTTTGTGTCTTAAAACTATTATTAAATGGTTATTAGTCGATGATAATAATCCAATTATTAATTAATAATTTTTTATGATATTTTATAAGTCATTTTCACAACATATATTATATATTAAGTGAAAATGTTTATTAATACTTATCTAAATCATATTTTAAAAATATATGTTATATTTATATCAATATAAATATACTTATATATTTATATATCGATATATTATTTTTTATGAAATATAACTTTTTTTGAAATATACATTTTAACAGTGCTAGGAAAAAAACACTGATAAAACCCTCCTATATCAGTACTACTAAAAAGAGATAATAAAGGGGGGGCCTTTAACAATGCTAAAAATAATTTTTGATAATGGGGGTCCTTTTATGAGTGATAAAAAATCTCTGATAAAGGATCCCCCTTTATCAACTCTCTTTTTAGCATTGTAAAACTGTGGCATTGTTGAAACCTTATTTGTTTGGTAATGTGACAAAGCACACAATTCAATACATAATCAGAAATCTCCCTCTTCATGTTATCCACCCAAAAAGGTTCCATAAAATCTCAATACATCTTAGTTCCACAGGGGTGTATAGAGAAATTGGGACTACGAACATCATCCAAAATTCCCTTTTTAGCTCAGGTATAGAACGAACATGAAGCCTCTTCCCAAATTTCAAAATTTAATCTTAAAATATGAAATCAATCAATATCCCATCATTAACAACTTTAATTTTTTTTTTGAAACTCCTCATCATCAGTCTGATAACTTTTTATCCATTCTAGTAAATATGGGTTGGAAACCATTTTCAAAATTTGTGATGTTTCACCATCAATGATAATTCCCATATTCATCTTTTCTATATCCATGAACATCGGATCCCTTTCAACTCTCATCTTGTTTAGAACTCCATGGTCATTTCTCCTCAAGGAATCCACCACTTTAATTGCCTTCCCTGGGTGGTAGTGTGTTATGCAATCAAAATCCTTATGTAGCTCAAGCCATATACCTTGTCTTAGGTTGAGTTATCTCAAAGAGAAAATATATTTCAAACTTATGTGATCAGTATATATCTCACGTTTTTCACCATAGAGATAGTGTCTCCATATCTTAAGAGAAAATATTTCCTTACCCAACTCAAGATCATGAGTTAGATAGTTTTGTTCATGGGTTTTAATTTCCTTGATGCATATGAAATAACCCTATCATTCTTCATAAGGAAAAAACTAAGTCTTTTCATTGATAGATCACTATAAATAACAAACCCATCATTCTCAATTGGAAAGCATAGATAAGATCATTGACCAATATTCTATTTAATTCATCAAAACATTCATCACACTATTTTTTCCAAATTAATTTAACCCCTTTACACATGAGCCTGGTTAATGGGTTATCCAACTTGGAAAAATTCTGGACAAAACGCTGATACTAACCTTCTAAACCAATAAAACTATGTACCTTAGTTATACTTGTCGGTGCTGGCCATTGTTGAATTTACATTGTCTTTGAATGGTCAATATAGATTCCATCCATGGATACTATATGGCCAATGAAAGAAATTTACTAAATCTATAATTCACACTGGCTAAATTCAGAATTTAATTCTTCTCTCCAGAGAGTCTCAAGAAATATTTTCATGTGATACTCATGTTCTATAAATCATTTACAATATATCAAAATATTTTTAATGAATACCACAAAAAACCATCAAGATATTCCTTGAATACTCTATGCATGATATCCATAAAAACTAAAGGTGCATTAGTCAATCCAAAAGGCATTACTGTAAATTTGTAATGACCATACCTCATCTAAAAAGCTATCTTCAGAATGTCTTCCTTCTTCACTCATAATTGTTGATATCCAGAATAAAGATCAATCTTCAAAAATAATTGAGATCCTTGATGTAGATCAAATAGATAACAGATATGAGGTAGAGGATACTTGTTCTTAATTTTAATCGCATAGATTTCCCTAAAATCAATACACACCCTCATGGATCCATATTTCTTTTTGACAAGGAGAACATGGGCTCCTCATAGTGAAACACTAGAGTGGATAAATCCCTTTTGACCTAACTCTTCATGTTGTTTTTTAGCTTTACAAATTCCACAGTGGCCATTCTATAAGGGGTTTTTGGTAATGGACTTGCATCAGGGATTAAATCCACACACAACACAACTTCATGCTTTGGGGGGGGGTGTCTAGGTAAATATTCTAGAAAAACATCTATGTATTTATTTAGAAGAGGCACATCCTCAATTTTATGATTACCTCATTTATCCTTAGACTGTGTTTTCTCTTCCACCTCAATAATCTCATTCAGTAAAGCTATTAGGTGTGGATTTTGATAAGAATCGACTCATAAAGTTTCTACTCTAAAGGTAACTGATTCTAAATCTTCCTCAAAAATTGATACTTTATTCTTCTTACAATAAATCTTCACATCATAAGTTATAAACTTTTGTTATTTTGGGTGAATTATCATAAGTGTATTCCCAAATTCTATCTTAGTGTATGTTCTCCAATATATTTTATCTAAATCTAGTTTCTATGGTTACTATTAAACTTTTACTGATACCAACTATAATACCCTAACCTCAGATAACCTGAAGACGGTGCATTATTACATTACATTGGAATGATTATAATGAATCACGTCCTGAAGGGCCATATAGTTTAGCAGTCTTGAAAATCCATATTTCATACATGATACCCATAATACATTTGGAAAACAAAATAAATCATGCCCCACAATAATTTAAATATACTGAATCCTTGAAATCTTAATCAATGTTCTTTTCATTATAAGCTGGGGAGAGAAACATAATAATGCTTTACTCAAATGATCAGTAAGGGTATGAACAATGGAATCAATTATCAATCTGTTTGGAAAGTTAAATATCTAATAACACATTGCATTTAAAAAACTAGATAAAGCAAAAATAATATGGAAAGTAAGGAACTAAAATATATTCCATAAAACAATTAATATATATTCAACTAATTCCATAGATATGTCAATGCAAAATCTCATGGATAAATAATATGTTAAATTAAATGAGGGAAATACTTTATTTAAGGACATCATGTCTCAGGTACATGAAAACCTATTACAGTCAATAACTTTCACTAGAAGGTTTAGAACCAAAGGTAGAAACCCATTTTTCCAACATATTCATCTCATAATAACCATTTGTTTCATCGAGGATCTATATAATGTTTGGGCTCCACCCGTCATTTCCAGTCCAAATTATTTCTCATATTGAATAACTTCAATAAATTATATGGCTTATAAAATAACCATATCGAATGAGTAATATGGATCTATAAATAATTCCCATGAACTAAATAATATAATATCAGTAAAATAATTAGATTCATGATATAAAAATTCAACAGTTTGAATATACACCATATAAAAAGAACTAGGTGCATAACATTACAATATGCCTTAATAAAATGTAATTGAGAAAAAATCCCTTACCTTAATTTCAATACTCTCTGTATTTTTCAAAAGCTCCTATATAATGGTATTATGAACATATATTAGAATCATAATAATATTTATGATATCATATATGATTCTTTTTTGACTTTATATTACCCTCTATTATTAATTCCATGATAACGCAACATTTTGGGTAATAATCACTTCGTTTATCATACTTGTTTTGACTTGTTATTCTTGATCATATTACCTAGATCATGATTTACTTAATTAAAAAATGTTGAATATGATTTATATATCATATATATTCATAATATAAGTATATATAAAAATAGTAATATAACATTCATGGAGATGGTAGGTCGTACGTACACATGAACGTTGTTTCTGTTTTCTTATCGTATTTATGGAAGTAAGTGAATGACATATATGTACATACATACATACATACATACATACATAAATATATATACATATATATATATTATTCCATTAGAATTATTATTTCATATATTTCATAATTATTCATAATATATATCTTTATAATCATTCCTGGATGATGAACGTGGAAGATGAGTCCCATCGCGTCGTGAAGACGGTAAGTCACACGTACACATGAGCGATGATATCATTTATATATTGGTTTAATGATATGAATTTGGATTGAATATTAATTTTAAATAAATAATATAATGTTATATAGATTATTTATATCATTTTTATTCGTCATAATTCCAACCAAAATAAATTATAGATGAAAAATAGTTTACACCATGGTGTGGAGACGGTAAGCAGTATGCATGCACGCATGGTGATATTGTTCCTAATAGAATGGGTCAAAGAAGAATATGGTTTTCCCATAATCATAAAAATTTGTCATAATATATTATATGATGGATTATTTATTTTAGTATGATATATTATTATTAAGATGATGTAGGAAAAGAAATAAACTTTGAAAGAAGGGATAAAATGATTAACTCTTCTACAGATGTTTCCTTTCTATTCTCACAAAATGACTCCTTAAGTTAGTTTTCTGACAAACCTGTGGCCTCTTGGATGAATTTAGGGAAGTTGGGAGTATATTTGGGAAGGTTTTGGACAATCAAAATGGGATTTGTAGGTGTGAATAAGTTGGTTGAGGTGGTGCCCTTTTATAAGAGGGGGGAGAGGCACTTTTAGAAAGTCTATAAATATAAATTTATTATAAATTAAATTTAGATTAAAAATGGTCAAAAACACATTTTATTAAAATTTAATTTGATTATTATTCTAATAAGCATCATAAAATAATTTTTAGACAATATTTTATTATTATTTTATCTTTTTCTTCTTGGTTTAACCCTTATTTTCCCATTTTTAATCGTATCATGATATCATGTTATTTACACATTGTGGGTTAATGTAATTACCATACCATGTCAAAATACCCAAAAAATGTCATTTATGAAATATTATTACCATTATTAATCATTTTTAATAATATTATATTTTTTTGAATTTAATATCATTTAATAAACTATTTTATGTTTTAAGTTATGAATTATGTCAATTTTGGACACTATTCATACTTGACTTCTTTAAAAATCATAAAAACTTAATTCCAATGAACCAATGGAATTAAAAAAAATATAATATTTCAATACCATACATAAAATTATTTTATGACCTCAAGATAACCAAATTACACTTATTTTAACATTTATAATATCATTTATTTGAATCTTTTATTGTTGAAGCAATTATTGCATCCTCATTGTGTGATAATTAAATTTATCTATATATTGTATAAAAATTATAAATAAAATAACATGATTTAGTAAATATTATTAGATTTCTAATTAATATTTATATTTTAATTGATCAATTATATAACCCCATATAAAAATTGTTTTATTAAAATATACATGTTTATGTAATATTTTATATACATTAAATTAATTCTTATAAAATGTCATTTTCATACCCATGTGGCCCCATGGGGGCCCAAAATAGACTAAAGGAATACCATGGTTAGAAAACTATCATTTAATAGTATTAGGACATGTGTTACGATAGTTTTATATTATTATAATATTATGTTATTACCCTTATTAAGCTGATTTACCCTTTAACTGTGGTAAATAAAAATAATTACAGAAGTTACTATTCATAATGTCCAAAAATAAATGGTATCTATTTACACAATTTGTACCTTATTATTATTAATATGGAATCCATTTTTTCCAATTCAAAATGTAGAAGTTTCAGTAATTAATTTAAAAATAATTCTCTTAGTGAAAACCAAAAAATGAGTTTTTATGAAGTAATATCTTTCAAAAGATTGACATGTGTTTATGTACAATTTAAATTTAAATTACATCCAATTAAAATAATTAAATTAAATAATAAAATATTAATTTAATTAAACTTTAAAATAAATTAGAAATAAAATCTATCTATATAAATAAATTAGATGAAAACACAGTTTTGAATTTAAATGCAGCATTTTTCACTATTCATCTAAAAATGAAACTTTTCATAAAATTACCAAAATTTTAACCTAATATAATTTTGATATTCCAACTTCGAAAATTAATTCTATGTTGAAAAATAATGTTTCTAATGTTTCAAAATGTGGTTAATACGATTCATTACTTCTTTTTAAATGGCTACGTTGATAGGTCGTGGTGTGCATGAACTCGGGGTTGTGTACAACGCAAGCCATTGAATTATTTAAAAATAAGCATACCAAAGAATATTGGGGTGTTACATTGGCCTAATACCCTGATGGTGTAATGACATGGAAATTTTTATGAGTGAGAAAACCATTTGTTTCTCCTATTCTTGTACCTATCGCACTGTCTCTTTCCACTCCTACTAGAAAAATATTTTCTTTTCGCTGTCACATGCGTTCAGAGGGAGCTTGTTCTACAAATACTATCTCTATAAATAGTGACTCAGATCTTATATAATTTAATGATTCTATCAATAATCTGTCTATGGCCAAACCTAGTGGAATAACACCAGACATTCGTGAAATTGACCTCAACCATGTTCGCTTAGCCTATGATATTAAAGAAACAACAATGATTGAATACTATCCCACTATGGTATCTTAGTTTAGGGTGACTTTATCTACCATAAATACAATTCTAGATTATATATTGCAATAGGGGAATGAGTCCAATGTTTCGGTGCTTCTAGCAAACATCAAGTTGCGCAGGGACGGGCATGACATCAATGATGAACTATTATCATAGAGACCCAATTAGTGGAGATTTTTTGACATATTAGACACCTTCTATCAATATCAAATTGATTTAGGCTTAGGCATATTTGACTATTGGAATATGCACCTCCTTATCCATCATATTTTCATAGATCAAGAGGACATATCCACTCATAAGAGAGTCCTTGAATAGTTTAATACCTCCCATCATCAAACAGAAGATTTATTGGATATTAATACTGAGTGGTACTACTTGGAAGGTGAAGAAACAAGTTCCTATGACCAAATGGTTACACAGAAAAAAGAAATATGGTTGTCTGAGACATGCATATCTAGGCTAAATGCACAAATATCATCAATAAGATGAAATTTCAAATCTATTCAAAAAAAAGGTCGAGAACTCAGGGAAATCATTAGACAAATGCATCCAACAGTTGACACTGAAGCAAAGAAAAGAGACACTTTAGAACAAACCCTTGAAACCCCACGTTATATGGTTGTTAATTTTCTAATTAAATCATGTTGGGATTCATTTTAACAATGTTTCATGCACTTTTTTGTTATCATGGAGAAACTCCAAGGTGTAGATTCTCATCTATTATTATTCAATGGAAAAAACTGATTATTTTTACCATGTTTGTCCTTTAACATTTTTCATACAATTTCAATCAATTATAGTTGATCATATTTTGAATTATAATCTCTTAGGGATGTCAATTTTAATCATGATATGGGGTAACCATATTTTAATATTTATCTAATGCTAGAATTGTTCCCTGATCCAGGGGGCTCAGTGAGTATAGTTTGACACTTTCTAGGGTCATATGAAAAACCCTAAAAACATTGTGTCTATTATATAATCACCATAATTTTTATTATGTTAATTTAAATGTGATCTTAGAGGGTATAAGTTGAATTTTTATTAGGACTTACTTTGAATATATTGAACCTAACAAGACTTGTACCTCTTCGATTTCATGACTACTTGTTATTTTTCTTAAATCAAGAAAATAATTGGTATAGAAATAAGATACATGACTTTTACCTAGGGTTCCATTTGTAGGGTTTTAACCTAGAGATTTTTATGTTTCCTTTCATAGTTAGTTTAGAATCTTGAAAATCAGACTAATAGTATGGATGTTTTTGGTTGAACGTCTTTGAATATGAATAATGGGGAAAGGGACCCAATAGGATTTATCAACTAAGGATCTTCACATACTTTTCAATAATTAGTGATGTATTTTTTAAAACCTCAGGTTTATGATTTCTTAATATGAAACATAATATGACACGAACACAAGAGGAGAAACCGTAAGAATGGTTTCCATCACAATGTTACTAGGACTATATGGAGGTCGGAAAATCCTCTATTGGGGATGAGTTTGACTTTGGTTGATAGGACTTTTTAGTTGGTGACTTATGAAGAGACAACTGGGTCATATTATGCATTTTCAAACAATGGTGTTCTAAAGTTACTGACCTTTCACTTTTTATGGCTAGGTGATTTTATTGGAATTTAGATTTTTGAAGACATGAGGGGTGTATTGTTAAGGGATTGATGTAAAAAAAATGAGTGCATATGTATGATCTTCGATCCAAAATGGTACCCCGCCCCCCATATTTGGCTTGTGTAAAGGAAGATTGAATCATAGTTTAGTTTATTATCGATAAACTAGGACATGTGTGGTGTAGTAAAATATCTTACTACTAGGACTTTTGGGATATCATAAAAATATCATGTGGTAAAATATTTGACCCTTCTCATATTAGTTTGAACAAGAATAATCCACCATATTTTGGAATGAAGAGGGGAAAGGATGTAAACTATAATTTGGGGGGTTTCCAAATCCAAGGAGTGATGTGGGATATAAATGTTATAGGGGGATCCAAAGTTAAGAAAATCCTCTCATGGGGATGAATTTGACTTTGGTTAACATACCATTTTAGTGCGCGACTTATGTAGATCCAACTGAGCCATATTGTGTTTGTCATGAAAAGGTTTCCTTGAGACATTGTCCCTCCATTTTTTATTTCTGAGGAAGTTTATAGGGATTCTTACCCTTTGATGAACAAATTTTGTTTTATTAAAGGAAGTTTCCTAAACATGAAAAGGGTATTCATAATTCAATCTTCTTGTGAATAGGTAGATATGTTCCCCCAATGCGGGTATGAGAAGTTTCTCTGCGCAAGTCTGACCCATTCACAAAAAATGGGAATTTATATCTTTTGTAACTGCACCCAAAATTGAAGATCTGGGTGTCACTTTGTTTCATATAGGGGAGGGAATAAATCTAAACAATGTTCTAGTAATCCCATGCAATTTAACATCTTGTTGTAAGGACATTTATTACCCGACGCGAAGAATAATGGGAGTTGTAGTTTAGCCCAGAATTTGAGATTTCAGAATCATAGCATATTCGAAAAGAGTATGAATCAATACATATGTAGTTCTTGAAATATTTCCCGTGCAGGTTTGACCCATGCATAGGGAAAGGGATATTTTTTAACTTTCCTCTGTAGTCTTATCCCATGCATAGGATCTTGGAGGAAGAGTATTTTCCTGTCGTCTCTTGGAAAAAAAATTTCTAGGTCTGACCCATACACGAGAAAATGGAATTTTTATTCTTTGCTACAGATGGGCCCATGGATGAACATTTGGCATCACTATATCTCTAGTAAAATGAGATTAAATGTAGATATAGTTCTTAATATCTTTTAGTTTTAGTTTCATGTGATAATCACAATGACTGTGCAGTTTAATGTCATGTGTTGAGGACACTTGAAGCACGATTTACTTTCATGTTATGAGGAATAATTATCAATGAATCAATGTGTAATTGGGGATTAATTTTGATGGGATATTCTGACCTGTACTATACATTATGGGGGAGAAAAGTATGAACCATGGTTTTAGAAATTATTAGATCATGAGGAATGATATGTGACTTGAAATCCATTAGGAAGTATGGAGGTATGAAAAATCCTCCAATGCGGATGAATTTTCCATTGGTTGATATGACTTTTTAGGTTGTGACTTCCACATAGACAACTCTAGAATATTGTTAATGGTCAAGTTAAGGTGTCCTCAAGAAACTATCAAACCATTGTTGTTGGCAGTGGAGGTTTATGGAAATCTATGATTGCCTAGGGAATATAGTTTAATGAATGGAAGAGGTGTTTCTAGGAATGTAAGAAATATTCAGACCATGATTGTCCATGAATCATGAAATTATCTACATAGACATGACTCATACATAAAGGGAGTCATTTTAGTTCTTTTGACAAGACCCTGAATGAGGAACCCAGATTTGAGATCCCATGACTTCATCTTCATGCATGAGAATTGAAATTTGACATTTCTTTACTTCGTGTGTGGGACTAAAAAACCCGGCATAGGCATCACTATGTATCCCATATAAATGGTAATCAAGACATATATAGTTCTTGAGATCCCATGAAACATAACATCTTATTGTAAGGAAGAAATATGAACTGGTGTGAATAAGGGGAAA
This sequence comes from Viscum album, assembly GCA_963277665.1. Taxonomy (NCBI): domain Eukaryota; kingdom Viridiplantae; phylum Streptophyta; class Magnoliopsida; order Santalales; family Viscaceae; genus Viscum; species Viscum album. Next base: position 1,476,255,346 of record OY728148.1, on the reverse strand, counting down.
CAATGTTGTCAGGTCAGGGAATAAGACCCGGATTTCACAATGTATCCTTCTAGGGAAATAATCGAGTCGCATGATTCTTGAAAAGGTTACATGTGTAGGTTTTATTCATAAACATAAATTGGGGGGTTTTTTTAATTGTGGTTGGACCCTATTTTAGAGATCTGGGTGTCACTACTTATCTTAAAATGAATGGAATCAAGCAACATGTAGTTCATGATATGAATTTTTTGGTGGTTCAAATCCATACATTGGTATAATTATTCCCATATCTTTAGTCTAGGGATATAATAGGGTATAGGTGTCCCTATATATGGGGAATTAACAAAAATCATGTCATACATATTTCTTGAGAAAGGGGGATCCCTATAAATATCTTTCTCATAAAGGTGGAAGTGATTTTTTAACATGACATGGGGGGTGACCAATGTTGAGGATGATGTACTATCATGTGAGGGAATTGTGATGGAATCATGTAGACTATCATAATATGGACAAGATGTTGGTAGCATAGTTTAATGTCATGTTGTGAGGATAGAAGGAGACAAAATGTTACCATGGCAGGTGTATAGTGCAAAAGATATAAACCGACATTTATGAGGACCTAAGAGGCCCCATGCCACAATACACTCTTTTGAATGAAACTCAGGCCAAGAGGCTGGAAATTTAAATTTATTGGTATTTGGGACAAAATATATACTTTATAGGAATCATTATTTATCCCATGGTATTTCAATAAATCCACACATATTTCTTTAAAGAAAACTCCATGCATCGGTTTCGACCATGCGATAAGAGGGGGGATTTTCATTTTCTTTGGGGGTGACTGGACCTGAGATTTGACATCCAAGTGTCTCTATATATCCCTTGTGGATGGGAATCAATACATACACAGTTTTTTATGGAAATTATCCATCTAGGTTTGACCTATACATAGAGGGAATTTTTTTTCTATTATTCGCAACTGGGCCCAGATCAAAGAAATTTGGTGTCGCTGTATATCTCATCGAAATGAGATTCAATCCTCACATAATTCTAGATAAAGAGAGTTATTATGTGGATCAGGATCTCATATTGGAATGGTGGAATTTTAACATTATACCTTACATATTTGGATCATGTGCGGCGAGGCATTGATTGAATCTATGAAATCCATATAGTTTAACATCATGTGGTTTGGATGATAGCTCATAGTTTAAGGTATTGGTGATTTGACCATATGCCCAGTTTATCATCATGTTACCAACATGATGGTAGAATAATTTAATATCATATTACATAGATGATCTTTATGTAGTTTAATTTCATGTGGTTAGGATAATATATCATAGTTTAAGGTCATAGATTATGGACTATATGTGAGATTTTTTTTCAAGTGTCCAGGACGATGGAAGCATAGTTTAATGCCATGTTGTAGAGACAGTATCTATATAGTTTAATGTCAAGTGGTTAGGGTTATAACACATAGTTTAAGTTCATATTGTTAGGACCATATGCCCAGTTTATCATCGAGTGACTAGTACTATGGTAGCACGGTTTAACATTATGTTGTAGAGATAGACTCTATTTGTCTAACATCATGTGGTTAGGATGATGGGTGCCATGAATTTTAACATTATTCATGAAGGATGTTACATCCTTCAGTTTATCATCATTGGTTAAGGATGATAGCCCTTTGGATATATGAAACATTTCTTCAAGAACCATGCATTGGTGGGAGCAGTAATGAACTGTCCATCCATTGATATCATGGAATAAGCTTTGTTAGATTAGACCATGTGTGTGATATAAAGTCCCACCAATTTTTACTCCATATTTGGAGGTTTCTTTATGAGTATCATCAGAGTCATAAGGAACAAAACTATTTCTCCTCTGAGGAAATACCAGAGGTGAACCTTTTTGTTGAAGGCTTCTGCAATCCGGTTTTGGTGAACCTCCAACTGTTGTAGGGTATGAAATTAGTTTTCATCAAGTCACTCAAATTCATCCAATAATTTTTGGGAGTTCTCATCCAGGGATATTTGATCATTGATGGAATATTATAGGGAGGAAAATTGAACTTTTATAGGGGGGAATTCCACTATCCCATATACTAAGGAGTATGGGGTTTCCGAAGTGGTTGTTCGAATCGTGGTCTGGTAGGCGCATAGAGTATGGAGGAGCTTTCCCATATAGAATGTTTTAACTTATTTACCATCGTTAGGATTATATTGGATAGAGTATTATTAAAGGAAATTATCTTCTTGATAATTGATTAATGATAATTGGATTAACATTTGGTCTTTATACCATACCCTTAGTATAGTTTTTTTAAATCATCATAATAGAAGTTGGTGTTGTTTTCTATCAGCATGGTATGAGGGACACCAAATCTTGTGATGATGTTGGATTTAAAAAAATTGAAAATTTTTATTCCCAAACCGCTTTAAGGGGTATAAAGTTTACTTTTTGGGAAAATATTTTAGTTTCTTGGAGAATATAGTGGAATTTATTTGTCATAGAGTTAGTATATTTTCCCATAATGTATATTCCCCATATGGAAAATGGCCAGGATTACTTAGCTATATGAAGTATATGTAGGGTTTGGTGCATGAAATTGGCATGAACGTGAAATGAATGAATTTTTTTTTTGAATTTTGCATAATGATGTGTTATAGTGGACCAGTAAGATCCAAGCCTTTTAATTTGACAAGAGAGATTATATCCAGATTGGTGGGAACCACATGCTCTAATGTTGACCTCTTTTATGATGGAAGAAGTCTCTTCTTCATCGATTTACCAAAGAAGAAGCCCATCATGGCATTTCTTATAGAGGATCTTTGGTTGATTTTTAACATTATATAGAAAATAAATAATTATACAGCTCTAGATTTGTTCCCTTCTGACCCTATCTAGTGGGATATCATGTTTTTGGAGTTTTTCCATAATGGGTTTCATCCAACCAGTGGTATAACTATATGGCTCAGTGTAACACCCTGAGATTTTATGAAAAATATTCTTTTTAATTTCATTGATGTCTTGTTTTGTACGCTACACCAAACGGATATTGCACTACACGCAAACCTGACTTGGCTTGCATTACATGCAATCACGGCCTTCCTCAATAGCGTGTGTTGTACGCAATACCGGGTTTCACTAAACAATGATATATTATTATAAAATTATTATGAACTAGCCGTTATGAATAGTATTAACTGAATTTTTTATAACATTATTATTAATCTTACATATTTTCTAGAACATGTAATGAGAACAAAATAAATTTTTCGGGTAAAATAAGTATTTTTCAAAAAATGCAGTTTTTCCGCCTTTTGATGGCACACCCACTTTAAATCTAGTTTTTGACATGTTTATAAGTTCAATTTGACAAAATAAAATTCTTATTTGGAATCAGGATATAAAAATTTACTTTTGATAAATTTTTCATATTATTCTGATTTCTTTCATATTTTAATGAATAGTAAAAACACGCTATATTTTAATTAAAAACAACTTTTTTTATCGCAATAATTTATATGGTTAAATTATAATATTTAATGGTTTGAAAGTATAAATAGAATATATTATTATCATTTAATATAATTAATTTCATTAGCAATAATTTTACATTGAATTCATAGGTAAAAACATTTCAATCTTTGGCAATGTTTTATCTTTTAAAAACCCGTTTTCTTAACAACATGATTAATTTTAAATTAATTTCTGAAACTTCTATGTTTTTAATTTTGAAAAAAGGATTCCATATTTGGATTCAGTGGGTCCAAATTATGTTAATAGGTTACTTTTATTTTTTGGAGATTATGAATAGTAACTACGGTAATTTTTATTTACTGTAGTTAAAGGTAAATCGGGTAATTAAGGATAAATATAAGACTATAAAATTACCCTAACACTTTCCAAAATCTTATTGGATGAATAAATGGAGACCCATATCACCTAAGGGTCGGAATATAATCATTTCATGGACTTTTGACCATGAAATAATATAATTATTATTAAAACCAAAAAAAGTGACAACATGTCACTCTCTTGAATCTTATAAGTATAATAATTTTAATTTTGTGATAAACTTTATGAAAATTCTATCATGAGTAATCTATAGAAATTTAATGAAATTATCTACATCATATTAATTTATTTATAATTTTTAGGGATTAAATAATTATCATTAATTATGACACAATTGTGATGTTGAAATTATTTTATTGATTGAAATATTAAATAAATGATTTTAAAAGTATTAAAATAAATATTATATGAACTATTTAATGTGATCCAATAATTTTATAGATAAAAATGACATTTTATGAATCTATTTGAAAATATCTTATGTATACATTTTATTTAAACTCAAATAAATGAATGGTGTCAAAATTGACAGTATTGTTAATTTACAGAAATTACATATTGTAAAATTGTTTAAAAATAACGAAAAATATTTAAAAATAGTAAATTAAAATATATATGGTATACAATGTAATAAAGTATACAATTATGGAAAATTCACAACATATAAGTAATTATTTATAATGATTTAAAATTTAGAATATTATTACCACAAATAAAATTAAATTGATTATATAAGGATAAATCATGTTGATAATATTTAAAATAAATTCCCAAATTGTCTAAATTTTATTGTCTGATGATATTACAACCCTATCTCATCTAAGATTCTGATTTGAGTCATTTTTTGAGGTTTTTATGTGGGGTTGGAATTTATTATAAATTAATATTTCCTATAATTCTAAAGGCGCCTCTCTCCTCCCTTATAAAAGGGCACCTCCTCCCTCTCCTCCTCACACCATTTTGAGCCTTGAAGCTCAAAAAACCTCTACCCATTTCACTTCCCCACTTCCCGAGAAACCTTATAGAGGTACTATTCTTCTCAAAAGACCATCTCTTGTGCCCTAAGAGGAAGTTCAATGGAGGCACTTTGAGAAAGAGGTAATACCTTCTACTGATTCATTCAAGTTTCTTTCTTATTATACTTCCTCTTCTTTAGTGGTTTCATTATGATGTAATAACATCAGTATACCTAATATACTGATATGTTATTATAAATATTAAAAAACATTATTTCACCTTCTATCCATGCTATGGAAAATGAAATCATCGCGCATGCATACTTACGGAATACCGTCTCCACGCCGTGGTGTAATCTGTTTTTATAACACCTCCTTTCTTGGATGGGTATAATGGTGTAAAGAATAAATATATATGATTATTATAATATCATACTGATTCTAAGACATTATATCATTCACTCCAATTCCATTCAAAAAATATGGGAACAATATCATCACTCGTGCGTACGTACGGATTACCGTCTCCCTGACGCGATGAGATTCATTCTCCATGTTAACCACTCAAGAATGATTATTAAGTATATATAATGAATAATAATGAAATATATGACATAATAATGCTACTGTATTTATCTATATATATATATGTCATCTACTTAATTCCATTCAATTCAATAAGGAAACGAAAACAGTGTTCATGCGTACGTACGACCTACCGTCTCCATGAATGGTGTATTTCTTTCCATTTATAGATATATTATATATATGTATATTCTGAATATATATTTTATATAAATCATGTTTTATATTCTGGAATTAATTAATCATGATCTAATTACTCATATGAATAATTACAAGTCGAAACATGAACGACAGATGAAACTATTTTACCAAAACGCTCTTTAACCTGGAATTTACAAAAGAACGGGTAATATAAAGTCACAAGTGAACCATATATGATATCATAAAAATTAATATGATTCTATAATAAGTCAATGACTTTATTTAAATCATTATACAGGAGGTTTGAATACATACGAAGCATATCGGACCTAAGGTAAGGGATAATGTTGCAATCTCAATTGTTTTCTATCCGAGATTGCTTATACGTAAGTATTTACTAGGGTTATATTTATCATCCATGTCCAACATTTATAAAAATGTTTTCATGTATGTTTAAAGTCCTTTTTACCAATTTTTTACTTTTACTACATGGTATGTAAGGAATCTTTTTTTACCATACGAGGTACTTTTTGACTTTTCCGGCAAAAGTACGAGAAGAATGTTTTTTAACTTATACGGCATGAACGGATTTTTACGATTTTATAACACCTTATTTTCATGAAGCTTTATCCAAAATATTTCATGACTATTTTCAACCCATTCTCTTTCTAATAAAATTGCATGATTTTTTGTAAAAATAAAATGATTTTGAAGAAGAAAGGATATTTTCCTCAAGAATTCATTTCAAGTGCTTTATCAAAACCATTTTTTCATCTAAGATGACATTATTTCATATGTGTATGTTTCAAATATAATGTCTCTATGATTTACATGTTTTCACTTTTCTTATGATGAAATGATATCCATTTGTTTTATATGGATTATTTTATGACAGAATGATGTTTATGAAACCCATTTTATTCTTTGGGTTATGATGAATGCATTATGTTTATTTTGTGGCACAAGTAAGAATGATTACATTAAAGGATTGGTGGGACCTATATCTCCCTCCAATGCATTGGCTAAAGATTTATATCTCATGATATAGACATGGATGGAATGGTAAGTTAATTCAGTTCAGTGATACAGGAATGGAACAGGGATTGAACTCGATTCAGAAAGGGAATTTGTCCACTAAGATGGTCTCGGCAGCAATGCCTTGGATACTATGGAAATCATATCATGTGATTAATGTTTTTCCACAATTACAAGTTTTATTTCCAAGCTATTTTATCATGATTGATGTTCCATTATGATCTATGCCTTATGTACTGCCATGTTTTATGTCATTTCTCAAGATTTTGATGTCTAAACATTATGTTCATGTTTTTTTGTTCAAATGTATATGGTTTATTTTATTTTCTCCAGGATTACCCTTACTGAGAATTTGAGCTCAGACTTTATATGTTTTCTTTTCCCTAGGATATAAATAAAAGTTTTAGGTAAGGAAACAAAACGGGAAGATCTTTATGGGAGATATTGAAGATCTTTCACCATGATTAGAAGATTATATTCCGAGTTTCCAAAGACACTAAACAATTATGATCCTTTGGTGTATATTTTTTTTATGTATTATGTATTCTTCAAAAGTAATGTACTATCCATGTACGTCAAGATTTGGGTCATTACACTTAGGGATGAGGATAATCTCATTAATTTCTTCTAGGTTGGCCTGAATAAACGGTGAGACCATCTGAAGGTGTGTAATACCAAGGACCGTTTTATCCCGATCTGGATTGGTCGGAGTTGTGGATGTATTTTCCAATTCATCATCTAATTCACTATACAATCAAGGGACATGAGTAAATGTTAGTTCTAAATGGAATTCTATAATTAGTCCTTGAGTGTGGTCTAAAAATGGGATTAGCACTTTGTTTTCTATGGAATAATCTACATTGACTTTCCCAATGACCAGTTACCAATAACCTTTTATATTCAAGAGTTTTATCTTTGCCTAAAGTTATAAATATATCCCTGTAATGAGAGAACAATATTCTACTTCATTATTTGTGCTCCCTTCTGATAGCAGGAATGAATAAAGTAGGGATTCCTTTGCTGGTGATATGAGTACGACTTCTAGCCCAACTTTTTTGAGCTTGGGGACTTCCATCCTTTTACCAATCATGCTTTTAGATGCACCATCAAAATTCAAATCCCATATCAGAGGGTCTTGTTGAATAGAGAAAACATGTTCATCAAGAAGTTAAGTATCATAAGAAGTCATTTCTTCTGAGGGGTGCTCTTCCAAAAAATCTACTAAGGCTTAGACTTTTATAGATTTATGAGGAACCAAATGAATGTAAAACATATGTAGGATGACTTCCCACTACTAAAGACATATATTCAGTATTGGGAGGCTGAGAATATATATATAATCAGGTTTCTACGAGAGACCATATGGACCTCATGATGTTATAGGTAGTACATTAATTTTTTGACTGAAATGATTACCTCCTGGGAGATTTTTTTATATTAGAGTAATGGGTCTTAACATTGATCATGGTTTTCCTAAGATAGCAAATGTGGTTTTTATTTCTGATGTTATTCTTATGTGCAAGGAAGTAATGTAGGGATTTCTCCAAGGAATTCACCTAAAAACCATGTGTTCATCCTTTGATAGGTGGCATTAGAACTTGTGGTATTAAGAGATATCTCTGTAGAATGTCAAACTCTTCTTTACAATCATTAGTCCACTGATATGAAACCCATTTTTTCATCGACCTAGTAAATGTAAAATATTTTCCTTCCATATTAGCTATGAAGCATCGAACATATTCCATGTGTTGTTAAATCCATATCAACTCAATATGACTGTGAGGAGGTGAAATTTTAAGTATATCCTCTGTCTTATAAGGGTTAACAATGATTCCATGGTGATGTATGATGAAACACAAGAATTTCCATGAGTTAATTCTGAAATTTCATTTCAAAATGTTTGTTTTTAGAATATATTGTCACTGTTTTAGGAAGATAGTTTCATGATCAAAAAGGTGGTAAAAATTGTCACAATATAACCACCAGCTCATAAACATAGCCTTAAAAAATCATTCCCAAGGAGGTTTTGAATATGCGATTCATTTCACATTAAAATGTGGAACTCAAATTCCTCAAATCAAATAGAATTAACAAATAAAAAACAATCCCTGAGGCCCTGAAGGTAGTTTCCTATTCATCTTCTCGAGACACGAGGATTTGTTTTTATCCTAAATAATTTTACATGAAAGAGAGATACTGAAATATATTAGTTGCATCAATCAATAGTTTTGTGATCAGGACCATGAAATCATCTTTTATAAAGTGCTGATTAAGATCTCTAAAGTTGATGCAAAACAAAATTTTTATATTCTTATTTTTATGGGGATTATATTTTATAGAAACATGTGGTATTGTAATTATTGAATGAATTTAGATCCGATGAGATTTTCAACTGCTGCCTCAGTTTTTCCCGCATGTGTTGGGTGCGTCCTTCTAGATGATTGTTTATAGCCCCGATGATCTTCTAGTAGGCCCAAGTAGTGAGTATCCATATCAGTATCAGGGATTTTATTTTCTGTGTTGTTCTAAGAAAAAACATATCAATGCTTCCTTATTAATTAGGATTATACCTTTTTCTCTTCATAAGACACATCTATGATAATTTGGGTGGGTCATAGATCTTCTTCTTTACCAAGATTTATTTCTTTGAGTTCATCAATTATGTTTATGATAGCCTCCTAAAATTATGGAGGGCCATCCCTAAGGTCTTACTTCCCTTAATCATCCTCCAATTTATCTTCTTCCTCCTATTCTAATTGCGAGAAAGTTATTTAGATGAGTTTTACAGAAATGGGGGATAAGTTGACATCCCAACATCTAGAAGATGAAGTGACTTTGTTTAACCCATCTTACAAATGGTTATTACCTTGAAACTATAGGGAGGATGGAGTGAGTAATGGAGAAGTGTGTCCATACACTTGGGGTGACGGGGATTCCTTTTCTAACTCTGCATGTGAGGATAGGATTTTATGGAGTTCTTTTAATGGTTTAAGGGAATTTCCCTTCGATCATTAACCAATTACTGGGGAGTCAACAGGTTTTCCAACACTTCTTGGCCCAGAATTCCTGAATGAAATAATGGGGAATATTAAATAAAAATAAAAACTTGGACTCAAACACCAAATATTATTGATGGGAAGTATATATTATTCACCAAGATACTTTAAAGGCTCCACTGTAATGATTTCCAAACCATTTTTGGTTATGTCCCAATCAATATCGTCAACCAAGGAACATTTCCTTTTCTGTTCATAGAATCCTGCATCGATATAATGTGACTTTGAGGATTCAAATGGGGCCTTATCAGTGTGAAACAACAAAATTTTTTCATTTGTGAAATATTCAACGCACGGATAGTAGGATGAGGGAATAGTTTCATGATGATGAACGAAAGGCATTCCATGTAAGATATTTAAGGCCATTGTTTTTCTATAACCAAAAACTCAGAGTCATCCAAAAAGACCCCAAACTAATTCTTGAGTATTAGTTGTCCCAATGGATTATTCTCACATTTATCATAGCCCTAAAAGGTATTGTGAAGGGGGATAAATTCTTTTCATCCAAGCCCAGTTGATGAAGTGTTCGTGCTGGAATAAGGTTAACTCTGAGGCCCTTTTCAATGAATAATTTTCGAATATATATGACTTTTATCTTCCTTGACACATAAAAGGGTTTTATGTATCCCATTATGATAGCGTTTTGGTATTGATCCATGAAGAAAATAACCACATGTCATTTTTCATATTTGGAACATATTCGATCGACCATGGTGGCATCTACATAGGATAAAACACCTTGGGGCTCAGAAGAGCCTCTATAAGTGATTCTCTAAGGTCTTTTGAAAAATTCAAGGCATACAGGATTGAAATCATATCTATTATCAAGTCCAACTATTTTATAATATTTTAATTATGGCCTAAATGTTGGAACTTCCCAACATGAGGATTCACTTTTATAGGTGCTTTAGGGGCTTTAGAGTTTGATGTAGATTGATTGGCCCCTGAGAAAGAAGCTGGAGGTTCATTGGTTCATTGTGGGTTGGGATGGGAAATTCTTCATGAACATTGTGGGATATTACGCACATGTTATTCTTCTGATGGATATTCTAGATTGATTGGGACAAGGTGATTCATGGTAGGTTCCGGGGAATTTTCCTATTCCCATTGGGTCTATTGATGGGCTCTTCTATGATTTTTTGAACCATTGATGGTTTGAGAAGGGTCATGTACATAAGTTTGGTTTCTTCCATATTTTTGTCTTCTTTGATATCACTATCACTTACGACCACATCCTCCATCTCCCTAATTTGGAACAGGGATCTTTGGATCAGATCCATACTCTTCATAAGAAAATTGGTATATTAAGTGAATTCCATTAATATATATGAAGATTATCTCCTCATTGATGATGACTATTCCCGACTGACTAATTTTGGTGGTTCCATTTGGCAGGTCAATTCCCATGCATTTAGATCAATTAGAATAAAATCTAATACGTTAAAGGATAACTTTGTCCTTGGTGCAGATTTTCTCTCCTTCACATTCACTTTTCCATTGTGGTCACACATCCTTTTGATGATCTGGTTTTTTCGGGTTGTGGGATGAGGACATCAACTCCAATATAGTAGGAGCAGTTGGGTGCATAGTTGGTTGTTTCAACTATTCTTGGATAATACCATGAATTCAGTTTATTTTCAGTTGATCCATCATGTTTTTGAACATGTGAGAATTCTGGATAGAAACATCATTCCACTCCCCTCCTTCATTGGGGGTATTAGTGGAAACATATTCCACTTATGGTGGAGGTGGTACTAGATTTACTTTCCTAGAATAAATCATTTTTATTATGATGTATTTGAGGATGAAAAATTCTTGGCTAGTGTTTCCTAGTATCCAGTGAAAGGGATAATAATTTTTTTGGTCATCAAGGCCTTCTTCATTGGCATTTCTCAACTCGTGTCGAGGAAGAAAATTCTTTTTTATAGAGGCTATTAAATAGCAGGGAGATTTATCATCTCAGGATGAGTAAAAATTATTCCTATGTTCCTTGAATTGATTTCACATTGGTTCCCTCCCTTCATAATTTCATATTAGATTTTTCTTTTGATGTATAGGGGTGCTCCACAATACGGTTAGAGATTGGATCTAGAGAAGGCACATGGGATGGGTGGAACATGACTGAGGCTGCTTCGACTTTCCCTGTTCTTTTTTCTAGGACCAGTGGAGCTACCTAGGACATGATATTAGTTATCTATATGGATTCTTCCATTCATTGGTTAGTGACTAATAATTACTAGAACCCGCTCATACACCTCACAAGGATTAGTAGTGTTCATAGATCATCACTGAGATTATAGATACACATAACAAGCATCTCTTCCTTGGGGTGTGGTCATTTCAGAGAGTTGTTCAACCCTTTCCATGTAGAAATAAATTCATAGACTCTCTCATTATTCAATTATTTTATGTTTGAGAGGTTTTTGACTATTTTATTTAGAAGCATTGAGTTGAATTGTAAGAGGAATTGCCGACAGAGATCCTCACATCCTTTTATCGACTGATCCGAAAAAATGGTATACCATATGAAGGATGGAACTTGTACAGCTCTCATGAAGCACCTAAGTTTCAAAGCTTATTTTTTCTATATGTTTCCCATCATGGGATCATAATAATATGCAGAGTGTGTCAAATGTTTTTCTGCATCCCCTAACCATCAAAAATTGGCAACACAAGACTCCCAAAATTTAGCGGTAGAGGGGTGTTACTCACCCAATCAGGGTATGGTTTTCATCCCAAATATACTGGTGCATGATGATCCTATATGGATTCCAACTGAGCTACCAATGACTTGATGGTATTTATTATCCCTCAATGCATGTCTTATTGAACCTGAGTTTTTTGAAGTGTAGGCGGAATATTTGATGTTCATCTTCTGTCAGTACATGAGGTAGATATATGATTAGGGGAATATTTTGAGGATTTTCATATACCCATTATGATTTCCTTCTCATTATAGTGAAATCTTGTTGTCTTTACATGATCAGGTCTAGGTGGATTAACGGTCTACGATCCATGTTAGGCGGATGTCCTAGCCTTACATAATTTTCTGAGATAAACCCTTGTGGTTGTGGTACAATAGCTGGGAGTGTATATTTAGGCTCTTTTTAGGGATCATATTCAAAAGGTATAATACCGTGAAGTAACTCAACATTGATTTTTATCAGCTCTTTCATTTCTTCCTCCTATTGAGAAAATATTTCTTTGAGAACATAGGGATCACTTTCACTAGGTGGAGGATGTAGGACATAAATGTCCTTGTTTTTATTCAAACCTAAGTTAGGGATTTATAAATGTGGTGGAGGATAATATATAGAGGGACTACTGAAATTATATGAGGCCCTCTAGTTTTATGTAAGCACACCTTCATTCTCACTGTGGATCAGATTCTAGGCAGAACCATCCTCTCCTTGCTCTTCTGCATTTGCATCATTTTCGGTTTGGTCTAAAGAATTGATGTCCATAACATTTACCAATGTGTAATGCATTGTTTTTGTAATAACAATTTTTGAATGGTAGGTTCATTTTCTTCCTTAATTGGGTCTTCTACTTCCATTCTAGGATCCTCCTTGGGCATATTTGTGAAGGGAAACTTGAAGGGATCCTCTATACGGCCTTTTAGTATGCCTCTCTTTTTAGGGTAATGAGTCACGATACAGGATGGAACAGGGGACCACTATAATTTTCATCCTCCTAAAATAGTAAAAGACGGATGTCCACTGGGTAGGTGGATGAAGTAAAAATTACCCATCCTTATAGGCTAGGGTTTCTCCTATTCCATTGTTATTGTGCCTCATTTAGGATTTATAGGTCTTACCGAGGAATTTCGGGTTAAAAGTGACATCAGGCCTATAGGCTGGGGATGATCCCATACTACGATGGTAGCTACCACAATTCTCTCTCCATTAATCTCATGCAATTCCATTTGAGTGTGAGCCGAATATGGTGTCGGGTCTATAAGTGAACCATTTTCTTCTAAGGCCATTACGGATGCTTTGTGATTGGATTCTCTTAAGCGGGAATCAAGGTGGATGTTCTTGGTCACCTGATTCAGGATATTTCTAATAGATCTATCCCATCAAGCATGATTCTTTTGCGAATTACTCAAGAACTATCCTCACTAGGCATGATACCTTTTCAGAGTAGGAAGTTCATTTAATTCCTTCTTGGGGATGATGGAATTATTGGATGTCATTTCTGATGGGTTCTGCTGAATGGGGCATGGGGTAAAATGAAAAGCCCCTTGTGTTTTAAAATTATGACCTAATAAATCTATAATTTTATGCAAAATGATATGTAATTTTGTTAATTCAAAATCCTATATCAATCTTATGTTTCATTAAATGGGAAATTAAATTTTTAATCATGTCTACAGTGGACTACCATGTTGTGAACCAATATAATTTATTTTCCATACACACTTATCTAGAATGCATATAATGATAGATTTAATTTATATATATTATATTTATATAAAAATTATACCTTTTTATTTATAATAACTCATATATCAACTTACATTCTAGTCCATTGGAAAAGAGAATGTGGTAAATCCGTTCATGAGAAATAGCATGTTCCCATAGTGACTTGGAATTTTTTTCATTTTTTATGGATAGAAATAATTATATATTTAATGACTATAAAATATATCTATGATAAAATAAATTATAATGGAAATTTTAATTATTATTTACCATTTTTATCTCCATCTTCGAAAAAAATGGAAACAACATTCTTGCATACATATGGCCTACCGTCTCCATAAACATTATGATTAATTTATTTATCTATAAATTAATGGATGAACCTAAATACATATATAGTGAATATATATTATAATTTAATCATGATGAAAATTATTTATATTATTGAACTGTGATCAACATACAAAGATCGAAAATACCAAACTAATACATAAATGAAAAACAAAGCAGTTATTACCCAGAACAATGATTTTAACAAAGAATTGTCAATAAATAGGTGATAAAATATTATAAGTAAATCATATAAGGGATGAAATATATTACTATATTTATTTAATATATTTAATATATATATATTATAAAGGATTTTTATATGAATACAATGGGAGAAAAAACCTGAGGTAAGGGTTTATTTCACAATCTCATAAGATTTTTTATATTAAAGTATCCACTGCGAGAATTATTTTATCATTCTATGTTAAACCCAATATATTTTATACTCTTATAGTTATTTATAAAAATTACATGCTTTATATCATTTTTAACACTTTATGTACTCAATATTCTTAATCTATGTTACTATAGAAAACCGAATTTGTTTTTTTATTCAGTGAGGAATAATTTTCTTACATATCCACATTTTCCTTAAACTATTGGAATATATTTTTTACTATTACCAAATTATTTAATAAGATAATTTCCAAAAATTTATATTTTAAATGGAATATAATTAATCTTCCTTTAATTTTTATAATGAGGTACATTTTTATTTTTAAAAATGCTTCAAAAGAATGTTTTTTACCATATATGACATGAATTAAATTTTCTTTTATCATGAATACTAATTACTATAAACATTCAATTATAGCTTCTAGGCTTCCTTATAAAGAATATTTCTAATTAATATTCGGGAAATATTTATATTTTCAATATGTTATTTAAAAATGAAAAGGGTGTTTTCCAAAAGAAATATTGCAATTATATTGTTAAAGTATATCCATATAGGTCAACATTATTTGGTGGATATTATCATTTAATGGGGACGTGCTACTTTTTTACAATTAACCATATTACTCTCGATGGTTTAGGAATATGTTTATTTACTTGGGAAATTATTAAAATTTATTATGCTAGTTTTCAATTTAAATGTCTACATTGATTTTGTTTCATCCCTATAATATAAGGAATGAATTGGACATAGTATGTAATATGTGGGGACCACTATAACACCTTGATTTATCGTTAGGTCTCATGAGACAAACTATCATGGGTATTTTACTATGTTATTTCCCATTTATGTATGATATTTTTTAATGAGCCCTTGAGATTACGTTTATGATGGAAAACATTATGTATTGTATCATGACGAGATTAGTTATTGATTTCTATGTGATTATTTGATTACTTATGATATCCATGGATAAGTTTCATGTTGGTGTGGTTATTTAACTAGTGTTATTTTATCATCATTTATTCCTCTCATATTATTCTTCATGGTCATGTTATTGATTAAATAGAATATGTTTTCAGATATTTATCATTCCATATTGATTTTTACTCATTTATTCATGATAACTTTTGTTATATGCATACCATTTATGCATATATGATAACACTACTTTCTTTTGTTTACTTTCATTGGGATGATCATAAGTGTTTTGTGGTTTATATGTAGGGATATGCTCAGGGGAATAATGGTGTTCCCAAATAAAATCTTGTGTTGTATTTTTTTTAAATGTAACATTTAATTCATGTATGTATATAGTTATCTAAAACTTCTAAAATATTAGGTCCTTTGGGATTTCATTACTTTCATCTAGTTCCGATGTAATAAAATAACCACCGAATATGGGATTCTAGGGTTGGGACATTATAAGAACCGACTATCCCTATTCATATGAGAGAAGAAATCATCAATCCTTGTTAGAGGATCGATTTTCTTCACTATAACTTGAATCAAGTGATGGTAATCAATACAAAGACACAAACTACCATAAACATTATTTATGAATTGAAATGGTACACCCAAGATGACACAATATTCCAAAAACAACCGCACTATAAAATATCATTGATATCTACCCAAAAAATCCTTCAACTCGTATGGTTCCATCAAATATAGTGACATCAGTATCAGAGAGTGTTATGGATATAGATATTTCCCAAAATCAATCTCCAGTCGATGGGGTAATGACACAACATACCCAGAAAAGAGATCAATGTACTATTTTAAAAAAATGTTAACACCATTGGTTGATTTTCCATTGAACTCAACATGAAATATAATATAAATAATGAAAATGATTGAACATGCCTCTAATACATCTAGGGGAATCACTCACTAATGAACACATTAGATTCTCCATCAACATCATAGAACATATTTTGTTTCCTAAAGTAATAAATTTCAACCTGAAATGAACATATCCATTTCATAAAAATAATTATTTTATATACTTGTATACATAAATATAGGAAATCTACCAAAGAGAATTGGTTCCCTGTTACTAGATCATTGTTTCTACAAAAGTCACAAAAATATGATCAATGTAATAAGTGTGTAGTCAATTCTAAGTGTACATGAATCCTCTCCACATCAATTACCAAATTACTAACTAGGGAAGCTGATATTTATGAGTGTGTTTATGATTAAAAATAAACAATGCCTCATTATAGAAAATAATTAAATTAAACCATGAATGACATTAAGCACACCATGATATAGAAACTCTAGAACATGCAACATACCATGACCTACTCCATATCATCTTCTACCATGATGGAAATCACCTTCTTCACAATTTAATAGACATTGTAAACTGCACTAATCATAGTTTTTCCCCTACCAATCACAAATCCTATCTGCTAGTCCAAATATAGATAACCCAACTTATTATGCCTTGAATAAAACAACCTCAACTGAGGAATTAAAATAGGAATACATTCTAAAAATTTCATTTTAAAAAAGGATGCACACTATCACCACTGATGACTTAAAAATATCGATGAAAAATATTTGTATGATCCCTTTGAAGTGGATTGAAATCCTACACCCCCATAAAAATAAGATAATGAGGGTCGGGTCCTATCCCAAGCTATCTAAAATCTCTTCTTTATATAAAATTTTGAACCTCATAGCACAAATATACTAAATGTATAATTCAAATGAATCCCCTATTATGATAATATGTTTATAAATCACATCTTCTAAACAAAAATTCCTCTTACAATCACATTATTATATGTTGATAAAATAAACGGGGTGACCTGTCAATAGATATATGGACGAAAATCCTCCTTGAAATGCCTTAACTTGGATTATTAATTTAGAAACAGGTCAAAATAATATAAGATAAGGGTCCTAGAATAGATCCCAAACACTCTCATGTTAGATATTCATGATCGAAGGATATAGAACCACTTGGATACTATCTTCATTCATGTTCAAAGAACAATTTTTAAATAAAACTATAAATGGAATTTCTCTCATGAGACTGATGACTCCTTATAATCCCCAAGGATCAAGAAGCACCATTGCCTCACTTCTCCACACTATATAATAATCACAAACATAACCTAGTGATGTTTTCAAGAAAGGATCAAACTAAAGGCTATCTCCAACTCTTCAAAAATATCAACTTTTACTATGTTTATAATGGATCCATATTATATTTAAAACTCTTGTTCAGAAACTCTAAAGGTGTTATATTCTATGTTTATTGATCGTTGATATAAACTGTATGGGGATTTACTATAATATCCCTAACAATATCCTTAGTTCAAACCTAATAGAGATGTCAAACTCGAGCCATACCTACAAATTAATAAACTGTTAGAGATTCATAATAATAGAACATGGAATATTTAATATTATATGCTTAATTATTTATTTATATTTAAACCTAATCCCAAGGTAAACAAATTTAAATCATAGACACAAAGAAAAATGATGCATGATCCATTTCAACAGCACTTTCAAACAATTAATAGTAGTTTAATTATTAGGATCAAGAATCATAAAGGTTTATTCAATGGATCATAGGGATCCCTATAAAACTATGTCCTAGTCATCGTCCCATTTTCAAAAAATACTAAAATAAACTGACTCTAATTACCTCAAAACAGATGCAGTACTCAATATTTAATACTTTTAAACTCCATCCAATCTCTTAGACTCCCTATAATACCAATCTTTCAGGAACCCCCCTCCCCAAATATATCCCAACCAGGATATAAATAACATGATGGAGATAATGATTCCTGAATCTCAACTCCAATAGGTAATGAATTAACTAGAAGAAAAAAGGGTATATAATACACATAGATGAGAGTTATTCCACTATATTATAGGTTAAATGAAAGAATATATAGAAGAACCCAACAAATCTTGATGAGGATAAAAGAAAAAAATCCCATGTAAATGCATATATTTTTATACATTTAACCAACTATAAGGAAACTAAAAGTACCAAAATATATCCTCAGTAGTGACCACGATTTGAAAACTACTCCTGAACAGTCCCCCATGAGATAGTGATGTCCAACCTAATCACCAACCATCTCTTACATACATGATATATAGTTTAGAAAGATATTGGTTGAGCATAATAGGTATACTCTGAATGATCCTCCTCATAGCCTCTTGTGAAAAATAAAAAGATATCATGTTAAATCTCAATGAAAAACAAGTGAATATAACTCATCACCTAAGTTGGTATACTATAATATTATCCTCACCCTGAATATCTCTTAATAGGTAACACATAAAAGATATCATATAATTAAACATGAAGATATGCTACTCTAGAACCACTTCCCTCATGGTATACTGCTCTACCCTAACATCGCACATCCTGATCTATCTCTATTGAATGTAAAAAATCATAAAGGCGCTAGGTATAGTGTAACTATTCATGCATCTTGAAAAACACATCATCTAATCAAATATTATGCACCTCATGCATCAATAATTCTATCATCCTACTCTAATTCTCCAAATAATAACCATGTAATTTTATGGATCCATCATAGATCTTATTTTAATTATTATACATAAACCTATAAAACGGAAGACATGTCATACCTATAAAAATTTAAATGATACTATATATAAAGGTACATTTTTTTTGAAAAAATAGAAATCCATTAAAATAATATACATTGATATATGGGAATAGTATCTACCATACATACCATCACATAATACTGCCAGGATAATAGAGTGGGGAAATAGGTGGTAGTAATCCATCCCTTACTCACTAACCTTGATGTTGGGGGAAAACCATATAGCCTGAAATTGGTTTCATTTGAACTATCAACAATGTTTGGGTAGGGTATAATAAAAAATATAACATAGTAAATAATATTGATCAAAGCCAAACAGTGGTCATCAACCTAGTCTTAATCTCATCTACATCAAATATTCACTCAAACACTCTGTATCCACTTTTAAGGATTAGATTTCCAATAAGAATATAATAATTAAATAAGGATAAATTTATTTCATTCCATTAAACATTATTCATTGTGTTTATTCTTTTAATTAATCATTATTATTTCATTGTCATTACTTTAATCACATCACCATATAATATCCATGCCCACAAATCATAAAAAACCGATCCCATCATTTTATAATATTTTCATCACTAGAACACTCTATCAAGAAAAACCCACATGTGTTGAAACATTTATTGCTCTTTTAAATTTAATAATTTCAAATATTCATGTACTTTTCCTATGATTCCATAAAAAGACATACAAAACCAAGAAAAAAATCTACCTTATTTAATTGGGAAATGATTTAAGTTAAAAACATTATATCCTTCATTTTAAGAAGAACCTGATTAAAAATTCATTGCATCCTATAAAAAAATTTAAATCCAATATTTTAGCACATAAATTATTCCAAATTTCATCCTCATCCCCGCCATGCATACCAAAAAGAATATAACCATATATCCTTTCGTCTTAGATATAAAATCCTAGCACAAACCTAGGCCCCCCTTCCCATGTCTCATCAACCATTGTCCATCCTATGATTAGATCACATTTCATATAAAGGCTCACATCCATAGGTAAAGAACATCATATTAAGGAAACAATATAATTTAGTAAGGAATCTTGCCCCAAAATACAAGGTAACCATCCTTTATAAGAACATTGGCTCACTCAGCCCCAAAAATTTATATTTATCAAATGGATTATTCATTACAGTAAAGGATTAAATGATTCATTTCTCAATGTTTATGAAACCATGTAACCTAAGTCATCAGATATTAAAATATATAAATTATTTTAACATGATTCCGAGTATAACATATTATTTCATCAAACCATGAGGAATAAAATCCAACTAAAACTTTCCTCTTAGTTATTTTATCAACAAGAAAACCAGTTTCACATTCGTTAGCCAACA
The DNA here is from genome assembly GCA_963277665.1 of Viscum album. Lineage (NCBI taxonomy): Eukaryota > Viridiplantae > Streptophyta > Magnoliopsida > Santalales > Viscaceae > Viscum > Viscum album. The sequence continues at coordinate 1,476,234,606 of OY728148.1, read as the reverse complement.
AACATTACCAAATTTAAATAAATAAAAAATTATTTGTATGATAATATTCTAAAAAAATCAGAAACATAGATACAAAATTATTTATAAAATCAAGAGGAACACTATTATTGGGGTGGAAGCACGTGAGATCAAATCAAATATAAACCAATTTAATTATTTAATCATATTTAATGTTTATAATGTTAATTTCCACCATCACCCAATATGATTAAGTTTTATAAATATATTATTTCAAATAAAATAAAATTTTAATGTATAAACACCCAACATCAAGATTTTCAACATTCCCCAAATTTAAATGAAACAACAATAAAAATCTCTAATATTCTATGTAGTAAGGAATCTAAATCCCTATAAGAATGTTGTACCAAAACTGATCCAAAAACAAATAACATAACTCAATAATGATGAATTATATTAAAATATAAATCATGGAAATATAATAGGGGAGGAATCTTAATAAATAATAACCAAAAGGCAAAGATGAAAAAAACTCACCTTAGATCACAACGAATCAAACATTGGAAGATGGGAATCAATACTGATTGAAAGGGATTTAAAATTTCTTTATAGAAATCCTATGGTAACCTAAATTTCTAGAGAATTTGGTGGTATTTCATAAAAACAAATGGATGTTAATTTTATATGCACACTCCGATATGTATATTCGTGACATGAATGGGTAATTCATGTCAAAATGTATTGAGTTTTAAGAGTCCCAAAAACTCATTGAATTGATATAATAAAAATAGATCAACTAACATAAAAAATTTAATGTTAACATCATGACATTTTTGGGACACATTCATTTAATCTTGTCTCCACTAATTTAGCTTTGTGTTCCCATGATACTTGTATAAAACCACACCCTATAAAATATCCATCTCAGGCCTCGAATTTCCAATTCAGGTCATGGATAACTATATCATTTCATGAACTATAGTCCACATTGTGAAATTATCCTACAACTATATTTATTATACTAAACTTTAAAAAAACCACTCTAAGCCTCCTCCAAGGACCACCTACTAAAAAAATGTGATAGTCTAAAAATATTTCGGCACTTATATTCAGGTGGAGTTCCTATAATTTTATTTAATAACTCTTATTATATATGAGTATTGAATAATGGATAAATGATTTATTTGATATTAAATCACATTTATATTCAATATTGAAGAATACTGATGTTGGATGTTATGATCCATGTTAGACTAAATTAGATATTTTGAAGGCTACATAATATATACATGAAAATTATATAATATTTAACTATTCATGATGTTATATATATTCTAGAAGATGAATTTGTATATACTTTTTGATGATGTAATTATGATCATTCAGAGTAGAGAACATTATATATTTTTTAATGAATGTATGTGATTTATGTTGTCTTTAGATTATAGATAATAGTAGATACCAAAGTTAATGTAACATGATATTAGATGATTGTGATGAATCAATAAATTAATGGGTGGTCAATGGTGTATTTCTTGAAGATAAAATATTGATCCAAATGAAGTAGTGATGGTCAAATCCCTTGTGACATAATATTAAGGACCAATTTTTGAGATACTGAAATTGGTATTATTAATGAAAATTAAATATAGAATACAAATTTATAGGGAAATATTTCTATTTTGTAACAACTATAATTATTCCATTTTTTTTTGGAATATTATATGTATTATTTTAGATCTTGTTGTTGAGATGGAACGAGATTCATAGGCTCAGTGTGCTCATAATTAATTTCTGAATTCTATTAAATATATTAAATATCATGTGTGCATATTATTTTTTAAAAAGTGTTATAACTTCTAAAATAGGCTCAAATCATAAATAATATGCAAGAGTTGTGCTTAAATCATGGGTTTTACTCTAGGCACGACTTAATATTTGTTAGCATTGGGAGTTGTCATAAATTTTCCACATGGGTGAATTAATAAAATGAATAAATTATTTTTTTTATTGTGACACAAAGACCTAATATCATTTAATTAATATGCTACTATGGATAATATTTATGGTTATCCACATAAAGATTAAAATTGATTGGATCCATTATAGATCATTGGAAGAGATCTAGATAGATGACTTCAGATCGGATCTTGGATCGCCATCGGTGTGCCATGAGATTTGTGGATATCACCAACGACAATGATGCATATTTTGTATTAATAAATGATCGATCCATATAATGTTATGACATTATTTTATTTTAATTTATCCCATATATTTTATTCATATGATAAAAATGAATCAATTGAACAATAGATTGATTTTTGGATTAACCATATTGCAGATACAGGTTTATCTTTGGTGATTATTGGGAGAAATTGAATATTTATTTTGGATCTTTGTACTTCATTCTAATTGAAATGTTTAGAGTCCAACCAAACATAAATATTCATTTTTACACATTTTCATATTTCTATTATTTATCCCACCATTATTTATTTAATCATCGTCAATATTTTTTTCGACCAGGTTTTTGATAAAATTATGGATAATCACTTATTTTGAACTTGTTTCGTTATGCAATAGATTGATATTGCAGATCTAGGATGGACCGATGATGGGATCAATATGAGATGATGATAACGATGGATATGAGACCCTCATTTTTAGAAGTTAATTTGATGAAAATCAGGACCAATGATGACTGTTTTCCAATGAGTTTGGTGGTTGGATTATAGCATGCAGCAATGAAAAGATCTAGTCAGACAAGATCCATGATTTCTGGGTGAGATCAGTAGAACAATTGGAGGCAATGATTGAGCATTTCAAACAATTTAAGAACATGTGGGTTCTATGAAATCCCATGTCACATGCCTTGTATTTCAAGGTTATCACCATGTGGAACCCGTAGTGAGGCACTAGGGTTTCCATGACAATATAAATATCAAACGTTGTGTGGTCTTTGTCACATGGCATGTCACCCTTACCCAAAAGCTTTCTCTATGCCTCAAACAATTCATGGGAACAAGAAAGGGAATGGATATAGTTATACATACACAAAAATGTCCATCCAAACATGGACATATCTAGAAGTACATGGGCTTGGACACACTGTGTACCCAAGCACAGACACAGACATGGGCAAGAGTCTTGATACATGTGAAGGACTCAATATTAAAGGGAAACACCGTATAATACTAGTACACACCGTGTACTTTTTAAAATATGGATGTAAAATCTATCCTATTCATCCTGAACAAGTTTAGTTAGGGTGTGTTCCCTTTATACATTCCCATAGGTATAGTGTGCAATCACATTCTACATATTGGATGGTGATCCCTTCAAATGGGATTCAGTTTTGGATAGTGTTTTTGGAATCCTTATGTGAGACCTAGTGTGAGATACTATAGTATCATTTTCTCCCTAGGTGGAGTTTCATGGTATAGTCATGAACAAAAATACATGGGCATAGATCCTCTACTTAGTGTGTTATTCCGTATTGAGTTGTTGGTATAACACATGGCCTTGGGTGTGATACTCAATTGTGTAACATTCTCTTAAAACATCCAGTCTTTTATTCTTATGGTGAGACCCGACAAACATGAAATTTTTGTTGGCCTCCATTAGTTCTAGTTGAATCGTGGAGTTTTTTTTACCAAACAAGATCTATATTGATCATTCATGTAGAAATCCTAGACTAGATATATATTTGTGGCTTTACCATGATGTTGTGTGTCTATGTTGAGTATATCTGGATATTCTTGTTATATGTGATGTAAACATAAACTTGTGAGGAGATTATTTTTATCTTGACGTTATATGTTTATTGATTTCAGAGTGACATACTGGGTATTTTTATACTCACCCTTGCATGGTATTTTCCCACACATGTTGTATTTTATGCATATGATCGACCATTTGATGGAGTCCTAAAGGGACCATCACTAGGTGAAGACTGTTGTGATGAATAGATTGGGGGTGTTATTGTGGTTTAATTGAATGTAGTCCTCACCCACATTATAGTTTGTACATGTTTTCAGTTTCTTTTTTGTTGTCTTGTATATGTATCTATTCCTTTCAGGTACTTCTTGTCATACTCTGGTTGTGTAATTTTAGATGTATGCATGCATGATTATCAATTTTTTAAATTTTAGCATTTTATGGGTTTAGATATGTGTTCATGTGTACATGAATATTAGGTAATGAAATCCCATTTGAGTGATATACCTACTCAATGTTGGTTACTAGCTAATGGCCTATTGGATGTGGACTTAGGGTAGTCACGGTTTGAGCCAAGTTGGGTCGGGTCCTGAAAATTTAGGTATGAGTGTCCTGAAGTGGTATCACATATGGAAACCTAGTAATGTGAATTATTTATAATAGTGATATAGGGGCCAGTTTTAGTATAAGTGGCAGAAATAGTTTCTGTATAATTTGAACTATAGATAATTCTAGATGCATAAAATATTGATAAAGTAATTTTGTAATCAATATTGAAGAATGAAAAAGATTTTCAAGCATGCTAGGATGAATCAAACACATTTATGGATATCTCAAAACATTTGATTAATGTACCTATGGGTATTTAGAAATGGGAGGTGGAATGTTTTCCTTATTTTGAAAGGGTTTCAGGAAGTAAATTTTTTTATTTTAAATAAATAATTAATCATGTCATTAGGCATGAAAGAATAATAGGCGGAGTGTTATGTGTTGTGATTCTATGTAAGTAATTTTTTTACCATTTTCCAAGAATTAAAATTGTAATTATGAATATAATTTTGTGAAGCCACATACTAGATTAAAATGGGTTTGGGGTCTTTACATGAACAATTAGGTGCAAATAGAATCATGTGGGTACAATGAATCATAACTTGGGTAAATTTAAGATACATATGGTAATATTTTAGATGGTATGTTTGTGAGTAGTACGATATTATTTATTAAAATAGCATCATGGAACGTGATTATTTTTTTTATAAAGAATAAAAAATAAAAGGAATATCTTTATCATTCAAATTATTAATTAAAAATTAGTGGGAACTTATATTAAAAATTTTTAGGATGTATAATTCCTTGGAAACCTAATTGGATAAAAGAAAATTACCTTCCAATTCTACAATTAATAAATTTTCATTATTAAATAAAATATTTGTTCTAGACTCAACCTCAATATATCATGAGCATAATCATTGACATTGGTTTTGAATATTTCTCATATCCTTTGTGAATTGTGTTAATTTTTCATTTTTTTTGTATATGGGTTATTGGTAGACTCTTATATTTTAGAATATATTTTATCTTAACCTACTATGATGACTATGATAGCTTTTGAAGAACATAACCAGTAACATAAATCAATAATTCATATACATAACCAAACTTAATACAATTTATTTTTTAAATAAAATATATCAATTCAATAATACTTTTTACACACAAACGAAATATTACTGATCATAAAGAATTATTCTGATATATTTTTTTATGAGATTTGTTTTATTTTTTGTTATAATTGATATTTTATTTATAATTTTAAAATTAAGGAAGAGTATTTTTTACATGCCTATATAATTTAACCACTAGTTATCAATTGGATAGAAATTAATATTAAATAATTTAAACATAAACATATATGTTTTTATAAAACCCCTTTTATGTGTGAAATGTGTTTCTATCATAATAAATTTAATTAAATAATATTATTTAATTATTTTAATTTAATTATTCCTAAAATTTTCTAAATAAAATAAATTATCATTCATCCAATGGTTTTTACAAGGAAAATAATAATAATAAAATCATTTCAATACATAAAATTACATTTTCACTAAAAATAGTTTCTATATGGATTGTGTGCATATATTAGATTTACTTTTTTGGAATTCTTGGAATTTAAATTTTAAAAACTGATTAAGTATTTTTCATATTCATATTAAATTTTATTTAACATGTAAAATGACGTATTCAATCATATTGAATATTAAGCACGGTAAAAGTCAAACTGCTTAGTAAAGGATAAAATGGGTTAAATAAGGTTCAGATTGTTTTACATGGCCTAAAAATCTCACAAACACATTCCTTAATATCATTTCATGTGTTTATTTAATTATCATAAGAAACTAAAATATGACATATTTCTATTTATTTTTATTATCACAATTATATAACAAATAATTAAAAAATGTTTGTATCTTGGTTTCAATATCACTCTAATGTTTTGATATCAATATAAAGATTTAATAAATGGTTCTAATTTTTTCCAATTGAAGTTAAAAAATTTTTATAAGAAATTATATTTCATTTTTTTATTGTTAATTAATTACATAAAATGCTTATGTATAACTGAAGTAATGCTTATAGCAGCAGGTGAAAAATAAAAGTAAATAGTTTAAAAATATTAAAAGTGATGTGTTTGGGATAAGTTAAAGTATTTCATGATTTTAATTGGTGAATTTCAATGGTATTTAATTTTCCAAATGTTCATATTTTTACTCCATGGTAATAGTTTATAAAAAATAAAATTATATGAATAAACACGAAAGTGACTTAAATGACATTTTATGTTAAAAAATTAATTGTTTATTTTAAAATTCATAAAAATATAATATAATTTCATGTTAATGTTAAATGTTTTATAATATCATTTTTGTTATATTTTTATCAACTTACCCTTTTAAAATGAAATTATTAAGCCGTAAATACTTTGAATTATGTTACCAAACTTAATGTTAAAAGCAATATTTAGGGGGTTATACTAATAGATATGGTTCCAAATGCCACATAAACTTGTAAAAATATTATATAATGAATTTATTTAGACATTATAATCATTATAATTGAAAATATAGAACATTTGAGCCATTTTAGAAGACTTTGAAATATGTTATATATTTATAATTATGGTCATTACAAGATTTCTTCCCACATCACTTATAAAATGAAACATCATGCAATCTATTATATACAACATCATGAGCTAAATAGATCAGAAAAACCCTAAAAATGTTAACAAAGACCCTATACATTTTTTGATGTTTCCATATTATTAAAATTCCACTTAAAGGGTCCATACAAATATATTCATAAAATATTTCCCAAAAAGAGGTAATCTTTATCATCAAATACTTTTAACTATACTTATTTTTTTATCAACTATAAATCTTATTAGAACATATTATCATTGTTACATCAGAAGATTTATATTAATTAAATGTTATTATGTTAATATAATACTCATTATCAATTTATCATCCACTCAAATTGAAAATGAAAATGTCATCCGACTTACATATAAAGTACCCTCTCCAAGATTAAGGGATTTTATTTTTCATCACTTCTCCTCATTGATCATTATATAGATGAGTTTAATGATTTTATATGAGTTAAATTGTAATATTATTATTCATTAATGATAGAATATTACCTTAGTTATAACCTTTATATGTTTTTATGATGATAATTTCAATCATGCATTCATATAGACAACCACCTCTACAAAGAAATGTGATTTTTTATATTTATTATTTATATGGATTTTAAGAAGGAAATATTTAATTAATTTATATTATTTATTTTATATAATTATGTCTTTATAATTAAAATTTTTAATTTACCTTTATTTTCTTCCATCCATCAAAATGTGAAAACATCACTCTATCATACATATAAACTACAATATTGATTAAAGATTGTATTTAATTTATAAAAACAAGCATATAAGAATGCTTATAAAATTGTATATAATGAATTTTTAAGATAAATATAAAATGATAAATATTCTATTGATTATAAAAACATGACCAAGTTTCAACGATCAAAATAATAATTCCAAAACAAGCATGAAAAATTAAATAGTTAACACTCAAAATGATGATTTTAATGAAGAAATATTAATAAAAAGTAATTAGTTTATATAATTGAATAATATATGGTATTATATTTTTGAATATAGTTTTTTATAGATGTATAATAATTTTGAATTATTTTTATAGATATTCATACCTTCTTTGAAGAAATTCAGGACTTGAGGTAAGTTTTTTTCATCTCACTTTTACATCATTGATACATATTCCATATTAAAATCTTGTTTATTTTATGAATTTTATATAATATAAATAATTATATAATATGTTTCATTTATTTAAAATATACATACTTTAAAAATCTATCTTTGGTTTTTTTCTTTCATGTGGTTATTATTTAATGAATACCGAAAGTATAAGGGTTCTTTGTATCAACATTCTTACATTGGGACATGTTTCATGTGTGGTACCTATTTTTTTAATAAAGGGTTTATATACAAGATATATAATATGTAATTTAATAAATATATTTCAAATTAGTGGAATTTAATTTTTTATTTTATGTTATTTCTCTTCAATGGTTCAGGATTCAAAAGTTACCAAAGTGGAAAGGGTTTAGGTTACAATTTCACTTTTGTTTGGGATTATCTATGTTAAATTTCCATTATATGAAATTAAATTATCATTATACTTTAAAAAATATCTATATTATTCTATATTGGTTATTCCAAGAATAATGATGTATAGTTTCCATTTTCCCTCTATTTGGTAGTTAAAAAGATTGATAATATTTTTTTAATAAAATTATGACCTTATTCATTCTTTTAGGTCCATGAATCTTTCTCTTCCATATCCATGTTCCCAAAAAAATTATGAATCATTTTATATATACAAAAAAAATTATAAATATTTTTTTATTTCTGTTTAAATTCATTAAAAATTAATAAAAGTACCCTTTTAAAATGTTTCATATACGACTAACTTTTGAATTTTTAAAAAAGTGTAGAAATAATGATTTATATAATCATATATAACATGAATGTATTTTCCAACAATGTTGACCATTTTTTATGGAAGATACCATTAAATTGTTCCATATTTATTTTAAAAGATATGATTATTCATAATATTTTGTTAATTTTTGTTTATAATTACACTAAATGAAACAAATATTTTACATGATTTAAAAGAAATTCTAAATATTATTTAATGGTAATTCTCATCGATTTCGACATCTTTTAAGGATCTATATATGTCAAATAGGGTAATATATTTTGATACAATCCATGTTAATTTTTAATGGATTATTTTGATAAGGTTTACTTATAATTATATGAAAACTATTTCATTAACACATGTTAATAATTTAGGGATGAAAACATTACAAAACCTATTTATTTTCCATAGTTAAATCAAGTTATAAATGGAATGATGATTGTTTATATTATTTTTATGACAGAATGATGTATAAATATAGTTTATTCATGACATGGTTCATTGAAAGTTTTTATGTTGATGGGTGAGATCGATGATGGCCATGATAATGGGTGAGACCGATATAACTCGTGGTGATGTCTTAAACCGATATAACTCTCTAATGTATTGGGTAATGTCATGGAATTAATTGGATTGAGTTTTATACATAGTTATGATGAAGATTATTGAATTTATGTTACTATTATGTGATTAAATAGTTTACTAGTTAAAGGTTAATCCTAATAGAATGTTTGAAAATCTAATTTATGGTGTTGTAGGATGAATTTATGATGTCCCAATTCACTAACATTGTTTCTTTAAGATTTAGGTATGTTTTAATGATTGAATTGAACAAGATTGGTTTCAAGGGATTTAGGATTGTTTACTCAAATAACTATTGTATTATAATATAGATTTATTCGATAAACCATATTTTATGATCATTGTTTTATAGGTATAAATTTCATTATATAGTGATGATGCACATTTATTATTCTCTCATACCCATTTTCTTATATTTTAAAAAAAATATGATCATTGATAGATAAGGATAATGATTTCCCACTCTAATGAGCTGAGAACACCCTTTATTATGCTTATATTTAACTAGTATATAAATAATTATTTTACGTATGATGTGACCATAAGGGTCTCATGTAATGAAAATATAGTATGGGATGTAAAAGGATTTAAATGTAATAAGAATGTACGTGTATAATGGGAAATATTCCCATTTGATTGGAATAATAAGTATTTAGTTTTGTAATTGTATTTATTTTATAATTATAAAAATCTATAAAACTAAAATGACTTGGGTATATATGAAACTCAATGTTGCATTATTATTTTATAATTATGGACGGTTAAAATTGGTTCAATTTGAATGGTTTCAAAAATAGTATGTAATGTATGTATTTTTGAACGATTTCCAAGTATATAGTTCTTAGCTATGTCAATTGGTATCTTGGGAATATTTATATAACTTTAGAGTTTATGAATTTATCATATGTGGAAAATTTGAGAGTTATATAAACCATTATGGTTTTATATTTTTAAATATTATGGTATGTTAAAATGGAAAAATATCATTTTTATGTTTTTTGTTATGGTATGTTTGGGTAACGGATGATATTTTTCAAAAAAAATATTAGGTTTTAATATATCATTGATATATATATAACACTTAGGTTTAAAATTTGATTTAGTGTGAAGTTATTTTGGAAGGAATTCACTGGGGATATAAGTATAAAGAAACACCTAACCTTTATGATTAATAATCTCTTTAATAAAAATTTAATTATGGTTTTTCATAAATAACATTTTATCATATTCCAAGAATATATGTTTAGAATTCCATGGTATTTAAATGTGATTTTGTGACTAAGTTAAACAACTCTACTGAAGAATTTTACTATATTGGTAACATTATATGAAACAGGTAAACATAATATGGTTTTATTGGATGGAATTTCACTGTAGGAAAATGGATTGAGTTAACATGTACAATCATTTTGGTTTTGTTTTTTGGGATTTAAGTAATTTTTTAAATTATTTATATATTTTAGTGAATATTATATTATGTTATATAAATTTTAGTTTTGTGACTCTATTAGTGATTAATATTATATAAGGATATATATTAATTTTATCATTGAATAATATGTGATAAAATCAATTTGATTTTGGGTTTTGAATTTGGTCTAAAATTTTCTAGAATAATTTTATAGTTAATTATTTATGAAATTATTTATGTTGAACTATAGGTTTTATTTTTTAGGACTTATATATTTATGTATAATGGTTATAAACATTTTAAATTATATTACCATGTGGTACCCATTTTAGTTTTTCATAACTGGTAGAAAGAGGAGGAATAATGATTCATAAATTTATGGATCTTTTGATCCATTAAAAATTCATTTTAATTATTAAAACATGATAAATTGATCATTTTTATTTATCTTGTGACATGATGTAGATGTGGGAATTTAACACCCTGATATTTTATGATAATGATATATATATATATAATGTCCTATGTTATACGCAACACCAAAGTAATCTTTCACTACACACAACACTGGCTTGGCTAGCGTTACACCCAAGAGCAACCTTCATTGATAGATTGCATTGTACGCAATACCGAGTTTCACTAGAAAATGATATATTACTATGGACTAGACTTTATGAATATTATTATCCGAATTTTGCATTTTATAACATTATAATTCATCTTACACATTTTTTAGAATGAGATATGAAAACAAAATCAATTTTTCGATAAAAGAAGTATTTTTCAAAAAATGCATTTTTACCGCCTTTTGATGGCGCACCCATTTTAAATATAATTTTTGACATCTTTATAAGTTAAATTTGAAAAAATAAACTTATTTTTTTAATTAGGAAATACAAATTTACATGGATAAATATTTGATACTTTCTTATAACTTTCATATTTTGATTAAGAGTAAAAATACTATAATTTTTCTTAAAAACAACTTTTTTCTTCAACATAATTTATTTGGTAAAATGATAAAATTTAATGGTTTTAAGTTATAAATAGAATATATATTTACCATTTAATATAATTTATGTCATTAACATTAATTTTACATTGAATTCATATGTAAAAATATTTCAATCTTTGACAATGTTTTAACTTTTAAAACCCCATTTTCTTCAAAACAGGATTAATATTAAATTAATTACTGCAACTTCTGTGTTTTGAATTTTGAAAAATTTATTCCATATTTGGATTAATTGGGTCCAAATTATGTTAATAGGGTACTTTTTTTTGATATTATGAAAAGTAATTACGGTAAATGTTTTTTACTAAAGTTAAAGGTAAATCGGGTAATTAAGGGTAAGAATAAGATTATAAAATTACCCTAAGACCTACAAAAATTCCATTGGATGAATAAAAGTAGACCAATATCACTTAAGGGTCGGAATAGATACATTTCAGGGACTTTTGACCATGAAAACAATATAATTATTATTAAAACCAAAGAAAGTGACAACATGTCACTCTCTTATATCTTATAAGTGTAATAATTTTAATTTAGTGATAAACCACATAAAACATTGAATATAAATAGTACCTATAAATATAATAAAATTATATACATCGTGAGATTTTATATAGAATTTTTATGGATTAAATAATTATCATTAATGATGACACAATAGTGATGTAGAAATTATTTTATTGATTGAAATATCAAATAAATGGTTTTAAAAGAATAAAAATAAATATTATATGAACAAATTAATGTTCTCCACAAATTTTATAGATAAATATGGCATGTTATAAATCTATTGAATATTTTGGTTCAAATATATCATCTGTTTGGATTTTATTTAAATTCAAAAAAAAAAAATAGTGTCAATTTTGACACTATTGTTATTTTATAAAAATTACCTATTATAAAATTGTTTAAAAATCACAAAAATATTTAAAAATTCTAAATTTAAATTTATATGGTATAAAATTTCATAAATTATCCCATTATGGACAATTAAAAACATATATGTAACTATTTATAACAATTTATAAATTTTAATATTATTACCACAAATAAAATTAAAGAGCTTAAATAAGGATAAATTGTGTTGATAAGGTTTAAAATAAATTCCCAAAATGTATAAATCCTATTTTTTGATGATATTAAAACCCTATATCATATAATATTTCGATTCGAGTCATTTTTGGAAGTTTTTATATGAGTTTTCAGTTTATTATAAATTAATATTTTAGAGGTTTCCAAGAGTACCCTTCCCCTCTCTTATAAAAGGGCACCTCCTCCCTATCCTCCTCACAACATTTTGAGCCTTCAAGATCAGTCAAAACTTATCCATTTCTCTTATACACTCCCCTATAAACATACTAGAGGTCCTGGTATTCTTCAAAGACCAAATTTAGCACCCTAAGAGGTGGTTTAGAAGAGGCACGTCAAAGAAGAGGTAATATCCTTTACCGATTCTTCCAAATTTATTTCTTCTTTTACTTCTTATTGTTTATTTATTTCCTTATAAAGTAATAAAATAAGTATCACTAATATACTGATATGTTATTATAAATGTAAAACAACCCTATTTCACCTTTTATCTATCCTACAGAAAACTAAATCACCGCGCGTGCGTACGTACGAAATACAGTATCCACGCCGTGGTGTAATATGTTTTCCACCACCATCATACTTGGATGGGTATAATGGTCTAAATAATAACTATATATGATTATTATAACATGATACTAATTCTTAGATATTCTATTATCCCCTCCAATACCATTCAATAATTATGGGAATGATATTGTCGCTCATGCGTACGTACGGATTACAGTCTCCACGGTGCGATGTGATTCGTTGTACATGATCTTCATTAATCCCTGATTATATAAAAGAATTGAATGAATAAATCTGATATATATTATACTAATACCATTCTGTAAATTATGTAATACCATTCTTTAAATTATGTGTCTATAACCTAAAAAGAGGAATAAGAATTTATTCGACAAAACCCACATAAGAACATAAAGCAATGAACACCCGAATAACAAGTATCAATGAAATATTAAAAATAAGGAGATAATAATATGACTATATATGATATCATAACTATGTATATGATTTTATAATATGTCAATGAGATTATTTAAATCATTATACAGGAGGTTCAGATATGTACAGAGCATATCAGACCTAAGGTAAGGGAAAATCTCGCAATCTCATTTTTATCCGAGATTGTTTATTCTTCAGAATTTACTGGGGCATATTTATCATCCACATCCATGCTTCCTCTATATTTCATATAATTTATATCCCACTACTATGTTTTAAATCCAATTTTACCTATTGGTGAATTTTTAGTAAAATATATGAAAGGAATCTTTTGTCGTTTTCAGTACGAGATACTTTTTGTCTTTTCCGACCAAACTACGAGAAGAATGTTTTTTTAACTTATAAGGAATGAATGGATTTTTATGATTTCATAGAACATTATGTCCATGAAGATTCCTTTACATGATTTCCAGATTTTTATCAATTAAATTTTTTTAGTTTAAAATTGTATGACATGTTGAGAAAGGAAAAATGTTTTTGAAGTAGAAAGGATATTTTCCTCAAGAATGGAGTTCAAGTGTTTTATCAAAATTATTTTCCCTCTAATATAATATAGGGTTTTGTTTCTATCCCAATTATTACATTGTTTTTGTTATGTTTTTATGGAATTATTTTTATGAAGTACTTTTATCTTATATGGATTATGTTATGATGGCATGATGTTTAAGAATATCATTTTTATTACATGGGTTATGTTATGATGTATGATTTAGGATTTTTTGAAACTCATAAGAATGGTTTAATTATGAAGTGGTTGAGTCATATATCTCCATCCAATGCATTGGGTAAATATTTATATCTCATGATATAGACATGGTTGGAACGATAAGTGAATCTGGTTCAGTGATATAGGACTGGAATGAGGTGTGAACTCGGTTCAATAATGGAATTTATACGCTATGTTGGTCTTGGAAATGAGTCTTGACTAATATTAAATGATTTTATATGATTATGTGTGTATACCAAAAAGTTTCATGTCTTATGTTATGAATATTGGGATTAAATTTCACAACTATGATTTAACCCATGTCATGATATTATGATCTCTTTTGTAGGATAAGATTTTAAAAATGTTATGTTCTTCTAAATATGATATGATTGATATTTTCTTTATTTTCCTTACTGAGCATTTGAGCTCACCCTTTGTGTGTTTTCTTTTCCCTAGGTTAGGAAGAAGTTTATTAAGTAGGATTTTTCAAAAAGGGCTCCAGATATGATGAAATAAATGGGGGATAATGTAGATGATTTATGAATCAGTTGTTTATGTTTCCCAATCTATAAAGACATTATACCCATATGGTCCTATCATGGTTTTGCTATATGTTGTAATAATTATGCCTCAATTCTAATGTAATAACAATGTATGTAAAGTATGGGTCGTTATAGTTGGTATCAGAGGACAGGTATAGTCAACCATTGGAAACTAGGTTATGAAAGCCTTAGTAAAAATCCAAAGGATATGTCTAAGCATAGAACACAATCTTAGTGTTTTAGAAATGGACATGAATAACCTATAATAAGACCTAAGGTGTGAAATTTTATTCCTGATTACGTGGTTTTCCTTTTATAGTTAGTGTTTCTCACACTATGCTTCTTGGTTTTAGTCAATGGCTAGAACCTGAAGGAACTGTGTTAATGATGAATGTGATGGGCAATGCAATGATTCTCCCCCTGAGAAACCAAACGATATGGGAGATGGAATGAAAAATCTTGTAGCCATGCTCACACAACTTTCTCAAGCTATGAATCATGTAGGGCTTCCAAACAAGCAAAGAATGGAGCAACATTCAGTTGAATCCTTCATGAGGCAGCATCCACCTTCATTCAGCGGTTCATTGGATCCATTAGTTGCTGAACAATGGATCAATACCACTGAAAAGATATTTTCAGTCCTTCAATGTTCTCAACAAGATAAATTCATCTTATTAGTATATCGTTTGGAAGGTGAAGCTGATCAATGGTGGAATCTTGTCAAAAATACAAGGCAAATGGATGAAATTGAGTCTACGGAATGGGATGAGTTCAAGAACTTATTTTTCAATAAGTACTTCCCTTATATTATTCAAACAAAGATGGAGAAGGAGTTTCTTTAACTGAAGAAAAAGGATGATGAATCTATTGGTACCTACGAAGAAAATTTTACAAGGATTGCATGGTACGCTTTTAGGATTATTATCCAACCTGAGAGTAAGATCGATTGATTATTTAGTGGCTTAAAACCAAGTCTCTAAAGGGGATTAGCTATAAGGGACTTCAATAGCTATGAGTAACTTTTTCGATGTGATCTCAAGGTTGAGATGGATATTAGAGTAACCATCTGTCACATGGGTTTGACAAGAAGAGAAAAATAGAATTCAAAGGAAAATTTAAAGACCACACTGAAAAGATGATGAGTTTTCCCTTATGCTCAAAGTGTGGAAAGAAACATGGAGGTAATTTTCTTAAAGGGACAATTACATTTTATAAGTGTGCAAAAAAAGATCATCGGTCAATTGAATTACATAGTGATGAGAAAATTATTTCTATTGATGTGAACAAAGATAAGGCTACATAGAATGCACCTCCTACACTTAAATGTTACAAGTCCAAGTAAATGGGGAATTATGCCAATCAATTCCCTAATCCAAGGGTTGTGGATGATGATCGACGTCAATAATCTCTTAAGGCCAAAGTCAAAGGAATGTTAAATGGAATTTCTATCGGAGATGTGGATTATGATAACGAAGTGGTGAAAGGTACGCTTATCATACACTCTAAAGTAAAAAATGTTTTATTTGATTCTGGATCCACCCACTAATTTATTTCTGAATAATTTTCTAAGGGTATCACCATACTACCCCAACAATTAGATATTGAGTTAGCTGTGACAACTCCTAATTGAACAAAAATCGCATCAAACGTTTACAATTCTTCTCCGATTAAAGTTTGTGGGAAAGTGATTCATGTTAATCTTGTGATCCTTCCTATAGTGTAATTTTATGTGATTCTTGGCATGTATTGTCTTTCTTTATATGTAGCTCGTATCAATTTCCAAAGAAGGGAAGTCACATTTCATATTCCTGATCAATCTATGATCATCTATCAATGCAAGGATGAATATAACCTCCTAGTGGAAATTTATTCCATCTTATGGGTCTTGATTCGAATAAACGATGGTTATTTAACTCAAATGGTTGGATAGAAAGTCATGATTAAGAATATACCCATTGTACAGGAGTATGATGATGTCTTTCCATAGGAATATTCAGGTCTTCCACCAAATCATGAAGTTGAGTTTTCAAAAGAACTCATACCGGGTGCTATGCCCATTTCAAAGACACCTTATAGAATAGCCCCAACTGAGTTGTAGGAATTGAAGAAGAAACTCCAAGAGAATCTTGATAAGAGATTCATAAGCCCTAGTACATCACCTTGGGGAGCACCTGTTCTATTTATTATGAAGAAAGATGGATCAATGAGACTCCACATTTGTTATCGATAACTTAACATGATCACTATCAAGACAAAATATCCTCTCCCACACATTAATGAATCAATTGACCAACTATGAAAAGCTCAATACTTTTCCAAGATTTATATTCATTCAAGGTATCATAAATTAAGGGTCAAAAAGGAGGATATACCAAATATGGCATTCCGTAGACGGTATGGACACTATGAGTTTATAGTGATGCCATTTGGTCTTACTAATGCCCCTGCTATCTTCATGGATCTAATGAATAGAGTCTTTAGATACTATCTTGATCAGTTTGTGGTAGTCTTTATAGATGATATTCTTTTCTATTCAAAGAGAAAGGAAGACCGTAAAGATCACTTAAGAATTGTATTGAAGACCCTGATAAAGGAAAAGCATTTTTCCAAATTTACCAAGTGTGAATTTTGGGATCAAAATGTTTCATTTTTGGGTAACATAATCTCAAAAGAGGGGATATCTGTGGATCCAGCAAAAATTGAGGTTATTGAACGATGGTCGAGACCAACAACAGTTCTAAAATCCAAAGTTTACTTGTTTTAGCTGGGTATTATCGACGTTTGTGAAATTTTTTTCAAGATTATCTAACCCACTAACCAAATTGGTCGAAAAGGAGTTAAGTTTGATTGGATGGAGGAATATGAAGAGAATTTAAAAGAGCTAAAAATAAGGTTAGCCAGTGCACATGTGCTCACACTTCCTTGTAGTGGAGAAATGTTTTTGATCTATAGTGATTCATCCAAGATGGGGATGGGGTGTGTTATCTTTCAAAATTAAATGGTGATAGATTATGCCTCACGACAGTGGAAAATCCATGAGAAAAATTACCCAACTCGTGATTTGGGGTTAGCTGCGGTAATCATTGCATTAAAGATTTGGAGGAATTATATTTATGGTAAAATGTGTGATATTTATACTGACCATAAAAGTTGTAAGTATATTTTCACACCAAAGGAGCTGAATATTCACCAAAGAAGATGGTTGGATCTGATTAAGGATTACGATTACTGAATTAATTACCACCCTAAGAAAGAAAAAAAAGGCGGCATACACATTAATTCGACAAGACCATGCTAGATTATACATGATGAGGATCACAAAGGATCTAATATTTATGGATTTACAAAGGATGGATCTTGTAATTTTAATGAAAGGGGAGAAATCTTATCTTTCTCAAATGAATTTTCAACCATCTATACAAGTTAAGACTAAAGAGGTGCAAAAGGAGGATGTTGGGCTTCTAAAGAAAGTAAGAAATGTTCCTAAATTAAACCTTGATTGTGATTGGATAATAAGCTTCAAGAACCATGTCTGTATTCTTACCATACAAGAATTAAAGAAGGAGCTACTGGAAGAGACTCATAGTTCTTAATTCACTATTTATCCTGGAAGTACAAAGATGTACATGGACCTGAAAGAGTACTCTTGTTGGGTTGGCATGAAAAGAGATATCACTAAATATGTCTCTCGATGCTTGGTTTGTCAGAATGTCAATGCTTAGAGACAGAAGTCTAAAGGGATATTACAACCATTACCCATACCAGAATGGAAATGGGAAAAAAATCAATATGGACTTTGTCATTGGAATTCCCAAAACATCCAAAATCAATAATCCTCTTTGGTTATAGTTGATAGTCTTACGAAGTCAGCACACTTCATTACTATGAGAGAGGATTTATATCTTGATCATCTTGTGAGTATATATGTAAAAGAAGTTGTAAGATTTCATGGAGTACCACATTCCATTATATTTGATCATGATCCTAGTTATACCTCAATGTTTTGGAGAAGACTTCATTATTCTCTAGATACGGTGTTGAGTTTCAGCACTTCCTATTATCCTCAGAGAGACGGTTAGTCTGATTGGACAATTCAAACATTGGAAGACATGATGAGAGGTTGCTCTATGGATTTCAAAGGTGTTTGGGATCAACACCTAACTTTAATTTAATTTTCTTATAATAATAGCTTTCACTCCAGTATTCATATGGATCCTTATGAAACTCTCTATGGAAAGAAATGCAGAACTCCAACTTGTTGGGATGAAGTTAGAGAAAGAAATCTATTTGGACCTGAACTTGTTGATGAGATGGTATAAAACGTTAAATCTTTTCAACAACATGTAAGAGCATCTCATATTTGACAAAAAAGTTATGCCGACAATCGAAAAAAGGACCTAGAGTTTGAAGTTGGTGATAAATTTTTCTTACGAATATCTCCTTGGAAGAGAGTAGTGAGATTTGGAAAGATGGGAATGTTGAGCCCTATGTATATCAATCCTTTCAAAATACTGGATCATGTTGTGAAGGTTGCATACCGATTGGCACTTCCACAAAATCTCTCTCAAGTTCATGATGCGTTCCATTTATCTCTCCTAAGAAAGTACATACATGATCCTTCACATGTACTAAGCTCAGAAGTTGTATCATTGGATCAAGATCTTTCTTATAAAGAACAACCGATAGAGATTCCAGATCGTAGTGAAAAGGTTCTAAAAAACAAGACCACTCACTTGGTTAATGTTTTATGGAGGAACCACCAACTAGAAGAAGCTACATGTGATCTTGAGGATATGATGAGGGAGAGGTATCCTCATCTGTTTGTTACAAAGTGACGAATTTCGAGGGAGAAATTCATTTTAAGTGGGGTAGAATGTAACACATTTAGATTTTATGAGATATGTGTATATATATATATTATTTCTTATGTTATACACAACACCAAAGGAATCTTTCACTACACCCAACACTGGCTTGGCTTGCATTACACACAAGAGCAACCATCCTCGATAGCTTGCGTTGTACGCAACATTGAGTTTCACTAAACAATGATATATTATTTTGAACTATCCCTTATGAATATTATTAACTGAATTTTGAATTTTATAACATTATAATTCATTTTACACATTTTCTAGAATGAGAACTGAAAACAAAAGCAATTTTTTGATAAAAGAATAATTTTTCAAAAAATGCAATTTTAATGCCTTTTGAAAGCACACCCATTTTAAATATAAGTTTGGACATGTTTATAAGTTCAATTTTAGAAAATAAACTTCTTCTTTTGAATTACTATATAAAAATTTACATTTGATAAATTTTTGATACTTTTCTGATAACTTTTAGATTTTGATGGATAGTAAAAATATGCTAAATTTTTCTTAAAAACAACTTTTTTCATCAAGATAATTTATGTGGTTAAATGATAAAATTTAATGGTTTTAAATTATAAATAGAATATATTTTTAACATTTAATATAATTTATGTCATTACTATTAATTTTACATTGAATTCATATGTAAAAACATTTCAATCTTTGACAATGTTTTAACTTTTAAAAACCCATTTTCTTAATAATGGGATTAATTTTAAATTAATTACTGCAACTACTATGATTTGAATGTTGAAAAATGGATTCTATATTTGGATTCATTGGGTCCAAATTATGTTAATAGGTTAATTTTTTTAATATTATAAAAATTAACTATGATAATTTTTATTTACTACAGTTAAAGGTAAATCAGGTAATTAAGGGTAAATATAAGATTATAAAATTACCCTATGACCAGACAAAATTATATTGGATGAATAAAAGTTGACCCATATCACATAAGAATCGGAATAGATTCATTTCATGGACTTTTTACTGTGAAAATAATTTAATTATTATTAAAACCAAAGAAAGTGACAAGATGTCACTCTCTTATATCTTATAAGTGTAAGAATTTTAATTTAGTGATAAACCAAATAAAAGTTCGAATATAAATAGCTTCCAAAAAGATAATAAAATTATACACATCATGAGAATTTATTTAGAATTTTTAGGTATTAAATAAATATCATTAATGATGAAACAATAGTGATGTAGAAATTATTTTATTGATTGAAATATCAAATAAATGGTTTTAAAAGTTTTAAAATAAATCTTATATGAACCCATTAATGTTATCCAAATTTTATAGTTAAATATAAAATTATAGGAATCAATTAAATAATTTTTTCCAATATATCCTCTATGTGTATTTTATTTAAATTCAAATTAATGAATAGTGTAAAAATTGGCACTATTGTTATTTTATAAAAATAACACATATAAAATTGTTTAAAATTCAAAAAGAAAAATATTTACAAATTATAAATTAAAATTTATATGGTCTAAAATGTCATAAATTATCCAATTATGGACAATTAATAACACACTAGTAATCATTTATAACAATTTAAAATTTAGAATATTATTACCACAAATAAAATTAAATAGACTAAATAAGAATAATTCAAGTTGATAAGGATTAAAATAAACTCCCAACATGTTTAAATCTTATTAGTTGATTATATTACAACCCCATATCATCTAATGATTTTCTTTGAGTCATTTATGGAGGTTTATTAGTGGGATTTGAGATTATTATAAATTAATATTTTAGAGGTTTCCAAGAGTGCCCTTCTACTCTCTTATAAAAGGGCACCTCCTCCCTATCCTCCTCACAACATTTTGTGCCCTCAATATCATCCAAACCATGTCCATTTCCCTTATCCACTTCCCTAGAAACATACTATAGTTCCTGGTCTTCTTCAAAGTCCATCTTTAGTGCCCTAATAGGATGTTTAGAAGAGGCGCGTTGAAGAAGAGGTAATATCCTTTACCAATTATTTGAAATTTATTTCTTCTTATAATTCCTCTTATTTATTTGTTTCATTATAAAGTAATAAAATCAATATCACTCAAATAATTATATTTTATTATAAATAAGAAACAACCCTATTTCACCTTCTATCTATCCTACGAAAACCTAAATCACCGTGCGTGCGTACGTACGGAATACCGTCTCCACGTCGTGGTGTAATCTGTTTTACACCTCCACCTTACTTGGATGGGTGTAATGGTGTAAATAATAACTATATATAATTATAATAACATGATACTAATTTTGAGATATTCTATCCAACACTCCAATACCATTCAATAATTTTGGGAATGATATCGTCGCTCGTGCATATGTACGACTTACCGTCACCACGATGTGATGTGATTTGTTCTACATGATCTTCATTAAACCATGATTATATAAACGAATTGAATGAATAAATCTAATATATATTATACTAATTCCATTCTATAAATTATGTAATACCATTCTGTAAATGATGTAGCTATAACCTAAAAATAGGAATAAGAGTTTATTCAACAAAACACAAATAAGAACATAAAGCAATGAACACCCAAATAACATGTAGAAATGAAATATTACTAATAAAGAGATAAGGATATGACCACATATGATATCATTAAAATGTATATAATTCTAGAATAAGTCATTCACATTATTTAAATTATTATATAGGAGGTTCAGATACGTACAGAGCATATCGGACCTAAGGTAAGGGAAAATCTCGTTATCTCATTTTTATCCGAGATTGTCTATACCTCAGAATTTACTGGGGAATATTTATCATCCACATCCGGGTTTCCTAAATAAATAATATTATTTCTATCCTCTAAAAAAAATTTAAATCCAATTTTACCTATTGGTGAACTTTTAGTATAAGATTTGAAAGGAATGTTTTTTCGTTTTCAGTACGAGAAACTTTTTGAATTTTCTGGCCAAAGTAGGAGAAGAATGTTTTTTTACTTATACTGCATGAATGTATTTTTATGATTTCATAGAAAATTATTTCTATGAAGCTTCCTTTATAATTTTTCATGTTTATTTTCAATTAAATTCTTTTAGTTTAATATTTTATGACATGCTGAGAAAGGAAAATTGTTTTTGAAGTAGAAAGGATATTTTCTTCAAGAATGGAGTTCAAGTGTTTTATCAAAATTATTTTTCATCTAAGATAATATTGAGTTCTGTTTATATCCGTATTATTACATTGATTTTATTATGTCATTATGTAATTATTTTTTTGAATTCCTTTTATCTTATATGGATTATGTTATGATGGCATGATGTTTAATAATCCCATTTTTATTACTAGGGTCATGTTATGATGTATAATTTATGATTTTGTGGCACACATAAGAATGTTTTCATTATGAGATTGGTTGGACCTATATCTCCCACCAATGAATTGGGTAAAAATTTATATCTCATGAGATAGACATGGCTGGAAAGGTGTGTTAATCTGGTTCAGTGATACCGGACTGGAACGAGGAGTGAACTCAGTTCAGTAATGGACTTTATCTGCTATGATGGTCTTGGAAATCAGTCTTGACTAATATGAAATTATTTTCTATGATTATTTGTGTATTGAACAATGTTTCAGGTCTTATATTATGAATATTGGGATTACATTTCACAACTATGATTTATCCCATGTCATGATATTATGATCTTTTTTGCAGGATACGATTTTCAAAATGTTGTGTTCTTATGAATATGATATGATTGTTATTTCCTTTGTTTACCCTTACTAAGAATTTGATCTCACCCTTTGTATGTTTTCTTTTCCCCAGGTCAGTAATAAGGGTATTAAGTAGGACATGCAAAAGGGACTCTAGATATGATGAAATAAAGGGGAGACAATGTAGATGATTTATGAACTAGTTGTTTATGTTTCCCAGTTTTTAAATACCCTATGCCTATACAGTCCTATGATGGTTTTTCTATATGTTGTAATAATTATGCTTCAATTCTGAAGTAATAACATTGTTTTTAAAGTATGGGTCGTTATAGGGAAACATCACCATTCAAAAAAATGTTGAGATTGTGGAAGTAAATAAAGTATGTAGATTCTCTCTAATTATCTATATCAATGGTAAAATAATTAATAAAACTCATGAAAGTGGAAGTAAAAAATATCATGAAATATATGGAGTTTATTTCTTGACTATAAAGGTATTATTTATGAAACACATTCACAAGTAATAGCCTCAAAATAGTAAAGGCATGGTTTATGAAATATTTAATAAATGAAATGTTTCTTAGTTTTAATAATGAAATTAACATCCTTGAAAAAAAAGAAATTTTTTATATATTGATTAAAAGGTATTTCATACCACATAAGTATATTTATCATAAATTCCTTAAAATTGAAAATGATAATGTTTTAATCCCTTTTTCTCAAATATAATATACTATTGTGTGGGAATAATTTTTTAAGGTGGTATAATATAACAGTAAAATATTTTAGAAAATATTTTATGTTTAAAAAATTCATTGTGATTGATATAATTTGAAGCACACAACCATGAACATATGTGAATAATTAACATATATTACATAGATTACTAATAAGCGGTGTCCTAATAAATCACCTAATTTGATGGGTAAAATGTACTCAATAGAAACTTCTTATATGATAGATGATGCCAACGTCAGTTGAGCGTTTAAAAATATAGTGTGGGAAGAATATATATTATGGTTCGAGTGAAATAACAGAGGAATGATACCTAACTCATATAAAAACATAAAAATAAAAGTATGAACTATAAATAATTGAAATATAAGTATTCTATAATAAAATGGAATGTTACAAATGGGTATACATACTAATAAGAATTCTAAAATAGGCACCAATCAATTCTTCACTATGATGATCATGTATAAAAAATAAAAATAACTCAATATAAATATCCATGACTGACTTCCAAATCTGAGACATCCCACATTCCAAGTCTCCAAGACTCCCAAGTTAGACAAGGCTAATCCAAATAATAAACATGATAAATCACACTAGATCAAGAAACACTGGACATTATCCCTAACCACCATGAATCTTGTGATCCTTAATGAAAGAAAACCGAAGGGATTTCATTCCTATTGAGTTTCAAATACATGGATTGAGAAGTAAATCATAGTCTTCTTCCCCTAAAATTTAATCTATAAATGTTTTTCATAAAATGTGTATGGAATAGATGTAATTACTATCCTAGTCTAAGAATAATAATAGCTATAATAAAACCATAAATAAGGAATAATAATGAACAACTAAACTATATAATGGGGGATAAAACAAAAATAAAACAACCAACCCCAATACCTAACAAGAAAAATGAGGTAAATCTATTCCACTATGGCTTCTTCTATGGGAATTATAGAACAAGAATAACATGGTCACACTTCATAAGGAACGTTTTCCCAAACAATATATGATGTTCAAGATATCTAACAATTCTAAAATAACGAATGTCAGGCCCGTGGGAAATTTCATAGGAATCTATTAAAATAGACATATCTACTTGGATCTAGGACATAAATGACTTGATATGAACTAGCGATAGAGACTCTAATCATAGTCATAGGACCTATCTAAAGTTTGATAGTCTTATAGAACTAATTGGTCTATAAAATAAAATATTGAGGAATGATATAAATGAAAACCCAAGTCTATGAAAAATTTTGGGACAAAATACACCAAACATAAATATGGGAAAAAAAGTTTACTAGCCTAAGGGGGAGTCGTACTACTCTATAAGATCCATTAACTCTCTAATCCCATCTAAACACTCTAGAAAATACCCGATAAAACTAGATATATCAAAGTTCATTAGCCAGTACAATGATATCTACAAGTTCTCATGCTACATCAATTTACTGAGAAGAAAATACATAAAATTTCAATAACAAAGGGCCATAAAAACAAGGTTTGGTCCACTCTCTAAATCATCATACAAAGCAGTAAAACATTATAACCAAGAATATCAGGGTCAAAAAAATCATGGGGCTCCCTTGGTTGACTAGAAACTGTAATATGGTCAGTATATACCCATACTACCATTATTTAGGGTTATAAGGGGACACCCATCATAACCAATACTGAGAATAAATTGATCTCCCACTATGTCAACTAAAGACATGGGGATCCAATGGTCCCTTAGATCATATCCATCTCAAATCACTGGCCATTCCATACAAAACATTCCTCGTTCAGTGAATCGGAACCCTAACCACTCCATCACCACCACTCTACAATAATGGAATCCAAAAAAATTATGTATGATACACTATGAGGGGATCCTATATTGTATCCAAATCTTGAGACATGCCCAACATGAGAAATAAATCCAATCATTCCCTGGTGGCTAACCAAAGATCCTTTATTAACATTGTGTCCACTAAGGAATCCAATGGGGTCTCTTAGCCCTAATTCCAAATACAGTATAATGGCTCAAAACCACTCTCGACACCCCATGGTATCATATATACCAAAAATGGATCATCTAGACCCAAAATAAAAACAAAATTTTCATCCCTCCCATATGGGAAACCACATGGGTCCTTTAAACCCATATCAAACTCTATATGATGATACCATATATCACTCGACACCCCACTGTTTTATCACATACCAAAGGATAAAACTAAAATAATCCTTATTAAAATAATCACAAACCCAATCCAAGAAACCATAAGAAACTAGATGGATGTTTAAGGGATGTCCCATTAGGACTATTCAAGAAATCTCTCATCCATGAGATCCAAGAACTATCCAAAAATCCTAAAAAACCTCCCACTTATCACTCTAAGACCAATGTTACAAATTCATTTCCACCCTCTATTGGTATTATTCTAAACCTATAACCTATATGGTTATAAATCCAATGACACTAGGGGATCCTCTTTTCCGTCCTCTACTTACTCAAATAATCTCTCTGTGACCCCATATATTCCTAAAATACTTACTACCACATTCTACTCTATAGATGATACTCTAACTAGACTATGAATATATCCAATATCAGTTCAAGTATTGTAATGGTACCCATGATCATTCCTTATATATTCCACTAAACATCAATATGGTATAGGATGAGGGCCCGAAGAACTAATCCATGGATGAGGGTAATTCAAAGGAAGACCCCATTTCTAGGCACTTGAAGCCAAATAATTTTTGAAAATAAACAAAAACACTCATGGATTTCTAAAAAACTATGGAATATATTTAAATTAAATTAAATTAACATAATAAGGGGATAATAAAATACTAAACATGTAGATTCCTTCAAGGTGTAACTGCAAAATATTAAGAACAGATCCCATGCTTGGATAATAACAACAACAACTAACTCATTCTAGAAAAAGGAAATAAATAAAATAATTCAATTTAAATGAATAACTATTAGAATATTTACCTATAACCATGGTTCAAAACCATGGGTATTCCCCAAAAAACCATGGTTATAGGCTATACCCATAGTTCTATGCACCTGGGGTTCTTAAGCCATCAGGATAGACCTATACTCACGGTTTATAAACTTTTAGTGTAGATAATTTAAATGGAAATACCTATAATTATGGCTTGGTCAAATTGTGGGTATATAAATATACTCATGGTTTTGTCAGACTGTCAGTATAAATCTGTTATTAAAAAATCCTCCACTAGGAATTGATCCCAGAACCTTGTAGTTATACTCCAATGACTTTACCACTATCTTATAATAAATTTTGAGTTATTATATTAATATATATATGTATATACAATTTTATTCATGTTAAATTATTTATTATTGTTGTTGTTATTATGAAAAAAATAATTTTCCAACCTCGTCATGACCCGTCTCAGAGGGGCTCATGTCGCAACTCCCCAATCCTGCCTCAAATAGGCCCTGGACTCGCGACTAGCACCGAGAAGGCATATCACTAACATGGGAGGCCTTAGCCAAAGTACCTGTACACATGAACACATCTCCAAGCCTATATGATGCTGAAATTTTAATAAAAATGAACAACCATGAATTCATACATCTAAATCCCACAACTAGAGTATGACATAAATTATAGAAAATTAAATAGGGCCATGTACAATACCACCACATAGATTCTAAAATAATTCTATCCTGAATTTAAAGGGACTACTATCTAAATACCACAAGAACACACCCCCAATCTATCTAGTCCCACTATGAACTGTTTGGTCCCGGTTCTTCAAGGAATCTATTGAAAATATTGTTATATGAAAAAGACTCGACACGTGTGGGAAAAACCCATGTAAGAGTTCATATAACAACACTCAATAAAACACCCAAAAATCACAAATCATACAATAAAAGAACTACATTTATCTATACAAATGTAAATGTATACAACACATTTAACAATAATATCCAGATATACTCAACAATGACACACACTCTAAAGGTAAGTCAAGACTATAGTATACCAACCTCGGATTCCAGCTTGAATGTTTCACAAACCACTCATCCAGGAGAATATACTCCTACTTCTAATAGAAAAAATTACATTTCTTCAATAGGTAATGCTCATCAGGTCTCATTATTATAAGTACACACAAAAGGTCAAAAGAGAATAATAAACATAGATTAAGATCACTACCAAGGGCATGGTGTAAAACCAACAACTCAATATGGAATAAACCACTAAGTAGGGGATTTATTCAAGTATAAGGATGGTCACTATGATACCATAAACTGAACACGGGCAACCAATATGATTAGAGGATCTCACTATGGGCCTCATAGAGGGATTCCAATGATTTTATCCAAGAAATCCTGCTGAAGGGATCACTATCCTAGGAGTAAGAGATTATTCCATACTAACCTCCAGGGAAAGGATATAGGGAACATACCCTATAGAAACATTCCCATTATATATATTAATGTGGCTTCAATCAATTCACAAAAGATTACACAACATGTATTAGGGGTCACACGTTGTGTCCCTTGACCCCAGGTCCTACTTGTGTAAACGAATTGTGTCATAAATCCATGCCCATGTAGAAGTTCATGGAA
Source organism: Viscum album (assembly GCA_963277665.1). Classification (NCBI taxonomy): domain Eukaryota; kingdom Viridiplantae; phylum Streptophyta; class Magnoliopsida; order Santalales; family Viscaceae; genus Viscum; species Viscum album. Next base: position 1,476,205,575 of record OY728148.1, on the reverse strand, counting down.
TGTAGGCTTCCCATGTAGCATACCCATATGGCAGAACACCACTTTATCCTATGTTCATGTTCTCATGTACCAATACATGGCATAGCCAGTGTACTTGGTCCATATCGTGTGGGGGGGGTATAAGTGATGTGTAGGTTGCCAGTATAGTCCACCACAAGTCCTTGTAAAATCTAAGGTACACAATGAGACACCAGGGATAGGTCACATGCCATGTGATAGGGTGACACACCTAGTGATCCTTAAATCTTTCCTAAAACCCTTGTTGTCGTATAGGGGGCCCACATTCCTAGTAATCCTATATTACATGTTGTGTGGTTCCTAATTTTCCAGAATCACGGGTTCTTACTCAATATGAATTCTCTACAACTCCATCCCTTAATCTTAACACATAATGATGGAAAACTCAAGTTAATTCCTCATCCTATCCTTAACATTGACAAATAAGGCATTCCGATAATCAAATATTCTCAAAAACAAATAGATCTATGTATCATTCTTCTTTGTGTGATGAAGAATTTTAAATACAATATCCATCAACATCAGATTCACCTCGCTCAAACCATTACAACACCATCATTTCGTGTCAATCCTAGGTCAAAGATTTAAGAACATTGCACCATGAAACAGGCGCAATACAGTCAATTGATCTGGTTATTCCGACTTGTAGGAAAAATTGAGAATTAACATGATGAATGTAGAATCGGGGGTAAAAATCACAAGAAAAATAAAGAGTAAAAGACCTTGTCAATGTTCGTGCTGATCTCAATTTTTATCATTATGAATAAATTAGAAGAATCAACAATTTAATAAAAATGAAATAATCTCCCAAATTCAGTTATTCTTACCCATCCTATAAAACGACAGATCCTTGAATCAATTTATCCATCATTTGATGAAAATTATTTGTAGAAAATAAAAATAGGGAAAGAATAAAATCAAACAAATGTACTACCTCAATTTGGATTGATCAGTGATGAAGAACATGTCTACAACATGATCGTTGGTGATATCCTTTGAATCTATTGCTCACTAATCTTTGAACCATGATCTGATCATCATTCACCTGAGAGGAATCCTGTAACTCTTTCTCCAATGGGTCCTGGGTTTTGAAGCTAACTTTAAGGTGTCCCAATAATATTCTATTTAAATACTAACTAATATCAATGTCAAGAATTTGAAATAAAATAATTTCATTAATTATTTTATTTATTTTCATGCCCATGATGACAATTCCATAATTGAACCACTCCGACCACGGTTATGTCACGCCTAGGGTAAGACACGCATTCTGAACTCATTGGTGTCCTTGGATTTCTAGTTTGTGCACCCTTTTATACTTTATTCAGATTTTTCAAGAAAACTACACATGCATACTATTTAATATATTTAATATATTTCAAAGATTTATTCTATGAACATTGGGCCTCAGAAACGTACATTCTCTTAGTTTTTTGTCTCGAAAATAATCTATAAAATATCCAGAAATAATACATGAAAAATATGAGTCATTATATTATCCTCACAATGGGGCTGTATATCCATGAAAATCTAAAATAAGGGTTGCTTAAATAGATGTGGATACTAAGAAAAATTATTAGCCTCCTGCTCTAAAGTGTTATCCTAAATATTCTCATGCCACCGTCGAGCATTCACTAAAGTAATTGATCACCCATAAATGATACTCTCTTATCAAACCTTGGTATCTATTGATTACTCAAAAAAAGTTATCACTATCCTCAATGTCCAACTCCCCCTAGTCGATAACATGTGATGATTCACGCACATAACTCCCCAGATGCGACAAGTGGGAGACATCGTGTACCCAGTCTAATTGTAGAGGTAGGGATAAGAGGTATTCCACCTCACCAACTCTACGTAGTAACTAGAAAGGGCCAATGAATCTCGAATATTGGTTTCCACCCCAACCAAATATATATAATCCATGTCGAGGTAAAGCCATTAGGAATATGTAGTCTCCTTCCTTGAACTCCAAAGGGATCAGTCATCTATCTACATAAGACTTGTGATGGCTCTATTCAGTCTTCATCCACTCCTAGATGACCTGAACCTTCTCAGTAGTATATCATACCATCTCTGGGACCATGAGTGACGACTCTCTTAGGCAGTTCCAGTAAAGTTTTGACATGTAGGGTTTCCCGTACGAGGCTTAAAAAGGTGTCATACCGATGGTGGAATGGTATCTATTGTTTTAAACAAAGTCCATTAGAGGTAGGTGATCCTCCATACTACAGACAAATTTCATCATGAAATATCGCATCATGTCCTCTATAAGTTGAATGGTCTGCTCTATCTAGCCATCATTTTGTGGGTGGAACATTTTATTCAATAATAGTTAAGTCTTAAATGCCTCATCTAATCCCTTAAACAATTGATATGTTAAGATAGAATCAAAGTCAGAGACGATCGTCGATGGAACTCCATGGAGTTGAACTATCTTCTATACATAGTGGCATCCAAATCTCTCTAATCAAATCTGATGTTGAATAACTAAGAAGTTAACTAAATTTTCAATTTTTTATATTATCACTTGGATGGAATCATGTCCCCTGGACATACATGGTAATCCAATTATGAATTCTTTGGATACCTCATCCCACTTCAACTCTGGAACTTCAAGGTGTTGAGATAAACATGCTAGAACTTAGTGTTTATTCTTCACTTACTGACAAGTAAAGCATTAAGAGATAAACAATGAAACTCGTTTTTTAATCCTTAGTCACCAAAATTGATGCCAGATGTCCTCTTACTTTTTTTCCACACTTTCATGTTTGGAAAAAGGATATGTATTATACTCTCTCAAAATCTCCTCCCATAACATCACTAGAACTAAGGTGCATCCTCTAAAAAGAACAATGTTCTATACACCATTAAAAAATACATCCAAATAATGTTAGGTGGATATATGAGTATGTAGGGTCCCACAGCCGACATCCCCAAGATACGTCTTCCTAACTCTCTGTAAATGTGGAGGGATAACAACTATTTACTAGTGGTAAGATGATCCATCTCCATCCACAAAGGATAACTATAATGAGGCCAACCGCTCTAATGCCACTATTGACACTTCGTTCTGTCAAAGGGTGTAGAAAAATGACAAAGGTAAATACCTAGAAAGAAGAGGGGAAAGTACATGAGGAAAATCAATATTTCCAAAGGCATAAGCTTTGGGCTGCCCAAGTCAAACCAAAAGGGCATCAGCGCACAACCTACTTGCACACCTCCATCTATTGTGCAACCTACTTACATGCCCAAATTCCTTTCACCTAATGTCCTATTTTTCCTATAAATGGACCCTTGGAGCCTTCATTTGTATGGACAAAATTTCTTAAATCCTAATTGATGCTCTGGTCGCCAAGGTGCTTGACCCAAGTCCTCTAAAACATTCAAGGTAGTTATTTAAAATTTATAGAAGAACAATTGAGGGAGGAACATAGGACTTAAGTCTTTTTAGTGTTTGAAATCCATAACACTTGTACTTCTAGAGAGCCCAACCTTCCAAAATCAGAAACACTTGTACGCCACCTATTCCATTCATAGGAACTTGAGTACCCCACTTTTGGGATGACATGTGAATACTCGTAAAGGCTTAATCCTGGTCTTTCCCATGTATTACCATACATGTTATTTTTTTCTTAAGTGAACATCATGTCGCCCAAGCCTAAGCACCCATACTTGTGCACCCTTCTCTACTTGGGATCCCCTCTTTGATTCACTTACACTATTCAATCTAAAAGCCAATGAGACCTATTCAAATCCATTCAAGGCAAGGCTTCTTCTTCATTAGATCCCTTGTTTTAAAGGGATGCTGTTGAGACCTCCAAAAAAACCTCCTAACATATCAAACCTTTGGGAAAGAAACATCAGTGTGTCTCCAATTTGGGTTTGTATATCTACATTCATAGGTTTCCCACATTTGTTTGATAATGGGGTTAGGATTCATGGAGTGTCTATGGGTTTGTATATCCAATGTCACATGGACCGTTCTCCCAAGAAACAGTGCTGGGATGTTCCTAGTTTTTAGAATTAGGCTTTAGGTCTCCACCTCTCCCATCTCAAAGAGACAGAACCTCAGATCTCTAGTAGGGAAGTTAAAGTTCAAGCTTTCTTTTCCATAAAAGCAATGGAGAAGTCTCCCTCCCATACCAGGATTAATTATAGGGCATCCATCCTAGTGTAATCCACTAACCTTCATCCCTTCTTCCCTTCATTGGACCCTTGTCCAATATACTGTGAATAGTGGGAAGTCTTGTCATCTCGCCCTCTTCCTGGGCCGCCTCAACCTCATCCACCCTTGCCGCCATAGGTGCACCCTCTTCTACCATATGTGGAGGAAAAGTGTGTGTCGTTGTTGAATATTTCATATCCTCTTGTTTCTCACACTGATCATGACTCGTGTGGGCATTGATATTAATGTTGATAAAAACCTATGCAAAAACACCCATAGTGAATGAACTACGAGAACAATGATTCCCACCATAATTGGGATATGGAGGAAGCTTTCTTTGGGCCTGAGATCATTGGATATCCTCTTTAGGAATAAACCCCGAATTCCCATTATATGGGAATCATCTTTAGTAATAAACCCAAAAATAAGCCCCCAAAATCGTCAAGGCATCATTTTCATGAAGTAATCACAAAATATATTCTCTCATAGGACTATACTCTCCTATGAGATTCATCGAACTACGTGGGAATTGATTCCAATTCTAAAGGGATACGTAGGAATCCTTTTTGAGGTGCAAACCCAACACTTCATATCAACCTTGTTCTCCTTGGGAAATATTCCCAAAATGGTCAAATCTTATTTGGAAAACCAAATTCCTTACATGTTAATTGTGATGTTTTTAGAATAAGTCCTAGACAAAACATTGAATTAGAACCTCTCACTTAGATTCCCTTACCACATGACATTAAACTGTACAGTTAGGTCCTTATCACATGACCTTAAATGTTTTGATGTGTCCCATTAAGCAGCACCAAACTAAAAAGGTTCATATTTCTTTCACAAGGACACATAGGTATCCCATTTTTTGGGTATGATCCCAATATTAAAACAAACCTTCATCTCCCTGGATGACAGTAAATTTCAGAGTGCCCCGCTAAGTGGCTTAAAACCTGGTATCATCATAAATATGATTAAAATAATCTCTAAATGGAATATTATATGATACCATTGATAGAGATCCTTGAATACATACTGATGACTATAATTTCTACATATGTTAATAAGTGATTGAAAATATCAATGGAAACTTATGTTATACTTGGTGAATTAATAAGGATTAATGAAAATATATTAAATTTATAAAGAGATCCATGTAGTAGACAACAATTATCCCTAAAAGGGTGTGATGAGTCCAACCTCTCATCCTCTCGACCAATGCACATTCCTAAGTATCATAACGTTCAAACGTAACAAATTCATACCTTTGGAACGAAGGTCCCATTTGGATAAATAACTGTTGAAATTATTTGGTTCCATGAATAAATCCAACGGAAACCTCATAGAAGAAATGATTATTAAAAATATAACCCACATTTCAAGGAACTACGAAACAAGGATGGTGAACCTGACATAAATCCTTAACCATGCTAATAATGTTACCCACCTATTAGGGCCCTATCAATTGATAATGGAAGGCTAGACAGAGGAATAAATCACACATGAATCCATCTTAAAGATCTCTATTTAATGGAGTTTATTGTTTTTTTCATGTTTTCCTCAAAACACCCTTCAGTACAAAATGTATTTCTTTAAGATGACATCTGCTAACTTCCCGACCGCTGCTCTGGCGGGATCATCATCCATGGGAAGGATGTTATCACCCACCCATCACCTTCAACATTGGGTCTCCAACAAGCTGGTAAAGGAGTATCGTCATCATGATAAAATCCTAACATTGGAGGTTACCGAACAGGCCCTCCAAGTCAATAATGTAAGAACCCGGTTCTTATCTTTGAGGTACGGGTTTCTTCTTTTTCATTTTCCTTAAGTGTTTTTGAGAGAATATGGAAAATGGAAAAGAAAGCTAAATTTTGAAACTACACGCCGTGTATTTTTCCACACACCGTGTACTTTTGGCCGTGTTGGGATAAGTACACAGGGTGTGTAGCCTCGCCGGTGACAAAGGGTGTAGGAACCAACTACACGCCGTGTAGTGGTCCTTTACATGCCGTGTAGTTAGTCTGCAGGTTAAAAAGTAAGGTGGTGGAGTCGCCGCCAGTTGGGCGGCAGTACACGCCGTGTACTTGGGAGTACATGCCATGTACTCTTGTCGGCAGATGAATAGTGTGGCGGTTCTGCCAAATGAACAGTTAAATGAAAGGAGTACACGCTGTGTACTTTGAATTACATGTCGTGTACTTTGTTTTTTCGTCTTAATAAGGCAGTAGCCTCCTCATCTGGTAGAGGAGTCACTTGAGCCGTTTTGGAGCCAAAGGAGGAGGCTGGATATTTGAAGATCCACAGGGAGTTCGTCTGGAATCCGTTTCGGCTTCGGACGATCTCATTGGAACCGCACGGGTAAGCCCTCTCCTCTCCTGGTACTGTTATTACCAATTCTTCTCCTAACATAAGTTATTTACGTTTGAATGGGTTTTGTTCTTCGTCAGATCTATGCCGTTCTTGGGCGTTTCTGGAGTCGGCCTTCGGGTATAGCGTTCGTTAGCGTATAAAGTAGGTGGCTTTGTGATCATTTTCCAACTTCCGTGCATTTTTGTGCGTTTTCGTGCCACGAACCCATGTTGGGGTGTCGTGTGGATGAGTTCATTGCTATATTTAATGCCTAAAATTGCATAGGTGATTAAATTGTGATAAAAAAATGATCTTTGGGATCGTTGCTTGGATCCAGGACCATCCTGAGGGGTGTGTTCCTCTGTTTAGCCGTTTGGCCAGGATACCCGAGGGTATGCCTTAAATGTAGTAACTGTAGAATTTCCTTGAGAGGAATTGCTTGTTTACTTCATTTTGATATGTTGGGCATTGCCCGGTTACCTGTTTAGCCTGAGGGAATGATTGTATTAGCCTGAGGGCGTTGTTGTGATTAGCCTGAGGGTGTGACTGTATTAGCCTGAGGGCGTGATTGTATTAGCCTGAGGGTGTTGTTGTGATTAGCCTGAGGGCGTGACTGTATTATCCTGAGGGCGATGTTCTACTTCACCTGAGGGCAACCTTTCATGCCGGAGGGCTTGACTTCTGTGCTTGAGGGAGACACTTCGTATGCCTGAGGGCGAGAATTCTGTTATAATGCCTGAGGGAGAGATTCTGGATGGCCTGAGGGCGTGGTTCACTATATTAGCCTTAGGGTGAGATACTGGCTGGCATGAGGGCTTGGTGCTATTGAGCACAAGGTGATACTAAATTAAATGGACTAAATGAATAATAAAATGTCAATTTAATTTTTAAGTTAGTTACTTTTGAGTACTGCTTACTTTATTGCATTTTACTATTGCACACTGTTGTTGCATGCTTACATGCAGTTGGGAACGTGCCTTTGGTGGGTGCCTACTGAGATACATTTTTCACACCCTGTTTGGGTCATGCTTTTCGGCCCAAACAGATTACGTTGATGTAGGTGTAGATAGGGGAAAGGGTCCCTATATAGGTACTTGACTGTTGCTGAGGAGTAGGAGGGCATGGGACCGAGCCTAGGCTCGCGATGCCACTGCTAGCTGTTTTCTTGCTTTGTTGTACTCTGTTTTCTATTGTACTGTATTGATGTATAACATGTTCTGGCTGTTTTCCTAGAACTTGAAACATGTATCATCATCACTTATATATTGTTGGTTATATCCACTACTGTAGTTATTTGAGTTGTGTATGTTTACTGCTTCCGCTGTTGTTGAATGTTTATTTTGGTATTCCGCTGCGCTACACTTTGACAAATGAGGGCATAGTTTCTCCACTATCAGACCTGGGCCCTCGCTGCTAGTCGGCAGCCTCTGGCATTTTGGGAAATGCACTTGAGGTCACGTGGCGAACCGGGCTCGGGGCACCCGTTGCGTGGCACCCAGGTCCGGGATGTTAAAAAGTTCTATCATAGGGGTTTCTTTTCTTTGACTTACTCTTTGGAGTCGTAGTCAGGGATAGGATAGAACAGTAGTTGGTAATAAGTTGTGCCCGGGCGTAGCTAACCTGTGTATAGGGAAAAGCCAGTCTACCTCATATTTTGCATTCTTTGATCTTGTAATTTTACGGTTGATATGTTTTCACCATTGGGTGACGCACTTGGATTGTGCTGTTTATATTTTATCTATGGGTTCTAATTAGTTGCAACCTGATGAGATGAGGGTATGTCGTCTCATGCATCATATAGGAACATGCTAGATATCACATGCCATGCATAGTTCCCATTCCATGTAGGTTCATTAGAATTTTCATGTTGTTGTGGTAGTTGTTGTGCTAAGAAAGCATGTTGTAGTGATAGCTGCTTGATAAATACCTGCCTTGTGATATGGTATTTTTGTATGAGCTTGTTTATAAAATGGACGCCAAACTTCAGTTTTTGGGGAGTATGGGCCCCCACTGACCGGAATTTGGTGGATCATTGACTGTTTATTGGTTATAACACAAATAAGATGTAAAATTTTGGTTCGTGGGATGTATGGGCCCCCACGGGTCGTAATTTGACACTTAGGTGTTATTTTTAGTATTTTATGGGTTCCGGAAAAGTTTCTGAGGAATACTGTCCGGAAAACCCAGGATACACGCCGTGTAGGACCTCATACACGCTATGTGTGTTCTTCTGTTCAGGAAGAAAAATGAACTTTTTGAGTACACATCGTGTACCCTGAGTACACGCCATGTAGTCTCTTCATGTGTCACAAACCATGTGGGCGGCGACATGGGGTAGGGAAGGGCTTGGGTAAAAATGCTGCGTAGTTTTGTGCACGCTGTGTAGTGTGACCCGGAGTCCAGTCATGTAACTAACAACACGGGTCGGTGAACTCCTGTACAGCACTCCGTGTCAATGATGAACACGCTCTGTAGTGTGACCTAGGGACTCGGTCGTGTAACTAACAACACGGGCCGGTGTCACCTCTCCCTTAACACACCGTGTACATTTGGGACACGTCGTGTAGTCTTGTCCGAGGAGAGACCGTGTGGAGTTAGCCATGTGGCTGTGAAACGGGATAGTGTACATGCCGTGTTCGGGTGTAACACGCCGTGTAGAGTAAAGCCGAGTAGTCGGTCGTGTCACAGACGACACGGGTAGTTGGAAAACAACACCGTACACACCGTGTAGATATTATACACACCGTGTAGTTTTTTTGAATGGAAGCTATGTGGCTTAGCCATGTAGAAGGACCCGGGAAGGGGAAAGGAAGTCAAGTACACGTCATGTAGTCAGTCTACACGCCGTGTAGTCTTGTTTTGCAAATTTTGAAACGCCTTCATTCTCTTGTTCCTTTGTGGTTCCTTCGTTTCAGTCTTAATAATCTTGAATCTGAGGCGTGCTTTTGACCTTGTAGTGTCATGCCGCCTAGATGACTGCGAGTTGTTCGCCAAGAGAGTGGCGACGATTATACTCCGGAGATGGTGGGCCATGGGCTACCAGTTGATCCACCAGTAGATCCAGATGCGGGACTAGCTATTATATCGGACATGACCGTGGTGGCGCAGTTCTGTGAAGGCTTATTGCAGTTCATGCAGACCTTTCAGGGAGCACTACAGGCTGCCACATCTATGTCCGAGCTGACGCGTCTCTTTCAGCAGCAGCATCCGCCTACGTTTTCTGGGGATGGAGGACCATAGGCTGCAGAGTCTTGGCTAGGATCGATGCAGACTATTTTCGAGCATCTTGAGATGCCTCCAGGGCATAGGGTCAAGCTCGCGACTTACATGATGCGTGATTCCGCCAAGAGGTGGTGGGATGTTACCACCCAGTCAGAGCATCACAGGGACATGGCGTGGGAGGATTTTTAGATAGTCTTCTATGACTTCTTCTTTCCCGAGACAATGAGGGCAGATAGAGCTCTAGAGTTCATGAATCTGCAGCAGGGCGCTATGTCGGTGATGGACTACTCTGCTCGTTTTACAGATCTTCAGCGTTTTGCACCCATGCTGGTGGGTGATGAGACGCTGAGAGCCAGACATTTTGAGGATGGTCTTTGTTATGACATCTGAGTGGTGTTGAATGTTTTTAGGTTACCTACTGTACACGTGATTATGTACCAGGCGTTGATTACAGAGAGGAACCTGCGAGAATCTAGTGGTGTGGTCCACGGAGGTTCGACACCAGTTACTGGAACTATTTCTACTAGCAAGAGGAAGAGATAGATGGAATTCTCTCAGGGTGGCTATACCAGGCAGGCAGTCTCTTCAGGTGGCCCAATCAGGTGCTACCAGTGTGGCAGAGAGGGGCACAAGAGGTCGCAGTGTCCACGAGACCCAATGGAGTGCCAAGCTTGCTGCAAGATGGGTCACCTGCAGCGCTTTTGTAGGGCGTATCCACTGATGGCTAGCGAGAGGGTTCTGTATAGACTCCACATGCGGGAGAAGGACCAATGGCTTCTTACCAGTCAGGGAACTGGAATGCGTCAGGGCATGCAGGCAGAGATGGTGGTCGTGGCCGTGGTAGACAGACACCAGGATCACAGAGGCAGCAGGGCGGGACAACTCAGGGTAGCCAGGCTGTGTCACAGGGCTACGGCACTGGACAAGAATATGTAGTGCAATAGACCCAGCAAGCGCAGGATCCCGGACCTTCGACAGTCGGAGGTACTATTCTAGTAGCTTCTGTCTTGTCTTCAGTACTATTTGATACGGGTTCTACACATAGTTTTATATCTGTACCTGCTGTGGAGAGCCTTGGGCTCGGTGTTTCTACTTCTTATGATATCTTGACGCTAGACACTCCATTGGGGACTAGGACGGTTGGTGTGCGTCAGTGCAAGGAGTGCCCCCTTGAGGTTGGTGGGTGTCACTTCCTTTGGGAAGTCTATGTCCTGGAGATGATGAGTTATGACGTCATTCTCGGGATGGACTGGTTGGTTCCCTTTCGAGCCTTTGTATACTGCTATCATCGCAGGGTGCGTTTCATGTCACTAGACGGCGGTGAGTTTCTATACAAGGGCGAATGGGATGTTTAGGAGAGTCGAGCTGGACCAGAGCATCATGGATGAGGTGGAGTCACAGCCCAGATTGCGAGCTTATATCTGGATGACCGGGGGACATGTCAGATGGATTTCCCTCCAGTTGTTGATCATTTCAGGGGGGGTCTTCCCAGATGACTTTTCAGGCCTGCCTCTGGTGCACGAGGTGGATTTCTCTATCGAGCTAGTGCCAGGAGCAGCACCGGTGTCCATTCCTCCTTATAGGATGGCCACGCCTGAGTTGCAGGGGCTCAAGAGGCAGTTAGAGGAGCTACAAGAGAAGGGTTTTATCTGACCCAGTACTTCTCCTTGGGGTTCTCCGGTCCTTTTTGCGAAGAAGGCGGATGTTACCCTTAGGATTTGTGTGGATTATCGGAAGTTGAACCAGTTGACGGTTAAAAACCGATATCCCTTGATGAGGATAGATGATTTGTTTGATCAGCTTCGTGGAGCAAGAGTGTTCTCAAAGATTGACTTGAGATTCGGATATCATCAGCAGTGCGTTAGACCATCTGATATACCTCTCACAGCTTTTAGGAGCAGGTATGGTCTATATGAGTATACAGTTATGCCATTCGGACTCACGAACGCGCCAGCAGTTTTCATGGCTCTGATGAATCGTCTCTTCCATCTGTATCTTGATTCATTTGTGGTAGTATTTTTGGATGACATCTTGGTGTACTCTCACACTTGATATGACCATGCCACCCATCTTGAGGTCGTATTGAGTACACTGAGAGAGCATCGCATATATGCTAAGCTCTCGAAGTGCCACTTTTGGATGGACCAGATTCACTTCCTGAGTCATATCATCTCAGAGGAAGGAGTTGTAGTAGACCCAAAGAAGGTGAGAGAAGTAGTTTCCTAGGAGCATCCTAAGAACGTGTTTGAGATACGGAGTTTCTTAGGGCTGGCTGGTTACTACAGGTGCTTCATACAGGACTTCTCCCGCTTAGTAGCACCGTTGACAGGTCTGACTAAGAAGGGTGTGAAGTTTGTTTGGTCAGAAGCTTGTGAGACAACTTTTCATGACCTGATGGTAAGGTTGACATCAGCACCGATCCTGATACTCCCAGAGGAGGGAAAGAGCTATACAGTTTACTGTGATGCATCAAGGATTGATCTTGGAGCCGTTTTGATGCAGGGCGACCAAGTTTTGGCGTACGGGTCTCGGCAGTTGAGGCCACATGAGAGGAATTACCCGACGCATGATCTCTAGTTGGCTGCAGTTGTGCATGCGTTGCACTTTTGGAGACATTATCTATTGGGAGAGCATTTTTTGGTTTTCACTGACCACAAAATCCTCAAGTATATCTTTACTTAGTGTGACCTGAATCTGAGGCAGAGAAGGTGGGTCGAGTACCTACAGTCCTTCGATTTCGAGCATTCCTATACACCTGGTAAAGGTAATGCAGTAGTTGATGCACTAAGCAGGAAGACTCAAATAAAGGTAGTGTAGGAAGCCAGTGGTGAGTGTTAGATTATGTCTTTATTCTCTGATATGCATCTGGAGGTGCATGACAGTCAAGGGTAGACTTATCTTTCCCCGTTAGCTGTGACTTCTACCCTCCTGGACAAATTGAGGATGAGGCAGCTATGAGATTCAAAAGGCCTAGTTCTACTGGAGTCGGTGGAAAGTGAGGACCCTCCTCCTGGTTGGATGATAGGTGATGATGAGGTTTTGCGTTTCCATGGACGTGTATGGTTTCCAGGGGATATACACAAGGATCTGATGCGGGAGTTTCGTGCTTCAGCTTGGGCAGTTCATCCCGGGGTTACCAAGATGTACCGAGACTTGAGATGTCAGTACTGGTGGCTAAGTATGAAGAGAGAGATAGTTAGTTTTGTTACGAGGTGTTCCACCTGTCAGCAGGTGAAGGCATAGCATCAGAGACCAGCTGGGCTATTACAGCAGTTTCCCATTCCAGAGTGGAAATGGGATGATGTCACAATGGATTTTGTGACGGGATTTCCAAGGTCACCTCTAGGCAATGACGCCGTATGGGTTGTTGTGGACAGACTTACGAAGGTAGCTCACTTCTTGCCGATCAAGGAGACCTTTGGTGTGAATGAGGTCGAAAGGCTGTATATCTGAGAGATCATACGTCTTCATGGGGTCCCTCGTTCTATCGTTTTAGATAGGGACACCAACATCACATCTCATTTCTGGCAGAGTTTTCAGAGGGCGCGGGGTACACAGTTGCTTCTGAGCACAGCATACCACCCTCAGACAGATGACCAGTCAGAGCGGACGATACAGGTGCTAGAGGACATGCTACGCGCATGCGTCCTAGACTTTGGGGGCTCTTGGGAGAAGCATATACCCTTAGTCGAGTTTGCCTATAACAATAGTTTTCAAAAAACTATTGATATGGCACCATACGAGGCTTTATATGGTAGGCCATGCCGATCACCTTTGTGCTTGTTAGAGGCAGGTGAGGCAGCTTTACTGGGACCACAGCTCATGCAGGAGACATCTGAGAAGGTCCAGTTAATTCAGAAGTGGATGGCTACCGCACAGTCTCGTCAGAAGTCTTATGCTGATCGCCACAGATGACCTTTGGAGTTCGTGGTTGGGTATCAGGTTTTCTTGCGTGTCTCGCCGAGGCTGGGACACAAACGGATCAGGAGACAGAGTAAGGTTTCACCGAGGTATGTGGGACCATTTGAGATTCTGGAGAGAGTCTGGCTGGTTGCCTATCGGTTTTAGTTACCGCAGCAGTACCGATCCATGCACGACGTCTTCCACGTGTCTCAATTGCGTCGCTACCATTCAGACCCATCTCACACCTTTCAGCCAGAGGAGGTTGACCTTCATCATGATGTGTCCTTTGAGGAGCATCTGATCCATATCGTTGACAGGGGCACGGAGGTTCTCCGAGGCCGGTCAGTTCCTCTCGTATGAGTGCTATGGAAGCATGGCTGAGTGCAGGATGAGACCTGGGAGTACATGCCATGTACTCTTGTCGGCAGATGAACAGTGTGGCGGTGCTGCCAAATGAACAGTTAAATTAAAGGAGTACACGCCGTGTATTTTGAAGTACACGTTGTGTACTTTGTTTTTTCGGCTTAAAACAGGCAGTAGCCTCTTCATTTGGTAGAGGAGGCACTTGAGCCGTTTTGGAGCCAAAGGAGGAGGTCGGAACTTTGAAGATCCATCGGGCGTTCGTCTGGAATTCGTTTCAGCTTCAGACGATCTCGTTGGAACCGCACAGGTAAGCCCTCTCCTCTCCTAGTACCGTTATTACCAATTCTTCTCATAACATAAGTTATTTACGTTTGAATGGGTTTTGTTCTTCGTCAGATCTACGCCATTCTTGGGTGTTTCTAGAGTTGGCATTTGGGTATAGCATTCGTTGGCATATAAGGTAGGTGGCTTTGTGATCATTTCCAACTGTCGTGCGTTTTTGTGCATTTTCGTGCCACGAACCCATGTTGGGGTGTCGTGTGGATGAGGCTGTTGCTATATTTAATGCCTAGAATTTCATAGGTGATTAAATTGTGATAATAAACTGTTGTTTGGGATCGTTGCTTGGATCCAGGACCATCCCGAGGGGTGTGTTCCTCTGTTTAGCTGTTTGGCCAGGATACCCGAGGGTATGCCTTAGATGTAGTAACTGTAGAATTTCCTTAAGAGGAATTTCTTGTTTACTGCATTTTGATATGTTGGGAATTTCCTGGTTACCTGTTTAGCTCGGGGGCATGATTGTATTAGCCTGAGGGCATTGTTGTGATTAGCCTGAGGGCGTGACTGTATTATCCTGAGGGCATGATTGTATTAGCCTGAGGGCGTTGTTGTGATTAGCCCGAGGGTGTGACTGTATTATCCTGAAAGAGACGTTCTACTACACCTGAGGGAAACCTTTCATGCCTGAGGTCTTGACTTCTGTGCCTGAGCTCGACACTTCGTATGCCTGAGGGTGAGAATTCAGTTACAATGCCTGAGGGTGAGATCTAGATGGCCTGAGGGCAAGCCTGAGGGTGTGGTTCACTATATTAGCCTGAGGGTGAGATACTGGCTGGCCTGAGGGATTGGTGTTGTTGAGCACAAGGTGATACTAAATTAAACGGACTAAATGAATTTTAAAATGGAAATTTAATTTTTAAGTTAGTTACTTTTGAGTACTTCTTACTTTATTTCATTTTACTATTGCACACTGTTGTTGCATGCTTACACGCAGTTGGGCACGTGCCTTTGGTGGGTGCCTACTGAGATACATTTCTCACACCCTGTTTGGGTCACGCTTTTTGGCCCAAAAATATTACGTTCCTTCAAGTGTAGATAGGGGCAAGGGTCCCTATACAAGTACTTGACTGTTGTTGAGGAGTAGAAGGGCATGGGACCGAGCCTAGGCTCGCGATGCCGCTGCTAGTTGTTTTTTTGCTTTGCTGTACTTTGTGTTCTGTTGTACTGTATTGATGTATAACATGTTCTGGTTGTTTTCCTAGAACTTGAAACATGTAGCATCATCACTTATATATTGTTGGTTATATCCACTACTGTAGTTATTTCCGTTGTGTATGTTTACTGCTTCCGCTGTTGTTGAATGTTTATTTTGGTATTCCGCTGCGCTACACTTTGAAAAATGAGGGCATAGTTTCTCCACTATCAGACCCGGGCCCTCACTACTAATCGGTAGCCTCTGGTGTTTGGGGAAATGCTCTTGAGGTCACATGGCGAACCAGGCTCGGGGCACCCGTTGCGTGGCACCCGGGTCCGGGACGTTACAAATAAAAATCCTCGATCATCCGGCCAATAGCGACCGGTGATCAAGAAGCAGATGATGACATCCACAATTTTCAACTGTTTTAGGTCCTTATCACAAAAATTCAATAACTATTCCCTCCCATAATATAGGTAGGTATATCATGAGGTCACTCCGGGCCTCAATTCTAGGATGCAGGGGTCATTCCCGAGGACTCCCACCAACAATCACCACCATGATAATTACAAGGTAGTGAACCCTCAACATGATGGGGGTGTTGACTCTAGACGTTCGGCCTAGGTCTCTCAGACCCAAGCATGCAAGACAAATCACCAAGGAAAACATTCGGTCAACATGGAGTAGGTTCTTAATTCTTCCCCCTTGGGAGAAGTCCTTCAAATTAACTTGATGGAAAACAATGAGTAGGGACACGCACCCATCTGTCCAAATTTTTCTATCCACAAGACTCATCTGGAAGAAACCCACCAATCCCACTAGATAAATCCGGTGGTGTACTATAAACAAGAACATACACCTACTTACAAGCTATCAGCTAGTTACCTGACTTGTATGACTGTATTTAGAGAAGTATTCCAATCCAATGTGGTGGAAACTGGTAAACAGGAAAATACACATGCATACAATCCCCAATTCAACCAGCAGTCTCGTATACCAGTATTGAAAGAATTACATCAACCATACTTGAAGTAAAATAGGAAACAAGCACATACACCATCCTACGTTCAGCATGCCTACCAACAGTCTTGTTTGGAAGCACCCGAAGAAGTTAGTTGGAAATAACTAACAACAAATCTGGGGCAGATCAAACTCTCAACCCCCATGCATGAGTAATATCAATACCCATTAACAAGGAATGTTGAATAAGAGCAAGTACATACACCTAATATCACTATGTAATGGATGTATATCCCTGATGTTTTCACTAAAGTCACCAAAAATATCTTATCAATGGTGAAAGGGTATACACAAATTCTTTCCCATGATCTCAAAGCATGCTAGGATATTTTAATAACTGCATCAGCTATATCAGGGGGACATACACATAAATGTGTCCCCACACAAGGTATGACAAATCATCATCCCATTCAAGAGCATATACACAACTCTATTTCAGTCTGGAAGAGTCATGGGGCATACTCCCCCATATCATATGGATAATAAGACTGGGAACATACACCCTTTCCATTTGGAGATAATTGTTCTGTTCTGGTATACACCTACCCATGATAACCACTTCTCCCAACAAGTGGTCCGAACTAAGTCTAAGAGAACATAAATAATGATGTTTCATCAAACACGATTGTAAAATCAAGAGTCAAGCTACAATTTGGATCCTCTTAATGCTTGATTTCTTAAAGCCCTCAGAAATTTATCTATTATAGCTCAAGATCCTACCCTCTCATTTGAAAATTATGGGAGTGGTAGCAGTAATTCTAAAGTTTCCAATAAGACACTTCATCATGAATACTTTCTTCATGAAAATTTGTTCAATTGAGATATCCTATCTCAAGATGAGATCCACAACAGCCCTCTATGAGGCCAAAAGACCAAGGAAAAATATGATTCGTCCCTTGCTGTAATCCACCATGGTGGTCCTACCCATGATGGCATTCACTGCAAAAGTCCTCTCTGCATTAGTATTTCGCATTGTCAAGATAATTTTATAATTGACAACATAGTGATGAGAAGTCCCTACCATCTCAGGGAACATGAAAACAAAATACTATTCATGTGTGATGCCATGTCATTGACAGGTGAAACAATTTATTAACCAGAATACATCTTAATGGAAAGGTTGTTCTCTGAACCTCCCTTGGGTAATTTATCTTCTAATACAGAGCATCCAATTTGGTTAGACCAAATGGAGAAACCTCTAGTAAAAGATGGTGAAGATGCATTAAACATGAGAAAACAATTATCTAAAGAGGAAATACCCATCATGTTCTGGACTTTGGAAAATTCTCTATATAACATTCATAAATTTACAGAAGAGGATTTCATTCATGATATCCGCGTCAACCTATAGAAGACTCTTCATCATTTGAAAACCAAAGTATTTCCATATGATGAATATAAAAATCATGTAAAGGTAAAATAAGGGTTGCAACCCCAAATTGAAATCACGTCTCTCTCAATTTCCCAACATCCAAAGGTTGAAAAGTAGCAGATAACCCTTCAGCATGAATGCCTCAATGTTCTAGAGGCTACACTAATTAATTTCTGATTCCCCATCTGGTTTTTGTATCAGAGGATGGGGTGCACATGGAGAATTTCATTTAACCGCACTCTAGTATCAGCAAAGCCTGCCAAAAGTGGTTTCATGCAATGTTATTTCCCAAGACAGGCTACAATAAACAGATTTTGTATGTAATAAAATGTATGCTCAAGAATAGGCCTCAACTAGATCTCATCAGATTCAGGCCCAAAGAAAATATGTTTTTGAGTTACTTTTTCATCAAGCATATGAGAATCTTGAGTATGCATCCCACATAGAGAATGTAATTCATCAGATAACACAAATGTTTGAAATAGCACAACGATCTTTGGAAATAAGTTATTTGAGTGGTTGTTGGATAATGAATCCAGCAAATATCCAAACCAAAATTCTCAAAATCAGAAGAGTAGTTGCACAAATCATAGCCAAAGCAGTTCAAGAACTACCCCCATATTGCAGGGCTGGGAGATCATTTAATTAAATTTTCAATTTCGTTTGACAAAGTTCAAAGGTTTGAATAATAAGAACACGAACATCCCCAGACTATAAGGCTGGGGGATTTTTCACAGCTACAATACCATCCTCAACAGAAGTTAGTTTTCTCCTGATTAGGGAAGAATCCACAAAGAGGGAACACAACTGAAGTATCTGAGGATCCCCTTCAGGTTACTGTCCATCAAATATCTCCTGAGAATCCATCATATATGGGAGAAGAGTCTCCTGGAAGATATTGAGGAAGATGATCTTACAATGATACTTACGGAATGACATCAATGTATTATGCATCAGTAAATTTAATTAACACCGTTACAGAAGATCCTCAAGAAAACGAGTCTAGTTCAGGGGACTCAAAATATGAAGTTCTAGTCCATAATATGGTACTTACTGAAGCCAATAAACATGGTTTACATACCTAAAGTCAGAGGATTACCCAGAACCTAGGTATGCTATCAAATAACCAACTCTCACCCCTCTGAAAGGCATATAACAAGGGGAAAGGTAAAAGTTAGATTGCATCTCACATTTCCACTAGAAGAGTTCAATATCTTTCACTTGAAGAGATATTTTCAAAGCAATAAGAAAAGATGAAATATTTGAAAATACTCAATATAGAGTTACTTCGAAGAAGCATTTCTGCTAGATTTACTCCCCTAGAAGACCCTCAACTTGAACATCCTGTAGAATCTCCTCAACAAAAAGGATTTGTGGTAACTACAGATGCAGATAATGAATTCCCTCCCTTGGATACACAACCAATGTAGGATCAAACACATCCTTATAAGCTTGTTCCTGTGGTCTATCCAAAGCAAATAACAGCACCATCACTAGTGGATTTTCTGGTCATTGCACAAGCTCAATCTCCAGTTGTTGTACCTACATAGGTCCCAGCTCATTCAGATATTCCCCAAGTTCTTATGAACACAATTGATGCATTAACAACTCAATTAGAATCCATTGAGTAATGATGTGCACCAGTTCAACTAGAAAAGAAATATTACCCAGAGTGGGTGGACTTGATTCCTCCTCCACAAAATTTTGTGAATACCATGTTTCCAATCTTTAATGGTTTAGGAGATACATAACAAAACATAACACATTTATTTTCTTGTTGTGATCCCATTATGGGAAATCCTCAAAAACAAAAAGAAGTAAAGCATAGGTGTTTTGTGAAGTCATTACCCGGACTGACTTTTGTTTGGTATACAAGTTTGCAATATAGATCAATTAATGGATGGGAAGATCTCTGTTAGAAATTCCTTCTTCAATTCAGATCAATATTACTGAAGACAAAAATTAATGTCCATAAAAATTTCCAAAAAAAAGTGAGAATGAAATAGTTTCAGATTTCATTGATAGATGGAAAGGATTAACATATTTCTTAAGTCTGGCACTATCTCACGAAGAGATGCTTCCCATTTGTGTGGAAAGTCTGCGTGATGTGTTACACACCCCACTGATCCCTGTAAAATACACAGGAGGGTTTCGAGACCTTAATTCAATTTCTCAATAGAAAGAATATTCTATTATAAAAACTAAAGCAAAGAACTTGTGTAGTTCCATCATCTCTGGGGAGGAGAATAGAGAATGCAGAGGCTGCTATTATTATACTCATAAAAGAAACTATACCTGCTTCCACTTTAAAAAATTCATCGTATCAAAGGGATCTGCCTCCAAAGCATCAACAACAATGACTGCCTTGTCAAGATGATCAAAGAGATCAAAGGTGGAAATATTTTAAGGAATTAAATAGAAATGTTTATTCCTTCTAGAACAAAAAATTTCCTGGTTACTTCATCTCAGATTTGGAAAACAATTTGGTTTAGTTGTTGTGGCCGAAGAAACCAAACAAATAACAAGATGAATATCTTCCAAATTATTTTCCCTTTCACTAGATGTTGGAGCATCTATTTCAAGAGTGATTTGTTTTAAAGAACCTCCTAAATAAATGTTAGACTCTTGTCAAGTGAAACTGAAACGTTTTTCAGCTCCAGTAGCATGTCATACTACTACTAATCCAGAGGAATAAGGTTAATGGAAGGAAGTAAAAAGTAAAAATGTGCAGAAATATGATGATTGGATGATCAATAAAATGATCAAATGAACTCATTACATTCTAAGAACACATTTGAAATAACCGATTATGTCTTCCTCCACTTATACTAAAGAAAAACCATCTTTATAAAAAGATCAATCCTTAAAAAAGATAGGTGATCAGAATGAAAAAGAGAAGTCAGGAGAATACGTGCTCATATTAAGGACAAATTTTTCCTTGACCCTGGCAGATTTCATGCCACATGCTTCAAAAGTAAAGGCACTACCCCGCTAAACGAAACAACCAAAACCAACCTATCATGGAGAATATTTATCAGATAAAGAATTGATCTTTGGTTCCATCAACATCATCCACTTAATGAATCCCAATTCCAATGGTGATTCTAATTATAATGAACCTGAGTTCCCTATACCTAATTGGGGAACCAGAGGAAGAGGCAAAGGTCCAGGATTAATGGGAATATGTGTATATTAAATAATCTACTATTTTAACTCAACCCCTGATCGAACCATATATGCAATAGAAACTCGTAGAAGATACCTTCAGCAGGCTCAACAAGAACAAGAAGATTCTTATATGCAAGATAGTTTTGGTCCTGAAATGATTATCTTGAAGGATTGATTTTAAGTCAAACCATCTTTTTATCAGCAGGTAAATAGACCTAGTCAATATAATATACCAAATCCAGGATTATTTTCTGCTCCTACATCAACACGAGGTACATTTACATCAAAAGCATCAACATCCAAGGCACCTGCAAAACCGCATCTTCATACTGGGAAACACAGAACTTTGGACCAGAAATATGATGTTTTGAAACATTTGGCCCATGTATCGTCCAAGTTTTCAATTTTGAATGCATTAAGTCTGTCAAAAGATCATCGAGAATCACTTATTAAGGCTTTGTCAAGTCCTCAAGAGTTTGAAACTAAAGTTACTGCTTCTGAGATTTACCGTATAGAGAATGATCCTGTATAATTTCATTTAGTCATATATTTTATGATTGAAGATGAAGATGATGTTTTACATGGACATATAAGACTATTGTTTTTATTTGAAAAGGTCAATGACAAAGAAATTCAATGATCCTTCATTGATAATAGCTCTGGAGTCAACCTCATTCCTTTTCATACACTTTGATGCTTGGGCTTTACTGAATTTGACTTATCTCCTTCTACATTAATATTGCAAAGATATAACAAGAATGAGAAAGAACCCCTAGGATAGATTACATTAAAAACTCAATTTGGAGATATTGTATCTAATTCAAATTTTATGGTTATTCTTCAGGACACAACATTCAACATTCTACTTGGAAGGCCTTGGATACATCAACTTGTGGCCATACCTTCATCATACCACCAATGTCTTAAGTACCGTTTCAATGGACAAATCAAGACATTTTATTGTGACAAGACTCCCTTTAAAACGTGTCAATCACAATACATTGAGGAAGTGTTTTATCACACAATGGGAATGAGGTCCATAAAAATGGAGATAAATAGTGTTAATGTTCCGATTGGACTGGAAAAGATCCCATCAAACCCATTCATAAATTTTTGTATGGATTATGCATTATCTATTATCCAAATTGAAAAGGTAAACCCAAATCCAAACATTCATCTAGTAACTTGCATATTGTCAATCATGGCAATCGATCCTAACAGAATGGTAGAAATTTTAGATTTAACATGCAGTGATGGAAGCTTAAATGGAGATGTATTTATTTCACCCCTTGAACTAAAAAAGGTATCTACTTCATAAATCAGAATTGAAGAAGTTGTAGAAATGCTTAAAGAAGACAATTATGTTGATTCCCAATCCATCAAATCCTCTTTATTACCCAAGAAAGACCCTTCATTATCTGTCGGGTCAGAAATGGTGGCCTCTTCTTCAGTATATTCAAATATTGACTCCTCCCCTAACCTTGGAAGTTTTTTTTCATCATCTACTATAAAAGTAGAAACAAAAGAAGTAACGCGTAATGAAGAAAAGGAGGAAGATCTCAGGGATGCTCCTCTAGCATTTGAGGAAGGTGTCTCTACCAATGTGGATGAGCTTAGAGAAATAAATTTGGGTATAGAAGAAGATCCATGTCTCAATCTAATTAGTGCTACCATGACTTCTAAAGAGAAATATTTCTATAATTTATTTTTAAAGTAGCATTGAGATATATTTTCTTGTAATTACATAAAAACCGAGGTATTAATTCCGATATAGCCACTCATCATTTCAGTTTTCCAGAAGAACATCGCGGATTCAAGTAGGCAGCAAGAGGAACACACCCAACTCATGCTTCAAAAATTGAAGGTGAAGTTGACAATCTTATAAAGGATAACTTTGTCAGTGAAGTCCAATATCCCAAATGGCTGGATAACAATTTCCCAGTGAAAAATAAGAATGGTTAAATCAGAGTTTTCATTGATTTCAGTGATCTTAAATGACATTTTCCTAAAGATCATTTTCTAGTTCTAATCACAAAGCATTTAATTGATGCAACAACTAGCTATTGTAACACCCAATGATACATTTCCCTTTGAAAATTTCAATGGCTTGCATTGTACGTAACTTTGAGATTCTAACCAACCGCAACCAATAAAACTAGCCATTATGAATATTAATACCCACTTTTTGAAATTTTATAAATTTTATCATTAAAAATGGAATTCATTTTTAGATTTTAAATATCAAAATTATATTAAGTTGATTTTTTGAATTTTTCTGAAAACATTCAATTTTTGATTAATAGTGAAAAACACTACGTTATTGGCGAAAACTGACATTTTATTTAAATAATTATTTATTTTATTTAAATTTATTTTCATTCTAAATAGATACAGAACACCTATAAAAGTTCAATGTAATTCATTGGATTAATTTTATAATAATCTTATATGTATAAAAATTTTATTGTACTTTTTACGGTCTTTTACCTACCTCCTAGGAGCTTTTGCAAATTTACATAAAACCTAATTTTACCACTTCTGTGAGTTCAATATCAAAAATATGAGAGACACGGTTAATATCAGTAAGTAAAATTTGGTTCAATAAGTTGAAAATAATTATTGGTGAATAGTAACTTTTGACAGTTATTTATCGTAGTTAAAAGTAAATAGGGTAATTAAGGTTAAAAATGATATCATAATTACCCTAACATATGTTCTAATTCTATTGGATAAGTTTAATTAAACCAAAAACAACCTTTGGAATAAAATATGATCCCCTATGGTCCACTTGGTTTAGGTTACGACATTTATTATTATTTTATTTAATGAAGAGTTAAAAGTGATAAATTCAATGTTAATAACTAAACCATTTTTAATATAGGGTTACAAACAAAAAAAATTCAAATATAAATATTAATTGGAATGATAAAACGATTTCCTACATAATTTTATTTTATTTATAATTTTTAGACATTATATAATTTAATTTATTTATGACACAATGCTGATCCAGTAATTACCTTATTAAAGAAAGATTAAAATAATTGATATTATAAATATCCAAATAAATGTAATTTGAGATTTTTGATGAATTAAAATAATTTTTTAGGATAATATTACATTTTAGGGTTTATTAAATAAATTTTTTGAAGTAATCATGATGTTATGATTTTCACAAAAATCAAATACTAAATAGAGTCAAAATGGACATAACTGAGTTTTTAAAACAAATACTATATTATTAATTGATATAATATTCCAAAAAATATTAAAATCAGAAAAAGGACTTATATAAGGTTATATATATTAATAATGAACCAATTTATATTCTCTTGGAAGTTTATAATATGATTATTAACCATATAATATAAAAATACAAAGAGACATGGTAAATGAAAAACTATTTAACTAAGAGTTAAATCTAAAAGACAAGGTTAATATGGTGACCTAAACCTATCTAAAACCTATTTGTTGATAGGTTTTAGACCTATCTCCACCTTATCCTCTAAATAAATTATTTTTTATCCATTAGAAACTGAAATGTATTTTATTATAAAATAATATTTCATGATTTTCCTAAAGTGACCCTCACCTCTCTTATAAAAGATAACATTACCTTCTCTTAATTTTACACCTCCAAAGCCTTTTATCTCTACCTAAACAGCCCAAATATCCTCCAAACTTTCCTATATTCATTATATAGGCCTTAAGTTTCTCATAAAGCCAACCAAAGATCCCTTTTGATCAAATCAAAAGGAATAACTCGAAGAAGAGGTAAATATTTCATCACCTCTTTCATGTTATTTTCTTCTTCCACTTCCTCTTTATTTGTTGATTCCATTATAAAATAATAACCCCAGTATCTTCTATATACTGTGATGTTATTATAAAAATGGTACAACCTTATTCATTAATCTACCCATCATATGAATGACAATGTCACCATACGTGTGAACGTACGACTTGCCGTCTCCACATCATGGTGTAGTTTGTTATTCAAACACTTCATTATTTAAATGGTTGTAATAATGAGTATAACTAATGTAAATAATAAATATAATATGTTAATGATTCTTTATATATTATATAACATCCAATTACATACTATTTCACCATCAATATAATGATATTGTCACTCGGGCGTACATATAGATTACCGTCTCCATGAACGTGATGAGATTCATTCCCCATCATAATCATTCAAGAATAATTTTCATTTTATGATTAAAAATAAGGTTTTTGAACATAATATCATTCTCTATATGAATCAAATACATCCTATCCATAACAAACATGTCTTACGTAACCAAGCATATTAAGGAAAATGAATCAGATATCACCTGAAATGATGATACTACTGAAATATTATTAACAAAGTAATATTAGAGGATCATATATGATATAATATTTATATATATAGTATTTTTATAATTTAATAACCATATTTTAACTATTATACAGAATTTTAACATACCATTTACTAAGGAAAATTACAAGGTAAGGGTTAATTTACAATCTCTTTATTATCCGAGGTTGTTTTTACATAAGTATCTATTGGGACCTCCTTATCATCCACATCCGTGTTTTCATAAAAATGTAATTAAAATCATTCTTACTATTTAATATAATATGGTTTAAAGTCATTTATACCCTTATATGAACATATATGTTTTGAAATTAATCTTTCTGTCATTTTCCAAACAAGGTACATTATGACCTTTTCGACAAAATTAAGGTAAGAATGTCTTTTTTTAACATATATGGCAGGTGTGGCTATTTTCCATCATTATATCGTCATAGAAGATTCCCATACAATTTTTCAAGAATATTTTCAAAATAAATGTTTTATTTTATAATTTTATGACTTTTAAATGATTTCAAAATAGAAAGAGATATTTCTCTTAAAAAGTTTTTTTTCATCTCTGTCAACATAATTTGAAAGATTTTATGCTTCTTTTAAGTTTATTTATTATGATACAAAATATCCATATTGTATTGAAGGATATGTGATATGTTTTACTGTAGATGTATTATCTTTACACCATTCATGGTTTATGGATAAAGTATTTACATTTCGTATGCTAGTTTTAATATGAATGTTTATGTTATGTTTACACCTTTTCGTATAAAGAATTCATTAGACTTAGTAAGTGAAGGGTGGAGCCTACTATAGCTCCTCTATGAATCAGTATGCATCATGAGACAAACTAGTGTCTTGGAACAAGGCCTTGACAAAATTTTATTTTTAGTTTTGGCACAAGGTCTTGACTATGTGGTTATGAATTCTGGCATTATGCATTCCATCATTATGAAAGTGGATATTGATATTTCATGTGATTATTAGACTATTAGAATATCCATGTGAATAAGTAAATGGAATTATTTGATTTTATAATTTCCATATTATGTTGAATTATAAGTTTAAATGGATTTTTTTTAGTCTTATACATTGCCTTAAATGTTTATGCTTATTTATAAATATTTCCGCTATATTGTTATCCTTACTGAGCATCTGAGCTCACCCCTTTCTATGTTTTATTTTCCCCAGGATGTGAAGAAGTATTTTATGGTCAACCTGTAGGGATAGGATAAGGATATAAGTTTTTTCAAAAAGGTATGAAATGTTGTTGATGTTTTTATTTCATGATGTAATGTAAAACTTATGAATGTTTCTAGTACTTCCAATGATACTAAATTGATCAGTATTTCAGGATTTGATCCCATGTGATCATGCTAATTTTATGTAATAATGCACCGACTCTCGGTAACTAGGGTCGGGGTGTTACAGTTGGTATCAGATGAATTTTATTACAAACCTTAAAACAAGATTTTGAAAAACTATGATTAGAAAACATTACCCTAAGATATAATTTGAATATTAGTATAGAATAACCTCCAAGAATTTTGGTATTGTAGGTATTTTGTATGTTTTCTAAGAAATACATCCCTGTATGGATATGAGAAGGTAGAGGCGGCTCTGGCATAGATGTACCTATGGGTCAATCTCAAAAACACCACTTTGAGCTAGACTCTAATGAGAACCAGTGCACAACAACGGGCCTTCCTACACTCTTGGTTATGACACTCCCAGGGGACATCCTTAGGATAATTATCATTTTATTTACAAAACATTTTGAATGGTTTATTAGTATATACCTTCTCAAAGAAAACATTTTTACAATTATGGATTATATCCATAAAATTTTCAATTTATGTTAAGTGTTTTACATGTTTTGAATTATGTATTTAAATTCATAAACTAATCTAGTGTATGTCATTGTTTAGAAATGACGTCTAGTGGAAGGAATGGAAACTGTATCAACACACATAATCCATGTAGGGATTTCCCTCCTACTCAAAATAATTATAGTGGAGCTAGTGATGCAATTGGTGTTGATCATCTTATCACCATACTGGGACAACTCACTCTGGTTATGAATAATAACCTTACCTGTATGGAGCACCTTGATCCACAACATGGAGTATCAATGTTAGACCAATTCATGAGGAAAAAACCACCCAGATTAAATTGTATTACAAATCCATTAGTATCTGAGTAATGGATAAATTCCTTAGAGAAAATATTTCATGCTTTGAGGAGTAACGAAAGGGAAAAGTTTTCACGGAAGTTTATCACCTCAAAGAATATGTGGATCAATGGTGGTCCTTAATACTGAACACAAAGGAAGATGAAGAGTATCGAACATGGAATAGAGGGGGTTTAAATAGTTTTTCCAAGAAAAATACATTCCTCATGATCATAGAGCGGATATAGAAAGACAGTTTCTGAGTCTGAGGAAAAAGGAGGATCATAATGTTAGAAAGTATGAGGCTAACTTTACAAGGTTATCAAGTCATGCTACATATTATATACATAACCCAAGGAGTAAGATTGATCGATTATTCAATGGGTTAAAACCATTTCTCTGGTAAGAATTAGACTCCAAATCCTTCTTATCATACGAAGATATTGTCTCATGTTCTATCAAGTTAGAAAAATAATTCTCTAAGCCTTACGAATTTAATGAAAAGTAGGAGAGGAAGAGACCTATTTAACACTTTGGAAATGGAAATAAGGAGAATAAGGGAAATGTTGAATATTCATTCTACGGTAAATGTGGGAATAAACACCCTGGTACTTGCCTAAATGAAATGGGAGTCTGTTAAAAGTGTGGTGAAAAAGGACACTAAGATCGTAATTGCAAGGGGAATAAAGAGGCTGTCAATGTTGAATGGTACAATTGTAGAGAAAAAGGGAATTATAAAAATCAATGTCCTAAGAGACAAGGAAACTTACCTAAAAAAAGGTAAAGAGAAAAAATCCAAGCTTATGAAATCACTACGGCTGAGGTTGAAGCTCCGAAAGATGTGGTGGTAGGTAATTTAATGGTTCACTCAAGTTTAGCTAATGATTTATTTGATTCTCGATCATCAAAAATTTTCATATCTTCCAAGTTTTATAAGAAAATTATATATTTCCAATTTGATTTAATAAGGGATTTGTCAGTCACAATTCCTAATGGAAGTATCATTGAAAAAATGTTTTGTGAATCACTTCCCATTAGGGAATATAAATTTTCTTTATCTGGTAATCTCATTATCATACCCATGATTGAATTTGATATAATCCTTGGTATGGATTGGATTTCAGACCAGGATGCAAAAAAAAATTTAATTAGAAGGAAGAT
The DNA here is from genome assembly GCA_963277665.1 of Viscum album. Lineage (NCBI taxonomy): Eukaryota > Viridiplantae > Streptophyta > Magnoliopsida > Santalales > Viscaceae > Viscum > Viscum album. The sequence continues at coordinate 1,476,176,830 of OY728148.1, read as the reverse complement.
AAAATTCATGATGATGATAAGGAGTACCTTATCTTTATAGTAGAAACATCACCACCTAATTATTATCTAGGTCCACCCCATGTAGCTCAACTAAATTCAATTATTGGGGAGGAAGAGAATGAAATAACTATGGCTGAAAAAAAGAATGTTCAAATATAGGATGTACCTATTGTGTAATAATATGTTGATGTGTTTTTAGAGGATTTACATGGACATCCTTTAGAATGATAAATTGAGTTTTCCAATGATTTAATTCCTAGTTTAAGGCCCATATTGAAGAACCCTTATAGAATGGCCACTGTGGAATTAGTGGATCTAAAGATACAACTAGAGAAATTGAGCAATAAAGGATTTATTCTCCCTAGTGTTTCTCAATGGGGAGCCCCTGTTCTTTCTGTTAAGAAGATAGATGTATCTATGAGGTTGTGCATTGACTACAGGAAGATCAATGCTATAAGAATAAAGAACTAGTATCCACTACCTCGAATTGATGATTTATTCGACCAACTTAATGGAGCTCAATATTTTTCAAAGATTGTCCTATAATTTCGATATCATCAGTTGTGTGTGAAGAAGGAAGACATTTTGAAAACAGCACTTCGAACTAGTTACAGGCATTACGAGTTTATAGTTAGGTGTTATGGATTGACTAGTGCACCCTATGTCTTCATGGATCTAATGAATAAAGTTATCAAGGAATATCTTGATGACTTTATAGTGGTATTTATTGATGATATCCTGGTATACTCTAAAAGCTACGAAGATCATGAAAATCGCTTGCACATTATGCTGAAGACTCTTAGAAGAAATGAATTATATGGTATGTTTAGCAAGTATGAATTTTGGATTTAGGAGATTTATTTTCTTGGCCATACAGTCTTTAAGGATGGAATCTCTATTGATCCTTCAATGACCAAGGAAATATAAGAATTTCCAGCATTGACAAGTATAACTAAGGTACACAATTTTATTTATTTAGAAGGTTATTATCGACATTTCGTCTAGAATTTTTCATGATTGGCTTACCCATTAACCAAGCTCACACGAAAAGGGGTTAATTTTTTATGGACAAAAGAGTGTGAAGAATGTTTTGAAGAACTGAAGAGAAGATTAGTCAATTCTCTTATCTGGACTCTACCATTAGGGAATGATTTCTTTGTTATTTATAGTGATGATTCAAATGAAGGACTTGGCTGTGTACTTATGAAGAATGATAGAGTTATTTCCTATGCATCACGACAGCTAAAAATTCATGAACAAAACTATCCCACTCGTGATCTTGAGTTATCAGCTATAATCTTTGCTCTGAAAATATGAAGACACTATCTCTATGGTAAAAAATATGAGATTTATATTGATCACAAGAGTTTGAAGTATTTATCTCTCAAAAAGAACATTACATGAGGCAAAGGCAATGTCTCGAACTACTCAAGAATTATGATTTCACTATACACAACCACCCGGGGAAGGAAAATAAGGTGGAAAATGATTTGAGCAGAAAGGATCATGGAGTTTTGAACAAGATGAGATTTCAAAAGGATCTTATATACATGAATCTAGTAAAGATGGATATGGGGAAAACCATGGAAGGTGAAAAATCAATTATTTTTTAAATGGTTTCCAAACCATCTTTACTAGAAAGGACAAAAATTTCTCAGACTGATGATGAGTAATTTTAAAAAAAATATTAAAGCTGCGAATGATGGGAGATTGAGTGACCTCATATATGAAGATAGAATTTTGAAATTTGGGAAGAGACTTTTTGTTCCAAATACACATGATCTAAAAATGGAATTTCTGGATGATGCTCATAGCTCCAATTTCTCTATACACCCTGGTAGTACTATGATGTATTGATATTTGAAGGAACATTTTTTGTGGGACAACAAGAAGCCGGAGATTTCTGATTCTGTTTCAATATGTATGGTTTATAAACAAGAAAAAACTAGAAGGAAACAGCCTGGAGGATTCATGAAACCTCTTCCCATAACTGAGTGGAAATGTGATAATATTACGATAGACTTTGTTATGGGGCTACCAAAGACTCCTAGAAGGAATGATGTAATAAAGGTCATTGTTGATCGTCTTACCAAGTCAGCACATTTTATTTATATAAGAGAATATTTACCACTTGAACATATAGAAAGACTATATATTAATGAAGTTGTAAGACTTCATGGAAAACCTCTATCGATTGTTTCTGATCGTGATCCCTATTTTACATCAAGATTCTGGAAAAGTCTTCAGACGACCCTGGATACTGAACATCATTTGATCACTGCCTACCACCCTCAAACCAATGGAAAATCAAAACAGACTATTAAAACCTTGTAACATGTTGAGATCTTTCTCACATGACATTCAATGTATATGGGATCAATATTTACCTCTAGTAGAATTTTTCTATAACAATAGCTTCCATTCTAATATTTAGATGGAACCATATAACGCGTTATATGGAAAGGGATGTCGCACACCAACTTGTTGAGATGATGTTGGTGAAAGAAAACTTGTTGGCCCAGAACTAGTTGAGGAAACAATGAAAAAGGTGAAGATTATCCAAACCTACATCAAAGCATCCCAAAGTAGGTAAAAGCGCTATGCCAATAATCGAAGGAAGGATATGGAATTTCAAGTAAAAGACCATGTTTCCTTGAAGGTATACATGGAAGGGTGTTACACGTTTTAGTAAGAAGGGTAAATTGAGTTCCAGGTACATCAGACCTTTCGAAACTCTGGAATGAATTGGAGTTGTAGCTTATCGTTTGGTAATTCCTCCAATTCTCTCTAATGTTCATGATGTATTCCAAGTATCACTGTTGAGAAAATACATTCCTCACCCAACGCATGTACTCACCTATGAGGAAATTGAGCTAGAACCTGATCTATATTATTATTAAGAGTCTATCAAAATTCTGGATACCAAAGAACAAGTTTTGATAAACCGGACGACTCGTCTGAAAAAAAATTTATGGAGAAACCATAAGATAGATAAGTTAATGAGGGAACCTGAGGAACGTATGATGATGAACCACCCAAATCTTTTTATGCATTAATATTCTAGAAATTTTGAGGAAGAAATTATTTTAAGGAGGGGAGAATGTAACACCCAAAGCTTCCACGGTTCGTTTCCCTTTGAATAATGCAATAGCTTGCATTGTATGCAACTTCATGATTCTAACACACAACAACCAATCAAACTAGTAATTAGTAATATTAATACGCTCTTTTTAAAATTTTATAAATTTTATCATTCAACATGAACTTCATTTTTGGATTCGTAATATCTAAATTAGAATAGGGTAAATTTTTGGTATTTTTCTAAAAACTCTCAATTTTTTATGAATAGTGAAAAACATTGCGTTTCTGGTTAAAACCAACTTTTTATTTAAATAATTATTTATTTTATTTAAATTTATTTTATGTCAAAATAGCTACATAATATCTATATATGTTCAATGTATTTCATTGGATTCATTTTATAATAAGCTTAGATATATAAAAATTTATTGAACTTTTTACCGTCTGTTACCCACCTCCTAGGAGCATTTGCAAATTTGAATAAAACTTAATTTTACCACTTCTGTGAGTTGAATTTCAAAAATTCAAGAGACACAGTTAATATCAGTGAGTAAAATTTGGTTCAATAAGATGAAAATAATTTTTGGAGAATAGTAACTTTTGACTTTTATTTACCACAATTAAGAGTAAATAGGGTAATTATGAGTAAAAATCATATCATAATTACCCTAAAAAATTGTCCTAATTCTATTAGATAAGTTTAATTAGACAAAAAAACCTTATTAATAAAATATGATCCCCGTTGGTCCACTTGGTTTAGATTAGGACATTTATTGTTATTTTATTTAACGAAGTGATAAAATAGTTTAATTCAAAGTTTAATAACTAAACCATTTTCAATATAGGGTTAAAAAAATATAAATTTTACTGTAAATATTCATTAGAAATATAAAAATATTTCCTACATAATGATATTTTATTTATAATTTTTAGACAATAAATAATTTATTTTATTTATGAAACAATGATGATGTAGTAATTACCTTATTAAAGAAAAATTAAAATAATTGATATTATGAATATTTAAATAAATGTAATTTGAGACTTTTGATGAATTAAACTAATTTTCTAGGTTAATATGACATGTTAGGGTTGATTAAATATTTTTTATTCTATGTAATCATGCTTTTATGATTTTCACAAAAACCAAATACTAAATAGTGTAAAAATTGACATAATTGAGTTTTTAAAAAAAATACTATATTATTAATTGATAGAATATTCCTAAAAATATTAAGATCGGAAAAAAGACTTAGATAAGGTTATATATATTAATAATGATCCACTTTGGTTTCTCTTGTAAGTTTATATTAAGTTTATTAACCATATTATATAAAAATACAAAGAGACATAGTAAATGACAAACTATTTGACTAAGAGTTAAATCTAAAAGATAAGGTTAATATGGTGACCTAAACCTGTCTGAAACCTATTGGTTGAGATTTTTTAGACCCATACACACCTTAGCCTCTAAATAAATCATTTTGGATCCATTGGAAAACGAAAATGATTTTATTATAAAATAATATTCCAAGCAATTCCTAAAGTGACCCTCACCTCTCTTATAATAGGGAACTTACCCTTCTCTTAATTTTACACATCCAATGCCTTTTGGATTGGCCAAACCCTGGAAAAATATCCTTACAATTGTCCTCTATTAATCCTAGAGTCCTCCCTTTGGTCAGAAAGCCAGCCTAAGAATCTCTTTTGATCAAATCAAAAGGAAGAACCCAAAGAACATATAAATATTTCATCACCTCTTTCAAGTTCTTTTCTTCTTCCACTTCCCCTTTCCTTGTTGATTCCAATCTAAAATAATAACTCCAGTATCTTCTATATACTTTTATGTTATAATAAAAATGGTACAAACATATTCATTATTCTATCAATCATATGAATGACAAAGTCACCATATGTGCGTACGTACGGCTTACTATCTCCACGTCGTGGTGTAGTTTGTTATTCAAACACTTAATTATTTGGTTGGGTATAATAATGAGTATAACTAATTTAAATAATAAATATAACATTTTAATAATTCTGTATATATGATATACCATCCAATTACATACAATTTCACCATTTATATAGTGATATTGTCGACGTACGGATTATCGTCTCCGCGAATGCGATGAGATTCATTCCCCATTGTAATCATTCAAAAATAATTTTCATTTTATGATTAGAAATAATTTTTATGAACATAATATCATTATGTATATGAATCAAATATCTACTATCCATAACAAACATGGCTTACGTAACCAAGCATATAAAAGAAAATGAATCAGTTAACACCTGAAACATTGATAGTACTGAAATATTACTAACAAAGAAATATTAGAGGATCATATATGATATATTATATTGGTATATAGTTCTTGTATAATTTAATAAAAATGTTTTAACTGTTATAAAATAGGTTAACATACTATCAACAATGAAAAAGTACAAGGAAAGGGTTAATTTCACAATCTCTTTATTATCCGATGTTGTTTTTACGTAAGTATCTATTGGGACCTCCTTATCATCCACATCTGTGTTTTCTTAAAAATATAATTCGAACATTTTTACTATTTACTATACTACGGGTTAAAGTCTTTTATACACTTATTTGACCATATATTTTTTGAAAGTAATCTTTATTTTGTTTTCTAAACAAGTTACATTATGAAATTTTCGACAAAATTAAGGTAAGAATGTATTTTTTTAACTTATACAGAGGGTGTAGCTATTTTTCGTCGTTATATCATCGTCAAAGCTTCCCATACAAGTTTATAAAAATATTTTCAAAATAAATTTTTTATTTTATAATTATATGACTTTTAAATTATTTCAAAATAGAAATAGATATTTCTCTAAAAAAGTTTTGATTTCATATATGTCAACATCAATTGATGAATTTTAAGCTTGTTTGAAGTTGATTTGTTATGATTCAAAACTTCCATATTGTATTGATGGTTATGTGATATTCTTCAATGTGGATGTGTTATTTTTACACCATTCGTGGTTTATGGATAAAGTATTGACATTTAGTATGATAGTTTTAATATGAATGTTTATGTTATGTTTAAACCTTTTCATATGAGGAATGCATTGGACTTAGTAAGTGATGGGTGGAGCCCACTATAGCTCCTTGATAAAATGGTAGGTCTTATGAGACAAACTAGTGTCTTGGCACAAGGCCTTGAAAAAATATTATTTGTAGTCTTGGAACAAGGCCTTGACTATGTGGTTATGAATTCTTGAAATATGCATTCCATCATTATGAAAGTGGCTATTGATTTTTCATGTGATTATTAGACTAGAAAAATATCCATGTAAATAAGTAAATGGAACTAATTGATTATATCTTTTCCATAGTATGCTGAAGTTTAAGTTTAAAAGGATTTTGTTTTAGTCTTATACATTGCCTTAAATGATTATTCTTATTTATAAAATATTTTTCTATATTTTTATCCTTACTGAGCATATGAGATCACCCATTTCTATGTTTTATTTGTCCCAGGATGTGAAGAAGTATTTTATAGTTTAACTGTAGGTATAGGCTAAGGATATATGTGTGTTAAAAAGGGGGAAAAATTTTGTGGATGTTTTTATTTCATGATATATTCTAAATCTTATGAATGTGTCTAGTGTTTCCAAGGCTACTAAAATGATCAGTTTTTCGAGATTTGATCCCTTGTGATAATGCCAATGTTATGTAATAATGCACCGACTATGGGTAACTAGGGTCGGGGAATTATATCTATGAATCTATTTCCTTCGTGGATGGCTACTCTGGGTATAATTAAATTCATATGGCCCTAGAGGATGATGAATCTATAGCATTAATATCCCCTGAAGGTGTGTTTTTCAATTGGTTAATGCCATTTGGTTTAAAGAATGTAGGTGAAACATATCATTGTGCCATGCACCAGATCTTTAGACCATTCTTAGTGAAATTTGTTGAATGTTATGTGGATTCTTTTGTGTTCAAATATAAAAAATGTTCCAATCAATTGCCTGGTATAAAGACCATATTAAATAAACTACTGCAACACAGTTTGAAGAAGAACCCCTTAAAATGTGCTTTCAGGGAAACCTTAGGAAAGTTTTGTGGCTTCTTTTTATGCCACCATGTTATCAAAGTTTATCCTGAGAAAATAGATTCAATCTTTGGCAAGTCACCTTCTAGAAATTTGAACGAATTAAGAGGTATCCAAGGACACTTGGCCTATATTCAACACTTTATCTCCAATTTGTAAGAAAAGTATTTCACCTTCACTAAATTAATGAAGATGGGAGTCACCTATCAATAGACAGAAGACATCCAAGAAGCATTATATACCCTCAAGAAATATCTCTGGAGTCCACTTATATTAATGAAACGTGTTGAACGAATAACACTTATTCCCTATGTGGTAGCTTTAGAGTGATCACTGGGTTCCTTCCATTCCCAAAAGAATAATGATGGCAGTGATAACAACCTTTAATATCTTAGACAAACTATGATTGATGCTGTTGACGCTCCTTTCGTCACGGAATCTAAAGTTCGGAAAAGGGAATATCTGAGCTCAAAGTGATTAATCCTTTGAAGAAACATCAAAAATCGACAAAGGGATGAAAAAGGAGAACATTGCCCATAGGTCGCGCAAGTTCCCTCTTGGTCGCGCAAGTACACTTGCGCGCCGCCTCAACACTTGCGCAACCCCTCATGGTCGTGCAAGGGACTTGCGCGACAGATCTGGTAACCGCCCAGTAACCGCCCGGGGTCTTCTTTTGCCTATAAATAGACCCTGTGGGCCCCCCATTCGAGAGGATCTCTTTCCAGAAACTCGGATCAAAGCTCCCGACGCCCAAGTCTCTTTTCAAAGCTTCCAGAACACTTCTAAGGTAATTTCTTACCTAGAATGGAAGATCTAAAGGGAAGAAGGAAGGCCAAGTGTTGAAACTTATCAAACACTTGCGCGCTGACTTAATTCCTTCAATATAACTTGCGCGTCCCCTCTCTGGAAGAACCTCAAGAGGATGATAAAGGGTTTAATAAAGAATCGCTCAAGTATTTCAACTCTGGTTGTAAATCGCACAAGTATCCCTCATGTCGCGCAAGTATACTTGCGCGACCAATACTTGCGCGCCGCCGCAGGACTTGCGCGACTTTTAATACTTGCGCGCCCCTATCTTTTTGGGTGCCCATCTTGCCCATTTTACCCCTCTTAAGCCATTTCACCTTTCCTATTCAAGATTCAGTCTTCAAAATACTCTTCAAAAGCCATTTACGGCATGATTTCTTGATTTTACATCCTTATCTGAAAGGAATTCTGTGAAATACCTCTCAACACCCAGTGATTTAAACATCTTTATGTCACCAAAGATTGAGAGTTCATTCATTTCAACCTCATCCTTTAAGATGAGAAAATTCTAACCTGGGTCTCCTTTTCAGGAATAAGACTCAGTCATAACCTTGGGCTTCCTTTTCAGGAGTAAGCCCCAAGTCCCCTAACCTAGGCTTCCTTCTCAGGAATAAGTCCTAGTCATAAATCTTGGGCATCTTTCTTAAGAATAAGCCCCAATCAAGTCCTTTAATCTTGGGCATCCTCCTCAGGAGTAAGCCCCAAACCTTAATCCCTAACCTGGGTCTCCTTTTCAATAAAGACTCAGTCATAACCTTGGGCTTCCTTTTCAGGAGTAAGCCCCAAATCCCCTAACCTAGGCTTCCTTCTCAGGAATAAGTCCTAGTCATAAATCTTGGGCATCCTTCTTAAGAGTAAGCCCCAATCAAGTCCTTTAATCTTGGGCATCCTCCTCAGGAGTAAGCCCCAAACCTTAATCCCTAACCTGGGTCTCCTTTTCAATAAAGACTCAGTCATAACCTTGGGCTTCCTTTTCAGGAGTAAGCCCCAAATCCCCTAACCTAGGCTTCCTTCTCAGGAATAAGTCCTAGTCATAAATCTTGGGCATCCTTCTTAAGAGTAAGCCCCAATCAAGTCCTTTAATCTTGGGCATCCTCCTCAGGAGTAAGCCCCAAACCTTAATCCCTAACCTGGGTCTCCTTTTCAGGAATAAAGACTCAGTCATAACCTTGGGCTTCCTTTTCAGGAGTAAGCCCCAAATCCCCTAACCTAGGCTTCCTTCTCAGGAATAAGTCCTAGTCATAAATCTTGGGCATCCTTCTTAAGAGTAAGCCCCAAGTCTCTTAAAATTTCTCTTAACCAGTCACAAATTTTCTTTGATTTGGGTTTCCTTTTCAGGAATAAAACCCAATCATAAGTCCCCTCCTAACTTGGGCATCCTCCTTAGGAGTAAGCCCCAAGATTAGAGTATTCAAATCTCCATGAAGCACATATAACTTTGTGGACCCTGTTCTTGGATTTTCTCCCTAAAAGTAAATCCTAAACCTTCGCCTATCTGGGCAGTCATCTATACATAAGCCCCAAAACAAAATTCTTATGATTGCATCTTTTACGGCTCAATGGTCTAAATCTTACCAATACCTCTTGTTTCTCACACCGATCATGACTCACGTGAGCTTAGAGTGTAAAAGTAATTATGACATTCATCTTTGAGACATCAATCATAAAACATCATATCCCATTCCTCGAACTACGTGGGTTCTGATTCCTTTTTTCAAAACAAAGGATACGTAGGTAGCCCATTCATGGGTTCGATCCCAACATTGAAATAATCTCTGTCCTTCTGAATGACGATAAACTTCAAGTGCCCCACTGAGTGGCTTTAAAACCAGCCTGGTCATCAAAATGACCAAGAGACTTTTATATAAATGTTTTGAAGGATACCATTGACCAAGAATCTCTAAAAAAATATAGATGATTCTATATTTGATGAAGAACCTCGAATACATATAAAAGATTCTCTAAATTTCTTGCATATTTAATCATTGATTGTTAAAACTAAAGGAAAGCTCATTTTATACTTGGTAATGTAATAAGGATTCACGAATTTAACTTAAATCTATAAAGAGAGTCCCGGAGTAGACAATAATTCCCCTCAAAAAGGTGTGATGAGTCCGACCTCCCATCCTCTCGACCAATGCAAATTCCTAAGCCTCATTAGCCCACAAGCTAATGAGCGCCTGCCTTTGGAAAGTAGGTCCAAACGGATGTGGAATCATTGGATGTTTCCGGTTCTACGAACAAACCCGTTAGAAACCGATCGGAACGTTTGAATCTCCCCTCCAGGAGGTCATCCCCGGATTCCGCGCGAAACAAAAATGGTGAACCCGACGTGAATCCTTAACCAAGTTAAAGTGATGTTCTTCTTATCTGTTAGGCCCTTTGGGCCAACAAGACAATCATTGACATATGATCATCCAAAAGATGCAGTAGCCGGATTCATCTTGATTATGTCTGTTACATGGAACAGGCACTCTTTTTTTCAAAATCTTCTACAAAAATGGCTTTCCTTAAATTCACCCCTATGAATACTACTGCTAGGAACACCTCTACTGTGAGGTCTGCTGCCGTGAAAACCAATACTGCTACTCCTGCTGGAACGTCATCCGCTCTGAGGATGACATCACCAACTCAGCGTCTTCAACGCTATGTTTCTAATGCACTGGTTAAGGAGTACCGTCGCAACGGTACTATCCCAACTTTGGAGGCCGCTCGTCAAGCCCTCCAAGTTAACAATTCTACCTGGTCGTCCGGACAACGGCGACCAGCAATCAAGAAGCAGACGGTGCTGACTACCGTCTCCAACCGTTTCGGGTCGTTATCCCCGGAACGCAATTTCCATTCACTCCCTTACTCTGAGGAAGTGAATGAGCAGGTCCCGTAGGACCTTAATTCAAAAAGACAGGAGTCCTTCTCAAGGGCTCCCATCAACAATCGCCGCCAGACTCGTGCGGTAGTGCGCCCTCAACATGATGAGGGTACCGACTCCAGGCGTTCAACTCAGGTTCCTCGAACCCGAGCAGGCAAGATGAATCGCCAGAGACGGAACCCAGTTAACAATAGGCAGGTTGTCATCCCTGTCATCTCCGGAGAAGTCCACCAACCTAACTTGGTGGAAAATAACGAGCAGGCATACACACCTGTTCGTTTTAATCCCGATGTCCAGCAGACTCGTCTGGCAGCATCAAGCCGATCCCGCCAGGCAATTCCGGCGGAGTACCATAGGCAGGAACATACACCTGCTTATACATCAGCAGTTAGTCAGCAGGCTCGTCTGACTACATATGGTGGATCTCGTCAACCGCGTTTGGCGAAGTGTAATCAGCAGGCACATACACCTGCTAATACTAATCAAGCCTACCAACAGTCTCGTTTGGTAGCGCACGGAGAAGTCAGTCGGAAAGCCCCGACGACAAACAGGAGACAGACTAAACTCTCTGCCTCCACACTTGAGTACTGTCAGGATTCACTGACAGGAAAAGGAGGACAGGAGCAGGCACATACACCTACTCCAAGCCCGGAATGGACGTATATCCCTGTTCCGGCGGCTGAAGTCACCAAACATATTTTGTCAATGGTGAAAGAGCAGAAGCAAATTCCTGCTCATATTCTGGATGCTTGCCAGGATATCATAACAGCTTCAGCATCATCTCAAGGACAGACACATAAATCTATCCCTAGCAGTGGAGTGACACATCAACAATTCACTCCGGAACAGACACACACATCTGTTCCAGTCCAAGAGGGTTGTGGGGCCTACTCCCCCATATCATACGGACAACCAAGTCAGGCACATACACCTGATTTGAGCGATGATCATCAGCCTAACCTGACCATCTTTCCTGATCAGGCACATACACCTGCTCAGAGCAATCACTTTCGTCATCAAGTGATTTCTAAAGCGAGTAAGAAGGCATCTAAGAAAAAGATCCGCCCAGCACAGTCAGGAGATCAAAGGCCAATCTGCAACAAGGCCTTGCTCGATGCTGGAGTTCTTGAAGCCCTCAGACATTTATCTGTCGGAATTCAAGATTCTACTCCCTCAGTTCCCAATAACAGGAACATTAATCCCGAAGGTCTTCAACAGACACTTCCTCATGAAGACTTGCTTCATGAAAATTCGGTCAATCTTGAAGTTTCTTCTTCAGATGAGAACCACAGGAACCCTCTGTGTGGTCAGAAGACCAAGGAGCAAGAGATTTCATCTTTTGTTGTAACCCATCATGAAGGTCCTCCTCATGGTGATGAACTTCGCTGCGAAAGTCCTCTCCGCAGTAGTGATTCACATTGTCTCGAAAATTCTTCAGAAGGCAATGTAGTGACGAGAAAGCCCTCCTATCTCGAGGCACTTGCAAACGTAAAACCAGTCATGTCTGATGCTTTACTATCGGCAGGTGAAACTCTTTCTCCATCAGAAGATAGCTTGGGGTTCAGGTTGGTCTCCGAACCTTCCCTGGGTCATTCATCTTCCAGCATGAATAGTGATTCCTCTACCAATCTTGTTGAATCCGATGAAGCAACAAGGAAACACCAACTCTGGTCCAAACAGGTAGAAGAATCTTCATTTAATGATAAAGAGGAAATGTTGAACATGAGGAAAAAACTGGCAAAAGGTGAAGTACCAGTCATGTTTTGGCCTTTGGCTGATTCACAGTATGACATTCCAAAGATGTTGACGGATGATGGAATCCATGATATTCGTCTTAACATATGGAAAACTCTTTGTCAATTAAAGAAGAAGGTATTATCTTACGATGAATATGAAAATCATCTTAAGATAATAGAAGGGTTACAACGCCAGATTGATTTGGCATCTCTATCAGTCTCTCAGTATCCGAAGGCTGAAAAGCAACAGAGAACCCTTCAACGTTCATGCCTTGGCGCACTAAGAAGGTTGCGTCAGTTAATTTCCAATGCTCTATCTAATGTTCATATCAGAGGATGGGGTATTCACGGAGCACTACATTTCACAGTGCTTTCCGGTCAGCAAAGCCCGCCGAAAATGGTCTCATGCAATGTTATTGCCCATGGCCGGCCACAGTCAATGGGCTTTGTTCATAATCAAAATCTTGCTCGAGATCAAGCTTCAACTAGTTCCTCTCAAAGTCAAGTATATAGAGAACAGGTTGTTGAATTGCTCCTACATCAAGCAGGCGAGAATATTGCGCAAGCCTCTCGTCTGGAGCAAACACGTCATCAAATGACAGAAGTTTCGGAAATCATCCAACGGTCTGTTGAACCAGGTGATAAAAGTGGATACAGGTTAATGCATCCAGCTAATTTCCGAACTAAGATCCGCAAGATCAAGAGAAATTTCAAGAAGATCTCAGACATAGCATGTCAAGAGACACCCCAGCTTGCCAGACTGGGGACTTCTCTAACCCAACCCTTAGAATCAACGAATGGTATTCGAGGAGTTGAGCGGAAGCAACAGGAACACCCCCAGTCCACCGGACTGGGGACTTTTTCAAATCTTCAATCCCTCCCTCAGAGAAAGTCAGTATTCTCTCGATTAGGGAATAAACCTCAAGAGGAACGAAGAGCCAAGATGTCAGGAGATTCTCTCCAAGTGACGGTTCACAAAGAAATTCCTGAGGGGTCAAGTCAACGGAATGCCATGTCTTATCATGGACATAAAAGGAGACAATATCACAGAAATGCTGATAGAAAGGATTCCATGAAATATGCATCCATTAATGTCATCACTGCCGTTGCTGCTGATTCACCAAATGAGGCTCAATCAGAGGGATCAGATGAAGAGGTTCCTGCTCAAGAAGTTGCGCACACAGACCTAAATGAAGAAGGTGTGCGCACACGTAATCAAAGGCTTACCCAAAATCTGGGTATTCCTTCAAGTAACCCACTTCCCCCTCTCCGAAAAGGATCCAATAAGGGGAAAGGAAAGAATCAGGTTACTTATCACCCTTCCTCTGAAGGAGGTCAATCGCTCTCATTAGAGCAAAGGTTTGCACAACAGGAGGAAGAAATGAAAGAATTAAGAAGGTTGAATGCAGAACTACTTCAGAGTAGTCTTCTTCTTAAGAATACTGAAGTCCGACAGCCGAAGGAATTTGTTGTAACTACTGAGATGGATCAGGAATATCCTCCTTTATCAGTACACCCACAGAGGTCTAATCCTACGGGTCAAACGCAACAACGGTTGGCAGCACTACCATTAGTTGCAGCACCAACCTCCACGGCTGTCCAAGCTCCATTCATTGCACCTACCCAAAACCAAGTTCAACCTGACGTTTCTCAAAAGTTAATAACTACTATTGAGTCCTTAACAGCTCGGTTAGAAACTATGGAAGGGAAACGGGCGCAAGTTCAACCTGAAAAGAAAGTTTACCCTGAATGGGTAGATTCAATTTCTCCTCCATCCAGTTTTGGAAACCCTATTTTCCCTACTTTCAATGGATCAGGTGACCCTGAACAACATTTGACGCATTACGTGTCTTGTTGTGATCCTATGATGGGAACTCCAGAGCAACAAGAAGCAGTGAAACTCAGATGCTTCGTGCGAACCTTGCAAGGACCAGCTTTTGTCTGGTATACAAGCTTGAAATCCCGGTCAGTCATCGGATGGGAGGATATTCGTCAAAAATTCCTTCTTCAGTTCAGCTCAACTTTGCCAAAAACGACAGTTTTCGATCTTACAAACTGCAAGCAAAGGGAGAATGAAAGAGTCTCTGATTTCATTGCTCGTTGGAAGGGATTAACGTATTCCTTGAGTTTATCACTCCCTCAGGAGGAATTGTTGCCAATCTGTGTGGCAAATTTGCGTGACGAATTACGCACGCCATTGATCCCTGTGAAATACACAGGAGGGTTTCGAGACCTTACTTCAATCGCTCAACAGATTGAAGATTCCCTTATGCAGGCTAAGGTTAAATCTCGTGTAATTCCATCAGCTCCAGGAAGAAGAATGGGTAAAGCAGAAACTGCTACAGTTATGCTTAAACAGGAACCTGTACCTATTTCTACTTCAAAACCTTCATCTTCTCGAAGGGCTCCACCTCCTGAACGCCAACAACAAAGGCTGTTTCGTCCAAATGATCAAAAAGATCAACGAAGAAAACAATTTGAGGATATGAAGAGTAAAACATACTCTTTCCGAAGTGAGCAAGTTCCTGGTTACTTCATTTCAGCTCTGGAGAATAATTTGGTTCAATTACCAGTGCCGAAGAGACCAAACAAGGAAGGAGATGAAGACCGTCCCAATTATTGTCCCTTTCATCAAATGTTGGGGCATCCCATCCAGGAGTGTTTTGTCTTTAAAGACCTCCTACAAAAGATGGTCGACTTGGGACAAGTCAAATTGAAGGGTTCTTCAGCTCATGTAGCGTGTATTACCGCTACAGATCCAGAGGAAGGAGGCGAGTGGCAGGAAGTCAAAAGCAAAACTGCGAAAAAAATATGATTATTGGATGGTCAGAAAGACAATCAATCGGACCCATTCCATTTTGCGAACACAATTGAAGAAGCCAATTGTGTCTCCTACAAAAGCTGCAGTAAAGCCTCCATCAAAAGACAAATCCTCAAAAGGGCAGAGCAATTCAAAGAAGAAAGAGGAATCAGAAGAAGATGAGTATGTATCAAAGCCTAAATTGTCTTTGACCCTGGCAGATTTCATGCCATCTACTTCAAAGCAACGGGCACCGTCCCACCAAACGGCACAGCCTAAACAGGCTAATTTGGCAGAGTCTTTATCAGACGAAGAATTGATCTTTGGTTCTGTTAATATGATTCAATTAACAGATTCATATTCCAGTCTTGATGAGCCTGAATTCCCTGTATCAAATAAAGGAACCCGAGGAAGTTCTAGAGGTTCAGGATATAGGGGAAGACGTGGATCTTTCCGAAGCCACTACTCTAATTCTACCCCTGCTAGCACTGTATATGCAGCAGAAACTCGTGGTAGAGCCCTTCAGCGAGCTCAAAATGAACAAGCAAGTTCTTCTGCCAATGGCCAACTCAGCTTCGGCACAGTTATTTTGGAAGACCGATTAAATGTTCCATCTTCTTTATCTCAGCAAGTAAATGGATCTAATCAGTCTAATTTTCCAAAACCAAAGATGTTGCCAACTTCAATACAAGAGGCATCAGCTTCCAAAGCATCTGCTTCCAAGGTACCTGCTAAACCGCATATTCCTATTGGGAAACGCAGGCCTCTAGATCAAAAGTATGATATATTGAAACACTTGGCCCAAGTACCAGCCAAATTATCAATTTTGGATGCTTTGAATCTATCAAAAGATCTTCGGGAAGCACTCATCGAAGCTTTGTCAAGTCCTCAGGAGTTTGAAGCTGAAATTGCTGCAGCTGAAATTTATCACATAGAGAATAATCCTGCAGAATGCCATGCAGTGATATCTTTTACTGATAAAGACGAAGATGATGTTGTGCATGGGCACATAAAACCTTTGTACCTATCTGGCAAAGTCAATGGTATAGATGTTCGAAGAGCTTTTATTGACAATGGTTCAGGAGTCAACCTCATGCCCATTCGCACACTTCGTCGATTGGGCCTCACGGAATCTGATTTATCTCCTTCTACCATGATGTTGCAAGGATATGATAAAAATGAACAAGAACCACTGGGAGAAGTTACGCTCAGAACTCAGTTTGGAGATCTTGTTTCCAATTCAGATTTCATGATTGTTGATCAAGACTCAGCTTTCAATATCTTGCTTGGAAGACCCTGGTTACATCAGCATGCAGCTATTCCGTCATCATACCATCAATGTCTCAAATACTGTTTCGATGGTCAAGTTGGAACATTGTATGGTGATAAGGCCCCGTTCAAAACATGTGAGTCTCAATACATTGAGGCGGAATTTTATCACATGAAGGGAAGAGAAAAATCTACAATGAAGGAAATTACCAAAGTTAATGCTCCATATGGTTTGGAAAAAATTCCAATAAATCCATTTTCACATGTGAGTACAGATTATGTGTTACCTATCAGTCAAATTGAAAAAATAGGCCCAAATCAAAATACTCTTATGGAAAGATCCATAATGTCAATTACGGCAATCGAGCCAGACAACATGGGAGAAATTGGTAACTTACCAAGCAGTGATGAAAGCATAAGTGGTGACGTTTTCATTTCATCTGCTGAAATCCAACAAGTCTATACTTCGCTAATCAGGCCAGAAGAAGTTA
Organism: Viscum album; assembly: GCA_963277665.1. Taxonomy (NCBI): domain Eukaryota; kingdom Viridiplantae; phylum Streptophyta; class Magnoliopsida; order Santalales; family Viscaceae; genus Viscum; species Viscum album. Next base: position 1,476,159,689 of record OY728148.1, on the reverse strand, counting down.
TAGCAACACCAGAGGTGAATGTTGATGTCGATTCTCAATCCATCATCTCCTCTTTATTTCCCAAAGAAGACCCTTTTTCATCAATAGGGTCGGAAATGGAAGCTTCTTCTTCAAAATGTGAAAATTTTGACATCTCTTATGATCATGAGAATTTCGTTTTTTCATCTACTTTGCAAGTAGAAACGGAAGATATAACACATGATGAAGAGGAAGAGGAAGATCTTAGAGATGCTCCTCCAGCATTTGAAGAGGGTATCTCTACCACTGTGGATGAACTCAGAGAAGTAAATCTGGGTACAGAGAAAGATCCACGCCCCACTTTAATTAGTGCGGCCATGACCCTTGAAGAACAAGAGATGTATATTTCTTTTCTAAAGCAAAATAAAGATATTTTTTGCTTGGAATTATACAGAGATGCCTGGCCTTGATCCTGATGTTGCCACCCATCATTTGGGTTTGCCAAAAGAACATCGAGGATTCAAGCAAGCCGCGAGAAGAACACACCCAACCTATGCTTCCAAAATCGAGGCTGAAGTGGATAAGCTTATCAAAGCTAACTTCGTCAGAGAAGTTCAATATCCCAAGTGGTTGGCTAATATTGTCCCAGTAAAGAAAAAGAACGGACAAATTAGGGTTTTCATTGATTTCAGAGATCTTAATCGGTATTGTCCCAAAGATGATTTTCTAGTTCCGATTACAGAACTCTTAATTGATGCGACGGCTGGCTATGAAGTACTTTCTTTCATGGATGGATATTCTGGATATAATCAGATCCGAATGGCCCCAGAAGATGAGGAATATACAGCCTTCAGAGCTCCTCAAGGTGTGTTTTGTTACCGGGTGATGCCCTTTGGTTTAAAGAATGCAGGTGCAACATATCAACGCGCCATGCATCGTATCTTCAAACCTTTTCTAGGGAAATTTGTTGAATGCTATGTAGATGATTTAGTCGTTAAATCCAAACAACGTTTTGATCACTTGGCTGATTTGGAAATCATATTCCACAAGCTTCGACAACATAATTTGAAGATGAACCCCTTAAAATGTGCTTTTGGGGTAACCTCAGGAAAATTCCTCGGCTTTGTTGTACGCCATCGTGGTATTGAAGTCGATCCTGAGAAGACCAAATCAATCCTTGGTATGTCACCTCCTCAGAATTTGAAAGAATTAAGAGGAATTCAAGGACACTTAGCCTATATTCGGCGTTTCATCGCCAATTTGGCAGGCAAAAGTTTACCTTTTACCAAATTATTGAAGAAAGGAGTCACTTACCAGTGGACTAAAGAATGTCAAGAAGCATTTGATGTTCTCAAGAAATACCTCTTAAGTCCACCAGTACTTATGCCACCTATTGAGGGTAGACCTCTTATCCTCTATGTGACAGCTTTAGAGCGATCATTGGGTGCCTTTCTCGCTCAAAAGAATGATGCTGGGAATGAAAATAGTCTCTACTATCTCAGTAGAACTATGCTTGAAGCAGAATCCCGGTATTCGAGTATTGAAAAGTGCTGCCTAGCATTAATCTTTGTAGTTCAGAAACTGAGACACTACCTGCAACATCACGAGGTCCAATTGGTATCTCGTAATAATCCACTCAAATTCATCCTTAGTCGTCCAATGCTTACAGGACGTCTGGAAAGGTGGGCGGTTATTCTACAGCAGTTCGACATTCAGTATGTGTCTCAAAAGGCAATTAAGGGCCAAGCTCTGGCTGATTTCCTGGCTGAACACCCTTCAGTGGAAGACACATATTCAGATATCGAACTCCCTGATGAGGAAGTTTTTTCTATTCAAGAGAATCCTCAAACATGGGAAATGTATTTTGATGGTGCTTCTAGAAGTCCAACAGGGAAGAAAATGGAAAATCCTAAATTCAACAAAGTTGGTTTAGGAATTGTGCTCATTTCTCCAGATAAGGCAGTGTTACCTTATTCCTTTTTGTTGTGGGAAGGTGGTACCAATAATGAAGCTGAATACCAAGCTCTCATTGCAGGCTTGGAGTTAGCACTTCAAGCACAAGTGAATCACTTAAAGGTGAAAGGTGATTCAGACCTGGTAATCAAACAAGTCAATGGGGATTATGCCATCAGAAAAGAAGAATTAATCCCTTTGTATGATTACGTCAGAGAGTTAATGTCGGAATTCCCTTCAGAACCGACATTTTCTTATGTCCCAAGATCACAAAATGCTCAAGCTGATGCACTGGCTAATATAGCCACAGCTTTAGCAGATCCAAATCGGGACGAGACAACCATCGGTATTGCCCACCGTCGTGCAATTTCACCTTATGTTCAAGTCAGAACAGAGGAAATTAATGAAATTAGTCCCATTCCTGAACCATATGGTCATACTACAGGATGGATGTCACCTATCAGGGAATACCTTCAAAATGGAACACTTCCACCTGATAGAGCCGAGAGAGAACAAATTCGGCGACGTGTGGTCAATTTTACTCTTTATGATGGTCCAAACCACCTCGAGAAAATTCTCTACAAACGTGGTTTTGATGGAGTTCTCTTCAGATGTATTGATGGTGAAGAGACAATGGCTGTCATAAAAGAAGTGCATGCAGGAGTCTGTGGTGCCCACCAGTCTGGACATAGACTGTCTGATCAAATTCGAAGGCTTGGATACTTTTGGCCTTCAATGATACAAGATTGTGTTAATTTCACAAAGAAGTGTCATTCATGCCAAGTATATGCCAATTTCATTCATCAACCTCCAGAGTTGCTTCATACGGCTAAATACTCATGGCCATTTGCCACATGGGGAATGGATGTGGTAGGACCTTACCCTTCAGCTACGGCCAAGCAGTTTAAGTACATTCTTACTGCTACTGATTTCTTTTCCAAATGGGCAGAGGCAGTACCTCTCAAAGAAGTCAGTTCTAAATGCATTGTTAGCTTCATCAAGTCTAACATCATTACTAGATTTGGTGTCCCTCATACCATATTGACAGACAACGGCACCAACTTCTGTTCTTCTGAGGTAAAGAGATTGTATCAAGAATACAACATTAAGTCCAACCATTCATCTCGATATCATGCAGCGGCTAATGGCCAGATAGAGGCCTTCAACAAGACTCTTTCAAATATACTGAAAAAGATGGTGGATAAAGATAAGAGGTCATGGCCTGATAAACTCTTTCATGCTTTATGGGCTTATCGGACTACCACTCGCAATGCAACGCAGTCTACTCCATATTCATTAGTATATGGAACAGAAGCAGTCTTGCCAATTGAAGTTCAATTACCCTCACTCAGAATAGCCATTTGTGATCAGTTATCGACAGATGAGCAATCCCAAAAGCGTTTGAATGAATTGGAACAGTTAGATGAGAAGAGATTGTGCACTTTGCACCACTTGGAAATCTATCAGAATCGAATAGCACGAGCTTTTAACAAAAAAGTTCGTCTTCGTTCATTCATTCAGGGAGAATTGGTATTGGTTCTCAGAACACCAATGATACCAGGAAAGAAACCTCCCAAGCTTGAACCAAAATGGGAAGGACCTTATTCAGTACATAAGGTCTACTCCAATGGAGCGTATTCTCTGATTTCAATGGATGGAGAACACATCACGACTCCAACTAATGCCAGATTTCTGAAGAAGTATTTTGTATAAACACAAAATATTGTTCCCAGAACCAAGACTTACAATTGGTTCATACACCAAGGTCCGGTATGACCTTAAACTACACCAAGGTCCGATATGACCTTAAACTACACCAAGGTCCGGTATGACCTTAAACTACACCAAGGTCCGGTATGACCTTAAACTACAACTTCGTCCAACATGACATTAAACTGTGTCACCTTCAATGTCCGAGATGACATTAAACTAAATTTTGTCCCTGCAACATGACATTAAACTGTGCAGCACCAATAGTCCTAACTGCAAGACTTTAAACTGCATAGTCCCTGATTTTGTCCTACATGACAATAAACTGTATAGAAGTTCCTATATTTTGTCCGAGATGACATTAAACTATATTTTGTCCTAGCGACATGACATTAAACTGTATGGCACTTTCATCGTCCAGCATGACGTTAAACTGTGTTAAGTCCCTTATTGTCCTACATGACACTAAACTGTATTCTGTCCGAGATGACATTAAACTATATTGTGTCCTAGCAACATGACATTAAACTGTGTGGCACTTCCAACGTCCAGCATGACGATAAACTGTAAAAAGATCAGAACTGATATCCTCATATTGATTCACCTTAGTCTTAGCTACATGACTTTAAACTGTACAGCATCAGTTCGTCCTTGCTATATGACGCTAAAACTATACAGCAATGGTCCAGTATGACTTTAAACTGCAACTTCGTCCCACACGACATTAAACTGTGAAAAAGTTCCATAAACAGTCTAGCATGACCTTAAAACTGCATCATTCCTGGTCCATGTATACGACCATAAACTATTTGCAAATATGTCCAGCAAGACGTTAACTTGTGACGTCCTAACTACATGACGCTAAACTGTATAAAAGTCTCTCACGTCCGGAAAGACGTTAAACTATATAATCATCAAAAGTCCAGCATGACATTAAAACTGCACAATCCCCCTTTCGTCCAATATGACGTTAAACTGTATTGTCCCCATCGTCCTAACTACATGACGCTAAATTGTACAGAAAGTCCTTGATATGTCCTACATGACATTAAACTGTGCATCGTTAAGGTTGTTATTACCTCTTGTTTCTCACACCGAGTATGACTCACGTGAGCTTAGAGCGAACATCAACCATAACACTCCCTTTGGGCCACTAACCATGTGTAAGTCCCAACAACATTTTTTTTATTATTATTTTTAGATCATTGTCCCCAAAAAACAATTTGATCGTTAATTCATTCTTTAATTGAACTACACGGACTTTGATCCTTGCCCTCCAGGCTGGGTATGTAGGCAACCTCCCAAGGTTCAAGCCCAAAAACAATCTCTTCACATTGGTTCACCACCATCTCATATGATGATGATTTGTGAAACCACCCCTGGAATCAATATCTTTACATTGATTCACTTTCGTCCTTGTTATATGACGTTAAACTATACAACACTTTTGTCCGGTACGACAATAAACTACAATATTCTTTGATTTCCTCATTTGAGAGAGAACTATTATTGATATTAATTTTTCAATCATAGTTTTTCATTTTCAAAAGACTACGTGCATACATGGTAATGCCTAAACTTTTTATCTTAGGTTAAACCATCATTGCACTAAAGTCCCCTTTCACCCTTCACATGTACGAACCAAATTTGTACAAAGGGTAGATCTAGAACTACGTGGACTTGATTCCCATCCTTATGGGATACGTAGGAACATTCGAGTGTCCCTCGAATCCAGTCCCAAGTCTTTTGGGCCTAACCCCAAATTTCACTTTCAGTCCCTTGGCTGAAAAGTCTTCATGAAAACACACACTGTGTATTCATTATTATGGTCCGAATTCTATGACCCTAAACTAAGATCACTCATACTTTCGTCCTGCACGACGTTAAACTGCATTTCAAGAACTACGTATGGCTTGATTCTCATTCTTATGAGATACGTAGTGAAGTCCAAGTTTCAATTCAGGACCCAGCCACAACATGATTATGGTTTTCATTGACCTATGTATCTCTATATACATTGGAAAATACCCATCTTTATGTATTATAATCCTAACCTTAAATATTTTCAGATCTTCACAACCCTTTTCATGACTTATAGTCACAAAAATGTCAAACTTCTGAGAATTATTTTGCCTGACTATGCAGCACGTGCCCATAGGTGGCCTTGCATAAACAGTCCACATAACAGACTTGTCAGCCAAGAGATGCTATTTATTTGACCATGCAGCCAATGCCCATAGGTGGCCCTGCATGTTTTCAACCCCCTAACGGGTTTGTTAAATAATAGTAACTTCATTCTTGGGAAGAATGCCTCTTTTGTCCTTATTTGTCTTAAACGACAGTATGTAGGGATCCGCAAAAATAGCCATCCTTAACATATTTGTCCCATATCCTTTTTCATGATCTGAAAGTATTCAAGTCTATGGTTTATTCTTCTTCCCTACGTTTGGGTCAGACCTTCGTAGGAGTGATATTCATCCAGTTCTTCGATATTCTTGTTTGGAAATATCTTCTCCATATTCAAGTACCTCTTTCCATACAACAAACTCTATGCTTTAGAAAATTTGAATCTCCATAAACTTTCACTGGCTTTTAGCACTAGGAAATTAAATTTCTGAGAGTTCTTTTGCCTAACTATGCAGCACGTGCCCATAGGTGGCCTTGCATAAACAGTCCACATAACAGACTTGTCAGCCAAAAGATGCTATTTTATTTGACTATGCAGCCAATGCCCATAGGTGGCCCTGCATATTTCAACCCCCTAACGGGTTTTGTTAAATAATAGTAACTTCATTCTAGGAAACTACTTCTTCTAATGCTATTTAGCTCTTTTTCATATCATTCCTCAGATTCAAATATTCTTAAGTCATAGTTTACATATTTTCTCTCATACTTGAGTATGGTAATTTGTTTTCAGATAAATTATCAAGGAATTGAATCCATTTTAATCCATTTTTCGGTCAAAGCTATTTCGACCTTAAACATTAGCCTCTTTTTGTCCGGCTTGCATGACTTTAAACTGCCCACACAAAAGACAGAGGAACTATGAATAAAAGTCAAAGTTCCAGCTCACTAAATATACATTTTTTGTATGATTTAGCTAATATTGAGCAATTAAAAGATTCAAAGTTTGTAGGGTTATTTGTAATAATCCTAGTAAAAATCAAACTATGCTTACTAAGCCCATTGGCTTAAGTAAATTTGAAGCAGGTAATGGAAGAATGCAAGCACAAATGATTGAAGACAAAAGTGTTTTTCATTGATACACAAGAGTTAGAAGGACATCCACAGATTGGAATCTCTTCTCTTTTTCAAGAAATTACAGGAGATTGTCAACAAAAGTCTTCATTTGATGTATAGCATCCTGAGCCTTATCAACAGTTGCTTGAAGCTCGTGCACTTGACCAGCTTCACTCTTTTCAGCTTGCTGAAATGCCTTCTTAGCATCTGAAATGGATTTCATGCCATTTATATGAGTTTCATCCAATGATTCATTAAGCTGATCAAGTTCCCCAGTAACAGCATCTAACTGTTGCTGGAGTCGCACCTGCTGGACGACCTTTTCTTTGATTTTTTGCTTCAGATCCTTCATCTTGACAACATAATCAGCTTCATCCTGGGATATCGCAGCCTCAAATTCGCCTATGTTGACTGACAATTTCACTCTGGTCAAATCTTCGCGACTTGTCTGCATTTGCTCCCTCCTGAAGATAATCTGTTTCACTGCAGCATGGATCTTTTCATACCCAAAACCACCAAGTCCCATTATAACAAATTGGGATGACAATCGGGAAATTTTTGATGGTAACTCTTCTAAGGGCACCCCCGATATGATGTTCCATATATTGTTCCACGCCTTACGTCGTGAAAAGCTGAACGCTTTGAGAATCTCTGGATCTGATTCAACATCTTCGTCAGAAGGGGGTATGTAATCTGGAATTAACATGCTTAAGGAAGTGCCTCGTTCTGCTCTTTCCCCTCTGACATGGGCTTCTTCACTTTCAATTCCCGTTGGGGTAGAGGCTGAAGCCTCATCTCCGGATCTAGCCATTACAGTTGATGGCCCTACATGATCAATTGAAATATTTTAGTTGAATCTTAAAGGATAACAAAAGAATGGATTGTATTGCAAATAAAGTACAATCACAAATATTGTTATCCCTTACCCAATGGTGGTTCAGCAACATGAGAAGACTTCTCCCCATCTTTCCCGGTTTCAACGGGATTTTCAAGATGGGTCTCAGGAGAGTTTATTGGATTTAGCTCTACTTGAGCTAATGTTTCTGCAATGATAGGGTTGACATCAGTGTCCACACCCTCTTCAGGCATTGGCAGTTCAGAAGCTTCTACGGAAGAAACTGCATATTATTTTACATCATGGTTAGAAATATTTTCTTTTAAAAGAAAAATTTGGGCGAAGGGTAACACTCACGCCCAAGGTCTTCTAAATCACATGACAATCTAGCATGATCATAAAATTCTTCAAAAGTCATTCCTTGATTCATCATTTCATCCAATGATACTTCAGAATCTTGGTTAGTCTCACCAGTGGGAGCATTTGCTATGTCTTCTTGCTGACTTATGTCCTGCAACCCCTGACCCTGGACAGCATCTTCAGTAGTGGGAGGGATACTGGGAATGGATGGCAGCTCTTCTCCAGGAGCTACCAAGTCAGCTTGAGTTTGTGGTTGTTCTACAGCACCCTCCACGGCCTTTGAAGAAGGATCAGTCCCTTCCCTCAAGGGGGAAATTGAAGAAGCCACTGCAATCCTCAGAAATATGAGTAACCATATGATTATGGGTATAAAATCATGATTGTTCAAAGGACTTACCACTGCTAATGAAACGTTTAGCTAAGGATTTCCTCCTTCGTTGCCTTGGCTTCTTTTGCTTTTTTGGAGTTTCAGCTGTCTCCTTTATTGGCACTTGGATTGGCGAATGAAAGGCTATGTCCAGTGCCTCATTCATGGCCTGCTGGCCTGGAGATATCTCGCCTGGTTCGCGAGGAGAATCAGTAGCAGCCCCAACAGCGGTACCACCAGGGCTATATTGTGGCAAAGGAACCCCGGTCCCTTTCTTTGCAAGCTTCAAGATGAAGAAAATAACTTCCTTAAGTAACAAAGCTTCAACTGAAATCAAGTTGCAAAGAAAATAAGGAAAGAAAACTTACATCTTCAGGAGCCACGTACTCTTGCCACTCCTCATCTCCAGAACCACCAGCCCCCTTAGTGGTGCCACGATCAATCATTTCCTTCACCCGCCTGGTGATAGGAACCGAATTATCAGTGGCATATATGAGCATTTCCAGCTCTCTGATGTAAGCCCGCACTTCATTGGGGTTATCTCCGTATTGAAGGTCTTTGGAAGCTAGAAGATATCCTATCCCAGGAAGTTGTAGACCCTCACACAAATCTAGCCAGGCGGTTTCAGTATCACAGTATAAGCTCTGCCATAGCTGAACAACCTCTGGTCTTAGATATAAAGGATGTGAGGAAGGTCCTACAATTTTTGATTTTAATTTCTTCCCAACTCCTGCAACTACAGATAGAGAATAAGAAAGTGAGACTTATTACTTTATAAAGTAGTAGTGATTGAAGTTATTACAATCGAATAACTCACCAGGAGCTGATGGAGTGGGTCTTTTAACTCTGGCCGGAGGATTATATCGGGCACGAAACCGCTTTGCTGCCGGTTGTGCCTCATCATCCCCATCATGATGATCTGAGGAATCAGTTCTAGAGGAGGAGTCTGTTGAACCTATTTCAGGAGGAGAAACATCACCTTCATGAGGAAGAGTTTCTTTCTCTACAGTCCTCTTCCTCTTTCCCACTTGATATACAGGATGATTCAATATCCCTTTAGGGTATGATGCTATCCAGTGTTCGGCATAAAATGTAGTCAGATAATGTGCCGCTTTTTCAACTGGTAGATCAAATACTGCCCCAGTCTTCTCTCTTGATGTCAGCAACCATAGTTGTCGAGCAACCATCGGATGTTGCTCTAACCTGACATGTACTGGAGGGGATACAACAATCTGTTGCAAACATTTGAATTGGCGTGCAAATCTATATGGAGCATAGGCCTCGCATATGATTTCTCCATCAATCCTGGCTACTAACACGCCATCCCTGCAAGCTAGCATGTATGCCCTCAAATCCAAAGGGTCTTTCCCATCATCAACAAACCGCCCAGATGGCGGACTTCCATAAGGAAAGAAGTTGAATTCCTTATACATGCTTAGTCTTACTTTTATGTCATAACCATTGAAATCTAATGGAGCAATTCCAGAGAATGCTTGCACTGACGGTCTGAAAGAGCTTCCAGGAATTTGTAATCCATTCTGTACATTGTAAGTCCTGAAGTGAGTGGCGATCCATCCCCACAAAACCTGGAATGGTCCCACTATTCTTAAAGGAGATTTACCCTGGAAGACGTGAAGTAAACTCCTGTGGATCTTTGCTAAAATGGGGGTGGCTAACCCAACCATTTTTCCCTCAGCTAACTTGGCCGCAATGACGAAGGTCCCTGGCCTAACGCCTCCCTTCGAATCCCTGACCGGCAAGAGGTAAATACTGAGCCACATTGCCAAGAAACCCGCCAGACGAGTTTTCTTTGGAATTCTTTGATTCACTTCATAGCCCCATTTTTCAAACTCTCCTGCTTCTAGAGTTGGCCAGAATGTGCCAGGAGCTCCTCTCTTCTCAGGTTTTGGGCAAGTGGTAGGACGTCTGGGCCGGGTATCCTTGGATTTCTTTTTCTTGGATCCTTTTTCCTTTGGCTCCATCCCTTTCTTCTCAGTAAGAAACACCTTCATCCATTCTTCCGGATGGATATCTTTTCTGAAATGAGTTAATGAGGTCTCTGAACTCTTGAGCTTGTGAAAGATTTTGAATAATTCTCGAGCCAAAGCAGGAGTCTTCTCTGGATCATTCCAAGTCACCTTGGGAGGAATGAATTCATCATACATGTCGCCCAATATTGGAGCTCCTGAAATCTTGTGGACATCCCACAAACTGATACCTACTTCTCCATGAGTCAAGTGGAAAGAATTAGTCGCTGGACTCCAGTGGCTGAGTATCTCTGGCACGAAGATATCATGTCTGTAAATATATGTCTGCCCAACCCAAACAGCTTCATATATTGCAGCTCTCTTCAGATCCTCAATAAACTCTGCGCAAGTCTGTCGCACCCAGTATGCCCACATCCAAGTTGGCTTCACACCTCCCCCAGGGCGGAAATCCAAACTTTTCTTCCAGCCTTTGGACTGATCCATCTGAGCATCTCGGAAGATTGAAGGATGACAATGTGGTTGAAGCTCAGGTGTATGTTTTTTCAGATCTGGTGTGCAAGGGCTATGATGCATCACATAAGCCTTCTCTACTGTTCCAGCAGTTTGAAATACTCCTCCGCCTGAGATATTTGCTGAAGCAAAATTGGTATAATTCTGAAACCAAGAAAATGGAAGATAATTCTTTACTTCTGGAATAATGACTTCTTGCAGATGACCATGACCATACAAAGGTAGATAAGTGCAGTGAGGAAAGTCGTAATGATATTTCTTCAGATACTTAGCCAAATCTGGAAGAGTGCTGTTTTTGACAGTATAGTAATCAGGGCCAATGATATTCATCATATCATCTATCCGCTTGCTAGCCAGTTCATCAAGTAATCCAGGTCTAAGAGCCATTGAATCTGCACAGGAGTTGAATAAATTAAACTCTTAAATGGGTTTTATTTTTTTCATAAAATTTGTGAAAGAATTTGAAAAAAATGGCTAAGGCATTAAGGCGCGCAAGTATGGAGATGTCGCGCAAGTGGTACATGTGCCGCGCAAGTTTTGGTCGCGCAAGTATTACCGCGCAAGCCCTATTACCTTGAGAGTAGCGCGGCAGCGAAGAAACAGCGAAAACAAGAGACTTGCGCGACGAGGAAGACTTGGGCGGCGAGAGCTCGAGAAATCCGGAACTTCAGATGCCATCTACGGCCGGAAGCCGTGTATTTATAGGCCAGGGGGCCTATCTGCGCGCCGCATCCAGAGCGCTTAAGGCCTGCGCGACGAAGACTTGCGCGCCGACTTCTGTGCACTGGAGACTTGCGCGCCGCCCTTTTCCTTTAGAGGGATTCGATTTCCTCAGAGTCAAATCCTCATTTTCTCTCCGGATCCAACTCTGAGTGGGGACTTTTGTTGACGCTCCTTTCGTCACGGAATCTAAAGTTCGGAAAAGGGAATATCTGAGCTCAAAGTGATTAATCCTTTGAAGAAACATCAAAAATCGACAAAGGGATGAAAAAGGAGAACATTGCCCATAGGTCGCGCAAGTTCCCTCTTGGTCGCGCAAGTACACTTGCGCGCCGCCTCAACACTTGCGCGACCCCTCATGGTCGTGCAAGGGACTTGCGCGACAGATCTGGTAACCACCCAGTAACCGCCCGAGGTCTTCTTTTGCCTATAAATAGACCCTGTGGGCCCCCCATTCGAGAGGATCTCTTTCCAGAAACTCGGATCAAAGCTCCCGACGCCCAAGTCTCTTTTCAAAGCTTCCAGAACACTTCTAAGGTAATTTCTTACCTAGAATGGAAGATCTAAAGGGAAGAAGGAAGGCCAAGTGTTGAAACTTATCAAACACTTGCGCGCCGACTTAATTCCTTCAATATAACTTGCGCGTCCCCTCTCTGGAAGAACCTCAAGAGGATGATAAAGGGTTTAATAAAGAATCGCTCAAGTATTTCAACTCTGGTTGTAAATCGCGCAAGTATCCCTCATGTCGCGCAAGTATACTTGCGCGACCAATACTTGCGCGCCGCCGCAGGACTTGCGCGACTTTTAATACTTGCGCGCCCCTATCTTTTTGGGTGCCCATCTTGCCCATTTTACCCCTCTTAAGCCATTTCACCTTTCCTATTCAAGATTCAGCCTTCAAGATACTCTTCAAAAGCCATTTACGGCATGATTTCTTGATTTGACATCCTTATCTGAAAGGAATTCTGTGAAATACCTCTCAACACCCAGTGATTTAAACATCTTTATGTCACCAAAGATTGAGAGTTCATTCATTTCAACCTCATCCTTTAAGATGATAAAATTCTAACCTGGGTCTCCTTTTCAGGAATAAGACTCAGTCATAACCTTGGGCTTCCTTTTCAGGAGTAAGCCCCAAGTCCCCTAACCTAGGCTTCCTTCTCAGGAATAAGTCCTAGTCATAAATCTTGGGCATCTTTCTTAAGAATAAGCCCCAATCAAGTCCTTTAATCTTGGGCATCCTCCTCAGGAGTAAGCCCCAAACCTTAATCCCTAACCTGGGTCTCCTTTTCAATAAAGACTCAGTCATAAACTTGGGCTTCCTTTTCAGGAGTAAGCCCCAAATCCCCTAACCTAGGCTTCCTTCTCAGGAATAAGTCCTAGTCATAAATCTTGGGCATCCTTCTTAAGAGTAAGCCCCAATCAAGTCCTTTAATCTTGGGCATCCTCCTCAGGAGTAAGCCCCAAACCTTAATCCCTAACCTGGGTCTCCTTTTCAATAAAGACTCAGTCATAACCTTGGGCTTCCTTTTCAGGAGTAAGCCCCAAATCCCCTAACCTAGGATTCCTTCTCAGGAATAAGTCCTAGTCATAAATCTTGGGCATCCTTCTTAAGAGTAAGCCCCAATCAAGTCCTTTAATCTTGGGCATCCTCCTCAGGAGTAAGCCCCAAACCTTAATCCCTAACCTGGGTCTCCTTTTCAGGAATAAAGACTCAGTCATAACCTTGGGCTTCCTTTTCAGGAGTAAGCCCCGAATCCCCTAACCTAGGCTTCCTTCTCAGGAATAAGTCCTAGTCATAAATCTTGGGCATCCTTCTTAAGAGTAAGCCCCAAGTCTCTTAAAATTTCTCTTAACCAGTCACAAATTTTCTTTGATTTGGGTTTCCTTTTCAGGAATAAAACCCAATCATAAGTCCCCTCCTAACTTGGGCATCCTCCTTAGGAGTAAGCCCCAAGATTAGAGTATTCAAATCTCCATGAAGCACATATAACTTTGTGGACCCTGTTCTTGGATTTTCTCCCTAAAAGTAAATCCTAAACCTTCGCCTATCTGGGCAGTCATCTATACATAAGCCCCAAAACAAAATTCTTATGATTGCATCTTTTACGGCTCAATGGTCTAAATCTTACCAATACCTCTTGTTTCTCACACCGAGCATGACTCACGTGAGCTTAGAGTGTAAAAGTAATTATGACATTCATCTTTGAGCCATCAATCATAAAACATCATATCCCATTCCTCGAACTACGTGGGTTCTGATTCCTTTTTTCAAAACAAAGGATACGTAGGTAGCCCATTCATGGGTTCGATCCCAACATTGAAATAATCTCTGTCCTTCTGAATGACGATAAACTTCAAGTGCCCCACTGAGTGGCTTTAAAACCAGCCTGGTCATCAAAATGACCAAGAGACTTTTATATAAATGTTTTGAAGGATACCATTGGCCAAGAATCTCTAAAAAAATATAGATGATTCTATATTTGATGAAGAACCTCGAATACATATAAAAGATTCTCTAAATTTCTTTCATATTTAATCATTGATTGTTAAAACTAAAGGAAAGATCATTTTATACTTGGTAATGTAATAAGGATTCACGAATTTAACTTAAATCTATAAAGAGAGTCCCGGAGTAGACAATAATTCCCCTCAAAAGGTGTGATGAGTCCGACCTCCCATCCTCTCGACCAATGCAAATTCCTAAGCCTCATTAGCCCACAAGCTAATGAGCGCCTGCCTTTGGAAAGTAGGTCCAAACGGATGTGGAATCATTGGATGTTTCCGGTTCTACGAACAAACCCGTTAGAAACCGATCGGAACGTTTGAATCTCCCGTCCAGGAGGTCATCCCCGGATTCCGCGCGAAACAGATGCAGAAACTCAATATTCAATTATTGAAAAATATTGTGTGGCATTAATCTTTGTAGTTAAGAATTTGAGGCACTACCTGCAACATCATGAGGTCCAACTGGTATATTTCAATAACCCACTCAAATTTATCCTCAATAATCCTATGCTTATAGGGAGTCTGGCATGGTGGGAAGTTATTTTTGAATAGTTAGATATCCAGTTTGTGCCCTAGAAGGCAACAAAAGGACAAGCTCTACCCGACTTCCTTTCTAAACATCCATCTGCGGAAGATACCTCACTGAATACTAAACTTGCTAATGAAGAGGTCTTCTCTATTCAATATAATCCACAAACATGCGAAATGTACTTTGATGGTTCCTTTAGATGTCCTACAAAAAAGACAATAGAAAACCATAAACTCAACAAATGTCGGTTAGGAATTGTTCTTATTTCCCCAGAAAAAGAAGTATTGAATTATTCATTCCTATTTTCATAAAGCGGTACCAACAATCAATAAAAATATAAATCTCTCATTTTGTGCCTGTAATTGGAACTTTTTTTCATGTAAATCACTTGAAAGTGAAATGTGATTTAGAATTGGTAATAAAATAGATAAATGGGGAATATCCAATTAGAAAATAATAGTTAATACCTCTGTGTGATTACTTCCGAGGGTTAATGGCTGAATTTTCCTCAGATCCAACATTGTCTTATTTCCCACAATCACAAAATTCCCAAGATGATGCACTATATAATGCAGATACAACCTTGGAATATCCAAATAGGGATGAGATAATCATTATTATATCTCATCTTCGTATGGTCTCACCTTTTTTTCCAAACCAGAATAGAGGAAATTAATGAAATAATCCCTATTTCTGAGCTGTATGGTCATACCATGGGATGGAAAACACCCACCATGGAATATCATTAAATTGGAATACTTCCACCAGATATGGAGGGAGAAGAATAGATCTAACTATGAGCGGACAATTTTACTCTTTATGATTGTCCAGATCACAAGAAGGTCCTTTACAAATGATTATTTGAAGGAATCATATTCAGTTGTATTGATGGAGAAGAAACTGTAGATGTCATGAAATAAGTACATTCAAGAGCTTGTGGTGCTCACAAATCTGGTCATAGGCATTCTCATCAAATCTGAATTCTTGGATACTTTTAGCCTTCAATGATGTAGGATTGCACAGACTTCACTGAGAAATATCATCCATTCTAAATTCATGCAAACTTCATTCATCAACCCCTAGAGTTTCTACATATAGCTAACTACTCGTGGCCATTTTCCACATGGGGAATGGATGTAGTAGGACCTTATCCTCCAGCTACGGCTAACCACTTCAAGTATATTTTTAGTTCTACTGACATCTTTTCTAAATGGTACAAGGCAATTTCTATCAAAGAAGTCAAAGCCAAAAGAATTTTTAGTTTCATAAAAACTAACATCATCACTAAATTCATTGTCCCTTATACTATATTAATAGACAATGACACAAATTTCTATTATGTTGAGGTAAATAAGTTATATTAGGAGCACAATATAGAGTCCAACCATTAATCTTTCTATCATGCAACAGACAATGGATAGATAGAGGCCTTCAATAAGACCCTATGAAATATACTCTAGAAGATGGTGGATAAAGATAAGAAATATTATCCTGATGAACGTTTTCATGCTTTTTGGGCTTATTAGGCTAAAGTACATACTACTACCAAGGAAAATCCTTATTCATTGGTATATGGTACATAAGCAGTTTTTTCAATGAAATGAAATTTCTTTCACTCATATTTCCAATATATGATCATTTTTATATAGATGAAAGGTCTCAGAATCGATTTATTGAGTTGGAACAATTAGATGAAAAATGATTTCATACTTTGCATCATTTATACGTCTATCAGAACTAAATAGCATGAGACTTTAACAAGAAAGTTCACATGTGTTTATTTCTTTAAGAATAATTGGTATTGGTCCTTAGGTCTCCAATGATACTAAGAAATAAACCACAAAAGCATGAGCCAAAGTGGGAAGGACCTTATTCCATACATAAGGTCTGCTCAAATGGAGATTATGCCTTAATATCAATGGATTGAGAGTTTATTGCCACTCTAACCAATGTGATATTCTAGAATAAATACTTTGTGTAGTCTTACACTTCATCCTCGCTGCAAGACTGAAAACTACACAGCCCCTAATGTCCTTACTAAAAGACTTAAAACTGTATAGAACAAAGTCCTATATTCAAGACATTAAACTGCACAACAACCACAAGTTTACATGCTGCATGACATTAAAAGGTATAGCATTTTTGTCCTTGTCACAAGACGTTAAACTATATGACACCATTTTTTCATGTTACACAACATTAAACTGTATGGTTAACTTCTTCTCTATTTGATGTTAGGAGCTTCCATAAGCAAGAATCATTGATATCATTGCTACTCCTTAGTGGAACATGAATCCTTCTCTTCCCGGTGTCTAAATCATATGTGCATATGGGACTCATTTCAAGAACAACATGCGGTTTGATTCTCATCTATTTGAGATACATAGAGATTCATGGATCTCCAATCATGGTCCCACCTGCAACCACAAAATTTTTATTTCCCTTTTTATCCTGCTGTATATGAACTAGATCTATACATAGTGCTCTTTTAAGATACGTGACTTTATTTTTATATCATCTTGTGTCTTAAATGTAATCATTCTTTTGTAATGTGTTAATGCCCTCTGTCTCCCTTGTCAAACTCATTTGGTGTGGGGAATGAATGTTTAATGAACTACGTATGGCTTAATTATCATGTATATGAGGTACATAGAGACACCTAGATCTCCAATCTTGGGCCATTCCATGATATAAAAAACCCACCTTTATACCTTATATAATAATCACACCTACATAGGTACTATTTAAACAACTATGTGTGGATTTATTCTTTCCCCCAGCAAGACACATAGCGACACATGGGATTTATTCCTTAGTCCAGTTAAAATATGTATTTCTTTTCGCATTGGTTCATCTTCATCCTCAAATTGGCATAGGAATTGGGTAAAAGGGTTCTTTATATAAATAAGGTTTCTCAATTTCTTATGGGGCTATTAATGTTTTCACTACATGACTTAAAACTGCATAGTGTAATGTCCTCACTTCATGACATAAAACTGCACAGTATAATATCCTCACCACATGATTCAAAACTACACAGTATAATTTCCTCACTCCATGACATAAAACTGCATAGTATAATGTCAATTCACAGAGAAACAATGAATGTCTCCATTTTACATATGAGTCAAATCTATGTAAAGGATGTCAAACTCATGGAAAATATTGATTAAAATATTTCTTATGTGTATTGAGCCTAACCCCATTATATATTTCACACTCTTAATCTTGAATATTTCAAGATCTTCATAATAATTCTTACGGATTCTGGTGAAAGATTTTCTAATACCAAAAAACTCTTTTTCCTTACTATGTAGCACGTTCCCTTAGCTGACCTTGCATAAGTTTCCTACAAAATGGGCCTATCAGTCAAAAGATTCCACTATTTGGCTATTCAGCATATTCCCCAGTTGTTCATATATGATACGGTCCCCATAATGGGTTTTCCAAATGATGGTAATTGCGTTCTTGGTTGTAGTGTCTTTTTACCCTTAAAGCATTGATGACAATATACATGAATTTATATTTTAAAACATTCATTTAGGTATATTTGTCCCATTTTCTTTCTCTCAATCTAAAAATCTTCAAGACTATGGTTTACACATTTCCCTCTCCGCGTGTTCTAAGAAATGTGAAATAACCTTGGAATAACTTGTCCATATATCATATATTGTTTCCATTTTTTCTCCTAGTTGTATGACCTAAAACTACAAACACCTCACCTCCTATGTTTGGGTCAAACCTTCATAGAAGTCATATTCCTATAATTCTTTGGAAATCTTGGTAAGAAATACTCTCTCCATATTCAAGTACCTTTCTCCATAAACCAAACTCTTTACTTAATAAAATCTAAATCTCCATAAACATTCTTTGGATTTTCACAGTAGTATAATGTCAAAATTCTCAGAGCTCTTTTGCCTGACTATGCAGTACGTCCTCTTCAGTGGCCTTGCATAAGTTGCCTATATAACGGGCTTGCTGGTCAAAAGATTCCATTTTTTCTCTATGTAGAATATGCCCTAGTTGGCCCTTCATAATACAAATCCCAGAATGGGATTGTCAAATAATGGTAACATAGTTCATGGAAAAGACTTCTTCACATACCTTTAGCCTTTTTCCCATATCATTGTTCAGATCTATAAATTCCCAATTCAAAGTTTACAATTATTTTCCTTCCATACTTGGATATGGTAATATGTTTCCAATAAAATTATAGAAAATATTGGAAAATTCACATAACTTTGGTCAAAGAAAAAGGCCTTAAATTAAAGCTGCATAATGTCCTCACTGCATGGCTTAAAACTACATAGTTTTATATCAAAAAATCCCCTTTCTATTAAATTTAAACCATTATTCATACACCAAATTTGTATATAAATGGTTTTCTTATTCCTGACATATTTCAACATAAAATAGAACTTTTATTATTAAAATACATTTCCTTGGAAAAACCACCCACTTTGGTCTTGAGACACCCAAATATTTTTTCCCCTTGTCTATCGACAGTAAAATGTTAAATTCTTAAGAGCTCTTTTTCTTAGATATGCAGTACATTCTCTTATTTGGAATTGCATAAGATTCCTACATAACAGGCATTTCAGTCAAAAGATGATACTATTTTACTATGCAACGTATTCCCAAGTTGTCCCTACAAAACACATTTCCCATAACAGATTTTTCAAATAATGGTAACTTCATTCTTGTAAGTGGCATATGTTGATACAATTTTTAAATTTGGTGATCATAAAAATTATAGCTAAAGATTCCCCTTGGAAATTTTTTAAAAATATTCTAGCAATTATTATCCCCTACGTCTTGTTTGGTATTTAATTTTAACATTTATGGTCAAATATATTCGACCATAAACATTATCCCTTTATAGTCCAACATGAAGGACTCTAAACTGAAAACAACAAGAGATATGGTACTCACCAGATTGGGAACCGACAAAGGACACTTTGAACAAAGGTTGAGTTCCATCTCAACAAACAAACATTTTGAATGATATAGGTAATATTGAGCAATAAAAATTCAAAAGATACAAAGTTTTTGGGGTTTTCCATATATCTATAGAAAATAATAAATCTATGCTTACTAAGTTTAAGGGCCTAGGTAAAATAGAAGTAGCTAGTGATATTTAAAACACAGATGATTAAAGACAAAGTGCTTTTAATTTTTGAAAAAACATTTCACAGAGGAGAATCCACAAATAAGAGTATCTCTCTTATCAAAAATACCAAAAGGTTTTCTAAATAGATCCTTATTTGTTTAACAACCTTTTGAGCCCCATCAACTACCCATTGAAGCTCATTTATTTGACCATATTCACTCTCTTTTTCTTGATGAAGTGCTTCTCTAGCATGTAAAATTTATTTTGAAAAATCCTTATGGACTTCTCCTAATGAACTATGAAGACGGTAAATCTCTCTTGAAATGATATCTAATTCCTATTGAAGGTGTAGCTGGTGAACAATATTTTCATTGATTTTCTGCTTCAGTCCCTTCAACATTGTAGTGTGATCAGACTCATCCTGGGACAATGCTTCTAGAAATTCTCCAGTGTTGATCAAAAATTTTTATTTTATCATGTCTTGATGATGATTTTTTCTCTTGTTACCTTTTTTGAATAATCTCATTCACATCGGTGTGAATTTTGCAGTACTCAAAACCGCTAAATCCCAGCGTGATAAATAGAGATGAATATTGTGGAATTGTTAAAGTAAATTCATCAAATGGAGTATCATATTTTATCTTACATATATTATTCCATGCTTTGCAACGTGAAAAACAAAGATCCTTTTTCAATTCTGGGTTTGATTCAGAATCACTATCATAAGGAGGGATGTATTCTGGAATTAATGAACTTAAAGAAGTTCCATATCCTACTCCTTCCTGAATAATAGCTACATCACCTTCTAATTCTATATGGGTTGATGCAGAGGCTTCACCATTGGACCTATCCATTGAAGTTGACAGCCCTATATAATAAATCAAAAAAAAATTATTGTTGTTGTTAGATTCATGGAATTAAAAAAGTGAGTACAATCACAATATCAGTATCACTTACCTAATAGTAGGTCAGTATCTTGAGAAGACTCCTACCCAATATTCTCAGTTTTAACATTTATGTTTGATGTTTCTGGGTGAGGAGTGCTATCTTTAATTAGATCAGGATATTCAGAATGAATCTCAGGATGATTTGTTGTCTCAAGATTCACCTGAGCCAATGTCTCCATAATGATTGGATTGTAATTAATATCAATAATTTATTCATGTATCATTGTGGTAGTAGTTTATTTATATGGAATATCATATTTCCACTAATGATGGTTATAAATTTAATCATAAGAAGATTAAAAAGATAAATAATGAAGACTCACATCCATTTGATTCTATACAAGGAACTCCAAAATCTTACAAAGCATTTGGTATATTACCATGTTATAATACTTCATTCAAAGACAAGCCAAGGTTCATCATTTCATCCAATGATATCCCATATCCCAGGTTAGTCTCACCCGTGGGAGTGCCTCGCGTGTTTTCTTCACAACCTTCCTCTGGAAAATTTTGTCCCAAAATAGTTTTCTTAGTAATAGTTGTGGGATCAGCCTTAGTCGTTGATAGATGTTTCGGTTCATGTGATGAAACTAATGTACCACAGGATGGAAGACAATTTTTGTTAAATTAGATGTCCTATAAATCATTGTTGATTTACCAGAATCCTTTTCTCCTCTAATAGTAGGAATAAAAGTAGTGCTGGGATTAGATGTTGGTTACTTTGGACATAATGCATCTTTAGGAACCACTAGATTAACAAGATTTTGTGCATGTTCACCAGCACCCTCCATGGTTCCTTGAAGCTTATCAGTAGTTTCTTTCAATTAAGAAACATAAGAAGCCCCTAAAATTCTAAGAAGTTTAATCACTTTTTCATTAATGAAGGATAAAATTTATAATTATCAGGAAGATTTACCACAATTAAGAAAGTGCATAACCATGGCTCTCTTTGTTCGTTGCTTTTGTTTATTTTCTTTATTAGGATGGATTGCATCATCATCTCTAAATAAAGGTATTGGAGATTTCAATACCCTCTCTATTTTATCCTCAATGGACTGTTGGCTCAGAGATATTTCTTCAGAATCACAGGGTGATCTGGTAGCTCTAAGAGCAGTGCCTCCGGGTCTATACTGTGGCCAGGGAACTTTAGTTGGTCTTCCTTTAACTAGTTACAAATTCAAATGATACTTCCCCAGAGTAACAATTCTATTACTAATTTTCAAATTGAAAAGAAATATATAATGTGAGAAAAAGTAATCTTACATCCTCAAGATCCACAAATCATGCCATTATTCATCTAATGAAGGAATAATCCCTTTAGTGGTACCACGATATATCATTTCCTTCACCCAATTTGTGATGATAATTGATTCATCGGTTTCATATATGAGCATTTCTAGCTCTCAAATGTAGGTTCTCACTTCATTGGTATTGTCCTTAAAAGGAATGCCAGAAGAATCTCATAAATCCCCCACTACTGGAATATGAATCACTTTATTCATACCCATCCACATGGTTTCAGCATCACAATATAAAATTTTCCCTATTTGAACATCCTCTAGTAATATATATATTTAATGTGTATGTAAGAGTGTTGTGAAGAGGATCCTTCATCCTTTGATTTGAGTTTCTTCCCAACCTCTGCAATCATGAATAGGGGATTAGAAAATGGATCTTGTCACTCTTCAGAATGTCGGTGACCCGATTTCCTAGATATAGCTTTGGCAAGGATCGATGGGGTGGCTCTCTTATCTCTGGAAAGGGGTTATATCTAGCATGAGGTCTCTTCAATGAATTTAATGTATCTTCACCTCCACCCTCTGACTCTTGTGATTCGGACCCTGATGATGAAGTGTTAGCTTCCAAATGAATGAGTTCTCTTATGATATTTCTATTCACCACCAATCAAGGGAAACCATGATTTAATACCCCTTCAGGGTATGATACCACCCAGTTTTCAGTGTACCATAGAGTCAATCTACTTACTACATCAACAGAAAGTAAATTAAATTTTGTTCTGGTCTTCTCAACAGATGTCAACAATCATAGTTGTCAGGAAACAATCAGATGTTTCTCTAATATGACATGCACCGGAGGTGATAAAGTATTTTTTTCAAACATTTTAATTGACATGAAATTCTATAAGGGGCATAGGCCTCAAATATGATTTCACCATAAATCCTGGTGTTCAGAACATGATCTCTGCAAGCTATCATATATTTCCACAACTCTAAATTGTACATCCCATCATCAATAAATATCCTCGTAGGATGGATCCCATAATAAAAGTGGTGAAAATTTTTATGCATGCTTAATCTGGCCTTGATGTCATAAGTGTTTAGAGGTAAGGGTGAAATACCAGAAAAATCCTAAACGGATGGTCAAAAAGGACTTCCAAAAACCTCTACCCCGCTTTGTACAACATAAGTTCTGAAGTGAGTAGTGATTCATGTCAAGACCCGTCCTTGGGGCCCGTGCCGTGACTACCCCAAGCCCGCCTTCCATAGGCCAGGGGCTGGCGACTAGCACCAAGGCGTAAATCCCGGTAAAAGGGAAGGCATTTCCTTTGTAAAGTAAACCACAAACACCACAGAGCAAGCAGGCAGAAGTAAACACTAAGTAAAAACTGGTACAACAATAAGTGAGGAAAAGTAAGTGGGCCAGTATACAACCCCAAATTGAAAGTAAAGTACAACTGGAATGGGAAAACAGCAACTAAAAAGTAAAGCCGCAACGTCGAGCTGTCGACTAGAAATCCCACCTGAAGGGTGGGCCCAGATAGCCTCCACTTCTCCTCGGGTTCAGCCGACCGCTCCAAGTACGTCCCGCCCAGTGGTCCACCTCCAGGTACCATCCTGCTCCGCAAGCCTCAACCATGATCAGTGTTGTCCGTCGTCTGCAACCAACACAACGTAGTGCGGGCATAGCCCGTGCAGGGGTGAGTATAAGCTACTCAGTAGGGACCCCGAAACCCCCAAATGTCTCCCAAAATCCACAAAGGATATTCCAAAAAGGAAAGATACAATCACGAAGTAACATCCGACACCGCTTAGGTATATTCCCATACATATACCTAAGTCATCAAT
Organism: Viscum album; assembly: GCA_963277665.1. Taxonomy (NCBI): domain Eukaryota; kingdom Viridiplantae; phylum Streptophyta; class Magnoliopsida; order Santalales; family Viscaceae; genus Viscum; species Viscum album. The sequence continues at coordinate 1,476,135,868 of OY728148.1, read as the reverse complement.
TCTCGTTCGGCTCCAACATTCGAGCCGAAGTACAACCCATTCCACATAGGAAAGCAAAATGTAAATCCTCACAGGATAGCACAACACAATCCACATAGGAAAGCAAAACAGGATTCAGCTCATACAGGTATACTTCTTCAAATGACGATAAAGATGACCAGATATTGCCACTGATTTATCTAAGCCATCGGACCCACAAAGGATCGATAGGTACTAACCCCCGCAATGACCCACAAAGTATCGATAGGTAACTAACCCCCGCAAAGACCCACAGAGGATCGGACCCACACATAATCTGTAGGTGTTGGCCCACACAGGACCACTGAGCACTAACCCACACAGGATCGGACCCACACAGGATCGATAGCACATACCCACAGTGGATCGCTGAGTGTTGTATTCGTCGCCGTCGAATCCACTGAGGATCTCTGTACAGTCGTCGTCGTCACAGTAGCAGTCGCAGCCAGCTCTAGGGTTCATGCACATAGAAATCTCATTTGGGAGGGTCCGCTCCACGAGTCGAGAGGCTGATACATCAACTGACACATAGTCTAGAGTTGATGTATCCAAAAGTTCCGTATCGTCAACAGGAACTCAACGTCGCAGACGGGGCGTTAATCGAACGCCCGGTCTAAGGGTTACTGGCTTTTTCGTTCCAGGGGCCCGGTTGGTTTTTAAGACAAAACCAACCTGACCGTACTCCACCTATGTCCAAACCTCAGGCGGAGTAATCCAAAATATTCGTCTCACTTAGAAGAATCAATCAAAGTCGACGGCATGTTAATCGGACGTCCGGAGCTCAAGATATAAGTGTTTCCGCTCCGAGGGCCCGGTTGGTCTCGTGTACGAACCGACCTGGCCAAACACAAAGTAATCTGAAACCTTGAGTGTGATATACCGAAACGACCGTATCGATCTAAGGATCGCATCGCCGCTAACGGAGCATCGATTGGAGGCCCGTAGCTCAAGATATGGGCAGAAGACCGAAAAGGTCTGAAAACGGGGGGTCTGGGCCCGGACCGACCCGGCCCAACCCCCCTGGGTCGGCCCGAACCAGGTCGACCCGACCCGGGTCCGGGTCTGACCCGGATGGGCGACACCCAGTCCGACCAGCGCGACCCGGCCCGGCCCGGCCTGGGTGCGACCCGGCTGGCCGGTTGGCCAGCGGGTCGGCTCGGCTGTTACGGCAGAGCCGCGGGCGGGGGGCGCGCTGCCCCCGCGTGATGAAGCCGCGGCCCCGCGTGGGGCCCCCCTTTCCAGCGAACGCAGCAACTGGCTGCGTCCCGTGCTCCTCCACCAATCTCGCGCGGTCGTGAGATGGCCGGCCCGCCAACACGGCTTCAGCCACGGCGGGTCTCCACGGTGGCGCGCCGGGCGCCGCCGCCTTCTGTCACCGGCGCCGCCGTGCCGGCGTGGCGCGCCAGCAGTTTCCTCCGCGGACCACCGAACGAGTTCCGGTGGTTGGAAAATTAAGCTGTCTTCGCCAAAGGTCCTCCCAAGGTCCGTTCTTCACTGCGAGGACCCCATGTCGCCCGTGCGGCCTACTTTGTCGACGTCCGCCATTTCACACATCAAGAACGAAAGGGGCGGTGGGTTCGGACATGTTCGTTAGTCCGCACCCACCGCGTTCGCGGTTTAAAATTCTCACAACAATTATTTAATCATACGCTGCGGGTATAAATCACAAATATTTAAGTCAAACAAACCCCTACCTCATCGTTGTCGTCGGACGTGAGTTCTTCGCGGGATTGACCGTCGTGGAAGAAGAGGATCATCGCGTCGCGGAAGGGGGCGTTGCTTCGTCGTGGTATACGGCGTCGCTTCGACGATCTTCGAGGGTTAAAGAAAACACATAGATTAAATTGGACATTTAAACCCATGTTGAGGATAAAATCCACAACTAATTAGAAAACCGTAATCCCCTACCTCAAGCAGTTGATGATCGGAGATTGTTGCGGAGAAGAAACATCGCGGAAGAAGCGTCGCGGAAGGAGAATCGTCGGCCTCGTGGAACACGGCGTCGCGTCATCGATCTCCAAGGGTTCGGCGTTCTTCATGTTCTTCGCGTTCTTCGCGAAGGAGGATGAAGATCTCAAGCCTTAGAGTCTTCTCTGAATCCTCTCAACGAGCAATCCTCAAGAAATACATGCATTGGTCTTATTTCATTAACATGCCAACAATTTGAAAAACAAGTTAAGAAACGAAGAATTAATTCGGTGAATTAATGGTGACGTCTTAACTGTCCAATTAATAGGAGCATTAAGAGTTTAGAAAACGCACCAGTTGACTATCATTAAAGAGGAGTTTTTGCGGGTGCGTTACTTCAGGGAAAAGAAACAGTTGGGCTCGTGCGGGCCCCACATTAAAAATATCCTACCAATTGGGTAGGTTATTTTGGATTGCACCCTATCCGCTTCAACTTAGCTTATGTGGCTTTAAGTGGCTTTAAGTGGATTTAAGTGAAATAAAATAAAGTTGTCGCACCGCTTTATTTTATTTTCTTCACTTAACCCCAAAAAATTAAAAACCACACTCGAGCAAACGCAACTCTGGAAGAGGCATTTCTAAGCAATTATTGGTGCTGCGATTCCATCGGTGCCCTCAGAATTTGATTCTGAGCACCGGTTCAAAAGATAGATAAACCTTCTCATTCGTTCACTGAACGTACCCGAGTCAAACTTCGGAAAATGATTTCTGGCACACCCGGTCTCAGAATCATGTGCCGTCAGAAACTGCGTTCTTGTAAAATTCCAAAGAAAATTAAGAAAAAAAATTCCTTGAAATTTACGGGTCTTTACATCACTCCCACCTTAGGGCTTTACGTCCCCGTAAAGATACATCATAAACTAGGGAAACAAATGTGGGTATTGAGCACGCATCTGAGCCTCCCGCTCCCAAGGTCTCTCCTGGAGGTTTCCGTGCTGCCATCTGATGTGCACTAGATGAATTGACCATCCACGTAGGACCCACTCTTGTCGATCCTCGATCTCCCCCAGGACCTCTGCAAAAGTCGCCCCATCATCAACGTCTAGATCCCCATGGTCAATGATGTGCATCAGGTCGTGCACATATCTCCTCAGCTGAGATACGTGGAAGACGTCGTGCACCCGGTGCAACTGAGGTGGTAGAGCCAGGCGATAATCCACCTCAGCAATCATGCTGAGGACCTGGAATGGTCCGATGAAGCATGGAGACAACTTGTCGCCTCAGCCAAATCTCCATAATCCACGTCGAGGTGAGACACGCAAGAAGACGTGGTCTCCATCCTGGAACTCTAGTGGCCGCCGCCTCCTGTCAGCATAAGACTTCTACCAGCTCTGAGCTGTCCTCATCCGCTCCTAGATGACCTGGACCTTCTCTGTCGTGGCCTGGACCATCTTCGGTCCCACAGGTTCATACTCCCCAGGGCATGTCCAGCACAAAGGAGATCTGCAAGGTTGGCTGTACAATGCCTCGTATGGTGCCATCCCGATGGTGGAGTGGTAGCTGTTGTTGTAAGTGAACTCCACCAAGGGTAGGTGGTCCTCCCAGCTGCGACCAAAGTTGAGGAAGCATGCCTGAAGCATGTCCTCGAGAGTCTGAATGGTCCTCCCCGTCTGACCATCCATCTGAGGGTGAAAGGCGGTGCTCAGACGTAGCTGCGTCCCGAATGCCTCCTGCAACCCCTTACAAAGCCGGTAAGTGAAGTGAGCATCGCGATAGGAGACAATAGATTATGGAACACCATGAAGCCGTACAATCTCATGAACATAGAGACGTCCCAATCTCTCTACTGAGCCCTACTCTCTGATGGGTAAGAAGTGAGCCGACTTGGTGAGTCAGTCAACAATCACCCAAATGGAGTTGTGACCTCTGGAAGTGCGTGGTAGTCCAGTCATGAAGTCCATAGATATCCCATCCCACTTCCACTCCGGGACCTCCAAGGGTTGTACCAAGCCTGCCGGTACCTAGTGCTCTGCCTTCACCTGCTGGCAAGTGAGGCATCGAGAAACGAACTCCGCCACAACCTTCTTCATACCCGGCCACCAGTGCTATCGTCTGAGGTTCTGGTACATCTTATCCACTCCAGGATGTACCGCCAAAGGAGAAGTGTGAAACTCTCTCAGCACCTCCTCTTGTAAATCAACCGGTACCAAGGTACGTCCTCTGAAAAGGACATCGTGCTCTGCTCCAAAGGAGAAACCATCAGGTGCCTGTCCTGAGGATATCTGTGCACGCTGCGTCTCACAGTCAGCGTCCCCACGCTGTGCCTCTCTGACCTGCTGCAGTAGTGGAGGGGTGACAGTGAGAGACTAAAGGAAATCTGCTCTATCTCTATCCATGAAAGATATCTGCAAGGAGGAAAGCTGCTATGTCGCCTACTCAAGTAGCTGAATGCCCGTCCTCCTACTGAGGGCATCGGCTACCACGTTCCCCTTCCCAGGAGTATAGACTATCTCAAAGTCATAGTCCTGGAAGAACTCAAGCCATCACAGTTGTCTCAGGTTCAGGTCCCATTGAGAAAAGATGTACCTGAGACTCTGATGGTCAGAAAAGACTGTAAAGCACTCGCCCATCAGAAAGTGTCGCCATGTCTTCAGAGCGAAGACCACTGATGCTAACTCCAGGTCATGGGTAGAGTAGTTCTGCTCATATGGCCTCAACTGACGTGATCCATAGGCGATCACTGCCCGCTCCTGCATCAGGACACATCCGAGTCTGGTCCCTGATGCATCGCAGTAGACTACGTACCCTACTCCCTCCTCAGGCAACCTCAAGATAGGGGCGCTGGTCAATCTCTGTCTCAGCTCTTGAAAGATCTACTGACATCTATCTAACCACACAAAGGGTTTCCCCTTCTTCTTCAAAGCAGAGAGTGGTGTCGCAACTCTAGAGAAGTCTGGCACAAATCTCCGGTAGTATCTAGCTAGTCCCAAGAAACTATGCACCTCTGCCATGCTCCTGGGTGGCTCCCAAGCTAGCACTGCCTCGATCTTCGAAGGATCCACTGCAACTCCCGCCTCAAAGATGACGTGTCCCAATAAGTGGACCTCACGTATCCAGAACTGACACTTCGAGAGCTTTCCATAAATCTGGTGCTCTCGAAGTGTGTCTAGTACAACCCATAAGTGGTTGGAGTGCTCCTCCTCAATCGTCGAGTAAATCAAAATGTCGTTGATGAAGACCATGAAAAATCAATCGAGGTATGGCTGAAAGATCCTGTTCATGAGGCCCATGAACACCGCTAGAGCATTGGTTACACCGAATGGCATAACCAAGAACTCGTAGTGGCCATACCGACATCTGAAGTCCGTCTTCTACACGTCCTCGTCCCGAACACTGAGCTGATGATAGCCTGACCTGAGATCTATCTTCGAGAGCCACCGTGCTCCCTTGAGCTGGTCGAAGAGGTCATAAATCCTCGGTAGCAGATACTTTTTCCTCACCGTCACCTGGTACAGGTGACGCTAGTCGACACAAAGTCACAAGTTCTCATCTGCCTTCTTGGCGAACAATATCGGGGAAGCCCAGGGTGAAACACTAGGTCGGATGAATCCCTTGCACCGCAAGTCCTCCAACTGTACCCGTAGCTCTCAAAGTTCAGCGGGGGCCATCCGATACGCTGGAGTCGATATCGGGTTTGTCCCGGCGTATAGGTCAATATAAAAGTCTACCTCTCTACGAGGATGTGGCCCCAGAATGTCGTCGGGAAAGTCGTCCGCATACTGATCCACCACTGCAGGAAAACTAGGACTTCGCACGTCAACTTCTCCTAGGATGAGGCTAGCCAACTGATGAGTGATTGGTTGTCCTCTCCTCTACGAGAGTCCATCCTGTGCTTCGAAGGCTCCTTTCTCGCTGGTGAAGGTGAACCTACTCCCATCGGTGCGTACACATCGCACCTTGCGCCTAATACAGTCAATCTGTGCATGGACTGTAGATAACCAATCCATGCCCAAGATGACTTCGTAAGGCCTCGACGCCGCTACAAGAAGATCTCAGCCGAAGATCTCGCCTCCTAGAGTAAGCTCACACTGCTGGCACCAGAGAGTAATCGGCGAGTTTGCTCCCGTAGGAGTCTCTAGCCGTATGGATCGAGCCAACAACTCTGTCAGAATCTCCGACCTCCGAACAAGGGCAGCGGTTATGAAAGAGTGACTCGCTCCTGTGTCTATAAGAACAGCAGGAATGGTGGAATAGACACAAATAGTACCTCGAATCATCTCAGGCACGCCTTGGTCATAGGACTCCGCTGCCTGGAGTTGTGTCTATCTCTGCCCGCCAGCTCCCTGTGGTCGGGGTGGACCTCCTGGTGGTGGTGGTGGTAGAGCCTCAAAGCGTCTCCCACCACATGCTGCTCAGCCAGCTCCTCTGGCTCGTCCGTTTTCTCCCTGCGGACTGCCACGGTCGACCCTCTGCCTCTGCCTAGGTGGCCCCTCAACCGTCTGCTGCTCCTTGGCAGGGCGGGTCAGGCAGTCACGAGTCATGTGACCCTGCCCGCCGCATGTGTAGAACTGCCTACCTCTCGAATGACTGGCTCCGCGTTGTGTGCCCCGCACTGCTAATCCAGTGTCCTGAGGACATCTGCGTGAGGGTCTGGTATTTCTGGACACATGAGTAGGTTTCGCCGCTGGTGTAGACTTAGCAAGAAAGCTATCGATCAAAAGGGATCGCTCCAGTACTCCTGCCTGAGTCGGAATGTTGAGGGAGATCAGCGATGCCCTTATCTCATGTCTCAATCCCTACTCAAAGGTCTGGGCCTGGAAGAATGGGTCTCGTACCATGTCTGTCGAGTAGCGCGAGAGATCGGTAAATCTCACCGAGTACTGGGCGACCGTCAAGCTGCCCTACCGCAGTTGAAGAAGCTCTTGGATGCGCACCGCACGGAGGGTGGCCGGGATGAACTCCGAGCGGAAGATGCTCTCAAAGTCTGTCTAGATAATAGATGCCTCATCGTGCACCTGGAGCATCAAGCTCCACCATCGGCCCGCTGCCGCGTGCAGTAGGCTCGCTGCGAGGATCACCATGAGGTCTGCTTGTGTCCTCACTAACCTGAAAACTCGTACAACTGCCTCAAGCCAGTCCTTGGCTGCCTGGGGGTCCGTCTCCCCGCAGAACTTGGGCGGTCTCTGGCACTGGAACTCATGTAGTGCACTGAGGCGACGTGCATCGTCAGCGGCTGGGGCTGGAAGCATCGGTGGCTCGGCGGGTAAAGGTATCGCCGGAGTCTTAGTTGTCAAAGGGCCCTGTATCGAGGCCTCGTCGCTCGGTGGGCTGTCGTCACGCTCAACTCTCGGAACCCTAGCTGGATGCCGTCGTGGGGCCATCCTAAAAAGGATACAGGTGTTCCACGGTCAGAACAGTATACCTGGTGAGCTGATACAAAGTAATCACAAAGAAAACATGAAATACACATGCAATCAATGTTTTCGTGCATTAAGTCGAAAATCAGAAGTTAGGTTCCTGGTGTTTGGATACACCAGCCTCCACACCAACACTAGACTCCCTGGACTGATAACCAGACCCAATACGCTTAACACTATTGCTTCACATAAAAAAGATCAGATTCCCAAGGTTCTGTAGTAGAACCGAACTCCTCTGATACCAATTTTTCACGACCCGTCCTCGGTGCCCGTGCCGTGACTACCCCAAGACCGTCTTCCATAGGACAGGGGCTGGCGACTAGCACCAAGGTGTAAATCCTGGTAAAAGGGATGGCATTTCCTTTGTAAAGTAAACCAAAAACACCACAGAGCAAGTAGGCAGAAGTAAAAACTGGTACAACAGTAAGTGCGGAAAAGTAAGTGGGCTAGTATACAAACCCAAACTGAAAGTAAAGTACCACTGGAAAGGGAAAACATCAACTGAAAAGTAAAGCTGCAACGTCGATCTGTCCACTGGAAATCCCACCTGAAGGGTGGGTACAGATTGCCTCCACTGCTCCTCGGGTCTAGCTGACCGCTCCGAGTACATCCCACCTAGTGGTCCACCTTCAGGTACCGTCCTGCTCCGCAAGCCTCAACCACGATTAGCGTTTTCCATCGTCTACAACCAACACAACGTAGTGCGGGCATAGCCGGTGCAGGGGTGAGTATAATCTACTCATTAGGGACCCCGATACCCCCAAAGGTCTCCTAGAATCCACAAAGTATAATCCACAAAGGAAAGATACAATCACGAAGTAACATCCGACACTGCTTAGGTATATGCCCATAAATATACCTAAGTCATCAATTCTCATTCGGCTCCAACATCCGAACCCAAGTACAAACCATTCCACCCAGGAAAGCAAAACGTAAATCCACACAGGATAGCACAACATAATCTACATAGGAAAGCAAAACAGGATTCAGCTCACATAGGTATACTTCTTCATATGATGATAAAGATGACCAGATATTTCCACTGATTCATCTAAGTGGTCAGACCCACAAAGGATCGATAGTTACTAACCCCCGCAATGAACCACAAAGGATCTTACCCACAAAGGATTGATAGGTAACTAACCCCCGCAAAGACCCACACAGGATCGGACCCACACAGGATATGTAGGCGCAGGCCCACACAGGACCACTGAGCGCTGACCCACACAAGATCAGACCCACACAGGATCTGTAAAAATGACCCACAAAGGATCGCTGAGTGTTGTAGTCGTTGCCGTCGAATCCACTTAGGATCTCTGTACAGTCGTTGTCGTCACAATAGCAGTCGCAACCAGCTCTAGGGTTCCCGCACACAGCAAGCTCGTTTGGGAGGGTCCGCTCCACGAGCCGAGAGGTTGATACAACAACTGACACATAGTCCATAGTTGATGTATCCAAAAGTTCTGTATCGTCAACAGGAACTCAACGTCGTAGACGGCGCGTCAATCGGACGCCCGATCTGAGGGTTATTGGCTTTTTCGTTCCAGGGGCTCGGTAGGTTTTTAAGGAACAACCAACCCGACCGTACTCCACCTGCGTCCAAACCTCGGGAAGAGTAATCCAAAAGATCCCTCTCACTTATAGGAATCCATCAAAGTCGACGGAACGTCAATCGGATGTCCGGAGCTCAAGATATAAGTGTTTCCGCTCCGAGGGCCCGGTTGGTCTCGTGTACGAACCGACCTGGCCAAACGCAAAGTACTCCGAAACCTTGAGTTTGATATACCTAAACAACCGACTCGATCCAAGGACCGCATCTCTACTGACGGTGCGTCGATCGGAGGCACGTAGCTCAAGATATGGGCAAATTACCGAAAAGGTTCGAAAACGGGGGGTCTGGGCCCGGACCGACCCGGCCCAACCCCCCTGGGTCGGCCCGAACCAGGTCGAACCGACCCGATTCCAGGTCTGACCCAGCTGGACGCGACCCGGCCCGGCCGATGCGAACCGGCCTGGCCCGGCCTGGGTGCGACCCGGCTGGCTGGTTGGCCAGCGGGTCGGCTCGGCTGTTACGGCCGAGCCGTGGGTGGGGGGCACGCTGCCCCCACGTGAGGAAGTCACGGCCCCGTGTGGGGCCGCCCTTGCCAGCAGACGCGGCAGCTGGCCGCATCCCGTGCTCCTCCGCCGGTCCCGCGCTGTCGCGGGACGTCCGGCCCGCCGCCGCGGCTTCAATCGTGGCGGGTCTCCACGGCGGCGCGCCGGCCGCCGCCACCTTCCGCCGCCGGTGCCGGCGTGGCGCGCCGGCGGTTTGCTCCGTGAACCACCGGATGAGTTCTGGTGGTTGGAAAATTACGCCGTTTTTCCAAAGGTCCTCCCGGGGTCCGTTCTTCACTATAAGGGCCATGTGTCGCCCTTGCGGCCAGCTTTGTCGACGTCTTCTATTTCGCAGATAAAGAACGAAAGGGGTGGTGGGTTCAGACTTGTTCGTTAGTCCGCACCCACCGCGTTAGTGGTTTAAAAGCCTCACAAAAATTATTTAATCATACGATGCGGGTATAAATCACAAATATTTAAGTCAAACAAACCCCTACCTCGTCGTTGTCGCCGGACTTGAGTTCTTCACGGGATTGACCATCGCAGAAGAAGAGGATCATCGCGTCGTGGAAGGGGGCATCACTTCGTCGCGGTATACGCCGTCACATCGATGATCTTCGAGGGATAAAGAAAACACACAGATTAAATTGCACGTTTAAACCCATGTTGAGGATAAAATCCACAAAGAATTAGAGAACCGCAATCCCCTACCAAAAGCAGTTGATGATCAAAGATTGTTGCGGGGAAGAAACGTCGCGGAAGAAGTGTCGCAGAAGGAGAATCGTCGGCATCGCAGAACACGGCGTCGCGTCGTCGATCTCCGAGGGTTCCGTGTTCTTCGCGTCATTCGTGTTCTTCACGAAGGAGGATGAATATCTCAAGCCTTAGAGTCTTCTATGAATCCTCTCAACGAGCAATCCTCAAGAAAGACATGCATTGGTCTTATTTTATTAACATACCAACAATTTGAAAAACAAGTCAAGAAATGAACCATTAATTCGGTGAATTAATGGTAACTTCTTAACTGTCCAATTAATAGGAGCATTAAGAGTTTAGAAAATTCACCAGTTGACCTTCATTAAAGAGGAGTTTTCACGGGTGCGTTACTTAGGGGAAAAGAAATGGTGGGGCTCATACGGGCCCCACCTCACAAATATCCTACCAAGTGGGTAGGATATTTTGGATTGCACCCTATCCACTTCAACATAGCTTAAGTGGCTTTAAGTGGCTTTAAGTGAAATAAAATAAATTTTTCACACTGCTTTATTTTATTTTCTTCACTTAACCCCCAAAAATTAAAAACCACACCCGAGAAAACGCAACTTTAGAAGAGGCATTTCTAAGAAATTATTGGCACTGCGATTCCATCAGTGCCCTGAGAATTTGATTCCGAGCACCGGTTCAAAGGTTAGAAAAAACCCGCTCGTTCGTTCACTGAACGTACTTGAGCCAAACTTCAGAAAATGATTCTGGGCACACCGGGCCTCGGAATCACGTGCTGTCAGAAACTGCGTTCCTGTAAAATTCCAAAGAAAATTAAGAAAAAAAAATTCCTTGAAATTTATGGGTCTTTACAATTCATCCCCACAACACTTGGAACGGTCCTACTATTCTAAAAGGATAATTCCCTCTATAAATGTGTAGAATGCTCTTATAAATCTTGGCCAAAACAGGAGTGGCCAACCCTGCCATATTTTTCTCAACTATCTTGGCCATAATAACAAAGGTTTATTGCCTCGTGCTTCCATTAGAGTCTCAAACTGGTAACAAATACACACTGATCCACATGGACAAGATACCTATTAGAAATGTCTTTACAATAATTTTTGGGTTGACATCATATCCCCATTTACCAAACTCCCCTTTCTCCAATGTCGGTCAAGAGGTGTCTGGGATACCTCCCTTCTATGCCCTTGGCCAGCTAGTCAGATGGGTGCAGGAGGGACCCTTTTTCTTCTTCTTTATCAAAAATATTTCCTTCCATTCCTCTAGTTGAATATCCCTCTTATTGAAAGACTTCATGGTGGTTGTGTTCTTGAGTTTCTTATATGTTTTTATCAATTTAAAAAACAAATATGGTGTCTTCTTTGAGTCATTATATATTACCATGGGAGAAATAAACTCATAAATCATGTCTTCAAGGATTGTAGATCGGGAAATATTGTAAACATCCCAAAAGATAATGCCTACCCTCCATGTGTTAAATGTAAGGAGTTAGTCTCTGGGCTCCATCAACTTAATATTTCCAAAACGAAATCATCATTCATGTACTCATATGTTTTCCCAACCCAAACAACCCCATAAATTCCAATTCCTTTCAAGTCATCTGTAAATTCTGTACAAGTCTTGAAAACCCAATATTCTCACATCCACGTGGGGTTTAAACCTCCTCCTGGGCGGAAATACCAACATTTCTTCCAACCCTTGGACTAATTCATCTGGTAATCCTGAAAGATGGATGAATAAAAATGTGGTTGTAGCTCGGGTGTGTGTTCTTTCAATTTTGGGGCACATGAGCTATGATGCATGATATAAGCTTTCTCTTTTATCCCAGTATTATCAAATAATCCCCCAACAGAAACATTAGGAGATGAGAACTTGGTATAATCATGAAACCAAGAATTTGGGATATAGTTATTTGGGCCTTGAATATTAACATTCTTTAAATGTCCATAGCTATACAAAGGAAGATAGGTACTTTGGGGAATGTTGAAATGATAATTATTCAAATATTTTTATATGTTTGGAGGGGTGATGTCGCAAACCTAAAAGTAGTCATGACCGACTACATTAATTATGTCATCAATCCTCTTACTTTCTAGTTCATCAGTAGTTCCAATTCTTTTGGGAGCCATTGAACCTGAAAAAGGATATAAAATCATCTTTTAAGTAAGTTAATTTTTGATATTTGAAAAAAGAATTGAAAAAAATAGGCAAAGACATTAAGGTGAACAAGTATAAAAATTGGCATGAAAGTGAAAAATGACATGAAAGTGTCATGCCCCGGTTATAGCACACAAGTACAAACATACAGAAGAAGAGTGGAGAAACAGAAGCATCTGAGTGAAAAATGACGTGAAAGTGTCTCCCTAGTTCATCTACAAAGTCCTTTGAAACATTCAAGGTAGTTCTTTAACACCTAAAGCAGTGGATTTGAGGGAGGATTGTAGGACTTAAGTATTTTAGTGTTTGAAATCCATAATACTTGTGCTCCTAAATCACCCAAACTCCCAGAATTATAAACAGTTGTGCGCCACCTATTTCTTTCAAAGGAACTTGAGCGCCCCACTTTTGAGATCGCCTGTGAATACTCCTAATGGCTTGAGCTAGGTCTCTCCCAAGTATTACCATAAATTTTTTTCTTCACTTGTGTGAACATCAGGTCACCCAAGCCTCCTTGTGCACCCATACTTGAGTGTCGTTCTCTACTTTGTCTCCCCTCATTGATTCTCTTACTCTCTTCAATCTAATATCCATCAATCGCTTTTCAAATCCATTCATGGAAATGATTCTTCTTCATGGGATCCCTTGTTTGAAAGGAATTATTTTGACACCCCCACCAAAACCTCCCGACTTATCAAAACTTTTGAAAAGAAACATCAGCGTGTCTCCTGTTTGGGTTAGTAAATATCTAGTTAGAGGTTTCCAACTTTTGTTTCATAATGGGGTTAGGATTCATGGAGTGTATTTCGGTTTTTATATCCACGTTCACTTAGAACATTCTTGTAGGAGTATTGCCGATAAGTTCCCTATTTTTGGGAATTAGGGTTTAGGTATCGACCCCTCCCTTCTCAAAGAGATAGAACCTCAGATCTCTAGTAGGGAAGGTAAAGTTCAAACTTTCTTTTCCATACAAGAAAAAGAGAAGTATCCCTCCCCTACTATGATCAATTTTATGCCTAAAATCCTGGTGTAATCCTCTATCCTTCATCCCTTATTCCTTTCATTGGACCCTTGTCCAATGTAAAGTGAATAGAGAGAAGGATTTTCGCCTCTCCCTCTTCTCGGGTCACCTCGAACTCGTCCACCCTAGCTATTGTAGGTGTGCCCTCTTTGACCAGATGTAGAGGAAAAGTTTGTTTCATTGTTGAATATTTCACATACTCTTTTTTCTCACACCGATCATGACTCGCATGGGATTAGATATTCTTGATGATTTCAACATGTGCACAAACACCCATGGTTAATGAACTATGAGAACTTTAATTCCCACCATAATCTGGATACATAAAAAGACTTCTCAGGTTCTGATCCCACTGGATATACTCTTTAGGAATCCAACAATAATTCCCTTAATCTGGGCATCCGCTTTAGGAATAATCCTCAATTTAAACCCCCATAATTGTCAAGGTATCGTTTTTAGGATGTAATCCCAAACTCATTTCTCTCAAAGGAATATACTCTCCTATGAGATTCATCGTGCTAAGTGGGTTTTGATTTTCATCCAAAAGGGATACGTAGGAAGCCTCCTTGAGGTTCAAACCCAACACTTAAAATCAACCCTTTTCTCCTTGGGCCATATTCTCAACAATGTCTAATTTTACATAGAAACCCATATTCTTTCCATGTTCATTGGGTTGTTTTTAACATATGTCTCACCACAAACTCTGACTAAGAACCTTTCTCTTATAAGTCCTTACCACATGAAATTAAACTGTACGGTTAGGTCCTTATCACATGAACATAAAAGGTACGATGTTTCTCATTAAGAAACACCAAATTATGAGGGTTATGATTCCTTTCACAAGGATACATTGGTAACCCATTTCATGGGTATGATCCCAAAATCAAAACAAACCTTCATCTCCCTAGATGACAGTAAATTCCAGAGTGCCCCACTAAGTTGCTTAAAAACTGGTATCATCATAAATATGATTAAAAGAATATCAAAATATTATATTAGAGGATACCATTGATGGAGAACCTCTTATAGACACAGATGATATTAATTTCTACACTTGTTAATAAGTGATTGAAATTTTTTGGGGAATCTTATGTTATACTTGGTGAATTATTAAGGATTCATGAAAGTATCTTAAATTTTAAAAGATATTCATGAAGTAGACAATAATTCCCCCCAAAATGGTGTGATGAGTCTGACCTCCCATCCTCTCAACCAATGCACATTCCTAAGTATTGTAAATATCAAACATAACGAATGTCTGCCCTTAGAAAGTAGGTCCCCTTTGGATAAAGAACTGTTGGAAGTTTCCAGTTCCATGAATAAATCAAATGGATACCTCCTCGAAGAAGTGATTATTAAAACAAGAACACATGTTTCAAGGAACTACGAAACAGCCTCATTCAGCAACTGGGAACAATATCTCTTACTGAGAGAATCTACAACCATGTTACCCTTCCCAAAAGTATAGATAATTTCAAAGTCATAAGCCTAGAGGGACTCTATCCACCACCTCTGTCTCAAGTTAAGATCCATCTGGGAGAAGATATATTTGAGACACTTGTGATTAGAATAGATGATAAACCTCTCTCCCATTAGGTAGTGTTTCCACATCATTAGTGTGAAGACTACCATTGTCAACTCAAGATCATGGGTCGCGTAGTTATTCTCAAGTGGTCTTACCTAACATGAACCATAGGAAATAATCACATTAATATACATAAAAACACAACCATGCTCAGTTCTTCATGCATCGAAGATCACTACATACTCGACGTCCTGCTCTTGAAATCTCAAGAAGGGAGTGCTCGTCAAACTCTTCTTGAACTACTGAAAATCCTACTTGAACCCAATTGTCCACACCAAAGGATTCCCCTTTTGAGTAAATGTTGTCATGGGTGTTGATATTCTAGATAAATCATGTATGAATCTCATATAGTAGCTTTCCAACCCAAGTAAACTCCACAAATTCTTCACATTATGGGGTGGCTCCCAATCTAACACTAAATTGACCATGGCCGATTCCACTACCAGTATTTCTATTGAGATAATGGGTCCTAGAAAGTGGACCTCTTGAATCCAGAACTGACACTTCGAGATATTTCCATAAATATGGAGCTCTCAGAGCACATATAGAACCATCATCAAGTGTGTCGTTTTCCCCTCCTCAGTATCCGAGTATTTAAGGATATCATTGATAAAGACTACCACGAACTAGTCTAATAAAGGCTGAAAGATATAGTACATGAGTAACATGAACACTACTGGGGAGTTCATTGAACCAAATGTCATCATCAAGTACTTAAATTGATCATAGAGACATTTCAATGTAGTCTTCATTATATCCTCATCCCGTACTTTCAACTGGTGAAAACATGGTTTGAGGTCAACTTTCAAGAACTATAGTTCCCCTCTAAACTGATCAAATAGGTCATCAATCCTTCGTAGTCGATGCTTGTTCTTCATGATCACCTTGTGTAAGTGTCGGTAGTACACACACAACCTCTAGCTTCCCTGTTTATTCATGAAAAAAAGTGGGGCTACCCAGGGTGAAAAAGTGGGTCTAAACAATCCCTTCATATGAATGTCCTCCAAATACACCCTCAAATATAGAATCTATTCATGAGCCATATGATATGTTGGTGTAGATATCAATGTCATACTGGGGTGTAGATCAATGAATAGTTTTATCTATTGGTGGGGAGGTAAGCTTGGAACATCCTCAAGGAAGACTTCCTCATAATCTTCCACCACTTCAAGAAGCTAAAAACTAATAACATCTATTTCACAAAGAGTTAGGCTAGATAACTAATGAGTAACCAGCTAGAAATCTAATGATTAATCAGCTCCAAACTCTTATACATGAGTGCATCTTATTCTTCCTAGGTTTTATTTTCACAAAAAAATGGAGAACCTAGTTCCGTCACTACAAAAACACCACATCCTTCACCTAAAACAATCAAATGGGGCATGAACTATGGACGACCTGTCCATACCATGAACTACTTCATAAGACCATGACACTACTACCAAGAGATACCAATAGAAACTCTTACCTCCAAGAGTCAGGTCACACTGTCGGCACAAGTGTGTGATCACTAAGTCATCTCCAGTAAGAGTCTCTAACAATGAGGTTTGCTCGAAGGGCTAAAAAAATATCTATGTCTGGTACAAGGTATGTGTCTTGAGAGGAATGAATAGAAACTGTGTCTATCAATACTACATCAAAGGTAAGAATGTCATATATCATACCTCAAATCATTACTGAAGCCTCTGGGTTGTAATATTAGACCACGTGCAGTTGTCCCCTCCATTTTCCTCGAACTCCATGAGCTTGGTGTGTACCACCTGGGGGTTGTGGTGGTGAGGGGTCAAAGTGACTAACACATATTACTTCTCTTTCAACACCTCTCCCATACCCTCCACCCTGCAAACCTACCTACTCCTACTGCTACATCTACCTTAGTGGCCTATCCACGGTTTCCACGTCAGATGTATGGAAGGTCATACAATCCCATGAAAGATGTCCCCTATCATCACATGAGTATAGACACATGTCTATAGGATGATTGGCCCCACCCCATGAGCCCTGACCCCTAGATCCTCTATTTCGGGACCTCCTCCAAAAACGTCTCATAGACCCAAGTCCCAAAGAATGATGCTGACACCCTACTACCAAGGTCTCTTCTGTTATATTCCAGCCACTAGAAACCACTGTATGAATCTTCTCATCAATGAAATTCCTAACCACCAAAGATCTCTCTATCACCCTCGTATAGGTAGGAATGCATATAGGTATAACATTGGCTTCCATGTCTCTATGCAGACCTTAATTGAATGTCTGAGTACTAAATAACTCATGGAAAACCATATTCATCGAGTACCTTGATAGATTGGTAAACCTTGATAAATACTCAGTTATTGTCATGATTCTGTAAGAGAGATGAAAAAGCTAGTGGATATATACAACCCTCAGTGTAGCTAGAGAAAACTCATCTTTGAAGAGACACTCAAACTCCGACCATAGTTGAGTCACATCTTTATACTTTTGGGTCACTAAACCCCACTATTGTTCTACTGAGGCATAAAGAAGGCTCATCCCATGGACCACCAACTTCTCTATTGGTGTTCAGATGAACCAGAAAATCAGGACACTACCTCAAGTCAGTCTTCAACCACCTGTGGATTGGGCTCTCATTAGAAAGTGAGGGGTCTTTATATCTAAAACTCATGACGTGCACTCAATCCACACACATTATCCCCTGGTATTAGGGGTACCTCATGCTTCTCTATAGGTAGTGGTATAGCTGGTGCACCACCTGGAGGTAGCACCTATGGAAATAGTCCATGTATTGAAACTTTATCAATGAGGATATCATCCTCATGATCATTATTCTCAGTCATAACATGTATACATTAAAGAAGCATCCTGAAATAAACAAGTGGTGGCATGGTCAAAGAGTATATTTATTAAGCTGATTCAAGAAGGAAATGGAATCCACAACACATTTCTATATGATTCATGTACCATTGTTTTCCCTACAACTGGTTTTCACATGTACGAAGTCAAAAAGAAGGTGATCAGAGTCTGTGTGTATGGATACGTCAGTGACCACACAAACACTAGAGACCCTAACCTTAAATATTAACTATAAAAACAAAACACTATTTCCCCAATTCAATCTCAAAGACTCTCAGTCCTAAGGTAGAACTGAATGCTCTGATGCCATTCTGTCATGAACAATCCCAGTGGGGCCCATGCAATTACTCCCCATGCCCGCCTCTAATATACCACGAATAGAGACTAGATCCAAGAAGGAATATAACTAACATTGGATGCATTAGTAAATTTACTCATACACACACACATATCCAAGCCAATATAATGTTTAAATGTAAAAACAACTGAACAACCATGCATGCATACATCTAAATCCAACAACTAGAGTATGCCAGGAAGTAATGTAAATATGGAAAAATAGAATCCCACAACAAAGGGTCTAAAATTAGTCCAACCTGAAAGTAAATCGGATGACGTATGAATACTTTAGGAACACACCCTAGTTTTTATAGTCTCATGAAGCATCATATGGTCCTAGTCTATCTAGGACTCTATTTAAAGGTCAGTCGTCTAGATAAGACATGACATGTGTGTGAAAATATAGTGCATGAGTGAGTATAACAATACATAGTTAGACAACTTGAAACCACAAATCATAAAATAATGTAAATATAATTAGATCTTCATAGGTATATGTCTACCACAAATATATCAAGAATATCCAGATATACTCAAAAAACACATAGGCTAAAGCTAAGTCACAACCATAGTATACCAGCCTAGAACTCCAGTATAAAGATTCCATAAACCACTTATACAGAAGAGCAGACTTCTAAGTATGATAGAAATGATGATTTCTGTCTAAGAGGTAGTTCTCATCAGGTCTCTCCATTGGAAGTACACACCAAATATCTAATGAGAATAAGACACACATATAAGGATCACTTCCATGACCATGGGTTGGTACCAACAACTCAATTCGGATTAAACCACTAAGTATAGAATCGACTCCCACTTACTATTGGTCACAATGATACCAAAAACTCAACCTAGGGAATGAATATGAATGTAGGATCTCACTATAGGCATCAAAGAGGGATTCTAATGATTTTATCCAAGAATTCTTGCTGAAGTGATCATTAATAGAGAAGTAGGAAATGATTCAATAACAACCTTCATGTAATGGATAAGGGTAATTTAACCTAACAAAACATTCCCAATATACTGAAGACAAGGTATCCAATCCATGTATAAAAGAGTACACAACATGTAGTAGGGGTCACACACCATTTCCCTCGACCATGGGTCCTGCCCGTGTAAACGGTCTATGTCATCAAGTCATTTATGTGTAGAAGTAAATGGTGTGTAGTATGCACGTGTAGTCTACCCATGTCTTATTACATTACTTTGTCTCATGTACATGTGCTTTCATACTAATACATAGCTTATCCCATGTACTCATACATGGCTTATCCCGTGTACTTGGTCCAAGACAGGTCTGTGTGGGAGAGTACACAGCATGAAGGTTTCTAGTGTAGTCCACCCAATGTTTGTGTACCCTCCAAGGTACATTCTGAGTCACTGAGGAGGGGTCACACATCATGTTAAAAGGTCATATTCCATGTGATCCCTAACACCTACTCAAAACCCTAGACACCACACAGGGGCCCCAAAAGCCTTGTAATTGTTGATTACACATCGTGTGGTTCATGATTTTTCATAATCACAAGTTCTTCCTATGTGTACCATCTCTACTACTCCATCATTCGATCTGAAATACCATTCTAGAAAACCCAAGGGAATGCCTCATCTGAGCCTCAACATCGACAAAAAACATATTTCAACCATGAAATCTTCCTGGAAAATAGATCTTTGTGTAGTTCTTTATTATATGCCAAAGAACTCCAAAGAACATGAAATTGGGTATCCACCATCGTTCAATTCACCTTGCTTCTATATTCACACCATTTTTATGCCATTCCAATACCATATCTATGATTTCAGATCATTGCACCAAGAAATTGGTGCGCAATGATTGATTGATCAGGATATGTCGATATGTGGCCCAAAAGAATATTTTACGTGATGAACAAAGAATTAGGTAAAAAATAACAAGAACTGTCAAGATAAATGAACCTTGATCAATATTGATATTTATCTAAGTTGATTTATTTTAGGAAAAAATAGAAAAATCAACAATTTAATCATGAAAAAATAACCTCCCAAACCCAATTATTCAAACCCATATCTCAAAATGACCGACATGTGAATCAATATTTCCATTGATCAATTCATGTTTGTTATAGAAAATAATAATGGGGAAAGAATAAAATTAAACCAAACTTACTACCCTGAATCTGATTGATCACTAATGATGATCGGGGTTGCATCATGATCGTTGTTGACATACTTTGAATATGTTGTTTGTTGATCATTGATCCACATTCTGGTCACCATTCACCTAATAGGAATCCTCTAGTGCTCTCTCCAATGGCTCTCTAATGGTTCTAGGGTTATGTGGATAAACCCATGATTTCCCCATTATAGTCTATTTGAAGACCAACTAATCGTTGTGTCAAGAATTCAAAAGAAAATAATTTATTTAACTATTTTATTCATTTCTATGCATGCAATGACTTTTCAATAAACAACTCACACCGACCAAGGTTAAGTCACACCTAGGGTAGAACCTACATTTTGAAGTCAACTGTGCCTTCAAATTTCATATCTTACCGTCAGTTTATATATTATAATACTTTTTCTAGAAAAACATGTTCACTTTCTATTTGATAGATTTAATATATTTTAAAATTTTATTTTGTGAACACCGGGCCTTCGAATCACACGTCGTCTTAGTTCGCGATCTCAAAAAAATCCAAAAAAATATCCATAAATAATACATGGAAAATCTATGTCATTATAATACTATACCCACAACTTGGTCAATATTTGGGTGTAGGTTGTTTATTAAAAAATAATCCACTATAAATTGATCCTCACACCATACACTTACAAAACAATGACATTAAAACTATCCTACAACTTTGATTTTTTCTTATATTAAAAAATATAAATGTATATATATATATATTAATGTATTTATTATTATTTTATTATTATGGAAAAATAATGGGCCAACCTATACCCACAATTTGGCCAAACTGTGGGTATAGGTGCCAAGAAAAATTATTCATACCCATAATTTGTTAAAACTGGGGGTATAGATTTTCTTACGGCCTTCTTACGATTTTTTCCCTCACAAAACATATTTACACAGTTTACAAAAAACTATGGGTAAAGGGATGACCTATACCCACGGTTTTTGGAGAATCATGGGTATATAAACTTCCCATGAATTTTCCCCATGAAACATATCTTGACAGTATACAAATACCATGGTTATACGGGCAAGCTATATGCATGGTTTCTCGAGAACACTGGGTGTAGGTCATTCCAATGAATTTTTTTTCCTCAGGGATATAGGGGTGACCTATGGAAAAAAAAATTCCAAAACCATTCATATAGACTTGTTTTCCAGTAGTGAATTTATTATTTTAATTCTAAAGAGTCATAAGTCATTCAAACTCACTAAAGGTATTCCTCCATATGAATCCTCAACCAACCACTCATAGAAGGATAACAACAAACCCTTGGAAATTTTCCAAGAAAAATCTCAAACACATGATTCCCAATTAATCGAAAATTTATTTCATTTTAATTTAAATTCAAATAAAAATCCATGAGGCATCATACCACTATATAAATGATGAGTGATTGTGTACTAACAATGCCTCGAGACATCCTCCCACCAAGTATTTCCAAATCCCCATCATCCTCGGTTCATTCCACCATGCAGAGGGGGAATTGTAACAAAACCCCAAATTTAATGAGAAAAAATGAATAAGAGAGTAAGACAGTAAGAATAGGGATGTGGAGAAAGAGATTAGTACCTCAAAACACTGAATAACACATCCAATACCACCCTAAATAAAATGATATTTAATGGGAGAGAGGGGAGAGAGACCATATAGGTCCTTATATACAAAATTGAGGAAGAGTGGTGGAATATATTTAAAACCCTAATGGGGAATTTTGGCAATTTTATATTTTATAACACATTAAGGGAAGTGACATACTATGATCACAATGTTGGAAAACTATATTCAAACCATACACGGGGTACATCCTAGACAATATCATCCCGTAATGTTTGGTTATAGAGTTTGATAACCACCCCCAACCATTAAAAATAGTTCTAAAACCCCTCGACATCAACTATATGGTTTTTGTGAAACTAGGTGTAAGTCATGAACCATTGACCTAGGATAAAACAAGACCACATGAGTTTCTTTGAAACTTACATAGATTCCTTCATCTTGTGCTCAACCCATGCACTTGAATCACATGTTTATAAAATACAACTAAAAAATTCTAAAACTCATAGGTTCAAATGGTTCCCAATAGACCATATTCCTCACAAAAAAATATCCTGAATATTCTATCACACATTTAAAGAACCTGAGTTTAGAATGAGTACTGGAACAACCAATTGGGCCTCAAATCACACATAAAACACTTCCAAAAAGGATATTAAACTATATTTATTATATTCTAAACCCAAAATCACCGAACAACCACAATATGGGTGAAAAGTTTAATTTTCACATTAATATTATAATCTATAATGTTGATGATTATTATAATATCCCCACCATAAATGCTTCTCACCCATGAGAGGCCTCAATATTTTGTAAACTGACAAGACAAGAATACCTTGATCATCATCTAAGTAAAAAACAAATATGCTTTTCTCCAAATGAAAAAAAAATCTTTTAATAAGAAACTATAAATAAAAAGACAAAAAATAGGTCTTTGAACAAAAATCACCTCTACAATTCTTGAACGACCTGGAACACATCTCCAATGACATTCTTGTTGCAGTTTCACTCCCAAATCAGAAAATACTATAAAAACTAGGTAGACCTCACATTAGGTGATTTCTTCTAGAATAATAAACATCATATTTCAATACCACAACAACAAATTTTTACAAAATGGTCATGCGATGACTTTTTCATTCCTGATGCAACATACAGACTTGATCAACAACATTATTTAAATCTGAATATGATATTTCCTATTGAACTAGATCCCGAAATATCAAACTACACAATGATATTATGAACCCATGATATATAAACCATGATTGGGAGTATTCTTCCTACCATATGAGTAATCTCATCATCCCATTATAATATAAAAACCAGATTTATTTCCCATTCTCTATCTACCACTAAACATGATGATATTACAAGGCAAACAAGTTTATACCCAATCACCAAAATGAAAAAATAACCATCATGAATTCTCATCTCACTATGAATGATGTCTACCCACAACCTATGATGTGAACCAAGAAAAAGTTTATCCTCTAAAATGATCATCAGGAAATGAAATAAACTGGTGCTCAACAACAATTTCACTCAAGAGTCTAGATACGTGAAAAAATAGCACATGTTATCCTTCATTGGAAAAATTAATCGAGATAACCTAATCATAATGGTTGAATATTTCCTTGAAACATAGTCTTAAAACATAACTAAAGATCATAGAATATTCGTTATAATAATCCAAATTTCAATATTCCTAAAACCGCTAACCATGCATCTCAAAAATGCTAGTCTAAATGAGCTAAAACTACCCACATGACATCCCACTATTATGGAATCATTCAAACCATGAGCCTCAAACCAAAAAACTACCACACTACCTTTAAATGTTGATAATAATGATAGAAATTTAATTTATATATATATTTTTTAATTTATATGATTTTATTATGATTCTATAATTATTATATCACACATAACGTCATAATTTGCATTTTGTGAAAATATGATAACATTGTTCATGTGTACAGTGGACTACCACCTTGTGAAGTGATATGATACATTAACGCTTTACTTGAAATGTATTAGGAATGGATTTAATAAACATATGTGATATAAATATGACATAAAAATGATTCATTAATTATAATATCAGATATAATTTTCTTCTTTTCAATCCAAGAAGAAATCAGAAAAAACATTCATGTGTACGTACCGCCTACCATCTCTGTGAATGATATATTTCATTTACTTTTTATATATTTTATAGATTATTATAAATACATAAATAAACAAATTATATGATATTTAAAAAAAATTATATATGATTAAATCATGATTATATTAAGTGGAGAAAAATTATTACAAATAAAAACATATACGAAAAACAAAATTCATATTACCCGAAATGTAATTTCAACACAGAATTGTTAATAAATGGGTATTATAAGGTCATAATAAAATCATATATGATTTTATATAAAATAATATGTTTCCATAATTTATTTATAATAAAATTATATTTATTATACATGAGGATTAAACTAGTATAACAGAAGTAAATACTTAAGGGATTTTCATCTCACATTTATTTTATGTGAGACACAAGCCTTGTTCACCACCTATTTCTTATATGAGGTTTTTATAATTACAATTGATTTATTTTATTATTATTATAATGATAATTATTAGGATTTAAATATCTATTTTAGGATCTATCTTTCATGGGGTTTATTTTTAAATTGTTACCATACCAACAAGGGAATTTTGTCACAATTTCCCTTATTTGAGGTAGATGTTATGTTATGCACTTATACACTATTATGAGGTGTATATGCATCCCCTTTGACATGTTATATAATTAATATACTTATTATAATTATATTTTATACTTTATGTGATTTTATTCTTTCATTTGGATTATTATTCAATGTTTCCAAAGTGGTAAGAGTTTATTTCTACAATCTCATCATTTATCAAGATGGTTTATGATTATGCTTCCATTGATGAAATAACTCAAGAATTAAATTTAATTATATTATCCTTTAGTTATTAAAGATATAAAAATTTAATGGTATAATTATTTCACACTTTTTTACTTAATATAATTATGAAAATGTTTTTTAGAAAATATGACTATATTTCTCACTTCGGTCGAAATTTTTTTTATTTCAAAACCAAGTTTTAAAAAAAGTATTTTTAAAAGTTTAAAAACTATTTATCAAAAAAAATATAACCCTTTTTATTTTTAAAAAAATTATTAGAAAGGAATATTATTTTCATTCTATAATTAAAGAACTTTTATAAATATTTTAATGTGAAAAAGGAATGTTCGACATATACATATTTACCCATCTCCATGAAAGTTGTTTCATTAATAATTTTTTTCACGTTTAAAAGGTTGTTTTTAGAGAAAATATTTTCCATGTTATTATGGGAATAAATTGTTTTTTAAAGTGGTTTTCAAATAAAAAAATTTCAAAAATTGTTATATGTTTTAAAAATCATTTTTCAACAAGGAAATGATTTTTTCCACTTGAAAAGTTTTAAAATATCTTTACAGATTATTTTTTCATCTAAGAAAAAATACATTGGTGTTATGCATGACTTACTAAAAATATGGTCCAAGGGTACCATTAATATTCTTTCTCGGAATGGTTTGTGTTTAATGAATTATGTTTTATGAAACCTATTTTCCTTCCATGAGTTATATGCTTATGAAATTCATTTATCTTCCATGGGTTATATACTTATGAGACCCACTTATTTTTATGGGTTATGCTATGATGAAATGATTATGAAACCTATCTCTTTTCCATAGGTTAATATATGATGAAATATTTATGATACTCATTTATTTCGTGGGTTATTATATGGTTAATGTTTATGATCATTTGGAATATATATGTATGATTTCATTATGAGACTGGTGGAACCCATATCTCTCTCCAATTCATTAGATAACTTTCTATATAGCATAAGATATAAATGGATGTAATGGGGAAATAATATCTTCTATTAAAGGAATTTTTCCACTAATATTGTCTTGGGAGTGAACCTTGACTACTAATATGGTTTGTGTTGTGAACCCATTCCACTTAGATAGCCTTATGAGTGAGCCATGGATACTATGGAAATAATGTTTTATATTTATAAATATAAAATAAATTCATGTCTTATTACAATTTTATTCTCTCATTGCTCATATTATTTTACTCCTTTATGATTCATGTCTTATGAAGTTCCAATATTTATGAAATGCTGTCTGTTTTTTATCCTTGATATGCATAGTATGGTTTTCAAATTTTAAACTCATGTAGGAATACCCTTAAGTTCATGTTATGATTACATATCTCCCTTGTTTACCCTTAATGAGAATCTAATCTCACCATTTCTTATGTTTTATTTCCCCAAGATATGAAGATATTTATTATGTGTAATGTGTCTTATAAAATTCCAAGATATGAATAACATATTGGGTGATGATGTAGTTCAATTATGGATAAATGTTTATGTTTCCATGATTCCAAAGTAACCAAAATAAAATGATCTTTTGGTGTGTGTTTGCGTAATGTAATTTATTTTCCACAAATGTTGTAATGGATATGTATGATAATACATAGGTAGTATAGTTTTCATCAAAGAAATTTTTAGTTAAAAATTGTAAATAGGATGTGAAAAGTTTTGGGATATCCCAATGGAAATGTCTAAGGATAAGTCTTAAAGTATAGGAAAAAGTCCTAGAATTTTGGTAATGGATAGATAAATTGGTCTCCTATAAATGAATCCCTATTTGTATAATGCAAGTTGATGTGAATCTAGAAAATATTTGCCTAGGGATAAAAAATCATAAAACCCCATATTGAACTAGACTCAATTTTTGAACTGGTGTATGAAAATGGGCCTTGCTGAACACTTGGTTTGACAACCTCGGGAGGTATGCTTGGAAAATTCAAAAACTCTTTAGAAACCATCATGAAGTATTTAAATAGATGACAACTATGAATGTCCTAGGATAATCCTAAAGTTTCATATATTAAATATGTTTTCATAATTAATACATCATATAAGTGATTTTAATGAATGTGTGGTTTCCCTTAAGGATAAGTATTTATTACAATATTCCTTTTGGTTTTAGTAAATGGATGGAACCCAAAGGAACCACATTAGTGGTCAGTGTGATGTAGAACACAAAAATATTCATTCCAATAATAAAAATGTTATGGTAGTTGGAATGAAAAATATCATTGATATGATCTCACAACTTTCTCAATCTATGAATCATGTTAGAATTTCAAATGAGAAATGGAGGGAATGACATTATGTTGAGTCCTTCATGAAGAAACCTCCACCTTGTTTTAGTGGATCTTCTGATCCACTAGTCGTTGGAAAATGGATCAATACCATGAAATATAAATTTTTGATTCTTCAATGTTTAGATAATGAAAAAATCCTTTTGGTTTTCTATCATTTCGAAGGCGAAGTGGACTAGTGGTGGGTTATAATCAAGAATACGAGGCAGAAAGATGAAACTGACTCCATGTACTAGGATGAGATCAAGAACATATTTTTCAATAAGTATATTCCTTATATTCTAGATATGAAAATGTAGAAGGATTTCCTCAAGTTATAGAAATGGGATCGTGAATCTATTCGTTCCTGTCAAACCACTTTTACAATACTTTTGAGGCATGCTTATGAAATTATCAACCAACCTAAAAGTAAGTTAGATTGATTCTTTAGTGTCTTAAAGACAAGTATCATAAGGTAATTATTCTTAAGATACTTCATTATTTATGAGTAAATTTTCCAATTCTCCATTAAGGTGGAAATTAAGGTTGGAGTTACACATCAATATCATGGGTTTCATAAGAAGAGAAATATTTAATTTAAAGGTAAATATAATAACCATATATTAAAGATGATAGATTTTTACTTTATTCTCAATGTGTAGAATGAATCATAGAGTAAATTATCTTAAGTTGTCTAGAAAATGTTTTAAGTCTAGGAATGATGGTCATCAAGCTTCTAACTCCTGAAGTGGGAGGAAGAAGTTAGCTAATGATGAATATAGATGTAATGCTACACATAATTCACCTCCCCCACTTTAGTGCTTCAAGTCTAAGGAGAATGATCATTATGATAACCACTTCCCAAACCTGAGGGTTAATGATGGTGATCGACATCAGCAACCTCTTAAGTCGAGGGATAATGGGAAATATCATTTGATCCCTCTTTATGATGAAGGGTGTGATACTGATATGGTGAAAGGTATAATTACCATCCAATATAAAATTTTTAAAGTATTATTTTACTCTCTATATACCCATTCCTTAATATATAAATAATTTTATAATGGTATAAAGATGTAACCCAAATGATTGGATTTATAATTAGCCGTGAAAACCACTAATGGTATGATGATCACATCTCAAGTCTATGATTCCTCTCCAGTTGATGTTGGGGAAAATTTTAATCCTAAAAATCTTTTCATTCTTCAACTGGTATAATTTTAAGTCATATTAGTAATGGATTTTATATTTCTACATAAATCCCACATTAATTGTTGAGGAAGGAAATTCATGTTTGATCTTCCAAACCAAGTGATGATATTTTATCATTATGATTATAAGTATGAGCTTATAAGGAGGTAACATTTCATGTATGGGTTTTAATTTCAATTCAAAAGGGATTTTTATCTCATATGGTTGGGGATAAACTTAACAGTGATGATAATCATATTGTTCAATAATTATTTATGACTTTTTGGAATAATTTCAAAGTCTTCCACGAAATTGTGAATTTATGTTCTCAAAAAAACTCAAACCTTGTTCTAGATCAATTTGAATGAATCTCTATAGAATGTACCTAATTGATTTGAAGGAATTAAAGAGGCTATTAAAAGAAACCCATGATAATGGATTCATTTATATAAGTGCGTCACCCTGTAGAAAACATGTTTTTTTATTAAAAAATTAAAAATTGATAGATTAAATTTTTAACTCATTATCAGGATTTGAACAAGATCACAATAAAAAATAACTATCCTTTCCCCTATTTTTATTAGTTATACGAATAAGTATATAGAGATCAATAATTTTCCAAGATTGACCTTCATTACAGATATTGGAAATTGAGGGTTAAGAAGGAGGATATGCCCAAGACATTTCTTCCATAAAAGCTATGAACACTATGAATATATATTTATTCTATCTGGTTTTATTAATTCACCAACTACATTCATGGTTTTAATTAATATATTATTTAGATATTACCTTGATCTATTTAAGATAGTCTTTATAGATAATATTCTTATATATTTAAAGAGAAAGGAAGAGCACTAAGATCAACTGTGAATTTTACTAAAGTCCCCATGGAAAGAGAAACTATAATAAAAAAATTGCAATGTGTGAATTTTGGTTGTGAAAGGATTCATTTTTGGTCATATAATATCAAGATAGGTTATATCAGTAGATCTATTAAAGATTGAGGTTGTGGAATTTTGTCCCTTACCAACCATAGTGACTTAGATCTGTAGTTTTCTTGGATTATCTATAACTTATATATGGTTTTTTGAAAATTTATTAATACTGTCTAATAGTCTAACCAAGTTAAATATGATGGGTGAAAATTTCATCTAGATTGGTGAATTTGGGGAAACATTTAATGAACTAAAGAGATTAATAGTAAGTGTGCATGTCCATACATTTCCATGTAGTGGGGAAGGGTTTGTAATCTTTAGTGATGCATCCAAAAATAGATTCAGATTCTTTCTTATGTATAATTACATGGTTGTAGTTTATTCCTCATGAAAATTAATGATTACTGAGAAAAATTAATGAACCCATGATTTGGAGTTAGATGCGGTATTTTTTTCATTTAACACATAGAGGAATTATCTTTATGGATAAAATTGTGATATATATACCAATCAAAATAGATCAATTTATATATTCACACATAATGAGTTGAACATGCACCAAAGAAGATGGTTAGAGCTGATTAATTATTATGATTTCTCAATATATTTCCCCCATGGGAAATAAAACATGGTGGAAATTGTTTTGAGTTGAAAGGATAATGATATCTTATCCATGATGAGGTACATAAAAGATATGATATTTCTATATTTTCAAAGAATCCATCTTGGAATCCTAATGTAATTAGAAAAAAATTACGTTTCTCAATTGAATGTTAAACCATCTATCCATGTAAATATTGGATAGGTGTAGAAGGAAGATGTAGAGCTACAAAACAAAGAAAAAGTTTTTTTGAGTTAAACATTGACCAGGAATTAATGATGATGTTCAAGAATCATGTATGCATTATGTATATACTATATTTGAAGAAGAAGATGTCAGAGGATGCTCATGGTTCTTCATTCTATATTCATCTGAGAAGTTAAAAATATATAGATATTTGAATGAATACTTCTAGTGGGATGGAATGAAGAGAGATATTAAAGATTTTATATCTTGTTTCTTAGTATTCCAAAAAGTTAAGAGAGAAAGACTAAAGTTTAAGGAGATGTTGCATCCAATACCCATAACAGAATAGAAATTGGATAAAATCACTAATGTATTTTTCCACTAGACTCCCCAAAATGTCTGAAGGGAATAATTCTATATTGGTTGTATTCAATCACCTTAACAAGTTAGCAGACTTTATCACTATCCTGAAATACTTCTATCTAGACCAGATTTCCAAGATATGAATTAAGTATTTTTTAAGGTTTCATGAAGTATGACATTATATTGTATCTGATAGGGAAATGAGGTTAACTTCAATGTTCTGGGGAAGCCTTAAACTCTTTCTCAATACTGAGTTGAGTTTTAGCACGAAATATTATCCTCAAATAGACAGTCACTCTAAAATAATAATGAAAAAACTATAGGATATGTTGACATATTGATCTATGAATTTAAAAGTTGTTTGGGATCAACATCTTACTATAGTTGAGGGTTCCTTAAAAAATACCATTCACTCAATCATTTAGATGGATCTTTATGAAACCCTTGATAGAAAGAAATATAGAGCTCTAGTGTGCTCGAATGAAGTCAGAGAAAGAAATCTTCTGGGACCCGAGATAGATGAAGAAATGAATGAGAAATTTAGAGATATTCAACAACATACAAAGATATATCAGAGTTATTAGAATAGTTATGATGATAATCTTCAGTGTGAGCTATAAATTTATGTTGGTGATAATGTGTTTCTAAAATGTATCCATGGAAGTGGTTTATGAGATTCAGGATGAAAGGGAAACTATTACCTAGTTATATCGATCCCTTTGGAATTCTTGATCATATAGAGACAATAACCTATCTCTTTCAACTTCCACCAAACCCCTCTTAAGTCCATGATGTGTTCCATGTATCTCCACTGAAGAAGTGCATACCTACCCCTTCACATGTATTAAACTAAGTGGTCATACCACTGGTTGATGATCATTCTTTTGAGGATCATCCAGTAGAGATGCATGATCATTTTGAGAAAGTTCTATGAAAAAATACCACTCACATGTTCAATTTCTCCTAGTGAAATTACTATTTTAAACAAGATACATGTGAACTTGATGTTATGATGAGATAGAAGTATCTTTAATTTTTTATTAGAGTGATGAATTTTGAGGGAGAAATTCTTTTTAAGGGGGGGTGGAATATAACACCAGAGTTTTTATGAATATATATTTTGTTTAATAAATTAATTTTCTTATTATCATTACTTATATTAAACACCAAGTTATTCTGTAATTTCTTGAAACACCAGGTTTAACTTGTGTTATATAAATCATATAGTTTTTATTAAACACTGTTTTTTTATTATAATTATTTAAAGAGGAATTTTTTAACATATACATTAAAAATATTCACATAAATAGAAATAAATATTATTTATTATTTTTTTATAAAAATAAATCATATTGATAATGAAATTTATAATTTTTGGTAATGTATTTATATGTTTTCAAAATAGTATTTTCTCAAAATAAATTCATTTTTGTGTCCTTCTATGAACAATAACAAAATTAATTTTTGACACTTTTGGAAATTTAATTTGATAAAATAAAATTTATTTTTCAATTTATAATTTCAAAATTATATTAGATTTAATTTTTGGGATTTTTCTGAAATATTTCATTTTTTGACGAACAGTGAAAAATACTAAATTTTAAATGAAAACTACCTTTTCATCTAATTTATTTATATAGTAAATTATATTTTAAATTTTTTTTAAATAATATATAGATAAATTATAAATCAATAACCAAAATTTAGGTCATTTTAATAAATTTAGTTTCAAAATTCGAAATAAAAACATTTCCACCTTTTGAATATTTTCACTTTAAAAACTTGTTTCTTGTTCCACCAGCAGGATTAAATTTTAAAATAATTTTTGGAACATATGTGAATTTAATGTGAAAAATTTATTCTATAATTGGAATAATCATAATTTATATTTTATGATTATTAAAAAAAAGTTTTTACAAAAGTGATCACTGAAAACTGTTAAAATTAATCACGAATATTAAGAGAAAAATGGGTTTACCAATAGACTAAATAGTTTGATTAAGGGAAAATGACCTATAAAAATTTAGATTACCCATTTTATGGCCATATATAAACCCTAAACCTTCATTTATTTATATTTATCATATTATTGGAGCCACATGATATGTGAAAACGTGGGTGGAAGTCTCTCTTTTAAAAAATTACATGTTTTCCTCTCATCTCCTTTTAAAAAGACCACCCTATATTCCCCTCTCTTCACGCATTCAATACCAATTTTTTCATCCAATACCTACCAAAACCAGTTATCCACTGACCTTCTGTCATCTTAGATTCCTTACCTTGGCAAAAAATCCATCCAAGGGACTCCTTTGGGAAAAACCAAAAGTAGATAACCGAAGAAGTGGTAACGTCTATCAACCAATGTTTTTGAATTATTTCTTCCTAAAATACCATTAATTATTTTTATATTAATATTTTAAAATAAAATAAATATATTAAATATATTAAGGCCTTTTTTATGTTATGTTTATCACCTATAACCATACACAATTTCATCAAACGGGTTATGAAATCCTCATTCGTGTGTAAAATGAAAAACTGCCTCACGAACAAATGTCATTTGTTTTTTCTTTTACTTTTATAATTGTTTTTAATAATGTTTGAAAAAAAATATATATGATATTTATTATTTTTATGATATTATAATTATAATTTAATTTTTATATCACACATTTCTTCATGATTTCCATTTTTGTGGGAATACGATAACATTGTTCGTGTGTACGGTGGACTACCATCTTGTGAAGTGATGCAATATGTCCATGGTTTACATGGATTTTATTAATGATGGGTTAAATAATAATATCTAATATATATGGAATAAAAATTATTCTTTAATTATGATATCTCATATATTATTATTTCTGTTAATCAGATAATAAAATGAAAAGAACATTCATGCCTACGTACGACCTATCATCTCCCTGAATGGTGTATTTCATTTCCTATTTATATCATTTATAGATTATTATAAATACATATATAATAGATATATATGATATTTAAATAATGCATATCATTCTGAATATAATTAAATAATTATTAATTTAATATTATTAAAAATATAATAAATCAAAACATATATTAAAAACAAAGAGGTTATTACCCAAAATATAACATTAACATTGAATAATTAAAAAATGGGGAATAAAATTTCATAATAAAATCATATATTTTATGATATAAATGAATATGGATCTATCATAGATTTTAAAAAAATATACATATTACACAAGAGTATTTATTAGTACAATGGAAGTCAATACTTAAAGTAAGGGATACCCATATCACTTTTAATTTTCGTGCGACATAGGCCATGTTCACCACCTATTTATTGTATATGGTAAGTATAAATCACATAGATTTATTTTATATTTATTATTCTAAGATTTATTTTGATTTAAAAGTCCCTTTTAGGATCTCTCTATCATGGGGTATTTTTGTTAAAATGCCACTAAAAAGGTAAGGGAATTTTGTCTATATTTTCCTTCTTTATGACAGATGTTATGTTATGAACTTATTCTATTTTAAAAAGTGTATATAATACCACTTTAACATTTTATATCATGAATATATTTACTTTAATGGTATTTTGGTTTCATTTTATGTTATTGTTTCATGGGTAATATAATTGGATGTTGCCGAAGTGATATCAGTTTATTATTACAATCTAATCATTTTTAGGGATTTTTTTATTATGATTCCATTGTTAAATCACTCAATAATTATCCAGAATTTTATTCCCCTATAATTATTCATGATATATTCAAGTAATGATATAATTTCCCACTATTTTTTACTTAATATAATTAATAATATGTTTTTAAGAAAATCATACTTTATTTTACTCTTTGGACATAAATATGTTTTCGTTCAAAAGAGTTTTTTCAATAAAAACAAATTTTGTTATCCTATTCAAAATGATATATTACAAACATTCTTACCTATTTTTCCTTTAAAAAAATTCAAGTGAATCTTCTTGTATTTTTTCAATCAAAGAAATTTTCTAAACCTTTTATAATGTAAATGGAATGTTTAGTATGTATAGATTTACCCACCACAATGATCATTATTTCCCTAAAGCTTCCATTTCCATTTTATAATATTTTTTAAATAAATATTTTTTCATGATATTATGTAAATTTCTTGATATGAAGATATTTTCAATGAAAAATGTTTTAAATGTTTTTTTTAATTTTTAAAAACCATTTTTCAAAGATTAAAGGATACTTTCATCAAGAAATGATTCAAATGATATTTTAAAATTATTTTCCATATAAGATGACATATTTTAGTGTTAAAAATGACTTAATAGGGATATGATCCAAGGGTACAATTAATATTCTTTCACTGAATGGTTTATGTTTTGATAGCATGATGTTTATAAAACTTGTTTCTCTTCTATAGTTTATATTCTTTTAAGACCCATTTCTCTTCCACAGGTTATATTCTAATGGAAAACACTTATTTTAAAGGGTATTTATATGATAAAATGATTATGAGACCAATATATTTTTCAGAGGTTAGGATATGATGAAATGTTTATTATATGTATTCCATTTCATAGATTATGATATAATGAATGTTTATGAGCTTGTGTCACACATATATATGATTTAATTATGAGTTGAGTGGGACCTATATCTCCCTCTAATGAATTGGGTAATGAATTATATCTCATTATATTTACATGGATATAATGGGGAGTGAACCTAGTTTAATAAAGGAAGTTGTCTTACAGGATGTTTTTGGGTGTAATCTTTGACAACTAAGATAGTTTGGGGAGTGAACTCATTCCACTATGATTCCCATGGTAGAGATCCTTGATTAATATGAAAATATTATCATATGTTTATGCGTATTATATAAATTCATATCATATACCAAATTTATGATCTCATGGATCATATTCTTTGATTTCCTTATGATTCAGGTCTTATGAACTATCAAACATTATTCCTTGACTCGTGATCATGATCTCTGATATGTAGGGTATGGTTTTCCAGTGACATTCTCATGTTCTCAAATCATTATGTTTATGTTATCCTTATATATATCCCTTGTTTATCCTTACTGAGTATATGATCTCACCCTTTATTATGTTTTTATTTCCCAAGGATATGAAGATATGTATTATTTATGATGTTTCTATGTAGGGTGTTAGTTATGAAGAACATTGTGGGGGATGATGTATTTCACTTATGGAATAGTATTTATGATTCCATGTTTCACAAGGAACTAAAATATAATGGTATTTTGGTGTGTGTTGGTGTAATTTAATGATAATTTTGTAAAATTATATAATGTCTATGTATGATATTTCTATGTCACTATAATAATACATGAATGCATAAAAATTTCACAAGGCAAAAAAATCATTTCCTTAATATCTAGTGATCATTTCCAAGACCCCAATAGGGGATTTTGTTCACTCACCAAACCATCGTAGTAGTCATTTTTCAATCCCATGACTATCATAGTATAAAAATTCACATACTGAACTAGGTTAACTCCCCATTCAAATCAAGATTATTTTATTAGAAATCAATATTTACCCAATGAATTGAAATGAGATATGGGTATCACCCATCTCATAATTTATACATTTCTGTGCCAAAATATCATATATATATATATATATAAATCAATTCCAAACCCATAAAAATAAATGGGTTTCATAAACATGTTATCATAGCATAACCAATAGAAATGAAATGGCCTCAACAAACATTTCATCATTTCATAAAAACATAACCAATGGTAAAGGAATAAGATTCATAATTTCATTCTTTATAAACATGAAAGATATAGAGAAATAATAAAGATGTTGTCCTTGGATTTGATACCTAATAAATATTAATTAAAACCAAAGGATTTCATCTTACACTGAATATGAGTTTTGAAAGATCATGGTGAACATTTATTATGGAAAATATCCTTTTCTCTTTGAAATAAATTCCTTAATATCTAATTTTTTAAAAAATATTAAACAAATTATTTTTTATGAAAATTACCATTAAAATTTATAAGGTAATCATTAAATCATGGATCATTCATGATGGAGGAAAATATTTTTCAAGCTATAAAGGATGAAACAATGATTCCTTTCAGATTTTCAATAAAACCCCAAAGGGACTTATTTGGAAAATGATAATAATATCACTTTTAAATAATATTGAAAAATGTAAAAAAATGGAAATAATTTATTTAATCAATAAAGTTATAATATTAAAACATTGTTTAAATTTTTTATTGAAAACATGGACATAGATAAAAAATGATTTTCAGTTGAAGGGATAAATAATGATGGTTTTACTTAAAATTATTATTTTTATATATTAATTAAATTGGGAGAGGAAAATTAACGGAAAAAATATAATTTAAAGAAATAAATATAGTATAAAAAATTCATGAGTTTCATGAGATATATATCATACTATTTCATCATCACAAGCATAATCATAAATAATTTTGATAAACATTGAGATTATACGATAAAAACATTAACACATTAGTAATGATTGAATTGAGAGCCCCATGAAAGAAAGAAACATATATATATATATATATATATATATATATATGTATATCCCATAACTAAATGATGATAATTGTAAAATAAATTCATGGGAAGTATATACAACTCACAAAAGAAACAAATGTTTTTTAAGGAATGTCTCTCACCGAAATAAAAGTGAGACGAAAATATCTTACCACATGTCTCAAATTTATTCTTATACATTCAAACCTAGTGTATAATAAATATAGGTTTATGATAAATATTTTACAAACTAATTTTAATATATATAAAACCTTATATTATTTTCATATAACCTTTAATTATCCATTTATTAACAATTCCTTGTTAAAATTATATTTTGTGTAATAAATACATTGTTTTTCATGTATTTTTTGGTTAGGAATTTTCATTTCTTTTAATTTGATCATGGTTACATAATCTAAATAATGTTAAAAGTCATATAAATTACATATATATTCATTATATATGTATTTAAATTAATCAAAAAATGTTATATATAGAAAATGAATTACAACGTTCATGGATATGGTAAGTCATACGTACACATGAATGTTGTTTCTATTTTATTGAGGGATCAAACTGAATAAATGTAAATGTTAATTCAACTTCAAATAATATTTTTTTATCAAAAATTTTATGTAATAATTAAATCTATCATTATTAACATCCATTTTAAAATAAAATGAATAATATATCACATTGTTCTTGGGAGGTGATAGTCCACTAGTACACTTGGACAATGTTATTATTTTTTAGTGGAATGGATAGTAATAAGGCAGATGTGATATTATAATTATAGAAGTATAATAATGTATTAAAAACATATATATATATATATATATAATTTAAATCCATCCTTATATCCACCTGCAAGATGTGGTGACAAGAAATGAATTACATTGTTCCGTGAGGCAGTAGTCTGATGTACACACGATCAACAGTTTCATTTCCCTTTTGACAGAAGAGAGGTTGATTTATGTTATTAAATTTATATAATAAAATATATTTTTATATTATAAATAGATGTTATTATATCAGTATATTTTAAGAATATTTTATGGATGTTGTATAATAAATAAAATAGAAATTCTCAATTATTAATGATACATATTCTTCAGACAACATCTTTTGTTAAGAACCAAAAGCCTTGTCTGGAGGGTTTCCTAGTAAAAATATTTAATCTAGGATGTTGGGATAAAAGTAAGATGTGTTTTTATGTTCTTATCTGAACTAAATGGGTTTGGATGTGTAAATTATATAGGAGAGTGGGTGTCATTTTATAAGGAGGGGAGAAGAAACACTTGAATGTTTTTTAAAAGGTGTACCAACTATTTTGATAAGAAAAAAGTCCTCAAAAAGGATCATTCTAGAACCATACATTATATAAAGTCTAAATAAGTCCATAAAATTTTAGTTGTAAAATTTTTAGGTCATTTTACGCCTTATCATTTTAGTTTAACCTCCAATAAACATGTTTTAACTATAACCGTAGTAATTAATTTTCACTATACTTACTATTAATTTTAACCAAAAATTAAGTTGAATTTATTATATAAAATTAATTATAATGATTGTATATATTGAGTCTATTTTTCCAAATTCTATTCAACTAAGTGAAAAAATGTAATATAAAATTAAACCCATAGATGCCACAAAAAAGAGTTATTCCAAAGAGAAATTTTTCATATGTATAGAAAATTATAATATCTATAGTCAAAATTAATTTTATTCAAATTAACTAAATTGGTTTAATAATAATATAATTGAACTATTTTTACATTATAAACAATCTAAACAGGATTTAAATTTGTAAATTTTATAAAATAAAATATGTTCTTAATAAAAGTTATAATTTTCATCATTCATTATAAAATTAATATATTTTGAAATCCCTAAACAATTTAACCTTAGATAATTTCACATGTTAATTCAATAAATGATGTTATTTTATCATTTAAATTTTACTAAAATTTAAAAAAAATTATTTTAGTAATTTTACACAAAAAGAAAAAAGCCATTTTTGGGAAAAAAAGTTATTTTTGAAGCTTATAAAGACATTAATAAAAATTAAATACTTATTTATAAATATATTGTCTTTATATAAAACCATTATAATTATTTTTCAAAATGATGTTATCCCAAATTGTACCACGAAATTTAACATCTATGCTATAACAGAAATACTCTTTATAATCTCTTAGACTGGCCATCTATCTAAGGATAATATGTAGGGATTAAACACAATTCTATATCAAGGCCTTATTGAAGACTTCACAAGAACATTTATATAAACCTTGGATTTAAGTAAAAAAAATTAAACGTGGTACTCAGTGTAACATTACCACATAATGCCTTCTTGAAAATATCATTTTTAGAGATATATCTTATGATAATGATGAAGTGTGATAACTTAATAAGAAGATTGAATAAAATCCTAATATAATTGTTCCATTTAGACATTTTGGGGAGTACAACGACAAAATCAATGATGTGGTTTTCCAATTTCAATTTTGTTATGGGTAATTTATTAACATCCCCTTGAAATTTTGTTTTTTGGAATTAACATGATGACTACCAAACACTAAGATAAAAACTCTGAAATATATCTCCTCATGTCATCCAACTAGATATACACTTTCTACTCTCTATAAATATTTTTTTCCATCCAAGATGAATAAATAATGATGTAGTATGAGTTTCCCCTAACATCACCATCATTAAGTATAGTATGGAAGTGAGACATACATGGTTCCCAAACCTTATTATTTAATCTCAATCATGATTAAACTAAGAACCATTTATCACATTATTATATATCTATTAATCTTCCCACTATTCTTATTTAGTCTTAAAATTGATATATGATTGAAAACTTATTTGATAAAGATAATATTTCTCACTTTCCATAAATATTTCTAGATCCATCCTTTGGAAATCTATAATTACTATATATTTCAGGATCATCACCATAGATATTCTAGAATGATCCTTTTGGCTCGAGGAATAATCACCCTTGTTGTTTTTCCCATGGTGGTAATGTATTGAGAATTAATAATCATTAATCATATCCAACCATATTATTTGAAACATGTTATACCTTTTCTTTATGAATATATACAATTAAATCTTCATAATCGTACATATCACAACATTCTTCAAAAAAAAAAGATAATTAATTCACATATTTAATTAAAAAATTACAATAGATTTCTCCAAATTATGGGTTGGTTAATTTTTTTGATACTTTAATTTCCATGAGTCATAAGATATCATCATAGAATTATTCTAAATACACATCACAATCCTTTCTTTAATGAATCACTAAATATTACAAACCCTTCTCCAATGTATGGTAATGTAATAACACATCCACTGACTAAACTTCCCTTTAGTTCCATGAAATTTTCATCACATTCATCTATCTAGGGGAACTTTTCTCCCTTAATTGTTAACATGGTGAGAGTATTAGAGAGTCATGATAAATTCTTAACAAACCATCAATAATATCTAGTGAAACAATGTAAAAATTGGATATTATTTACAA
Organism: Viscum album; assembly: GCA_963277665.1. Lineage (NCBI taxonomy): Eukaryota > Viridiplantae > Streptophyta > Magnoliopsida > Santalales > Viscaceae > Viscum > Viscum album. Next base: position 1,476,095,424 of record OY728148.1, on the reverse strand, counting down.
TGATTTTTCTGGTCAAACATTCAATAACTTTTTCCTTTCATACATCCATTAATATATCGTATGTTGAGATAATATAAACAAAAATTAATACTTTTATAACAAAAAATCAGAGGTTTTAAAATTTTAATATAGTTTATACTTATATAGTGTCTTCAATATGACTCTATTGTGATCTTTATTCTCTTTAATGTCCATTAAATATATTACAATATAATCTATAATTATTTCGAAAAACTAAACAAGGTAATGGATGAATAAATTATTAATTAAATCCATGATGATAGAATAAAAATTAGTACAACCAAATTTCATCAATATATATTCATATAATCTATACATTGTGTGAAATACATTCTTGGGTGCGCCCTTCTTCTTGACCCTCAATTGATGATATCCATGACAAACAAAAATCTTGAAAACAAATTTATCTCTTCATATTTGATAAAAATTTCATCAATACTATGTAGGAGATACTTTTTCTTTGTTTTGATCATTTTTATCTCCCAATAATCAATTTTTAATCACATCAATCTATACTTATTCTTAACAAAAATAATATTTTCACCCTAAGAAGTCACACATTTCTGAATAAATCCTTAGTCAAGAATCTCAATGAGTTTATTCTTAAATTCTTATAACCCATTCAACGCCATTATATAGGGATTTTTTGAAATTGGTGTACTAATTAGTATGAGTTATATTGAGAAATCAACATCATGATTTCATTGAAGACTAAGAAAATCTTCTAGAAAGACATTGATACACTCCCTTATAATAGTAATATCATTGGTGTTAAGTTCCTCCACTACCAAATGAGAAAAAAACACCTTTTTAAAATTAATCGAAACCCATACAATGGGTGGAATTTTCATAAGAAGTTCATATTCATCAGTACACTAATAGATGATCATTTTTTTTCAATATTAAATGTGACTTAACTTCCTTGATAATTGATATGGGTTTTATGTAGTGATATCCAATACATTCGTAAGATAACATAAAAATCATCTAGAGGAGTAATATAATTTTTTAAAGAATCTTATTCTCATAAACTTTAAATAGAGAACAATCACATACGTGAGATATGATAATTGTAACATTTGGGGTTTTCAGTGATAATTCATCATCTAATTATGTGTGTGTCATCTATATACACTTATAAAATTATTTATATAAAAAATAATGGGTAGATCTTGAGTCAAATGAGACATTAGTAATTTTATATCTGGTGGAAAGGGTACCTTTTTCCACATCATTATCAAACACATTTTTAGAAATATTGATCACATGAGATTTCATTTTTTTCTCTTGGAATAAGAAGTTTCATACATAAATCATCATCATTAACCTTTAGATTTAGTTTTTGGTAAGACTAATTCCCAGAATACTTATATTTGAAACACTTGAGTGTGGGAGGTGAATTCAGTAGAGAATTATGTCTATTTGCATCATTAGAAAACTTAATCCCATCACATTGATAATCAAATTCTCAATGACCTTACTATCCACTCATAAGACATTTACCAGTCCACTTAATAAAATCTCCTCCATTTTCCTTAAATACATTGAACATGAAGGAAATTTCACCTTATTTTCTGCATGTTTTTAGAGTTTCCTTTAAATTACATATTTCTTTTATTATCCAAACCATATGATTGATGGGTAAATCTAATATTCATTTCTACCATGAAATCACATTGATCTATTTTTCATAGATAATAAATTCAATTATGGAAAATTACTTTAAAATTATTAGTTTTGATCCACTAATGAATAAATCAACCTTATCTTTAGTTGGGATTATAATACAATAATCATGCCTCAGAAGTTATGTAAAATATTCCTCAAATATATAGATGGATTCATCACCCTTCTACTTGATCTCAAGAAAATACTTCTCAATTATTGTGTATAGAATACAAAAAAATGTACTTATTGAAAAATTAGTTCTCCAACTCATCCCATAGCATGGATTCAATTTCATCTTATCCACTCTTATTATTGATAAATTCCACCATTTATATTTTTTTCTTCCAAATGATAGTTAACCAAAATGAATTTTTCATTCACTGAACACTGGAGAATATAAAAAATATTTTCAATGGTATTGATCCACTCATCTGTGACAATTGGATAAATAGACCCACAAAATGAAGGTTGAAATTTTATCATAAAGGAATCAATGTAATTTTATTCCCACATTTTGATAATTTGGATGTTTTATATGACTCATATCTTGAGATAGTTTTCTGATGATAGAAACATGATTTTTTCAATATAGATCCAATAAAATCTGATTTATCAGGAAGAAAATGATTAAAAATTTTTATCACATTCAACATTTGAATTATTTATTTGGGTTCTAAACATTGAATAATACCAAAAATAATTTTGTGATCAACAATAATAATAGTGTTAAACCACATAATCATGAAAAAAAATAATGTCTAAATCATCATAAACTTGTTCCAATATTTAAAACCTTATGTTTAACCTCGGTTAATAATGGTCATCATATTTTTAAATCCTTCATTATGTTTCATAAATAGTTTATGAATTTACTGAAAATATCCCTAATGTGTGTCAAACCATGTGTGTAGAAAGTCATGTTGTTCTGAACTCTGTGACGAGCATGTCCAACACAATGTTCCTTTTTCAAAGTTATTACCCCTAGGTATAACTCTGATAATGCCACGTCAACATGTAGTATATAGATAGGGATGTAATTTCATAGTGAAATCTCTCTCCCCCCATTACCAAATTTCGTGAAATTTTTTGATGTGTTACTTATCCTTAATCTTTTCCATAGATATTTCTAAAGGCATGTCTCTAGGGATCTCACTAAAGATTTTTCATCCTTGATTCCAAAGGATTAAATAAAAAGTTCACTAATACCAACCATAAATATGAAAACATTTCATTCACAGATTTTAAATCTCGTAAGATTAATATTCATTACATTACACAATGATCCACACCAAAATTTATTAGGTCTAGTGCCTTCAAAAACATGGATACATAAGCAACTAGTTGTACTACATCATCTCCCACCAAGTTATTAATAAGTAGAGCCCTTCTTAGACATGTCATACATCATAAATTTCTTCATAACCTAGGGAAAGGAAACATAATAAAGGGTGATATTAGATTCTTAATAAGTGTAAATAAGTGAGATATCAATATAACATAAGAATAAGGGTATGAAAACATGAGAACAACATTTTAAAATCCTACCTTGGATATCATAGAATGAAAACATTAGTCATGGAATAAGTAATGTAAGTTTATAAGACATGAATCCTTAATTAATCTAAGAACATAATCCATATAATCATAACATTAGAATAAGACAATGAATTTTGGCATACACATAATTATAAAAAATAATTTCCTAAGTAGTCAAGGATTATTTCCAAGACTATCATACTAGATTTAATTAACTCCCCTAAAAATAAAAGTGGTAAATTTTACCTACCAGTACTGTTATAATTGATTAGAATCACTCTCCAAACCACTATAGTTGTTATTGTTCACTCCCATGAATATCATAGTGAACAAATTACCTTACTCAACCGGGTTCACTCCCCATTTCATTCTTATTTATATCATGAGATATAAAACATTACAAAATGAATTAGAGGGAGATATAGGTCCCACAAATCACATAATCTATACATTTATGTGACACCAGATCCCAAAAAATTCATCATATTAGAAAAAATAAAAATAGAAGGGTTTAATAAACATTTCATCATAGCATATATTGTGGAAAATAGAAAAGTTCAATAAACATTTCAAAATTTCATCATAACATAACCTGTAGAAAATGAATAGGTTCCATAAAAAGTTAATCAGTTCACAAACCATCCTAGATAGAACCTAAACTAGACACCTGAGATAGCTTGTGACAAGGCCTGAGAGGCATTACAATTCTTCCTGAATTGTAATCTAGTGTCTAGCATGAAGCATAACTTAATCAGTAATAATTTCACCCATGAAAGAACTAATAAATTAACAGAAACATATAGAATCATATAACCACAATTAGTAGAAAGAACAAAACAAGACATACCACCACAAGACCTCCTGGTTTCCACCGTCCATAAGACTGACCAACACTATGGTGAATCATAAAAATAACCTAAGTAAGAACCTGTACCTACCAAACAGCTCAGGTCCACTAATGCTGAGAGTCAAAAGTATGGTGTGAGCACAAAATATATTAGTAGGTAATCACCATATAATCCAAACATTTCCTTTCTTATAACGGTCCATAAACACTAGTTTGAATTATATTTAGTAAAATAATGTTTTTTTCATTAAATGAGACAAACACATATTTTATTTTAAAACCCAATTGTAAAACCAATATTCTATATAGTCAATAGAACCTAGGTAAAGAATATGAAAATGGAAAATCTAAACTAAGTATAAGTAGAATGATATATCAAACACATCCAAGAATAAAATAAATAATATATCTTTAAGTATGCATTAGTAATTAAAACTAGAATGTAAAATACAATAATTTGAAAAAAGTTCATACATTTATTCAATAATGGTAATGTCATAAACATCTCGAGAGGAGACCATATATGTAGTCATTTCAAACCCATTTTCCATCATATACTGCAATTCATATTTAATAACCAACATGGATGCTCTAACTAGCCTCAATAGTGAAATAACCTACATGGACATAGATAAAAAACCACCTGATATTATAGATAACATCCAGGAATACAATGATAATTTTATAAAGGGGAGGTGAGGAGGTAATCACATAAATTTTATAAAAAATAAACCATATATTCCATCGTACATTCCTCTCCCACTCCCTGACACTATCTATCCAAATATTCTCTTTAATTAGGGAAACCAATGGGGTTCTCATCACAGAAAAAACCATTTTGAACTTTCATTTGAGCCTACAAATCATAGGATTTCAAATCTAATTTCCAAAAACAACTCAATGTACCAATAGGGCCTTAATATTTTCAATCCATAACCATTTATAATGAAATAATCTTCTTTTACAAAACTATTTCCAAAAACCAAAGGTAAATTTATTCAATATTTGATGTTGTTAATCAAGCTTTTTTATGTAAATTTTTTTCCAAATCATACTTGAAGGTGATAAATAAGCCATGTTTGGGAAAAAACATTTGAAAACCACATTTTATGTCATTTTCAATCCAAATAATATTTTGAAAACATTATGAGTTTTTGGAAAACATTTGGAGGAAAATATTTAGGGGTAATAAGGATTTATTTGAATCTACCATTTATATTCATGTGTTCCTCTATTGTCACACCCTATGGGAATATGGGGTTACACCTTTAATGCAAAAATTTAGTTGTACATACATTTAAATACCTTTTAATATTTTTTTAGGAATACAATATCTTTCACACTAAATCATAAGACTTCACACAAATGCATCAATCCATAAAAGGAACTAATACACATTCAAACCAAAATTTCTCATGGTACCCAATTTTACGAATGTCGAAACAAGGTCAAAATCCATTTTAAAATACATAAATCCATTTTTAAGTGTAATAGTAATTTCATTAAACACATTGTATTCATAAATATTTAATATATGTAGGCCTAATAATGAAATCCCTTTAAGACCCTAAGTATTTATCAATTCACTAGAATAGAAAAGATATAAAAAAATCATAATTATACAATACAAGAACACATAACTCATTTTAAATCAATGTAGGGAAGATAAAGTAGCTAAAGACATGATTTTGAAATGAAATGGATGGAAAAACCTACCTCAAGGTCAAGAAAACACAATGAAACTATAAGAGAAGAAAGAACATGTACTAATTGTCAAACCACACACCCTAATCCATAGAATAAACTATTTAACATCATTCCAAAAACCATAGGGTTTGTATAATAATAACCATATCCAAATAAGAAAAAAAAATATGAGAAGAATATTGGAAGATACAATTGGGATAAAATCCAAAGAGAATTACCTAATATTGAAGAAGAAGTAACCCAAATCCAAGAGGAGAGTAGGAAGCCACCAAAGGCTCCCACGGGAGAACATTAAGGAGTAGGCGAGGATAGGTTGGATTTGGGTTAAATAATAAAAAGGTAAAAATATCAATTTTTCAATTTTAAAAGACCTAGGAAAGCCACTCAATTAGGGTGTATGGTTTACCAAAACATGCACCAATAGTGTACATCCCACTAGAAGGTAAAAAACCTCACACATTCCAACTACATTGTTTTAGAAACTATGTTCCAAATATGAAAATTTTCTCTTTAAAGATGATATTCTCTATTACATGCCTTCCACACAGTTTATACTAGCCATGTGCAGGATGTGTTCCAGGTCTCATACACCACCAAATAGCTTCTATATTACTCATTTTCCTTTTAGTGTTTCGACCAAACCTTGTATACACTATGAAAGAAAAAATTTACATAAACAATTAACTAAAAACACAATTTTCATCTGTCATATGCATAGTTTATCCCCCAAACCTTTCACACTAAATATAACGAAAAGTATGGGTAGATCCATTTTATTTAAGAAAAAAATAAAAACCAAGAGAGGATGGATGGAGTTGTTCAAGCAACATGCCTCCATGCCATGCAAAAGAAAAGACATCAAAGATCATAGCCAAAGTAAGCAAAATCATAATCATCATCCCAATCAGACTCATAATCAAAAGGATCATGGGACCAAGTAACCATATTTGGCTTCAGATGTGAGTAGTCTTTCTTCGGTCTTGTTTTCTTTGGAGGAGTATGTTGGAACCCTTCATCACCACAACCACTTTTCTATTGGATAAATTATGACTATAAGTTAAATTTCTTGGGGAATCATACTCAACATCATCCCACCTTCCATTGATGCCCTATGTTTCCCCTAATTTGGTAATTTTATCCTGAAACATTGAAACGCCGCGTGTATTTTGTTTCCCCTCGAGTGCAGGACAAAAGTCATGCTGCTCCATTCCTGAGATCATGCCGCCCTCAACAACCTACTCCAGAACCAACACTATGTCTAAACCTAGCTTAGATCTAGTAAATTTGGTCCTACCTTCCCCTATATGCATAGGAACACATAATTTAGCCTCCTGAGCCACCAGAGTCCCTTGTGGAAATTCACAAGGAATATCTTCCATCGTGTGTGGAACACCAACATCAATAAAACTTTTGTCATAGTCGGCACCATTGTTCTGCATTGTATGCTTCTTTAACTTCTTCTTGTAAGAGGCCTCATGGTGCCCTTTTCATGAGTAAAAGGAGCATATAATGTTCCAACAAAACTTATATCTGACATAACCAATTACTTTACAGTCTAAGAAAAAATCTGGTAATCTCTTATAATCAATTTTTAGGAATATATCATCATCTAATGAAGAAAAAACAATATTATGAATCAGATAAGAACATAGATAAACTTCAACCAGAACCATATAATAATGACCAATATTCACATCTTCAGTGGTCCTATCCATTTTTATTAGAAATACTACAGTATAGGCAATGTCTAAAGGAATCTTAGGATGCCACAAAATCCAATGAAGACCGATAAATTTAATCCAAACTTGAACCCTGGTGTTTTTTTACTGAGAAAGGATTGAAACAAAAGTCCAATTATTGAATAAAAATTATACATGGATTTATCACAACAAATACAATCACCCAATCATGCCGTTTTATATCATCTAGTGGGAAAATAATGTGAAATAATAATTGACCCATGGATATGCATTGCCAATCAGAAAAACCCCAAACAAAAGTCAACTTCCAGACTAAATCATCAATCTTCTGAAGATTTTTTCTATAAGGAATAATAAGTCTTGAAATGATTGAATGCTCTTAAAGTTTAAATCTATAAAGTATAACTTCTCTATTTTAAACCAAATTTTCAATATCATCTTTTTTTACAATTTTTTAATAGTGCCATCATGCATAGATTTGAAATGCTGCTGAGTAGAATCCCCTTCCATCCCTACATGGTACCTGGTAGGGTTTCCTGTACCAGTCATGCCAACCACAGTAGCATAAGTCCTCACCACAACCTCCATGGTTTTAGACCATATCTCTACTGCACAAGACACTCTCCCTCACAAAAACACAGCCTCATCCACCAATGAGGGATTCTGGTCATTTGAAGGAGGCTGACTGTTCTGATCCAACAAGGCCACTACATTGCCCACGGCCACAGACATTGCCAGATCCCTGTGGTCATAAATTATCCCAGATATCTCCAAAATTGGTATAGATCCCTTAGATAAGTCACACCCGACTACCACATCTTGCTCAGTAACCACCACTAGTTCAGCACAAACAACTTCACCCGTGACTGGCGCATCATTCCTCGCCACTGCCATGACCACCAAATCATTCACTGCCACAAACATCTCTGGAGCTCTGTGTCCTATAACCTTCCCAGATCTCGCTAAAATGGGTCCATATCTATTATATCTGTGAGATAAGATATGCTTGGCTACCGCCTCCACTTGTCGATGCTCAACCTCAGTACCCAACACCGGATCACGAAGATCCACATCACATGTGATCGACACCGTCAAGCCATCAGACTTGCATACCTTAGTCGCAGCGGTTGTTTCCTTCACCATATCCATCCTTGGATGGCCAAAAAACACCTCAGCAGGATTGAAGTAGCAATTTAGGTTAGTCATTTTGCTCAAAGAATCGAGACGCCATGGCTACGTAGAGAGAAACCCTCAGACCAGCACGCCGCCATCCACCACACTAACTATATACAGTGCCAAAAAGAGGCCAAAACCACCTTAACTAAAAAAACAATATTCTAATATCTCTAAATAAACTACAACTGAAAGATCATAAAGTAGGAAAAAGAATAAAATAACATAAAAATTGAGGTCAAAGTGTTATATTTATCTATACCATTAAAAATTTCTTCCCCCATAAATTTACCCATCCAAATGAGGGAAAAAATAGAACTCAAAATTTATCATGGTCAAACAAATCCATGGACTTTAGTGTTTTATTTAAACACCTCAATTCACACCTATCTATATTATTAGAGAACAAAAAGAAGATATATGGTGGGTATCCCAACCATTTAATAACATACAATAAAGACCCCAACACCAGTTTCCTAGAGTCGGTTCTTTATTTTATTACATTGGCATATTAAAAAGAAGATGCATCCCAATAGACCGATTACTTTAGTATTTTTGGAACACATGACACATAAATAAGTTCAACATTACAACTTGAAATGAAACACAACTTATGAATTCCATTATAATCATCCACAACTCCTATATTATCATTTAAAGTCATTAATAATATACTTTTTCACATCCTTGAGAAAAATAAAACATAAGAAATGGTTGTTCTTAGATTCTCATTGAGGGTAAGAAATAAAATGGAAGTAATCATTAACATAAACACTTGGTATGGTGAGAAATGTAAAACACATTCTTTTAAATGTATACTTGAGACTAATATAACAATAATAAAAGATGAATGAATAATTCCATAAAAAAGTATAATCATGGATATTATACTAGTTGAATAGTCACATGGTCTATAAATTAATTGTTTCATAATGAGGGAATTTATAATATGAGACATCATAACCATTTTTTTGGGGCTTCGTGTCAAGACCATATATAAATGGGTAAAAACCCAAACTAGTTTGTTTCATGAGACATGTAGATGCATCAAGGGGATATAGATGGCCCCAAATGAAACTTACTAAGTCCAATGCAATCATAAAATTAAATGGGTGAAACATAATCAACATATAAATTCATATTGAAACAATCATATTAAATGTAAATAACTCTCCCAAATTAGATAACTTGGATACTAACCATTCAGAGTAATATGGTGAATGGTATCAAGATAACACTTCAAATGCCAAACTAATCCTAAACCATTAAATAAAATATGGTAGATTATATGATAATATATTTATCCCAATTAAACATAATAACTAATATGAGTGTTGAAATAGATGAAAATAATCTTATAAAATAATCATGTAATTCTTGATTGAAATACTAATTTTTTTTTGAAAAGAAGAGTTATTTTGAAAAAATAATTGTATAAAACTAGAAGTGAATTAAATTAGTTTTTTCAAAATAAAATAATTTATTTTATAAAAATAATGGTGTCTTAAAATATTTTATAGATTTATTTTGAAAATTGGTTAGGATTTGAGAAGTTCTTTTGAAATAGGCTTGTTTATCGAGAAGATTTTTTGAATGATCCTTTTAAAACATGTAAATACCCATAAAATAAAGAAGGATTAGAATTGGTAAAAATGTATCAAAAATTCAAAAATAATTCATGTGTAATAAACAAGAATAAATGATAATTTTATTTAGGTGAGTGGAGAATAAGTGTAACTCGAATGAAAATAGATGTTCGGGTAGAGAACCCTTACAAAGATCGTATCATTAGTGTGAGGATAAATAAATGACATAATTTTGTGTGTCAAATATAAACCCATAAAATATACATTTTTAAACATAATAAAACAATAATAGTTCATTCACACATATTCTTGGATAAAAAAACCAATGACATAGTTGTTTAACTCAAGGAATGGAGATTGAGTTAAGATATCCCTTACCTTGTGTCTAAATGTGTTCTTCACTCGACCTTAAAGTACTCGAATATGAAAGTTGAACAATTAATAATTTCACTCAGAAAATATTAGACACTTAAATAATTTATTATAAAATTTTAAGTTCATTTATGGAATTTTATAAGTTATAATATTAATTCCGTCATTATGGAGTGTTCGTTTATTGATATTCATGGTCAGTTCTCTTGATTATTTGTATGGAAATTCATGCAGAATGAATATAATTGTCCAAGATTTAATGTATATATTATTAATGAACATACATAAGTTTAAATGGGTATATATTGAAATTAGTTATATGGTATGAGAATGAATCATTAGATATGTCATTTAGTGATAATCGTTTAGATTTCTATGGTGGGTTTTCAATCACAATGAGCTAGTTTTGTTCTATTATTTCGTATCATGTACAAATTATGGTTCTAGAATAATTAAATAAGACATAATATATATTGTAGCATATATTTAAATCATAAAAATGTTTTCATGGCCAGATAATAAATATAAATTGAAGAACAATGGTTCGTCATTAATAAATGTGGTAAATTGGCACCTCCTAAATGATGATTTAATTTTTAAAATAAAAGAGAGAGAGTAAAGAGATTAATGTTGTAACTTCCATTAACATTATATAATTACATTATATAGATTATAATAGAGTTATCATGATCATTTGGATATAGGAGGTCAGGATATAATAATAAATAATGTAAGAACTTGAAAAGAAAATAAATGGAAAGAAAGAGGATTTTACCTCCTTGAAACTCCTCCTTGAAAATCTTCTTAATGGGATTGATTTTGATCTTTTGAAACTACCAAAATCTCCTATAAGTGGGGATAGGCTTGGGAATATTATTTAGGAAGAAAATTGACAAGATTCAAGGCTTATAGAAGTGAGGAGTAGAGGAAGTGAGGGGTGGGTTTTATAGTGGAGGAGCGTGGTGCTTTTTTAATATCTTATTCATTATTTTATTAATTTTCTAAAAACAAGAAATAATATTTCATTCTTGTGAAAAAAATTGTAATAAGTTCATGTGAGTTAAAAAACTGTTCTTACCACATCCACACATCACTTAATAATCAGTAAATCATGTATTTTTCATTTTTCATAAATTATCATATTTTACTATTCACCAAAATTGACGTATTTTAAAAAAATGCTAAAGATTCCCCAAAACCATTTTTCGACATGTAAAATTAAGAAAAGAACTCCATTTTATCAAAATAATTTTTTAAATATGGGAAATTCAATTTATAATTAAAATCATCTTTTACCCAAACAATATAGTCTTTAAAATTAAACTGAATTTTGTAACACCCTAAAAATTAAATACGGTCTCATTAAATAATCATGAAATTCTCATAAAATGAAACATTGATTTAGGAATAAAATTTATTAAAATGAATTTTCTTCTAAAAAATTATTAATTATCAAATTTTAATTAAATATTTATTACTCATAAAAATATCAAGACTTAATTATTAATTTTTAAAAATATTCCATTTCATTTATAAGGTTCTTAACATCTATTTATACTTTCATGGGTGAGGTTACTATTCATAAGGGTAATATTACTATTCCTAAGGGTAGAATTACTATTCATAAGGGTCAAGATACTGTTTATAAAAAAATTAAGTTGATCCTATCAGACTATAAATATCTTAATGAACAAAACCTTGTATTTCTATTTTTCAAAATTCAAATCATAGAAGAAGAAAATTTGTGTTTAATGGATTCATTATAACAATTTATTTTTAAATCATTGGGGTGTTACAATAGCTATCACAATGACTCTAAAAATAAACCCCTGAAATGCTAGAGAACACAACAAGGTAAGCTCAAACTAAACATTAAACAAAACAATGATTTATCATTTCCATATGAAACTAGAATCACCAAGAGGACACGACACATGACTAAAACAATTCAAAGATAATGACAACAATTCAAAGATTCACATCCATAAGCCACAAGTATAGAAATTTCTAGGAATACCTGGAAACAACAATTCTAAGAAAAATAATTATTTTCAAAAAAAAAACTAAAATAAGGTAAAACCTAAACTATTACAACATAGACATCAAAGAAAAAATGCTAGGTTAAAATCCCCCCCCCCCCCCCCACACTCCTAGAAATTCATAACTATGTGAAAATCTTCACTGTAGGGCCTATAACTATTGTCTCGATGTCCTGAAGCACTATTTGTCCCTTAGACAGGAGTTTTCAACCTTTAATAAAGAATTATTCTAGAAATGTGAATTATCAAACATTATTTTATATAAAAAATGAGAACACTATCTAGAAGACATTGGCGTACTAGAAAAACATGGCTTAGAATTACCTGACCAACCACATAGAAATCACATGAGATGGTGACCCGTAAAACAAGAAGAAGAAATTGATATAAGTGAATACTTGGGAACAATTTCCTATAATTCCAACTTATTTCTAGATAGGGAACCATCAGAAGCACCAGGAAAAACTATATTGACACGTTCTATGGAATTTTCTATGGGTACCAACTCAGAAAAAACACCTCATCCACTAGATTGTCAAACAAAACATCCCTAGATAATATAACATGATCTATAATCTCTAGATGAAGACTCCACATGAAAAAGGGAGAAATAATAATATTATTTAATTTAGCCTATAGAGAAAAATAAATATTATGTTAAAAATGGATAACATAAGCCTTCATCATATAATGACATTGTTCAAAACCCAAGATATCTTACAGATTCTTCACCTTTAACTCTTTTGGTATAAACAATTGAATAAATGTGGTCTTAAATACTTCCCAGTGAATCCCAACCATTAATGATGATGAAAAAATCTCCTTCTATCAATCCAAACTAGGTCCGTCGAACAAATTTAGAATAACTCTCTCCCTCGCATATATGAGGGTTCCTAAAGACCAGGAAAAAAATTCTATATCCTTGAGTCACTACACATCCTCAAATGGGACACTATCATAAAAAATAGAAAATGGTTGAGAGGAACATGACTCCAACACCCCACTAAGAGTCATAGAAGTGTAAAAAAATAGAACAGACTTTCTAGAAACCTTTGGGTCCATTCTATGTGCAATAATAAAAATACCATAAACATAAAAAACAAAATCTAGATCCACCCAAAATTTAACAAAAATAAAAATTCTAAACGAAACACAATGCTCAGAAATAAAAACATCACAAAACAAAACCATAAATCCTCTATCCGAAATCACAATATTTATTTTCAAAATAATTTCAAATACCAAAACCATTTTAAAATCCATCTTCTCGTTCCAAGACCGCTTGGAAAACCCATTATTTTTTATTTAAATGAGATCCCAAAACATAAATTCCACTTTTTATTTAGAATCACAGACCCTTTATGTAAAAATATTCCTTTTTAAATGAAAATGATTTATCAAAATCATTTCTTTTTCAAAACCATTTTTTCTCATTGAAAACCATTATCAAAGGCCATTTTCTTTACAAAATACACTCACATAAACCAAAATCATACCAATAAAATATATCCCACAAAAACCACCCAATAGGAGAACTAGTGGTTACACATGAATTGACCACATATGTTTTTAGACTATGAACTAAGCATGAACCAACAGCTTGAATTATATTGAGCCATGCACTCGGGATCCACATGGTTTTATATGCAATATAAGCTCATCATGTGACAATATCTCACTTCCATTGTCACTCCCAACATTAAAAATACCATCAAACCCAACAAGAACCAACAATAGGAACCCTAAATAAAAATGAAAGACTAAAAGACTGAGTACCCCTGGTAACTCAGGTCTCGTCCTAGGAAGTGGTTATTATGAACGGGTCCATGACCTGCCTCCTAAGTCCCTATAGTCCTATCTCCCATCTATCTGGCACCCTAAATAATAAGGGCCACTCTAATTTAATTTTTTCATGAACTATACTAGATATACCCTAAACCAAACACATGTGTTTTCTCACTAAAAGGCCTAAGAGGTGCTCTCGATCCTCTTTGGATGGTAACTAGTGGCGATCATCACGTATTACTCAGATGGGAATAATTTCACCCATGAAAAACCCGATAAATTAATAGGAAAATAGAGAATTAAATAACCAATATCCGTAGAACAAATCCAAAATAGACATACCACAATGTGACCTCTTGGTCACCATCATTCATAAGACCGACATGTGCGAGTGAAAATCCAAAGAAGGACCTATGTTAGAACCTAAAAATGAAAAACAACTCAGGAATTCCAATGTAATGTGGCATATGTATTGTGTGAGAATTAAAAAACCTAGTAGGTATGGAATTTAAAATCCATACAAGTAAATTCCCAAATCATTCTATAAATACTATTTTAAAATTTATTTATGTAAATAATTTTTTTATCGTTTAAATATCCAAACACATCATTACTTTTAAATACCTATTTAATAACAAAAATTATATATAGTAAACACAACCCAGGTAAAGAATGAGAAATAAAAAATATAATCTATGAAGAAGAAAAATATTATATAAAAATAACAAGCAATAATAGGAAAAATAAAGGTGTAAGAATGCATCAACAAGCATAAATATAAATTAAAATACCATAAAGTGAAACAATAACACCCAAATATGTAATTATGGTCATAACATCTCAAGAGATGTCTATAAACATACTTGGTTTAAACCCATATATAATTGTATTATTGAATGAGAGTCAATAACTAATATTGATTATCTAACTAGCCTTACTAGTAGTATAGATCAAATGGATTATCACTCTCTCTAAGTGGATCAGGTCTATCTAATCAGAAAAAATATAGAAACTCTAAATTGAACCACTAGATAACATCTGGTAATACTTTAATAATATTACAATGGGAATGTAGTGTGGTCATTGAACAATGGGATTTAAAAATATACCTAATATTCCATTGTGCATTCCTTTCCCACTCACTAACATTCTCTATGAAAAGACCCTCCCCAATGGATGGAAACCATATGGGTTCTAATCACATATAAAACCTTTAAAAAGACCCAACCACACCTTCATATAATAATATTACAAAGAAAACTTCCAAAAAAATCAAAATAAAAATTGGGCCTTAATATTTATAATCCATAAACATTTTTAATGAAAACAAATTCCTTTCCAAAACCATTTACAATACCAACAGGAAGCATCATTGATGACCAAAAGATCCAAAACTGGACTTTTAAGTCAAGTGGTTAACAAATCATACATAATGGTTCCAACTAAACCACGTTTTAATAAAAATTGAAAACAACATTTGAATTCATTTGGAAACTAAATTCAATTTGTAAAACATTAGGATTTTTTAAAATCTATTTGGGATAAACAAGGCTTCAGGTATAACTACAATTTAATGGAATATACCATTTAAATGCTTATGTTCATATATTTTAATACCCTTTTTATATTTGGAGTCAGACCTTTAAAACCAAAATATATTTGAACATCCATTAAAATGCTTAAGAAATCATTTTTTAGAAATAATAGATGCATCACGCCAAAGGACAAGAGTTCACATAAATTGATTGAACTAGAAAAAGGAACCAAAACCCATTCAACACAAAATTTACGATGAAACACAATTTCACTAAATCTCAAAAAAAATATAAACAACATTTAAAAACTCATAAATATATTTTTAAATCCACTAATAATTTTATCAAACACTTTAAATACATAAATATTTAATACATATAGAAATAATAATGAAATTACTTTATAATTTAAATTTTTTTATCAAACCCCTATCATAGAAAAGATATAAAAAATCATGTACAAGAACTAATAAAAAAATGTAAATCAATTTAGGGATGATGAATAATTTAAAGACTTTATTACGAAAGTAAATGTATGTAAACACCCACCTCAACCAAAAGTGAACATTAAAAAACTATTTGAAAAGGAATAAAAATACCAAAGAGGAAAACAAGACACCATAATCCAGATGAAAATACAATAAAACCCCATTACCCAACCCCAAGGGTTCGGTAAAGAAGAACCCCAGCCAAAGAGGAACCAAGAAACAAGAGGAGAAGAATAGAGGAATATAAAATATGGATAAAATTTAATGAAACATACCTATGACTAAATAATAAGGCACCCAAAACAAAGAAGTGGATAGGTGGATTCCACAAAAGGTTCCTAAGGGGATGCATGAAAAATTTTAGGAGAGGGCTAGATTTGGTTTAAAAAGTCATAATGAAAAAATAATAATTTACCATTTTTAAAAGACCAAGTAAAGTCACATGACTTGGTTTTACATTTTACCAAATGTGTACCAACCAGGTACACCCCATTGGAAAGAAACCCACCTAACACGGTTTACCCACATATTTTTAGAAACTGTTGTCCAACTATAAAAATTGGGACTGTCAAAATGAAAAAATAACTCAAAAGCATCCCACATGGTTCCTACTAATCATGTGAAATCTATGATCTTGGTATTAGACACCAAAAATAACCTACACAATTACTTCTTTACCTTTCATGGTTTGGAAAAAACCATGCACAAACCAAGAAAGACTAATCATTCCTGAAACAAATGAACAAAAAGCACCAATTACATTCATTATCCACTCATTTTCTACCCACATATTTCACATTAACTATGGACAGGGCCAAAAATAGGTAGGACTCACTAAAACATAAAAATTTTCATCAGGATCTCTACCCAAACATCTACTAAAATATCATGAAACCAAAATTTAATAAAATAAAATACAAATGAAAATTCAGCTTGTGACGTGTCATCATAAAAATAAACAATCCATAGTATTAATAATAATGGTATCCTTGGATTATATACATATTAAATCATAATTAACATTAAAGGATTTCATCTTATATGGTGAATTATTTTAAAAGATCATGTAGAACATTCCATGAATAAAAAATGATTTTCTATTTGAAATAACTTTTCTAAAATTTAAAAGAATCAAAAATAATAATGAATTTTTTTATTTAAGTATATCATTGAAAACATATAATGTAATCTTTAAATCATTGGGAGGTATTGGTCAAAAAAATATTATTCAGGTTGTATATAATAAAACAAATATTCCAATCACATTTTTAACAATATCCAAAAGGACCTTTCATGGAAAAAGATAAGAATATTCCTTTAAAAAATTATAATGTAAAAAAGGAGTAAAAATTTATTTAGAAAATAATTGAAGAATAGTAAAAAATTTCATTAAATCATGGAACAAAAACATAAAAAAGGAATGGAACTGATTTTCGATTGAAGAGAGAAATAAATTCGGTTTTCTATAAAAACTATAATTTGATCTATTGAGTACATAGAGAGAATAAAATGAATGGAAAAAAATAATTTAAATAAATAACACCAATATAATAAATTTAAGTAGTATTGTAATAGATATATCATAATATTTCATCATCAGTATCATAATCATAAACAATCTTGATAATGAATGATATTGTAACATAAAACAATTACCACATTGGTAATGTTGGAATATTAATACCCATGAATGGAATATAATTATATGTATATGAATATCACATTATTTTTTAAGAATAATAATAAAATTCATTAATGGGATGTATATAAACCACATAAAACAAACTAGTGGTGTATAAGTCATGTGTCCCACAAAATTAAAAGTGTGACAAAAATATCCTACCAGAAGTCACGACATTCTTACTAAACATTCAAACCATGTGTATAAAAAATATAGTTTTATTATACATATTTTTTATAACAATACTCATATATATCAATCCATATCTGATTTACTAATGACATTTTATTACAATTGTATTAATAGTTTCTTTTTATAATCCTGAATTGGATAATAACATATTTATTTTTAATATATGTTTTTGTTTCATATTTTTGGTCATTTTTCATTGATAATGATTCCATAATCTAAATAATTTTTACAATGTTGTATATATAATATATATTTATTATATATATTTATATTTATATTAATCATTTAAATCTATATATTTAAAATAAATTACACCGTTCATGGAGACGGTAGGCCGTAGAAAAAATAAACATTGATACCATTTTCTCGATGGAATGAATGAAAGAAAGGGAAAATATTATTTAAACATTATAGAATCAGTTTTATATCATATATATCCTATATTTACATTAAATATATCTTTATAGTCATCTATGTATAAAGAAAATGGATTGCATGTCATATCACTTCATAGAGGTGGTAGTCCATAAATACGCACAAGCGACATGATCATTTTTCAATAGATTGGAAGATAAAAAGGTAGATGATATATTATAATTAAAAATGTATAAAAATGTAATAGATATATTAAATATAATTTAAACCCATTATTATATCCATTCATGAGAGGGGTGATGGAAAACAAATTACATCAATTTGTATGGTGGTAGTTCGTCGTACACACGATTAAAAGTTTTTTCCCATTTGATGGAAGAGGAGATGGATGTAGGTTATTAAATTAAAATAATAACATATAAGTAAATGGGAGATAATGATTTTATTATATGAAAAAAAATTATGAAAAATTATAGGATTTTATAAAATAAATAAAATAAAAATTCTCGGTTAAGAGAAAGATACATCTTATTCAGAAAACTTCCATAAGTTAGCACCAATGTCTATTGTAGGATGGATTAATAATCAAAAAGTGGACTCTATGATGTGAATCTGGGATTGAGGTATTTATTTGAAAAGTTATTTGATTAAATAATGGGTTTTTTATGTTTTAATAAGAGAGGATATGTTGTTACATTTTATAAGTGGTGTAAATCAAACACTTGGAATTGTTGATAAGAAAATGGTGTACCCATGTTTAAAAACTTCGAAAAGTTTCAAAAATGAAAAATTATCAAAAATATATATCACATAAGCACTAAATATATCCATAAAATTTGTGTTATAATTTTTTTATGGAATTTTACACAATACCTTTTTAGTTTAACCCACGATAAAACCATTTAACCTTAACCATGGTAATTATTTTTTACAGCTTTTAGTGTTAATTTCACCAATAAATAAGTTGAAATTATTATAAATTAATAATTATGATTATTAAAAATATTAAATATATTTATCAAAATTCCACTCATGTAATAGGGAAAAAATATTTATTATTAAACCCATAGATGCAATGGAAAAGCAGTTTAACAAAGAGAAGTATTTTATATGAATAGAAAGTTTTAATATCAAAAATTCAACATGAATTTTATTTAATTGACCAAATTTGGATTAATAATAACATAATTTACCTAATTTCAATTCTAATATAGTTTTAAAAAATATTTAACTTTGTAACTTATCTAAATGAAATGACAATGTTTAATAAAAATTAGAATTTTTCACTATTCAACAAAAAAATTATATTTCTAGAAAACTCTAAAAATTTACCACTAAGATAATATTGACATGTCGATTCAAAAAGTGATGTTCATTTTGTAAAATAAATTTTCTAAAAGTAATAAAAATAAATTTCATTACATTTTTCACAAAAATAAATAAAAATATTTTTTTAGAAAAAATTATTTTCGAATAATATAAAGACTTTACTAAAATTTAAGTACATGTATAAAAATAAATTTTCATTACATAAACAGTTATAATTAATTATAAAATTGTTTTTATTAATATTAATACCTATAAATTTAATGTCTAGGATAAAATGTTCATATTTAAATAAGAATATTATACAATATCATATTTTCATTAAACTCGTTGTTTCATATAAATTAGGATATCAGAGAAATTAAATTTATTTAAAAAAATTATAAAAATATCAAGGTTTTAAAACTAGGGTATAGAAATCTAATGGAAATATCTAAACTAGTAATAAGAAATCTTCCAATACTCATATATCCTATCCAAATCATTCTATTCATTTAGAACTAACTTTCTTTATAAAATACATCATCGAGGAATGGAATAACCCCCATCCTAGGCCTATCAACACATATAGGGTGATGAGAACCTAACTAATAGAAAAGGTAAAACATCCAATTGAATATGGAATTGTTTCACTAAACCATATCATATATTATATCCTTATGAATATCTAAGCACACCCTGCCAATGTGGGAGAGTACTAGATAAATCTTATAGCCAACTGTAAGAACCCAGACCTTCTTTTTAGCTATGTTTTCCTTTTCGTGTTGTTTTTGAGAAAAAAAGATGAATTTTTGGAAATTTTCTAAGTACGCACTGTGTAATTTATGAGTACACGCCATGTAGTTTATGAGTAAACACCTTGTACTCGGTGACCACAGGTAGTCATGTGCTGGCCGTGTAGCAGCCATGCACACGACCATGTGGGGGTGACCTGAAGGCCACTTAAAGCAGAGTACAGAAATGGTGGGTACACACCGTCTACTTTAAAAGTACATGTCATGTACATTATTTTTTTTCATTAAATGCACTGGGGTCACGTATAATCACCAAGAACGTCTCCTCCCAGGTCTCGTTCGGCTGAGAGCTCTCGTACGGCCGTGATCCTCCTCCGAGCCCCCCGGCTGAGCATCCAAACTCTGATTCTACCGTCATTGATTGTGTTGGAATCGTCTCGGTAAGCTCTCTCCTCTGCTTGAGATTCATTTCATGATTCTTATTATTTATCAAGTTATCCTTTATTTAACGTTTTAGACCTTTTTATAGATCTTTGGCATTATAAGGTGATTCATGCCTTGGGAATCTCATATAGTAATCTCCTAACATTGAGGTGGGTGGTTTGTGCCTTTCCATTGAATGTTTTTGAGTATTATGTGAAATTTTGATCAATACCCTTGAATGTAGTATAACATGTTTACTGTTTTACCACTTCTAATTTCCCGCCATGCTTGTATGCTTGTGTAGAGATTAATTGGATATGAATTGGGTTGTTTTCTATGCATTGGATGTTCTTCTCATGCATGATCAGTTTACGACAGTTTGGTCCTGCTTAGTCTTTTTGGTTGCCTTGCCTATTTTCCATTCTTATTGATATGGGGTGAGAGTTTCTATTTTTACATGCTTGATATACTGTAGACTTGTTATCCAAGTAGTTTTTTAGGTTTACTTCGTCCATATTGCATTATTATGCTCGTTGACCTACACAGGGCCGTGATAACCAGGTGTAGTACACTATAAGGGGAATTGACCAAGTGAGCTTCCTCAGATAGTCTTTGAACACTTTAGGCTATAAGGGGGATTGACCAAGTGAGCTTACACATAGATCCTAGGACCCCTTTGGGATATAAGGGGGATTTACAATGTGACCTTCCCTAGAGATTCCTTGACAGCCTTAGACTATAAGGGGAGATGACCGTGTGAGATTCCTTAGAGAGTCTTTGAATTACTTGAATGACTTGGGGCTATAAGGGGAATTCACCGAGTGAGCTTCGTCAGAGAGTCCTTGAACTTAGGGATATAAGGGGAATTGATAGCATGGGCTTCCTTAGAGAGTCCTTGAATACCTTAGACTATAAGGGGAATTGACAGTGTGGGATTCCTCAGAGAGTCTATTTATATATTATTATGACAGAACAAGAGGGGTTAGGTTGATTGTACTGACAAGAGGGATTCTTGTACTCGTTAGATAGAACCAGAGGGGATAGGCTGTGAGTAATTCTTATAGGGTTACCTGTTTGTGTTTAGCTGCTTGTTTAGTTATTTCTTAATATTGAAACGGTGGATTTTTTACTGTTGAGTATTTTCGTGTTTACTGTTTTCTGTAATTTTACCTGCCATATATTCACTGACTGTTAGGCACATATCTTTGGGTTGTTGCCTACTAGTATTTAGTTTCACAACCTATTTGGGCCATTCTTTTGGTCCCAAATAGATTATATTGTTGCAGTTATAGATAATGGAAAACACCTTTCTACTTCTGGTACTTGACTTACTATGGAGCTGGAGAGCATGAGACCAAGCTTAAGTTTGCGATGTTGAGGAGATGTTTGTATATTTCTTTTGTACATTGGTTTAACACTATTTTTATTCAGTATTGTGTCTTGTTTGGATATTTTCCTAGACATATGTATCATGCATCATTTTATATATATGTGGTCCAGTTGTTTATTATTCCAGTCTTCCGATGTTTACTGTTGTTGGATATTTACTACTTCCACTATTTTATATTTGTTTCTTTTCTACGGTGTTACTATGCCAATGAAAGAATAGATTCCCCCACTATCACACTCAAGGCCCTCACTGCTAGTTGGCAGCCTCTGGCATTCAGGAAATGTGCTTGAGGCCATGTGACCAACTGGGTATGAGGCGCCTCTGGGTGGCTTCCGGAACCGGGATGTTACAAAGTGGTATCAAATGAATTATATTCTCTTTACTTACTATTTGGATATTTTTTCTAGGGATAGGATAGATTTGGTACTTGGTATTAATCCGTGCTCAGGAGTAGATAACCCGTGTACAGGGAAAATCCAATATACCTCATTTAATGCAATTTATATGGTTTCACTAATTTACAGTTGATTGATTTTTACCATTGGGTGACTCACATGTTTTGTAATATTACTATTGATGTAATTGAGGTTCTATCTCTATTGAAACCTGATAAGGTAAGAGTATGCCATCTAATACTTCATCTAAGTACTTTCTAGAAATTACATGTCATGCATTCTTTCCATGCTATCTAGGATGCATTAGCGATGGAATTTTTTTTGAAAGATATTGTGTAGAATATGCATGTTGTTGTGATATATTCCTTGATAAAAATACCTAATGTTTGATAGGGTATTGTTTGCGTAAGTTTTTGTTTGAATGAAGACCAAACTATGGTTCTTGAGGTGTTATGGGCCCTCATGGACCAAAAATTGGTGGATCATTGTCTGGTTTACCTTGTTTATAACATGTATAAGATTCCAATATTTTATTCTCGGGGAGTATGGGCCCTCACGGATCAGAATTTGGCACTTTAATATTATTTTTAGTGTTTTTCTAGGCTCCCGATTAGTTTTTGAGGCTTACTGTCTGGAAAAACCCAGAATACACGCTGTGTAGTTTTGACTACATGCCATGTGTTCTTCTATTTGAGAAGAAACAATTTTTCTTAAGTACACGACTTGTACACTATGTACACTTTGTGTAGTCTCTAACCATGTCAAAGGTCGTGTGGGAAGTTACATGGGGTTGAGAAATATTTTTAGGACACGTCGTGTACCGGATGTGAATGCCATGTGTAGAGACCTTGTGTCCACCCGTGTGACTATCAACACAGATTGATGAAAACTTAAGTTATACATGTTGTGTCAGGACTGAACACGCCATGTTGTCTAAACTAGGTACCCAACCGTGTCACTAAAAACACGGTTCGGTGTTATCCTTTCACGTACATGCCATTTCTACCTTCCACACACCTTGTAGTGTGAGTCGTGTGTCAGGTTGTGTCACTAACAACACGGGTCGGTGAAGTTCGTCTAGTACACACTATGTTTATCTTGAACATGTCGTGTAGTCTTGTCTTAGGAGAGACATGTGGCTTAACTGTGTATAATTATTCATAAAGGTAAAAGGATGAATGTACATGTTGTGTGTTAGGAGGACACGTTGTGTGTTTGGGGTGTTACACGACCAGTTATGGCAGAAGTACACACCCATGTGAATGGACGAAGGGAACATGTCATGTAGTCATTATACATGCCGTGTAGTCATGTTTTATAAAACATGAATGCTTTATTTCTATTTTTCCCTTCCAAATATTCTTGTTTTCAGTCCTTGATAACCATGATCTAAGGTGTGAAATTGACCTTGCAGAGTCATGCCACCGAGACGTCCTCCAGTTGTACGCCAGTTTCCAGGCGGTGATCAGACACCGGATATGCCTGATCAGGGACTTCTAGAATATCCTCCTGTCCTGCCAGTTTTGGCACCAACCATTATACCAAACACAGGGGTTGATGCACAGTTCAAGGAGGGCCTTATAAGGATGATGCAGACTTTTCAGGGAGAGCTGCCTCATGCCCCGTCAATGGAAGATTTGACGCGGGTCTTTCAGCAACAGCATTCTCCCACTTTCTGAAGGGATGGAGGACCCAGCCTGCAGAGTCATGGCTAGAAGCCATGCTGATTATTTTCGAGCATTTGGATATACCTATAGAGAATAGGGTGAAGCTCGCTACCTACATGCTTTGAGACTCCACCAATAGGTGGTGGGATGTGATCTCACAGGCAGGATTCCAGCATAATATGGCTTGGTATGAGTTTCGGCACATCTTCTATGATTAATTCTTTCCGGAGACCTTAAGGGCCGATTGAGCCTGATAGATCATGTGTCTAGAGCAGGGTACTCTTTCTGTTATGGAGTTTTCGTCTCGCTTCACAGAGCTGCAGTGTTTCACGCCTTTTCTAGGAGGTGATGAGTTGTTCCTTTCACAAATGTTTGAGGACGGTCTGAGGTATGACATCCGATATTAGGTAAACATATTCAGGTTGACTTCGATATCTTCTAATGTCAACAAGGCACTTATCACTAAGTGAAAACTGAGGGATTCTGAAGCTGTGAGCCAGGGCGGTTCGACATACAGAGTTAGTATTCCTCCTACTGATAGTAGGAAGCACCACAGGGAGATTGCACTATGAGATCAGAGTACGCATGATGCATCTTCTAGTGGCCAGGTGGTGTGCTACCAGTGAGGGAGGATCGGGTATACGGGGCCACATTTCCTGAGAGACCCAGTGGATTGCCGATCATGTGTCAAGATGGGTCATCTTCAACACATCTTTCATAACTTCTCCAGAGAAGTTGGTGACATGAGCTCTTCAATGACCCCTAGTTCAGAGTAATACCACCAGTTTCTCATCAGTCAGGGAACTGGTGTTCTTCCGACCGTTTGGGCCAAGGTGAAGGTCATGGTCGGGGTAGCGAGTCACCCAGTTTTCAGGAACAACAGGGTGGATCAGTTAAGAGTGGTTAGATAGGGTCATAGGGCCACGTTGTAGTCCAAACATTTGAAGTGGAGTAGACACAGCAGGAGAAGGATCCCAAACCCTCTGTAGTTTGAGGTACGATCTTAGTAGCCTCAGTCTTATCTTCTGCACATTTCAATACAGGGGATTCCCATAGCATTATATCTGTTGTTGTTGTGGAGAGTACTGGGCTATTCATATTTTATTTTTTTAATATCTTGTTTCTAAACACTCTGTTGGGGAATAGAACAGCGAGTGTATGTCAATGATAGGAGTTCCCTCTAAAGATAGGTGGGCTTCACTTCTTATTAGAGCTCTATGTCCTAGAGATGACAGACTACGAGTTCATTATTAGAATGGACTGTTTAGTTCCTTTCCACACAGTCATATACTGTTATCATCGTAGGGTGAGTTTCATGTCACCCGAGGGCATATCGTTTCTTCATAAGGGTGAATGGGATGTCCAGGTCAGCAGAGCGAGACCAGAGCATCATGGGTTGGGAGGAATTACATCCCAAATTTTCAGTCTATATCTGGATGACCACGGGACTTCACCATTATATTTTCCTCTAGTGGTGGATTGTTTCATAGATGTATTTTTAGAGGACTTTTCATGTTTTCCTCCAGAGTGTGAGGTGGACTTTTCTATTGAGCTCATTCTAGGAGAGGCACCGGTGTCCATTCCTCCTTATAGGATGGCTGCACCAGAGTTTTAAGAGCTCAAGAAGAAGTTGCAGGAGTTTCAGGAAAAGGGTTTTATCTGACCCAGTACTTCTCATTGGGGTTTGCCTGTCATGATTACGAAGAAGGAAGACGGTACCCTTAGGCTTTGTGTGGATTATCGGAAGTTGAACCAGTTGACGGTAAAAAACTAACATCCTTTACAAAGTATTGATGGTATCTTTGATCAGCTTTGAGGCTTGGGTGTTCTCAGAGATTAACTTGAGGTCCGGTTATCATCATTTGTAAGTTAGGACATCTGATATACCTCTCACAGCCTTCCTGAGTAGGTATGGTCTATATGAATATTATTTTATTTCGTTCGGTCTCACAAACGCGCCTGCAGTTTTCATGGCACTGATGAATCGAGTGTTCCATACATACTTGGATTCTTTTGTGGTGGTCTTTGTAGATGATATCTTGGTGTACTCTCACACTCGACACGACCATACAACCCCTCTTGAGATCATTCTAACTACACTGAGAGTGCATCAGTTATATGATAAGCTCGCAAAATAAAACTTCTGGATGGATCAGATTCACTTATAGGGTTATATTATCTCAGAGTCAGGAGTATGAGTTGACCCAAGGAATGTAAGATCTGTAGTTTACTGGGAGTAACCGAAAAACATATTTGAGGTATGGATTTTTCTAGGGCTGACTAGATACTACAAACATTTCATACATGAATTTTCATTCATAGCATCACCACTCACAGGTTTGACTAAGAAGGGTAAAAAGTTCTTGTGGTCAGATTCAAGTGAGTTATCCTTTCAGGAGCTGAAAGGGAGACTAACTTTAGAACCGATACTAGTATTTCCAGAGCCAGGCAAGAGCTATATTGTTTACAGTGATGCATCAGGTATCGTGCTGGGATTTGTGCCTATGCAGGGAGAAGGAGTCGTTCTGTATGGTTTTCGGTAGTTGTGGCCACATGAAAGAAACTACCCGACACACGATCTCGAGTTGGTGGTAGTTGTTCATGCTTTACGTTGTTGGAGACATTATCTTCTGTGAGATCATTTTTTGTTTTTCACTGACCACAAAAGTCTCAAGTACATTTTCACTCAGCATGATATGAATTTGAGAAAATGAAGATGGGTTGAGTATCTTCAATCCCTTGACATTGATTTTACTTATACGCCTGGGAAAGGAAATGCAGTGGCTGATGTGTTGAGCAGGTGGACTCCGATACAGGTAGTTCAGGAGGCTAGCAGTGAGTGGAAGCTTGTGGTTCTGTTCACTTAGATTCATTTGGAGGTGCACAAAAGACAAGGACAGAACTTTCTATCTTCTATAGTTGTTACCTCAACTCTTCTTGATCGAGTGTGAATGAGGATGCTATCATACTCAGAAGGCCTAGTCCTAGAGGAAAGAATGTCAGGAGATAAACCTTTTCATGGATGGATAGTAGGTGAGGATGAGATCTTTCATTTCCAGGGGCACGTATGGGTGACAATAGACATACATGAGGAGATGATGCGGGACTTTCTTTCTTCATTTTTGGAAGTTTGTCCTGGGGTCACCAAAATGTATCATGATCTACACCACTAGTACTGGTGTCCAGGTATGAAGAGGGATGTTGATGATTTTGTCATGAGGTGTTCCACCTGTCATTAGGTGAAAGTGGAGCATCAGTGACCAGCGGGGCTTTTACTGTAGTTACCCATTCCCGAGTGGAAGTGGAATGATGTCGTGATGGATTTAGTGACTATTTTTTCGAGGTCTCCTCTTGGAAGTGATGCAATTTGGGTTGTCATTGACAAAATCATGAAGGTTTCTCACTTCTTGCTGATCAAGGAGACCTTCAGTGTTGATGAGCTGGGGAGTTTGTACATTCATGAAATTTTCCGCTTACATGGAGTTCCACACTCGATTATTTCAGATAGAGATTCATGTTTTTCTTCTTGGGTCTGGTAGGGGCTTCAGAAGGCTTTGGATACACATGTACTTTTGAGAACAGTTTACCACACCAAAATAGATGGCCAGTTCAAGTGTACGATTCAAGTTCTTGAGGACATTCTTCGTGCATGCATCCTAGATTTTGGAGGTTCTTGGGAGAATCACATACCTCTTTTGGAGTTTTACTACAACAATATTTTTCGAGAAAATATTCAGATGGCACTTTATGAGGATTTGTATGGTAGGGCTTGCCGATCACCCTTATGTTGGCTGGAGGTTGGAGAGATAGCTTTGTTGGGACCACATCTAGTTTAGGAGACTATAGAGTAGATAGAGTTGATTAGAAAGAGGATGGCTATGGCACAGTCTCGATATAAGTCTTATGTTGATTAGCAGATATGGCCTATAGAGTTTGAGGTCAGGGAACAGGTTTTTCTACGTATCATATCAAGGTTAAGACACAAGTGAATTAGGAGACTGGGTAAGCCTTCTCCAAGTTATGTCGGTCTATTTGAGGTGTTGGAGAGAGTTGATCTGGTTTCCTATCAGTTGTAGTAACCTCAGAGGTACCAGGCTATGCATGACATTTCTCATGTTTCTCAGCTCTGATGTTACTTTTCAGAATCATCTCATGTCTTTCATCATAAGGGTGTTGAGTTTGAAGTGGATGTGTCATTCGAGGAGCATCCTATCCCAATTTTTTATCACAGTACAAAGGCTCTCTATGGCCGGTTTTTCCCTCTGGTATGAGTTCTATGACCGCACGGGCGACTATAGGATTAGACTTTGGAGAGGGAGGCCGATGTACTAGCACAGTGGACAGAGTTGTTCGGGGTTTCTTCATCTATGCCGCCTGTCTAGGGAAATTCAGGGATGAATTTCTTTAATGGGGGATGTTTGTAAGAACCCGGACCTTTTTTAGGTATGTTTTCCTGTTCTAGTCATTTTTGAGAAAAAAGAGTAATTTATAGAAATTTTCGAAGTACACACCGTGTACTCAGCTACCACAGGTAGCCGTGTGATGGCCATGTAGAAGCCAAGCACACGGCCATGTGGGGGTGACCTGGAGGCTTCTTAAAGTGGATAAAGAAATAGAGAGTACATGCCGTGTACTTTCTTTTTTTCATTAAACGCATCGGGGTCATGTCTAATCACCAAGAATGTCTCTTTTTATTTCTTGTTCAGCCGAGAGCTCTCATACGACCATGATCTTCCTTTGAGCCCCCGACCGAGCATCAAAATTCCGATTCGACCTTCGTCGATTGCATTGGGATCATCTCTGTAAGATCTCTCTTATTCTTGAGTTTCATTTCATGATTCCTCGTCTTTCTCATGTTATCCACTATCGAACATTTTAGACATGTTTATAGATCTTCAGCATTCTAAGGTGATTCAAGCCTCGATGTTCACATATAGCAATCTCCTAACATTGAGGTGGGTGGTTTGTTCCTTCCCGTTGAAATTATTTGAGTATTATGTGAACTTTTGACCAATACCCTTGAATGGGGTATTGCCTGTTTACCTTTTTACCCCTTTCGATTGCCTCCCATGCTTGTATGCTTGTGTACAGGTTAATTGGATATGAATTGCATTGTTTGCTATGATTTGGATGTTTTCCCCACGTATGATCTGTTTACAACTGTTTGGTCCTGCTTAGCCTTTTTGGCCGCCTTTCTTGTTTTCCATGCCTGTTATTGTGGGGCGAGAGTATGTATTCTGACATGCTTGATATGTTGTAGACTAGTCAGACAAGTAGTTCTATAGGTTTACTTTTTCCATATTATAATGCTATGCTTGTTGACCTACACAGGTCCGTGAGAACTTGGTGTAGAAGACTATAAGGGGAATTGACTGAGTGAGATTCCTTAGAGAGTCTTTGAGCACTTTAGGCTATAAGGGGGATTGACCGAGTGAGTTTTGTCAGAGGGCCTAGGACCACTTGAGGCTATAAGGGGAATTGACCGAGTGAGCTTCCTCAGAGAGTCTTTAACTGCCTTAGAATATAAGGGGAATTGACCATGTGAGCTTCCACAGAGAGTCTTTAAATTACTTGAACGACCTGGGGCTTTAAGCGTAATTGACCGAGTGAGCTTCCTCAGAGAGTCCTTGAACATGGAACTATAAGGGGATTTAATTATGTGAGATTCCTTAGAGATTCCTTGATTACCTTAGACTATAAGTGGAATTGGCTATGTGAGCTTCCATAGAGAGTCTATTTATATATTCTGGTGACAGAACCAGAGGGGTTAGAATGAGTATACTACCCAGAGGGTTGCTTGTACTCGTTAGGTAGGACCAGAGGGGATGGGTTGTGGGTACACCCTAGAGGGTTACCTATTTGTGTTTAACTACTTGTTTAGCTGTTTCATGATATTGAAATAGTGGATTGTTTACTGATGAGTACTTTCCTATTTACTATTTTCTATACTTTTAGCTACCATATATTCACTGATTGTTCAGCACAGATCTTTGGGGTGGTTGCCTACTGTGATTTAGTCTCATTCCCTATTTGGGCCACACATTTGGGCCCAAATAGATTATATTGTTGCAGGTATATATAAGGGAAAGATCCCTTATACTTCAAGTACTTGACTTGATATGGAGCCAGAGAGCGTGAGACCATGCTTATGCTTGCGTTTCTAAGGAGTTGTTTATCTGTTTCTTCTGTAATTTGGTTTATTAGAGTTTTTATTCAGCATTGTGACTTGTTTTGCTATTTTTATATACATATGTATCATTAATCATTTTATATATATGTGCTCCAGTTGTTTATTATTTCATTCATCTATTGCTTACTATTGTTGAATATTAACTACTTCCACTATTGTATATTTGTTTCTCTTCCACTGTGTTACTTTGCCGATGAGGGCATAGTTTCCCCCACTATCACACCCAAGTCCCTCACTACTAGTCGGAAGCCTCTTGCATTTGGGGAAATGCACATGAGGCCATGTGACCAACCGGGTATGGGGCACCTTTGTGTGGATTCTGGAATCAGGACATTACACCAACATCCATTCCAATGATACCATGAATGTCTCCTCCTACATCATAGACCTAATCAAAAAAATTCCTCAAACATCTCATCCAAACTTACTTTAAATCATAAGTTTATCAACACTCAAAAAAAATCATAAAAATAACTAAAACAATATCATTTACCATCTCATTTTTAAAAAACTGATGGGGAAACCTCTATCCCCTTAAAACACCAAAATGGCCACTAAAGGCTCCAAATACGCCTACTTTTAGTTATAGGGTGACACTCAATAAATCCAATACCAAGAGGAAACTTCCCTCTCATTATTTCCTCAAAAAAAATTATGATCCCTTGTATTAGATAAATATTAAAAATATAGGCGCACTAGACACAAGAATCCTCAACTTGTGACTTGACACACAACTCACTGCAAGACCACCACTCATCCACAAGAGCATTAAAAATAATAATACATGGAAACATATAAGTAATTCTTATTAAAAATAAAAAATAACATGGTATTCCTAACATGATAAATAATAAATACATCCCTTAGTGTCTGACCTATAATATTTGATCAACAATAGGCCAACAAGGGGAATCCCTAGGGGTATCTCGGTCTAATTAAAAAATCAAATTAATGGATCTCATCTGTGCTCGACACCATACAGTATCATATAATCCATAAAAATACTCCTATATTTATAAATATAAAATGGGATTATCATCCTTCCTATAAGGGGATCATCGTAAGTCCCTCAGACCCATCACAAACACTACATAATAGAAAAATATTATTTTCAACATCCCACATTTCCAACCCTACACAATTGGTCAAAAAACAAAATTTCCTGAAATCACCCATAAACCCAAATTAAAAAATAATAAAAAACTATCATTACATATAAGGGATATCCCAACATTCCTATCTACGAAAAATATCATCCCCAAATTTCTGAAACTTTATATGAATCCTAAAACAAACCCCCTTGACAATATGAAACAAATGTACATTCAAGCTCACAACCTTCTCACACCCTAATCCCACACTTATCAATTAGATGGTTAAAAATACAAATCCATGAGGAGAACATCCTATCTAAAATTTACATAATAAATGAATCTCACCAGGTCCCCTACGCACCCGTAACCCTCATTTTCTCATTCCACTAAGGTGGAGACACTCTATAGGGAATGTGAACAATCCCATGATCTTTAAAAATATTAAGATATATCCCATAAAAATACTCATATATACCAATTTGAATCCCCTTGGGACACATGAGTATTTCCCTAAAATTTAGGTTAATAATGAGGTCCCACTGAACAATTATCCCTCTTCAAGGCACATGATGTCAAAACCATTCCCGAATAAAAAAACAACCCTCAGGGGGTACACAAAAACCAATGATATCACATAAATAAAATTAAATGAACATAAAATGGGAATGAGGAAAAAATAAAACCTTATTATTAACACAGTACATAACAGCCAATTATTTATGCCTCAACCCATGCTCTACCAATAAATTAATCACTTAACCAATTCCAGACATTGAAATTAATGAAATTTAAACAAATAAAATGCATTAAAAGCATTAATTACAAAAGGTAATTAGGATTTAAAATAATTGAAGGTCATATAAATGGTTTCAAATTAACAAGTTTTTTAGACTTTGAATGATATTCAAGGAAAAATACACAAGGAATCATACGTCCTTCGAAAATATGTGAGAAGGCATGAATACACCATCTTGTAACATCTTGTCACTAATCTATTCAAATGATGGATTATCCTTAGTTGATTCTGAATTTCTTTGGTGTAATTAGAAATAAAACTCTATTATGTGGATAAAAACATTAAAAAAAATTAATGACAGGGTGAAGGGGATATGATGAATATATTCCTACCTTAAATCAAAGAAGAATGCACCCATAAAGCACCCTAAATCAAAAGGTGTTTGAAGGGAGATTGTATAGAGATAACCTCTAGTTATACATGTGTATAAGGTAGGAATATGAGATTAATATATCTAAAGGTAGGAAGGGTAATTTTTTCCACTTACCACTATTTATCCCAATCAGAAATTCCACATGGTATGACTGCATGGTTTTCCAATCTATGTGCCAATAGTGTGCAAGGAAATTCCTAGACAAAACTGCCTCACATGCTTTGGCCCCATGGATTACTATATTTGAAAAAACTATGTAAAATTGCTTTTTAACACCTATAAAACTTCCTCTTTTTATGTATTATATTTTTTCAATGTAGTAAAAACATGGAGCTAAGACAATCCATGCTTCAACAATTTCCTCTGAAACTCACC
Source organism: Viscum album (assembly GCA_963277665.1). NCBI lineage: Eukaryota > Viridiplantae > Streptophyta > Magnoliopsida > Santalales > Viscaceae > Viscum > Viscum album. The sequence continues at coordinate 1,476,061,956 of OY728148.1, read as the reverse complement.
TGGTTTCCTTTAATATTTTCTTAGGTTGTGCACCAGAATTATGAACTATAGAAACATAACTAATTACAACCTGATCCTTTGAGGTCCACCCAATTTTCACTAAACTATGTTCACCCAACTATATGGAAGTCAAACAATAGCATGAAATATCCAAATTACACCCAAATATCAAAATCTTCACCTAAGGATTGAGGCTACCTCCTAGGCCTCAAACCACTTCTGAAACAAGTACAACAAGAGGATATAACTCATGGAACTCGAATCAGAATCCCAACTAACTGAATGACCAGATGACGAGCCAAAAGTTAAAATTTTCTCTGTATTTTAATGTTCATAACATTATGGATCATTACACATTACAAAATGAGCAAAATTTTATTGAATTTAAATTAAATATAAATTGTCAAAAAAATCAAATTCGATCAAGATAGATTGTTTCTCTAAAAGAAATATATTAAAATATGATTATTATTCAAAAATTATTTTATCAAAAATTATTTTTTAAAAAATTATTAAATTTATTGAAATTATAAAAAAATTCACACATTTATAAATTATATTCATTTGTTATCAATTGAATAGGAATGAAAATAACATCAGTTGGTGGTAAAATGTATTTTTTTTCTAAAAAATGCATTTCAACATGTATTATGGCTTAATTTTTGTAAATTATATAAATAAATATTGATAAATTACATTGAATAATTTTTAAATCATTTATTATAATAAATATATTAACTTTCATCTAATAGTTGTTATTAAGAATGGAAAGATAATAAAATCATTTTTATGCTTAAAAGTATTTTTTCTCTAAAAATGGGTTCAACATGTTTTCTCCCTATATATTAGAAATAATTTAATCCATGTATAGTCAAGTAATATTTTAATATGGATTTAAAAATTTTAATCATCATAATTTATTTAATTTAATAAAGAAAAAAATATTTTTTTGTCATAATGAATAGTAACCATGGTAACTATTTAATATTCAAACCCTAACTTCTTGTACATTAAAAAATCATTTTTGTAAAATATTTAATACATCACACTAAAATTCACTCAGAGACCATATACATTTAGTTCCATTGGAATCATGGAAATATAAGCACTAGTCCATAAGTGAGAAACATCATCTCCCACTATTTTCTTCATAACTAACATATTTCATAAACAAATCATACATAATAAATATATTAATAACCAAGGGAAAGGAAACATAACAAAGGGTGATATCAGATGCTCAGTAAGGGTAAACCAGGGAGATATATATGAATAATCATGAGAATATGGGTATGATAATGTGATAATAACATTAGAAGATCATACCTAGTAACGAACCATTCCATAGTTCCATCTAATCTAACACCCTACCCAGCCCGTGGCATGGACTGAACAGTGTTCCTGATTCCCACGGACTAGAAAATAGTTCCCAAGTATCAAAAAAATATATTTGGAATTATTTCGCTCGATTTCACAACCATGAATAAACCATGATAAAAAACATTACATGACCATATAACTGAAACCAAACATGGTACAAAAATTTTTAGATTAAAGGGTTTACAATTTTAACCAAAATAAAAATACTGTAAAGGAAATGAAAATACATAACATCTCAAAAATATTTGTGTAACATAAGGGGAATCACCCTAAAGAAACCAACACCAACACCTACAACATGTGATACACAGGAAACCCAAAACACTGACACAACATACCTTTCCTATACCTGTGAAAAACAACAAGGTCTACATACACACAAATGTGTGTATAGGGTGTGATCCAAATCCCAGTAGGATGCCACCCAAAAAAAGATTCCATTATTTAACATCAAAAGGAAATTTAACATGTTTATTTATTTAAAATCCTTAAAAACATTTCCAACAAAACATATTTTAATAAATACCATCTTTAGTACAAAACATTCAAATAAAACACTTTTAAATGTAACATTTCAAATGAAACATTTATTAAGATACACATGATTTAAGATTACTTTCACTCAATGTCCACTATAGGCTGATATATGGTACCACATTTCATAAGTCCCAAGAGAGCACCATGGGTAAAACACTAATGGTAACCTACCTTGAGTGGGAATCTAGAATCTCATTCCTTAGTGAAATGTGGTATAGTAACCATGACTATTAGCTTTCTGCTGCACAAGCCACTAGGAGAGGAAACATCAATAGCCCAGTGGTCTCAAATAATTATACATGTTTATCTAGTGTTGCCATCATCAATACAGGTATGTAAAACTAGGAAAATCCACTTCTTAATCACAAGCTTACTAAAATTAGTAATCCCAATTAGATACCCTAGATTCACTTATACTCAATCTGTCATTTCACATGTTACACAAAACATCATTTTTTCACATACACATTCCATGAATTATAAACTTACTAGGATATAACCATTTTCCATAAACCAAACTACTTTTCATTTTATACACACACAAAACCGCTTCTAAATACATTTACCATCACTAAAACAATTCATAAATACCCATTTGTCAGAGCACAATAAAAGTAAACAATTGATCAACCAACTCCAAGGTACATGTTCCTTTTTAAATCCACACATAAACCAAGATTAGATTAAAAAACATTTTTGTCATCATTTAAACAATTTACAATTCATATTTAAGGGTACACAACAAAACCCAAAATGTTATGACAATTAATTTTTACATTGAAACCCCGCTATAAAAAATGTTCGCATAATAAGTGTCTTTAAAATCCCATTACCCACCTTCCAAAGAATGCATAAAACCCTTTTTAAGAAACATAAAAATAAAAACATACAATAACATAACCTCACACTTTTGAAAATCTACTTTCATCGTTAATCCATGCCAAAACACTCCAAAAAAATAATTTTCACCACATAATTAAACTATAGAACATAGTTAAACACACAAAGAATAATATTAAAAGAATCTAAAATATTAAGTTATGGAACCACCTACCACAGGTGTAGAATATTCTGAAAAACCATTTGAACTCCAATTTCACCACCACAATACCCTTATAAGGAAATGTTTAACAAAAAACATCAATATCTCACTCAAATACACAATATTGAATCCTTACTAGTTCAAACTTTCCACTCGAATTTGAGAACCCAAGAGAGAGGGAAGGAAAATATAGAAAGATAAAAGAAAATTGAGGGGTGGGGGACTTAAATGACGATTCCTTGGAGTTTTCTTTCTAAATACACCCATGAAATTGTGCCCAAGGAGTCTATGAGAGCTTACAGGAGGCTCCCATGTATGAAAATCCAGAGTGGGGAATATGGTGTTGGAGTTAAGGTTAAATTCAAAGGTGGGTAGTTTTTGAAATTATAACATTTTAATGACCTGGATAGGCACATGGTTTTCTCACATGGTTTGGAAATCTGTTTGGTGACCATGAACCCCTATATGTCTATGAGGAAACAATCACATGATTACCTAGGATTGGGCCCATGGTTTCTACTAACTGTGTTCCAACCGCGAACCTTTGGTTGTTTACCCAAATTTTCCATTTTCCTCTGCAAACATAAATTGAACCCTATGAGAAAAGATAGAACAAGAAAAATTAATATATTTCCTAAAAAATTCAGACCTATCGTACCTGGTTCCTGAGAGAAAAATTGAAACCCATAAATGAATTAGATCCAAATATAAAAACAAAACCTTGGGTGTGACAATTCTCCCTAGCATAATGATTTATGCCCCTAGAAATCCAAAACAAGTTTTGATCACAAAAAGAAAATAATACTCCTCCACCACCCAAGGATATTCCAAATGATCATGACATGAGATAGAAAAAAGAGCTACAACAATATAAAAAGAGTTTTACAAGCTTGGATTTGGGAGGCCAAAATTGTCCACCTAGCATACAACTACTTCCCCCAAAAAGATAAAACACCTCTAGAAGATCTATCAAATGGAGAGAAACTCTCTCCACTACATAACCCAAACTCTTAAACCAATATCACAATAGAAATTTGAAAAAAAAAATCACACCAATTACCTAAAATGAACAAAAAAATCCCAACAATTTCTCAAGAAAAACATCCACAACCGTACTTCAACAAAACTGTTTGGTGTGCACCAACCCCAATGTTTTTCTCAATGAAAGAACTCAGAATTAGATAACTCCAATTAGGAATACCCACAACCAATCCAATACCATAAGTAAAACAAGATTATCAACATGGGGAGCCCCAAATGGACTCCCCATTATAAGAAATAAACTACCAACCAATTTACTCCACAAGTAATTTCAATGAGACCCATGGTGGGTATCCTCACCAAAGGAAACATCCAAACCTAACCAAACCAAATATAATGCCACGGGAACCCAACATGGGATAACGTAGGAACTTATTTCATATACCAAAACCAAATATTCTTTACAAGGATAACCACAAAAGGAAAACCACATAGATATTTGCATAAAAAAGGAACAACCATTGGTGTTCATGAAAAAGAAACACCCAATCTTCTCTATGTTCAATTAGAAACTCTTCCACCCAAATGGGTTGTAATGAATAACGAGGCCTTCATAACACTTTACATGAAACAAGACCTTTCCAGAAAAATGGAGTTAAAATAGATAAGCTTGAAATATCCCCATCGAACACTGGAGACTAAGTCGGACCAAGGTCCCTCACACCCCACATGATTGCTGACTCTTCACTCGCTTCATTATAGGGTCTATGGTTGGAGCCCTGATTTTTGAAGTATTTTATGCCTCGCAGTTAGGAATCAAAGATCTTCAGCCTAAACACATTCTTTGGTTTCATGAGTGACCATGATTCACTCTAGGTAGAAGAAAATGAGCATATCACACCCTAGAACTTACATAACCTAAACATGGTGCTTCCACTAGGAAGGGGTCTTAGAAGATTCACATGAATAATACAAGTTTCACCTCATAAGAGAAATAATAGAAAAAAGGACACATGGAAGACATATCCATTTAAAATGGAGAAATTTAGAAACTATTGTATTTCATCCTTAAAGGAAGCCGACAAAATATCTAAGGGTGTTTCAAAAACTATATCCTACCCTAGAAACCTCAGTCCACTTCCCATTACTAGAATTTCTCCTCACCACTTCCAGATATGACCTTTAAGCATATTGGTTGAAAAAAAACCTTTAACGACTCAGACAACACATGGAAACTAAAGCTTATTTCAACTTCTCATATCTACTCTTTCGCTTCAAGTAGATTCACATGATCATAAGAGATAGGAAGATTCAATATCCAAAACTAAAGAAGGATGTCTACAAACTAATCAACTAGAGGGTCTACATGTGGTGAACCACCAATGGATCACACCTAAAATATCCATCGATACATTTTGGGGGAATTCAATTGGAAAGAAGGAGATTAGAAGCTCAATCAAGGCCAATCCATCAGTCAAAAATCACCACAAACAATCTTAGAACACACAAGAGGGAACCAACTAAAAGGTTTAGCAAATAATTCAACCATATAACCCAATAAAAATTATCCCAAAACCACCTTATTGACAAGGACTCAAAAAAATCACCCTTTAACCAAAAAAGAGTTTTCAAACTCAAAACACCAAATATTCTCTTAAAAGATCCATTGAAAATAAAATAATATTGGTGGGTTGCAGACTACCAAAAGGTATTTTGTGGAGTCTCACACATTCATATTCTCATTACAAACTAGGAATTAATACACCTTTACAAACATATCCTATGCATGTGGTCACTTATGGAAATAACAAATGCCAAAAAAGATTCCATTATTCAAGAAAAAACATTCAACCCACACTTTCAACTTCTCAATCCGTCATAAAATTTTAATACTTCATAAAAATTTTCAAGATATCACTAATACCCAAATCAAAAACCATATTCTAACTCCACAAATTATTTGAAAACATATCATCCCCTTTCAAACCATTTTTCATCTATTCAAAAATTTATATTCGGAACAAATTTCCAGAACCCATCTTGAAAATAGTTAACGCTTTCAGAAAAATTAATTTCAATAAGCCATAATTTTTTATTATAAAAATTAAATTCTCTTTGAACTCGTCCCTAGTTCATTTAAAAAACATTTTATAAAAATAAACTTCTCTAAATATTCCTTTAAAATGAGTCCAAAATGAATTTTACAACTTCCCAAGACAAAGCCATTTCCACTTTAAAATATGTCTTTAATAATTATAAAATAATGGGTTTTTAATCAATTTTAAAACCAAAAAGATAAAAAAATAATTTACAAGAGGAAAGTAATTTTTGTAGGTAACATTTCCATATGGTTGGTAGCCATATGACATTCACACTACCATCATTGAGAGCATTCTAGGACCATGTCCTTGACTCCACATAGATTTTCAGGCCTTACAATCTCATATAGACCATTATCCCAACCCTCTTTCCATTTCCAAACACAAAACAACCCACAAGAACCAAAGAAACCAAAAGAAACATGAATTCACATGGGAACATGAGTCTCACCCTGAGGTATGTTTACTAGATACCCTACTTGTAACGAAAACATCATGTCCCTAAAATCCTAGCTTTGGTCTACCCAAACTCATCCCCAAAAAAACATGACCCAAAATAAAGATTCCGCTCTCATACCATTTTGTCACGAACCAATCTTGAGTTCCATCCATCCCAACACCCGAACCAACCCATGGAATGGCCCAAAGGGCATTCGTGATCCACACGAACTGGAAACTAGTGTCTGGGTATCAAAATAATACCCTCGGAACGATTTGAACCAATATCATAACCAAGAATAACCCATGATAAAAACATTACATAACTAAATAACCAAAACCAAACATGGTAAAAAACAGATTAAATGTCTTAAAATTTTAACCAAATTAAAAATGCGAGAAAGGAAAGGAAAACAAAAAAACGCCCCAAATATTTCCGTGGAACATGATGTGAATCACCCTCAAGACACCCCCACCAATACCTGCAACATGGAGAACACAAGAAACCTGAGAAACTGACACAAAACACCTTTACTCTACCTATTCCAAACAAAAAAGGTGTACATACACCCATAGGTGAATCTGGGTGTAGGAAAAATCCCTATAGGATGCCACCCAAAATAGGGATTCCATTCTTTAACACCAAAATACAATTTTACATGATCATTCATGTAAAATGCATTGAATCATTTTCAAGAAAACATTTTTAAGGAAAGAATATTTTTATTTAAAAAATTTCAAATAAAATACTATTAATGGTGAGATTTCAAATGGAACAATTATAATGATAAACTTTAATTAAGATAAATTGAACTCAAAGTCCACCATATGCTGACCGATGGTACAACATTTCATAAGTATCAAGAGAGCGTCATGGGTAAATCTCTAAGGTCAATCTAGCTCTAGTGGGATTGCATAACCTCTTACCTTGGTGAAATGTGATATAGTAACCATGAATATCATCTTTCTCAGGAACTAGACAATAAGAAGTGACACCCCATGGGCCCAGTGGTCTCCGATCATTATACATGTTTAGCTAATATTTTCATAGTCAATCCAGCTAAGTGAAATAGGGACAATCCACATATGAATCACTATCATACTAGAACTAGTCATCCCATGTAGACACCTGGTATTCCCTTATGCTCAATCCCTCATTTTACATGGTAAATAAATTATCCTTCATTCAAATACACATTCCAATATTTATAAGCATACCAGGAAATAACTATTTTCTATAAACCAATCCACTTTTCATTTTACACATACCAAAAACCTCTTTCAAATACATTTACCATCACTTACAAAATTCATAATTCCCTATTTGATAGAGCATATGAATATAACATAGTTGATCAACCAATTTCATGGACCAAGCCTCTTTTTAAATCCACACATAATCCAAGATCATTTTTAGAAATATTCTTTTCATCATTTAAAAAATTTGATATTCATATTTTAGGGTAAAAAACAAAAATCCAACTTTCCAAGTTATTCCATTTATCCATTATAGTCCCACATTGAAACATTTTCTCATCATAAGATCCTTTAAAAATCAATTTTCACCATCTAAAAAATTCATAAAACCATTTTTAAGAAAAATCATATCAATACATACACAAACATGACCTTTCCCTTTTGAAAATCCACTTTCATCATGAACTCATGCCAAAAAACTAAAAATATATATATATTTCACACCACACAATTAAACTACAAAACATAGTTAACCACAAAAATAACAATATTAAAAGAATATAAAAATGTTAAGGCATGGAACCACCTACCTTAAATATATAAACTTCCAAGAAAACCATGAAGACTTCAACAATATCACCACAAGACACAAACAAGGAATGGTTTAACAACAAATGTCAAGATCTCACACAATGACATAAGAATTTTACCCATGGAATGGAAATGGGTTTCATGGGCATTTATCATTGTATAACTAATGGAAGAAAATTAGGTTTCATAAACAACATGACAACAATATAATAATCATTAAGGGAAACAATAATGATTTTATCCATGGATCATAAACCCAATAAAACATAGGTAACATAAATTTTTGTCATATTAGATGGAAAATAACTTTTAAAAAACCTTTAAAAATAATTCTTGTGGAAAATTTCCATTCTTCTTTGAAACAAAATGATTTTTAAAACACAATACATTTTGAAAATTCATTTCATTGAAAATAATTTTGAAAAATTATAAAGGAATATTTGAAAAAAAAACATTTATCTCAAAACATCCTTTAAAACCTAAGAGGTAATATTTAATGAATGGATTAGTCATGACATCAGATAATTCCATACATGACGTATATCTAAAAACAAATATTTCTTTCATATCATCTGTAGAAGTAAAAATATCATTTATGAGAAGCTGATAAGAATATTCCTTTTAAAACCATTCTTTTAAATGTAAAATATTGGTAAATATAAAAACTAAAAATCATTTTAGGACATTTTCAAAAACAATCTTAGAAATAATGATCTTTGGAGAAAACATATTTTTGACTGAAGAGGGAAATAAGGAAGGATTTTAAAAAACATTTATATAATAATTATAAGTACCAAAGAGTGGAAAATGGTCCCAGTACATGAATATATTATAAATAACTAATTTAGAAGAATATTCATGAGATTTATTGATATATGGATCATAATATTTCATCAGTGGAAGTATAATCCAAAACAATCCTAATAATGATGATATTGTAAGAGTAAAATATTACCACTTTGGTAATATTGTATCATAATCCCTATGTTAAAATGAAATTAAATAACATTTAAAATATAATGAAAATTAAGAGATTCATGATAAAACATTTAAAAGGTATGTATATGCACCTTGTAAAAGAATATAAGTGAAAACGTAACCAGTGTCTCAAGAAATGAAAATTGAGAAAAATTACCTTACTAATTTGGTAACTTTTGAATAGTAAACCACATGAAATAGAGGATATAAAATGGATAATTAAATTCCCATAAATATAAGGATAATAATAACAAAATTAATTCATGATTTGTATATACACCACATAAAATAAGAAAGGGGTGAATAAATCATAAGTCTCACCGAAAGATAATTGAGACTTGAAATCCCTTTACCTTATGTCTTAACTCTCATCATAATCATTGAAACCTATTGTATAATAATTAAAAGTTTATTAAATATTTATTGCATACACATATTCATTTATATCATAACATATATTCTTTTATTATGACTTTTTATTACTATATTATCAACAATTCAATGTTAATGTTATTTTTCTGGGAGTTACCGCTTTTTTAATATATGTGTTTTGATTTGTTATATATTTTTTCCTCTTTCATAGAAAATTATTTTATTATTTAAGTAATATATTAAATGATATAAATATAATATATATTCTGTATATAAATATTAATAATTATCTACAAAATATATAAATAGAAACTTAAATATACCATTCATGGAGATGGTAGGTTGTACATGTACATGAACATTGTTTACATTTTCTTCTTGTATTGGATGAAAGAGTGGTAAAAAATGTGTGTGCATATATATTATCATTAAATTATAATTATTTTTTTGTAAATTTCACATGTTTTTAATAACCCCATATTTAATACATTCCATGTAAATCATTAAGGAATCACATTGCTTTGAGGAGGCAGTAGTCCACTCATCCACAAATGATGTTAGCGTATTATCGCAAGATGGAATCCTTGAATGTATGTGTTATATCATAATTATAGAATAATAATAGACATCATAAATATCATATATATCATAAAAAATATTATTTCCATCATTATTACCTACCTTGATAGGAGGTAATGGAAGAACGGACGACAACAGGTCAAGAGGCGATACTCTATCGTACACTCTAATGATGATTGTGTATCCCATTTGATAGAACTATGTGATGTTTTAGTTTTTAAACATAAAATAAAAAATCTAATTATATTTTTGATACATTATTTATTATATAAATTTTATATAATAGGAATTGAAGGGGTGGAGGAGGAATCAAAATAAGAATGACGTTACCTCTTCTTCAGGTAACTCCTTTTTGATTACACTAAAGGGATTAAATTGTTGTATTTTTGCACAAAGTGAGGCCTATAAGATTAATATATGGATTTTATATGATAATAAGTTAGTTTTTTGTTGATCCAATTGGCTTGAAAGGTGTGAATAAGTGGGGGGTGAGTTTTCTTTTATAGTGGAGGAGGGGTGGCATTCTTATAAACACAAAAAGGTAAACAGTGTTGATAGTTCTACCTAATATAATGTGCCTCCAATATTGGTAATTGTTTTATAAAATAGGGTAAATGGATGAAATATTTCCATCCAATTTCACTTTGATAGGTTTCTAGGTAATTTATCCTTTTAAGATTAATGTTTAACTACTAAGTAAATTTATTTTCACCATAATCAACGTAACAAATTTTAATTGATGCCACTACTATTTTTAGTTAAAAAAATAACCTTATTAGACATTATAAATAATTTTGATTCCAAATATGGGATCCATTTTTTAAAATTCTAATCATATAATCAGTAAAAATTAATTTAATGTGATAAAGTTCAAAATATTGAAATGTTTTTATTTCAGTTTTCAGTGTGAAGTTGGTTACGATGACCAAAATTGGATTAATTAATGTACAATTTAAATAATTATACTTTAAAACGAAATTAAAAAATAAACTAACTATATATGTATATTTAAAAAAATAAAATTTCAGTTATAATTTAGAATTTTCCCTATTCATCCAAAAATGAAGCACTTCTGAAAAATCCCAAAAATTTACTATTTGATAATTTTAAAATTCTAAATTAATAAATATGTTTAATTTATAAAATAAAATTTCTAAATGTGTCTAAAATTAATTACATTTTATTTCATATAAGGACATAAAAATTACTCCTTTTGAGAAAATATAATTTTTAAAAACATATAGAATTTATTAAAAATTATATATTTCATTATCAGTATGTTTTATTTATATGAAACAATTAAAAATAATATTTAAAAATTAGTTATTACTATTCATATTACTATGTTTAAAGGCTATGTTATAACTATCTTGTTTAAATAGTTACAAAAATAAACTATTGTTTCATTGAATCTCAGTGCTGCATATAGTACAGGCTAAGTCGATGTTGTGTGTAGCGTAAGATTTACTTGGTGTTGTGTATAATAAAATCTAAATTTGGAATATAATATAATGCAAGCCTTCAGAAAAATTTAATTTATTCTAAAAAAAGGTTTATAAAAACTTGAGGTGTTACATTACACCCGCTTAAAACCAATTTTACACTAAATATTCATCATGGTGATACAAACAAATGAGGATACTACTGCCTCATCATATCCTAAAATTCCCACATAGCTTTCAATAACTGGTGGTTTCTCAAAAAACGTTGGCCAAGTGAGTGGTCTTGTTTCGTATAACCTTCTATGTATGATCCAAAATTTATACTGGTTGTTCCTCATAAGAAAGATCTTTATCGAGCTGTATAACCTTTGATTTCAGTACATTTAAAGGGTTAGGTATGTACTTCCTTTGAAGAGATACATGGAACACATCGTGGACTTGAGAGAGGATTGGTGGGAGTGCGGAGAGATTGTATACTATCCTGATATAATCAAGTATTTTAAGGGGACTGATATACCTAGGTCATAGATTACCTTTATTTTGAAATCACATAACCTTCATCAATGGAGAAATTCATAGAAACTCATATTCACTGACTTCAAATTATATATCACACCAACAGTTATCAGTATATTATTTTTTCTAACTTTAAGTTGTCTTGATATGCTACTGAATGGTTTTAACATTCTCATCCATTTCTCCAGTTATCTAAAGTCCCAATGTCATTATATCCCCAACTTCATTACAACACATTGTAACTATATATTTCATTCCATATAAGACTTTAAAATATTCATCTCAATTCTTGAGTGAATTATTTTATTTCAAGAAAACTCAACTAGAGGGAGGTGTTGATTCCATCCAGCTTTTAGATTTAATGAAAAATATCTCTCAACATAACCTATATGGTATGAATTTTTATTTCAGACTAACCATCCATTTTATAATGATAAGTAGTTCTAAACATCAATTTTGTATCAAGGGATCACTGAATACTTTTCTAGAACATTTAAGAAAACATTGAATCCCAATCAGATACGATGGATTTTGGAACTCCATGAAACCATACCAATTCATTAATGCATATCCTATAAATTTAATCCAAATAAAAGTATTTTATTATAGTGACGAAGTGTTCTATGTTTTTAATGTGATTGACTAACACCCATACAAAATTATTAACTTTATTTTTTTTTGGTAGTCCAATGAAAAAATCAATAGTGATGTTATATCATTTTTATTCTAGTATGGGTAATGGATACAACATTCTTGTACAGTTTTATCTTTAATCCATAAATTTCTAACATAAAATACATTGAGATATAAACTATATGATACCTCTCTTCATTTCGTCCCACTAGAGGTATTCTTTTATATCTCTATATATATTAGTACTTTGAGGATGAATAGATAAGGAAGAACTATGATCTTCCTCTAACAAATCCGTCTTCAAATGTCATATGGATGGAACACAAACACAGTTCCTAAACCTTATCATTCCATCCTAATCAAGGTTAAACTCAAGAGCATTTATATCCTTATTTTGAAGCTCTATATCTTCTTCATGAGCCTCTTTAATATTATCATAGATAGATGGTAGAACATTAAATTGATCAAGTTAATATTTATTCCTTCCCTTAGGGATCTCCATATCCATCTTTTGAAAATACATAAATATTTTATCTTTTTTGATCCTCATCATGGATAAGCTATCATGATCATTTCAACTCAAAGAACTATCCACCAAGTTCTTTTTCCCATGTTGGTATTTTATTGAGCAATCATAATACTTCATCTTCTCTAACAATCTTTTGGGGAACATATTCAACTCCTTCTATGAAAATATATACATAAAACTTGTATAATTGTTATACAAATCACTCTTTTCTGTGTAAATAAAATTCATCCATATCTTTAATGAAAACATTACGACAACAAACTCCAAATCTTTCGCTCAGTAATTTTTATCATGAATATTCAATTGTAGTGAGGCATAAGATATAACCTTGTAGTGATACATAATAACACATCCCATTACGTTATCATATTCATCACTATATACTAAAATATCTTATCCTCTATAAGGTAAATTAATCATAGGTTTGCTAGCTAACTTTCACTTCACTGCCTTGAAACATTCCTTTAATATTTTTTCTAGAGGAACATGGAACTTTCTTGAGTTAACTTGGTCAGATGATTGGATAGTCATGATGAAGTTAAAAAAAACATCAATAATATCTAGCTAAAATAAGAAAACAATGAATATATATCATTGTGGTTGGTCTATGCAAATATTTAATAGCCTTAATCTTGGATGGATATACTACAATACCCTCTCTGGAGATTATATGACCCAAAAATTAAACCTTTTGCAACCAAAATTCACATTTTGTAAAAAATTTATACAGTTTTTCCTTAGGTTCATTATTACAATTATCAAATGGTCTTTATGATCTTCCTTTCTCTTTGAGTAGATAAGAATGTCATCTATAAATACAACCAAAAACTGATCAATGTAAACTATAGAGACTCTATTCTTCAAATCCATGAATATATAAGGGGAATTAGAAAGACTGAAAGTCGTCATTATATATCTATAGTTTCCATAAATTTTATGGAATTCCATATAGGGTATTTCCTCATTATTAACCATCAATTGATGATATCTAGAACAAATGTAAATCATGGATAATTATTGAGCTCTGGTCAGTTGATCAAATGATTAATCAATATGGGGAAAATTATACTTGTTCTTAATTATGATGTTGTTTAGCTCCTGATAATCAATGAATGGTCACATTAAACCATATTTTTTTCAAAAATATAATAGGTGCACCCCATGGTGACACACATGGATGAATGAATTCCTTTTAAAAGTTTTCCTAGAGTTTATTCTTCAATTCCTACAATTCATCAAGGTCTATTATATAGGGGTTCATTGATATTAGAGTGGAACTATGTATGTGTTCTATTTAATACTCAACATCACATTTTGGTTCAAGGCTATGAATCTATTTTGGAATGACATCTAAAAGTTCTAGAAGAATAGGAATATCATCGATGTTGAGTTTCTCCCCAACTATTCGAGATAAAGACACCATCAGAATGAAAATTAAGACACGTATATTGGATGTTATCTCCATAGTTAGTTAGTATACTCTTCACATTGATAGAAGATCATAGGTTGGTTTCAAATATCAAACATAACATACCTTCTATGAAAATTAATGTGGGTTATATGAATATAAATCCAATCCATGCCTAATATGACATCAAATTAAACCAGAGGAAGAATAAAAATATTTAATGAATGGACATTTCCCCCAACATTAAATAGAGAGGAATCATAGACTTGAGATGCACTCAGAGTACAATTAGGGGTTTGTACGACAAATTTCACTTCTAATCCCTTGGGTGTAATTTTAATACCCTTAGAAAAATTTTTAGATACGAATGAGTGGGTAGATCCAGAATCAAGTAAGACATCAACAATTCTACAGTGGATGGTAATTGTACCTTTCACCATATCTATATCTCATCTATCATCATAAATTGTGATCACATCACATTTTACCTTTTCCATTAGCTTAAGAGGTTTCTGACATCAATCATCATCATTAAACTTCAATTATGGGAACTAGTTAGCATAATAAACATTCTCTTTACATGTGAGGCACTAAAGTGGGGGAGGTTCATTTTGTGCAACTTTCTCTCCATTCACATTATTAGTTAACTTCTTCCCATCACTTCGACAATAAAATACCCGATGACCATCGCTCCCACACTTAAAATATTTAATAGACACCTTAAGACATTTTTCTCTATTCTTCTTCCCATAGTTAGAGCATAAAATAAAAGATCATCTTCTTCACACCATGGTTTTTAGATTTTCTTTTGAACTAAATCATAATTTTCTTGTCAAACCCATGAGATTGATACATAACTACAACCATTATTTAAAACATTATATGAAAAAAAATCTCTTTATACCTAGTTAAGTACCCTATGGACAATTCCATTCTAATACTTGGCTTTAAGCCACTAAAGAATCAATCAACCTTACGTCAAGTTTGGATGATAATACCAGAATAGAACATTGAAAGTCTAGTAAAATTTTCCTCAATGTTAACAATGGTTTCATCATACCTTTTATTAATCTTAATAAAACCCTTATCCATTTTCATATGAAAAATATGATGAATGTACTTATTGAAAAATAATTTCTTGAACTCGTCGCAGTCCATGGATTAAATTTCATCTTACTACCATATATTATTTATTAGAGTCCACCACTGGCTCACTTCACCTTCTAAATGGTAAACATCTAGAATTAATTTATCATATTCTAAACACAAGATAATGGAGAATATCTTTTCAATGGATCAAATCTATTATTCAGCAACTATTGGATCTGAATACCCACTAAAATAAGGTGGATATTGCCTCATGAAAAACTCAATATAACTTTTCTCCCTTCTTTACTCATTTGGAAGCATAGCATGACTCATATCTTGAGAAAGTTGGATGGGAATAGAAATGATATTTTTCATTCTATCTTCAATGTAATTTAGTTACTTTGGAAAAAAATCATTGGATTTTTTGCAATCATAATTAACATGGTTCCTTCTAATTCCATCTATTAAATAAAAACATCAAATAGTTAGAAATAATTATCATTGTGGGGAATGAAATAATCATTGAATCACTTATTGGAGGTATAATCATGAAAACTTCATTTTTTTAATCAATGAAACCTTAGGTTTATCCTTGGTCATTCATAGACAACATCCTTTTAAATTCTTCATCATGGTTCATGAAGTGTCTGTGAATTTACAAAAAATATCCCCTGGGAGTGTAAAACTAGGTGAATAACAAGGATTATTGTTGTGCACTACTTCCCAACTGAGTATCTCTTAATACACTATTTTCATGGTTATTACCCTATATAAGGTTGTTCCAGAGCCACATCCAATTGTAGCATCCATATATAAATGTATTTCAGGGAATCTAATCACTCTAATCTTTACCAAAATTCCCGAACATTTTCCATACATTGACTCAAAATTAGACTTATAATTAGAGAAATGACCTTAAGGATTTTATAAGGGTTTTGTCATCCTAGTTTCTAAAGGTTGACTAATTGTTTTTTATCATACCAGCTTTAGCGACCCTCACTTCTCATACATTGACATTTCATCATTTTTTTGAACGTTTAATACAACACATAAAAACATGATCAAAGACTGTAAAATATTAGTGCCTTTAGAAACATGGAAACATAAACATTTGTCCGTAAGTGAGAAAAATAATCTCCCACTATGTTATTCATAACTAGAACCCTTATTTGAAACATCATACATAATACCTATCTTTATAATTGTGTAAAGAAAACATAACAAAGGGTGACTTCAGATGATCATTAAGGGTAAAAAGGGAGATATGTAAGTATAATAATGATAATAAGGATATGATAATGTCATCATAACATTAAAATATATAACCATTTATATAAAAGATTATAAACATGAATCATGGCATAAATATTGGAATCTCATAACACATGAATCAAAAAGTAACTAAGAGAATAAGACATGAAAGTGTAACATAGGAATAAGACATTGAATTGTAAAAGATGCATATTCATATAAAATGATTTCCATAGTAGTAAATTATTAATGTTAAAGATATATTAGTGAATGGGTTCAATCCCCAAACTATCTGAGTAGTCAAGTTTCATAACAATGACCATATTAGTGGACAAAGTCCTTTACTAAATCAAGTTCACTCCCTATTCCATCCATCTTTACCTCATGAGATATAAACATTTACCCAATCCATTAGAGGGAGATATAGGTCCCACTCTTTATATAATGAAATCATATATACGTGTTCAACAAGATAATAAAAAATCATCATATCGTAACCCTTTAAATTAAATAGGTATCATAAACATGTCATTATATCATAACATGTGGAAAAGAGATAGGTTCCATAATCATTCCCTCAATGAATAACTGATGAATAAAGAGGGTATAAAAATCATATAACCCCACTAAAATAAAAGGTTTTCAGGAGAATTTATCATGGTATAACCTATGTAAGATAAATAGGTTTTCTAAACAATATTTCATAAAAATAATAACCATTCAAAGAAAAAATAAGAATGATATCCTTGGATAATAACCCCATTAAGACATGGGTAACATCAACTAATGTCAATTTATATGGAAAAGAATTTTTAGATGTCATTTAATAACATTTATTATATAAAATATCATTTATTCTTTTAAACAAAATGATTTATAAAGTATAAAAAAATTGAAAATAATATTCAATAAAAAATAGAAAACTTATAAAGGATGTTTTGTAAATATTCATGTGAATATTTTTCTTTTAAACTATCCTTGACAACATATAAGTTAATCTTTAATTAATAGAGTGTTCAATACTATATATAATTATGTATGTGGAATGTACATAAAAATTATTTCTTTCATATTGTTAGTGGATTTTAAAAGATCCTTGATTATAAGCTGAAAAGAATATTTAATTTAAAAACATTTTTCTAAATAATGTATGACATGGTTTAATTCTACATTTAAAATTCACGGTATAAAATTTTCAATTTTTTTTAGAAAACATTATTTTGGGATAAAACATATTTATGACCGAAGAGGTAAATAAAGTCAGATTTTCTTTAAAATAATTCTTAATCTTCATAATAACCAAATAGTGAAAAATGGTACCAATAAATTATGATATCATGAATTACCAGAGTAGAATAAAATTCCTAAGAGTTATTGGTATATGGATCATAATATTTAATAAATGGAACAATAACTGTAAATAATCCTAATTACGATGAGATTGTAGAAAAAAATCATACCACTTTGGAAATATTTTATAATAATCCCCAAGAGATAATGAAATTAAAAAAAGAATAAAATATCATGAAAAAATAATATTAATGATTAAATATTTCAATGGGAAGTATATAAACTTTTTAATAGAATTTATGTGTACAACATAACATGTGTCTCAAAGAAAAAAAATTGAGAAAAAAACACATTACTGATTTGGAAACTTTTAATCTGTAAATCCTATGAAATTGTTGTAAAAAATGTATAATTAAATAACCATACATATAAGGATAAGAATAATATAATACCATAATGGGTATTATTTTCATCACACAATAAAAATGAGTAGTGAATAAGGCATAAGTCTTTCATAAATAAAAGTGAGACTAGAAATACCCTTACCATATGTCTTAACTCTCATTGTACACATTAAAAACACTTATATAATAAATAAATGTTTGTTAAAAATATATTAAAGAACCATATTCATTTATATCATACCATATATGACTTTATTATGACCTTTTATTACCATTTTTTATCTATTCCATTTTAAAGTTACATTTTGTTTAGTAACTGCTTTTTTCATACATGTGTTTTGATTTGTTATATTTTTGGTCCTCTAACTAAGATCATGATATCCCTATTTCAATAATGTAAAACCTGATCTAAATATAATATATAATCAGTATATATTTACTTATTATTGTATACAAAATAGTGAAATAAGAAATGAAATACACCGTTCATGGAGACAGTATGCCATACGTATGAATTACAATGTTTCCAATTTCATATCATATTTAAAGAAATAAAAGTTAAATATATATAAATATAAATTATCATTACATTATCATTATTATATCATAAATATCACATATTTTTAATCAAACCATATTTAATAAATTCCATGAAAATCATGACTGAATCAAAATTCATTAAAGAGGTGGTAGTCCACAAATGTACAAAAGATGTTATCACATTCCAAAAAAATAGATAGCATGACTATATGGGTTATATAATAATTCATGATGCATAAAGTCATCATAAGTATAATTTATATCATATTAATATAGTAATTCCATAATTAATTCCATCTTTGAGAGGTATTAATGGAATTACAAATGACATTGGTTCGCGTGGTGGTGGTCAATCGTACACACAAACGATGATTGTGTATCCCATTTGATGGAATTGTGTGTAGTTTTAGGTCATACCATTAACATAAAAACGCCTTAGTATATTTAGGATATGTATTTTATTATATAATATTTATATATGTGGAATTTAATGTGGATGATATGGATACAAAACAAAAATTCTCATTGAAGGACAGTACCTCTTCTTTGGTTAACTCCATTTGGTTTACTCCAAATGGATTCCTTGGTTGGATTTATTCCCAAAGTGAGGAATATAGGTTGAAGTTGTGAATTTATTTAAAGATATTTGGGTAGGTTTTTTCTTATATAAAGGGATTTATAGGTGTGAAGAATTTAGGGGGAGTGTGCCCTTTTATAGTGGAAAAGGATTGATTCTTGTATTCCATATTTGGAAGACAGAGGTTTCGATTACATTTCAAAATCGAGGGCTTGTGGGGATAGTAAGACAGATATCGATTTTCAGATTGAGGGCTTACCTGGGTTTGTGTAAGATAGTATTTCTTGAATTTATAAATCATTGAACCTTTATCCAAGGGTGTTGTATACCCTTCTCTTTGGGTTAAAATAATCTTATTGTTACTTGTTTTATATTTCCAGTTCTTTTTATTCCGCTTCTATTTTAATTTTCTTAAATTTAGAAAGTATAATTTTTTTATAATTTATAATTTTGTTTCTTTGATTATATTAAAGATTCTATACTCTCTAAGGTATAATCATTCAATTAAGAAAATCTTTCTTATGTTTTTATCTTAAGGTTGTAAAGTTTAAGAAAAGGTTTCTTTAAGTGGTTTTGTGAATGTTTGTTTAACTTTGTTAAAATAAGTTTTCTTAAAGTTATAATATAACCTTAAGAAATAGATTTCCTTAAGCTTAATAAAAATTCTTTAACAATGTTTTACATAAACTTTAAAGGTTCTAAAGAAATTTTTAAATTATACAACTCTCCCTGTCTTGTATTTGAGAATCTCATTTTACATATTCGATCCTATAATTGGTATCAGAGGAGTTATCTGAAATAAAAATATTCACATATATGTTTTCTTTCTTAGGATTTCATTTTTCATAACTTCTTTATATTTTATTTTTTACAAAATTTTACTTCAAACAAGTTTTGTGGAATGAAATATTCTTTTAAGTATGGAAGGAATTAATGTTTGATCTCTAGAGAATATCAATCCTACTAGACCATTGATCTTTTATAGAAATGACTATGAATACTAGATCGATCGAATGAACACCCTTGTATTAATCATTGGTGTAGATAATTATATTATGTTAACTGGAGATTATAAGATTCTTGATAAGGAACTTAGAACCTTTACGATTCCAAAAAAAGTGGAATACCATCTCAACATTAAGGTATGAAATACTTTTCTTTTTTCCATGAATAGAAATATATATAGACAAATTTCATCTTTTTTAATTGAAAATAGAATTTGGAAGAAGCTTTAAGTAACCCACTTTGGAACTCCTAAAGTCATTAGAACTAGAAAATCCATGATCAGAGCTGAGTATCAGGATTTCTTTTTTCTTTATGGTGAACCCATAAGTGAAGTTAAACAACGATTTATGAATATTGTAAATATCTTACAATAAATGGGTAAGAAAGGTTTAGATGATGTGATTCTTATAGAAAATATTATAAACCTCATTTCTAGCGGATGGGAATCCAATAAAACAACTATAGATGAGAATAGAAAATTTACTCAGATTTCTCTTGATGAGCTATTTGGAACTCTTCTTCAACATGAAACTAGAATGAAGAGAGATATGGATAATATTAAGAAGAATGGAAATGGAGGTGCTACTATTACAACTACTTTAAATCAAATGAAAGAAAAGACTCCTAAGAGAGTTACAAAATCAAAATCTAAGAAGGTTGTTATTTAATATGAATCTAGTGAAAGTGAAGCTTCAAAAAACGAGTTAGAAAATCTTTCTCGGAGAAAAAACAAGATTGTTGGATAGAAGAACTTTCAATATAGATTCAAGAATAATGATGGAAAAAAATATGGATAAGTCACATGTTATGAATGTAGAATAACTAGTCATATTAGACTAGATTGTCCTGTTCTTAAGAAGAGAGACAAGAAAGATAGGAATTTTGAGAGGTAGAAGAAAAAGTTCTATATATCAAAGCATAAGAAAGTCTTGAAAGCCAATGACACTTGGAGGGAAAGTGGTGGAGATTCTTCTAATTATTCATCAAAATATGAATCTTCTGAGCAAAATAATATTTAACTAATAGCCATAGATCCATTTAAAAATCATTATCTTATGGATAATGTATGAACTACTAAATCTTTAATGAATATGTAATTAAATGAAAATTTTCCTGATAAATTGTTTTATTCAAATGAATAATCCACTTCATCAGATAGCGATAAGGATTAACCTTCCTCTGAGGAAGTTTCTAGATTTATTAAGTTACTTGAAATAAAAAACTCTAAATTCTATAAGAAACTTAAAAAGGAAAATTCTATAGAATTTATTTTAAAAAAAGAAATTTTGGATCTTACCAAAGATCTTGATAAAAAAATGTTGTTTTACATAATATTTCTAAGAAAGTGGAGAAAGTTAATTCTAATAAGGATAAACTTTGTAAAGATTTTAAAAATCTATTTTTAGAAAAAAAAGACGTTTTAGAGGATAAACATAAGTATAGAGATATTATTCTAGAGGATAAGAATTTAGTCTTGAGAATAAAATCTGAAATATTTTCCTTGAAGGGACATCTTGAAAATTTTACTTATGGTAAGGAAAATATTGATAAGATGTATTCTCATATCTGACCTCGGGATAATAATCAAGGAATAGGCTATTCTCATGAAAACCAATTTTCAGAAACAATTTTTTTGTTTCTTCAAGAGCTCCCTTATTCACTAAATGTTAAAGTGGTGGGAATTGGAGGAAGAACTGTTCTTTAAATAATTTTCAATCCCTTGGGTTTCATAAATCTTACTTTTCTAAACAAATTTGGATACCCATGATTTTATTATCTAATAATTCTGGATCTAAGCTAGTTTGGATTCCAAAAACCTAACTCTTTATTTTTCAAGATAATGAATGAAGTACCAACAACATATGGTGCATGGATATTGGATGTTCCCGGCACATTATTGGTAAAAAAGACTATTTCAAAATGATTTTAAATACTAAATGTGGGAAAGTAACTATTGGGGATAACTCTCAAAGAGAAATTTTCAGTATATGTAACATTATTCTTCTAAGAAAATCTTTTATTTCAAATTTTCTTTCTGTAAAAGGCCTTTAGCACTACTCTTTATTTTAGGGGGAGTATATATGCTTGTTTTTTTTCCTTCTTATTCATTACTTAAGATTTTTTTTCTCAAAAAAAATTATCTTTCCTTAAGAAATTTTTCTTTCTCTAAAAATTTTATATTTCCTTAAGAATTTTTTTTTCTCAAAAAGTTTATCTTTCCATAAGAAAATTTATCTACCTCTAAAAAAATTTATCTATCTTTAAGAAAAATTTATCTTTATCTAAGAAAATTGTTCTTTATATAAGAAAATTTATCTTTCCTAGAGAAAATGTTTCTTTCTATATGAAAAATTTTCTTTCACTAAGAAAAATTTTCTTACCTTAATAAAATTTATCTTTCTATTATAAAATCTATATTATCTCTCTCTTCGGAATGGAAATTCTTGGAATGGAAATTCTATAAATGGAAATTCTCACAATGGAAATTCTCACAATGGAAAAAATTCAAGAGAATTTATGTAATACCAATAAATTTTTCATAGTATCCCATAAGTATCAATTTCTTACTTTTAAATTTCTATTTTGTATTATTTAAATTGTTTGTATTTCAAATCACTATTTTTAATGTTTTTTTCCAATTCAATTTTTACCTTATCTCAAAATATCAGAATTAATATTTTCTACAATCATCCTCAATAACATGTGAATCTGAGTTCAACATGGTCAAGGAAACAATTTATAAGAATGTTAGCAAACTCAATTTCATTGCTTGGTCTGTAAGAAATGAGAAAGAAGTCATGGCTGAATTTTTGAAAAGGTGGAAGCTCAAGAAAAATTCATCAAAAATAAAGATGATAAAATCAAAGAATAAGAAGAAAGGATCTTGTCCTTAGAAAAGAAGATCAGGGATTAGGATATCTTGTTGAAGAATCTTTGAGAAGATCATAAGGAAGTGAAGAAACTTAAAGGTATGATAAAGAAAATGTTTTTTGAGCAAAAGAAGGAGGGATTATTTTTTACATTTTGATGTTTTTTTTGTAATCTAAACATTATTTCCAAAATTTTATTAAGAAGTTTCTTGCATATCCTGCTTTTGTTTTTGCATGTATGTTTCCTTAACCTTATAGGTACATCCTATACTTCTCCATTCCTTTTTGAAAATCACATAGGGGGAGAATTTATTATGAAGGAAGAATTTAATGAAGACTCCAAAGATGGAGAATCTATTATGGGGGAGTATGGTAAGAAAGAATAAATCCTAAGTAAGGGGGGTTTCTTTTAAGAAGGAATATTAATCTAAGGGGGGGATATATTCATAATAAAAAAATGGATGCAAAAGATCTAGAATGTGATCCTTGGGAGACATAACCTAAGGGAGAGTTATTCGTATTCATCATAAATTTCATTTAAAATGGGGATATGTTTTATCATACTTTTTTATCAAATTCAATATATTATCCCTTAGAAAAGTTGTTTGTTCGTTCCAAAAAGGGGGAGATTTTTGAGCCAATAAGGATATCTTATGAATTCTCTATTCTTAATGGTTTTTATATTTTGAAAATCACAAACTCTTTTTATTAAGTTCTGAATTTTTCATTCCATTTTACTTATAGTTTTTCCTATCCATTATACATACATAATTCCCATTATGTTTACTTATAGAAATAACTTTCTGTTATACTTACAGAATTATCATTCTGCTATACATACGAATCTTTCATTATATTTACCTATTGATTTGACATTCTATTTTCATGATACCAATTCTGGTATAAATTTCATACTATTTTGTGACACTGATTCTAGTACAAATGTCATGTCGTTTTATGATACTGAATCGGGTACAAATGTTATACCAGTTTACCAGTACCAAAAAATAGTTATACCATTTTTTCTTAATCCATCTTTTTTCTTAAGAATCCATTTTCTTGATATTTTTAGAGTTTTTAAATGTATCATTCCAATATTATCATATTCTAAGTTTTTCTTATACTTAAATTTAATGTAACATCATTTTTTATATGAAACGATGTCGTACAATCTATTACAAACTAACCATTTTATGTTTGGCATGTGTCCAGGTCCCTCTAAAATTTAAGGAAAATATGACCATTGGAGTGGAGTCGACCGTTGGGAAATTTTTTCTATAAATACAATTTTTTTTGAACAAACAAAAAAAACTGAGAAAACTTCGACGATGAATAGTGAATGGAAAATTGATCAATGTTTGTGAAGTGATTTCTAGTGAGAGAGGATATTACAACTCTCATTGCTTCATGTCGATTTCATGAACAACTTGTTCGGACTTTCTTAGTGTAGTCTCTGATCATGCTGATTGTGGGATTCTAGATTTGGAAGATAGAGGTTCTGATTTCCTTTTAAACTGAGGGCTTTCAAGGATAACAAGACAGATACCGATCTTCAGATTGAGGTCTTATCTGGGTTTGGGTAAGACAAAATTTCTTTAAAGTATAAATCAAGTAACATTTATCCATGTTTGTTGGATACCTATCTCTTTAGGTTAAAATAATATTATGGTTACTTGTTTTCTATTTCAAGTTTTTTTTATTCCGCTGCTTTTTTAACAATGTTAATGTTATAAATTGTAATGTTCTTATACTTTATAATTCCCTTACACTAATTATATTAAATATTCTATATGATCTATGGTAGAATATTTCTATTAAGAAAATATTTCATATTTTTTTATCTTAAAGTTGTAAAGTTTAAGAAAATTTTTCTTTAAGAAGTTTTGTGAATGTTTGTTTAACTTTGTTAAAATAAGTTTTCTTAATGTTAAAAGCTAACCTTAAGAAACATATTTCTATAAGGTTAATAAATTTTCCTTAAGAAAATTTTATATCAACTTTAAAGGTTCCAATGGAATTTTTATAGTATACAATTCACCCCCTCTTGTATTTTAGCATCTCATTCTACATACTAGATCCTACACTATTGAGGGTTTACCTTACATCATGTGCCTTCAATAATGGTAATTGTTTGATACAATAGGGTAAATGGACAAAATATTTAGATCTAGTGTATTTTCGATAAGTTTCAATGTCATTTATCATTTTATGATTAAATTTTAACCATTAAGTAAACTCATTTTTATCTTCATTGTTGTAATTAATAAAAATTTATTTCACTAATATGTTTAGTCAAAAACTGTTGGTCGGAGTGGATACTTAAGAGGGGGGGTGAATTGAGTTCTAATTAAAATTTCTATTAATATACATTTCTTTTAAAATCCCCCAAATTAAAAAAAAAAAGTTAAACTGTAGTGAAACTATACAGAGTGTAAATGTTCAATCAGTTTCTCAAAGATTGATTAGGTCTCAGTTAACTTAATCTGAAGATTAAATTAACTTTTGAAACTAACTTACTGGTTTACAATAAGTATAGACACTTGCTAATTTATCTATCAAAGTAGCCTTAAAATAGTTTTGTATTTCAAAGTAATAGCAGCAGAATAAATATATAGTTTACTTATAGACTTCAATTAAAATGCACAGCAGAGTTAACCAAGAGGTTCAGTCTCAAGCCGATACTTAGTCCTCTCAGCAATTTATATAAATTGATCCACACCCTGGATCAGGGTTAAAAATAGTGAAAGACTGTCCGTGCCACATAGGGACCTCTACCACAGTTCTTTGTGGGAAACAAAACAATGACCAGGCCACACAAGGAACTCTTCCACAGTTGTCGTGGGTAAACAAGAGAAAACAATTTTGGTTTGGGGATTTTGATATCCTCCAGTTCAGCATTGGAGTCAGTGTGTCTGTAAGATAAACAGAGTACACACACTGCTCAAAAATGTAAGTAAAATAATCACTAAGAGAGAATTTATCAGATTTTAGAAAGATCTAGTGATTGGTAGTGTAGTTCTGGACTCGTTGGATTTAGAAGAGATGCTTCTGAGTCCTTCTGTGGTTTTGCTGTTAAAACCAGAGTATCGTGATTCAGATTGATTTCCTTCACAATCAAGTGTGTTCTCTGATTTCCATTGTTCTTTGTACATTCTTCAGTAGTGCTGGATTGCGTGCATAAGAGTTTTCTTTAGATCTTGAAAATTCCCATTTTCAACTTCGCCGTGCGTTCTTCAGTCTCATATGTATATTCACGGAAGAATTCTCTCTCAATTCCTTTTCACAAACACATCCTTTTACTGCAGCTCGATCTGTATTTTTATTCCACGAGCTCCAGAAATAGGAATGATTACCTGTCCATAGGTACAAGGTACGGTCTCATGACATGCCAACAACTAACATTAAATACCATTAATTGCATTAAAAATATCAATTATGACTGTTATAATTAAATATGAATTTATAGAAGTTCAAACAGTTTTCATGACTATCAGTGAGTCATTAGATCAGTGAGACAGTTTTAATCTGCATCAGTTTCGGTTGCATCTGCATCAGTGTCTCAACATCATCGGTGTCTGAGCATCGTTGTCTTAGCATCGGTATCTCAGCATCGGTATCTTAGCATCGATGTCTTAGCATCGGTGTCTTAGCATTGGTATCTCAGCATCTGTGTCTTAGCATCGGTATCTTAGCATCGGTGTCTTAGCATCGGTATCTTAGCATTAGTGTCTTAGTATCAGTATCTTAGCGTCGGTGTCTCAGCATCGGTATCATAGCATTGGTGTCTTAGTATTTGTATCTTAGCATCGGTGTATCAGCATCGGTATCTTAGCGTCGGTGTCTCAGCATCAGTATCTCAGCATCAATGTCTTAGCATCGTTATATTAGCGTCGGTGTCTTAGTATTGGTATCTTAGCATCAGTGTCACAGGAAAATGACTAACGGTGAGTCAAGACAGGGAATTCTTACAAAATGTCTGTTCAATCTAGAATACTTCCAGGTCAACCATAAACATACAATGATCATAGATAAACATTTGTAGATATGATTTAAACATATTTAGAACAATTTGAACAAAATAATCAAAGGAAATAAATAAAACTAAAATTTGTGATTATTAAAATAACCATTCCACAGAGAGTTCAACAATCTCCCCCTTTTTGATAATCACAAATCAATGGCATAAATGAAGAGAGAATATAGTATGTCATTCATTATGCTCCCCCTATAAAAAGAATATATTCCAAAAGATAAAACATGGTTAGAATAGCAACCAGAACATATATATAACTAAGGAATTCTCCTCTTTCAACATTTCTCCCCCTGTGTATACATGCATGTGATAAATAGCCAACATGGGATCATATGGACATTCAGTTCACCCATCTTGATACATGATCTCCCTGAGTTCGCATATTCATGCAAGATTCCCCTGTTTTATCTCTTTGATTTCTCTCCCCCTTTGGTATTATCAAAAAGAAGAGATAAAGAAGATAAGAAAGAAGATTTCATACCAACAATGAGTACACATATTACAGACAAAAGGGAATAGTTTAGGAAAACAAACACCCTATCAAAAAATTGACAGTAACAGCTATTCCTTGAGGAGCAAGGGATATTTACCTTTAGCAGTATGAGGAATTGAAGGTCCAGAAGGTTGTTGTGTAGAAGTTGGAACTGGACTTATGGAGAAAGGAGGTAGGACAACCCGAGCTGGACGAACTGTGGGTTCTAAGGTCACCTGCTGTGTAGAAGGTCATTCTGAAGGTTGTTGTTGAAATACTGGTCTAATACTGGAAAGGGCTTGAGAAATAGACATCTGGTTAGGAGAAACATCTGATGATTGCAGAGTCTCGGTTGTAGGAAAAACAATGGCTTTTTCTTGCACATGAAGGTAGGGTTTTAGAGAATTGATGAAGTCCTGAATGACTTCTCCCCCGTACTTCATGGCTTTTTCAAAATCATCCTTATTTTGCATGAAATTTTCTAAGGTGGGGGTAAAATCCTTTAACTTCTGAACATGAGATTTAAAATCTTGAGTCACTGGAGGGAGTGTCAAATTATCATCCAGTACTTTAAAATGATGATTCAACTCATGATTTGTGTAGATCTTAGAGAAATAATGATCTAATTTCTCTTTAATGTCCTTTTGATATTTGGTAGCATCATCCAAATACAACGGTACCATTTTATGCGCATGATCACTATGCTCTTTCATTTTATTCAAAGAATATAAATCTAAAATCTTCCCAAGAGCTGACAGCTCTTCTCTAACAACATCTCTTAAGGTATCTAATTCACGACCAGTGATCTTGGTCACCTTGGCATTTCCAGCCTGAGCAATAACCTGAGTAATCTCAGCTTTTAACTTCCTCAAATATTCTTTCTTCAAATGTTCTATCATATTTCTTAAAACTTCCATCATACCAGAGATGGTTGTTCTGAACTCACCTGACAGAGAAACAAGATTGTTGCCTAACTCTGTAAGAGTTCGATTCAAAGAGGCAATATGTCTTCCAATCGATTCACTGTAATTGCACAGGTCTGGTTTGATAAATCTTTCCACTCTTTGAGCCAAATCATCCATAGAAGCATCAGATAAAGTCAAAGGAGTAGGAGCAGGAATATAAGATAACTCACTTTTTACATTCCCCTTAACAGCTTGAATCAATTTATCCTTGAATTTATCAAAATCTGACTGAGCAATTTCCAGATCAGGTCTACCTTGAGACACTAAAGGATCGGGTCTGACATATGTTCTTTGCAAAAAATCAGCAACAAATTGAGCCTTAACAGAATCACTTATTCCTGCAAGATCCACATCTACACCTTCCTCTTCCTATGGGTAGTCTAATCCTAGAACAACAAGACCTAGATGGTATTCCCATGCCGCTTTTCATGAAGGGTACATAGGTTTCACAAACTGAGATCATCCAGAATTTTTAGGAAGGACTTCTCCATAATCATTACTCACCAACTGTTCTGTCCTCTTAGCCTCATGGACATTTTCTTGCTCAATAGTTTGGGGTTGAGGATCATCTAGAATTACATTCCGACCTTCAACAGGTCGAGCATCAATATCATCATCAGCATCATCACCATTACTTTCACGGTCACCACTACCACCATCACCACCTTCATCATCATCATCATTAATTGATCTCTCACTTAAATTGTATGTACTTCCAGATTCATACTAATAAATATTATTGGATGAATTAATTTCAATAATAAACTTCTTATAATAAATAATATGTAACTTTATAGCCATTTTGCAAGATTTAAGCTAATTATATATATATATATATATATATTAATATTTAAAGTATTTATGAGTTTCTCACTGCCTCACTTATAAATGGGATCATCATCTCCACTCTTCTATAACCCATCATTAGCGACATATTTCTACCAAAATATAAAATAAAACTATTCTTAACATATTTATACATGTTATAGAGGTTTTTATAAGAAGTATATCCTAATGTTCCTTACTAAGAAATACAATTAAGGTATCTCAAAGAAGAAGTAATTATCTTCAATTTATCCTTTGGGTGTATTTCATTTTTATAAATACCCGCAGCACGGTAGCCTAGAGTTGGTGCCCTGCTTTATTGAATTGGAATAAGATTCATGGAATTGGATCATAAATAATTAAATATTTTTGTAGTATTGGTAAACTATAAACATATTTTAAATTCAAATTACATTTTGAATATAAAATACAAAAGTTATTCTCTTTGATAACACCATTATTACACTTATTATGACCTGGAATATCAGACAAAATATAATTCTTGGAATCCTATGGGAAAATGGAACCTATTAAATAGTGATAAGAAATTCCCATAAAGGGTTGATAACTATGAAATATATCATTAATAAATAATAAAAAAACATTAAGGTAAGGTGAATAATAGAAAAACAATCCATTTAAACATAATCGTCGGCATAATTTTCTATGAATAAGTGATAACAAAAATAATGAAACATAAATAGTCACATTAAATGAAATGTAACCATGGAAATTATACTAATTGAATAATCACATGGAATATCCATAACTAATCTCATAATTAGGTGGTGAATAATTTGGGACATCATAAACATATAGCCAAGGATTCATCCTAGACAACACACAGAAATGGGTATGGCCTCAGCCAATACGCAAACTAGTTGGTCTCGTCAGACCTACTAATTCTTGTAGAGGCTATAGTGGTCCCCTCCCATTGCATAATAATTCCAATTAATTACCCATATAAAAGAGTTGAAACATAAAAAAAAATATTTATGTTTAAAAACTAGCATATAAAATGTGAATACTGTAAACATGAACAAGAATAGTATCAAAATTTCACATCTATAGTCGAACTGATCATAAACCATTCAATAAAATATGAAACATGGTATCATAAGAGATAAACCTCAATTAATTAAAATATTAAACAAATGGTATTCACATAGATAAAAATACTCTAATAAAATCATTGAAAAATTTTCTATAGAAACACACTTTTTTAATTGGAAACCATTTATTTAAAAAGATATGTAATTATAAATGAAAATATTATATTTAAAAATAACTTTTTAAAAATTTAAATTATTCCTCAAAAAATTAAGGTGTTATAATGGTGGTAAAATCTTCTTATGTTGCATAAGATAAAAAAACATTCCTTTAGTATTTTTGTCCTAAAAAGTCATAAAGTACCTCGTTTGGAAAATGAAAAAAAAAATTACATTCAAAACGTTTTATAAAATGAAAACCATGGTTAATAAAATAATTTAAAAATTAATATGATATTACTAACCACCTTTTTGAAAATATTTATATAAAACATGGATATGTAATAGAAATATTCCTTAATGGAGACTTAAACATAAACAATTCCGAATAATGATGAGATTGTGTAATAACCCTTGCCAATTTGTAATCAATTCAATTGTATTCACCATAACTAAAAATGAAAATTTTAATACCGTTAATATAGGGATATTTTTTATATAATATTAAATGGGTTTTATACACACCACATAAAAGAAATAAGTGGTGAATATGGCATGTATACCACAAAAATAAAAGTGAGACAAAAATTAATTACATTGTGCTTTCCTTTAGATGAAAATTATTTAACCTCCTTTATAATTTTTTAAATAATGTTATTAATTTATCCCAGAACCATATACATATTTATGATATCATATATGATCCTATTATATCATCTTATCACCAATTTGTTTATAGTATTTCACTATTACCCCTATTTTTGGTGTTAACTGCTTCATTTTTTTATGCATGTTTTCTCATGAAAGTTCTCGTTATCATGAATAAGATATAAATAAAAAATCGCCTAAATAATATTAAGGTCTCATATATCATATTTAATCAATATATAAATTTTATAATCATTATTAAATGGTTATAATGGAAAATTAATCACATTACGTGGTGAATATTATAGGTCGTACGTACACACGAGCGATAATATTAGCCCCTTAATGGTGAAAGGGTAAGAAAGAGTATGTTATATTAATATTTTAAGAATAAGTATAATGTTTATTTAATATATATATATATATATATATTAATTATTTCCATATTTATACCCAGACTTGTAAAGTGGTCATTAAAAACCAATTGCACCACGGTGTGGAGATGATAAGTTGTAAGTACACAGGCGTGGTTATTTCGATTTTCATAGGGTAGATAAAAGGTGGAATATGTTTTTCAGATAATCATAATTTAATATAAAAATTTATATATATATATATATATGATACTTTATTTATTATTTTATCATGGAAGATATATGTGAATTTGAAGTGGAAAAAAACAAACTTGAAAGAGTCGATAAAGAAGATTATCTCTTCTTCAGTGAACATTCTTTAGTCTCTTCTTCTATGATCTAGTTTAGGTCTTCTAGAAGGACCAAAACCTCTGGAAAATAAATAAGTATGTTTAAAAGATAAATGTAAATTTATTGGTCTATATGGATGGAAAAAATTGGTGTGAATAATTGATGGAGGAGGTTCCCTTTTATAATTGAGGTGAGTGGGACTTTTGGAAACACTCAATATAATAAATTAATATAAATTAATTTTTGATTTCACAATGGATCAAAAGTAAGTTATTTTCAATAAAATATTATTATTGGTCTAAATAATCTCAACTAATAATTTTTATAAATGTTTATGTCACATTCATACCCATATATTTTGGTTTGAAACTTATTCAGTTTCTTTAACTCTTACCGTGAGAATATAGATTGTAACTCTTTAAGGGTCAATATTGTTACTATAAAATGAAAAAAGAACCCAAAATTAATCATGGATAAAAAATTTAACCTTATATAAATATTTATTTAATATCATATTTTTATAAATTGTATATCATTTAATAAACTATTATCTATTTTAATATAACATTAATAACAACTTTGACTGTATTAACTATATTTAATTTTAAAAAAATCATTAAAATAAGATGACTTATAAAAAACATTTAAAATTTCATTAAAATATCAATGTTTCATAAAAAATTCATGGAGGACATTAATTGTCTCAAATTATATTTATTTTAATATTTTATAATCATTTATTTTATATTCCCATTAATTAAACAATTACTACATCATTATTTTGTAATCCATTAAGGTAATTATTTATTTAATAAAATTAAAAAATAACAATCATTTTTAATATAAACATTTTATCTTTAAACTTAATATTTATAGTTGAATATTTTTTTATTAATAACTATAGGTTAAAATGTAATACTTATAAAAAAGGGTATGCCATATTTGAATTCTCTTAACATAAAATACTATAAAAGGATTAAATTCATACAAGTAACTCCAAGAGCAGAAAATAGTTCCTAGGAATCATCTGGTCAAAAATAACTCATCTAATAAAATTAGTACAAGTAATATGGTAATTTTATAATATTTATAATATTATTTTTACCATTAATTACATGATTTACCCTTAATCGTTGTAATTAAAATTAATAAAGGTACTATTAAAATATAAAAAAATAAAGGAAACATATTTACATTATTTGGGCCTTGTGATTACAAATTTGGAATCACTTTTTCAATATTAAAAACAATGAATAGGATAAAATAAGTTTGTTGTTAATCTTGTAGATGGGGTGAGAAAACTGATTTTTAAAGTGAAAACGTACAAATGTTTAAATGTTTTTATATCCAAATTAAATATAATTTTTTTTAAATGGAATTAATTGAATTAATATATGCATTATTATCTTATTTTAAATTAAAATAAATTTAAATCAAAATTTAATATCATAAATTATTTAGTCGAAAAGTCGGGTTTCAATTAAAATGCAGTATTTTTTACTATTCATCAAAAAATGAAACATAAAAAAAATAAAAAAAAACAACCAAAGTAAATTTTTATATTCAAATTTAAAAAAATGTATTTTATCAAAGAAAATTAATAAAAATTTCAATAATTATTTTTAAAATAAGTGTTCTATAAAATGGTGGAAAACTGCCTTTTTATAAAATTGCATCTTTTATGCGTAAAATTGAATTTGTTATTATATCATGTCTAGAAAACATATAGGATAAACATTAAACATTATATTGAATATTACATATATATTTTATTTATATAATCCAGAAATTTGTATTTTTTATGTTATTGATATAATAATCATTTTTGTGCATTTAAATAGTTTTTTAGGAAAATATTTCATTTTATTTTAAAAATGGTTTAACTATCATTTATAAATAATTAGAAAAAAATAATTAATTATATATAAAATTTTAAATAATATTTTCATAATTTATTTAATCCTATTCATTCTCTCTATTCAAATGGATATATTATAATGGTAATATTTAATTAATAATATTTAGTTGTTCGTTTAAGCTCAATGTGACATATCATTTAGGCTATTATACGTATTATATCCTTTTAAATACATGTAATTCAACATTATCCCCCCCCCCCTTAATAAATTATGTCCCATCAATTTTAACTCGGGGTAAAAAAACTATGGTTTTGTCTTTTCAAAATACATGCGTTGAAACCCCACATCGTAAAAAGGATTAATGATACTTCCACTTCAAAATAAACAAATAGAAGTACAAATGTCACATGAGATAACACATACTAGGGTTCCATGAAAGAATTTCATTTACTTTATAAAATAATAACTTATAAAAATATACTTACATGATAAGTATAGTTTCATAATTTAATCAATTTCCACCAAAAAATAATCTTTCTCTACAAATGACGAGTATTTAAGATGATTTTTCATGCCACATGAATTAGAATCAACTTCTATTATCATGAACTGAATCATGTCACCATCTAAACTGGCACCAAACCCATCACTTGATAAGGCTCGATGGGTATTCCTGATCCCCACGGGCTGGCACAAGTGCCTGGGTATCATAAACTAAAAATTGGGATTGATTTACCCAAGATTATAAACATAAAAAACAAAATGAATCCAATAAAATGAATCTGCATTTTTCAAAAAAAAATCATCTTTTATAAAATTTCAAATTTTAATTACACAACATAAAACAATTCTCAAATATCATAACAAAGGTACCAAACTAGAAATAATATCCCAATAACCTCTATATGGAAAGAGGCACTTCTATCAAGACATCTCCTCAACACCACATCCCATTGGACAACTAAAACCCACACCATAGGCACAAAAGTTGTACCCAAACCTGCGGTAACAAATTTAGAAAGTCTAATTACACCAAAAAGTGTAAGTAGGGTGTGAACCAAAGCCTAGTAGGATACCACCACTAAGAGATTCCATGTTATAAACATTTAAATATGAGAATCATTCATGTTTTTAAAAACATGAAATGATAGTTACAATTTTTAAAAGATGAACCTTTAAAAATTAAAACATTTTTCAAGTGGGAAATTTTAAAGAATCTACACTTTTAAATAAAATGCTAAGGGTACAGAAATTTCAATCCAAACATATCGTATGCCGATGGTTAGAGTAAATCCTTTAATGAACACAATCAATAGGAAGTAGCCCCTAGGAAATAGCTCTTTGTGGTTCCCATGTACCTCGTATCTCGGTGAGAGTAACCATCACAATATCCTTTCTCATTCATGGGACACAATTAGGGAACATACCCATAACCTGTTGGTCCCAAATCATCATTATCATCATAGTTTAGTTAGTGTTGTAAGTTTCAATCTTTCTATGTGAAACTGAGTCTAAAACACATGGGATAACTAGAATACTAGTACATGTCCACCCACCTAGATACTTGGGTTTCCCTCTTGCGCTCAAAAAAGTTCAACAAGCCATCAAATATAATTTGCACATGATAATACCATTTCCACATCTCACATCAACCAAACATCCCACATGTACATCACACAAGAACATCATCCCCCTTTTCATTCAAATTGATTTTGAAATCAAACTAACACCAAAATAGCCCACAACACATTTAGCATATCCTTCACAATTTTACTAATCCTTTAGTAATTTTATAAAATCTTTCCCAAGACACTAAAAATAACATAAAAGACCACTCACATGTTATATAATACCATTTTCATAAAAAAATCCATTTCTCACATCACACTCACACAAAATAGCTCACCTCACATTCACAACACTTTCACATTTCTGTAATTCTGTTAAACATCTTTATAAAAAATTTATAAGAGGATACACATCACATGACAACCCCTTTCACATTTAAAATATACCATTTCAAAATATACATAATCCAAAATAGTTTTCTGATATGGTTTCACATCTTACATAAATCATTAAACCATTCAAATATATCATAAAATAATTCTAAGGAGTATACAAAATCTTTTCACGTAAATCCCATTTCAAAACCATATTTCAAGGAAAAAATAACACTAATACCAATCCTAAACAGAATTTCCCCCCTAGAAATATTTAATAAAACACTCCCAAGTATGATAATATCACCTCAAATAATACCACAAAAGATGCACATGAAAACACACACATTTTCACAAAACACATTCAAGAGGCATAACATGGTTTTACACATAAAACCCATTAAATAACATCTTTCAAACCTAATGGCACACTAATACCCTACTGAAGCAGAATATAAATCCAAAACAAGATTTAGTAAACCAATTTCTTATGTTCTAAAATACACCCAAATAATATCCCAAGAGTGACAAATGAAAAACACCCAATTTAAATCTAAAATTCAATTATAATAATAACGCTTAACCAAATCAATAATAAATAGTTTTTCACCACACACAACATATGATGAATATAAAAAATGTGTAAATACAGCAAGATAAATCCTCATAAAGTTGTTACACATGGAATCACCTACCTTTTTGTGTTGAAACCCTCAAAACATGGTGTGAAATATCAATCACACCACCTCTGCACCACAAGGGGGTGAAAACCAACTCTAAACCACATGATATGACCAAAAAGACAACAAATCAAACCCTATGTCTGAACCCCATATTCTGGACATTTTATAACTTCATGAAATATGGATGAAACCCTATGGAAATTGGTTGAAACCAAAAAGGAATCACTTACATTGAACAATTATGAAAAATAACCCCAAATCCACCAAAGGATGAATCTCAAAGCAATAAAAAATGATAGGTAGGCTCAAATTAAGATTATTAGGTTATGTGGGGACTGAAATGGGGGAGAAAGAGTGAAAATTTAAAGGTTTAGTAAAGAATCAAATTACCTTCTCAAATATGGAAAATTTGAGAAACCCTGATAATTTTTTCCCTAATCTGTGATCCAAATGAGATCCAAAGTAGAAAAATACATAATGAGTGTGAGCATGGGGTTTTTGGATTTGGTTTAGAGGTAGAATCACTGAAAAAGGTACAAAATTAATGACATATTTAAAACTTAAAAAATAATTTAAAGTAGGAAATGGGTTTACGGGCTAGCCTAAAACATTAATAAAAAACAAGATCCATTATTATTATGGATTCTTATGGGGTCCAAATAGATATGGTGGTTTTAATATACCAGGGGATGCCCATTGGTAAGTAAAATGGGTGTAAAATGTTGAAAAATTAAGAAGTTATAAAAGAAACAGATTTTTTTTAAATATGGAAATGGGCTCACAGTTTGGCCCAAATTTTAAAAACCCACCATTTCCACCAAAATGAATGGGAAACATTTAAAACAAAGAAGAAATGTAAATTAAATGAAAAATACATTTAAAATAAGTCAATTGTGTGAAAATTCTCTCCACCATAAAACTTTTCTTTAGAAGAAATCCACATCAAGGCCAAAGGGAAAAACCAAACCCAACCGAAAGTCCAAAATAGACCCCTTTTCAATGTTTCACCCACCCCCAAAAGGCCAAAACACATCCATTTGATCAATAAAAGAAGGAATACTCTCACCAACTAAAAAATACACCACATCTTGAAATGATCATGTATATTCAGATTTTATCCCAAATGAAAACTCCTAAAACACCATCCAAACAAGATTCCAACAATTTACCCAAATGAACAACAATAAAAAATAAGGTTACGCTTACCTTTCTTTAATGAGTCCATTAGGTATTCTCCACACCTAACATTTACCCAAGGAAGATGTAGGTAGTTATATAGCTCCAAACAAGACTACCTATCACCATGGAAATACCAAGGACCAATATAAGTTACTAGTATGAGGAGACACAGATGGGCTCCCCACCATAAAAGACAACTCATGTTTTCCCGAGACAGGATCAAGACACTAAGAGGGGGAGGCCCGAAAGGACTCCCTGGTATAAGGGGTATAACTCCATTCAAAATTACCAAAGAAACATACATGAGAATCATAGAAGGTCTCCCCACCATAATTACCAACCTACTTAATTTACCAACATGAGCCGACACAGGAAGAACCCAAATTTAAAGAGTTGGGATGGACACACAGTTAATTCGCATAGTTTGAGAAATTGTGTGCTAACCATGTGGATATGATCGTACCACGATTCACTGTTTTATTCCACCCTTACTCCGTAATTTTAAACTAGTTTTGTAATGAATATTAAAAATATAATAATAAACTTCACTTCATGTTTGAATCAATCAATTAATGTTAATCAATATTATAATGGGAAATGTTACTTGTTTTTATTGTTTCAATGTAGGTGGAGGTGATTTGGAGGGCTTTGATGAAGTGGAAGAAAAATGGGCCAAAATTGCATGGATCCATGGACATCTGTCCACTATTTTGCATAGTACTAGACATCCGTGCATCCAAATGGACTGAAATGTTTTGGTCCTGTCCAAAATTTAATAGTCTACATTTCATATTAAGGAACCCAATGCTGATTCGGCTTCTATGGGGCTCATCCGAACTGATCTGTCCAAGCCACCGAATTTGGACCAAGTCAAATGAGGAGTTATGTATTTTATCAATATCTAGAGCTTTAGTTGTCCAAATGGTGCCAAACATTCGGTGGAGACAGTCAAAAGGTAGGGATACAACTTTTCTATTTTCTCCAAAGCGAGATAATACTGTCTAAAGGCCAAAACGAGTGGTACAATTGGATTGAAGAAATCTGTGTGCCTAAAACCACCTTCCAATTTTCCTATAAAATGGCACCTTGGGCTCCCCATTTGCAAGTTCGGCCAAAAGGCAAGATGCTGCCATTTTGGAGTCCCAAAGGAGTCTTCTCAACATCCCTAGAGGTTATGGAGGCTATGGGAGGTGCTACTTCAACATCTTCTTCTTCTTCCCCTCCCATTGGTTTCTCAACCCCTTGTGATCACCCGGGGCGGAACGTGATGTAAATCCCAAGCTTCATGTTGTAATATTTGAATAATATTTCGAATTCCAGGTTTTTGTGTTGTTTTTCATCATCCTCTATTCTTATTTTATTGAGTTATGTACTGTTATGTCATTCTCAACACATATGATCATGTTTGGGGGTACCCTTTCATGTGATGTTTCACACACCGTTCACCACTTTCTTTTCCCCCTTTCAATTGTGGTGCTTGTGTGATTCATATTGGTCAATAGAACTCACACAAGCTCTATAAAGGCCATGTACATTTATGTCATGGTATCGCAATGAAATAACATTCAAACCTGGAGAGCACAT
This sequence comes from Viscum album, assembly GCA_963277665.1. Classification (NCBI taxonomy): domain Eukaryota; kingdom Viridiplantae; phylum Streptophyta; class Magnoliopsida; order Santalales; family Viscaceae; genus Viscum; species Viscum album. The sequence continues at coordinate 1,476,022,105 of OY728148.1, read as the reverse complement.
CGAATTCTTCATGTGTTTCCTTGGTGAGTTTCTGTTATGATGTCGAACACAAATCACCCAATCATCGGCGGTGTCCGGTGAATTGTTATGTGTTTTCGACTGAACCCTAGGAGGAATCCTAGTAAAAACTCAGTAAAATTCTGGTTCTAGGTGTTAAAAACCATGGATTAGAATATCATAACCCCATCTCTTGAATCGATGAAGTATGAGCATCACGAGACTTCCCCGGGTTGATCGCGTTTAATCAATCTTGTTCGTTTCTATTTTGTTTTATCACTTTCATTTTCTATTTTCATCATTAATAATAAAACCCCCAAGTTTTACAAAACCTAATTCACCTTCTACTTTCATAATCATAACCCACTTTTTAAATTAATGATCTAAGGCCCCGTCGAGAGACGACCTTGGGTTGCTGCTATACTGCAGAAATTCTAGTCAAAATTAAACAACTAATTTGACGCGCTTGACAACGCGGTCAAATTTTGGCGCCATTTCCGGGGAGCCAAGATCATTTTTTTATTTATTTAATTTTATTTATTTATTTTACTTATTAATTAGTACTCCTTTAAATACCCCACCCCCATTTGATTGTTTTTTGTTTTGGGTTTTGTCTTTATTTTTGGTTGTTTTTAGTGTGTTCTTTATCTCTCTCTCTCTCAATCTTCTTCTTCATCTACCTATCTAATTATATAGTATAAAATTATATTCTTCTTTCAGACTTCTTAATCTTCTCTTTTATCCATCTTAAATAAAAAAAGAAACACAACAAACAATCAATCAATCATACTGGACATCATTGTTGCATGACAAGATCTAGTAAAGGAACACTACTTGAATTTGATCCTGAAATCGAAAAGTCACTTCACACACAAATCAAGGAATATAGACAAGGTCAATAAAGTAACATTGTGGAACCCCATTTAGAACCTTAAGCGGTTCTAATTCAACCCAAAATTGAACCCAATCAAACCCAAGAAAACATGGTTGCAAATAATCGAACTTTAAAAGAACTTACTACCACTGATGTGGAGTACCAGCCTGCGTACATCCAATATCCCGAGGAAGCATCCAACTTTGAGCTTAGATCAGGTCTCATCCACCTTCTTCCAAAATTACATGGTCTTCCAGGTGAGGACCCTCACAAACATCTAAAGGAGTTTCACATAGTGTGCTCCACCATGAAACCCCAAAATGTGTCTGAGGACCTCATTAAGTTAAGGGCCATCCCTTTCTCCCTTAATGGTGTAGCCAAAGATTGGATATACTATTTTCCTTCCACAATTGGGGGTCTGGAATGACCTAAATAGACTTTTTCTAGAGAAGTTCTTCCCTACCTCCCGAACTACATAAATTAAGAAAGAAATCTGTGGAATTAGGCAATCACAAGGAGAGACCCTTCATGAATACTGGGAGATATTCACGAGACTTTTCTCATGCTTCCCCCACCACCAGATTAGTGAACAACTATAAATCCAATACTTCTATGAGGTTATTATCCCCATGGATCGTGGAATGATTGATGTTGCGGCTGGTGGTGCCCTAGTTGACAAAACTCCTTCTTCCGCTCGTGACTTAATAGACAACATGGCTCAAAATGCACAACAATTTGGTACACGAGCTATTTCACCAACTCGAGGAGTTCATGAGGTAAGTCATTCAGCCCTAGAACAAAAGGTAGATACTAAACTTGATGAGATGCATACCCTTCTAAGGAAATTAGCTCAAGCACAAGGTAACTCACACTCTACTTCTATTCCATTGTATTGTGGTATTTGTTCTGATAACACTAATTTTTCTGACCAGTGCCCACAACTTCAAGATTCATCTGAGTCCTGTGCAGCTATGTTCCCAGGGTGACCATTCCAACAAGCACCTCCCTTCAAGTTAGAACCATTCAGGCCAAATCCAAACCCCGGGTGGCAAGCACAACCACAATACCGACAAGGAGGAAACTCAAGCTACCCCAAGGAGAATTGGTATCAACAAGGCCAAGGTATGAAACCTTCTTATCCTTCAACATCTCGAAACAATCCTCCTCCTCCCAAGTCTGAACCAAGCCTTGAGGATATAGTGAAGCAAATGGAAACCCAAAACCTTCAGTTCCAACAGACCACACAATCAGCTATTCAAGACCTACGAACCCAAGTGGGGCAATTGGAAAACACCATCGGTGAGCTTAAGATGCAAGGTTCTGGACAACTATCATCCCAACCCATTTCCAATCCAAAGGACAAAGGTAATGTATGTGCAGTTACACTTAGTAGTGGTAAAGAAGTTTCTCCTTATACTGATTCTGCACAGTAGGTATGTCCCCCTCATGAAAACTCTCTTTCCCAACCCTCAAAAACTTCATATAAAGAAAAACAAGACAAAAATGGTAATCGAATAGTAATTGATGATTCAAATGAACAATCCATTCCTCTTACTTTCCCTCAAAGACTCTCTAAATCTAAGAACAATTTGATAATGATATTCACAATGGAATAATAGATACATTTAAAAAAGTTCAAGTTAATTTTCCATTGTTGGATGCAGTCAAGTAAATTCCCCATTACGCCAAATTTCTTAAAGAGCCTTGCACCCATCGACGAAGGCTGAAGGGGAATGAGAGAGTCAACCTGGGAAAGAATGTCTCGACCTTGATTCAACCAGCAATTCTAACCAAATGCAAGGATCCCAGCACATTCACCATACCTTGTACCATAGGGAAGACCTTCTTTTCTAATACTATGCTAGATTTAGGTGCTTCCATTAATGTAATGCCTCACCCCGTGTATACTTCTCTACAAGTTGGATATCTTCAAGCAACAGGCATTGTTGTGAAACTTTCCAACTGGAGTACAACACATCAAAAGGGATTGATTGAGGATGTCGTTGTTAGAGTGAAGAATCTCATCTTCCCCTCCAATTTCTACATTCTTGAGATGGAAGATACCTGAACCCAAGGACATGCCCCTCTCATACTTGGGAGGCCATTCCTAAAAATAGAAAAGACGATCATCAACATTCACAATGGTATGTTGTTCATGGAATTCGGAGGAGAAAGGGTTAGTTTTAACATCCTTGAGGCTATGAAACACCCCGTTGAAGAGCACTCCACTCTTCCTATCTATTCTATGGAAGTGGTCTCAAATGATTCACACACACACAATTCTCTCCCCAACCCAAACTGTGATTATTTTTTGTTTTCTTCACCCTTGGATGATTTGAGTTTTGCTTCTTATTTTGAATGTTGTGTGGGTTCATAAAAATGTAAATTTTTTTCTTTAATTGATGAGTGTGTTTATTCTGAGGTACCCATGACTATCGATGATTCTGAAAATCACATTTCAATAGATTATCTTTCCTTTGAGAATAAACATGAGCAGATAGATAGTTTCATGGACCTCACTCCCCCTAAATCCCCTCCCTCAATCCAGAAACAACTTGTGTTTGAACTTATACAACTTCCTTCTAATTTAAAATATGCATATCTTGAGGGTATTGACCAATTTCCCGTCATTATTTCCAATAACCTCTCTCCACAATAGGAATTGAAACTGCTCAAACTTTTGAGAGAGTATAAAAAGGAAATAGGATGGAGATTGGCTGATATTCCTGAGATTAGCCCATATATTTGTATGCACCATATACTTTTGGATGATGAGGCTAAGCCCGTAAGACAATCTCAACGCCGGTTGAATCCCACTCTCCTTGAAGTGGTAAAATTGGAAGTCAGTAAATTACTTGCTGCATGGATCATTTATCCTATATCTGATAGTAAATGGGTTAGCCCAGTGCAAATTGTGCCTAAAAAAACATGAATAATAGTTGTGTCAAATGAAAAGAATGAATTGGTTCCAACATGTGTGAAAAACAGTTGGAGAGTCTGTATTGACTACCGTCGACTGAATCAAGCCACGCGGAAGGACCACTTTCCTTTACCTTTCATTGACCAATTGTTAGAATGATTGGCTGGTAAGTCCCATTATTGTTTCCTTGATGGCTATTCGGGTTATTTCCAAATCCATATAGCCCCTGAGGATCAAGAAAAGACAACATTTACTTGTCCATTTGGCACATTTGCATACAGAAGGATGCCATTCGGTCTATATAATGCTCCTAGTACTTTTCAGTGATGTATGTTGAGTATTTTTTCTAATTACCTTGAGAGTTGTATGGAAGTCTTTATGGATGATTTCACAGTTTATGGTTCTTCTTTTGATGATATTTTGGAAAACCTAGGTTCTGTCCTCCGCCACTACATTGAAAAAGATCTTGTTTTAAATTATGAAAAATTTCATTTCAGGGTTGAGCGGGGGATAGTTCTTGGGAATATCAACTCAAATAAGGGAATTCAGGTTGATAAATCTAAAATTGAATTAATTTCATCCCTTCCATTTCCAAAATGTGTTCGTGAGGTGCGGTATTTCTTGGGTCATTCTGGTTTTTACCGCGGATTCATTAAAGACTTTAGTAAGATCACACTTCCCTTATCTCGGTTATTACAAAAGGATTCTGAGTTTTTGTTTGATAAAAATTGTGAGGATGCATTCAATTCACTAAAAAAGAGTCTCACATCACCTCCCATAATCCAACCACCTAGGTGGGATCTCCCCTTCGAGCTTATGTGTGATGCCTCTAACTTTGCAGTTGGGGCAGTTTTATCACAAAGGGTTGAAAAGGCTCCTCATGTCATTGTGTATGCCTCGTGTACCCTTGACCCTGCCCAGGTAAACTACACAACCATAGAAAAATAACTCATTTCTATTGTGTTTTCCTTGAAATAATTCTGTTCATATCTTCTTGGGTCAAAAGTGATTGTGTTTTCTGACCATGCTGCCCTTCGTTTCCTCCTAAAGAAACTTGAAGCCAAGCCCCACCTCATTCGGTGGATGCTCCTCCTCCAAGAGTTTGACCTTGAGATTAGAGATAAGAGAGGAGTGGTGAATGTTGTAGATGACCACATTAGTATGATTTCCCCACCATTGGACCATCATGTTGACTCACCCCTACCCATTGGAGAATTCTTCCCTCATGAGAACTTTTGTGATGTTGTGGACCTTACCCCCTGGTATGCGGACATTGTGAATTTTCTAGCAACATCTTGGGTCCCCACTGATTTTAACACTTCACAGTCCCAGAGAATTAAACATGATTCTCTATGGTACATTTGGGATGACCCATACTTGTGGAGAATTTTTAGTGACCAGGTTGTTCATAGGTGTGTCCCTGACCATGAGTTCACCTCTATTTTTACCGTCTTCAACACCTTGGCATGTGGGGGCCACTTTGGCTCTCAACGTACAGCTCGAAAGGTTCTTGACTCAGGATTATATTCTCCTAAATTGTATAGATATGCCCATAGGTATTGTAAATCATGTACTTGATGTCAATTCACAGGGAATATCTCTAAGTGGAATGAAATGCCCCAACAGCCCATGTTATTCTGTGAAATCTTTGATGCATGGGGCATTGAATTCATGGGGCCTTTTCCAAATTCATTTGGCTTTGTGTACATCTTATTGGCTGTTGAATATGTATCTACATGGGTGGAAGCAAAGTCCACCAGGACCGATGACTCTTGAGTGGTTTTTTATTTTGTGAGGTCCCATATTTTCAGTAGGTTTGGTCTACTAAGATTCATCATTAGTGATCAGGGTTCACATTTTTTCAATCATAACATGAAAAACTTTCTTCATAAGTATGGGTTTGTTCATAAATTCTCCACTTCATATCATCCCCAAACTAACGGATAAGCAGAAATTTCAAATCGGGAAGTTAAGAGAATCTTGGAGAAAACGGTACAACCCAATAGGAAAGATTGGAGTTTGCGCTTGGATGATGCACTTTGGGCATACCATACTACTTTTAAAACACCGATCGAAATGTCACCATATAGGATTGTGTTTGGAAAATCTTGTCACCTCCCGGTGGAGGTATAACACTGTGCATATTGGGCTATTAAACAATGTAATATGAACCTTTTAGATGCAGGTGAGGAAAGAAAGATGCAGATTCAAGAGCTGGAAGAAATTCGGCGTGATGCATATGACAACTCCTGAATCTATAAAGAGAAGACAAAGGCTATTCATGATAGCATGATTCACCAGTGGAAGTTCCATATTGGTGAGAAGGTCCTCATGTACAATTTCAGGCTTTAGCTCCACCCAGGTAAGCTTCTTTCCCGATGGCTCAGTCCTTATACTATTACCAATGTTTACCCTTTTGGTGCAATACAGGTTTTGCATGAGCAGAGTGGACGAAGTCTTACCATCAATGGGCAGCAACTTAAACACTTCTATGAGGATTTTCCAAAGAATCCTGTGGAGGAAATCCACCTTCTCGACGCATCATACCAATAAAACACACCAGGTTTTATCTTTCCTTCTCACATTTTCAATTATTTCTGTGAGGACACTGCACATTCTAGGTATGGGGGGTGGATACATTCCTGGGTTAGTTAGGATTTTTCATCGTTTTCTCCTTTTGTTTTCTATTTTTGGCCTCCTTTATGGTATTTTTATTTTTCCCCATCAACAATTTCAAAATTCCATGATGTGGCGACCATAAAGTGGGGAAAGTAAAAATACCATAACGAAGGCTAAAAAGAATTTGTGTATGAGTTTACCATCAAGGAATGATTTTTAGTGAATTGGTTTTCTGTCAATGATATAAATGGTTGTATCTATGTGAAACCTTTGAGATGATTGATGCCCTTTGTGTGTGTAGTTTTTTTGGAAAACTGTGTCACTAATATCTCCACAAATTTTTGCACCAAACCACAAAGTGTGATTATTTCTTACTTAATATAAGGTAAATATATGTTGGGTTAATATTTTTCAGCTTTAAATGTTATTTCCATACATACGTTCCTTATCTAATCTGTTTCATTACTGTACCAGATTGACCTATGCATGTGTACCTAATGTCCGACTATTGTACGCCCTCAAAAAAAGTTTGTATCTGGGGCAGGTCATAAACCACTCCTCCTATACCTTTGATCTTGTTACAACTATTTCAATTAGTGTCGTGGGGAGATCAAACAAGGGTTGAGAGGTGTGTGTGAGATTTGTTCTAATTGCAACTTCAAAAAATATATAATAAATGAGGGGAGTGATGAAATGTGCAACATATGGGGATATATAGGTTGGGATCTTATGGTTTGACTTCTAGGAATGCTTAAATGAGTGGTTCTTGAAATATGATTGCAAAGGATGTAGGACAGGTTTGGTGAAAAAATCATTTAAGCTGAAAAATGTTAAAATAACATATATTTATTGGATAGCAAGTGGAAAGAATAGCATGGAATGCTTTTCACACACACACATGGAGATTTAGTGTCATGGTTTACTTCTGAATTCCTTTCTCAATTGGGTATCATGAATCTTTTTGAATTTTGCTATGATATGATTTATGAGACATCTTTTTCTAATTTCACTATGAAGAACTCCTTGGTGTGGTTCGTGCATTGATCACTTTACTTTAAATAAAATTTCCTCAAATGATAAATCTTCAGTGTGTTTCAAATATATATATATATATATATATATATATATATATATATGAATCATTGTATTTGGATATGTGACTTTGCCCAGGAGTGCAAATGATTCGGTGTGGGGTGTGATCGTACCACGGTTCACTGTTTTATTCAACCCTTACACCGCAGTTTTAAACTAATTTTGTAATGAATATTACAAATATAATAATAAATTTCACTTCATGTTTGAATCAATCAATTAATGTTGATCAATATTATAATGGAAAATGTTACTTGTTTTTATTGTTTCAATGTAGGTGGATGTGATTTGGAGGGCCTTTGATAAAGTGGAAGAAAAATGGGCCAAAATTGCATGGATCCATGGACATATTTCTACTGTTTTGCATAGTACGCAAAATCCGTGCATCCAAATGGGCTAAAATTTTGTGGGCCTGTCCAAAATTTAATATTATATATTTCATATTAAGGAACCAAATTCTGATTCGGCTTCTATGGGGCCCATACGAACTGATCTGTCCAAGACACTGAATTTGTACCAAGTCAAATGCGGTGTTCTGTATTTTATCAATATCTTGAGCTGTAGTTGTCCAAATGGTGCCACACTTTCAGTGGAGACATTCAAGAGTTAGGTATACAACTTTTGTATTTTCTCCAAAGAAAGATAAGACTATATGAAGGCCGAAAAGTGTGGTACAAGTGGATTGAAGAAATTTGTGTGCCTAAAACCACCTTCCAATTTTCCTATAAAATGGAACCTTGGGCTCCCCATTTGCTAGTCTGGCCAAGAGGCAGGTGCTGCCATTTTGGAGTCCCCAAGGAGTCTTCTCAACATACCTAGAGATTCTAGAGGCTATGGGAGGTGCTACTTCAACATCTTCTTCTTCCCCTCCCATGGGTTTCTAAACCCCTTGTGATCACCCGGGGAGGAACGTGACGTAAATCCCAAGCTTCATGTTGTAATATTTGAATGATCTTTTGAATTCCAGGTTGTTGTGTTGTTTTTCATCATCCTATATTCTTATTTTATTGATTTATGTACTGGTATATCATGCTCAACTCATATGATCATGTTTGGGGGTACCCTTTCATGTGATGTTTCACACACCATTCACCACTTTCTTTTCCCCCTTTCAATTGAGGTGCTTGTGTGATTCATATTAGTCAATAGAACTCACACAAGCTATGTAAAGGCCATGTACATTTATGTCATGGTATTACAATGAAATACCATGCAAACCTGGAGAGAACATCGAATTCTTCATGTGTTTCCTTGGTGATTTCGGTTATGATGTCGAACACAAATCACCCAATCATTGGCGATGTCCCGTGAATCGTTATGTGTTTTAGACTAAGCCCTAGGAGGTATCCTAGTAAAAACTCAATAAAATTCTGGTTCTAGGTGTTACAAACCAGGGATTAAAAGATCATAACCCCATACCTTGAAGCGATGAAGGATGAGCATCACGAGACTTCCCCGGGTTGATCACGTTTAATCAATCTTGTTCATTTCTATTTTGTTTTATCGCTTTCATTTTCTATTTTCATCATTAATCATAAAACCCCCATGTTTTACATAACCTAATTCACCTTCTACTTTCATAATAAAAACCCTCTTTTTAAATTAATGATCTAAGGCTCCGTCGAGAGACGACCTAGGGTTTTTGCTATACTACAGAAATTCTAGTCAAAATTAAACAACTAATTTGACACGCTCGACAACACGATCAGGATCCTTATAATTACATGGTTTTATGGGGCATGGTTACAACTAACCATTCAAAAACTGTGTTCTCAATATATTTATCCAAATTCCCAACCATACTTGAAAAACTCAATAGAAACCAAAGGGTAAAAGAACAACATTGGGCGATAACATAGACATGTGGTCCTCCCACCTATTTCCATCAAACGGGAACAACAAAATCAAGATGGAAAAATTAAATGTTTAAACTTTTACTCATCCTTCATATGGAGGATAGGACATTGTGCATGGTTTTAAACAACACTGGGATTTCTCCTGACTGCATGCCAGCTTCTCTCTTGGACCTATGGATGGAGCTCAAATGACTGAAACATCTTTGGCCTCGTAGTTAGGCTTTATAAACCCCTAAAGAGAACATTTCCTTTCAATACCATGAAAACTATACCCTAATCCCAGATGGGTCCACTAAGACATAACACATTCTAAAACTCACTTTACCCTAACCTTCCATTTCACTGAAACAAGGGATTATACGATGCACACACACATCACACCTTGTTTCTTCGGGGGAGAAAAAATAGAAGGAAAGGACACATATAATTACCTTCCCCTAAAACAGGGGATTTTGATGTTTTCTAACAACATACATACTCCAAACATGTTAGATACTCTCATAAGATTTCAAGACCGTCACATTTATAGTCATTGAGAACACAACATCACAAGGCATCACCGAATGTGACCATTATTACTAATAGATACAATACATAAAAGGGACCATATGCCAAGCCCCAAATAACACACAATTCTGGAAAGTGTCCATAATAGCCTCTAATGACCAGATTTCCCACACTATTGGTTTAAGATAAACCCTTGTTTCGAAAAGACTACGAAGGACCCTAAGGCCTTGTTAGACACCATCCAGATACTCATCCACACTAATATCCCTGGATCACTTCCACCTTCAATGATTCAGGTAACTTAAGAAGCTGAGGTTTCTTTCAAACAACCATAAGAAATCTCTTGGTACAAGAGCTTCCAAAAAATAAATAATAAAAATGGTGTAAACTCAACCTCTCGAGATAAAGAAAAGGATTCCTTATATTGATCAATAGTAGGATTTTCTGATGGAGAAACAATCTGGGTTACACTTCAATCGGGAACAGACCCTTATTGGGGGTGTACCTTATCCAATTGAAGAACCAAAAGACCAAACCATGATGGTACATTGGTCAAAACGTGCCACAAACGAGAACCAAACAGGTGAGGGGAACCACCATAAAGGCTTCCTGAACTTTTCTCAGAAGATACCACTAACTATCCCTTCAACCCCACTTACCGACCAAACACACACCTGAAACACAGTTCAAAAATGAGGTGTTCTTGGACTCAAAACATCCCAAAATATCAACATTTTAAAAAAAACACAAAATAAACCCCATCCCAAACCATTCATTAAGACATCAAGTTTTCATTTAAAAACATTTCTTTGAAAACAGACAGTTTAGCGGTTAGCGTATCCACCAATGGTACCACATGGGCCTCACAATATCTTGTTTATTTACCACACCAAGAAACCTCTTAATATCTATCACAAAACTCATCCATACATTCCATTAACCATACATCGTCCCATATAACCCCATGAATGTAGTTTCTCATATAAATACCAACTTTAAAAAAAATTCATTCCACTTTTCAAAATGAAAACAATCAACAAATACTTCCTGTTTGAAAAGACTGTTAACCACAAAATAAAAATCCCAATAATTCAAATGAATAATCACTTTCAAGTCATATACATAAATTTAAAAACAAATCATCCGATTAAAAACACCTTTCAATAGTTTATAAAACACTATTGGGAACACTTTTTTTCAAAACCAACATTAAAAAAATTTCCTTCATTCATAAAAGGTGTAAACACACCATTTTACATTTCAAAAAAATTCTGGAAAAATAGTTACACCATTTCAAAAATAAATCCTTTTCCATACTTATTAGAAAATCATATCACAGAAATATTATTATTCTTAAAACCAAGTCATTTTTTATTTACAACAAAACATCAATGATTTCAAAACTAAAGAACGCAATACAATGGGAGAGTAAACTAGTTTCAGTGGGTGACTTGGACATATGGTTGGTAGCCATACGCCAATCACTTAACCATCATGGAGAGTGATCTAGGGAAATATCCTCATCTCCACATGGCTTTCTAGGCCCTATGAGCTCACTAGACCATTAACCCAACTCCATTTTCATTTCCCATAATCATCATTAAACCAAGAAAACCAAAGGGCTCAAACAAATCCAGACTTCCACTGGAAACTTGAATCCAGTCATGGGGTGTGCTGGCTAAGCACACTACCCATAATCAGAATATCATGTCCTGATAGTCCGACATCCAGACTATCCTAACTATTACCTTTTTAACATTACCCATAAGAGCGAACATCCTCTGATTCCATTTTATCACGAACCGAATCTTGTCACCATCTAAACCGGAACCAAACCCGGGGCACAACAAGGCCCTAAGGGAATTCCAAATACCCACAGGATGGCACATGTGCCTAGGTATCATAAACTGAAAACTGTGAATGATTTTCCCTAGTTTATAAACATAAAATAGGAAACAAATCCAATAAAACAAATCTGGATTTTTCAAACAAAATCATCTTTTATAAAATTTCAGAATTTAATGACACAACATAAAACAATTCTCAAATACGATTAAAAGGTTACAAAACCATAAATAATATCCCAAGAACCTCTACATGGCAAGAGGCACTACCCTTAATCCATCTCCACAACATCGTATCACATAGGACCGCTAAAACCCGAACCATTGGAACAAAAGATGTCCCCAAACCTTGGACAACAAATTCAGAAAGTCTAATTCCATCCAAAGGTGTAAGTAGTGTGTGAGCCAAAGCATTGTATGATACCACCACTAACATAGTTCATGTGATAAAAATTCAAAGATGAATATCATGCATGTTTTCAAAAACATGAAATGCTAGTTACAATTTCTAAAAGATGAAACTTTTAAAATTAAAATAAATTTTAAGTGGGATATTTTAAAAAATACACACCTTTTAATAAAATGAAAATGGTACAAAAATATCCATCCAAACATATAGTATGCCAAAAATAAGAGTAAAACATCTAATGAGCATAAGCAACAGGAAACAACCCATAGGCACTAGCTCGTTAGGGGTCCCAAGTACCTCATATCTCGGTGAGAGTAACCATCACAATATCTGTTCTCATGCATGAGCCACTATTAGGGAACATACCCCTAACCTAGTGGTCCCTAATAATCATCATCATCATAGTTTAGTTAGTGTTGTAAGCATCAATCTTGCAACAAGAAACTGAGGCCAAACCTCGCGGGATGACTAGCATATTATTACACGTCCACCCACTTAGATATTTGGGGTTCTCTCTTGTGCTCAAACAAGTTCAAAAATCCATGAAATACAATTTTCACATGAAAATACCACTTCCACATCACATATCAGTTAAAGAGCCCATATTCAGATCACACAATCATAACATCCCCATTTTCATTCAAATTTGTTTTGAAATCCAACTCACTCAACAATAACTGACAAAACATTTTGCATATCTTTCACAATTCAACACATCCTTTAACAATTTTATAAAATATTTCCCAATATGAAAAAAATCACATAACATCCCAATAAAATGTTACATAATACCCTTTTCATAAACAAAATCCATTTTCACATCACACTCACACAAAACAACCCACATCACGTTCACATCACTTTAACATTTCAGTAATTCCGTTAAACATTTTTATGTAACATTTCCAATAGGATACACATCAAATGACAGCCCCCTTCACATTTAAAATGGACCATTTAAAAATATAAACAATCAAAAAAATTCCAACATTTATTCACTTGTTAAATAAATCATTAATCCATTCAAATCTTTTATAAAACAATTCTAAGTACTATACCCAAGCTTTTCACATAAAACCAATTTCAAAACCATCATTCAAGGAAACAATTACACCAATACCAATACTAAACATAATTTTAAGCCCTATAATGAATTAAAAAACCACTCTCAAGAATTATAAAATTACCACAAATAATACCACAAAAGATGCACATGAAAACATGCACATTTTCCTAAAACACTTTCAAGAGGTATAACATGGTTTTACACATAAAACCCATTGAAAACTCATCTTTAAAACCCAATGGCATACTAAGACCCTACTGAAGCATAATTGGCCACCCAAACATGATTTTATAAACCAATTACATATGATATAAAATACACCCAAATAATACCCCAAGAGTTACACATGAAAAAAACCCAAATTTCAAGCTCAAATGCAACGATAAAATTAAATGCTTAACCAAATCAATCATAAATAGTTTTTTCACCAAAAAAACATTTGAGGAATATGAAATATGAGTAAATATAATAAGTTAACTCATCATAAAATTGTTACACATGAAATCACCTACCTTTTTGTGTCGAAACACTCAAAACATGGTGCAAAACATCTACCGCACAATCGCCACACCACAAGGGGGTGAAAACCATCCCAAAACCACACTATTTGACAAAAAAGGCAACAAAAAACCCTAGGTTCAAACCCTAACTTCTGTACATTTTAAAACATCATGATAGAGGGAGGAAACACTAAGGAAAATGGAAGAAACCAACAAGGAATCATTTACCTTGAACAATCTTATAGAAATCACCCCAAAACCACTAAAGGTTGAATCTAAAAGCAACCAAAACTAGTCAGTAGGCTCAAATTAGGATTATTAGGTTATATAAGGACTAAAATGGAGGATATTGAGTGAAAATTGAAAGGTTTTTGAAAGAATGAAATTACCTTCTCAAATATGGATGATTTGATAAACCCTAAGAATTTGTTCTCTAATTCACGATCCAAATGAGCTCCAAATCGGTGAAATAGATAATAAGAGTGAGCAATAGGTTATTGGTTTTATGTGGGAGTTTGAATCCTAGAAAAAACTATACAAAATTAATGAGATATTGAAAACTTAAAAAAATAATTTAAATCAGTAAATGGGATTATGGGTAGGGCCAAAACCTTAATAACATTCCCAGATCCATCATTATTATGGATTTATATGGGGTCCAGATTGATATGGTGGTTTTAATATAGTAGGGGATTCCAATTGGGAAGTGGAATGGGTGTAAAATGTTGAAAAAAGAAGGAATTATAAAAGAAAAAAATTTATTTTTAAATTTGAAAATGGGCTCACAGTTTGGACGAAATTTTGAAAACCCACCATTTCCACAAAAATGAATAGGAAACCACCAAAATAAAGAAATGTTGGAAATTAAATGAAAAAAACATTAAAATAAGTCATGGGTGTGACAATTTCTACTACCATAAAACTTTCTGCCCTCAGAATTCCACAGTAAGGCCAAAAGAAAAAAGCAAAGCCAACCGAAAGGCCAAAATGGACTCCTTTTCCATGTTTCACCCACCCTCAAAACCCCAAAACACATAAAATTGATCAATAAAGAAAGTAATACTCTCACCAAAAAAGACATACACCACTTCTTGAAATGATCCAGTATATTAATATTTTTTCTCAAAAGAAAACTCCTCAAACAATATCCAAATAGGATTCCAGCAATTTACCCAAAATAACAACAACAATGTTCAAGGTTACACTTACCTAGATTTAACTAGACTGTTGGGTGTTCTTCAATCCCAATGGTTACCAAAGGAAGATGTTGGAAGTTAGATAGTTCTGAACATGACTACCTACCACCAAGCCAAAACTAAGGACCAATCTTAGTTACTATTATGGGGAGACATAAATGGGCTCCCCACCAAAAGAGACAACTCAAATTTTCTCGAGATAGGATCAGGACTCTAACAGGAGGAGGCCCGAAAGGACTCCCTAGTACAAGGGGTAGACCTCCATTCAAAATTTCTAAAGGAACATACATGAGAATCATAGAGGGTCTCCCCACCATAACAACCAAAAATCTTAACTGACCATCATGGGCAGAGATAGGAAGAACCAAAATTTAAAGAGTAGGGACGACCACAAAGTTAATCTGCACAGTTTGAGAAATTGTACGCTAACTGTGTGGATCCTTATACTTGAATGGTTTTCTTGGGAATGGTTACTACTAAGGCATGTGCAAACCATGTTCTTAACCTCTCTAGCCAAATTCCCAATCATACTCCAAAAACACAATAGAAACCCAATGTTAAAAGAATGACATTGGTAAATAACTTCGATATGAGGTCCTCCCACCACTTTCCATTGAACGGGAACAACAAAATCAAGATGGAAATATCCTAGTTTTATACTATTCCCCATCTTTCATACTAAGGATAGGACATTGTACAAGGTTTTAAATGACCCAGATATTTCTACTAACTATGTGCCAGCTTCTCTCCAAGACCTATGACTAGATATCAAATGATTTCAGCATCTTTGGCCTCGTAGTTAGGCATTAGAAACCCCTAAACTGAATTTTCTTTTTAGTTCCATGAAAACTATACCCTAATCCCAGATGGGTTCTCCAAGACATAACACATTCCAAAACTAACTTTTCCATAACCCTCAATTTCACTGAAACAATGGCTTATAAGATGCACACACACATCACACCCTGTTTCTTCGAGTGATAAACAACATAAGGAAATGAAAAATATAATTACCTTCCTCTAAAACAGAGGATTTTGATGTTTTTATACAAGATACATAATCCCAGAATGTTAGAGAATCTCATAGGATTTCATGACCTTCACCTTTACAGTCAATGAGAACACGACATCACAAAGCATCTCTAAATGTGACCATTACGACTGATAGAAACAATACATGAAATGGACCTTATGCCAAGTCCCCAAACAACACACAATTCCAGAAAGTGGCCATAATAATACCCTCTCATGACCAAATTTTCCACATTGGTAGTTTCACATAAACCCTTACTTCGAAGAGACTATAAAGGACCCAGAGGCTTTCTTAGACATCATCCAGATACTCATCCACACTGACAACCCAAGACCACTTAAACCTTCAATGAATCATTTAACTTACAAAACTACTGTCTCTTTCAACCTTCAATGATTCCAATAAATTAAGAAACTACTGTCTCTTTCAACCTTCCACAAGAACTCTCTCATTACAATAGGGTCCACAAAATAAATAAAGGAAATAGTGTAAACTCAATATCTCAAGCTTCAAAAAAGGATTCTTTATATTGATCAACTATATGATTTTCCTATGGTGAAATAATCTTTGTTAAACATCAATCATACACTAACTCTTAATGAGGGTATACTTTATGAAATGAAAGAACCCAAGGACCAAACCATGCTTGTACATTGGTCAAAACATGCCATAAACAAGAAACGAACACGTGAGTGTAACCACCATAAAGGCTTCCTAAACGTTTCCCAGAAGAGACCACTAACTAGCCCTTCAACCCTGCTTACTTAACAAACACAAAACCAAAACATGGTTCAAACAAGAGGGGTTCTTGGACTCAAAATATCCCACAATATCAACATTTAAAAAACAAATAATACACACCATACCAAACCAATGATTAAGACATCAAGTTTACCTTTAAAAACTTTTCTCAAAAAACAAATGGATCTGGGGTTACTGTATCCACCAATGGTACCCCATGGGCATCACACATGCATGTTTCTATGCCACACTGGGCACCATCCTCATATCCATACCAACACTCAAACAGTCATGCCATTAACCATCCATCATCCCATATAACCCCATGCAAGTGGTTGTTCATAGAAATACCAAATGTTAAAACAAAAATTCATTCTACTTTTCAAAACCAAAACAATCAGCCAATACATTCTTTTTCACAAGACTGCATACCATGAAATCAAAATCGAAATCATTCAAATGAATACTCACTTTCATGTCATATAAATAAATTTCAAAACATCTCATCCCATTAAAACACTTTTCAAGAGTTTATAAAACTATATTGGGATCACTTTTTAAAAACCAACTTTAACATACTTTCCTGATTTTAAAGAGGTACAAACACACCATTTTCCATTTCAAAACGATTCAGAAAATTTACTTCCACCATTTCAAAAATTAAAACATTTCCATATTTATTATAAAATCATTTCACAGAAACTTTATTCTTCTTAAAACCAAGTCATTTTTTCTTTAAAGCAAAACTTCAAAGATTTCAAACTAAAGAACATATTACAATGATTGAGGAAACTAGTTTTAGTGAGTGACTTCAACAAGTGGTTGACGACCATACGCTAATCACTTCACCGTCATATAGAGTTCTCTAGGGAAATATACCCAACTCTACATGGATTTCCCTGTCCTGCAAGCTCATGAGACCATTAACCCAACTCTCTTTTCATTTTTCATAATCTTCATCAAACCAAGAAAACCAAAGGACTCAAACAAATCTCGACATCCCATGGAGACTCAAAACCCATCATGGGGTACGATGGCTAGGCACAATACCCATAAAAGGAATGTCAAGTCCTGACTGTCCTAAGTCCTCACTATCCTAATGATTCTCTATATAACAGACCCAAATGAGTGAACCTCCTCTGATACCATTTTTTTACAAACTGAATCCGGTCACCATCTAAACCGACACTAAACCCCGCCCAAAACAAGACCTAAAGGGCGTTCTCGGTCCCCACGAAATGGAATAAGTGACTAGGAATCATAAAATGAAAATTGGTAAAAATTTACATGAGTTTATAAACATCAAATAGAATACAAATCCAATAAAATGAATCTGGATTTTTAAAACAAAGCCATCTTTTATAAAATATGATAATTTAATTAAACAACTTAAAACAATTATAAAAGACCATTGAAAAGGTAAAGACAATAAATAACATCCCCAAAACCTCCACATATCAAGAGGAACCACCCTCAATCCATCTACACAACATCAAATCATGTTGGACTGCTAAAACCCAAACCATAGGCACAAAAGTTGTTCCAAAACCTATGGAAACAAATTCAGAAAGTCTACTTACACCCAAAGGTGTTATTAGGTTGTGAAAAAAATCCCAATAGTATACAAACACTAATATATTCCATGTGATAAACATTCAAAGATGAAAATAAATCAAGTTTTCAAAAACCTAAAATGCAAGTTATAATTTCTAAAAGAAGTAACTTTTAAAATTAAAACAGTTTTCAAGTGAGCTATTTTAAGGAATCAACACTTTTAAATAAAATTACAAGGCTACTTAAATTTCTATACAAACATACCATGTAACACCCCAAGATTCTACGGTACGCTTCTCTTTGAATAATGCGATAGCGTGTGTTGTACGCAACACCGAGTTCTAACAACCAATCAAACTAGCTGTTATGAATAGTAATACCTACTTTTTGAAATTATATATATATCTTATATTTCAAAATGGACTTAATTTTTGGATTTGGAATATCTTATTTATCCTAAGATGAAATTTTGGTACTTTTCGGATAACTTTAATATTTTGATGAATAGTGAAAATTACTAAATTTTAATTAAAAACAACTTTTTAATCAAAATAATTAATAGTGATAAATTATGAATTTGAGTGGATTTAAAGTATATTCAGAATATATTTTTACCATTTAATATAATTTTGGTCATTGGACATAATTTTACAATTAAACCGAACATAAACAAGTGCCAATCTTTTGATAGTTATTATCTCTTAAAAACACGCTTTTTGTTTTAACAGCGGGAATTAATTTTAAATTAATTTCTGCCACTTCAGTGTTTTGAATTTATAAAAATGGATTCCATATTTGGAATCAAGATGTTCAAATTGTTTAAATAGGTAACTTTTATTTTTAGACATTTTGAATAATTACTCTGGTAAATATTTTATTTACCATGGTTAAAGGTAAATCTGGTAAATAAGGGTTAAAACATAATATTATAATAATACTAAATTACCCTAAAACGTGTCCTAGCCTTATTTTATGATACATGTTCGACCATAGGCATCTTTGGGTCGATTTTGGGACCCCATGGTGCCACTTGTAGGTGATAGGGACACTTTATTTTAATTAAGTTAAAATGAATACAAAAATGACACAAGCATATATCTTTTAGAAAAACAATTTTTACATAGGGTTATATATGTTGGATTTTGGATTATAAATATTCATCAGAAAGATAAAACGATTTCCTACATAGTAATATTTTATTTATAATTTTTAGGCATTAAATAATTTAATTTATTTATGACACAATGATGATGAATTAATTACTATAATAGTGAAAAATTAAAATAATTGATATTATAAATACCCAAATAAATATAATATGAAACTTTTAATGAATTAAAATAATTTTATAGGATAATATGATATATTAGGATTTATTTAATTTACTTTTTTCTAAGTAATCAATCTGTTATGAGTTTCACAAAAATCAACTATTGAATAGTGTCAAAATTGACATAAAAGAGTTCTTAAAACCAATATTATATTATTAATTGATATTAAATTCCTAAAAAACTAAGGTTCGGCCAAGAGACTTATATCATGATAGTTTCATCATTAATTGACCACTTGGGGGTCACTTGGATGTATATAGTAAGTTTATTAACCATATTATATAAAAATACAAAGAGACATTGTAAAAGTGAAACTAATTAGCTTAGAGTTAATACTTAAAGATAAGGTTAATATAAGTACCCAAACCTGTCTAAATTCTATTGGTTGAGTTTTTTTCGACCTATCCCCACATTAACATTTAAATAATCAACTTTGGAGCCATTATAAACCGAATATTAATTTATTATAAATTAATATTTCTAGCTTTTCCAAAGGTGCCCCTCACCCCTCTTATAAAAGGGCACTCCACCTTCTCATTTCTTCACACCTTCAAAGCCTTTTGGTTCGGCCATACTCTGCCCAAATACTCTCCCAACTTCCCTCACTACAACCTATAGGCCTTAGTTTTATCAGAAAGACAACCTAAGGAGCCCTTTTGATCAAATCAAAAGGAAGAACCCGAAGAAGAGGTAATGATTTCACCACCCTTTTCCAAGTTCATTTCTTCTTCCACTTCTTCTTCCTTTGTTGTTACCATTCTAAAATAATGACTCCAGTATCATATATATACTGTGATATTATTATAAATATGGTACAACCATATTCAGTATTCTATCCACCCTTTGAATAACATGTCACCATACGTGCGTATGTACGGCTTATCGTCTCCACGTCGTGGTGTAATTGTTATTCAATATATTATTATTTGGATGGGTATAATAATGAAATGTAACTCATGTAAATAATAAATATAACATGTTAATGATTCTGTATATATGATATACCATCCATTTATATATTATTTTAAAAGAATGATATTGTCGCTCGTGCGTACGTACGGACTACCGTCTCCACGAACGCGATGAGATTCATTCTCCATCGTATCCATTCAAGTATAATTATCATTTGATGATTTAAAAAATAATGTTTAAGGACTTGATATCATTATGGATATGAATAATATACAACCTATCCTTTATAAACATGTCTTACATAACAAAACATATAAAAGAAAACAAGTAAGTTAACACCTGAAACAACGATAATACTAAGATATTATTATCAAATCAATATTAAAAGATCATATATGATATCATATTAATGTATATGATTCATATATAATTTAATAACAATTATTTCACCATTATATAGGAGTTTAACCTACCCCAACCAAGGAAAAGTACAAGGTAAGGGTTATTTCACAATCTCTTCATTATCTAAGGTTGTTTATTCATAATTATCTACTGGGATCTCTTTATCATCCACATCCATGTTTCTTAAAAATATATTTCAAAACATTTTTACTATTTACTAGAATATGAGTTAAAGTCATTTATACCCTTTTTGACTTTTATAAGTGGTTTATAAAGGAATCTTTCCATCATTTTCAAAACAAGGTCATTTTTAACCTTTCGACAGAATTAAGGTAAGAATATTTTTTTTAACTTATACGGCGGGTGAGGCTATTTTCCGCCGTTATAAAATCTTCACAGCTTACCTTACAAGATTATAAGAATATTTTCAAAGAAAATGTTTTATTTTATAAATATATGACTCTTAAATGATTTCAAAAATAGAAAGAGATATTTCTCTAAAAAGAGTTTTGATTTCATCTACGTCAACATCCTTTGATGGATTTTATGCTTATTTGTAGTTGATTTATTAAGATACAAAAATT
Source organism: Viscum album (assembly GCA_963277665.1). NCBI lineage: Eukaryota > Viridiplantae > Streptophyta > Magnoliopsida > Santalales > Viscaceae > Viscum > Viscum album. The sequence goes on along the minus strand of OY728148.1, from coordinate 1,476,000,668 downwards.
ATATATTGTATTGAAGGTTTTGTGATATGTTTGACTATGGATGTGCTATTTTTATACCATTCATAGTTTATGATGAAAGTATTGACATTTCGTATGCTAGTTTTAATGCAAATGTTTAAATTATGTTTAAACCTTTTCATATGGGAATGCATTGGACTTAATATGTGACGGGTGGAGCCTGCTATAGCTCCTCGATGCATCGGTAGGTCTCATGATACAAACTAGTGTCTTGGCACAAGGCCTTGACAAAATCTTATTTGTAGTCTTGGCACGAGGCCTTGGCTATGTGGTTATCATAGTCTGGAATTATGCATTCCATCATTATGAAAGCGGTTATTGATATTGCATGTGATTATTCGATTAGTAGAATATCCATGTGAATAGGTAAATAGAATTATTACATTTTACTTTTTCCATACTATGTTGAAGTTCAAGTTTAAAAGGCTTTTGTTTTAGTAATGCATTGCCTTAAATGTTTATGCTTATTTTTGAAAGTTCCGCTATATTGTTATCCTTACTGGGCATTTGAGCTCACCCCTTTTCTATGTTTTATTTTTCCCAGGATGTGAAGAAGTAAGTTATGAATGACCTGCAAGGATAATATGTGGGGATATGAGTGTGGAATATGGAGACTATGTTGTTGTAGTAGTTTTTCACTTTGTAATGTAATGTAAAACATTATGAATATATCTTCCAAGGCTACTAAACCAATCGGTCTTTCGAGATTTGATCTTTCTTGTGATCATGCCAATGTAATGTAATAATGGACCGACTCTGGGTAACTAGGCTCGGGGCATTACAGTTGGTATCAGAGCAAGTTTAGTACAAACCTTGGAAGCTAGATTTAGATAAACTCTGATTAGAGCACGTAGACCTAAGATGAACTTTGATGATTAGTATAGAAGAACTTCCTATAATTTTGGTATTGTAGGGATTTTGTGAGTTTTCCGAGCAATACATCCCTGTCTGGATACGAGCAAGTAGAGGCGGCTCTGGAACAGATGTACCTAGGGGTAAAACCTGAAAACACCGCTTTGAGCTAGACTCGAACGGGGACTGGTGCACCACAACGGGCCTTGCTGCACTCTTGGTTACGACACTCCCGGGGGATATTCTTAGGATAACTCTCATTTTCTTTACAAATCATTATGAAGGGTTTATGAGTATATAATTCCTCAAAGAAAACATTTTTATGATTATGGATTATATCCATAAATAGTTCAATTTATGTTAAGTGTTTTATAAGTATGGGATTATGTATTTTGATTCATAAACTGATCTAGTTTATGCCATTGTTTAGAAATGGTGCCTAGTGGAAGAAATGGAAACTGTATCAATGCACGCACTCCATGTAGGGATTGCCCTCCTGCTCAAGATAATTATAGCGGAGCTGGTGATGCAACTGGTGCCGATCAGCTAATCACCATACTGGGACAACTCACTCAGGTTATGAATAATAACCTTACCCGTATGGATCACCCTGATCCACAGCGTGGAGGATAAATGTTAGATCGATTCATGAGGCAACAACCACCAACGTTCAATGGGAGTACAAATCCCTTAGTAGCTGGGCAATGGATAAATTCCCTAGAGAAAATATTTCAGGCTTTGGGGAGTAGTGAAAGGGAAAAAGTTATCATGGCAGTTTACCTCCTCACTGGAGATGTTGATCAATGGTGGTCATTGATTCAAAACATGAAGGAAGATGATGAAGTATCAAATATGGAATGGAGGTAGTTCAAAGATCTGTTTTTAGAAAAATACTTTCCTCGCGACCATCGAGCAGATATGGAAAGGCAATTTCTGAGTCTGAGACAAAAGGAGGATGAGAATGTCACAAAGTATGAGGCTAACTTTACAAGGTTAGCGAGGTATGCTGGAGATTATATTCGCAACCCAAGAAGTAAGATTGATCGTTTCTTTGATGGGTTAAAACCATTTCTCCGTCGAGGATTAGTCTCACAATCCTTTTCATCGTACGAAGACATTGTCTCATGTGCTATCAAGACCGAAAAGGAATTCTCTAAGTATTATGACTTTAAAGCAAAGCAAGAGAAGAAGAGACCTACTGATCAATCTGGGAATGGAAATAAGGGGAAGAAGGGAAAGGTTGAATATCCATCTTGTGGTAAATGCGGGAAGAAACATCCTGGTACTTGCTTGAAGGGAATGGGAGTCTGTTACAAGTGTGGTGAAAAAGGCCACCAAGCTCGTGATTGCAAGGGGAAGAAGGAAGCTACCAACGTTCAGTGATACAATTGTAGGGAGATTGGGCATTATGAAAATGCATGTCCTAAGCGTCAGGAGAACTTACCTCATAAAATGCCAAGGGATCAAGGCCAGGCTTATGCTATCACTACTGCTGAGGTAGAAGCTCCGAAAGACGTGGTGGCAGGTAATTTAATGGTTTCCTCAAGTTTAGCAAATGCATTATTTGATTCTGGATCATCGCATTGTTTCATATCTTCCCAATTTTCTAAGAAAATTAGATATTTCCAATTTGATTTAATAAGGCAGTTTTCTGTTAAAACTCCTAAGGGAAGTATCATTGCAACAATGTTTTGTGAATCAGTCCCCATTAGAGCACATAAATGTTTGTTATCTGCTGATCTCATCGTCATACCTATGATTGAGTTTGATATAATCCTTGGTATGGATTGGCTTTCGGACTATGATGCGAAGATTTATTGTAAGAAGAAAGAGGTTACGATTCTTGATGATAATGATAAGGAACACCTTATCTTTAGAGCAGAATCGTCACCACCTAATTCTTATTTAGATCCACCCCCAGTAGCTCAACTTAATTCAATTATTGGGGAGGAAGAGAATGAAATAACTATCGGTGAGGAAAGGAATGTTCAAATAGAGGATGTACCTGTTGTGAAAGAATTTATAGATGTATTTCCAGAAGATTTACCTGGACATCCTCCAGAACGAGAAGTTGAGTTTTCTATTGATTTGATTCCTGGATCAAGGCCTATATCGAAGACCCCTTATAGAATGGCCAATGTAGAATTAGTTGAACTAAAGAAACAACTAGAGGAATTGAGTAATAAGGGATTTATTCTCCCTAGTGTTTCTCCATGGGGAGCCCCTGTTCTTTTTGTTAAAAAGAAAGATGGATCTATGACGTTATGTATCGACTATAGGGAGATCAATGCTATAACGATAAAGAACAAGTATCCCCTACCTCGTATTGATTATTTATTTGACCAACTGCATGGAGCTCAATACTTTTCAAAGATTGGCCTTCGATCTGGATACCATCAGTTGTGTGTGAAGAAGGAAGACATTCCGAAAACAGCATTTCGAACCAGGTACGGGCATTACGAGTTTACTGTAATGCCGTTTGGATTGACTAATGCACCATCTGTATTCATGGATCTGATGAATAGAGTTTTCAAGGAGTATCTCAATGAATTTGTGGTGGTATTTATTGATGATATCTTGGTATACTCCAAAACCTATGAAGATCATGAAAATCACTTGCGCATTATCTTGAAGACTCTGAGGAGGCATGAATTATATGGGAAGTTTAGCAAGTGTGAATTCTGGCTTCAGGAGATTTCTTTTCTTGGCCATATTGTCTCAAAATATGGAATATCTGTTGATCCTTCTAAGACCAAGGCAATCCAAGAATGGCCAGCACCTACGAGTATAACTGAGGTACGTAGTTTTATTGGTTTGGCAGGTTATTATCGACGTTTCGTCCAGAATTTTGCCCGATTGGCTAACCCATTAACGAAGCTCACACGTAAAGGGGTTAAATTTGTTTGGACAAAAGAGTGTGAAGAATGTTTCGAAGAACTGAAGAGAAGATTAGTCAATGCTCCTATATTGACTCTACCATCGGGGAATGATGGGTTCGTTATTTATAGTGATGCATCAAAGAAAGGACTTGGTTGTGTCCTTATGTAGAATGATAGAGTTATTGCCTATGCATCACGACAGTTGAAAAGTCATGAACAAAACTATCCTACTCATGATCTCGAGTTAGCAGCTGTGATCTCTGCTTTGAAGATATGGAGGCACTACCTCTATGGTGAAAAATGTGATATTTATACTGATAACAAGAGTTTGAAGTATATTTTCTCACAAAAATAACTCAACATGAGGCAAAGGAGATGGCTTGAATTACTCAAGGATTATGATTGCACGATACACTACCACTCGGGGAAAGCAAACAAGGTGGCAGATGCTTTGAGCAGAAAAGACCATGGAGTTTTGAACATGATGAGAATTGAAAGGGGTCCAATTTTCATGGATCTAGTGAAGATGGACATGGGAATAACCAGGGAAGGTGAAACATGAATGCTTTTTCCAATGGTTTCCAAACCATATTTACTAGAAAGGATTAAGAGTTCTCAGACCGATGATGAAGAATTTCAAAAGAAGATTAAAGCTGTGAATGATGGGAGATTGAGAGACTTTGTGTATGAAGATGGAATTTTGAAATTTGGGAAGAGACTTTGTGTTCCCGATTTACCTGATCTAAAAATGGAATTGCTGGATGATGCTCATAGTTCCAATTTCTCTATACACCCTGGGAGCACCAAAATGTATAGAGATTTGAAGGAAAATTTTTGGTGGGACAACATGAAGAGGGAGATTGCTGATTTTGTGTCAAGATGTATGGTTTGTCAACAAGTGAAAGCTGGAAGGCAACAGCCTGGAGGAGTCATGCAACCTCTTCCCATACCGGAGTGGAAATGGGACAATATTACGATGAACTTTGTCATGGGGCTACCAAAGACTCCTAGAAGGAACGATTCAATATGGGTTATTGTTGATCGTCTTACCAAGTCAGCACATTTTCTTGCTATAAGAGAAGATCTACCCCTGGAACTTCTAGCAAGACTATATATTAATGAAGTTGTGAGACTTCATGGAGTACCCCTATCGATTGTTTCTGATCGTGATCCCCGTTTTACTTCAAGATTTTGGAAAAGTCTTCAGAAATCCCTGGATACTAAACTTCATTTGAGCACTGCTTACCACCCTCAGATAGACGGACAATCAGAACGGACTATTCAGACCTTAGAAGACATGTTGAGATCTGGCTCACTTGATTTTCAGGTTATGTGGGATCAATATTTACCACTGGTATAATTTTCCTATAACAATAGCTTCCATTCGAGTATTCAGATGGCACCATATGAAGCGTTATACGGAAAGAGATGTCGTACACCAACCTGTTGGGATGACGTTGGTGAAAGAAAACTTGTAGGCCCAGAACTGGTGGAGGAAACGGTGGAAAAGGTGAAAGTAATCCAAAATCACATCAAATCAGCTCAAAGTAGGCAGAAGAGCTATGCCGATAATCGAAGGAAGGATTTCGAATTTCAAGTCGGTGATCATGTTTTCCTGAAGGTATCTCCATGGAAGGGAGTCATACGTTTTGGTAAGAAAGGTAAATTGAGTCCATGGTACATCGGACCTTTCGAAATTCTAGAACGAATTGGGGCTGTAGCTTACCGATTGGAAATGCCGCCAAGTCTCTCCAAAGTTCACGATGTGTTCCACGTATCTCTGTTGAGGAAATACATGCCCGACCCAATGCATGTACTCACCTATGAGGAATTAGAACTGGAACCCGATCTTTCCTATTGTCAAGAGCCCGTCAGGATTCTTGATACGAGAGAACAAGTACTGAGAAACCGGACGACGCGTCTGGTAATAGTTTTGTGGAGAAACCATAAGATGGAAGATGCAACGTGGGAACCCGAGGAACTTATGATGAAGAACCACCCGAGTATTTTCATGCGGTAGTATTCTAGAAATTTTGAGGACGAAATTATTTGTAGGAGGGGAGAATGTAACACCCCAAGCTTCTACGGTACGCTTCTCTTTGAATAATGCTATAGCGTGTGTTGTACGCAACACCGAGTTCTAACAACCAATCAAACTAGCCGTTATGAATAGTAATACCTACTTTTTGAAAATATATATATATCTTATATTTCAGAATGAACTTAATTTTTGGATTCGGAATATCTAATTTAGCCTAAGATGAAATTTTGGTACTTTTCGGATAACTTTAATATTTTGATGAATAGTGAAAATTACTAAATTTTAATTAAAAACAACTTTTCTAATCAAAATAATTAATAGTGATAAATTATGAATTTGAGTGGTTTTAAAGTATATTCAGAATATATTTTTACCATTTAATATAATTTTGGTCATTGGACATAATTTTACAATTAAACCGAACATAAACAAGTGTCAATCTTTTGATAGTTATTATCTCTTAAAAACACGCTTTTTGTTTTAATAGCGGGAATTAATTTTAAATTAATTTCTTCCACTTCTGTGTTTTGAATTTAGAAAAATGGATTCCATATTTGGAATCAGGATGTTCAAATTGTGTAAATAGGTAACTTTTATTTTTAGACATTTTGAATAATTACTTTGGTAAATATTTTATTTACCATGGTTAAGGGTAAATCTGGTAAATAAGGGTTAAAAAATAATATTATAATAATAATAAATTACCCTAAAACGTGTCCTAGCCTTATCGGTTGATACATGTTCGACCATAGGCATCTTTGGGTCGATTTTGGGACCCCATGCTTCCACTTGTAGGTGATAGGGACACTTTATTTTAATTAAGTTAAAATGAATACAAAAATGACACAAGCATATATATTTTAGAAAAACAATTTTTACATAGGGTTATATATGTTGGATTTTAGATTATAAATATTAATTAGAAAGATAAAAATATTTAATACATAGTTATATTTTATTTATAATTTTTAGACATTAAATAATTTAATTTATTTATGACACAATGATGATGAATTAATTACTATAATAGTGAAAAATTAAAATAATTGATATTATAAATACCCAAATAAATATAATATGAAACTTTTAATGAATTAAAATAATTTTATAGGATAATATGATATATTAGGATTGATTTAATTTACTTTGTTCGAAGTAATCAATCTGTTATGAGTTTCACAAAAATCAACTATTGAATAGTGTCAAAATTGAGATAAAAGAGTTCTTAAAACCAATATTATATTATTAATTGATATTAATTTCCTAAAAAACTAAGGTTCGTCAAAGAGACTTATAACATAATAGGTTCATCATTAATGGACCACTTGGGGGTCACTTGGATGTATATAGTAAGTTTATTAACCATATTATATAAAAATACAAAGAGACATTGTAAAAGTGAAACTAATTAGCTTAGAGTTAATACTTAAAGATAAGGTTAATATAAGTACCCAAACCTGTATAAATTCTATTGGTTGAGTTGTTTTCGACCTATACCCACCTTAACATTTAAATAATCAACTTTGTAGCCATTAGAAACCTAATATTAATTTATTATAAATTAATATTTCTAGCTTTTCCCAAGGTGCCCCTCACCCCTCTTATAAAAGGGCACTCCTCCTTCTCATTTCTTCACACCTTCAAAGCCTTTTGGTTCGGCCAAACTCTACCCAACTACTCTCCCAACTTCCCTCACTACAACCTATAGGCCTTAGTTTGATCAGAAAGACAACCTAAGGAGCCCTTTTGATCAAATCAAAAGGAAGAACCCGAAGAAGAGGTAATGATTTCACCACCCTTTTCCAAGTTCATTTCTTCTTCCACTTCTTCTTCCTTTGTTGTTACCATTATAAAATAATGACTACAGTATCATATATATACTGTGATATTATTATAAATATGGTACAACGATATTCAGTATTCTATCCACCCTTTGAATAACATGTCACCATATGTGCGTACGTACGGCTTACCGTCTCCACGTCGTGGTGTAATTGTTATTCAATATATTATTATTTGGATGGGTATAATAATGATATGTAACTCATGTAAATAATAAATATAACATGTTAATTATTCTGTATATATGATATACCATCCATTTATATATTATTTTAAAAGAATGATATTGTCGCTCGTGCGTACGTACGGACTACCGTCTCCACGAACGCGATGAGATTCATTCTCCATCGTATCCATTCAAGTATAATTATCATTTGATGATTTAAAAAATAATGTTTAAGGACTTGATATCATTCTGGATATGAATAATATACAACCTATCCTTTATAAACATGTCTTACGTAACAAAACATATAAAAGAAAACAAGTAAGTTAACACCCGAAACAACGATAATACTAAGATATTATTATCAAATCAATATTAAAAGATCATATATGATATCATATTAATGTATATGATTCCTGTATAATTTAATAACAATTATTTCACCATTATACAGGAGGTTAACCTACCCCAACCAAGGAAAAGTACAAGGTAAGGGTTATTTCACAATCTCTTCATTATCCGAGGTTGTTTATTCGTAATTATCTACTGGGATCTCTTTATCATCCACATCCATGTTTCTTAAAAATATATTTCAAAACATTTTTACTATTTACTAGAATATGAGTTAAAGTCATTTATACCCTTTTTGACTTTTATAAGTGGTTTATAAAGGAATATTTCCATCGTTTTCAAAACAAGGTCCTTTTTAACCTTTCGACAGAATTAAGGTAAGAATGTTTTTTTTAACTTATACGGCGGGTGCGGCTATTTTCCGCCGTTATAAAATCTTCAAAGCTTCCCTTACAAGATTATAAGAATATTTTCAAAGAAAATGTTTTATTTTATAAATATATGACTCTTAAATGATTTCAAAAATATAAAGAGATATTTCTCTAAAAAGAGTTTTGATTTCATCTACGTCAACATCCTTTGATGGATTTTATGCTTATTTGTAGTTGATTTATTAAGATACAAAAATTCTATATTGTATTGAAGGTTTTGTGATATGTTTGACTATGGATGTGATATTTTTATACCATTCATAGTTTATGATGAAAGTATTGACATTTCGTATGCTAGTTTTAATGCAAATGTTTAAATTATGTTTAAACCTTTTCATATGGGAATGCATTGGACTTAATATGTGACGGGTGGAGCCCGCTATAGCTCCTCGATGCATCGGTAGGTCTCATGAGACAAACTAGTGTCTTGGCACAAGGCCTTGACAAAATCTTATTTGTAGTCTTGGCACGAGGCCTTGGCTATGTGGTTATGATAGTCTGGCATTATGTATTCCATCATTATGAAAGTGGTTATTGATATTGCATGTGATTATTCGATTAGTAGAATATCCATGTGAATAAGTAAATGGCATTATTACATTTTACTTTTGCCAAACTATGTTGAAGTTCAAGTTTAAAAGGCTTTTGTTTTAGTAATTCATTGCCTTAAATGTTTATGCTTATTTTTGAAAGTTCCGCTATATTGTTATCCTTACTGGGCATTTGAGCTCACCCCTTTTCTATGTTTTATTTTTCCCAAGATGTGAAGAAGTAAGTTATGAATGACCTGCAGGGATAATATGTGGGGATATGAGTGTGGAATATGGAGACTATGTTTTTGTAGTAGTTTTTCACTTTGTAATGTAATGTAAAACATTATGAATATATCTAGTGTTTCCAAGGCTACTAAACCAATCTGTCTTTAGAGATTTGATCTTTCTTGTGATCATGCCAATGTAATGTAATAATGCACCGACTCTGGGTAACTAGGCTCGGGGCTTTACAGTTGGTATCAGAGCAAGTTTAGTACAAACCTTGGAAGCTAGATTTAGATAAACTATGATTAGAGCACGTAGACCTAAGATGAACTTTGAGGATTAGTATAGAAGAACTTCCTAGAATTTTGGTATTGTAGAGATTTTGTGAGTTTTTCGAGCAATACATCCCTGTCTGGATACGAGCAGGTAGAGGCGGCTCTGGCACAGATGTACCTAGGGGTAAAACCCGAAAACACCGCTTTGAGATAGACTCGAACGGGAACTGGTGCACCACAACGGGCCTTGCTGCACTCTTGGTTACGACACTCCCGGGGGATATGCTTAGGATAACTCTTATTTTCTTTAAAAATAATTATGAAGGGTTTATGAGTATATAATTCCTAAAAGAAAACATTTTTATGATTATGGATTATATCCATAAATTGTTCAATTTATGTTAAGTGTTTTATAAGTATGGGATTATGTATTTTGATTCATAAACTGATCTAGTTTATGCCATTGTTTAGAAATGGCGCCTAGTGGAAGAAATGGAAACCGTATCAATGCACGCACTCCATGTAGGGATTGCCCTCCTGCTCAAGATAATTATAGTGGAGCTGGTGATGCAACTGGTGCCGATCAGCTAATCACCATACTGGGACAACTCACTCAGGTTATGAATAATAACCTTACCCGTATAGAGCACCCTGATCCACAGCGTGGAGGATCAATGTTAGATCGATTCATGAGGCAACAACCACCAACGTTCAATGGGAGTACAAATCCCTTAGTAGCTGAGCAATGGATAAATTCCCTAGAGAAAATATTTCAGGCTTTGGGGAGCAGTGAAAGGGAAAAAGTTATCATGGCAGTTTACCGCTTCACTGGAGATGCTGATCAATGGTGGTCATTGATTCGAAACATGAAGGAAGATGATGAAGTATCAAATATGGAATGGAGGGAGTTCAAAGATCTGTTTTTAGAAAAATACTTTCCTCGCGACCATCGAGCAGATATGGAAAGGCAATTTCTGAGTATGAGACAAAAGGAGGATGAGAATGTCACAAAGTATGAGGCTAACTTTACAAGGTTAGCAAGGTATGCTGGAGATTATATTCGCAACCCAAGAAGTAAGATTGATCGTTTCTTTGATGGGTTAAAACCATTTCTCCGTCGAGCATTATTCTCACAATCCTTTTCATCGTACGAAGACATTGTCTCATGTGCTATCAAGACCGAAAACGAATTCTCTAAGTCTTATGACTTTAAAGCAAAGCAAGAGAAGAAGAGACCTGCGGATCAATATGGGAATGGAAATAAGGGGAAGAAGGGAATGGTTGAAAATCCATCTTATGGTAAATGCGGGAAGAAACATCCTGGTACTTTCTTGAAGGGAATGGGAGTCTGTTACAAGTGTGCTGAAAAAGGCCACCAAGCTCGTGATTGCAAGGGGAAGAAGGAAGCTACCAACGTTCAGTGCTACAATTGCAGGGAGATGGGGCATTATGCAAATGCATGTCCTAAGAGTCAGGAGAACTTACCTCAGAAAAGGCCAAGGGATCAAGTCCAGGCTTATGATATCACTACTACTGAGGTAGAAGCTCCGAAAGACGTGGTGGCAGGTAATTTAATGGTTTCCTCAAGTTTAGAAAATGCATTATTTGATTCTGGATCATCGCATTGTTTCATATCTTCCCAGTTTTCTAAGAAAATTAGATATTTCCAATTTGATTTAATAAGGGAGTTGTCAGTTAAAACTCCTAAGGGAAGTATCATTGCAACAAAGTTTTGTGAATCAGTCCCCATTAGAGCACATAAATGTTCCTTATCTGTTGATCTCATCATCATACCTATGATTGAGTTTGATATAATCCTCGGTATGGATTGGCTTTCGGACTATGATGTGAAGATTTATTGTAAGAAGAAAGAGGTTATGATTCTTGATGATAATGATAAGGAACACCTTATCTTTATAGAAGAATCATCACCACCTAATTCTTATTTAGATCCACCCCCAGTAGCTCAACTTAATTCAATTATTGGGGAGGAAAAGAATGAAATAACTATCGGTGAGGAAAGGAATGCTCAAATAGAGGATGTACCTGTTGTGAAAGAATTTGTAGATGTATTTCCGGAAGATTTACCTGGACATCCTCCAGAACAAGAAGTTGAGTTTTCCATTGATTTGATTCCTAGATCAAGGCCTATATCGAAGACCCCTTATAGAATGGCCAATGTAGAATTAGTTGAACTAAAGAAACAACTAGAGGAATTGAGTAATAAGGGATTTATTCGCCCTAGTGTTTCTCCATGGGGAGCCCCTGTTCTTTTTGTTAAAAAGAAAGATGGATCTATGAGGTTATGTATCGACTAGAGGGAGATCAATGCTATAACGATAAAGAACAAGTATCCCCTACCTTGTATTGATGATTTATTTGACCAACTGCATGAAGCTCAATACTTTTCAAAGATTGACCTTCGATCTGGATACCATCAGTTGTGTGTGAAGAAGGAAGACATTCCAAAAACAGCATTTCGAACCAGGTACGGGCATTAAGAGTTTACTGTAATGCCGTTTGGATTGACTAATGCACCATCTGTATTCATGGATCTGATGAATAGAGTTTTCAAGGAGTATCTCGATGAATTTGTGGTGGTATTTATTGATGATATCTTAGTATACTCCAAAACCTACGAAGATCATGAAAATCACTTGCGCATTATCTTGAAGACTCTGAGGAGGCATGAATTATATGGGAAGTTTAGCAAGTGTGAATTCTGGATTCAGGAGATTTCTTTTCTTGGCCATATTGTCTCTAAAGATGGAATCTCTATTGATCCTTCTAAGACCAAGGCAATCCAAGAATGGCCAGCACCTACGAGTATAACTGAGGTATGTAGTTTTATTGGTTTGGCAGGTTATTATCGACGTTTCGTCCAGAATTTTGCCTGATTTGCTAACCCATTAATGAAGCTCACATGTAAAGGGGTTAAATTTGTTTGGAAAAAAGAGTGTGAAGAATGTTTCGAAGAACTGAAGATAAGATTAGTCAATGCTCCTATATTGACTCTACCATCAGGGAATGATGGGTTCGTTATTTATAGTGATGCATCAAAGAAAAGACTTGGTTGTGTCCTTATGCAGAATGATAGAGTTATTGCCTATGCATCACGACAGTTTAAAATTCATGAACAAAACTATCCTACTCATGATATCGAGTTAGAAGCTGTGATCTATGCTTTGAAGATATGGAGGCACTACCTCTATGGTGAAAAATGTGAGATTTATACTGATCACAAGAGTTTGAAGTATATTTTCTCACAAAAAGAACTCAACATGAGGCAAAGGAGATGGCTTGAATTACTCAAGGATTATGATTGTACGATACACTACCACCTGGGGAAAGCAAACAAGGTGGAAGATGCTTTGAGCAAAAAAGACCATGGAGTTTTGAACATGTTGAGAATTGAAAGGGATCCAACTTTCATGGATCTAGTGAAGATGGACATGGGAATAACCAGGGAAGGTGAAACATCAATGCTTTTTCAAATGGGTGCCAAACCATCTTTACTAGAAAGGATTAAGAGTTCTCAGACCGATGATGAATAATTTCAAAAGAAGATTAAAGCTGTGAATGATGGGAGATTGAGAGACTTTGTGTATGAAGATGGAATTGTGAAATTCGGGAAGAGACTTTGTGTTCCCGATTTACCTGATCTAAAAAGGGAATTGCTGGATGATTCTCATAGTTCCAATTTCTCTATACACCCTGGGAGCACCAAAATGTATAGATATTTGAAGGAACATTTTTGGTGGGACAACATGAAGAGGGAGATTGCTGATTTTGTGTCAAGATGTATGGTTTGTCAACAATTGAAAGCTGGAAGGCAGCAGCCTGGAGGAGTCATGAAACCTCTTCCCATACCGGAGTGGAAATGGGACAATATTACGATGGACTTTGTCATGGGGCTACCAAAGACTCCTAGAAGGAACGATGCAATATGGGTTATTGTTGATCGTCTTACCAAGTCAGCACATTTTCTTGCTATAAGAGAAGATCTACCCCTGGAACGTCTAGCAAGACTATATATTAATGAAGTTGTGAGACTTCATGGAGTACCCCTATCGATTGTTTCTGATCGTGATCCCCGTTTTACTTCAAGATTTTGGAAAAGTCTTCAGAAATCCCTGGATACTGAACTTCATTTGAGCACTGCTTCTACGGTACGCTTCTCTTTGAATAATGCGATAGCGTGTGTTGTACGCAACACCGAGGTCTAACAACCAATCAAACTAGCCGTTATGAATAGTAATACCTACTTTTTGAAATTATATATATATCTTATATTTCAAAATGGACTTAATTTTTGGATTCGTAATATCTAATTTAGCCTAAGATGAAATTTTGGTACTTTTCGGATAACTTTAATATTTTGATGAATAGTGAAAATTACTAAATTTTAATTAAAAACAACTTTTTTAATCAAAATAATTAATAGTGATAAATTATGAATTTGAGTGGTTTTAAAGTATATTTAGAATATATTTTTACCATTTAATATAATTTTGGTCATTGGAAATAATTTTACAATTAAACCGAACATAAACAAGTGTCAATCTTTTGATAGTTATTATCTCTTAAAAACACGCTTTTTGTTTTAACAGCGGGAATTAATTTTAAATTAATTTCTGCCACTTCTGTGTTTTGAATTTAGAAAAATGGATTCCATATTTGGAATCCGGATGTTCAAATTGCATAAATAGGTAACATTTATTTTTAGACATTTTGAATAATTATTGTGGTAAATATTTTATTTACCATGGTTAAGGGTAAATATGGTAAATAAGGGTTAAAAAATAATATTATAATAATAATAAATTACCCTAAAACGTGTCCTAGCCTTATGGGTTGATACATGTTCGACCATAGGCATCTTTGGATCTATTTTGGGACCCCATGGTGCCACTTGTAGGTGATAGGGACACTTTATTTTAATTAAGTTAAAATGAATACAAAAATGACACAAGCATATATCTTTTAGAAAAACAATCTTTACATAGGGTTATATATGTTGGATTTTAGATTATAAATATTAATTAGAAAGATAAAACGATTTCCTACATAGTGATAATTTATTTATAATTTTTAGACATTAAATAATTTAATTTATTTATGACCCAATGATGATAAATTAATTACTATAATAGTGAAAAATTAAATTAATTGATATTATAAATACCCAAATAAATATAATATAAAACTTTTAATGAATTAAAATAATTTTATAGGATAATATGATATATTAGGATTGATTTAATTTACTTTTTTCGAAGTAATCAATCTGTTATGAGTTTCACAAAAATCAACTATTGAATAGTGTCAAAATTGACATAAAAGAGTTCTTAAAACCAATATTATATTATTAATTGATATTAAATTCCTAAAAAACTAAAGTTCGGCCAAGAGACTTATATCATGATAGGTTCATCATTAATGGACCACTTGGGGGTCACATGGATGTATATAGTAAGTTTATTAACCATATTATATAAAAATACAAAGAGACATTGTAAAAGTGAAACTAATTAGCTTAGAGTTAATACTTAAAGATAAGGTTAATATAAGTACCCAAACCTATCTAAATTCTATTGGTTGAGTTGTTTTCGACCTATCCCCATCTGAAAATTTAAAGAATCAACTTTTGAGCCATTAGAAGCCGAATATTAATTTATTATAAATTAATATTTCTAGCTTTTCCAAAGGTTCCCCTCACCCCTCTTATAAAAGGGCACTCCTCCTTCTCATTTCTTCACACCTTCAAAGCCTTTTGGTTCGGCCAAACTCTTCCCAAATACTCTCCCAACTTCCCTCACTACAACCTATAGGCCTTAGTTTGATCATAAAGACAACCTAAGGATCCATTTTGATCAAATCAAAAGGAAGAACCCGAAGAAGAGATAATGATTTCACCACCCTTTTCCAAGTTCATTTTTTCTTCCACTTCTTCTTCCTTTGTTGTTACCATTCTAAAATAATGACCCCAGTATCATATATATACTGTGATGTTATTATAAATATGGTACAACCATATTCAGTATTCTATCCACCCTTTGAATAACATGTCACCATACGTGCGTACGTACGGCTTACCGTCTCCACGTCGTGGTGTAATTGTTATTCAATATATTATTATTTGGATGGGTATAATAATGATATGTAACTCATGTAAATAATAAATATAACATGTTAATGATTCTGTATATATGATATACCATACATTTATATATTATTTTAAAATAATGATATTGTCGCTCGTGCGTACGTACGGACTACCGTCTCCACGAACGCGATGAGATTCATTGTCCATCGTATCCATTCAAGTATAATTATCATTTGATGATTTAAAAAATAATGTTTAAGGACTTGATATCATTCTGGATATGAATAATATACAACCTATCCTTTATAAACATGTCTTACGTAACAAAACATATAAAAGAAAACAAGTTAACACCCGAAACAACGATAATACTAAGATATTATTATCAAATCAATATTAAAAGATCATATATGATATCATATTAATGTATATGATTCCTGTATAATTTAATAACAATTATTTCACCATTATACAGGAGGTTAACCTACCCCAACCAAGGAAAAGTACAAGTTAAGGGTTATTTCACAATCTCTTCATTATCCGAGGTTGTTTATTCATAATTATCTACTGGGATCTCTTTATCATCCACATCCATGTTTCTTAAAAATATATTTCAAAACATTTTTACTATTTACTAGAATATTAATTAAAGAAATTTATACCCTTTTTGACTTTTATAAGTGGTTTATAAAGGAATCTTTCCATCGTTTTCAAAACAAGGTCCTTTTTAACCTTTCGACAGAATTAAGGTAAGAATGTTTTTTTTAACTTATACGGCGGGTGCTGCTATTTTCTGCCGTTATAAAATCTTCAAAGCTTCCCTTACAAGATTATAAGAATATTTTCAAAGAAAATATTTTATTTTATAAATATATTACTCTTAAATGATTTCAAAAATATAAAGATATATTTCTCTAAAAATAGTTTTTATTTCATCTACATCAACATCCTTTGAGAGATTTTATGCTTATTTGTAGTTGATTTATTGAGATACAAAAATTCTATATTGTATTGAAGGTTTTGTGATATGTTTGACTATGGATGTTCTATTTTTATACCATTCATAGTTTATGATGAAAGTATTGACATTTTGTATGCTAGTTTTAATGAAAATTTTTAAATTATGTTTAAACCTTTTCATATGGGAATGAATTGGACTTAATATGTGACGGGTAGAGCCCTCTATAGCTCCTCGATGCATCGGTAGGTCTCATGAGACAAACTAGTGTCTTGGCACAAGGCCTTGACAAAATCTTATTTGTATTCTTGGCACGAGGCCTTGTCTATGTGGTTATGATAGTCTGGAATTATGCATTCCATCATTATGAAAGTGGTTATTGATATTGCATGTGATTATTCGATTAGTAGAATATCCATGTGAATAAGTAAATGGAATTATTACATTTTACTTTTGCCATACTATGTTGAAGTTCAAGTTTAAAAGGCTTTTGTTTTAGTAATTCATTGCCTTAAATGTTTATGCTTATTTTTGAAAGTTCCGCTATATTGTTATCCTTACTGGGCATTTGAGCTCACCCCTTTTCTATGTTTTATTTTTCCCAGGATGTGAAGAAGTAAGTTATGAATGACCTGTAGGGATAATATGTGGGGATATGAGTGTGGAATATGTAGACTATGTCGTTGTAGTAGTTTTTCACTTTGTAATGTAATGTAAAACATTATGAATATATCTAGTGTTTCCAAGGCTATTAAACCAATCGGTCTTTCGAGATTTTATCTTTCTTGTGATCATGCCAATGTAATGTAATAATGCACCGACTCTGGGTAACTAGGCTCAGGGCGTTACATACCATATGCTGATGGAAATAGTAATGATTCTAATTAGCATAAGTAATAGGAAATAACACCTATGCACTAGCTCATTGTGGGTCCCAGGTACCTTGTATCTCGGTGAGAGTAACCATCACATTATCTGTTCTCATGAACGAGCCAATAGTAGGGAGCATACCCATAATCTTGTGGTCCCCAATCATTATTATAATCATAGTTTAGTTAGTGTTGTAAGAATGAATCTTTATACATAAAACTAGGGACAAACCCCATAGGATCACCAGTATACTAGTACATGTCCACCCACCTAGATACCTGGGTTTCCCTCTTATGCTCAAACAAGTGCAACAAGCCATGAAATATAATTTTCACATGAAAATAACACTTCCACATCAGAGATCAACCAAACATCCCACATTTACATCACACAAGCACATAATCCCACTTTTCATTCAAATTGATTTTGAAATCCTACTCACACCTAAATATCCCACAACACATTTTTCATATCTTTCATAATTCAACGCATCATTAAAAAAATTTATTAAATCTTTCCCAAGTTGCTAAAAATCACATAAAATCCCACTCAAATGTTACATAATACCCTTTTCATAAATAAAATCCATTTTTCACATCACACTCACACAAAACATCCCACATCATGTTCACATCACATTCACATTTTAGTAATTCTGTTAAACATTTTTATAAAACTTTTCCAAAATGATGAACATCAAATGACAGCCCCTTTCACATTTATAATAGACCATTTAAATATAAACACAATCCAAAACAGTTTACCAATATTGTTTCACTTCTTAAATAAATCATTAAACCATTCAAATCTATCATAAAACAATTCTAAGGAGTATAACCAAGATTTCCACATAAAACCCATTTCAAAACCATCCTTCAAGAACAAAATCACACCAATACCAATCCAAAATAGAATATTCAAACCTATAAAGATTTAATAAAACACTCTCAAGTATTATAAAATCACCTTGAATAATACCACACAAGATGCACATGAAAGCAAACACATTTTCATAAAACACTTTAAAGATCCATAACATGGTTTTACACATAAAATCCATTAAAAACACCTCTTTCAAACCCAATGTCACAACAAGACCGTAAAAAGGAAAAATTTTCAGCCAAAACAAGATTTAGTAAACCAATTTAATATGTTATAAAATACACCCAAATAATATCCCAAGAGTTACACATGAAAACACACAATTTCAATCTAAAATGAATATATAAAATTAAATGCTTATCCAAATCAATCATAAACAGTTTTTCCACCACACACAACTTAGGAGGAATACAAAAAAAGACTAAATACTACAATTTAACTCATCATAAAATGGTTACACATGGAATCACCAACCTTTTTATGTCGAAACCCTCAACACTTGGTGTGAAACATCAAATACACCACCGTTGCATAGCAAGGGGTGAAAACCAACCCTAAACCACAATATTTGACCAAAAAGGAAAAAAATCAAACCCAAGGTTTGAACCCTTACTTCTGGACATTTTAGAACTTCATGAAAGAGTGAGGAAACCCTAAAGAAAATGGAAAAAACCCAGAAGGAATAATTTACCCTGAACAATATTGAATAAATCACCCCAAATCCACAAAAGTTTGAATCTCAAAGCAACCAAAACCGATAGTTATGCTTGAATTAGGCTTAGTAGGTTATGTGGGGACTGGAATGGGGGAGAAATAGTGAAAATTGAAAGGTTTGTGAATGAATCAAATTACCTTCTCAAATTTGGACAATTGGAGAAACCCTAAGAATGTTTTTCCATAATCCTTGATAGAAATGAGATTCAAAAAGGCAAAATAGATAATGAGAGTGAGCCTAGGTTTTGTGTATTTTTGTGTGAGGTGGAATCACAAAAAAATAGTACAAAATTATTGAGATATTGAAAACATAAAAAATAATTTAAATCATGAAATGATCTTATGGGATGGATGAAAACCTTAATAAAAAACCCAAATCTATTATTATTATGGATTCCTATGTGGTCTAAATTGATATGGTGTTTTTAATATACCATGGGATTCTAATTGGGAAGTAGAATGGGTGTAAAATTTTGAAAAATGAATGAGTTATAAAAGAAACAAAATTTATTTTTAAATCTGAAATTGGGTACACAGTTTGGCCCAAATTTTGAAAACCCATCATTTCCACCAAAATGAAATTTAAAACTCAAAAACAAAGTAATAATGGAAATTAAATGAAAAATCCCTTAAAAGAAGTCACGAGTGTGACATCTATGGATAAAAAACTCCATAAAATTATGACTATTTATTCATGATATCTTTATACATTAACTAAAATCAAAATGGTTGAGATAAGGTAGGATAATTCTCTAAAAATAATAAACCATTGTATGATGAAAAACAACAATAATCTAAAAAATTAAATAAAATTTCCAAAGAACAACATAGATCGTTCAAAAAATAAATATCCTTCCTAAAAATAATCCATATTAATATAAAAAACCAAAAACCAAAAATATTTTATCACATAGTCTTCCAAATAACATAAATATCTCTTAATGTCATATACCAAAAATTTAATTTCCTAAACCACATAATATCCATGATATGATAACCATTTCGATAAATAAACAGAATCACAATAATTCCACAATAAAATCATATTTGACTCCAAAAGAACATTTAACCTTTATTCCTTACAATATTATGTTTACTTTAAACTTTAAGGAATCCCAAAATAGAGATCATCTTTTCAAATAAAATCAATCACTTAATCACTAAATCATTTTCCAATATCAGAGTTTTCTATTTGATAAAACAATTGAACCTAAAATAAAAATATCCATTATCAATCAGATGGATTAACTAAAAAATTTTCATGTTAACCAAGACTTCACATAGAGTAGTTGTATGTGATTCACTCTTTCCTCCCTTCAGATGTAGGATCAAACCCCATGGCCATTCCAGATGCGATAGGTTTTCACCCTACCTAAGAGTTTTCATTTTTCTATAACTATATTATTATTATCCAAGAATTTGATAATCAACCTAAAAAGTAATATAAACATATCAAAATTAATGAAATTTTTTAACCAAAAAGGTTATCTCCTATGTTTCATTTTGTATTCCCAATAGTATAATAACACATAATCCACATAAATTCAAAAATATCATATAAATTCAAATGGTTATCTATACATATAAACATATTTATAAAAAATGAAAAGGAATTATTCCGTAAATAAATTTTCACACATACTAAACCAATGGGTTGTGTTACCACTAATTTCTCCCAAAATATCTATAATCTTTATTTACTCCCATAACATAAAACCTAAAAAGGTTGTTTATAAACATTAAACTCATATACCTGTGATGGTTTCTATAAATATTATGTTAATGAAAATATATCAAAGAAATTCCTTAGAAACTTCATGATTATTATAACCTTGATACCATTGGTGACATACTTCTTCATAACATAGTCTATCACATGAAATTTTAAACTAGTTCCTTCTGGTTCCATCCATTGACTAAACCCAAAATAACAGTGTGAGAAACCCTAATCATAGTGATAAATCAAATATTCATGAAGAATCATTTATAGGATGTCGAATTCATGAATCTTTCTCAATCTATGAATCGTTATGATTATCCTAGTTTTTCCATGGTCATTACCAAATCTATTGGATGTTATATTGTACTTATCATCAACAGTTAGTCATATTGTTGTGTTCCCTAATCTATTTTTCCTAAATATAGTTCCCTAGGTTTTTACTAAACCTTCTATAATACCAACATTAAAAACCCACAAATTGGTATCCTAGAGTCAGTGACTTAATTTATCAAATTTTCCGAATATACAAGGAATCACAACCCAAATGACAAAATTGTTTAATAGTCCTCATAAACAAGATACATATTTGAAATTAAAATTTCATTTTAAACATAAAATTCAAAAATTATTTTCATTTAGCAAACCATTATTCCCCTTAGTATAACCCTTGATATCAGTCATAATATAATTCTTGGAATCATGGGTAAAAATGAAACATAAGAAAGTGTGAGCTCAAATTATCAGTAAGGGTTAAGAATAGTAAAATCTATCTTGTATACAAAAGAAAAAACATTAATTCATGGTTAATAACTGACATACAAGACATTTAAATAGAATCTAGATCATAATGTGGTAATAATAAATGATAATAAAATAAATCCATATAAATAATCACATGAGAATTAAACTTAACCATGTATATTATAATAATATAATAATCACATGAAAAATAAATAAATAATATCATAATGATGGAATTAAAAATGCGGAACATCATAAAAATACAGTCAAGGTTTTGACCAAGATAATATATAGAATTGGGTACGACTGATGTTATTTATATCTTCATGACTTATTATATACTCCCTTAACTTATTTTATAAGAAATGTGCATAATTTGTGTGAAATGTTAATGTTTTAATATTAAGTATAATTTTTGAGCATTTTTAGAAGTAGTCCAATTGATTCACTTTACTTTTTTAATAATAACTATCACTATACTGATCCAAATTGTGTGGTTCTTGTTTTCGGATTCTCCTTTCAATATACAACATTTCATTATAAGGTACCATAATCCAATTCCGCCATTTCAAGGGTCATATGGTCCTCACAAACAAGGCAAAAGAATCTGTGAAAAAACTGTACCAGCCTTGAAGATTGATTTTATGGGCTCAATACAGAAGTCCAAAAACTTTAAATCATCATAATACTTCGGGGGACACTACATGTCATCTTGGATAAAAATTTCAAGGCCCACATCTAAGTACAAGGGGCCCAAATGAAGCTTTGAAGTCCAGCCCACCATTCTGGCCGAGAATTAAAATCAGTATCGTATTCATGCAATATCTCATGATGTAAGCATCACATCGAGCTGAGATTTTTCAGTGTGAAAGAAGCGATATAGGTGGCCGACTTTGTTGAAGAACCCATTAGAATTTGAAGATATCTTCATATTCAAAAACCCATTCACATTCTGGACATCAAAAAGACTGGATTGAAATGTATAGTTTTACTTTGTTTAATAAACTGGCCATAACTTTTGATAATTAAATCCAAATGACTCCAAATTTTTAGATTAATCGTAAAATATTATTTTCTACAACTTTGAATAAGG
Organism: Viscum album; assembly: GCA_963277665.1. NCBI lineage: Eukaryota > Viridiplantae > Streptophyta > Magnoliopsida > Santalales > Viscaceae > Viscum > Viscum album. Next base: position 1,475,977,971 of record OY728148.1, on the reverse strand, counting down.
ATATTTCTCGAGATTCTACTGTCTTGATGTCCATATCTGCGAGCCAAGTGGAGGGGTATTTCTGGAATGTAAACAGTCCACCACCTTGGGCTATAAATACATCTCCTCCTCTCCTTTCAAAAGGGTTGGAATTTAAGAAGAGAGGAGAACATATTGGCACGACCAAAGACTTTAAAAAGGCTTGGGAGGACCTTCCATACTCATGTTTGCACTTGAGAGACCTTTCCTCCTCTCTTTGTTTTCACTTACTTTTGTGTTCTTTGTTTTTGTAATTTTGTAAGTCCTTTCTTTTGTAATTCTGTTTTAATGCAAGTCTCTTCTTCAATATCTCTTATTCTCCTCCACCTTCTGTATTTTAATATTAATGTTCTTAAAATAGTTTAAATTCAGTTAAATCTCCTTCCCTTATTTTTCTTCCTCATTCAATCAAAAATCTTTTTTAATTATCACCATTGTTCGTGTGTGTGTGTTCGACGTACCACTCTTTTCTAATCCCTTTATTTTTCTTCTATTATTAATTTATAATAATAATTATTATAACAATAATATTAAACACCCAAATGTCTGAGTAAATATTTCATTGAGGTGAGTCAAAATTTAGGGATGTTAAGTGATTGAGAGTATTTTCTCGATGAGTATTCGTTAATTTAACATTGTGTATGTTGGACTTAATATGTCATGGATTAATGACATATTTTGTTTAGCATGTGGTTTCCATTGATTATTGGAACCATAAATACACTACCATAAACAAGTAATGATTGACTTTAGAATCCCAGTTAAGTTATGTCTTGGATTAAAGCTTTAACACTTAAGAATTCTAATCGATGTCAACTTGTGAAGTGGGTGTTAATTTAAATGCAATATAAAGAAAAGATCAAGGACATCACAAGCTTAACTCCCTAATAATGAACTCACCCCAATATTTATCAATTTGAAAAATCAATTATAGTCAATCAATCATTTCAATTAAGCTCTGCAACAAACCCCCCTAATCAAAATACAATCAACTAAAAACAATCTACTATTACGAAGTATCATCGTCGAGGATTCGACCCGAGTGCTGCTATACACATTAGCAGAGCACCGGAACCTTGATCGGTCGATAGGCGACAATCAGCCGCACATTTCAAATGGAGTTATTGCCGAGGATGGTACTTTAAGTAGTCATTAGTTTCTGGTTATTGTCAAAAAAAATCCAAAAAAAAATTTAAAAAAAATTGAAAAAAAAAACACAAAGAAAAACTCGTCTTCCTCTTTCTTCCAAAATCTCTATGAATGCCCCGTAGCCTCCCAAACAATCCCTTGGATTTGTTTGACCCTAAAATTGAGTGAACACTTTGCAAACTTAGGAGGAACATAAGATATACTCAAATAATTCAAGAACCAGTCCTCATCCAACCAGTTGAAATTGAAATGGCCAATCCTAGGGAACAAACCCTAAAAGAACTCGCTGCCCCTGATATGAATTACCAACCTCTTGGTATTAAATAGCCAAACATAGAAGATGACTTCGAACTCAAATCGGGTTTGATTCATCTTCTCCCTCATTTTCACGGGCTAGCCGGTGAGGATCCACATCTCCACCTTAAAAAGTTCCAAGTGGTGTGCTCTACCATTAAGCCTCAAGGTGTTTCTAAAGAACAAATCAAACTCCGAGCATTCCCTTTTTTCCTAGCTGAAACTGCTATGTCATGGCTCTACTACCTACCTCCTGGTTCCATAACCACATGGAATGACATGAAGTGGCTTTTCGTAGAAAAATTATTTCCTGCTTCTCATACTGCTTCTATCCGAAAGGAAATAAGTGGTATTCGTCAGTTCCCAAGTGAATCACTCCATGAGTACTGGGAGAGGTTCAAAAAGATTGTCGCAACCTGCCCACATCATCAAATATCTGACCAACTCTTTATCCAATACTTCTATGAGGGGTTATTGGATATGGAGATAACTCTCATTGATGCCGCAAGTGGCGGTGCTCTTGTTGATAAAACTCCTACAGCTGCAAGAGATCTCATAAGTCACCTGGCTGAAAACACACAATAATTCCATACTCGAGCACATGATCAAGTCAAACAAGACCAAGATAATCAATCAATTTAACCGAAAAAAATGACCGAGTGGATGAGTGAACTTACAGGTCTTGTGCGACAACTAGCTGTGGCTACCAAATCCCCAACTCGTCTTCTCCGCAATCAATGTTTCCTGGACCTGTCAAAAACTGTGGAATCTGCAACTCTCTATCTCATCAAACTAACACATGTCCACAACTTCAAGAGGATCAATCTGATTCATCTGGACCAATGGAGCTCAATGCAACATATGCTCAGCGGAACACCAATCCTCAACTATCAGGTCAGTTTGTTAGAAACGTCAACCAACCTCACTCTGAGCCCTTCTCCTCTAAATTTAACCAAGGATTGAGGTATGGTAACCCCATGTCTCACCCCATCAATTCCCTCCTCAAAACCCAAACCAATTTCAGTATGGTCAAGGTAGTTGTAACTTCCATGAACCTTATCCTTTTGTTCCTCAACCTCAAAGGAACAATCCTCCTCCTGGATTCCATTATCCTAGTGAGCCTTCCCAATTCCAAAACCAATACAATCGATTTCCCAAGAACCAAAATCAAGGCAATCCCAACCAGGGACAAGCCTCTTCTTCCAAGAAACCATGGGAAAGTGCAGTGGAATATCTTGCCTCCTTCACCCGTTCTAGCCTTAAAAACATTGAAACTCAAATAGGTCAACTTGCATCCCACCTGAGCCAGCAACAACAATCAAATTCTTCCCAACTCTCAGCTCAAGCATTACCTAACCCCAAGGGTAATGTAAGTACAATTGCACTTAGATCGGGAAAGCACATTGCTATGCCTCAAGATAAGTCATATATCCCTCCTTTGAATGTTGAACTAGAAAATGAAAAGAAAAAGAAACTTGAAATGGAACCTGAAACCATTCCCTCACCTGCTTCAATTCCTCTTAGGAACCCAATTCCTTTTCCTCAAGTCGTTTCTAAACCAAGGAAGTCCTTTGAACCTGATCCTGAAATGCTCGACATGTTTAGAAATGTTGAAGTCAATATTCTCCTCTTAGATGCCATAAAACAAATTCCTAAGTATGCCAAGTTACTCAAGGAGGTGTGTACCCACAAGAGGCAACTTAGGACCTTCGAAAATGTTTCCACCCAGAAGTCTATTCCCATAAAGTGAAAAGATCCAGGGACCTTTATGGTTCCATGAAAAATTGGATGTTCGAACTTTGATGATGCACTCATAGACCTAGGAGCCTCAATTAATGTCATGCCCAAATCCATATTCTCCAACCTTGGTCTAGGTTCATTACATCCAATAGGTGTTGTTATTCAGTTAGCCAATCGAAGCACAGCCAGTCCTGAGGGAATAATTGAGGATGTCCTTGTCTGAGTCAATGATCTTATCTTCCCTATTGATTTCTATGTCCTTGACATGGAAGGTGAGACAAACTCTTCTAAATCTGCCCTAATTCTAGGAAGACCATTCCTCATGACTGCGAGAACCAAGATTGATGTCTATTCAGGCATCTTATCCATGGAATTCGGTGACCAACTGGTCAAGTTCAACATTTTCCAATCCATGCGATACCCATCTGAGGATCACTCTGCATTCTCAATCCATGCTTCTGAGGACACTTCTAAGAGTCAATCGAACCCCAATCCACCATGTTATTCATGTTCTAATGATAAAGGATCTTGTGAAATCTGCACCATGATTAAAAAAGTCATAAATGGTGAAGTTGATGTGGACCTCTCATTCATAGACTCCATCAATCTATAGGAACTTGAAAACTCTCCTGAATCCCACATAAACTCTGATCTCCACTGCTCCACCTTGGGCAGTATTAAGAAAAATGAATCTGAAGCAACTGAAGTCCCTGCATCCATTCCTGAGATGTCTAAACCGCAAATGAGAGATGATACTGATCTAAAACCCCTTCCTTCACACCTGAAATATACATTCCTCTTCCATGATCACTCATATCATGTCATTATCTCTACCACCCTTACTGAAACTGAGGAGTCCAAACTTGTTCAGGTGTTAGAGGAAAACAAAAAGGCCTTAGGTTGGACCCTAGATGACATACCAGGAATCAACCCTACCCTTTGCATGCATCACATCCATCTTGAGGAATCATCCAAACCAATTAGACAACCACAAAGAAGACTCAATCCACTCATCCTTGAGGTAGTTAGGGAAGAGATCACCAAGCTTCTTCAAGCTGGTATTATCTACCCAATTTCTGATAGTGAATGGGTTAGTCCAATTCAAGTTGTACCTAAGAAGGGTGGGATAACTATTGTCACAAATGAACATGGAGAGGTAGTCATAACTCGAGTGAAGAACAAATGGTGTGTATGCATCGATTATCGAAAATTGAATGCTGAAACACGAAAAGGTCACTACCCTCTTCCATTCCTTAATAAAATGCTAGAAAGATTAGCTGGAAAGTCACACTATTACTTTCTTGATGGATACACCGGCTATTTTCAAATCCCAATCGCACCGCAGGACCAAGAAAAGACTACATTCACTTTCCCCTTTGGAACATATGCATATAGAAGAATGCCTTTTGGACTTTGCAATACTCCTGCAACATTCCAGAGATGTATGATGAGTATCTTTTATGAATTTATTGAACACTGCATGAAAGTCTTCATGGATGACTTCACCATTTATGGTGAGTCATTTGAATCTTGTTTGAATTCACTCTCTCTAGTCCTTCAGAAGTGTGTCAAGTGTAACCTTGTGGTAAATTTTGAAAAATTTCACTTCATGGTTGCAAATGGGATTGTTCTAGGGCACATAGTTTCAAAAGATGGTATTGAAGTTGATCCTGCCAAAATTGAAGTGATCCAATCACTTCCTAAACCCAACTCTGTTCGAGACATCTGTTCATTTCTCGATCATGCTGGTTTCTATCGGATATTCATCCATAACATCAGTAAAATTTCCCTCCAACTCACTCATTTGCTCCAAAATGATGTCACTTTCCATTTCGATGAGGTTTGCAAGAGAGCCTTAGTTGAACTCAAAACTCCTCTAGCATCTGCCCTAATAATCCAACCCCCAGATTGGTCCTTAACCTTTGAGTTAATGTGTGATGCTTCTGATAGAGTTTTTGGGGCTGTTCTTGGTCAAAGAAGAGAAAAGATTCCTCATGTCATCTATTATGCCTCAAAAACATTGTATGAAACTCAATCTCACTACACTGTCATTGAAAATGAACTTCTATCAGTGGTTTTTGCCTTAGATAAATTCTGGTCCTATCTCTTAGGTTCCAAAATCATCATCTTCACAGACTATTCAACTATAAAGTTACTACTCAAGAAAAATGATTCCAAACCAATGCTAATAGGATGTATCCTAATGCTCCAGGAATTTGACCTTTAAATAAAAGATAGACCAGGAAAAGAAAACCCTGTGGCTGATCAGTTGAGTAGAATTTCTAATTCTTCTCAATCTAAAATCATCGATCCTGAATTCCCCACTGAGAACCTTTCATCTCTCACTCTAAAAATACCATGGTATGGCCCAATTGTAAATTACTTGGTTTCTGGTGTTTTTCATGAAAATTTTTCAAAAGAACAAAAAATGAAGTTGAAAAGTGATTCAAAATACTATTTTTTGGAAGAAAATAAACTTTGGAAAATTGGGGCAGATATGGTAATTAGGAGATGTGTTGAAGAAAATGAGCATTCTTCCATCTTAGAATTCTGTCACTCACTTCCCGGAGGTGGCCACTTTGGACCACAAAGGACCTCCCGAAAGGTCCTAGACTCTGGATTCTTCTGGCCTTCACTCTTCAAGGACTCACATAAGTTCTGTCAATCATGTCCCACTTGCCAAAAGTTCGGCACAATCTACAAAAGAAATGAAATGCCTCAAAAGCCTTTAATATTTTGTGAAATGTTTGATGTTTGGGGCATCGATTTCATGGGACCATTTTCCCATTCCAATGGATTCTCATACATTCTTCTTGTGGTCAATTATGTTTCAAGGTGGGTTGAGGCCAAACCCACTAGGAAGGATGATGCTCATACTGTTAGTGAGTTCCTAAAGACCCACATCTTCCAAAGATTTGGCACACCACGTGCCTTGATCAGTGACTTAGGAACCCATTTTTGTAATAGAACCATGGAAGCTCTTCTGAAAAAGAATGGGGTTGTACATAAAACTTCAACTTCATATCACCCCCAAACAAATGGCATGGTTGAACTCTCTAATAGAGAAGTGAAAAGGGTACTTGAGAGAATTGTTAAGCCCACCAGAAAAGACTGGCCTGATAGACTTGGTGAAGCCCTTTGGGCTTATCGAACTGCCTATAAAACACCCATTGGGATGTCTCCTTTTAGGCTAATTTTTGGTAAAGTGTTTCACTTACCAGTTGAAATCCAACATGAGTCTTTTTGGGCTATGAAAACCTGTAATTTTGATTGTGAAAAATCTATTTAAGAAATATTGTTGCAATTGGCTGATCTGGAGGGGCTTTGACTTGAATCCTATGAGAATTTCAATATTTACAAAGAGAAGGATAAGGTATTCCATGACAAACACATCCTGAGAAAGGTATTTCATGAAGTTGAAAAGGTAATTCTCTTCAATTCTCGATTTTGGCTTCACCCAGGTAAACTTAATTCTCATTGGGAAGGTCCTTTTGTTATTACTAATGTTTACCCATTTGGTGTAGTGCAAGTCCAAGACCCCTCCTCCAAAAGGACATTTACGGTAAATGGAAATCGGTTGAAACATCACCATGAGAAGACATGCAATCCTAGAATAACATCAACTTCCATTGGATCCACAGTAGACCCACCACTAGATGGAGATGGCAACCCACCAAATCCAAACGAGGGGGCACATCTTTCCCTTTGACTCTTATTCTCCCTCTCTCCCTCTCTCTCTCTTTCTTCTTCTTCCTCTCTCTTTCATTTTTACCACTTTCTTCATCAAACCCTTTCTTTTTATCTTTCTTGTGTTGGTGTGTATTTTAAAAAAAAACCATAAAAACTATAAAAAAAACCACAAAAAAAACACAATTACTTAAAAAAATACAAAAAAAAGAGTCATGCTTACTCACCATCGAATTTTGAAATTTTGTCTAACCATTTTGGGGAGTTAACAGACATGTTTTCATCTCAAAAATTTTATATTTTAATTATGACTTTGGATAAAGAATTTTTTGTCAACACCAACACATTTTGAATGCTCAATTTTTCATTTGGAAAATGATTTTCCCAAACCGTGAGGAGAAACATTTGCTTTCATGCCAAGGACACCAATGGCCATCTTTTCAAAATGTGTGTTTTAACCCCCATTTTTGAGTCTTGATTTTGTGGACCTTCGAGCTGAATTTACTTCCTTAGTGTGTATTAATATGATATAGGCATTTTCTGAACCACATGAGATTCACAATAGCCATATAGCCTCCCATTTCCCTTACATTAATCCTCCTTTTGAAAGCCCCTTCAAGCCTATGAAAACCTTTTCTTTGATAGCCACATTACAAGCCCAATACCTTTTCCCACACAATAACAACATGGATTTTCAATGCATAATTTTGTTTTTTAAAATTTAAGTGTGGGGGGGGGGAATGGATTTCATTGTTTGTGTACCCTATTATTGATTTTCAATGAGTTATCATCTACTTGAGGACAAGCATCCATTTTAGTGTGGGGGAGAGGTTGTCATTAAGTGTGTTTTGGGGAATTTAATGAACTTCCATTTATGTAATTTTGTAAATTTTATTGACAAGTGTTCAGAAAAAATGATGAAAAAAATTAAAAAAAATCAAAAAAAAATGAAAAAATGGGTTGTGTCTTGGGTAGGTCAAAAATCACTCTTCCTAAACCTATGTTCTTGTTATAACTATTACAATTAGTGTCGTTAAGAGATCAATCATGGGTTGGGTTATGAGTGTGAGATCTTTTCCAAGTTCAACTTTTGAAAAAACAAAGAAAAAAAAGGAGAAGAAGAAAAGAACACTTGCATTATATTCTTATTGGGAGAAGTTTTATGTTTTGTAAATATTTCATCTTCTCATTACCTTCATATTTTCATCCTTTATCGTGTCTTTCTTCTCACAATCATTCCCTTGTAAATATATGTTTTCATTTCCTTCCATGTTTTATTTCAAAAAAATGTGCATTGCTTTTTCAATGTTGGTATTTTGACCCTCTTATTCTCTCTCTTGGACATTATATTACTATCATCCCATAGCCACAGAAAAACACATTAAAAATACCTCTTGATTCTTGTTCACTTTGGATAGGTATTGTAAGTTTGGAGCTCTTTTTAAACTCTAAGATTTTCCCTTTTGGTTGGTGAAAGAGTGAACCTCCACAAATAAATTTTATCATCTTGGGAGGTGTGAGTTTTGAGTGTCCACATCTTCCATTTCTAAATTTGAGCATAAAAAAATGAATTAGTTTTGGAACATTTTTTCTGTAAAAAATTTTGGTGGATTTCAAAATTTATGAGTGAAATAGTCTAAATCTCCCCTGATTGGAGAAAACAAAATTTTAATATCTGTTGGTGAGTAAAAATGATTTTGTCATGTTTTTATATTTTTTGCACATGAGGACATGCACAAAACTAAGTGTGGGGGAGTTGATGTTATTAATATTTTCATGACTTATTATATACTCCCTTTACTTATTTTATATGAAATGTGCATAATTTGTGTGAAATATTAATGTTTTAATATTAAGTATAATTTTTGAGCATTTTTAGAAGTAGTCCAATTGAGTCAGCTTGATGTTTTAATAATAACTATCACTATACTGATCCAAATTGTGTGGTTATTGTTTTTTAGGATTCTAATTTCAATATAAAACATTTCATTAGAAGGTACCATGAGCCAATTCTGCCATTTTAAGGGTCAATGGTCCTCACAAACAAGACCAAAGAATCTGTGAACAAACTGGACTAGCAATGAAGATTGATTTACTGGGCTTAATCCAGAAGTAAAAAATCATTAACTCTCTATAAGAATTTTGGGGACACTACATGTCATCTTTGATAAAAATTTCAAGGCCCAAATCTAAGTAAAAGGGGCCCAAATAAAGCTTTGAAGTCCAGCCCACCATTCTGGATGAGAATTAAAATCAGTATAGTATGCATAACATATCTCATGATGTAATAATCAAATCAAGATGATATTTTTCAGTGTGAAATAGGAGATATAGGAAGCCGAATTTTTGGAAGAACCCATTTGGATTTGAAGGCATCTTCATATTTAAAGACCCTTTCAAATTATGGACTTCAAAAAGACTGGATTGAAATGGACAGTTTTACATTTTTTAATCAACCGACCATAACTTTTGATACTTAAATCCCAATGACTCCAAATTTTGAGAGTTGTCGGAAACCTTTATTGTCTACAACTTTGAAGAAGGAGATTGCTCGAGATTCTGCTGTCTTGATGTCCATATCTACGAGCCAAGTGGAGGGGTACTTCTGGAATGTAAACAGTCCACCACCTTGGGCTATAAATACATCCCCTCCTCTCCTTTCAAAAGGGTTGGAATTTCAGAAGAGAGGAGAACATATTGGCACGACCAAAGCCTTGACAAAGGCTTGGGAGGACCTTCCATACTCAATTTTTCACTTGAGAGACCTTTCCTCCTCTCTTTGTTTTCACTTACTTTTGTGTTCTTTGTTTTTGTAATTTTGTAAGTCCTTTCTTTTGTAATTCTGTTTTAATGCAAGTTTCTTCTTCAATATCTCTTATTATCCTCCACCTTCTGTATTTTAATATTAATGTTCTTAAAATAGTTTAAATTCAGTTAAATCTCCTTCCCTTATTTTTCTTCCTCATTCAATCAAAAATCTTTTTTAATTATCATCATTGTTCATGTGTGTGTGTTCGACTTACCACTCTTTTATAATCACTTTTGTTTTGTTCTATTCTTAATTTATCATCATAATTATTATAAACAGAATATTAAACGCCCAAATGGAAGAGTAAATATCTCATTGGGGTGAGTCAAAATTTAGGGATGTTAAGTGATTGATAGTATTTGCTCGATGAGTATTCGTTAATTTAACATTGTGTATATTGGACTTAATATGTCATGGATTAATGACATCTTTTGTTTCGCATGTGGTTTCCATGGATTATTGGAACCATAAATACACTACCATAATCAAGTAATAATTGATTTTAGAATCCTAGTTAAGTTAAGTCTTGGATTAAATCTTTAACACTTAGGAATTCTAATCGACGTCAACTTTTGAATTGAGTGTTATTTTAAATGCAATATAAAGCAAAGCTCAAGGACATCACAAGCTTAACTCCCTAATAATGAACTCACCCCAATATTTATCAATTTGTTAAATCAATTATTTTCAATAAATCATTTAAATTAAGCTATGCAACAAACCCACCTAATCAAAATACAATCAACTAAAAACAATCGACTATTACGAAGTACCATCGCCGAGGATTCGACCCGAGTGTTGCTATACACATTAGCAGAGCACCGGAACCTTGACCGGTCGATAGGCGACAATCAGCCGCACGTTTCAATGACCTCAGCCAATATCCAAACTATTTTATCTCATTAGACCTATCAATGCACCATGGAGATATAGTGGGACATACCCAACAGTGACTAATTCCAATGAATTCGTCAAATGAAATGGGTGAAACATAAACAACCTAAAAAATTGTATTGAAAAACTAGAATTTGAAATACGAATATTATATACAATAAAAATAATTAGTGTCAAAATTGAACATCCACAGTCTGATAGTTTATAACACATTCAATGAAAATGGTATAATGTATCATAATAGACTAACCCAAATTAAAAATAATATTCAAAAAGTGTGTTGGCATATATCAAAATACTCTAATAAAATCATTAAAAAAAATTAGAAAAATACCATTTTTTATTTTAAAATCATTCATTTAAATATTTTTGTTACTATAAAATATAAAATTTTATTTGCAGATAACCTTGTAAAAAAATAAAGTAATTTAAAAATGTTAACAAGTCATTATGGAGGTTAAATTAGCTCATCCCATATAAGTTTAAAAAAAAATTCTTCACCAATTTTTTTTATAAAAAATCATAAAGTATGTTATTTGGAAAATGGAAAAAATATTCTTATTAAACCATTTTATAAAGTTTAAAGTATGGGTAATAAAAGAATTTAAACATTCATAGTATAATATTAAAAATCTTTTTGAAATCATTTTTAAAAAACATGGATATGGAAGATAAATATTTTATAATGGATACTTAAACAGAAACAATCCAAAATTGTGGTGAGATTGTGAAATAACCCTTACCAATTTGAAATCAGTTGAATCATATTCTAGATAACATCAAATGAAACATTAAATACCAATAATATAGGTATATTAATGATATTATATTAATGATATTATATTAATGATATTATATTAATGTGGTAGTATATTCATTACATAAAATAAATAAGTGTTGAATATGGAATGTATCCCATAGAAATAAAAGTGAGAAAAATCTATTTCCTTGTGATTTCCTTTAGTTTAATTATCTTTAACCTCTTATATAATGTTTTAAATATTGTTTTTAATTTATAAGATGACCATATACATATTTATGATATCATATATGATCCTCTTTTATCATTTTATCACCATTTTGTTAATAACATTTTGTTGTTACCCTCATTTCGGGTGTTAACTATTTCATTTTCCTATGTATGTTTTTTCATGAAAGTATCTATTATCATGCATACGATATAGATAAAAAAATATCCAGAATTATATTCAGGTCATATATATAATATATATTCATTATTTATCTTTTTATAATCATTATTTAATGAAGATCATGGAAAATTAATCACATAGCATCGCTGAGACGGTATGTAGTACGTACGCACAAGGGATGGTATCATTCTCTTAATGGTGATGGGGTAAGGAAGTGTATGGTATATGAATTTTTATAGAATAAATACCACTTCATATTTATTATATATATCCATTATTTCCATCATTATACCCATCCAATTAAATAGGATATGAAAAAAATACACCCCGGTGTGGAGATGGTAAGTCGTACATACGCACACATGATGTTTTAATTTTTCATAGGATAGATAAAATGGGGAATTTTTTTCCAATAATAAAAATAAAATATTAGAATATATATGATACTTTATTTATTTATTTATCAAGGAAACTACATATTAAGAGGAATTGGAAGAAGAAACAAACATGAAAGAGTCGATAAAGATGATTACCTCTTCTTTGTCGGACTTCCTTTAAATAAAGATTTTTATAAGATAAATTTATAGGTTTTGGTCAAGTTATATGGCTCAAATTGGTTTGAATAACTGAGGGAGAAGGTTCCCTTTTATAATTGATGTGAGAGGCACTTTTATAAACTATCAAAATATCAGATAGATTAATTTTCAGTTCAAAATGGTTTAAAATATATTTATTTAATATATAAGATGTTTGGGGGTCTAAATAATATCAACTAATAATTTTTAGAAAATATTAGGTCACATTATAACTCTTATCTTTAGGAATTAACCCTAATTTATTCCATTTAACTCTTAGTGCGATAACATTGATTTTTACTTTTTAAGGGTCAATATTGTTACAATAAAATGAAAAACTAATCATAAATGAATCAGGGATAAAATAATCAATTTTATCTCAATAATTGTGCTGAATTTTATGTTTTTACAAATTAAATACCATTTAGTAAAATATAATTTATTTTTAAATAATATTAATGATACATTTGACATTATTCATTACATTGACTTAAAAAAATCTTAAAAAAAGATATCATCCGAGAAAAATTTAATGTATCACTAAAGTGTAAAATTTATCTTAATTATCTGAAATTATATTTATCTTAATATTTTTATAATCATTTATTTTATATTCTCATTAATTAAACAATTATTTCATCATTGTTGTGTAAGCCTTTTAAGTAATTATTTATGTCTTAAAATTAGAAATAAATTATAATGATTATGATAAAACATTTATATTTAAAATTAATATTTATTTCCAAAGATATGTTCAGAATAAAAAAATATTTAAAATGTAATACTTATAAAAACATCAGTATGATATATTAGACTTTTCTTAAAATAACTAACTATTAAATGCTTAATGTCATCCAAGTTGATACAATAGCTCAAAAAATCAGCACAAAGATGGTTTTTATCAAAAATAACTCATCTAATAAAATTAAGACAAGAGTTAGGGTAATTATATAGTGATTATAATATTATTTATAACCTTAATTACCTGATTTACCCTTAAATACGGTAATTAAAATAACTAAAGTTACAATTCATATTAGTCAAAAAAGGGAATTGTTTTACATAATTTGTACCTAATTATTCCAAATATGTAATACATTTTTTATAATTCAAAATATATAATTTTCCAAAATTATTTTAAATTAATCTAGTAGATGTGGTGAGAAAATGGGTTTTTTAAGTGAAAACGTGCAAAAGATTGAAATATTTTTGTATAAAAACTTAATATAATTTTTTTTTAAAGATAATAATTGAGTTAATATAAGAATTATTGATATAATTTTACATTAAAAATAATTTAAAAATATAATTTATCATCAATAACTATTTAGATGAAATTTCAGTTTTTAATTAAAATGCAGTATTTTTACTATTTATAAAAAAATGAAACATATCAAAAAAATAAAAAAAATTCAACCAAATAAAATTTGTAGATTATTATTTCAAAAATGAGTTTCAATTTTTCAAATATATTTAATAAAAATTTAAAAAATTATTTTTAAAATAATTTCACCATCCTAAGGCGCAAAATTGTACTTTTATAAAAATACATCTTTTATGTGTAAAATTAAATTTGTTTTTATATCATGTATAGAAAAAAATTAGGATGAATGTTAAACATTATATATAATATAATATATATATATATATATATATCATTGATATAATCTATAAATACTGATTTGTTTATTTTACTTGTATAAAACACACTTTTTCATTTAAATTGATTTTTAGAAAAAGATTTCTTTTCATTTTGAAAATGATTTTATTTTCATTTAGAATTAATTTGTCACAAAATAAATAATTATATTTAAATTTTTAAAAAATAGTTTCATAATTTAGTTAATCCTCTTTATTCCCTCAATTTTAATGGATATGCTATAATGGTAACATTTAAATAATAATATTTATTTGTTCATTCAAGCTCGATGTGTCGTATCATGTATGTTATCAAACATATTGTTTCATTTTAAAAACATTGTATGTTATAATATTATACCACCTAAAAATAATTTTTAACCATTTCATAATAGTGACATATAAAAAATTATATTACTAAAATGATATTATGTTTATAAACTAGACATTATATATTTATCATCCATTCGTATAGAAATTGAAAAGAACAGCATGCATAAATATGTACTACCATCTCCATGACCAATATAATTTTTTTTCACACTACATACTCTCGTGATTAGTTATATTGATTCATTTAATTACGTTATATTACGATTATAAAAATATTATGATTCTATAAAGATACAATATTATCTACCTTCTTCCCCTCACATCTGTTGTAAGTTGATAATGTCCCTAGTACATAGATGTGGACAACCACCTCCATAGAGTGATGTGATTCATTTTCAATTTCCACCATATATAGATGGAAATAGGAAAATATTAAAATAATATATATTATATAAATGATATATTTATGATAATGGATAGGTTAATTAATTTTTACCTTTATTTTGATCCATCTAGAAAAAAGTGAAAACATCACTTTTACACACGTACGAACTACCGTCTCAACAAGGTCACATAGTATATTTATCATCACATTTTATATTAATTTTTATAAAAGTTTATAAAATGAATAAATATGTTACTTTTGATATCAATATGAGTATGGAGACACTAAAACCATGACTAAGGGGAAAGGACATGAACCACCATTCCAATAATAGCATGAAAATAAGACCAATTAATACCTAGAACTAATATTTTAATTAAGAAAAATTAATTAATGAGTGAGAAAAATTTTAAGTGTGCAATATATTTGATGATATGTTTTATTATGGTTCTAATATCATCTTACAATAAATTCTAATTAATTATACATGAGTTTAAGATCATGAATGTTGAAATTCGGGATTTATAGTAAGGGTGTTTTGTCTTGCATTTATTTTTTTGATACAAATGTCATAATTATAATGATTAATGTTTTTTGTGTATATACTATTTATGAATGTATATTGTGATTTAACTCATTATTATTATGTTGATTTACAAATTCACCCAAGGTTCTCTCTTTTAAGATATTTTGATTAAGAGATTTCTAAAACTATGAGTGTACTTGATATCAATATTGTTTCATTCAAACATGTTTCATTTCCTTCATCTATTTTTTTATATTTGGTGTATATAATAGCCCTTAAATCCATTACATCATTAATAAATTTATATACATGGAATTTAACTTTTCAATTAATCTAAATTTTATCATGGGTTTTATGATTATAATATTACTAAATCGATATTTCTTTAGTTGTCTGTATCAATTATTTTTGGTAATGTCAATGATAAATTTACCTTGATAAAATTATTATATATTCATCCATTAAAACCACTATAATTTATTCTTCTATATAAATTCCATTATTTTACATGTAATCATTCCTTTATTCCTCTCTTTGGATCATAAAATGTCAATAATGTTTTTAAGATATATTGACCTTATTTCTTATTTTTGGGTCAGGAATCATTATCCTCACTATCCACATGATTAAAAAAAATTATGAATATTTTTATCAATATATAAATGTTATAGAATTATTATTTTTAATATCCATTAATTTCATTACAAATAATTTAAATTAATCTTTTCAAATGTTTTACATATGACTATCTATTGAGATTTTAAAAAATGGGAAAATAATGTTTTATTTTATTGTATATGAAATGAATAGAGTTTTCAATAATCATGGACGTTATTTTAAAAAAATATTGAATTAAAATTTCGATTTTCAATTTTATAGAAATTGTTTTCTTTTTTTTGGACTTTTTATTTTTTAAAGATATTGAATGAAATGTATATTTTTTGTATTTTAAAAGAGATGTTCTTATCAACTTTTAATGATATTTTAATCTAAATAAGCATCCTAAAAAGATATTTATTAATCATTAGAGATATGAACTTATGATACCAATCATGTTCATTCTCCAAATAGCTTATGAAGACGAATTTTTATGGATGTTTCTAGGAAACCCATTTATTTTTAATAGGTTTATAATGTTTTGATGAGATCATTGTGAAATATGTTTGTCTTACATGGGATAATAAGGTTAGGAATATAATTATTATATCATATATTAGTATTATGATTAATTTAATGATCTATATACTTCTTCATTTTATAGTTATTTTAAATTTTTCTTGGTAATGAATTAGTTTGATATAGATTAAGATGAAGGTTGAGCCCGATATAGCTCACGGTAATGGGTGGGCTCAATATAGTTGTTCAATAAATTTTATATGTAATAGAGTTAACTAAAAAACATTACTAATAAGATACAATGAATATAAGTAACTCTAATGAGATGAAAGAGCCTTCCTATGATAGGATACTCCTATGAAAATGTAGTAACTACCCTATGTATGTGATTCTAGATTAAATTTATGATTTCCCGTGATACCAACATAGTTTCATTATTCTATCTATGAGATTTATTTGTTTATTTATTCAAGATAAATTTCACATGGTTCATGATTATTGAACAATAATACACTTATCTTATAGTAAATTGCAATACAATGACTCGTGATTTATAATCCAGGTTTTTATGTGTACTGATTATATTATTTTATTATCATTCACATTTATTATTCTATCATGCCCTTATGATTTTAATAATCTAATAAATTATCATTGATTCATATCTCTTATGTTTACCATTATCGGGAATCTATGCTCACCCTTTTTTATGTTTCAATTTCCCTAGTTTATGAAGAATGATATTATGCATGACATGTCTATAATGGTGTCATCAATGGGGAATATTGTGGGAGATTTTTGAGGCATAACATGAGAAAAGGAATTTGGATATAATGGTAAAATTTTCCACTTGAATGGAATGTTATTTTTATTGTTCCATAATGAGTTTTTTAAAAATTATATAATACACTACACTTAAAAGATCCCTTGTATGTATGTGGCTCAATGATTTCTTTTAATTTTTTACTTTCGGTTTGTTAGAATTGATTCAAATTAGTTTATATCATATACAAAGGTAATGAATGTATTTCTAGCACCAGATCTAGGTGTACGTGTCTTAGGATGTCTTAATAAATATGTGATATAATACATGGTAGGATCCAATAATTCAAAAGTCATAGTGCAAAATTTCGATTAGGGTAATTTTTAAAAGATGCTACTAATTTAACCAAAATTTCAAGGGTACATTATCTTAGCATACCCGTTTTGTAATATAAGAGAAACGCAGGTTCCCTGAGAGAGATCCTCACTCTAATAGATATGGAGAATCCAAAATATATTAATAGTATTGTTTTTCCATTATTTAATGTAAAATGTATCTCTACTGGATGAGTAGGTTTATTCCTTCTGTTAATTCTTAGGGATTTGATGTTTTTTATGCTTCTACTATGTAATTTCCATCGGTTAAGAAATATAATTATTTGAAAATTATTAGTAATAGAAAATTAGTTGTAGGGAAATTTGAAACAAAAAAGAAATATAATAGATTTTTATTAAATAGTGTATACAATGATAATGGAATTGAAATACTAATAATGAGATTAAAGAAAAATTAGAAAAAAAAATTGAATGGAATTTGAATCTTAGGTATGAAAAGTTATAGAAATGGAAAAGTATATTTAAATATACAATGATTGATGATTATAAATATAATTACGAATATTTCATAACATTGAATGATATTTTTAGGTAAAAAATAGATTTTAGAGATACGTTTGAAAACTCTAATATTTTCAATCATTTGATAATAATCATTTATAAAATGATTCATATGGTCAATAAAATCCATGGGTGTGGTTAATCAAGGTATTATAAAATCATTTTCCAATGGTTTCTAATGATAATTTTCCTTTAAAAATAATTATTTGTATCTTCAACTAGTACTATATAATGAAATAAAGCAATATGTTAAGGTTAAAAAAATCTTAACACGGTTCATTGAAATATTCTAACACATATAGATTACAAAATAAATGTTCCAATGTATATAAATCACTAAACTCGCTATATTTATTACAATGTTGGAATGTCCCCCCTGAATAACCTTTTTTACAACCATCAAAATAAAAAATTTCAATACTTACAACTACTCAAGTAAAATAATTCTCCCTGAAGTGAATCTACATATAATCTGAAGTATATGAAAATATAGTAACACCAATAATGGTTTATTAATCCACTCCATTTTATTTCACTTCAATAATACTGCTGATATTCCATTGATAATAACACCTACATCCCCTCTTCCAATTTGAATAATTATTATGAACTTTTCTTGAACATCTACTTTTATCGTATATCTATTCTCGCTACATACTATGATTTAAAAAAACTAAACGAAGAAATTTTTATATTTTAATATACATCCATACCTTAATACAATGATTTTTATTAAGTCTACACTCTCTGGACAACTGAGTGTGTGTGTTTTTACCTCAAATTTTTAATGCATTGATAAGACCCCAATTAAGATAAATATATCCTTATATTTTCATGTTAATTTATTATTTCAAATTCCATGTGTAATGTAAATGTGGTTAGGTAAATTGTGGTTTATGTAATGATGTCACGGTTCATGGATTGACATATATCAATATCTAGATCCACAAAATCCATTCCATACCTCATAAGAAATTATTATAATACTTTTCATGGATCACTATCAGAACCCATAATTTTGCATCTTTCACTTTACCCTAGAAGATTCAATAGATATGAATAACATGAAAAAAATTGATATAATCTGAATAAATGACATGGGAATGGAATGAATAATGGATAGGGAATTTCCTTAAGGGGATAAACTTTGGACCCCTTCAACTCTTCTCTTAGAATTTTTCTCGACATAGTTGTGGGAATTGGTCCTATCATCTTCCAAAAAATTAATCCCATGTACTAACCAACCAGGCCAATGATCAACCATAAAACCATGTGTGAACAGGTTCGACCATGCCCAATAGGAGATATTTGGGTCAAGTAGTGGATAGAAGGAGGCATTTCACATGCAGGAAGCAAGTGGGTCCATGTATAGGGATCGTGGTGTGTGAGGATAAAATTGCGCATAGCATGGCACATAGCCCGTAGGGCCGAAGCCCAGGTGGAGTTGTGTGTAGGTGGAATGGGTGCATAACCCCATTGTTGGATCGATCGAACAATAGTCGGTACTTGTATTATATTTTAGAGGGATGGCAATGTGGGATTTTGATGTGGGACATCATTTTCACATGTAGTGTTCATGTGATGAAAACCCAATCGTCCAATGATGACTTCCGCTAATACCAACTATCTGCTTTGGTATTGCACATAATGAGTTCAAATATGAGTCAATCCCATGCGGTGTAAGTTAAAATAAATCACACATTAGGCGAGACCTCTATCATCATCCTCTCACTTGACTATCACAATCCAGTACCACTAGATTGGCATGGGATCTATTAGTTTGTCACATGATCACCCATTGGTCACAATGATCATTACTTCCAATACCTCACTTGATAGATGAATCAATGATGACCAAAATCTATCATGAGAATCCAAACAAGGACACAAGTGGAATTCGGTGAGAGCTCAAACCAACATTCGAATCCATCACAAGATAATCCTTTGATCATGCGATTGAAGTAAAGAAATTCATTAGAGTCATCATGATAAGTTTACGACTACGCTCCCTTCCACCTACAAAATGATATTTGTTCAACTTAAGTTGGATTTATAAAACTTTGTCACAGTAATTCATAGAAGGAAATAGAAGTATCCCATTGATCAAATGAAATGATCATGTGATGAAGAATAGGCTGTCTCAAAATCGAGTTATGTCGATCCTGTAAAATATATTCTGCCTAATATGTTTCACATGGTGTCCCCCATGTAAAGAGGCATCATCCAAGGTCAACCTCATCCAATAAATACATCTTCCTCTTCAAAAAGAGACACATGAAAAGGGATAAAGGAGAGCGGAGGAATAGAACTCCTCAACGATCATCCCCGAAGAACTCTTAGGTGATCGCCAGAGACTATTTTATGATCCTTTGAAGATTAAGAAGTCGCATGACAAATAGAGTGTCATGAAATTCCTGGTTTATAATTTTTGTTCACTCAATCATGTGATAACATATTGTGTTTATGATCTCACCAAGTTAAACCCATGCCCTATCTTTTAGTCCTAGCGTGATCCCCCTGCATTGGTTCGCAAGACCTCCTACTTAACCTTAATTTAGATCACACGATCACATGAGTGATATAAAATCATGTGACATTGTAGGAAAAGTCCTTGGACATGCCTAATACCTATATTGGTGTCTGAAAAAATACACTATTGGACATGAACCTTGTGGTGTTTTGAGACCTTAATTTCACAATGCCACTCTAATCGGCCTCGCGGTGCAGAAACAAGTACTTTTCCACCATATTCCATACACTATCCTTTTCCAATGTAGTAAAAACATTGTACATGAAACCTAAACATCAGTGGATGTGAATCTTGTGAGGACGTGAACCCTCTATCTCATGATGCTCAAACATATCCTCAAAAGAAATGGATTTAGTGGTAAATAACTCACAAGTCTAGCCATGTGGGGGAAATACCATGGATGTGAACCCCATTATTAAAGGTTGGTCAATGGTCCCCAATTGAGAGCCTTTTCTTATGTATGTGACACCGACAGGCATCCCAAATACACATCTGTAGAGTCCCTCACATGATCCCTTAGAGATCATGTAGTCACAAGATGATAATATGATCACTATCATGCAATGGGTGATGTTTGGGAAAACGCCTCATTGTCATGCAGAATTATGAATTCACTCCATAGGTATCCTGATGGAACCCTTTCTTTGCCTCACAGTGTAGGATTTAGTAATTTCACCACATATTCCATGAACTCCCCATTTCTATGAAATGTCTATCACCATGAAAACTACAGTTTTATATGGATCCTCAGTGTATAAACATATGACCTATCAAAGAACAATATTAATTCCATGATAACCACATGAGTGTGGGAATCATGCAGTGTCATGAAGACACCCATCAACATTCAAGTAGGAAAATAGGAACACCCCAAGAATTTTTAATCATGGACTCTTACCCATTCTTGTGGTGTTTTTATAAAGCCTCTTCACATGTTAAAAAACTCCCTCTCAATCCACGTTTGAGTCATGTGAATTGCATGAACAAAGGGTCATCACACAGACGGCCTATTAGTGTATGTTTGAGCCTATAGAGATGACCTCTTTTTTCTATGAAAGACCTATGGTGTACTCTATTGACATGAACACTCAATCATGTATCATTTACCATACAAAATTTTTCAAAACACCATTGGACAGTTGACCTCAACCCTTGTTCATTCCCCCTTTTTTCATGAAAATGATCATAAACATGTCTGGAAGACCCCTCATGTGAATAGTTTAAAGGTCACGTGACCACAAGACTCTTCAATGGTCTCATGATGTCCTTGGAATGCCTTTTAAACATCACTTTGATCATAATAAAATCCTTATACAAGTTGATTTGACATTTCAATAGTTGATCGACATGCTACCATTATTATATGGAAGCCCAAAGACAAGCCAATTTGAATGGGTGAGAACCCCTTGACATGTCTGCATTGTCTCATGATAAGATAAGGACAGGTCATGTAAATCATGTGAAGCACTTTGGAATTTTATTCCTAAATTATGTGAAGATATACTAAATAATTCACTTTGATCAGGAGATGGATTCATTGACATGTCTTCATGATCATACGATTGTGCATAGACATGTTCGTATTAGAATTAAATAGTCTGAAGGAAAGTTATGATGATCAAGCGACAAATTATGGTCATATCTACTTTGATCATTCCCATGACCCCATATATTTCCATTTTGATTGTGTGAAGACACACAAGACATGTTAATTAATCAGGAAGATTCCCTTGAACATGTCTACCTTTTCAGAATAATGCCCCAACATATCGGGAAGACAATTATGACTTCTCTGGAAGACAGTCAAGACAAGATAGGAAAATATCTTAAGATATGTCATCCTCATATATTAAACCCTTGGACTCATACCATGTGGACACTATCCAATAACCTTTGTCCACACACCGTTTTATAAGGTAAGTTTCGTTGATGAGGTAGGGTTACACAACATTGTAACCTTTTAGTGACATGCTCTTGGACATACCTTTCATGGGGATCATCATCTCTCTTTATCTATCAGAAGATAGAGACTGAGTGAATCCATGGAAACCTCTGTACATATTCCCCTATCAATGGGAAATCTCAGTTTGTAATCCCAGATTTCTAACATAATATAATATGTCCCCAAAAATAGAGAATACTAAGTGTGTAATCCTTGTTCAATAATGCATCAATCCTGTCATAACCCCTATCATTCCTAAAACATTAGGGATAACAATTATGTCTCTGAGTGTGATCATCCACCCTATCCCATTAGCAGGTTAAGAGATAAATGAACTATTATAACTCTAATTACCTCCATAGCCGAGGTTCATAGGATTACTTCTTAAGGCTCGAGCTATAATGGGAATACCCTTCTGTGTAAGCCCCCTTATATCTCATACATTTCAACCATCATGATCCAATCATTCCTATGGAGTAATCACTTTTACTCTTCCATTAGCAGATAAGAAGTGGACTCATACACAGGAATTATTTTATGTATTAGTCCTGAGCATTCACACAATTACTTCAATCCCATTAACGTGCTGAGGGATAATCGAACTATGATAACTTTGATTCCTATTATAAAATTGGATACATAGGATTACTTCTTAATTACCAAGATCTATAACATATCCTACATAATATGGGTCTTCATACCTCTCAAATGATAACTTTAATGTTTAGGTTGTTCATAAATACACTCTCATGCAATGTGTTCAATCTTACACAATCTCTTGTTTCTTACACCCTGTAAGACTCATGTGGGATTAGAGGAAAGAAATGATTGTGCAAATAGCATGATGTGCTTTTCCCAAATTAGAATCACCATTTGGATATAATTATTATTACATATCATCTCTTCTCAATGTTTCATACACCTAATGAAGTAATCTAGGGCAGTCTAATATGCATAAGTCCTATATGGGGCCTCTATTATTGTTTCTTTCATGATGTATCCAGCCATTATAAGAACTAAATGGACTCTAATTCCTATTTTAAAAAATATATGTAGGATGAATCCATGAGTTATGAGCTCAAAATTCACATCCTTATAGAATGGCGATAAACTGAATGGACTGGTCCAGACCATGAACATAAACTATTATAAATGAACAATATGGGTTTTGATTCATATTTTCACAGGATATGTAAGATTCCCTATAGAGGTCTAATCCCATCTCTGATACCCCAACTACCTTCCTGGATGACAATAAACTCTATATTTCCCTAATATGAAGATAACCCAAAGCCTCATAAATAAATAAGATATCAATAGAGAACTCATGATATGGGCACACTTGTTTCTATCGAAACATTTTCATAATCAAGCCTTTGACACAGGGGTAACCAATCCCGTATAGGATCCTAGGAAGGATTTCATGAACATATCTTAAATTTATAATATAGTACTTATGTAGGAAATATTTATCCCTAAAAGTGTGTGATGAGCCCAACCTCCCATATTCTTTAACAAATTGAGTTCCTAAGAATCATTGGACATGAATCCTAAAAGGAAAATGTGCCTTGGGAAAGAAGGTCTATACTCAGTTATATATTCTGAAACTATTGGGAGTTTCTTGGGAAGGCTAAAAAAATGGAAAAACTGATTCATAGGATTAAACAGGGCCTTAAAACCCCATGCAATCTAACAACTGGGTGATTCCCATTCCAAATCTCATTTCCCAATGAAACAAAATGGTGAACCTAAAGTGAAATTATTTAACCCTATAATCACTTTCATGGGTAAAAAGCATATATTTTATAGTTCTTGTTAGGCCTATTTTTTCTACACTCAATTCATAAAAAAAATGGTGAACCTAATACTTTTATTTTAACTATAATGAACCTGACATAATAAGAAGGGACCACATCTTTATCATTAAAATTGTGAATGTTATTGATCAAACATGTACGCTTTTATATGTTGATACACTAATAAGGTGTCATATTTCATCTTTGTGACTTCATGGATTCTTCAAAATTGAATTCACATCATCAAATATACCTACATATTTCAATATCACTGGACAAGATACTCTGGCCCCAAGTCTCTGATGTATGCTTTCACCAACACACTACTTCTTGTACCATTTGGTGAATATCTTGGTCCATTAATGAAATATCCACCACTCAATCCTAACTCAAGAATTATCTTATGAAATATATTATAATATGAGTTCCCACCATCCATATTTCCCATGATATTTTGTAAGAGAGGAAGTGTCCCTTATTACCACATTAAACTGCTTTGGGAACCTATACCCAGAGCCCAATAATGAAAACCTTCTTCACCTAAAGGGGGTGGATGAGGAAAACCACAAAGTTATCTTAGTAACTCAATATCTTCCTATAAGGGATTATATATTTTCTATTCATCATCATAAACATATGACCCTGATTCCAAGGGAATCTCCCGAAAAAGTTGTCCCTACAACATTTACCTGAGTTGGGGTAATGAGTAGGAGAGCCCTCTAGGGGTACCCAAATGGTGTAACTCTAGAGAATGATTATATACCTACTACCACCAATCTTTATTAGGACATCCAATGTATCATTAAAGTGTTCTGAGATCAATCCCATATCATCTCTAGATGGGACCTTCTGACTTCATCCCAACTAGCCTTAATGACTATGGAATCCCAGGGAGACCCCGACCTAAAGTGTCGGGGCGAAATTTCATCATATTTCACCCTGGGGTCAAAATCAATATGGGAACCGACAGCTCAAATGGTACTGTGGGCATTGACCCCTCAAACGTTACCATGGGTACCAACCCCTCAAATGGTATCATGGGAACCGACCCTCCAAATAGTACACCAGGTACCGACCCCCAAAACGAGGTAATCTACCAGGAAAGAGAACCATCCTACCAAATGACTCAGTCAATAAGATATCAATCGGATCTCAAGACACATTATCAGACCTAAAAGAGAACACTCTCGAAGGGTAAAAATATTCCCTTCTATATTCATCTGAATCATGGTATGGTTTCTTTCCTTATACCACTAACATGGGAAAATAAAGGCTCAATGGTATCTTTCATACATATATATAACGTGTTGTCAACCATGTTAGTATTTTTGAGGGTAATGATAATGAAGCATATCGATAGTGGAAATAGTGGATTTAGTCTCTATGGTCCATGTTGGAATTTCTATCATCACCAACTTTCCCTACCACCAATATAGGATAGGTTGTAGTTATGAATACTACCAGTTAACCCCTCTAATATGACAAGTAAATTTCTACAGAAGAATAGACACTCCAATCCAACAAGAGAATAGGTGTCTTCAAGAAAAAATTGTGGGAATACTTTTGGGAGCTCTACCTTGGGATGATGTACAAGTACCTGCCTATGGACACCCGCCATGCATTGAAGTTCCCGAACCCACAAGGTTGGGAGAATTTTTATTTTTTTATCCCCTAATCAGGTGATATCCTGACATTGTTCCACCTCTCCCCAGTCCACAGGGCTAGGGAAATTTCAATATTTTCTACCTATTTTTCAGTGATATTCTACAATCCAATATCCCAAGATGTTTTCACAAAACCTCCAATATATTTATGATCATTTAATTATTATGAAGTTTTTATGTCATCCAAGACCCCCAATACTTCAGCACCTACCCCTAGACCAATAAAGACCATGACCCTATACTCGAAGCTCCTAAATCAACCATTCTCACACTCCAATGGAGCTATATATAACAAGCAGTAGAATCTTCCTAATCCCCCATCAATTTAATATAGACAATGAAAAGTATATTCATTCCAATCAAAACATGTTCCCATGTATTTCATCTATTCCATGAAAAATTATATGATAGATAACATGGTGATGATAAATCAAAGTGAGGCAGGAATGGTAGGCCATGAAAATCATTTCCCCTACTATCTATGTCTCAAGAACATGATAAAAGTTTAATTTCCCTTTAAATACTAGATTTAGGTATAAATGGACATGTGGGCATTGGAATCATTAACACCTAAATCCCTACTTCGGTCATATGAATTCTCTGAACATGGAACACAAGTAGTGAAGTAGAGAAAGAGACACATACCTCCCAGGAATAAGGGACCTTATTTCAAATTGACATTGGAAAAAATCCTATTCTTTCAAAAAAAAACATGTTCATAGTTATTGTGATTATTCCATGGAAAATGGTTTGATGTAACTTACAACAATAAGGATTCCAAATGACGCAAGGTTGGCAGGATACGATAATCATTGCCCCTACCATTGATGTCTTGGGCACGGAATAAAGAGCTTCTTTATCTTCAATGATTGGTTATATGTAGAGGTAAGTGCATTATTGATATATTTGAAAGATCCTAAGACTCATGAATCATGCATAAGAGTTATCCAAGATCCATCAGGCCAGTTACACTCCTAGTAGGTTATTTTCCATCGTCCTTATGACAATACATTAAACTACATCAATATCTTCCTTATCCTAAGACATTTAACTATATGTATATCATCATTACCACAAGGCGTTAAATTGCATGACTATTTCCCCCACCATGAGATGTTAAACTATGTTGTTTCCAACATTACTATAAGATGTTAAACTACATAGTTGTAATTCTTAATGCATGACATTAAAGTGCACTACTAATGTCCTTATCTCAAGAAATTAAAATGAATGTCTATTGTCATTTCCACGAGATGTTAAACTGTATGTCCATCATCCTTACTGAAAGAAATTAAACTACTTGGATAATATTATTCCCATAAGTCATTAAAACTGCAGGGTTGGTGTCCTTTCCACATGACATTAAAACTATATAGGATTTTTTGAAATACATATGGCTTGATTATCATACTAATGAGATATGTAGGGATTCCAGATTATATATCTTATCCCAACCACCTATATTAATGTTCATAGCGCATGATGAAAAACTACATGAGACACACCCCATTCATAGTGCAAAATATAGGCAACATTTTAATCTCTTGGATCCATCTTCAAAATTAGGTAGAAATTGTAGTTGGATGAAGCACTACTGATACAGTATCATCTTGTTCTCAACTATATCATAAAACCCCAAATACCCCTCAGATGCTTACTGATGGAATTTTATAAAAGTTTATCTCCCCAAACACTTATATATCAGTTTAAATAGAACCATTTAAAATACAAAAAGATGAATACTAAATAGAGTAGGTTCATACCTCTTCTAGTTCAAACAAAATCTGATATCATATCTGAGTAGCAAGAATGGGAATGTGTAAATTAATTTCCCTACGCATGAAGTCCATCTGCATATTCTAATAGAACATGGAAGAAAATAGTGGGAATATATCCCCACTTAAATAAATGGCATTGAACAACATATCCTGGAATCCGAGAGAATACATTCATATATTCATGTACACACCTTATTCAAGTGAAAGTGCTTTGTGGATTCAATATACAAGATTTGCTATTATATTCTAGTTAAGACGTTGGGAAATTATTATATTGCTATCCCTAAATCCATAGAAACTC
This sequence comes from Viscum album, assembly GCA_963277665.1. Lineage (NCBI taxonomy): Eukaryota > Viridiplantae > Streptophyta > Magnoliopsida > Santalales > Viscaceae > Viscum > Viscum album. Next base: position 1,475,949,986 of record OY728148.1, on the reverse strand, counting down.
CACACTATGATCATTATGAACAAGTGGTTTCTCTAGAGAAAATGTATATTCTTTCACCCATCTAGAAGGATTATTGGCATATTCTGGTAAAATATGAGGAGTCAAATCGATCTCTTCTAACAAGGGATCACCAAGTGAGAGAATAAATCACCTCAGGATAGGATCATACCCCAATATTAAAATTATGGAAGCATATTACAATGTCCCCATAGCAGACCCATATCCCTATTCTAGTCGGGGCTCAACAAGTGATATGAGAACATGCCTCAAGATAGGTTCATATCCCTATTGAAAAAAAGACAGGAAACACACTTCAAAGGCCTGATATTATTCTCATATCCTCATTCTATTTGAGGATCACCAAGTGAAAATGTCACATGTCTTAGGATAGGAACATATTCCTGTCAAAAAATCTACTCAAAATATCCTAGTAGATTACAGGAGGAGCCTCATATCCCTACTCCCATTCAGGAGGTCTGTCGATATATTACAAGGGGGAATGTATACTATGGCTGGGCTCAAGTAACTATTCCAATTGGGTATCACTAAGTGAGAGTGGTGTGTACCTCAGGATGGGATTATACTCTTATCAAAGAAGTCCTTAGGAATATTTTAAACGCACGGGATCAGGCTCGTATCCCTATTTTGGACTAGACACAATAAGTGAGAGTGATAAACACCTCAAGATAGGCTCATTTTCTTGTTATAGAAGCTTATGGGAATACTCCAATAGTTTATCAGTAGAAGGTTCATATTACCATAACACCAAATGGTTATGAATAGATTTTGGCAGCCGTCAGATAGAAGGATTATATCCCTGCTCAACCCCAAAAGGCAGGATGACAAATTACATCCACGATATAGAGTAAGGGCCACACCCCTAACAAGCTCAATGCCAAGTTTCCTTGAGGTTTTTTGAGAATCTTTATCATCACCCCAAGGGTCATCCAAATCATCAAATGATGTATAATTTGATCATTTCTATGATTTTTCTCCTTGTGGTAGTGTTGAGATAGATCATATAAACATTACTCTGGAAATTATCCTTTGTTAACCTTCCCATGGTGATATCTCCCTCAGGAAAGGAAATCCCCCAATTGGTCAGACACCATCATATAGATAGGCGCTCAAAAATATTAGTCACCTTCATATAGAAATATGATCACAATACCAGGGTTAACCATATATAGTTCCCTATCATCCATCAGCAACGGCTCATTGTGTTTAGTAGGAGACATAGAGAGGCTTCCTCTATGGTCTAACAAGTTAAATACATATAGCTATGATAGTAAAGAAGATTGCATGGATATATAGAGAGTTTTATCCAGAAGCATCCTACCAAACATTCCCAAAACCATTTCCACTTCGAATTATGAGATTCCAAATTGGTTTAAAATGGAGTGTTAGAGTTTTTTTAACCACAAGACCTTAAACTGTATTGAGGTCATCTTAACCACATGACTTTAAACCGAATGGAGTTTGTCTTAAACACTTGAAATTCAACTGTATGGATTTCATCTAAACCCCATGACATTAAAATATATAGAGTTCTTCTTAAGAACCTGATGATAAACTATATGGATTTCATCTTAACCCCAAGACGTTAAACTATATAGAATTTTTCCTAACCACATGATGTTAAATTATATAGTCTTCCTAGTCACATGAAGTAAAAACACTATGAAATAATCCTGACCACATTACTTTAAACTGTATATAATCTATCGACTTGAATACATGACATTAAATTTTAAAAATCCATCCTCACCGCCAGACATTAAATTGCACAGCTAATGTTCTTTTTGCTTAATTTCAAACTACATGGGTTTTCTAGAACTATGTGTAACTTGATTCCTACCATCATAGGTTATATAGTAATTCCCAATCCTTTGGTCTTGGGAATAGCTAAAAAAATCATTTTCTTCCATGTTTTGTGATCCTAATCCATACCACATATCGTAAAAGGTTTTGGGTCCATGATGCTCCTTTCCCCATTCATGTTGAGTGATCCACATACTTCATACATGAAGTTAAACTGCATGACTGATGTCCTTTCTGCATGAAATTAAACCAAACTAGTTTTCTAGAACTATGTATAAATTGATTCTCATTTTCAATTAGATACTTAGGGACACATCAATCATATATCTTAGTCCAACCACTATATGAAACAAAATATTCTTTTCATATCCTTAATTACCTATGTATAGTGGGAGGGACCCTTTCCATTACTTGTTTCTCACACAGAGCATAGCTCACATGAGCTTAGGAATATCAGTAAGGAATTTCCCATATATACAGGGCATAACATCTCATTATAGGTTCCTCATAGTCCTAAACTCAAGTCCATAAAAATAATACAACGAGTCCTTGTTGTATGATGTTAAACTACAATGTTGATGTCCCTTAATGACATAAAAACTGCACATTATTATGAACCACATCTGAGATAACCACATTTTTTGGTGTTGGTCTCCTACAACACCTTCATTCAAGAACTATATGTGAATTTATTACTAACATCACATGATACGTAGTGACTCCCAACTCATCAATATCAGGTCCATTTAAAAAAATATAAAAATTATACCTCTATACATATAGGCTAGACTTTCATAGGAAGGTCATTCTCCAATAAAAATTTGTTTCATGATTGTCATTTTGATAAGGATTTGTAGTGACATCAAGATCTTCAATATTGTTACTATCTACAATGATCAACAGAAATAGTTCCCACCTCTACACACAGACTAGACTTATAGAGTGTTTCCCATTCAATAAAAATGTGTGGCTTGATTCCTATCATCATAGTACATGTAGGGATGTCTATATCCCCAATCCTAGTCCCAGATGCAACAACCAATAAGAAATGAACCCCAACCGCATCAGATCTAGGCTATACTAGCTCATTTTCCTAAGTATGATCTAGATCTACATATAGCTTTCTTGTATATACAATATATCATGTTTATATATTTAGGTCGATTTCTGTATCCTTACCACATGGCATTAAACTACAAGGAAAACATCCTAGACACATGGAATTAAAACTACACAATAAGAAAATACTCACTACATGGTGATAAACTGTATATAATACATATTTAATTAATGTCATTAAACTGAAAAAATACAACCTGGTTGTGTGACATTAAAATTCCACTACAAGAATGTCCTCACTGTATGACAATAAACTGCACAAAAATTTTCATTACTACATGGCATTAAACAGCACATTAAACATTCCCACTATATGAAGATAATGTTTTCAAGAAATCACTCATTTTCAATCCTTATTAAAGGATCACAAGATCATTTCACCGATCAACCAGCGTATAGGGTGCTTCCTCTATGATATTGATGCAGAAGGTCTCAAACCCACCAAAGAGAGACATCTAGGCTCCATAAAGAGGGACTTCTAATCCTTGTGATCCTAACATAACTAAAAAATAACTCATCAGCTAAGGGTTTTTTGGGTCATCCCTGGTATGATTGTCCCATATAATTACTCATTATCTAATAACCTTGAGCTATGATTTACAAAATCTCCATCTCCTACTTAGAAAGATGTTGAATTACTCATATCCCAAATTAACCTAATTGGGATATTATGTTACAACACCCATATTAAGTCCATTTGTGTCACAACCATTAACTAACTACACTTTGGTAAAAGCTTTATGACCTTAAAATCTTTCATATGATGGTCTAAATCACAAGACCATAAACTACTAGTGAAAGAGACACAAAACTGGTTAGGTTGAAAACCCGTAAAGGGTTCCCTTAGCTAATTCCATGTCTTTTCTCGCTAAATTATTATTCTCTAGAGTTTAGGGAAAAATTAGTTTCCAAATTAACAAGGAATAAAAGAACATAGGTCTTACTTTGTTTCCCTAGTAAATTCCAATATATACTCGCTAGATCCCCTGTTCTAGATAAAAGATAGAGCAATGATTTTTCACATATCGTCACTGTAAGAATATATTCTCTAGGTGGTGACATAACTTTTTTGGTGCTCAATACCTTCATTTATATTACATTCTCCTGGAGTCACACATCATGATTTAAGGATCCTTGGATTTCCATAAATATCTCATAGCCCTTGAAAATGAAAATAGATCTCTCATTTCAACCATGTTATTGACATGGAATTTCTTAGACCAACCAACCAAATACATCTAGGCCCAATATAAAGGGATTTCTAATTCATGAAATATTGATGTCACCGTGGTGGAACTCATCACCCGAGGGTGTTTTGGGTCATCCCTGGTATGATTGTCGCATACCTTCTTCATGACCTAAGAACTTTGGACCTTGATTTACAATTCCCTCAACCATAATATTCAAGTGTATTTGACATCCTCGATTTTTTGTCACCATGTTTTGTACCATTTATCAGAGATAATATTTAAAACATCATTATCAATACATTGATGGTTGACACCTCATTATTCAAACCCACAAGGCATATGGATCAAGCTTCACATTAGGTGATAAATTTCCCTTGGGCACTAGATCCTTTCATGGATAGCATTTATTCCACACCCAAATTAATTGTTCAGATGCTTGAATCTTCTCAAAATCTTCGATTTCCCTTGGAAAATAGTGGGTATCAACTTTACTGGTCCATACATACTTATAAGACCTATGCACTCATGCATAAGGAGTTTGACCTATTAATCATATTAATCTCCTACTTCCAAGAAAGAAGCTCCAATCCTTATGAGTGTTGTTGGCATCATGTCAGAACTTATCACTCTAAAGTGTTTTGTGTCATCCCTAATATTTATACCTCATTCTATTACCCATAGATCCGAGATCCTAGTAATACGATTTATATCACTCATACTCCATCTATATAGGTGGACCTAGAATCCAATGTATTTCTCCCCCAACAAATATTCCTCTCATAAATCTTACATGACCCTAAAAAAAGAGCAGATACCCCTTTGTTAGGGTATGCGGTTGATTCCTAAGGTCTTTTTGACCAACCAACCATAGTTATCTCCTCTTTACAAGAAAAGAAAACTAATCCTCATGGGCCCTAACAACACCGTGATGGAACTCAGTACCCCAGATTGTTTTTAGTCATTCCTAATATGACTACCCCATATTATATATTCATCATAGGTCTGAGATGGAATACCTTAAAATAAAACCCATCAAAGGTCCAATGTATAAGACCTTAAACTGCAACACAACAAAGTTCTGAGATAGATGACCCTAAAATATAACACAATAATGGTCTTGCTGGTAGGACCATAAATCTTTCAACTCAAAGAGACATAATGCTCACCAGTTTTAAAACTCGATAAGGGCATCCTAGAAAAATGTTGGGTCTGTTTTCAATGTACATTCACTTCGTTTGATCCAGTAAATATTAATAATTTATACAATTGAATAGTCAAAAAAAATTCATGTCACAAACTTGTAAGAAGGTGACCTAAGAAAAAACCAATTCCTAGATCGCTTAGTCTTCCTCCAAATGAATCATAAGAAAATGTTATGGTAAAACAAATGAAAAAAAGATACACGTCATGTTTTCCCGTCCAATGGCCTTATAAAAAATTAATTTATACTCTATAAGTCCCCTGAAATAGGAAAATGTGGGAGAATTTTACCTTCAAGAAGGATACCATTCCAAAATTTCCTTGTAAATTAGACAATCTCAAGACAATTGGAGCATGTGCCTCAATGTAGAATTTTGTGTCAGTGGGCATTCATGAACATCTCTCAAGAAAATATTATTGAATGTTAAGAACTAAAATCTAGGTGACTAGATCTATTTTGTGTTTCACACAAAGTATGGGTTTCATGGATGATCCAAGAAACATATTCACCAATACATGGGTCTCCAACCAAGATTTCAGCACAAAACAGTGACATTCCCCTTCCTACGTATGAGCCAGATTTATGTAAGGACATTCATCATAGATTTATTTATCTATTAACCTATGTTCCCTATTTATGTGTTTTATCTGTATGGTGGTATATTTTAGAACTACATATAGATTTACTCCCATTCTCATGGGATGGATAGTGACATCCAAGTACCTTCTTTTAGATCTATCCACAAGTTACTTTTCACCCAATCCCTATTCTATTACAAAATTCATGCACATTCCAATTTTAGGGTATCTATACCTCAATCCAAAGATTCTTCTTGTACTAGGTTTAGTCAAGCATTCATGGTCATAAATCTCCTATAGAAAACACTTGAAAGCTCCCCAATTAACACTCCAAAAAAATCCTCTCATGGGACTTAGTATCATATCTCATTAGATATTCAGATATGTGGAAAAGTGATATAATTTTACCATAGAATCATATTATTTTTGTTCCAAAGGAATCTCATTCTAGGTTGGAAATTTTTTTCCACCGATAATTTTAATTCATTCACATTATCTTGGAATATTTTAGAAAAATTAATACCATGAAAAAAATGATATAATTTTCATAAATGACTTGGTGATGAAATGAATAATGGTTTGGGATTTTGTTTAAGTATATAAACTTTGGGCACTTGTTTGACTCATATAACAATATTATTTTGTGTCCTTTTTGGCATTTTTTCCACCCTTCGCTAAAAAATGAGGCCAATACATTAACTAACAGGTCCAAGGTGCAACCATGGTCCCATGAGGGACTTGGGTTGACCACACCCAATAAGATCCATCCAAGCCAGTTAGTGGACTATAGGAGGCATAACGTCCATAAGAAGTGAGTGGGGGCATGTATAGGGCATGTAGTGCACAATGATGAAGCTACACATAGTGTGGGATCAAAGTCCACTCTTTTGATGCCTAAGTAGAAGTGTGTGTAGGTGGTACGGGTGTCAAACCCCTTTGTTTGCTAGACCGAACAACAGTCAGGGATTAGCTTAAATTATAGAGGTAAATATATACAAAAATTTTATGTGGGGTATAATTTTCACATAAACCATTTACATGATGAAAGAACAATAATCTGATCATGCCTTCTACTGATCCCAGCCATCTGTTTCAGTCCCATGCATAATTAGTTTTCATTTTATTCAATCCCATTCTAAATAAGTTCAAATCAATCCTGAGTAGTGTGACACCTTCATATTCAACCTCCCACTCAACTATCACTCTCATGCACCTCTTGTTTGGCATGAAAACTAAAAGTTAGTCGCATGATCACTCAGTGATCACCAATACCACAACCTATAGTCCTTTTCTTGATAGATGAATCCATCTTTTATGCATGACTTCACTATACTTCAACTGGGCAAATAGTGGCATTCCATGAGAGCTCCCACTAGTGCTCTACTCTATAACATTATCATACTTTGATCATGTGATTGAAGTAAAGAAAATTGATGGGGTCATTGCAATAAGTTTTTGATTGTGATACCTTTATCCCCCTAAATGATTTTCATTTGAATTAAATCAGATTTATTAAAGGTTGTAAAATGGAATCGTAGAAGGAAATTAAAGCATCACATGATCAAATGAGATGATCATGAAATGAAGAATAGATTGTCTCTCTATTACGTGATGTTGATCCTGTGAAATATTCACTACCTCAACTGGTGCATGTGGCATACTCCCCATGCTAAAAGCATCATCCCCAGTCAACCTCATCCTATAAATATCTCTAACCACCTTCAAAAATAGAAACACACAATGGGAGAAATAGAGTTCTCTATAAAGGAAGGAGATAAGAGGAATAGAACCTGTTGACGATCATCCCCAGAGAACTTCTTCATCTAATCGTGAAAGCCTAATGGATGATATTTTAAAGATCAAGTGGTCATATTAAAAATTGAGTGACATGAGATTCCTAGTTCATTATATGTTTTTATATGATCATATGATACCCCATTGGGTTCTTGATCTAACTAAGTAAAACCCTCACCTGGACTTTTAGACCTAGTATTCTACCCTATCATTCATTCACAAGACCTCATGCATGACCATCATTCTAATCACATGATCATATTAGCTATATAAATTCATGTGACACTATAGTATAGGTCCTTGGACATTCTACACACCAATACAAATTTACGTAAGAAAACAAAAGCAAAAATACACCTTGTTCTGTTATGAAACCTCTATCTTATTGTTCCCCACTTCTCAGCCTTATAGTTTATACACAAGGACATGCACCCCCATATTCCATGAACCCTCCTTCGACAATGTTGTGAAAACATTTTACATGAAACCCAAATATTAGTAGATATGCATCTCTTGATTCTTTGATCACTCAGTTTCATGATTCTCAAACCTAGCCTTAGAATTAATAGATTCAATGAGAAATGACTCACAACTCTAGTTATGTATAAAAAATAATAAGGATTATAATCCCATTTCTGAAGGGGGTTTGGAAATCCCCAACTGAGAGCCCTTGTCTTTTTATACGGTACTAGAAGGCACCCCCATCACCCATCTATAGAGTCCCTCACATAAACCAATAAAGATCATTCAATCACATGATGATCATGGGACCACTGTCATGGAATTCATAGGTGGATTTTGGGGATAAAATCCTTCTTGTCTTTTGTATTTAATAAGTCACACCATGGGTCTTGTGATTGAACCCCTACTCAACCACACAATGCAGGATTTAGGACATACACCTCATATGCAATGCATTACTATTCCCCATGGAATTTATATCACCATGAAAACTACGGTTTGATATGTGGCCTCATCAAATAAACATAGGACCATAAATAGTTCATATGAACCACATGACTATGGGAATCATGAGGTGTTAGGAAGATACCCATCGATATGAAAGTATGAAAATCATAAAACCACCAGTAGTGTGCACCACGGACCCTAACCCATTCTTGAAGTGTTTTTAGAAAACCATTGAACGTGTTCATATACTCCCTCTCATTCCCCTTTTTAGGTCATGAAAATTTCATGAACAAATAGGCATCACGTGGATACCCTCTTAGTGTGAGTATGAGCATATGGATAAAACATTCTTTTACCATGCAAACCCTTTCATGTACTCTCCTGATATTCACAATTGTTCATGTGTCATTTCCCATACAACATTAGGCATAACACATTTGGATAGGCTTAATCAACCCCTTTCCATCCCCCCATTTTTCATGAAAATGATCCCAAACATGTCCACAATACACCATTATAACAACCCTACACTTTATTACACACTTAAACATGATTTATTACCTAAACATGCAAATAATAAAACCCATATGATCGAGAGTTCTTGTGTCATTATGGATTAGGATCATACATGAAATATTAAGACATAAAATACCACAGCTTTATAGGAAACTTCTTTTACATGACCACAACATTCCTTCATACTTACCATTGCATGGGATAGCCTGAGCACATCCATAAGAAAAAGGTGATCTATAAATACTTGTAAGGGAGTAAACAAGGCATAACATGAAGAATAAAATACATGTTAGGAAAGAGGCCTATAAATGGAGAAAACGATAAACATGAACATAAATTCATGATATAACATGATTATGATAACATAGAAATATGGCAACAACATACAACCAGATATTAGCATGATCCAAGGCTCATTACACATGAATTAGAATGAGTAAAACCTTATTTCACCTGAATTAACATGATTAAAACCTAATTGAATATTAATTATTATGATTAAACCCTCATTTCTCATGGATTATCATGATACTAAACATTACCCAATGAATTGGAGTGCTATCAGGGTGCACCCTTTATAAACATTTCATTTCATGAATAAGTGTGCCACATGGATCATATAACAGGGAATCATTCAACATAATAAGTTATTCCATGATTGAGGAATGTGGAATACATACATGTAAGTACCAATAAATATGTATATGTTCATAAATTTTAATACCCTTTATAGAGAAATGGGTATAATTTTCACTACACGATGATTTTGGCTTCAAAAATCATAGTGCAATTTCAATATCATAACACCGTCATTTGGAAATTCATAACTTGGTTTGATGAGAGATAAAGGGTTATGTAATCATTTATACATGAAATAGGCATTAAGGGGGTAATGGAACAAAATTTCCCAATATATGAAATGTAATTTAGATGCATAATAAGAGTGAAATACTTGAATAGAAATAAGAAGAGAGAAATCCCTCATGGAATTTTGGCATGGTAACAGGTGTTCACAGAAGACATTAATGAGAGATAAAGTGGTATATCATCATTCAAACATACGGAGGAAATTATGGGGTAGGTTATAAATGATAACCCAAAATTTTTAATTTAATGTAAATGGTTATTACAATATAAAAAACTTGGATAAAAATGAGAAAGGAAGGAATCCCTTACTTGACTGTGTGACTTCAAGACCTTGAAGATGGGATTCATGAGAGATTGGGGCACCTTGGGAGGATTTCAGAGAGATTAGGTATGATTAGGTACATTCTAAAATGGTTTTTAGTGAACATAAGTGGGATATTGGGTGGTTTTATATAGGAAATGGGTAAGAAAATATTTAATATTTCACAAATAATGTTTTAGAATCTATATAATTAAATATTAAAAACCGGAAAACATACCATGGTTTTCACCATGGTTTTCTCCAAAATGGAGTGGAAAATTTTATTTTATAAGTAAAATGGAAGAAAATATTAAAATAATATCTTGGCTTATGTGTAGGTGTGTCACACCCATAAAGAATGACATTTAAAATAATAAAATATATTTTACAATTCTGAGGATTCACTAAGGAATTATAAATTAATTCAAATAAATATAAAATCACATTACTTTAATGGGAAACATATATTAGGCCTATAATATCCATTATATTATTTATTACATAATTTTGGGGTCAGTATGATGTCATAAAACACATATTTTATTTATAAGGTATTTAATTTGTACCAAATAATTTGATTATCTCAGAAAATTATGAATAATTTAATATTGGATATATTTGACATCCTAATCAAAAAAATAATATTAACTTTATCAAAATAATTTTCTATGTATTTTAATTTTCACTTTTAAAATGGAAACTGACATTTATTGAAAATTCATAGGTTTTGACAAAAATAGTTCACAAACATTAATAAAAATTACATTTGACTTCATAAAAACTATATATTCATTTATTATTCATAAAACTAATTTTATAAAAATATTTTATTAAAATATTAATTATTTAAAAAATTCATTAATTACTTAAAATAAATTCTTTGAAAATACACTTTTTTCTCATATAAAAAATGTAACCCTATTCAAACAGATTATCTAATCATTTACAGATAAGGAACTCATGTAATAATCATTTATAAGAATTTATTTTATAATATTATTAATAAAAACCTTAGTTTTATATGATAATGTACATATTTTTCAAAAGTACCCTTTTTACCCAAAAAAATCTATTTATTAAATTCATTATTTTTTAAGAAAGACTATTCTTATAAAGGAATTGATAGAATAAGACTTTTATCTATGAAAATGGATTATGAAATAAGTAGATAATACCTTATTAAATAACCCCTTATAACATCCACATAAAACCTAAGGATAAGGTGTGCAATGGTGACAGACTATTGGGGAGGCTCAGATAACATCGTACGGGTGGTAATCTCTATTAACTTGATCTTCTCCCATAGGCGATTTAGTTCAAGATTAACATGTTGAAGATCATCTTGGGATTGGTCAAGATTGAATCCAAATGATGATACCTCATTTCTGAGATCTGATAAATGATATTTTTATGACCCGATTCTACAGGATGAGGCCATCCTTCCCATTTTCTATGTCGAATGGATTCCTTTTAAAAACCATAAATTTATATCAGTCATGGGATCACATTTAAATGGATATATTATCAACAGTAATGATGCATACCAGTTATTTAAACCCAATAATAATGATAAATAAAAAAAAGAGTGCATGTGTTATCAAAAATACATTAAAAGAAAGGGAATTTTATTCATAAAATATCAGGTCGTTATATCAATCACATGAATAGTTTAAAGTTAACATGACCAAAAGACTCTTCACTAGTATCCCTATGTCCACAGAAATCCTTGTACATATTACTTCGATCAAAAGACAATCATATGAAAAGTTGTGTTGACCATACGATAATTGAACAACATGCCACCATTGTTATGTGGAAGTCTGAAGACAATCTAATTTGAACAGGAAACATCCCCATGACATGTCTATATTATCACACGACAAGCTAAGGTAAATTCATTTCAACCATATGAAGAACCTTGGAATTTTCTGCCTCAATTATGTGAAGATATCATAGGTCATTCACATTGATCGTGCGAAGAAGTTATTAACATGTGGACCCTAGCTAGGAACCTTCGGTCATATCCCCCTTTTATAAGGGAAGTTTCCTCAACTATCTAGAGTGACACACTAATGTGACCTATCAGTGATATGATCTCAGGAAAACCATTCATGGGAATCATCATATCTCTTTATCTATCAGGAGATAGAGACTATTTCAATCTAAGGAAGCCTCAATGTATAAGCCTCAATCAATGGGTAGCCTCAGTGTATAAGATTTGATTAACAACATAATATAATAACACCCAATAATAAGGAAACCTCATTGGGTAAGCCCTAATAAAAAGGTAATCCATCCTGGTATAAGCCCCCAGAATTCCTAAAATCTCAGGAATAACAATAATGTCACCGAGTGTGATCATCCACCTTAGTTCATCAGTGGATTAAGGGATAAATGAACTATGAGAACTCTGATTCTTTCCATATCCATTTTATATATGACTCATTCCTAATTCAATAGTTCTAATGGGAATTAAATTTAATGTAATACCCCTCACAACTTCTACATTTCAACCATCATGATCCAATCGTTCTCATTGTCTGGTTACTCTTACTCGTTCATTATTAAATGAGAAGTGGCCTCATACATGGGCATCAATTTATGTATCAGTCCTTACCATTCCCTCAAGTACCACAAGCCTATTAATGGTCTAAGGGATAATAGAACTATGATGACTCTGATTATTGTTATAAAATGACATACAAAGGACTCCTTCTTAAGGCCTGATCTCATTACCATATCCTCTATAAGATGGGTTATCATTCCTCTCAATGTCATAATTTAACGTGTATTCCCTGCATGGATATGGTCTCATTCTATATGTTAAATATTCCTTTATATATTGGATTTCACACTTACTATGAATCACATTGTCTTAGAGTCTACATATGAATATACCAACAACATGATGATAATTACCCAAGCAAGCATTCACCATTTGAATGTATGTCTGATTACATATCATCTCCTATCAAAGGTCCCAACTCCCGATGAAGTAATATAGGGTAGTATTATATGAATAAGTCTTGTCTAGGGCCTCTATTATCATGTATTTCAAGATGCAGATTCCCATTATAAGAACTAAATAGACACCAATTTTTATCTCAAACATGATACATAGGAAGCCTCACCGAGATATGAGCCAGAGATTCATGTCCTTACTGCATGATGATAAACTGAATAGACCAGTCCAAACACATGACCTTCAATTATTCCAAATGAACTATGTGGTTTTTTATTCATATTTTTAAAAGATGTGTAGGACACCTCTTAGAGGTCCAATCCTATCTTTGATACACTAACCTTCTTCTTGGACGAGAACAAACTCTAGAGTTCCCAAATATGTCTATACTACAAAGCAACATAAATAAATGAGAGAGTGAAAAAGAACCAATCATATAGATACACTAGTTCATATATATACATGTTCATAACCAATTCTTTGAAATAGGGGTTACCATCCCCTTATCAGAGCCTATTACAGATGTCATAGACATATCATAAATCTATAGGAAAGTACCCAAGTAGGAAACAATTCCCCCCAAAGGTTGTGATGATCTAGACCTACCATATACCCAACTAATGTGAGTTCCCAAACATCATTGGGCATTAAACCCCAAAGGAAAACTTACCTTTAGAAAACAAATTTCTCATTTATGGATGTGGTAACCATTGGTAATTTCTAAGGAAGACTAATCAAATGGAAAATATGATGCGAGCGATTACGAAACACCTTAAACCCCGTGCAATCCAATCATTGGGTGAATATCATTCCACATCTCATTTCCAAATAAATGATCATATATCCAATTTAACCCATAAAATATTCATATCAAGATCCTATAAAAATAATTAATGAATAACCTAGATACAACTTTAAAAAACTACTTATATACTTTCATGGTGAAAGACTTCATCCATCGATATGATTGCCATTTCCCAAGAATCATGACTTTTTACCCATAAACTCTACCATTGAATCCACCCATTTAAAGTGTGACCATTAGTTGTAAAATGGCAACAAAATATACATCAATCTCATTAATAGACCAAAAATTGTTTCATAGTTTCATCACATAAAAGAAAAAAACTTTTAATGGAAAGAAACATATGAGGACTTCATTTAACTTTATGAATTCCATTCATGGAATGGTATTTTAACTCTTATAGAGAATGATAAATATGATTATCAATAAATAAATGTTATTATTTCTCAGTCATGGTGTCACACATTTACTCACGGTGTCAATAAATCTTCCCATGATTATAGAAAACTGTATTTTTTACATTTTTCTATAAGCACACCTTCATGAAATCGAATAGATCATCACTATGTGACTTATTATATATAGAAACAAAGTACATTAGCACCATGTAAAACACCTTAACACTCTTCATTATCATATAATATACATTGGAAGTCATAAAATACATCATTATCATCACACAAAACCAAAATTAAAATTCAATGAGATATTTGACAACATTCTCACACTTTGGGAATGCTTAAATTTCATGAAAAATAAACACCGTTATATATGTGAAATAGTAAAAGTATTTATAACCACCATATATCATCCCGTCTTTTTATAACATAACTTTCATTTCATTACACGGAACTGAGGATCGTTAAGGTTTAGTGTCTTGGAAACAAGGAACATAATACATAAAAAAACATAAAACTTTCTTCTTAAACACTTGAAAGGCTTCTCCTTTAGTTCATCCTATGTTCATTATGCATCTCATAACCAGGGACATACATCAAAAGAAAGGGTGAGGAGAAGGCCCAGTAAGGGAAACAAGAGAAACATTTTACATGTGAACTTGAGATACTTCAATAAGGACATGAAAAGAACTTTAAGGCGTGAGAAAGAAATCATGAGATACATCATAATAAAAATAAAATTTTTCATAACTTGAAGATGTGGCTGGAACATTTAATATTGACAATAGTTTTGTTTCACCAAGGTCCATCCCCAAGGTGTTGTTAAAAATTACCAAGGTTATTCACCAAGGCGTCGTTAAAATGGTCATCTCTAGAGATTAAGTCTTTACCCAATGCATTGGAGCGCTATCAGGGCGCACCCTTAATTTGTATTTATTATCATGTTAGCCACATATATCATCATAAAACATTTCATAAATAACCCATATAGCATAAAATAAATGGGTTTCATTTCATAATCATAACGTTTTAAAAACTGCTTTAAAGACATGATCTTTACGTTACTTTAAACCCACGGAAAGGGAAAGCGGGTCTCATGTATATAAATCCCAGAATTTAAAATAGAACATTTTGAGATATATATGAATACCCTTGTAGAAATAAGAGCTTTTAGTATTCACTTTATAACATAAAATAATTTTGAGAAAAGAGAGAGGCATTTTGAGATGAAAAATAAGATTTCTCTTAGGAAAATTTGGCATCCTAACGGCGTCACTTAAACTTTAATAAAAAAATATTTGACAAGATCAAATAGGTTCTCTCATTATATGATCATAAGAGATCAGTATGATAGATATAGAGATCATACCCCAACATAATAAAAAGGAACTTGAAAGACTTGACATGAAAATAGAACTTGAAAAATGAGAAGGGTGAAAGAATCCCTTAAATATTCGGCAGCCTAACGGCGTCACTTAAACTTTCATAAAACAAAATGATGAGAGTAAGAGGGGATCTCTAATCATATAAACATGAAAGGGTAGTAAGAGGAATACAAAATAACATCCTCTCACATAATAACATGGAGCATAAAAGGAATGACATAAAAGAGATTACATGAAAAGAAAGAGAGAGGTCGGATCCCTTACCTTAAAACGTGACTCTTGAAACTCAATGTTTTGGACCTTGAGGGCTTGGGGCTCCTTGGGAGGACTCCTTGGGAGGTAAGGAGACCAGAACTTCGTTGGGGGAGAGTTGGGAGTAAAAACTAAAGGAGGAAAGGGTGGGTATTTATAGGGAAAGTGAGGGGACAAGGCATTAATGGCCAAGAGACACCTCATTCGTGGTTTTGGTAAAACCATGGGCTTGCCCATAGTATTTTCCCATGGTATTGGACACTTGGGACACCTCATACCTTATCTTACTATTCATAAGTCGATCATATTGATTACATACTTAATACATCATTTAATGATGTCATTAAACACCCATAACTTAAAAACTATACTTTCACTATTCATCAAAAATTCAACTTTCTCAGAATAATCCCAAAATTTCACCTTAACCAAATATCAATGATTTGATTTCAAAAATTAAATCCATTTTATAAAAATAATTTTCTAAATAATTTTAATTAAATTTTTAATTAAAAACACTATTCACCGAAAATTCATTTTTTTCAGAAAAATCCCCAAAAATTACCTTAACATAATATCGATGCTCTGAGTTCAAAAATAAAGTCCTTTTTATAAAAATAATTTTCTAATTATTTTTAATTAAAAAAACACTATTCATCTGAAAAAACTAATACTTGACTAATAATTTATGAAACCGTTATTGACCCATTTTATTGAATCACATTACTTAATCTAGGTGTTTAAATTATATTAAAACTTTCTTTGAGTGAAATTACTAATCCATTTGGTCAGATTACTAATCTTAAGCGTAAAATCGCTATTCATAATTTACTATTCATCAAAAATTATGTTGATCTTATTAGACTCCAAATTCCTTACTGAACACTTTTGTAGAAGACCATTTTTTGAAAATCATTACACATCATTAATTATTTAGGGTTTACATAAATGTTTTAAAATATCCCTTTTTCAAAAAAAATTCATCAATAAAATATATCCTAAAATTATCCGGACAAAAGAAAATCCACAAACATCACTAAAGGAATAGATCTCAATTTATTCACCTGAAAGGATTACACAAGGAAGCTAGGGTCTTGTCACATAGCCCCTTATAACACCGAAATAAGAGCTAAGTCTAAGGTGTGCTATGGTGAGAGAATCTGAGGGAGGCTCAGATAACATTGCCCTAGTAGTAATCTCTACTAACTTGAACTTCTCACGTAGGCGTTTCCGTTCAAGCTTGACACGCTGGAGTTCGGCTTGGGCTTGGTCCAAAGTGAAGCCCACAGATGCTACCTCCTTCCCCAGCTCTGATAAGTGGGCTTCATAAGGGTCGAGTCTACTGGATGAAGCCATCGACTCCTCTTTCTGCATTAACCATTAACATCTTATTAAATCATTAAGAGTAAGTTAATATACTACTCAAAAATATTGGGTTGTTACATTCTTCCCCCCTTAAGAAATTTCGTCCCCGAAATTTATACTTGAGGCCTAGTTGAAATGGTGAGGTTACTTTTGCTTCATTGATTCCTCAGGCTCCCAAGTTGCTTCTTCATATTTATGATTCCTCCACAACACTTTCACAAGGTGGGTAGTCTTGTTTCGTAGGACCTTGTCTCTACGGTCCAAGATCTCCATTGGTTGCTCCTCATAAGAGAGTTCATGTTCCAGTTGTACCACCTCTGGCTTCAGTACATGCGAAGGGTCGGGTATGAACTTCCTCAAGAGAGATACATGGAAGACATCATGAACTTGAGCTAGGTTCGGTGGAAGTGCTAGATAATAGGCCACTGCTCCTATGCGATCAAGGATTTCATAGGGTCCAATGTACCTAGGGCTGAGCTTCCCTTTCTTCCCAAACCGCATGACTCTCTTCCATGGAGAAATTCGAAGGAGGACTTTGTCACCAACACCAAACTCCAAGTCCCTTCGACGATTGTCAGCATAGCTCTTCTGCCGACTCTGAGCAGCCTTTATGTGTTTTTGGATGGCATGAACCTGTTCCGTCATCTCTTGCACGAGATCAGGCCCAAGAAGCTTCCTCTCACCAGTTTCATCCCAACAAGTGGGAGTTCTACACCGCTTTCCATACAGAGCTTCATAGGGTGCCATCTGAATACTCGAATGGAAGCTGTTGTTAAAGGAGAACTCAACTAATGGGAGGTGTTGATCCCATCCACCTTAAAATTCCATTGAGCATAATCTCAGCATGTCTTCGAGTGTCTGAATAGTCCTTTCAGATTGGCCATAAGTTTGAGGATGATAGGCCGTACTAAAATTCAATTTAGTATTCAGAGCATGTTGAAGACTTCTCCAGAATTTTGATGTGAATCTTGGTTCACGATCAGACATGATGGATAGTGGTACCCCATGCAGCCTTACCACTTCCTTCACATATATCTTGGCAAGCTGATCCAGAGAGAAATCTTCCCGAATAGAGATAAAATGGGCTGTCTTGGTGAGACGGTCCACAATAACCCATATCACATTGTTTCCTTTGGATGTTTTCGGGAGACTAGTTACAAAGTCCATAGTGATATTATCCCACTTCCATACTGGTATGGGTAGCGGTTGTAATACCCCCTTAGGTTGTTGTCATTCTGCCTTTACTTGCTGACACACCAGGCACCTTGTAGTGTAATCAGCAATCTCCCTCTTCATGTTATCCCACCAATAATGATCACGAAGGTCTCTATACATCTTAGTTCTTCCCGGATGTATAGAGAAAGTAGAGCTATGAGCTTCATCCATCAGTTCTTTCTTTATCTCCAGAATAGATGGAACACATAGTCTTGTACGAAATTTCAATACACCTTCTTGATCAATATTGAAATCAGGGAACTTCCCATCTTTTACAGCCTCCAACTTCTCCTGCAGTAAAGGATCTTATTTTTGAGCCTTCTTGATCTTCTCTAGTAATGAAGGTTGAGAAATCATTTGGGATAGGGTTGATGATTTCCCTTTCCTTATAATTCCCATGTCTAGTTTTACTAGATCTTTAATCAAGGGATCTCCTAGGATCCTCATTGTTGCCAGAACAACATGATCTTTCCTGCTTAACGCATCCGCGACTTTGTTTGCTCTTCCAGGGTGATAATGAATTGAACAATCATAGTCTTTAATAATCTCCAACCATCTCATTTGTCTCATGTTCAATTATTTCTGTGTGAAAATATACTTTAGACTTTGGTGGTCTGTGTATCTATCACATTTCTCCCCATAAAGATAGTGCCTCCATATCTTTATAGAAAAAACAACTGCCGCCAGCTCTAGATCATGCGTAGGATAATTCTGCTCATGAATCTTCAACTGTCGAGATGCATAAGCAATTACCTTGTCATTTTGCATGAGGATGCACCCAAGCCCTTTCAGAGATGCATCGCTAAAAATAACGAATCCTTCTCCGATAGAGGGTAGTTTTAACACAGGTGCAGTAACCAATCTCTTCTTCAGCTCTTGGAAACTTTCCTCACATTCCTTTGTCCAGATGGACTTAACCCCTTTTCGAGTCAACTTAGTTAGTGGATTAGAAAGCCGTGAAAAGTTTTTCACACACCTCCTATAATATCACGCTAAACCAAGGAAACTACGAATCTCAGTTACTGTTGTGGGTTGAGGCCACTCCTCCACAACCATTGTCTTTGCAGGGTCAAACGAGATTCCTTCATTGGTTACAATGTGCCCCAAGAAATCCACTTGTTGTAACCAAAACTCACACTTGCTGAACTTCCCAAAGAGCCTCTCCTTCCGCAGAGTTTTCAATATAACCCTTAGATGATCTTCATGCTCCTCACGACTTTTTTGAATATATAAAAATATCATCAATAAAAACTACCACAAAGTTATCAAGGTAGTCCTTAAAGATTCTATTCATAAAATCCTTGAAAATAGCAGGAGAATTAGTCAAGCCGAAGGGCATAACAGTAAACTCATAATGCCCATATCTTGATCGGAAGGCAGTCTTTGGAATATCTTTTTTATTCACCCTCAGTTGATGATAACCATATCGAAGTTCAATCATAGAGAATAATTGAGCCCCGTGAAGTTGGTCAAATAAATCATCAATTCTTGGAAGAGGATATCTGTTCTTCACTGTGATCTCGTTTAGTTCTCTATAATCAATGCATAGCCGCATTGATCCATCCTTCTTCTTCACAAATAGAACTGGTGCTCCCCAAGGAGACACACTCAGTCGGATAAACGCCTCCTCCAACAAGTCTTGGAGTTGTTTCTTTAACTCTTCTAGCTCCACATTTTCCATTCTATACGGAGTCTTTGATATCGGTTGAGACCCAGGTACGAGTTCAATGGAGAACTCTACCTCTCTTTCTGGGGGAGGTCCAGGTAACTCCTCAGGAAATACATCCATGTATTCCTGAACAATCGGAACATCTTCTATTTGTATGCTCCCATTTCCTTCTTCATCATCACCAATTAACTCCATAAAGAAAGCTATAGGAGGTGCTTCTAGATAGCGATCAGTTCGGGATATCTCTCCTCGGAAGATAATTGTAGGTCGTTCATTCAAGACTACTGAGATTTCCTTACTTCCGCATTTGATCTTAGCATTATACTTTGAGATCCAGTCCATCCCTAGTATAATGTTGAATTCCATCATGGGAATGACTACAAGATTTGCGATAAGATTGTGCTCACCAAAGTAAACACTAGAGTCTCTAAATACTGTTGATGCAAGGATAATCCCACTTGGAGTATTGACTGAAAACATTACCTCTAGCAGTTCAGGGATTGATTCTATATTCCTTGAAAACTTGGAGGAAATAAAGGAACGCGTAGAACCAGAATCAAATAAAGTACTTGCTAGTTTTGAGAGGACAACAAGAGTACCTGCTACCACATCGTTCGGAACTTCAACTTCAGTTGTTGTGATAGAGAAATCATGACCTTTCTCCCTTGGCCTCTGCTGAGGTTGATGGTGATTCCCCTCCACCGCCCTCGGATTTGGACATTGGTTAGCAAAGTGCCCAAGCTGTCCAAACATGAAGCATGTGACTTCGGGTAGGGCCAGAACCATCTTTCCTCTGACGTTAGTGTTGGGAAGATGAGGCTTCACC
This sequence comes from Viscum album, assembly GCA_963277665.1. Lineage (NCBI taxonomy): Eukaryota > Viridiplantae > Streptophyta > Magnoliopsida > Santalales > Viscaceae > Viscum > Viscum album. The sequence continues at coordinate 1,475,928,813 of OY728148.1, read as the reverse complement.
TCACTATGACAATTCCGAGCAATATGGCCGCCTCTTCCACACTTGTAGCACTTGCCACTTCCGTTCAAGAAGTTCCCCAGATGATTCTTCCCACATTTATTGCATGTGGTAAGTTGCATTTTCTTTCCACCTCTTCCCTGATCAAAAGACTTCCCTAAACTGGGCTCCAACGATCTCTTCTTTTCATTTGGTTTATGAGACCACTGTGTCTCACCAAACTCTAGCTCGACTTTCATAGCACTTCAAACTATTTCTTCATAGCTATCATAGTCCCTGTTGGCTAGATTATTCTGTAGATGAGGTTGTAGTCCACCAAAGAATCTATCAACCTTCCCATTAGGGTCCATGACAAAGCTTGAGGTATAACGGGAAAGCCTTGTGAAGTTCATATCATAGCTTCCGACAGATTCGTTCTCCTTCTACTTCAGCTCGAGAAACTCTTTCTCCATTCTCGTTCTCATGGAACGAGGGAAATACTTGTTAAAGAAAATTCCCCGAAATTCTTCCCACTCCATAGCTTCCATCTCTCCTCGTGGCTTCGTGTTTTTGATCAGTGACCACCACTGATCAGCTTCTCCCTCTAGGCGGTAAACAGCAAGGGTGGCTTTTTCTGGTTCCAAATAATGAAGTACAGAAAAGATCTTTTCAATGGAGCTTATCCATTGTTCCGCAACCAATGGGTCAGTAGATCCACTGAATGTTGGCGGTCGTTGACGCATGAAGGACTCAACAGAGTGTTGTTCCCTTCGTGGTGAGGTCGGCCTCTCATCTTGATTCAAGTTATTACTCATAACTTGAGTCATTTGGTTCATCAGTCGCATGAATGTTTCTATTCCGGCTTCCATCGGAGGGCCGTTAGCACATGGTGCATTGCGGTCACCATCGGCACGGTTCCTCCTATTTCCCGCCATTTTCTAAAAGAATAAAACCTTAGTAAGAAACTTATTTCATTTATGAATCTTTTAACTAAGACTTCATGCTTAGACAATTACACTTTTCTATAATTCCTTCATAATGACTCATAAAAAGATTGTGATTAACCAAACATATCCCCCGGGAGTGTCGTAACCAAGAGTGAAGCAAGGCCCGTAATCGTGCACCAGTTCCCGTTTGAGTCTAGCTCAAAGCGGTGTTTTCGGGTTTTACCCCTATGTACATCTGTTCCAGAGCCGCCTCTACCTGCTCGTATCCAGACAGGGATGTATTTGTTTGACAAACCACTTACTCAATACTTACCAAAATACCAGGAAGTTTTCCTATATTTAAACTTTTCTATAGGGTTCTTCCTAAAGTTTTTATATCCTAATTTCCACACATAACTAAACCTCCCTTTGATACCAACTATAGCATTCCGTATTTTTATAACATAACTTTCATTTCATTACACGGAATTGAGGATCGTTAAGGTTTAGTGTCTTGGAAACAAGGAACATAATACATAAAAAAACATAAAACATTCTTCTTAAACACTTGAAAGGCTTATCCTTTAGTTCATCCTATGTTCATTATGCATCTCATAACCTGCATACATACATCAAAATAAAGGGTGAGCAGAAGGCCCAGTAAGGGAAACAAGAGAAACATTTTACATGTGAACTTGAGATACTTCAATAAGGACATGAAAAGAACTTTAAGTCATGAGAAAGAAATCATGAGATACATCATAATAAAAATAACATTTTTCATAACTTGAATATGTGGCTGCAACATTTAATATTGACAATCATTTCATTTCACCAAGGTCCATCCCCAAGGTGTCATTAAAAATTACCAAGGTTATTCACCAAGGCGTCGTTAAAATGGTCATCTTTAGAGATTAAGTCTTTACCCAATGCATTGGAGCGCTATCAGGGCGCACCCTTAATTTGTCTTTATTATCATGTGAGCCACATATATCATCATCAAAAATTTCATAAATAACCCATATAGCATAAAATAAATGGGTTTCATTTCATAATCATAACGTTTTAAAAATGGCTTTAAAGACATGATCTTTACGTTACTTTAAACCCACGGAAAGGGAAAGTGGGTCTCATGTATGTAAATCCCAGAATTTAAAATAGAAAATTTGGATATATATGTGAATACCCTTTTAGAAATAAGATCTTTTAGTATTCACTTTATAACATAAAATAATTTTGAGAAAAGAGAGAGGCATTTTGAGACGAAAAATAAGATTTCTCCTAGGAAAATTTGGCAGCCTAACGGCGTCACTTAAACTTTAATAAAAAAATATTTGACAAGATCAAATAGGGTATCTCATAATATGATCATAAGAGATCAGTATGATAGATATAGAGATCATACCCCAACATAATAAAAATGAACTTGAAATACTTGACATGAAAATAGAACTTGAAAAATGAGAAGGGTGAAAGAATCCCTTAAATATTCGGCAGCCTAACGGTGTCACTTAAACTTTCATAAAACGAAATGATGAGAGTAATAGGGGATCTCTCATAATATAAACATGAAAGGTAAGTAAGAGGAATATAAAATAACATCCTCTCACATAATAACATGGATCATAAAAGGAATGACATAAAAGAGATTACATGAAAAGAAAGAGAGAGGTCGGATCCCTTACCTTAAAACGTGACTCTTGAAACTCAAAGTTTTGGACCTTGAGGGCTTGGGTCACCTTGGCAGGACTCCTTGGGAGGTAAGGAGACCATAACTTTGTTGGGGTAGAGTTGGGAGTGAAAACTAAAGGAGGAAAGGGTGGGTATTTATAGGGAAAGTGAGGGGACAAGGCATTAATGGCCAAGGGACACCTCATTAGTGGTTTTGGTAAAACCATGGGCTTTCCCATGGTATTTGCCCATGGTATTGGCCACTTGGGACACCTCTTACCTTATCTTACTATTCATAAGTCGACCATATTGATTACATACTTAATACATCATTTAATGATGTCATTAAACACCCGTAACATAAAAACTATACTTTCACTATTCATCGAAAATTCAACTTTCTCAGAATAATCCCAAAATTTCACCTTAACAAAATATCAATGCTTTGATTTAAAAACTGAAATCCATTTTATAAAAATAATTTTCTAAATATTTTTAATTAAATTTTTAATTAAAAACACTCTTCACCGAAAATTCATTTTTTTCAGAAAAATCCCCAAAAATTACCTTAACATAATATCGATGCTCTGAGTTCAAAAATAAAGTCCTTTTTATAAAAATAATTTTCTAATTATTTTTAATTAAAAAAACACTATTCATCCGAAAAAACTAATACTTGACTAATAATTTATGAAACCGTTATTGACCCATTTTATTGAATCACATTACTTAATCTAGGTGTCTAAATTATATTAAAACTTTCTTTGAGTGAAATTACTAATCCATTTGGTCAGATTACTAATCCTAAGCGTAAAATCGCTATTCATAATTTACTATTCATCAAAAATTAAGTTGATCTTATTAGACTCCAAATTCCTTACTGAACACTTTTGTAGAAGACCATTTTTTGAAAATCATTACACATCATTAATTATTTAGGGTTTACATAAATGTTTTAAAATATCCCTTTTTCAAAAAAATTCATCAATAAAATATATCCTAAAATTATCCGGACAAAAGAAAATCCACAAACATCACTAAAGGAAGAGATCTCAATTTATTCACCTGAAAGGATTACACAAGGAAGCTAGGGTCTTGTCACATAGCCCCTTATAACACCGACATAAGAGCTAAGTCTAAGGTGTGCTATGGTGAGAGAATCTGAGGGAGGCTCAGATAACATTGCCCTAGTAGTAATCTCTACTAACTTGAACTTCTCCCGTAGGCGTTTCCGTTCAAGCTTGACACGCTGGAGTTTGGCTTGGGCTTGGTCCAAAGCGAAGCCCACAGATGCTACCTCCTTCCCCAGCTCTGATAAGTGGGCTTCATAAGGGTCGAGTCTACTGGATGAAGCCATCGACTCCTCTTTCTGCATTAACCATTAACATCTTATTAAATCATTAAGAGTAAGTTAATATACTACTCAAAAATATTGGGCCGTTACACACCATCCCTAAAAATGTGATCAAATGAATTATTAGTCACTAACTCGATTCCAAAATAAGTCATGATCAAAAAGTGAAATAACCAATATTAGAAAATATCATCATAAATTAGTTCAAAATTTTAAATGTTATACAACACTTCTGAACCAATACGCCATCCCAGAATAAAAAATTAATTAACTCCCCAACATTCACAGTCATTAGAATATGATGAATCTAAATATCTAAATAGTATAAAAATTCCCATCCCGTTACTTCTGAATAATTCTCCAACATAATTTAATATACATCATATCCCTCTTTTTTAACAAACCTGAATATAAAATATATGGATATTCAAAAATGAGGGTTAATAATATAAACATTTAGATTATAAGGGAAATAATACCATACAGAAAATAGTAGTTCCCATGGTTAAGTGAGTGTAACTTGTCTTACTAATCAATTTTTAGGGATTTAGTTCGACTCTAAGAGTAAACCAATGCCTTTAATAATCGGTATTCATTAATGAGTTTATCAAGATATCTGCAATTTAGTTTATTTTTCTGACATACTCTTGTATTATATTACCGTAATTTCTCTATGATAAAGTGATATTTTATCATTATATACATTTTTCATGAATAATTGGAGGACTTTTGCAAATATTAATAACACACATGTCATCACACCTAAAAATATGATATTTCACTTCAACCAAATTATCCTCAAACTCTAGTAAGATCCATTAAAGTGAACTGCATGCTTAATTGGATGATATATATTATACTTCAATATTTTATAAAGAAAACAATTATTTCTTCTTACTCAACCATGAAATACAATAAAATCAATTTTGGAAAGAATAAAAATATTTTTTCATATGTTTATCTAGTAAACATTCCCAATATGCACATATAAATCTCGAGGACCAATTTATTGATGTATTTTAATAAAAAAATTAAAGATAAAAATTATGAATGATATATAATAGTAAATTATTAATTCTATAACATTAATCTTGTATTGATAACTTTTAAAGAAAGAAAATATTCTTATGGGAAAACTAGATCACACTTTTCGGTTGTGTGATATAACAAAAATATTGTAATCTATCTATAAGTTGTCTAAGTGAACTCATTTCCATCTTAATAATTTTTAAATATAATTTGGAATGAAATAGATGTTATTATTATCCTTAGAACATTCATTTTGAGAAATTTTATAGATCGTTTTTTTTATTTTGATCGAGTAATAAATGTGCCACATTTTTTATTAGTGATCAATAAAACAAAGAAAATAATATTATCTTAAGTAATAGAAATATTGAATTTCAACCTTATGTAATTGGATCATAGATATAATTTTTATTCATTAAGTCATAAAATATTATTTCATTTATATTAATACAAATGATCATCATTTTATCATTTTCGTTACTAATGTATATGTTGAGATATACTACACCTATTTGGAATCCTATTGTTATAAAATGTTATTTGGCCAATGGTAACAATATATTTGTGATTATTTTAGTTTTTCTAAAACCTTTTTAAAATGAAAAACATTTTTACCATACTAATAGATAGAAATTATATCCATTTTTTCATTGTCTACTTATCACAAAAGAAATTTGTTGAGAACAGATTATGAGACATCTATTTTATAGTATTTGAAGCCTCTTTATAATTTCATTCGTATGGATATACATATAATATACAACTGATATATAGATTAAGAAGAATCTTAAATGTAAATAATCTAAATTTTGATATATCTGTTTCACTGTAGTCATACATTGTGTTTTCTATGCTTTCCACCTTCAGAAAGTAAATTCTGGAACACCCGTTTTTTCAGATGAAATTATCATCCTCTATCCTTGTAAAAACATTCCATGTTTAATTGTTTTTGTCACGGTCAAGTGAATAATTATTATAACTAACATTTAAATATCTCCACGTGTCTTCTTCTATATTTTTAGACTCTAAATAAAAAAGAATAATTCTTTTATTTGATCCTTCATCCTTCAAGTATTAACTTGAGTTTCCTTGAAACTATAATAATTTGAATTATTAATTGTAGCTCTAAATCTCATCTTATTTTTTTCTATTAAACCTATTGTATTTTTACAATCATTATTGAAATATTATGTGTTTTATAAATGCCCATGTTTCACCCTTTGTTTTTTTATATAACATCTTTTTCTTCTATAAAAATATTGTTATACTACTATGAAATCTGCTTACCAGTTTGTAAATTCATCCAATTATAAACAAATATGACAACATGTATTTAAATGTTCTTATATCTAACATGTCATAACACATATATTCATTTATTGTGGATGAATATTTATAGAAAATACTTTAAAACTCACAATTTTTAAAATAATAGTTTATTTTATTATTGGTAATGAAACTCTAACATCAAAATACTCAAAAGATGTTTTGTTCTTCAATAACACCACTATTAGGTGTCATATATTCATTAAGAAATAAAAGGGATTTGTTGAAGGAATTAACTAATATAAGCATAAAATCATTTTAATAATCATTTGGTTGATAATTTTTTATGAGAAACATTTGATCAATGATTTTGATAATTCCATTCCTTATATAAACAACACTATTTTGCAATAGATTCATAACCACTAGAAATAAATTTCAAATCACATGATTATAATGATTATTGTACATTTATTTTATAGTAAAATTTATACCATTATCATCTCAGAGTTCTTGAATTTTTTGCATATGAATATTCTATTATATATTCCAATAACTATTAATAAAATTTGATATGTCATATTTGTGATTAATGACCATCAGCCACTACATCACACTATAATTGTTAATAAAACATAAATTATTTCTTTGTCCAAATATGGATTTTTTTCATGGATCCCCACACATGCACATGCACATGATCATAAATCCTTCTTAATTTCACTGTAATTTAATTATAGGTATCTTGAAAAATATATTATTATTTATATTATCGTGCGTATAACTATGTTCACATTAAAAATTAGGGATATGTCATGTAAAATGTTTTTAAAAAATCTATAAATTATTTTTTCCTCAAATGGATGTGATTTATATTCCCCAATTGATTATAATACTCTATTGAAAACAAACAATTATCTTCATTATCAATAATGATTATATTTACCTTGGTTCTCTTTCCCAAAAAATCGGTCAAACAATATTTTCTGTTAGTAATGTATATTTTCATGTTAAACATAACTTCATATCTCAAGTAACATAATTCACTCTAAAAAATATGTTGTGATTGTAAACTTCAACCAGTATGTCATATTTTCAGCATAGTTGCATTCAACCTATTACAAGCCTCCTAAAGCTACGTATTTTCTTCAAATCATTGTTTCCAAATTAAATGATTATTCCCTTTTAATTTTTTATACCTAGGATAAAATCATTATTTCTAATAAAATTATAAGTGAAACCTATAGAAACCATGATAAACATAAAGTAAATAGTTTTTAAATCTCATTATTTAGATTATACATTTCATAATAGTTCCACAATATAAGGAATCAATGTCTTAATGAATTTGAGATTACCAATATAAACAAATTTTTTTTACTGTACTTGTGATGATTTATCCATAATAATAATCTATTAGAAATTTTCTATATATCATTCATGGTATAACCATATTCATAATATGGTGTTTGGAAATATAAGGGTTAACCAAAAAAAATTTCTAAGGTAAAGATATATTGTAAAGACCTAGAATATTGTCAATGTAGTCTTCTTTTGATAATTATGTTATAAAACACATACATAACATAGAGAACCTAATAAAAACATAATTCTCATAAATGAAAAATGATACATTAGATAAAAATAAACTATTAAGAATTCAAAATATTATAGTAGGATAATAAATAGGAAATAAGATAATTAGAAAAGGAAAATTTGGATCTTGTCGATCCACCTAAATAATCACACTCACGGATAAATATATTCAAATAAAACATAAATTTAATAATAAAATATTCATTTTAAGGTGAAATTATATATAAGACCTTAATAGAAAATATAATTTAATGAAATAGGAGGTATTTATAGGAATTAATAGTTGGGGTTTGGCTTAGAGGTAAGCACCCCATAATACTTCATGAAAAATGGGGGTTCAAAACCCATTGGGTGCAGGTACTGTAGTAGTACTGTAGCGGTACTATAGAAATGGCGGTACTGTTGATTGGTGAGTATTATAGCGGCGGAAGGGCACGGTAGCGGCGACATGGCACTGTAGTAGCGGCGGTACTGTGCGAGTACTGTAGTAGTCGGGTTACTATTCACAGAATGGGAATTGGGCCATAAATTATGGCCTACGGGCTATGTAATGGGCTACAAGACCACTGGGACTTTGGGCTATGTAATGGGTCTCCCTATACCAAGTTAAAAGAGTTCTTTTCTTGGATTTATTAATAAAAATGAGGCTTCAGCCCCAACCCTTTAAAAAGGTATTTATAGGAATTAAAGAACACATTTTACTGTTATAAATCTTACCATTAGAATTGTAATCTGACCACTAAGAATAATAACCTGGCCATTAGAATAGTATCCTCCCCTATGAAGACATGAAATAAAATATAGGTATCTTATAAATAAAAAAATTATTTATATCATGTTATATGTAAATAATTTTTTTAAATGATAAATTATGTGTTGGTATTTTTATAAAAAATAAATACTTATTTATAATTTTGTAGTGAATATAATTATTTAAATAAAATATTCATTCCTAAAATAGACTCATAAATAATATTATGTTGTATTATAACTATAAGATAATTTTATCAGACCTTTCTTTGTTATCAAATGATCAAAACATCGATTATAATATTAAAATATGTATTTTTCGAATAAAGGATGATTTATTTTAAATTTTTTATTAATTATATATAGAAAATAATTAAAAAAAATGGATTCCATTTTTTAAATAGAAACTTCAAGAAATAGTTTGGGTTATTTTTTTTGGATTTTTATGAAATATTTGATTTTTTGTGAATAGTGAATTACACTAATTTACGGTATTGGACATTATAAGCCAAAAAAGAATTTTTTATTAATTGGTGATGTAAGTACCTAATGGTTCAAAATATCATAAACCATTTACTATATTTAGTCATAGGATTAACTCTTCACACTCAACTTGATGAGAAAAAACAAGAAAATGTTATATATGACATCTCACCCCATCCAAGTGGTTTTGAAGGTTCTTAAGAAGGTAAACTAGGTTCACTCATTTATTCAATAGTTCTCATACCACTGGAAGGGATCCTCAATGCTCCTAAAATGTTAATGGTCACAACTTTGGACATCGACAATTGAGGAATCGAGTTGGAGAATAAGGTCCCAACATAGACCATGGCTATAATTATGATCAATGTAAAGAAACATTGTTGATTAAAAAATTACATTATTATTAACATGGGTAGTCCAATTATCTCGGGAAATTATATAATTAATCATTTAACCACCTATAATGGTGATACTGTATGCCACAATGCATTACAAAAATTAAAAGAAAATATACCATATGATGAGTATCAGGACAACCTACCAAAAATTTATGATTTTCAATAAAAATTAAAAGGTTCAAAAGCTCTTCCAAGGCCCACAAAGGATCACTAAATCTCAGCTGGACCTTCACTAATCACCTAGGCTACATATTAATCCATGAAATGAAAATAAATTACTTATATTACATAAAATTAAATAAAATAATTAATTTAAAAATTAATATTCTATGAAAACACACTAGGTCATCATGGTACACCAAATCCAAATACAACCAGTCATGGGAGACCAGTAGGATACCCCTGTTACCAATCCAATTCAAAAACATATGTCTCAAAACCATTCGGATAATTAATTTAATTTAAATTAATTTAAAAAATATAAAGAAATATACAAAATTATGTAACCATGATGAAACAATGATATATAGTTGGGGAAATTCATCTTTGAACATCCTCTGTCTATGATGCAAAAAATTAATAAGTAATTAGGTTATTTCATCATTCTCTAGTGAAATTTCAATTTATGACCTAAAACACACATAAAATAAATTAGTGAAACAAATGAGGAACAATAAAGAGTAAAGATAATGATTACCAAACCATGAATCCTTCATGAAAATTCTACAAAACAAATGCCCAAAATCAAGGGGTAAAGAGGGGGGAGTTTCACGTCCTACTTCTCTTGGGAAAGTTAGGGCTCTCCCAGCTCTGGTTGATTCCCTTTATCCATTTCTACGAATCCGACTATCTCCGAAGGTTCCTGGTTTTTTTAGTGAGGCACCCATTCTGACTCTACTTCCATCGGAGCTAAATGATGCAACAGATCTATGCCAGATCACCCAAGTTGCACGCTTCATACTGAATCGGCCCTCAGTGGATGTGTTCGATCATTTTTTTGCTGAAGCCTGGAATCTACAGCAACACGCAGTCGTCATCTTGCATGACCTAAATCACTTCATGTTTCGATTCTGTTCGGAGGAGGATTTGATTGAGGCTTGGTCAAGGGCTCCTTGATGATGAAAGGACTCTACGTTTTACCTATTCTATTGGATCTTCGACTTCCACATGAGGCACGACCCTTCAACGATCTTGACGTGGGTAAGTCTCCCTGGCTTACCCCTTTCATTTCAAAATCTGTCCATTCTGTGTGTCATTGGGAATATGGTGGGGTGTTACTTGTGCTCAAATCTCCGCACCGAGGTGGTGAGTCATCCAGTTTGCCCGAGGATCTGTGTTGAGGTATACGTTGCAAGGGATCCAGTGACCTATGTTTGGATAACTGATGGAGAGGAGTTTCGGTGAAAGCAAGAAGTCATATTTGAATCCTGGATGCATTAATTCTCTTCCTGTTTGATGTTTGGCCACACGGATGTGGTTTTCCGTAAGGGGAGGATGAGCCGAAGCCACACAGTGATGGTAGGGAAGGCCATTTCTAGGCTGGAAGACCCGGGCCGGTGCATTTGGCAATGGAAGGTAGCAGTGAGGGTGTTGGTACTAGAGAGGCTCGATTTGGTATTGTAGAATCAAAATATGGATGGGAGGAACCTCGGCTAGTGCAACAGGCAGTGGAGGGCAGTAATGAGGGTACTGGTGCTGGAGGTGAGAAAAATCGAGGTGTTTTGGTTGATGAAGTTGTGGCAGTAGTGGCTGATGCTTCTCTGGATGCAGTGGTGGATGAAGCTGTGCTGGATGAGGTGGAGGTGCAGGAAATGAGGCAGGGGAACCCAATTGAGGAACCTGTAAATGGAAGTAATCTAAAAGATATGGAAATGTATTTTAACCCATCGGTGAAGAGTGTATTTGAGAGGTTGGCGAGTGACCTTGGGTTTGGGAAGCTATCTACGATGGCAAGTGGTGTTCACTGCTCCCTTTTGGGGTCGGATAATAAGAATGTGGTACAAGGCTACTACGAAATAGGAAATAGGTTTAATTTCTTAGAAAATGAGACTGTTTCTGCTCGGATGGATGACTCCAGGCTATCTGAAATGGTGCAGATCACTCCCAAGAATCATGTGGATTCTGGCATGACTGAATCTGTGCTGGAGCTGCATGATGGTTGTGGAGTTGAGATAGGGAAACCTCCTGCAGTAACTGAGCATAAAAGTAACTCTGCATTGAGAGGGATACTGGATGATGTAGGAAATTTCACGGTGAGAAAGGATGATGGAGTCAAGAATTCTACCTCTATGAAGATAATAGGAAACTGGGGAAGATGCTCGGGTAGTGACAAAGAAAAACAACGGAGTGGTCAGACCTTCTTATAGTGACATTGTTCAAAGTGGGCGAAGCAGATAATCTGAAAGTGTTGGAATTAAGTCTGTGCCACCAATGAGGAAAGAAAGGAAGGATTCCTCTTACCTCCCAAAGCCGGTAAACACGAGGTCTTCATCCAAGAATGAAAGTGGAGCAGTACCTATATCTAAGAAGGGTCGTGCACATTCCAGCAAAAAGGGCTGGTCATTAGAACAGATGAAGCTCAGAGAGTAGTATGCCGACCTCTTGAAGAAATATGAAACGAACTCCGAATGTGAATCAGCTACTACAGATGAAATACCTGACTATGGTGGTGGGGAAGGGTATGAGTATTATGATATGTAAGTGTCTTGATTTTGTTGGGACTGATGTCTGGATGCAGGCAAGCTGTTCGCCTGCGTCTTTTGTTGTGCGCTTTGTACTTTTTCTTTTAATTAATAATTGGTCAGGGGATCTCCTCCTCTGGCAGAATTTCCGGGTATCATGTTCACAACCAAAGGAAATTTGGGTGGAATAACCCTCATTATATTTTAGGGTGATAAATTTTAATTTTATACTTTTTAGGTAATTTTATATCCAATACTCATCTACATACTATATGCTAATTATATTAGTTTATTAGACTACTATATTTAGTGACCATCAGGCTAGTAGCTTGTTGTATCCAATGATTCAATAGCCACACCACCCCCTCCTAGGGTAATAATGGGCTCCTGAGACCACTCTCAAGTCGTATTCATCACCTAAGAGAACTCTCATGACGTGTTTAAACTCTTATTATTTTATTTTGAATCACATTTCATTAAATGAACCCTCGAACAAACAAAAAACTCAAATTCCCCCGAAATTATTTTTCATATATAAACTAGGGATATTGCAAACTCCTCATCATAACACTTATCATACTTGAAATGTATCATTGGTTGTATAACATCCATGAATTGACTTACATCAGACACAAATTCAAATCCAAACAAACTTGTCCAATATTGAAATCCCAAGGCACCTCTATGGCTCATCCATTAATTCAAGGTGATCATATAACCAAAACCCAATCCAACGCCCATATTCATTACCAAAACATCATGGTGGTGTTTTACCAAGGTCACCTAACCAAAGACACTCATGGTGTTCTCATCCAATTATCCATCTAGCATATGGTGCTCCCCACTAATATGAATTAGGTTACGTATTATTTTTACAATTCATTAGCTCCTCATTCATCCAAATTACCTGTTGAAACTCTATACCCTCATTCCAATGTTGAGACTATAGTCATTTCTAACAAAAAACATCCAAACCTAATTGATAACATCGATAAAATAATGGCATTACCTCTAGTTCCCAATTCTTAACCAAATCATTTGGCCCCAATACCCATAAATGAGGGCCCTAAAAATAGTTTAATACCCTGGAATGACCCAACCTACCATAAAACACACTCTCCAAAATCGAAATGATGTAATAAATGTGGTCACTAGAACATTAGATTCTATATAATGTAAAAACATCGTTCTGGCCTCCTCTGTCAAACATTTCTCAAAAGTACTCAACTTACACCACTGAAATGTTACCTAACTTCATATAATGATCCCTTTATGTTCAAATGTATCATATAACCACAAAACAAGTTTCCTAATTCCCATTCCGGACTCAAGTAGAAATTCTTCAACTGAAAAACCAACTGACCAACACTAACATAATGCTCCCCCAAGAGAATAGATGTATCGCCTACCAGATCAATGTTCAGATAACCTAAAAACACTAAAAGACCAGGCTAAATATATAACCCCATTATTTAATATATATTTCCTTTAAAATAATCTTGATGTATTCAATATCTTTCTTTACATGCAACCTCAATTCTAAATGAACCAGGATATAATATACCTTAATAACCTAGCTCTTAGATTTGGTAGAATAAATAGGATTAACCATATTATAGAAATTATATATAATGATTTTATTTAATTAAAATTTAATTATAATTATGTTCTCAATTTTTTGTAGAGACATTTTATTCTTCGAAAATATTTTTTCTTCAAAAATGTATTTTATTAAATTTTGTCAATGGTTATTATAATTAATTTCTAACATTTTTTGAATTTAAAGTCGATAAAAAGTTTACAATTTTTTAAATAAATATATAAAAATCATATTATAGTAAAGTTTGAGATTTTTTATAAAAATATTATTTTTTTAGTGAATAATAAAAAAATATGGATTTTATAGAAAAAAAATTTTCCATCAAAGTATTTAAAAAATGACTTTTTTTGTAAGAACATGGATCTTCTTTTCAAGTATGTTTTTCTTTTTCTGGTCTTTTTTGGAAGAAAAAAGGAAATTTTGGAAATTTTCTAAGTACACACCATGTACTTTATGAGAACATGCCGTGTACTTCCTTACTGCAGGAGGTCGTGTGCTGGCTATATACTAGCCACACACACGACCATGTGGGAGTGACTTGGAGGCCGCTTAAATAGGTGTAAAGAAAAGGTGAGCAAACTCCTTGTACTTTAAAAGTACATGCCATGTACTTTTTTTCATTAAATGCACTGGGGTCATGTCTAATCACCAGAACACACTTTTTTTAGGACCTGTTCGACTGAGAGAACCCATACTACTATGGATCTTTGATGAACCCCCGAGCCTCCATCCCTCCTCTGATTTGAACAATGTTGATTGTGTTGGAATCACATTGGTGAGTTCTCCTTTCACCTAGAGTAACATCTTTTGATTTCTCCGTTCTCATGAGATATCATGGGTTGAACGTTTTAGACATCTTCTTAGATCTATGAAGTAATAGGTACTTCGTAATAAGATGTGCCTGAGAGTAGCTAACCTGTGTATAGGGAAAAGCCAACCTACATCGTTTATTGATATTTTCTGGTTTATCAAGATTAAAGTTGATTTGATTTCACCTTGAGTGATTCACATTATTTGTGATATTATTTTTTATGTTATTGAGGTTCTATTTGTGTCACAACCTGATGAGATGAGGGTATTCCATCTCATGAATCGTATATTCACTTGTTATAAATCACATGTCATGCATTCTTTCCATGCCATTTCGGATGCATTATCAATTTCATGTTTTTGTGATAGATGTTGTGTGGAATATGCATGTTGTTGTGATAGATTCCTTGACAAAATACCTGCTATTTTAAAGGGTATTTTTGTGTAAGGTTTTGTTTGAATGAAGAACAAAATTTGGTTCTTGAGGTGTTATGGGCCCTCATGGACCAGAATTTGGTGGATCGTTGACTTTTTTACATTGTTATAACATGTTTGAGATTACGAGCATTGATTTGTGGGGAGTATGGGCCCTCAAGGATCTGAATTTGTAACTTTCAATGTTTTTTTCAGTGTTTTCTAGGTTTCGGAATAGTTTATGTGGCTTACTATCCAGAAAAACCCAGAATACACACCGTGTAGTTTTGACTACACACAATGTGTTCATCTGTTTGGGAAGAAACTGTTTTTCTTAAGTACACGGCGTTTACTTTATGAACACACCGTGTAGTCACTAACCGTGTCGTAGGCCATGTGGGAAGAGACATGGGATGGGGAAAGTCTAGTGGGGACACGCCGTGTACCATTTGAACATGTCGTGTACTGTCGACCCTATGTCTGCCCATGTAACTAACAACATGGACGGATAAAACTTGAGCTATACATTCCGTGTCCATGTTGAACACGTCTTGTAGTCTGACCTAGGTACCCGGTTGTGTCACGAACAACACGGTTTGGTGTTACCCCTTTACATACACGCCATGTCCGTCTAGAACACACTGTGTAGTCTGAGCCATGTGTTAGGTCGTGTCACTGACAACATGGTCCAGGTGAATCTTGTCTAGTATAGGTCATTTCTATCTTGAACACGCCATGTATTCTTGTCTTAGGAGATCCGTGTTTCTTATCCGTATAGAAGAACTCGGACAGGGAAAGAGGATTCAAGTACACTATGTGTGTTAAGACAACATGTCGTGTGTTTGGGGTGTTACACGACCAATTTTTACAGA
Source organism: Viscum album (assembly GCA_963277665.1). Lineage (NCBI taxonomy): Eukaryota > Viridiplantae > Streptophyta > Magnoliopsida > Santalales > Viscaceae > Viscum > Viscum album. The sequence continues at coordinate 1,475,912,987 of OY728148.1, read as the reverse complement.
AGTACACACGCATGTTATTGACTTAGGGGAACACACCATGTAGGGGACATACACACCATGTAGTAATGTTTTTCAAAACTTGAATGCTTTCTTTCTCCTATTCCCTTCTTACACTCGTTGATTTCAGTCCTTGACGGCCTTGATCTAAAGGTGTGTGCTTGACCTTGTAGAGTCATGCCACCAAGACATCCTATGATTGTGCGCCAGTTTTCAGATGGTGATCAGACACCAGACATAGCTGATTAGGGATAACCTATAGATCCTCTGGTTATTCCAACCTTATCTCCAGCCATTGTACCTAACATAGGTGTTGATGCATAGTTCAGGGAGGGATTTCTGAGGATGATGTAGAACTTTTAGGGAGTGCCTCCTCCTGCCCCATCAATGGATGATTTGATGTGGGTCTTCCAGCTGCAGCATCCTTCCACTTTCTTAAGGGAAGGAGGACCTCAGGCTGTAGAGTCATGGATAGAAGCCATGCGGATGATCTTTGAGCATCTGGAGATGCCTCTAGAGAGGAGGGTCAAGCTCACTACCTATATTCTTTGGGACTCCGCCAAGAGGTGGTGAGATGTGATCTCACAGGCGGGACTCCTGCAGGTTATGGTGCAGGATGAGTTTTAGTGCATCTTCTATGATTACTTCTATCTAGAGACCTTGAGGGATGATTGAGACCGAGAGTTTATGAGTCTGGAGAAGGGTACTCTTTCTATTATGGAGTATTCCTCCCGCTTTTTCTGAGCTGCAGTGCTTCACACCTATATCATGAGGTGATTAGTTGTTCATGGGAAGGAAGTTTGAGGATGTTTTGAGGCATGAAATCCGATCGCAAGTGAACATCTTTTAGTTGACTTCTATCACTTCTATCATCAACCAGGTTCTGATTACAGAGTGCAATATGAGGGATTTTAGAGTTGAGATCCAGGGCGGCTTGGCATCTGGAGTTAGCATCCCTCCTACTGATAGTAGGAAGCGCCACAGGGAGTCTTCCCACAGTGATCCAAGGAGGTGAGACATTTATTTTGGTAGCTAGGTGGTGTGATACAAGTGTGGGAAGAATAGGTATACCAGGCCACACTGCCCAAGAGACCCAGTGGAGTGCCGATCATACAGCAATTTGGGTCACCTTCAGTGCTTCTATCAGATCTTCTCACCAGCAGCTGGTGACAGGGGTTCTTCTATGACTCCTTGTTTGGGAGAAGCACCACCAATTCCTCAGTAATCAGGTAACTGGAGTTCTTTGGGACGTTTAGTCCGAGGTGGAGGTCATGTCCGTGGTGGTCATTCATTGGCCTTTCAACGACAGTAGAGTGGATCAGCTCAGAGTGTTCAAGTAGGGTCACAGGGTCGTGGAGCAGGCCAAACCTTTGCAGTGCAGCAAAACCAGTAGAATCAAAATTCCAGACCTTCTACAGTTCGTGGTACGATATTAGTTTCCTCAGTTTTAGCTTATTCTCTTTTCTATACAGGGGCTTCCCATATATTTATATTTGTTGCGGTTATTGAGATTCTTGGGCTCTGCATCTTTTCTTATACAGACATCTGACGCTAGACTCTCCATTGGGGACTAGAACGGCTAGTGTATGTCAGTGCAGATATTTCCCACTATAGATTGGTGGGTGTCACTTTTTATGGGACCTCTATGTCCTAGAGATGATAGGCTATGATGTCATTCTTGGAATGGACTGGCTAGTACCCTTCCAGGCAGTCGTCAATTGTTATCGTTGAAGGGTGAGTGTCATATCACCATATGGTGGATCGTTTCTTCATAATGGCAAGTGGGATGTCTAGGAGAGCAAAGCGGGTCCAGAGCATCATGGGTTAGGATGAGTTATAGCCCAGAGTGCTAGTCTGATCTAGGTGATCAGGAGACTTCTCAGCTAGGATTTACTCCAGTGTTGGATCGTTTCAGGGACATTTTTCGAGAGTACTTTTCAAGTTTGCCTCTGGATTTTGAGGTAGACTTTTCTATTGAGCTTATGCCAAGAGCGGCACTGATGTCCATTACTCCTTATAGGATGGCTACACCATAGTTGTAGGAGCTCAAGAAACATTTGGAGGAGTTGTAGAAAAAGGGTTTAATCTGACCCAGTACTTCTCCTTGAGGTTCGCCTATCCTGTTTGTGAAGAAGGCAGATGGCACCCTCAGGCATTGTGTAGACCATCAGAAGATGAACCAGCTAACGGTCATGAACCGATATCCCTTTCCAAGGATTGATGATCTCTTTGATTAGCTTTGAGGATCCTGGGTGTTCTCTAAGAATGACTTGAGGTTTGTTTATCATCATTTGCGTGTTATACCATCAGATATACCACTTACCGCCTTTTGTAGTAGGTATAGTCTATATGAGTATATGGTTATGCTATTCAGCCTCATGAATGCGCCAACAGTTTTCATGACACTGATGAACCGAGTGTTCTATTCATACTTGGATAACTTCATCATGGTCTTCGGGGATGATATCTTGGTGTACTCTCACACTCAACACGACCATGCTATCCATATTGAGATCATTTTGAGTACACTAAGGGAGCATCATTTATATGCTAAGATCTCAAAGTGCCACTTTTGGATGGATCAGATTCACTTCTTGGGTCATGTTATCTTAGAGACAGGAGTATCAGTAGTCCCAGAGAAAGTGAGAGTAGTAGTTTACTAGGAGCAGCTGAAGAACGTCTTTGAGGTTCGGAGTTTTCTAGGGCTTGCTAGATACTACAAACACTTCATACAGAACTTTCCAAGCTTAGCAGCACCGCTGAAGGGTCTGACTAAGAAGGGTGTGAAGTTCTTGTGGTTAGATTCTTGTGATTCATCCTTTCAGGAGCTAAAATTGAGGTTTACTTCAGCACTGATGCTAGTTTTTACAGAGCTAGGGAAGATCTATATTGTGTATTGTAATGCTTTAGGTATCGGGATGGGAGCTGTGCTTATGCAGGGAGGTGGAGTCATTGCGTACGGGTCTCGGTAGTTGAGGCCACATGATAGTAACTACCTGACGAATGATCTGGAGTTAGCAGTTGTTGCTCATTCCTTACATTGTTAGAGACATTACCTTCTAGGAGAGAATTTTCTGGTTTTCACCAACCACGAGAGTCTCAAGTACATCTTTACTCAGTGTGATCTGAATTTGAGACAACACAGGTGGGTTGAGTACCTACATCCCTTTGACTTTGAGCTTTTCTATACACCTGGGAAAGGAAACGCAGTGGCTAATGCACAGAACAGGAGAACTCAGATATAGGAAGTTTGGGAGTCCAGCAGTGAGTGGAAGCTTATGGCTCTATTCTCTGTGATGCATTTGGAGGTGCAAGATAGACAGGGGCAGACTTTTATATCTTCTGAAGTTGTTACCTCTACTCTTCTTTATCAAGTAAGAATGAGGCATCTATCAGATTCTGAACACCTAGTCCTAAGAGAGAGAGTGTTAGGAGATGAGCCTATTCCTGGATAGACCATAGGCGAGGATGAGATCTTACATTTCCAAGAGCTCTTATGGGTGAAAACATACATACATGAGGAGCTGATGCAGAATTTTTATTCCTTAGTTTGGGCAGTTCATCCTGGCGTCACCAAGATGTATTGCGATCTACACAGTCAATATTGTTGTCCATGAATGAAGAGTGGCGTTTCTAGTTTCATCATGAGGTGTTCCACTTGTCAGCAGGTGAAGGCAGACCATTAGCGACCAGCAGGGCTTTCACAGCAGTTACCCATTCCCGAGTGGAAGTGGAACGATGTCACGATGAATTTCGTGATAGGGTTTCCGAGGTCGCCTCGTGGGAAGGATGTAGTAAGGGTTGTCATTGACAGACTCACAAGGTTTCTCACTTCTTTATGATCAAAGAAACCTTCAGTTTTGATGATCTAGGACAGTTGTACATCTGATAGATCATACATTTTTATGGAGTTCCACACTCCATTGTTTCAGACAAGGGTGCGTGTTTTACTTCTTGGATTTGGAAGGGGCCTTAGAAGGCTTTGGGTACACAGGCACCTTTGAGTACAACTTACCACCCCCAGATAGATGACCAGTCCAACCGTATGATTCAGGTGATTGAGGACATTATCCGAGCATGCATTCTAGATTTTTTAAGTTCTTGGTAGAAACGTATACCTCTTATATAGTTTTCCTACAACAATAGTTTTCAAGAAACTATTCATATGGCACCTTATGAGGATTTTTATGGTAGGCCATGCCGATCACCCTTATATTGGATGGAGGCAGAAGAGGAAGCTTTGCTAGGATTGCGTATTGTTTAGAAGACCACAGAGCATATAGAGTTGATTCGGAAGAGGATGGCTACTGCGTAGTCTCGACAAAAGTCTTATGTTGATTAACGGAGATGACCTCTGGAGTTCAAGGTTGGGGAACAGGTTTTTCCTGCGTGTCACACCAAGGTTGGGGAACAGGAGCATTAGGAGACAGGGTAAACTTTCGCCAAGGTATGTCGGGCTATTTGAGGTGTTGTAGAGATTCAGGCCGGTTGCCTATCAGTTGCAGTTACCTCAGAGGTACCGCGCTATGCACAACATTTTCCACGTTTCTCTACTTCAACATTACTTCTCAGACCCATATCATGTCTTCTAACCCAAGGAGATTGAGTTTGAAGTGGATGCATCATTGGAGGAGCATCCTATATGGATTTTCGATCACAGCACAAAGGTTCTCCATGGATACTATGTTCCTCTAGTACGAGTGCTATGGCAGCACGGGCGGGTACATGATGAGATTTGGGAGAGGGAGGCTGATGTACAAGCTCAGTGGTCAGAGCTGTTTGAGGTTTCTTCTTCTATGTTGCGCTAAGGAAATTCGGGGACCAATTTATTTAAGGGGGTAATTTTGTAAGAACCTGGATCTTCTTTTCAGGTATGTTTTTCCTTTTATGTTCTTTTTGGAGGAAAAAGGAAATTTTTTAAATTTTCTAAGTACACGTCATGTACTTTATGAGTACACGCTGTGTACTTCCTTGCTGCAAGAGGTCGTGTACTGGCCGTGTAGTAGCCACACACACAGTTGTGTGGGAGTGACTTTGAGGTTGCTTAAAGTAGAGTACGGAAAAGGTGAGTACATTCCATGTACTTTAAAATACACTCTGTGTACTTTATTTTTTTCATTAAACACACTAGGGTTGTGTCTAATTGCCAGAACACACTTCTTTTAGGTCTCGTTCGACTGAGAGAACCCGTACAACCATTGATCTTCAACAAACCCCCAAGCCTATATCTGTTCTCTGATTCGAACAATGTTGATTGCATTGGAATTACATCGGTGAGTTTTTCTTTCTCCTAGAGTATCATCTTTTGATTTCTCCTTTCTCGTTAGATATCATGGGTTGAACATTTCAGACATTTTCATAGATCTACGGCGTTCTAAGGAGATTCAAGCTTTGAGGTTCAAGTATATTGATCTTCTAACCCCGAGGTAGGTGGTTTGTGCATTTATGTAGATAGTGCTTGAGTTTTATGTGAAAATTGACCAATACCCATGGACAGGGTATTGTTCATTTACCGTTTTAGCCCTATTGTTTTCCTGGTATGCTTGTATGCTTTAGTTAAGGATAATTAATTGTGAATAGGGAGAATTGTTGTGTTTTGGATGTATTGTCCATGCATGTTTTTCTTTTTTAGACCTTTGGGTCTTGATTTCCTATTCGGCTGCTGTTTACTATCCCATGCCTAGTATTGTAGGATGGTGTGACTTTTGTTCTATTATGTTGTTGTGTTGTAGAATGTTATCCAAGTAGTTCTTGATGTTTACCTTGGTCATTACGCGTTGTGTAACAACGTAATGTTTTTCAATAGAAATTCCCTTCTCATAAGTATGTCATAAAATCACATGAAAATACAACATAATGAACTACTAAGTGCTAAGTGACCATTAAAAAATAAGTTTGACACATCTGTGTTTGGAATTTCAAAAATCTGATATACACAGTTGTAATTAGTAAGTTATTTGGAGTCTGATAAGAAAAACTTAATTTTTGGTGAATAGTAATCTACCCTAATGAATAGTAGCATACCCTTATAAATAGTGATATACCCTAATTAATAGTATCCTCACCTATGGTAGTATAAAAATAATATTCATGTTGGAAGTATGATATACCTATATTTTAGAATAAGTTAATGAATGTTTCAAAACAGGTTTTGATAATAAATTATTATTTTAATTAAATATTAAAATAATCATATTTAGAAAATTATTTTTGAAAAATGGACTTCATTTAAGGATTCTAAATATCAAAAAATGGTTAGGCTGAATTTTTGGTATTTTTCTGATGTACTTGAATTTTTTATGAATAGTAAAATCTGATAATTCACAACAAATGAAAAATAATGGATTAATTGAGTCATCGATGATTTTCTACTGATTTAAGCCTAATTAGTTCTGGATAATATGATAAAATTAGTATTATTGGTCATGCAATACTTACTATTCCTCGTCTTGTGAAGAAATAATAAATTAATGGTTATAATATTATGAAATCCCTCCTCTCCTCCACTATAAAAACACCCCTTCACTCCCTCTTTTCTTCACTTCTCTCAAGCCTTGTTCCTTGCCATTATTCTACCCAAATATCTTCCAAAGGTCTTCCCCCACGTCCAAAAGCTCTCATAATCCTCAAAATACCAAAAACTCTCCCCTAAAAAGGTTCTCAAAGGAGGAAGTCTCAAGTGGTAAATTCCACTTCCCACTTCCCTCTTTTCTTTTAAGTTATTTTCTTTTAAGTTCTTTTCTTTTAATTTCTTTCCTCACCTCCCTTAACCATTATAGTATGATAAATAAAGTAACATACATGTACTATAATTTTTTAATTTTAATGGTATATTTCATTATCTTATCTCCTTTCTCCACCTTTTTATTTGAAAGAAATGAAATCACCATTTGAGATGTGCTAATTTAGCACATTTAAGGACAACGGTTTTTCAATTTCTATTATTATCTTTAATTATGGTCATGAAACCATTTGTGTTATGTTTTAACTAGATTATTATAAATTAATAACCCTTTAATGAACTAAAAGGGTTATAATAAATCAATTAAATATACAAGAGGTTCTGGAATTATTAATTAATAACCCTAATTTATTTATTTAGGTCTTTATTAACAAGTGGAGAACACCAACGGATTTAAGTTAAGGGGCTGCTTAACTCAATTTTTCATTCTTTGAGTTAAACATTTATTTCATTGGTTACATCATTTCAATAATATGTGTGAATGACCTACAATTTTTTATAATGTATATAAACTTATGTTTTGTGGATTTTTATTTGTCACACATAAATATTTCATTAATTTATTGTCACTCTAATGATACAATCTTTGTAAGGGATCCTCTCATTTTCACTCTTAATCAAGATTGTTCTCTATGATATGCCTTTTTGGGTAATACCAATTTATGGGGTATATTTCCTCACCTCCCCATACTACACTAATTTTTTATAAGTGATGATAAACCCCTTATCTCTTTCATCAATCCCTCATAGTTACACCTGATACCACGCCGATAAACCATAAAGGATTCTTCCCGAACTTCCTTTATTCCATCAGGTTTCTTAATCTTTATTTTTACCAAAATGTAGTTGTCTTTTCTTTTTATTTATAACTTAAAAATTATATTTATATGATCCAAACCCATGTTCCAAGATCCATCTGTCATTCTTTTTCATGGATATACATGCTTTTAAGTGAATCTCTCCTCGATAATTCCCAATAAGAACACTCGTTTTAAAGGAAATTCTAGAACTATTACCCAATTTCAGGTGCACTCCATCTTCTATTTTAAGACACCATTGTCTTTGTAAATTCAGTATTTTTATTATGAAATCCTTATTGTTTGAATTCTTATTTTATATAAAATAATATGTTCTTTACTATTTTAGAAGCTCTATAGTATTTTTCTTAAAACCGGACAAAAGCGTTTTAATACTAATGTCTCTAAAATACACTTTGTATGTGATGTCACTTATATTTATTACCACATACCATCATATATGCCTATATTACCTTATGAATGTCCATGTATGTTCTAATCCCTTTCTTTCATGGACACTTTCATGATACACTCATTGGTTATTCTTTATGTCATGATTATGGTACCCAATTCTCTCCATGGGTATCCTTATGTTTATGAACAATTGATTATGTATGATTACTCATGTGGAAATAATATTTATGTGGTAAGAATATTTATGTGGCAAGAATATTCATGAAAATGTTGAGATGGGTGTTCCCAGATAGCGCTCCAATGTATTGGGTAAATTTGAGTCTCATGAGATGCGCTGTGAAACGGGATTGGCAGTTAGCCTTGACCCGTACTAAAATGAGAAACGAGATTGGCAGTTAGCTTTGACTCGTACTAAAGAAATGTTTTATGATTCTTCCACATTTATATGATTCCATTTTTATATGATCCCATGCTTATATTAAATTATTTTATAAGTTTCATTCTTTGGATATCATTATGTCATGCCTCCTAACTCATGTGCTTGAGATGTATCCTTATGTTCATTCCCTTAATGGGATTTTTATCTCATCCCTTTGTTCATGTGTTTCCCCAGGGTACCCTATGTAGATGTAAAGGCTTAAAGGAAGTTTGGAGCTCTTTATAAAGATTAAATAAATAAGTGTTTTTTAGCCCCATGTTTTATGTTATATGTACCTAGTCTTCCAAGACACTAGACTTAAAGATCCTTTCCTTATACTCTGATGATTAATTATGATTAAAATCATGAAATTTTTTTTGTAAAAGGCTTAGGTCACTATAGTTGGTATCAGAGGGAGGTTTAGTTTTTTTTGGAGATTAGGAATAGAGCACCTTAGTGAGAACCTTAAGGATGAGACTAAGTATAAGAAAACATTCTAGAATTTTGGTGAGTATTGAGTAAGTGGTTTATCATGAAAATACATCCCTGTCTGGATACGAGAAGGTAGAGGTGGCTCTGGCACAGATATATCTTGGGGTAAACCCCAAAAACACCACTTTGAGCTAGACTCAAACGAGAACTGGTGCACGGCAACGGGCCTTACTACACTCTTGGTTATGACACTCCCGAGGGATATTCTTTGTTAGATTCACGAGCATAGTTCAAACCATTATTAAGGGAAAAAAAGAAGCCCATAACAATATAAGTTAAGATATAGATCGAGGATAACCTGGATATAAACCTGGGTAATCACAAGTCAAGATATACTTCTTCTTTATAAGTTTATATTTTTATGTTCAAATTTTCTTTTTTTATGCTCAATAGTTAAGAATTCAAGACCTCTAATTATACGTTCTTTTCTTAGTTAATGGTGCGTAATATAAGAACACATTCCAACAAAAAATGTGATATCCAATGTGATGATTGCCCTAATGATATGCCTGATATGACGGGATCGGGTGCTCAAAACTTCATGGCAGTACTTTCTCAGCTGGCTCGAGTTATGAATAATAACTTGTATTAGGTGGAATTTCCTCCTCCTCCAAGGAAAGAGAAATTTTTCGTAGAATCCTTCATGTGGAAAAGGCCTCCCATGTTTAGTGGGTCTTCTGATACCCACCTTGCAGAATGATGGATTAACTCTATTGAAAATATTTTCTCCATCCTCCAGTACTCAGAAAAAGAGAAATTTGTACTAGCGTTCTATTATTTTGATGGAAAAGACGATCAGTGGTGGAAACTGATCAAGAATACAAAGTCCCGAGATGAAATTGATTCCATAGATTGGGAGGAATTCAAGAAGATGTTTTTCAACAAATATTTTCCTCGAACTCTCCGTCTCGAGATGGAAAGTGAGTTCCTCAGACTCAAGCAGAAGGAAGATGAGTCCATTGAGGCATATGAAGTGAAATTTAAAATGCTTGCAAGGTATGCCTCTGGCTTTGTCATGAACACTGAAATCAAGGTGGATCGCTTCTTTAGTGGACTAAAGCTGAGTCTACGAAAAGTATTGGTGATTCGAGACTTCGAAAGTTATAAGACGATTGTCTGTTGTTCCCTCAAGGCGGAAATGGAGATTGGAGACTCTCAGTGATCTCGTGGGCCCAGTGAAAAAAGTAGAAAATGCAAAACAACATGGGTGGTTCATCAAAGAAATCCCATAATGGAAAGAAGACTCACTTTCCCCTTTGCAAAAATTTTTCGAAGAAGAGTCTTGGTGACTATCTCAAGGGAACCAAGAATTTCTTCAAATGCGGAAAGTTTGGTCATCTGGCGAAGAACTGCCAAAGGGATATGAAAAATACGGCTAATGTTGAAGAATAAAGGAAGGTTTAGATCAACACTCAGCCTACAGTATAGCGTTACAATTACAAGGACCTTGGGAATTATGCGAATAATTTCCCTAAGCAGAGGATTGTTGGAGGCAATCAGCAACAACCTAAAAGGAAACAAGGAAGGGTTTATGATATCACTACTGCTAAGGCGGAGCCAGAAAATGATGTGGGGACATGTGCACTTTTTATTCATTCTAGACTAGTGAATGTAAAATTTGATTCTGGTTCTACGCATTCTTTCATATCGTTAACTTTTAGTAGAACTATTTAAACACCACCTCAAAATTTAGAGAAAATTTTATCTGTGAGAACAGCGAATAGATAAATTACTATGTCAATGGTTTATAACTCCTCCCCAATTAACGTTTTTAGACTAAACCTCCCAGAAACTCTCATCATACTTTTTTTAGTGGAGTTCGATGCTATCTTAGGCATGTATTGGCTATCTTTGTACAAGGCCAACATCAATTTTTTGAAAGGGAGATCACTTTTCACATCCTGAAGCATCCTTTGATTCATTACAAGTGTAAGGAAGAAGATGAGTCTCCTTTATAATATTCTTCTCAATTTTGGATACTACTTCTTTGTGAGAAAGAATATCTAGCTCAAATGATTAGGACAGAGGATAGAATCATGCTTTAATACATGCCCATCTTGAGGGATTACACTGATGTATTCTCTGAAGAGTTTCCTGGTCTTCCTTCTTACTGATAGGTTTATTTCTTAATTGCACTTATCCCTGGATCTTTTCCAATCTCAAAGACACCTTACATAATGGCTACCGTAGAGCTGGAAGTGTTGAAGAAGCAGTTACAGAAGAATATAGAGAAGGGTTTGATATGCCTGAGTGATTTACCGTGGGGTGTTCGAGTCCACTTCTTCAAGAATAAGGATGGATCAATGAGCCTCTTCATTGATATAATGAGCTCAATAAAATCATGATAAAGAACAAGTATCCCCTTCCACGGATAGATGACTTATTCGATCAGCTTCATGGGGCCAGTTATTTCTCTAAGGTGGACCTTAGGTCAGGATATCACCAACTAAAGGTGAGGAAGGAATACATTCCCAAGACTGCATTTTGAACAAGGTATGGACACTATGAGTTCATAGTGATGCCCTTTTAACTCACTAATGCTCCATTAATTCTCATGGATTTAATGAATAGAGTCTTTAGAGACTACCTCGACAAATTTTTTGTGGTCTTTATTGATGATATTCTAATATAATCCAAGAGAAAGGAGGAACATGAGGAGAATTTGAAAAGTATGTTAAAGACTTTTCTAAGGGAGAAGTTTTATGAAAAGTATAGTAAATGTGAGTTTTGGATGGAGGAAGTATCATTCTTGGGGAATGTTATCACCAGAAAAGAGATATCTGTGGACCCTTCCAAGATGAAGGCAATTGAAGAGTGGTCAAGGCCAACTTCTGTAATGGAGATCTGCAGCTTTTTGGGTCTAGCTGGGTATTATCAACAATTCGTGAAGAAATTTTCATTATTTTCAAACCCAATGACCAAGCTGAAATGAAAGGGAGTAAAATTTTTCTAGACACGGGAATGTGAAGAATGTTTCAAGGAGTTTAAAAAGAGGCTTATCACTATGCCAGTACTCACACTCCCTTCAAGTGGAGAACTCTTTGTGGTGTATAATGATGCTTCTAAGAAAGTATTAGGTTGTGTGCTAATGAAAAATGATAAGGTGATAGCCTATGACTTAAGGCAACTTAAAATCCATGAGAAAAACTATCATACTCATGATCTGGAGTTAGCGGCTATGATCTTTGTGTTGAAAATCTGGAGGCATTATCTCTATGGGGAAAAATGTGAGATATATACTGGCCACAAGAGCCTAAAATATATATTCCTCAAAAAAGAGCTTAATATGCGCCATAAAAGATGGATAGAGATCATCTAGGATTATGACTGATCAATCCACTACCATCCTGGTAAGGCAAACAAGGTGGCAGATGCTTTAAGTAGAATGGATCCTGCATCTTTATCAATGATGAGAATTGAAAAGGATCTGATATTATTATATTTTAAAAGGATGAACATGGGAATCATTAAGGGAGGAACATCATAAATCCTTTCTCAAATTATTTCTCAACCATACCTCTTGTAGAAAATAAAGGATGCTTAAAGAAGGGATGTGGAAATTTAGAAAAGGGTGGAAGCTGTTAAAAATGGGAAATTCTCCATTTTCGAAATTGATGAGGAAGGAGTTGTAAGATTTGCGATATGATTATCTGTACCATATGATCAAGAGATAAAGAAGGATCTATTGAATTATTAACATATCTCGACCTTATCTAGCCACCCAGGGAGCACAAAGATGTATCGAGGTCTCCAAGAAAAATTTTTGTGGGACAATATGAAAAGGTAGATTGCCGAATATACATCAAAGTGCCTTGTATGTCAACAAGTGAAGGCTGAGAGACAAAATTCTAAGGGGATGATGCAACAACTACCCATACAAGCATTGAAGTGGGAGAACATTACCATGGAATTTTTCATTGGACTTCCAAAGAAATCTAGAGTAAACAATGCTATATGGGTCATTTTGGATCGTCTTATGAAGACATCTCACTTTATCGTGGTTCGAGAAGACTTCTCATTGGATCAACTTGCACGGATTTACATCAAAGAATTGGTAAGTCTAAATAGAGTACCACTATATATTGTATTCGATCATGATCTGAGGTTCACCTCGATGTTCTGTAAAAGTCTCCAACAAGCTTTATGCACTAAACTGAACTTCAGTACGGCCTATCATCCTCAAACCGATGGCCAATCTGAGCGAACTATTCATACATTGGAAGACAAGTTGAGAGCATGTTCAATGGAATTCAAAGGATGATGGGACCAATATCTTCCACTGGTTGAATTCTCCTACAAAAATAGTTTCCACTCGATCATCTGAATGGAACCATATGAAGCCCTTTATGGGAAAAGGTGCAGAACACTGGTGTGTTGGGATGAATTTGGTGAGTGTAAGCTATTAGGACTTGAAATGGTCAAAGAAATGGTGGAGAAAGTGAAAAACATTTAGCAGAATATCAAGGCAGCCCAAAGTCGATAGAAGAGTTATGAAGATAACCATCTATGAGACCTTGAGTTCAAAGTTAGATACATGTTATTTATACACATATCCCCATGGAAAAATTTCATGAGGTTTGGGAAGAAAGGGAAGTTAAGTCCCAGGTACATCATCTCATTTGAGATCCTTGATCGAGTCAGAGCTGTGGCCTATCGACTGGCACTTCCACCTACCATGCCGAAAGTACATGATGTATTTCAGGTATCCCTCCTAAAGAAGTACATACCAGACCCATCACATGTACTCTCTTCAGAGGTGGTATAGTTGGAGAATGATCTCTCTTACGAGGAGCAGCCAGTGAAGATCCTGGATCGTAGAGACAAAGTTCTATGCAACAAGACTACTCATCTGGTCAAGGTACTATGTTGAAACCATAAGCACTAAGAAGAAACATGGGAACTAGATGAAGCAATGAAGGAAAATTACCCACACCTATTTTTGGCTTAGAGTGTAAAACGAAATTTCGAGGGAGAAATTTCATAAAGGTGGAAGAATGTAACGACCCATTGTTCACTTCTCTCAAGCCTTGTTCCTTGACAATATTCTACCCAAATTTCTCCCCAAGGTCCTCCCCCACGTCCAAAAGCTCTCATCCTCATCAAAATACCAACACCTCTCCCCTAAAGAGGTTCTCAAAGGATCAAGTCTCAAGAGGTAAATTCTTCTTCCCAGTTCCTTCTTTTCTTTTAAGTTCTTTTCTTTTAACTTCCTTCCTAACCTCCATTAACCATAATAGTATGATAAATCCATTAAAATACATGTAATGGAATGTATTCCTGCTAAGGTTATATTTCATTATCTTATCTCCTTTTCCCACCCTTTTATTTGAAAGAAATGAAAGCATTGTTTGAGATGTGCTAATTTAGCACATTCAAGGACAACGGTTTATCAATTTCTATTATTATATATAATTATAGTCATGAAACCATTTGTGTTATGGTTGAACCTGATTATTATATATGTAATATATCCTATTTTTGGTTCTTTAATCCTTTTGTACAAATAGTATTAAGCTATAAAGCAAAACACGTTCTTTGTAATCAAATCCACCGATTAACAAAAACAGTTATCACTATGGTTTATATATAATAATTCAACATCACTCTAAGTAACCTAATTAAAATAAAAACCATGTAATCTCCTAGATGTGAAACAAAAAATATAACTTTAATTCTGGACAACCACTTTCATCTTTCATATAATCCAACTTGAATATAAGTGAACCGATCTTTTTAATCCAAGTAAACAAACGAGCCCGAACAATGAAATTGAGCCTCGTAACTAATCAAAAAGGATTTGAATGAACTAAAACAGTTATAATAAATAAATTAAATATATAATAGGTTCTTGAATTATTAATTAATGAGCCTAATTTTTTTATTCAGGTCATTATTAACAAGTGGAGAACACCAACGGATTTAAGGTAAGGGACTGCTTAACTCAATTTCCATTCTTTGAGATAAACATCTATTTCATTGGTTACATCGTTCCAATAATATGTGTGAATGACCTATGATTGTTTTATACTGTATATCCAATTATATTTTGTGTATTTTTATTTTTCACACATAAATATTTCATTGATTTATCTTCACTCTAATGACACAATCTTTTTAAGGGATCCTCTCCTTTTCACTCTTAATCAGCATTGTTCTCTATGATATGCCTATTTTGTGTAATAACAAGTGATGGGGTATATTTAATCACCTCCACATACTTCCCTAATGTTTTATAAGTGATGATAAACCCCTTATCTCTCTCATAAATCCATCATAGTTACACCCGATACCGTGCCGATAAACCATAAAGGATTCTACCCGAACTTCCTTTATTCCTTCAGGTTGCTCTAACTTTCTTTTTACCAAAATGTAGTTGTTTTATCTTTTTATGCAGAACTTAAACATTCTATTTATATGCTCCAAACTCATGTTCCATGATCCATATCTCAATATATTTTGGGGATATACATGCTTTTAAGTGAATCTATCCTCAATACTTCCCAATAAGCACACTCGTTCTAAAAGAACTTCCCGAACTATTACCCAATTTCAAGTGCACTCTATCCTCTATTTTGAGACACAATTGTCTTTGTAAATTTAGTATTTTTATTATGAAATTTTTCTTGGTCCAATTCTGGTTTTATATAAAATAATTTCTTCTTTACTATTTTAAAAGCTCTATTGTATTTTCCTTAAAACCGCACAAAAACATTTTAATGTTAATGTCTCTCAAATACACTTATTATGTAATTTCACTTATATTTGTTAAAAAATACCATGTTATATGCCTATATTACCATATTAACATCCATGTATGTTCTAATACCTTTATTTCATGGACACTTTCACGATATACCCATTGGTTATGCTTTATGTCATGATTGAGGTACCCAATTCTCTCCATGGGTAATATTATGTTTATGAACAATTGAATATGTATGATTACTCATGTGGAAAGAATATTTATGTGGTAAAAATATTTATGTGTCCAGAATATTCCTGAAAATGTTGATATGGGTGCGCCCAGATAGAGCTCTAATTCATTGGGTAAATTTGAGTCTCATGAGATGCGGTGTGAAACAGGATTGGTGGTTAGCATTGACCCGTACTAAAATGGGAAACGGGATTAGCGGTTATCCTTGACCCGTATTAAAGAAATGTTTTATGATTCTTCCACATTTATATTATTCCATGTTTATATGATCCCATGACTATATTAAATTATTTTATAAGTTTCATTATTTGGATATCATTATGTCATGCCTCCTAACTCATGTGCTTGAGATGTATCTTTAGGTTCATTCCCTTACTGGGATTTTTAGATCATCTCTTTGTTCATGTGTTTCCCCAGGGTACCCTATGTAGATGTAAGGTCTCAAAGGAAGTTAGGAGCTCTTTATGGAGATTAAATAAAGAATTTTTTTTTATCCCGATGTTTTATGTTATATGTACCTAGTCTTCCAAGACACTAGACTTAATGATCCTTGGCTGGTACTCTGATTATTAATTATTCTTAAAATAATGAAATGTTATATGTAAAAGGCTCGGGTTGCTATACGTTTCTATTATTGCTTGACTTACATGGGGCCATGAGAACTTGGTGTATAGAACATAGGGAGAATGGATGTTGAGGGCTTCTCCAGAGTGTCTTTATAATTTTACAATATGAGACCACAGGGGGAATTGACATTGAGTGATTCCTCAGAGTGTCTGTAGTTACTCAACATGGTCCATAGAGGAAATTTGACGTAATTTCTTCCCTAGAGCACCTTTAGTAATGATACGAGACTATAGGGGGAATTGACAGTGAGTGCTTCCTCAGAGAGTCTATGCTTAAGCTGAACCAAAGAGGTTAGACTTAGTGTACTTCCCAGAGGGCTACTTGAACTTGTTAGGTAGGACCAGAGGGGATAGGTTGTGAGTACTTCCCAGAGAGTTACCTTGGGTTTAGTTGCTTTATTGTCACGTTAGGTAGGACCATAGGG
This sequence comes from Viscum album, assembly GCA_963277665.1. Taxonomy (NCBI): domain Eukaryota; kingdom Viridiplantae; phylum Streptophyta; class Magnoliopsida; order Santalales; family Viscaceae; genus Viscum; species Viscum album. The sequence continues at coordinate 1,475,896,142 of OY728148.1, read as the reverse complement.
GTTAGACTGAGAGTGCTTCTCAAAGGGTTATCTGTTTGTTTACCTTCTTGTTAGTTATTTCTTGATATTGAACTTTGGACTGTTTACTATTGAGTACCTTCCTGTTTACTATTTCTTGCACTTTTACTTACCATATACTCATTGACTGTTAGGAATGGATCTCATGGTGGTTGCCTACTGGGATTAGTCTCACACCCTATTTGGTCCATGCTTGTGGGCCCAAACAGATTATATTGTTGCAGGTATAGATAATGGAAAGTGCCCTACTACTTTAGGTACCTGACTTGCTGTGGAGCTGGAGAGCATGGGACCAGGATATGTCTTGAGATGATGAGTAGTTTATCTAATTTCCTTTGCACTGTGGTTTAGTTCTTTTTAATTCCATATTTTTGACTTGTTTGGCTAGTTTCCTAGACATATGTATCATGCATCATTCTATATATGTTCTCCAGTTTATACCCTTGGTTTTCTGATAAATATCATTATTACTGCTTCTGCCCTTGTATGTATTTGTTTACTTCCACTGTGTACTCTACCAATGAGGTCATATTTTCCCCACTATCACACCAAAGGCCCTCGCTACTAGTCGGCAGCCTCTGGTGTTTGGGGAAATGCACTTGAGGCCATGTGACCAACCGGGTACGGGGAACCTCTGGGTGGCTTCTGGAACTGGGACGTTGCATTTTTGAATTAATTTTAAATTTCCATTATTTAAATTTTATTAAAAATAATATTATCAACTTTATTGGAATCAATATTATGCTTAATTTTTTATAAAAATATTTTTATAATTAAAAATACATTTTTCTAGAAAACTATTTTTCAGCGTGTTTTTTAGGTTTATTTTAAAAGTAATATATACCTCTTATAGTGATTGGATTTAAAAATATGGATTTCAAAAATTGAATTACCATAATTAATATTATATAATATATTAAACTTAATTTTTGATCATTATGAATAGTAACCAATGTAAACATTCAAAACTATGTTTAATGTTAAAACAAGTTTACTGGTGGTTAAAACAAAGAGATAAGGGTATTATTTACTTATAAACTTTTATACATACTATTTTCTTTCCATATTTCAACCCTATCTCATCTAGATATCGAATATGACTCATTTTGAATCATTTGGATTTATTATAGAAATTTTTATTTTTTAATATTTTAGAAAATTCTAATTGTGTCCTCTCTCCCCCTTATAAAAGGACACCCCTGGTTTCTCTTATATAGAAAAATTTGAGATTCCTTGAACAATTAAAACCTAACCAATTCTATGTTAAAATTTAATATCCATTATTTACAATCTGTTGTCTTCTTAAAATAAAATTCTAAGGATCCTTAATAATGGATTTAAATGAGGTCTACAAAAGTTGTAGTAATTGTCCTACCTAAACTCTTACAATTTATTTCCTCTTATAACACCTATAAATATATGGTATTAATCATAAAATATTTAATTGAACATACTTAATATAATAAACTTTATTATGATGATGAAACCACAATTATCTATCCTCTTTCTATCAAATGGTAAATAAATGTATCGCTCATGCTTGTCTATGGACTACCGCCTCCATGCAGCTATATGATTTATTCTCCATCAAAGTAAGTAATTTTTGGTTAATATTATATATTAATGTATATATATTATATATATGAAATATTTATACTTATATAATTATAATATCTTATATAGCTTCTTACTATCCCATCCATTGGAAAATGATAATGTCGCTTGTGCGTACGTCTAGACTACCACCTTCGCAAAGAAATAAGATTATTTTTTAATTATTTATTTACATATAAGTAATAAGGAATTATTTAATGAATATTATATATATATATATATATATATTATAATAATTATACTATAAATTTGAATTACTATTTACCTTCCTTTCATTAAAACCATCAAAAAATGGAAACATCGCTCATGTATATATATGGACTGCGATCTCTACTAAGTGATGTAATTCATTTTTAATAAATGCTTAATATGAATAATTATAAATTAACATATTATTAATAAATATTATACTAATTTCATGATTAATTTTATAGGTATTTTGGAACTCTGATCAATGTAAAAGGACTAGAACTACCGAACTAATCTTTCATGAAAAATGAAACAGATAGCATCCAAAAGATGAGGATTTTAATAAATAATTATTAATAAATGGGTGGTAATATTTTATATGTAAAACATATATTATATAATAATAATGTATATTTTTATTTTATATCAGTATAATATATTTAAAATTATTATAAAGGGGGTTATAGCGCTTATTAAATAAGTCAAACATGAGGTAACTATTTTTACATTACAATCTCATTTTTACAAAGATTGTTTATGATTAAATTTATGATAATGAAATTATAGTATATTCATATATAGTATTTTATATAATTTATTATCCTGTAGTTATTTATATATATTATATTATTTATACATATTTTCTTCCCTTAAATTACTCAGGATACTAAAAGAATTTTTTTAAGTAAACTGACATTAATTCTCTCTTCAACTGGAAATAATGGTTTTTCAATATCCGTGTTTTCTAAAATTATTTCATGAATGGTTTTAATAATATAAAATAATTTCTTAAGGTTAGTTTTACCCTTTTTTTACTTTATATTAAATGGTTTAATGTAATAATCATTTCATTTTCTATACAAGTTACTTTTAATTTTTCACCAAAAATGTGAATGGAATCATTGTTTTAACATACACGACATGAACAAAATTTATCACTACCATGATTATTCAATTAATTTAAAATTAATTTTAAAAAAATTAAGTTTATCTTAAAATAAAAAAATCATTAATATTTTTGAAATTTTATGATTTTAAATATGTGATTTCAAAATGAAAAGGGTATTATTTACCAATAAATATTCCATAAATATTTTAAAGGAATTATTTATCTATGATTACCTTAACAAAGATAAATATTTTTCACAAGGTATATGATTATATGATTCCATCCTTATTATTTTTATGGTTATTTTATGGTTACAAAATATCAAATAAACCCATTTCAAATTCTGAAGGATAAGTTGTGATCAATGTTTTCAAGATCTTATATCATGTATTTGAAAAAATGATGAATATGTGATGGGTGGGCCTATAATAATATATCAATCCAATTATTTTGGTAAATATTAATGTTTTATGGGCTCAATGGGTACACAATAGTTTATCCCAGGCCTGAAAGAGGGTACATGAGAGGTCATCCCAACCCCGAAGTAGGTACACAGGTGACTAGTTGAAGCCTAACATGCGATGAATATATTTTTTGGTAGCCTTAAAATAATATCTATAATATTATGATATATCACACATTATAACACTCATTTTTACATGATTGTATGCCAATTTAATTATCTCATTGATCAAGTTCTTTGATTCCTTTATGAGTCATGCTTTGTGAACTGTCAATCTTTATTCTATGACACATGATTTTGATCTATGAAATATTAGGAATGGTTTTAAATTTCCAATATAATGATTTTGTACTCATATTCCCATTTTATAAATAAATAATCATTTATATCTCCCTTTTTTACCCTTTTCGAGCATCTGAGATCAATATTTATCTTGTTTCATTTTCCACAAGATATTAAGAAATTTTTTAAGTAAGATGTGTCTATTAAATGATCTAGATGATAATAATAATGTGGGACATGATGTAGATGATTTATATAATAGTTTTTATGTGTCTATGATTCTAATTATGATAATAATTTATGGTTCTAGTGTCCATCATTTTAACACCTCGATATTTTATGATATATTATTCTTTAAATAGATTTAATTTTTTTGATAGCTTATGATACAAGAAACACCTAGTCTAAATGATTGATAATATTTTACCAATATAACATATTCATTAAATAGAAATATTTAATAGTAATAACAAAATTTTAATAAATATGAAAATATATTCATAAATAAATATTCAGTTTTTAGTAAAGACATTAAAAGTACATTTTTCTCAATTTTTTATTCTTTTTATGAGAAAATAATATAATTACTTTTTCACACTTTTAGAAAATTAATTTTAAAAAATTAAATTAAATTTTTAAATAACCATGAAAGAATTAGTTTAGAATCAATTTTTCAGAATTTTCTAAAAAGAATTGATATTCTAATGAATAGTGATAGTACTGATTTTTATTGAAAATGCTCATTTCATATAAAAATAGATAAAATTTAATTCTGTTTTAAAATAGTTTTAAATATAACATTATTTAATTTATTTTATGAACAATCCATTTAATTTAATTATATTTAATTTTATGTTTTTTTATAAAAACAATTTATACTTATGAAAAAAATTGGAAAACAAGTTTTCATCATGTTTTGAGGGTTAATTTTAAAATTAATTTTTGACACTTATAAAAATTGAATGATGAAAAATCAATTCTATATTTGGAATCAGGATTTCTAAATTTGGTAAATATGGATCATTTATTTTTTATCAATATGAATATTAACTATAATAAATTTTATGACCACAGTAAAAGTAAAATGGGTTAATTAAGGTTAAAATGGATTTTATAAGGATTATAATTCATTAATACAAATTAATTTATTTCAATTTATGAGTAAATTTCATCAAAAATCATTCATTCTTTGAAGATATGACCTTTTTTCTATTTAACCATGATTTTGACCTTTATAACATGTATAAAAAGATAGTAAAAAATGACACTTTCTTCATTTTAATATCTATAATAAGTTTTGGTGAGGATAAAAATAATTTATGTTCAGTTATATATAGTTAAATGAAATATTTATGAATTTTTATTTCATTTTAACTTATTTTTAATTATTTGATATGAAATAATTACCTAAAATTCTTATACAACACTGACAGAGTTCTTTTGGAAGCAACATAATAATCAAGTAAATTATTTTAAAAAATATAATTGTAATAGTTTTCTAGTGAGTAATAGGATCCCATTAATTTTATAGATAGATATTAAAGATTTGGTATTGTTGAAATATTATGATTCTAAATAATTTTTTTCATGTTATTTTAGATGTAAAATTAAATGAATAGTTTCAAAATTGACATTAATGATATTTTATAATAAATATTATTTTATTAAATGATTTAAAATTCATAAAAACCATTTAATCCAAAAATTAATAGTATATAGTTTATAATATCATCCATGATCTATTTATGAGTCACATATCCTTTTATAAAAATTTCTTTACCATTGAAGTGTAAAAAACATTTTCTTTCACGATATTTACCTTTATTATATTCTATCTATCCAAAAATGTAAACATTTTTTTGTGTACGCACAACCTACCATCACCATGAAAGATGTAATTCATTTTTAAATATCTAAATTTTATGGATATATATATATATAATTAATATATAATATATTTTTATCATGGATAAAATTATGGATATGATGGAACTATGGTCAATTTACAAGGACCATAACTGTAGAACCGAAACATCAATGAAAAACAAAATAGTTAAAACTCTAAAATGAAAATTTTAATAAAAAATTATTTATACAAGAATGTTGAGTTGTTATAAGAATAAAATAAAAGATATTATAAGTATTTACTTGATTATTTTATAGAATTATTATATTTTTATATTTTTTATACATGAGGTTAAAGAACATTTTAATAAATTCAATCCTGAGGTAAGTGTTCTATATTTAAAACTCATTATTTACTAACATTATATATGAAATAGTTTCTGATAATGAAATTTCATGATCTACATATCAAGAATCTCCTTAATTTTATTATCCTATAGTAATTTCTATATATTAATAGCTTTCATTTTATTTTCCATGATTTATATACTAAGGATCCTGAAAGAATTTTTTTTTTAGAAAATATGACATTATTTCTCTCTTCAATCGAAAATAATTTTTGATTCATGTATATGTTTTCTAAAAATTCTTTCAAAAATGTTTTTGTTATTCTCCTATGATTCTTTAAGATAATTTTAAGATTTTTTAGACTTGATAAAAAAATTAAAAGGAATCTTATTTCTATTCTCTACATGTGGTACATTTGAATTTTTACCAAAAATATAAAAGTAATCATTATTTTAATATGCATGATATAAACGTAATTTTCCACCATCCTGAACATTGAATTATTTAAATCCCCCATTAATGGATTCCATTTTTTTCTAATAAAATTATTTCCTTAAAAAATTTAAATTTTTATATTGTGAAAAATATATTTCAAATTTAAAAGGGTATTTTCCTTATAAAATGTTCCAGTGATATTTTAAAGACATTTTTTATCTTTGATAACATCCTTCCATATTTATTATGATTTTATGGGGATATGACCCAATGATACCATGAATATTAATTATATGGATGAATTTTTATGATTATTTGATGCTAATTATATGAAACTCGTTTCTTTCCCACATGTTAATTATATTGGGATGAAATTTTTATGAAAAATATTTCTCTTCTATAGGTTATGATATAATGAATGTTTTATGATCTTGTGGCATATAAATATAGGATTTTCATTATGTTATTGGTGGTAATATAATTATTTGTTCCTCTAATTAATTGGATGAATATTGATATCGGATTAGATAATAAGAACTATAATGGGGAGTGAACATAGTTTAGTAAGGTACATTGTCCATTACAATAGTCTTGGGATTGAACCTTAACTAAGGATATATTGTAATGGGGAGTAAAACTATTACACTATGATAGTATTCAATGTCATCCCTGACTAAGTAAATGATTTTCTATATTTATGGGTGTTCCAAAAGAGACTTATATATTATGTATGTGTTACTCTCTCATGGATTATATTATTTTATTTATTTATGATTTGTGTCTTTTTAACTACCACAATTTATTCCATGACTCAAGATTATGATCTATGATACGTTGGGTGTTATTTTCAAATAGTAATCCCATGGTGCCATACTCTTATTCTCATGCAATGCTTAAGTTGTCATCTATATCTCCCATCTTTTTGCTTATTTAGAATCTAAGATCACTCGTTCTTATGTTTTCTATCCCTAGGTTATGAAGAAAGTTTTTATGTAGGTTATGTAAATAAGGAAACAAAGTGAGAAAAAAATTATGAGAGATGATGATTAATGTACCTAAATAAGATTCTTATGTATTCAGTATTTAAGGAATCTATATATTTATGGTTCTAGAGTGGATCGTAATTTTATGTAATGAATATTTATTTAAAAATATTTAATAATTATATATGAGAATTATAGTTCTATATAATTGGTATCATAGTATTTTTTGTTTAAATTTGAAAACTATGATGAGAAAACATTATCGACAACCCTGGGGGTAAGTTTCTATATATGATAACATCCTAAAGTTTTAGTTATATATATAATATGTGTTTTTTCACTATGATTATTATTGTTTACACTAGGATTTTTTGTTTTATTCAGTGCCTGGAACCTGATTGAATCGTGTTAATGCTGAATTTAATGGACAGTGTAATGATTTTCCACTTAATTAACCAAATTTTATGGGATATGGGATGAAAAATAACCAAAAAAATTATATCAAGAAGCATAATCTCCATAACATTTATTAAATATGAAATAAAGTGTAAATAATAGAGTAGACGAGGTTAAACAAAGGGACATTCTCTCACACTTCAACAAAAACAACTGAATTAAAGTTCATAATAAGATAGATAATTTTTATACATGTATTCATAATCATTAATATTTTCCCACTTATATTGCGAACTAAAATGATTGAACATCCTAAGGATATATTCGTTCCTTATTTCCTTTTCTAAATATGAGCTCACTTTTTATGCTTTATAGGATGATATGGTGGTTACATTCCTTAACATGTTGGAGTAGTCCTTTCATGGCATTATTTTTCAAGGAATGGGACTGAAACCCTCACTATCTATCACCTTTTACAATATTTTCAGTCTATGAAACATACCAAGCTTCCAACTGATAAAAGGATAGAAAAAATTTCCATTGATTCCTTCTTTAAGTAACATCCACCTTAATTTAGTGGGTCTTCTGATCCACTAGTTTCTATGAAATGCATTAGCACCATTGAATTCTGTTCCATTCTCCAGTTTTCTAAACAGGAAAATTTTATTTTGGCTATTTATATTTTGGAAGGTAATGGAGATTAATATGAAATCTTATCGAGAACATGAGGTAACATGAAGAAACTGACTCAATGAAAAGGGATGATTTTAAGAGTATATGTTTCAATAATTACTTTCCTTGTATTATTCTTATTAAAATGGAGAAGGAATTCCTTGAGATAAAGTAGAATAGTTATGAAACTATTAGTACCTATGAGTAAAATTTTATAAGAATTTTGAGGTACCCTTCTGATATTATAATCCAAATGGAATATAAAATTGATCAATTATTCAGTGGCTTAAAACCAAGTCTCTAAATTGATTTATCCATAAGTTACATTAATAATTGTGAATAAATTTTTTGTTTTGATATCATAGTGTAAATGGATATTGTAGATTCCCACCAATCTCATGGTTTTAATAATAAAATAAATATATAATTCATGGGAAATTATATTAATTAAAACCATGGAGATAAGAATACAAGATTTTATTTACACTTGATGTGTAAAAGGAAACATGGAGGAAATTTTATTAAGGGGACTGGTTAATTTTTTATCTATGGAAAGGATAGTAATTAGGAAATAAAATAACAAAGTGATAGGAAGAAGAAGTTACCTAATTTTGGAGGAAAAGTATCACAAAATTCACAATAGTAGTATCAAAAAAAATATTAATCTTAGATATATTACGAAATCATAGGAAATCACTATTTTTGATGTGGGGTGAGATAAAAAAGTGGTGAATGGTAAAATTTCCATCCACTATGGAACTTGTAATGTATTATTTGATCATAAATATACCCACTCTTTTATTTATAAATAATTTTATAAGAGAATCATAGTACCACCTTAATGATTAGACTCTAAATTAGTAGTGAAAACTAATAATGGTATGATGATCACATCTCAATTATATGATTATTCTCTAATTTAGTATTAGGGGATTAGGATTCCAACAAATATTTTTATTCTACCACTAGTGGATTTTAATGTTATTTTAGGAATTAATTTTATTTGTTTTCATAAATTAAATGTTAATTTATAATGGAATTCAAGTTTTATATTCCAATCCAACCTAAGATTATATATTGATGCAAGAATAAACATTCACTTACAATGGAAATTCCATCCATCATACTGGTCATGATTCCTATTAAAAGTTGGTGTTATCTCATGTGGTTGGTGAGAAGATCAACATCAATGATATACCTATTATATAGTCATTTTTTATGTATTTCCAAAATATTTTCCTAGTATACCTTATAATAATGAAGATGATTTTTCAATAGAACTCAAACCTGGTGCTACAAATATTTAAAACACTCTATATAGAATGTCCATGATCAATTTGTAGGAATTAAAGAAGAAACTCGTGAAGAATTTTCATTTGGCCAAGTGAAAATCCATAGGATCCACCTATTCTTTTTTTAATAAGAATGACAGATTGATGTGACTTTTTATTGATTATCAGGAACTGAATAGGACCACAATCAAGAATAAGTATCCTCTTCCTTGTATTGATGATTTTTTCATTCAATTATAAGTACCTCGTTATTTTTCCATGATTGATCTTTGATCTAGATATTTTAATTTGAGTATCAAAAGAGAAGATATAAAAAATACAACCTTCTTTATGAGGTATGTATACTATGAAAATAATGTTTTCCCATTTTTCCTTATTAATTCCTCTACAATCTTAATGAATTTAATGAATAGAGTATTTTGATATTTTCATGATAAATTTTTGGAATTATTTATATATGATATTCATATATATTACAAGACCATGTAAGATCATTAATATCATTTGATAATTTTAATAATGGTTTTATGGAATGAGAATATGTATGGAAAATTTACCTAGTGTTAAGTTTAGATATAAAAATTTTCCTTTTTTGGTAATATAATCTCAAGAGGGGCTATGTTAGTGAATTCATTAAAGATATAAGATATTAAAATTTGTCCCTAACCAACCACTCTGACAGATATCCCTATTTTCATGGTTTTAAAGGATATTATCAATTCTTTAAGGATAATTTCCCATCACTAACTAATTATATAAACATATAAACTTAAAAGGGATCCAATTTCCTTTGGAAAGATTAAAGTGAAGATAATTTCAAACAACTAAAGATCAGGTTAGTTAGCACACCACTGCACACATTGCCCAACATTGAAGAAGGTTTTTTAATCCATAGTGATGTATCAAAGAAGGAACTCACATGTTTCCTCATGTATAATGATATGGTGATTAATCATGCCTCACAACAATTGAAGATTCATAATAGAAATTACCAAAAACTTTATTTCAAGTCAGCTATGGAAATTTTTATATTAATGATATAGAGGCAATATATTTTTGAAGAAATTTGTAACATATATTCTTATCATAAATTTTTAAGTAAATATTCACTTTGAAATAGTTGAATACACTCTAGATAAGATGGTTTGGGTGATTAAAAAGTATGAATTTTCAATACAATCTCATCCTTTGATATCGAACAAGGTGGATGATGCTCTGACTCGAAAAGACCACACTTGTTTTTCTTCTATGGGGATTTAAAGAGATCCAATAATTATTATTTTTCAAATGATGGAACTTGGAATCCCAAGGAAATGAGAAAGGTTATATTTTCACAGATGAATATTCAAACATCCATTTATGTGAGGATAAAAGAGGTGTAGAAGGAAGATGTAGAGTTCCAAAATATTGAGATAAATATTCTCATGTTCAACCTTGGTTGTGATTGAATGATAAAGTTTAAGAAAAATTTATGGGTCCCATTAATACTAGACATGATGAAGCAGTTATTGGATGAATCCCATTGCTCAACATTATCTATGAATCCTAGATGTAGGAAGATGTATAAAGATATGAAATAGTGTTTTTAGTGGGACAATATGAAGAGAGATATTGTGGAGTATGTATCTCAGTTCTTGGTTTTTCAGCATGTTAAGTATGATAGATATAATTCCATGGGTATGTTATAACCATTTCCCATAACTTAATGGAAATGGTAAAACACCATTATAGATTTTTTTAGTTGAAATACCCAAAACATATAAAGGAAATAATGCTACTTGGGATGTAGTCAATTACCTAACAATGTAATCACACATCATTGTAATCAAATAAGATTCACTATTGATATTATTGTAATAATATACATTAATGAATTAGTAAGGGTGCATAGAGTACCACATTTTATTATATCTGATCATGATCTAAGGTTTACCTTGATGTTTTAGAAAAGTATTCAGAAGGATATGGATACAGAGTAGAGTGTAAATACTTAACATCCTCATAAATATGGTCACTTTTGGAGAACTATTCAAACCCTTGAGGATATTTTGAGATCTTTTTCTATTGATTTCAATGGTGGTGGGTTTTGACACCTTCTTCTTAAAAAATTTTCTTACAACAATATATTTCACTTCTGAATTCAAATGGCTCCTTATGAAGCCCTCTATAAAAGAAGTGTAGAACTACAACATGACGGGATGAATATGGAGAAAGAAATCAATTCCTAAATTTTGACATGTAAATATTGGAATAATATCTGGTAATATTTCTCGAGTCAGGAACTGAGACGACATGAAATTCCAAGGCCTGATGAGCCCAGAATTGATATTTTAAAAATATTTAATATATTAAAATCACACCTACATAGTTTTCCTAAAATAATTGAAATAACTCTATAATATAATCATGTATTTTAAAACAAATTCTACCATTGAGTTTAGAATGTAGTTTTTACAGTAGACCTGACATAACCTTTATCAGTGTCAGGAATTTGTGATAAATTTATCATAGGTACTAAAATAATATTTAATTTATATAACTTTATTAACATAGTGAATTAAATAAATCCTTTATAAATATCTCATTATGGTCAAATCTCAGTGTTTTCTACATAAACCTAGATATCTAGACAAGATTCATTATAGAGACATTGGCAGATGTCATCAGATCGGAGGATCGAATTGGTTCTGTACAAATAGTCTATGCTAATGAAGTTCGTGGATATCACCAATGAAAAAATAATAATAATTCTTCCTCAATGATTGATCCAAACATGAGGTAGGATTTTTTGTGTATTAATCCCATTTATTTATCCTACATTGAATGTAGATTAATTCCATAAACAAGAATTAATTCAGGAACCAATGGTTGATTTTTTATACAGTTGGTTTATTATATAATTTTTTCTATTCCTCTATTTCCATATATTCTATGAAAATACATCAAGGATGAAATGATATAAGTTCATGTTTTATTCCTCATATTTAGGATTTATGGTTTTCTCCCCATTTTCTTCACACATTCATTGTTGTAAATTTCTTTGACTTGTAGTTCGATGAATAATAGGTATTTGATCATTATGTGACTGTTCTATGATGAAAAATATCAATAACATGGGTGTAGTTTTTTATCATTATGTGACAATGGAAGATGTTTGTAGGTGGATTGGATTGGATCAGTGTTCCGTGTTCTTCCCAGTTTGATACACGACGATGACGTGGTACAACAAAGTCACGACTCGATAGAGTGACTTCTAAGAAAATAGGATCCTAGATCACTACAAATGATGATTTAAGGGGTGGTATTACCCTAGATCTATGATTGTTGTCTAGATTTAAGGTAGAGATAGCATGGATAGATGACACAGAGGAGGAACAGTGGGTTTCTTGAAAACCTGGGTTACACGACGTGTAATATATAATTACATGTCATATGGGACCCTTGGATATGTTAATAGGTTTTTCATGAAAGAGATTAGGATCACATGCCATTTTTTCCCTATTACACACCATGTGACCTATGACCAATTACATTCCATTCATCTTATAGGATACACAGGAATGGTTTGAGTTCATGGGATAAGACGTGTATTCAGACATGACCAGAGTACACAGGTAGAGCTGTGTAATTGAACATGGCCAGGTGCACATGGGCACAACCCAAGGTACATGGGAATTAACATGAGTATGTCTGTATTTTGTATTAAATGTTGTATAACCTAAGTAAACTTTGTGTAATTCCTCATAGATGAATTGATTCCCTTCATCTCTTCAGTATAGACAAGGTTCAGTTGACTTTGATACCTTGGTCCTTTCCCATGAGGGTAGTGTGTGGAATTAAATCCTCATAATAATATTGCGATCCCTTCAATGATTTTATTATTAGATAGATTTCACTTCATCCCCCTATTGGACCAGGGTGGTATCCTCTATCATTCAAGGGTGGGGTTTGTGGTATCAGCTAGACCACCATGCCTAGGGAATCGATCCCATATCTAGATAGATAAACTAGTAGGGGGATTTTCCTTATAGAACTGGGTTTGATACCTTACCTAGTTGATGATATCTTCAGAGATATAGTGATTACTTCTTGGGTGGGACCCAATGATCATGACCTTCTATATAAGCATCACCAGTGTTAGCATCTCTCATGGGGTGTATTCTCCCAGAATGGGGATTAAATTTAATCTTTGAGAGGTATCCTACGGTTATATATTTTGGTTTAGACTTCTTTAAATTAGTTTTTTGTTATTAGTATATATGGTTTTGTTTGTTATATTACTAGTATGATAGTACTACTCTTGATGCTTTATGCTTAGTGATTTTAGGGTGTCCTTTTGGTAATTTTTAAACTCACTCCTTCATGGGATTTTCCCACATGTTTTATGTATTATACATATGACATGACTTTTTGATGAAACCCTAGGATGATTGGGAGTAGGAAGAGTTCATATTGGGAAAGAAATACCAAGGTGTATTCTGATGTTTCATTTGACGATAGTTCCCTCCCTCTGAGGAGGTTGGACTCTTTTGCATTTTTTGGTTGGGATTGTATTTATCCCCTTTATCACTTTCAATATTTTATTTCCATACTCTGGTTCTGAGATCATAGATGTGTGCATGAATTGGTATCATTTGGTTTACGTTTTTACATTGTATGGGATTAGAGACATGTGCTTGTGTACAAGTATATTAGATCAATGCCTCCCATTACTGAGATATTCCTACTCATCATCAGTATCCAGCTATTGGCCTATTGGATGTGGGCATGGGGTAGTCACACTCATCTTTTCTCCAGAAGATAGGTCATGATGGGTTAGGTCATGATAGAACTGTATCAGAGTCACGATTCAACCTTAGGTTCAGAGCATATATTTTTGTCTAGTTGTAAGGTTGGTTTGGTATTTATGGTAATATTGTTAAAGTTTTTTGAGTTCTTATTTCAATACATCAACTACAATGTTTGTGTGGTATCCAAATTATCCATTACCTAGGACTCTGATAACCTTCTTATTGACTCATTACATATAGACATTTGTTTCAGGTGTAAAAGATTAGTACATGCACAAAATAGGAATGGGTTGTGATTTCCATGTACTTCTTGATCTAGATCCCCATATATACTCATTGATAGTGGTGTGCCTTGTCTATTTTTGGATTCCTCTATGAAGACAACCATCTATGATTCCACTGTGTGATCAAAATGATGATTCTTCAAGTGATGGGGAATCAATATAAGGGCTTGTACATGAGGTTGTACATCATAGTTTTTTTTAATTTATTCCACAAGATATAGAGAAGAAATTACCCCCAAAAGTACCAGTGAGGATGTATGAATGATGAATGAGTTGAATTTATTCTAGAGGTAGCAATATCCTAGGTTTCATGGTGAGATAAACCCTGGGTAGGTGGGGAATGGTTAGAGGTACTTTCTAGAGTTTTCTACCTCATGATGATTCCTACAGATCACATGGAAGTCCTTCTAGAAAGTTTTCTTCAAGGCTCCATTGGGTGATGTAAGATTCTGGTGACTTATTCATTTGAAGAGACAACTCTCTCTAGGTCATACTTCGAGTGTCTCTTCAAAGAGTAGTTTTATCTAACCATGTTATAAATAGTGTGTATCTAGAAGGATTTTCATATACACCAATGTAGTTTAACCATGGAGTAGTATTCTATGAGATTTATTGATCTATCATATCACACCATAGATATGGAATGATATCTACTCTATAGGGAATATAAAATTGAGTAGGGATTAAGTAGAGATATCTAGGATTCAATGATATATCTATGCATTCCATCTTATGTTGGAGTTCTTGAGAAATCCTTAGTAGTGGTGAGCTTCCTAGAAGATTAGAATCCAATAGTGGGTGTTGGTAGTGATAACCCATGTGTTGAGACCTAAAAAGTAGGTATTTGATGAAATTCAAAGAGATCTAGGCATGCTAGACATTTTAGGAGATGATACCAAGATGTATAATTGATAGTTTATGGCTCTAAAGAGGGATTGAGTTAGCCAATAGTAGATGGTTCTTCTCATGTGACTATCAAGGAAATATCACTTGGGATTATCAAACCCATCATACAACAAACAGGGAGACGATTGAGGGACTGCCAAGGTAGAGACATAGGCAAGAGTAGGGAGTTCTATAAGGAGGTGAATGTGGAAGAGGAGTGGGTAGAGTAGTATGAGTTTACAATTGATTTTACTTATTTCCACCACCACCCCCAGGTGGTATGCACTAGGCTTAGGTATTTGGTGGTCAAGGGGGAAACAGTTGCAGGCAATCGGGGCCTACGACCTTGAGGCACCCAACATGATTAGAGGTATGATATGTGTCTATTATAATTTAGATACAGAATTGATAGAAATGGATGTGATCCACTCCTTTCTTTATACTTCTCTAGTTCATGTCTTAGAGATTCCAGTTGATCCCCAAGATTGACCCTTGAACTTGGAAACTCTTACCGGAGGTGAATCAACGATCACAAAATTCTGTCAATAGTGTGACCTGATGCTTGGAGGTGAGATATTATTATGGGGTATCATTATATAAATGACTATTCCTTATCATTTCATATTAGGTATGGAATGGATATCTATAGTTTATGCCCATATTGAATTTTTAGATGGAGGATGAGGTGTACCAATGTAGACAAATCAAGGATTTCCATTATGGGTGAGAAGGAAACCTAGGAAGAGAAGAGTGATCTCATACATAGGATAATAAACTTTATTACTCAATAGTTGGGTAGAATTAATCTTGGATTAATGGATTCTATATTCTACTTGTTTCCTATAATGGTGGAAGGGTATGGGGAACTCCTCCTGAGGACATGTCTGGCATACCTCCCTATTGAAAGATATTATTTTTCATTGAATCACACAATAAGAACACCCCAATATCTACTCCAATATATCATATGGATCCTAAAAATCTTTGAGAGATATGGGTGTAGTTAGAGGACATGCATAGGAAGGTATTTTTGAGACCTAGTGTTGCCCATTGGGAAACCACAATGTTATTATCCAATAAGGCAGATGAGATTGTGAGGTTGTGTGTAGATTATCGGCACCTGAACCTATTGAACGTGAAGAATATGTATCTACTACCAAGGATCAACAACCTCTTTGATCAGTTTAAAGGGGAATGAGTGTTATCAAATATTGAATTCAGCTAATTTTATCACCATCTATGAGTATGGTATGGGAATATACCGAAGATAGAATTTTGATATATCTACTATCACTATGAGTACTTGGTGATGCCTTTAAGTGTGATAAACTCCCCAAAAATGTTCATGCGTGTCAAAAAATATATATTTCAACATTCTATAGACTGATTCATAGTGGTATTCATTGAAAAAAACATTTTTCTCAATATCCAAGGATTAGAACATGTGACACGTGAGGAAGGTTCTAGATATGATCTAAGAGCATCATCTTTATGGGAATCTCTTGAAGTGTTAGTTCTGGATTCAAGAGGTCCACTTTCTGGGACATGTCATCTCTGCTAATGGTGTTGTAGTAAAACTAGTGAAGTTTTAGGTATTGTTACTTTGGAAGACACCCAATAGTGTAATGGACATGTGAATCCACCTTGCGTTGGTATGTTATTATATGATATTCATGCATAATTTCTCCAGGATATCAGCACCTTTGACTACTTTTACCCATAATGGGAAATTTTTCATTTGAAAATAAAGGTGAATTCATGATTTTTATGAGTTGTAGTAGACGTTGATGAGCACCCCCAACTTGATATTTCTAGTGATGGGTGCCAAGTACATAGTGTTATGCAATGCCCCATGGACTAGAGTTGGATGTTTATTAATGTAGAGGTAAGATTTTATTGTCTATGTTTCCCAAAAGGTGTGACTGCATGATCTAAACTATGCAACCCACAATCTTGAGTTGGAAGTGATAGTATTCTCCCTAAATAAGTAGTTACAAAACCTTATGGGTGAGTTTTTTATCATCAAATATGACCATAAGTGTATAATGTATATATTCTCTCAAAAATAATCTAACTTGAGATAGAGGTGATGGATAGAGTTCCACCATGACTATGAATTCAATATAATCTATACACCTGTGAAGGGGAACATTATAGTAGATGCTCTTAGTAGGATATCTTACTCATAGTTATTGAATGAGGCTTTGGAGTAGTTTTCCTCATTATAGATTTCTTTATTGGGAAAGGATAATACTTCATATCTACATTGGATGGATGTTGTTCCACCACTTCTAAAATGTGTTTAGGAAGCTCAAAATGGAGATATTAACTGTCAGACTCGACATACTTAGATATCCATGAGACATGATCCTAATGGATTTTCTGAAGGTGGGGAGAACATAATCTTTTTTAGAGGATTTTTAATGGTACCATTGATGTTGCAGGAGAAGGTGATGAGGGAGTTTCAAACATCCCCTTGGTATTATGTCAAGGTGTGGTGAAGATTTACCAGGACATTAAGTATCAGTTCTGGTAGATAGGAATAAATAAGTTGGTAGTAGAGTTTGTCTCTTGATGCCTCACCTTTCAGTAGGTGAAGGCTGAGCACCAGTTTCTAGCAGGTTTAGCTCAACCCTTGGAGCTTCTAGAGTGTAAGTGGGATTGTATATCTATAGGAATCATGGTGGTTCTTCCATTTAATTATAAAGTACATGATTCAATCTATGAGATCATAGATCAACTAACCAAGTAGTTCTACTTCCTATCCATATGATAGTAGAGTTTAGTAGAGAGATTGAGACACATTTATATGTTGCAGATAGTCCAGCTTCATAGAGACCCCTATATAATCATTTCAGACCATGATTCTAGATTCATGTCATAATTATAGAGATTATTATAGGAGGCCTTTGTGACTTAGTTACATTTGATAATAGCGTTCCACCCCCATAATGAAACCCAAACTGAGTAGATAATTTAGGTCTTAGAAGACATGCTACAGGATTTCATGTTGGACATCGATCATAGTTGGGAAGATCACCTACACTTGTTGAAGTTTGAATACAAAAACATTTACCATTCTAACATCAGTATAACACCATTTTAGGTCTTGTACTAGTGACCATGTAGGTCACCACTCTGTTGGATTGATCCATGTTATTCAGCACTTATTATCCCAGAGTTGGTTGAGCTATGAAAAAGATGGTGCATATCATATAGGAGTAGTTGAGGACTATACTGAGCCATCAAAATTCCTATACAAATTGAAGACAGGGGAATTTGTAGTATGAGGAGGGAGACCATGTGTTCCTAAATGTCTCAAATCAATGTGTATTGTGTAGATTTTCATGGGGTGAAAAGTTATCTTTGATGTTAATTTCCGCTTTGAAGATACAATGTAGGGTTGGATAGGCCGTGTACCATATAGCCCTACCACTGCTGTTAAATTGGGTACACAGCATGTTTCTTGTGTCATAGATAAGAAGGTACATCCACGACCTATCACATGTTATCAACTGGGACATGCTAAACATAAAGGATAGATCTACCTTTCCATAGTACCTAGGGAAGATTGAGAATCATCATGAAAGAATCCTATATGGGTGATTAATTTCCTTAGTGCATGTCCAGTAGAAACATGATAATATTCAGAAGAGCACCTAGGAGTGGGATTCCAAGATGTGATCTCAGTATCCACATCTTCTTGAGTTGTCATTTTTTTCTTTTTAGAATGAAAATAAAAAATTTGAGGATAATGTAATGTCTTGTTTTTCTCTATGAAAATATTTTAAAGTTATTTAGTAATATTTTTGAAGTCATGAACTTAAAGAACATGATATTTTGAGGCCCAATGAGCCCAGAATTTATATTTTAAATATATTATATCACGTACATTTTTTTCATGAAAAAGTTGAATAATTCCATAATGGTTTCTCAGTTAAGATATTTAAGGTTGATTCTGATTTTAGAATGTGTGTTTTACCCTAGGTATAACATAACCTTTTTCAGTATCAGGTGTTTTTGAAAATTCCATCACAAGCACTAAAAATAAATAAATAATTTAATTTACCTTATTTAACTGATACGATGGCCTAAATAACTCCTCTATAAATAACCCAATATGGTTAAATATTAAAGAGATCTTTATAACTATAGAGACCTTGAAAGGATAAGTTGGAGAGATGTTGGGGGATGATATCGGATCAAAGGATTAGATCGGTACCACATGGATCATCTACACCAATGGAGTTCATGGATCTCTCAAATGATGACAATGTTGAATATTTACTCATCCAAAATTGATCCAAACTCAAGGCAGGACATTTTTGTTTTGTAGATTCATCATGTTTATTTATACCATGTCAAACATGGATCAATTCCACAAACAAGATTTGATTATCACATCGATAGTTGATTAATTATAGGTTTGATTTAGTGTTTTTTGTTTCTTATTTCACTTCATTAATCTATTATACAATAATGGATCAAGGAAAAAATTAACAAAGAATAAGTTTCATTGCTCAGGTTTATGGTTTATGTTTTTCTCCCCCATTTACTTGCACATTAATCCTATGAAATTTATTTGGCCTAAGGTTCAATGAATATTGGGTATTATATCATTGTGTGACCATTATTTGGCATAAAAAATAAATATTATGGGTGAAAGTTTTGATCAATGTTGAAATCAAGGTGTGATTATGGAGGAATACTAGAGGTGGATTGGATTAGATTATTGTTCCTCTTTATTCTAGATTGACAAGTGGTGATGAATTGGTAAGGAGAAAGTGTGGATTGATGGAGTGATTTATGCGAAAATAAAAGCTTGGATCCTAGTAACCAATGATGGAAAGGGTTAGATAACCCTAGATCCAAGATTCTATACTGGATTTTTTGCAGTGGTAGTGTAGATAGATGACGCAGAGGAGGAACCTTGGTTTTTTGGAAAACTCAAGTTAGATGGCTAGTAATCTAGAATTCCATATTGTGTGGACCCCTGGATACAATGATAGGGTTTCCCATAAAGAGATAAGGATTTCATGTTGTGTGTTCCCTACCACGTCATGTGACCTTTTACTAGTAGCAAGTCATTTATCTTGGAGAAAAAATTGTTATGGGTCGTGTACATAGGCTAAGACATGTATTTGGACATGGCTAGAGTACATTGGTTGATCCATATACTTGGACATGGCTAGGTATACATGTTCACAACCTGAGATACATGGGAATGGGTATAGGAACATGGGAATAAACATGGTCATGTATGGATTTATTGGTACAATACATTCACTCTATGTACATGTCATTCCCTTACTCAGATATGAATCAGAGCCCTTCATCTATTTATTATAAACCAGTTTCAATTGAGTATGATACCATGGTCCTTTCCCGAGGGTATAGTGTGGTATTTTTTCTTCAAAAAAATATTGTGATCCCCTCTGTGGGATCAATATTGGATAGATTTTGGTGGATCCCCGTGTGGGGCCAAGGTGGGATCCTTTATCATTCCTATGTGGGGTTATAGTATCGATGTGACCACCATGAACTGGGCATCTATCCACTATATTGAAGTCAGTTCTAGTAGGTTTTGTGTTTTACCCCAATAGTGTTATGTGTGATACTCTACCTAGATGATCAATGAGATCTTCATAGATCTAATGAGTACTTTTTGGGTAGGGCCCAATGACCATAACCCCTTGGATGAGTGTCAGTGGTCATAGCATGTTGTGTGAAGTGAATTCTACTAGAATGAGAATTAAATTGAAGGCTCAAGAGGTGTCCTATGGATGGAAGTGTTGGCTAAGACTACTTGAGACTGGTTTTCTATTATGATTATATATGTGTTTTTTGTCATATTTTTGTTATGAGTTGACTACACTTAGTGCTTTATTCTTTGTGATTTTGGGGTGTCTTACTGGGTATTGTTATACTCACCCATAAATGGGCTTTACCTGTACTTGTCATGTCTTATGCATATGATAGACCTTTTGAAAATACCTTAGGAGGACCATGAGTGGGTGGATATTAGATTTGAGTAGACAGACTGAGGTTTATACCAGTGTTGCATTTGATGGAAGTATCCTCCCCCCGAGTATGATGGACTCATTTTTAGTTTTTGTTTGGGATTGTATTTGTACCTTTTATCACTTTTAGTATTTTATTGTCATACATTGATTGTTAGATCACTAATTCATACATGTGTTTCTACCAGTTGTTTTAAATTTCAACACTGTATGGGATAATATATTTGTGTGTGTGTACAAGTACATTAGGCCAATGCCTCCCATGTGTGAGATATGCCTACTCTACACCGGTCACTAGTCCTTTTCCTATTGGAGGTGTTTTTAGGGTATCCATACTCATATTTTCACCTTACATGTGGGACCTGGTGGGTTAGTTCATGAAAAATAAATATATTAGTAGCATAGTTAGTGAGAAAATGTTAGATAAAGTAATAATTATTCAATATCACACCAAGGCAGCTCAGAGTTGACAAAAAAATTATGCTAACAATTGTTGTATAAATCTTGAATTTGTAGTTAGTGTGAAGGTATTCATTAAAATTTCGAAATTGAAAAATAAAATGATAATTATAAATAATTGAAAATTAATCCCTAGGTATAATTTCCCATTTGAGATTATTAATCTAGTATGGAATGTAGCTTTTTTTTGTGCTTCCACCACACCTCTCTCAATTTCATGATGTGTTCCATGTTTCTCTCCTCATGGAGTACATAACTAACCCATATCATGTACTTAAATAAGTGTTTGTACCACTGGATCATGATCTTTTCTTTAATAAAAACTAGTATAAATGTTGTATTGTAGAGATAAAGTGATACAGAATAAGACTACTCACTTGGTTAATGTTTTTTAGAGGAATCAGAAATTTAAATAAGATACTTGGGAACCTGTGGATGAAATTAAATAGATATATAATAATTTTTTTATATATTAATAATATAATTTCAAGGGAAAATTCATTTTAATGGGGGTATAATGTAACACCATGATATTTTTATAATATATTTTTCATTAAATAGATTAAATTTCTTTGATTGCTTGTGATACACACATCCCCAATTCTAAATAAACCATAATATAGTTTACCATTATAACCTAACTGTTAAATTTTTAGGTTTAAGAGGGATAACTAGATTTTTAACATTATTAAAATATAATGATAAATAAATATTCAATTATTATTAAAACCATAAAAAATACATTTTCTCTCAAAAATGGTTTTTATTGCATTTTTTGGATCAAATAATGTAATTAATTTTTTCAATATTTAGAAACATTATTTGAAAAAATGGACTTCATTTTTTAAATAAAAATATAATTATTTTATTATAATTATTTTTTTAGAAAAGAATAATTTTATGATGAATAGTGAAAAATATTGATTTTTAGTAAAAATTGTCTTTTTATTTGAAGCATTTAAAAAAGATAAATTCTATTTTAAAGATTGTATAAAGGTATAATTATTTAATTTATATTTTAAATATTAAAATTATGATCATTATAATTAATTTTATGTTGGATTTTGGTATAAAACGTTTTAATACATAAGAAAATATTTTCTCAAAAACTATTTTTCGATGGGTTTTAATACTTAATTTAAAAAATAATTGCTTTAACTTATAGAAAATGAATCATTAAAAATGGATTTTATATTTGGAATTAGTAGTTCCAAATTTTTTAAATATTTCCCTTTTATTTTTTTATCAATATAAACAATAACCATAATACATTTTTTACCACGGTAAAAGTAAAATGGGTTAATTAGGGTTAAATATAATGTGATATAGATTAACATTCATTAAATCACTCATATTTATTTCATTGGATGAGTATTTCTCGTCTATAATCATCAAAACATTTAAAATATAACGTTTTTATGCCATTTTATCTTGATTTTGATCCTAATAATATTTAAGTGAAAGATAAAGTTAACAAATTCATTTTCTAATATTTAATATCTATAATATGTTGTGATATGGATAAAAACAAATTTTGTTTGGTTATAAATGGTTGCATTAAATATGAATGAATATTTTTATCATGTAAATTTTTGTTATATTTTTTGGGATAAAAAATTACCTTATATGCTTACACTACATTAACACAGTGCTTGCGCAAGTAGCAGAAAATCAAATAAATTATATTAATAATTCTTAAAGTAATAATTTTTTTTGAGTTATAGTATCCAAATAATTTTGTAGATAAATATAATATATAATAGATTTTTTAAAGGTTTATATTTTCATTTTATTGATAAAATTTTGTTTCCAAAGTCAAATAAAATAAATAGATTAAAAAATTACACTAATGATATTATATAACAAATAATAATATATTAAATGATTTATTATTCATAAAAATAGAATAATTTTACTTAATAACGGTATATGGTTTAAAATATCATATATATACCATTTATGGGTCACTTTTACTTTTATAGTAAATTTCATGACCCATAAATAGTAAAAAAAAACTTTGTTATCACGGTAATTATCAAAATGGTTAACTTGAGTTATAACTAAGAGAAAAGGGTTCAAATATACCCATAAATTTTAAAAAATTATTTTCAAAGAATATATCATCACATACTCATATTAAATTTTAATTTTATCAATTTGGATCCATTTTAACTTAAAATTTAATTTATATGTATTTAATTCTTTAACTAATTATAGTGGTGCTCCTCTCCTAACTTATAAAATGGAGCCTCCTCTCCTTCATTGTTCACAAGGATTGAGCCCTATATCTCAGACAACCTCTTCCCTAATATCATCCTAGAATCATTCTCCACAACCTATATATTCTATTATATTAAAAATACCACCACTTCAAGGATTAATGTGTAATCCATAAGATGTTTCTCAATGAAGATGTATAACTATTAACCATGCATTTTTTATTTTATTTCTTATTATTACTCCACTAAATATATTTTATAAATTATAAAATAATGAATTAATTAACTTAAATATAATATATTTTTATTTTTATTATGGAATAACCATTATCCAACTTATTCACATTCATTTTAAAATGAAAATGGTGGTCGTGCGTACATGTTGACTAACACCTCCACAAAGTGATGTGAGTCATTTTTTCATTACACATTACATGGATGTTAATAAGGATAAATTTAATGAATATATATATATGATATATATTAGAAAATAATTATTATTTAAATATGAATTATTATTTAATTTTCTTTCATTCCATTTGTCAAAATATGGAAATAGTGTTCATGTGTACATACGACCTATCGTCTCCATTAATGGTGTAATTTATTTTTCTATCTATACCTTTTATTTATAACTATATATATATATATATAATGAATATATCTTATATTAATATCATTATTAACATTATGGAGATGATGGAACCTAGATGAAAATATAAGAAACAGAAACGTAGAACTAAAACTTCTATGAAAATTGAAACAATTAACACCCTAAAACAAAAAATTAAATAAATTGTAATTTATATATTATTATCAAAATATTATAATAGTATAATATATTCTATTATAGTTATTTTTATTATTCTTTTATATACTTATAAAATATTTAAATTTATTATATAGGAGGTTAGAGTTCCTTGAAAGAAAGTCAAACCTGAGGTAATTGTTTTATATTACAATCTCAATGTTTATCTGGGTTTTTTATGATTAAGTTTATAATTATGTAATTTCATGATATAAATATCAAGAATCTCAACATTTTCCTACTCCTTTGGTTATTTATGTATCTTATATTTTTTCCGTTATTTTTCCTCTATGTAATTAATCAAGAGACTAATCGAATATTTTTTAAGGAGATATAACTTTATTACTATCTTTGGTCGAAATTCCTTTTTCTTCCATGTCCATGATTTCTAGAGATATTTTGAAGAATATTTTTACTATCCTACTATAAATATATAAAGTCATTTTTACCCATGTTTTAATTTTTTAAATTTTTGTAAGAGGAATATTCTTGTCATTTTTAAAACGTGTTTCTTTGAATTTTTATCAATAACCTGAAAGGAATAAGTATTTTAATGTCTAGGACATGAAAAACAAAAATTCCTATTTTAATGAAAGATAAATTATTTGAAGATTCCATTACATATTTTAAATTTTATTTTCAAATAATATGTTTTCCTAAATATTTTTAATATTTTATGATTTTAAACAAGTGCTTTCAATGTGAAAAGGTTATACTACTCATGAAATGTTAATATGATTTTTTAAAGTAATTTTTCATCTATGATAAAATCCTTTTGACTTATATTTTCTTTATTGGGGATATGATCTAATGATATAATACACTTTCATTATTTGTATTTATTATGAGGATTATTTAATAATGATTCTATGAAACTTGTTTCTTTCTCATTGGTTAATTATGTTATGATTAAATAATTAGGAAACTAGTTTACTATCCTTATGATATTCTATGGTGAATGGTTTATGATTTTTGGTACACATATATATAATTTTCATTATGTGATGGGTGGGGAAAAAATTAAATAGGTCCCCATTTCATTAAGTAATGATGGAGATTTCATTAGATAATAAGGACTAGAATGGTGATTAAACCCAGTTCATTAAGTAAATTTGTTTAAAATGATTATATTAGGATTAAACCACGATAAAGGTTATGATGGGGTAATAAGTGAACCCAATCCACTATGATATTCTTAAAAAGTGATCATTGGATAAGGAAATTATTTTATATGATTATTTTTATTCCATAAAATTATGTCTTATGTCAAGGTTATTCTCACATAGATCATGTTATATGATTCCTTTATAATTCCTTTATTCTTCAGTGATCATTGATATCTCTCTTAATTACACATACTAAGAATCAATGATAAACCTTTTCTATGTTTCCTTTATCAAGGTCATTAAGAAATTTTGTAAGTAGGGTATGTCAAGAAGGCTTCAAAATGATAATAATAACATGAATGATGTTGAATAATTTACCTAGATAAAAAATTATGTTTATACTCTCCCAGAACACTAAACAGTTATGCTTCTAGCATGGATCGTAATGTTATGTAAGGAATATTTATCTAAAAAGATTTACTATTTATGTATAAAATGTATTATTCTCTATAATAATAATTTTATTTATTGAATATTCATCTAATAATATGTAATATCTATGTTTAAAAATTATGGGTCACTATATTTGGTAGTAGTGAAAGTTTATTTAATTTTTGAGACTAGGATGAGGAATCATTAGTGGTTCCACTGATACAATAGTTTCAAAATAATGGATAAGTAACATTGAAATGTTATCTTCCATTCTCAAGTGTTTAGAAAATTAAAAAATTATTTTTTCTAATTATCAATTGGAAGGTGAATAAAATAAATGGATAACTCTTATCAAGAATATGAGGCTATATAAATAAATTAAGTTTATTGAGTGAGATGAGATGAAAATTTTATTTTTTAATAAGTTATTTCCGTGAATCCTTCATAAAAAATGGAGAATTAATTACATATGTTTAAAAATATAGATAATGAATCCATTAGTGCCTATTAAAAAAGATTTACAAGACTTGAGAAGTGATAAAATATTTAGTAGAATTAAATGAAGTATTTTAAGGGAATTATACTTGAGTTACATCAATAGATATGAATAAATTGCTTGATTTACTACCAAGGTATTAATATATATTTTGTTTACCCATCAATATCATGGTTTTTATGAGAAAATAAGGATGAAATTCAAAAGAAATTTTAAAAATATAAATTATAGAGGGAAGAGGATGAAATTTCATTTATTCTTAATTTTTGGAATGAAACATGGATGAAATTTATTTTAAGTGGACTAGTAAATTATTTAATTGGGTAAAGGAAATTGATCTATAAATTGAGTGATGAAGTGTTGGTATGAATTTATATAATGATATGAATAGAGAGAATGTTCCAAAAAATGAACCTACCACACTCCAATGATTCAAATAAATGATGTATCAGTATTATCATAACCAGTGATAAAATATGAAAGTTAATGATGATTATTTATGTCAACAAAATCTTAATACTAACTACGATAGTGTCCCTCTCTGAGTTCCATTGAACTGGGCCCTGAGACAGTGACCATAATACCTCAAGTCAATCTCCCCAAATGTCAAAGACTGTCGACTAACAACAAGGTCCTTAGGTGTGTCTGTAGGGAGACTATTCCCTCATAGTATTGGGTATAACATAGTGGTAAACAACATATAATAAGTAGTGTAAGTGTAAGAGTAAGAATATAATAGCATAAGAAAATAAATAATCTAATATGAACAAATAGGTAACTGTGAAAGCTGAATAATAATAATAAATACAAAAATGATGATGATGATCTCATGAGTTTATACAAAAAAAATAAGAGTATAAGGGAATAGGAGTAAAATCATAACATCATGATATCAAAAACTAAAAAATTGGAAAAAATGGCTGCAATAGCATCTCGATCATAGAATCAGTCCTCTTCCCCCAATCTTTATCCTAAGCAGCAAGAAAACACTCAAGAATCAGAAGTAGTGTGCTTTCCTCTATCTATAACTCTAAGAATCAAGTCTACTTAGGTACCAAACGGCACCCAAATAGGGTGTGAGATATAATATCAGGAGTCTAGAACTGACAATGTCTAGAACCTTCCATTTCATGTTGTAGATAGATAATAGTGTGCTAAATATAATAAATGCAATTAGTTAAATAAATAAAATAACTGCAACTTTGTCTGAATTCCCAAGAAGACACCAGTCCCATACCACCTACTTCGGCCTAAACTAGAAGTCAGAATAAAGTACATGTGCAAGGAAGAATATGTATGTAAGGGCCAAAGTAAACAAGGAAATCCAAGAAGGCATACCTCCAAGCTTGTGGTTTGGCTTGGGGTCTATCTCACATGTCATCACCCATGGTGTTAACAAAGTAAAGGAGAAACATCATAAGTTTATATGCTAGATCATTATAGTAATAACATATGCATATCAACTAATTCAAGAAATTTGTGTAAGTTCATCAATTCCATTGGCGGAGTTTGAGCCCATCCCTACAGATCTAAAAGAATCCAAGGTATTATTATGATACATCTGATATAGAACAATACCACTGATCCCATCTAAGGTACCCCTTTCAGCATCCCAAGTATCAATGTGAGTTATGGTAAACACTGAGTCTGTTTAAAATATATCATGTAGGGGACTGAGTATCACCTAAGGCATGGTATAACCATATGTGCCAATAGGTCTATCCATGATTTCTCCCATAGGGAACCGGTATCACTCAGGAGTATAATAATCTCTCGAGTGGCCCTCTCTCGGCAAAGACAAATCACATCCCCTGGCACATCAGGTTGTAACTTATCAAGCATAGTTAGTATATCCATAGACCCTAAATATAGAGTCCATGTTCTCTCCTCGTACTGTATCAAGTGAACCAAGTATCCAAGCACATCACAAGAAAGTCATATCTCACAAGGTAAGAATATATATACAAAATCATGTTCCAGTAATGATTCTTATCAATATAACATGCTTACCATTAAAACAAGCTATGCAGTTTAAGCCAATCAAAAATGGTACAATTTATTTATCATGGAAAATAAACATTATCAGAAGCAGGGAATAAACAACAAGATTAGCATTTAAATAATTTCATTTCATCACATGTAATTTAATATAAAAATCTAACAATATTTCCATTTAATCAAGATTTGTAATTTAATCCAAAAAATAGTGTAAAATTTGTTAATTAATGAATCCAAGCATGTATAATAACACTAAACACTATTTTTAGTTTATATGATAGAGAACCTCCATTGAAGGGGTTTTATTACAAAATCATGACATTATTAATCAAAAATTAATTTATTCATATTTAAATATTTAATCTTTAATCATAATATAGTAATAATTAAATTAAAGGGAATAGTCAATTAATAAGTGTAATCATGGTCAAGAGGCATAAGAAACAAAGCATAAGATAAAAACAAAGAAAATAATCCTTAGGCACATGGAAAAAGTTAAATGTAAGAAATTGAATTTAATATAAGTACATGACATTGGAAATGAGGTAAGAAACATTATATGGAAATGTGAAAAGGTGTAAAACCATCTTGAATAAGAATTTAAATATAAGGCATATTGAATTAAAAATGAAATACCAAACATTAGTAATTATATACATGGCATGTGGAATAATCATAATTATTCAGTTATGAGAAGGTACCCATGACAATAAGCGCAATTAAAGGGTTATGGAATTAAACAAGGGACAACCTTAAGAACCAATACTTTCTACTTTAAAGGAGTTAAAACTGATGGTTCACCACTCATATTATCCTAATTAATTAATTAAATCCTTTAAACTAAGTGAAACACTCACACAAGGGTGGTTCACAATTTTAATCATGGGTTAAAATATGAAGTTTAGGATGGTTCACCCAATAGGGGTTGCCTAATCCAAGGATAACACCCTATGAATGGGTTTAACCATAAGAAAAGGTCACTACAAACACTGTGAAGCAATCTAGACAATTTAATTTGCGATAACATGCTTCGTTAGAAGGTTACGACAAATGGAACAATGGAAATGTATAAAAATAAATTAAACAATGGGAAAGAATCATAGTCTCTCATACTTGTGGTCTTGGTAATCCCCATTCCCGATAGAAATTCTTGATTCAACCTAAAACAATAGAAAATAGAAGATTTAGAAACCCCACCCCCTAATAGGGAAAAATATGTCACATGAAGATAACACAATGGATGATAAGATAAACTAAAAATATATGAGTATAAATGAGAGATATTACCAAGATATTTCCATCAAATCCAACAGTGATTAAATCAGAGTAGAAATGAAGGCAAAATCACAAACCCCCAAAGGAGAAGAGGGGACCACACACCATGCCTAGAGGGATAAGGGAGGTATTTCATGCCTAGATGATAGGAGAAAAATAGGTGGAGGAAATAAAGGATAAAAGGAAAAATGAAAAATGAAAAACCAAAACCAAAAATGGAAAAAATAAAAGGGGAGAAAATATAGGGGAATCCCATTTCATTTTCTTCATTTTTTTCATCTTTTCTATTCTTTCATCTTTTTTTCATTTTTTTTACCCAGAAAATCAATGCATACAATCACAGTGAATGCTTTAAATAACCATACAAAAATTGTGCATTTTCCTACTGCCTAACACAAGAAACAAACTACATAAACATGCACCCTGGGTTATATGGTTTTAGACAGACTGTGCAGACCAATCTATTTCCCATATTTAAAGTTGTCTAGGCTTCAAATGAGCACGATACACCCCTGGTATCTCCTTCAACCTCTTAGGAAATATTTTAAGGTCGGTTTAAAGAATTAAACCCAAAAAAAATTAAATGGTCCATATTATTATAAATATGATATGTTACAACTAAAAAGGAAAATATCATGCCATTACTATTACTGATATTGGGTATGATAAAGAAGTGGTGAAATATACTTACCATCCACTATATAATAAATAATTTATTTTTTGATTCTATATCTAACAACTATTTTATGTCTAAATAAATTTATAATGGTATTAAAATACCACCACAAATATTAGATGTTGAATTAGTATTGAAAACACATAATGGTATGATGATCAAATATCAAGTATTTAAATATTCTTTTATTGATTTTTGTATGAATTTCCTTCCTGAAAATATTTATATTCTCCCCCTGGTTATCATTGATTTTATTTTGGTAATGGATTTAATTTATTTTTTATAAATCCTAAATCAATTTCCAATGAATTGATGTTATATATGACATTCTGAACAAACATTTGATCATCTGTTGATGTGAGGATAAATATAAACTTCTAAAAACATTACATCCATTTTATGTGTATTTATTCCTATTCAGAATGAATATTTATCTCAAATTGGATGGATATTAGCTAAAATGTTATGTAATTACTATTGTATGAGAGTTTTTTTAGACCATTATAGAAGAGTTTATTTGTCTTCCTCTAAATCGCGAAGTTCATTTTTCAATAGAACACATACTTGGATACATTCCTATTTCAATGGATACATATATAATTCCCCTGATTGAGTTAAAATAATTGGATAATAAACTCTAAAAGAATCTTGATAAAAATATTCATTCAACTAAGTATGTAACCATGTGGTTCATTTTTTCTTTTTGTTAAGAAGAATAATGGATCAATAGGAATGTGTATTTATCAGTAGGAAATGAATTATACTACAATAAATATTAAGTATCATCCTCCCTGTATTGATGATTCTTTCAATCAATTATGTGGATCACAATATTTTTCCATTATTGAACTTCATTATGGATATTATTAATAGAGGGTCAAAAGTTAAGTCACACTCAAGACAACCTTCTATAAGAGGTACAAACACTGAATTTTTAGTGATTGAATTTGGTATTACTAATCCAAATCATAATATATTTAATTAATAAATTCTTTAGAGATTAACATGATTAATTTGGGGTTTTTATTATAGAGGATATTATTATATATATAAATAGATATGAAGATCATGATAATCAATTAAGGATTGCACTAAGGACCCTATTGAAGGAGAATTTATATCCAAAATTCAACATGAGTGAATTTTGGATATGTAAATATTCATTTTTTTGTCATATATTCTCTAGAATTGGAATATTGGTGGATCCATCAAAGACCAATGTTATTCAACATCATCCCATAATAATCATGGTGACAGAGATCCATATTTTTATTAGTTTGGAATGATATTATTGATAATTTATAAATAATTTCTCATTTATATATAATCCACTCAACATGTTAACTCAAAAGTGATCCAAGTTACATTAGATAAATAAATGAGAATAAAATTTAAAGAAACAAAAGTGAAGGTTGGTTAAAACACCAGTACTCAAACTACAATATAATGGAGAAGTGTTTTTTATCTATATAGATGAATCAAATAAGGGGCTATGATATGTTCTCATATATAATGATATAGTGATAGATTATACCTCATGCCAATTTAAGGTTCATGAGAATAATTACCATATTCATGACCAGAAGATAATAATGGTAATCTTTTCATTAAAGATATGGATGCACTACCATTATGTAGAAAGTTTTTACATATATAAATATCATAAAATTTTTCAATTGCATACTAACAAAAAAATATATGAATATGTATTGTAGAATATTTTTAGATTTTATTAAATATTATGAATTTTCAATACATTAAAACCTTGGTAAAGTGAACAAGGTGGATAATGAATTGAGTTGAAAAGATCAGGATAGATTATCTAAGATAAGGATCACAAAAGATCCAATATTTATGTATAATAAATAGATAGACCATGAAACCTTAAATAAAGGGGAGTTATCTTTTATTGATCAAAAGATTTTTTATTCACATATCTAGGTGATGAATAAAATAGTGAATATGGAAGATGTATTTC
Source organism: Viscum album (assembly GCA_963277665.1). Classification (NCBI taxonomy): domain Eukaryota; kingdom Viridiplantae; phylum Streptophyta; class Magnoliopsida; order Santalales; family Viscaceae; genus Viscum; species Viscum album. The sequence goes on along the minus strand of OY728148.1, from coordinate 1,475,863,290 downwards.
TATAAAAGAAGGGGGGAAATATTCCTTAGTTTAAACTTTATTATGAAGGAATTATAAGGTTTATTGACTAATTATATGTCCCATAAATACTAGACATGATGAAGGTACTACTGGATAAATCTCATAGCTCATCATTATATATTCTTGTAGGAAGTACAACCATATATAATGATATGAAAGATTATTTTTTATGGGAATACAAGAAGAAAGAAATTGAAAAGTATATATCTTCATCCTAGGTATGTTATAAATATATGTAAAATAGAGATAGAGAGATATGTCTAATGGGTTGTTATATCCATTACTTAAAAATTAGAAAACATCATTATAGATTTCATAATTAGACTCCCCAAAACATATAAAGGCCATAATTATATCTGGTTTATAGTTAATCTCCTTATTAAGTTAACACATTTCATTAATATTTGATGGTTTTCAACTATATCAGATTTATAGTATATAAATTTATAAGTGGAAAGGTTATATGTAGTACCACATTCTATTGTATCTGATCAGGTTTCTAGGTTTTTCAAAAAGTTCTAGATAAGAAATTAGTAAAGTCTAGATACGGTGTTGAATTTCAATATATATTATCATCATCAAATAGATAGTTAGTATTAGAGAACAATTCAATCCTAGTAGGATATGTTGAGATATTTTTCTCTAGATTTCAATGGTGTTTTAGATCAACACATTCCTCTTGTCAACTTATTTTATAAAAGTAGTTTTCAATATAGAATTCATATTACTCCTTATGAATCCCTCTATAGAAGGAAGTGTAAAACTATAATATGTTGGGGATGAATTTAAAGAATGAAATATTTTGGTATGTTAGAAATCTAAGAAAATGGTAGGGGTAGTTAGGTCAATTCATCAGCACATCAAGGTAGTTTAGAGTCAAAGAAAATGTTATGCTGATAATCATTAATGAGATCTAGAATTAAAAGTTAGTGAGATGGTATTCATATTAATTTTTCCATGGATAAAGGTTACTAGATTCAAAAATAAGGTAATGATGAGCCTTAAGTGTATTGATCCATTTAATATTCTTGATCGAGTAGGGATGGTAGCTTATCACTGGGTGCTTCCACCGAACTTTTCTCAAGTTCATGATATGTTCCATATATCTTTACTAAGGAAGTACATACCTGATCATTCATATATACATAACATAGTGGTTGTACCACTAGATTATGATATCTCAAATTAATTAAAAGTAGTTAAAATCTTGTATCATGGAGATAAAGTGTTACAGAAGAAGACTAATCACATGGTTATTGTTGTTTTGTAGAATCAAAATTTTGAAGAAGCTAAATGGGAACCTAAAGATTTAATGAAATAGATATATCCTCATTTTTTATCTACATGAAATAATTTCAAGGAATAAATTCATTTTAATGTGGGTATAATGTAACACCCTATGATTTTTTAGGTATTTCCTTTAAAATAAACATGGATTATTTGACAACTAGCTTTACATTCAACATTGATTCAAAATTAATCATGATGTATAACAACATTATTCCCTTGATATTGGATTAGTGTGTATGAATAGGATTTACCTAATTATTAAATATTTGAATAATTTTTTTATTTAATAAAATGTATTGATAAAAAATTGCTCAATTTTTAGTAAAGTCATTTTATGCATCAAAAATATGTTTACTTAAAAAAAGTTTTTATTTCATTTTGTGAATTGATATTATAAATATTTTTCTCTATAGTTATAATTTGAATTTAATAAAAATTATAACATTTCTAATATCATCATATAAAAATTAGTTGAAGGTGAAATTTTTGTATTTTTCTAAAAATATTTACTTTTCAGTGAATAAAAAAATGATTTTATAGAAAATTGTCTCTTCCATTCAAGTATTTAAAAATTAAAATTTTATTTTGAATTAATATTAAATTTTAATTAGTTAATTTCAATTAACAAATATCCAATTAGTTTTATTAGAATTGATATTATTCTTATTTTTTTATAAAAACATTATTATACTTAAAAATGCATTTTTCAGGAAAAGCGTTTTTCGACCCATTTTTTAGGTTTATTTTAAAACTAATTTTTTTCATATATAAATATTGTATTTAAATAAATTTATTCAACATTTTTAATAAAAATAATTAAAATTATTAAATAATTTCAACTTAATTTTTGATCTTTATGAAGACATGTTAATAATTTATTACAACTGTTAAAATTTAAAAAGGTTTATCGGGGGTTAAACAATGTGATAATAGTATGATTTCCTTATTAAATTTTATAAATCCTAATTAAAACAAACATATTTTGACCCTATCTCATATCCTATTTGAATATGATTCATTAAGAATCATTTTCCTTAAGTGTGAAAATTTTTATATTTTATTCTTTTGATAAACTTAAAAGCATGTCATCTCCATCCATTATAAAAGGACAGTCATCATGTCCTTTATTTACCCCAATTTGAGCCACATACATAGACCAAACCCAAAAAAAATTATTTTCTAAATTTCATTATCCATGAAGTAGAATTTATAGTCTTTTTTATAGACCATTCCAATGGTCATTAATAAGGAATTTGAAGGAGGTATACTGTAGAATAAGTAATCATCCACCCAACCATTTTCAGTTTATTTCATCATATATCACATATAAATTAATGTTATTCATAACAAAATAATATCTTAAGAATAAAAAATATATTATCATTTTATTATCATTATGAACCCACCATTATGAAGCCTCATTCCATTAAATGTTAAATGAATGTATCAGTCTTATGTACATACGGACTACCACCTCCATATAGTGATATGATTCAATTTCCATCACCATAATTATTTATTGGGTATTATGATTTATTTAATGTTTATATGTGATACTAATGACATATTAATTATTTTAGAATTTTTAAATCATATCAACCTTTTTACACTCCCTTCTGTTGAAAAACAATAACGCCACTCATGCATACGTGTGAACTATCACCTCCACAAATCGATATAATTTATTTTTCATTTTTTAATTACATAGATGTTAATATGTATATATTTACTAAATATATGTTATATAAATTTTATAATAATTATTATATTATTTGTAATTTTTATTTTCCATTCTTTCACTCCAATCATCAAAAGGACGATACATCACTCACGTGTATGTACGGACTACCGTCTCCACTAAGTGATGAAATTAATTTTTCCTAACCAATTTAGATAAATAATTACTAAAGTATATATTTTTAATAAATATGGAAATTATTTCATGATTAATATTCTATAGAATATAGAACCATGGACAAAGTACAATTACCATATCTATAGATAGTAAACTTTCATGAAAAAAAAATACTTAACACACAAAAACATTGATTTTAATGAAAAATTGTTAATAAATGGTGATAAGATGTCATAATTAAATCATATATGATATTAATATTATGTATATGGTAATTTTATAATATTATAATAACTTTATATTTATTAAAAATATTTTATATTGATTTTTATGCAAATCAAACATGAGGTAAGACTTTCTACGATACCATCCCATTTTTACAAGGATTATTTGTCTATAGATTCTTGATCATGAAATTAATTTCTCATTTACTCCCATGTTTTATATAATTTACTCTAGTATATTTATTTAATGTTATTAAATATTTTCATTTAATTTTCCTCTATTTAAGTACTAAAGAGACCAAAATAACATTTTTAAGGAAAATAGTCTTTAATTTCCTATTTAGTTAAAAGGAATTTTCTTCCATATCCTTGTTTTATAAAATATATTAATGATTTTTCAATAACTAAAAAACATTTATTAAACCCATTATTATCCATTTTTACTTTCTATAAAAACAAATTAACAGAATATTCTTTTCATTTTATGAACTATGTACTTTTAAATTGTTACCACAAATGTGAATAGAAACTTTTTTAACATTCGAGACATGAATGGAATTTACTAACATCATAATCATTCAATGATTTTATGTATTATATAAAATTTTCCATGGTTATTTTATAAAATATTTCCTTAATATTTTGGAAATTTTTTTATTATGATTATATAATTTTAAAATGAAAAGGTTATTTTCCATATGAAATGTTTCTGTGATGTTTTAATGGTATTTTATATCTATGATGACATCCTTAATGTTAATAATTTTTCACAAGGGTTGTTATTATAATATAAAAAACTTATCTATTCTATATATGGTTTATGGTTTTCAAATATTGATGAAATATGTTTTCCTTTCCAGGAGATAAGTTTGAATGAATTTTTTCATGATCTTACCGAATACATATGAATTGATTATGAATATTTTAGGGATGAATATAAAATTATATATACCTCCAACGTTTTGGGTAAATATTAATGTTTTATGAGCTAAAAGGGTACTCATGGGGTTATTAAATTCCTAAAAAAGGTATGTTTAAGGTTATTCTAATACCAAATGAGGGTATATGGGAGGTTATCCCAAGATCGAATCTAGTACCAAGACGGATAGACCAAGACTAACATGTTATTAATATCTTGGTGGGTGTCCTTATCATAATATATCTAATATTATGATGACATTATCTTATTCCAAGATAATTCTCTCATGGATCTTGTTCTTTGATTCTAGTATGATGCATGACTTATAAACCTCAAATGTTTATTCCATGACATGTGATTGGGATCTATGAATTTCTAGGAATTTTTTTCAAATGATGATATCATGTTATCATGCCCTTATTCCCATGTTATGATTAAATAACCATTGATATATCTCTATTTTATTCTTACTGAGCATCTGAGCTCACCCTGTATTATGTTTCCCTTTCCTAAATATTTGAATAATGGTTCTAAATTTGATATGTCTAAGAAGGGTGATAAATGTGAAGAACTATGTGGTAGTGGATATAGGTCTTATATTTTCTAGATATTTATATATACATGTTTCCAATGACACCAAATCATTAAGTTTATCATTTGGTTCGTAATGTGTAACATACCCAACCAGGGAGCCACTAAATCGGTGCTTCGAGCCAAGAAATTACATAACCTCAATCACATCTCCCAGTGCCCTAGAGGTTTCAAACTAGCAGTGAGGGTCCAATAGGTCACATGGGGATATTATACCCTCAATACCAAAGTGATCCACAGTAGATAATAACTAAAATAGTGGAAATATAAGAGAACAATCCATAACAAGCATAATAACCAAATCCCTAAACTAGGTACAATCATAATAATGATAAATATTCCATGTAATGCTATAGTGTCAAGTGATCAAAACCCAAAAGAAAGAAAATGGTAGAATCCCCAAAATAGTCTGGACTCCAGGTCTGGAACCTCACCCAAACATGTCCCATGTCCAACTCAACTCCCTAGTATAGAGCCCTTACCCTTGTCCTGGCCTCCAAGCATGAAATCTGCTCGGGTACCCAACAACGGCCAGAGAAGGGTGTCAGTATAACTCTGTAGGTCACCACCAACAATGTCTAAAAAATATTCAAAAAGGTAGATAGTGTGTGAAAATTATTAATAAAGGTAATTTAAGGTAAACAGTTAAATATATTATCTTTACTTATGTTCCTTTATGTTAACATACCACTTGACCCATGTTTATTACTAAGACAATTCATTTATTAGGTCACCCTCATAGTGTGTTCAATTTATTAGGAATGATCAACATTTTTAACATGTTAGAATTAAAAAAGTCCTATCTCACTAGGCATCATATCACAACAATTCCTAATATCCTCATCTTGAAGCCTCGTTCTGGATGGAATGCAACTGTTAGGGGAATAGAACTATGTCCTCTTCCCTCACCTGTACATTTTGGGGAGGATATTTGGAATTTTTGTGATATAATTCCCATTGAGATAGTACTTGTTTAATTATCAAATGTTGAAAAACGTTTATCATGCCTAATCCATTGAACACGCTATGAGGGTGACCTGATAAATGAATTGTCTTAGTAATAAACATGAGTCCAGTGGTAGGTTAACTTAAAGGAACATATGCAAAGATAGCATATTTAACTTTTTACCTTAACTTGCCTTTATTTATCATATTCATGCACTATCTGCCTTACTGGATATTGTATAGACACCATTGGTGCTGGCCTACTGAGTTATACTCACACCCTGCTCGGGCCGTCGTTGGGTACCTGAGCAGATTTCATGCTTGCGGGTCAGGACAAGGGCAAGGGACCTATGCTCGGGTGATGAGTTAGACATGAGACTTGTTTGGGTGAGGTTCCAGACCTCAAGTCCAAACCATTTTGGGGATTCTACCATTCTCTTTCATTTGGTTTTTGATCACTTTACATTGTAGCACGACATCGCATATTTATCATTGTTATGATTGTACCCAGTTTTGGGATTTGGTTATTATGCATGTTATGGATTGTTCTCTTATGTTTCCACTATTTCAGTTATTATCTGTTGTTTCTCAATTTGGTATTGAGGGTATAGTCTCCCCATGAGACCTATTGGACCCTCGCTGCTAGTCGAAAACCTCTAGTGTACGGGGAGGCACACTTGAGGTCATATAACTAACCGACTTGGAGCACCAGTTTAGTGGATCCTAGGTTGGGGACATTAAAAAGTTCTATAAAAGGGGTTATTTTCTCTTTCTTACTATTTCAGGATAGTAGAAAGTAGATTATGAATGTGTTGGGCCTTGGTAATTAGCTCGTTCTTGGGAGTTATTAACCCATGTATGGGGAAAAACACAAGTCACCCTCGGAAGGGATTGTTGTTCTTGTTGTGTGTTGTTACATTTGAAGATATTTAACCATTGGGTTATGCACTTGTTGTGTGATTTAACAGTTTTATGATATTTCTATCGTGACTGGAAAGTTATGATATTGTGCATTCATGTATCATTCTAGGAACCTATGTAAGAAAGTGACATGCATCATGATTGGCACACACACGATAAGGGTGTGCGGGATGTAAATTTTAGGATGCATATGTTCTTTTAAAACTAATGAATCATGCCTAATAAGATAGTATGAATGAGTAAAAAGGGGAAGTGAAAATATCTAATAGTAATTAGAAAATTGTTTTTCATAAATAAGTAAACGTGGAATAATTTGTTTTAGGGGTAAATTGGAATATGAAAATAGTTTAATGGGGGTAGAATATGAGGATTTTAACCATGATAATTAGATACTGTGTTAACCATAGACATATGGAGATGGCCGAGGGTAGTGAACCAGTAACGAGTAGGATATTTTGGGTAGTGTATGCAAACATGTTTTCTTATTACAAGTGAAAATCCTATCTATGTCCCTTCTTTCTCACAAAATCTTTATTGTTGCATTCTAAAGCTCATGTTTGGAATTGTAGAGAAATTCCACCTCGATGACGTGCACCGTTTGGGAAACATGAGTACGTTTCTGAGAATGATCCTCTAGTAATGGAGCAAGAGAATTTGGTGGTCCAAGGAGATAGGGAAGATCAGTTTCCTGAGAAGTTTTATCATTTTATGCAGATGATGGAACGAGACCCAGGGTGGGTTGTGTCGAGCATGTTTGTGATGACCAGGGAGTTTCAACTGTAGCACCCTCCAAAATTTACTGGAGAGGGTGGGCCAGAAGAAGCAGAGTTCTAGATAGAGTACATCCAAACTATTCTTGACCATCTATAGACTTTTCTTGAGAAGCAAGTTAAGTTAGCGTCTTGTATGCTGAAGGGGAAAGTAAAACGTTGGTGAGACATTATTGTTCATACAGAGAAGGCTGAGGGGATTATGTAGAAGGATTTTTAGGAGACGTTTCTTCATAACTTCTATCTATAAACCATGAGGTTGGATAAGGATGTAGATTTTATGAGTTTGACTCAGGGGAAAATGTTGGTGATGGACTATGCTAGTCATTTCACTAATTTGAGATGATTCGTTCCGACACTGATGGTATATGAGGCAGCTATAGCGAAATGCTTCCAGAATGGGATGAGACATGAGATCAAGCCTCATGTGAATACATTTGACTAAAAAGGTTCACTGAAGTGGTGGATCAAGCCCTAATCTCATAAGGAAACCTGAAGGGATATTCAGGTAGTGAACTTTTGGGTCTATTTGGGTGAGTATGTGGTGCGGCTTCTGATAGTAGGAAGTGCCACTTTAGAACCTTTCAACAGGGTGGTAGCATGCAGAGCAGTCAGAAGAGGGGGTTAGCTTCTCAGGGTGGTGACCAGATTTTCTTTTTTTAGGGTGTCAAAATAAGTCACAAGCATAACCAGTGTCCCCTCCCACCAATTGAGTGTCGAGCGTGCAGAAGGCTAGGCCACGTGTAGAGAATTGGTAGGAACTCGTGGTATTCGTGGAATGATGGAGGTCAAAGGAAGATTCCAAGTGTAGGTAGGGGTCAGTTACCTCGTATCAAGAAGGAATTTGGAGCTCCATGGGTCGTACTGGTAGGGGCGGTGGATGTGGAACACTGTGGTGGGATCACCTTTACCAATAGAGCAGTGCAGTGCAGGGTACTCAAGCTAGAGCCCAGGGTAAAGGGGCATGTCACCTCCATGTAGTTCAGGATACACATGAAGGTGTTTTGGAAAGACTATCTACTATTTGAGGTACGATTCTTGTAGCTTACATGTTTTCTATTGCTTTATTCGATAAAGGTGATATGTATTCCTTTTACTTCTGTTTAGTTTTTAGTTGTGTTGGGATTAACCATAGAGACCGCATGTGGGGTAATTTCTCTTGATACTCTATTAGGGCTATGAGCTGAGGACATTAGGTAGTGTAAGGGTTGTGCTTTGTATATGGGTGGGTATCGTTTTTTGTGGGATATTTTTCTCCTAGATATGTCAGGTTTTGACCTAATCTTGGGAATGGATTGGTCAGTGTTATATCAAGGCCATATTGACTATTACCGATGTCGGGTAACATTCACATCTCTCGATGGGAGCACTCAATTCCTTCATGGTGAGCGGGATACTCGGGTGGGCTGTGCAGGGCCGCTACACTATCAGATGGGGGAGATCATAGTCCAAGTGGCATGCCTTATAATAGATGATGGGAAGAAAGGATATTCGGTCTTCCTCTTTCTTGTGGACCAGTTTTAGGATGTGTTTTCTGAGGAAATATCAGGGTTACCACCTAAGAGAGATGTTGATTTTACCATCGAATTGTTGCATGGAGTGGAGCGAGTCTCCATTCCACCTTACCGAATGGAACCAGTAGATCTCCAGGAACTGAATGTTCAGTTGGAGGAATTATAGGGTAAGGGGTTTATACATCCTAGTACATCACCTTGGGGATCTCCTATGTTGTTTTCTAAGAAGGCTGATAGATCACTAGGGCTATGTGTCGATTATAGGAAGTTGAACCAAATGACAGTTAAGAACTGATACCATCTTCCTAGAATTGATGACCTATTTTATCATCTCAGAGGTGGCTTAGTGTTTTCCAATATTGATTTGAGATTGGGATACCATCACTTGATGGTGAGACCTTCTGACATACCTGGGACAACTTTCTAAATCAGGTACAAGTTGTATGAATTCCTGGTAATGGCATTTGTTTTGAACAATTCACCAACTATGTTCATGGACTTGATGAATTGGGTATTCCACCAACATCTGGATCAGTTTGTATTTGTTTTCGTGTATGATATCTTGGTGTACTCTAGAACTCATAACGATCATTCCAAGCATCTTCGTATCATCTGGAGTATACAATGGGATCATAGGATTTACACTAAGCTATCAAAATTTCAGTTTTGGATTTATGAGGTTCACTTTTTGGGACATATCATATCTAAGTCAGGTGTATTGGTTGATCCAGAAAATTTACAGGTTTTGGTGTCTTGGGATAATCCCAATAACATATTTGACATTCATAGTTTTCTAGGTTCGGCTAGTTATTACCAAAGGTTTATTAGGGATTTCTATCATTTGTAAAAGCCTCCCATAGGCCTAACCAAGAAGGGGGTAGGTTCATTTGGTCAAAGGATTGTGATAATTATTTCTAGGAGCTGAAGACGCAGTTGACCACAACACCAATTTTGATCTTACCTGAACCAGGTAATAAGTATACCTTGTTCGGTGATGCGACTGGTGTTGGAAATGGGGCAGTGTTGATACAGGATGATTAGGTTGTGGCTTATGGGTTGAGGTAGTTGAGGCTATATGAAGGAAATTTTCATACACATGATCTAGATCTAGTTGTTGTGGTTCATTACTTAAAGGGTTGGAGTCATTATTTTTTGGGATTACCCTTTAAAGTGTTTACTAACCATAAAAATATCAAATACATATTCTCTCAGTGGTATTTCAATCTTCCATAGCAACGTTGGGTCGAGTACCTACAGTCTTTTTATTTTGAATTGGTTTACACACTGGGAAAAGGGAATAGTGTCATTGATGCTCTGAGCCGGAAGACTCAGAATCAAGTGATTCGGGAATCCAGTTCAGAGTGGGTGATGATGTCCTTGTTTGCGGATATGCATCTGGAGGAACAGGAGGGGCACGGGTAAATGACCCTTACATATATAGCAGTTGAATCCACACTTTTGATCCAAATTAAAGAGATTAATTTGGTAGATCCGGAGTGCTTGTATATGAAGAGAATTCTTAAAGGTGGGGAGTCACCTTCTGGTGGGATATTCAGCACTGATTAATTTTCTTATGTTCATGGTCTTATTGTGGTGTCGGAAGATGTACGGGAAATGTTGATGCACGAGTTCCATGCATCAATGTGGAAAGTGCATCTAGTATTGACTAAGATGTACTGTGATCTATGTAGTTAGTTCTGGTGGCCATGAATGAAGAAGGAAGTGGCATGTTTTGTGGCACGATGCCTTACGTGTCAACAGGTGAAGGCTGAACATTATCACCCAAGTGTGTTGTTGCAGTCATTACCTATTCCAGAATGGATGTGGAATGATGTCAAGATGGAATTCATAGTGGGTCTTCTGAGGACGCATCTAAAGAATGATTCCATTTGGGTGGTGGGGGATCGGCTGACTAAAGTGGCCCATTTCTTGCCGATTCAGGATACCTATACATTCGACCAGTTAGGTAAGTTGTATGTTAAAGATATAGTATAGTTTCATGGTGTGGTAAGAACCATATTTTAAAATCATGATCCATGTTTCACCTCTCTATTTTGGAAGGGACTATAGAAGGAACTTGGTACCCAAGTGTTTATAATTACAGCTTACCACCCATAGATTGTTGGGCAATCAGAACGTACAATCTAGGTAGTAAAAGACATGTTGAGAGCATGTGTTCTAGATTTTAGTGGTTTATGGGAAAATCACTTGTCACTTGTTGAGTTTTCTTATAACAATAGTTTTAAAGCTACAGTTTAGATGCCACCTTTTGAGTCACTTTATGGGATACCATGTATATCACCATTGTTTTGGTTAGATGCTAGAGATTCCGAGCTGTTGGGGATGAGTATTATGAAGGAGAAGTCGGAGAAGGTTTGTTTGATTCAAAATTATATGGAAATAGCTTAGAGTAGGTAGAATTTATATGCATATCAGCATCATATACCTATTGAGTTCATGGTGGGTGATAATGTGTTTCTTCAAGTGTCACCAAGGTTAGTTCACTATCGAATTCGAAGGAAGGGGAAGTTGACACATAGATATGTTGGGACATTTGAGATTGTGGAGAGGATCTGACTGGTGGCTTACCGATTGGTTATTCCACATTGGAATAGTGGGATGCATGATGTTTTCCATGTCTCACAACTCCGACAGTATCACACAGATCCATCTCACGTGATAAATGCTGAGGATGTCAAGCTTGAGGCTGATGCGTCCTTTGAGGAGCACCCAGTTCGTATTTAAGATCATAGTTATAAATTTTTACGGGGTATGGTGGTGCCCCTAGTTCCTGTTCTATGGAGACATGGAAATTTTTAAAAGGAAACATGGGAGAGGGAATCTGATATATGGGTCCAGTGGCCCGATCTCAATTATTTTGAAACTCAATAATGCTCAGGAAGACCAGCTTGGGGATGATCAGTTATAAGGTGCGGAGGTTGTAAGATCCCGGATTTCTCTATAAGGTATGTTTTACTTACATCTCAATCTAAGCCATTATTTTGGTAAATTAAGTGATTTCAAAGTCCTTATGGAGGCTTGGGGGTGTTTGGGGTTCGGTACATGAAAAAGGGGTAAAATGAATGTTCTGGGTTTCAGTAGGGAGTGTGTTCGCCATCGGATTCATGGTAGGGGGTCTACAAGTTATATCCCTTGGGTTTTTTATAGATTTGTGTATATAGGGTTTTTTTCTTGATCTCTTTTGATGAGTTCTTGGTGATTATGACTTAGGATGGGGTAACGGGTGTCTAAATAGTTAAATTGACCCCTCTTGATCATCATGGGATGTAAAGAGGATGACTTGACAAATTAGAGCCACCCGTGGGGTGTGCTGATATTTTCCAAACTTAGATTTAGCTAGGTAGTGTAAGAGATTTGTGCAAGAACGTAGAGCCATTGATAAATACGTTAAGATGCTTAAATGAATTAGTGTTAAGTGTTAGGTGACTAGATTATAAATTAATATGCTTGGTGAGATATCCATGGGAAATGTGAAATGGGGCTAAAGGGTTAAGTAATTAAAAATGATGAATGTGTTAATGGATTGGGGAAATAATGTTATTTTCTCATTTATTGAGATTCTTATGGTGTTGTAAAATATGTTGGTTATGTGGTTGTGATATGGTTATTTGTGGTGAATGATAAATAATTATGCGCACATGGATTGTAGAGTTGTGTATTGACTTGAAGTTCTACGCCCACAGATTGAGTTGGACCGAGGTTCTAGCACCTCCACTAAATGCATGGGTTAGGGAAGGGGACAGAGTTCTATTCCCCTAACGGTTGCATTCCACCTGGACTGAGGCTTCGAGGTGTGGATATTTGGAATTTTTTTGATATTATTCCTAGTGAGATATGACTTTTTTAATTATCACATGTTGAAAACATTGATCAAGGATAATCCATTGAACACACTATGAGGGTGACCAGATAAATGAATTGTCTTAATAAAGAACATGGGTCAAGTGGTAGGTTAACTTAAAGAAACATAAGTAAATATATCTTATTTAACTATTTAACTTAAGATGCCTTTATTTATCATTTTCATGCACTATATATCTTGTTGTACATTCTATAGACATCGTTGGAGGTGTCCTACTGAGTTATACTCACACCCTGCTCGGGCCGCCATTGGGTACCCGAGCATATTTCATGCTTGCAGGTCAGGACAAGGGTAAGGGACCTATTCTAGGGAGATGAGTTGGACATGGGACATGTTTGGTTGAGGTTCCCGACCTAGATTCCAGGCCATTTTAGGGATTCTACCATTCTCTTTCTTTTGGGTTTTGAGCACATAACATTGTAGCATGACATGGCATATTTATCATTGTTATGATTGTACCTAGTTTTGGGATTTGGTTATTATGCATGTTACGGATTTTTCTCTTATGTTTCCTCTATTTCAGTTATTATATGTTGTGTCTCACTTTTTTATCGATGGTATCATCTCCCCACGTGACCTATTGGACCCTCGTTGTTAGTCAACAACCTCCAATTGACAGGGAGGCACACTGGAGGTCATGTAACTACTCGTCTCAGAGCACGGGTTTAGTAGCTCCCAGGTTGGGGGTGTTACATAATGTTATATAATTAATATTTATCAAATAAGATGTATTATTTATATAACAATAGTATGGGTCAATATAAAAACACCTAGACTTCATCCAATGTTACATAAAAATTTATACCAATTATTCACCAATTAATCCATGTATTTCCCCAATATTTCAATATGTGATCCCCTTTAATTATTTCATTATGTTTTATAGATTTATTTACATTCCACACTACACTAAAATGAAACCACATTATATTTTCATAAGGATATAAATATTATGTATATCCATTTAAAAAAGTTGTTAAATTACGTGGTATAAATAAGAGTATACTATTTATAGAATATTTATATAATTTAATATAATAAGATATAATATATAGTTTTAATACCTGTGAAATTCATTCATATAGTTAAAAAACTTAAGCGAACATTATATGCTTAGAAATGTATTTTTTTTTATATTTTCTTTTTATTTGTTATGTATTTATACATTATGAAACTTGTGATAAATTATGAGAAATTATTGTTTTATAAATATTTTTTTAACACTAAATAAATCAGTAATGATATGAAATATGAATGAGAATTGTTATTATTCTAAAAATTTATTTTCTTATAAAAATAGTTTTTCATTATATTTTATAAATTTATTAAAAAGTAAAATTCTTAATTATTATAATTTTAATTTATTAAAAATAACTTTATTATTGTTATTTTCATGTATATATTATCTCAATATTAATTTTGGGATTTTTCTAAAATAATTTATTTTTAGGTACATAGTGAAAAATACTAATTTTACATCTAATAAGATTATAAAATATTATCAGTATATATGTATGAATTGAAAATTTATGGAACCTTTTTATTAGAAAAATATATATTTTATAAGTTTTTTCATAATTTAAAAAAAATCACAAAACTTTATTTGACATTTTATAACTTAAGTTATATTTTCAAAAAAATGGTTTTAATATACATACATTTAGTATTTTAAAATTATATTTTTCACTTTAGAGTGTGAAAAAACAAATATAATTTCAAATTTATGGTAATTAGGTCAAAATTATGTAATAAAAATTAATTTATTTTTTATAATAATGAATAATTTACCTTATGTATAAACTAGTTACCGTAGTAAAATCTTAAATGGAAGAAGAAATCATTCAAGTGGTATAAGGACTGAAAAATCTTAAAACATGTTTTATATTAATATTTTGAGGGACTCTAGACCTTACCTCATCCTAATTTTATATTTTGTAGAAATTGGACATGTTTAACATGTTATCCATTTATATGAAGTTGAAATATTTACAAAAAAAATCTATTCTCACCATTTATAGAAATGGTCTCTCATCACCACTAAAATACCACTCTAAAAATTAGACTTTATCCTAAAAACTTCCTTTTTTCCATTACATATAATCAACTTTATATCATTTGAGATTATGGTCAAAACATATTAGACTATTCCTTCTATTTCAAAGGGGTTATCTAATAAAATATCAAAGTTCTCAATGTGAGTTATCATTATTACTTAACATCATTCTTTTATATTTTTATTTTAAAATTATAATTTTATAATTCCTTAATGTATATTTAACAAATTTTATTATTCTATGGGAATAATCAATGAACACCTTTTCCCTTTTCTACTATAATAAATGAAAACTTTCATTTGTGTAGTGTGCGAACTAATGCATCCAAGAAGTAATGTGTTTGATTTGATTAACCACCTAAAAATGATCATCTAAAAGGTAAAATTAATAAATTATTATTATTTTTATATAATTTTTAGGATTCTTAAATAATAAAACATATTACTCCTTATCCTTATAAGAAAATTAAATCATCATCCATTTATACTTGTAGACTACTACAACCATGGAATGATGTATTCCATTTTTCATTTCCCCCTTTCAAAGATATAATTAAAATAAAAATATGATGTTTTATATAATTAATATATTTTTATGAGAAAATTTAGAACCTATAAATGATATCATTAACAAAATATTTTTTTTTAATATATTCATTTAAAAAGAGTGTACTAAGAGGGAAATAATCTCTTACTTCTTTATAAAAACATCATATAAATTATATCCTAATTATAAATCATTAAAGTAATAATATATCACACTAATATATACTGTATAAGATAATTATTCTTTTTTTTCATAATGATATTAAAACTATACCACCTCATAATCATCAATTAATCTTGGTAGGACAATGTTTAGGACGATTTAACCACCTACTTGAAAAATACTCTGTATTTCCATAATGTATGACTATGAAAACTAATTTACATGTATAATTTGATATAAACATTTAAATTTTTTTTTCTAGATCTGGTATGGTTATATCAATATTTAAATCATTAATTAATAATCACCCTTCATTCATTTAGAATTATTGGATAATAATCATCACCGATTTCATATTCATGGTTTATAACAAAAACTTCAATGTAATGAAATTATACTTTTATAATTATCATTAAAAATATATTCTAGTGCCTATAATTATCTTTAAATGGTGAAATTTTTAACAATAATGAATATTGATATTGTTTGTATAGAACTATTTCAAAGTGATAATGAATACATAGACCCCATGATAAAAAATAGTTAAGAATTATCTAATATATATATAATGATTATAAATGAGTATAATTAATATAAAAAGTTATTAATAATGTTTTTTGGTATGTATTTAAGGATATTAATTTAATTATTTAGGATATTTTATTCATATTTAGAATAAATCAATACAGAGATAAGGGTTTTCATCTCAATTTCTTCTCTTTGAGACGTGTTTGGTATTATGCACTTAATTTCAATTATGTGTTGTATATATTTTTAAAGACCTGTAAATTTCAAGGAATTTTTTTAAAAAAAATACTTTGGAATTTTACGAGTCTGTGGCTTCTGACGGCGCCTGATTCCGAGGCCCGGTGTGCCTAGAATCAATTTTTGAAGTTTAGCTCGGGTACGTTCAATGAACGAACGAGCGGGTTTTTCTAACTTTTGAACCGGTGCTCGGAATTAAAATCTGAGGGAACCGATGAAATCACAGGTCTGGTAATTGCTTAAGGGGACACTTACCGTAGTTGCGTTTGCAAAGTAGGAGGAGATAATTTTTGGGGGTTTATTCAAGAAATAAATAAAAATTGACGGAACATTTTTTATTTTGTAAGGGTGGTTTTTCCGTCCCATGGGTAGTTAAGGGTGGGGCTCACAGCCACTTAACTACCCAAGTGTGGGTGTTAGAGAGGTGGGGCCCGCACAACCCCCACCGTTTAATTCCCTCTAAACACATTAGTAACCCCCCCCCCATTAATTTGACAAACCTCCATTAAATGTCACATCAGTCCATTAAATTATGTCGACCTAGGATTTAAGGAGGAACCTTCCTTTTCCATTTTTAATTTAAACAGCCGACGCGTTTAATTATGAGGAACCTTCTCTCTCCCTTCATTAAATAAATTTCAACACATTTTAATTAGTGTGGTAAATTAATTATGGGGGAGTTTCTTTGCATGTAATAAAATAATAGGGGGAACCTATTATTTTATCAAGGGGAGAGATTCATTGTGCGAGGAAGAACACCAGCCTCCTACGAAGAATGAAGAAGAACACCGGACTCTGATGAAGAATGAAGAAGAACGCCGGTTCCTTGGAGATCGACAACGTGCCACCAAACCTCTTCCCCAAGGCCAGAGAGGAGACGCTGCTTCCTCCTCGGCGCGCCCTGACAACGCCTGTGATTCTCTTCTCCGCGACGCCGTGTACCGTGATGCCGATGATCATCTTCCTTGTTGAGGCAGGGAAATTTGGGAATTTTATGTTCTTTCTTATGGGAATTATACCCTCATTTTAGGTTTTGTTTTGTTTGGTGATGTGAAGAACCACTAACGCGGTGGGTGCGGACTAACGAACAAGTCTGAACCCACCGCTGCGTTGTTCTTGATGTGCAGAATTATTAGTGATGAAAAATCAGGACTGTTTTGGAAATTGGAGGCCTTCACACTGATTTACGGGTCCCGAGACGACCGCAGGCGTAGATGGGAGCAAGAACGGACCACCAGAATGACTCCAGTGGCAAGCAGAAACCTCCGGCAGTGCGGGTCGCCGGCAGCCAGAGGCGGCGGCCGGCACCGGCCTGCCTCCCAGAGGCAGCGGTGCCCCGACGCACCACCGACAGGAGCCGTCGCGACTGAACCCACGGCGGCAGGGGACCGGATCCCGCGGCTGTGCGGGATCCGGAGGAGACGTGGCACTGGGCACCGCGTCCGCGGAGCGCAAAGGGAGGGGGGTCTGCGTCCCCCCCTGCTCGGCCCGCTGTCCGAGCCAGCGCACCCCCCCCCCCCGGGGCCGGCCGCAAGGACTGGGCCAGACCCGGATCCGGGTCGGGTCTCCTGGTTCGGGCCGACCTAGGGGGGTTGGGCCGGGTCGGACTGGGCCCAGACCCCCCACTTCGGACCACTTTTGGTCTTTTTCCCATAACTTGAGCTACGGACCTCCGATCGATGCACCGTCAGTTTCATGGCAATACTTGAATCGAGACGGTCATTTTGGTATATTACCCTCAAGGTTTTGGCAAATTTTGGTGTATGTCCATGTTGGTTCGAACTCGAAACCAACCGGGCCCTTGGAGCCGAAACACTTATATCTCAAGGACCGGAAATCCAATTGACGTGCCATCAATTGAATTGTGATAATTTTGACAAGATGGTCCTTTTGGCTTACTTTTCTTGAGTTTTGGACGCAGCTGGAGTATGGTCGGGTTGGTTTATCTCAATAACCAACTGGGCCCCTGGAACGGAAAAGCCAATAACTCTCAGACCGGGCATCTGATTGACGCACAGTCTGTCGCATTGGGTTTCTTTTGACGAGCTGGAACTCTGGGATACATCAACTCTGTACTTCATGACAGTTTATTTATCGAATCTCTCTCTTTCTCGAGGATCATACCCTCCTAAAATCGAGCATGCTGTGTGCGGGAACCCTAGAGCTGGCTGCGACTGCAACAACTATTGTGCTGAAATCCTCTGTGGGTTCGACAGCGACGACTACCATACTAGGATCCTTCGTGGGTTTGATAGTGATGACTACTGTTCTTGTATCTTGTATGGGTTCGACAGTATTGATCTCTGTACTTGTGTCCTGTGTGGGTCCGGTAAAGTAGCTAGTCTTGTATCCAATGTGGGTCCGACAACTTAGCTGGTCTTGTATCCTGTGTGGGTCTGATAGCTTAGATTAATCAGTGGCTACATCTGATCATCTCTATCGCCTTACGAAGTGTATACCTGTGTGATCTGAGTCTTGACTTCAATCATTATCATCGATGTGATTGAGTTTCTTTCCTGTGTGGACTAGGTTGTGTTGTTCCTGTGTGGACTGAGTTGTGTTATCCATTGTGGACAGGGTTGTACTTTTCTTTGTGGACTGGATGGTGCTTGGGCATGATATTTGGAGATGAACTGTAACTGATGACTTAGGTATATGTATGGGCATATACCTAAGTAGTGTTTTTGATACTTCGTGATTATATCTTTCCTTTTTGGTTTATCCTTCTTGGATTATGAGAGACCTTCGGGGGTCTCGGGGTCCCTACTGAGTATTGTATACTCAACCCTGCATGGGCTATGCCCACACTACATTGTGTTGGATGCAGATGAAGGATAGAACTAATCGAGGTAGAGACTTGTGGAGCTGGACGGTACCCGGAGGTGGACCACTCGACAATACGTACACAGAGCAGGCGTCTGAACCCGAGGAGCTAAGGAGACTATCTGTACCCACCCTTCAGGTGGGATTTCCGGAGGATGACTAGGTGTTTCTATTTTACTTACTACTATTGTACTTTCCTTTCAGTTGTATTGTACTTTAAGTTGGGTTTGTATACTGGACCATTTTCTTTTCATCACTTACCTTGTACTCAGTTTTACATAGTGTTTACTTCGCTTGTGTACTCTGTTGTATATGTTACTTCATAAAGGCAATGTCTTCCCTTCTTTTGGGATTTACGCCTTTGTTTCTTGTCACCAGCCCCAGGCCTATGGAAGGTGGGCTTGGGGTAGTCACAGCACGGGCCCCTAGGATGGGTCGTGACAATAGTACCTATATTAGATATCATTTCATGAATTAAATTTTAACAAAATAATTTAAAGCTAAATTACAAGTCCTATCATTCAAGGGGTTTTGATTAAAATGTTACTCAAGCCGCACAAGTTCTTTCTCTCAAACATTTTTTCCTTGAGACATGCTTTTTTTATGCCACAAGTTTTACTTTTAATTTTGTATCCCCTAAAAATGGATATATGTTTATCATATAATTTATTTATTAATTGAAAATACTACACCAAATATATTATTTTTCATCAAATTCCTTTTGATTCATTTGTTACCCCATTTGAAAAGATTTATGATAACTCAATTTTCATTCACTAAGTTAAGTTCATTTCCATTATACATATATGTTATGTATATTTTTATAAATTATTATATTATGTGGAATTTCTTTATTTATATATATAAATTATGAAATCCATTCCAAAAATATCTCTAACTTCATTGAGTATGTTGCTCATAAGTGATATTAATAATTCAAGTCTCATTTCCTTGAGTTATATTGTTTCATTATGAACTTATTTCATACATACTTGAGTTCGTCCATCCTTTTATTTTTTTATGGTAATTTCACTAATATATGTAAAATAGTATATTTTGATAGAAATTAATTTCTTCATAATCTTTTTACAATGTGAGTTTTTAGGAAAGTCCTTTTTAAAATAATAAAAAGGAATTTTCTTTTTCTTTTCCATCTGTTTTGTCTTCCTCTCCTCATTTAATAAAGATAAACATTATGACATTTCAAGGAGATGTTGATATAGATTATTTTTATAACTAAATTCTTCGATGTTATTTCATAATCTAATTTTCATATTTTATATTTGAATGAAACATATATATTTTAATTTTATGTTAATTTTAACAATGTTTTATAAAATATATTTTATATTTTCAATTCCTTTTTAGTTCTCATTTTCACAAGTATTTACCATAATGTGGTTTATATTTCATTATTTATCTTATAATATATAAATTTTTAATTTGGAGGATTGAACTCGTACTAATATAAAATTCAATTATTGATCCCTTCTTTGGTGATATCATTCAACACATAATTTTTTCATGGGTGTTTTGATTTATGTTGAAAAAATTATATGTTTTCTTTTTTCCACTTGGGATATCTTATTTTGAAATCATCCAACTTATTTATATGAATGGATTATGATCATGTTATTACATAATTAAATTAAATGTATACTCATTACCATATATGGTATGATAATATCATTTAACAAAATTCTGATTTTAGGGTATTCACATAGAAATAACATTTCTTTTATCTAGGGAAGTATTGAAATTCAAGATGATTATTACCTTCCAAGGATGGTTTATTTTGTATTGAATTTCCATATTGTTAATTATATGGATATACATGATTTTTTTCATCCATAGGTTCCTTGGGGAATGGAATGAAATGTATTTTTGACTCTTATGGTGAATATATTTAACTTAATCATATGGTGGGTGGGGTCCAAAATTATATATCTCCTTGATGCATATACATATCTCATGAAACAAAAAAACTTTTGTTTTGGGGTATACCTATCCCCATATCATTATAGTATCTACGTATAAAGTATTAAAATCATGTTTTTGATGTATGGAATTATGCATTCCATAATTATTAAATTAGTAATTAATATTATTCATTTTTTCATTTATTTTCTAGGATATATCAAGCTCTCATTTTTAGTTTATTATGAAATTATTCAAATTACTAATATTTTCCATATTATGTACACCATTTTTATTTTATTTTTTGAAATCTCAATTTATAATTTTTTCTTACAAGCTATTTCAGATCACCCCAGTTTTTTCTATTCCATGAGATATGAATAAAATTAGTATATATGATGTGTTTAGTGGTATTTCTTGTGTTAAATAATTTGTGGGAGATTCTGAAGAAAAAATTGGAACTATGAAGTCTCTTTTATAGTGGTAAAAATATATGTTTGATACAAAGAAAATTCAATTTTTTAGATAATGTTTTCACTTAAATATCTAAAGCACTAAATCTAAAATTTCTTGAGAATATAAATAATAAAATATTTTATTTATGTCATGTAATAATGGGATAGTTATTTCCAATAATCTATAGTTGATATCAGATGTAGTATGTAAAGTATATGTTCATAGAATGAGATCTGGTAGTGTGAGTAATGGGTGATATGGTTGGTATCAGAGTAGGGTATAAATAAGTTTATAGATTAGGATGTTTGTTGAGCATAATTTAAGGGTTCATAAGTTAAGTTTGATCATAATTTCTAAGCTATAAATAACCTTTTTAATGTTTTAGGACTAAATTTTAAGTTAATAATACTCATTTTCTTGAGAGAATAGGGTAATATAACATTAGTAAAAACCCAAGGTATAAGCCTAATGAAG
This sequence comes from Viscum album, assembly GCA_963277665.1. NCBI lineage: Eukaryota > Viridiplantae > Streptophyta > Magnoliopsida > Santalales > Viscaceae > Viscum > Viscum album. The sequence continues at coordinate 1,475,841,160 of OY728148.1, read as the reverse complement.
AATTATATTTTTAGGATAACAACTTTACATTTTTATAAAGTAGATATTGTGTGGTTCCCCATGGAATTACATCCCTATTTAGAAACTATAGGTGGATTCAGGATTTAAAATAGTTGTACATATGGGTAATGACACCAGAAAGGGTGGATTGGGTAATAATTATACCATTTTCGGGTGTGATATAAAGAGTCTTCACTTCAAACCTTTATTGAAACTCCCGGTAGATATTCCTTGGTCAATAAAAATCTTATTATGAACCATAACAAAGGATTTAAGTATTATGTTAACCAATTAGGTTAGAGAACCAAATAGAAAGGTTTCCTTGGATAACCAAGGATTTACCAAATAGGATCATAGTTTTAATGAAAAGTTTCATATATTAAAAATGAATGTATCATAGTGAAACACATATTCATATTGATATGTTTATATTCATATTTTTAAAATTATCATAATAGTTTTTATTTTACTATTTGGTTGAAATATGATCAGGAAGATAAATATGTTAATAATACCCTCACCTACTTTTATTAGCGATTAATAATTAAAATTTTTAAGAGTCAATTTTTTTAAATGGGGGAGTGAATATAACACACAATGATTTTAATATATGATTACAATTAAATGATTTAAAGTATTTGAAACCTTACTCCACAAAAAATACCAAAAAATTTGAAAATGAAAATATTATGTAACCAAATAAAATTTTAAAATAATAACATTGTTTTTTATAGTGTATGTGACAAGAAACATTGAGCTTAAACAACCCGTGAAATATATTTCTTTAAATTAAATATATTCGATAACCTATAGAACACACAACCCCAAGTCAAATGAACCATGATATATAATACCATTATAACCTAGATGATAAATTATAATTAATGAATAGTAATTACTAAATTATTAAAAAATATGGTTATCTATTGATTATAAATAAAATAAGAATCATTTAAAAGAAAAATAGTATTTTTATAAAAGTTGGATTAGTCATGATTTACAAACATAATTTAAAATAAATTTTTACCTATTTTAAAAAAATTATATATTAAAATTATCTTAATTTTTAAAATCATAATATCAAAATTATCTTAGGGTGAATTTTTGGGGTTTTCTGAAATGTTTCATTTTTAGATGAATATTTAAAAATACTAAATTTTAATTAAAAATACCTTTTTGTTTAAATTATTTATAAAGTTAAATTATATTTTAAATTGTTTTAAAAGTAAAATTAACTTAATTTTATATTATTTAATCCAATTTTGGTCATTGGATTCATTTTAATATTGAATTTTGATATAAGAACTTTGTAAACTTTTGAATATTTTCTCATTAAAACCCCTCTTTCTCATCACGTCTATGAGATTAATTTTAAATAAAAATTTTCCAATTATAGCAATTGAATTTGTAAAATTAGATTAAATAATTTTAATAAGTGTAATTTATAATTGATAAGTATCAATGAAATTTTATTTTCTATTCTCAAGTGTTTAGAAAATGAGAATTTTATTTTATCTATTTATCAATTGGAAGGCGATAAAAATCAATGGTAGAATATTATCTATAATATGTGGCCACATGAATAAATTGAGTTTATAAAGTGGGATGAGATGAGAAGGTTATTTTTAAATAATTTATTTCTATGAATCCTTCATACAATAATTTCTAATGAATTCTATGTGCTTAAAAAGATAGATAATGAATCCCTTAGTTCCTATTAGAAAAATTTTACAAGACTTGTGATGTATGCTTTTAGTAATATCATTTAACTAGAAATTAACATTGATCGAATATTGAGTCTCCTAAAACCAATTAAATTAAGGGAATTGTCTATCAGGTACATAAATATCTATGAAGAAATTTTTTTATTTACTACCAATGTATTAATGGAGATTTATGTTACCCATAAATATCATGGTTTTTATGAGAACATAAAGATGGAATTCAAAATAAATTTTAATAATACAAATCATGGAGGTAAGAAGGTGAACTTTCATTTATTCTTTATTTTTGGAAGGAAATATTATGAAGGGAGCTATTAAATTCTTTAATTGTGGAAAGGAATGTGATATGGAAATTGAGTGATGAAGTGTTTTGATGAATATAGATAATTATATGAATATGGAGAAATTTTGAAAAAAAAATGAACCACCCACACTCTAGCACTTCAAATGAAAGTTGTATCAGTATTATCATAACCAGTTCTAAAATATGGTGGTTAATGATGATGATTTATGTCAAAAGCCTCTTAATACCAACGAAAAAGGAAAATATCATGTCATTACTATTATTGATATTATATATGATATTGAAGTGGTGAAAGGTGAAATTAACATCCATTGTAAATCTAATAATGTCAAATTTGATTCTAGATCTACCAATATTTTATATCTAAATAAGTTTATAATGGTATCACAATACCACCTCAATTATTAGATGTTGAATTAGTATTGAAAACACATAATGGTATGATGATCAAATATCAAGTCTCTTAATCCTATTAGATAGATTTTTGTGGGAATATCCACCATAAAAAATCTTATTCTTCTTCTTCTAGTTAACATAGATGTGATTTTTGGAATGGTATTAATTTCTTTATATAAATCCCATATCAATTTCCAATGAATTAATTTCACATTGGACATTCTAAAAAACCTCTGATCACCTATTGATGCAAGGATAAATATAAAAATCCAAATTAAATTATATCCATTTTATTTTTATTTATTCCTATTCAAAATTGATATTTATGTCATGATATCCAAGTATAAAATTTACATTTAATTCATTCTTATTTTATGAGAGTTGTTTTATGTCTTTTTAAAGAGTTTCCTAATCTTACTCTAAAATGTGAAATTAATTTTTCAATAGAACTCATACTTGGAGGTAATCCTATTTTAATGTATTCATATAGAATTTCCCTGATTGTGTTACAAGAATTTATTAAGAAACTATGTGAGAATCTTGATAAAAATATTCATTTAACTAAGTGTGTAACCATGGAGTTAATTTTTTCTTTTTGTTTAGAAGAATAATGGATCAATTTTAATCTGTATTAATCATTAGGAAATTAATTAGACTACAATCAAGAATAAGTATCCTACTCCTCGTATTAATGAATTTTTTAATAAATTATGTGAATCAAAATATTTTTCCATTATTGACCTTCATTTTGGATATTATCAACTAAAGGTCAAAAGTGAAGGCACATTCAATAAAAACTTTTATAAGAGGTACAAACACAATAATTTTTTATTGATGGGATTTGCTCTTAATAATCCCCTACTATCATAATATATTTAATGAATTAAGTCTTTAGATATTAACATGATTAGTTTGGAGTTGTAATTTTAGAGGATATTATCACATATTTAAAGAGACGGGAAGAGAATGATGATTACTTGAGGATTTCACTAAGGACCATATTTTTGGATAATTTGTATCCAAAATTCACCATGAGTGTATTTTGGATATAAAAAGATTAATTTTTAGGTCATATATTTTCTGGAATTGTAATATTGGTGGATCTATCGAAGACCAATGTTATTCAATATCAATCCAAAACAACCATGGTGATTGAGATCAATAATTTTATTAGATTGGAATGATATTATTGATAATTTATAAATATTTTTTAATTTAGATCTAATAAACTAACCATGTTAACTCATAAGTGATCTAAGTTACTTTGGATTGAAAAATGTGAAGAAAATTTCAAGGAACTAAAGAGTAGGTTGGTCATAACACATATACTCAAACTAAAATACAATAGAGAATTTTTTTATCTGTATCGATGCATCAAATAAGGGTTTGGGATGTGTTCTCGTATTTAATTATATAGTGATAGATTATACCTCCTAAAAATTTAATGTTAATGAGAATAATTACCAGACCCATAACTAGGAGTTATCAATAGTAATATTTGCATTAAATATATGGAGGCATTACCTTTATGGATAAAGCTATAACATATTTAAAGATCATAAAATTTTAAATTATATATTCACAAATAAATAGATGAATATTCACTATAAAATATGTTTGGAGTTGATTAAAGATTATGAATGCCCAATACATTAACACCCTGGGAAAGTGAACAAGGTGGAAAATGATTTGAGTTGAAAAGATCATGATATATTATCTAAGATAAGGAATAAAAAAGATCCAACAGTTGTGTATAATAAATAGATATACCATGAAAACTTTAATAAAGGTTACATATATTTTATTTCTCAAATGATTATTCAACCATCTATCTAGGTGATGAAAAAAATAGTGAATAGGGAATATGTACAACTATAAAAGAAGTTAAGACAAGTTACTTAGTTTAAACTTGATTGTGATTGAGTGATAAAGTTTAGAAACTGGGTATATGTTGCATAAATACTAGACATGAGGAAGGAACTAATGGATGAAGCTCATAGGTTATCATTATATATTCACCTGGGAAGTACAAAGATATATAGTGATATGAAAGTGTATTTAAAGTAGGAAAACATGAATAGAGATATTGTAGAGTATATATCTTCATCCTAGGTATGTTATAAATATATATCCAAGCGTTATAAGAGAATTATAATGGGATGTTATATATATTACCTAAAAATTGGAAAACACCACCATGGATCTCATCATTAATCTCCCCAAAACTTCTAAAATCCATAATTCTATTTGGGTTGTATTAAATCACCTTATAAAGTCACACATTTCATTACTATTATAGAATATTAATCTCTATATCATATTTTTGTGAAATAAATTATGTAAAGGGAAAGGTTCTATGTAATACCACATTCTATTATATCTGATCAGGTTCCAAGGTTTTTCACAAAGTTCTAGATAAGACTTTAGTAAACTATAGATACAATGTTAAATTTTAGTGCATCTTATCAACCTCAAATAGATAGTTATTCTAAGATAATAATTTCATATCAATAGGATATGTTGGGATATTTTTCTTAGTATTTCAATGGTATTTTGTATCTACACATTCCTCTTGTCAACTTCTCTTATAAAAATAGTTTACACTCTAGAATTCGTATTTCTCTTTATGAAACCATCTATAGAAGAAAGTGTAAAACTATAATATTCTGGGATAAATTCTAAGAATGAAAATATTATTATGATAAAATTCTAAGGAAATGGTAGGGATGTTTAGGGCCATTAAGCAACACATCAAGGTAGCTCAGAGTCGAAGGAAATATTATGTTGAAAATAATTAGTGAGATCTAGAATTAAAAGTTAGTGAGGGGGTATTCATATTAATTTTTTCCTAGATGAATCTTATTAGATTAAAAAATAAGTTAATGATGATATTTGAGTGTATTGATCTATTTTAGATTCTTGATTGATTAGGGATGATATCTTATCACTGGGTGCATCCACCGAACATTTCTCAAGTTCAGGATGTGTTCTATGTATCTTTCCTAATGAAGTACATACCTGATCTTTCACATATACTTAAAATTATGGTTATATCACTGGATAATAATCTCTCTAATTAATTATAACCATTTGAAATCTTGGATCTTAGAGATAAAGTGTTACAAAAGAAGACTACTCACCTAGTTATTTACCTTTTGCGGAGTAAATGTTTTGGAGAAGCTGAATGGGAACCTGAAGATGTGATTAAATATAGATATCCTCATTTTTTGGTATCTACATGAAATAATTTGAAGGTATAAATTCATTTTAATGGGGGTATAATTTAACACCTTTTGATTTTATATGTATTTCCTTTAAAATAAACATGAATTATTTGATAACTAGCTTTAAATTCAACCCTGATTCTAAATGAATAATGATATAGTATACCATTATATCACTTTTATTGGATTGTTGGGTATGAATATTATTTAAAAAATTATTAAATATATGAGTAATTGGTTTATTTAATAAAAATTTATTTATAAATAAGTACCCAATTTTTAGTAAAGTCATTTTATGCATCAAAAATATGTTTTCTTAAAAAATGGTTTTATTTAATTTTTTGAATTAATATTATAAATAATTTTCTCCATAATTTTAATTTTAATTTTATAAAAATTATATCAATTTTTAAATCATCATATCAAAATTATCTGAAGATAAAATTTTGGTATTCTTCTAAAAATATTAACTTTTTAGTTAATAAAAAAATGATTTTATAAAAAATTGTCTCTTACCTTCAGGTATTTGAAAATTTATATTTTATATTGAATTAATATTAATGTTTAATTAGTTAATTTTAATTAAAAATTATCCAATTATTTTCATTATAATTTATATTATGCTTAATTTTTTTGTATAAAAACATTATTATACATAAAAAATCATTTTCCAGGAAAAATATTTTTCGACCAATTTTTCAAGTTTATTTTAAAACATATTTATTCCACGCATAAATATTGAATTTAAATAAATTTATTTAATATTTGAAATAAAAATAATAAAAAATATTCAAAAATTCAACTTAAATTTTTATCTTTATGAATAATAACTATGTTAAAATTTTATTACAACAATCAAAATTAAAACAGGTTTATTGGGGGTTAAACAATGTGATAATGGTATAATATTAATATTAAATTTTATAAATACTATTTGAAAAAAATATATATTTCAACCCTCTATCATATCTTATTTTAATATGAGTTATTAGGAATCATTTTCCTTGAGTATGAAATTTTTTATATTTTATTCTATTGAAAAATTTAAAAGCATGTCATCTTTATCCATTATAAAAGTACACATAACATATTCTTTATTTACCCCAATTTGAGTCACATATCCAGAACAAGCCCTGAAAAATTATTTTCTAAACTTCCCTGTACATTAAGTATAATTTTTGGCCTTCTTGAAAGACTATTCCAAGGGTCATTAAGAAGGAATCTAAAGAATTTGTACTGAAGAAGAGGTAATCGCATACCCAACCTCTTTCAAATAATTTCATCATATACCACTTATAAATTAATGTTATTAATAATAATATAAAATCTTTAGAATAAAAATTATATTATAATTTTTTTATCATTATAAAACGACCATTATGAGGCCTCATTCCCTCAATTTTTTAATGAGTGTATCGGTCTTGCGTATATGTGGACTACCACATCCACTTAGAGACATGATTCAATTTACATCACCATAATTATAGATTGGGTAATATGATGGATTTAATTTTTATATATAATATTAATGGCATATTAATACATTTGTAATTTTTATATCTTGTCAACCTTTTTACCCTCCCTTCTGTTGAAAAACAATAACATCACTTGTGTATATGTATGGACTACCACCTCCATGAAGTGATACAATTGATTTTTCATTTTTTTTATTTATATGGATGGTAATAGGTAAATATTTAATGAATAAATTTGATTTAAATTTTATAATAATTATTATATTAAGGGAAATTTTTATTTCTCTTCGTTTCATTCCAATAATCAAAAATTCAATACATTGCTTATGTGTGTGTACGGACTACCATCTCCATGAAGTGATGTAATTTATTTTTCAAAACTAATTTAGATGAATAATAATTAAAGTGTATATTTAAAATAAATATAAAAATTATTTCATGATTAATTTTCTATAGATTATAGAACCACTATCAAATTACAATTACCAGATCTACTAACATTAAACTTTCATGAAAAATGAAATAGTTAACATACAGAAATAATGATTTTAATGAAGCATTGTTAATAAATGGGTGATAAGATGTTATAAGTAAATCATATATGATATTAATATTTTTTATATGGTTATGTGATATTAGTATAATAACTTTAAATTTATTATAAAAGATATTGGATTTATTTTTATGCAAATCAAACTTGAGTTAAGGGTTCTTACGTTACAGTCCCATTTTTACTGGGATTATTTGTACATAAAATTTTTATCATGAAATTACTTTCTCTTTATCTACCATATTACATGTACTTTATTATCATCTATTTGTTTTCATATATTATATTTTTTTCCCTTTAATTTTTTTCTCTTTAAGTATTCAAGATATAGAAATAATGTTTTTAAGCAAAATTATCTTTAATTCCCTCTTCAGTTGAATGTCTTTTTTATTCCATTTCCATGTTTTATAAAATAAATTAATAATCATTTTAATCACCACCAATTATTTATTAAATTCATTTTTATCCAATTTTTACTTTATATAAAATTGTTTAATGAAATCCTCTTTTTATTTTATGGATTAGGTGATTTTGAATTGTTACCAAAAATGTGAATAGAAACATTTTTTAACATACACAACACGAACGTTATTTCTTGATTTCATCAGAATACAATGATTTGATGTACTATTTAAAATTTTCTAAGGCTAGTTCAAAAAAATATTTCCGTAATATTTTGGATAATTTTTTATTGTGATTATAAGATTTAAAAATGAAAAGGTTATTTTTCGCATGAAATGTTCCAGTGATATTTCAAATCCAATTGTTATATATGATGAAATCCTTCGTGTTAAATATTTATCACTAGAGATATTATTATAATATAACAAAATTATTCATTTTATGGATGGTTTATAGTTTTGAAATATTGATGAAACATGATTTCCTTTCCATGGGTAGAGTTATAATGATTTTTTTCATGATCTTATGGCATACATATGAATAGTTTATGAATATACAATTGATGATCCTAGAATTATATATCCCTCCAATTCATTGGGTAAAGATTAATGTTATATGATCTCAAAGGGTATGTGGGGGTTATTCCATTCCAAAAAAAAGAGGGTACATATGAGGTTATCATAATCCCAAATGAGGGTACATGGGAGGTTATCCCAAGACTAAATCACATATAGAGGTGGTTAGCACAAGCCTAACATGTGATGAATTTCCTAGTGGGTAGACTTGATAAAATATCTCAAATATTGTGATTACGTGATCTTATTCCAAGATAATTCTCTCAGGGATCATGTTATTTGATTCCATTATGATAAATGACTCATAAACTATAAATATTTATTTTATGACTCGTGAATACGATCTATGAATTTATAATAATTCTTTTCAAATGATGAGATCATGTTATCATACCCTTATTTTCATGTTATTCTTAAATAAAAATTTTATCTCCCTGTTTTACCCTTCTCGATCATCTGAGCTCACACTTTATTAAGTTTCTCTTTCCTGAGTATTTGAAGGTTGGTTTTAAATTTGATATGCCTAAGAAGGGTTCCGGATGTTAAGAACTATATAGGAGTGGATATAGATCTTTTATGTACTAGATATTTATATATATATGTTTCCAATGACACTAAATCTTTAAGGTTCTCATGTGGTTCATGATGTTAGGCAATGAATGTTTATCTAATAATATGTCTTATTTATATAAGAATATTATTGGTCGATATAACAACTCCCAGACTCCATACAATGATAAATAAAAATTTATATCTATTATTTACCAAGTAATCCATGTAACACCCCAATATATCAATATATGATCACCTTTAATTAAGTCAATATATTCGATAAATTGATGTATATGCCACACTACACTAAAACGAAACTTCATCATATTTATATAAGAATATAAATATTATGTAATTCTATTTAAAACAAGTTTTTGAATTACCCTGTATAACTAAGATTATACTATTTATAAAATATTTATATAATATAATATAATATATAATTTTAAAACCTATTAAATTCATTTGATATAGTTAAAACAACTAATACAGACATTTTATTCCAAGAAATGTATTTTTTTGAAAATTTCCATTTTATATGATATTTATTTCGACTTCATGAAACTTGTGATAAATGAGTAAAAATATATTTTTTATAATATTTTTATAATAATAATTAAATCAGTAAATGGTACAAAATATGAATGAGAATTTTTATTATTCTAAAAAGTTATTTTCCTACAAAAATATTTTTTTCATTATATTATATAATTTTATTTAAAAGTAAAATCTATATTTATTAAAATTTAAATTTCATAAAAATAATTTCTTTATTGGTATTTTCATGTATATATCATATTGAGATAATTTTTTGGGATTTTTCCAAAATCATTTATTTTTAGGCACATAATGGAAAATAATATTTTTATGTGTAACATTATTTTAAAATATTATCCGTATATATGTATTAATTGAATATTTATGAAACCTTTTTAGAAGTAAAAATATTTATTTTATAAGTATCTTTATAATTTAAAAAAAAATTATTTACAAACCAATATTTCATATTTTAAAACTTAAGTTGTATTTTTCAAAAATTATAATTAATACACATACATATATTATTTTAAAATTATTTATTGTCCTTATTTAAATTGACTAAAAAAATGATTTCAAATTTGGAGTAATTAGGCAAAAATTACTCAATAAAAACTACTTTATTTTTTAGAATAATGAATAATTTACCTTATGTAAAAACTAGTTAACTAGTAAAATCATAAATGATTAAAGTGGTATAAGGAATGAAAAATAATAAAACATGTTTTAAATTTATAGGTTGAGAGATTATATGAATTACTACATCCTCCACTCTAATATTTTCTATTTTAGAGAAACTGGACATGTTTAACATGTGATCCCTTTATATTAAGTTGAAATATTTACAAAAAAATCCATTCTCTCCATTTATAAAAGGGGCCTCTCATCACCCCTTAAGCACCACTCTAAAAATTATATTTTAACCTAAAAACAACATCATTTTACATCCCCTAGAATCAAATTTCTTTAATTTTATATTATGGTCACAAGATATTATATTATGCCTTCCATTTTAAAGGGATTATCAAAGAGAATCTCAAAGTGCTCAATGCGAGTTATCATTTTTTACATAACTTCATTATTTTCTATTTTTATTTTAAAATTATAATTATATAATACATATTTAATAACATTAAAAATGAATATTTAATTAATTTTATTATTCTATTGGAATAATCAGTAAACACCTTTTCCATTTTCTGCAATAAAAAATGAAAATTGTCATGTGTGCATTTTAAGGACTACTACCTCCAAGAAATATTGTGTTTTATTTGATTCACCACCTCCTAATAATGGTATGAATGGGTAATTTAAAAAATAATTATAATATTTATATAATACGTACGATTATTAAATAATATAACATATTACTTTATATCATTCTAAGATAACAAAATCATCATCCATGTGTACACGTAGACTACTGCATCCATGAAATGATGTATTCCATTTTTAATTACCACATTTCAAGGAAGGATTTAAAAGAAAAATATGATGTTTTTTATATAGTTAATTTATTTTTTTGAAAAATTGGAGAAATTATAAATTATATCATTAAAAATTATTGTTGTTAATATATTCATTTAAAAATAGTGTACTATGAGGAAAATAATATCTTACTTCTATATAATAACTTCATATAAATTATATCCTCATTATAAATATTTAATGTTATAATATATAAAAAATATAAATACCATATAAGATCATTATGCTTCTGGTATAATGATCTTACAACTATACCACCTCATAATTGTCAATTAATCTTGGTAGGACAATGTTCATGATGATTTAACCACCTACTTGAACAATACTATGGATTTTTATAATATATGACTATGAGAACTAATTTACCTATATAATATGATAAAAAAATTAAATGATACTTTTTTGGTTCTGGTATGGTTATATCAATATTTAAATTATTAATTAAGTAATAACCCTTTATTCATTCACAATCATTTAATCATGCTCATCACTGATTTCATATTGATGGTTTGTAATAAAAACTACGATGTAATGAAATTATAATTTTATAAATATCATTAAAAATATATTCTAGTGTCTTTAATTATCTTTGAGTTAAATTTTTAACAAAATTTAATTTCAACATTGTTTGTAGAGAACTAGTTTAAGGAGATAATCATTACTTACACCTCGTGATGAAATTAGTTTAAAACTATCAAATATATATATATATATAATGATTATAAATAAAGAGTATAATAGTAATAATTTTTAATAAGGTTATTGGGTATGTATTTAATTATCTTAATTTTACTATTCAAGATGTTTGGTTCATCTTTAGAATGAATCAATACAAAGATAAAAAATTTCGCCTCAAATTCCTCTTTTTTTTGACATGTTTGGTACTATGAACCTAATTTAATTTATGTGTTGTATATATTTCCTATATTAGATATCATATCATGAATTAACTTTTAATAAAATAATTTATGTTCAATTACAAGGTCTATATTTCAATGGGTTTTGATTAAAATATTACTCATACTGCAAAGGTTCTTTGTCTCAAACATTAGTTACTTAAGACATGCTCATGTTATGCCACAAGTTTTCCTTTGAATATTGTATCCACTAAAAATGGATATATATTCATCATATAATTTATTTATTCATTTTAAATACTTATCAAAATATATTCCTTTTCATAAAATGCATTTTTATTCAGTAGTTACCCCATTTTTAACACTTTATGATAACTCAATTTCTATTAATTATGTTAAGATAATTTCTACTATACATATATGTTTTTTATATTTTATACAATGATTATATTATGTTGTATTTTATTTATTCATATAGATAAATTATAAAACCCATTCATGAAATATATCTTACTTCATTTAATATGGTTCTTATAAGGGATATTAATAACTCAAGTCTCATTTCCATGAGTTATATTGTTTTATTTTGAACCTCTTTCATACATACTTGGTTTCTTCCATATTATTATTTTGTTTTATGGTGATTTTAAAAACTCTATGTTAAACAATATATTTAGATATAAATTAATGTCTTCATAATCTTTTATAATGTGTGTTTTTAGGAACGGCATTTTTTAAATAATAAAAAGGGATTTTTTTTCACTTTCATTTATTTTATCTTTCTTTCCTCATTTATCCAAGATAAACATTATAAAACATTAAGGATCCATTAAAATAGATTATTTTTCAAAGTAAAGTCTTTTTTATCATTTTGAGTCTAATTTTCATATTTTATATTTGAATGAAATATGTACATTTTAATTTTATGTTAATGATAAAAATATTTTATAAAATATATTTTATATTTTCACTTCCATTTTAGCTTTCATATTTAAAAGTCTTTACCATAAAGTATTTTATATTTAATTATTTAACCTCTAATAAATAAATTTATAATTTTGTGGATTGAACTCATAGTAATAAACAATTCGATTATTGATCTCTTATTTGGTGATATCATTCAAAACATTATTTTCGCATAGTTTTTTCATTTACGTTGAAAAATTTATATGTTTTATTTTTTCCACTAGGGATATATTCTTTTGAAACCATGTTCCATATTTATATGAATGGATTATGATCATGTTATTACATAATTTAATTAAATGTATACTAATTACCCTAAATGGTATGAACATATCATTTAACAAAATCTTGATTGGAGGATGTTCACTAATAAAGAATTTTTATTTATTGGCTGAGGAAGTATTGAAATTCATGATTATTATTGTCTTCCAAGGATGGTTTATTTTTTATTGAAATTCAATATTATTCATTATATGGATATCCATATTTTTATTTATCCAGATGTTTCTTATGGTATTTAATGAAATGTATTATTGACCCTTATGGTGAATGTATTTGACTTGATCATATGACGGGTGGTTTCCAGCATTATATAGCTCCTTGATGCATATACATGTATCATGAAACTAAAAAACTTGTATTTTGGGGTATACCTCTCCCTATATCATTAAAGTGTTTTGATATAAATCATTGAAATCACGTTTTTTATGTCTTGAACTATATATTACATAAGTATTGAATTATTAATTATTATTATCCATGTTTTCATTTATTTTCATGGATATTTATTTATCTCAATTTTATTTGATTATTAAATTATTCACATTATATATATTTTCCATATTATATACACCATTTTTATGTCTTTAACAACTCTAATTATATGTTTCCCTTACAGAGTGTTTCAGGTCACCCCATTTTTTTGTTTATATTCTCTAAGATATGAATAAAATAAGTTAATATAACATGTTAATTGGGATTTATTGTATGGAATAATTATTTGAAGATTCTGAAAACTCAATATGTAATATGAAATTTCTTTTATAATGGTAAAAATGTCTTCTTGGTACAAATAAAATGGGATTTTTTAGATAATTTTGTCACTTAATTATATAAAGTACTGAACCTAAAATGTCTTGGGAAAATAAATAATGAAATATTTTATTTATGTCATGTAATAATGGGAGCGTTATTTGTATAAATCTAGATTTTATATTAAATTTAGTAAGTAAAGTGTTTATTTATAGAATGAGATCTGGGAGTGTGAGAAAGGGGTGATATGGTTGCTATCAGAGTAGGGTATAGAAAAATTTAGAGATTTGGATGTTTGTTGAGGATAATTTAAGGATTCATAAGTTAAGGTTTATCATAGTTTTGAAGCTATACATAACCATTTTACATGTTGTATGACTAAATATTAAGGTAATAATACTCATTTTCAAAGTGGAATGGGGTAAGATAACATCAGTGAAAACCCAAGGGATAAGTAAAAAAGACGAATTATATTTATATGATAACATCATAAAGTGTTGATAAAGTAGATATTATGTGGTTCCCCTATAACTTACATCCCTATTTTTAAACTAAAAGTGGATTTGAGCTCTAGAATAGATATACCTATGGTTAATAACCCCAGAAATTGTGGATTGGATAATAATTCTATCATTTCCTACTGTAACATAAAGAGTCTTGGATACAAAAATAGTTTGAAACTCGTGATGTATATTCTTTGGTTAATCAAAATCTCATTAAAAACCAAAAGTAATGATTTATGTATGACGTTAACTAATTATGTTAGAGAACCAAATAGAAAATTTTCCTCGTATAACCAAGGATTTAAAAAATAGTTTTATAGTTTTAATTAAAATTTTCATATGATTAATATAAAGGTATCATAGTGAAACACATATTCATATTTATGTGTTTAAATTCATATTTTAGACATTAGAATAACAATTTTTGTTTTTTTTATTTGGATGAAATATGATCATGAAGATGAAGTTAGGAATGGTATATATCTAGAAACTACTATGACTTATAAACAAACAAGGAAGAATTATTCCAATGACCTAAATTTGTAATTGGGTACCTGGATAGATCTTCTAACTGTATGTTAGGACATTACTCGTGCTTCCTTATTATTTCTTTATTATGGGATAGGATGTAACATTAGATTAATATTTGATCTTGTAATCAGGCTTCCTTACAGAGTTGGAGTCTTTAATTTATTTATTTTTTAGTGTATCTTTCTATCCCAAGTGTATGTATTAGCTACTATATATTGATTACTTTTATTTATGTCTCATCATGTTCATGCATGGATAGTTTATTAGTACTTTCTAGTTTGTTTGTTTATTATATGTTTTTAGAGACTCGTGTATCTTTCATTATTTATTTTCTTTAAATATTTCCTCTATTATTTAGTACCAATCCAAAGGGTATAGTATCCCCACTATAACTCCATTAGACCCTCACTTCTAGTCATTAGCCTCTGGCGTAGGGGGATGTATGTTTGAGGCTATCTGTCACTCAGGTTTGGTTAATTATTAGTGAATTGGAATCATTAAATTACATGGTTTTATGGATACTTCATGATTAATAATTGAGTAGGTTTAGAGTATCAGCGATATGATACCCAAACGTTTTTTAAAATTAATTTTTTTAATAGGATTAGTTGTGGCGGTAACAGGCCGGTAGGGTGCAACAAATGGGAGGAAAACTATGTATGTGTGGAGTCATGTTGTTAAAAAGATGTTATGTAACACCCCAAGAATATAGAATACATTTATATTTAAATAAATATTATTTATTTGATATATTGTTTTACATGCAACATCAAGTTTAAACGAACTACGATATACTATTAAAATGTTATTATTTAATGTAAAAGTTATAGCCTAGTTTTTGGATTAGTGGGTATGAATAGGACTAACTAAATTATGAAAATTTATTTTTTACACAATTATAAAATTAATTCATCGGTTATTAATTGGGTATAAATTAAAATAAAATCATTTTAAGGTAAAAGATATGTTTTTCTAAAAATAGGTTTTTATGTGCGTACGGTGTTTCTATATTAATAAATTAAATTAATCTATATTAATGAATGATTTTAATGAAATTTATATATTATATATTAAATAAATTTTTTTATAATTCATCTAATGATTTCTACTGGGAATGGAATAAGAATAGATCTCATTTTATGTTTAAAAATGCATTTATCTAAAAACGGTTCTCATTGCAATTTTCATGCTTATTTAAAAAAACATTTATGCCACATATAGAAATTAAATATTTTAAAATGGATTAAATATTTTGAATCATTATATTTGATATAATTTAATATGTTCAACTTAATTTTTGGTCATTGTGAATAGTAACCATGTCAAAGATTTATCACCTTGATAAGGGTAAAATTGGTAAAACATGGTTAAAACTAAGGGGTAAAGATTTAAAATCTCTATAACACTTTCCTTTATCCTATTGAATGAAATTTTTAAAAACAATATGTGTTTAAGGAGTTAAATAAGGTATTTTAAAAATTATTTTGAATTTTGGAACCTAATCATGACTTTTGTGAAGATAAGTTATATTTTATTCAAATTTAAAACTATTTTTGATTCTTTCCATTTAATGGTATGGTTGGAAGGTTAAATTTGGCTCTATATTTATAAAAAATTATTAAAAATTTATTGTTTTATCAAATGACCAAAAAATTATGGAAAACTACTTTTTTAATTTATTTCAATGTAAAGTGTTTTCTATGCTTAAATTAGGTATTTTCCTAAAAACTGTTTTTCATGCATTTTTTGTTCTTATATTAAAAGTAATTTCTACCACCTATTGAAATTTAATATGATATAATGAATTTAAAATTTTAAATAATCATGTGTAATTTTTTTTAAATTATTATTTTATTTTTGGTCATATAATTAAGTTATCATGGTAAAATGTTAAGCTATCAAGGTTAAAGTTAAATTTGGTTTAAAGTGGTTTAACTATTATATAAGGATTAAATTGTATCCAAAACTTATCTAAATTTGATTATTCAAGTTTATTTCGACTTTATCTCATATTATATAAAAATTTGTGGTGTCTTGGGGTCACTCGACATGATTATGATATATATATATATATATATATATATATTATTTTGTTATTTAAGTAGTTCAAAGTGTGTCCTTCCCTCACTTATAAAATGGAACCTCTTATCCTCCCTTATACATAAAGTTTTATACTTAAAAATTATCCAAGTCATACCATAATATCATCCCAGTTTCATTCCCCATGTCCTAGAGTTTTTATTATTTCCAAAATATCATCCTTTCATGGATTAAGGTGTGAGTCAAAGAAAGTTTATCAATGAAGAGGTATAGATCTTAACTGAGTACTTCCAATTTTATTTCTTCTTATAACTCCACTAAATATATAGTATACATTCTAAAATAATTAATTTTGTATCTTAAATATAATGAATTTTTATTATGATGTTGGGATGACAATTATCCACCATATTTTTATCCTATGGGAAAAGAAAAAAACGCTTGTGCGTACATGTAGACTACCACCTCCATGAAGTGATGTGTTTAGTTTTAAATTATCACTTAAAATTTATGGAGTTACTAAATATATATAATATTTATGATTTTATTATAGTTTTATAAATTTGAATTACTATTTACTTTTTTTGTTCCATCCATTAAAAAGTGGAAACATCACTCAAATATAAGAATGGAATACCATCTCCCCAAAGTGATAAATTTAATTTTTCATAAACTCTTTATATGAATGGTTATAAAATTGTATATACTGATTAAATATGATACTCATTACATGATTAACATTATTTATATGTTAGAACCATGATTAAAGTACAAGGATCAGGAGTGCTGAACCCAAACATGCATGCAAATTGAAGGAGTTGTCACCAAAAATAATGATTTTAATAAAGAATTATTAATAAATGGGTGATAAAATGTTTTAAGTGAATCATATATGGTATTATTGTTGGATTTTCACTAAAATATATAAATATATGTGTGTGTGATATTATATATATATATATATTTAATAAATTCATGTGATGAAATTACTTGTATTCATGTATTAAATATACATGAGATCATAAATATATGTGTCTGTGCGTGATGTATATTTATTTCAATGCTGGATATGAAGTCTATAAGAATAGTTTCAAACTATTCATATAGGAAGGAAAACCATTGGTATACCCTATACCAATTTTTTTCCAAACTGTTGGGCAGTTTGTCATTGGGATAGGCCTATACCAATGGTTATTCCTAAACCGTTGGTATAGGGTAGTGTAAATTTCAGTATTCCAATGGTTTTAAAAAAATTGTTGGTATATATTTATACCAACAGCTTATTAACCATTGGTATATAGAATCATTTCAGAGTTTACCAATGGTTGATCAATCGTTGTTATAGAGTTTTACCGATGGTTTTGATAAACTGTTGGTAAACATGTGTTATACAACACAATACCAATAGTTTAAAACTGTCGGTATAGGGTATTTCCAAAAAACTACACAGTAACTAGTAGAATCCCCTTCTTTGTATACACCTACATACAACACTAAAAACAACACAAAAAACACCAATGTAATAGCACATAAAAATAGCAGACTCCCCCCAGTACGGAATGTATTAATATTTTTTGGTTCAACCTCTTTGAGCTACTATAAAACTATTCCCAAAATACCCAGTAAATAATGACATATATAAATGTTGTTTTATTTTGAACACTAGATCACTACACCTTCATTCATATTATAATCCCCCTTCATTGTTTTTTATAGGGATTTTTCATTCCCTCCATGGCATTTACCACAACATAGTATTCCCCATTTCAATCTTCATATAAGAACCACTATTCTAACTAACCCATTTCAATTTATTTGGTGAAGAAATATTTAAATTTTTACTTTACACAAAATGGTAACAAATATTTTATCCTGGAGTATTCAATGTCATTTTTCGTTCCCATACACACACTACAAAATTATCATTTTAAAGATGAAATCCTTGTTATTATCCACTATGGAGTGTTATCTACTACACCATGATATAGTTAAAACTTATTTTTCAGAAAATGACATGAAAAATCATCATTTCTTGGGTAAAAAATATATTTTACTTCCCATATGAGCATTATAAATTATTTTGGATATAAAGACAGTGTAATAAAGACAACATCACTTCATTGTTCACCAAAATTACCTCCAATATTCTTCTAATCGTATTCAATAAATCATATAACTTAGAATGAATCTCACCTCACTTGAAATAATATTAATAGGCTAAGATGGAATATGAGTCACATATAACAGATGTGTTGAAAAAAATACAACACCAAATCCATTTACTCATATACACATTATCTTCACATCAAAAACATTCCACTTTTTAAAAATAAATCTTCTTAGGGTTTATTTAACATATCTAAAACTATTAGTCATTTATATTTTCTAACAACTTCCTATCAATAGTCTCCTAATTTGGATTTTTTTACAAAATATTAAATTAAAACAACCACCAAATCTATCATGTTTATATCAACCATAAAAACATAAATCACACATTCAAATAATAATTTAATCATCATTTTATCATTATATTCCTACATCAGTGAAATAAATGAAAAGGTGAAAACATGATAATAAAATTAACACTAATGAAAAAAATATAAATAATACCTCACTAAAAAGAAAAACTCCTAAAAATACTCTACAAACATCTGCAAAAACACTACATAATAATAATGAACACAACACTTGAAAACAAAAATAATACAACACCTGAAAAAAAACACTGAACTAGAAAAAATACCACATTGTAAATACACATAAAAATATTGAAAATATACAATACAATGACAGGGAAAATTACAACACTATAAATCACAACATTCCACTAGAATACATCTAAAAATAAGTATGGTATCCATAGAAAAAGAAGAATGATATCCACACCAAAGTGAAAACTTGGGAAAAAGAACACTAGATAGATTGAGAAATAGAAATCCATCCTTGTTGTGTTTCTATTATTGATTGATGAGTTTAGTATTTACAATAATTGAATTATTTTTTTATAATATGTTCTTGATGGTAGGTACTGATTTTTATAGACTTATTCAAATTAAGGTTTGTAATGAAATTCAGTAGAATGCTTACTCATAGAGAAATTGAAGAAACCATCCATGAATTTGTGGATTAATGGAGCCATCGTCATCACCCAGATGGTGAGAGACCAATAACCTTTAGAAAGTGGAAATGATACTAGATCAAAATGGTGTTCCATATTATAAAGAATCAAAAGATAATGAGTCAAAGTAAGATGAATAAGAATTGGTATAATGAAAATGAATAAGCTCAAGTTATTCATCCAAGAGTTCGAGTGTATGATTTGGTGGATCTTGTGACTCACCAAAGGAATCCTAGGTAGTATGAAGGGCCATTGTTAATACATTTAGAGTCTAATAGATGTCAATGTGATGGAATTGTTTTCCATAATGTTATAAAATGATGTTTCTATGGACACTTCTGGAATAAAGTCCATGAGTAGTGGAATAGTGCACACCACCATGTCCTTGAAAAGATGTCATGGCACTATGATCTATCATAGAGAAACTAAAGTAGGATATAAAATAATATTTGACTCAAAAAGACAATTATAAAAATATGAGATGTTGATTGTGGTTTGACTTTCTAGAATATATATCACATTGGTGGAAAAATTGGAAGTTATTCCATGAAGAAGAGATAAGAGGGAGGATTTACCACCAAATGATAATCAAGGTCCATACCCGTAAGAGATATAATTTTTATCTTTCTCTAGATAGAAAAAAAATCATTTTCCAAATGATCATTCATAATACATGTGGAGGATTTTATGAGTTGTATAAGACTGAAAGAATCCCCCTTGGCACTAAGGGATACTAAAATCCAAATACACTAATTACATTATCAAAAAAGATGAAAATACATTGGTAAAAGGTTTTATGATTAAAACTATATAGTATTTAGGCTACCTGAGTCAATCATAATGTGAACTACCTAATCACACATATATTCAGTCATATCCAATCATCTAACATCATATGTCAGTAATATCAGTCAAAAATATAACAGATCAATTTGTCCCTCATTACCATCACTATCATCCCCATCATCAATAGCCTCATCCTCACCCTAATCCTCACCCTCATCCATATCCACATCTTCATCCTCTTCCTTACCCCCTTCTCCATCCTTGGCATCATTCTCTCCCTTGTCCTTCGTCTCGACCTCATCCTCATCCTCATCCTTGGTCTTGACATCATCCTCATCCTTGGCCTCTTCCTTTCAATCGTCATCACTAGAAATGACATAGTCTCAACCAACACTTATACTTCGACCTAGTTTGCTATATAATGAACGCATTGACGATATATATTCATCGCAAACTATATTTTCCATTGGTGTAAGTGATGGACATAAAACTTTCATCAGTTTCATATACTCATTATTTTCCCTAACAACCTATTCTTCCACATGTTTGGACCTTTTTCAGTATATTCTTTCCATGCCTTAACCTTTTCCAACTCATTGGAACTACAAAAGGTACTTGAATAGGGTCAATACCTCATTGAGACTATACTCTTCCCAAGTTGGCAGCATACTCTGTCAGGGTGCTCATCTCCCAACACCTGATGTAAGTGATCATTTAGCCCAAAATTGTCAGGTTCCTGGGCATCAAGGGCCTCTAAATCATAATTTTACAAATATAAATAGATTATTAAGTTAAAAAAATAGATATTAAAATTTTAAATCAACAAAGTAAAAATTACAATTTTCTACTGTTTCGGTTTATTAACCGCACTTCCATGTTTTTTCTTTCTAATCAAGAAAAGTAGTTTTTCTAAAACAAAATTGAAAATGGGTTACCAATAATGAATCTCATAACTAAATTTATATCAAAACTTTAGAAATACAATAAATTATAGAGGAAACAATATAAAGTGTAATTCCTAAAGAAAAATTATAAACAACTGTTGTACCAGCTTCTTCTCATGATTTTGCATCGTAGTACACCCCAAAGTGTGGAGGTATTTTTTAGAAACAATGGTTTTTTTTCTGGATGATTCCTAAATAAAATTCAATAATAAAAAATATAGTATTAATGAAACACTTGAAAATTTTCATTTTAAACCCTCAAATGTTATTAATACCTTAAACTTCATAATCATCCAATGAGTAATCATTTTTCAATAATATTCTATCAGACATTCATTCTTGACATTTACCACCTCTAACTCTATGTCAACTCTATAACACCATCCAATATATAACTAATTTTTATATGCTCTCCAAAGCTCACCTAATTCCTTTAGATGTGTTGGTCGTGCATCCTCACCATCGTAAAAATTAAATCGAAAATGACACCAAAATATTAATTCATATAAATAAAACAAATATTACATTAAATCCAACATATTTTTTTACCCATATCTATTCCCAAGCATTATCCATGAATTTTCTTAGAAACTATTTCCATAAGAGAGTCCTGATGGGAATGATGTCAGAGTATTTAGAAATCATTTCCAAAAAACACCGACAATGTTGTCCTATTTTTTTATCATTTGGTTGTCTTAATTGTAGTCCACTGTCAACTGCCTCTGGTGGTTCCACACCGCATGCATGTGTGTATGCCCCTGCTGCCTATCAGTAGATGTATCTTTTATGAAACAAAAACAAATATTATATTAATATATGTTATAATGAAAATAAATTATGGTATAAAATATTTTTAAGGTTCTAAAATATACCTGAAGTAGTCTAATTGTTGGGCATCGTTGGATCCGCAAGTACTGAAGGAAAACCACCCTGTACAGGTGGAGTGGGTCCCAGTGTATGCTTCGTAGGCACAGACTGTGTCGGATCAGAAGTCGAAGAAGAAATGTATAATATCGGAGGACAAAATGTAGATGGTAAAGAAGATGGCATGGATGGCTAGCCAAATGTATGATATAGATTATGAGTGGGAATCATCATCAGATATGGTAAAGATGGGTGAGGAGGATCATATATAAAGGCTCATGAAAACATGGGAGGCCTAAATATCTCATGTGTCACTGATAACCCAGCGGGATCAAAATGTATGGATATGGTATGCTAGTGGGAGGGGCAGGGTCTAATCAGGTATACCTACTGAAGCACCTAGCTCTCGTAGCCCCCCCCCCCCCCCTCATACCACCAACCTGAGTACTGGGACCACTACTAAGGTTCTCATTGAATATCTGGTTCATAAGTGGTGGATCCTGCATAAAATTTTAAAACAAAATTAATCACATGACATTATATATTATTGGTATATATATATATATATATATATTTGAAATGGAATACTCATAATAGGCACTAATAGAGGAATTACCATCTCAGTCCTTTGGAAATTGTATTTTGTCATCCTTTTTCTTCGATGCTCCTCAATAGGTTTCATTTCTATCATTTGAAAAAAAAAATTAATTATAAAAAGATAACTAATGGTTAACCCAAAAACAAAAAATTTGAGACATGACTTATTTTTATCAGGTCATTTGGTTCATATTTTTAGTTAGGTAATTTAGCTATTTTTTGTTTAGGTCATTATTTTCATTTGTTTTTATTTTCATATCAATAAGTTTAATATGTCCAACTCAATTCCTCTTTTATTTTATTCTAATTTAATTGTTTCAGATGTGTTTGAATTTGTAGGTTTGAATACAGTTCAATTCAATATTATAAAATGCAACTCAAATAAAACTTCAACCATTAAAAATTGAAAATTAACATTAAGGTCAATTAGGATACAAAATATTTGTAACCAATATTAAATCATTTTGAATAGTACCAACATTAACAACCCAAGTCAATCTAAACCAAAAGAACTGGGAACATGGATGGATAATTCCATATATTTACCACCACAACGTTGGGTTCACAATAAACTCAGAAAATTGAGCTATTGGAGTCATAATAAATAATAAATGGATTGGTGTAAATGGTAGTAGGGATGGTTTTGTCATGACCCATTCCCTAGGGCTCGTGCAGTGACTACCACAAGCCTTACTTCCATAGGCTTGGGGCTGGAGACTAGCACCAAGTAGGCATATCCCAAAAAGTGAGGGAATTTCCTTTAAACCTATACACATGTTGGGAAAAGTAAACACAAATTAAACCACAACTATCACTGAGACAACTACTAAGAGTAAAGTACAAACTAAAATTGAAAAGGGGATAGAATACAAGCCCAAAGCCACAAAGGAAGGTATAACTGTCATGATCCATTCATTCAAGACCCTACCTATAGGGTAGGTAAAGGGTATGTTAAGGGTAGATACCTATAACTGTAGAAGTATGCCAGTCCATCCCCTATCACTGAGCACCACCTGGTCCTAGACCACCAAGGTCTCTGTTGAAGCATCGATCACTAGCACGAGACATGGCATGTGTGGGAAAATATTGTGTAAGGGTGAGTAACACAATCTTCAGTGGGGACCCCAAACCATAAAAGAAAGACCACAAATCAAGACCAAAAATCTAGGACAAATCACACCAGGTACAACTCAAGGTATAGAAAGCGAGATTATCAGTCCTAAAGCAGAAACATTTTGTACTGCCGAGGGACTCATCCCTGATGATTCACTGAAGTTCGCTCGAATATTGGACCGCTAATGTCTACTAAACTATTGGATCACTGAGGTCAACTCTGTTATTGGACCACTAAGTTCCACTAAGCCAATGGATCATAGAGGCCCACTCATCTACTGGACCACTAAGGTCTGCTCCACTACTGGACCACTGAGGTCCACTGAGCCACTGTACCACTGAGGTATGCTTGACTACTAGACCACTGAGATCAGCTCAGCTACTAGACCATTGAGGTATGCTTTGCTATAAGACTACTGAGGTCCACTAATCCACTGGACCACTAAGGTCCACTCGGCTGTAGTACCAATGAGGATTGATTGGCTATTGGACCACTGAGGTCTAATCGACTATTGGACCACTGAGGTCCACTCTTCATATCCTGTGTGTCACAACCAATCATAGGATTCCCACTCTCCAGTGGACTTGATTCTATAAGAATTGATTCCTCAATCCATCATTTGAATCTCTAATTCCACTAAAACTCACTTAGAGTATACCCAATGGACTGTCTTGTCACAAGGGTCCCAATAGTGTGGATGGTGCATAAATTGGTGGATTATTCTAAAAGATATTGGTATTTTACTAAATAGGGGTCTAGTTGTGTCCGGACCTGGTCCGAATTGGGTGGATCGACCCAACAAACCTGACCTAGGGGATTCTGCATGACTCAATCCATTCCGGCTGACCCGACCCAACCCAGTTGGGTTTGGACTGACCCGGTCCGGCCTAGCCCAGTGGAGAGGCCCATTGGGCCTTGCTCGAATTGACCCAATTCAGCTATAGGTCCAGCCCGCCAGGTCACCTAGTGACCCAAGCCGCATTCTCCAGACTGATCTAACTTATTCAGACTGGTTTATATATAGTCAGTCTGCACAATGGCCTGATTTTCTATCTAGCATGGCCCACATCGGCGGGTCAGCTTTTCTCCCGCCTAAAGACCCGATTTACTGCACCAGCCCGACCCACGTCGACGGGATGGATTGGGTCCATCCCAGATGCCCGTTGGCATCTGGGTTCGCATAGCAATGCTAAAATCTGAGGCTGACCGCCTCCCTCCGCATGCAGACCAGCATAGACCGCATGTTAGTGCACGCCGCAGCCCGCCCCATGGGTCGCACCCTTTGACATGACACACGATCAGCGCTTCCCCCTGCACTACCACGACTACTGCTAGTCGTAGCCTCGGCACACCACCTCCTACCTACGACCACCACCAAATCCCTCCTGGCCACATCCTATCATCGTCGTTGTGGCCCAATTGGTTGTGACCCCTACACAAATTTCAGCTTCCATGTCAGTAGTTATTCACCCAATTCTGTTGTCTCCCTCGGCCTCCTTCCTGGTTCGATGCACTGATGTGGTCTTTCTTGGACCGTGGTTTCTATCATGTCATAAATAACAGATAAAAGGAAGGAGTATATGAACACACAAATAAAATATAAAGGAAGTACCATGACCTTTGTTCATGTTGGTGTGGTTTGTCCTTGTTAGGAGGTTTAATAAAGGATAGTCAAAATGGGAATCCACTTCCCATAAATTCCCGCAAGAAAATTCCCATGTCCCACAAAGATGACCGATCTGTGGGTAAATCTGTTAGTGGATTTAACCCACATTCATCATTTTGGAAGAAGAACGGAGGGAGGTAATCCAATAGAAAAAATAAACCCCCACGTGTAGAATAGGTTTGATCAGAGTAAGGCTTCGACATTGAAGGTGAATCATTCGCGAAAGTCCTCAATCCATCATCGAGGGTGAGATCTCGTGAAGATGATGGGGAGTGATCAATGTTTTTGGCGATCATTATTCTTCATTTTTCATTTTTCAACAGTCATCCTCCGGAGATTTAGAGTGATTTGCAAGATCCTTCTCTCATCCCCAATTCCTGTTATCCCATCAAATGGAGAAAACACATCGCATTGTTTTTGTTATGCTGAGTTTCCACAATTACATTGTTTCATTTAGGAAACAACGTTTCTGTTAATTTTCATTGCAGCATCATTGCGCGAGTTCACTTATGGAATGAAACAGTTTTCCTGTCACTGAGTTGTAGCAAAACAATTGTGAAAAAAATAAACTTTTTAAGTTTATTTTGTTTTTCCATAAAACATTTGATAATTTACTTTTTCTATCAACTCACATTGGTCGAGGTTAGGCCCCTATTTTGGAGAAAATGTAATTACAAACTCAATGGTGGTCTTGGATTTTTAATCTGAGTTACCGTTTGTGAATTTTGAGTATTTGAAAATAAAATAATTTTTATTTAAATTATTTTATTTACAGTTACGTCCCTAAAACCAAATTTCACTGCCGGACAATGTTAGGCTCCTCCTAAGGGAATCACACCCTCATGAACTCAACGGTTCTCTTATATTTCCAATCAGATTTACCTTTTATGAGTTATAAGGATTTGAAAATAAAATAATCTTTATTCAATTATATTATTGACATCCAGGAAATACTTTCCCATGTTGGTCTACGTCAGCCAATGTTAGTCTCTACCTAAGGAAACCATACTCTCACAAGCTCAATGGTGGTCTCAAATTTTCAATCTGTTTCACCGTTCATGAGTTATAAGGATTTTAAAAATAAAATAATTTTTTTAATTATTTTATTTATGGTTATTCCATTTCTGTGTTTTCTCACTGGAGGTTCACGCCAACTAATCATAAGTCGCACCTAGGGTAAACCCAACACCATCAATGCAACAGTGCCCTTAGATTTCTGATCAGGGAAATATTTTAAAAGTTATTCAAATTTTTTATGAAAACCACTCATGCATGGTATTTAAAACATAACATTTTTACGGACCATTCTGGGCACACTGGGCCTCGGAATAGCATGTTGGCTTAGCTCCTGATCTTGGAATAATCCCATATAATTTTAAAAAAATAAGTGAAATTTCTGGGACATTACATGACCTCCTCCCTTAGGGATTTACATCCTCATAATCCAAAATAAGGGCTAAACAAACAAATGGGGGTACTAAGTATAGATTAGAGCATCCCACTCCCAAGTGCTCTCCTGGATATTTCTGCGATGTCACCGAATGCACACCAGAGGAATCGACCATCCACGAAGGATCTGCTCCTGTCAATCATCAATCTCTATCAGAGACTCCACAAAAGTCACCATGCCTTTAATGTATATCTATATCTAGTCAATGATGTTTGATGGGTCATGTATGTATCATCTGCACATAGTGGTATCCCGAGACCCCTACTAAAATCTGCTCCTAGGTATTTAGGAAGTGGGTCAACTCAGTGAGTCGGCCATCGATCACCCATATGGTAGCATGTCTCTTGGAAATATGTGGTAAAACCATCATGAAGTCTATCGATATTCGTTCCCACTTCCTTCTTAGTACCCCCAGAAGGAGAGAGAAGAACCCAAAAAACTGATTCATATAAGTATTCATCTTTTTATCTCAATAGGTAAGCCCATATTTATCTCGTTCCATCATCCATGATGTCTTCCTTGACAACCACACATTTACCCTGATACATCTATCCACTTTAGGCATCACTTCCACAACTGTGCATCCTCTGAAAAGAACATCATGCTCCCCACCTTTCGAATATCCAATAAGGGAATTCCCTATGGACATTTGGTTACATGTAGTCTCATAGCTGGAATATCCAAGTAACACATCCCTAACGCGTTGTAAGAGTGGAGGGGAAAATACCATTGACTGAAGAAAAATTTTCTCCTCTTTATCCTAGAAGGATATCTAATGCGAGGTCAACTGCTATGAGGCCTCGTTCAATATTTTTAAGCTCAATATCATGTTGGGAGCATCTACAACTACGGTTCTCTTCCCAATAGTATATACTATCTCAAATTCATAGTCCTAGAGGAACTCTAGCCAACTTCATTGTCTCATATTCAGATCCTTTTGAGAAAATATATATGTGAGACTCATGTGATCATAGTAGATGATGAATCATTCACCCATAAGGTAGTGTCGCCACATGCCCAGTGAGAAGACTATCGATGCCCACTCAAGTTCATGAGTCACATAGTTCTTCTCATGTGGTCTCAGTTTTTGTGAGCCATAAGAAATCAAAAATTTCCCCTACATCCGGGCACAACCATGCCAGGTTCTTGATTCATCACAGAACACCATGCAGTTAGTTCCCTCCTCTGGAAGCCTCAAGATAGGAGCACTCAGCAAGCTCTTCCTCAGCTACTGAAAGATCTACTAGAATCTTTCTATCCACATGAAGGGTTTTTCCTTCTTCATAAATGTCTTCATGGGTGATTCCAATTTGGAGAAGTCAGGTACAAACCTCTGATAGTACCCATCCAACATAAGGAAACTCTGCACCTCGGTAACGCTCTTGGGTGGCTCCCAAGAAAGCAATGCCTCGATCTTTGCTGGATCGACCAAAACTCTAGCCTATGAGATGGCATGTCCTGGGAAGTGGACCTTTTGTATCCAGAACTCACACATCAATAGATTTTTGTAAATATGGTGCTCTCAGAGTGTGTCCAGAATCATCCTTAGGTGTATCATAGGCTCCTCCTCAGACGTTGAATACACTAAGATATCATTAATGAATACCACTACAAACTGGTCTAAGTATGGCTGGAAGATCCTATTCATGAGTCCCATGAACACTATTGGGGTGTTCTTCATGCCAAACTGCATCAATAAGTACTCTTAGTAGCCATAGCGACATCTGAAATCCATCTTTGAGATGTCCTCATCTCATACTCAAAGCTAGTGATAGCCTAATTTGAGGTCTATCTTCGAGAACCATCTATCACCCTTCAGCTGATCGAATAGGTCATCAATCCTCGGTAGAGAATACTTTTTCTTCATGGTCACATGGTTCAGGTGATGGAAGTCCATGCATAATCTCAATCTTCTATGTACCTTCTTGGTAAACAACACTGGGGCTACCCATGGTGAAACGCTGGGCCTTACGAACCCCTTCCTCTAAAAGTCCTCCAACTGTAACCTCAACTCCTAGAGCTCTATGGGAGCCATCTGATATGTAGGTGTAGAAATTTGTTTTGTCTTGGGGTATAGAACAATGCATAAATATACCTCTATATGAGGAGGTAGTATTGGAACATCCTTTGGAAAGACGTCCTTGTACCCGTCCACCACTATAGGGAACTGAAAACTCAAAACATCCACTGCTACACAGGTAAGGATAACCGTATATAGCTACCCCCTTCCTATGTCCTCCAACTCCTTGAGCCTGGTGTGGACCACATTGGGGTGGTGGTTTTAACATACTAAAATTTATACCACCTCCTACTACTCTCCCATCTCCTCTGCCATGTCTTCCACCCTACAGATTAATCTGTTCTTGTCATTATCTCTACCACGGTGGCATATCTTCCATTTCACTGTTAGCACGATGGGATGGAAAATCTCTAGTGAGATGTCCCCTACCATCTCTTTGAAATAATTACTTCTTTCTAGGCTGAATGGAATCACCCTATGAGCCTTGAGCTGTAGATACCCTATCTTGAGACCTCTTATTGGAACGTCTCACACGTCCAAGTCTCTGAGAAAAATGTCAGCTTCTTGCTTTATCATTGCTGAAATCCACTGGTTGTATCTTCTTAGCCAAAGGAAATTCAACCAAAAAGGTTCTCTATATCACCCTAGAATAAGTATCAATGCGCAGATGAATATCCCTGGCTTGAATGTCCCTAAATCCATCTCGCTCAAAGGTCCGAGCCCTCAAGCACTGGTCGTATTATATTCATTGAGTACCTGGAAAGGTCGGTAGGCCTCGATGAATGCTCAGCTACTAACATGTCCCCCTACCAAAGTTTTAGAAGCTCTTGGGCACAAATAACCCTTAGATTTTATGGAAATATACCCCTTCTCTAAGTAAGGTTCTCAAGATCTCACCATAGAAAAGTCGCCTCATCGTAATATTGGGTAATCTAAACCCATTTATTGCTCTACTGAGCCACATAGAAGGCTCACTACTAGGACCGAAATCTGATCTAATGATTCCCTAAGTAGATGTAAAACTCATCCACCACCTCAAGCCAGTCCTTAGCATCCTGTGAGTCAATCTCTCCTTAGAACCTTAGGGGTCTCTATCATTGAAACTCGTGAAGTGCGCTCAGCTCGTGCATCTCGTCAGTTGGTACTATGAGTACCATGGGCTACTCAACAAGTGGTGTTATAGCGAGTACACCACCTGGTGCTGATGACTTTGGTACAAACCCCTATACCCATCTTGTCACCCCATATATCATTGTTGTGATCACATGGTAGAATCCTGGCTGGCTATCTACATAGACTCACCTTGAAACAAAATAAGATGCACCATGATCAATAGAGAATACCTGGTGATCTAACT
The DNA here is from genome assembly GCA_963277665.1 of Viscum album. NCBI lineage: Eukaryota > Viridiplantae > Streptophyta > Magnoliopsida > Santalales > Viscaceae > Viscum > Viscum album. Next base: position 1,475,810,085 of record OY728148.1, on the reverse strand, counting down.
CAAGAATGAAATGGAAAACTCAACCCATTCCTATACGATTCATGTACCATCATTTTTTCCTACAAATAGTTTTTTCATTTACTGAGTCGAAAAGCATAATTCAAGGTATTGGTGTATGGATACAACGATCACTACACCAACATTGGATTCCCTGGCCTGAAATCCAAACTCAAAACACTTAACATGGTTTCCCTAAACCAAACTCATAGACTCTGGGTTCTTAAGGTAGAACTGACCACCTCTGATGTGACTTTTTCACAACCCATCTCCCAGGTCCTGTGTCATGAATACCCTAAGCCTCCCTTCCATAGGCCAGGGGCTAGCGACTAGCACCGAGTAGGCATATCCCAACAAGTGAAGGCATTCCATTTAAACATATACACATGCATAAAGCTAAAACTTTAGAAAGTAAACACAAAGTAAACCACCACTGTCAGTGAGACAAATACTGAGAGTACAGTAGAAAATGAAAGTAAAAAAGGGGCCAGAATACAAGCCCAAAACCACAAGGTAAGGTACAACTGACATGGTCCATCCGCTCTAGACCCTACCTGAAGGGTGGGTGAAGGGTATCTTCATATAGCCATAGAAGTATGATCTTTCATCCCATCTCACTAAGCACCACCTAGTCCTGGACCACTAAGGTCTCCATCGAAGCATCGTTCACCTGCACGATACACAACATGTGTGGGTGAAGCCCATGTATGGGTGAGTAACACAATACTCAGTAGGGACCCCAAAACAAAAAGGAAAGACCAAAAAGCAAGACCACAAAGCAAGACCAAAAAGATAAGATAGCTCAAACTAGGTATAAATCAAGGTACAAAAAGTAATATTATCAGTCATAAAGTTGAATCATCTTGTACTACTGAGGTACTCATCCCTAATGAGTCGCTGAGATTCACTCAACTATTGGACCACTAAGGTCCGCTCAGCAACTGGACCATTGAGGTATGCTCTGCTACTGGACCACTGAGGTCTGTTGAGCCACTAGACCATTGAGGTCTACTTGGCCACTAGACCACTAAGGTCCGCTCTGCCACTGAAACATTAAGTTCAACTGATCCACTAAAATACTGAGGTTTACTCTGCTACTGGACCATTGAGGTTCTCTGAACCATTGGACCATTGAGGTCCACTCGGCTACTGGACCACTAAGGTCGGCTCACCTACTAGACCACTGAGCTTGGCTCCACTACTAAACCACGGAGGTATGCTAAGCCATAGGACCACTGAGGTCTTCTCGGATACGGGACCACTGAGGTCATCTTATCTACTGGACAACTAATGTCCACTCAAATACTAGACCACTAAGGTTCGCTCATCATATCCTTCATGTCACATCCAGTCGTAAGATTCCTTCTCTCTAGTGTGCTTGATTCTAGAAGAATCTATTCCTCAAGCCATCAGTCTTTATTTAATGCCAAAAAAATCACTTTAAGTATACCCAAAAGACCATCTTGTCGAAAGGTTTACAACACCAATTATAGTACGTCAATCGAACACCTGGTCTAAAAGATATTGGCATTTTAGTAAATAGGGGTTGGTTTCATCTGAGCTCGGTTCGACTTGGTTAGACTGACCTGACCAACCTGGCCGGGGAGGTCATGCATGACCCAACCTATTTCCGCCGACCAGACCTGACCCAGTTGGGTCTGGGCTGAACCAGTCCATCCTGGCCCAGTGGCCAGGACGATTGGGCCTTGAAATACCTGGCCCGATTTGGTCATCGGTCTAGCCCTCCAGGTCACCAAGTGACCTGGTCTTCATTATCCAACCTGGTCCAACTAAGTCATACCGGTTTATTTCATGTTGGGTCACATAGCGGCCTGGTTTTCTATCCAGCTCAGCTCGCATAGGTGGGCCGACTCTTCTCCTACCAAGGCCACCCAGCAGCCTGGTTTACTGCACCCTCATGACCCACATTGATGGACCAGCTTAGGTCCAACAGGGATTCCCACTGGCATCTAGATTCTCTAGAAATGCGGATGGTGAGGTCGACTGCCTCCTTGCACACAAGGTCTAGTGTGGACTGCGTTCTAGCACACACCACGTACCACCTCTTGGGTTGCTCCCTTTAGTGCAGCGCCCGACCGGAGTTACCCCCTGCACTGCCATGGCTGCTGCTAGCCACAACCTTCATTGCCTCGACATGCCTCCAGGGCGCATAGCCTCTTGCCAAAAATCGCCATCGTCAGCCACCGCCATAGGATTTCGAGCTGGCGGCCCTTGCTGCCACCTCGGTCCTCCTGGACATGGCCTTCCATCATCACCACGGCCTGCTTGGCCACAACTCTCCCTCTTCCACCACCAACTCCCATGCCAGCGGTCATTCACCCGGTGTCACCATCTCCCTCATCCTCCTGCCCAGGTCGATCCACCTCTATGATCTTTCTTGGACTGTAGTTGTCGTCATGTCACGAAGAACATATAAAAGGACAGAGTAGAATAACATGAAAACAACACATAAAGGATGGGGATCGACCTTTTTTTGTGTCATCATGGTTTGTCCTTATTAGGAGGTTTAATAAATGATAATCAAAACATGAATCCACTACCCATAAATCCTCGAATGAAAATTACCATTCCCCCCACAAAGATGACCGATTTGCGGGTAAATGTGTTAGTGGATTTAACCTGCATTCATCATTTAGAAACAAGAATGGGGGGAGGTAATCACTTAGAAAAAATAAAACCCTACCTAGAGAATATGTTTGATCGAAGGAAGGCTTTTTCATTGAAGGTGATCCATCTACGAAAGTCCCTGATCCGTCATCGAGGGTGAGATCTCTCGAAGATGAGGGGGAGTTCTCAAAGTTGTTGGTTTTCCCCGTTCTTCATTCGTCATTTTTCAACGGTGATCCTCCATAGATTCAGAGTGATTTTCAATACCCCGCTCTCATCCCCAATTCTGGTTATCCCATTAAATGGAAAAAATGTGTCATAGCATTTCTGTTACACTGAGTCACTGTCGTTACGCAGTTTCATTTAGGTAACAGTGTTTTTGTTACTTTTCATTGTAGCACCATTGCACGGTTTCATTTATGAAATGAAATACTCAGCTTTTTGTTGCATTGCAGCAAAATAATTTTGAATAAACTAAACTTCTTAAGTTTATTTTGTTTTTCCTTAAAACATCTGAAAATTAAATTTTTCCCTCAACCCCTACCAGTCGTGGTTAGGCCCCGCTTAAAGAGAACATCTCATTACGAACTCAGAAGTGGTCTCATATTTTTAATCCAAGTTACCATTTGTGAGTTATTGATATTTGAAAATAAAATAATTTTTATTTTATTTATTTTATTTATGGTTACGTCACAAAAACCAACTTTCAAAAATAGCCCACACCAGCTAATGTTAGGCTCTGCATAAGGGAAGAACACCCTCTCAAACTTAATGGTACTCTTGTATTTCCAATCTAAGTTGAATGAGTTATAAGTATTTGAGAATAAAATAATCTTTATTCAATTATTTTATTTACAGCCAAAAACTACTTTACACTATTGGCCTGCGTCGGCCCATGTTAGGCTCTCTCTAAGGAAACCATACCCTCACAAGCTCAATAGTGGTCTCAGATTTTCAATTTGAGTCACTATTTGTGAGTGTTTCCTCTAGAATTGGGAATAACCTCGTTGATTGAAGGTTCAAACATTCCAATAGGTTTCTAACGGGTTTGTTCATAGAACCGGAAACATCTAATAATTCCATATCCATTTGGACCTACTTTCCAAAGGTATTCACTCATTAGTTGTGGACTAATGAGGCTTAATAATTTGCATTGGTCGAGAGGATGGGAGGTCGGACTCATCACACCTTTTTTAGGGGAATTATTGTCTATTCTGGGACTCTCTTTATATATTTAAGTTATGTTTGTGAATCCTTATTATATTACCAAGTATAAAATGAGCTTTCCTTTAAATCTGATAATCAATGATTGATATGTAGGGAATTTAGAGAATCTTTTATATGTATTTGAGGTTATTCATTGATATAGAATCATCTATATTTGTTAGAAATTCTTAGTCAATGGTATCCTTCAGTAAATAAAATTCTCTTGGTTATTATGATAACCATACTAGTTTTAAAGACACTCAGTGGGGTACTTGAAGTTTATTTTCATTCAGAATGACATGGATTATTTCAGAGTTGGGATCATATCCGCTAATGGGCTACCTATGTATCCTTTATTTTGGAAAAGGAATCAGAACTCACGTAGTTCGAGTAAGGGATTATGATGTTTATGCATGATTGATGGATCAAAGAAATATGTCATGATTACTTTTACACTCTAATCTCACGTGAGTCATGCTCAATGTGAGAAACAAGATATATTTGTGAAACCAGAAAATAGTGCCATGAAAGATGCAATGATGTGGGGCTTATGTATGTTTGACTTCCCAAAATAGATGTGGATTAAGATTTACTTCAGGGAAGAAATCCAGGAACAAGGTCTATAAAGGAATATGTACTTCATAGAGATTTGGGTACTCTAACTTGGGGCTTACTCCAGAGGAAGATGCCCAAATTAGGAGGGGACTCATGATTGGGTTTTACTCCTGAGAAGGAAGCCCAGATCAAAAGTAAATTAAGACTGGTTAAGAGGAATTAAGACTGGGGCTTACTCTTGAGAAGGAGGCCCATATTAGAGGACTTGGTGCTTACTCCTGAAAAGGAGGCCCAGGATAAAGGGTTTTGAAAATTAAGGGACTTGGGGCTTACTCTTAAGGAGGATTCCCATATTTAAGATTGGGGCTTACTCTTGAAAAGGAAACCCAGGTTAAGGTTGGGGCTTACTCCTAAGGAGGATGCCCATATTTGGGAACTTTAAGACTGGGGCTTACTCCTGAGAAGGAAGCCTAGGTTAAGGTAATTATGATTGGGGCTTACTCCTAAGGAGGATGCCCAAATTAATGAGTACTTGGGGCCTACTCCTAAGGAGGATGCCCAAATTAATGAGAATTTGGATTGGGGATTCCTCCTGAAAAGTAGGCCCAAATTAAGAGAACTTCGACTGGGGATTACTGCTGAAAAGAAGGCACAGGTTAAGGGAGATTATGACTGGGGATTACTCTTGAAAAGGAGGCCCAAGTTAGGGTTCTCTCATCTTAAAGTATGAGTTTGAATGGATGAAATATTTAACTTTAGTGACATAAAGATGTTTAAATCACTAGGTTTTGAGATATGTTCCATGGAAATCCTTTCAGATAAGGAATGGAATCAAGAAAACATGCCATAAATGGCTTTGAAGAGTGTATTGAAGACTGAATCTTGAATAGGAGAGGTGGAATGGCATAAGAGGGGTTAAATGGACAGGAAGGGCACCCAAAAAGTAGAAGGGCGTGCAAGTCCTAGGGGCGCGCAGGTACTGCATGGGCGCGCAAGTCCTGGTCGCGTAGGTATACCTGCACGACACATAGGTACTTGCGCGACTATTAACCAGTAGGGTAACACTTGGGAGATCCTTGACAGAAGCCTTTAGAGTCATCCTGAGGTACTTCTAGAAGAGTGGCGCGCAAGTTTCAATGAGTAGGTAAGGAGGCGCGCAAGTGTGTCTATTTCCCTTAAGGTTAAAACACTTAGGCGCACAAGTGTTAGTGAATTCTAACACTTAGACCTTATTCCTCTTGTTTAGACCTTCAATTCTAGGTAAATAATTACCTTAGAAGTGTTCGGAAGACTTGAAGAAGAGACTTGGGCGTTCAGAGATCTGTATCTGAATTATGGAAAAATTCCTCCCTTATGGGGGGGCCTACTGGGGGTATTTATAGGCTGGAGAGGACCCCAGGCAGTTTTCAAAGAGGGCGTGCAAGTCACTTGTGCTACCATTAGGCGGTGCGCAAGTATACTTGTGTGACAGTGAGGGAACTTGCGCGGTGCATGTTCATTTGAAGCCTTGTTCATGTCTTTGTCGATTTTTGATGTTTTCTTCAAAGGATGAATCAATTTGTGCTATTTCACTTCCATTTCCATTATTTTAGACAATGTGATGAAAAGGAGCATAAAAAAAGCCCCCCCTCAGATTGGGATCCGAAAGAATAAGGATGTGTCTCTGAGGAAAAGAAGAAAACCAAAGGGAAAGAAGTGCGTAGGTGTTCACCGTGCAACTGTCATCACGCAGGTGCAAGTCGCGCAGGGCTAGAGCACACTGGCTGTAGGTGCGCAGGTGGTCATCCTGGCCTATATATATGCGCTCAGTTGTCGTTCATTGCACCGAACTTCGGATTTTTGAGCTCTCGCTGTGTAGGTTATCTCCGTCGCGCAAGTTGCTCTCTTTTCTACTTTTCCATTGTTGTCACGCTGCTGTCAAGGTATCTAGACCTACGCGGTGATACTTGCATGCCAAATACTTGTGTGGCACATTATACTTGTACGACACATCTAAACTTGCGCGCCAAGATCAGACTTGCGCGCCTTAATTCCTTTTCCATTTTTTCTGAATTCCTTCACAAATTTTATGAAAAATAAACCCATTTAAGAGTTAATTTATTCAACTTTTGTGCAGATTCAATGGCTCCAAAGAGAATCAGAACGGCTGATGAACTGGAAATCAAACATCTTGATGATATGATGGATATCATTGGCCACAATTACTATACCTTCTGTGATAGCACTCTTCCGGATTTGGCCAAGTATCTGAAGATATATCACTTTGATTTCCCAAAAATCACTTATCTGCCTTTGTATGGTTATGATCATCCGCGAGAATTCACTATTCCAGAAGCAAAGAATTATCTCCCATTTTCATGGTTTTAGAGTTAAACCAACTTTGCTTCAGCAAATATCTCATGTGGAGGAGGATTTATAAATGATGGAACAATGGAGAAGGCCCACATGATGCATCATAGCCCTTGTATTCCAAATATGAAACCTCATAAGCCTGAGCTGCAACCACATTGTCATCCTTCAATCTTCTGAAATGCTCAGATGGATCAATCCAAAGGCTGGAAGAAAAGTTGGGACTTCTGTCCTAGAGGAGGTGTGAAGCCAACTTGGATGTGGGCATACTTGGTACGAAAAACCTGTGCAGAGTTTGTCGACGATCTAAAAGGAGTTGCGATATACAAAGATGTCTGGGTTGGGCAAACATATGTTTACAGACATGATAACTTTGTGCCAGAGATACTTAGCCACTGGAGCCCAGAATCCAATTCTTTCCATCTGACTCATGGAGAAGTAGGTATCAGTCTGTGGGATTTCCACAGGATCTCAGGGGTTCCAATTTTGGGTGACATGTATAATGAATTCACTCCTACCAAGGTGGCTTGAAATGATTCAGAGAAGTCTCCTGCTTTGGCTCAGGAATTATTTAAAATCTTCCACAGGCTTAAGAGTTCAGAGACCTCCTTAACTCGTTCTAGAAAGGATATTCATCCGGAGGAGTGGATGAATATATTTCTTATTGAGAAGAAATAGAAGGATCCAAAGGAGAAGGATATAAAGGAGAAAGGATCCAAGAAAAAGAAATCCAAGGATAAGAGGCCCACCAGTCCAACCAACTGCCCAAAACCTGAGAAGAGGAGTGCTCCTGGCACATTCCGGCCAACTCTAGAAGTAGGAGAGTTTGAGAAATGGGGATATGAGTTGAATCAAAGGATCCCAAAGAAGACTCATTTTTCGGGATTCTTGTCTTTGTGGATCATTTTTTATCTCTTGCCAGTCAGGGACTCGAAGGGAGCCATCAGGCCATGGACCTTCGTTATTGCAGCAAAGTTGGCTGAGGGAAAAATGGTTGGGTTGGCTACCCCCATTTTAGAAAAGATTCACAGGAATTTACTTCATGTCTTCATGGGTAAATCTCCTTTAATAATAGTGGGACCATTCCAAGTTTTATGGGGATGGATCACCACTCACTTCAGGACTTATAATGTACATAATGGATTACAAATTCCTGGAATTTATTTCAGGACTTCAGTGCAAGCATTCACTGGAGTTTCTCCATTTGATCTTAATGCCTATGACATGAAAGTGAGGTTGAGCATGTTTAAGGAATTTAACTTCTTTCCCTATGGAAATCTTCCAACCGGGAAGTTTGTTAATGATGGAACAATCCACTTGGATTTGAGGGAATACATGCTAGCTTACAGAGATGGTGTGCTAGTTGCCAGGATTAACGGAGAAATTATATACGAGGCCTATGCTCCATATAGATTTTCACGTCAATTCAAGTGTCTGCAAAATATTGTTGTATCTCCCCTAGTACATGTCAGGTTAGAGCAAAATCCGATGGTTGCTCGGCAACTGTGGCTACTGACATCAAGGGAGAAGACTGAGGAGGTATTTGGTCTACCAGTTGAAAAAGCGGAACATAACTTGACTACATAGTATGTCGAGCACTGGATAGCATCATACCCTAAAGGGGTGCTGAATCACCCAGTTTATCAGGTGGGGAAAAGGAAGAGGACTTCAGAGAAAGAAACCCTTCCTCAGGAAGGTGATTCTTCCCCACCTGAAGTTGATTCGCCAGATTCCTCCTCTAGGACTGATTCACTGGATTCCCATGATGGGGAAGATGAGGCACAACTAGTGGCAAAGCGGCCTCGTGCCCGATATAATCCACCGGTTAGAATCAAAAGACCTACTCCATCAACTCCTTGTGAGTTACTTCATTGTGGTAATTTAATCACCATCACTTTATAAAGCAATAATTCTTATTTTCTTATTCTCTATCAATAGGTGTTGGAGCTGGGAAGAAATTGAAGTCGAAGATTATAGGACCTTCCTCGCAGCCTTCGGGTACACGCACTGAATATCTACGACCAGAGGCTGTCCAGACATGGAAGAGTCTATATTGTGGTACTGAGACTGCCTGGCTGGATTTGTGCGAGGGTCTAAAACACCCTGGAATAGGGAATCTTGTGGCTTTTACAGATATCCAATACAAGGAGAACCCCAATGAAGTACGGGATTACATCAGAGAGCTGGAAATGCTCATATATGCCACTAACGATTCCATTCCTGTCACCAAACGGGTGAACAAAATGATAGATTGTAGCGCTGCAGAGGGGACTGATGAGGAGTGGCATGATTATGTGGCTCCTAAAGATGTAAGTTTTATTTCCTTATTTGCTTCGCAACTTGATTACAGTCAAAGCTTTGTTACTCAATGAAGTTATTTTCTTCACCTTGCATCTCACAAAGAAAGGAACAGCTGAGGTTCCTTCACTATAGTACAGCCCTGGTGGTACTGCCATTGGGGTTGCTGCTGAATCTGCTCGCGAATCGGGCGAGATATCTCCAGGACAGTAGGCCATGAATGAAGAGTTGGACATGGCCTTCCATTCTCCAATTCAAGTGCATGTAAGGGAGACTTCCGATACTCCCAAAAACCAAAGAAGCAAAGGCAACGAAGGAGGAAATCCACTGCTAAACGCTTCATTAGTAGCGGTAAGTCCTTCGGATAATCATGAATCTGTACTCATGAAAATTTTTCTCATATTTCTGGGGATTGAAGGGGCTTCTTCAATTTCCCCTTTGAGGGAAAGGACTTATCCTCCTTTGAGGACCATAGAGGGTGTTGTGGAACAATTGCAAATTCAGGCTGACTTGCCTGCTCCTGGAGAAGAGCCAGCATCTATTCCCAGTATCCCTCCTGCTGCTGTTGTGAGAAGAGAAGAACCCACTTCTGGTAAGTTAAAAATTCTTCATAAAATATTTAATGAAACATCTACTGACTTTTATTCTATGATACTTCAGGTTCAACCCCTGCGTTAGAGCTTTTGGTGGCTATTGCAGCTGATGTCGCGATTTTATCAGAAGATGATGTCGAGGGTCAGGGACTGCAGGGTGAAGGTCACCAAGAAGACACATCAAATGCTCCCACTGGTGAGACTAACCAGGATTCTGAGATGACATTAGATGAAATGATGGAACTTGGTGCATATTTCAAAGATTTTATAAATCATGTTAAATTACCATGTAATTTAGAATATTATGGATGTAAGTGTTATCCTTCGTCCTATTAAGAATACCTTATTATTACATGTCTAATAATGATCGGTTCAAATGTACAGTTCTGTCTGAGCAAGCTGCTAAGCTACCCATGTCTGAACGGGGTACAGAGAACCCTACTATTGCAGAGACATTAGCACAAGTAGAGCTGAACCCAGTGGAGCTTCCTCAAACTCTTCCTGAAAATCCTATCAAAGCTAGGAAAGATGGGGAGGATCCTTCTCAGGTTGTTGATCTACTGTTGGGTAAGGAATAACAATATTTTTGATTGTACTTAATTTGCACGACAACCAATTCTTTTTTTATCCTTTGAAACTAACCAAAGATTTCAATTAATTATGCAGGGCCATCAATTGCAGTGGCTAGATCTAGAGGTGAGGCCTCAGCCTCCGCCCCAACGGGAATTGGAAGTGATGAAACTCAGGTCAGGGGTGAAGGACTAGAACAGGGCACTTCCCTAAGTGCATTAATCCTATATTACATGCCCCCCTGTGATGATGATGTCGAATCAGACCCAGAGGTACTTAAGGAGCTCATCTTTTCACGACGCAAGGCATGGAACAACATATGGAAAATCATATTTGAGGTGCCTTTAGAATAGCTATCATCGAAGATCCCTCGATTGTCATCCCTGTTCGTCTTTCTAGGAATTGGTGGTTTTGGATATGAAAAGATCCATGTCGTGATGAAACAGGTCATTTTCATGAGGGAGCAGGCGAAAAAGTGTCACAAAGATCTGACCAGGGTGAAACTGTTAGTCAATATCATTGAATTTGAAGTTGCGGTATCCCGAGTTGAGGCTGACTATGCTGCCAAAATGAAGGAGCTGAAGCATAAGATCAAAGATAAAGTCGTCCAGCAGATGCACCTCCAGCAACAGTTAGATGTTGTTACTGGGGAACTTGACCAACTCAATAATTCATTGAAGGGAGCTCAAATGAATGGTATGAAGGCAATCACGGACGCCAATAAAGCACTCCATCAGGTTGAAAAGAGTGAAGTTGGTCAGGTGCATGAGCTTCAAGTAGCTATTGATGAAGCTCGGGATGTTGTTCATCAAGTGAAGACTTATGTTGACAGCCTCTTTTAATTTCTTAGAAAAGAGAAGAGACTCTAATCTATGGATTTCCTTCTAATTCTTGTGCGTCAAATGGAAAGAATTCTTTCATCTTCAATCACTTGTGCATGTATTTTCCTTCTACCTGCTTTAAATTTTACCTAAGCCAATGGGCCTAGTAAGCATAGTTTGATTTTTACTAGGATTATTATAAATAACCCTAAAAACTTTGAATCTTTTAATTGCTCAATATTACCGAAATCATACAAAATGTATGTTTAGTGAGATGGAACTTGACTTTTATTCAGAGTTCCCTTGTCTTTTGTGGGTAGTTTAAAGTCATGCACGTCGGACATAAAGAGGATAATGTTTAAGGTCGAAATATCTTTGACCGAAATGGATTAGAATTTAATCAATTCCTTGACAATTTATCTAAAAATATATTACCATACTCAAGTATGAGGGAAAATATGTAAACTATGACTTAAGAAAATTTGAATCTGAGGAGTGATATGAAAAAGAGATAAAAAGGAATTAGAATAATTAGTTCCCAAGAATGAAGTTACCATTATTTAACAAACCTGTTAGGGGGTTGAATTATGCAGGGCCACCTAAGGGCATTGGCTGTATAGTTAAATAATAGCATCTTTTGGATGATAAGTCTGTTATGTAGACTATTTATGCAAGGCCACCTAAGGGCACATGCTGCATAGTCAGGCAAAATAACTCTCAGAAATTTACTTTTCTACTGCTAAAAATCCAGTGAAAGTTTATGAGGATTCAAATTTTCCAAAGCATAGAGTTTTCTGTATGGAGAGAGGTACTTGAATATGGAGAAGATATTTCCAAACAAGATTATCAAAGAAATGGATGAATATCACTCCTACAAAGATCTGACCCAAATGTAGGGAAGGAAAATATAAACCATAGACTTGAATACTTTTAGATCATAAAAAAGGATATGGGAAAAATATGTTAAGGATGGATATTGTTTTGTGGATCCCTATATATTGTCATTAAGACAAATAAGGACAAAATAATTTTTCATCCCAATAATGAAGTTACCAGTATCTGACAAACCCGTTAGGGGGGTTGAATTATGCAGGGCTGCCTAAGGGCATTGGTTGCATAGTCAAATAATAGCATCTTTTGGCTGACATGTATGTTATATAGACTGTTTATGTAAGGCCGCCTAAGGGAACGTGTTGTATGGTCAAGAAAAATAACTCGCAGAAATTGGAAATTTTGTGACTAGAAGTCAAGAAAAGGGTTATAAAGATCTATAAGTATTCAAGATTAGGATTATGACACATAAAGATGGGTATTTTCCAATGTATGTAGAGATACACGAATCAATGATAACCATAATCATGTTATGGCTGGATCCTGAATTGAAATGTTGGACTTCACTATGTATCCCATAAGGATGGGAATCAAGCCATAAGTAGTTCTTAAACTATAGTTTAACATCGTGTGGGACGAAAATATAAGAGATCTTAGTTTAGGGTCATAGAGCTTAGACCATTATAAGAAATACACAGTGTGTGTGATTAGCCACTAAATGAGGCTAATATTAATTGTTAATATATATAATATTCATGTTCTTTACTATTTATAAACATCATTTTAGTGCATTTTACACTTTTAACATCATTTCACATTAGGATTGTAATACCGTCTTAAAATGCACTATTATGTGGTACATTTTTTAACATCATTTAAAGTACCCAATGATTCATCTGATTTTAAGGAATTTAATTATCTATATTTAAATTTGATATTTTGGGAACTGTATCTAAACTTAAATGTGAAAATTTTTCATTAAGGGATCAATGGAGGATTCATAAACTTAAATATGAACATTTGAATCACATCTTCAGGATCCAGGGCTAATTAGGCTTCCATTTTGGTCATTTAGGCGGCCCAATTTAGAGATAAAATTATGTGCCAAATTCTGCGTCCCAAAAAAATAGCCCAATAATTTGATCATATCTCGGAATACACAACTCCAAATGGGCCCAAATTATTATAGGAGGTAATAATACATCTGAGGCTCAATTTTCTTCTACTATTTCCCACTCTGATTCAGCCATCTAGAAGGTCTTCCAAGCGCTTCTATTCGGTGATGGAAATCTGGCTGCCACCTTGGGTCAAGGGTGGAAAAATCAACTCTCCCTTACTTTCCACCCACCTATGGCCTACCACAATTAATTGAGGAGACTTGGACTATTGGAAACTCGACCCAAGGGCTCAAAAATTCCTATTTAAGGTAGCGGTGTTGGAGTATTTAATAATCTTTGAGCTTTCTTTCATTGTAATGTTATGTTGCGGTTTTGTTGTCTCAAATTTGTCTTCCACATGTAAGTTGTTTTAATTCATCCTTGTTTCTTAATAAAAGTTCTTCTTCTCTTATTATTATGTTCTTATCCTTATCACTTTGATACCGTTGGTTTAATTTGTGAAATTTTTCATACCAAACCTTGTGTGATTATCACACAACGGTGGAGTGATTGTTATTTTATTGTGTTTTTTTTACTTCTCCATTTCCTCCCTCATGAGTCTACTTTCCGCTTCCATTGAAACCATAGCATCAATGGAGGGCTAACCCACTTATGTGTTGATCAAAGGGATTAGAAAGGGTCTGGATTGGTTTTATTTATCACCCCATTAATGTATAATCACTTCTTTTAAATGAGATTTTTATTTGATGATTTTTAAACTCCATCGTCCTTGTTGAATTTAAAGCCACACACTTCATGTGCTAATACGAACCATTACCTTGAAGTGCTCAAAACATTGATCCTTCAAGTGTATAGGTGATTAGTATTAAAGGGTTTAGTCATTAAACCAGTAAGTGGTGATTATGTTTGATCTTCTTAAATGAACCCATCTTAATTATAAGAAATTGAAATCATTAACAAAGGAATTCCTCCAATCCACCCCGAGCGATAACCTAGGATCAACTCATTGAATTAATTTGAATTAAATTAAGAATTTTTGTGTTAAATTAAACCCATATAAAATCAACCCAAGGTTGGCCACTTCATATCCAAAAACAGTCCTTATAATTTGCGTGTCTATAGGTTACTTCTTAGGTCTCTGTGGATTCGAAAACCCAAGCTAGACTACAAGGATCGTCTTACCTTCTTATTTTGGCTAAATTTGAGAAAGAATCAAATTTTGGTGCCGTTTCAGGGGCCCTAAGTAAGTTATCTTAGACACTATAATCCTTTTTTTCATCCCTCTTCTCTATTCCCAACCCCTCACTCCTATGGAAATCAATTTTGAAGAAGTCCAAACATGGGAAACCTATCCCTACTTTGATCACCCAACCCCATGTGTGATGTACAATGACCATCCTAATTTCTACTTGTGGGATCATCAACAACCTAATGAACCACAATGTTTTTAATACTATCATCCAAAAAACATTCCAACATATAATGAGTTTCAATCCCCACAAAGCCAATCTGAACATCCTCCTATGGAATTACAACAACATAGTTATCCTCCTGGAATAGACCATCTGTCTCAACCCCTTATCCATCTTAATCCACATCCTTTACTTGAAATTTTTTTTCAACAAATGGAGATACTGAATTTTGAGGTTTCATCATTGAGGTTAGAACTACAAAGCATTAAAACTTGTGAGGAACCCATCCCTACACAAATTATCCCTTCCATAACCTTATGTGAAGTGTCTATTTTCCCACAAACCTCTCATGAATTTACTGAAGAGAAAAGATTAGGATTTGAGGAATATGAAGAGGATCAAGGAATTGTTGAAGGTTATTTAAATCAATAAGAAATTGACTTTTTGGATTCAAAAGAGGATAATTTGACATCATGGATTGAGTCTCCTAAGTATAACTCCATTTATGATTTTTCAAAAACACCAATCACTGAACCATTAAGAGAAATCACAAACTTTGAGTCCATAACCATTCCCAACACTGATATTTATAATTTTTTGGTTGAATATTCTATTCCAAAGGAACCAATTCTTTTGATAAATTTGGAAAATAAAATTGAGATTGATCCAAATTCCCAACCTATGTCTGAAAGTGTTAGTCTGCCTGAACATGAACATGTGTCCTTTCCATCCTTCCTCAAGTTTTCATTCATTGAGGATATCCAAAACCATCATGTTTTCATTGTTTCTTCTCTTGATATAAATAAAAGTGGAATGACCCTTGATGTATTATTCAAGACTATAGAAGCAACTAGATCCACCATTTCTGATATTCCTGGGATTTACCAACTCATTTCAGAACATAGGTTTGTTAATGAAACAAATTCTAAACATATAATAAATATAAACCTAGTTGAATTGGTGAAACATGTGGTCCTTAAAATGTTTAAAGTTGGTATTGGTTAATTTGGGGGGTTTATGTCGGGCTAACGACATTAAACAAAGCGCTGCATGGGAGGAAACCCATGGTTTTCAAGTTTCCTATCATTTTGTTATTTTAATAAAATTTATATTTTAATTAATCATTTTTATATTTTAAAAAAAATAGTTTGTTGACCTTTTCTTCTATTATGAGTATGGATGGGTATGAAAGGGGAGCACCATATTCATCTGCGTCACGTGGTGTGATCCTTGAGTAATGCCTTACCCAGAAATTTAAGAAGAAGACAATGTATCATCAGTTTGTTTTATTTTAATGTGTATGTAGGATTAAAATAAAAATACAAAAAAAATATATAAAAATATAATAATAATAATAATAATAATAAAAAGGGACACGTCGTGGGTCAAACCCCGTCACAACCGGCGAAGCCATGGGGATTCGAACCCAGGACCGAAGGGAGACAGGGGCGCGTGCTTACCACTGACCTACGACTTTTTGTGCTTCTTTTCTATAATTTTTATATATATACTTATATTTTACTTTACTTATTATATAAATATATATATATATATATATTATTTTGTTTTTTTTTGTTTGTTTTGTTTTTCCTTTTTCTACTAGGGAACTCTGCAAGTGACATGGATATCAAGGATTAAAATAAAGCAGCAAGAATTTCAAGTTCAACAACCAGGTGATTTCATTCCATGATCCTCAGTTTCAATTTCCTTTTTGAACTTCCATTATCTGCCTCTACTCCTTCTAAATTTCCATTTCTTCAAACACTGGGGATAGTGTTGTTTTAAGTTGGGGGGAGATAAAATAAAAAAAATTCTTTTGTGTCAAAAAAATGAATGATTTGAAAAAAATGTGTAAATGTAAGGAAAAATAACTTTAACTTTGAACATGGTAATACACATTGCACACTTTGAAACTAAATATCAAATAATTTAGCATACCCTGATTCTGATTTTAATCCTTGTATAATTTCATGAGCATAGATTTTGGAAAGTGTGGTTGTCCAATGTGATATTTCATCGTTTATATTTTCATCCAAATAAAAAAAAATCACAATGCACGTCCTTTGGATAGTGGGGTATTAGTATAAGTTCATGGGGTACCCTAAATAAATAGCATAGTTTTGGTGATCATTTTAGTATAATATGATTATTCAAAAAAAATTAAAAAAAAATTGTGCGTAGAGCAATGAAATGACCTAATGCATGGCTTTTGGCACTTGGGGATCATGACTCCATAGTTGTCTAGCCCAGAGTTAGTAATTTTATCTCTATTTTTGGTAATTTGAATTTTTTTTGACTGATTTAACTCGATATGATGCCCGAGTATGTGGGCTTCACTTGGTTCCCTAAGGTCTTTGAGCCTGGGAGTTATTGGCAAAGTCTCACTACAGGGGTTGACTCTTTTGAGTGCAACTTCAATTACCATGGAAAAATTGAAAAAAAAAACAAAAAACAAACAAAAAAAAATAATACAATAAAAAAATTGAATACTCATCTTAATATTGAAATGTTATTCAACCTAGAGCTTCCATCATTCCCCCCTTGAATAAAGATGAACCCCCATTTCTATTGTGATGCACAACACATCCTCATACTTAATTGATATTGGATGAAATATGGCAATGAATTTGAACAAAGGAATGGGCTTGGGATTGGGATCTACTTATGAAACTATCTTTTATTAAAATATTTTGATGGGTTTCATGATTTTTTGGTATAAGGGTTTATGGTAATCATTGTGTATTAAATTTTTTGGAAAAGGGAATTCGAATTTCATATAGTTGAGATATATTTTTCTCGGGACTAGCAAAACTCAAGTTGGGGGGTGTGATTATCCACTAAATTAGGATAATATTCATTGTTAATATATATAATAATCATGTTATTTAATATTCATAAACACCATTTTAATGCATTTTACACTTTCAACATCATTTCACATTATGATTGTAATACCTTCTTAAAATGCACTATTATGTGGTACGTTTTTTAACATCATTTAAAGTACCGAATGATTCATATAATTTTAAGGAATGTAATTATCCATATTTTAATTTGATATTTTGGAAATTGTATCTAAACTTAAATATGAACATTTTTTATTTAGTGATCAATGGAGGATTCATAAAGGATGATTGAGATATTTCTAGATGAATGGAAGAAATTCTAGAGAAGGCATATTGGACACCAGCCCAATGATGAGAATGTGGGACCCACATTACAAACCTAATGAAGCCCAAATTTGGTGGGAGTCTAGAATCCATATATGTGAACAAATAATTCTTCAGGATCCAGTGCTAATTAGGCTTCCATTTTGGACATTTAGGAAGCCCAATTTAGAGATAAAATTATGTTCCAGATTCTGCGTCCCAGAAAAATATCTCACAAATTTGATCATATCTCGGAATAAACAACTCCAAATGGTCCCACATTTTACAGGAGGTTATAAGACATCCTAGGCTCAATTTTCTTTTACTATGGACCAATCTGATTCGGCCATATAGAAGGTCTTCCAAGCGCTTCTATTCGGTGATGGAAAGATGGCTGTCACCTCGGGTCAAAGGTGGAAAAATCAACTCTCCCTTACTTTCCACCCACCTATGGCCTACCAAAATTAATTGAGGAGACTTGTAATTTTGGAAGATCTACCCAAGGGCTAAAAAATTCCTATTTAAGGTAGTGTTGTTGGTGTATTTAATAATATTTGAGCTTTCTTTCATTGTAATGTTATGTTGCGGTTTTGTTGTCTCAAATTTGTCTTCCACATGTAAGTTGTTTTAATTCATCATCGTTTCTTAATAAAAGTTCTTCTTTGATTATTATTATGTTATTATCCTTATCACTTTTATATATTTGGTTCAATGTGTGAACTTTTTCATACCAAATCTTGTGATATTATCACACAATAGTGGAGTGATTATTATTTTATTGTGTTTTTTTTACTTCTCCATTTCCTCTCTCATGAGTCTACTTTCCGCTTCCATTGAAATCATAGAATCAATGGAGGGTTAACCAACTTATGGGTTGATCCAAGAGAGTAGAAAAGGGCTGGATTGGATGTTATTTATCACCCCATTAATGTATAATCACTTCTTTTAAATGAGATTTTTATTTGATGATTTTTAAACTCCATCGTCCTTGTTGAATTTAAAGCCACACACTTCATGTGCTAATACGAACCTTTACCTTGAAGTGCTCAAAACTTTGATCCTTCAATTATATAGGTGATTAGTATTAAAGGGTGTAGGAATTAAACCAGTAAGTGATGATTATGTTTGATCTTCTTAAATGAACCCATCTCAATTATAAGAAATTGAAATCATTAAGAAATGAATTCATCCAATACACCCTGAGTGATAACCTAGGATAAACTCATTGACTTAATTTGAATTAACTTAAGACTTTTAGAGTTAACTTAAACCCATCTAAAATCAAACCAAAGTAGTCCACTTCATATCCAAAAATAGTCCTTATAATGTGCATGTCTATAGGTTACTTCTTAGGTCTCTGTGGATTCGACAACCCAAGCTAGAATACAAGGACCGTCTTACCTTCTTCTTTTGGGTAAATTTGAGAGAGAATCGGTGTGTTTTCATGGGGACTTTTCAGCCAAGGGACAAAATGTGGAATTTGGGGTTAGGCCCAAAAGACATGGGGCTGGATTCTAGGGACACTCGAACATTCCTACGTATCCCATAAGGATGGGAATCAAGCCCACGTAGTTCTAGAAATACCCTCTGTACAAATTTGGTTCGTAAATGTGAAGGGTGAAAGGGGACTTTAGTGAAATGATGGTTTAACCCAAGATAAAAGGTTTGGGCATTACCATGTATGCACATAGTCTTTGAAATATAACATGATTGGAAATTCAAAGTGAATAATGATTTCCTCTTAGGTGCAGGTATCAAAGAATATTGTAGTTTACTGTCATATAGGACAAAAGGTGATGTACAGTTTAACGTCATGTAGCAAGGACAAAGGTGAACCAATGTAAAGATATTGATTCTGGGGGCGGTTTCACAAATCAACATCGTATGAGATGGAGGTGAACTGATGTGAAGAGATTGGTTTTGGGCTTGAACCTTGGAAGGTTGCCTACGTACCCAGCCTGGAAGGCAAGGATCAAAGTCTGCGTAGTTCAATTAAAGAATGAATTAGTGATCAAGTTGTTTTTTGGGGACAACGAACTAAAAAATGATGTTGGGACTTACACATAGTTAGCAGCCCAAAGAGGGTGTTATGGTTGAAATTTTCTCTAAGATCACGTGATTCATACTCGGTGTGAGAAACAAGAGGTGACAACAACCTTAACGATGCACAGTTTAATGTCATGTAGGACATATGAGGGGACTATGCAGTTTAAAGTCTTGCAGTTAGGAATATTGGTGCTGCACAGTTTAGTGTCATGTAGCAGGGAAAAATTACAGTTTAATGTCATGTAGGACATATTAAAGGACTTCAATACAGTTTAGCGTCATGTAGTTAGGACGATGGGGACAATACAGTTTAATGTCATGTTGGAAAAAAAGAGGACTGTGCATTTTAATGTCATGCAGTAAGGACAAAAGAGGACACATTTTAACGTCATGTTGGACGTATTAGGGACTTTTTCACAGTTTAGCGTCATGTTGGACGATAAAAATGACTATACAGTTTAGCGTAATGTTGGACGAAAGTGCGAAATAGTTTAAGGTCATATGCATAGACCGTTGGTTATGCAGTTTAACGTCTTGCTGGACGTAAGGGACTTCTATACAGTTTAGCATCATGTAGTCTGAACGTCACAGTTTAACGTCATGTTGGACATAAGTGACAATAGTTTAAGGTCATATGCATGGACCGTGGATGGTGCAGTTTAATGTCGTGTTGGATGTAAGGGACATGCAAATAGTTTAAGGTCATATACATGGACCATTGCCATATAGTTTAACGTCATATAGGACGATGAAAGGGACATAGTTTAATTTCATGTTGTACGGAAGTAATACTAATAGTTTAAGGTCATATTCATGGACCGCAACAATGTATTTTGTGTTTATACAAAATACTTCTTCAGAAATCTGGCATTGGTTGGAGTAGTGATGAGTTCTCCATCCGTTGATATTAAAGAATAAGCTCCATTGGAATAGACCTTATGTATTGAATAAGGTCCTTCACATTTTGGCTCAAGCTTGAGAGGTTTCTTTCCTAGTATCATTGGAGTTCTAAGAACTAATACCAATTCTCCCTGAATGAATGAACGAAGAAAAAAAATTTTGATGAAAGCTCATGCTATTCGATTCTGATAGACTTCCAAGTGGTGAAGAGTGCACAATCTTTTCTCATCTAACCGTTCCAATTCATCCAATAGATTTTGAGACTTTTCATCTGTAGATGATTGATCACAAATGGCTACTCTGAGTGAAGTTAGTTGAACCTCAATTGGAAAGATTGCTTCCATTCCATATACCAATGAATATGGAGTTGACCGTGTTGTAGTACGGGTGGTAGTTCGATAAGCCCATAAAGCATGAACGAGTTTATCAGGCCATGACCTCTTATCTTTATCCACCATCTATTGCAGTATATTTGATAGAGTCTTATTGAAGGCTTCTATCTGGCCATTGGCCACTGCATGATACTGAGATGAATGATTGGATTTGATGTTTTATTCTTGATACAACTTCTTCACCTCGGATGAACAGAAGTTGGTGGCATTGTCCGTCAATATGGTATGAGGGACAATAAATTCAGTAATGATGTTAGACTTGATGAAGCTAACAAAGCTTTTAGAACTAACTTCTTTGAGAGGTATTTCCTCTGCCCATTTGGAAAAGA
Source organism: Viscum album (assembly GCA_963277665.1). Lineage (NCBI taxonomy): Eukaryota > Viridiplantae > Streptophyta > Magnoliopsida > Santalales > Viscaceae > Viscum > Viscum album. The sequence goes on along the minus strand of OY728148.1, from coordinate 1,475,788,891 downwards.
AGTTAGTAGCAGTAAGAATATACTTAAACTGCTTGGCCGTAGCTGAAGGGTAAGGTCCCACCATATCCATTCCCCATGTGGCAAATGGCCACGAGTATTTAGCTGTATGAAGCAACTCTGGAGATTGATGAATGAAGTTGGCATGTACTTGTCATGAATGACACTTCTTTGTGAAATCAACACAATCTTGTATCATTGAAGGCCAAAAGTATCCAAGCCTTCAAATATGATCAGACAGTCTATGTCCAAACTGGTGGGCACCACAGACTCCTGCATGCACTTCTTTCATGACAGCCATTGTCTCTTCACCATCAATGCATATGAAGAGAAATCCATCAAAACCACGTTTGTAGAGAATTTTCTCTAGGTGATCTGGGCTATCATAAAGAGTAAAATTGACCACACGTCGCCAAATTTGTTCTTTCCCGGCTCTATCAGGTGGAAGTGTTCCATTTTGAAGGAATTCCCTGATAGGTTTCATCCATCCTGTAGTATGACCATATGGTTCAGAGATGGGAATAATTTCATTGATCTCTTATGTTCTGGTTTGAACATAAGGTGAAATTGTATGACGGTGGGCAATACTGATGGTTGTCTCGTCCCGATTTGGATCTGCCAGAGTTGTGGCTATATTAGCCAGTGCATCAGCTTGGGCATTTTGTGATCTTGGGACATAAGAAAATGTCAATTATGAAGGAAACTACGCCATTAACTCTCTGACATAATCATACAAAGGGATTAGTTCTTCTTTTCTGATGGCATAATCCCCATTGACTTGTTTGATTACCAGGTGTGAATCACCTTTCACCTTTAAGTGATTCACTTGTGCTTGAAGCACCAACTCCAAGCCTGTGATGAGAGCTTGGTATTCTGCTTCATTATTTGTACCGCCTCCCAACAATGAGAAGGAATAAGGTAACACTGCCTTTTCTGGAGAAATGAGTACAACTCCTAAGCCAACTTTGTTGAATTTAGGATTTTCCATTTTCTTCCCTGTTGGACTTCTGGAAGCACCATCAAAGTACATTTCCCATACCTGAAGACTATATTGAATAGAGAAGCCTTCCTCGTTAGGAAGCTCAATATCTGAAGATGTGTCTTCCAATGAAGGGTGTTCAGTAAGGAAATCAGCTAGATCTTGGACTTTTATTGCCTTTTGAGACACATACTGAATGTCAAACTACTGCAAGATAACTGCCCACCTTGCCCGACGTCCAATAAGCATTGGATGACTAAGGATGAATTTGAGTGGGTTATTGCGAGATACCAATTGGACCTCGTGATGTTGCAGGTAGTGTCTCAATTTCTGAACTACAAAGATTAATGCTAGGAAGCACTTCTCAATATTTGAGTATCAGATTTCTGCTTCAAGCATAGTCTGACTGAGATAGTATAGGTTGTTTTCATTTCCAGCATCATTCTTCTGAGTAAGAAAGGCACCCAATGATCACTCTATTGTTGTCACATAGAGGATAAGTGGTCTTCCTTCAACAGGTGGCATAAGTATCGGTGGACTCAAGAGATAATTATTGAGAATATCAAATGCTTCTTGACATTCTTCAGTCCACTTATAAGTGACTCCCTTCTTCATCAATTTAGTGAAGGGTAGACTTTTTCCTGCCAAATTAGCGATGAAATGCCAAATATAGGATAAATTTCCTTGAAGTCCTCTTAATTCATTCAAATTTCGAGGAGGTGACATACCAAGGATTGACTTGGTCTTCTCGGGATCGACTTCAATACCACGATGGCCTACAACAAAGCTGAGAAATTTTCCTGAGGTTATCCCAAAAGAACATTTTAAGGGGTTCATCTTCAAATTATGTTGTCAAAGCTTGCGGAATATGATTTCCAAATCAGCCAAGTGATTAGAAAGTTGTTTGGATTTAACCACCAAATCGTCCACATAACATTCAACAAACTTCCCCAAAAAGTGTTTGAAGATACGATGCATGGCACGCTGATATGTTGCACCTGTATTCTTTAGGCCGAAGGGCATTACCCGATAAGAAAACACCCCCTGAGGGGCTATGAAAGCTGTAGATTCCTCATCTTCTGGAGCAATTCGGATTTGATTATATCCAGAATATTCATCCATGAAGGAAAGTGCTTTATAGCCAGCTATTGCATCAATCAAGAGTTCTGTAATCAGAACAGGAAAATCATTCTTAGGACAATGCTGATTAAGATCTCTGAAATCAATGCAAACTCTAATTTTCCCATTCTTCTTTTTCACTAGGACAATATTAGCCAACCACTTGGGATATTGAAATTCTCTGACGAAGTTAGCTTTGATGAGCTTATCCACTTTAGCTTCAACTTTGGAAGCATAGGTTGGGAGTGTTCTTCTAACAGCTTGTTTGAATCCACGATGTTCTTCTGGAAAACCCAAACAATGATTATCAACATCAGGATCAAGCTCGGGCATCTCTGTATAGTTCCAAGAAAATATGTCCCAATTTTTCTTTAAAAAGGAAATATACATCTCTTGTTCTTCAAGAGTCATGGCCGCACTAATTAAAGTGGGGCGTGGATCTTCTTTTGTACCCAGATTGATTTCTATGAGTTCATCCACGGTGGTAGAGATACCCTCTTCAAATGCTGGAGGAGCATCTCTGAGATCTTCTTCTTCTTCTTCAACATGTGTTACTTCTTCTGTTTCTACTTGCATAGAAGATGATGAAGCAGAATTTCCATGATCAGAAGAGATGTTAAAATTTTCACATCTTGAAGAAGAAGCTTCCACTTTCGACCCGATTGATGATGAAGGGTCTTCTTTGGGTAACAAATAGGAGATGATGGATTGAGAATGGACATCATCATTTACCTCTGACATTGCTATAACTTTCCCTGACCTGATTGGTGAAGTGTAAACTTGCTGGATTTCAGTAGATGAAATGAAGACATCTCCATTTGAGCTTTCATCATTGCCTGGTGAATCACTACTTTCTCCCATGTTGTTTGGATCGATTTCCGTAATTGACCTTATGGGTCTTTCCATAAGAGTGTTTTGATTTGGGTCTATCCTGTCAATTTGACTGATAGGAAACACATAATATGTACTCACATGTGAAAATGGGTTTACTGGAATTTTTTCCAAACCATATGGAGAATTAACTTTTGTAATCTTTCTTGTTGCGGATTTTTCTTTTCCCTTTATGTGATAGAATTCCACCTCAATGTATTAAGATTCACATGTCTTGAATGAGGATTTATCACCATATAATGTCCCAATTTTACCATTGAAACAATATTTGAGACATTGATGGTATGATGAAGGGATAGCCGCATGCCAATGTAGCCAGGGTCTACCAAGAAAGATGTTGAAGGCTGAGTCTTGATCAACAACCATGAAATCTGAATTGGATACAAGATCTCCAAACTAAGTTATGAGTGTAATCTCGCCCAGTGGTTCTTGTTCATTTTTATCATATCATTGTAACATCAAAGTAGAAGGAGATAAATCATATTTTGTGAGGCCCAATCGACGAAGTGTAAAAATGGGCATGAGGTTGACTCATGAACCATTATCAATGAAAACTCTTCAAAAGTCTACACCATTGACCTTTCCAGATAAGTAAAAAGGTCTGATATGTCCATGCATGATATCATATTCATCTTCATCAGTAAAAGATGTTATTACATGGCATTCTGTAGGATTATTCTCTACATGGTAGACTTCAGCTGCAGCAATTTCAGTCATAAACTCCTCAGGACTTGACAAAGCTTCAATGAGTGCTTCCCGAAGATCCTTTGATAAATTCAAGGCATCTAGAATTGATAATTTGTCCGGTACTTGGGCCAGGTGTTTCAATATATCATACTTTTGATCCAAAGGTATGTGTTTCCCAACAGGAACATGTGGTTTAGCAGGTGTCTTGGAAGTTGATGCTTTGGAATTTGATACATCTTGTACCAGGATAGGAGTTGGTAATACTCCTGGCTTTGGAAGATTAGACCAATTAGGTCTATTTACTTGCTGAGAGGAAGAAGATAGAACCTTCAACCGATCTTCCAGAATAATTGTGCTAGGGCTGAGTCTGCCTTGTCTAGAAGAACTTGCTTGTTCTTGTTGAGCTCGTTGAAGGGCTCTGCCATGAGTTTCTACCACATACACAGTTCTAGCAGGGGTAGAATTGGAATAGTGGCCTCTAAAAGATCCACGTCTTCCCCTATATCCTGATCCGCCATAACTTCCTCTGATTCCTCTGTTGGATACAGGGAATTCGGGCTCATAAAAATCGAAACTGTGACTGGCATATGGATTTGATAATTGAATCATATTAACAGAACCGAAGATCAACTCTTCATCTGATGAATACTCTGCCTGATTAGCCTGTTTAGGTTGTACCGTTTGGTGGGGCGGTGCCCGTGAATTTGAAGTAGATGGCATGAATTCTTCCAGAGTCAAAGACAACTTAGGATTTGACACATACTCATCTTCTTCTTATTCTTTTTCTTTATTTGAATCATGCTGTTTCTTTGAGGATTTTCCCTCTGATGAAGAGCGTTTTTCTATGGCATTCATGGAAGAAGGAATAATTAGTTTCTTCAATTGTGTTCACAAAATAGCATGAGTTCGGTTGATTGTTTTTCTGACCATCCAATCGTCATATTTTTGGGCATTTTTGTTCTTCACTTCTTGACACTCACCCTCCTCCTCTGGATCTGTAGCAGTAACACATGCTACCTGAGCTGAAGAACATTTTAGTTTGACTTGTCCCGAGTCAACTATCTTTTATAGGAGGTCTTTGAAGACAAAACACTCCTGGATGGGATGACCAAACATCTGATGAAATGGGAAATAATTGGGAGGGTCTTCATCTCCTTCCTTATTTGGCCTTTTGGGCCTTGTAAATTGAACCAAATTATTTTCCAAAGCCGAAATGAAGTAACCAGAAACTTGTTCATTTCAGAAAAAGTATGTCTTTCTCTTCAGATCCTAAAATTATTTTCGTCTTTGATCTCTTTGATCATCTTGACGAAACGGCCTCTATTGTTAACGCTCAGAAGCCGGAGCCCTTCGAGAAGATGAAGTCCTTGAAGTAGAAGAAGGTACATGTGCTTGTTTAAGCATAACTATAGCAGTCTCTGCTTTACCCATTCTCCTTCCTAGAGATGATGGAATTACACGAGCTTTATCCTTAGTCTTTATAAGAGAATCTTCAATCTATTGAGCGATTGAAGTAAGGTCTCGAAACCCTCCTGTGTATTTCACAGGGATCAACGGTGTACGCAACTCATCACATACATTTGCCACACATATTGGAAACAATTCTTCTTGAGGGAGTGCTAAGATTAGGGAATACATTAATCCCTTCCAGTGAGCAATGAAATCTGAGACCCTTTCATTTTCCCTTTTCTTACAGTTTGTAAGATCAAAAACTGTTGTCTTTGGCAACGTTTAGCTGAACTGGAGAAGGAATTTTTTGTGAAGATCCTCCCATCCGGTAATTGACCGGGATTGCAAGCTTGTGTACCAGACAAAAGCTGGTCCTTGCAGTGTTCGCACGAAGCATCTGAGTTTCACTACTTCTTGCTGTTCCGGGTTCCCATCATAGGATCGCAACAAGACGCGTAATGCGTCAAATGCTATTCAGGATCGCCTGATCCATTGAAAATAGGGAATACAGGGTTCCCAAAACTTGATGGGGGAGGGATTGAATCTACCCATTCAGGGTAAGATTTCTTTTTTGGTTGAATTTTAGAATGCTTTCCCTCCGTAGCTTCCAACCGAGCTGTTAATGACTCAATAGTAGTTGTTAAATTTTGTTAAACATCTGGTTGATCTTGGACCTGAACAGGTGCAATGACTAGAGCTGGTACAGATGTGGTGGCTGGTACTGCAACTAATGGTAGCACCGCCAATTGTTGTTGCACTTGACCCATAGGATTAGACCTGTGAGGGTGTATTAATATAGGAGGATATTCTTGATCCATCTCAGTAGCCACAACAAATTCCCTTGGCTGACTAACTCCAGCATGTTTAGGAGGAAGACTAATTTGAAGTAGTTCTGCATTCAACCTCCTTAATTCCTTCATTTCTTCCTCCTGCTGTGCAAATCTTTGCTCTAATGAGAGCGATTGGCCTTCTCCAGAGGAAGGGTATGTAACCAGATTCTTTCATTTCCCCTTGTTATCTCCCTTTCAGAGAGGGGGAAGTGAATTAATTGAAGGATTACCTAGGTTCTGAGTAATCCTTTGATTTTGTGTACGCACACCTTCTTCATTTGTGTCTGTGCGTACAACTTCTTGAGTAGGAAATTCTTCATCTGAGTCCCCTGAGTGAGCCTCATGTTCTGGAGGATCAGCAAAAATGGCATTAATGACATTAATTGATGGATAACACATCACATCCCTTCTATCAACATTTCTGTGATATTATCTTCTACCATGCCCCTGACGAGACAATGCCTTTTGTTGATTTGATCCCCCAGGAACTTCTTGGTGAACTATAATTTGGAGAGAATCTTTTGATAATTTGTCTCTTCGTTCCTCTTGAGGCTTTTTCCCCAATCGAGAGAAGACTGACTTTCTTTGAGGGAAGGATTGAGGATTTGAAAAAGTCCCCAGTCCAGTGGACTGGGGCTGTTCCTACTGTCTTTGCTCAACTCCTCGAATCCTATTTGTTGATTCTGAGGGTTGGTTTAAAAGAGTCCCCAGTCTGGTGAGCTGGGGTGGCTCTTGACATGCTATTTCTGAGACTTTCTTAAAATCTCTCCTGATCTTGTGGACCTTGGTCCGAAAATTTGTTGGATGCATCCATCGACATCCACTCTTATCACCCGGCTCAAAAGAACGTTGGATGAGTTCTGACACTTCTTTCAGTTGATGATGTGCTTTCTCCATACGAGAGGCATGTTCAATATTCTTGTTTTCCTGATGCAGGAGTAATTCAATAACTTGTTCTCTGTATTCTTGATTTTGAGAGGAACTAGTTGAAGCCTATTCTTGGGCAAGCTTTTGATTACAAACAAAACCCATTGACTATGGCCGGCCACGGGCAATAACATTGCATGAACCCATTTTCGGTGTGCTTTGCTGACTAGAGATCACAGTTAAATGTAGTGCTCCATGAACACCCCATCCTCTGACATGAATACCAGATGGGGAATTGGCAATTAACTGGTGAAATCTTCATAGTGCGCCAAGGCATGAATGTTAAAGGGCTCTCTGCTACTTTTAAGCCTTCAGATATCGAGAGACTGATAGAGATGCCAAGTCAATTTGGAGTTGTAACCCTTCTATTATCTTAACATGATTTTAATATTCATCATAAGATAATACTTTCTTTTTCAACTGACAAATATTTTTCCATATGTTGAGACGAATATCATGAATTCTATCTTCCGTCAACATCTCTGGAATGTCATACTGAGAGTCGGCCAGATGCCAAAACATGACTGGCACTTCACCTTGCACCAGTTTTTTTCTCATGTTCAGTACTTACTCTTTATCATTCAATGAAGATTCTTCTACCTGATTAGACCAGAGCTGGTTCTTACTTGTTTCTTCATTGGATTCAACAAGACTGGTAGAGAAATCACTGATCAAACTAGAAGATGTATGACTTAGGGGTGGATCATAGAATGACCTACACCCTGGGATATATTATTGTTGAGAAAGTATTTCACTTGCTAATGGTAAAGCATCATACATGACTGGCTTTACTTTTCCAAGTGCCTCAAGATAAGAGGGTTTTCTCTGCACTACATTGTCCACTGGAGTATTTTCTGGGCAATGTGCATCACTACTGTGGATTGGACTTTCGCAGCGAAATTCATCATCATGGGGAGGACCAACATGGTGGGTTACAACAAAATATGAGATCTCTTTCTACTTGATCTTCTGACCACACATAGGGTTCTTATGGCTCTCATCTGAAGATGAAACTTTGAGATCGACCGAATTATCATGAATCAAGCCTTCATGAAAAAGGTTCTGGTGCAGACCTTCTGAATTAATGTTCCCACTATTGTGAAATAAGGGAGTAGAATCTTGGATTCCAATAGATAATTGTCTGAGGGCTTCAAGAACTCCAGTATCAAGCAAGGGCTTGTTACAGATTGGATCTTGATCTCTTGACTGTGTTGGGTGGTTATTCTTCTTAGACGCCTTCTTACTCGCCTTGGAAACCACTTGTTGAAGAAAGTGGCTACTCTGAGCAGGTGTATGTGCCGGATCAAGAGATATTTCCAGGTTAGGCTGACAATCTCTACTCAAATCAGGTGTATGTTCCTGACTTGGTTGTCCATATGATATGGGGGAGTATGCCCCACAACCCTCTTGGACTAGAATAGATGTGTGTGTCTGTTATAGAGTGAACTGTTGACTTGTCACTCCACTGGTAGGGATAGATTTATGTGTCTTTCCCTAAGATGCTACTGAAGCTGTTATAATATCCTGGCAAACATCCAGAATATGAGCAGGGATTTGCTTCTGCTCTTTCACCATTGATAGAATATGTTTGGTGACTTCAGCTGCTGGAACGGGGATATACATCCATTCCGTGCTTAGAGTAGGTGTATGTTCCTGCTCCTGTCCTCCTTTTCCTGTCAGTGAATCCTAATAGTACTCAAGTGTGAGGGCGGAGAGTTGACTCTACCTCCTATTTGTCGGCGGAGCTTTTCAACTGACTTCTCCAAGTGCTACCAAGAGAGACTATTGGTAGACTTGATTAATACTAAAAGATGTATGTGTCTGCTGATTTCACTTCCCCAAATGTGGTTGACGAGCACCATCATATGTAGTCAGACGATCCTGCTGACTAGATGATGATTTATAAACAAGTGTATGTTCTTGTCTATAGTACTCCACCAGAATTGCCTGGCGGGATTGGCGTGATGCTGTCAGACGAGTCTGTTGGACTACTGAATTAAAACGGACGGGTGTGTTTGCCCACTCATTTCTTTCCACCAAGTTAAGTTGGTGGACTTCTCCGGATATGGCAGAGATAAGAACCTGCTCACTGTTAACCGGTTGTCGCCTCTGGTGGTTCTTCTTGCCTGCTCAGGTTCGAGGAACCTGAGCCGAATGCCTGGAAGCGATACCCTCATCATGTTGAGGGCGCACTGCCACACGAGTCTCGCGGCGATTTTTGATGGGATCCCTCGGGAAGGACTCCTGTCACCTTGAATTAAGGCCTTAAGGGACCTGCTCATTCACCTCCTCAGAATATGGGAGTGAATGGTGATTCTATTCCAGGGATAACGACCCGAAACGGATGGAGACGGTGGTTAGAACTTCCTGCTTCTTGATCACTAGTCGTCTCTGTCTGGATGACCAGGCTGAATTATTGACTTGGAGGGCTTGTCGAGCGGCCTCCAGAGTCGGAATTGTACCATTTTGACGGTACTCCTTAACTAGAACTTTTGATACCCAGCGTTGAAGATGTTGAGCGGGTGATGTCGTCCTCAGAGTGGACGACGATCCAGCAGGAGTAGCAGTAGTGTCATTTGCAGCAGAGGTTTTCACGGTAGACGTATTCACAGGTGAAAACTTGAGAGAAGCCATTTTGGAAATGCAGAAGATCTTGGAAAAGAGAGCCTGTTTGATATAACAGACATAATCAAGATAAGTTTGTCCACTACATCTTTTGGATGAGAAAATATGTTACTGATTTCTTTGTTGTCCCTCTCATTGAGTTTTAAATAGGGGCCTAACAAATAATCAAATCATCATTTCAACTTGGTTAAGGATTTGCGTTGGGATCACAATTTTTTGTTTCCTCTGGAATTGGGGATGACCTTGTTGATTGAAGGTTCAAACATTCCAATCAGTTTCTAACGGGTTTTTTCGTAGAACCGGAAACATCCAAGGATTCCATATCCATTTGGACCCACTTTCCAAAGGTAGGTTCTCATTAGTTGTGGACTGATGAGGCTTAGGAATTTGCATTGGTCGAGAGGATGGGAGTTCGGACTCATCACACCTTTTTGAGGGCAATTATTGTCTATTTTGGGACTCTATTTATATATTTACGTTTTTTTCGTGAATCCTTATTATATTACCAAGTATAAAATGGGATTTCCTTTAAATCTAACAATCAATGATTGATATGTAGGGAATTTAGAGAATCATTTATATGTATTCGAGGTTCTTCATTGATATAGAATCATTTGTATTTGTTATAAATTATTAGTCAATGGTATCCTTCAGTACATAAAAGTCTCTTGGTTATTATGATAACCATACTAGTTTTAAAGCCACTTAGTTGGGCACTTGAAGTTTATTGTCATTCAGAAAGACATGGATTATTTTAGAGTTAGGATCGTACCCGCTGATGGGCTACCTATGTATCCTTTGTTTTGGAAAACGAATCAGAACCCACATAGTTTGAGTAAGGGAGTATGATTTTTATGCATGATTGATGGCTCAAAGAAAGATGTCATGATTACTTTTACACTCTAAGCTCACGTGAGTCATGCTCAATGTGAGAAACAAGAGGTATTGGTGACACCAAACAATTGTTCCACGAAAGATGCAATGATGTGGGGCTTATGTATGTATGACTACCCAAAATAGATGAGGATTAAGATTTAATTTAGGGAATAAATCCAGGAACAAGGTCCATAAAGATATATGTACTTCATAGAGATTTGGGTACTCTAACTTGGGGCTTACTCCTGAGGAAGATGCCCAAATTAGGAGGGGACTCATGATTGGGTTTTACTCCTGAGAAGGAAGCCCAGATCAAAAGTAAATTAAGACTGGTTAAGAGGAATTAAGACTAGGGCTTACTCCTAAGAAGGAGGTCCATATTAGAGGACTTGGGGCTTACTCCTGAAAAGGAGGCCCAGGTTAAAGGGTTTTGAAAATTAAGGGACTTGGGGCTTACTCCTAAGGAGGATGCCCATATTTGAGACTAGGTCTTACTCCTAAAAAGGAAACCCAGGTTAAGGTTGGGGCTTACTCCTAAGGAGGATGCCCATATTTGGGAACTTTAAGACTGGGGCTTACTCCTGATAAGGAAGCCCAGGTTAAGGGAATTATGATTGGGGCTTACTCCTAAGGAGGATTTCCTAATTAATGAGAATTTGGATTGGGGATTACTCCTAAAATGGAGGCCCAAATTAAGAGAACTTGGACTGGGGCTTACTCCTAAAAAGTAGGCCCAAGTTAAGGGAGATTATGACTGGGGCTTACTCCTGAAAAGGAGGCCCAGGTTAGGGTTCTCTCATCTTAAAGGATGAGGTTGAATGGATGAAATCTCTAACTTTAGTGACATAAAGATGTTTAAATCACAAGGTTTTCAGAGATGTTCAATGGAACTCCTTTCAGATACGGAAGTCAATCAATAAAACATGCCATAAATGGCTTTGAAGAGTGTCTTGAAGACTGAATCTTGAATAGGAGAGGTGGAATGGCATAAGAGGGGTTAAATGGGAAGGAAGGGAACCCAAAAAGTAGAAGGGTGCGCAAGTCCTGGGGGCGCGTAGGTACTGTGTGGGCGCACAAGTCCTGGTCGCGTAGGTATACCTATGCGGCACATAGGTACTTGCGCGACTAGTAACCAGTAGAGTAACACTTGGGCAATCCTTGACAAAAGCCTTTAGAATCATTCTGAGGTACTTCTAGAAGAGTGGTGCGCAAGTTTCAATGAGTAGGTAAGGAGGCGCGCAAGTGTGTCCATTTCCCTTAAGGGTAAAACACTTAGGCGCGCAACTGTTTGTGAATTCTAACACTTAGACCTTATTCCTCTTGTTTAGACCTTCCATTCTAGGTAAAGAATTACCTTAGAAGTGTTCGAAAGACATGAAGAAGAGACTTGGGTGTTCAGAGCTCTGTATCTGAATTCTGGAAAAATTCCTCCCTTATGGGGGGCCCACTGGGGGTACTTATAGGCTGGAGAGGACCCCGAGTGGTTTTCAAAGAGGGTGTGCAAGTCACTTGCGCGACCATTAGGCGATGCGCAAGTATACTTGTGCGACAGTGAGGGAAATTTCGCGGTGCATGTGCATTTGAAGCCTTGTTCATGCCTTTGTTGGTTTTTGATGTTTTCTTCAAAAGATGAATCAATTTGTGCTATTTCATTTCCTTTTACATTCTTTTAGACAATGTGACGAAAAGAAGAGTCAACAGTGAGTTAAAAGGACTTGAAAAATAAAATTATTTTATTTTATTATTTTATTTACTATTATGCCATTTTTGGGTTTTCTCACATGAGGCCCACGCCGACTAAACTTAAGTCATGACTAGGGTAAACCCTCCATCCATAACGCATTAGTACCCTTAGATTTTTAATATGGAAAACTATTTAATAGTTATTCTACTCTTTCAGGAAAACCTCTCACACACTCTATTAAAAACTTATCATTTTTGAAGGACCATTCTAGGAACATCAGGCATTGGAATCACACGTTGTCTCAGCTCTTGGTCTCAGAATAATCCCATATAATTTAAAAAAATATATATGAAAATTATAAGACATTATAGGTATCAATTCTGTCATCACCATCATCAAAAACATGTCTTGGAATTAATTCAATAATGACACCAAATTTTGGTCGAAGAGGATCTTTGATATAAAAAACATATTTCTTCATTGATTCTAATATATATGGTTCATCTATAGAAATAGTGACAGTCATGTTAATAACTCAAAATCCAAAATCATCAATAAAGGTTCCATGCCTCTTCATCGAATCAAACCACTGGAATTTCATCATTGTGACTTGACCATGAGAGTAATAATCCAATATCATTATTTTCTCAATGACTCCATAATAAGCTACATTTTGAAAATGAGGTCTATTATCTGATACACTAGAATAATATTCTTTTGTGGTAGTTTTTATAATACCATCATGTTGTCTTCTCATGTTCTTCTCTCATTTAGTGATATTAAATCACTACCCATTGATCACAATTGATTTACATTCATGAACCACGGTATTAGGACCAAAATTCAAAGCTCTTATTTCCTAAGAAATAGAGTGAGCAGGAAAACTTGATACCTGAAATATAAATTAATGTTAAACTTAATTAAATATTGATTTTATTTATTTATTATAGTAGTATTTCTATCTTCAATTTCAACCAAGCAAAAAACTCTTTGTTATGTAAATCCTCTCTCCTTCTCAAAGATAAAGAATGATTATTTCTATTTATTATTTCTTTATCTTCCCTATAGTTAAAAATATAAAAAGTTTAACAGATATATAAAATTATAAGAGATGAGATAAGACATACATGTTCAATTTACATACTTGATGTAGTCATTGATCAAATCAAAGTTGAACAACACTGTACAATGTGTCATATCCCACTCTTCAAGGTTTAATATTGTCAATGTATACGATCAGAGAATTACTCCTATTTGTGGAAGTGATGGGAAACTGGGTTCAATTTTCTCATATTGTTATTCTTAATTTCTCGTTGTTCTGTTCATTCTCATAATAAGATCAGAAAAATACATTCATCAGAAATTCATACATTCTTGAACCAAGTAACCATTCAAAATAGAAACTTTGGGATGATTCCTATTCTATACATAATATTTCAATGTGTACATATTTATTTTAGTTGGATACATCCAAAGAAAAGAAACAAGTCCTCTGATAACTATTTTGCTTGGAATATAGACAGTTAAATGCAACATTCATGTGAAAAATGATGGAGGAAATATTTTCTCTAACTCGCACAAAATTAATGGTGTCACTGCCAACTTTTTTTATAAGAAATACTTAGAAAACTTCTTAGCACAAAGATCTTTAAACAAATGGTACAAACAAATTACTAACACCCTTACATTATTGAACAAAAGATGATGAATTTCTATTGGAATCAACTCGTGTAGAAGGATGTGATAATCACGAGACCTCAAAGATTTTTGATTCAACTCTATTTTTTTGACCTATTTTAATATATTGCTTAAATATCCATTATGAACTTTAATAGTCTCTAGTACTTCTAGAAAATTATTTTTTTGTAGGTTTCATCACATAAGAAGCACATGAAACTTGCCATTTATTTTCATTAATACACACAGGATTAAATTCTGGTCTGATCCACCAATCCACCAAGTCATGCCAAGATTGTAAATCATCTTTTGTCTTTATCTTGACATTTAGAATAATCAAAATAAACATTTCACATATATTCTTTTCAATATGCATTATGTCTATATAATGATGTAACCAATTGGTTTACCAATAAGGCAACTCAAAGAAGATACTCATTTTCTACCAATTGTAACATGTATCATTGGAAATATTCTTCCTCTTTTTATATTTCATTTAACCCTTCTCAAATGAAAAACTAAAATATTTCAATTCATTAAGCACGTAAATTCCAAACCTACACTGAGGTGGATCATTGGTCTCCATGGTATTGTTAAATCTTTGATGATTATTTCTATATGGATGGTCCATTGGAAAGAATCATTGATGTCCCATAAAACTAAAACTATAGTGATATTTCAATCTTCTATATTGAGTATTATTCATACAAATAGAACATGACAGTTTTCCCTTCATTATCTATCCATACATCAGTACATAGGTAGGAAAATTATTGATCATCTATAAAAGCGTAGCACACATCTGAAATATGTCTTTAGAACATGCATTATATATGCACACACCTATATCACAAATAAGTTTCAACTCTTTTATTAAAGGTTTCATGTATATGTCTATATAATTGTTGGGATAAGAAGGTCCAGATATGTGTATACTCATAAAAGTGTAAGGTTTTTTCATAAACAACCATGGGGGAACATTATAAATATGTATGAAATTTGACCATGTGATGTGAAAAGTAAATATCTACCCAAATGGATTAAAACTATCACATGAAAGATCCAGTCTCACATTACACACGTCAGCTGAAAAATCATGATATAAGGCATCAAATATCTTCCATGAAAATCTATCTACAGGGTGAACCAACTCTTCATTATTATTTTTTCTCTCAATGTCATTCTATCTCATTTTTATTGATATTTCATCAGAAAATAAAATATTCTAGAGTCTATGGATCAATTTAAAGTGCCACATTACTTTTTATGGCACACGGGATGGTGTTCCATCAGCTTTTGGTTTCCATCGAGATGTTCCAAATTTTATAAAATCATTTCTTTTAGCAGTTCCCTCCCAGAATAAGCTGTAATCTTTTCGGAAAGCATGAATTTTGATTTTTAAAAATCCAAGTTATTCAACTAACTTCCATGCCATATAATGGTTTGAGGGAATATATATATCATCTGGAAGTTATTCCTTCAGGAAGGTAAGAATGTAATCGATGGTAGTCCTATACAAGGTTTTCCCATAAAACAATCAGATTAAAAATTCTAACTTTTTTATTTTATCACATTGTCGATATACTAGAGTTTTTGCAGCATCATTCAATTTTTTCACCCTATCAACATCATCATTTTCATTAGACATATCATGTGTGCTCATATCGAAGACTTCTTGGGTTGAAATCCTTTCCTTATCATGATGATGAATAAATGGAAACTGGTTATATATTAAATTCTCCAATCCAATCCTATCATTTGGATCATCATCATTTTGAGATTCAAATTTCTCCCCATTGTGATACCACAAATAGTAGTTTTTTTGAAAACCATATTTGGATATATGGTGGCTAACTTCTTCATGGCTCAACCAAGGTCTTACAACACAATTATAACATAGAAATTGTATGTGACAACTATTTGAAGCATTATCACATGAGAAATCTAAAATTCTCTCCAAATTGTTTTGAAAATATCTTAAGATCTGATCAGTTTCATACATCCAACTTCTATCCATTCTGTAAAAAATGTAATAAGTCATTTCATGAAAACAATTCAATAATATTTAATTCTAATCAAAAATATATTTTGGTAATTAAGAATTTTTCACTTTATATAAAACCATAACTGACACACTACTCTATGAGAATCATAATCTAAAAGACAAAAATATACTCAATAGATAGGTTTTTTAAGTAAAAATTAATTTCTCAACTTAGTTAATTTTTTATCATTACTATAGAATTTCTTTTAGTTGTGTTCAATTTAGTTCAATTCTATTTATTTTAGTTCATTTTGATGCAATTAAGTGTTTTGGGTATACTCAAGTCTACTTGGGTCAAATAAAGTCATTTAAATTCAATTCAGTTGGTTTGGTATAGCCTAAGAGTTCATTAGTAGGAGGGTTAGAGTAGTGTGATATTTTCCACTAGTATTAGTATCATATTGTTGAGATACTTATTCATCCTATATCCATTGATAAAAAGTTCATACATTTTTCCTTTATTAACTATCAAAACAACACTAAATAAATACTCATTAGTGATGGTCAATGGGACTTCACCTTTGGAATTAAGTTCATCAGACATTAATTTTAGTCTTGAGTTATAGAAAAATATATTTTATATGGGTTGGAAGTCGATTTATTGAATCAGAAAGTTATGTGTTACTCCTATTCTCTCCATATAAATTCTAGAAATTACAAATTATTCTCTCTTTATTTTGGTTTGTTATTGAATATATAGTCTTCTTTCATATCCATCCTTTTCTATATCCATATTCATCTCTTTAACAATCTAATAAGATATATGTTATATATCTACATGCATATGATAACTATTCTATTTGATAAATTAGTATTCCCTTATTCCATTTGGGTATTTTTTTAATCTATTCTATAAACCCATAAGGTGTCTTCCAACATTTTTCTCATATATTTTCTATTTTACTTTACTTTCATTTCCAAGATACATTTAATATCACTTTTAAAAAATTAAACTTGTTTATTGGATTGTGGATGGTAAGGTGTTTATGTATTGTGGTTCACTCTATACTTCCTCATTAAAGCTTCCAAGAACCTATAGTGAAAGTGGGTTCATCATTCATTGATGAATTATTATAGGATTCTAAATAAGAAAATATAGTATTACTCAAAAAAGTATGAACAATAATGGAATCGTCAATTTTTTGGCCTTGTATTCCACTCATTTTGAAACATAGTCAGCAAATAACAATATGTTTGAATATCCAAATGACTTTAAAAATGGTTTTAAAAATTCTATACCCCATACATCAAATATTTCACAAAAATTAATTGGTCATTGAATTATTTATTATCTCTTGGATATATTTATAATGAATTTTCAGTTCTCACGCTTCTTCAAAAACACAAAATCATCCTTAAAAGGTTTAGGATAGTATATTCTATATTAAAGGAATTTCCTAGAAGATCATTGAGGTTACAAGTAACCACCACAAGTTAAATTATGATAAAATTATAACACATGTTATACCTCAATTTTAGGTAAACAAATGTTGATCATTTTATCATTATAAAACTTCTATATATATGGATCATACCAAAAATAAAACGATGATCCAATATTTAGTATAAATAATTTATTAGATTAGATGTTACAGAACATGAGTGTTTACCAAAAAAATAACATATCATCATACCATAGTACTTCTACTTTAAACAAATATTTTTAATCTTATGGAATTATTTCATTAAATAGTTCCTTGTCTAGAATTTACACCTCGGTTGTGTGGTGAATCCTGCAAAAGTGTTATTCCACTTGATATTTAGCACTTATATTTTCTTTTATTTTCAAATAAAATTTCTATCATAAAAATTTTTTCTTACAAAACCTATATTTTATAATGGATTCTTGATTAAAACATAAAACAAAAAAATAACCCTATCCTAAAACCAATACGAATGGAAAAAGGAAAAATAAATGGAGGCAGAATATATAACTCAATTAGAGATTACTCATTTGAAGTGGAAGAACAAAAAATGACTTGAATGTGGATCCCTAGTTGGGAAGAATGGTTCACATGCTGGGAAGAAGAAGGGAGCTATCATTTAGGGAAAATCAAAACAAAAAACAAAAAATAAACAGATATAGAACATTAAAACAAAGTTAGAAATTACAAATTTGAAGTTTTAGAATAAAAAATGGCTTGAATAAAGATGGATAAACTAGTGGGAAGAAGGTCTGTAGGCTGGGGAAGAGGGGGGCTCTGGTTTAGGGAAACACATGGGCAGAGGGGAAAGTGAAGACTTCTTTGTATTTGGGGTCAAATTTCCCAATAGTTTTAAAAAGTCATTGGGATAGATTGTCTATTCCAAAGGTTTTAAATAGCCGTTGGGATATATTTGTAGAAAGGACCCTACCCCAATAGTTTACTGAAACTATTGGGATAGGTTGGCTCTATATCAACAGTTTTTTGAAACCATTGGGAAACCAGTCTCTAAACAAGCCTATAACAACGGTTTGTAAAAACCATTGGTATAGGTGCATTGGTATAGAGTGTTTTTATAGTAGTATTTCTCCCAAATGGTTTTATTATTAGTTAAAAATCAATATAAATGTTATAATGGATTTATATTAATTAATTAAAAAATCAATGAATTTTCCCAATAGTATGAAAAGCATTTGATGCGAGGAGCCTCGGGCTTTGCCAATATCAGAGGATGGTCTCCTCTTCTGTTAGGTGTGGCAAATTATCTCTTCCTCCCATGTTATGTTCATCTTCTGAGATGAAGTCACTGGTTCCCCTTTATCATTTGGGTATCCTCGTGATACAATCACGGATCCATTGGTCAATGTTCCCCCTCTAAGGCAGGGTACTTTTTTCACTACTTCGTGATCTTTATCAAGAACTCTCCTACACCAAGGTAGAATACAACTGATGTTGTTATCATTTTCTAGGTACTCTATTCTTATAGTTTTATTTAAGAATTGATCCTTGAAGATAGATATGATAATGTTTGGGTTGTCTTCCATTGAATATGGTCATATGACGATCATACAAAACTCATCAGTGGTATCAGTGGGTAGCTTTCTTTGATGAATCAACGTGTTCAATATTTTATGAAAAGCACGTTTTACAAATTATAAAATGAGATATTTCAAGCCTAGAAATAAATTTGAAAATTCATATTTATTAAATTATTTATGTGATTAATATATATTTAATGGTTTATAAAATTTGAATAACATTAATAATCCTAGTTTAATAAAAAAACTATTAACCTTTGTAAAATATGAAAAGTTCATATTTATTACTCTTATTTATGAAAATAAATAAAGTATTTATCTTCAAAAATATAATTCAATTATGAATTGAATTATATTATTTATAAATTGTTCATAAATAATGAAAAATATATTTTGAAATATTTATAAAAAATTATAAAAGTGTTTTATAAATTAATTAATAATAAAATGTTTATGGTTAATTGATAAATATTTTTAAAATATATTCGGTTTATAAAATTTTATAAATCATTAAAAATGGTATTTTGGAAATATTTTAATATATAAATGATTTATAAATTAATTAATTATAAATTATCTATAATTAATCATATAAATTTCTATGAATCATTTATTTGCAAAATATTTCAAATAATAAATGTTAATATTTAAAATACCTTTTGAAAAATGAAATGGCATGATTTATGATATAGAAATAAATAGTATATTTATAAATCATAAAAGGTGATTTATCAAGTGTATAACTTACAACATATATGATATTTAGATTATATAAAAAAGTTTATATAATAAATATTATATTATAAAATTTTATAATTAATGATATAAATGATATTTAACATAAAATATGAATGAGTAAATTTTGAAATTAATATAAAATGTAACACCCTAAGATAATTACATTCTTAAATTTAATTTCTTCGACAGCATAGGTTTCACACAACACAAATCTTAAATGAACAATGATATACAATTAAATGTCATTATTTTAAAATGATCATTATAACATAGCCGTTAAATTGGTGGGAATGAATATCATTGACCAAATTATAAAATTTATATATTATATATTTAATAAAATATTTTTAAATTCATCCAAATGATTTTATATGCATAAGATAAGATTGAATCCAATTTTATGTATTAAAGGGCTATATTTTTCAAAAGGCAGTTTTCCCATCTTTTAATGGCACAATTGTTTTAAAACTAAATTTTGACACTTTTATAAATTATATTAAACAAAATAAAATTCATTTTTTAATATTATTTTCAAAATTATATTATGGTGAAATGTTTTAATTTTTTTAGAAATATTTATTTTCCAATTAATAGTGAAAAATACCAATTTTTATAAAACTGTAAATTTCATTATATTAAAATTATATTTATGATTTTAATAATAACCTCACATATGAAATTATAAATAAAATTTTGGAATTTTATAAATGGTAATATGATACAATTATATCATACTAAAAGTAAATAATTTTTTTAGAAATTATTAATTAATTGTTGATATTTTAATAAAACATAAATGTTTATTTTCAATTTTATAATTAATATAATGATTTAAAAGAAAATTTATTTTCACAAAATGTATTCATAAATTAATATTTTGTTTTCTTATTATTATAAGATAATTTTATGAGACCTTAATTAATTTTTCAAAGTGTTATAAAATCAGTTATAATTTTAAAATTAGTATTTTTTGAGTAAATGATGATTTTATTTAAAAATTAAAATTCTCATATTTAGAAAATTATTTTCATAAAATGGAGTTAAATTTTTAATTCTACGCGTTAAAAAATGGTTCGGGTGATTTTTTGGGATCTTTCTAAAATAGTTGAAAATTTGGTGAATAGTGAAATACAATAATTTACAATGTTTAACAAATACATGAATTATTGAGTCAGAGATGATGTATGACCGATTTAATCCCATAATATCTAACTATCCTTAATTATTTTAATATATTTAGTGATAATTCTCAAACTATTCATAGTCTTGAGGAAAATTAATAAACTAATGAATAAAATAATGAGAAAACACCCGTCTCATCCGCTATAAATATCACCCCTCACCACCTCTTATCCTCACACCTCTTAAGCCTTGAATATTATCAAATTTTTACCAAATACTATTCCCAATTATATTATCCACATTCAGGAGATTTTTTTATCACCAAAATACCAAACCCAAGCCCCTAATGAGGTTCTCAAAGAGAAGAAGTTCAAGAGGTAAAACCCTCTTCTATTTTCTTTTCTTTTATTTTCAAGTTATTTTATTTTCTTATCTTATCCACACCTCCCTATCCCAAAGTGGCATGATATCTCTAGTATATTTTATATACCAGAATTTTATTGTTTTTATGGAATAATCCATCATCATTTCTCTTCCCCTCTTCATTTTTACTAAAAATGAAAACATCGTATGTGATGTGTTAATTTATCGCATTCAAGGATGACGAAGTTTTCAATTTCCATTACCAACTTCAATACTGATCATAAATAAATTATGGTTAAACCAAATTATAATATACATATTATATACTATTTAATGTTTTAGAACTATTTTATATACATAATATTAATTAATAAAACAAAACTAGTTTGTTATGATCGAAAAACCGCCAAAATAATCTAAACAATTATCACTAACATCTTTTCTAATGATTCATAATCAACCCATATAAACAAATGACTTATATAACCATTTTATATTATATATTTTCCTTAATAAAATATAATTTTAATTTTTTAAAACTATTCCCATTTTACATGATCTTTCATACATGTATACAAGTTAATCAGTCATGAAACCCAAGGAAACAAACACTCCTGAATGTTGAAATTGAATCTTATATCTCATCAAAAAGGACATAAATGAACTTTATAAAATTATAATAAATTAAATAAATGTTTAATATAATCTTAATTAAATTATTAATGAATCTAATTTCATTATCTGATACATTAATTGCAAGAGCATAACACTTTTAGACATAAGGTGTGGGTTTTCTTATCTCACTTTTATTTTTGTGAGATATGCATTATTCGCCACTTTTTATTATGCGTGGTGTATGTATACAGACCCTTAATGTATCATATAATAAATATATTTATTTTAATAGTATTAAATGTCATATTTTATGATCATTAATTTTACAGGAAATATGGTTCGACTGTTTGCAAAGTGTTAAGGGGTTCTCCTTGAAATTCCATTATTCATTTAGGTTACACTTTTTCTCTCTTTACCCCAATATAATTCTTCATTATTTTTATGTACTTATTATAAATTCTATTTATATGTTACAAACTCATTTATCTAGATCTTTTAATCCTTCTTTGATGGGAAATTCATGATTTTATAAGGTTCCCTTCTCAATTCCTTCTGATAAGCAAACCGGATTAAGGGAGCTTCTTAGTTTCTTACCCATTTCCAAGTGCACTTTATAATCTATTTTAACTCAACCTTATTTTTATAAAATAACTCATTTTATCAGGAAAAACTATCCTTGTTGATTCCTGGTTTTATGCAAAAAATTAATCCTTTGTCTGTTTTAAACACTCTTTATTATTTACCCTTAAACCGCATTAAAGTGGATCATTTCTAAATATTCTTAAATGCTCGTTTTACATGTTTTAAAATCTGTTGGAAATAATTTATGTCTAAAATGTAATTTTATTTTCCTTCCATTTTTTTGGTATATACATATTTAAAATATGATTTTATGAAAAATACAAATGATTCTCCAAAATAACTCTTCTTTCTAAAAGTAAAAAGGGTATTTCAATCAATAATTTATCAAAGACTTTATTAGAGTACTTTCATATATATTTTTGATTAAAATATTTCAAAGTGGTATGGGAAACTTTGATTTAAATATATCTTTGTATTTTATATTTGAGTAATTCACTGGACTTAGTAAGTGACGAGCAGGGCCCTCTATAGCACCTCGATGCACTAGTAGGTTTCATGAGACAAACTAGACCAGGTTTTGGACAAGGCCTTACCCATTTATGTAAACTTCTTGGATGAAACCTTGATGGTATGTTTATGATGTCTAGAATTATGCATTCTCTCATTATGATAGTAGTAATTTATATTCCATGTTATTATTAGACTAGTATAATATCCATGGTTATGTTTTATTATCATGTTATTATTTTTATGGAATTATTTAATCAAATTTTATTCCTTGCATATTATAATCAAGATTATGTTTTAATGGAATGTTTCTTTAGTTATTCATCATGCCTTATTTTTTATTTTTATTTATCATATATTATACTATATTGGTTACCCTTACTGAGAATCTGAGCTCACCCCTTATGTTTTATTTATCCCCAGGATGTGAAGATGTATATTATGAATGACTTTCAGGGATAATCTATGAGTTTATGGGTGTTTCCAATGGAGTTACTATGTTTTATTTAATTTCAAGTTGTAATGTAATGTTAATTTATGTAATATAGATTCCAAAACTTCTAAACAGATCAGTCATTTGGGATTCTATTCTTATATCTATGCCAATGTAATAAATTAAGGCACTAGCTCTGGGCTACTAGGGTCGAGGTATTTACAGTTACTATCAGATTAATTTTAGTAGACACACTGTAAACTATATTTAGAAAACATAGATTAGGGAACATAACCCTAAGATATACTTTTAGGATAATCATATAAGAACATACTAGAATTTTGGTAAGGTATAGATTATGTGGATCTTCCAAGAAATATATCTCTATCTAAATACTATATGTGGGCTTGAATCTAGCACGGATGTACCTTTGGGTAACAAATCTGACAAGGTGTCTTGATCCTGACTCAGTATAAACTAGTACATGAAAAAGGGCTCTACTGTACACCTGGTTTGACACTCCTAGAGGATATTCTTAGGATAATTCATATTTTATTTACAAACCATTATGAAAGTAAATTTTTTCTCATATAAACCATGTTTATGATTATGATATTAACAAACCATAAATTTTCAATTTATGTTAAGTGTTTTACTAGTTTGAGATTATGAATTATGATTCATAACCTAATTTAGTGTGTTCTATTTTTAAGAAATGGAACCTCATAGAAGTAATGAGAACCTCTTTAATGAACATGATCTAAAGTGTAAGAATGATCTTATCTTTTATGGCCTTATACAAATATTTTTAAGCAAACAAATCTCTCAAACATTCTCATCATATGAGGATATAGTATCATGTGTTATCAAGATAGAGAAATAATTATCCAAGTTTTGTGAATTCAAAAGGTAGGATGGAATAAAAAATTACGGATAAAGTAAATAAGAGAAAGAATTATTTTATAACATGTGATAATTGTGGAAAGAAACACTGTGTTACTTTCATGAAAGGAATGGAAGTTTTCTACAAGTGTGGAGAGAAAATACACCATGCTTGTGATTTCAAGGGTAAGAAAAATGTTTCTAATGTGAAATGATTCAACTGTAAGGATATGGGACACTATAAAAATCAATGTCTCAAGCATCAAAATAATATATCCCAAATGGGGATAATGGATCATGGTCAACCTTATGCTACTACCACACATAAAGAGGAATGATTATTATGCCTATGTTTGTATTCATGAATTACATTATTTGAGTATTTTATCAATAATGTTGTGGTAATAAGAATCATGATATATAAAAGTATTGTACTGCATTACGACTTCTTTAAGGAATTGTAATCTTGTAATCATTAGCACCAGTAATCAACAGGAGTGATTTTTTTGTATGTTAATTAGCTTGAAAACACATGAATTTGGAAAGATATCACTAAATATGTGATTGATGTTGAGATAATAATAAATATATTTTTATGGGATAGTATTGGTGACCATGAAGGTGGTTAGTGATCTGATGGTTTATGTTATGCTGGAATTATTAGATGTTTGGATTTAAGGACTTTACTCATGGAAGTATGCATGTTTCATAAATGATTAAAGAAGATTAATGTATTCATATATTTGGTATCTGGCAATAAGAGCTACATTATTTGGGGAAATATTATGTTAAGTTAATTTTGTAAATTTAGTGACCTTCCATATAAATTTTTTTGGTCTTTGATTTTGGACAGACATATTTTGGATGATACGTAAGATTAACGACTTATAGAATGGATTAAGGATATTATTGATAAAGATTAAATTTTGATTTGTCATATTGGATAACTTGTGCTAATAATTTTGGTTTTAGTAAACATTTAAAGGTTGAAGGAATGACTTTTAGATCTTATGGTTCATAAAAGTGATTCAGGAATAAATTTTTTTCTGGAATATCCATATCTATATTTAAGAAATGAAGTAGAGATAGATCAATGCACAACCAAAGGATAATATTATAACATAGAAAGGAATCAAGTAAGTTTATTTTCTCAAGTGATTTTATGGATAGTAAAACAATACCTCAACTCTAGGAAAATTATTTTAGAAAAAAAATGTTATTCATTTACTTTTATTTCTGATAAATCAATGTCCTTTTAACTGATCACAAAATTTACAGTTTTGTGATGGTTAACTTTCAAATGACCATGTTCTCTAGCACTCTCCGTCAGAACCTGATAGTAATATTTCTGTTCCATGTCTATGTTATTGCTATCCACTAATTATTTCCTACCAAAAATCCTATTTTTTGGTAACCTTCATTTTTCTCTTTACCTCTTATTAGGAGGATATTTTATTAACCTTATTTTTGATGTGGGTTTCCTATAAATGAATTTTGAAGTATAAACCTTTGATTTTCGAAGTAAAATTTTAAATTGATAGGAAAAAATTTATTGAAGGAGGGGAGAATGTAACACCCCAAGATTTTATAGTATTTCACTTCTTAAATTTAATTTCTTCGAAAGCATATGTTTCACACAACACCAAGCTTAAACGAACAATAATATACAATTAAATATCATTATTTTAAAACGATTATTATAACCTAGCCATTAAATTGTAATTAATGATTAGTATTGACCAAATTATGAAATTTAGATATTATATATTTACTTAAATGTTTTTACATTCATCCAAATAATTTTATAGGCATAAGATAATTCTAAATCCAATTCTACACATTAAAAGTCTATAATTTTCTAAAGATAGTTTTACCATATTTTAATGGCCCACTTGTTTTAAAACTATGTTTTGAAACTTTTATAAATTATATTTAAAAAATAAATTTTATTTTTAAAATCGGACTATCAAAATCATCTTAGGATGAAATTTTTTTATTTTTATGAAAATATTTATTTTCCAATAAATAGTGAAAATGTTTATTTTTATAAAACTGTTAATTTCATTATATTAAAAGTCTATTTATGATTTTAATAGTTACATCACCTATGAAATTATAAATAAAATTTAGGAATCTTATAAATGTTATTATGATATAATTATATCATAGTAAAATTAAATAAATTTTTTAGAAATTATTAATTAAGTGTTGATATTTTTATAAAACATAAATGTTTGTTTTCAATTTTATAATTAATATAATTATTTAAAAGAAAATTTATTTTCATAAAATGTATTTAAAAATTAATATTTTTTTGTTTTATCATTATAATATAATTTTATGAGACCTTAATTAATTTTTCAAAGTGTTATAGAATCTGTTATAATTTTAAAATTAGTATTTTTCGAGTAAATGATAATTTTATTCTAAAATTAAATTTATCATATTTAAAAAATTATTTTCATAAAATGGAGTTCATTTTTTAATTCTAAACATTTAAAAATGTTTTGGGTGAATTTTTTGGATTTTTCTAAAATAGTTGAAATTTTGGTGAATAGTGAAATATGGTTATTTACAATATTTAACAAATATATGAATTATTGAGTCATATATGATGTATAGATGATGTAAGCCCATAACCTTGAAATATAATTCATTATTTTAATATATTTATTGATAATTCTCAAACTATTAATATTCTTGAGTCAAAATAATAAACTAATGAATAAAATAATGAGAAAACACCCCTCTCCTCCACTATAAATATCACCCCTCACCACCTCTTCTCCTCACACCTATTAAGCCATGAATCTTGTCCAATTAATTCCCAATTATATTCCTAGGTCTCTTCCCCATGATCATTAGCCTTCAGTCTCACCAAAATAACAAATCCAAGCCCCTAGGGAGTTCCTCAAGGAAAAGAAGTTCTAGAGGTAAAACCCTCTTCCGTTTTCTTTTATTTTCTTTTCAAGTTATTTTCTTTTCTTGTATTCTCATAGAATACCTATCTCAAAGTGACATAATATCTCCAATATATTTTATATACTATAATTTTATTGTGTTGATGGAATAACCCATCATCATTTATCTTCCCCTCTCCTTTTGTACTAAACATGAGAACATCCTTCGTGATGTGTTAATTTATCGCATTCAAGGATGACAAAGTTTTCAATTTCCATTCAAGACTGCTCATAAAAAACATATGGTTAAACCAGATTATAATATATTTATTACATCTTATTTAATGTTCTTGAACCATTTTATATACATAATATTAATTAATAAAACAAAACTAGTTTGTGATGATCGAAAACCCGCCAAAATAATCTAAATGATTATCACTAACATATTATATAATGATTCATCCTAACCTCATATAACCAAATGAATTATATAATCATTTAATATTATTTATGTTCATCAATAACATATGATTTAAATTCTGGATAACTATTCTCATTTTACATGATCTTTCATACGTGTATACAATTAAATCAATCATGAAACCCAAGAAAACAAACACTCCTGAATAGCAAAATTCAATATTATAACTCATAAAAAGTAAATTAATAAACTTAATAAAATTTTAATAAATTAAATAAATTTTTAATAGTTTTTTAACTAAATTATTAATGAATATAATTTCATTATCCAGGTTATGAAGTGCAAATGCAGAACACTTTCAGAAATAGGGTAAGGGTTTTATCATCTCCCTTTTATTTCTATGAGATATACCTTATTCACCACTATTTATTGTGTGTGGTGTATGTATACTTACCATTGATGTATCATATCATGATTCTATTTATTTTCATGGTATTCAATTTCTTATTTTATTATCATTAATTTTATGGGGAATATGGTTCGACTGTTTGCAAAGTGTTAAGGGATTCTCCATGAACTTCCATTTTTTATTTAGGTTACAATTTCTATATTCTTACTCCAATGTAATTCTTTATTATTTTTATATACTTATAATAAATTATTATCATATGTTCTGAACTCATTTATCCATATCATTTAACCCTTATTTTATGGTTAATATGTGATTTTATAAGGTTCCCTTCTCAATTCCTTCTGATAAGCAATCCGGATTTAAGGGAACTTCCCAGTTTCTTACACATCTTCAAGTGCACTCCATAATCTATTTTAAGACACCATTATTCTTATAAAATATATCATTTTATCATGAAATACTATCCATGCTCATTCATGTTTTTATACAAAAATTATTCCTTTTTTTGTTTTAATGACTCTTTAGTATTTTCCCTTAAACCACAATAAACCGTTTCGTTTCTAAAGTTTATTAAATGATATTTTTACATGTTTTTACATTATTTGGAAATAATTTATGCCTAAATTATAATTTCATTGTCCATCACTTTTCTTTTCTAGGATATACATGTTTATAATCTAATTGTATGACTAATACAAATGATTATCCAAAATAAATCTTCTTTCCAAAAGTAGAAAGGGTATTTCTCTCAAGAATTTCTCAATGAATTTATTAGATTACTTTCATCTATGTTTGTGATTAAAATATTTCAAATTGTTATGGGACAATTTTATTTAAATATATCTTTTTATTTACATATGATGAATTCATAAGACTTAATAAGTGATGGGTAGGGCCCACTATAGTACCTCAATGCATCGGTAGCTCTCATGAGACAAACTAGACCAAGTTTTGGCAGAGGCCTTACCCATTTATGTAGACTTATTGGATGAGGCATTTATGGTATGTTTATGATGTCCGACATTATGTATTCCCTCATTATGATAGTATTAATATATATTCCATGTGATTATCTAACTAGTAGAATATCCATGGTCAAGTTTCATTCTCATGTTAGATTTTATTCCCGCCATATTATACTTAGGATTATGTTTTAATGTCATGCGTCTTTCATTATTCATCTTGCCTTATTGTTTATGTTTATTTATGATATCTTTTTCTATATTTATTAACCTTACCAATCATCTAAACTGACCCCTTATGTTTTATTTTTCCTCAGTATCTAAAGACGTATATTATGAACGACTTGCAAGGATAATCTAAAACTTTCTGTGTGTTTTCAATGTATTTTCTATGTTTTATTTTATTTAAAGTTATAATGTAATGTTCATGTATGTAATACAGCTTCCAAAACTTCTAAACCAGTCGGTCCTTTGGAATTTGAGTCTTGTAGCTATGCTAATGTAATAAATTAAGGTACTAGCTCTGGGCTACTAGGGTCGGGGTATTTACATAAAATGTTTATATTCTTATTAATTTATAAAATGATTATGATTAGAATTTATTGTAAATACCCGTAAAATTCAAGGGAAATTTTTTCTTAATTTTCTTTGGGATTTTACAAGAACACAGTTTCTGACGGCACCTGATTCTGAGGCCCGGTGTGCCTGGAATTTCTGTCCGAAGTTTAGCTCGGGTACGTTCAGTGAACGAACGAGTGGGATTTTCTAACTTTTGAACCGGTGCTCGGAATCGAATTTTGAGGGCACCGAAGGATTCGCGGCGTCGGTAATTTCTTAGGAACACCTTTTCTGGAGTTGCGTTTATATAGGAGAAGTTGATAAAAATTGTGGATGTTAAAATAAAAATTGAGCTACAATTTTTATTTTTACTAAGTTGTTTAAACCTTGGGGTGGAAGTTGGGTAACCACCCAACTTCCCATGAGAGGTTATGATGGTGGTGGGGCCCACAAGAACCCCACCCCTTTATATTACCTAACTCTTTCAACTCACCATTAATTTGATAACTTATGTTAATTAAATAGGTGAGTTTATTTTGAATGTTTGAAATTCAAATACTTAAGTCATGTTAATAAAATAAGTGAGGTACTTACTTTATTTTGGGTTGGAACTTGTTGTGTGGAGTCTTTGGGAGAAAAAGGAAAATCTCTTGAAGTTCTTATTCATCATCAAAGAATGCGAAGAACACGAAGAACGCATCGATCTCCGATGAATAACGTTGAATCCTCAGAGATCGACTACGCGACGCCGTGTACCGCGACGCCAACGACGTTCCTTCCGCGATGCCTTCTTCTGCGATGGTTATTTCTACGATGAACCCTCAATCAAAAAATTCGACGAGGTAGGGGTTTATTTTTGATGTTTTTCGTGAATTCTTCTGTCATCGTTCCTCGTTCAAATTAGACCGCTTGCTATCAATTAACGGGAGGGGGCCGAACCGCACAAACACGGCCGACCCTCCTCCCTTAATTCCATTGTCTACCTTGTGGTGGTTTGGAATGGGAATGGAGTGGTGCCGTCGCACCGCGCGGGGTCATGCGGTAAGGAATGCGCGGCGCCGTCACGCAGCGCCGTGAAATCGTACAAGGTCGCGGTGTCGTAGCACCGTGCCGGAGAACCCTGAAGGCACCGCGGCCGGAGCGGGGCAGTGGCGGAGGGGAGCGACGCCATTGATCCGCGCTGGACAAACCAAGGTCACGGCTTAGGCTGCGGCGGAGCAAGGACCGACGGCCGGTTCCGAGGAACCGGGGTCGGAGCAGGGGGACCGGACAGCGTCAGTCCCGTGGCGGCAACAGCCGGCCGGCCGAAGCGGGTCGGCCGGTCAGAGGAAGAGCTGGGGGTTCGTAACCCCCGGCTGGCCGGACAATAGTGGCCCCCCATCATGGGGGTCATGATTACCAAATAGGGGGTAGGTGCCCCCCCCCCATCCGCTCGGCCGAAACGGCCGATCCACCTTGCGACCGAGCCACGCCAGCGCGCCGGGTCGGGCCGCACCCAGGTCGGGCTGGGCCGCGCCCAGGCAGGGCCGGGCCACCCCCAGCTGGGTTGGGCCATGCCCAAGCAGACCGGACCCGGACCCTGGTCGGGTCGCCCTGGTTCGGGCCAACCCATGGGGTCTCGAGTCGGGTCGGTTCGGGCCCGAAACCCTCTCTTCCGGACCTCTCACGTTCTTTTGCCCATAACTAGGGATTCGCACCTCCGATCGACGCACCGTCAGCGGCGATGCGATCCTTGAAACGAGACGGTCGTTTTGATATATTACACTCAAGGTTTAGGAGTACTTTGGGTTTGGCCGTGTTGGTTCGTACACGAAACCAACCGGGCCCTCGGAGCGGAAACACTCACAACTTGAGCTCCGGACGTCTGATTGACGTGTCATCAACTTTGTTGGATTCCTCTAAATGAGATGGACCTTTTAGATTAATCTGATCGAGGTTAGGATGTATTTGGAGTACGTTCAGGTTGGTTGTGACTTAAAAACCAATCGGGCCCCTGGAACGAAAAAGCCAATAACTCTCAGACCAGGCGTCTGATCGACGCGCCGTCTATCGCGTTGAGTTCCTGCTGACGATACGGAACTTTTGGATACATCCAATCCAGACTATGTGTCAGTTGATGTATCAGCCCTTCGGCTCATGGAGAGGACCCTCCAAAACGAGCTTGCTGTGTGCGGGAACCCTAGCGCTGGCTGCGACTGCGACGACGATGACGACTGTGCAGAAATCCTACGTGGATTCGACGGCGACGACTACAGCACTCAGCGATCCTATGTGGATCAGTGCTACCGATCCTGTGTGGGTTAGATCCTGTGTGGGTCTACGCCCAGCGGTCCTGTGTGGGCCAGCGCCTACAGATCATGTGTGGGTCTGATCCTGTGTGGGTCATTGCGGGGGTTAGTTACCTATCGATCCTTTGTGGGTCATTATGAAGAAGTATACCTGTGTGAGCTGAATCTTGTTTTGCTTTCCTATGTGGATTGTGTTGTGCTATCCTGTGTGGATTACGTTTTTCTTTCCTGTGTGGACTGGGTTGTGATTTCCTGTGTGGACTGGGTTGTACTTGAGCTCGGATGTTGCAGCCGAACGAGAATTGGTGACTTAGGTATATGTATGGGCATATACCTAAGTGGTGTCAGATGTTACTTGTGATTGTATCTTTCCTTTATAGATTATCCTTTGTGGATTCTGGGAGGCCTTCAGGGGTCTCGGGGTCCCTAATGAGTATCTTATACTCACCTCTGCACGGGCTACGCCCGCACTACGTTGTGTTGGTTGCAGACGACGGACAGCGCTGATCGTGGGTTGAGGCCTGCGGAGCAGGACGGTACCTGGAGGTGGACCACTGGGCGAAACGTACTCAGAACGGACAGCTGGACCTGAGGAGCTGTGGGGGCTATCTGTACCCACCCTTCAGGTGGGGCTTCAAGTGGATGGCTTGAGGCTGTGGCTTTACTTTTCAGTTGTTGTATTCCCTTTTTCAGTTGTACTTTACTTTCATTTTGGGTTTGTATTCTGGGCCACTTACTTTTCCGCACTTACTGTTGTACCTAGTTTTTACTTAGTGTTTACTTCTTCTTGCTTTCTCTGTGGTGTTTGTTTACTTTACAAAGGCAATGCCTTCCCTTTTACTGGGAATTACCTCTTGGTGCTAGTCGCCAGCCCCTGGCCTATGGAAGGCTGGCTAGGGCTAGTCACGGCACGGGCCCCGAGGACGGGTCGTGAAAAATTGGTATCAGAGGAGTTTGATTCTACCACAGAACTCAGGAATATAATATTTTTCTATGTAAAGAAATAGTGTTGAGAGTATTGAGTGTGGTTATTAGTCCAGGGAGTCCAGTATTGGTGCGGCGGCTGACGTATCCGTACACCAGGACCCTGACTTCTGATTTCCAACTTAATGCACGAAAACACTGATTGCATGTGTGTTTCAAGTGTTCTTTGTGATTACTTTGTGTCAGCTCACCAGGTATACTGTTTGACCATGGTGCACCTGTTTCTTTTCAGGATGGCCCCACGATGGCAGACAGCTAGGGTTCCAAGTGTTGTGTGGGACGATATCCCACCAAGTGACGAGGCCTCGGTACAGGGCCCTTTGACAGTAGAGGCATCGGCGGTACCTCTACCCGCTAAGCCACTGATGCTTCCAGCCCCAGCCACTGACGATGCACGTCGCCTTAGTGCACTGCATGAGTTTTAGCATCAGCGACTGCCTAGGTTCCACAGGGAGATGGACTCTCAGGCAGCTAAGGATTGTCTGGAGGCAGTTGTATGAGTTTTCAGGTTAGTGAGGACACCATCAGACCTCATGGTGATCCTCACAGCGAGCCTCCTGCACGCGGCAGTAGGCAGATGGTGGAGCTTGATTCTCCAGGTGCAAGACGAGGCATATCTTCTCTGGACGGACTTTGAGAGCCTCTTCTGCTCGGAGTTCATCCCAGCCACCCTCCGTGCGGTGCGCATCGAGGAGCTTCTACAGCTGTGGTAGGGAAGCTTGACGGTCACCCAGTACTCACCGAGATTTATAGATCTCTCGCGCTACTTCAAGGATATGGTACGGGACCCATTATTTCGGGCCCAGACCTTTGAGCAGGGATAGAGGCATGAGATCAGGGCGTCGCTGATCTAACCCAGCATTCTGACACAGGCAGGGGTACTGGAGCGAGCCCTTCTCATCGAGAGCTTCCTTGCTGAGCCTACATCCACAGTGAGACCTACCGCAGGGTGGCACGTAGCAGAGTCTTCTACAATAGGCAGTCAACGAATGACTCATGGGTCCAGGCAGACCAGACCCTTAGGCAGATGACCTCAGGACACTGGCTCAGAGGTGCGGGGCACTCAGCGTGGAGCTAGTCTTTCGAGAGGCAGACAGTGCTACGCTTGCGGCGGGAAGGGCCACATGGCTCGCGACTGCCCGACCCGCCGTACTGAGGAGTAGCAGACGGTTGAGGGACCACCCAGGCATAGGCAGAGGGTCGACTGTGGTGGTCCGCAGGGAGCAGGTGGACGAGGCAGAGGAGTTGGCCAAGTAGCAGGTGGTGGGCGATGCTTTCAGGCTCTACCACCACCACCACCAGGAGGTCCACCCCGACCACAGGGATCTGGCAGGAAGAGACAGGCACAGCTTCAGGCAGCAGAGGCCTACGACCACGGCACGCCCGAGATGATTCGAGGTACTATCTGTGTCTATTCCAACCTTGTTGCAGTTCTTATAGACACATGAGTGAGTCATTCTTTCATACCCGCTGCCATTTTTCGGATCTCAAAGATTCTGAAAGAGCCGTTGGCTCGATCCTTATGGTTAGAGACTCCTATGGGAGCAGACTCGATGATTACGCACTGGTGCCGGTAGTGTGAGCTTACTCTAGGAGGCGAGAGCTTCGGCTGGGATCTTCTTATAGCGGCGTCGAGGCCTTACGACGTCATCTTGGGCATGAATTGGTTATCTACAGTCCATGCTCAGATTGACTGTATTAGGCACAAGGTGCGATGTGTACACACCGACGGGAGCAGGTTCACCTTCACCGGTGAGAAAGGAGCCTTCGCACCACAGGATGGACTCTCGCAGAGGAGAGGACATCCCATCACTAATCAGTTGGATAGCCTCATCCTAGGAGTAGTTGATGTGTGGAGTCCTGGTTTTCCTATAGTGGTGGATCAGTATGCGGACGTTTTCCCCAACGATGTTCCAGGACTACCTCCTCGCAGAGAGGGAGACTTTTATATTGATCTATACCCTGGGACAGCCCCGATATCCACCCCATCATATCGGATGGCTCCCGCTGAGATTCGATAGCTACAGGTACAGTTGGAGGACTTGTAGGGCAAGGGATTCATCTGACCCAGTGTTTCACCCTGGGCTTCCCTGATATTGTGTGCCAAGAAGGCGGACGGGAGCTTGCGACTTTGTGTTGACTATCGTCGCTTGAACCAGGTGACGGTGAGGAACAAGTATCTGCTACCTAGGATTGAAGACCTCTTCAATCATCTCAAGGGAGCACGGTGGTTCTCAAAGATAGACCTCAGGTTAGGCTATCATCAGCTCAGAGTTCAGGACGATGACGTGCAGAAGACAGCCTTCAGATGTCGGTATGGCCACTATGAGTTCTTGGTTATGCCATTCGGCGTAACCAATGCTCTAGCAGTGTTCATGGGCATCATGAATAGGATCTTTCAGCCATACCTTGATCGATTTGTCGTGGTCTTCATCGACGACATTTTGATATACTCGACGACTGAGGAGGAGCACGCCTACCACTTGTGGGTTGTACTGGACACACTCCGAGAGCACCAGCTTTATGGTAAGCTCTCAAAGTGTCAGTTCTGGATACACGAGGTCCACTTCTTGGGACACATCATCTCTGAGGCGGGAGTTGCGGTGGATCCTGTGAAGATCGAGGCAGTGCTAGCTTGGGAGCCACCCAGTAGCATGATGGAGGTGCGGAGTTTCTTGGGACTAGCTGGGTACTATCGGAGATTTGTTCCAGACTTCTCTAGAGTTGAGGCACCACTCTCAGCTTTGAAAAAGAAGGGGAAACCTTTTGTGTGGTCAGACAGTTGTTAGCAGAGCTTCCAGAAGCTAAGACAGAGATTGACCTGTGCGCCTATCTTGAGGTTTCCAGAGGAGGGAGTAGGGTACGTAGTTTACTGCGATGCATCAGGGACCGGACTCGGATGTGTCCTGATGCAGGAGCGGGCAGTGATCGCCTACGTATCACGTCAGTTGAGGCAGCATGAGAAGAACTACACTACCCATGACCTGGAGTTAGCAGCAGTGGTCTTCGCTATGAAGATTTTGAAACACTATCTGATGGGTGAGTGATTTACAGTCTATTCTGACCACCAGAGTCTCAGGTACATCTTCTTGCAGAAGGACCTGAACCTGAGATAGTGGTGATGGCTCGAGTTCCTCCAGGACTATGACTTTGAGATAGTCTATACTCCTAGAAAGGGGAACGTTGTGGCCAATGCTCTCAGCAAGAGGACGTGCATTCAGCTACTTGGGGAGGCAACAGAGCAGCTAGCTGCTTTGTATATATCCTTCATAGATAGCGATGGATCATCCTTTCTTCAGTCACTCACAGTTACTCCTCCACGACTGCAGCAGGTCAAAGTGGCACAGCGTGGGGACGCTAACTGTGAGACACGGTGTGCACATATATCCTCAGGATAGGCACCTGATGGTTTCTCTTTAGGAGGGTAACACGATGTCCTTTTAAGAGGACATACCTTGGTACCAGTTACTTTACGGGAGGAGATACTGAGAGAGTTTCACACTTCTCCTTTGGCGGTACATCCTGGAGTGGCGAAGATGTACTAGGATCTCAGACGATAGCACTGGTGGCTGGGCATGAAGAAGGTTGTGGAAGAGTTCGTTTCTTGATGCCTCACCTGCCAGCATGTGAAGGTAGAGCACCAGGTACCAGCAGGCTTGGTACAACCCTTGGAGGTCCCGGAGTGGAAGTGGGTCAGCATATCTATGGACTTCGTGACTGGACTTCCACGCACTTCCAGAGGTCACGACTCCATTTGGGTGATTGTCAACCGACTCACCAAGTCGGCTCACTTCTTACCCATCAGAGAGCAGGGCTCAGTAGAGAGCTTTAGACATCTCTACGTTCATGAGATTGTACGGCTTCATGGTGCGACATCATCTATCGTCTCTGATCGAGATGCTCACTTCACTTCCCGTCTTTGGAAGGGGTTGCAGGAGGCGTTCGGGACGCAGCTATGTCTGAGCACTGCCTTTCACCCCCAGAAAGATGGTCATACAGAGAGGACCATTCAGACTCTCAAGGACATGCTTCGCCCATGAGTCCTCAACTTTGGTCACAACTGGGAGGACCACCTACCCTTGGTGGAGTTCGCGTACACAAACAGCTACCACTCCACCATCGGGATGGCACCATACGAGGCGTTGTACGGCCGACCTTGCAGATCACCTCTGTGCTGGACAGACCCTGGGGAGTCAACACTTGTGGGACCATAGATGGTCCAGGCCATGACACAGAAGGTCCAGGTCATCCAGGAGCGGATGAGGACAGCTCAGAGCCGGTAGAAGTCTTATGCTGACAGGAGGCGGAGGCCACTGGAGTTTGAGGATGGCGACCACGTCTTCTTGCGGGTCTCACCTCGATGTGGATTACGGAGATTTGTCCGAGGTGGAAAGTTGTCTCCATGCTTCATCGGACCCTTCCAGGTCCTTAGCAGGATTGGCGAGGTGGCTTATCTCCTGTCTCTACCACCTCAGTTGCACTGGGTGCACGACGTCTTCCACGTATCTCAGCTGAGGAGATATGTGCACGACCCGACGCATATCATTGACCATGGGGAGCTAGACATTGATGATGGGGTGACTTTTGCAGAGGTCCCAGTGGAGATCGAGGATCGATAGTAGCGGGTCCTACGTGGACGGTCGATTCCTCTAGTGCGTATCAGATGATAGCACGTGAACCTCCAGGAGAGCACTTGGGAGTGGGAGGCTCAGATACGTGCTCAGTACCCACATTTGTTCCCCAATTTTATGACGTATCTTTACGGGGACGTAAAGTCCTGAGGTGGGAGTAATGTAAAGACCCGTGAAATTCAAGAGAAATTTTTTCTTAATTTTCTTTGGGATTTTACAAGAACGTAGTTTCTGACGGCACTTGATTCTGAGGCCCGGTGTGCCCGAAATTTTTGTCTAACGTTTTGCTCGGGTAAGTTTAGTGAACGAACGAGCGGGATTTTCTTACTTTTGAACCGGTGCTCGGAATCGAATTCTGAGGGCACCGATGGATTTGCAGCACCGTTAATTTCTTAGAAACACCTTTTCTGGAGTTGCTTTTACACGGGAGAAGTTGATAAAAATTGTTGAAGTTAAAATAAAAATTGAGCTACAATTTTTATTTTTACTAAGTTGTTTAAACCTTGGGGTGGAATTTGGGTAACCACCCAACTTCCCATGAGAGGTTATGAGGGTGGTGGGGCCCACACGAACCCCACCCCTTCATATTCCCTAACTCCTTCAACTCACCATTAATTTGATAACTTATGTTAATTAAATAGGTGAGTTTATTTTGAATGTTTGAAATTCAAATACTTAAGTCATGTTAATAAAATAAGTGAGGTACTTATTTTATTTTGGGTTGGAACTTGTTGTGTGGAGTCTTTGGGAGAAAAATGAAAAGCTCTTGAAGTTCTTCTTCATCATCGAAGAATGTGAAGAACGCGAAGAACGCGTCGATCTCCAACGAAGAATGTCGAATCCTCGGAGATCGATTACGTGACGTCGTGTACCGCGACACCAACGACGTTCCTTCCGCGACGCCTTCTTCCACGATGGTTATTTCCACGACGAACCCTCTCTCAACAAATTTGATGAGGTAGGGTTTTATTGTTGATGTTTTTTGTGAATTCTTCTGTCATCGTTCCTCGTGCAAATTAGACCGCTTGCTATCAATTAACGGCAGGGGGCCAAACCGCACAAACACTGTTGACCCTCCTCCCTTAATTCTCTTGTCTACCTTTTGGTGGTTTGGAACGAGAATGGCGCGGTGTCGTCGCACCGCGCGGGGTCATGCAGCAAGGAATGCGTGGCGCCGTCGTGCCACGCCGTGAAATCGAACAAGGTCGCGGCGCCGTCACGCCGCGCCGGAGAACCTCGAAGGCACCGCGGCCAGAGCGGGGCCGCTGTGGAGGGGCGTGGCGCCGTCGCGCCGCGCCGGACGAACCAAGGATGCGACTGAGGCTGCAGTGG
Organism: Viscum album; assembly: GCA_963277665.1. NCBI lineage: Eukaryota > Viridiplantae > Streptophyta > Magnoliopsida > Santalales > Viscaceae > Viscum > Viscum album. Next base: position 1,475,750,411 of record OY728148.1, on the reverse strand, counting down.
AGCAAGGACCGGCGGCCGGTTCCAGGTCGCCGGCGTCAAAGCAGGGGGACCGGCCAGCGCCGGTCCCATGGCGGCAACAGTCGGCCGGCCAGTCAGAGGAAGAGACGGGGGTTCATAACCCCAGCTGGATGGACAAGAGCGGCCCCCCATCATGGGGGCTGCGGTTACCAAACAGGGGGGCATCCCCCCCCCCCCATCCACTCAGCTGAAACGGCTGAGCCACTTGGCGCTGGGCCGCGCCCAGGCCGGGCCGGGCCGCCCCCAGCCGGGCCGGGTCGGGCCGCCCCCAGCCAGGCCGGGCCCAGACCCGGGTCGGGTCGACCCGGTTCGGGCCGACCCAGGGGGTCTCGGCTCGGCTCGGCTCGGCTCGGCTCGGGCCTGAAACCCTCACTTCCGGACCTCTCACGGTCTTTTTCCCATAACTAGGGTTGCGGACCTCCAATCGACGCACCATCAGCGGCGATGCGATCCATGAAACGAGACAGACGTTTTGATATATTACACTCAAGGTTTCGTAGTACTTTGGGTTTGTCCAGGTTGGTTCGTACACGAAACCAACCAGGCCCTCGGAGCGGAAACACTCATAACTTGAGCTCCGGACATCCGATTGACTTGACGTCGACTTTGATGGATTTATATAAGTGAGACGGACCTTTTGGCTTACTCCGCTCGTGGTTTGGATGCAGTTGGAGTACGGCCAGGTTGGTTTTGACTTAAAAACCAACCGGGCCCCTGAAACGAAAAATCCAATAACTCTCAGACCGGGCGTCCGATCGACGCGCTGTCTGTCGCGTTGAGTTCCTGCTGACGATACGGAACTTTTTGGATACATCAACTCCGGACAATGTGTCATTTCATGTATCAGACCTTCGGCTCATGAAGCGGACCCTCCGAAATGAGCTTGCTGTGTGCGGGAACCCTAGAGCTGGATGCGACTGCGACGATGATGACGACTGTGCAGAAATCCTTCGTGGATTCGACGGCGACGACTACAGCACTCAGCGATCCTACGTGGATCAGTGCTACTGATCCTATGTGGGTCAGATCCTATGTGGGTCAGTGCTCAGCGGTCATGTGTGGGCCAGCGCCTACAGATCCTGTGTGGGTCCGATCTTGTGTGGGTCATTGTGGGGGTTAGTTACCTATCGATCCTTTGTGGGTCATTGCGGGGGTTAGTTACCTATCGATCCTTTGTGGGTCATTGCGGGGGTTAGTTACCTATCAATCCTTTGTGGGTCATTGCGGGGGTTAGTACTTATCGATCCTGTGTGGGTCTGACGAATTAGATGAATCAATGGCTACACCTGATCATCTCTATCGTCTTACGAAGAAGTATACCTGTGTGAGCTGAATCTTGTTTTGCTTTCCTATATGTATTATGTTGTGCAATCCTGTGTGGATTACGTTTTTCTTTCCTCTGTGGACTGGGTTGTGATTTCCTGTGTGGGCTGGGTTGTACGTGTGCTCGGATGTTGGAGACGAACAAGAATTGGTGACTTAGGTATATGTATGGGCATATACCTATGTAGTGTCGGATGTTACACATGATGGTATCTTTCCTTTGTGGATTGTCCTTTGTGGATTATGGGAGGCCTTCGGGGGTCTCGGGGTCGATACTGAGTAGCTTATACTCACCCCTGCACGGGCTACACCCGCACTACGTTGTGTTGGTTGCAGACGACGGACAGCTCTGATCGTGGGTTGAGGCTTGCGAAGCAGGACGGTACCTGGAGGTGGACCACTGGGCGGAATATACTCAGAGCGGACGGCTGGACCCGAGGATATGTGGAGGCTATCTGTACCCACCATTCATGTGGGGATTCCAGTGGACGGCTCGAGGCTGCGGCTTTAATTTTCAGTTGTTGTATTCCCTTTTTCAGTTGTACTTTACTTTTAGTTTGGGTTTGTATTCTGGCCCACTTACTTTTCTGCACTTACTATTGTACCGAGTTTTTACTTAGTGTTTACTTCTGCTTGCTTGCTCTATGGTGTTTGTTTACTTTACAAAGGAAATGCCTTCCCTTTTTACCAGGAATTACGCCTTGGTGCTAGTCGCCAGCCCCTGGCCTATGGAAGGCGGGCTTGGGGTAGTCACGGCACGGGCTCCGAGGACGGGTCATGACATTTATCTATGAATGGTTCATAAATGTCTCATTTTTTGGAAAAAAAATTATTTTTTTGTTATATTTCATTGATATTCATGTTTAGTTCAGCCTCACCATTGTTGGTGGGGTGGTAATGGATTAGGGTTGAGGGGTTGGTCATGGGGTCAAGTCCTCAGGCCTACAAGTTTATTGTAATTTTTTTCCTTGTGTTGTGTTATGTGGTGGTGGATGTAATCTACATTATATTTTTAGTTCATTATTTATAAAATGTGAATATTGTGTATTCCAATTTATATGATAAATTTATTATAATATAGATCCTTTTATATCATGTTAAGATTGATATCGTAGAATTTAGTTTGACCTCATTTTTTAATTGGAGTTATGAGATTGAGAATAGATGTTGGGAATATTTTGTGCATATTAGGTGTTATAGATTTTATAAACTAAATTATATCTTGAATAAAGTCTCCCCAATTAGAGGAACTTTAGGTTGGACCACCTACTTTCATGAAGGCTTTCCTTGGCTGGGAAAGTGAATGGGATTGTCTATCTATCGTTCTGGGCTTACTCATGAGGATTTTTTCAATATCATATAACTATATTCCTTTACACAAAGTGTTTATGTACCATATACATATATTGAATTTGAATATTTATGAGTATACTTGGTTTTATTGTGATTAACACAGACCTGTGGGCTGTGTAAAGAGTTACACATTAATGTAGTGTGAAAACATTAATTTGGTGTTTTGAATATGTATTTCCAAAAAAAAATAGATGTGTTCATACACAAACAGAAATAAAACATGAGATAATTATGATACCTTAATAGAAAACCCCACAAATACTAAGTGTGATATTCCTTATAAAGAAAAACTTGTCAAGATCTTGATTATCCAATTGGGTATTATTGAGCTCAGCAGGAGTCCCTCTTGATTATTTTGTGTAAGGAAAGTAAGGTATGAGTAACTTAGGATTCCCATGTTGGATATTTTCGAGCTCAGAACAAGTATCCCTTGATTTTACTTAGTTGTATTATTCTTGGTGTTTTCTTTAGGTTACACTATCTCGGAAGCCCTAATAGTTATGATACTATAAGAATAATTTTGAGTGAATCTATATGGCAGATTTGGATAAGTGGTTATCTACTCAACTATCCAAAAATCATAATTGTTATGATTAGGATGATACCTACCTAAATAATCATGGATTTATTACATGGTAATAGATATAATTTATGATAAAATATGGATCTTGTCTCACTAAATAGATATTTTGTTTAGGGTCATCATTTTTAGTGGGAGAACTTTCATTTAAATCCCTTGATAAAAATATATAATACATGATACTCACCTACTGATATGTGTTTTTTGTATATTATGGAATAATTAACACCAATCAGATGACATCATTAATAGGTATGACCTATAAAGAAGTTAAATATTGATATCTAGGATTGATGAGTGTTCTCAAAGATAAACTTTCAGAGTACCCAAATTTGAATGTTCTAGAAATTAATTTTTCCAACTTTGACTCATGGGTATTGAATACCAGATGTTCATCACACATTTGTGCTGAAAAATCTAAAATCAGAGATAATAGGGAATTGATGAAGGGTAAAGTATATCATCATGTCAATAATGGATCAAAATTTGTTTCATTATAGGTTATCACTTATGATCTAATTTTTGCAAGTGGATTGATCTTATAATTTAAAAGGTGTTATTATTTCCTTGCTATAAACATGAATTTGATTTTTTTTGTCTTATTTATACAAGATAGTTTATTCATTAATTATTAATAAAAAGAGTTGTTCTATATATAATAATGAAATTTTTATGGCATTGGGAATATAATGAACAATTTATGTATTCTTGATATAGATAATCCCATTTATAACCTTTAGAATAAGAAGTTCAAGGTTGATTCTAATCTCACCTACCTTTAGATTTGTTTCCTTGGACATGTAAACAAAAAATGCATTCAAATATTCCATAGATATGTATTGTTGGACTCATTAAATTATGAATCATTTGATACATGTGAATCATTTTTATTGATAAAAATTTCAAAGTCTCATTTTGGGAGAAAAGGTGAGAAGACTAGTGCACTATTATATCTTATACATAGTGATGCATTTGGACCAATGAATTTATAAGAAAATGGTGGTTATATGTACTTCATTACTTTTACTTATGACTTTAGTTGGTATGGGTATATGTTTCTAATGAAACACAAGTATTAAATTTATGAAAAGTTTAAAGAGTTTCAAAATTAATTACATAATCAAATGGGAAAAAATATTAAAGTCCTCCATCAGATTGGGGTGATGAATACTTGATCTGGGAATTCATAGACCATATTAGAGATTGTGGAATTGTTTCACAACTTACTCTTCCTATAACACCATAATGTAATGGTATATTTTAATGGAGGAATCATTCCTTGTTAGACATGGTTTTATCGATGATGAGTTTATGTAACCTTCATATCTCATTTTGGGGTTATGATTTAAAGAAAAATTTATTCTTACTAAACCACATACCATATAAATCATTCATAAATACACCATATTATATATGGTATGTGAAACATCCCATTTTACCTTATGTAAATATTTAGGGATGTGAATCATTCATATGATGATTTGAATCTATTAAGATTGACTCTAACACTGATAAATTCTTATTTTTTGGTTATCCTAAAGAGACTACATAATATTATTTCTATAATACTATTGATAAAAAAGTGTTTTTGGACTAATGAGATGTTTTAATTGAGAAGTAACACATGATTAGAAGTGTTATTAGGAGGAAAGTTGAACTTCTGGAAGTTCAAGACTAAAAAATGGGAAGTGTTCCTGAGATGGAAGTTGAGCCAGTTCTACAAATAGTTAAAGAAGAAGAAGAACTGAATCAAGTTATATAAGAACCTAAAAAATATAGTATAATTCACATAGATCCTAATATATATGTATTTATCATGTATAATTATAATTAATTAATGTTCATAGTAGATGAACCTACTTCCTATCAAAAGTCCGTAAATAGTTTTGATTATGAGAAATGGTTAAAAATCAGGGAATCTGAGATGGAATCCATGTGCACTAACCAAGTTTAGAACATGGTGGATAAACCAGAAGGGGTGATACCCATAGGGTGAAAATTGGTTTTCTATAAGAAAAATGACATGGATGGTAGAGTGTCTACCTATAAATCTCATCTGGTGGAAAATGGTTACACAAAAAAATCATGGTATTGACTATGAAGAGACCTCTTCACCTATTGTGATGATAAAGTCCATTTGTATTTATCCATCCATAACAGCTCATTATGATTATGAGATATTTCAAATTGATGTCAAAACTACATTCCATGATGAAATTTTAACAAAGTAAATGTATATGATGTTGGGTCGGAAGAACACCCCAAGGAGGGAATGATGGCAAGAGGGGGGTGAATTGCCTTTTAATAAAATTGATTAACAAATAAAAATCAAAGTAAAGAATGCAGCGGAAATAAAGAAGGCAATCACACAAGAAATTGATAACGGAGTTCGGCCAAAACCCGGCCTACGTCTCCGCTCCCAACTCAACCGTTGAGAGATTCCTACCGCTTGCTTTTCAATGGTTTTAGCAAGAAACCCACTAGGCTTTGAGGTAGCACTAGGACCTATTACAGCTTGCTTTTTGTGGTTTAGCAAGAACCCACTTGCTTTTGATGGTTTAGCAAGAACCCACTATCCTTCTTACAGGTGAAGGATAGCTCACCTTTTTCTCAAGCTATTTAAAGGAAATCTTGGCAACCTTTTCACACCTTAGTGGTGATGTGAAACCCAAAGAAAAGAGGGGATGAGAAAATTGGGAGTTTGTAGGCACAAACTCAAAGTTAAGCTCAAAAAGAATAAAACAATAAAAACCGTATATGAGGAAGTCTTGGGCGCCTTTGATTGGATGGAGATGTTGAAGGCCGCTTCCAAGCTTCTTTGGAGGTGCTCCTTGGATGTGGAATTGGATAGAGCACTTGGGGTTCCCTTGGAGGAATGCACCGGAGGTACGCCAAATGATCAACAAGGTGTCCGTGGGCTTCCGTATAGTTCCGGTTGGTGTCCGGGGCTTCCTTGGCCTTTATTTATAGGCATGGAACCCTTGGGGAGGCTTCGGAGCCGTTGGAGAGGCTTAGAGAGCCGTTGGGAGCCAAGTGGACAGGCTGGTCAAAAGCCCAACGGCTAGTTTGACTGGATCCACCGGCTGGCCGGTACAGTCCCACCGGCTGGCCGGTGTGTGCAAAAAGGCATAGGATTCTTGTCCAGGGGCCACCGGCTGACCGGTACATCTCCACCGGCTGGCCGGTGCCTTGGTAGAGAGGAAGAGTCTTGATCCAGGCTCTACCGGTCGACCGGTGAGGAGCCACCGGCTGGCCGGTGGCAAAACAGTAGCAAACACTATTTGGGCTGGGTGCCACAGGTCGACCGGTGGCAGAGCCACCGGTCGACCGGTGGGGAGGCAGTGGCTCAGCCTTGAGTCAGGGTGCCACCGGCTGGCCGGTGGTCAAGCCACCGGCTGACCGGTGGACTGAATTTCAGTCCACTTGAAGTCCATTCTTGGGCCAACTTCTTGGCAACCTTGTGCCTATCATCCACAACACTTAAACACAATGTTAAACACATATTAAAGTGATTGTGATCATGAAAATCAAAGAGTGTGGGGTACAACAATCTCCCCCTATTTTGATGATCACAATCACTTATCAAGCAATGTAAAAACTTAAATGAAATGCATGCCTAAATGATAAATTGAAAATAAATACTAAGCGTGATAAAAAAAGATTCTCCCCCAATCAATCAAGAAATTTCTCCCCCTTTGTGATTATCAAAATAGCACGGGGCATAAAACTTGATTGAGGGAATTTTGAAAAAAATCAAGAGATGGGGATTTGAAAAATCAATTGAGATTTTGGAAATTGAAAGATTTGAATCAAAAAATGAATAACAGTTTGAATTGAAAGTTTTGAATCAAAAACCAATTGAAATTTGAAATTTGAATTTTGGATACCAAATGTTGAAATTGAAAGTTGGAATCGAAAATTTTGAAAATAAAATCAAAAGGACTTAAACGATCCTAACTCCCCCTAAATAAAAACAATGAATTACCGGGGAGAGGGATTTTGAAAAGAGACAATTTTGGGCCCGGAGAGACTCGCTAGAAGGGATTTTTCAATCCATACTTGTCTCATAGCGGGTCTTCTTCTATAAAACTCATCGGAAAAGAAAAAACTTTTGGGTTGACCATACCGGGCGTTTTTACAATTACATTCATAAATTAGGTGCCCGGGTTTTTTGCAATAGTTACAAAATTTAAAACAAGAGCTCCCCCTTACAAAAACAGTGGGAGCATGGGAGGAGGAGGCTCGGTTGGTATAGCCAAGTCCATGTGTGGTTCTAGAAACCCTTTGGGAACCAAGTATATTGTTCAAGTTTTGTTCACCTTGGGTGAATTTAGCAAGAGATTCCCTAAGGTCTTTAATGGTTGATTCCAAGGAATCAACATCGGGGAGGTTTTGGATTTTTAGGGTCAACTCCTCCTTCTCTTTGAGAAGTTGTTCTTTTTCGGAAGAGAGTTTTTTGAAAGACTTTTTCAAAGAAACAAATTTTGAAGATAATTCATGAAAACCATTTTCTAATTGGTCTCTAGCATGTGAGAGTTCTTCATAAGACATATGATTGAAAGAATTTGAATTTGAAGAACACGAGGAAGAGTCGGAAGATGTTACCTCATGGAATGCCATTAGGCATTTCGTACCGTTGTCGCTCGAGGAGGAGGAGGAGGATGATGAAGAGGAGGTGTCACTCCATGTCGCCTTGAGGACTTTTTTCTTTCCTTTCTCCTTTTGCGTGGCCCGTTTCTTGTTGAGTGGGCAATCGGGCTTGTAATGCCCCTTTTCGCCGCACCCGTAGCATTTTACCTTGGGCTCGGATCTTGCGGTGGGTTCTTGCTTTCGTGCCTTGCGAGATTTCTTCTTCTTCTTGTGCTTCTTCATAAATTTTTGCATTTGGCGGGCTAGGTTCTCCATTTCCGAATCGCCGCTTGATGAGGAAGAAGATGAGGAGGAAGAGGATGATGAGGAGGTGCTTACTTCTTTTTGTACCTTGAGGGCAATGTTCTTTGGTGTCTTGATTGGAGTGCCCTCCTTTTGAGCTTGTCTCCTCATCGTGATCTCATAAGTCATGAGGGATCCGATGAGCTCCTCTACCGGCATATTTTTGACGTCCTTAGCTTCTTGGATCGCCGTCACCTTTGGTGCCCATGAGCTCGGAAGGACCCATAGGATCTTCTTGACCATCGTCTCGGCTGAAACATTATCACCAAGAGATTTCCTTCCATTGCACACGTCAGTAAAGCGAGTAAACATATCGGAAATAGACTCATTTGGATGCATTGAAAATGACTCAAAATCTTGCCTATACATGTCCAATCTAGTGTCTTTGACTTTATTGGTGCCCTCATGAGTTACTTCTAAAAGTTTCCAAATTTCATGTGAGGAGGTGCAAGTAGACACTCGATTGAACTCATTTCTATCTAAGCCGCAATGTAGAGCGTTCATGGCTTTGCCATCAAGCTCGAAATTCTTTATATCGGCTTGGGTCCATTTGGATTCATCGGGAGAGGAGAGGGTGTAACCTTGCATGACAATTTTATATATGGGATACCCTATACTTCTAAGAAAAGTAGTCATGCGGGTTTTCCAATAGTTATAGTCGGTCCCATCAAAAAATGGAGCCCGACCCAATGAGAGGCCCTCGGGGGCGAAAGAGGTTGATGCCATCTTAATGGATCTTAAAATTTGTAACCGGTTAGGGTATTACACAAATTTCCCTCTGATACCAATTGTTGGGTCGGAAGAACACCCCAAGGAGGGAATGATGGCAAGAGGGGGGTGAATTGCCTTTTAATAAAATTGATTAACAAATAAAAATCAAAGTAAAGAATGCAGCGGAAATAAAGAAGGCAATCACACAAGAAATTGATAACGGAGTTCGGCCAAAACCCGGCCTACGTCTCCGCTCCCAACTCAACCGTTGAGAGATTCCTACCGCTTGCTTTTCAATGGTTTTAGCAAGAAACCCACTAGGCTTTGAGGTAGCACTAGGACCTATTACAGCTTGCTTTTTGTGGTTTAGCAAGAACCCACTTGCTTTTGATGGTTTAGCAAGAACCCACTATCCTTCTTACAGGTGAAGGATAGCTCACCTTTTTCTCAAGCTATTTAAAGGAAAGCTTGGCAACCTTTTCACACCTTAGTGGTGATGTGAAACCCAAAGAAAAGAGGGGATGAGAAAATTGGGAGTTTGTAGGCACAAACTCAAAGTTAAGCTCAAAAAGAATAAAACAATAAAAACCGTATATGAGGAAGTCTTGGGCGCCTTTGATTGGATGGAGATGTTGAAGGCCGCTTCCAAGCTTCTTTGGAGGTGCTCCTTGGATGTGGAATTGGATAGAGCACTTGGGGTTCCCTTGGAGGAATGCACCGGAGGTACGCCAAATGATCAACAAGGTGTCCGTGGGCTTCCGTATAGTTCCGGTTGGTGTTCGGGGCTTCCTTGGCCTTTATTTATAGGCATGGAACCCTTGGGGAGGCTTCGGAGCCGTTGGAGAGGCTTAGAGAGCCGTTGGGAGCCAAGTGGACAGGCTGGTCAAAAGCCCAACGGCTAGTTTGACTGGATCCACCGGCTGGCCGGTACAGTCCCACCGGCTGGCCGGTGTGTGCAAAAAGGCATAGGATTCTTGTCCAGGGGCCACCGGCTGACCGGTACATCTCCACCGGCTGGCCGGTGCCTTGGTAGAGAGGAAGAGTCTTGATCCAGGCTCTACCGGTCGACCGGTGAGGAGCCACCGGCTGGCCGGTGGCAAAACAGTAGCAAACACTATTTGGGCTGGGTGCCACAGGTCGACCGGTGGCAGAGCCACCGGTCGACCGGTGGGGAGGCAGTGGCTCAGCCTTGAGTCAGGGTGCCACCGGCTGGCCGGTGGTCAAGCCACCGGCTGACCGGTGGACTGAATTTCAGTCCACTTGAAGTCCATTCTTGGGCCAACTTCTTGGCAACCTTGTGCCTATCATCCACAACACTTAAACACAATGTTAAACACATATTAAAGTGATTGTGATCATGAAAATCAAAGAGTGTGGGGTACAACATATGATACATCCTAAGGGTTTTTAACTTACTAATTAGAATTATAGGGTTTGTAAGATGCAACAATTTATTTATGGACTGAATCAAGTGTCTTAGATTTAGAATATCCAATTTTATGTTTCAATCAAAGATTTTGATTTCATAAAAAACATGGGTGATTCCTGTTTATACAAGCATATTAGTGGGAGAATAGTAGTATTTCTAATACTGTATGTTGATGACATACTACATATTGGAAACTATATCCCACAACTTCACTCTATGAAGATGTGGCTGGGAGAATGTTTCTGAATAGAAGATATGGGTGAAGAATCTTACATAATTAGTATGAGGATTTATTGAGATAGATCTAAGAAGTTGTTAGGAATGAGTCATAACACATATATTGGTAAAGTGATAAAGCATTTTAGCATGGAGGCGATTCTTTTCTAGTGTTGTATGGAATGAATATTAGGAATATTCAGCCTCCTTTGATATATTTATATCGGGTAGATATGATTCCTTATGTGTCTAACATAGGATCTATCATGTACTCCATCTCATGTACTCGACCTGATGTTTCATATACTTTGAGCATAACAAGTAGATATCAATGAAACCCCAATGAGAGTCACTAGATTGTTGTGAAGAACATCCTTAATTACTTGATAAGTATTAAGAATATGTTCTTTGTGTTTGGAGAAGGGGATAATCTATGTGTAAAGGGTTACACATATGCTAGTTTCCAATGTGATAAATATGATATGAAATATAAATTGGGTTTTTTGTTATGCCTAGATGTTAGAGAAATTAGTTTTAAAAGTTCCAAAAAATCCACCACAGAAAACTCAATAATAGAGAAAGAATACATCACTGCATCGAATGTGGTAAAGGAAGTTGTTTGGGTTGGGAAGTTCATTTTTTAACTTGGAGTGATTCATAATATTGAGGGAATAATTGATCTATATTGTGAGAACAATGGTATTGTTGTTAAATCTAAGAAACCCTGGTATCATAAAAGGACCAAACACATCCTTAAAAAATACCATATCATGTGGGAGATCATTGAGATGGGTGATGTAAAGATTAGTTGGGTGGCTATACAGAAGAATGTAGCAGATCTGTTAACAAAACCATTACCACAACAACAAAATAAAGGTCATGTAGATTCTCTAGATGTTAAACACACGAAAGATTGGTTGTGATATTTACAAATTTATCATGTTATTATAATAAATTTAATCTTCATTTATCATTCATTTATGTGCATTGGGATTATTTTACATGAATAGTCGAATGATAAATATCCCCTCAAAGTAAAAATCTTTGATTTGTCCCTAACTGATGATCATTATGAAGTATAATGGGTTGTGATGATATGTAAATATTATCTTGAATATATTTTTATATTTTTTTCAAAGTTTTGTATATGATATATTAATGAATATATTCTTGAGGTGATAAGTAGAGAATTATCACTTGAATAGATCTTATAAATTATATCTCATGAAATGGCATGTAGTCAATGATATGATTGGGGTGTACGCTTATTATTAGTCCTTCTTACCTAAAGTTGGTGGTATACTTAGCATGATAAAATTCATACTTTGATACACTATTTATGCAAGTCGCCATATGAACTTGGATAATCGGGGGGTGGTTGGGTATGTTGTTCATCATGTCGTCAGTTGGAGTGCAACTAAGATAGGATTTGTCAACTTGTATGAAAATGAAAAACATTTATCCCCTAATTTAATTAGACTGAATAAATGCACAACCATGCTTAGTTTGTTTCACATATTATGTGTTCAACTACTTGGATAAGTGACATGTGATGTGCATATCAAATAAATGAATGACGTGTTATATATTCTTCCACTTGGTCAGTATTTTTCAAAGAATCAAGTAAATGATTAGAGGCTTATACTGGATTGACATGTTCCATGTCTAGTGGTCACTCAATGCCATGATAAAGAGAGTATATAAGACACATACGATGTATTTGATACATATGATGTATTTGATACATATTATGTAGGAAATTTTCATATAGATATATGAGTATTTTTTTATAGTGATCGCACCAAACCCCTTAGTAGATTGAGTAGCACTGCTATTTTTTTAGAGGTAGCTCTTTTCTTACATCTATGAAATAGATATTTAATAGTTGTTGTCAGCACTACTATGGCCCATTAGATCACATAGGTCCTTGGATAGGGATAACATTTTGGAAAAAGTTTTTGTTCAAATTGAATAGAATTTAATGAAAAAACATATCCAAAAGAGTTTGGATGGATTCACACATAGTTGTGAAGTTATGCATAAAGTCCTTAGGGGATTTTAGTGCAAGTGGTATATTGTTGGATGTGCACTAATATATAAGTGTTTATTTAATGAATTCATGTTATTTAGGTATTTTTATGCATGTATTAAATATACATGCTATAATAAATATATATATATATATAATATGTCTTTATTTCTATTGAATAGTTTTATTATCAAATAAAAACCACTATAAATGTTTTAATGTATTTATATTAATTAATTGAAAATGTTCAATGAATTTAATCAATGGTATGAAATGAATATTATTTTAAGAGCCTTGGTATTTTCTTATATATGAGGATGGCCTTCATTTCTATTCGGTGTGACAAATTATCTCTTCCTCCTATATTATTTTTCATCATCTGAGACAAATGTGCTATCACCCCTTCAGCATTTGGGTATCCTCGTGATATGATCATAGATCCATTGGATGGTGTTCCCGCCTCAGAGGTAAGGTTCTTTTGTCCACTACTTCATAATTTTTATCAAACATTCTATTTCTCTAGGGTAAAATAATACCGCTGTTATTGGTGTTTTCTAGGTACTCTATTTTTATAGTTTTATTTATGCAATGATTCTTAAAGATAGATTTTCTTGTGTTCAGGTTGTCTTCCACTACATATGGTCATATGGTGATCGTACAAAAATCAACAATTATGTATGTGATTATAGTTCTTTAATATATGTATAATAAATATATATTTATTATAGAATAGTTTTGAATGTGTACAAATCAATATAATACTTAGGGTAATAAATTTTTATTATAATCTCATTTATTTTTGGGATTTTTTATGCTAAATTTATATTGAAGGGAATTGTCCAGATCCTATTCTTTAAAACCCGTCTATTTTCTTTTCCTATGTTTATTCATGGAATTTTCAATTAATAGTATAATTTCTATCTCTTTGGTACTTAAAATGATAAAGAAAATGTTTTTAATAAAAACAATTATTTCCTCTTTGGTCAGAAATCTTTTTCTTCCATGTCTATATTCTCTTTAAAATGTTTTCAATAATTCCTTTACTATTATCCGGTGATTTATCAAATTCATTTTTACCCAAATTTGATCTTCTTTAAAAATTATTAAAATGAATCTTCTTTTTATTTCCTGAACGGGGTATTTTATCAAAGATGCGAACAGAATCCTGGTTTTAATGTATATCGCACGAATGACTTTTCCCACCATCAGGACTATTTTTTATTTAAATATTCCTTTACAATATTTCATGGTTCTTTTTAAAGAAAATTTTTTGTTAATATTCTAGAAAATTTTATATTTTAAATAAGTGATTTCAAAATGAAAAGATTATTTTCTTCAATAAATTTTTCAGTTGTCTTTTAAAGGTATTTTCATCTCTGAAAACAACCTCTAATGTTACTTTTTATTCATTGGATACATGATCCAATGATATGAATGTTATTTTTTCTCTATATGGTTATTTATTATGACAATGAAAACCTAAAAAACCTGATTTCATTTCACAGATTAAGCTATAATGAAATTGTAAATGTTTTCATGACCATGTGACATACATATGAATCGATTATGATTATGTAATAGTTGTGTATATACTATCCCCCAAATGTATTAGGTAATGTGATATTGAAATATCATGAGATTATGATGATAATAATGGACATGATTGTGAATAGTCATGTTCACATTTTAATGTGTGAGTATGATTGTTTCTAAATATGTTCAAAATATTATATGTGGGCATGATTGTGAATGATGTTTCTTTTAGCTATGCATAGTAGAATATGTGTGGATGTTATTTTGAATGGATATGTTCACATTTTGATGCATTAGTATGATTACTTTTAGTTATGCTCACAAGATCATACATGGACATGATTGTGAATGGTTATGTTCACACTTTTATGTGTGAGTATGATCGATTCTAGTTATTCTCTCAAGATTATGTACAGACATGATTATTAATAATTATCTTCACAAGGATTGATTTCTCATACTTATGAAGCCACATTCCTATGTTATGACTCTTAAATGAGGATTATTACTTTGACACCATTATTGATCATGCTTCTGGATTTGACTTGATTTTGGAGTTTATGATCAAAGATTTTCTAAGTGTGAATATTTTATATTGATAACATGCACTTAATTATGTTCTCATTCCCTTATGATAATATTATGTTCTCTTATAGTTGATATCTCTTATGTTTACCCTTATTGAGCATCTGAGATCACTTTTTATTAAGTTTTATTTCCATAGGTTTTGATGGAGTAATTTAAGTGCAGTGTGTCTAGAAGGGTACTAATATAAAGATCTTTTCAGGAGATGTTGAAAATATTTTAAGAAATAAGTTTATTATGCATCTAGTATATAAATACATCAAACCTTTACGACCATAAGACGTGTATATTTTTTATATATATTGAATATTCATATAAAATGATGTAATATTTATGTTTGTTATGATCGGGTTATCTCATGTTGGTAACATGATACTTTATAAGCCTCCACACACCCCACACCTATCGAACAATAGTGTTCTACCCTTCATCACATTGTGGTTGCCCACTATCGTTGTCATTGTCATTTTCCCCCACCATGATTTGCAATCACCTCACCCCACCTCTCTGGTCGCCCACCGATCGCTATCGATATATATATAATGAGTTCAAATATTTAAATGGGAACTATTTTATTAATTATATTAGAGTCATCATAATAAATAATTTCTTTTAAATGACTTTAGGAGGTTATGATTTAAATGGTTATAATTTGGATACCCTAGACATCCAACCTGTTTCCATTATGGAAAGATGATCTAATTTAATATAAACTATAGATTTATAGAATAAAATATTTATGTTTAAAAATTAATAAAATATGGAAAAGATCAAATGGGGGATTTTTCATTTCCCCCAACTAGGCATTCCCACTCCATTCAAGTCTTTGAATGCTCACAAACCTCACGCTCTACGGAACCTGACAAGGCAAGATGATGATGAAGAATTTGATTAAGTGTTTGAACGTGTTCATATCTTGTAACCTCATGCCTCCGGAACTTTTCGATTCACTCCACAGTGCCCTCAAGAAAAATGGAGTTGGCATCTTCCTATGTTGCGACCCTTCCCGCAATTGCCTTAATGATTACCACATTATCTCCACCATCAATCGTGTAGTATACCATTTCACCCCTCTCTTTCACTTTGATTTTATTTGATATTTGGTGGATTTGTATCTTGTATATCTATGATTTACAAGAAAAGTTCAAGGATCTTATATCTAAAGTGTGTTGGGACCAAAAAATATTGTCCCACTAGTGCAGTGATAATCATGAGATAAAATAAAGTGTAAAATGTGGAAATAAATGACACCAGATGTAACATGTTAAAACCCCCAAAATGAAAGGGGTAAATAACCATAGGAAAATATAAGGATCACAAAAGGTAAAAGTGTGTAAAAACTCCCTTACTATTATAAGGAGAAAACCCCCAAAATATCTCTCTTGAATAAGTGGGAAAACTGATTCAAAAAATACCACACAAGGGATAATAGGAAGTTGATTACAGAGTGCCAATGAGATGATAAAACCATCAATGAAAATCCATTTATATAGGGTACCTCTCCTCCCTCATAATATTATCTTCTAGTGGGTTTTATGGGGTTTTCCACCCACCTCATCTCCCATCACTAGCCCCCCTTTGCCAAAGGGGGAGACACCATCCAGTGAATAAACAATTGTTGATACATATCCCACTTAGAGATTTGATTGAGAACCAATCACATCTTCCCACATACTTTGTATCTACAAAACCATGTTACTCACATCTCTATGAGGTCTCTTGGGGATATGCACCATCTAAACTTATCAGAGTCGATCGCCTTCATTAGGAAATCTTCCAAATTTTCTTTAGAGTGAATTTTTTATATTTCTTCACTTCCTTACTCCACCACATATCAAAAAAAGTGACATTTTACCCCAATGTGATTAATCCAGGAATGAAAATATGAATTCCTTGAAATTTTCTAGGATATCTAACTATCACAAAATAAAAGAAACTTCTCTTGTCTATGCTTGAGCTACTCCAACAACCTTCTCATCCAAATATCCTATTTGCAAACCTATGTAGCTACCATGTACTCTTCCTCCATCGTGGATAAATACACAACTAACTATAACTTTTAAATCCATCTCAAAACTCCTCCTATAATAGTAAAAACATAACCAATAGTGGATTTCCTCCAGTCAGAATCACCTAAAAAATATGAATCAACATATCCTATGATAGTGAAATCTGATCCTCCGTAAGATAATACAGCATTTGAGGTCTCTTTGATGTATCTCAGGATCCTCTTCATTGTACTACAATTCTAAATCCCTAAATTATCTATATACTAACTAACTACTCCCACTTCATGTGAAATGTCTAGTATGGTACAAACCATAGTGAACATCAGACTTCCCACTACTGATTCATACAGTACTCAAGACATCTCCATCCTCTCTAGTTCATTACTAGGACTCATTATTGAAAATAACTTGAAAGTAATGGGAAGTGGGGTGTATATTGGATTATATTCTTTCATGTTTAAGCATTTTAAGACTTTCCCTAAGTAATTATTATATTATATCCAAATTTTCTCATTATCTATATCTCGGTAAATTAGCATCCCAAGAATCTTGTTTTTTGATCCCAAGTCCTTCATATCAAACTCCCTGGACAATTATGCCTTTGTCTCCTAGATCTGATCATTTTTGGGGCCTGCAACCAACATGTCATCCATATACAACAGAAGAATGATGAAATCATTACCATCTGAACCCTTGAAATGTGCACAAAGATCCTAATGAATTCCGTTGTATCCAAGACTCATGATATAGGAATCAGATCTCTTGTACCAACACCATGGCGCCTACTTGAGGTTGTAAAGAGATTTTTTCAACCTACAAACCAAGTTTTCTTTTCTTTCTTCTAAAAAACCTTTTAGTTGGAGAATATAAATCTCTTCATCAGTATCACCATAGATAAAATCATCCTTCACATCCAGATGCTCTAGATGTAAACTATATGTAGCACACATCACCAAAACTATGTGAACAGTCATCAGTATAATAACAATAGAAAATATTTCATTGAAATCAATACATTCCTTCTGGGAATATCCTTTGACCACCTATTTTTCATGATATTGTTACACTTAGTACTTTTCATCCTATTTGATCTTAACGAACCATTTGTTTTTAATAACCTTCCTTCCATGAGGTAATGGAATAAGATCTCAAGTCTTGTTCTTGTATAGGGCTTCAAGTTCCTCCTGCATCACCACCAACCATGAGGATGCATTCAAACTCTGGGTCTCCTCTGAAAAAGAAGATGGTTCTTCATCCTCTTTCAATAAGAAGTACGTAATATTGATCTCAATAACATTTTCTGAGTACCATAGTAGTGATTTTTTCTCCTGAGTTGACCATCATGGTCCAAAATAAACCGGTACTTGATCATCTTGCTTTGGTAATGCCTTAGATGAAACTAGTTTTTCCTTGGATTTTTCCTCCACCTCAACTATTGTAGTTTCTGTATTCTCTTTCTTCATATCTCCATCAATTTTTATTTTCACCTTATCTTCTTCAAAAATGAAATCTCTACTGATCATAAGTTTTCAGGCAGTGGGGTCCCACAAATTATACCCCTTCACACCATCAGAAAACCCCGAGAAGATACATTTCCTGGATCTCAAATCCAACTTTGATATTTCTTATTCATTAAACAATACATATACAGTACTTCCAATAGTATGTAACTGAGAATATTCATTGGGGTTACTAGTCCACATCTCCATCAGTTTCTTAAAATCAATCTTCATTGAATGGAGATCGGTTGATCACATAACATGTGATATTCATTGCTTCTTCTCAAAATGTTTTGGCAATTACTGTAGTATTCAGAATTTCCCTTGTTCTATCCAAAATGGTTATGTTTATCCTCTTTTCCACTCCATTCAGATGAGAAGTTTATGCCACTATGAACTATCACTTTATTCCTTCTTGTTGACAAAAAGTATCAAACTCCTCACTTGTATATTCCCCACCATTTAAGTCCTCAAACACTTGATCTTCTTTCAAGATTCAATCTCTTTCAACACTTTTAATGTTTTGAAGACTTCAAAAACATATACTTTCCTATTGATTGGGTACACCCAAAATCTCTTGGAATATTCATCAATGAATGATACAAATTACCTTTCTCCATCTAAAGATATAACTAATGCTTTCCAAATGTCAGAATGGATCAACTCTATGATCTCCTTACTTCTTGTTGTTGATGTTCTAAACTTTAACTTGTGTTTCTTGACCAAAACACAATGCTCAAAAAATGGTAAGGATGCCTTTGTTATCCCAGGAATAAACTTCTGATCCTCAAGAATCTTTAGGCCTCATTCTAACATATGACCAAGCTTCATATGCCATAATTCCATCGACACTTTCATCAAGGTAGTTTATGCGAAAACTATCTCTATCTCCTGGTACATTTCACCTATAAACACGTACAGGTTCTTTGAGATATTCTATTCCTTCATTACCATAAGCATGCCCTTCACAATTCTCATCAATCAATTCTTGGTTTGAGACTTGCATCTGATATCATCAAATTTTTCCAAAGATAGTATGTTCTTCTTCAGGCCCTTCACATGGAGTACTCTTTGAATGGTTTATACCATGCCATCATGCATCTTGAATTTGATGGTACTGACTCCATAAATCATCAAGTTGTGGTCATTACCAATGTACAAAACTTCTTTTGGGATAGTTTCATAATGTTCAAACCATTCTTATTGATATGTCATGTTCCATGCTTCTCCTGGATCGATTATACATGCATCGTTGAGATGCTTCCTACTTCCAAAAATTGTCACTTCTTTACTGACAAGAATATATCCATTTCCAAAAATACTTTCCATATTCCACTGATATCTCTTTGCACTACTCTTCTTATTTCAACAATCTTTCTTAGAATGATCCTTCTTTACATAATTTTAATATGTGACATTCTTCTTCTTACTCCTTGATTTGGACCTTCCATGATTTTGGATCCCACTAGAACCACGCTCCATCATCCTTCCTCTCTCCAATGATAAAGTCTCTGCTTGGTGAGATGTTTCCTATCTATTATCCTTATTATTATTCCAACTTTATTCTTCAATAATTGTGGCTTCAAAATAATTGAAGAGTATCATATCTGTCAATATATTTTGTGTGGGGTTGATGATGAGTCGGTCATACAAATTCAGAAAACTCTAGAGAAGAATCTCTGCACATTCAGTATCCACAATTTTATAGCCCAACTCCATGAGATGATCAAACAACATATTCAGGTTGTTGATGTGGTTGGTCACTGATGATGACTCACCCATTCTATTAGTGTAAAATTTTCTCTTTAGGAAAATTTTATTGTACAGTGACTTGGCCTCGTATAGATTCGTTAGAGTATCCCATATTTACTTCACCATATTTTTCTTCACAATGATTGATAGGACCCCATCTACCAAAGAAAAATGGATGTTTACAACAGCATTCTCTTCCATGTCATTCCATTTTCCTTTATCACACCCATCTTTTTTTTTCAATTTCTAATAGGAAATTATCCTTATGTATCATTTCCTGCATCTTCATTTTCCACAACTGAAAATTATTCCCATTTAATTTTTCAATCTTGAATTTTTCCACCATATAGACATGTTGTCAGTACAGAACCTTCTCTATTTCTCAATGGTGTATTTAATAATCTCAGTAAAAAAATTGATGTGAAAGATCAATAGAAGTCTCAATCAAAGAGCATACTCAAATTAATAATAATTATTAATACCCAAAAAAATGAAAATAATTGGGCTAGAACCTTGCTCCAATACCACTTGTTGAGACAAAAAATAATTGGACCATTATTGAAGTGATAATCACGAGATAAAATAAAGTGAAAATGTGGAAATAAATGACACCAGATGTAATGTGGAAAAACCCCCAAAATGAAATGGAAAAAACCATAGACAAATATAAGGATCACTATGGGTAAAAGTGGGAACACACTTTCTCACTATTACAAGGAGAAAACCCTAAAAATATCTCTCTTGAATAAGTGAGTAAACCATCTCAAAAAATACCACACAAGGGATGATCAAAAGCTGATTGTTGAGTGTCGATAATATGTTGAAACCATCAGGTAAAATACCTTTATATAGTCTACCTCTCCCCCCCCCCCTACACTTCTCCACTGGTGTAAATTGTGGGTTTTTCCACCCACCTCATCCTCCACCACCATCCCCTTTAAAAAAGTAACGGTTCGGTACCGTTTAGTGAATAAACAACCATGAACAAGGGCTAAAACTTGATCAGTATACTCTTTTAGTTTTTCTTTTTTCCATGTACTCGTGGTTTAGTTCATCAATTAGATCATAATTTTTTCATTCCTATATATTTTTGGTCTACTATCATATGGAACATTGGGGCCTTTAGCTTATACTAATAAGATCAAAGGTTCTATAAAATGTTGGTCTTCTATTGGCATGTGTACCTGATCATGCATATTTCTTCAGGACCATTGTGTGTGCTTTCGCATGAAAAATAACATAGGGTACTGCCTAAAAAAGGTTCAACTATTGTCTTTCCATGGATGGGGTCATAATACTTTCATTGGGTTTGGATATAGATGGAAAGGTATCATGTTTTATACTTATTTATGATATTAGTATTATTCTCATTTTCTCCGCAACCTTGGTGACTTTGCTCATGAGAAAACCATTTATAGTGCATCTCCACTTTGGTATTACTTTATAAAAATTTACATTGAAAATTATGATTTCATGTTATTAAAAATGATTTAGGTAAAAATTCAAAATCTTTTGAAATTAATGGGAGTAGTGTTGCAGACTAAAGCAACTTCTGATATTAGCTTTATGATCATGAAAAATGTCTTAGTTGTAAATTACAAGGTAATGGATTGAATTTTGTGGTAAGTTGGGTATAATTATATTTTATTTGGATTTATCTATGAAAGGTTTTTAGTCAGGTGGACTTACTCACCCACCCACCCCCACTCTTGATAGCTTGTTAAATCCTTACAGGTGCATAGTTTTATGTATTTGTACTGGAATTCTTTCTTATTATCTTAGAAGTGGAATTAATTGTCCTACTTCACCAAGTGACCTTTGTGTTACTATAAAACAAGACATTCTATATGTGTCTTTTCTTCCACTAGAATAGTTTTTCTATAGCAGGTACTATAGTAGGCACTGTAGCAGGTACTGTTTGATGTTATAGTAGCCTGAACTATTCATCCATTTGGGCCTATGGGCCACCGGTTTGGTCCTTGGGTCTTGCAAGGCTTTCGATCCACCCAAGTCCTTCAGGCCAGTTGTCTCTCAAGGCCTTCAGGCTACCGTAAGGCCTTACAGCCACCCCAAGGCCTTCGGGCCACATGATTATGCAGATGTACCAGTCAGATTACAAGGAACGAGTCTTCATATGAGGATTCGGGGAAGACACATTCACTAGAGCAGAGATAACTGTAATTAAAATAATTATAGGGTATGACATTGCCATTGGTATTGGGCATGTGCATCCTTTCAAAGGACAGCTAGCTGACTATCCCTGTTAAGGTGGAGAGCTGATATCATGACATATTCTGGGGAGGAGCAGTTCCAAGTTGCCTTGTTTGGGTGATTTCCTCTAAGACCTATAGGTCATGTAATTGTATCTAATCCTTTGGTCCTTGTAAGGGTTCCACCTCACCCATTTAAAAGTGGATTATCAAAAAATAATAAAAAGATGAAGGCCTTTGATCCATTCTAGTATAAATGAGAATATTTCATTATAATTTTATTCTAAGTGATATATATATTATATATATATATATATGGATGCATGATTAGACTATGGAAGATAATTATAGAAGTGTGAAAGATTGTTTAGTGATTAAGGTTTTAGGTTAAATTCAAATGAAAATGCTATGGAATAATATGTTCAAATTTTGGTTTGGGTGTCGATGACAAATACTATTAACCATAGTACCTTTGTAAGAGAAACATTAGTAATTTGGGAGAGGTAAACATGTGTATTGGTAGATAACCAAGGATTTGGATACTACTTGAAATGAATGGAATGAGTGTGAGGGATGTATGGTAAGGTTTTCAATGGATAGGAATGAGTGGCAAGGTAAATATTAATTTCCTATATGATAAGCTTCTTGTTTATGTTTTAGGAAGAAAATGCCATGAGTTTTGAGATAAAGTCGTATTTTGTTATTATATTATTTAAATTCATCCTCAATTTCATTTTGTTTTTATGGATATGATTTTAAAGGTAAGAATTGTATTGTAAAGACCCGTAAAATTCAAGGAAAATTTTTTCTTAATTTTCTTTGGGATTTTACAAGAACGTGGTTTCTGACGGAACTTGATTCTAAGGCCCGGTGTGCCCGGAATTTCTATCCGAAGTTTAGCTCGGGTACGATCAGTGAACGAATGAGCGGGAATTCCTAACTTTTGAAATGGTGCTCGGAATCGAATTCTGAGGGCACCGATGGAACCGCAGCGCCGGTAATTGCTTAGGAACACCTTTTCTGGAGTTGTGTTTTCATGGGTGAAGTTGTTAAATTTTGTGGAAGTTAAAATAAAATTTAAAGTACAATTTTTATTTTCTAAGTGGTTAAAACCTTTGGGTGGAAGTTGGGGGAAACCACCCAACTTCCTATGGAAGTTTATGAGGGTGGTGGGGCCCACACGAACCCCACCCCTTCATATTATCTAACTCCTTAAACTCACCATTAATTTGATAACTTAAGTTATTTAATTAAGTGAGTTTATTTTGAATGTTTGAAATTCAAATGCTTAAGTTATGTTAATAAAATAAGTGATGAACTTATTTTATTTTGGGTTTTTTGCTTGTTGTGTGAGTCTTGGGAGAGAAGTTGAGGAGCTTGAAGAACTTCTTCCTCTTCGACGAAGAACGCGAAGAACGTGAAGAGCGCCGGATTCCTTGGAGATCGGTGATGCGACTTCCTCCTTCCGCGACGTCTTCTTCCGCGACGGTTATCTCCCCGATGAACCCTCGCTCAACGTGTTTGATGAGGTAGGGGTTTTATGCGTTTCTATTTCGTGATTACTTCTGTCGTTTTATTCCTTCCAAATTGGACCATATGTTATCGCAACAATGGGAGGAGGTTGGACCGCATGAACACGGTCGACACTCCTCCCTTTTTATTTGGTTGTTTGATATTGATGCGGCACGAGCAAGGCAACGCGGTACCGAAGCACCGCGCGGGATTTGTTAAAGGAATGGCAGAGAAGCGCGGCGCCGTCGCACCACGCCGTTGGAAACAAACTAATCCGCGGCGCCGTCGCGCCGTGCCGAAGGACCACAAAAGCACCGCGGCCGGAGCGGGGCCGCGGCGGAGGGGTGTGGCGTCGTCGCGCCGTGCCGGACGAACCAAGGTCGCGGCCGGTTCTGGGCCGCAGCAGAATAGGGGGACTGGCGTCCGGTTCCGGGCCGCCGGCGTCGGAGCAGGGGGGACCGGCCATCGTCGGTCCCATGGCGGTAGAATCCGGCCAGCCGGAGTGGGCCGGCCGGTCAGGGGGAGAGCCGGGGGTTACGAACCCCGGCTGGCCAGCAAAGAGCGGCCCCTATTATGGGGGGCCGCGGTTACACAAAGTAGGGGGCAGCGCCCCCCCCCCCCCCCCTCCCCCCTCGCATCCCTTCGCTCAGCCGAAACGGTCGGGCCGGCTGCCAGGCCAGACCGCCAAGCCGTGCCGCCAGGCCGGGCCGCGCCCAAGCGGGCCGGACCAGGACCTGGTTCGGGCCGACCCAGGGGGTACCGGGCCAGGTAGGACCGGGCCCGAACCCCCCCTAATACCAGAATTTTCGGTTTGTTGCCCATAACTTGGGCCACGGACCCCCGATCGATGCGCCGTCAGTTGCGTAGCGATCCTTGGA
Organism: Viscum album; assembly: GCA_963277665.1. Lineage (NCBI taxonomy): Eukaryota > Viridiplantae > Streptophyta > Magnoliopsida > Santalales > Viscaceae > Viscum > Viscum album. The sequence continues at coordinate 1,475,725,842 of OY728148.1, read as the reverse complement.
TCGAGATGGTCGTTTTTGGTATATTATACTCAGGGTTTTGGAGAACTTTGGGTTCCTCCAGGTTGGTTCGTACACGAAACCAACCGGGCCCTCGGAGCGGAAATGCTTATAACTTGAGCTCTGGACGTCCGATTGACGTGTCGTCAACTTTGTTGGATTCCTCTAAGTGACAAGGAACTTTTGGCTTACTCCGCTCGAGGTTTGGACGCAGTTGGAGTACGGTCGGGTTGGTTTTGTCTTAAAAACCAACCGGGCCCCTGGGATGAAAAAGCCAATAACTCTCAAACCGGGCGTCCGATTGACGCGCCGTCTGTGATGTGGAGTTCCTATTGACGATACGGAACTTTTGGATACATCAACTTTGGACTTTGTATCAGTTGATGTATCATCCCCTCGGCTCGTGGAGAGGACCCTCCCGAATGAGCTTGTTGTGTGCGGGAACCCTAGAGCTGGCTGCGACTACGACGACGATGACGACTGTGCAGGAATCCTCCGTTGATTCAACGGCGACGACTACAGCACTCAGTGATCCTACGTGGATCAGTGATACTGATCCTGTGTGGGTCCGATCTTGTGTGGGTCAGTGCTCAGCAGTCTTGTGTGGGCCAACGCCTACAGATCCTGTGTGGGTCCGATCCGGTGTGGGTCATTGCGGAGGTTAGTTACCTATCGATCCTTTGTGGGTCATTGCGGCGGTTAGTACCTATCGATCCTGTGTGGGTCCAACAACTTAGATGAATCAGTGTAAATATCTGATCATCTCTATCGTCTTATGAAGAAGTATACATGTGTGAGTTGAATCTTGTTTTTCTTTCCTATGTGGATTGTGTTGTGCTATCCTGTGTGGATTACGTTTGCTTCCCTATGTGGATTGTGTTGTGCTATCCTGTGTGGATTACGTTTTTCTTTCCTGTGTGGACTGGGTTGTGTTTTCCTGTGTGGACTGGGTTGTACTTGGGCTCGGATGTTGGAGCCGAACGAGAATTGATGACTTAGGTATATGTATGGGCATATACCTAAGTGGTGACGGATGTTACTTTGTGATTGTATCATCCTTCGGGGATTATCCTTTGTGGATTCTGGGAGACCTTCGGGAGTCTCGTGGTCCCTACTGAGTAGCTTATACTCACCCCTGCATAGGCTATGCCCGCACTACGTTGTGTTGGTTATAGACGACGGACAGCACTGATCGTGGTTGAGGCTTGCAGAGCAGGATGGTACTTGGAGGTGGACCACTGGGCGAGATGTACTCGGAGCGGACGGCTGGACCCAAGGAGATTTGGAGGCTATCTATACCAACCCTTCAGGTGGGACTACCAGTGGACGGCTCAATGCTACGGCTTTACTTTTCAGTTGTTTTACTCTCTTTCAGTTGTACTTTACTTTCAGTTTGGGTTTGTATTCTGGCCCACTTACTTTACCACACTTTCTATTGTACCCAGTTTTTACTTAGTGTTTACTTCTGCTTGCTTGATCTGTGGTGTTTGTTTACTTTACAATGGAAATTCCTTCCCTTTTTTTCAGGAATTACTCCTTGGTGCTAGTCGTCAGCTCCTGGCCTATGGTAGGCGGGCTTGGGGTAGTCACGGCACGGGCCCCGAGGACGGGTCGTGACAAATTGGTATCAGAGGAGTTCGGTTCTACCGCAGAACTTCGGACTCTGATCTTTCTTCTATGTGAAGAAATAGTGTTAAGAGTGTCGAGTGTGGTTATCAGTCCAGGGAGTCCAGTGTTGGTGCGGTGGCCGATGTATCCGCACACCAGGACCCTGACTTCTGATTTCCGACTTAATACACGAAAACATTGATTGCATTTGTGATTCAAGTTTTCTTTGTGATTACTTTATGTCAGCTCACCAGGTATACTGTTTGACTGTGGTGCACCTGTTTCTTTTCAGGATGGCCCCACGACGGCAGCCAGCTAGGGTTTCGAGAGTTGTGCGTGACGACAGCCCACCGAGCGGCGAGGCCTCGGTACAGGGCCCTATGACAGCAGAGGCACTAGCGGTACCTCTACCCGCTGAGCCACCAATGCTACCAGCCCCAGCCACTGACGATGCACGTCACCTTAGTGCACTGCATGAGTTTCAGCGTCAGAGACCGCCCAGGTTCCGTGGGGATATGGACCCTCAGGCAGCCGATGATTGGATGGAGGCAGTTGTACGGGTTTTGAGGTTAGTGAGGACACCAGCAGACCTCATGGTGATCCTCGCAGCGATCCTCCTGTACGTGGCGGTAGGTAGATGGTGGAGCTTGATGCTCCAGGTGCACGATGAGGCATCTCTCCTCTGGATAGACTTTGAGAGCATCTTCCACTCGGAGTTAGTCCCATCCACTCTCCGTGCGGTGCGCATCCAGGAGCTTCTACAGCTGCGGCAGGGCAGCTTGACGGTCGCCCAGTACTCGGCGAGATTTACCGATCTCTCGCGCTATTCAACAGACATGGTACGGGACCCATTCTTCCAGGCTTGGACATTTGAGCAGGGATTGAGGCGTGATATCAGGGCATCGCTGATCTCCCTCAGCATTCCAACACAGGCAGGGGTACTGGAGTGAGCACTTCTGATCGAGAGCTTCCTTGATGAGCCTACATCAGCGGCAAGACCTACTGTGGGGCGGAATGTAGCAGATTCTTCTATAGAAGGTAGTCAACGGATGACTCATAGGTCTAGGCAGACCAGACCCTCAGGCAGACGACCTCAGGACACTGGCTCAGCAGTGCGGGGCACACAGCGCGGAGCCAGTCTTTCGAGAGGCAGACAGTGCTACGCATGCGGCGGGCAGGGCCACATGGCTCGTGACTGCCCGACCCGCCATGCCGAGGAGCAGCAGACGGTTGAGGGACCACCCAGGCAGCGGAGGCCTATGACCACGGTGCGCCAGAGATGATTTGAGGTACTATCTGTGTCTATTCCACCCTTGCTACAGTTCTTATAGACACAGGGGCGAGTTATTATTTCATAGCCACTTCCCTTGTTTGGAGCTCGGAGATTCCGACAGAGCAGTTGGCTCGATCCTTACGGCTAGAGACTCCTACGGGAGCAGACTTGACGATTACGCACTGGTGTTTGTAGTGTGAGATTACTCTAGGAGGCGAGATCTTCGGCTCGGATCTTCTTGTAGCGGCGTCGAGGCCTTACGACGTCATCTTGGGCATGGATTGGTTATCTACAGTTCATGCTCAAATTGACTGAATTAGGAGCAAGGTGCGATGTGTACGCACCGACGGGAGGAGGTTCACCTTCACCGACGAGAAGGGAGCCTTTGCAGCACAGGATGGACTCTCGCATAGGAGAGGATATCCCATCACTCATCAGTTGGCTAGCCTCATCCTAGGAGCAGTTGAAGTGTGGAGTCCTGGTTTTCCTGCAGTGGTGGATCAGTATGCGGACGTTTTCCCCAACGACGTTCCAGGACTACCTCCTCGCAGAGAGGTAGACTTTTATATTTACATGTACCCTGGGACAACCCCGATATCCACCCCAGCATATCGGATGGCCCCCGCTGAGCTTTGAGAGCTACGGGTACAGTTGGAGGACTTGCAGGGCAAGGGATTCATCTGACCTAGTGTTTCACCCTGGGCTTCCCCAATATTGTTCACCAAGAAGGCGGACGGGAGCTTGCGAATTTGTGTCGACTATCGTCGCTTGAACCAGGTGACAGTGAGGAACAAGTATCCGCTACCGAGGATTGATGACCTCTTCGATCAGCTCAAGGGAGCACGGTGGTTTTCGAAGATAGACCTCGGGTCAGGCTATCAGCAGCTCAGAGTTCGGGACGAGGACGTGCAGAAGATGGCCTTCAGGTGCTGGTATGGCCACTATGATTTCTTGGTTATGCCATTTGGCATAACCAATGCTCTAGCAGTGTTCATGGCCCTCATGAACAGGATATTTCAGCCATATCTCGATCGATTTGTCGTGTTCTTCATCAACGACATTTTGATATACTCGACGATCGAGGAGGAGCATGCCTACCACTTGCGGGTTGTACTGGACACACTTAGAGAGCACCAGCTTTATGGTAATCTCTCGAAGTGTCAGTTCTGGATACGTGACATCCACTTCTTGGGACACGTCATCTTTGAGGTGGGATTTTCGGTGGATCCTACGAAGATCGAGGCAGTGCTAGCTTGGGAGCTACCCAGGAGCGTGACAGAGGTGCAGAGTTTCTTGGGACTAGCTGGATACTATCGGAGATTTGTTCCAGACTTCTCCAGAGTTGTGGCACCACTCTCAGCTTTGACGAAGAAGGGGAAACCCTTTGTGTGGTCAGACAGATGTCAGCAAAGCTTCCAGGAGCTGAGACAGAGATTGACCAGTGAGCCTGTCTTGAGGCTACCAGAGGAGGGAGTTGGGTACGTAGTTTACTGCGATGCATCAGGGACCAGACTCGGATGTGTCCTGATGCAGGAGTGGGCCGTGATCGCCTATGGATCACAACAGTTGATGCAGAATGAGCATAACTACACTACCCATGACCTGGAGTTAGCAGCAGTGGTCTTCGCTCTGAAGATGTGGCGACACTATCTGATGGGAGAATGTTTTACAGTCTATTATGACCATCAGATTCTCAGGTACATCTTCTCACAGAAGGACCTAAACCTAAGACAGCGGCGATGAATCGAGTTCCTCCAGGACTATGACTTTGAGATAGTCGATACTCCTGGAAAGGGGAACGTGGTAGCCGATGCTCTCAGCAGGAGGATGGGCATTCAGCTACTTGGGGAGGTGACAGATCAGCTAGCTGCTTTGTAGATATCCTTCGTGGATAAAGATAGATCAGCCTTCCTTTAGTCACTCACAGTCACTCCTCCACTACTGAATCGGCTCAGAGAGGCACAGCATGGGGACGCCGACTGTGAGACGCGGTATGCACAGATATCCTCAGGAAAGGCACCTGATGGATTCTCCGTGGGAGGAGAGCACGACGTGCTTTTCAGAGGACGTACCTTGGTAACAGTTGCTTTACGGGAGGAGGTGTCGAGAGATTTTCACACTTCCCATTTGGCGGTACATCCTGGAGTGGTGAATATGTACCAATATCTCAGATGACATCACTGGTGGACGGGCATGAAGAAGGTTGTGGCAGAGTTCTTTTCGCGATGCCTCACCTGCCAGCAGGTGAAGGCAGAGCACCAGGAACCAGTAGGCTTGGTACAGCCCTTGGAGGTCCCGGAGTGGAAATGGGACGACATATATATAGACTTCGTGACTGGACTTCCACACACTTCCAGAGGTCACGACTTCGTATGGGTGATTGTTGACCGACTCACCAAGTCATCTCACTTATTACCCATCAAAGAGAAGGGCTCAGTGGAGAGCTTAGGATGCCTCTACATTCAGGAGATTGTATGGCTTCACAGTGTTCTATCATCTATCGTCTCCGATCGAGATGCTCGCTTTACTTCCCGGCTTTGGAAGGGGTTGCAGGAGGCATTCGGGACATAGCTACATCTGAGCAATGCCTTTCACCCTCAGACAGATGGTCAGATGGAGAGGACCATTCAGACTCTCTAGGACATGCTCCGCGCATGTATCCTTGACTTTGGTCGCAGCTGGGAGGACCACCTACCCTTGGTGGAATTCGCGTACAACAACAGCTACCACTCCATCATCAGGATGGCACCATATGAGGCATTGTACGGCCGACCTTGAAGATCTCCTCTGTGCTGGACAGACCCTTGGGAGTCAGCACTTTTGGGACCGGAGATGGTCCAGGACACGATAGAGAAGGTCCAGATCATCCAGGAGCGGATGAGTACAGCTCAGAGCCGGCAGAAGTCTTATGCTGATAAGAGGCGGAGGCCACTAGAGTTCGAGGATAGCGACCACGTCTTCTTGCGGGTCTCACCTCAACGTGGATTACGGAGATTTGGCCGAGGCGGAAAGTTGTCTCCACGCTTCATAGGACCATTCCAGGTCCTCAGCAGGATTGGCGAGGTGTTTTATCGCCTGGCTCTACCACCTCAGTTGCATCGAGTGCACGACGTCTTCCATGTATCCCATCTGAGGAGATACGTGCACGACCCGACGCATATCATTGACCATAGGGAGATGGATGTTGATGATGGGGCGACTTTTGCGGAGGTCCTGGTGGAGATCGAGGATCGACAGGAGAGGGTCCTATGTGGACGGTTGATTCCTCTAGTTCGCGTCAGATGGCAGCACGGGAACCTCCAGGAGAGCACTTGGGAGCGGGAGGCTCAGATGCATGCACAGTACCCACATTTGTTCCCCTATTTTTTGATGTATTTTTACGGGGATGTAAAGCCCTGAGGTGGGAGTAATTTAAAGACCCGTAAAATTCAAGGAAAAGTTTTTCTTAATTTTCTTTGGTATTTTACAAGAATGCGGTTTTTGACGGCACTTGATTCCGAGGCCCGGTGTGCCCGGAATTTCTATCTGAAGCTTAGCTCGGGTACGTTCAGTGAACGAATGAGCGGGAATTCCTAACTTTTGAACTGGTGCTCGGAATCAAATTCTGAGGGCACTGATGGAACCGCAATGCCGGTAATTTCTTAGGAACACCTTTTCCGGAGTTGCGTTTTCACGGGTGAAGTTGTTAAATTTTGTGGAAGTTAAAATAAAATTTAAACGACAATTTTTATTTTCTAAGTGGTTAAAACCTTTGGATGGAAGTTGGGAGAAACCACCCAACTTCCCATGGGAGGTTATGAGGGTGGTGGGTCCCACACGAACCCCACCCCTTCATATTATCTAACTCCTTCAACTCACCATTAATGTGACAACTTAAGTTATTTAATTAAGTGAGTTTATTTTGAATGTTTGAAATTCAAATGCTTAAGTTATGTTAATAAAATAAGTGATGAACTTATTTTATTTTGGGTTTTTTTCTTGTTGTGTGAGTCTTGGGAGAAAAGTTGAGCAGCTTGAAGAACTTCTTCCTATTCGACGAAGAACGGGAAGAGTGCCGGATTCCTCGGAGATCGGTGATGCGACTTCCTCCTTTCGCGACGTCTTCTTCCGCGACGGTTATCTCCGCGATGAACCCTCGCTCAATGTGTTCGACGAGGTAGGGGTTTTATGCATTTCTATTTCGTGATTACTTCCGTCGTTTTCTTCTTTCCAAATTGAACCGCCTGTTATCGCAATAATGGGAGGAGGTCGAACCGCACGAACACGGCCAACACTCCTCCCTTTTTATTTGGTTGTTTGATATTGATGCGGCATGAGCAAGGCAACGCGGTGTCGAAGAACTGCTCAGGATTTGTTAAAGGAAGGTCGGAGAAGCGCGGCTCCGTCGCACCACGCCGTTGGAAACAAACTAATCCGCGGTGCAGTCGCGCCGTGCCATAGAAGACGAACCAAAGACGCGGCATCGCCGCGCCGCGCCGGAGGACCACAAAAGTACTACAGACGGAGCGGGGTCGTGGCGGATGGGCGGGGCGTCGTCGCGCCGTGTCAGAAGAACCAAGGTTGCGGCAGAACAGGGGGGCCGGCAGCAGGTTTCGGGCCGCCGGCGTCGGAGTACGGGGGACCATCCATCGCCGGTCTCGTGGCGGCAGAAGCCGGCCGGCTGGAGCGGGCTGGCCGGTCTGGGGGAGATCCGGGGGTTATGACCCCTGTCTGGCCAGCAAAGAGCGGCCCCCATTATGGGGTGTCGCGGTTACACAAAGCGGGGGGCAGCGCCCCCCCCCCCCCCGTGTCCATTCGCTCGGCCGAAACGGCCGAGCCCCTGGCGGGCGCCAGCGCGCTAGGCCAGCTGCCCAGGCCGAACTGTCAGGCCGGGCTGCCAGGCCGAGCCGCACCGCGCCCAAGCGGGCAAGACCCAGACCCGGGTCGGGTCGACCCGGTTCGGGCCAGGTCGGACCGGGCCCGAACCCACCCTAATACCGGACTTTTCTGTCTGTTGCCCATAACATGGGCCACAGACCCCCGATCGATTCACTGTTAGTTGCATAGAGATTCTTGGATCGAGATGATCGTTTCAGTATATTATACTCAGGGTTTTGCAGAACTTTGGATTCGGCCGGGTTGGTTCGTACACGAAACTAACTGGGCCCTCGGAGTGGAAACGCTTATAACTTGAGCTCCGGACGTCCGATTGACGTGTCGTCGACTTTGTTGGATTCCTCTAAGTGAGACAGACCTTTTGGCTTACTCCGATTGAGGTTTGGACGCACTTGGAGTATGGTCAGGTTGGTTTTCTCTTAAAAACCAATCGGGCCCCTGGGACGAAAAGGCCAATAACTCTCAGACCGGGCGTCCGATTGACGCGTCGTCTGTGACGTTGAGTTCCTGTTGACAATACAAAAATTTTGGATACATCAATTTCAGACTATGTGTTAGTTGATGTATCAGCCCCTCGGCTAATGGAGCGGACCCTCCCGAACGAGCTTGCTGTGTGCGGGAACCCTAGAGCTGTCTGCGACTACGATGACGATGACGACTGTGCAGGAATCCTCCGTGGATTCGATGGCGACGACTACAGCACTCAGCGATCCTACGTGGATCAGTGTTACCGATCCTGTGTGGGTCCGATCCTATGTGGGTCAGTGCTCAGTGGTCCTGTGTGGGCCAGCGCCTACAGATCCTATGTGGGTCCGATCCTGTGTGGGTCATTGTGGGGGTTAGTTACCTATTGATCCTTTGTGGGTCATTGCGGAAGTTAGTACCTATCGATCCTGTGTGGGTCCGACGGCTTAGATGAATCAGTGGCAATATCTAATCATATCTATCGTCTTACGAAGAAGTATACCTGTGTGAGCTGAATCTTGTTTTTCTTTCCTATGTAGATTGTGTTGTGTTATCCTGTGTGGATTACGTTTGCTTCCCTATGTGGATTGTGTTGTGCTATCCTGTGTGGATTAAGTTTTTCTTTCCTGTGTGGACTGGGTTGTGTTTTCCTGTGTGGACTGGGTTGTACTTCGGCTCGGATGTTGGAGCCGAACGAGAATTAATGACTTACGTATATGTATGGGTATATACCTAAGTGGTGATGGATGTTACTTCGTGATTGTATCATCCTTCGTGGATTATCCTTTGTGGATTCTGGGAGACCTTCGGGGGTCTCGGGGTCCCTACTAAGTAGCTTATACTCACACGTGCACGTGTTATGCCCGCACTATGTTGTGTTGGTTGCAGACGACGGACAACGCTGATCGTGGTTGAGGCTTGCGGAGCAGGATGATACCTGGAGTTGAACCATTGGGCGGGACGTACTCAGAGCGGACAGCTGGACCCGAGGAGCTATGGAGGCTATCTGTACCCACTCTTCAGGTGGGACTACCAGTGGACGGCTCGACGCTGCGGCTTTACTTTTCATTTGTTGTACTCTCTTTCAGTTGTACTTTACTTTTAGTTTAGGTTTGTATTCTATCCCACTTACTTTACCGCACTTTCTATTGTACCTATTTTTTACTTAGTGTTTACTTCTGCTTTCTTTCTCTATGGTGTTTGTTTACTTTACAAAGGCAATTCCTTCCCTTTTTTTGGGACTTACGCCTTGGTGCTAGTCGCCAGCCCCTGGCCTATGGAAGGCGGGCTTGGGGTAGTCACGGCACGGGCCCCGAGGATGGGTCGTGACATGTATCATCTAGTGTGTTAGTCTGATAGGCTTGGTATGAGAAAACCCAACCTTCTTATTGGCTTAAGTTGAGATTTCTTCCTTGTTTTATTGATTCCATGGAATTCATCACTGTTTTCATTTAGACAACTTGGTCTTGGTTAATTAAAAGTTTGATGCTTCATAAATAAAACTTTTTTTCTATTTTATTTACTAAATAAAGAATCATTGGTGTATGAAAAATGAATATTTCAGTGGCTAGGTATTGAAAATGTATGGAAGAATGGGCAAGGTAAATGATTACGAAAATTTGATTCCCAACTTCATTACATTTATAAAAAAAATTATAGAGTTTATATAACATCCCAGGTAAATAAAGAATAAAACATTTTCATATTAATTAATATTTATGAATTAAATATTAATTTTTCTTTAAATGGGTTGCTATGTTCGATAGCGTACCTGATACGCAACAAAGAGTTTCTTTGAAATCTTACGTTGCACACTAGTAATAAAATTATATTATTTTAAATGGTAGTTGACACGTAGTCGTTGTATTGGAAGTAATGATTATAAATAAATAAAATACGATTATATATGTTTGTTAAATGTTTTTACATTTATCCAATAAAGGATAAAGGCTTAAAATACGAAAAGAATTCAATTTTAGAGATATATACTCTAATTTTCACTGAAGGTCCACTTATCGCCTTTTGATGGAGAACCGTCATTAAATATAGTTTTGGTCACTCTTATACATTCTATTGGATCAAATAAAATTCTTCTTTAGAATCGGGACATCAAAATTTACTTTGTGTAAATTTTTGGTATTTTTCCGATAAAGTTCATTTTTTAATGAATAGTGAAAAATGTTGTATTTTAATTCAAAACCTCTTTTTAATCTAATTTATTAATATGATTAGATTATATTTTGAATTGTTTTTAAAGTGAAATTAGAATATATTTTTACCATTTAATCCAATAGTGGTCGTTGTAATTAATTTCACTTTGAAATTGGACTTAAACTAGTGTCAATCTTTTGATATATATTGTTTCATAAAAACACGCTATTTGTCATGACAGCGGGAATTAGTTATTAAATTAATTAATGTAACTTAAATGATTTTAATTTTGTAAAATAGACATCATTTTTGAATTTGGAATATCAAATATATCTTAGGGTGAAGTTTTGGTATTTTTCTGAAAAACATCAATTTTTGATGAATAGTGAAACCACTAAGTGGTACTTAAAAAACTGATTTTTTTTGTTTAAATGAAATTTTACCACCTTAGTGTTTTAAATTTCAAAAATCCGACATACATAGTTGTCATTAAGAAGTAAAATGTGGTTCAATGGGATTAAAATAATTTTTAGGGAATAGTAACTTTTAAGTTTTTAATCGCGATTAGAGGTAATTAGTGTAATTTAAGGTAAAAATAATGTTTTAATAATATGAAATGACCTTTACACATGTCATACCCTTATTGGATGTGTCATGGCCGACCAAGAAAATCCAGTTTTCAACTTGGGGACCCCATGGAGCCACTTTTGTTGGAAAATTACACTAATAACTTTTTATTTAATGTTAAAATAAAAATGTCACAAACATGTGTTGTTTTACTAAAACAATTTTTAAATGGGGTTATACAAGTCATATTTTTTACTATAAATATTCCTTAGAAATATAAAAATATTTCCTACATCATGATATTTTTTTTTATAATTTTTAGACATTAAATAAATTAAATTATTTATGACACCATGACGATGCAGTGATTACCTCATTATTTAACGATTTAAATAAAATGAAAATATAATGTAACATCTAAGACCTAAACTTGTAAAAAAACCTATTGGATGGGTGTATTTAAAACTATTATCACCTTATCCTCGAAATATATAATTTTGGGACCTTTAAAAAACCAAAACTCATTTTATAATAAAGTATCCTTTTATAACTTTCCAAGAGTGCCCCTCCTCACCTCTTATAAAAGGCCCCCACCTCTACCACCTTACCCACACCTCTCAAGCATTTGGCTTAGACAAAACCTGCCCATTTTGTCTATCCACATCCCTATCATACTCCTATAAGCCTCACTTTGGACAGAATTCTTTCCAAGGAAGCCTTTGATCTCAAATCAAAAAGAGTTACCCGATTTAAAGGTAGTGTCTTCTCTTGTGTTCTTATGTTGTATTTTGATTATCCAACCCCCTAAACTCTTTTTATTCCTTTCTTTTGTAACAAAAAAAGTATCTTCAATATACTAGGATGTTGTTATGAGAAGTATTAGATCTACACCTACGCACACCTTCGTCTAATGGTTAAAGAACATATTGTTTCTGTGGTTGGTGATTTTCTGCCTCATGAAACGATGATTGTTCAATCTTCTTTTAACACCTTTAATGGTGGCCATTAAGATGTCACCCTATTTATATATGATATATATTATGTTTATGTTTTCCTTATGCTTCTGTATTTTTCATTTGTGTCATACCTTTATGGTTTCCATTGTGGGTAAACACGATAATTTCATTTTAGGAAGTGCGGACTACCGCCCCCTCAAAGTGATTAAATTTGTTAATGCCATATGTCGGACGTATAAATGATAGAGTTAATGTTATTATATATGATTTTATACTGTAATTATAATATACCCTTATATAATTATGATTTCTCTCCATTGAATATGAAATAGAAATGAAAGTAGCATTCATGCGTACGTACGACTTACCGTCACCAGGAACGATGCGTTTCATTTCTTACCTCTAAATGTTATATACTATTATAAATACATGTATATTCTGGATATATATGATATATATGATATCCAAATCATGAATATCATTCTGGATATAATGAACCTTTGACCACATAAACAACATGTAATTGCAAGAAGTCCATTTTTGACTTATGAACTAGATATCGAAAAAACGAACATTATTAACTTAAATGTATACATAATGTTTATAACATGGAAATAAGTTATATAAAAGGAATATTAAGCTTTAAAAAGGTTCTTAAGCAAGTAGAAATTAACTTTAGTTTATTATTCAGGAGATTAAAGAGCAATCGAGTCACGTCGGACACGAGGTAAGGGACTTCGTCTCAATCTCCTTTCATTGAGGCATATTTTGTTCTAATAAAAGGCTTTATTTTATACGGTGTATAAACCTCTTTGAATTTTAATTTTATACAAAAGGAATCTTTTTCTACTAAGCATATTACAAAATGAAAAAAAGGAATTTTTCTTTTAACGTACACGGTGACAATGACCTTTTCCACCGCCGCGAGTATTATTTGGTCTTTGGCTTCCTCAACAAGTCGTAATGTTTTTAAAATGAAATAAATACCATATACTCTTTTATGTATTTTGTTATTGAAAATTGTTTTTATAATGGATTTGTTATGTCAATATATTTAAGTGATATATTGTGATCAAAGTGTGGAAATGTTTTCTTTCCATTATATTTGTTTTATGTCTTATGATTTTATAATGGTACTTGGACATTTGACGGGTGGTTACGTGATAAAACATATGACGGGTGGTTCCGTGAATACCAGGATGGGTGGTTACATTATAACCTCCAATGAATTGGGTATGGAAGTCGGTCGTATGTCTATTCCATTAAGTGATATGTGTGGAAGTCGATCGTATGGTTATTCCATTTAAGTATGTTTATGTCCCAAGCTACCTTTATATGTTATGTGTTCTTTATATGGGTTTTATGGTAATATTTTGGTTAACAAAGGGTAAGTAATGATATTTTATTCAGTGAAGAGTAATTAATACTCCATAAAGGTGAAAAGTATTACTTTGATAAAGTATTCAAGGTTTACTTGTTTTCCTTCTTTGTGTATCCCTTACTGAGCTTTTTATGCTCACCCCAAGTTTTTTTTGAAATTTTTTTCACAGGACATGATGTGGAATAGGGTCAAGGATGGGATCAAGGAAAAGTCATGCTTTCTTAAACATGGAACTAGAAATGACTTTTTTTAGATTTCATGTTTTGAAAAAAAAAACGAAACTTTGTAGAAGTGTATACTGTGTAATCTTTTGAGATGTAATAGTTATGATATAATTCCCTAAAACTCTAAACCTGAAAATATCCTCAATGGGAATTATTCATTTAATTCAATATTAAGTAATGTTTAAGGTCGGGGCCTTATAGTGGGTATCAAAGGTCGGTTTAGAAAACTTTAGGAGTTAGAAAATTGTTAAATTATAAATTAATTTATGGTATGATTGAAATGATATAGCATTTAAAGATTACCATGTTGCTTTGCCTAAGATATTTATGTGTTCAGAATGGTTTTCCGCAGAGGAAACAAGGAGGCTATGTTGGGAAGACATCAGAAGGAAGACAACCTTCCAAATCAGCAACCTGAGATGGTTAGAATTGGAACTGAACAGTTTTTTGCAGTGATGGCATAGTTGACTTAGGCTATAAATGGTGGTGGTATCCATGCACGAGATCAGCCAGATCAACCACAGAGGAACATGTCAGTGGTGGAACATTTCATGAGGCAACATCCCCCATCATTCAGAGGACCATCTGACCCTGTGCTAGTTGAAGGTTGGATTAAAGCACTGGAGAAGATTTTTGATTTCATGGGTTTTTCAGAACATCAAAAGGTTAGTCTTGTTGTTTACTATTTTGAAGGTGAAGCATATCAGTGGTGGTCGATGATGAAAAATATCAGGGATAGTGATGAGATTGATGATCTTCACTGGGATGAATTCAAAGGTATGTTTCTTGAGAAATATTTTCCTAATGTAGTTCGTCTTAGGATGGAAAAACAATTCCTAGAATTGAGGTAGGAGGATGACTCAATGGCTGCTTATGAAGCAAAGTTCACTCGACTGGCAAGGTATGATCCAAACTTCATATGAGATCTTGATATTAAAATCAACCATTTTTACTCAGGGTTAAAGCCAAAGTATCGAAGGGCTTTAGCTTCTTGTGAGTTCAAAAGTTATGAAAAACATGTTCGATGTGCGGAGAAGGTGGAAATGGAGTTTGTCGATGATCAGGTGTTCTTTGACAAATAACAGAATAAGAGGTCCAGTTGGTAGGCAGAGGGGAATAATTCATCAAAGAAACAAGGAGGTAAGAAAACCAAATATCCATACTGTGATAAGTGTGGTAAAATTCATCCTGTAGAATGTTTATCCAAGTCTGGAAAGTGCTTCCGGTGTGGTAATTCGGGTCATATTGCTCACAACTGTAAGGAAGATGATCAAGCAGGCAATGAAAAGCCAGCGGTAAGATGTTTTAAGTGTAACGAAATGGGTCATTATTCAAACGAGTGTCTAATGAAGAACTCAACTAGGGGAAAGCATCCATACTGCAAGAATAAAGGGGTGGTGAAATCCTTTGCAACTACTTCAGCAGATGTTGGGCCATCGAATGAAGTAGTATCTAGTACACTGTTTGTTTGTTCAGATTATGCCAATGTGTTGTTTGATTTAGGGTCTACACATTCTTTCATTTCTGAGAAGTTTTCTAGTAAATTGGGAATTCCATCTCAAGATATGAATCCTGAACTTATGGTAAAAACATCCGGAGGAAACATTGAGACAAAAAGAAATTATAAGAACCTTCCTATCCTTGTGTGCAGAAAGAATCTACCTACAAACCTTATTGTTTTATCTCTAGTAGAGTTTGATGTTATTTTGGGAATGGATTGGCTTTCTGTTTATCATTCTAAGATTGACTGCAGAGCTAAAATGGTTTCTTTTTAGAAGGATTTTTAGTTTGTTTACAATAATGAACCCTTGCTTTTGATAACATATCAGGAAGTTGAGAAACTAGTAAAAGATGGAAATGAATGTTATCTTGCACATATTGTCGAAAATAAAGGAACTGTTCAGATTAATGATGTTCCAGTGGTAAATGAGTATCTTGATGTTTTTTCTGATGAGTTGCCTGGTATTATTCATGATCGGGAAGTTGAATTTACTATCGACAAAGTTCCTAATTCTAATCTAATTTCAAAACCCCCTTATCGAATGGCTCAAGTTGAACTTTTAGAGTTAAAGAAGCAATAGCAGGAGTTATTAGATAAAGGTTTCATTCGACCTAGCACATCACCATGGGGTTCTCCAGTCCTGTTTGTTAAA
Organism: Viscum album; assembly: GCA_963277665.1. Classification (NCBI taxonomy): domain Eukaryota; kingdom Viridiplantae; phylum Streptophyta; class Magnoliopsida; order Santalales; family Viscaceae; genus Viscum; species Viscum album. The sequence goes on along the minus strand of OY728148.1, from coordinate 1,475,710,192 downwards.
AAGAAAGATGGTTCAATGAGACTTTGCATTGATTATAGAGACTTGAATAATATCACTATTAAGAACAAGTATCCTTTGCCTCATATCGATGATTTGTTTGATCAGCTCCAGGGAGCTCAGTATTTTTCGAAGATTGACTTGAGGTCGGGGTACCATCAGCTGAAAGTAAAAGAAGAAGATGTTCTGAATACTGCGTTTCATACTAGATATGGCCATTATGAATTTTTAGTTATTCCTTTTGTGTTAACCAATGCACCTGCTGTATTCGTGGACCTTATGAATATAATTTTTCATGAGTTCTTGGATAAGTTTGTGGTTGTTTTCATTGATGATATTTTGGTGTTTTCTAAAAGTAAAGTGGATCATGAAAGTCATTTAAGGGTTATCTTGAAAACCTTAAAAGAAAATAAACTATATGGAAAATTCAGCAAGTGTGAGTTTTGGTTACAACAAATTTCTTTCCTTGGTCACATTGTTTCAAAAACTGGCATAATTGCTGATCCTACTAAAACAAAAGTTGTTGAAGAATGGACAAGACCCACAAATGTAACCGAGATCCGTAGTTTTCTTGGTTTGGCAGGTTACTACCGAAGGTTTGTTGAAAAAATTTCACGGTTATCTAGTCCAATGACTAAGCAAACTCAGAAGGGTGTTAAGTTTATCTGGACAAAAGAATGTGATGATTGTTTTCAGGAGTTGAAAAGAATATTTTTTAATGCTCTAGTTTTGGCACTTCCTTCCAGGAATGGTGAGTTTGTTATATACAGTGATGCTTCATTGAAGGGACTTGTCTATGTCCTTATGCAGAATGATCAGGTAATTGCATATGCTTTACGTCAGTTGAAAACTCATGAGGTAAATTACCCTACACATGACTTGGAATTAGCTACTGTTGTTTTTGATCTAAAAATTTGGAGGCATCATTTGTATGGAGTAAAGTGTGAAATATATACTGATCAAAAAATTTTAAAGTATATATTCACTCAGAAATAATTGAACATGATACAGAGGAGATGTCTACAATTAATCAAGGATTATGATTGTACAATTCATTACCATCCGGGAAAAGAAAATAAAGTGGCTGATGCTTTGAGTCGAAAAATTAATGCTTCATTAACCATGCAACGTTTGGAATGAGATCCTTTGGTTTTTGATTTGATGAACTTTGGCATAGAAGTTGTTGGTGCAGGAAGTTCTTCTATTTTGTTTCAAGTATCAGTGATATCATCTCTATCAGACAGAATTAAGCAAGCGCAGAAGAAAGACAGTGGGTTGCATAAAAAGGTAGAGCTGGTTCAAAAGGGTAAGTTGCCTGAATTTAATATTGATAATGATTGTGTTTTGAGGCTTGGTAAGAGATTATGTGTGTCTAGTGATTCACAGTTGAAGAATGAGTTGTTATGTGAGGCTCATAGTTCCCTGTTTTCAGTTCATCCTGGCAGTACTAAGATGTACAGAGATCTGCGAGAGTATTACTGGTGGGATGGAATGAAAAGAGATAATGTTGATTTTACTATGAAGTGTTTGACTTGTCAGCAGGTTAAAGCAAAGCGGCAGTTACCGAAAGGGATGCTTCAGCCTTTTCCAGTGCCAAAGTGGAAATGGGAAAATATATCCATGGACTGTACTGTGGGATTACCGAAGACATCTCGAGGTAATAATGCAATCTGGGTTATTGTTGATTGTTTGACTAAATCTACTCATTTCCTTCCTATTCGAGATACTTTCTCTCTAGATAAACTTTCTTGATTGTATCTTAAAGAGATAGTCAGGTTGCATGGAGTTACCCTATCCATTGTATCTGATCGTGATCCAAGGTTTACTTCTAACTTTTGGAAAGGCCTTGAGAAGTCATTGGGTACTGAATTAAATTTTAGTACAGCTTTTCATCCTCAGTCAGATGGGAAATCAGAACGAACAATTCAGACTTTGGAGGATATGTTACGTGCTTGTTCGATGTATTATCAGGGAAGTTGGGACCAACATCTTTCTTTTATTGAATTTTCATATAATAACAATTTTCATTCCAGTATACAGATGGCACCGTTTGAGGAATTATATGGGAAGCGGTGTCGAACTCCAGCTTTTTGGGATGAAGTGGGTGAAAGGAAGCTGATGGGACCAGAATTAGTAGAAGAGATGGCAGAAAAAGATCAGTTGATTCAAAAACACATGAGAATAGCTCAGAGTAGACATAAAAGTTATGCAGACAATAGGAGGAAGGATCTATCTTTCGAGGTAGGTGATCATGTTTTTCTCAAAGTTTCACCGTGAAAAAGTGTGATGCGATTTGGTAAGAAAGGAAAGCTGAGTCCAAGGTTCATTGGACCATATGAAATTCTGGAGAGAGTTGGATCAGTTTCTTACCGAGTGGCTTTACCTCCGAGTTTATCTCAGGTACACAATGTTTTTCATGTTTTGATGTTGAGAAAGTATATTCCAGATCCATCTCATGTTGTGAGCCCGGAGGTAGTTCGGTTGGAAGATAATCTCTCTTATGAAGAACAACCAGTCCAGATTCTTGACTGAAGAGAGAAAGTGTTGTGAAATTAGGTAATTCACCAGGTAAAGGTTTTGTGGAAAAACCATATGGTTGAAGAGGCAACGTGGGAATTTGAAAATGCTATGAGGGATAAATACCCCCACTTATTTTGATAAGTGAATAAAATTGCGAGGACGCAATTCCCAAAAGGGGGAAGGATGTAACATCCTAGGTAAATAAAGAATAAAACATTTTCATATTTATTAATATTTACGAATTAAATATTAATTTTACTTTAAAGGGGTTTCTATGTTCGATAGCGTACCTGATAAGCAACAAAGAGTTTCTTTGAAATCTTACGTTGCACACTAGTAATAAAATAATATTATTTTAAATGGTAGTTAACTCGTAGCCGTTGTATTGGCGTGAATGAATAGAAATAACTAAAATATGATTATATATGTTTTTTAAATGTTTTTACATTTATCCAATAAAGGATAAAGGCTTAAAATATGAAAAGAATTCAATTTTAGGCATATATACTCTAATTTTCACTAAAGGTCCACTTATCGCCTTTTGATGGCGAACCGTCATTAAATATAGTTTTGGTCACTTTTATAAATTCTATTTGACTAAATAAAATTCTTCTTTAGAATCAGGACATCAAAATTTACTTTGTGTAAATTTTTGGTATTTTTCCGATAAAGTTAATTTTTTAATAAATAGTGAAAAATGTTGTATTTTAATTCAAAACATATTTTTAATATAATTTATTAATATGATTAGATTAAATTATTAATTGGTTTTAAAGTGAAATTAGAATATATTTTTACCATTTAATACAATAGTGGTCGTTGGAATTAATTTCACTTTGAAATTGGACTTAAACTAGTGTCAATCTTTTGATATATATTGTTTCATAAAAACACGCTATTTGTCCTGACAGCGGGAATTAGTTATTAAATTAATTAATGTAACTTATATGATTTGAATTTTTTAAAATAGACATAATTTTTGAATTCAGAATATCAAATATATCTTAGGGTGAAGTTTTGGTATTTTTCTGAAAAACTTCAATTTTTGATGAATAGTGAAACCACTAAGTGGTACTTAAAAAACTGATTTTGTTTTGTTTAAATGAAATTTTACCACCTCTGTGTTTTGAATTTCAAAAATATAACATACATGGTTGTCATTAAGAAGTAAAATTTGGTTCAATGGGATTAAAATAATTTTTGGTGAATAGTAACTTTTAAGTTTTTAATCGCGATTAGAGGTAATTAGTGTAATTTAAGGTAAAAATAATGTTTTAATAATATGAAATAACCTTGACACATATCCTACCCTTATTGGATGTGTCATTTCCAACAAATACAATACATGGATCAAATTGGGGACCCCATGGTTCCACTTTGGTAGGAAAATGACATTAATAACTTTTTATTTAATGTTAAAATAAAAATGTCACAAACATGTGTTGTTTTATTAAAACAATTTTTAAATGGGGTTATACAAGTCATATTTTTTACTATAAATATTAATTAGAAAGATAAAAATATTTCCTACATCATTATATTTTTTTATAATTTTTAGACATTAAATAAATTAAATTATTTATGACACCATGATGATGCAGTGATTACCTCATTATTTAACGATTTAAATAAAATGAAAAGATAATGTAAAATATAAGACCTACACTTGTCAAAAACCTATTGGATGGGTGGATTTAGAACTATTATCACCTTATCCTCAAAATATATAATTTTGGTACCTTTAAAAAACCGAAACTCATTTTATAATAAAGTAACCTTTTATAACTTTCCAAGAGTGTCCCTCCTCTCCTCTTATAAAAGGCCCCCACCTCTACCACCTTACCCACACATCTCAAGCCTTTGGCTCAGCCAAACCCTGACAATTTTGTCTCTACATATCCCTCTATTACTCCTAGAAGCCTCACTTTGGTCAGAAGTCTTTCCAAGGAAGCCTTTGAGCTCAAATCAAAAAGAGTTACCCGATTTAAAGGTAATGTCTTCTCTTGTGTTCTTAAGTTTTTTTTTGCTTATCCAACCCCCTAAACTATTTTTATTCCTTTATTTTGTAACAACACCAGTATATTCAATATATTAGTATGTTTTTATGAGAATTATTAGAGATAAAACTACACACACTTTTGTCTAATGGTTAAAGAACATACTGTTTCTGTGGTTGGCGATTTTCTGCCTCACGAAACGATGATTGTTCAATCTTCTTTTAACACCTTTCATGGTGGCCATTAAGATGTCACTCTATTTATATATGATATATATTATGTTTATGTTTTCCTTATGCTTCTGTATTTTTCATTTCTGGCATACCTTTATGGTTTCCATGGTGGGTAAACACGATAATTTCATTTTAGGAAGTGCGGACTACCGCCCCCTCAAAGTGATTTGATTCGTTAATGCCATATGTGGGATGTATAAAGGATGGAGTTAATGTTATTATATATTATGTTATAATGGAATTATAATATACCCTTATATAATTATTATTTCACTCCATTAAATATGAAATAGAAATGAAAGTAGCGTTCATGCGTACGTACGGCTTACCGTCTCCATGAACGGTGCATTTCATTTCTTACCTCTAAATGTTATGTACTATTATAAATACATGTATATGCTGGATATATATGATATATATGATATCCAAATCATGAATATAATTCTGTATATAATGAACCTTTGACCACATAAACAACATGTAATTGTAAGAAGTCCATTTTTGACTTATGAACCTGATATCGACAAAACGAACATTATTAACTTAAATGTTTACATAATGTTTATAACATGGAAATAAGTTATATAAAAGGAATAGTAATCTTGAAAAAGGTTCTTAAGAAAGTAGAAATTAACTTTAGTTTATTATTCAGAAGATTAAAGAGAAATCGAGTCACGTCGGACAAGAGGTAAGGGACTTCGTCTCAATCTCCTTTCATTGAGGCATGTTTTGTTCTAATACAAGGCTTTCTTTTATACGGTGTATAAACTCCTTTGACTTTTAATTTTATACAAAAGGAATCTTTTTCTATGAAGCATTTTACAAAATGACAAAAAGGAATGTTTCTTTTAACGTACTCGGTGACAACGACCTTTTTCGCCGCCATGAGTATTATTTGGTCTTTGGCTTCCTCAACAAGCCATAATGTTTTTAAAATGAAATAAATACCATATACTCTTTTATGTATTTTGGTATTGAAAATTGTTTTTATAATGGATTTTTTATGTCAATATATTTAAGTGATATATTGTGATCAAAGTGTGGAAATGTTTTCTTTCCATTATATTTGTTTTATGACTTATGATTTTATAATGGTACTTGGACATTTGATGGGTGGTTACGTGATAAACCATATGACGGGTGGTGCCGTGAATACCAAGATGGGTGGTTACATTATAACCTCCAATGCATTGGGTATGGAAGTCGGCTGTATGGCTATTCCATTAAATGATATGTTTGGAAGTCGACCGTATGGTTATTCTATTTAAGTATGTTTATGTCCCAAGTTACCTTTATATGTTATGTGTTCTTTATATGGGTTTTATGGTAATATTTTGGTTACAAAAGGGTAAGTAATGATATTTTATTCATTGAAGAGTAATTACTTCTCCATAAAGGTGAAAAGTATTACTTTCATAAAGTATTCATGGTTTACTTGTTTTCCTTCTTTGTGTATCCCTTACTGAGCTTTTTATGCTCACCCCAAGTTTTTTTTGAAATGTTTTTTACAGGACATAATGTGGAATAGGGTCAAGGATGGGATCAAGGAAAAGTCATTCTTTCTTAAACCTGGAACTAGAAATGAATTTTTTTTTTATATTTCATGTTTTGAAAAAAAAGGAAACTTTGTAGAAGTGTCTACTGTGTAATCTTTTGAGATGTAATAGTTATGATCTAATTCTCTAAAACTCTACACCTGAAAAGATCCTCAATGGGAATTATTCATTTAATTCAATATTAAGTAATGTTTAAGGTTGGGGCCTTATAGTTTCCACTTTCTTGTAACTTCATTCATATAAAATCCTATGACCACAAAAACATTACCTACCACTGTGTCCTCATAGACATAATAATACTAGATAATCGAATGTGTATAATTTGAGTAATTATAGTTGTAAATTATTCATTCAGAACTTTTTATCTATAATAGAATTGAATAATAATTTTGTAGTAGGGAAACACCAACAACTTCTCATAAATTATAAAGCCACTTACCATGTTATTCCCAACCATTATATGCTTCCATAGTGTCGATATTTATGTATATCCATGTTTGGTTTTGAAGGACCTAACAACACTCATTAAACACAATGGAAGAAATATAGAAACTCACATCCAAGATTGACCATGCTAGATAAATGAAATCATGAAAACTATAAATGAAGAAACCTATAAAAGTTTACTTTATACCATATTTCTATTGCAACACTCTTCATCCATTCTTAATGAAGATCACGGTAGAGACAAACCAAATATATCCCTTCTCCAGAGGTATCCATAGGTTGTGCTGAATCATTTGTTGTATGAGTGAGATCCTCTCATCACTCACAACATGCTAGCATCTTGAAAAGGTAAAGGGTTAAGAGGTAGAGAGCTATGGGATCGAGGGAGTTTTGACTAGGAATGCATGGGGTTCCTTTATAAATCCCTCAAGGATGCTCGAGTGAACTTGAATTTACTCATGAACTATAATGCATGAGTAAATTCCACTTGACCAGTTCATGAAATAGTTTCATGAATACATCAAACTTTCATGTGTTTCATCTTATGGAACAATTCGTTTATGATCTTTTACATATAAGATATTTGAGTGTTAATTATTTAACACTATACTGCCTTAGATGAATCAGGACAGTTCCAAATGAATCATACCATACAATTCATTAGTACTGTGATTCCTTTAGTCATAAAATACAAATAACCAAGGAAGCCAGTATATGATATCTCTATATCATAAATGATGATATGCCCAAAACCAAGAAATATCACATACCCTTGATTTCTACACATCATACCATATGACATGTTTATATCGTACCCTATGATATAGTCCAAAATACATCATATGTGTATAGTCTTTAGGGCATATCTCCATCAATATCCCACTTGCACTAAATTCTCACAGACCATTTCACTTTATATTGTATCATATTAAATAATTTGTGAATACATATCCAAAACCCTTTTAAATATCTTCCAAAACACTTCAGGAAAACTTTAGTTAACTTCACTATATATCACATAATATGAAACACCATGTGAATACCCATTCAAACCCTTTTTGGATTATCTCTAAAACACTTTTAGTGGATCTATCTTAGTCATCCTCAATCTCCATTTAGTCAACCAAAAAGTGTAACCCCATAGGCCTTTGTAGCATTGACAACAAATCTGAATCTCGGGTTCCATAAATGTATGAAAATATAGACCTTTAACTAAGGATTGCTTCTCCTCAAGATTTAAAGGAATTTTCTATGATCTCCATAACATAAATGTATATTTATACCCATTTCCAATAGTTGCATTATATGAAAATATTTATCCTCATATGATCCCTTTGTCTAATGCATTGATTGGCCGTGGGATGAAGAGTGTGTCAATCCCATATAGCCAACTCATACATTCTCGATTATCTAAGTATAGACTAACCATATCGATGAATACATTACACTTCATTAATCATTAAGGATGAACACATCACATGTCCTTTAACCGAATAGATAAGTTCATTATATGTACTATCTAGATACTACCACACACTTCCTTAGTCTATCTCAATCAAGGGAATGGATGTCATATTAATCATACGAGAGAAAAAATCTCATCTTGGTTGAGCTTAAACCAACAAAATGATCAACAACATAACCAACCAACCCCTGATTAACTAAGACTCAAGGCTTGCATAAAAAATTTATCAAATTATGAAGGTTATAATGCTAGGTATCTCATCAACCTCGGACAATGGTGACTCTAAATATGACCCATGCACCTCTAGTATACCAAAGATAGTGTATGAAACCCCATGTGGTACACATAGTGGGTCATCAAACGCACAAAACCCATTTCATGTCTCATGAGAATATTTCATATCTCGATTCAAGAATCGTACTCATGTCAACCTTAACATTTCATCACAACTTATAATACTACATGAAAAACATCGGTTAAAGGTAACACAAATTCATACTTTGAGAGACCAATTATCATTACACTTCATGAAATGTATATCAATATATACATATATGCATCCAATGTGAAAGAATGATAAAGTGGAGATTGTTTTGTGTATAACATGACATATTGTGTATTATTAAACTCCTTTAAGAATACTTAACAAAATCATATATGATTTCTTATGTATAACATGACACATTCTATATTCTTAAAATCCTTTAAGAATACTTAACAAAATCATATATAATCACATTTTTAACATATGATATATGATAGACTATCATATCATCTTTATGTTTCCTACACTTTTAGGGGTTTTGTTAACTCATTATATTTATATGTAATTCTTGACACTTATCTATGTGACCACATGATAAAACCCTCACACTAAACTCTTTAGTGAGTAAAATCTATAAAGTAAGCTAGTTTGAATAATTGTGAGACTTAGGAATGGTATTCCTATTTTTCAACACCTTAAATCCACAAAATATAATGTTACAATTTTAATAACTTATAATTCCTAATTATAACACTTTATATGTTCATCATCACCATTCTTGAAACCCCTTTTATCAAAAAAAATTCCTTGAAGTCTTTTCGTAAATATTGTAACAATTTACATGAGCACCTAATAACATATTATAAACTCCTTTGGCATAAAATTACATTCACTTTGTTACGATAAATAAATATAACTCTTTAATTTTCTATTTACCACTATACCCCAAACTTTTCGAGGATATAAAGTTAAATCCACTTTGAATTTTGACTAGCATAATCTTCTATTTTTCAACTTTGATCTCTTCTAAATTCATACTTACTCTCCCCAGCCTCTTATAAATTATATTCTCTTCATAATATCATACTAAGATACACAAACACCTTTTTCTTAGTAAATAACACTAATTTCCATTTAGTAAGAATATTTAACCAATAAACTATTTAATCTATGTCATATATGATATTCTGTGTGTTTAGAGTATTTTCTTTAATATAAGATTATTTTTTTAAATATTCCATTGGTGGTAGTGGAATCTCAGTTCCTTATATTTTAACAAACATCACAGATAAACTATTTTATCCTAGATAAATCATTTCTTTTTTTATCTTCTTTTCAAAACATGTTATAGAAATCAAAACCCAGACATCACATGCCCAGTTTAAATATCCTCAACACTTTGAGAATATTGGGAAAAATTCTGTTGAACACACACTGAAAGAACATTTCCACCGATGACAACAAAATGAATTCCCTAATCAGAATAAAATTTATGAAAACTTATAGTCTCATTGATTCATTGACATACCCAATCATATTGATTAAGCTCCAACCCAATCACCAAATCCCTCTTGGAAACCTATAAGACACACACATAGGGGTATGTCTTGGATATCAATATAAAATATATTGATATTAGGATCTAAGAATAAATTCTAGATGGATCAATTACAAGAGGGGTGAATTGTAGATTTCAAAACTTTAGTTTAAAAATATTTAAACTAAAAAATTCACAATACCACTTTTTGTAAAAGGATCAGATTTAGACTTGGACCTCAGTCTGATTATATCAACGTATCTTAATTAGATTGGTTATGATAATATCAGAGTGTGAGGATCATAATTACATAATATTATATTAAATCAGAGTATATAAATTGTATTCAAGATAGATACGATTAAAATGGTATGTCTCAGATTCACAGTATATCTGATTAATAAAATAGATTGTGTTTATCTTAATGAGAGTTGTTATGATAGTACAATTACATACATGCACAGTGGAATAAAAGACTTGCAAACAAGTAAAACAATTACAAAAATATAATAATGAATTATTTCTTTTTAAAAATTAAATAGATCTCTTTTAACCTTAAGAGTAAGATATCCATAAACCTTGGCTAAAGGTATCCCTTTTTTATACTTACAAGAAATTATGTCTTTCCTCAACAAGGAAATCCCTCGATATGATGATCAGCTTATCTTTTCACCTATCTCTACAGCCTTCGATATGATTATCATATTTTCTCTATCTACCTAGCCTTCATAGACCTCGATATGATATATTATATTTTTTCATACTATCCTCATGTTCCATCGATCAAGAATATTTTTATCTCCATCTTCCTAGCCTTAGAATCCCTCGATCGTATTCACATAATTGGTCTTACATGGAAATTACAAAATAATTCTTAAGAATACAACCTAACAAGGTTTTCTTAAGGAATATCTATAAATAAACACAAGATACTAAGAAAAAATTGTTCATACTTTGTAAACTTTAGAAAAATTGAGAGTGAGATGGAATCATCAGATTCAAACTCTTCAAATGATCAGTATTTATAGGCAATCCTTCCAACAGTCATATTTTCTCCATAGGTTATATTTTCTTTGAGTTTTTTTCAATGACTTGGATAGCTATAACTTCAATGACTATATCATAATAGAAAGATCGATGTCATTTTGTTTTACACCATTACAGTGTAAAAGAAATTACTTACAATAGAAATCAGTTTTCTATATTCTTAATTTAAACTAATTTAGACTGATGGATTTCTTTATAAATGTCATTAAGATTCTCTTTATAAGTATGAGTTTCATAATTATCTATTCCAGTATTTATCTGATTATAAATAATTTTTCAGTATGAAAGACAAGACAAACATCTTATATCTATTCTCATAAAGGTAAGTCCAATGTTTATCGGATCCATACCCATTATGATAATCATAATGAAGAAAGTCAATTTAAATTCTCAAATACTTCAAAACTAATTATAAGTATGGTAAAGGTTTATGTTTTTTTCAAAAACATTATAAAACACTTTGGAAATAAAAATTTAGTAATCAAATATATTAAGTAAGAGTTTGTGATTTTCAAAACTAAAAGAGTAGAACAGTAAAAAGTAGAACTTTTGAATCAACAATATCCCCCTTTTTGGAAAGCACAAACCCAAAACTTAAATAAAAAATTTAACTTTGAAAAACTTATAGTCCATTTACTTCTAGGTACTTTGTATTCATAATTAAGCATTAATCTATATCTCCCCCTAAGTTTTTAACTCACCTGAATACAATGATGAATACAATTGACTCCTCTATAGGATAAAAACTCCCCCTAAGGATCGTATTCTCCCCCTTAATTAATTTATCCCCTTTTAATAACAATCTTCTTAAATTAAGAAAAAAATAATTTCCCCCTTTCTATAAATTTCTCCCCCTTTGTGATTTTTAAAAAGGAATGGGGAACAGTCTTGAGTTTCCTGAAAATGGTTATAAAAGATATATGAAACAATGTAATGAACTACTTAATCATCCAAAAAAATGAAATAATATTATACTAATCGAAATTGGAAAACATTAAAATAATTCATAATTGGATGAAAATTCATACATTGATAAAAAAGTTTTCATTATACAAATAAAAATACAATAAGAGTTCAAAGGATAAAACTAATTTTTCTTTTTCAAGGATTTCAAAATTGTTTTCATATTTCTAAACTTTTTCCTACCTTCTTTAAGTTTTTCTATTATCTCATCTTGAGACTAATTTTTTCTTCTAGAAGTCATATTCTTTCATCCTAAATTCGAATTATTTTAGATAATTCTTCATTTTAATTCTTCAAATTAATGATTTCATCTCTATAAAATTTTAGTATTGTCAACTCCACTTGAATATACTTTATATTTCTTGCTAACTCTTTTAATTCACCAGTCTGGTTGTCCATTGTGTCGCTGAACTATTCCATGAATTTTACCCAGTATTCCCTATCATTGTAAAACTAACTAAAGGCTTCTATGGTTTCATTTAACAACTTCTTTAGGTATTAAAATTTTTCATCAATAAGTTTCGTATCGTTATCAATATTATGAGACCATTTCACAACCTTATTACATGACTTTCTGTGAGCTCAAAATCTTTCTTAAAAGACTTTGAGACTAGCTTCATTCTAGGTCACCCTAACTATTAACACTTTAACTTATTTGGATTTTTGAATTTTATTTTCATGAATCAAATCTATTTTGACTTAAAGTTTTGGAAAATATGGGAATGTTCCTTCAAGTTTGTTAAAATCTTGGATCATGTAGTCAACTCCTTGGGTAGTTATCATATTTGCTGACTCTGACTCCTATGTTTCAATTTTATGGAGTTGAGGACAACTAGATTTGATTTCATCTTCCTTTCTTTTTCCTTCAACATATTTCTTTGGTACTTATTTTTCAAATCTTTCTCCATCTTATTTTCCATCAGATAATTTTATGATATTTCTTTCAATGGATTTAGCGTTGTCACCTGATATTTTTTAGTTTTGATCTTTCTCACATTTCTCTGATGAGTATGTAGCTTCTTGTACTGATGATGAATTTTTCTTCTTAAAACCCTTAGGTTTTTCTTTTCTATCTTAGTTGGAAGAAAAATCCAATGAGAGTGCCTCTGTTGTTTTCAAAAAAAAAAATCGAACTGAGATTTATCTTCTCCAACTTTTTATTTATCCACATTCTCATCATCTTCTTCTTCTTACTTTTCTTCTTCCTCATATACATCTTCTTATTCCATTTATTAATTATCATTATTACTTACTTCTTCTTCGACAAAATCATCTTCGTATTCAATTTATTATCCTTGTGGTTTTTTGGATAAAATATCAATCTATACAACACCTTCTTCCATTTCTTTAAGAAAATCATCATGGAGTTGATTTTATGATCTTAAGTCACATTTTCCTACTAGTACTCATTATAATGGTTTTTCATGAATTTGAGGTGGTACTGATTCCTCATCAACTACTTTGGATTTTCCCTTGTCTATGATAGAGAGAACTTAGATATTAAAAAATGATATTTCTTGAAATGATAGAATGGCTTCAGGAATTGGTAGATCGGATTGAGGAGGAGGTAAAACAACATTTGTGGAGGTTGCCTCAACACCTTTAATCAAAAAATATATAATTATTTAACTTTGAATTTTCTTCTTCTATTTATTTTCCTTGGATTATTTTTCTAGAGTTTCAACACCATGTAATTTCATAGTAAAGGATTTAGCTGGATGGAGTCCAATTTGATGATATCCTTATTTCCTTTCAGCCTTTTTCCTTATCCATTCATCTCTAACATCATCAAAAAAAATAATTTCTTTACTTTCTTAGTTGAGTAAGTTTTAACTTTTATTTTCTTACCTAGATCATGTTGATTATATTTCTTCTTTTTCTTTTTCTCAGTACCCTGCTCAACATTTTTCTTCTTACTTTCATCACCTTGTTCATATTTCTTAGAGATTCGTCTCCCGATGCACCAACAAAAAACTTTGATTTAGAATAAAAATAAAACTTCATCCTTTCCAAAGTATCATCATTGAGGAATGGGATTTTTATCTATATTTATGTTGACTTGTTTTCAATGTTGAAATATTTCATGGATACCATCATCAAATTACTTAAAATAGTTGGAAACATGATAATCTAAGACTCAATTGCTTCAAACTTTATGTTGTTGATTATAATAAAAATGAAACCAATAAGGTCTATTTTTATCATATTCAAAAGATAATACAAAATGAAAAAATCAGTGACTTTCAAGGTATCACGATCCCCTTTTCTCGGAATCAGGAACCCTTGCATCTAAAGGGAAACAAATCTATTGTTTGATGTCAGATGAGTCACCTTCTGAACTTTCTCATAATGATAAAATATTTAATCCTTAGTGTTCTCTCTATTCAAAGAATCCTTTTCCTCCAATAACTTGTGGGAAGGAAAAAAGGATTCTCCATATGATGTAATTTTTAGGAAATTAGCAGCACTCTTATATGAAACTTTTATAACTTTTTTTATATATCATAAAAGAAAATTTTTGTTTTCCATTTTATATGAAAAACATAATGGTCTTATAAAAATTATGAACAATATCCAGATAAACATAATAAAAATCTCTTTAAAATTTTCTATGCAAAGATATTCTCATCCTTGGAACTCTATAATCCTTTTTAAGGTAGAATCGAACTTGTTATAAAATGATTTATCAAATAACATTTTTCAAAATACAACCCATTCACTGTAATCCTTTGTAGAAATCATATTCTGAGAAGTGGATGGTGATTCAGACATCAATAATCTTGAACTAATCCTAATGGGAGAATTTGAGAGCGGAAGCACTTTGGAAAAAAATATCTGAGAAGTTTGATGTGGGACATGAGGTCCCCCCCCCCATTTATGTAGGCAATGGAAGTGTCAATTAAAATTCCAAAAGAATCCAGTGGATGAGATTAAAAACCTAAAGATCTAATGGTTGTAAAAACTCTGAAGAAAATTTAAAAAAAAAATGAACTCTTGAAGTTTTTTTAAAAAAAATGTTATCGTATTGATATGTAATACAATTATAAAAATTAAAAGAACAAAAAAAGGTCTTTATGAAAAATTAAAGGAATTATAACAACAAAAATGATAAATAGTTGTAATGAAATAGCACAAAAATTAAAGAATAAGAATAATACCTTTCAGATTTGGGGAGTGTCGTTAGTATTAACAACATTTTCTTCTTGAATTTTGTAAACTAGTTCGATTACGATAGTTAACATATTGAATATGATAGTTCTGAAATTTAGAAACACATTATGAAAATTTTATGAGTCTGAATTTTTTTAGAAAACTAGATTCTGGATAATTTGTGATATTTTTTGATTTTGATAATCCATTTAAGAATAATAACTCCAAAAAAAATTAAAGGAAATATGATTCTAATACCACATTACGATAATTTTTTAGGAAAACAAAAATAAATGAAGAACTAAAAGTTTTAAAATAATAATAAACATATGTTCTCCCCTATGAAAAAGAGTAACTTAATGTAAGAAGAAAGTAAAAAAGAAGTATATTCGAATGATTATTTTACATTGATAATTCCTAGATTTTGTTTAATGTATTCAATTATATCAGAAGATGAGGGTTTTGTAAATATATCGTCAAGTTGATCTTGTATTCTGATGAAGTGTAAAATGATATCACCTTTAAGTGTTTCATCCCTAAGAAAGTGATGCCTAATATCTATGTTTTTTCATGGGATTTATGTGAGGGGTTCTTACTTAAAGTAATGTAACTAGTGTTATCACATGTTATTTGAGTTTTTGTAAACCTCATTCCATAATTAGTAAGTGTGTGTTGCATCCACAACACTTGAGCACAAAAACGAATAGCTGCCACATATTCAAATTCAGTAGTGGAAAGTGTTTAATGAGTGTTGTTTATTATAAGACCAAGAAACTAGTGAATCTCCTAAGAAATGAAAATTTATGGATGTACTTTTTCTATCCATTATACAACCATCAAAGTCATCATCTAAAAAAATAATTCAAAAACATTTCTAGAAGAATAGAAAAGTCCTAAATCCATAGTTCCCTTAAGATAAAAAAATTGTTTTACAGCTTTAAGGTGGGATTCCTTTGGATTTTATTGATATATTGTATATAAGAATACAAAAAATATTAATTTTGGTTGAATAGAAGTTTAGTATAGTAAACATTCTATCAAACCTCTGTTTTTTTGATCAACTGATTGTCTATCCTCATCAAGATCAAGTGTGTTTGAGGTACCAATATGAGTAATAATACTTTTAGTGTTATCATATCCAAAAAAAATAAGAAGATACTTTATATAATTATATTGAGATATAAAAGTTCCTTTTGCTTTTTGAGAAATTTTAAAATCTAAAAAGTATGTTAACTCACACATCATACTCATCTCAAACTCAAATTTCATAAGATCTACAAAGGAATTTGTTAAAGATTATTGAATTTATCCAAATATAATTTCATCAAAATAGATTTATAAAATCATAATATTTTTTTAAAATTTGTTTATAAAAAGATTTTGATTAGTAGTTCCATTAATATAAGTTTTTTTGTAACAAAAACCATGTTAATCTATCATACCAAGCTCTAAAGGCTTGTTTAAGTATATATAAATACTTGGTAAGTTTAAAAATAAGATCAAGATGTTTTTTATTTTCAAAACCAGGAGGTTTTTCAAAAAATACATCCTCTTTAACATAACCATTAAGTAAATAACATTTTACATCAATTTGAAAAAGTTTTAAATTGAAGAATGTTGTGAAGGCTAGTAGAATACGAATAGATTCAAGTCTTGCTACCAGAGCATAGGTTTCTTCGTAATCTATTCCCTCTTGTTTATTATATCCTTTATCAACAAGTATTTCTATATTTCTAATTATTATTCTGTCTTCATCACACTTATTCTGAAAAAACTCATTTTACTCTAATTATGGAAGTTTCTTTAGGAAGTTCAACCAAGGTCTAGACATTATTCCTCTAGAATTCATTAAGTTCATCCTGAATTTCCATAATCCAATATTCATCACCTAAATCCTCATTAGGATTCTTAGGTTAAAATTTTGAAAGGAAATCTAGACGCTCAATTTCATTTCTTAAAGAACTTCTAGTTCTAATAGGTTAATCAACATCTCCAATGATACTATCACTAAGATAATTCCTAAGAAAAAAATGATTTCTTGGGTTTTGTAAAACCTGTTCATCAATATAAATTAGAAAATATTCTTGAGTAAAAACTTTAGAATATATTTCTTTTACATTTTCCTTATAAGGAGAGTTTTCTAACAAAGGTTGAAAATCATTTTTTAAAAATACATCTAAGGAGGGTGATGGTTGAGGTTGTTTGAAATAAAAAGGGTCGGTTTCATCAAACCTAACATGCACTGTTTCCTCAACAGTAAAAGATTTTTTTATTGAAAAACATATATGACTTATAAGTAGTGGAGTAACCTAAGAAAATTATTTCATTTGATTTGGGTGTGAATTTATGTAAATTGTCTTTCATGTTCAGGATAAACACTTTGTATCCAAAAACTCTGAAGTAAGAAACTTTGGGTTTTCAACTAGTCCACAAATCATAAGGTGTTTTATTAAGAAAAGGTCTTATTAAAAATAGATTTATAGTATAAAAAATAGTACTAACTACTTCAGTCCAAAAATGTTTATCAATTGAGTATTCACTCAACATGGTTCTTATTATTTCTTGAAGAATACGATTTCTTCTTTCAATAACACCATTTTTAGGAGTTCTAGGAGCTGAAAAGTTGTGTGTAATGCCATTATTACTACAAAAACTTTCAAAATAATAATTTACAAATTCCCCACCATGATCATTATGAATAGTTATTTATGGAAGGTTTTTCTCATTTTTAACTTTGGATAAAAAAGTTTTAAAATAACAAAAGGCTTCAGATTTATTTGCTAAAAAATAGAACCATGTATATCTAGTGTAATCATCAACTAAACCAAATACATAATACTTTCCACAAATACTTATATTTTTTGTAGAACCAAATAGATCCATGTGCACTAATTGTAAATCATTTAAAGTTAATACTTCACTAATAGATTTAAAACTAGACTTATGTTGTTTACCATATTGACAAGGGTCGCAAACTTTTCAAGAATCGAACCTAAGGTCTGGTAGATCCTTAAAATGTTTTTTCTTAGTCAACATACATAAGTTTATAAGGTTATAGTGCCCTAACCTTATATTACATAACCAAGAATGATCTTCTAATGCACTAAGGTAAGGTAATTTTTGGCTCTTAAGGTTTTCTAAGTTAAGTGTGTAAACATTCTCCTGCCGATTGGAAGAAAGAATGTATTCATCCTTATAATTTTGTACTATACATTTATCATTTATAAAATTCACAAGGTAACATTCATCACATAATTGACTTATTATTATAAGGTTGGGATTAATACCTTTAGCAAATAAAACATTTGAAATTAAATCTTTACCAAGAAGAACTATATTACCTATATCAATAATCTCTCTTTGAGCATTATCACTGAAGGTAACTTTTCCACCTTTCATATTGATGATCTTTTTGAAAAAATATTTGTGTCTAGTCATATGTCTAGAAAACCCACTATCCATGTACTAAATATTTTTATTATTGGTACTACCTTTTTTTCCTAAAAATAAAACAATTAGATTTTTGAAACCTAAACCTTCTTGGGTCTTTTGTTAGAAAAAAATATCTTGGGCAGCTGCGTTTGTTTTGAAAAATAAATTTTTTGAAATCCAAAATATTTAATTTTATTTAAAAAAAAATTATTTTAGTGACCACCACTTTGGAATTTAGTACAAAAGGTTTCACTCTTTGGAACAAAATAGTTGTTACTAAAAATTGGTTTTTTATGAGAATAACTCATTCCTGAAACAGTACCATCAGGAGAGATTTTTTTATACATATTATAAAAAAATTCTTTAATAGTGGTAAATTTTGATAAAAGTTTATTCATGGAATAAATTTCATATTTTATTTTTACAAATAGATCTTTATCCTCACAATTAACAGTTTTAGAATTGAGTTTGGTCTCTAAAACATTTCTCTCAGAAATTACTTTTTCAAAATCTTTAGAAAGGTTATCTTTTTCAAAAATATCTTATCAAGATATTTAGAAAGATCTGATACTTCTTTTGTTAAAACACTTATCCTTGAAATTTCATTTTCAAGGTTTTTACTAAATTTTCAATTTTTATTTTCAAGGAGTTTAGAAAAATTAGATACTTCATCATAAAAAGGTAAAGTATTATATTCTGTTGAGGAATATTCTTCATCCAAATATATTGTATCTTTCTTGTCAAGATAATTAGAATTTAAAGACATGTTGGTAAGGTTTTCATTAGTATGTACCTTATCCATTAGATAAATATTTTCTTTAGTAACTCTAGAAAGAAGACATATGTTCTTTTTTCTAGAACTTTCTTGATCAGAAGTATTATCTAAGGAATCTTTTCCACTTGCAATCCAAGAATCATTAGCTTTAAGGATTTTATTTCCTTTTTACTTATAATACATTTTCTAATTCCTATCATAATTTCTATCCTTTATATCTTTCCTCTTTAGCTTTGGACAATTGGGTTTGATATGTCCAACTTTATTGCATTCATAACAAATCGCTTCAGAATCTTTCTTTTCATTTTTTTTCCTTGTTAATTTTATTGTAATGATACTGAAAATATTTCTTATCAACTATCTTGTTCATACTCCAAGAAAGATAAGCTAGTTAATTTTCAGATTGTTCAGAAACACTTGAATCATATTTGAAAACAACCTTTTTCTTTCTTAAATATCTAACCACTTTAACTGATGTCTGTGATTTAGCAAAATTTGTAGTGGTATTGAAAACAATACCTCCATTCTTTTTCCTTTGTTTCTATGCATCTCTTTTCAATCTGCTTTCATATTGCATCAAGGTTTTGATAAGATCATCCAAAGTAAGACTACATATCTTTCTTGTTTCATCAACAGCGGTTATTTTAGACTCCCATTCATTTGGTATGATATCTATGATCATTTTCCACAATTATTTCATCACCCAAGCATTTCTCACCAATAGATTGTAAACCATTAATAATTGTTATGAATATTTGATGCATCTTAGCACTAGATTCACCTGGTAGGAAATCAAAAGCTTGATAGTCATCTATTAATATGGATCTTCTGATTTCAACAACTTTTGAAGTTCCAAAGAGAGTAACATATAACTTCTTCTAAATACTATTTGCTGTTTCACAAGATGATATTTGACTATATATGATTATTTCCATAGAGAACAAAAAATTGTTCCTAAATCTATATTTTATTTGATACTCTTGCTTCTCTTGATTTTTGAATTTTGTGAATTCCTTGCCATGAATTTTATAATCTCCAGTGAGCATGGAAAAATTATCAACTCCTATGTTGATCACAAAGGTCTTCATTTTGTATATCTAATATTCGTAATCAGCACCATCAAAGATTGGCAGTATTTTGGGATTCATATTATCTATTTATCCAACATTAATTCCTTTCATCTTTTAAAAATAGATACAAAAATTATTTTCCACAATACACATTAGTGTAACAAGTATTTTTTAAAAAAAATTATAATAAAATTTTTAAACAAACTTTCAATAGTAAAGAAGATAAAAAGTTCAGAAAGTATTTGAGTAGTGGAATCCTTCTCTGATACTAATTATTGGATATCAATATAATATATATTGATATTAGGATCGAATAATGTATTCTATATGGCTCAATTGAAATATGCGGTTAATTGTAGATTTAAAAACTTTGGTTTAAAAGGATTTAAACTAAACAATTCAAAATACCTCTTTATGCAAAAGGATTATATTCAAACTTGGTCCTCGGTCTGATTATATCAATGTATCATAATCAACTTGGTTATGATAATATCATAGTGTGAGAATAATAATTACATAAGATTATATTAAATCATATTATATAGATAATATTCAAGATAGATATGATTAAAACAATATGTATTTGATTCACAGTATATTTGATTAATAAAACATACTATGTTTATCACAATGAGATTCATTATGATAAAACTATTACATACATACAGAGTGGAATAAAATACTTATAAACAAGTAAAATAATTACAGCAATATAAGAATTACTTGTAGCTATTTAAAAATTAAATATATATCTTTTAACATTAAGAATAAGGTAGCCAAAAACCTTGGATAAAGGTATATCTTGTTTTATACTTACAAGAAAGTCAATCTTTCCTCAGCAAGGAAATCTCTTGATATGATGATTGGCTTATCAGTCTTCCAATCCTCGAAAACCCTTGATACGAATATCGGATTTTCTCTGTCTACCTATCATCAGTAGCCCTGGATCCGATGGATCGTATTCTTTCACAGTATCCTTGTGTGCCCACGATCAATCAGATCGGTATCACCGTCTTTCTAGCCTCATAATCCTTTGATCGTATTCACACAATCATTCACATAAATCAATTACAAAAAATTCTTAAGAAGAAAACCTAACAAGGTTTTACTAAGAAGGAATCTGTTACATCCATGACATATTTTAAAGGTATTTTTTTCATTTCATTTACATCCTTGATTTGTTTTGGGGGTTTACCTAGGTTTTAGGGAGGAATAGATGAGTATTCATGAATTGGGCCAAACCGTGTGCCCAATTTCAGATTAAAAAATAAATTTTGTATCTTCTATAAATTTTTCATTTTTCAACATTTTTCATCCATTAAAATTCCTACTTGACCTCCCCTAACCTATTAACACCACCAAGGTAATTTGGAGCTTTTAGAAATCCATAACCAGGGTTTATTTGGGTTTTTATCTAAGGGGTTGGGCCTGCCCGAAAGCCCAATTTCTGTTTTAAAAATAAATTTTGATTATGTTATATCTTATCCATTTTTTGGGATTTTTCGGTGATTCTAAGTGGAGACCAAGCCCACTGAACCCAGCCGCGCGACCCTTCTCTCTCCCCCCTCTTTGGAGCTCTGGTTAATCGCGATTTGGTGCCAAACTTCATAGGCTTCCTCAAATCATCCAGATTTGAAGAGGTAAGTTCATTCCTTCACATCTCTCTCAATTTTTACTCTTTTTCCCCCATTAAAATTCCTAAATGATCTCCATATCCTTTTTCTAACCTCTATTAAATGTTTGAGTATTTTTAGAATCAGATACTGGTATTTTTGGGGGAGATTTCTACAAGATATTTTAAGTAAGTTATTCTCTTTCTTTCTTCTTTCAATTTGTTTAGGGTTACATCCAATTTACTTAGGGTTTATTCCCTTATAATTGAGGTTCATAATGTCCAGGGATTAGGGTTTAAAAATTAGGGTTTTATATTGTGTTTCATGGTCTGAAATTATGGTTTTAGGTCTGGTTTACCTTCCTTGAGGTGCGGCGGTGGTGCGTTTGAGTTTTCGCGCAAAGGGTTCAAGGGTTTCCTTGGTTTTGGTAGGTGATTCCATTTTGTGTGAAATTTTTGTGAATTATCTTTCTGTGTTCATGGTACATTAATGTATATTTCCCTTGAATGTTTCTGTAAAAATTGTTTTTAGTTGCATTTATAATGACAATGAATTTTAAGTTCCAATTTTTTGTGAAATTGGGGGTTTTTCATTCAAATCTTTCATTGGTTCATTTTGGGCTGACCTATAAATACTTAGTTGATTTTATTGAACTTTTTTATGACTTAAAATCATGATTTTAATGTTTATTCTTTTTTTTGTTGCTGTGAAAGTTTGCTTAAATGGTGTTTGGGAAGCAAATGGGCTTTAAGTGCCATGTTTGTGTGAAAATGGTGGTTTTTAAAATATATAACTTCTTGGTTCACATTGGGCTACCTCATAATTGAATTTTTGGTTTCATTAAAAGGTATTGAACTGAAATTTTGTTTTAATGACTTACAAGTGTTCATATAGTGTGAAAAGTGGATACCTTAAAGAGCTTTGGGTGCAAAACAATGTGATGTTTTGAGAGGTTGTTTTATTGAAAAAAAAAATTATTGTGTGTTTTAAATGGTATAAAATGTGTGTAGATACTGTACTACTTTTTGTGAACAGTAGTGAAATTTTATATTCCAAAGGATTTATGTTGTTTGCTGAAATTTTTTGAGCACAAAAGGGGAAGCCCGGGTACCTAGGTGGGGCGGATTTGTACTAGTACGGCAAGTGGATCGGATGGGTTTTGTCCCTGTTCCACTTAGCATTTGGATAAAGACAACTCTAACTAAAATATGTGGATGATGATTGGGGACCACTAGGTTATGGGTATGTTCCCTACTAGTGGCTCGTGCATGAGAACGGATTTTTCTATGGTTACTCTACACTGAGGTACGAGGTACATAGGGCCCGAGACAACCTAGTGCTTAGGGTGTTCCTGATTTTGATGCTCATTGGATTTGTGGTATTGACCCTTGTTTTGGGGTATTTTGGCAGTACTTTATAGTAGCTCACATGTCTATTTAATGTTTTAACATACAGGAATTCTTGGACTGAAAACTATTTTCATTTGAAAGTTGCATTTCTTTGAATTTTAACACTATTTCACCTTGTGTATTAAAATTGCTTGTTTTGTTCACATTGTATTGCATGATCTTTGGAATAATCTGGTGGTATCCTATTGGGCTTAGGCTCACACCCTACTTACACCCCTTGGGTGTAAGTATACCTGCTTATGCTTGACTCAGGTAAAGGGAAGGCTAAGGTTGATGGTAGTTCAGGGTGTTAGTCCCCATCGTTGGGGAGGAGTTGCGGAGAAGGCTTGCGGGTGATGACCCCCTTGTCATGTGGAGTCCATGGGGATGTCTTTATGTTGTAATTATTTGTTTTTAGACCACTTGTAGTGTTTTTAAAAATATTTATTCAGTTCTGGTTTTTTTTAAACATAGTTTATTTTACATTTTTCAGATTCAGTTTATTGATTGTTTTTAATGTTTTATGCATTCATATTCGGGTAAATCATTCCCAAACAAAAATAAATGATACCCGGGCACTTGTGCCAGCCCGTGGGGATAGGAAATTCCCTTCGGGTCATGTCACGGGCTAGGTTTGGTGCCGGTTTTGGCGGTGACCAGATTCGGTTCGTGACAAAATGGTATCAAAGGAGGATCGCTCCTTGGGTCATGTTATTTGGGGAAGAGTCAGCATAGTCTGGAGCTAGGATTTTTGGGACTTGAAATTTCAGTCATGGGTAGTGTGCCTGGCCAGCACACCTCATGACGGGATTCAAGTCACCATGGGTATTATGGATTTATCTGAGTCCTTTGGTTTTCTTGGTTTAATGATGACTATGGGAAATGAAAAGAGAGTTGGGAAAATAATCTCAGTGAGCTCGCAGGGCCTGGCAAGCCATGTGGAGCCGTGGATATTTCCCTAGAATACTCTCTGTGATTGTGAAGTGATTGGAATATGGATTCCAACCATATGTCCAAGTCACCCACAGAAACTAGTTTCCTTTCACATTGTCTTGTGTCTCTTTGTTTTGGAATCTTGGAAACTTGGTTTTTTTAAGCAAAAAAAATGACTTCACTTTAAGGAGTGTGAATTTTTGTGAAGTTATTTTCTAGTAAATTGAAAATCGTTTTATGTTTTTTTTAATGCCTATAAATGAAATTTCAGAATTATTTCAAAAGGGTAAATTATGTTTTTACACCTCTTTTGAAAGTATGAACTATGTTAATTGGGGTTTTGAAAATATGTTTCTAATGGATATTTTTTTAAAATTGTGGAAAAGTGTTTTGGATTGAATTAAGTGTTCTATAATTTTTGTATGGGGGTTGAAGATGGATTTTGGTTTTGGTGACTACTGAAAAAAAAACTTATGAACTTTTAGAACCTTTTCTTGAAATGAGAAGAGTTGAGTTCTTAATTAAATGGAGATTTATGAAATGGCGTTTTTCATGAAATTAGATTTATTTTGAAATGGGTTGAAATGTTTTGAAACAATTGTTAAAGGCATGAATATGTGCTTTTATTGAATTATAGATTCTTTTCTAAATTGGTTTGTGAGATGAAAAATTGGGTTTTGATATTATGGTTATTGTTTTTGAGAAAGGGAAAGTGTGGTTAAAAGTTTTGATTTTAAAAAGAGGAAAGGTTTGATTTTTGGTAATTGGTGCTCTCAAGGGTGACCACATGCATAGGTTTATTTGGGAATATGGATGGATATGAGGTGGGTTCCCAGTGTGGCATGTAAACATGCATGTGTGAGGCTCATGAGATACCATTGGTAAATGCGCAACCCACCAACACTGTTTTTTTTAAATAATTTTCTTTGAAGGAAAGTGTTGTGTTTTGATAATGTATGGTTGGGAGGCATGGATTATGTGTTTTTGGGATTATTATTGTGGGATGTTTCGAGTTCAATAACCCCTCTTGTTTGAACGATGTTTTGGTTTGGTGTTTCATTGATAAGTTGGAATGAAGTGTTGGTCAGTGGTCTCTTTTGAGTAAAAGTTTGGGAGGCCAATTTGGTGGCTCCCATCATGTGTTTGGTTCAGGTTTGTGGTCTTTTGTGACCAAATGACCAGATCGGTTGGGTCCTTGGGTTTTCTTGTAGGCTAGGGTATTCCCCCATAAAGTTTTAATTTATGATTCATGTTTGGTCTATGGTGATTCACCATTGGATGATCCTCTAATTGATCAACATAAGGACTTTTTTCTTGAGGTTTGGAGATTGAGTTTACCCCTCTTCTTTTTCAATTATGTGGATCCCCCTATAGTGGGAGATTGTTTGTGGGAGGTTGAAATAGACCTTAGTTTCTTATGTTTCCTAAGTTATTGAAGGTCAATGAAGTTCAGGGTTGTCATTGTAGAATTATGTCTTAAAGGGCCTCTGGGTCTTTCGTCAGTATCATTGAAGCAAGAGTTCATGTTAGGCCACCAGTGTGAAAGATCTGGCCAAGAGTGGCTATTATGGACACTTTATGGAATCATGTGCTTTTTGGGACTCAGTAAAAGGTCCCTCTCCTTGTGTTTTATTTTATCCAAAATGGTTATGTTTGGTGATGCCTTGCGATGTCATGTGTTCATTTGACTATAAGGGTGAAGATTGTGCAATCTTATGAGAGTCTCTATTTTGTTGGATGTGTGTCTCGCTATAGGTAATTCTAAATCCTATGTTCTAGAGGAATTTGTTTCTATATGTCCTTTCATTCCACTGTTTAGCATCCGAAGAAAAAAAAAAGGGGCGATGTGTGTGCATCCTCTAAGTTCTTGTTTTGGTAAAATGATGGGTTGTGGAAAAGCGAGTTTGAAGTGTGTCATGTCTCAATGAGACCATATGATATTACAGTATAATTTTTTTTGGAACTGGAAGAAGATGTTCAGTTTAGTGGTTTCCAAATCCTAACTGTGAGGCCGAAGATGCTTCAATCCATTGAGCTCCAGCCATAGGCCTAGGAGAGAAGCTGGCACGTAGTTAGGGGAAATCCTAGAGTCGTTCAAACTTTTGTTCAAGGTCATATCCTCAATATGAAAGATAGGAATAGTTTAAACCTCTGGTGTCGTCATCTTGTTCCAATTTCTCACATTTAGTGGAAAGAGGTGTGAGTACCTTGTTCCCATGTCATACCCTGAGTTGATTTTTTCCCCTTTGGGTTCCCTTGTGTTTTTGGAGAAATGGTTAAAATTTGGGTTAGGCAGGTTGAAGTGAATAGTTTGTGCGCGGTTAGCAGTAACCGTGTGCCAACCTAGGGGACCATGTGATAAGAGACAGTAGTTACCGCATGGTCTCTTCATGTCCATGATCCTTGGTAAAGGAAACTGTGTGAAGTTTCCTCTTTGGACAGAATGATCCGCACAGTTAACTCACAGTTTCCCAAACTGTGTGAACCAACCGTGCGGCCATGCCATCTCCTTAAAATTCTGTTGTTTTTTTTGTTTTTATCCCATAATATTTAGTTAATATGGTTGGGTTTTGTTTGGGTTATACCCACAATGTGACTCATTTAAGTTTCATTGGAAGAATTCTGATATTAATCTACCCCTAATGCTGAGAATTCCGTTCGAGGCCCCCTGTTAGTATCTTGATTTTGTCTTAAGGAAAGTTGTGTTCATTATTATAGTGGGGAGACCCATCATGGGTATCATGTATGTTCTCTTGGAAAAGTAATAATTTTATTTTAACCCTTATGATGGGGAGACCGTTTGTTCCTTCCCCAAATATTATCCTTATTCTATCTAAGAAAATTGAGTTGTCCCTGGTGGTGGGATGTCCAGATTGGGTCACCCCGTACTAGTGACTCAGTTTTCTCCTTGTTGTATTCTAGGTAGGAGGTAGTATAGTTCAAGTCTATCTATCCAAAAAAAAATTACTTGGGTAATTTTGGGGTTGGAGAACACCCAATGGTTTTGTTTACGTAATTTTGTGGTAGCGTTATTCGAGTTCATTGTTCATTTCAAGTGGATTGCTTGAGCGTCGTCTTGTAGTGTTTGAGGTGTTTTGTTTTGAGATGTGTTTTTAATGTTTTTCATAATTTTATGTAAGTGGGGTACTTTTTGGTTGGTGAGAGTATTATCTTCCTTCGTTTGATCAACTGGAGATGTTCGTCCTTTTTGAAGAGGGTGAAAACATGGCAAGGAAGTCTGTCTTGGTCTATCGTTTGGGATTTGCTTTTGCATCTGGTGTTGTTGTGGAATTCCGGGGGCGGAATGCTTTATGGTGGGGAGAATTGTCACATCAATGAAATATTTTAAAGGTTTTTTTTTCATTTAATTTACATCCTTGCTTTGTTTTGGGGGTTTACCTAGGTTTTAGGGAGGAATAGATGAGTATTCATGAATTGGGCCAAACCGTGAGCCCAATTTCAGATTAAAAAATAAATTTTGTATCTTCTATAAATTTTTCATTTTTCAACATTTTTCATCCATTCAAATTCATACTTGACCTCCCCTAACCTATTAACACCACCAAGGTAATTTGGAGCTTTTATAAATCCATAACCAGGGTTTATTTGGGTTTTTATCTAAGGGGTTGGGCCTGCCCGAAAGCCCAATTCCTGTTTTAAAAATAAATTTTGATTATGTTATATCGTATTCATTTTTTGGGATTTTTCAGTGATTCCAAGTGGAGACCAAGCCCACTGAACCCAGCCGCGCGACCCTTCTCTCTCCCCCCTCTTTGAATCTCTGGTTAATCGTGATTTGGTGCCGAACTTCATAGGATTCCTCAAATCATCCAGATTTGAAGAGGTAAGTTCATTCCTTCATATCTCTCTCAATTTTTACTCTTTTTCCCCCATTAAAATTCCTAAATGATCTCCATATCCTTTTTCTAACCTCTATTAAATGTTTGAGTATTTTTAGAATCAGATACTGGTATTTTTGGGGGAGATTTCTACAAGATATTTTAAGTAAGTTATTCTCTTTCTTTCTTCTTTCAATTTGTTTAGGGTTACATCCAATTTACTTAGGGTTTATTCCCTTATAATTGAGGTTCATAATGTCCAGGGATTAGGGTTTAAAAATTAGGGTTTTATATTGTGTTTCATGGTCTGAAATTATGGTTTTAGGTCTGGTTTACCTTCCTTGAGGTGCGGCGGTGGTGCGTTTGAGTTTTCGCGCAAAGGGTTCAAGGGTTTCCTTGGTTTTGGTAGGTGATTCCATTTTGTGTGAAATTTTTGTGAATTATCTTTCTGTGTTCATGGTACATTAATGTATATTTCCCTTGAATGTTTCTGTAAAAATTGTTTTTAGTTGCATTTATAATGACAATGAATTTTAAGTTCCAATTTTTTGTGAAATTGGGGGTTTTTCATTCAAATCTTTCATTGGTTCATTTTGGGCTGACCTATAAATACTTAGTTGATTTTATTGAACATTTTTATGACTTAAAATCATGTTTTTAATGTTTATTCTTTTTTGTTGTTGCTGTGAAAGTTTGCTTAAATGGTGTTTGGGAAGAAAATGGGCTTTAAGTGCCATGTTTGTGTGAAAATGGTGGTTTTTAAAAGATATAACTTCTTGGTTCACATTGGGATGACTCATAATTGAATTGTTGGTTTCATTAAAAGGTATTGAACTTAAATTTTTTTTTAATGACTTACAAGTGTTCACATAGTGTGCAAAGTGGATACCTTAACGAGCTTTGGGTGCAAAACAATGTGATGTTTTGAGAGGTTGTTTTATTGAAAATAAAATTATTTTATTGTGTGTTCTAAATGGTATAAAATGTGTGTAGATACTGTATTATTTTTTTGTGACCAGTAGTGAAATTTTATATGAAAAAGGATGTATGTTTTTTGCTGAAATTGTTTGAGCACAAAAGGGGAAGCCCGGGTACCTAGGTGGGGCGGAATTGTACTAGTACGGCTAGTGGATCGGATGGGTTTTGTCCCTATTCCACTTAGAATTTGGATAACGGAAACTCTAACTAAAATATGTGGATGATGATTGGGGACCACTAGGTTATGGGTATGTTCCCTACTAGTGGATCGTGCATGAGAACGTATTTTTCTATGGTTACTCTACACTGAGGTACGAGGTACATAGGGCCCGAGACAACCTAGTGCTTAGGGGTGTTCCTGATTTTGATGCTCATTGGATTTGTGGTATTTACCCTTGTTTTTGGGTATTTTGGAAGTACTTTACAGTATATCACATGTCTATTTAATGTGTTAACATACTGGAATTCTTGGACTGAAAACTTTTTTCATTTGAAAGTTGCATTTCTTTGAATTTTAACACTATTTCACCTTGTGTATTAAAATTGCTTGTTTTGTTCACATTGTATTTCATGCTCTTTGGAATCATCTGGTGGTATCCTATTGGTCTTAGGCTCACACCCTACTTACACCCCTTGGGTGTAAGTAGACCTGCTTATGCTTGACTCAGGTAAAGGGAAGGCTAAGGGTGATGGCGGTTCAGGGTGTTAGTTCCCATCGTTGAGGCGAAGTTGCGGAGAAGGCTTGCGGGTGATGACCCCCTTGTCATGTGGAGTCCATGGGGATGTCTTTATGTTGTAATTATTTGTTTTTAGACCACTTTTACTGTCTTTAAAAATATTTATTCAGCTATGGTTTTTTTTAAACATAGTTTATTTTACATTTTTCAGATTCATTTTATTGATTGTTTTTAATGTTTTATGCATTCATATTTGGGTAAATCGTTCCCAAACAAAAATAAATGATACCCGGGCACTTGTGACAGCCCGTGGGGATATGGAACACCCTTCGGGTCATGTCACAGGCTAGGTTTTTTGCCGGTTTTGGCGGAGACCAGATTTGATTCGTGACAGAATCTATCTAAATAAATACAAGAGACTGAAGAAAAGTTTTTCATGCTTTGTAGACAAAAAAAAATTGAGATCGAAATGGAATAATCATATTGAAACTCTTCAAATGACCAGACATTTATAGGAAATCCTTAAAATAGTCTTATTTTCTCCAATAGTTATTTTTTCTCTGAGTTTATCATAATGACTTGGATAGCTGGAACTTCAACAGCTATATGACAACAAAAATTCTGACATTGTTTTTTTTACACCATTATAGTGTAAAAGAATTTCCTTACATTATAAATCATTTTTCTGTATTCAGAATTTAAACAGTCAGTCTGATAAACTTATTTACAAATGTAATTATGATTCTCTTTATAAGTATGAGTTCAATGATTATTTGTTCTGGTATCAATCTGATTATAAAGACTTTTTCAGTATGAAATACAAAACAAAATTATTATATATGTTCTGATAAATGTGAGTTTTATGTTTATCAGATCCATACTCATTTCGATAATCGTAATGAAGAAAGTTAATTTAAATTCTCTAATACTTAAAAACTAATTCTAAGTATGGTAAAGGATTATGTTTTCTGAAAAAAAAAATCTAAAATACTTTGGGAATAAAAATTTAGTACTCAAATATCTTAATAAATAGTTTTTCATTTCCAAAACTAAAATAATGGAAAAGTCATAAGAAAAAATTTTGACTCAACAGTGTCAATATAGGTATACTCAATAGGATCCTCCTCAAAACCTCTCATGTAAATATGGAAGAAGCATACTAATTCTTCAGGGAAAAAACTATTGGATATGCACTAAAATATGTATATTGTATTATATGTGATGGTATTGAACATGATGGGTGTTTGAGGATCATAGAATGATCATGGCAGCAAAAGAAGCCCATTTAAAGTGCTTAATATATCATCAGGAATCAACATGTAGTATAAAGAACATGAAATATAGTAGTTGGGGTTTGGCTTAGTGGTAAGCACCCCGTAATACTACATGAAAAATGGGGGTTCAAAACCCATTGGGCGCAGGTACTGTAGCAGCATTGTAGCGGTTACTGTAGCAGCGGCGGTACTGTTGATCGGCGGGCACTGTAGCGGTGGCAGGGCACTGTAGCGGTGGCGATACTATAGCGGGTACTGTAGCAGCCGGGTTACTATTCACAGAATAGGAATTTGGCCAAAAATTTGGGCCTACGGGCTATGTAATGGGCTGCAAGCCCACTGGGCCTTCGGGCTATGTAATGGGTCTCCCTCTACCCAGTTAAAAGAGGTCTTTGCTTTGCTTTATTAATAAAAATGAGGCTTCGGCCCCAACCTTTTAAAAAAAATAAAAAAAAACATGAAATATAAATAGGTGTAACTGAATCACAGTGAACTCCATATCCTACTCTTCGATGGAGTATGCTTGATTGAGATCACTTAGTGACAACTAGCAAACTCTTTCCTCCACAGGTAGTTCACCGAACACTAGAATCCTTATACACTATGAGAGGACCTACGAACTCCAAAGGTGTGCTAGCACCTTCACCTTGATGATAAATAAAGAACTGGGATGAAGAGTTCTTTGACCAGGGCTTGTTAGAATCATACTATCACCAATAGGAGGATTGTGTCCTTTATATTGGCTCCCTTCATTCAATGAAGAGAGTCGGCCTATTGGGGTTTAATAATCATTAAACACTTCAACTATTATTATATGTTTGTATAACAATTAATTAATATGTTTAGTCATAGAAATGGAAGGGGTGAATTTCCTTTTAAAAAATTAAATCAAAAAAATCAAACAATGTTATAAAAGATAGTGTGATATAATGAAATCAACCGATGTTAATCAAAATAAAGCATAACAAAAATAAAAACAAAGCAAATAAGTGAAGGAGATGCAGAAAATTAAATGCGAAAAGTAAAATGAAACATGTAATTCGGTAAAAAAAATTGACAATAGTACATGAAGGTGCCCCTATGTCTCCTCCCCAGGAGAACAAACATGAGGTTTAATATAATAAAACCCTTGGTTTGAAGGAGAATCAAGAATCCAAAAACAACTGAATTTAATGAAAACCAAGAACCTCAAAAATCCTTACTTTTAATGGAATATCAAGAATCTCAATCCCTTGGTTTGAACGGATAACTAAGAACCAAAGAAATAGAGGAAGTAGATAAATAGATGACTTGCTTAATTGTAATCCCTTTACAAGAATGAAGTTTTCTCTTTCTTGAAATAATTAAAATAAGATAGAAATAGAGAGAGAGTAGGATAATAATAGAGAGACAATGAGTTTTAAAAATGGTTCAATAAGAAGAGAGAGAAAGAGGCACAAAATATTGAACAAAAATGTTGATGGTGCTTTGGATGAATTCCTTGACGAACATGCCCTTCTTGATTTGGTGCCTTGATCTCCTCATATGACGATCACTTAATCTCCCCTTGAATGGTGAAAGATGATAACTTTAATCTCTTGGATATTTTGAGATAATTGGATCAATTTTGAGCTTCATGATCATTTAGTTTTTTTCACTTTGATTTGGTGGAAGTGGGATGATAATTGAGTCTACTTTGATCTCCTTTTATAGCCTCCATAGGTTGATGGGTCTGATGAATTGAGCCAAGACATTAAAGAACCGAACTAGACACTTTATGACTGCCATTAATGCTCCCCTGGACTAGCAGTCCCGATTCCATCGGATACCTGGTAGCCTCCACCGGGTACTTGGTGGTGCTCATAGTTTTCAAATAGCGGTGGTGTGGTTGCGATCACACTGGTGCGGAGTAGAGTGAAGCACCACCACTCTCGATGAATGAATGTGGTGTGGTTCATGATCGTATTGGTCATGCTAATATTGTGGCATCGCAGATCACGTGTGATTGTTGTTGTTGCGGATGTGCCACAGTGTTGCACGCAAAAGAATTGGCAGTGTGCCCCCACCTGCAATTCCACCACCATCCCTACATGCGGCACCCTTGTCAACTCTAGCTTGTGACCCCACCTGTGACACTACTGCCACTCCCGCCAACTCTATATTTCACCCCCATCGACTCTAGCTTGTGACACCACCACCGCCCCCATCGAAACCTCGACACTGATATTGACTGCCCCTCCACTCACCCGAGTCGACCAGGCTAGTCAAACTTCTACTTTAATTTTTTTTCTATATATTTTCTATCACTCCATCCAGATCTCAGCCTCCACCATGCACCCCCATGTTTACTAACCCACTAGTCCAAAAAAATTTATTTTGTTATCTTTTTTTGTTAATTTCTATTCTATGTCCCTTTTTTAATTATTTTTTTATTTTCTTTTTTTATTTTGTTTTATGCTTTATTTATCATATGTTTTATTTATATTATTTTTTATTTTGTTTTATATTTAATTTTTCATATTTTAATTTTTCATCATATATATGTATTGAATTATATAATTTAAATTATATTAATTGACATGTAGTTGGTTAAAAAATCAGGTGTGATGCCAACTGTGCTACTACTATCATGTTATAGGACCTCACCACATCGCATCGTGATCCGAGATTGACTAATGTGGTGGTTCTTCTGAAACTACCTGCTTACTTTCTCCTCCCACTTGTTATCTTATGAACTCCTACTGGCTGAGAGGGTTCTTCCCATGCCACCATCTTATCTGAAAGCACTGCATCAGGTAGCTGGTGTTGCCCTATAAGAGCCCATTCGAACCTGGTTTGAAGCTGTTATTAGTTCATATTCCTTCCTACCAACAAAACTCAAAATAAATACAATGAAAACACTATAAAAAACTTGGAACAAGTTAGAATGACATTAGAGTGTTTGTGATCATTAAAAAAATTATGCTTCGGGGTCTAACAGAATCAACCTATTGATTCATAACTGATGAAAATATTGTGGGAGATGTGACATTGGACATGCATTCGATATCCCATATCTCCAACCTATCATACACTAAGATAGATTCAAATCTTATTCTATGATAGAGGCATTTTCATGTTATATCATTAACCATGACTCTGGTACATCGTACAATATGATATACCTATTTTAGTAAATTTCCAACAATTTACCAATTACACTAAAATCCCATAATGAATTTGTGAAAAACTTCACAACTCATCATATCCACCACAAGATGTGTCATATACATTGTATATATATACCTATATAATCCCTTTTTTCATGACATCAAGTTACCACTAAACATGGAACATGTTAATCTGGTGTAGGCCATCTAACACATTCATGATTCTCAATGATTGTGTAAGAAAGGTATCAAATTATAGAGGTTCTCCTATTAAAAATATCTCCAACCACAAGCGTGCCCTTCACAATTTTCACCACTCATTTCTTGGTGTGATTCTTTCACTTGATGTCATCAAATTTTCCCAAAGACAATATGTTCTTATGGTTCTTCACATGGCATACTCCTTGGATGGTTTTAACTAGACCATCATGCATCTTCAGTTTGATGGTGTCGAATCCAACGATCTTTAAGGTGTGATCGTTCCCCATGTGCACAACTCCTTCCAGGATAGGTTCAAACTGATCAAACCATTTTCATCAAGACTTCATGTGACATGTTTCCCCTAAGTCTATTATCCATGCATCGCTGATATGCTGCCTACCTCTAGTAGTCATTGTCTCTTCACTGACTAGTGTGTCTTTGTTTTCATAAGTACTCACAGCATTTCCTTTAGAGTTTTTTCTATTACTCCTATTATTCCAATATTTATTGATGTGCCCCTTTTTTCCAGAATTGTAACATGTGATATTATTTTTCTTACTCCATGATTTGGACCTACCATGATTTTGACTTCTACTAGAATCATGCTCCATCACCATTAATCTCACCATTGATAGAGCCTCATCTTGGTGTGAAGTTGTTTGTTTGTCCTACTAGTTCTTCAACTGACATTATTTTTCAAGAACTATATTTTCATCATCATTGAATAGAAACATATCTTCTTGGATATTATTGGTGAGGTCAATGATGAGCTGATTATATGAATCTGACAAACTTTGGAGCATAATCTTTGCATGTTCAATATTCCCAATTTTGTAGCCTAATGTTGTGAGTTGACCGAATAGTGTATCGATGGTATTAATGTGGTTATTCACCATTGATGACTCTTCCATTTGAATAGTGTATAACTTTCTATTTAAGAGTATTTTTTTGTGTGGTGACTTGGCCTCGTACAGCTTATCCCAAATTTCTTTTACCATATTTTTCTCTACAATTCTCTTCATCTACCAAATCAAAATGAATGTTGACAATAGAATTCTCATCCATATCGTTTCATTTCTCATCTGTCGCACCCTTTTTTCTTTCATTAATTTCTAGTAGACAATTATCTTTCTATCTCACCACTTTCCTCTTCATTTTCCACAAAGGAAAATTATTCTTGTTGAATTTTTCAATTTCAAATTCCACTTCCATCTAGATATGCCATCAATCCAAAACCTCGTATGTTTCACAATGATGTTGTGGAATCTTCAGGAGTCACAAGGACAGAAATGAGAAATGAAAGAAGAATGTAGAAAGAAAATAGACATGGGACACACAAATTTACGTGGTTTGGGAATAACCCTACATCCACGGAGAGGCAGAACTTCACTAATTTGGGAGCACAAAATTACAAAGTTTTCTTAGTAGTTACCCTAGCTCGAAAATGGTCTATAAAATGGAGAAGACGATCACTATTCCAAAAGTAAGTCAGTGTCAACACAGTGAATGGCAGACACCTTTTTCAAAAGTGCTACAGGACTATTGACTCTACATTTTGCACTGCTATAGTGCTTTTCGGTGTTGGTCAGTCATCCCCGCTACAGTGGTCAAAGATGCTACAGTGCCAAAAAAATTGATTCGGGCTCCTTCGGCCCCCGGACCCCCGGAGTAGGGGTGTGCTTGCCCCTACAACCCCCAATGATCTCACCATGGAGCTCGACCCATGACAGTTGTGGGCCATAAGCATTCGGCCCAACTGGATCGGGCTACACCAATCCAATAGACGATGGATTTATATAATCTCAAAAAAAATTTAATATAAAAGATCATCCATAGTTACAATCACATAGCATACACAAATTTAAGGGGATTATTAATATAGAAAAAAATGAATAACATCATGTCTGAACATCACTCTAATACCACTTTTTGAGATTAGATTTGATTTACCATTCGATACGGTGATAATTATGAGATAAAAATAAATTAAAATGCAGAAAATACGAACACTGGATGTAACGTGGTAAAACCCCCAAATGAAGAAGAGTAAAAAAAACAAATAGAAGGATAATTATGGTAAGATGTTGGAAAACACTCACTATTATAAGAAAAATATTCTCATAATCATCTATCTTAAATAAGTGGGTAAATATGCCTCACAAATACTACTCAAATTTAATGGGGAGAACCAAGATCTGGAGTTGATGAATAATCCATTTGAGAAGAGTGATAATAATGGAGAACAAAATTATTTGTATTAAAGGGAAACAAGATCATAATTATAGAGGGTGGAGGATGAATACAATAAGAAAAGAAGTAAAGAAGAAGACTTGAGGGGAACTGATTCTCCCTTACCCAAGCCCCAAGTGACCGAGTCCCAAGCCTCGTGGTTGAATCCTCTAAATAGAAATAATCCCCCCAATGCAGTTCCCTTTTTACCATTTTATAACATCTTCTTACTCCCTTTTTAACCACTTGGGCACCATAAAATATTCTCTTAACATATTCCTCTCTCCCACATGATTCCCCCAACAAAAAGCTCTAACAACCAGTTGTAGCCAACTGTGACCATCTTTCTTCCCAAGATCTATGCCCCCTGTTCTAGAAATATCTTCCCCAGGTTGTCCCACTTGCAGTATCCACAACTATCCCACCCATCTATCTTGGTCCTTGTCACATTCACCCACTCTTGAAAATCAGTCTTTTCCTCAAGACTGAGGGAAAGGAATGGAGTGACACTGGTGAAACAAATTTTACTCTAGTCATAGGAACTTCTATGCCGAGTCATTTTACTAGAGTTCACATTATCCTTTGTCCAACCAACATCCATACTATCTCGTTGTTTCTTAAATTGTGTCACTCTCATGGTCAAAACTAGTTTTTCATTCAAAGTCCGGATGACCCTTCATAAAGTCACAAAAAAAAATTGAATTTTCCTCAATTGTTTTCCTTCTTCCATGCCTATTGCAGGACCACCTTTAAACATTTCTGGATTTTTCTAGCTTTAATCTACCAGGGAGAAATTAATTTCATGGCTAAACAGCCTCCCATCAACATTTAACTTGAACCGATCAATAAGAAAAAGTTCCCTTAGTTTCTCCCCTACAATATTTTCAGACATGTGTCAAGAATCTTTGCATAGAATCACCATCACCATGCCATCCTTTACCATGAAAAATTGACAAATCAATCTGATCCAACATGGGCATTATGAGGCCATCCCTGATGGCTTCTCTTTTGTGCTTAATAGAAAATTCCTCTTGTTGTACCTCATCCTCAACAAAGTACTCATCTATCAATAATGGTTTTACATAAATAGAGTTTCTTTGATCTATAAGAGAAGTCAAGTGCATGGAAGTCTCATTTACATTTGAAAATTATCAGTGTTCATAGAAATAGAGGCCATAGTAACCAATACTAGCTTTCCTAGAGGCACATTCCTTCCATCCATCTAAAAATGCAATTCCACTCTAATCTTGTTCCCTCCCTACTCATCAAAATCTTAAACATATTTTTTCAAATTTTCTGCATTACCTTGTTATAACACCTTGGTGGGTAATCAAGATGTATTAGATCTTTAAAAATGTGAATCTCATGCTATTTTTGAAAAGAAATCATGGGCCTCCAAGCAGTAGTAATATGTTGGTGGGAATTGACATGATTTTCACTAGTAGTTCTCATGTTCTTAGGTTTTTTAGAACCTCGGTGACTTGGGGGAATCCCTGTTGTCACACTAATAGTCATTGAAACAACAATATCACTCTGGCCAGTTTGGATGTCCAAGACAATGCCCCTTACCACTCCATGATTAGAAAGAGTTAGAATTGGTCATCAGAGTGGAAAATTTTCCATCTCTTCATATTTTTCAGAATAAAAGAAAATTGTGCTAGATGAATAAATTGGAGCTTTTGTAGTTACTATAACAATGCTAACAGATTCTGAACATGGTAGGAGTGTAGTGGGTTCCAACTCACTGAATCTTTCCACTATTTCCTTTTTAAACATTGACCATGACACACCTGGGTTGTCTTCCATCACCATATTGAACCAGTATGTCATGACTCCTACCATAGACACCTGAGCAATGAGAATCTTAGATTCTTCCAAAGTCTGGTGGATAAGAAAATACAATTTTTCAAGTGTGATCTATCCCCTAGGATCCTTCCCATTGAACATCGACAACTCCACAACCCTAATGATCAGAAATGGTTCTCGCACAGTGCCAACCATATTTGTCGCCCAAGCTTAATTTCCCTCCTACATCTCCTAAGCATCCTATCCTCCTAAATGATTCCTTGACTCCCCTAGGACTAGGGACAACCGGTCGTCATCTAGAATTGTTTGCTTCCCTAAGAGACGTATTATTACATTGAAATACTTATGGAATGTTGTCTACTCTAGAGCTTCTTATTACCAACTTTGTTGGCACTGCATTAATGTAACATCCTGAGTTTTTTAAGAGAAAAACTACATTAGATAGCATACATGATACGCCACATCTAGCTTAAGAGAACAACTAAATAATATTTAAATGTTACTGTTAAAACCTTGTTGTTAGAATGGCGAGAATGAATAGTATTAACTAAATTAAGAGAATATTGTTTACACATGTATATATAATTAATTATTTTTTAAAAAACTAATTATAAATGAATATAAAACCCTTTGAAAAATAAAAAGAAATGTTTTTCTAAAAAACTATTTAAATGTGAAAACGTATGGTTTATACCAATAAATAAGCAATCAATATTTTTGGATTTTATTAATGGAATATATATATATATATATATAATATTCAATCTAATTTTTAACATCTTTATTATATGTTTTCTAGACATGATAAAAGAACAAATCCAATTTTACACATAAAAGAATTATTTTTCAAAAAAGGCAGTTTTGTCGCCTTTTGATGGCAGACCTATCTTAAATATAGTTTTTGACCCTTTTATAAGTTCAATTATAAAAAATAAAATTCTTCTATGAAAGTGGAGTATCAAAATTTACATTGTTTTATTATTTGTTATTTTTCTGATAAGATTCATTTTTGATGAATAGTAAAAAAATGCATTTAAATTGAAAAATACTTTTTCATAAAACATATTAATAGTGTTAAATCATATTTTTGAATCGTTTTAAAGTATAATTAGATCATATTTTTATCATTTAATCCAATTTAGTTCATTGGAATCAATTTTACATTGAAATTGGATATAAAAACTTTGTGAACTTTTGAATGTTTTTTCTTTAAAAACTTGTTTTCTCGATCCGTTAATGGGATTAATTTTAAATTAATTTTACCCACTTTTGTGTTTGAATTTTAAAAAACAGATATACATAGTTGTAACAATATGATATTTATGATCTAATAGGATCAACTTAATTTTTGGAAAATATGAATAGTAACTTTAGTAATTTTTTTATTAGCATGGTTAAGAATAAATCGGGTAATTAAGGGTAAAAATAATATTATAAATAATATAAAACTACCCTAACACTTGTCCTAATTTTTTTATGAGTTATTTTCAAACAAAAAAATCTTTTGGACGATTTTGTGTCCTCTTGGAGCCACATGGAAGACTTTAACACTTTTATAATATTATATTCAATGAAAATTCAATTTTGTCACACTTGTTTTTAAAAATTAAAATATTTTAATATCGGGTTATATAGGTGATATGTTTGACTATAAATAGTCATTTTAAATCTAAAAGATTTATCTAAATCATGGTAATTTATTTATAATTTTTAGTGATAATATAATTCCCTTAAATGGTGACACAATGATGATGCGGTAATTGTCTAATTAATGGATGAATCAAATAAATGATATTAAAAATATTAAAAGAAATATAATTTGAGATAATTAATGTCATACACAAATTTTATGGATGACTTTGACATGTTAGTGATGATTTAGATAATTTGTTTTGAAGATGTCATGATGTTATGATATTTTTAAAAATTCAAATAATGAAGTGTCAAAATTGACAGTAATAATATTTTAAAATATAAAATAATTTATTAAATGATATAAAATTTATAAAAAACAAAATTTCGGCCAAATTATTGTGATAAGTCTCAAAATATAATTAATTTCTCATTTATTGGTCTTTTTTCATTTTATAGTAATTATATTAACCCTCAAATAGTAAATTACATGATATCACAGTAAGAATTAAAATGGTAAAATAAGGTTTAGAACAAAAAGATAAGGATTAAAAAAAATAAAAAAAATATATATTTTTTATTGGATAAATTTATTTCGACTCATAATCATATTATCTTTAAAATAAATCCATTTTTATCCATTTGGAATAGAAAATTAATTTATATTAATTTAATATTTTGAATAATTCTAAGAGTGCCCCTCCTCTCATCTCTTATAAAAGGGAATTCATTCTTCTCTATTCCTAACACTTAAAAACCTATTTGGTTCAACCATTTTCTGCCCAAATACCTTAATATAATCCCTCCCACCACTCTATATTCATTCTTTTAGTCATAATACCCTCTTTAGAGGTGTTAAGGTGTTAGTTAAAAGGGATTGTCTGAAGAAGAGGTATCGTTTTTAATTAAGTGTTGATATTTTATTTCTTCTTTCACTTCCCTCAAATATCCTTTAAACATGATAAAATAATAAATCCAGTATTATAAATATAATAATATTTTATTATGTTTCGAACATGACCCATTTCCATCTCCAATTCCATAAAATGGGAAAATAATTAATCGTTCGTGCGTACGTGTGAACTATCACCTTCACGAACTGATATAATTCATTTTCCATTTCCAGCTCTCAAGAATGGATATAATGATGGTATTAATGTTTATATATGATATTAATGACATATTTTTTTTATTATAATAGAATAATATATCAATTTCATTCTTACTTTCCATGCACATAAAAACGATAACGTCATTCGTGCGTACATGTGAACTATCACCTTTACAAAGCGATGTGATTCGTTTTTAATCACCACATCACATGCATAATATATATAATTATATTTAAATGATTAATATGATATTAATTATATTATTATCATTCTATAAATACAAAATAATATTTTCCTTCTTTCCATAATAATCATTGAAAAATGAAAATGTTACTCATGCGTACATACGGTTTATCATTTCCATGATTATAATGTTGTTCATTTTTCATATCCATATTGAATGGATGGATTTAAAAGTATAATTTATTTTTGAGTGTTATTATTATGTCATTAATATTTTTCTGTAGATGATGGACTAATGACCACTTTGACTATTGACATCATACCCAAGTCATTTTTTACTCAAGCACCGAATATCTCCAAAACATCCAATGTGAACCTAAATAATTAAAGTAATTGTTATAACATGGTAATAAGTTATATAAAATAAATAATTAACTTGAAAATTTCCTCAAGAAAGTAAATAATTAACCTAAGTTTATTATTCAAGAAGATAAAGAACATACGTGATGAATCTGACTTAAGGTAAGGGATTTTGTCTCAATCTCCTTTCATCGAGGTATTTTCTTGATGATATGAACTTTTATTATTTTATAAGGTTAATATATAGCTACTATGACATTTCATATTCATATTTTATCTATAATCATGTTATTTAATTTCTTGCTAAATGTATTCTTTCATGGAGATTATGATTTAAATGTTCAAAGTTGTATGGGACACCTTGAATGTTTAAAGATTTAATTATCAAATCTTTTTCTCCATTTTAATATTATTGATGTTATTTGACATATTTATTTATATGGATATAAAATTATTATAAATTAAGTTTTATTTCTATTTTTAATTTCCTTCAAAGGTTTTCAAAAATGAATATGTTTACATATTTTTATACAGAATGTTTTGACAAACGACAAAAAGAATTTTCTATTCTTAACGTATATGATGACAATGACTTTTCCATTGTCATGGAAATTATTTTATTTTCATATTCCTTTGAAATATTTCATGTTTCCTTAAATGAAAAATAATTTTATATTTTTGGGTATTTTGGTATTGAAAATGGTTTTTCAAGGAAAAAGTTTTTTTGGTATTAAAAATATTTTTTTAAAAGAAAATGGTATTTTTATACGAAAGTGTTTTTCATATGGGATTAAAATAGTTTTCAAAGTGTTTTGTGATGAAAGTATTTTATTAATGATATGGTACTTGGTAATTATAGGAAACAAGTGAGCCTGATATAGCTTATAAATAGGGTGCCCCAGATAGCGTCATGAAATACAGTTATAGCTTAACATGGGGTGGCCCATATAGCATCAGGAAAGTCCGTTATAGATTAACATGGGGTGAGCCAAATAGTGTTGGGAAATGCCATTATAGCTTATCATGGGTTGGCACAGATAGCATTGGGTAGGCCCGTAATATCTTAATTGGAAGTCGGTCATATGGTTATTCTAATTGAAAGGGTTTTGAATGGGTTTTATGAATATGAAGCTCTAAGTCGCCTAAAGGAGTTTAAATTTATTTCTATGGGTTTTAAAGATTTTATTTGAGAAAAAATTTAGTCTATTTTTCATGTGAAAATGTTTTATTTCATATTCTCATTGAAATTTGAAGATAAATATGAATGTTATATGAGTTTTCATGTTTTTACTGAATTAACGGGTTTCTTTTTTTTATCCCTTACTGAGCTTTTTGTGATCATCCAAAGTTTTAAAATGTATTTCACATGTCTTAAGATTTGTAAGTAAAAATAAGATGTCATGATGAAAGTACTGAAGATTTTTCTTGAAAAGAAATCATGTTTTATTTTAAAAGGGTTTATTTTGGTGGAAAAAATGGATAGTGAGTGTAAGTGTCCATTTGTAATGTATGGGTTACTTTGTAAGAGTTTGTCATTATTATCTAAAACTCTAAACTGAAAAGATCCTTGAATGTGAATACTAGTTCAAAACACTAAAATAAGTTATGTTTAAGGTTAGGCCCTTATAGTTGGTATTAAAAGATGGTTTAGACAAATTTGGAGATTATGATGTTATCTTAAGAGTTAGAGATATAATCATGGGTTTATAATTTTCAGTTTGATCATAATTTATGTGTCTTAGAAAACCCATTTGAGGATTTAAGTTATGGAATTTTAATTTGACTAATGTTATTTTTGGATATATTCGTTTTTGAGGTAATTATGAGTTATTATTTTTTGGGATGAAAATTGAAATGTATGAGATAACTTTTGAGATTAAAACATGTTATGGTTATTTTTTAATACTTTATCATATTTTAAAAATATTATCAAAATTGTATATTTTTATAAAAAAAGAAAACCCACAGGATGGGTGACAACTCGTTGTGTCCGAAAAGGCTGTGGAAATAAAACTCAAAACCAAAGGGTGAAGATGGTGCATTGCCTAAAACTATCCAACATGAAGTCCTGATTACTATGACTTTTTGTTTTTAGTTAAACGAGTTGATGGAATAAGAATAAGTTGATTTTGGGAACATATGTTTTATCGAATAGATAACCTTGGGATTAAAAAATGATTTGGTGATTAAGTGATCAGTGTTGTTTTAGAAGATATTAATTATTTTGGGAACCATATATAATCAAGGTAAATAGAATAATATGGTATTTTATTTGAGGAATAAAGGTTGAGTAATATTTTGGAATAATATATGTTTATATTTTGGACATATGGTGATTCAGGTTATTTACTGAAATGATTAACCTATCTTGGAGAATATTT
The DNA here is from genome assembly GCA_963277665.1 of Viscum album. Classification (NCBI taxonomy): domain Eukaryota; kingdom Viridiplantae; phylum Streptophyta; class Magnoliopsida; order Santalales; family Viscaceae; genus Viscum; species Viscum album. The sequence continues at coordinate 1,475,666,004 of OY728148.1, read as the reverse complement.
GATTAGGGAAATTACATTTTTGGTGTGATACATTAAGAGTGATTGATTTTATTTTGGATTTATCTTGGGAGAATATGGTATCAAATCCTTCTGATTTTGGGTTTCAATCTTAGTCAAGAATATTTTTGAGGAATTTTAAGGATAGTTATTTGTTGAATGATCTATGTTGAATTTTGGGTATTACTTTTGAATTTTAGAGATTAATATGGTTTTTCGTCATTTAAAGGTTTATTATTTTTGGGGAATTATATTATCTTGTACTAACCATTTTGGTTTTTCCTAATGTCTAAAGATCTGAAAAATAGATATATAATCTTTTATGGATTATGTGATTCTCTAGAAGTTGACGCTAGTGCTTTAGGTGTGAAAAATTCATCTTGAATACTCATCATTTGGAGAAAAAGATGAGTTTGTGGTGGAAATTGATTAACGTTTGAAACTCTACTTATCAATTATATTTCTTTATGTTCTTAGTCTAATTAGTAAAAGAATTCATCAACTTAATGAAAAGGATCTTAAAACAAAAACATTATTTGTTTACTTTTCTTACTAAGAAATCAATGACCTTTTAACCCATTACAGATTTATGGTTTTGTGTTGTTAACTTTATCATGATCATTTTCTCTATCATCCTCTATCAGAACTTGATGATTAGTTTTCTCTTCCATATCCATGTTTTCCTACATGGTACCCGAGTATGTGTTATCTCAGGTAACCTTCGTACTTCCTTTTATTTCTTTTAAAGTGGTAGTGTTATTAATCCTTTTTCTGATGTGGGATTTCAACAAAGGTATTTTGAAAAGTCAAACCTCTAGTTTTAAATCTTGGTTTCAAATTTTGAGGACGAAATTTATTAAATGGGATATAATGTAACATCCTAGATTTTTAAAAGAAAACATTATGTTCAATAGCGTACATGATACGCCACATCGAGCTTAAGCGAACAATTAAATAATATTTAAATGTTACCATTAAAACCTAGCTATTAGAATGATGGGAATGAATAGAATTAACTGAATTATGAAAATATAGTTTATACATGTATATATAATTAATTATTTGGTGAAAAATTAATTATAAATGAATATAAAACCCATTTTAAAATTTAAAAAAAAATCTAAAAAACCATTTAAATGTGACAAAGTTTGGTTTATACCAATAAATAAACAAATCAATTTGTTTGGATTTTATTAATATAATATATATAGTGAATATTCAATATAATGTTTAACATCCTTATGTGTTTTATAGACATGATATAATAACAAATCCAATTTTACACATAAAAGAAGTTTTTTTCAAAAAATGTAGTTTTACTACCTTTTGATGGCACACTTATTTTAAATCTAGTTTTTGACACTTCTGTAAGTTCTATTTGACAAAATAAACTTCTTCTAAGTATCAAATTTACTTTGTTTGAATTTTGGTATTTTTCTGATAATATTTTTTGATGAATAGTAAAAAAATAATGCAATTTAATTGAAAACAACATTTTCATCAAATTTATTTATAGTGTTAAATTATATTTTTAAAAGGTTTTAAAGGGTAATTAGATTTCTTTTTTATAATTTAATCCAATGTAGGTTATTGGAATCAATTTTACATTTAAATTGGATAAAAAAACCATGTGAATTTTTGAACGTTTTTACTTTAAAAACTCATTTTCTCAATCTGTCAATAGAATTAATTTTAAATTAATTTTAGCCCTTTTGTGCTTTGAATTTTGAAAAAAATACATACGCAATTGTAATCAGTATGATATTTATGATCTAATAGGATCAACTTATTTTTTTGGAAAATATGAATAGTAATTTTAATAATTATTTGTATTACCATAGTTAAAGGTAAATCGGTTGCTCGTTCCTTCGTCACCCCCCCTCTGTAGGTGACGACAGCGGCCGTCACGCTGACCCCTTCCCCTTTGATGGGGGAGGGAGAATCATCATCCCTTGGGAGGGTGAGGATCTTCCGTCCTTTTTTCAACCCTGATTTCCTTCCCCCTTTCCAGAAGGTTTCTTTAAACCCTAAAGTTCCAGATCTGGTTGACGGGGTGCCGAATCTCCCCTTATCTTCATCTGAGTTTTCGGAATCTTCTAGCCTGTTGAACCTCCCTCCGCGGTCGAGGGATGTCAACTGTAAAGGGAAGTTTATCCCTTTTCACATGGATGTAGACTCTTGTTTAGAGGCAAAGTTGGATTCTAAATCGAGGCAGATGGAGTCTCCGGTCAGAGGAAGGTTCTCTGAGGTGGCTAGCTCGGATTTGGATGGTAATGCAGCTAAGGTTTTTAAGGTGACTTTTGAGAGTACTATTGGTTCTGAAGCTTCAGTTGAGAAGAAACATGAGGCTAGCTCGAACATGGATAGTTCTAAGGAGTCCAGGGGTTTGGATCCTAGGGCTCATCCTTTTCTGTCTTTGAGTAATATATTCGACTGCATTTCGGATGCTGTAATGACTGAGTGCCTGGAAGAGGGGGGTATTTCAGGAGAGGTGAATAGTGATAAATTCTCAGAGGATCATCCAGTTGGTTGTTTGGAGATCGAAGTTGTGGAGGCTCTCCATGAGGGAGACAAAGTTCAAGGTTCCACTGGCTTCCCCTTGACTGACAATTGCCATGAGGCCAGGAGCTCCACTTTGGTGGAAGCTAATAGGAGTCAGAAGGAGCAGGCCGATGGTGGCTAGAAGGAGTTTCCTGCGGCGATTGTGGATAATGTTGTCTCAGTGGGGGTGTTGCTGCCTTTGTTGGAGAACTCATTTCCTGATTCGGGTTTGGGGGACCAGGCTAGCAAAGGTAGGGAGACCCCCGGGGGAGGGAAAGAGAATGTGAGTGGACTAGCTGGTCGTTCTTTCAGTTATGTGGTATAGAGTGGGAAGTGTTGGAATCGAGCATGCAGCAGAAGCCCCAAATAGGTGGGTTTTAAAATTTTTACACCGATGGTCGACGTAAACATGTCGACGTCGGAGAAGAGTAGCCCAGTCTTAGTCGAGGACCACGCGTGGAGGATTTGAAGCACAAAATTAAATCGTAAAATACCTGGTTTAAATCCGAAGCCGCGCACGATGCCTGCTCGTCGTTGGCGATTGTTGCTCAAAGAATCCGAAGTTGAATTCCTCTATATCGTCCACACGTGCTTCAAGGAATCCGCGGGAGAGCCGTTCGTCGTAATCCGGGTGCTAGCGCGGATTTGCGACGATGCCTTCGACGCTCCAACGACCACCGCATCGCATCGCTAGCGATGCCCGAGAGAGAGCTCCATCCGAGCTCCTTGGATCCAAATCATCTCTCTCTAGAATATGGGAGAGGAGAGGAGAGATAATCTCTATGAATAGTATTTTGCAAAGTCCCCTCCTCTTATATTTATAGTGCTTAATTAAAATACCCAGTATCGTCTCGCCGGCCCCGAATACTTAACGCACTATCAACGACATTTTATGACTACTAAACTGAGCCATAAATATTATTATCATTTAATTGTAATATATTAAAATATATTACGTGATAATAATTGAGTCATTAACCCGACTCGTTGCTCCCATAAATATTAATTGAACCTTGAATAATTTAATATTCATCAATTAATATTTTTTCATGTATTTACTAAAACTTGTAAATACATTTAATAAATAAATTCAATATTATTCTAAACTCGAATAATATGAATTTATTTATTGTATTGGTGATCGTTTAACTTTGGACAATTCACGGACCCTTATGGCGGGGCCCACTATGTCCAATTCTTCTATTCAACTGAATAGGGCAGATTCTTGAAAACGATATTGTGTGTGACCCTCTAAGTCCTTATTTCGACAGCTGTGAATAGTATTCACAAACCAAGAGCGGGATCTAGCAACCCATCATGTCCCCTGAAGAAATAATGATTGTCACAGCAGCGACAACCAACCTTCGAACTTGCACTTTGTAATATAATCTCTTTTTCTATAATATCTCATAAAGCAAGACGCACTCTCATGTCATCGCCCTTTTCTTTCTTTATTGTTTATTGATGTAACTAGATGGATTTACCCTCGACTGCCATGGCCATGGTATTATAAAGGTACTTCCATCCATATCAACATGGCCAAAGATATATTACTTCCATAACTCAGAAGTGACAAATCCTTTCTTGACCATTCAACCAATGTCATGCCACCAATGACGCACCCGACACAAACTACCTCGCCACGACTTCATTTCCATGGTTTTCGTCTTCCATCAAAGTACGCAATCAAATGACAAACATTGTTAATGATCTCAAGTCAGGAGACCATTAGACATGATCATAGATAGGAACATCCAATGACATACAAAACATGTGGTGTTCCTATTGGCGGGTCATTCCTCATGATCTCACTACTAGAGATCACCAAGTGCGAACTTCATAAAAAAAAGTCTCAATGCTTATGAACCCCCATCACCTGATGGTCAGGCATCTAGTATGTCCAATTAGTAAGATGTATCTAGACCATAGAACATATATTTAAGATTAATGTCATAGTATCTAGAGGTTCTCATTATATCCTGGGAACTGTTATAACCTTTCGATACGACAATTAATCTTTGGACATTACCATTTCAATAGTGGACACAGAAAAGTTTACACTATAATGGTAAGATAACATCATGCCTAGTTAACTCTATACACGATATGGTAATCAAAAGCACATAATAGTTGGGTCTATGGCACCCACTATTTCAACACTCCCACTTGCACTAGAGCCAACTTTCTAACCAAACTTTTTAGCTACTCACATGACTAGCATCATGTTTCTGCTGAGTAAAGGCCTTAGATATTGGGTCCACCACGGTACCGCCGCATGGCTATTCTGCTGTAGCGACCTCATCTCTTTGATTAAAACTTGTCTAGAGATGGTATCCTAAGTATATACCTTTTTGTCCACTGTCATAACTTGACATCTTGGCTAGTAAGAATATCATAATCTAGATTATGATAATACTTTTATCACCAGGTGCGATTCCAAGAACTGGAAAAATTCATTGCATTTAACTGCTTCTTAGATATCTTAGAAGCTGAAATGTACTCGGTCTTGTAGATATGGCCACCACAGGCTTATATGAGCTTGACTCGCTCATCGCCTTAAGCCTAACTACAATACTGGATCACATTGATCTATATAATACTAGTTTTTAATCCCCAAAAACTAGTATCCTTTCTTCTCCACTTACCAGGTACATATCTTTTGTACTTGCCTAAGTACAATTATATTATTCTGACTACATCCCTTTCAGTGCTCCTGGATATGACTGATTTTTGCCTATTGTAAAATATACCTTGGAAATATCGGTTCTTGTATATATCATGGCATAAGTGATTGATCCATCGCTCTGACGTATGGATTTAAACTCACCACATTTATCTCTTCTATGTCATGGACAGGTCAACATGGAGAGATTATGCCTTGTGGCATAGGCAACAATTCATCTCTCGAATTTTTCCGACATGTAATTTTCAATACAATGTCACTATATGTACGATTGACTAGGACCAAGCAACCTATAGATCTACCTTAGTAGATCATGTTCCCTATAACTTAGGTTTCTACTTTAAGTCAATCATTGGAGAGTAAATTTCATTTTGGTTTTAACTAACCGTCAGACCAATGTTTGTTTTCCATATGTTACCGAACACATTTCTTATTGTAAAACCTTAGCGATCCCACTAACCTCTGGTAGACACATGGAAAAAATTTGTTTTAAATGTCTATACTATGATCATGTTTCTTACTTTAATACTAAACCTGATTTCAAAAACTTGCAACCTTTATTAGCATTCTATGACGTGACCATACCTTTCTAGTTGTGTCATATAGACACCATCCAAGATGGGTGGTCATGACATCCAATGCTAAATAAATTGATCATGGATATTAGCTATGATAAGTAAAATTCTAACAGAATTAGGCATAACAGACTGGTAAACCCAATTGAGCCTTATTGGTACTAAGATCGTACCATCCATGTATCAACTCACTTGAATACCCACCAAAGTATTCAAAATAATAGCCCCTTTTCCAATTTGATACATGGAATCCATTAATTGAATTTTAGTTAGTCTTATCAATTTTAGCTAATTTCCATATACTGCTTAATTGTAGGAAATATTATTCACATTGAATAATAGATCACCGACCGTAGTGAATTTAAAAACCATCACCATGGTTTTATCCTTCCTACACAGTATGTGTCTCCGGAACATTCTTTTTTCCACATGCGCTTGTGGAACTAGTTCCTATGCCAACTACTTGTTCATTTTGATCATTGACTAAACATAAGTCAATATAGCTCCCACTATCTCTAATAGAGATGTGCACCCTTATATAGAAGTGTAGTCAATTGATTTACTACATACTCTTCTATCTTAGGGATTTATGTAACATCCTAAACAACTGTTAGGATTATTACACTAAATGAAAAATGTGTTTGTCTTGACGCAAGTTTGTTTATGTCCTAACAAACTCTTTGCATCCAAACACATGTTCTTATGACATAACGGGTTTACATCATACTACGACTCGTATGATATCCATTTTTCATTATAGTTGGAATATGGTTGTGGGATATCGCTATTATTTGCAAAGCATTTCATGAAATATAATGGATGTTTCTGCTAGTTCCAACATTGATATTACTTACATCAATACTTTGATGTATAAAATGTGCGTTTAGGAATTACTCCATGCTACATTTTGTTAATCAATGTTGATATGTAAGACTTCATCGTCAATCCTCCCCATTAACATCAATGTCGTGATGTCGATAAGGTAATGTGAGTTTAGGAATTGCTCCATGCTAAATTATCATGATTGATGAATGCTTGGTCGAGATATTCTTCAGTATCCCAATCTGAAGCAACTCATATCTCCTGACCTTGAAAATACTTCACTTTGATATTCCTTAATTACTTAAAAGAATCTTATGAAGTATATATACCTCTATCTTATACTTGGAATAGTTTATACTATCATGTTGAACTATTTCCAAAAGCTTTGTGACGTACCTTTATTTCTAAAGGCTCCTTTGTCCAAACTAAAGACATCGATAATACCAAAAGTATTTAGCTGTGCCGAGCCTAAATAACATACTTGGTATATTCATGACGTCCATTTTTAGTATTACTTGACAAAGAATTATCCTGTCACAACTGGGTATAAGTATTACATTTATATTCATCACTAATTGCCTATGATTCATGTATCACTGAACTAGTGATTGAGTTTACCAAAAACAACATTCATTTCAGAAACTGAAAGAATATATCCTTGCGTCCAATGACACATGAGAGTAATGTTTGTTGTTATACTCAACAATAGTTCAACACGAATCTTTCACTTGGAAATTAAATAAGCCGTGTACTTCTCACCACTGGCCTAGGTATCACCCTTTCATAGCCTATCTGGAGAATACACCTGACTTATAGTAAGGTTTCTATACTAACTTGTTTATCATATTAGAATACACATATGTTACCAGCATATTGTATTTAATATCCAAGTAGTAAAAGGAAACATTACACTGATGAATATGCCTGATCTAGAAGCGGAAACTTCCTTCTTTAAATCAGTTTATTGCTTTTAAACTTCCGTAGCATTATTTTATAATATGAAATGCATATAACCATTTTTAATACCTCATTAATTGAAGGATGTCGCAAATGTTTCATTGGAATTAAATTCCTTTGACCTTTTCACATCGTCATTCAATTTATCCGCCATAAGAATCAAAGCTTAATTGTCTTTTATTCTTATTCACTTGGAGAACCTTACCTAGATAGGTAATGAAGCGTTTACTAAATACTTGTTCATTCTGTAACTTAAAACGAGACTTGAGTAATGTGGTGAAAATGATATTTAATGATCATGATCAATCTTTAAATTTACACATGCCGGTGTAAACTTCGCCTTATTCATATCATTGCTTCACTTTCTCCTTGCAAACATCTCAGAGATGAGACTTTATGTTATATCATCTATGTCCTGGTGTAGCGACCGCAACTGACACTGGACATTGATAAAAGCATAATGATATAACTATCATATGCATAGTACATTAGTCTCCTGTAAGCATTTTCACCCTCGCTTCTTGAGGTATTTTAACAGTGTTGGGGACACTGACACCTTGAGTTTCCTATTTCATAGTACTATGCGCACGTGCCTATATTGTTCATGGATACTCGTGTCACTATGGACATTTACTTTGTCCATTACAATATTGCAGTTTTAATCTTGTGGTATAACTTGCCATTTTTTCTACAAAAAATAATTTTTAGCAGATGAGTGCCTTTTATCTGGATTACCTGTTTAGACATATTGATTAATTACTTAAAACATTTAATGTCTCCCACTATTTTATTGGATTCTAGGAACCCTCTATGCTAAAATCAGAATACTCTGTCGCTTGAGTATTCTAGTGGCAAGGATCCCAGAACCACCCCTCATAGTCTACAAGATAAGGCTACGCCACTACTTGGAGGGTTCTAGGTAGGCTTTTGGCTGGACGACCTCTTTATCTTGCGGTTCCTTGATCTGTTGAGTGAATTATGAGCTTCTTAAAATAAAAATTTGATTTACTCAACGTTTTCCACTAAAATGATAGCAAGTTAGCTAGGGATAATCCTTACTAGCACTTTAGTTAAGTCGACCCATCATTCTTATAAGGACTCCCCAGTAGTAAGAGGCACCCTCAGCTAAGGAAAGAACTGACAACTCAAACAGCTGGTTTTGTCCAAATTTGAATGACGGAAGGCTGTTTAGACTTAATATATCATTGAGGGTTTTATTATTTTTAGTGTGACAAAATAAATCATTTTCTAATTTTATAAGCACGTACTATGTGATCGCACTCACAACTGACTGTGCAAGAAATAGAAATTTCATCGCGTCACATGTTCATTTTATCTCGTATGCTTGTCTATTATTATACTATGTGATCACGCAATAAATTACACATGCACAAAAGATAATAAACCATGCAGAAATAAAACGAACATATGATCATGAGCCAGTACTATTGATTGATCCGTTGAGTGAATAACGGACCAACCGAGACCCTAGGGGTAAGTACCTTTAGTCACATGGCTTGAAACTTGAATAGAAATGTCTGCTCATCCAATGAATCCAACTCCTATCTGGTGCGTCGCCGTCACTTGGCGTGAAGTGCATCATTTTTCGTCTCGTCATTATACAACATCACTCGCACGCAGGCGAGGGGGTCTCGGGGTAAAAATATACAACTCTGAGAATGGGCGTGCAGGCCCTTATACATATAACGACTCTGAGACGACACGCAGATCACCCTTTTATTTAAAAATAATTATTACAAAACCACATGCAATAAATAATTAAATAAATAAACAAACACCAGATATGCATTGGTAGGTCTCAGCTCATGATTAGTCATATACGCATTAATCACGCATATATTAAATAAATGAAAAATAAAAATTAAACTTGCATTAAAAATAAACATGAGGGAATTTTAATTGAATTAAAATTTTCACTCTAATTTTTAATCCAATATTTACGTCGTTCGATCCCAATTTAATTAATTTAATTTTAAAACTAAAATTAAATTAATTAACTAATTTAATTTATTAGAAAATAAATTAATTACGCCGCATTAATTTAAACCAAATTTAATATTTAATTAATTTAATTCTGAACCGAAATTAAATTAATTAATTTAATTAACTTCTGATTCAAATAAAATTAATCGAGCCCCATTTACCCTAAGCAAGGCCTGTGCGGGTCATGGAGAACCTACGAAGGCCCATCCCGGGTAGTGTCGACCCCGTGCAGAGGCTTTCTTGGATGGGCAGGTCCTTCAAAGCCCATTCTGGGTTGGGCAGTCCCACTAGGACCTGTTTCGGGGTAAACCTATTTTGTGCAAATGGTTACCTCGGGTGGTGCAGGTCGGTGGTGTAAGGCGCGGTCCAATGGGTGTGGAGTCGCTGCGGTGTCCGGGAGGGGAGCAACTAGGAGGTGCGGCCTTGTTTTTAGGCTTGGTGCGTCGCTGCTCTGGGAGAGGGAGACCGCGGTGCGGTCTTGGTGAAGGCGAACGCCGGCCGTGCGTTGGAAGGAGGAGGCCAGACAAAGAGTCGAGAGGCTGGCCTGCTGTGCACAACTTCGATGCAGAAGGAGGCTGCCAGTCGTGCACCTGGTTCGCCTGGTCGAGAGCACATGCTGGGGATGGCAGTTCTCAAGCGGGAGCCGAATAGGTGGGCACCCTGGTTTTCCAACCTGGTGCTGCTCTGTGGGATAGAGGTCGGAGGAAGGTTCCGCTGTAGTGCGGGTCTGCGCGGGAGGCTCTAGGAGCACCTGGTGGTTTCGGCGGAGCAGCTCACTGCTGCAGGGTGTGGCCCAGGTTGTCGGGGCGGAGTCCACAGACGGGCGGTGCATGGTGGCGCGGCGCTGTGCGCCGTTGCTCATCTGAGAAGGGAGGAGGACCGGGAGCCGCCAGGGCACCGCGCGCTGCACGGGGTGGGAGACGTAAAAGCGGCAACTGAGGCCGCCGCGTGGTGAACCAGGGGGTCTTCTCCTTTTTTTTATATAAACTTGACCCACTTGGGTCAAGGTCACCCCCTTTGTTTTTTTTAAAAAAAACTAAAGCCTATCTACTAGGCTTAGAAAATATTATTATTATTTTATTATAATAAGATTATCATTGTGATAAATTAAATAATATTATTATAATAAAATATTATAATAATTCTTATTATAATAAGACAATTTTATTATAATAAAATTATTATAATGATAATAATAATTATGATTCTTAAGAAGAATCTTTTCTCGTAAAACACTATTCTGGTTATCGTAATTCCATCGGGGTGATAGAGATCTTCCAATTTTAAACTTCGAATGGTCGCAGATTGGTCATCCGATATTGGATTTAGATTCGGTTTGCGGCATTGGAACCAGAATGACGCCCTATTTACATTTTAATGCAAATTAAATTTTTCTTGACTTAAAAAATGACACACGTCCCTCTGATACCACTTGTTGGAACCGGGCATGAAACGAAAGCCCCAAACAGGTGGGTTTTAAAAAATTTCCACCGACGGTCGACGTAAACATGTTGACGTCGGAGAAGAGTAGCCCGGTCTTAGACGAGGACCATGCATGGAGGATTTTAAGCACAAAATTAAACCGTAAAATAACTGGTTTAAATCCGAAGCCACGCACGACGTCTACTCGTCGTTGGTGATCGCTGCTCGAAGAATCTAAAGCCGAATTCCTCTAGATCGTCCACACGTGCTTCAAGGAATCTGCAGGAGCGTCATTCGTCGTAATCCGAGTGCTAGCATGGATTTGCAACGATGCCTTTGACGCTCCAAAGACCACCACATCGCATCGCTAGCGATGCCCAAGAGAGAGCTCCATCCGAGCTCCTTGGATCCAGAGCATCTCTCTCTAGAATGTGGGAGAGAGGAGAGGAGAGATAATCTCTATGAATAGTATTTTGCAAATTCCCCTCCTCTTATATTTATAGTGCTTAATTAAAATACTCGGTATCGCCTCGCCGGCCCTGAATACTTAACGCACTATCAATGACATTTTATGACTACTAAAATGAGCCATAAATATTATTATCATTTACTTTTAGTATATTAAAATATATTACGTGATAATAATTGAGTCATTAACCTGAATCGTCACTCCCATAAATATTAATTGAACCTTGAATAATTTAATATTCGTCAATTAATATTTTTTCATGTATTTACTAAAACTCGTAAATACATTTAATAAATAAATTCAATATTATTCTAAACTCGAATAATATGAATTTATTTATTTCATTGGTGATCTTTTAACTTTGGACAATTCACGGACCCTTGTGGCGGGGCCCACTATGTCCAATTCTCCTATTCAACTAAATAGGGTAGATTCTTGAAAATGCTATTGTGTGTGACCCTCTAGGCCCTTATTTCGACAGCCGTGAATAGTATTCACAAACCAAGAGTGGGATCTAGCAACCCATCATATCCCCTAAAGAAATAAGTATTGTCACAGTAGCGACAACCAACCTACGAATATTCACTGTGTAATATAATCTCTTTGTCTATAATATCTCATAAAGCAGGACGCACTCTCATGTCATCGCCCTTTTCTTGCTTTATTGTTTGTTGATGTAACTGGATGGATTTACCCTCTACTGACATGGCCATGGTCTTATAAAGGTACTGCCATCCATATCAACATGGCCAGAGATATATTACTTCCATAACCCGGAAGCGAAAAATCATTTCTTGACCATTCAACCAATGTCATGCTACCAATGACGCACTCGACACAAACTACCTCGCCACGACTTCATTGCCATGGTTTTCTTCTTGCATCAAAGTACGCAATCAAATGACAAACATTGTTAATGATCTGAAGTCAGGAGACCATTACACATGATCGTAGATAGGAAAATCTAATGACATCTGAAACATGTGGTGTTCCTATTGGTGGGTTAGTCCTCATGATCTCACTACTAGAGATTACTAAGTGCGAACTTCATGAAAAAAAGTCACAATGATTATGATCCCCCAGCACCTGATGGTCAGACATCTACTATGTCCAATTAGTAAGATGTATCTAGACCATAGAACATATATTTAAGATTAATGTCATAGTATCTAGAGGTTCTCATTATAGCCTAGGAACTGCTATAACCTTTCAATACGACAATTAATCTTTGGACATTACCATTTCAATAGTGGACGCAGAAAAGTTTGCACTATAATGGTAAGATGAAATCATGCATAGTTAACTCTATACACGATATGGTAATCAAAAGCACATAATAGTTGAGTCTAGGGCACCCACTATTTCAACAGGAAGCAGACTCTTGTTACTGTTGAAGGGCATGTTCCTTCAACTCCAATACGTCAGCCAAGGAAAGACTACTCATGTCTCCCGCAGCCGATGATGACCCGTTCCACCTCTAAGAGGAAAGATAAGGTGACTATGTCCTTTGAGAAGAATATCATGACCGAGAGGGCATCATCGGACCCAGTTCTAAAGAAGCTCTGGAACCGGATTCAAAGTGCTTACTACTGGAGGCCACTAGATTGGGAGATGACCTCGGCGACTGGTGAAGATGAGTCCGGTTGGGGATGCAGAGAGAAGTCTGGCTTTGATGACCTATAATCTGTGTTTGTAAGTTGTTTTTTTCTGCATCTTGTTTGGTTTTGTGATGTTTTTTTGGGTACCGGTACCCTCTAAATCGGCTTTTTAAAATCAAAAAAAAGATTTCCATAGTTATAGGTAAATCGGGTAATTAAGGGTAAAAATAATATTATAAATATTATAAAACTACCCTAACAATTTTTCTAATTTTTTTGGATGATTTATAGTCAACCAAAACAATCCTTGGAATGATTTTATGTCCACTTCGAGCCACATGGAGGATTTTAACCCTTTTATAATATTATATTCAATGAAAAGTCAATTCTGTCACACTTTTGTTTTTAACAAGTAAAATATTTTTAATATAAGTTTATATAGGTGATATGTTCAACTATAAATAGTCATTTGAAATTTAAAATATTTATCTACATCATGGTGATTTAAGTATAATTTTTAGTGATAAGATAATTACCTTAGATGGTGACACAATGATGATGCGGTAATTGTTTAATTAATGGATGAATCAAATAAATGATATTAAAATATTAAAAGAAATATAATTTGAGATAATTAATGTCATCCATGAATTTTATGGATGACTTTGACATGTCAGTGATGAGATAAAGTAATTGGTTCTAAGATATCAGGATGTTATGATATTTTTAAAAAGTCAAATATTGAATAGTGTCAAAATTGATACTAATGATATTTTATACTATAAAATATTTTATTAAATGGTATAAAATTTCTAAAAATATCAATTTAGGACAACTAATTGGGATAAATCTCAAAATTTCATCAATGACTCGTTTATTGGTCATTTTTCATTTTATAGAAATTATATTAACCCATAAAGAGTAAATTACATGATATCATAATAAGAATTAAAAGGGTAAAATAAGGGTTAAAACAAAAATATAAGGATTAAAAAATAATCAAAACATGTCTAATTTTATTGGATGAATGTATTTAGAACCATCATCATCACATATTCTAAATAACTCAATTTGGAGCTATTTGGAATAAAAAATTAATTTATATTAATTTAATAATTTGAAGAATTCCAAGAGTGTCCCACCCCTCTCCTATAAAAGGGAACACATTCTTCTCTATTACTCACACTTCAAAACCTATTTTGTTTGGTCATGATCTTCCCAAATCTCTTCCTATAATACCTCCCAACATTCTAGATCCCTTAGTTTAGGCATAATGTTGGATTGGTGTAGCCCGATCCAGTTGGGCCGAATGCTTGTGGCCCACAATTTTGGAGTCAACTTACTGTAGTTGTGTGGACTTTGGAGTCAACTTTACTGTAGCATTTTGGACATCCAATCGGCATCCACTATAGCACTTTTGACTTGGGTGGCCGCTTTTCACTGTAGCAATGCGGACTTCTTGTGAAACAGTGGATCATCTTCTCCATTTGTATCCCATTTCGGGCTAGGGTTTCTATCTGAAAAAACATTGTAATTGTGCTCCCAATTTTAGTGAAGTTATTATGCCACTCTGTGGACGTAGGTATTATTCTTGAACCACATAAATTTTTGTGTTCCTTGTGTTTTCTTTTCTTTTGTATTTTCTTTCTATATCTCATTTCTATCGTTGTGACTCCCAAGGTTTTAGAATAATTTGTATCAGAGGTTGGTTCTGAGATTCTCCAACGATGGCTATAGATGAAGTCAAAGTGAAGATCGGCCACTTAGATGGAACTGACTTTATTTTTTGGAGGATTCCAATTGAGGATTATCTTTTTCAAAAAATATGCACTTGCCTCTTCTGGTACTGAAGCCAACGGACATGGAGCAGTCGGAGTGGGAGTTGCTGGATCGACAAGTTCTAGGCATTGTGCGCCTTACGTTGGTATAAAACGTGGTATTCAACATCCAAGAGGAGAAGACAATGATTGATCTGATGAAATCTCTCAAGAAAATGTACGAGAAGCCTTCTGCGGAAAACAAGGTGAACTTGATGCGACAATTGTTCTACCAGAAAATGTATTAAGAGAGAATTTTGGCAGACCACATCAATGAATTCAACACCGTCATAAGTCAGCTAACATCGGTGAAAATTGATCTTGGTGATGAGGTATGTGCACTGTTCTTATTTTCCTCTTTACCTGATAGTTGGGAAGCAACTGTAATAGTTGTGAGCAGTACCTCGGGGAATACCAAACTGGTTCTGAAATATATATGGGACCTAATCTTAGTGAGGATGTGAGAAAAGGAGAATCAAGAAGATTTTATAGTTTAGCTCTGAACGTTGAAGGAAGAGGAAGGTACCCATAATGAGACAATCGTAGAGAGTGGTCAAGTTCAAGAGGGAAAATCCGAGACAAGGGAAAGGGGGATAGTCCTACCTGCTAGACATGTGGAAAGAAATGACATGTCATGAAGGAGTGTAGAGAAAAATAGAAGGGACCTGAAACAAGTGGAGCAAACATGGTGGTTTAAGGAACTGATGATGTGCTATTGTTGAGCATGGATAGCCCAATGGAGTCTTGGATTTTAGACTCTAGGGCGTCTTTACATTCTACATCGAAGAAGGGATTTATGGAAAATTATGTTTCTAGAAATTTCGGCAAGGTACATCTTACCGATGATGAGCCCTTGCAGATTGTGGGGAAAGGAGATGCGTGGATCAAGACCAATAGTGGTAGTTTGCTAGTTCTGGAAAACGTGAGGTATATCCCTAGCTTAAGAAGAAATCTTATTTCTATCGTACAGCTTGATAATGAAATGTTGAGTACCACATTCACTGGTGGTTCATGGAAGATCACCAAAGGAGCTATGGCCATAGATCGGGGAGCAAAGAATGATACCCTATACAACATGATAGAAACTTGCATAGACATAGTTGCGTCACTAAAATCTATAGGAGATTCACTACTATGGCACAATAGGCTAGGCCACATGAGTTATAAGGGGATGAAGGTGCTGACAACAAAAGGTCTGCTACCAGATCTCAATTCGGTGGAAGTTGGCCTATGTGAAGATCGTATCTTCAGAAAACAGAAGGTGTCTTTTTCAAAAGGATGAAGAACACCAAAAGCTGGGAAGCTAGACCTGGTGCACACAGATGTTTGGGGGCCTACACCGGTACATTCCCTTGTAGGGTCACAATACTATGTGACATTCATTGAAGATTTAACAAGGAAGGTATGGGTTTACTTTCTGAAAAGTAAATCTGATGTATTTAAAAAAAATTAGAAGTGGAAGGTCATGGTGGAGAATGAGTCAGGAGCTAAGCTGAAATGTTTGAGGTCTGACAACAGTGGAGAGTATGGCAGTTAGGAGTTCATAAAATTATGTTCTGATAATGGAATTTGATGGGATAAGACTATCCCAGGAACACCACAATAGAATGGTGTAGCTGAAATGATGAATAGGAATTTGAATGATAATTTTAGGAGTATGAGGTTACACTCGGGGCTGCCCAAGACTTTATGGGATGATGCAGGGAACATACCAGTATATCTAATCAATAGGAGTCCATATGTGCCAATGGAAGAATGTCTACCTGAGGAGATCTGGACTAGTAAGGAGTTAAAACTCTCAAATTTATGAGTCTTTGGAAGTCTAGCATATGTTCATATTGATGTTAGTTCAAGGGAAAAGCTTGATGCTAAGTCCAAAAGATGTTTATTTATTGGTTACAGTGCTGAGGAGATTGGTTACCGCTTTTGGGATGATCTCAACAAGATGGCCATCAGGAGCCAGAATGTGATATTTAATGAAGGTGTCATGTACAAAGGTCGACATGTAGCTGAAGATGAAAATGAGAACATTGAATCTGAGGGAAAAGAGAAAATGGAGATTCAAGGTGTATCTGATCATGAGACATCAGAACCGGTGGAACCTAATACTCCGGTGGAGTTTAGAAGATCTACAAGGGTGAGAAGGCATGTTCAGGTATTCACCATCCTTTAATTATTTGTTATTGACTTACGGTGGAGAACCAAAATTCTTTTAAGAGGCAATGCAGCTAAAGGAGTCGAGCAAGTGGGATCTGGCTATGAAGGAGGAGATTTCCTCATTGTATGATAACAACACTTGGGAGATGACACCTCTGCAAACAGGAAAGAAAGAATTGCAGAACAAATGGGTATACCAGGTCAAGGAAGAACGTGATGGAAAGAGGAGGTACAAGAA
The DNA here is from genome assembly GCA_963277665.1 of Viscum album. Lineage (NCBI taxonomy): Eukaryota > Viridiplantae > Streptophyta > Magnoliopsida > Santalales > Viscaceae > Viscum > Viscum album. Next base: position 1,475,648,724 of record OY728148.1, on the reverse strand, counting down.
AAGACTAGTAGTGAAAGGTTTTCAACAGAAGGAAGGTGTGGACTTCACTAAAAAAAATTCACCTGTAGTGAGGCTTACCACCATCCAGGTGGTTCTCAGTATTGCGGCATCAGAAGATTTGTACCTTGAGCAGCTTGATGTCAATACTTCTTTCCTTCATGGAGATTTGGAAGAGGATATCTACATGCAGCAGCTAGAGGGATATGTAGAGTCTGGGAAGGAAGTACTGGTGTGCAAAATCCATAAGAGCTTGTATGGGTTGAAGCAGACACTCAGACAGTGGAACAAAAAGTTTGATGCATTCATGACTAAAAATGCATACAAACGATGTGGCATGGATCAATTTTTATACATAAAATCCTTTGGTGGTGAATATATTATATTGATTCTATATATTGATGACATTATCATTGTAGGATCATGTATGTAGATGATTAATGAGCTGAAAGGGTAGTTGGCTGAGGAGTTTGAGAAGAAAGATCTTGAAGAAACTGGAAAGATTATGGGGATCAAGATCATGAGAGACCACATAGCTGGAACATTGGTGTTATCACAGACTGATTACATTGGGAAGGTTATGAGAAGATTCACTATGTTGGAAGCAAAGGTAGTCTCTATTTCTCTAGCGATTCATTTCAAACTATCAAAGGAGAAAGCACCAAAGACAACAGAATAGGTTTAGTACATGGAAAAAGTTCTATACGCATCAGCTATTGGAAGCCTGATGTATGCCATGGTCTGTACTCAACCATAAATCACTCATGCAGTGGGAGTTGTGAGCAGGTATATGGCTAACCCTGTAAAGCAACATTGGGAAGCTGTGAAGTGGATACTGAGGTATTTCAAGGGTAGAAAAGAGGTATCTTTGTGCTTTGGAAAAGGAAATTCATTGTAGGGGTATGTGGATGTTGACCATGGAGGGGCGTTGATAGTAGGAGGAGTACCACGGGTTATGTATTTACCTATGGAGGAACTACGATAAGTTAGATATCACAATTGTAGAAGGTGGTGGATTTAACCACCACAGAGGCAGAATACATTGGTGTAACAGAAGCTGGGAATCAGATGGTTTGGTTGAAGAACTTATTGGATGAATTGGGAAGAAAGTGAGAGGAGAATGTATTGAATTGTGACAGTCATAGGGTGATAAATCTTGCAAAGAACCCAGTATTTCATGCCCGGACGAAGCACATTCTGCTGAAGTATCATTTCATTAGAGGTTTGATATAGGATGGGTTGCTGACATTGTAGAAGATTTGTGGAACCAATAATCTAGCATACATGTTGACGAAGCTAATGGTGATATAGAAGTTGAGGCAATGTTGTGCCTCTATTGGTCTCCACTGATGAATTTAGGATGAGAGGCAGAATAAGGGAGGACACAGTGGGAGCACAAGAGGAAAATAGTTTGTATTTCATGAATCGTCAGGTTGAAAGTGAAGTTGTGAATGGAAAGCACGCCACTGGTGAGTGAAGAAGAGGAAGAACTTAGATTAAGTAAGTTTTCTTAGTCAGTGACATTGAAGCATAGCAGGTTAGTGGATTAGGCTCCAAGTGGGAGATTTTTGGATGGGTGTAGCCTGATCTGGTTGGTCCGAAGCATAGCAGCACAGTCGATCAGGCTCCAAGTGAAGACTTTGGAGTCAACTTTACTTTAAGCTTTTGGACTTTCAGTCAGCATCCACTGTAGCACTTTTGACTTGGGTGTCTACCTTTCACTATAGCGATGCGGACATACTGTGCAATAGTGGATCATCTTCTCCATTTGTATCCCATTTCAGGTTAGGGTTTCTATCTGAAAAAACCTTGTAATTGTGATCTCGATTTTAGTGAAGTTATTATGCATCTTTGTGGGTGTGGGGATTATTCACGAACCATGTAAATTTGTGTGTTTCGTGTGTTTTCTTTTCTTCTGCATTTTCTTTCTGTATCTCATTTCTGTCATTGCGACTCTTGACGTTTCACAACACAGAACACCCTCCTTATAGGTGTTAAGGTGTTAATCAAAGGAGTTTATATGAAGAAGATTTATCATTTTTAATTAAGTGTTTCTCCCTCAAATATCCTTCAACCATGCTAAAATAATAACTCCATTATCCACAATATACTAAGATGTTATTATGTTTGTAGCATGATCTATATCCATCTCCAATTCCATAAAATGGAAAAATAATTAATTGTTTGTGTGTACGTGTGAATTATCACATCCACTGACTAATATAGTTCATTTTCCATTACCGACTATCAAGAATGGTTATAATGGTGGAATTAATGTTTATATATGATATTAATGACATATTCATTACATTATTACTTTCCATGTGCATAAAAATGATAACCTCATTCGTGCATACCTGTGAACTATCACCTCCACGAAGAGATATGATTCGTTTTTAATCACTTCATCACATGGATAATATGTGTGTGTGTGTGTGTGTATTTAAATGATTAATATCATATTAATGGTATTATGATCATTCTAAAAATATAAAATAATATTTACCTTCTTTCCATAATTATCATTGAAAAATTAAAACATTACTCATGTGTATGTATGACTCGTCTCTATGATTATAACACACACAATCCATATTTTTTGTATTTTCAAATCCAACTAGATACAAAGTCATAATCCACCACTGCAAAAAACCAAATAACCGCACCCATTTTTTTCAAATTTCAAGATCCAAATTTCAAACAAAAATAACACCAATCTCAGGCAACGTGCCATCCCACTTCACGCGCCCCATCACTTCCTACCGCCATCCATCATCATCGTCATCAAAGAAAACCACCTTCCAAGAATCTTCACAATCATCACAATTCCATTTTTTCAAGATTCAAAAATAAAATAGATCTATCATGACAGCCTCGAGCCATGAACCTCCTCACATCGCGCACCCTGATAGAAAAAAGAAACCAGCATCCCCACCAGTTCGCCAACAATAACCACCTACCAGAAACCATCATCGTTGTAGAAACTACACCATGACAGAACAAGAACACAATCAACCAATCGAAGTAGGTCCAAAATTACCTCCACCAATACCAAAAGATCAACCACTGTAGGTCCAAAGTTAAGGATGAAGCCACCACTAGCGCGGATTTCTGAAACGAAGATGATCGCTCAAACTACATATCCTAGAACACTGTGAAAACCACAACTCAAGTCTGACTGAGAGAAGTACATAAGCCCCAGCCCAGTTGGTGAGGACTCCTTAAGTGCATCTATGAGACCCAGGTTAGAAACTAGGTGGAGGCATATATTCTGGGACTGTAGCAGTACTGTAGCAATCACTGTAGCAGTAATATGTGGTACTGTAGCAATGACTGTAGCGGTATTGTGAGGTATTGTAGTAGTTACTGTAGCAGTCGGAACTATTCACCTTGGGCCACCGGTTTGGGGTTGGAGTCCTTAAGGCCTTTGGGCCACCCAATCCTTCATGTTAGTAAGACTTTTGGGCCACCTTTAAGGCATTCGGGCCACCTCAAGGCCTTTGGGCCACATGATCAGTGCAGTTACCCCAGATAGACTCTGTAAAAAAGGATCAGCCCCAGAGGAGGATTCAGAGAAAGTGCACTCACCAGAGCAGAACCAAATGGATTTGGAAGAATGAAAGGGTATGGCTACGCCATCGGGACCAACCTGTGCTTGCACGGGAAGCCTAGCCAGATGGCCATGTGAATGTGGATAGCTACCATTACAATGCAGGTGTTGGGGAGGGGTAGTTCCTGATAGTTATAGTCTGGTTGAATTCCATAAGATCTTCAGGTCATGTAATCTCTTAAGCCTACGGGCCATGTAATATCTAAGTCTATGGGACTTTTAAGGGTTATCCCCCATCCCTTGAAAGGAGGGTTATCAAAAATAAATAAAAAATTAAGGCCTTCGGGCCATTCGGGGTAAGTTCGGCTGGCAGAAGAGTGTTGGGATCTTGATGCCAGAGCAGAGTAAAAGCATCGACACCCAACAACAATCGTCGTCGTGACCAGAAAACTCTTCCATTAGAACCATTACGGGCATCACCATCAGTGACTTCATCTCAACATATAAGAGGATCGGGAAACCATCATGAAGCAGAGATCCAAACATCATGATACCACCACATCCATTATACTTTAAAAGACACCACTGTGAGAGTCAAACCACCACAATCTACCACCGAACAGCCACTGAAAACCCAAAGAAAAACTAAAAGAGAACCACCAGCATTTGAATGAACAAAACCCATAAGTACTCGCACCCACTTTTCCTTCTCGAATCCACGATCACAAAGAATCATCTGATCAACACACAACCCAAGGGACCAGACCAACGCTGCTATAGGCTGGAAGGACCAGCACCCAGTCATAAGAGGACCACCGGAAATATAACCTAAAATACCTAGAAATGAGGCCACCACCAAGAAATTTCCTTCAGATCTAGAATGAGACACACTACTAGAAAATGGGGTTTTGGAGACCCCTGACATGGACGACCGCCATTGGAAGTCGCTATTGGTTCCCTATAGAAACCGCCAATGGCGGTCGCAATACTTCTCAAAAAAATCAGTGCCCCCCCCCTGATCCCAAATTCAAACCCTACCCCCTACCCCCATAGTCTCCCTTCCCCTCCCTTGTCACACCGGCTCCAGCTCCCCCGCACTGTCTCGCCTCCCTCGCAGCACTGGTGACGCCACACCACCGACGTCGCACCAACTCCACCTTCGGGTTCCGCCGACGCCATCGCCATCCCCTCCCTCGCCGCACCACCCATCCCCTCCCTCACTGCACCAGTGCTACCTCACCACCTCCTCCTCCAGCTCCCTACCATCATCGGCACCTGTCCGCTCCCTTGCCGTATAGCCTCCAACTCTGGCTCCCCTCCGTTTCCCCTCCTTTCCCTTGCAGTACCCCCTCTGGCTCCCCTCGGTTCTGAATTTGTCACGCTATAAGGTATGCCCTAATTTTTGTTTTAAGGTTTTAATTTTGTTCAATTTACATCATAAATTTGACATGCAAGAATATTATATAAATATTGGGAATTTTATGTGTATACAGGTTTGTATGCATGAAGAATTATGAAAAAATGTGTGTTGACAGTGTGTGAATGAGAAGACTTCACACTTTACTTGAAGTTGGAAGTTACATACAATGCAGAGTCCATGTATATGTTCATTGGATTGATATTATAAGTTGTGTTGTTATTTGATTTATACCATTCTTGAGTTTATCACATGTCTCTCTGTGTGTGTGTATCCCATGAGAAAATTTTTGAGGTTTGACCACATGTGTGTGCTTGCATAGCCCATGAGACCCATGTTTGAGTTTAATCACATGTGTTTCAATACTATAGGTTATTATTAATATTATATGATTTTACTTTATATGATATTAATCCATGATTCAATGTGACTTACTGTGTATATTTTAGAGGTCGAATTGAGATGGAATTTAGAGTGATGTATCAATATTTTTTCACATTATTATTATTTCCCACACTTTTATTGACCTAACACGTTGGGGGTATTTGGGTTTTTACTATATGACTTGAGATACCTGCCATGGATTATGATTTTTTATTTTTTATTGACGCTATTATGTTATTTTTTATCCTTTTCTTTATTGATACCAAGGGTATATTTTTTGCACTGATGACATTCAGACCCTTACTACTAGTAACAAACATCTTGCATAAAAGGATACCTGCTTGAGGACATGAGGAACATTGTATTGGACCCTGTGATCCAGCATGGGGCATCACATTCATTGTCCCACATATTCTCTATTTATAACATAAGTGAATATAGATTGGTATTTTTTTTGTTCTAGAATTGTATATATTTGATGTTATCCTTGATATAGATTAGTTAGTTTTCCATAAATTAGAAATTGATTGCTATATTTGATGGTTAATCTTTACTGCATCTGATGGAACAAAGGCAATGTGAATCCAAGAGGCAGTGAGAAATTATTTGTACAAATATACAGTTTCTCTGAGTTTGAGAAGACTGTTCATCACTAATTGATTTTGGGCACTTTCATCGCAAATTATATTTGTTGATTTATTGGTAGGAATTAACTTAGTCGCTAAGGTTGATAGTTCAAGATTGGTATTTGATGAATTTTTTTCATGTTCCACATATGCATGCAAGTTATAATATTCCTTTCTTGAAAAATGTTTACTCTATGGAATTATAGACCAAATTAATTCCTAATATAGTTTCTTGAATATAAAATCATCATTAGATTTACCATACCAACATGGTGGCGATGTCATCGGCTTTTACTTTCATTCCATTATCGATCCTCTTGTTTATTATTCAGAGATATAAAATGTTTATTTTATCGATGGTCCATATGCAATTAGAAAATATTAATTTTAAATTTATTTGATATGAAAAATGCATGTAATATGAAGTCTTGTGTAAATGTTTGTTATACAGATATTATTATGGATAAGAGTTGGATTGATCTTCCAAATTGAATGTCTAGAGAACATTTCAAGGGCATTATGCTGTTTATTGAGTTAAATGGAGGATTTCAAAGTGACTTTATTAGTTTTCCATGTAGAAAATGTGCAAACAGATATCAATTCACACAAGATACCATGAGGGAGCACCTATTCTTGAACAAATTTCTAAAAAATTATAAGAGTTGGACTCTTCATGGGGAAGAATATATTCGTCATCAAAATACAGATGTAGTTCAGATGGATGTTGATACGAGGATGAATGATCCAATGCATGAAATGCTTACTGAAATGGTAAGTGGGTTGGCTCTTGAAGGAATTGACATCCAGAATGTTGAGACCGGTGAGATAAATCTGCACTCTGGTGCAGATCATGATTCGAGGAGGTTTTATGAAGTACTTGATGATGAAAAAACAGAATTATATCTTAGATGTACTGATTACAATAAATTTTCATTTATCATGGAGTTGTTTCATTTGAAGACTTTGAATCAGTGGTTAGACACATCATTTGACATACTATAGGTGTTATTGAAAAAGGTTCTTCCTGTCGACACTAAGATTCCTAAGTCGTATTACCATGCTCGTAAGTTGACAGAGAACTTAGGTTTTACATATGTGACCATAGATTCATGTGAAAACAACTTTATATTGTTTAAAAAAGAAACTGCCCATTTGGATATTTGTACGGTCTGTGACACTTCAAGGTGGAAAGAGAACAGGGGAAATTAGACTCATCAAAGTCAGACTGTGAAACAGGGAAAACCAGTTGCTTTAAATAAAATGCATTACTTTCCCCTAAATCCAAGGTTGAAAAGATTTTTTTATGTCATCTAAATTTTATAATGTAATGAGATGGCATGTAGAAAGAAATCAGGAAAGTGATATGTTAACCCACCCAGTAGACTCTCATGCATAGAAGGATTTCGATAAGAGACGCCCCAAATTTGCTTAAGATGTTCGTAATGTCCGATTGGGGTTGGCAGTAGATGGTTTCAATCCATTCAATTCTATGGTTTGTGTAACTTGTAGCACATGGACTCTGGTGTTGGTTCCATATAATCTTCCTTCGTGGCTTTGTATGAAAAATAAATTATATTAATTTCCACTCTTATTGATGGACCTAAAAGTCTAGGGGATAAGATTGATGTTAACCTTCAACCATTGATTGATGAGTTGAATGAATTTTGGGGCGATGGTGTGATGACTTATGACTGTGAAATGAATGAAATGTTCAAACTACAAGCTGCTTTATTGTGTAAAATCAATGACTTCCCAGTGTATGAAAATTTATCAGGATGGAGTACGAAAGGGGAATTTGTTTTCCCTTATTGCAATAAAATTAAATAATATGTATGGATTAAACATTCCAAAAAATGGGAATATATGGGTCACAAATGTTCTCTCTCCCCTCATCACAGGTTCAGAAAGGACAGAGTGGCATTTGATGGTTCTAGAGAGTTTAGCCCAGTACCAATGATCATGATAAGAGTCAAAATGTTATCACAAATTGAGGAAGAAAACATCCGCATGGTATATGATTTTCAGGATTTGGTGGCTCATTCATTACCTAATATTCATGGTGCGGGTAGATAGCGCAGTCACAATTGGAAAAAAGAAAAGTATTTTTTAAAATCTTTCCTATTATAAAACTAACATGCTAAGGCATAATTTGGATGTCATGCACATTGAAAAAAAAATGTTTGTTGTAATATATTGTGGACCATTTTATGTGTTAGTGGAAAATCAAAGGATAGTGTTAATGAACATTGTGATTTGGAAGAAATGGGTTTAAGGAAGTAATTGCATTTACAGTTAGTTTAGGGAAACAAGGCATATATGCCTGATGCATAGTATACGATGACTACAAAGGATAAAGAGACATTTCTTTCCATTTTGAAGATGTTCAAGGTGTCTGATGGTTACTCTTCTAATATTTCAAAGTGTGTGAATCTTACGAGTAGGACATTGCAAGGGTTGAAAAGTCATGACAATCTTATACTACTTCAGTAGTTGATTCCAATCACAATTTGTGATTTTTTATCCCCCAATGTTGTTCAAATGTTGATTTAGATGAGTAATTTTTTTAGACAACTTTGTTTAAAAAATCAACAGATGAGTGATTTAAAAAGTTTGTAGGACCGAATTGTACTTACGCTCTTTCACTTTGAGAAAATGTTTCCCCGCTCATTTTTCGATGTTATGGTTCACTTGACAGTGCACCTAACTGATGAAGTAATGGTTGTTAGTCCAATGAAATTCAGGTGGATGTATCCTATTGAGCGGTATCTGAATACATTGAAATGATTTGTACGCAAAAGAGCTCGTCTGGAGGCATCAATAGCCAATGGCTATTTGATGGATGAGTGTAGTACTTTCTGTGCAGAATATCTTATGGATGTTGAAAAAAAATTAGATAATTCATCTCGGATTAATGATGGTCCATTTGGAGAAGGAACCATATTTGATATAGACAACATCAAGTAGATACAAGCACATCGATATATCTTGTTCAATACTCCATCAGTTTCACCATTAATGCAGTAAGTGTCTTAGCACTTTTATTGTTTAACTTTTACATGTTTTGTTTTCATAAGTTGATCATTTAAACATCGCGTTATCATTTTTAGGAAATACATAAATGAGCTAAAAGAAGACATGTCTCGTGCGATTGAGTATCAAATTCAACCATCTCATTATGCATCATTTCATGATTGGTTCAAGGATTTTGTACATATAAATTGATTTTCATTATGATTGAAGTGTTATACTAATTTCTTTCTGCATAAATCATTATTGAATTCTGTGAATTATGTAGGTTCATAACCTGAGGGAGTTAGGTGACCCCACGCTAACTGAAGAATTTATCTAACTAGTTGAGGGTCCATTTATAACGGCTCGTCGTTATAAATCTATAGATGCTAATGGTTTTCGATTTTACATTAAATATGTTAACAAAAAATGAGCAACAAAAAATAGTGGCATCAGTTGTCCATCTGTTGATTATGGTTATTACTATGGTCAATTGACAGACATCATTGAAGTTGTATATGTACATGGGTTGAAGTAGATATTGTTAAAGCTTAATTGGGTTGATCCAGTGCGTGGAAGTAAAGTCGATCAATATCAATTTACATTGTTGAATTTTAACTATATGTTATACAAAAATGAACGAGTTGATAATGAACCTTCCATTTTGACATCAAAGGTGAAACAAGTATTCTTTGTTACTTTGCCTTTGAATCCTAGTTGGCAAGTTGTTGGGAAAATTTCCTAGCAGAGAGTGTTTTTATTTGAACAATATGAACCCGATACTGTTCCCTTTGTTTCCCAATAGCTTGATCAACATACCGTAGTTCAACTTTAAGAAGATATTTATTGGGTTAAAGCGGTTGTTGGAGGAGAAACGGTCGATTTTCATGTTTAATGAAAGGTATAATTGTTTTCCCACTCTTCAGTTAAAATCCTTTTTTTAAAATTGTTTAAAACAACCCAAAACTAATTTGGTACATAAGCATTTTTATTTATTATTAGTCAAAATTAACCTTATGTTTGATCCTTTTTTATGGATTCCCTTGGAAACCCCCCCCCCCTCACAGACAGCCCCCCCCCCCTCTCGGACAGTCCAACCCCCAAGACTCCCCCCGGATACCACCCCACCCCCCAACCCCTCGACAGCCCCACCCCACTCCCCCCCAGATAGCCCACCCCCCCATAACTCCCCCTAAACAGGCCCTTGACAGCCCCACCACACCCCCAGACCCTCCCCACTCCCAACCCCCCTCCTGGACAGCCCACCCCCCATATCTCCCCCCAGACAGCCCCACCACACCCCCCCCCCAGCCCCTCCCCACTCCCAACCCCCCCTCCTGGACAGCCCACCCCCATAACTCCCCCCAAACAGCCCCACCACACCCCCCCAGCCCCTCCCCACTCCCATCCCCCCTCCCGGACAGCGCACCCCCCTATAACTCTCCCTGGACAGCCCCAACACACCCCCCCCCAGACCCTCCCCACTCCCAACCCCCCTCCCGGACAGACCACCCCCCATAACTCCCCCCAAACAGCCCTCGGACAGCCCCACCACACCCCCCCCAGCCCCTCCCCACTCCCAACCCCCCTCCCAGACAGCCCACCCCCCATAACTCCCCTCGAACAGCCCCCTAACATCCCCACCACACCCCCTATCCCCTCTCCACTCCCAACCCCCCTCCTGGACAGCCCACCCCCCATAACTCCCCCCAGACAGCCCCACCACACCCCCAGCCCCCCAGCCCCTCCCCACTCCCAACCCCCCTCTCGGATCTCCACTCCCAACCCCCCATAACTCCCCCCGGACGACCCCTGGATAGCCCCACCACACCCCCCAGCCCCTCCCCACTCCCAACACCCCTCCCAGTCAGCCCAACCCCATAACTCCCCCCCCCGGATGGCCCCTAGATATCCCCACCACACCCCCCATACCCTCCCCAATCCCAACCCCCCTCCCGGATAGACAACCCCACATAACTCCCCCCCGGATGGCCCTTGGATATCCCCACAACACCCCCACCCCCTCCCCACTCCCAACCCCCCTCCCAGACATCCCACGCCCCATAACTCCCCCTAGATAGCCCCTGGACAACCCCACCACACCCCCCAACCCCTCCCCACTCCTAACCCCCCTCCCGAACAGCCCACCCCCCAGAACTCCTCCCTGACAGCCCATGAACAGCCCCACCATACCCCCAGCCCCACCCCACTCCCAACCCCCCTCCCAGAGATCCCACCCCCCATAACACCCCCCAGACAGCCCCTGGATAGCCCCACCACACCCCCACCCCCCCCCCCACTCCCAACCCCCCTCCTGGACAACCCACCCCCCATAACTCCCCCCAGACATCCCCTGGATAGCCTCACCACCCCCCCCACCCCCCAGCCCCTCCCCATTCCCAACCCCCCTCCCGGACAGCCCACCCCCCAAATCACTTCGCGTTAAAATAACCTTCTAAATACAAGCCTTTTTGTACATAATTTTATTTCAGTTCTATTAAGTTTCTGATATTTTAAAATCCTATCCCTTTTTGTTTTATTAACAACTATATAAGTTTTATTTTTTAAAAAACAATCCAATTTATCTTTTTGACACTTTGTATGCTCCCCTTATTAATGTTTACTACAACTGCAGACATGTCAGGGGAACAAGCAGCACATCCACATCATCCATTTGAGTCATATATGCACATCTGTCAAATTATGTATAAAATTGTTTTCAACAGGATCGGACTCGACCGCTTCTTCCTCTCACAAGAGAGGCCCTGGTTGTGGCATTTCATCATGGAATTCTGACATGACCATTGATGTATCATTTGACGAGCGATTTCATCTTTTGGGACTGACTGCCCCTATATTTATCCATCAACTGGGTCATATCATATGTAACCCACATCGATTTCCATTGACCACAAGTGAGTGGGCTTTGATCCCTCATGATACATTAGATCATCTTTGGAGGGAAGTTTAGGTAAGAAGACCATTTTAGTTTCTTTCCTATGATTAAAAAATATTAACATGTGTGATTTTTTTCTTAAATAGAATAATATAAAACTGTGCCCTGATGAGTTTTGGCCAATTTTTATGGGAAAATGTAGTAAGATGTGGAAATATTTTAAAGGAAAAATCAAGAGGGAGCATTAGGTACCAAACGTGGGTGCCCCAGACATTCTGTAAAAAGTCCCGAGAGGTGTTCTCTCGTCTCAGTGGAGTGACTTAGTTGCATATTGGTCTATTGAGGCTATTGTGGTTAGTATATTTATTTTGGTATATATATTTTCAAGAATGTGTGACATCATATTTGTTTGAAATTTAAATTAATTGAATGTAGGAGGTGTCACCACGCCATTCTGAGAATTGAGCGTTGTAGGGACCACCTCACAGGCTCAAGACTCATCACGTGTCTCAGATCCGACATGATGTATTTATTATTCATTTTTTAGTTTATTATTTAATATGTTTTTGTGTTATATTTTTATATTTTATTGGTATACAGTTATAGGAGTAAGGTGCACTGACTGATAAAATGTTGGTGTGGATGAGAACTCATGATCGAAATGATCCAGAGGTTGCGGCTCTTATAGTAAGTGATTCTACTCATTACCAATACTTACATGAATCAATATATAAACATATATATGTATATATATTTAAATATTGCACATGCTAAATTTGAAGTTGAGTTAGAACAGCTGCCATAGGACCAGCGACAACTTCCCATGCGAAGGGATGAGATATTCCAATGCATTATTGGTCATAACAGGCATGGATATAGTTTGTCTTATGGAACGAGGATTCCTCATTTTGTATTATCACGTATTGAGGTTGTCGATCATTTTGTTGCTCGGATGACACAGAAGCTGTCAGATTTTGAGACACGGTTGCGTGCTTCCGAGGAGGTAAATGCGCAATTGATCGTTGAGGTTAGAACATTGCGGGAATATTTGTGTCTGGGTGATGGTGCAGGGGATCATATGATTCAGGTTCATACTGAATTTATTTATTTGATTTCTATTATTTTTGTTATTAAAATCTTTATAATTTTTATTTGTTGTAAGCCCCTGGCACACCGGAAGGAGGTAGCAGGCATGGCCACGCATGACGCATCATATTCACGATGTGTGTATCTTTTATATTTATTATTGAATTAATGTTATATATTGATTTAGACTTTAAATGTATAATTTTTTGAGATTAGAACAATTTATGTTTTTAAAAACTCCACAATTTTTTAATTTTATGAGTATGATCAGTAATTGGATACTTTATTGTGATAGATAATTTCTTAGAATCCCCATTGGAGGACTGGAATTAGGCTAGGTGGCCCAATGGCATAATGACTTAATGGACCAATGGCCCAATGGCCTATTGGCCTAAGGGCCGAATGGCCTACTGGATCTCAAGGTAATTTCAAAGGGCTTGAACTTCTCTCACATATGGTTTCTCTTATATTTGTTGCGGAATCGTCGGGAGACACAACGACAGAAATGAGGAAAAAAACGAAAGAAATAAAGAAAAAGGACACAACGATTTACACGGTTCAGGAAAAATCCCTACGTCCACGGGAGAGGCGGAATTTCACTATGAGTCGGAAGCACAAAATTACAGAGGATTTCAGTCGTAACCCTAGCCTGAAAATGGGCTATAAAACAATGGAGAAGACGATCACTGTTCGAAAAGTGGTCCGCATCGCTACAGTGAACGGCGGATGGCTTTGTCAAAAGTTCTACAATAAAGTTGACCCCGAAGTCCACACCGCTACAGTGCTTGAGGGCTACAAGAATTCGACCCAACCAGATCGGGAAACACCAATCCAACGATCTCCCACTTGTAGCATGATCTGTTTTACTACTATGCTTCGATGCAACTGATGAAAACAACCTACTTAATCTAAGTTCTTCCTCTTCTTCACTCACCAGTGGCGTGCTTTCCATTCACAGATTCATGAAATACAAACTGTTTTCCTCTTGTGCTCCTAGCAGGTCCTCCATCATTCTGCCTCTCATACTTCGTTCATCAGTGGAGACCAATAGAGGCACAGCAGTGCCTCAACTTCTGTATCACCATTGGCTTTGTCAACATGTCTGCTGGATTATTCGTTCCACAGATCTTCTGTAAAGTCAGCAACCCATCCTGTATAAAACCTCTGATGAAATGGTACTTCAATTGAATGTGCTTCATCTGAGCATGAAATACTGGGTTCTTGGCAAGATGTATAGCACTCTGACTATCACAGTGCAATACATTCTCCTCTCGCTTTCTTCCCAATTCATCCATGAAGCTCTTCATCCAAACCATCTCTTTCCCAGCTTCTATTACAGCAATGTATTCTGCCTCTGTGGTGGATAAAGCCACCACCTTTTGCAATTGTGATATCCAACTTACCGTAGTTTCTCCATAGGTAAAGACATAACCCGTGGTACTCCTCCTGCTATCAACATCGCCTCCAAGGTCAGCATCCACATACCCCTGCAATGAAGTTCCTTTCCCAAAGCACAGAGATACCTCCTTACTGTCTTTCAAATACCTATGTATCCACTTCACAGCTTCCCAATGTTGTTTTCCAGGGTTATCCGTATACCTGCTCACAACTCCCACTGCATGAGCAATGTCAGGTCGAGTACAGACCATGGCATACATCAGGCTTCCCACAGCTGATGCGTATGGAACTTTTTCCATGTACTCCACCTCTTCTACCGTCTTCAGTGATTGCTCCTTTGATAGTTTGAAGTGGCTCTCCAGGGGAATAGAGACTGCCTTTGCTTACAGCATGTTGAATCTTCTCATAACCTTACCAATGTAATCATCCTATGACAACATTAAATTTCCAGTTATGCGGTCTCTCTTGATCTTCATTCCCAGAATCTTTCCAGCTTATCCAAGATCCTTCATTTCAAACTCCTCATCCAACTGCCCTTTCAGCTCATTAATCCTCTACATACATGATCCTACAATAAGCATGTCTTCCACATACAGAAGCAATATAATATATTAATCACCGAAAGACTTGATGTAGCAACACTAATCCATGCCACATTGTTTATATTCATTTTTATACATAAATGAATCAAACTTCTTGTTCCACTGTCTCAGTGCCTACTTCAGTCCATATAAGCTCTTCTGGAGTTTGCACACCAAGTCTTCCTTTCCAGACTCTACATATCCCTCTGGCTGCTGCATGTAGATATCTTCCTCCAAATCTCCATGAAGGAAAGCAGTCTTGACATCAAGCTGCTCAAGCTGAAAATCCTCTGACGCCACAATGCTAAGAACCACCCGGATGGTGGTAAGCTTTACTACTGGTGAGAATATTTTCGTGAAATCCACTCCCTCCTTCTGTTGGAAGCCTTTTACCACCAGCCTTGCCTTGAACCTCCTCTTTCCATCATGCTCTTCCTTCACCCGGTAGACCCACTTGTTCTGCAATGCTTTTTTTCCTTCTGGTAGGGATGTCAACTCCCAAGTGTTGTTGTCATGCAATGAGGAAATCTCCTCCTTCATTGCCAGCTCCCACTTGCTTGACTCCTTCAGCTGCATTGCTTCTTCAAAGCATTCTGGTTCTCCACCGCCAGTCAATAACAGATAATGCAATGATGGTGAATACCTCTGCACGGGCCTTCTCACCCTTGATGATCTCCTCAACTCCACTGGAGTAGTAGGTTCCACCGGTTCGGATCTCTCAAGCTCAGACACACCTTCAAGCTCCACTTGCTTTTTGTATTCTGATTCAATGTTATCATTTTCATCTTCAAATACATGGAGATCTTTGTACATGACACCTTCATTGAATACCACGTTTTGGCTCCTGATGACCATCCTGTTGAGATCATCCCAAAAGTGATACCCAAACTCCTCACCACCATAGCCAATAAAGAAACATTTTTTGTACTTGGCATCAAGCTTGTCCCTTTCATTAGCATCAACATGAACATATGCGAAACTGCCAAAGACTTGTAAATGTGAGAGTCTTACCACCTTACCAGACTAGAGTTCCTCGGGTAGACATTCCCCCATTGGCAAAGAGGGACTCCTGTTTATGAGATATGCTGCCATATTCACTGCATTAGCCCAAAAGGTCTTGGGTAACCCTGAATGCAGCCTCATGCTCCTGGCACATTCATTCAGTGTCCTATTCATCCTCTCGGCCACACCGTTCTGTTGTGGTGTTCTTGGGATTGTCTTCTCCCACCAAATTTCATTTTCAGAACAAAATTCTCTGAACTCCTGACTGCCATACTCTCCACCGTTGTCAGACCTCAAACATTTTAGCTTTTCTCCTGACTCGTTCTCCACCATGACTTTCCACTTCTGAAATATCTTAAACACATCAGATTTTTTCTTCAGAAATTAAACTCATACCTTCCTCGTTGAGTCATCGATGAATGTCACATAATATTGTGACCCTCCGAGGGATGGTACTAGTGCAGGCCCCCAAACATCTGTATGCACCAGGTCCAGCTTTCCAGCCTTCGGTGTTTTGCCTCCTTTTGCAAAGGACACCTTCTTCTGCTTTCCAAAGATGAAATCTTCACAAAAGCCTACTTCCACTGACTTCAACTCTGGTAGCAACCCTTTTGTTTCCAGCACCTTCATCCCCTTTTCACTCATGTGGCTGAGTCTGTAGTGACACAGTTGAGAACCTCCGACAGCTTCCAGTGATGCAGCCATGTCCATGCAAGTTTCTGTCATGTTGTACAGGGTTCCATTCTTTGCTCCCCGAGCTATGACCATATCTCCTTTGGTGATCTTCCATGCACCACCAGTGAACGTGGTACTCAACCCTACATCATCAAGTTGTCCCATAGAAATGAGATTTCTTTTTAAACCAGGGATGTACCTCACGTTTTCCAGAACCAGAAAGCTCCCACTATTGGTCTTGATCTGTGCATCTCCTTTCCCCACAATCTGCAAGGGCTCGTCATCAGCAAGATGCACCTTGCCAAAATTTCCAGAAACAAAATTGTTCAGGAAACCCTTCTCCGATGTAGAATGGAAAGACGCCCTAGAGTCTAAAATCCAAGACTCCATTGAGCTGTCCATGCTGAGAAGTAGCACGTCATCAGTTCCCTCAGCTACGGCGTTTGCTCCACTGGTTTCAGGTCCCTTCCGGTTATCTCTGCATTCCTTCTTGTCATGTCCTTTCTTCCCGCATGTCCAGCAGGTAGGACCAGTCCCCTTTGCCTTTTCTATGCTCTTTCCTCTTGACTTCGATCGTCCTCTACGATTGTCCTGCTGTGGGTACCTTCCTCTTTCTTCAACGTTCAAAGCAGAACTAGAGAATTTGCCTGATTCTCTTCTTCAAACATCCTCACTAAGGATTAGGTCCCATATGTCTTTCAGAGCCATCTTCATATTCCCCGAAGTGCTACTCACAGCTGTTACAGTTTCTTACCAACTTTTAGGTAATGAAGATAATAAAACCAGATCACATACCTCATCACCAAGATCAATGTCCACCGATGACAACTGACTTATGATGGTATTGAACTCGTTGATATGATCTGCAACAGGTCTCCCTTCAACCATTTTCAAGTTGAACAATCATCGTATCAAATGCACCTTATTTACCACAGAAGGATTCTTGTACATATGTGTGAGGGATTTCATCAGGTACACCATCTTCTTCTCTTCTATGATGTTGAATGCCGCGTTTTTTGCCAACATCAGGCGCACAACACCCGGAACCTATCCGTCCAGTAGCTCCCACTCCGACTTCTCCATGTCCACTGGCTTCACACCCAGAAGTGGCAAGTGCATCTTTTTCTGATAAAGATAATCCTCGATCTGCATCCTCCAGAAACTGAAATTAGTTCCATCAAAGTGATCGATCTTCACTTTTCCTTCATCCAGAGCCATCGTTGGAGAATTCCGAACCTCCTATGATACCAGTTGTTGCGGAATCTTCGGGAGACACAACGACAGAAATGAGGAAAAAGCGAAAGAAATAAAGCAAAAGGACACAACGATTTACGTGGTTCGGGAAAAATCCCTACGTCCACGGGAGAGGTGGAATTTCACTATGAGTCAGAAGCGCAAAATTACAGAGGATTTCAGTCATAACCCTTGCCTGAAAATGGGCTATAAAACAATGGAGAAGACGATCATTGTTCGAAAAGTGGTCTGCGTTGCTACAGTGAACAGCGGCTGGCTTTGTCAAAAGTGCTACAGTAAAGTTGACCCCAGAGTCCACGCTGCTACAGTGCCTATCACTGTTGCGGGCCACAAGTATTCAGCCCAACCGAATCGGGAAACACCAATCTAACAGCTCTTGTAGTAGTGGATCGACTAAGTAAGTATGCCCATTTTATTCCACTGAAAACACCCCCACACAACTAAGATTGTTGTTGATATGTTTATAAAGGAAATTGATAATTACATAGAATACCCAGTGCTACAGTTAGTGACAAGCGCCCAGTGTTTATTGGTTTGTTTTGGAAAGAACTTTTTAAATTACAAGAAACAATTCTGAAAATGAGCTCTTTATATCACCCGCAGAATGATGGACAGACTTAGGTTGTTTATGAGCGCAAGCCTTCACACATTTTGCATTACACTAAAGCGGAGGCACTGGAAAAAGTGGTGAAAAATGAATTGATGGAAAGGGATGAAGCATTACAACAACTAAAGGAAAATTTATGGACTCAACAAATTATGAAAAAATAACAAACATAGAAGGAAAGAGAATTATATTGGAGTTGTTGTCCTAGAACCAATAATTTGTACATTGATTACATGAATATTTAATGTATTTAAATATTAAACATCTTATTACATATTGTTCATTGTTCTGCATGACTATAATGTAATAATGTCCTAAATTATTTGTTACATTAATAAAGTCATAGCAGTTCTCTGTTATGATGAGAACCTTGAAATGCTATGACAATATTTTTAAATATAGTTCTGCGGTTGGATGACATACTATGATAGGACACATAATATATAGACCATCAGGTGCGAGTATTAGTAAGCATATGAGACTTTTTCTCATGAAATTCGCACTTGATAATCTCCAAGATAGGATATTATAGGAACAGACCAGCCAGTAGGAATTCCGCATGTTTTGATGTCATCATATATTCCTATCTGCGACCGTGTGTAATGGTTCTTAGACTTTAAGATTATCATTAATACGTGTTATGACTCGCACACTTAGATTTTCTAACGAAAACTATCACGCCATATGTTGGCGGGAAGTAGGATACGTTGGGTGCATCACGAATGACATGTTATTAATGGATAAGTCGAGTAAGGATTTGTCTCTTCCATTTATGAAAGTTAATATCTCTATCCTTTGATTGAAATAAAACCATCGCCCTAAATTTCATGGTCATGGTATAATGATGAGTTTATTTCAAGTAGTCAAAGAATGGCGTATCAAGTATATAGGTTGATAACACTACCATGAAACCTTCTTGATAAGATATTGTGACAAAGGGATTATATTACACAGTGAGCGTTCATATGTGGATGTCGTCATTGCGACTTTAAGTTCTTTCTCTTGGGTTCCTTGACTCGTTGCTAGACAGTAATCTTGGACTTTAGGCAAACTCACCTAATGCCAACGAGAAAGAATCCTAAAGGGTCACACATTAAGTGTTTCTAGTGGTCTCGATTAAATTCTATTTGAATTTAAGTAATGGAATAAATATTATTCTCAAAACCGAGGAATAATTTTATTCAAGTTAAAATGATCGCATAAATTAAATAAATATTTATTCACAAAATTTTGAATAAAATTTATTTATTTATTTTATTGAATATTGAATAGATATTTATGTACTAGTTTGTAAATAAAAATATTTATTTAAGAGAATAAAATATTTTATTCAGATGTTCAATAAATGAAAGAAGAGTTTGAACGAACCAAGACTGTATCCAATGATAAATTAATTATTTACAAGTCGGTGAATAATGTTTATCCAGTTGGAACAAGAAATAATAATAATAATGCTATCATTATATGAAATGAGATTTCATTTATGGTTCTATTTTGAGCAAGTTGGCGCACCACAGATAATGGTGTTGTTATTGTTATTATGTGGCATGAGTTTTCTCTAATAGTTATTGTTGTTGGTTAATTCTCCTTCCCTCAATGTGAGGTGGAGACATTCTTTTATAGATGAGTAAAACTAATTACAAGGAGGGTAAGTCCGATGTGGGACTCAGAAATACCCATTAAACTTAAATGGGGTCCAACACTCCCCCTCAAGATGAACATGCCCAGATTGGATTGAGTCCCACAAAGAAAAAAGAAGACAAGACACAAAGACCATCTCAGACTCCCCCTCAAGCTGGGCCATGGAGGCTGTGAATACTCAGCCTAGTAGTGAGAGAGTCAAGGTGAGCTCCCGGGAGGCCTTTGGTGAAGAGTTTAGCAAGCTGATCCGCCGTCAGAATATGGCCAAAGTTGATATGGTTCTGCTCGAGATAGTGGCGAAGAAAGTGGCAGTTCACCTCGATATGCTTCGTCCGTTCATGGAAGACGAGATTCGAGTCAATCTTTGTGGCTGCCTGATTATCACACCAGATATGAGCAGAAGTCTGTGTCGGGAAGCCGAGCTCTTGGAGGAGGTGACAGAGTCAGAGGATCTCAGTGGTGACCGTGGCCATGGCACGGTATTCGGCCTCAGAACTCGATCTAGAGACGATAGTATGCTTCTTGATGCGCCAAGAGATTAGGTTACCGGTGAAGAACACGGCGAATCCTGAAGTAGACTTGTGGGTAGCAAGGAAACTGGCATAGTCCGCATTACAGAAAGCCTCAACATCAAGATGATCATGATGTGAGTACCGAAGGCCACGGGCAGGGTCTTTCATGATGTATTTGGCAATGCGGAGGACAACATCCCACTGAGATTTGGTTGGATGCTCCATGAACTGGATGACTTTTCCAACTGCGCAGGCAATGTCAGGTCGCGTCATGGTGAGGTAGTTAAGTGTAAGAACCCGGGTTTTTAGAAACGGGTCAAATTCTGACCCTGTTTAAACTTTTTGACTGGTTTTTGAGAAGTCTGAAAAATCTGGGCAGTTTTTGGAAATTTCCAGACTACACGCCGTGTACTTTAAGTACACGTCGTGTATGAGTTACCCGAGTGACCGGCCGTGTGCTCACCAAGTACATGTCGTGTAAAGACCATGTAGAAGTGTCTTACTACACGGTGTATATTTATAGACACGATGTTTATCCCTTACCCGTGTGAGGCCAAGTACATGTCGTGTGGTGTCCAGGTGTAAATTTCCATCTACACGGCATGTAGTCTTCCTTGACACGCCATGTACCTTTGTCCCGTGTAGCGGCCGAGACCCTGACCATGTGTTGACCGTGTACACATTCCACGCCGTGTGCTGGACTCCGCTTAAGTCAGAGTACGGAAACACATCTACACGGTGTGTACTTTGGAAATACACGCCGTGTACTTTTTTTTATTTGATCGTTCGAGACTTCGTCGTGTCTTAATTCTAGAACACCCTTCTTCTTCCCCTTTGGACGAACCCTTCGTCTGAAAACCACCGAAAAACACAAACCCTTCTAGAATCGTCATACGACCTTCGTTATTCGATCCGTCGGTGGCAGCGGGACCGCATCGAAAAGGCTAACCCCGCGCACCCTTCTTTGTCTTTGATCCCTCACCTATTTCTCTGTAGATTCCATCCGAATGGAATTGACGGATTTGACGGAAATGCAGATCTACCACGATTCAGTCCGATTCAGAGGCTGAAATCAAAGGAGTGTCATCGTACGAGTACGAGGTGGGTGGTGCATACCTTCTTTCGTATTTTCGTAGACAATTTAGGGTTGCAACCTCTAGGTGCGACGTTGGGTGTTGAGTGAAACCCTGTTTATTTGTTGTTAATTAATTATCTGCATGGTGGGATGCCTCTGGGTATTCCCTGACCCTTGTTGTGCTGGAGAAAGGTCGGGTGAGAGGTCATGGCTCGTTTGGGGCAATTCGCCCAGGGGTGCTGAAATGCGTATGTTTTGGACCAGTATTTAAACTGCTAATTTTAGACTTCTTTTGTTGCTATTGGATTAAACTACTGAGTTTGATTTTTTTTATAGAGTGCTATCAATTGTTTAAGGAATTTAATGACCTTAGGTACTGGTATGGTTTGGCGTAAGTTAGTGCAATTAATTTTTTAGTAATTGTCTGTTCAAGTAATGCTTGAGTATAGTTATGAAATGTGTGATATTATCTGTGTTGAACTGCTCGTTGTGTTGGGTGTGGCCTGGATATTTGTTGAGTGATGAGGATCACAGGTTGGGGCTTTGGCTCGGGTTACTTTGGGTGGTTGCTACCACGGGATTGGGCGTCATAGACGTCGGTTGAGGCAGTCGGACTGT
Source organism: Viscum album (assembly GCA_963277665.1). Classification (NCBI taxonomy): domain Eukaryota; kingdom Viridiplantae; phylum Streptophyta; class Magnoliopsida; order Santalales; family Viscaceae; genus Viscum; species Viscum album. Next base: position 1,475,626,396 of record OY728148.1, on the reverse strand, counting down.
CAGGTTGGGCTTAGCCCGGGTTACTTGGATGGCGAGGCCATCAGACTTGAGCGACAGGTTCGCAGGGACACGAGGTGTCAGATGTGTGGTGGATTGGGAACTTATTGAGGTGATTACCGCTCATCGGGTACTTTTGAGTAGTGTGCACACAGATAGACTCCGAGATAAGGTGGTATGGCCACTCGCTGGGTAGAGGCCCCCGATAGTTGCGGCTAGGTATTTTTGGTTTGGGGGGTGCTTGCCATAGGAAGCCACGTGGAAGGTGAGGAGCCTTCCGGAGACATCTTTGAGGCGGTCAAGTTGGGGGAAGAGGATCACCATGATTTGAGGGAATACATCGTTGTCCCTCTGATTATCTTTTGAGGACAGGTATCGTTGTTCCTCCGGATGTTGTGCCATGGAAAGATTGAGCTTTCGAGCTGGGTTACGACGGTTGGGAATGCCTTCGGGACGTCGATACTTGAGACACATGGTGTCAGGTGGCACGAGGTGCCGGGCTAGAGACCAAAGATTCCGGCATTGGCCGAAGCAGGTGACACTTCCTGGTGGCTGCTGAGCACCAGTGAAGTCTTTGTTTACTTTTGGGCATTGCATTGTTTACTATTTTTCTTATATAAGCATGTCTGCCTAAACACTTATATTAGGTATGCACATCTGGGTGGTATCCTACTGAGACTTGTCTCACACCCTACACGGGCCCTTCGGGATGCGTGTAGACTTTATGAAATTGCATGCAGGTAGAGGGTCAGCCTCAGGAGCTGGATCGTAGTGTTATTGCATGGAGATGGTATGGACCTTGAGGTTGTGCCTTGCTGGAGTTACCTTGTTTAGTTTTTCCACTTGTATCAGCATGCTTACTTTGTATTGTAGCTACTACTGGTCAGCCATTGGCACCGTCATATGTATATTGATTGTCTGACTTGCTTGGATGCATGCTTGGTTGTTTTAGCAGTTATTGCAGTTGATTTCTGGCATGATGTTCTGTTTACTTTCCGCTGTTGTTGCTTCTATATTGTTTCCGCTCTGCGGGTCTGGTTTGAGTCTGCTGAGTCATTTATTTCCGCTGCATATTTTAGTTTAACACTTGGACCACTACCTTTAATTCCTCTGAGAGGGTATAGCCTCCCCACTATAACTATTTAGACCCTCGCTGCTAGTCGTCGGCCTTTAGCGTTCAGGGGAGGTGCGCTTAAGGTAGTAACACCCGACCCGTTCGGCACTGTTCGGGTGGCTGGCCGAATCCGGGTCATTACATTAAGTTTAACCACCAGACGTCGATAGCTCTCGGGGTGAGAAAATTGTTCCGAGTTAGTATGGAGAGATCGTTCCCCAGGCTCAAGTGGAGTGTCCACTGCAGTCGTTGTGCTCAAACCTACATCATGCAAGATATCAAGAGCATATTTGCATTGGCAGAGAGATATAGTGTCCTCCGAATGGGAGACCTCGATGCCAAGGAAGTAGGTGAGGGGACCCAGATCTTTGGTGTGAAAGCGGTGGTGGAGGTGCGCCTTGAGGTTGGCGATTCCTATGAAGTCACTCCCTATGATGATGATATCATCAACATAGACCACGAGAAAGATACATCCATGTGTCGTCGTACGGAAGAAGAAGGTGTGATCTTTCATACTGCGAGAGAGGCCAAAGGCTGTGACGACTATGCTGAAGCGGCCGAACCAAGCCCAAGGAGACTGCTTGAGGCCATAAAGGGAGCGACGAAGGCGGCAGACATGGGAGTCGGCACGAGGTGCATAAAAGCAAAGGGGTTGCTGCAGGTAGACCTCTTCGTCAAGAAAGCCATGGAGAAAGGCATTCTTGACATCCAGTTGCTGAAGCGGCCAGTGATGATGAGCAGCCAGAGATATGAATAGGCGGACAGAGGTCATCTTGGCTATCAGAGAGAAGGTCTCAAATTAATCGATGCCATATGTCTGAGCAAAGCCCTTCACCACAAGTCGGGCTTTGAGGCGACAAAGAGAGCCATCAGGATTGAGAAGGATCGTGTATATCCATTTGCAGTCGACCGCCTGTTTTCCCGCAAGAAGGGGGACCAGATCCCATGTATGGTTGTCCTACAGAGCATGCAGTTCATCTCGCATAGCCTATAGCCACCCCGGGTGTGACTTGGCATCGCCAACCGTGTAGGGAATTGAGATCTCCTTCAGTGCTGACAAACCTTTGTAAGAAGATGTAAATAAAGGAGTAGTCTGACACGATCGAGTACCTTTCCGGAGTGCAATTGGCAAGTCCTTGGGTGCTGTGATAGGAGCATCTGACGAAGTAGGAATAATGTTGTCCTCAGCCTGGATGGGGGGTACAGTTGATGGACGATGAGAGTAGACCTATCCAAAGTGATGACCTGTAGGAGACACCAGAGGCTGGTGAAATAAGAGAGGAAGGCAGTCATCGATGGTAGTGTCTGGATGAGGAGACGGTGGAGTGAAAGAAGAGATCTCGACAAATGATACATCGGCAGAGGTAATGTAGCAGCGTAAGTCTGAAGAGAAGCACTGGTATCCACGTTGAGTGAGGGAATAGCTGAGAAAAATACACCAGATGGATTTGGGAGAAAGTTTTGAGAGATAGGGGTGAGTGTCCTGGGCATAGAAGAGACATCCGAAGATGCGGAGTGGAAGGGAGTGAGGGGGAAGAGAGGGGAATAGAGCATGAAAAGGAGTCTCCCCCTGAAGGATGGGAGAAGGAAGATGATTGAGTAGGTATGTGGCAGTGAGGATGGAATCCCCCCAGAAGTGTAGAGGCACCTGGCGGTGGAAGAGGAGGGCACGAGCAGTTTCCAGAATATGCCGGTGTTTTCGCTCGGCCACTCCATTTTGCTGAGGGGTATCAGTACAGGAGGTCTGATGTATGATGCCGTGTGCCCATACAAACTGCTGAAAGGGAGCGGATAGGTATTCCTGCCCATTGTCGGAGCGCAGACATTTTACAGAGATAGAAAATTGTGTCTGGATCTCATGGTAAAAGGTCTGAAAGGTAGAGAAAACTTCTATCCGATCTCGAAGAAGATAAATCCATGTCATACGGTAAAAATCATCAATGAAAGAGATGTAATATTTATACCCGGACTGACTCGAGGTGGCACAAGGACCTCATACATCGGAATGAACCAAATCAAAGGGTTTAGCGGCCTGTGTGTCAAGTCGAGGATAATATGATGTGCGATGGTGTTTCGCAAAGGTACATGACTCACAATGAAAAGATAAATGTGGACTAATATCTGGATAGAGCTGATGAAGAGCGGAGGTAGAGGGGTGGCCCAACTGAGAATGGAGGTCCACGGCATGAGCAGAGACGGACGTACAGGCGACGGATGTCGGACCATCGAACATGTACACCCCATCTCGAAGCTGGCCTCTACCAAGTTCCTAGTTCGTCGTCTGCTCCTGAAAAACAACAGAAGATGAGGTAAAGATAGCATTACAATTGAGATTCTTTTTAAGCTTGCTTATAGAAAGTAGGTTAAAAGGACTGCATGGGACATGGGCCACCAAGGATAGGTGAAGGGATGAGGTGAGTGAGCATGTACCAAAACCGGTAATGGGGAGAGTGGAACCATCAGCAATAGTGATGGATGAGGAACCAGTATAGGGACGGTAGTTGGAGAGTATACCTGCATCCCCAGTAAGATGGTCGGACGCACCTGAGTCAAGCATCTAGGCAGGTGAACGATGAATGACAAAAGCAGTGGGACCATCGGAGTGGGCAAGAGATGCTGATGAAGAGCTCGGCAGGGAGGTGGTCTGATGATCATGAATGAGCTAGATCTCAGCCATGGAGAGATCCAAAGATGATGGAAGAGCAGCAATAGGCGGGGATTCATCTCAGATTGTAGTCTGACCCTATAGTGGATGCGAAGCGGGACGGCCATGAAGTACCCAGCAACGGTCAATCAGGTGGTCGAGATTGCCACAGTGCTGGCAGAGGGGGCGAGGTCAGCTCTCTCCACGGCCACGTCCACGAGTGCCGGTAGGGCGACCACTGCCACGACCCAGGAGAACTGTGTGATCAGGGCTAGGGATGGGTGGGGCAAGGGCCCGATGAGCCTTCCCCAGGCGATGATAGACCTGAGGTATCTCTAGCGTAGAAGGGCTGGAAAGCATCTTTGTGGTCGTTGTGGCATAGTCAGGGGCGAGGCCATTTAGGAGATTAAAAATGCAGAGTTGGTCCCATTGAGTCTGCGCGTCTGCCGGAGTCTGAGGAATGGGCCAGAGCTCTTACAGTTCGTCACGGAGACCTTTCCATTCTAAGAAATATGCTGGAAAGGTCCTATCCTGCTGTCGGATGTTTGACAGACGCTGTAGAATGTCGGAGACCTGAGCCAAGTTGTTGTTCTTGGAATACATGACAGTCAAAGAATCCCATAGTTCTTTGACAGTATTGGAAATCCGGGTAACATCCTTTACCGATCGGTCCATGGAGTTGACCAGTAATGCGAATATTTTGCTATCCTCAAGTTTCCAAAATTGGAATTCGGTGTCATCCATGGAGGGTGGAGGCTTCTTAAGATGAGAATGAAGGCTCATGCTGCGCAGGGACATCAAGATCGTCTTCCGCCAGACGGAGAAATTGGTGGCGTCCAGCCGGTCATCGACGAGCCGGGAGGAGGTGGTGATCAGGGAAGGCAGAACCGAGGACGCATCCATGGAGGGCGATGAGAGGCGTGGGTGGCGCGGTCATCAGGAATAGCTGGAATGTTGGGCGGGACTGGCGCTGGGTTGCCGGAAGATGCGTGCTGGAAACGGCAATGGCGGGAGGCGCGGTCTGGAGGATTGTGCAGGAGAGGCGCTTCGGGGACAAGTGCACCGGGAGTCTCCAGACAAAACAGCCGGAGCAGGGCCGATCATGCCGGGAAGCCGGGAGAGCCTGACGGACTACGTAGGGGAGGCGGAAGTGCTGCTGGCGGCGCTCATAGGCGGGAGAAGCACGCAAGTCGTCGGGGGCAGGGAGCCGGGATGGAAGGTAGGGCGGGTGCTGGGCGAGCGCGCGCCGCGACAGAGGGTGGGGCAGGCATTGACGGGTCCGGTGCTTGCAACCGGGAGGAGACGTCGGGAGAGGACGGCGGAATCCGCGGCTGGGAGGCGCAGTTGGAGGAGCGGGATGCTGGGGAACCGTCTGAGGGAGATGGGTTCGCCAGGAGGAGACGTCGGGCCGGTGGGAGATGCGGAGCAGTTGCGGGAGAGGCAGAGATGGCTGTTACGGGAGCCAGAACGGTCGTTGGGGAAGGCGGGTGTCGTTGAGGAGTACAGGGCGTAGCGGGAGATGCAGGAGACACACAGTAGGATGGGGCTGAGCTGATGGGAGACGAGCGGGATATCGGGGTCGGCACGTGCAGCAGGGAGTCGCCGGGAGCTGCGCCTGGAGCCGAGGGCCGGGATCCGGGGGCCGGGAGTCATGCCTGGAGCCGGGGGTCGGGAGTCACGTCGGGAGCCGGGGGCCAGGATTCAGGGCTGGCGCTGGGTGAGGGCACCGGGAGGGGAGATGCGCAGGAGAGAGAGGCCCTCCAGGAATGGCTAGGGTAAAGGGGAGAGAGGCGGGGCCAGACAAAACCAGGAATCCACAGGGGAGGGAGGGGTCGGGATTAATTTCCCTCTGATACCATGTTGTTGGTGAATTCCTCTTCCCTCAATGTGAGCTGGAGACATTCCTTTACAGACGAGTAAAACTAATTACGAGGAGGGTAAGTCCGATGTGGGACTCAGAAATACCCATTAAACTTAAATGGGGTCCAACAGTTATAACTGCATTTAACTGTTGTTTCGTAATTAAATATTGTAACTGAAACCGCATGTCGATTAATAGGCAAGGTACGTCTATTGTGTCAAAACCCGGTGAATTGAGAATTGTTGAGCCAAAAATATTCTCACTCAACTCCTCTCATCTCTCCCTCTCAAGAACGAGAGAAGTTCTTCAAGATCGAAGAACGAGCGATCAAGAACGATCGACGCAAGACATTCGTTACGCCGCGCTAGCACGCATAGAACGAGTGGCGTTGATCAGAGACCATTAGAGCACGTTTGGATCATCGGTAGAGGGATTCTACTTTGGATCCTCGCAAGTGCAACAAAGGAAATCCGGAAGGGTCATTCCGGACGATCAACGATCGTCAACAAAGAAAGTACCGAAGACTCGGGTATTTAATTTCTTTAAAAATTATTAAATTAATTATAAACATGATGTGCAAGATCCTCTTTCTCAGATCGGTGCTTTTCTTCTTGTTAAACCCTATTTTTATTATTCTGGTTATTTCCGAGTCCCACATCGAGATATTTCCCTATGTATTCCATTTTCTCAATCTATAAAAGGACTCCACCTCACCTTGATGTAAGGAGATTTCATCTTCTACATGATATAAAAGGGTACTCTTTAACCTGAACCCTCCCTCTCTCTCTTTTCTCTCTCCAGTCTAGGGTTGCAAGAAAAGAACCCTACGAATTCCTGGTTCTGTCCGGCCCCGCCTCTGCCCCCCTCCCAGTTCTATCTGGCAATTATCCCTTGCGCTCTGTGCGCCTGAACGATCGGCACCCTCCCGCGATCCCGACAGCCAGTCGCGGCTCATTCTCCTCCCAGTGCACCTCCTCTCGACAAATCCCTTCCCCAGCGTCTCCTCCCTACTACGTGCACCAGACCCGGTCCGCAGCACCTCCAGATCCAGATGGGATACAGTCGTGCATCTGGTTGCCCCGCCTGAGCAGCACCCTCCGCTGCCCCTCCTGCGGCTTCCCAACGATGCCGGCCCCGCCACCTCCTTTGCGCATCGCCCGGCTCTACCCCTCCGTGGCACATCCCAGCCGCCTCCGACGCAAACGCCCGACTCCACCCTCCCGCGGCCTTCTAGCTTCGCATCCGACCCCACTACGTACTACCCCTCCCGCCCCCGATGCTCAATCTCAGTGCTCCTACATCCTTCGTGTCGGCCTCTCCTCTCAAAGCCCCTCCAGTGTTGCCTCCCTCCCAATGATGGTCCTCAGCGGATGCCCGACCCTGCCTCCTCCCACGATCGGAGTTCCTCCCACAACAGCATCTCCCTGCATGCGTGCGGCCCCTACGGTGCTCTCCCCCGGCAGTACCGGCGACAACGGACCGACCCTCAGCCTCCCCGTCCCCGCACGATCAGCCCCGCCCCACGCAGACTTCCGGTCACCACCCTCTCCGACGGCACCCTCCCACGTCGTCTCCCTCCAGCGGACCTCCCGCTGCGATCCTCTCCCGTCACAGCCATTCCTCCCTCCCAGCAACGCTGGCCATCCAAACTTGCGGCTTCCCAGCTTCAATCGGCCCCGCCTTCTTGTGACCTATCATCGCGGCGTCCTGCTCTCCGCGACTCGTGACTCCTGACCAACGTGGCTCCCCTCCCGGCTACAACTATACAGCAGTATCCCAGCCTCCTGTGCACAAGAACGACGCTCCTCGATGCTCCCCGACCAGCCTTCGACGATGCATCTCGGCCCTTCCCTCGGCACTCCTACGACAACTTCTCGGACCAGGCCCTACTCAGCAACTCTTGGTCCGCCATTCCGCAGTACATCCCCATGCATCATTCGTGCATCAATGCACCCTCCAGAGCAGTTTTCCCGTGATCTGCATTCGACTATCCCGCATGACGCCCCCCACCTCATCCAGTACTCATTACAGAATGACACTATTGACGGAGGAGATTGCCTTGATACAATCTTATTGGGAGACTGTGTCACCATCCTCTTCTTCCACCCCCATTGCGCAGACTGACAGCTCTACACCCTGTGTTTTTCATCGACAGAAAGCTTGGATGCCTGATTCTGGTGCGTCAGAACATCTCACAGGGGACTCTGGTATGTTCACTACCTATCATCCGTACACCGATGCCTCTACAATTACTATTGAAAATGGATCAACAATCCCCATCCTCAGCTTTGGCACATGCCACTTAACCTCATCTATTCACCTAGATTCAGTTTCTCATATTCCTCAAAGTTCATTTAATCTTCTCTCTATCAGTAAACTAACCAAAGATTTAAATTGTGTTGCTACTTTTACTTCTTCCGGTGTTGTTTTTCAGGAGCAAACAACGAATCTGGAGCTTGGTCGAGATCATCTATGGAATGGGGTGTACATGTTTGATACCCCACCATATCTCACTTGCTCATCCACCTCGGCCCGTGCTCTTGACCTATATTCTCGTCTTGGTCATCCACCAACTTCCATCCTACATAAAATGTGCCCCCAATTCAATTCTCACCTATCCTTCCATTGTGAATCTTGTAAGTTTTTTAAACATCATTGGGTGTGACATATTCTCCTCGATAGGAACCACGTGTAGTGAATCCTTTCGATCTTATTCATTCCGATTTTTGGGATCCTTGCAGGGTTCCTAGCCAGTCCGAGTACTGCTATTATATCACCTTTATTGATGACTACTCCCTCATAACATGGCTTTACATTCTTCGTGATTGGTCTGAAATATTTCCTACCTTTCAGAACTTTTACAATGAAATTCATACTAAATTATCCACCTCCATCAAATGTCTCCGCTCCGACAATGGAAAAAAAATATTTATCTACTTCCTTTTAGTAGTTTCTCAAAGATCACAAAATCATTCATCAAACAGCCTGTCCTGATACACCTCAGCAGAATGGAGTGGTGGAGCGGAAACATCACCATATTCTGGAAACTGCTCGTGCCCTCATATTCCACATGCAGGTTCCCATCCTCTTTTGGACCGATGTTATCCTAACTATCACCTACATTCTAAACCGACTACCTTCTTCTATCCTTTAGGCGGATACTGCTTTTCGGACTCTGTTCTCCTCTCCCTCTCCTCACTCACTTACACTTCGTGTGTTTGGATGTATCTGTTATGTCTGTGACACTCGTCATGGCCTCTCCAAACTCTCCCAAATCCCTCTGCTGCATATTCCTCGGATATTCACACACTCAGCACGGATACTGGTGCTTCTCTCCGGACCTATGATGTTATATCACCTCTACTAACATCTCATTTGTTGAGAGTTCTCCATTATCACTTCCCTATCCCCATCCAGATACTGACATCGATGATTGTCTTCCACTCATCATCCATCCACCAGTATTGTCCCCTGTTGATCACTGATTTGGTACGGTCTACTCTCGTCGCCCATTGAATGTACCCCTCGTCTAGGCTGAGGAAACCATTGTCCCAGCTTCGTCTGATGCTCCTGCACTACCACCAGACGACTTTTCCATTGTATTTCGGAAAGGTACTCGTTCTTGCCAGAACACTCATTTATTTACATCTTCATACAGAGGTCTATAAGATCTGGAAACGATATTTATTCCCCATACAGTTGGCAATGTTAAATCTCATATGGGGTGGTTACAAGCAATACGAGATGAATGACAGACTTTGGAAGACAACCATACTTGGGATCTGGTCCCCCTCCCTGCAGGTAACCAGGCAGTCAGCAGCAACTGGATTCACACGGTTTGTCTGAACGCCAATGGCAATCTCCATCGACTCAAAGCCCGCCTTGTGGCCAAGGGCTTTGCTCGGACATATGGTGTCAACTATTTTGATACTTTCTCTCCATTTTCCAAGATGGAATCTGTTCGATTAACCATCTCTTTAACTGCTCATCATCATTGGCTACTCTATCAACTGAACATTAAGAATGCCTTCCTCCATGGATTTCTTGAGAAAAAGGTTTATCTGCAACAACCCCCCAGATTTTGTGCATCCAATGCCAAATCCCAAGTCTATCGACTATGTTTCTCGTTATATGGTCTCAAGCAGTCTCCTCGTGCTTGGTTGGTTGATTCAGAACCGTCGTCACCGACTTTGGGCTCTCTCGCACCATGAAGGACCACACCATGTTCTACAGGACGACATCCACCGGCTGCATCCTGTTGGTCGTATATGTGGATGATATCATCATCACCGAAAGAGACTCTGATGGAATAGTCCACCTCAAGGGGAATATTCACCATCACTTACACACCAAAGATCACGACACTCTCACATACTTTTTTGGCATCGAGGTCTCTCATTCTCCAGACACCATCTTCCTCTGTCAACAGAAATATGTGTTGGATATTCTATAGGATGTTGGGTTGACCCAGGCCACCGCTACTGACACTCTTCTTGAGCCTGGGGAACGGTCTCTCTATGTATCTTTGGAACCATATTCACACCCATAGCGGTACCGTCAGCTGGTGGGAAAACTCAATTATCTCACCATGACTCGTCCCGACATTGCCTGCATTGTTGGCAAAGTGAGTCAATTCATGGAGCATCTGACCACCTCTTAGTGGGATGTTAGTGGGATGTTGTCCTCCGCGTCGTCAAATACATCAAGAGAGATCCTGCCCATGGTCTTTGTTACTCCCACCATGCTCATCTAAATATTGAGGCCTTCTGTGATGCTAAATATGTTGGTTGTCTTACTACTCGAAAATCTACTTCTGGCTTTTCCATGTTCTTGGCAGGCAACCTCATCTCTTGGCGCAGTAAGAAACAGATTGTCGTCTCCCGATCCAGTGCAGTGTCTGAGTACCGTGCCATGGCCACCGTCATTACGGAGATCCTTTGACTTCGACATCTCCTCCAGGAGCTTGGATTTCCTCCATAGACATCTGCTCATATCTAGTGCGACAATCAGGCATACACCAAGATTTCTTCGAATCCCGTTTTCCATGAATGCACAAAGAATATCGAGGTGGACTGCCACTTTCTTCACCACCACTTGGAGAACAATCATGCCAGCTTTATCCACATCCCGATAGTGGACCAATTTGCCGACATCTTCACCAAGGGCCTCCTTGGAGCTCTCCTGGCCTCGCTCAGTTCCAAGCTGAGCATCCACAGCATCTGCGACCCAGCTTGAGGGGGGTCTGTCTGGTCTTGTATGATGTCATCTTTCTTTTGTGGGACTCGTGGTCCAAGCTGAGCATGTCTAGCTTGAGGGGGAGTGGAGTGTTAAACCCTGTTTTTATTATTCTGGGTATTTCTGAGTCCCACATCGGGATACTCCTCTATGTATTCCATTTTTTAAATCTATAAAAGAAGGTCACCGCCTCACCTTGAGGTAAGGAGATTTTCATCTTCTACACTTCTTTTTGTCTAAATCTTTGATTTCAATCTGTGGATATTGGTGTTCATCGTCGTATTGATCCTGGATTGGTTATCGATTACGGCAAAAGCAAAGTTGGGCCCTCCCAACTACCACGCTTATGCTGCATCTGGATACTACAAGTGGTATCAGAGGTGTCACATCATCGTTTATAATTAATTAAATAATTCTTTGATGATTTACGCTTTAATAATTTAGTATTTCAATTCATGTTTAATCGTTCTTGTAATCTGAATTTTGAGATTTGTTCTTCCTCTTTTCATTTCTCACAAATCTAACAAAAATGAATAATTTTTTAATTAAAATTAAATCGAGGATCTCATCAGGAAGCGCTGACGATTCTGTCTAGGTAACACGACAGTACACGTCGTGTATTCGGATTTACATGTCGTGTAATCTATCATACACACCGTGTAATCCAGATTACACATCATGTAGTTGTGTTCAGTGCATTAGGAGTAATTCAAAAATTACTCAAGCCGTGTGCATTAATGACACGTAGTGTAGTTAATTCTTACACCGTGTGTTGACCAAGATAGACTAGCGCACGGTCAACCAGATTACACGTCGTGTGGCCCACTGGACACGGCGTGTAGTCCCTTCGGGTCAAGGGTCAAACCGTGTATCCCATACATGGCTAAGCCGACCGGTAACCGTGTAACCCGGAGAAAACACAGCGTGTGGCCCACTGGACACGCCGTGTACTCCAAGATTTTCGAAGTACGCCTCACACGCCAAGTCCCTAAGCGTGTACTTCAAATAAGATGGTGAAGGCAGTACAGGCCGTGTAGTTGGAACTACACATCGTGTACTTTTCCAAATTACACAGAATTAAAACTTTAATGTTTGTGTAATGTTCAGAATTACATATCATGTAGATTTGAACGGGTATTTGTTGTGTTACCTCCAAGGTTATGGATGAGAATCTCAGGGAAATTCAGAAAAAGATTAAGATAAAATGATTGATTAATTAAAGATAATAATTAATCAATTCAAGCGCGATTTATCTTAATAAGAATGATTAAAGAATTGAATGCTAGTTTTCTTAAATGTGTAATTCGTTGCATGTATGTGGATGATCATGAGCTAGACCAGACCTTTGTATGTGATTGGTTTCCTTTTAATTTATTTTAAATTAAATTGTTAGTCTGCGTGTCATCTCTCCTCATTAATATATAAGGTTTGCATACCCATGGTTTCTTTTATGTAAACCACCTTTTTACCCCTCACCTGCGAGTTAAAAAGCATATGTAATGGATGGAGCTCTCAATCTTGTAGAGACAGTTCAAGTAAAGATCCGAAGTAAAACCAATTCAAGGAGATACAAAAGTGGATAGGTGGAAAGCTGTAGACACGAACCATAAATGGTTCAAGGTGTTTCTCCCCTAGGTCAGCAGTTAGTTTATCAACCACTAGATAAACTAACCATTAAAAGAGCTCATGATCATGCCCTTTATTTTATTTCTGTCAGTTTCATGATTTTTTCATTACGGATGTGTTTTCGCGACTACATAATTAATAAATTAACAAGCATGCAAAATGGAACTAAAATAAACCAAGATTATGCGTAAATATTATCAAGACATGTTAATCACTTAAGTAAGTTCCACTTAATATTAACGAGCATGTGATAAAGATAATAATACAATTTACGTATAAAAAATAAAAAATCCTCAATAAAATATTAAGTCAGACTAAGCCTTTCGTTACTTGATTAAGGGAAAGACTCAATAAAACTATGTGTTTGACCAACCCTTGTTGGGACACTTACTTTTATATAGGAAGCACTTATGAAAGTTTTGAGTTGACTTAACCATTTTACATCAAGAGGAGTAGCTCTTGTGAGACTTGTTGTAAATTTGGAGGCAAGTGTTAAAGAAATCCAAGTCAGGATTTTAGGATTGGGGAGTCCACTCAACGGATCAAGGAGCTGCAAGCCCGCAGTTGAAAAAGACCTGCCTACCTAAATACTTTCAAATATCTTAACCAACCCTTGTTGGGGTTATGCGAAGAAGAATATGGATCCTTGCCATTAGATTGTCTAAGAAACTAGACATTCTGAGTTCAATGGTGAGTGTCATTGGGACTTGATAAAATAGCGGGAGACTTAGACCTGTCAAAAAATCCACAAGCCCGCGGGCCGATCCGTTAGCCCATGGATTTATGTGAATTAGGGCCTTTAAAATTTAGGCCCGCAAACATTTGGACCGCATTTGATCCAACCCGCAAAACCTGCAGCCCGCGCGGACTAACCCGACGGGTGTCCACGGGTCCCGTTTGACCCGCAATTATAAGTAGTATTACAAAATATTATTCTTGAAAAATAAAACAAAATAATGTAATACAATAAATTAACATGACTGTGTGGAAAAAATAGTTCAAGTTTAATAAAATCATACATAAATCAGAGAAAATATTGACTCATGTTAGGTTTTAAACCTGACGGTAAGGTTGGTTGTGGGATACATGACGCACGTGTGATTATTTGGAGCATAATGTGATTTGAGTATTAAAAAATTGATGCAATAATTATGAAAATGGATATACAAAACTACAATTTTGTTTCTAATACAGTGCTCTACTAATATTTTGATTTATGTATTTTAATTTTATTATTATAATGTCCATTCATAGTTTCGAGTGTAAATTTTCAATGTAAATTTATGATGAAATTTTATAGTTTTTATTTATGTATCAATATATTTTTGTTGTAGTTTTAAGTGGACGTTTCTAGTGAAAGTTTAATATAAAAGTTTCTAATGAAAAAATTAAATGTAAATTTACAATGAAAATTTACATTTTTAATTTATGTTTTAATGTGTCTACATTATAATTTTAATGGAAAAATCGAACTGTGGATTTTTTGTGAAAATTTCCACTGAGAATTTTCAGTGGCAGTTTGCATTGGAAAATTCAATAATAAAATTTGAGCATGCATTTATTTTATAATTTTTTTAATCAAATTTTTAGTATAATTATAATAAAAGTCAAATGAAAATTTGTATCATAAATTTAAGTGGAAATTTGAACTAAACATTTCTAATGAAAATATTTAATAAATGTTTTTCGTGCAAATTTCCAATGAAAATTTTTAGTTCAAATTTACATTTTTTATATACGTATTAATATTTTTTTATTTTAGTTTTAATTAGTTGAAAAATTAAATGTTTTATTTATGTTTTAACATATCTACATTTTTATTTTAAATGAAAAATTGAAATGCAAATTTCCAACAGAAGTTTGCATAGAAAATTTCCATAGAAAATTTGCAGTTCTAATTTTTAGTGTAAAATTAAATTATTTATTTATGTGTTGATTTATTTAAACTAAAAATTTAAGTATGAATTTATTTTAGAATTTTGTTAATCAAATTTTTAGTATAATTATAATAAAAAACAAGTTGAATTTAACACTAAAAATTTAAGTGAAGATTTAAATTAATTTTTCAGTGGAAGTTTGTATTAAGCATTTTTTTGTCAAAAATTTGCAAGGAAAATTTCTAGTGAAAATTTAATTTTTTTATTTATGTTTTAATATATTTTCATTTTTAAGTAAAACTTTGAAGTGTACATTTTCAGTAGAAATTTACACATGAAATTTTCAATATAAATCTACACAAAAAAAATAATGGAAATTTTCATTGGAAATTTTCTTATGTACATATAATAAATAATATATATTACATATATATGTAATTAATATATTATTTTTATTAAATAAATTTATATAATAAAAAATAGATATTATTATATGTATATGTAATAAATATTATATAAATGAGTTGCAGTGTTAACGAGAAGCGCAAGAGTATTCTTTTTTATAAAATGGTTCATACTGTCAAATTAAATGCCCCACCTGAGATGATATTCATCACATAAATCATCAAATATATAATATTTTAATGGTTTTTGTTTTTGTTAGGGATGTTGTTAATTAAAAACTAAATTTTTTTGCTAAATCTCAAACATTTCTATTTTTCCGCTCCACTTTATCATGGTTCGTGAAGCAAAAAAATATTTTTATATATTATTTTTTTAAACTCGTGGGCCGGCCCGTTAGTCCGTGGGTCCCACATGGTAGGGTCGGACTTTTATTTTTTAAGCCCGCATTATTTGTGGACTGGGCTGGACCGCTCAATAAAATCTGCAGCCCGCATGATCCGCCCCGTGGACCGACCCGCCCCGCCCTGTTAACACCTCTAGGGAGACTTAATAAAATTAATTTATTATCTCTCATAAAATGTAATCAATAAAGTACTAATTATATGCTCTTTTAATTGTAGAATAAAAATGAAAAACATGTCAACCACACTATCCTTGCGATCAATACTGGATAAAGACAACATCCTCACCGGCAGTAATTTCCAGAAATGGTTTAGACGCCTTAGGGTCATTCTACACTATGAACAGGAATCTTATGTGTTGGAGTCCTCGTTACCTGATCCACCTACCCAAGAGGCAAGTGATGAAAAGTTCCTGGTTTATGAAAAACATATGAACGATGCGGTCGATGTTCAATATTTGATGTTATCATCAATGTCTAGTGAACTCATGAAGTCTCACGAAAGCATGGATGTCTATAGTATGTTTGAGTACCTCTGTGGTCTTTACCAGGAGAGAGAAAGATGGGAACGGTTTGAGATCTCCAAGGCACTCTTTCAGAGTATTCTTAGAGAGGGTGCCCTAGCTGGGCCTCATGTAGTCAAGCTCATTGGCTACATTGAGTGTCTGGAGGTTCTAGGGTTTAATCTCCCCGAAGAACTGGGTATCGATCTCATTATCGCATCACTCCCTAAGAGCTTCTCCAGTTTTGTTGTGAATTTCAATATGAACAACATTGAGAAATCTCTACCAGATCTTCTTATCCTCCTTCGCCAAGTGGACAAAGACATGAAACGTGAAAAGCCTTTTGTCCTTATAGTGAATAAGAGGAAAGGGAAGGCGAAGAGCTTTAAGCCCAAAGCATCTTCACGCCCTTCTAAGAAAAGGAAGATCAAGGGGAACGCAAGGGAACATGAAGTTGTTTGTTTTGCTTGTGGCAAGAAGGGTCACTGGAAGAAAAACTGCACCCAACTAAAGAAGCAAGGGAAAGCTTCTGGTGCGTTTTTTATCGAGTGCAATTTATTTTTTTCTACAAATTGGGTATTAGATACAGTCTGTGGTGCTCACATATGTATCCAAATACAGGAACCAAGTAGATTCAAGAAAATTGACCGAGGGGAGGTAGATCTACGAGCATCCAATGGAGGTAGACTTGCTGTTGTAGCTGTTGGGGACTACCACCTCACGTTGTCGACTAGGATGATCTTTGTATTAAAAGGTTGTTATTATGTGTCTTCTGTAACCAAAAAAATTATTTCTGTATCCAGACTAGATACAAATGAATGTATTTTCAAGTTCAGAAATGAATGTTACTTCTTTTATAAAGATAGCATTTGTTTTGGTAAGGTGCATTTATATAACGGTCTTTATGTGTTGGATTACACAAACCAAGTAATGGCAATCGATAACGAAACTACTTCACATGACTCATACCACACCCAACTTTCACTAGCTAAGTCATGTAAATGAGAAACGCTTGACAAAGTTACATCAAGATGGATATTTAGATTCTTTCGAACTGAAACCACTTGGTGTTTGTCACGTATGTTTACAAACCAAAATGAACAAATCCCCATTTGGCGGGAAAGGTGAAAGAGCCAAAGAGATTCTTGAATTGGTTCATACTGATGTGTGTGGACCATTTCCAAGTAAGGGGTGGGTACTTATACTTCATAACTTTTACTGATGATTTTAGTAGATATAGATATATCTACTTAATGAGGTATAAGTCAGATTCTTTTGATAAATTCAATAAATACAAGAATGAGGTTGAGAACCAGCTTAGTAAAAAGATTAAGAAACTCCACTCAGACCGAGGTGAAGAATATCTTAATCAAGACTTCATTGATTACTTATGGGAGTTTGGGATCCTATCCCAACTCACTCCTCCTTACACACCCCAGTGGAATAGTGTAAGAAAAAGGAGAAATTTCACCTTTTTGGACATGGTGAGATCAATGATGAGTCATGCAAGTCTTCCATTATCCTTTTGGGGATATGCGTTACAAACAGCGGCACACATACTAAACCAAGTACCAACTAAATCGATAAATGATATTTCATATGAGTCATGCAAGTCTTCCATTATCCTTTTGGGGATATGCATTACAAATAGTGGCACACATACTAAACCAAGTACCAACTAAATTGATAAATGATATTTCATATGAGCTTTGGAGTGGAAGAAAAGCTATGTTATCGAATTTACATGTGTGGAGAAGCGAAGCATTTGTTAAGGCCTCTTCAGGTAACAAACTCGCACCCCGAGGCACAAAGTGTACCTTTATAGGATACCCTAAGGAAACAAGGGGATATTACCTATACGAACCCTTGGTCAAAAAGGTTATAGTGGCAAGACGCGCCATATTCCTTAAGAGGGAGCACATCTCCAAAAGATATAATGGGACCGAGATAGACTTCAAAGAAGTCGAGGCTCAAGGTAAACAACAGTTTGTACAGGAGTAGATTCCACAAAACCTCGTGGAATAAAGATATGTTCCAGAGACACAAGTACTGCGTAGAATTACAAGAGGGGTTAGAGAACCAGAACGGTACAGTTTTATAGTTACTGAGGATGGTGACTCATTATTAGTTGATAATAATGATCCTGTAAGCTACAAGGAAGCAGTAAGTGGCACAGACGTTGCCAAGTGGCAAGAAGCCATGAATTCTTAAATGGATTCCATGAACCAAAACCAAGTCTGGATTTTGGTAGATCCTCTAGTAGATGTAAAGCTTGTTGGTTGTAAATGGGTATTCAAAAAGAAACTGGACATGGAAGGACAAGTCAATACCTATAAGGCACGACTGGTTGCAAAAAGGTTTAAACAACGTCAAGGCGTTGACTACGACGAAACTTTTTCACTAGTTTCAATGCTGAAATCCATCAGAATTCTACTAGTCATTTCTGCTTACCATGACTTTGAAATTTGGCAAATGGATTTCAAAACAGTCTTCCTCAACAGGAACCTTCAGGAATATGTCTATATGACACAACCTGAAGGGTTTGTGACTCCAAAGGATGCCAATAAGATATACAAGTTGAAAAAATCCATTTATGGATTAAAGAAAGCATTCAGGTCATGGAACATTTGTTTTGATGAAGTCATAACGGAATTTGGTTTTATAAAAAACAAATGTGAGCCTTGTTTCTACAAACGATTTAGTGGGAGTGCAGTCATTTTCCTAATAGTATATGTTGATGACATATTACCTATTGGAAACGAAATATCAGTCTTACAGTCTGTTAAGGCTCGGTTAAGTCATGGTTGAATAAATTTTTCTCCATGAAGGACTTGGACGAGGACACATATACTCTTGGGATCAAGATCCATCGTGATAGATCCAAGAGATTGTTGGGCCTAAGTCAAAGTGCATACATTCACGAGATACTGAAGAGATTCAGTATGGAACAATCCAAAATGGGATTGTTGTCAGTGTCACATGACATTCATCTTTCCAAGAAAATGTGTCCTAAAATTCATAAGGAAAGAAAGAGAATGGTAAGGATTCCATACGCATCAGTGATTGGGTCAGTCATGTATGTTATTTTATTAACTAGGCTAGATATCACCTACGCATTGAGTGTTGTAGGAAGATATCAAACTGATCCAGGTGACCGCCATTGGATGGCAGTCAAGACTATCCTTAAATATCTAAGGCGTACTAAGGATATGTTCCTAGTTTATGGAGGAGATGGGGAACTAGTCATCAGAGGATATGCAGATGCTAGTTTCCAAACTGATCAAGATGACATGAAGTCGCAAACGGGATACATCTTCATTTTGAATGGAGGTGATGTGAGCTGAAATAGCTCAAAGTTAGGTGTGGTCATGGATTCTATAACAGAGTTCGATTATATCTGTAAGAACCTGGGTTTTTAAAACGGGTCAAAATTCCGACCCTGTTTGAATTTTTGACAGGTTTCTGAGGAAATTGGAGAAAACGGGAAGTTTCTGGAAATTTCCAGACAACATGCTGTGTACTTTTAAGTACACGCCATGTATATGTTAAGTGAGTGTCGGCCGTGTGCTCGCCAAGTACATGTCGTGTGATGACCGTGTAGAAATTTCTTACTACACGGCGTGTAGTTTTAAACATGCCGTGTAACCACTACCGTGTGGTGGCTATACATGGCGTGTAGGCCTGTTGGCCAGGTAGAACCAGGTACACGCTGTGTTCCCCTTAGACACGCCATGCATTCTAGCCGTGTATGAGGGGTATACATGGCGTGTGGGTAAATCGGTGAGGAAGAGAAGAGAAACCTGATACACACCGTGTACCCATAGATACACGCCGTGTACTCATGTCGACAGGTTCGGAAAGTAAGTTGGCGGAATTCGGCCATCTTATGAATAGTTAAATGACCTACACGGTGTGTAGTCATGAAGTACACACCGTGTAGTTTCTTTTTTTTGTGTTAAAACGGGCAGTAGCCTCGTATTGAGGCAAAACCTCTTATGTGTCGCCTGGTTTCGCGAACCAAGCCGGTCGGACCTTGTTTCTCTCCCCGGATCTTCGTCTGAAGTCCGATTCGAACTCTGATTGATGCGTTGGAACCCCCTCGGTAAGGCCTCAATTCCTCTTTGGACGTTTTGTTTGATTTTCGTTCTAGAACGAGTTATAGGGGTTTTAGCGGTTTTGAATCTTTTATAGATTTACCGCATTTTAGACCGAATTGGCGGCTGTTACCGGAGAAACATCGTACGAGTCTCAGGTAGGTGGTGCATACTTCATTTTGTGTTTTCGTGGTTGTTTGGGTGATGCGGCCTTCCGCACGTTTTCGGGTATTTTGAGCGGGACCCGTTTTATCTGTTGTCTCATATTGAGTTGCTTGTTGGACCTATGGGATGCCTTTGGGTCTGCTCTGTTACCAGTTTGCGTGAGCAGGGTCGGGTGAGGGGTCGTTGCTCATCGGGGAATTTTGGCCGAGGAATGCCAAAATGGTTTTAATTGAAATATTAATGTGTTAAACTGTTGAGTTTAATTTATTAAATCCTGATATAAATTTTTAGAGGCATTTAAGACCTCAGTGCTGGTATGGGACAGCATCTTGCATAGTGCAATTCAACTGTTTAGTTTGTTTTCCTGATTATGTTTTCTATTTAAATATTTTATATATGAAATTGCTGAATTGCATCTGCTGGACCCTTTGGGTGGTGTTGGGCATGACCCAGATATTCTTGAGTGATGCGGATCACAGGTTGGGCTTGCCCAGGGTTAGGTTGGGTGGTTTTGACCACGGGATTGGGCGTCATGGATGTTGGCTTGAGACAGTACGACTGTCAGGTTGGGCATGGCCCGGGATACTTGGATGGCGAGGCCATTAGACTTGAGCGGCATGGTCGCAGGGACAGTAGGTGTCAGATGAGTTGGTGGCTCAGGTACAATTTTGGTGATTACCGCTCACCCGGTACTTTGAGTAGTGTGCACATAGAGATACTCCGTTATGAGGTGGTTTTGACCACTCGTGTGGGTAGAGTCCCCCGTAGTTGTGGTTAGGTATTTTGGTTGGGGGTGCTTGTCGTAGAAAGTCACGTGGGAGGTGAGGAGCCTTCAGGGGATAGCATAGAGACTATCGGGTTGGGGGCTGAGGCTCGCCGTGATTTGAGGGAAGACATCGTTGTTCCTCCAGTCTACTTCTTGGGCGTGCCTTCGGGATGTCGGTACTTGAGACACGAGGTGTCAGGAGGCACATGGAGTCGGGTTGTTACTTCTTGGGCGTGCCTTCGAGACGTCGGTACTTAAGACACGAGGTGTCTGGAGGCACATGGTGTCGTGTTGTTACTTCTTGGGCATGCCTTTGGGACGTCGGTACTTGAGACACGAGGTGTCAGGTGGCACATGGTGTCGGGTTACACAACAGAGATTCTGGCGTTGGCCGAAGTAGGTGACACTCCATGGTGGCTGTTGAGCACCAGTGGAGTTTGTGTTTATTTGTGCATTGTACTGTTTACTGCTTTCCTTATAAATGCATGACTGCTTAAACACATATATTTGGTATGCACCGTTGGGTGGTATCCTATTAATATTTGTCTCACACCCTGCATGGGCCCTTCGGGACATGTGAAGACTTTATTGATTTACGTACATGAAAGAGGTCAGCTTCAGGAGCTGGGTTGCGTTAGTGGTTGCGTGGTGATGGTATGGACCTTGAGGTCATGCCTAGATGGGGTTTACTTTGTTTTGTTTTTCTTTTCTGTATCGGCATGCTTACTTGTTGTAGCTACCCTTTTTATATTCAGTTATGTATGACCTGCTTTGGATGCATGTTTTACTGTTCAGTGGTAGTTACATGTTATCAGCATGATGTTGTGTTTATTTCTGCTGCATCTTTACTATTATACCTGGACCAGTACCCATATTATGATCCTCCTAGAGGGTATAGCTTCCCCACTATACCTAACAGACAATCGCTACTAGTCGGCAGCCTTTGGCATTCGGGGGGTGCGCCTAAGGTAGTAACACCCGACCCGTTCGGTACTGTTTGGGTGGCTGGCTGGGTCCGGGTCATTACAATATCGCAGCTTCTGAGGGAGCTAAAGAAGCAGTTTGGATGCGAAGCTTCGTCCAAGAGCTGGATGTAGTACCTAGTAGTAAAGATCTCATCACACTTTATTGTGATAATACTACAATGGTGGCTCTCACAAAAGAGTCAAGGTCACATCAACGAATGAAGCACATACTACGGAAGTATCATCTCTTGAGGGATTTTTCTCAGAGAGGTGAAGTTACAGTGAGTAGTATTTCCACAAAAGACAATGTTTCGGACCCCTTGACTAAAGCCTTGACTCAGCAGAAACATGATCATCACGTGAGGTCTAGCGGACTGAAAGTCGTAGGTAGTTGGCTCTAGTCCAAGTGGGAGTTTGTTAGAGTTGGTGTCCTAAAACCGACTGTTTGTACATTTATTACATTAATATTTAATGTATTTAAATATTAAACATTTTATTACATATTGTTCTTTGTTCTACATGACTATAATGTAATAACGTCCTAGAGTATTTGTTGCATTAATAAGGTCATAGCAGTTCCCCGCTATGATACGAATCTTGAAATGTTGTGACAATATTCTTAAATATAGTTCTGCAGTTGGATGACATACTATGATGGGACACATAGTATACAAACCATCAGGTGTGAGTACTCGTAAGCAGATGAGACTTCTTCTCATGAAATTGGCACTTAATAATCTCCAATATGGAAGATTATCATAACAGACCCGCCAGTAGGAATTCTACATGTTTTGGTGTCATCGAATATTCCTATCTGCAATTATGTGTAGTGGTCCTTAAACTTTAAGATTATCATTAATATGTGTCATGACTCGCGCACTTAGATTTGATGACGAAAACTGTCACGCCATATGTTAGCGAGAAGTAGGGTACGTTGGATGCATCACGAATGACATATTATTAATGGATAAATCGAGGAATGATTTGTCCCTTCCATTTATTGGAGTTGATATATCGGTCGTTTGATTGAAATAGAACCATTGCCCTAAATTCCATAGTCATGGTGTAATGACGAGTTTATTTTAGGTAGTCAAAGAATGACTTATCAAGAATATAGGTTGATGACACTATCATGAAATCTGCTTGATGAGATATTGTGACAAAGAGATTATATTACACAGTGAGCATTCATATGCAGATGTCATCATTGTGACTTCAAGTTCTTCCTCTTGAGTGCATTGACCCGATGCTAGATAGTAATCTTGGACTTTAGACAAGCCCGCCTAATGCTAACGAGAAAGAATCATAGAGGGTCACACACTAAGTGTTTCTAGTGGTCTCGATTAAATTCTATTTGAATTTAATTAATGAAATAAATATCATTCTCAAGACCGAGAATAATTTTATTCAAGTTAAAATGATAGCATAAATTAAATAAATATTTATTCACCAGATTGTGAATAAAATATATTTATTTATTTTATTGAACATTTAATAAATATTTATTTACTAGTTTATAAATAAAAAATATTTATTTAAGAGAATAAAATATTTTATTCGGGTGTTTGATAAATGGAAGAGGAGTTCGAACGGACCAAGACTATGTCCATTGATAAATTAATTATTTACACGTTGGTGAATAATTTTTATCCAATTGGTGCAAGAAATAATAATAATACTGTTATTGTTATGTGAAACGGGATTTCATTTATGGTTCTGTTTTGCACAATTTGGCGCACCACAAATAATGGTGTTGTTATTGTTATTATGTGGCATGAGTTTTCTCTAATAGTTATAATTTCATTTAATTATTGTTTCACAATTAAATATTGTAACTGAAACCCCATGTCGATTAATAGGCAAGTACTTCTATTGTGCCAAAACCCGATGAATTGAGAATTGTTGAGCCAAACATTTTCTCTCTCAACTCCTCTCATATCTCACTCTCAAGAATGAGAGATGTTCTTCAAGATCAAAGAACGAGCGATCAAGAACGATCGACGCAAGACATTCGTTATGCAGCACTAGCACCCAGAGAACGAGTGGCGTTGACCAGAGACCATTGGAGCACGTGTGGATCACCGCTAGAGGGATTCTACTTTGTATCCTTGCATGTGTAACAAAGGCAATCTAAAAGGGTCATTCTGGATGATCAACAATCGTCAACGAAGAAAGTACCGAAGATCCAGGTATTTAATTTCTTCAAAAATTATTAAATTAATTATAAACATGATGTGCAAGATCCTCTTTTCTCAGATCTGACACTACTCTTCTCTTTGTCTAAATCTTTGATTTCAATCTGTGGATACTGGCATTCATCATCGTATTAATCCTGGATTGGTCATGGATTACAGAAAAAGCAAAGTTGGGCCCTCCCAACCACCACGCTTCCGCTACGTCTAGATCCTAAAAATTATGAAGTGAGAAGTATGGTTTTTGTTAAGTTGCAACAAAAATCAACCTGAAACTACCTGCTTGGTACTATGTACCTCTTGCAATTGAAGAAACGATAGGAATTGTTACTTACAATCTCAAATTGCCATAAGGTGCAGAACACATCATGTGTTTCATGTTTCACACTTGAGGACTACCATTGGAGATCACTCCACAGAAGAAGTATTTTCCAAAGACTTTGTTATGGTGTTGAAGATAGGGTTACTCCATAAGTGGTACCAGTAGTGAAGATACAAGGGAAGAATCTGTGTGGCTATTAAAGTGGAAAAGAATGCCTGCAGATGGAGATTCTTAGAAATTGGATCTTGGTGTGTCTGGTGTCCAGAAGTTAGATGGGGTTGTATAAATTTTGTTTTCCATGGGTAAGGAGGGGTGTCTGGTCAGTTAAAAGTTAGTTTGGCATATGTGTCGAAGCCTGGAAGAGAGAATTATCTCTAAGATTGGATCATTGATGTTCATTTTACTCTCTTTTCTCTAATGTTCTACTGTAATTATGGATTCAGTGCAAGGAAATCATATATCTCAACTCCATTGTCTTTGATGTTTTACTTGAAGAATTTTATTTTTTTTATATGACAGTACATGCATTGTGGATATTATGGATTTTACCTTTCTTATGTTATGGAGTTGTTTGGTTGTCGATGCCCTATCTTCGGATCCCACTTTTCTTTTTGTTGGGGGTAATGCTTCCCATATGTACGACCTTCTTATACCCTCGGTGGTAGTCACCTGTAGCGCCCCAACCCGAATGCCACTTTAAAATTGTGCTATGAGCCAGTTGGTCACTGGGTCTTAGGTGTGTCTCCCCATACGACAAAGGCTGCCGACTAGAAGCAAGGGTCTGAGAGGTGATAGTGGGGAGACTATACCCCCTCAGGTGGAGGTGGTAATAATGGTCCATATATAATATAGTAGTGGAAAAAGAACTATAAACACAGCGGAAGCAATAAATGAAACTCAACGGAAGCATAACAATCAAGCGGCAGAATAAACAATACTAGAACATACCATTTGTAGACTAAACATGCTATAATAAGTCTTACAAGAAATTGATAAACAGTTAAGGTCGCTCGTGGTCGACTATATGTACATACATATATAAAACATGCTGATACGAAAAAGGAAACTCCAGCTGATGCACGAACCATCATGGTCCCTTGCCATCCATCTCGTGTTAAGCAGTATAACTCGATCACGAAGGACTAGCTCCTGAGCTCAATCCCTTACCTTATCACAGAGATATAAAGTCTACACGTGTCCCGAAGTTCCTGTGTAGGGTGTGAGAATAAAACTCAGTTGACCACCACCAACATGTGTCTATCTTACTTCCATAATTATGCAGGTTTATGTGAAATATAAATAAAAAGGCATTACACACTCATTTAATAAAATACATGATTTCCTTGTGCTCAACAACCACAAGGAAGCATTTTACTTGCTTCTACCATCGTCGGTATAAATGTTTGAAAACATGGTCTCAGTTATATATATGACATGCAACACATGTCTATATATATATAACTGCAGTGGTGAGGATATGTGGATCAGCGCCCAAGGCATCCCCTAACAAGTATTAAACCAGGTGAACCCTCGGGTTCCACCTATAATCATGTCACCGGAACCTCGTGGCATCTGACACCTCCTATGTCAACAATCGAGTACCAGCATCCAAACAGCATGCCCAAATAAGAAGTACCTAGTCCCTCAAACCCCTGCTCAAAAGTCCCCGTCAGCTCGAAGCCCGACGTCCCAAGGCAAAACAATATCTATCTTCCCAATATCCTAGCCCAACAGCCCCAAGTATCATAGTGAGCCTCAGCCCCCAACTGATGGTCTCAACACCACCAACCGATGACCCATCACCATCCACGTGGCTTTCTACGGTGAGCACCCCCAAACATATCTGATGGTCAACACCATCACCTAAGCCGCATAGTCTACAGGGGACTCCACCCACAATGAGTGGTTAACACCACCTCGACCTGAGGCCTAACTGTGTGCACACAACTCCAACAGCGCATCGGCCAATAAACAGTGAGCGGAAATCACCAAACAACCTAAGCCAAATCATCTGGAACCTCATGCCACCTCGATCATGCCGTTATATCATGATGGTTAACAGCAACTCAAATCATCTAAGCCTCGCCCTCATCCTGAAGACTTCGTCACCTTAACCCGGTGATCATGTCGCCTCAACTTGGTGATCAACATCACCCATGTATCCCAAGCCACACCTAACCTGACGAACTATATCGCCTCAATCCAGGTGGTCAACACCACCTCAATCCTCGGGCCATGCCCATCACGTTCCCATGGAACCAATCATATCAATATAAACAATTTAATTAATTCAAATTAAACACCCAGCCTAAACTGCCCAGGTTGGTCCAAGCCCCTTACCCGGATTGACTACTTGTGGTGTAGCAAGAGCATGCCCATAGGCATCTCTCATCATCAATTTAACAATTTAAAGACACAGTTAATTTATTAAGGTCTCACTCGGTCAACCCATATGGAGTATATAGGACGCACCCCCGAAACACCCCTAAAATCATGAAAAAAGCTAGGCACCACCCACCTTAGGCTAGTAGGTGCTCGCTCGTCTACTATCGACCCCTAACTCGAGCCGAATCGAAAGAAATCGACGTTTTAAATGAACGTCCTGAAAATAGGGTAAAAGAGCTCGCACGGATTTAGCATTCTGCGTGGTGAGATAAACAAAGAAACGAAGCCAGTGGATTGTAGGTCTTAATGAGATGAATCTGTAGCCACCAACGGATCAAGGATCGGGGTCCAAACTACGAAGTTCTCTCAAGTTCCCCAAAGAGGGCCAAGGGAGCTCTCCCTCTATTGTGCGAGCGGGTGGAGGAAAAGAGGAGGAAAATAGGTAAATAGGAGGGGAAGTTTCATAATTTCTCCCTTTTAAGTGACCTATATGGTTTGGCTGAACATTTTGGCTAATCGTGCAGTACCCTCTGCCTGAACACCACACACGCATGGGCTAGGCGCACAATTTACCAAACCGTGCACAGCCCGTGCAAATGCCACTGTCCAATTCACCCCCTCGCACGGTTAGGTGCGGGATTGTCAAACTGTGTGCAGACCGTGTGAATCCCCACTATTAAAAACTGCAGAGGTTTCGCGTGGTCGTGCACCCCCCACTTGTATAGTTTTCCAAACCATGTTCATTGCTATTGGAGGGTCGCACGGTTTCTCCTGGGAGGCCGCACAGTTTGTCCAAATTATGCATCTCTGTCAACGCTTTTCCGAAACTAAGTTTCCGGGTTTCGACGGACCTGAAACTCATATGAAACCCCGAAACACTTATCGAGCCTTAAAACCCGTCTAAAAATAGGGCCTTGGGTCAATCAAACTCTCGAAATTAGGTTCCAAAGATCAAAAAGAAAGTTGGTCTGCTCACCAAACACGAAAATCTCATTGTTGTCAAAGGCGCGTGGTGCAATAAGGTGCAAATGTCGTTTGAGGATGCGGCATAAGATGAAATTAAGGTGCATGCACACATAATTAATTATATACAGTTTTCAACATTATTTTAAATTTAAAAAAACTTAAATTCAATAAAAAATACAAATTAAAATACAAACTGATAATTTTTAACCAAAATCATAATCAAATAATCAATCCTTGAGAACCTAAACATCAAAATCATCATCAATGGAAGATTCATCATTAATGAAAGCTTCATCATCACTGTTGCATCCTTCATTTGACTCATATGCCTCTTAATCTTCCTCTCCAACATCATTCATCTCATCAGCAACTCGTGCACGCTTTGTACCACCATGGGATTTGGAAGAAGTGGAAGTTTCTAAGTTTGATTTCGATCTGAAAGTATATTCAGGCTCTTCAACCCCAGCGGCAGCAGCATACGCACCCCATGTTAAACCTTCAGCACCCTCATCATTAAATACAAAGTCATTATCAGCATCCTCATCCTCTTCAACCCTCCTAATAAGTCATTCATTACTATCATCAATCTCTTTGAGTGTAATGGGATCAATAGTGTCACGGATTTGAAACTAACGCTTTAATGCACGATTATATTTGATGTAGACCAAATCATTTAGTTTTTGTTGAGACAACCTATTCCTCTTTTTTCTATGAAGTTTCAATATAATTCAATTGTTAATATTATAAAGTTTATAATAATAAATAAAATGCATTTAGAAAAGAAATTTACATGCTCAAATATGCTCAAGTTTCTCTCACATCCCGATGCACTGCAAGTGAGATTAAGAACCTTCAAAGCAAATTTTTGCAAGTTTGGGGTTGAAGATCCAAACATAGACCACCATTCAGCAGGAGTCTTCTTGTTCTTAATTCTAATTTCCAAATAATTTACAAATAGACCCTCTGCCTTGTACAAAGTAATTTCATCCATGATTTTTTCATGAATCTCAAGGCTTGAAATCATCCTTTGAATGAATTTAATTAATCCATCTTGTACTTCAAAATCCAATTGGATATTCGGATTTGAATAACAAAATTCGGGATTCAAGAAATACCTCGCAGCAAGAAAAGGCCAATAAAGCCGAATCTCCCACCTACAATCAATAATAGTAAAAATTTCTTTGTACTTCTCTCGCTTCATCAAAAAATCCCTCGTGATTGGCTCTTTAGCCCTATCCATGGCTTCATAAATGTATCTCATGGATGTATTTTTCTCTACATCAACCAATCTAAGCATTTTAAAAACTTGTTTGTCTTGCACCTCTTTAGCCCACATGCTTCTTTCCCACCCATCCAATGTGAACATTTTCCTCAAATTCCCCTTCTTCTTATGAATACTTTTCATTGTGAGGAAAACGATAGCAAATCTAGTTTTTGCGGGTTGAAGCAACTCTTTCTTCCCTATAAATTTTCTCATCATATTCACCACCCTCAGATGAGTATATACAAAAGAGCTCAAAGAAGTTGTTTGTTTCAATGTTCACATGGTAATGTCAAGTTTCCCAATATCCTCCGATATCAAATCCAAACAATGGGTTGCGCATGTGGTCCAATAAATATTTGGATACTTTACCTAAAGCATTTTCCCTAAAAATAGGATTTGAAAAGAATAAGAAACAAACAAAAATAAATAAAATTCTTAATATGCATAATGTATATGTATAAACTTAAATACTAATAAGGTGGATATAAATAATACCTGCTAAAACATTTGAAGAGGCGCTATCAGTGACAACTTGAACAACGTTTTTTAGACTAATACGTTCCACAAATTTGCTTAGCAATTCAAATATTTTGTCTCCATTTTTGCAATATGATGAAGGATCGATTGAACCAACGAACATGGTCTCTTTGCAATAATTCACCAAGAAATTGATCGATGTCCTTTGCCTTTAGTCCGTCCAACCATCGGACATAATTGTGCAACCATTTTTTTCAATCTTGTTCATGTTCTTCCATCATTGTCTTTGTATGCCTCATTTTCTTATTTAACAAGCGAACTCTCACCTCGTGATAGCTTGGTGGCTTCATTTTTGGACCAAATTTCCCAACTGCTTCAATCATGGGATTAAAGCTATCATATTTCACAGCATTGAAAGTTATTCTAACATCATACATCCATCTTTCAATTTGTGTACATGATCTCTCTTGCATTTCTTTCTTGTGCTCTTCGGTTTTTTACGCATCTATGATCGTCTTTTGTTTTCCTTTCCTACCATGAACAATTTCTTCTGAGTCACGTGTAAAATATGTATCCATTGGTCTGATATTGCGCGATGACTTAAATGATGACTTTCCTGCAGTAGTATCATTTCAATGTCATCATCGTCTTCATCTTCATAATGGAAATTATCAATATCCGGAAGTATATTTCGTTGTTTCTTATCTTCTTCTTTTTTCTTCATATGTTGTCTTATCTCCTCCTTCACGTGATCTGAACATTTCTTACAAGAGGTCGAATTTCTTTATCCTCCAACAATGTGTTGTTTCATTTGACTAATACCTCCTCTTTTTGTTTCTAAACAGAAACTGCATGTTACTGAATCTTTGTCACCAAGATTTTCTTGATAAGCATACTTCCAAGTCGAGTCTTTCTTTACACTACTTGGAGTTGCACTAGTTGGGGGTTCGACACGATTATCACTCATAATTTCACTGTTGGGTGGGTGATGAAACTGATGTTGATGGAAATAGAAAAGCCAAAGTCAGGAGGAAAGAGGAAAACAAATGAAAATGAGACATGAATAGAGAAAATTTGAAAACGAAGGTTGAATACTAGGAGATAGGAATAGAAATAACCTTTTGGGTGTAGAAGAATCAATGAGAGAAAAAAGATGGGGAGGAGAGTTGTTGCACGTCGTCGGATGTCTATTGCCACCCAATGCGTTTGCTGTTATTCCTGTTGCCGCTCAACCCAATGCGTTTGATTGTTGCTATTCCAACAGGTGCAGCGAGGTGCAGCGAGGTGCAGCGCGGTGCAGCGAGGTGCAGCGCGGTGCAGGTGCAGCGAGGTGCGAGGTGCAGCAATGCGTGGTGCAGCGAGGTGCTTTGAGTGATGTTTTTAGAGTCTATTATGTTTTTTTATTCATATATTAAATGTTATATTTGATTGAACATACGACTTGCCCTGATTTACATCGTGGTGCACCACGGGTTCCACCGATCGCTCTCACCCACCCCTGATTTCCATCGTCCTACCCCAATCTTTGTCGCCACCTTGGATTTCGTCGCCTCCAATTTCCATAGTCTTACACCGATCTCCACCGCCGCCCCAGATTTCATCGCCCCCGATCTCTGCCACTCTTGTATGTATCCCCGATTTCTGCATATACCCCAGATTTCCATCCTATCCTGATTTCTGCCGCCGACCCCGATCTCCGTCGCCCCTATCTGTTGTACCTGTACCCACGATTTTTGTTGCCCCAAATCTCCGTGTGATGCGCCTTACGACGCCTGGCGCTTTTAGCGCCCCTTGGTTTGGCGCGCCACAGTGAGGTCACACCGCCTCACCAATATTGAGGCGCACCAGGTGCGCCTAGCCTCGCCTCACGCCAAGGCTCGCTGAGATGTACGCCTTTGACAACACTAAAAAATTCAAACAGGTTGGAAAAATCCAACCCGCTAAAAAACCCAGGATATTACAACGCCAATCTGGGCCCCTACAGGAGGCGAGACTCAGGGGGTCATTATCTCCCTTTCTTCATTGTCGGTCCAAGAGGGGTAACTTTGGAGGGAGGGGTCATAAAAAAGATAGTACAAACCACAATTACAGGTTAAGGAAGTTGAATAAGAGAAACTTAGGAGCGGAAATCGGATATGCGGGCTCAATGGCCCGAACTCTTCTCTTCGGTGGATCAATGAGGCTTGGAAACTCGACTCGAGGACGAGCCGTTATAAGATGGGGAGGTTGTAAGATCCCGGTTTTTTGAAGGGTATGTTTTCGTTATGTTTTGGTTGAATCCCTTGTTTCGGGCTTCAAGGGATGTCTTCTGAAAGTATGAGAGGTCTTGGGGGTGTTTCGGAAGCTCGGGGCACGAAAGAAAGGAAAGTTGGGCAAGACAAGCCTGAGCGCACAGCCTGCGCACGGCCAGGGCAAACCGTGCGACCTGCCCAGGTAAACCGTGCAACCCCTCCACCTCCAGACAGTAGCATGCACACGGTTTGTGCACGGTTTGTCAAACCGTGCGGCCAAACCGTGCGGGCTCTTAAAGTTGGGAAAAATTGCAAAATTGCCACCCCGGGATTTTAAGAACCCACTCGGGATTTCCTCTCCATTCCTCCCTCTTCACCCTAGGAATGAACCAAATCGCCCAAGAGCTCCAAGAGGTCGATCTCCCTCGTTTCTAAGGCGTTTTTGGTGTCGTTGGATGCGGATCGAAGCTCCGGGTAAGGCTAATCTCATCCTTGCTTCTCTTTTTGTTTAGGGTTTGTATCCGGGTAAGGCTAATCCCATCCTCGCGTCGTCCAGCTGGCACGCGGTCCCGCGGACCGCTTGCGGGAGGAGCGGCCGACACACAGCCGACCGCCGCGTCCGAGTAGACGGAACCGGCCCGCGTTCGAGCGGGTCGGGCTGCAGCTAGCGGGTCGGGCTGGTAGAACGGATCGGGCTGGCAGAACGGGTCGGGCCCAGCTAGGGCGGGCCGGACCAGGTGAACCGGGTTGACCCGGCAGGTCGGGTCGGACCAGACCCAGATCCAACCAGTCTTTTTATTAAAATGTCCATAACTTTCAAACTATGCGTCCATTTGACGAGCCGTTTGCGGCGTTGGGACCCTCGCGGCGAAACGATCCTTTAGAGATACTCTACATAGGTTTCCATGGAAGTCAACATATGACCTTTGGCTTGAGGAGTAGGTTCTTCCGGAACAAGCGCGCTACGAGCGGAATCTTGTGGCTGGTTGAACTTGAAGACAATGTGACTTGAAGTCTACGTGACCTTGAGGCTGCGTGACTCACCGAGGCTTAGTGTCTCACCAGGACTAAGTGTCTCACCAAGATTAAGTGTCTTTTCGGGACTAAGTGTCTCATTAGGACTGAGTGTCTCATCGGGACTAGGTATCTCATCAATACTGGGTGTTCTGTGATTACGTGTGATAATCTTATTTTTCATACGTTAGATTTATACTTGTGTGAGCTTACAATACTTCGTGTGTACTTTCCTCTGTGGTCCTTTGTGGTTTCGGGATGTCCTACTGAGTACTGTTTTACTCACCACTGCACGGGTTTTACCCGCACGTGTCGTGTCTTGTGCAGACGACCGACGTTTTGATAGAGACCTAGGTGATCCAAGACCAGGTGGTGCCCCGTGAGATCTGACAAACGAGGCGTACTCCCACGGCTTCAGGCAGCTGCCCTTCACCAACCCTTCAGGTAAGGTTTTCTGTCGATGAGTTTCCAGCGACTTGTGTACTCGCTTGTTTACAACTTTTCTTTTGTTGGGCTTGTATACTGGCCTCCTTTGCTTTCAGTTTTGTACTGTTACTCTCAGTGGTTGTCTTAGTGGCATGCATGGTTTACTTAGTGTTTTACATTTCAGCATTTGTGGGTTTGGAGATGTGTGTGTGCGTACAGGTACATAGACAATGTCTCTCATGTTAGGGATATGTCATCTCGTTGCTAGTCACCAACCCCTGATATATTGGAGGCGGACTTATGGAGTCACGACACAGACCCCTTTGAGACGGGTCATGACGCTGGTGGTTGTCATGGTTCAGCTTCACGTATCCTGCTAAAATTAAGCGGCCCACCTCCTCAGAACTAAGCACCCACACCTCCCGTGAAAGCGAGCTCCACATGCCGAGCTAACTGCATCACTTGCAACCAAGTCTCCTAGACGTGGTAGCAAAAACGCCAAATATTCAAAGTGTTTACTATAATCCTGGACCGAACCCTTATATTGGAGCACAGTGAGTTTTTTGTACGGATTTTGGATTTTCAACCCGCTGAAACGTTCCATCAGCTCCTCTTTGAACACCGACCACCTTAAATGCGGGTGCACCTTACTGAGAATTGTAAACAAGTGAATAGTGATACCTTTCATACTTACGTGGGCCAGGGGACCTTTGTTTCCTTCGGGGTCTGGTTATTGTGGAAGTAGAGTTGGGCACACGCAATCCAGCCGCGCGGATCAGTGCCATCTAAGAGAAGTAGGTCAACTTGGAGCGCAACAACCGACTAGTCGTAGGCGAGACTCGTCGGAGATGCGGCCTCAGCCGCGCCACGCCTCTGCGTCTCGAAGGTGCTAGATGCAGCGAATGGTGCCTCGGGAAAGTCTGACATCAATGAAGGTCTGGCGGACTCCTGCGGCGGCGATTTCTCAAAGCGTCCGATCAGGTAGGTGTGGAATGGCCTGCTCACGCTGCTGCTTGTCCCTGGTTTGTTGAGATTGATTCATTACTGTTGTAAGCTCGACAAATACGGATTCTAGTGCTCCCATGCATTGCTCCATGGCATCAAGACGGGTCTGGTGACGGATCTCCATGGTCTCGCGACAACTGAGAGAGATGAAGACTGACGGGTTGGATAAGTGATAGAGACCACATACCATCAATCCTCCTCAAGAAGGCTCCTCTGTATGTATAGAAGCATTACAAACCAGAGTTACAGGCGAAAGATGAAGAAGAGGAGAAACGAAGAAGAGCAGAAGCGAGTGGAGAAAACTTTGAGTGGCCCTTTGCGCTCTCGCCCAAGCCCAACTGGCCGAATTGCCCTAACTCATTAAGTTCGTGGTGGGGGGGGGGGGGGGGGGTGTTCCCAAAAAAAATTATGGGGTTTTCATGTAAATCTGTATGTTTAATTATTGTCTGAATCTTCTTTAGCTGTATATCTTATCTGGCTCACAACAGTTTTAAGATTTTTAGATTAATTTTGTTAAAATATGTTTTGAGGTGTAATTGTGAGAAGCTGATGATCTGAAATGATCTGTAATTAGGATCAGTTATTCTAAAATTAAGGTTGTCGTTCCTAGCAATTCTTGACTGTTATTTAGTCAACATTTAAAAGATCGCTAATGCTGTTTTCTAGCTGATTTTTGCTGTTTCCAACTCTGTCATTGCTGTGTTTTCCTTTTATCATCTGAATTTATAATTGGCTACACTGGCATGGAAACTAGAGTAGCAATGGATATCTTTACCTCCATTTGTTTTTTAAAATTTACTGATGTCCATTTTATGCCTTTGTAGTTGAGTCTCATGGTTGTTTATGTTGCTATTGAAGGATGGATGCTTGCTGGATGTTGGCAGCCATATTTTATATTCACCATTGTGTTGCCAAATTCCGTTGCCTGGGTTTGGGAGCTTCAGATTTTGCGTTTCACAGTGTGAGGAGAAAGAAAGGCGGTTATTAAGAAACTTGTGCTTTGTTCTTGGAGCTAAATTCGTTGAAAAACTGACAAGGAAGATCACTCATTTACTTTGTAAGTTTACTGGTGGGCCGAAGTATGAAGCTGCTTGCAAATGGGGCATAAAATCTATTACATTCGAGTGGATTTAGGCTTGCATCAAACAGGTTTCTCTTGACTCTTTAAAACTGTTTGTGCATACATTTTTTGTTAATTGAGTCAGCATTAGCTACAGTAAATTGCCAAACGGCCCTAGGTCTTGCAATGTGAAATGCCGAAGTGATGTGAAAATTAAAATGACTTGCTACACGTGGCTAAATGACATTGGTATATCTGGAATAGTTGTATTCTCAGCTGATTTAAAATGTTATGATGGTCTTGTGTAGTTGGTTCTTCAAGTATTATTTGAAATGGTCCAACCCTACTGTTTTTTCTGAGATTCTTTATTGACAAGATTGACCTTAAGATTGTGCACTATAATTGAATTGTAGAGGAGGAAAATAAAGCTGTGGCAGGCATTATGGTAAGGGGATGAGGCAGTGAAGGCTTTTAATTATTCTGTGTTCTCATTCAGAGCATTTGAACAAATGTTATATTATATCAGCGTGATCTATGTTTCACAGAATACAGTAGTTGCTCTAAATTCATATAGTCCTAAAGAAGCTACTGCAGAAGATCGAGAAGCAGGATTGTGCTTTGTGAGCCAGTATCCCACTCAAGCTGCTCGGATGGTGTCTGTAGATGATCATTTCCTGTTTGCAAGTCAATCTCAAAACCCTAAGAACCTGGAAAGTAAAGCAGTTGCAAGCAATAACGATAATTTTGAAGATGCAACACAGGATTGCGCTGATTGTCATAAAAGGGCCAGACATTTGCAAAATGATTGGAAAGAGTGTCACCTTGAATCTGCAGGATGTTGCAACCATTCACCTCTGAGATGAATACTGTAGGGAACGCCTTACCAGAAGACACTTCAAAAGATTCCCTTGTTCCTAATGTGGCTGCTGCGATTGAGGGCTTGTTTGAGCAGACGAGCAAGTAAAAACTTTGTAAAATTTTATAATTTACTGCATTGATATGGAAGCTATTCCGTTGACTTTTTTTATTTTGGCTTCTGACTCAGATTCAGGATCTGAAATTGCCGGAAAAAAACTGATTGTGATAAGAATGTATCCTTTTCACTGCTTTTTTCATATTTTATATTGAATGTTGCGCCAGTATTGGTGGTGGGGTGAGAGGTAGGTTGTGGGGTCAAGTCTTCAGGTCTGTGATTTATTGTAATTTTCTTCTTTTTTGGATTGTGTTCCACAATGACGGATGTAACCGACCAAATATATTGATATTAAATGTTCTATATTTTCGTTGCTTTTTTATACTTGATTATAGAATAGCTTGAAACATCTGATTGCTCAATCTTAGGTCAGGAGCGTAATGATCCTCATTCAGATTTTTTAGTTTGAAGGATTGGTTGAATGGGTGTGCTTCTAGTCCTTTAACCTCTTTTTTTAAGAGGGATAATACATGATGATCTATGTAGCATGTGAGAATTTAAAGCACCATGAGTATGGTGGGAAGCATCATCAATTTCGCTAAAAAAATGGGTGTGATGTGATACAATTTTATAACAAAGACCTAATATATATAAAATTAGATAAAAGTTAAATTAGAAAATTATTGAAATCATGCTGACACTTGTATATTATATATAGAACTATCGTGCCCCCCCCCCCCCGCACGCGGTTGGGGTGGCACGGGAGGGAGGGGTTGGGGGCGCAGGTCGCGGGGGTCGAGTCCCCAGATCTGTTTATTTCGCAGGTTTTTTTGTATTGTCATGTGCAGTCGTTGAGAACTATAACCCACATTTTATATATATAACTATAGTTTAAGAATTGGCAAAGTATAAATAACACACCTTGTAGATTGAATCCAAACAACAT
Organism: Viscum album; assembly: GCA_963277665.1. NCBI lineage: Eukaryota > Viridiplantae > Streptophyta > Magnoliopsida > Santalales > Viscaceae > Viscum > Viscum album. The sequence goes on along the minus strand of OY728148.1, from coordinate 1,475,589,543 downwards.
TACAACAACAAACAACAAATAAGCCTTAAAACCCAATTAAATGGGGTCGACTATATGGATCAAACGTCATCAATTAACTCTATTGAAGATCATATTTTCATTGAAACTATTTAGAACAAGATCATCTTGAATGATTTGTTTAATGGTCTTTTTAGGTATACCTCTACCTATTTAAGTAAATTAATCATTAAGTATGCCCTATTAACTGGTGCATCCCTAGATCTTCTTTTAACATGTCCAAACCATCTTAATCTAGTCTCAGATATCTTCTTGTCGATCAGAGTCACTCAATTTTCTCTTGAATATATTCATTTTTGGTCTTTATTCATCTCAGTATTTCCATATGTCCATCTTAACATTTTCATTTTTGCTACCCTTATTTTTTGTTCAAGATGTCCCATCAAAGACTAACACTCGCTACCATATAGAATAGTTGGTCTGATAACGGTCCTATAAAATTTACCCTTCAATTTCAAAGTGATTTACGATCACAATACATCCTAGAAGTCTTTCTCCACTTTATACATACAATTTGAATCTTATGAGAGACATCTACATTAATATCTCCATTACATTGCAGAAATGAACCTAAATATTGAAAATGATAAACATTTGAAATAATGAGATCTCCCAATCTCACAATCATAACATTACTAGACAATTCTTTACTAAAACAACACTCCATATATTCTGTCTTATCCCTGTTAAGATGGAAACATTTTGATTCTAAAGTCTTTTCAAAACTCTAACTTTAAATTGATAGTCTCCTTGGATTCTACAACGAGAACTATATCATTCGTAAAAAGCATGCAATTTGGTTTCTCATCTTGAATATGAATTGTAAGCTCATCTAAGACCAAAGCAAAAAGGTATGAGTTTAAAGCTGAACCTTGATGCGGTCCTATCGGAGATAAGGAAGTTTGTAGTGTCACCTAATTAGAGTTCTAATCGAGTAAAACTCACGGATAAGTTTAGTATATGCCACTGTAACACCATGAAATGTGTTCCATGCACTTCTCCGCAAAATGTCGTCAACCAGGTGTTGGAGTTGGTGGTCTAGAACCAACTACTTTGTAATTTATTCATTAAATAAAAGCTTATCACATCTTGATTGTTCTTCTGCGTGACATGTCATGTGATAATGTCCTAAGGACAGCTGTTGCATTAAAGGGTCGTAGCGGATCCCTGCTATGATGAGAACCCGGAAGTGCCATAACACGGTTCTTGAATGTATGTTCTATGGCCGGATGATATATTTGAGGACACAAATAATACAGGTCATTAGGGGTGATGACTCATAAAACTTGAGGACACCTTCTCATGGTGTGCGCCCTTGGTAATATCCAGAGGATATTATGAGAACAAGACCCGTCAGTAGGAAATCCACATTTCATAGTGTCATTGGATGTTCCTATCTGCGGACGTGTGTATTGGTCCTTAGACTTTAAGATTATTATTAATTGTGTATTACAACTCGCGCACTTAGATGTATTGACGAAAACTGTGACGACACACTGTTCGCGGCGAGGTAGGATACGTTGTGTGCGTCACCAGTAATACCGCATTAATAGATAATGCGAGAAAGGATTTGTCCCTTCCGTTCCATAACGTAAGTAGATATCTCAGGCCCTTTGATGGAATTGATATAGCCTAAATAAATCCATGACCATGGTAAGGTATGAGCAGTTCAATCCCGGGAAGTCAAAGAAAGAATAATCAAGCACATGGGTTGATGACACTAGCTTGCAACCCGCTTGATGGAGATATCGAGACAAAGGGATTATATTACACGGTAAGCGTTCGTAGGAGGTGACACGTCATTGCGGCGTTAACTTCTTTCTCTTCTATGG